>OX276440.1:5000000-10000000 GCA_946251915.1 Abrostola triplasia | reverse complement strand
TTTTAGTTTCTCTTCGCTTTTTGTAACGCTCTTTTTCTTTATTTAATAATTCTGCATATTTTTCAGGGTCGTTGAGTTTAATAAATTCATTTCGTTTCGCTTTACTAACCTTCTTTCTTTCTTTGCTCGCAGACGAACTCACCTTCGGCATATTTGTGTTTGACTGTAAATGAACATGCAAATATATATATATATAAATATAAAAAAAAACAAGAACAGGGACAGCAGAATAACGATTGGGAAAAATAGAAGGTGTCTGTGACATCGACGCATAAATGCTAAAGTAACGTTTTTATACAGTTTAGTTTAAAAAACGTTAAAATAAAAATAAATAAATTAGGAAAAGCCGACGAAAAATTCCACAACTGGGGGGTCCAGAATCATGTACTAGATCTGTGGTATTCGTTTGTGCGTCGATGTCAAAGACAATAATTGTTTAAAAAAGCAATAAATTCTCAACCCAAATGAATTATATTAGTTGCAAAAGCATATTTTTTACCATAATAAATAGCTACTTAATCCATATCTTAAGCTTTGTCGCTGTTGGATAAAATAATAACTATGTATGTTATCGACCAGTAAACAAAAAAAGCTTGCCTAAAGTATGTCATTACCGTAACCTCAATGTCCTTACCGTAGTCCGCAAATTGACACGGTAAGGACAGTAGTGGTAAGGACATTTATAACATTTTCTATTATTACGTCACTTAACTACGACTTAATTGTTTCCAATCTATAACTTTCAATCAATATATAACTTTCCATAGGAATTAACAAAACAAAGTTTTTACTTACCTTAAAAATAAAAGCCTTGATGGTAAGGACGCTTTTTATATATTTGAGAAAGAACACTTGCCCACCTCGTAATTTGAGTCACAACCACAATTCACGACGATTGACAGCACACTGGCGGCGCGCGCGTCGCGACACGTCATCCAAGATGGCGTACGGGTGCGTTCAGAATATACAAAAAAAACATTTTATAGTGAATTTGGTAAGGACCGACTTTCGATATCCCTTTATATTACAAGCAAAAGAACATATGTGTGAATAATATAATTATGTTATTTTTATATCCGGATATTGGCAAGGGTTATATGAATCTAGAAATATAATAATAAAGACTATTTATCAGTGAATTTTCTATTAATTTATTATTTAATGCCGAAAACGTAGTTTGTTACACCGGCATTTTGCGTCTGCGAAACTACATAACTTTTTTTTGGGCTGCTTTTGACCTATTTGGTTAGCAATAGTTATAATAATCATTAATAAGATAGTATTTAAGATTTTTACATTTTTAAACCGCTTAAATAGTCCAAATATTTGCTGCTAGATAGTAGTTACCAGTTATTTTGCCATTGGCGGAAATACCCGACCGTCACTCAGTGGATCGGTATGGAAAATGTTAGGCTGAGTTTACATCAACAATTTTAAACAACAAAAAAGAAATACTTAATATTTTAAAAAATAAGCTTATCCACCTAAACAAATATCACAAATATAATCGTTATAACAATCTTTAGGTATTAGACAGTCATTACAAGAAAGACATACATTTTTTACACGCCATGCTTTTCATTAATTGCAATGGCTTTCGAAATTTACATTGTTGGCATTCAGCATGACGGCTGACCACATTTCGAATAGATTTTGTTTGATTCTTATAACACATATAATTTTCTTTTTCTTGACTTATTTTAGGCATCTTTTTTGGTTGTATATCAGACTTTTCTTCTTTAATGCAACACCGTTTCTTAATTTATTATAACAATATTCATCATCCAATTTACGTTTAATAACTTTGTTGTCTTCGAAATGTAACTCTGTTGTATCAAATACTTTTAAATTAGTATCAATTAATTCTTCAATATTATTTATATCAAACTGCCTCGTTGGTCTAGTGGTCGCTAAGCGCGACTGCTGAGCACGAGGTCCTGGGTTCGAATCCCGGGTCGGGCAAAGTGTTATTGGGTTTTTCCATTGGGTAATTCTCAGTAGCAGCAAGGAGTCTGGATTTGTGCCCGGTTAATGGCAATAGGTTCGCCCCCTATTACATTGGGACCTAAAAACATAACTGGCGAAATGTGGGTGTACTGTATGTGCACCTCTGCCTACCCCTTCGGGGAATACAGGCGTGATGTTATGTTGTTTTTTTTTTTTTTTTTTTTTTATTGTTTGTTTTGCACTCCACAGACATTTCGTCCGTGCTCTTTTTATACTAGGTTAAATTTTTTACTGTTAATCCTTTTTTCTTATCAACATTTTGCTCCCACTGTAAAGTGAAGTTGAAGACCGCACTTTCCAGTGAGGCGGGAGTGTCTTTTTAAGTCGTCTATTTTTTTTTTTTTTTTTTTTTTGTGTCTGATGTGGTTGTTTTCTCCTGTCCCTTTCTGTTGTGTCTGTCTCTTTCTGAGTTCTGTGGCTGGGGTATTCCTTACTTGGCTGCTGGCTCAGTCCTTTGGCATTTCTGTGTCCGGACTGAGTATTTTGGCGATGATGGTTTTGTCGCGGTTTTTAATTGCCATTTTTAGGTTGTGGTCCCTGACTTTCTCTTCGCTTGCTGGCGCCGCCTGGCTGATGAAATTGCTGATCGCGTCATCTCCAATATCTGTGTAGTATACACATCTCTTAGTGTGACGCGATATGGCGACTACAGCATGCGAGACACTGTCGTGGATTCCCTTTCTCTCCGCTGCTGTGTTCACGATGATGGCGGTTTCCCTTGTGAGTCCTTGCGCTTCGTGTACTGTAAGGGTGCTGGATCCCTCTCCCCCACCGTAGCCCTGTCCGATCAGGGACTCCTTCTCGGCCTGGGTGTGCACCATGTATAAGGTGTTGGTGAGGTTACTTGGGATTTCCGCACCTGTGTACGGCTTCAGCTCTAAGGACTTCACGATCTTGCTAGCCGAGTATATGCCGCTGTAGATAGATCTGAGGGCATACGCTACGTCCATAGGGTTCCGATGTGTACACAGCAACTCCTTGTCGATGTTGGCCACATGTGTGGGGCGGCAGTATGTCAGTGGAAAGAGGTTGTCCCGGTCTATGTAGGGAAGCTGGTTGACGTCTCCAATAAGCAGGATTTCCTTCGCTTCGGCGAGTCGTGCTGTCATGACGATGGCTCCGAAATGGTTCATGAGGGCTTCATCCACAATGAGTCGGTGGCACTCATTCTTCTCCTTCTCTCTCATGCCATTCACCAGTACTGAAGCCATTGTGTGCACTCTCTCAGCCGCGTCCTGTCCTGCTCTGTTAGCCAACTTCTCCTTGAGGTCGTTCTTAGCCTCAGTTGTCGTCGTGAGGACCGAGTCCTTCTGGTGGTCGAAGTTAGCTACGACCCACGTTGTCTTTCCACAACCCGGTACTCCGTTGACCCAAGTGATCTTTGGGGACTCCCATGATCCAAGTGCATCTCCCTCACTCCCTTTCATGAAGGTTTCCGCTCTCTCCTTGATTCTATCTTCGAGCATGACCTTTGTGCACTTGGCTACCACTACTATCGGGTCTTCCGGAGGTGTCTTGTACCTTGCACGCCCCTCTTCTTCTTTGTCTCCGTCCTCGTCTGCCTCCACTATGCCCGCGGTTGCGCTGTAGGCTGCCATACACTGATACCTGACTTCTCCGCAGATTGTTGTTGCGGTGTCATTGTTGTATATGGCTGCTTTCTCCGCTTCTAGCATCTCTTTCAACGATTCCATGTTCCCTTGGAGGTACATCTGCATGATGGCTTTGCAGTGTCGCAGCTTGACCTGCTTAGTAGCCTCTATGATGGCTAGGTACTCATGGAACGCGTTGAGGAGGTGGTGTCGGATGCTACTGGCTGGAGTGAGGACTGGTGGGGCCACATGTCCTTTTTCGGCTTCGCTGGGGAGCCTGATGGACTTCTGTTCTGGCTTCTTTGTTGAGGTTTTACCCCAGTTTAAAACACTCTGTTTTGCCTTCCTCTTCAGAGTCGCCGGTGCAGCTTTGACTGCCGCGCTGAAAGCAGATGTTAGGGCTCTCAGCTTGCTGCCTGACTCTTCTTGTCTCTCTCTATCTTCTTCGAAAAGCTGCTGTTCCGTGGCTTCTCTCTCTACAGCCACCCTTCTCTGCAGCTTTTCGGATCCACTTTCTGCTCCCTTAGAGCCTGGTTGGTCGGTTTTCACTGGTGCTGCCGCTTCGTGTTGCCTTAGGTAGCTTAGGTCTTCTCCTCTGTCCTCGTAAGCTATTAACCTATGGTGTTCTGAGGCTTCTAAGGCACCGGTTAAGTCGGCGGCTGCTCCTTTGTCGTGACCGACCACTGTGGCATCTAGGCTTATTTTGGTGGGCTTGCAATCCCCGGTTCTGCTCTCTTCTGCAATGGCGGTGAGCAGTTTGTTTCCCTGAGTGAAACGGCTGAGATCTGCGTTGCCTTCTAGGAGCACTACCGTTTTGTTGCGCTTGCGCAATAAACTGTATTTGTCTTGAAGAGACTGGCGTTTGTGGAGGTGTTATTCTTGGTGTTTCTCCTACTGTTGATGTTGTTACGGTACTCGGCTCGGCGCTCTTGTTTCGTATCGCGGCCTTCCTGAAGGTGGCTTCCGCATACTCAAGGAAGAGCGCTCTCTTTTCCGGATCAACTAGTAGGTCTTTGACGTTGTCTTTTGTGGGACTTGTGTTGGTTTGGGACTCAAAGTTGTGGCGTGCCAATGCGAAGCGTGGGCAATCCAGGAGGATGTGCCAGACGGACTCGTTTTCGCTTGGGTCGCATTCGCACGCAGGGCTGTCTTTGAGGTGGAAACGATGGAGGTATTCTGCAATGCCTCCGTGTCCTGTCAGCACTTGAACTTGGACGGGCTTAAGTCTGGTGGCTCGCGTCACTTTATAAGCTTCCCTGACGTCCGGGAGAAAAGTCCTTGTTATCAGTCCAGTGCTCGAGGTAGAGTACCTGTCCTGCCATTTGCGGACGGTTTCTTCTCTAATCTTCCTCTTGACGTAGGACAGGGGGGTTCTGCTGTAGTCTTTCATGGTGTTGGGTGACAGGGCTGCTTCCTTAGCCAGCTCGTCTGCTCTCTCGTTTCCTGGTGTTCCTTTGTGGGCCCTTATCCAGCACAGTCTCACCGTTCTTCCCTGTTCCTCGGTCTTCTTTATGCTCTCTTTGATGGCCTTGACGAGTGGGTGGCTTTCCTTCGGGTTACGTAAGCGCGCGCGCGAGCGGTGGATTTTATCGGCAACTTTAACTTTTTTAACGAATTTTACAGTTTTCAAAACGTTTTTCGCTTTTTCCCATAACTGATGATGAGGCGATGAACGCTTTACAGGCCCTTTATAAATTTTGCCATTTGGTGAATCAGTCAATGTGCTCACATTTAAAGAATCGAATAAATTGTCCAATAACAAAGTAATATTATTACCTGCCGACAATCTTCCGGGAGACCTCCTCTAGCTGTTAAATGTTCAGCCACAACTGCCATACTGTGACTGAAAATTTGTGTTGCGTGTTTTACCCGCATCTCATTAATTTTTTCCAGGTTCACATGCTCCTCAGTAATTTTGTCTAAAAGACGAAGTTCTCCGTAAGATTTGTCGGCAGCGTATATCATTTGGAAGTAATCCCATTTTACAATTTTCTGTTTATTATCTGTATTGTAAATAAGATCCTTCGTTAAAAGATTATTCCTTAGACCCTTTATTAAATGGGGAACATCATATAAAGGAATAATCTTATGACCTGCTATTTCTATGAGATCATAGCTCCACACTTTTCCGTGCCGCAAGTACATAGCCCGACTTTCTTGAACCAATTCAGTGATGGCACCGACATTTACTGTGCTTTGGTCACAGACTATTAACTATAATAAGGCCCGATTCTACGACGTGTTTGATAACAGCTTTTATTAATTTTTTCAATGCAATTTTATCTAAAGCGTTCGTAAAATAATACGCCACTGGTTGTTTATAATTACGTTTCACACTCTTCACCATAAACACGAGTGCATGGTTGGCAAACCTGTCTTTTTTATTTTCTGCAAAACCTTGCAGCTCATCTTTTTGTGCATTATATGAAATATGTGGTGTCAAAGAAACTTCATCAAAGATGAGACAGCATCATAGTGCATAGTAGACAGTAAATTGACAGCTTTGTTTTTTTTTGGTACGTAAGACACCAGTGTGGCGTCTTTTTGGAAACCAAAAAGAGAACTTATGCTTGTTCTAGATTTCAAAGCCTTGAATTCCTTAGGAATTTCAGGTGTATTTGCTTTCATAGTACCAACAATCGTTATTTTCTTCTGCAACAGCTCTTTAGCAAGAGGTAGATTTGTAAAATAATTATTCATTGACACATTGCAGCCCAATTCATAAAGTGGATTCAGTACTCTGTGGACGACATCATTTACTTTGTTGGACTTTTGAAATGGACCTTCTGGTTGGGCTCCGACATAAATTTCTAAATTGTAGACATATGGAAATTTTGTATCCACCACCATGAAAATCTTGATTCCTAATTTGTCTGGCTTGTTTGGTATGTACATGATAAAACCGCAGCGTCCTCGGAAACTGACAAGTTGTTCGTCTAGTGTCAAATAATCACTGGGAACATAGTTGATGCGACAGTTGTTGGTTACCAATACTACATTTGTCGAATTGGTGCCATTTTATCAAATTCGTGCCGTTGTTCTCTGTCAGTAACATCATCGAATCTAAGGGCACGTATTAAAAATCGAAATCTGTTTATTGACATTGTGGCATATACAATTTCCAAACCAGTACCTTGAGAGTTATCCCAAAAATCCTTTATGTTACACCGTCCATTTCGCGATACTCCCATAACGTACAATATACCCAGAAATGCTCTCATTTCTACTGCATCAGTGGTTTTGGCATCCCTGTCTCTTTGGTAATCCTTTTTTATTTTTTTATATATTTTCCATATTACCTTACCAGGATGTCCAAGATTTCTTGCGTGAAGAATAGCTCAAAACAGGATAATGGATTCTTAGCATTTCTAGCTGCATCTCCTTTTGGCCCTGGTGGTCTTATTATCTAACCCTAATGCGCATTGACGCTTACTATTTATATAATTTTGAATTATCTACTTACCAATATATCAGTAATACAGAAAAGATCTTCAAAACACGACCAAAATCTTGTGTATCCTTTAATAGCAATATTTTTTCACCAGCGCCGACGCCATATCAGGTAATCACGAACAAATGAGTGTCGTTTGATGCAGTGATGCCAACTTAACCCAAAAAATATATTGAGTGCGTTCAAAATATTTAATATTGTGTGAGTTTTACGTGTCTACAGTAGAAGACTACAAATATTAGAACAATATGTTTATATTCATAGATTTGGATTGCTGATTTTTTTTAAGTATGCTAATATGGAAATTGTTTAATTTTTACGTACATTCACATAATAAGAATGTGTTTGTTGTACCTAAAATATTTTTAAACATCTATGAAACTGGGGTACTAAGCATCCGAACAGTCTACAGTAGGAGACTTTTTGGTATGAATGAGAGCAGAAAATAAATAAATGTATACTTATAAATAACATAATATCAAATATAGGATGGCAACAACTTAATCTTAAGTGATAAAAAGACTAACACGCTCTAACAATGTAACATCTGAAATTTATGTAACCTGAACACTTTTTCACACGTTTTTGTGTTTGACCCATCTAGATACAGCAGGGGTATCAATTTCTCTGCAGTGTTGTTTGAATGCGTTGAGTACATCAGTCATAGTACGGTAAACAGGCTCTAGATATAACTTTCTTGTTTCTTTCCTTGCGTAATGTGAAGGCATTTTTGGAATTATTTTCAAATAATCATTTAAAATAGGGATGTAACGGAGGCCTTCTTAATGGAGGCGGAGGCGGATGTGAAGGCGATGAGTTTCACTTCCGCGGATGCGGAGGTTAACGGAGGCGGAGGTGAAGGTGAAAGTGGATGTAAATAAAATAGTAATTTAAGGTTCAAAAGTTTTTATATTAAATATGTGGGCAGATACCCTTCATCATCAGAATCAGCCATTTCTTTAATAAGTGGTAATGTGGGTAGGAACCAATGAAGAATCACTCAAGTCACAATCAAAAGTTATTTAATCGCACAAGATGTCTTCCTCACAGAACTTCACTAAAATCTATTTACTAGTAATTAGGAAATAACTCAATCAATTAGTTTTAATTATTTTTGAAACAAAAGGCACAAGATTATTCGGAACAAAAGCGATTCGTCGGATACGTGGTGCGCTCGCCGTTCACGTTCGAAAACAAGTGACGTTCAACATGGCTGCGCTGACCATCGACTCGACGCTCCGCCAGACTGACAGTTGTCAAATCTCGTTCCGACGTATTCCTTAACAGATAGCGCTAGTAATGCGACCACAATAATGGATCATCGTCTAATTTGAGTCTGTTTTCTTTATTATATTCATTAATTAAAATTTTCCATATCATGAGGTTACTGTTGCTGTCGTCATTTTCAGTTTCCTCTTCACTGTCACTGTGATTTGTCAACATGTCAGCCAGGTTCGAATGCACGCTTTGTGTTGGTGAAAATATCTGGAAGCTTGTACCATACTTTATACATAATTAGTACCATACTTATTAACAAAGGCTCTATGTAGGTTAAAAAGAGAATCATTCAAAAACTTACTTGTTTCTTAATTTTTTTTCTTGTTATGGTGTCTTTATTCCCTGATGTGAGTGCTATTTCCATCTTGAAGTAAAAAGTCTTCTACTGCTGTTTTTATTTCTTGCGCCTTCTTAATCTTTCTTTTCTTTATTTTCTCCATTACGTGATCGAATAGCTCTCATACGGTACTTTGCCATTTTAGTTTCCATCTCAAGTATTTTTTTTTAGGTAGTTATTTTCAATTCTTAATCTTCGTGCGTTGCGTTTCACAATAGTATTACCAACACTAATACGCGAACATGAGGGACTCGACGGTGGAGTGTTCTGCTCAGCAAAATGCAAAGCATTTTTACTATTTTTTTCCTTCTCACGTCTTAATTTGGCCTTTTCCCTCCATATTTTTCTCATTTGTCGTTGTTCTCTTGGGGTGCAATCTTTAATAGTTTTAATTTTGCGTTGTTCTTTTTTTCGACGATATCTTTCCCTGTCCTGTCTTCTTCTTTCTTCTAAGGCGGCTTCATCCATTTTGGCACGTACACGACGGGTACTGAGCTTCTTTTGGTCACACCTGCGCCTTTTTTTCTCTTCCTCAGAAAGCTGAATCCTACTTCTACTTGTTCGTGGCATCGTAACTGTAACAATATTTACATCATTTTCTTCGACTGGTAGCGAGAAATTCATATCTAAAATGGTTTTTTATGTTTCCTCAGAGTTAACATAGATATGAGGCGTGATGTTATTAACCCCTTACTGCATGATTTTTTATTTTGCGTTGAAAAAAATATATGTGGTGGAAAATAATAAATAAAAAGAAAGACACGTATTTCGTCGTTTTTCTTTTTATTGTTTTTTATTTTAATAATTTCAATATTTTCGGTTTGGTACAAATATGGCACAACATGCATAAAGTAAAAAATAATCAGACACATTTTTAAGAAAATATTTCTCACATTATTATATAAAATGAATTAGAATGTATGAAACAGAAGGAAACAATTTCGCTTGTCGTTAAAACATAAATTAACTTTACATTTATGACATTCTACGTGTGATCTTCCCTTACACCCTGGAACCTTACAACGTTGTCTGGTTGTCCAAATAGGGAGATGGTCCATCTGGTTTAGACGCACATCCTGAGATGGCATTATTGCAATTGATCCTCTCGCTTTCTTTTCTTCAATAATATTTTCAATGGAATTGGAGGGGCGTCCACGTTTTGTAGTGACCCTAGGTTTATTGGACCAACACAAAGCTTCTGCTACAGCTACTTTGAAGTCGGCTAGTGACAGCAATTCCTGATCCGAAAATCGGCGTCGATATAATAGCCAGGCATTTACTGTGGTCATATCTATCATGTGAAAGAATATTCTATGGTAATTTTTTTTTGACCTTATTTGAATCCTGTAATAGCCCAGAAGCGCGTCTAAAAGATCAACACCACCCATATTATGTCGATTATAATATGTTGTTACAGCTTTCGGACATGGAATGGTAATGTAGTTTTTCTCCTTTTTGTTAAAGCGCCTTGAAGGATTGAGGGCATAAATAAAGAAGATGTACAGTATTAACTAAGGTTTAATATGATAACAGCACAATGTACGTGTTAGTGGCAACCATTGTAGCGCAAGAGAGAGAGAGAGAAAATTGTCAAACTCAAAGTGACGTATATTTGACACATGACATATATTGCGTTTACAAATATACCAACACTGGCCCTTAAACCAAAAATACGTAAATGTGAAATGGATACCTTATTATTGCTCCACTTCTCCTCTGGAGTGCACCCTCTAACAGCTATTGTGGGGGAACGATTCTTCAGGTACACAGCTGTATTCACAGCTTCAGCCCAGTATTCCTGACCAAGGCCTGCTTCGCGAAGCATACAGCGTGTTTTCTCCATTATGGTTCTGTTGGCCCGTTCAGCAACTCCATTTTGTTGAGGAGAGTATGGTACTGTTGTCTGGTGTACAATACCACACTCTTTCAAAAAATTCTGAAATTTTATATTACAATATTCAGTTCCATTATCACTCCTTATCATTTTTAGTTTCTTATTTGTCTGATTTTCAACTAGAGTTTTCCAAGCTTTAAATGTATCAAAAACTTCATCTTTCCTTTTCAAAAAATAAACAAAAGTCTTTCTAGAATAATCATCTATAAATGTAATATAATACTTAGCTCCACTAAATGATATAGAGGGCATAGGACCACAAAGATCAGAGTGAACTAATTCTAGAACTTCAGTGGCTTTGTTAAAAGAGTTCTTAGGAAAAGATGCACGAGTTTGTTTTCCCTCAATACAAGATACACATTTCTCAAAAGCTTTATTGTTGTATGAAATGCCTGTCACCATACCTTGCCTTAGCAATTCCATGCTTCGATGATTAAGATGTGCAAGACGACGATGCCATACCTGCTGAGATGGGCTCTCAACCTTCTCTGTGACAGCAGCAACTGCATCAGATTTTTCAGCAGACTGGCCTAATGTCTTAACAGAACAAGCATTACCTGAAAGTCTAAGGGAGGCATCACATTTCTTAGCAAATTCACAGTGAAAACTAGTTGTTTCTACTGTGTCTAGTTGATAGACACCATCACACAGAGTGGCTGTGGCTACTACAGTCCTATTGTCATAAATTTGACACCCGCTAGGATTAAACACTACTTTAAATCCTTTTTTAACCATAGAACTTACAGATAACAAGTTTGCTGTCAATTTAGGTACATAATATACATGACTTATTGTCTTTATGTTACTGTTTCTCATACAAACACTAACAGAACCTATTCCAGCAGTACACAACTTGTCACCATTTGCTATTTTTACTTCTATTGATTTTTCATCACTCACAAAATCACTCATTAAACTTCTGTCTCCACACATGTGTTCTGTAGCACCGCTATCTATGTACCACAAACCATGCTTGATGTTGGCTGACAGTGCAATTAGCAGGACCTTCGATTTGTCTGTATTGGTCTTCTCAGTGTTTTTACACCCAGACTTAGGACAATCTCTAATAAAGTGACCTACTTTCTTACACTTGTAACATCTTGGTTGTTTCCGAACCAACAAGGCGGAGGCAGCCTCACTCTTGTCACATCTACGAATGTTTTCTTGTAATAATTTTCCTTTCACTATTTCGCTGGAAAGTTTTACATTCGAATTTTCTATTGCCATTATAAGTGGATCATAATCTGAAGGTAAGCCGCTTAACATAATCACAGCTACAAAGTCGTCCTCCAACGGTGATCCTATTTCACTCAGCTGTTGTGACATCTCGGTGATTTTATTGATGAAGCTCTCCACATTTTTGCACTCATTTAGCTTGGTTGCAAATAATGTTCTCAGGAGTCCCAGTCTTCGACATAATCCTTTGTCTTCATATGCTTTTGTTAGATTACTCCAGGCTTCATATGCTGTTTTTGCATTGCGTATGTGTGGAATTACCGATGGTTGAACAGATAATGCTATTCTCGCCAATGCTTTCTGTTGTTTCTTGGTATCATGTACTTCATTTTCCACACATTCCCATAGTTCTTCCTGTATTAAAATCATCTTCATCATAAATTTCCATGAACTGAAATTGTCAATTCCTTTTAGTTTCTCGATGGAATTAAAATTTGTAGAAGTTGCAGAGTTAGCCATTTTCGCAAAACCACGCCGCCGTATTTTCTTAGGAGGTTGTAATTTCGCCGGTTTCCTTTTTCGCGTAAAATATGCAAATATTTTTATTTCCGCGATGCTCTGGGCCCATAACCTGAAGGATTCAGGGCATAAATAAAGAAGATGTACAGTATTAACTAAGGTTTAATATGATAACAGCACAATGTACGTGTTAGTGGCAACCATTGTAGCGCAAGAGAGAGAGAGAGAAAATTGTCAAACTCAAAGTGACGTATATTTGACACATGACATATATTGCGTTTACAAATATACCAACACGCCTCACTTCAGTTAGTGGTTTGCTACCTACATAAGTAGAGGCCAAGTTTACGACCCTGTTGTCATACCACGTCGTTACAGAGATGTCGACATTATCCAACGTTGTTATCTTTTCAACCACAGCACCCCTTCCCTTTTTCTTTAGATCCTTTTCCGATGGTACTTTATATCCAGGGATACGATTTGCTTTGATCGTACCTAATGGTAATATTCTTTGTCAAATAAACCAATAGCAGCAAGGACGTGTACCAGTTATCGAAAAATAGTTTATCGTTTTGGTTTTCTGGAATTGTTCTTGCAAGACGAATTACCACATTACTCGAAGTACTTATATTAGGTAAACCTTCAAATTCTTCTTCGGGTCCACGAGCCCCAGTGTAGAGTTCAAAATCGTAACTAAAACCTGAGGAACCGCTGAGAACAAAATTTTTAAAGCCCCATTTATGGGGTTTTTTCGGATTGTATTGCCTCATAGTTGAGCTACATTTAGTCGGAATTATCTGCTCGTCCACAGCCATATACTCCTCCTTAGGGACAGTTAAGAGTCGCTCTCTTAGCTGGTTCAAGAATGGACGAAGTTTGTACAGGGGGGTCATGGCCTGGTTGCCCTTTAGGTACATAAGTTGAGTTTGTATTGAAATTGAAATGATTGCATGACATAAATTGAGCTAACTTTTGGATGCCCTAATGTTTCGTTCCAGTAGTCTCTAACAGATGGTAGTTGAATAATAGACATCATAGGACACATACCCACAAATTGTTCTTGTGGTGTGACAGCCAAACCTTTTTCAGGCCGCCGTTCCGTTGCATATAACATAGTTTTCTGAGATATGTGTGGAAACATTTCGCTTGTAAATAAATATTTGAGAAATTGTACTGGAGTTTCCAACTCCATTATCTCTGGCGGCTAACCAGTGTTACCAGTAAATTCTTGGTCGGAATCCATCCTTTCCAGAAAACCATTCCTTCATCGTGGTTTTTGAGCTCTAGCAGATCTCGAAGTTAGCCCAGCTAGTTCGGACAAAGGAATTAGATCATCCAAGTCATCTTCAGACTCTTCATCAGACTCAGGCACTGTAATTGGTGGAAGTCTTCTAGCTCGCCTCACACGATTCTCATCGTCAGACAGTTCTTCATCAGTACTTCCGTCAGGGAAAGCTTGAATAATGGTATGTATCCCACCGTAAAATTTTCGTGGGTCCATGAAGACTAAAAAAGCAATATATCAACATTTGTGCATGGTGTACCAAATATGGATATAGGAACATTGAATATTTATGCATGTTGGTCCAAATTGGGCAAGTAAGGAGTACCCTCAATCGAAGAGCGTGTATGAGGAATGTGATGCGTGTGAATGAAGCAAAAGAAGTATGCCAGGATCGTAGCAAATGGAAATCCGTGGTCTCTGCCTACCCCTCA
Organism: Abrostola triplasia; assembly: GCA_946251915.1. Lineage (NCBI taxonomy): Eukaryota > Metazoa > Arthropoda > Insecta > Lepidoptera > Noctuidae > Abrostola > Abrostola triplasia. The sequence continues at coordinate 9,986,030 of OX276440.1, read as the reverse complement.
GGGAAACAGGCGTGACTTTATGTATGTATGTATGTATGTTGGTCCAAATTTGAGCCATCATACAAATACAACTTTTGTATTAGTAAACACAAAATAATACATGCGAAACTTACCTTTTTATTTAAATAGATGTTTATTCTATAACACAGCTTTTTTTTCTCAACGATCTATGCACGAAAAGTAATTTTTAAACAATTTTTAATAGGAGCGTACTCACTAAACCTGTCAAAACCTGTTTTGAAAACTTTGGAAGTAATGTGTAGTTCGACCGGCCGTCCATAGATGTCGTTTTAAGCAGGCCACACACCAGGCATACATTTGTTATTTACGGTATTTACGTCGCCACAATCGTTGCGCTATAATTGTATGCATATACAAATGTATTGTATATGCGCACATCGGAAGCACAGTTGTAGCGTGGCACCGCTTTGAGAATGTCGACTAGAGATGGGTCGTCGACGCATTTTTTGTTAACGGAACGAGACCGTCCATTTTCGTTTATCAACTAGTCGTTTAACTAGTCGAATTCGTCGACTAGTCGACGACCGACGTCACGTTTGAACGATGAATTCACGTTCAAGCTTTGTGTTACAATTATTTCTACGACTCGACTAGTAGAATATTGTTGTTTGTAGTCAACTTAGGCATGTATTTGCGAAGTTTTAAATCTTTGATCTTCCCTTCATACTTTATTACCAGGCTTAGGACTGGCTGAATATAAATATTATATTTATAATAGTACTCATTATTCAGGCGTATTTAAAAGATCAACTGATTTTATGTACACAATTAACGAAATTTTTTTTTACATTTTTACGTTTTTTTTTGTATTTCTTTAATTATTTTTTTTACTTTTTTTTTACACTTTTATATTAATTTTTCATAATTTCAGTATTAATTGTTTTTATGAAAATAATCATTTTACAACTTATAATTAATCAATTAAAATCCATGAAATCTTTCCTCCGGAGTATTTTCATTTAAGAACATGATTTGTTCCACTTTGCTAGTTACCAGCCTTGTTCGTCTCTCAGTTAAAATTAAGCCTGTTTTAGAAAACATCCTCTCGCATGGGACGGATGTGGCTACAATATTACAGTGTGTAACAAATATTTTTTTCAAGTTTGGATACACGTATTGGTGTTTTTTCCACCATTCCAAAGGACACGTCAACTTGCCGTGACTGTCTATTCTCGGCAGCAGTTCATCGGCCAGATACATATCCACCTCTTTAATTGCCTTTCAAAGTGGTGTCCCGGAAGTAGAAGTGGATGCCACTATATTATCAAAAATACTCCATGGACTAATGCTGTCGGTGGGCTTAGATGTAGAAGCAATGGCAGAAGCAGAAGGTTCTTCTAGTTGTACCTTCTCAGCTATTAGTCCAGCAACTAATTTTCGGACCTTTGCTTTAGTTTTGATTGCTTCTGACTGGTCCACTAAACCTTTTATTTTGAACCGTGGGTCCATGAATGTACATAAAGCAAATGTGCCGCTGGTTTCAATTAGGCGGAACCTCTCATCTAATCCGGCTTTTAATAAGTGGATAATCTCGCTGACTTCTGATAATAAATTAGGCTTTTCTAAAAGCTTCTGACTTGTTTCCTTTAGGCATCTCGTAACAATTATGACTGAGCTACCAGTGATGTATTTTTCGCCACTCATAGAAGCCGTAATTTCTTCAAATGGCTGAAGAATCTGGCACAGCTGTTGGTAAACTAACCAATCATCAGGAGTGATCGTTGGCAGGCCTCTGTCAGCAAATGCCAATGTCGAGCGAATCGAATCTTCGAGCTCCACAAATCTTTTAAGCATGAAATAGGTGGAATTCCATCTGGTTTCAATAGCTTGGCACAGTCTTCTTGGTTCTTGACCTTGCTGAACTTGATGTTTTTGTAGTCTTTCTGCGGCTACAGTACTTTTTTTAATGCGTGTTACGATTCTTTTCACATTTTTAGCTTAGCTACCTGGAGGGCATGTTCCACTATTAAATTTAGGCTATGGGCATAGCATCCGAAGTGCTTCCACCCCAACACATCTTTAACAGCCTTAGCAATGTTAGCCGCGTTGTCGGTGACCATAAAGTTTACTTTTTCTTTAAGCTCATATTTGTCAACTAAAGCTTTTAATTCTGAAGCTATATTGTCAGCTGTATGATGGCCCGGAAAGTAACAACAGCCTAATAACACAGTTTTTAGTTCTAGGTCTTCAGTTAAGTAATGCCCAGTTAGGGCTATGTAACTTTCCGTTTTCAAAGAAGTCCACATATCAGCAGTTAGGCAAATACTTTGAACCTCGTGCAGCCTTATTTTCATTTCTTCATGCAATTTTACGTAGGCTTCCTGCATAATAGAATTGGACAGCGTCTTCCGGGTGGGCAGCTGATAACCAGGTATCCATCGACAAAATTTTCGAAATGCTCGTTCCTCAACGATTGAAAATGGATAAAAGCTATCCGTACATAAGTCGAGCAGATCTAGATTGATTAGTTTTTTTTGATCTTGGGTAACTTTTTTACTCACGTAAGAGTCCATAATTTTTTGGCGCTTGTAAGATGTCGCAGTCTCGCCCTGCTGGGTGATAGATCCGCTCGGCCCAGCTATGGATAAACCACTTGTCTTTTGTGGTTCAGGCTCAGTAAGTATTGACTCATTATTAGTCGCCTGGGTATTTGATCGCGAAAGTAATGTGTAAACAGAAACATATTGTTTCCTTTTTAAGTGACTTTTTAAATTTGCAGTTGTTGACTTATATATGCGAGTTTGTCCTTGCACAAATTGCATATTGCTTTACCACTTGAAACGTCCTTCTCAAAGTGATGCCATAGTTCACTACGTCCCGACATTGTGATAATATTTTATAAAAAAACGCTATTTACAATCACACTACTCGTAATATTTACAATTTTTTTATATAATAAGTCTACGAATTCCTAAAAAACACCTAGGTACCTACAAAAACACTCAATAATTAAAAGCAAAACCTAACTAACATAAACATCGCACGCACTCCCAAAGTTTACTAACAGAAAGCCCTCACAAAAGACCCGCGAACTAGTAAAAACCGGTATTTCTCACATCGTAAGACCCAATCTACGCTAAAATCAACTATATTTCTTTGGACCTAAGGATTGAATTTGCTTGACGTGATCCGATCACCTTCACTCTTCGCTCTATGAACATACTCTTCTACCAAAAACTATAGATAGACTAAATATAAGCGTCGCCGTAGAAATGAACGTTGTGCTCATCTAGTTCAGCCGTCTAGCGTCTACTAGATTCAACTAGTTAACGCGTGGACGGTAGACCGTCGAACGTTGATTCTACGTTAACCATTCATTCAACTAGTTCGTTCAAAGCGTCGCCGTAGATATGAACGTTGTGCTCATCTTGTTCAGCCGTCTAGTAGATTCGACTAGTTAACGCGTGGACGGTGGACCGTCGAAACGTTGATTCTACGTTAACCGTTCATTCAACTAGTTCGTCCATTCAACGCTCATCACTAATGTCGACATCATCGTCTGATGACGAAGATTCCTTGATGTGGGGATTAATGAGAAAAAAAAGACGTTATTGGGTTCATCCGTTTAATCAAGATTGCACAATGTACGGGAATTTCAAAATTTCGCAAGAATTACAAATCGATGAAGAAAAGTTCCAGTTATATTATCGAATGTCTGAAAACACATACAAGCTATTATTAAAGGGGAATGCCCACTCTCCCTAGAGTCTCAGGCCCAAAGTGGACATCAAAATGTATAGTTAAAATGAATTGTTTTAAAGTCTTTATAGTGTTAGATATCTAAAAAATACATTCTAAGTGACGCCACTATTTTAGAAATCTTAAAAAATAAAAAGCGTTTTGTGGTTATTTTCCTACATTAAATCGTGTCTAACTGAAAGAAACTTCAAGAACTTCTCTTTTTTCAATGCTTGATAATTAAACTATAATATAAAGTGTGTCCGTAACATATTTTTATCCACTTGAAGTTATTAGGGAATAAAAAACGCATTTGCTGTTTTAAAAATCTGTATTCTCTTCTTCTCTTTCTTCATTTTCGTATACAATTAACAAATCATCTAAAAATGACGCAGGAGGGAATATATTTGGTTCAAATCTTGCCCAACCTATATACCAGAGCACAGTCATGATATGGGCACAGCAACCTACCGTGCGTTTTCCTATTATACAGTTACAATAATATTGTTCAATTGCATCTTTGCCAGCATAATTATTATTTATTTTAATATAAACAAAATATACCTTACGGCTTATATGTCTGCTTTGTATTTTAGCACGCAAAAGCTAACAATTATCATTTATTAATTCGCTTGGTAGGTTGCTATTTTGTTCTCTACATATTTCAATACTATACATACCGTTAGCTCTGATATGTTCTCCATAATATGATCTAGCTTGTTTTATTTGATAAGTGCCACATGCAATTAATATTAAATCATTCATTGTTAATCGTGGAAAGCTATTTAAATTGTCAGAGCCAACGGTAATGTTGACAAATTGAGCCCTCCTGCGATTTAAATTATATTGATTTACATAATCTGATAAAGTATTTGAGATGTACATTTTCTCATTAATTATTGTTAATATTTGAGCTGCATCAGGTCTATCTAATACTCTAGGATGGAACCTATTTATTAATGCTGCACTTACTGCAAAATCTTGCATCATATGGGTAGATGCCCGATTGAAAAACTCTTGCCGAAACAATTTAAATGTTTGTTTGAATAGACCATTTACAATTTCAACAACCCAGCGACAAATGGTAACTTTCCGTGAATTATTAGCATCCACTGTGGTTAATTGTGATTCACCTGGCTCAAGTGATGCTGGAACATGAACTGAATAACCACATTCTGTTAGAAGTGGTATTGCATCCCTAAAACCTCGGTCTAATATAAATACATCGCCAGGTTGAAAAAACCTCCTCATTGGAGCATTTTGTGAATTAAATTCATTTTTCAGAATATCGGCATCTGATGTTGTTGCCGGGTAGGGCCCTATCACATCTAATATATATCCATCACAACACGTTATGATAAACGGTTTCATTAAATTCCTGAACTTGTGTAAAGAGTATGTTTGTTTCTGATGTTTATAATTAGAGCTTTTCTGTATGTAGATATAAGTACCATCCATGATTACTATAGGTTTTACCTGGTTAGTGCTTCCAAATAATCCATTAGGAATTATTAAATTCCTTCGTGCAATGTCATCTCTACTAATGTGCCCCAAACCTAAGTTTTGTGATACAAAATCTTGAGTTAAGAATTCCCTCGCATTATTCATAAGTCTTTCTAAAGTACTTCTAGGTATTTTAAATAATGTGGACAGTCTTTCGTCTGAATCACCTGTTCTAAGCTTTGTTAAATAAGCAGCCAGTCCAGTAGCACCTCTGTGTTTATTTTTTAATCGAGGAACCTCTTCCAATATTAGTTTAAATTGATGTTTAGACATACCAAGCCAATAATATATTAGGTGATCATCGCTGTCTTCAATATTTTCAAAATCAATATTATTGCCTATTTGATCTTTTAACAATGATATCAAATCTTCAAGGAATGCTGCTGTGAAGGTATGGTTACCATTTTCTACAATTAAACTATCCCATGTACCATTGCTAAGGTGAAAGTTACAGATACGGCAGTTTTTAGGTACATAAAAAGATAAATCACATAACAATCTCACGCGAATTGAAGTAGGGACGAGGTTTCTTTCAGTTCCATGGCAGTCAGGGAATATACAACATCTTTCTGTATTGGCAGCTCTTGTGTAACTGGGTACAATGATTTCGGATTCATTTGTAGCAGCTGAAGATGTTGATGCTGATTCTTGCACAAAATGAACAGCAGCCCTGTCAGCTCTCTGCCAGCAAGGATGACAGATGCGATGAAACCTAAAAAGTATAAACAATATAAGTAATAATAATGAACAGATATTTTATCATATATGGGTAATGTACTCCAAAAAACTTACCTCTCGAGGTTGAATCCATTCCATGATTACATTTCTAATGAGGTTTTCCCTATCTGTATCTGTCCTTAATATGTGACTTCTTATCCGTCTAACAGACCGCCCACAATAGATGCAGCTATTTAGAAGTCCAGAACCTTCAGATTCTTGTCGAGGAGCACGGCTTGCAGTTACTGCCAACCAACAGTTGTGGCAAACAAGATTATCTCTTGATACCTAAAACAATATTATTATTTGTACTTAAATACATAATTTGAACATAATGGGGGCAATTACAAAATCATTTTACTTTGGTTTATATATATTTTACCTGCTGTGGTGCAATCCACTGCTGTATTACGTTTATTTCTTCGGGCTCCAAAGTGTGACTTTGAATTTCCGTCAGGTTAAAACCACAATTCACACAATGTTCCTCAGTCATTGTACAAAACGTTATTGATCGGTATCCAAAATCGAATGCAACCGTGATCCTTAATTCCAGAGCCAAAGTTGTCGTTTAAAGTGTGAACAAAATCCATATAACAAAGCCAAAGTCGTTGGTAAAACTCCGAGTCAAGTCCATATAAAAAAGCCGGGTCGCAATAAAAGAAATCGAAGAAAAATCAAAACACATCCACATTGAGCGTAAACAACAAGCGAAGTGTTAGTGTCAGATTCAATTCAGTGTTGTCATTATGACGAAAATAATAAAAATATTAAATCGATATGTCAATTATTTTTTTGAATAATCGATAATTGATTTATGTTTCTTATTGATTTTTTACGTGTACACAGGGTTTATATTTTCATGTGATGTATTTTTTTACTTGATTTTTAATTAAATACCATCAAAGTCCCGTGAGTATGCTGTTTAGGTAATTGAACTTGTTTATAAATCGATTTGAATCGATTGATTAATCATAGAGGAATATTGATGCTGGCAACATTCTGCCATAACTCAATTTTTGTTTTTTTCAATACAATTACTTTTTTTAACGAATACTTAACGATTATAGTGGCGGTCATTTTAATGTAATTACATACATATTTTTTTATGGGAAAATTAATGGATAAATTGGTTTTTCTCTAGCCTATTGTCCACTGTGGGCCTCAGATGGGCATTCCCCTTTAGTTACATTAAGTTTAACAAAACAAAATACCCACTTCAGAGAGTGTATTTCGGCTGAAGAGCGTTTGCTCATCACTTTAAGGTATGTAAGATATTAAGTAAAAATTGACTTTCAGACTGAGGAGTCTCGTTTGATTGTTGTGCAGGTGACTCATCTGATTGAAGAATTGTACATGGTGCTTGCGAAGGCTGGTTTTCTGATTGAGCAATCTCGGTTGCCCTTTGCAACGGACGGTCATCATTTAGAACTTGAGAAAATTTTGTATAAAATGTTGATAAATTTGAATTTGACGAACTCATATCCAATGATCGACGTGGTAGCTGCCTGTACTTAATGTTTTCTATTAAGTCCAGTACCCCTCTTTGAAAGCTTAATTGCTGTTGCTGGGACATGGATGTCATGTGTGGAACTAAACTTAAAAGAAACATTTCACATGGATTTTTTGGTTGTTTCTCAGATCGTTGATTATTTCCCAGTCTTTGTTTTTTTAGTGTAAAATATTCAATAGTACATCTGTCTGCTTCATACATGTGTTTCCGAGATTTTGATGGTTGAGAAGTCTGTATCGAGCTCGAAGAATGGGGACTGGGTACAGACGAACCAGCTGCAGGCGTTTCATTTCTCAGTGAATCTTCCTCGGCAGATGTGAAATCGGGAACATTGTTTGAAGTCTCCTCAATCTGGGATTGAGATTCATGAGATTGGGATTCATGTTCAGAACGTTGTTCATCTTCTTGTACTGGTAAATTACCCTCTTGTGGTCGTTTTTTTGTAAAAGGGTTTAGAAATTTCAAATATGGCGCTAAATAGTACTCCTTTTTCGACCCAGCAGCGGACCCACTTTTAGATTTTGTATTGAAAGATCGTATGTAGGCTGAACGTATGGATTTCCATTTGGACTTACAATCATCAAAAATACTTGAAAAAAATCGAAACGAACGAGCGTGTGTCCTTCCTTGAGACGCAAAACAAATGAGCGGTGCCGCTCCGACGTCGCAACGCATTCACCCCTCCCCGCCTCGTCTTGGTGGTTGCAAGTCCGGTGCGGCGCCGGAGCGCATCGTGTGGCATGTCACAGATATTTCTATGTAGAGCTTTGGTCTGGTGATCATGACGCACAACGCTGCGGTATGCGCCGCAACGCAGCGTCACGACGTAGCATTTAGCGTCCCTGCGGAGAGGTGGTCAGTTGATTTTGCCGCAGCTACCTAGGTAGACGTGAACATGAACAATTTTTCTGTAATTTGTGCTTTGCTTGAAGAGGAGGAAGAAGAAGAATTGTTACTGCTTCTGAATAGACAAAGAAAATCTCCGAGGAACATGTTTTTACAACGGAGGAGTGAAGGTTGTTACGAAACCTTAATAAAAAGGCATATTTAATTGATTGTGAAGAAAAATTCATGGGTTACTTTCGGGTTTCAAGGGAGATCTATAACAAGATTTTAATGGCCATAAAAGATGATATTAGTGACACACAGCCTAGAACCAGAAAACGGAATTTTGCTATTATGGCACAAGAAAAACTATTCCTAACGTTAAATGAATTTATTTCGGTAATTAAATAAAACAATTCATAATCATATTTTTATTAATCGAATACAGTAACTCGGTATAACATCAAAGTATCGAGCCATAACCGCCGACTAATCGTAAGCGACCAAAACCAAATTTCACTCGCTCCGTGAGTAATTATTGCAGACGACGTTGATAATGGTGGCTTCCATGAATCTTCGCTATCTGTAGAACACAAGTTTTGGAACGTAACGGATGCATTATGATTTTCTTGATTAGGTTGTGAACTTGTACTAGGCTGCGGTTCGGTTTCATTTTCTGTATAAGCAAAGGGAATAGTTTGATTTAAAGATCGATATCTAATGGGCTTTCTTGTATTGAGTAATTATAGTTATCTAAATCCATGAGGGAGTACGATTCCTCACTATTAGTATCACTATAATCAACCAGGCCTTTACTATGATTCATATCCTGCTGAGTAACTTCTGGCACATGGCAGGTCCCTTCTGGCAAGGTATGTGGTGATATAAATGGCACAGGCGCCAATGGTACAATCTCCTGTGGCATACCTGGAGTACTAACGCTCTCTTCAGGTAGAGCAGTTTTTATTTGCATAATTCGCCTCAATCGAGGCGAATTACACCCTAAGGCAAAAATAAAATAATAAACCTTACCGGTCCTTGATCCTCATTGCCATATTGGGCGTACGTAAATTACGAGCAATTCTTCGGCAATGCCCAAGAAATTCCTCTATTTCTTGACAGGCATCTTTGACGGCGAGCTGTAGACAGTGTGCAGCACATCGTATGATTGTAACCGTGCGAACTGTACCAGATGTGCTACCTGTGCCAATCTCCAACTCTAAACTCTGTTGAACAAAAGCAGAGTCCTCCTCGTTGTATTCACCGTCCGTTTCGATGTCCGATTCACTAAATGATTCGCTTACCGACTGGTTCATTGCCTCCCTAGCTGCCTCGTTTATTTGGTTAGTCATACTTATCATATTGGCTCTGTTGGTATATTTGTAAACGCAATATATGTCATGTGTCAAATATACGTCACTTTGAGTTTGACAATTTTCTCTCTCGTTTTCTTGCGCAGTTGCGCTATAATGGTTGCCACTAACACGTACATTGTGCTGTTATCATATTAAACCTTAGTTAATACTACGTATAAAACACTTGGCGAAGCTATAAAATTAATTTTTTGCTGATTTGACGGCGTCATTAACATTGGATTATCTTTAGTCATACAGACTAAAGATAATCCAATGTTAATGACGCCGTCAAATCAATCATTATGATTCAAAGATTGTGATTTAGGACATTCTATCGCTGGTATTAATGGTTCAATAACATGATTATGAGAAATATCTAAAAGTTCAATTGCTGGAACATTTGGTGGTGACATATTATTAGTTTCTTGTAGCGATACACTAGTTACCAGTTGGGTCTCAGAAATGAAATCATCAGAGTTGACTCCATTGAACTCTAATATACCATCAATAGGAAAAGAACTTCGTGATAGACATGTGAAACTTTCTGAAACAAATTAAAGAAATTACTATTTACTTACTGCAATACTTTTCAACAATCGAATCCCTATAATGTATGAACAAGGTGTAGCAAACTGATCTCCTTACCGTACCTACTAATCGCGGAGTGAGATATATCCAACCGTGGGGCGACACATACAAGTGCATGAAACTACAAATGCCCTGGAGAGGTCCACGACATTTGTAGTCGTAAGTAGTTTTGGATTATATTTTTCCTGAATAATAGAATCCCGTGACTATTTTAGTAGGTAGGTACGAAACTTTAAAAACAAAGTAGGCATCGACGACGTCAATAATAAATTGATAAAATAATTATGAAGCTTAATTTTTACCTGATGGTGAAGAAGTAATCTGTTCTCCAGATCGTTTTTCGTTTCGTTGTTCTTCAAATACAATACTATTATCACCCTCATTATTATTATTATCTATTACACAGTTTTATCGTTTTCGTTTTTTTTATCTATACCTACTTATTTACTTATTTTTTTATATAATCACAACAGTCATCACAGTGTCTTGCATAAACGTTACGTTACAATTAGTTTTTGATTATTCATTTGAAATACACTAATAAAATCACAGGTTCAAGTTTAAAATAAAAAAACACAATAACAGTTAAAACAGTACAATAAGTCTAAATGTCTTAATTATAATAATATACCTACCTTACAAAGTATTAATTATAATGACGCATATTGATTGCAAGTTTTTACATACGAATATTTCCCTTATTAATTATTCCCTTCTATTACTAGATCGGGTACTAATATTATTTTAAATTCTTATTTATCATCACAATCATAATCACAGTTTACTACATAAAAGATTAAATTTAAGAAGAGGATATATGAAGGAGCAATGTTATGAGTAGGTTCAAAAAAAAGGTCCATTAAGTAAAAAAAGGGGTCTATTGATACACTTTTTTATTTGACCCTAAATAGGGTTTAAGATAAAAGTGTCCGAATCGACCCCGTTTCTTTCCTTATGAACATTACACTCAAGGCTTGTAAACTTTTGGCGAATGCCCTTGTATATCATAATAATTGCACATGAGACCAGAAAAATATAAATATAAAATTGCGCTTTTTACTAACTTAAATAGTTCTTCATGTTCTTCTCTTTCTTTTGTTCTTAATAATTAAACAGTCTTAATCAAATCTTCAGTCTTTCTTGTTACCTATTTATTCATTGTTCGTGTCTGATCTTATATTTAATCTAAATCATTCGTTACCGTATTTTGCGTTAATGAAAGGTCATCAATGGTAATAATAATTTCTTTTTCTATATCAATTAAAGCTTCTAATACTTTTGTACGAAATAATATTTTTTTAAAGCAACTCAATTTTTTCACAGTTGGTAATAATGACTTAAAAAAATTCAAGTCTTCGTCCATATTATCTGCAGTGTTATTCTTCACGCAATTTAACAACTCTAATTCGAAATCAGTTGGCGATTCGCACTTACGTTTCTTGGAAGATCGTGTTTCTTTGGTAACGCTGGAGCTGGTGCTAGGTACATTAATCAAATCTTCTTCAATAATCGTATTATTTTGTGAAGTTCTCGGTGACGCGTTTTGCTCTACTGACTGATTAAAATCGTCTGCCGATTCTTCTCCTTGAGTATTCGAGTTTGAATCTAAAAATGACAGCATGTCATAGTAAATGTATGTTTTATTTGCCCTGGAACCGGAACCTGATTTAAGTTTTTTTTTAGTAGACCTCACTCTTATATAAGTGTCTCTTGCAGTTTTCCATCTTTGCTGCAGCTTTTTCACTGAAACAATAACACAGGTATTTTATTTTATTACAGATATTTAGTTAGTGGACATACCTTCGTCGATATTCATCTGGCGTATCAGACAGGACTAACCACGGTCAGAAAAATAGTAACAGAAGTTTGTCAAATTATAATTGAAAGGTTAAAGGAAGAATGTATACCAAAATTTTCCCGTGCGCTATGGGTAGAGACTGAAAAAGGTTTTTTAACGCAAGCCCAGTTTCCTAACTGCATAGGTGCAATAGACGGAAAACATATACGCATTATAAGACCTCCACATAGTGGTTCCCTCTATTACAACTATAAGCATTACTATTCTATTGTACTGCTTGCAATGTGTAACGCCAACTATGAGTTTACCTATATAAATGTGGGAGTGCAGGGTAAAGAATCTGACTCCGCAATTTTCACACAAAGCCGATTGTACGAACAAATCAACAATGACTTAATAGATATTCCTCCTGCCAAAACATTGCCCGTAATACACAATGATAAACCAACCAACACTGCTGCAACCGCAGCTTTGCCCTATATTATTGTAGGAGATGAAGCATTCGGGTTATCTAGCCATGTCATGCGGCCATATGCTCGAGCTCTCGATTTAAACTACAAAAAAAAAATATTCAATTATAGGTTAACGAGGGCGCGACGTTATATTGAGTGTACATTTGGTATCATGGCTAATAAATTTCGCATACTCCATCGTCCATTGAACGTTGGAAAAGACAAAGCAATTTGTTTTCTTAAAACAATTTGTATTTTGCATAATTTTATAAGATCAAGAAGTCAAATTAATGACTTTCATGATATTGTCATTATACCAGACCATATACGTTCAGTTCGGGGGTTAATTGGAAATACCCACAGAGATTCGTATACATTACGCGATAACTTCGCAGATTATTTCGTTGCAGACGGACAGCTGTCATGGCAAGATCGCAGTATTTATTGAAGATAGTTGGCTTTTTTATAATTTATGTACATTCAATAATTGATTTTTCACGGTTTGTTACCACACATTTTTTATTAACATAGCAGGCATATTTTAATAATATACCTAATGATTTTATTTGTTAAATTCATCGGATGTAACCAAATAACTTAGATTGTTGTAAACTAAAGTTGAGAGATGTCAAAGAAAAACCTACAAAACTACAAAACGCACGCTTATTTTACAAAGTTACTAGCCCAATTCTAAAACCAATATAATAAATATTTTAGTTGATAATTGTTTTATTTATTTACCTACCGATCCACTGTTTCTGCCCTAAAATGATTTTGAACCCTAAATACACCGATAGTGTGAAGTAGTGTGAAGCTCGCAGTCGTGAACATAGGTACTGGTTGTCTCGTGACGCGCAAAATGGTGGCGACCGCGTGGCCGAAAGAAAGAACTTTGGAATTTATCGAGCAATATAAAACCATACCAATATTATGGGACATTGTTCACACGAATTTCACAATGTTCAGAAATACGCAGTATCTCTGCACTAGTTTTGAATATAAGCATGATTTTATATTTACATAGGTAAATTATTGTAAATATTCCGAGTTTTAATTTTATAGTTGGATTAATTGTTGAAAACATTTAATTGACACAAATACAATTGAAATAACTAATTATATATAACTAATTGCATAGATTATTAAAAATAAAAATTTGGCGCAAAGAATAGTTTACCTAACCTACGTTATTATAAAATAAATAAAGAGTGTAGGTACTTACCTTGTATGTTTTTTTCTGCTGCACTCCAGTCATCAAAATTTTGAAACAGTACTGTACAAATGTCTAGCCATGCTTTTGATTTAGCGTCCCGGTCTTTAAATATTTCGCTAGATTGGTCCCATATGGCAGGACGACACTGAACTTCAACAATTACCCTTTCTGTATCAAAATTTGTCATTTTTTGTTATGGGCCGGGCACGCGCGTGCGGTCGGTTCGAGATAGCGCTGTCAACTGAACAAGCACGCGCGTGCACCCGCTAGCGGGCTTCGCGCGTGGACCCGTCCAACGTGATGCGTGATCACGTCGCGTGCATGCGTGCCCCGTTGCACGGAAGTATCACGCGACGGGCGCCCGACGGGCTCACGAGCGTGTGCACGCGCATGGGCACGCGCGGGTCGGTTTTGTGTGGACACGCGAGAGGCACGCTTAACGCAGTTTATGCCCTGAGGCATAGTTGCCTGAAATTGTGTTACTAATTCAGTAATCGAGTTCGTGTTAGCAAGTAATGATGGCTGTCTCATACTGATAGTATCTGTCTAAACCACATTCGACGTTATAGCTGTTGTTATTATTCCAGAGTTTGTTGTATAACTTTTGCGAGGAGTGATATATATAGGGTTCCAAGCTATTGTTCGGATCACTTGACCTGATAAATGATGTGTGGTTTGTACTTCATTTTCAGGACGAGTTTGGTCTTCTTCGATAAAATTTGTCAGTGAAGGCTCATTAGTTGGGATTTCCACGTCCAAAATTTTCGTCAGGATCCCATCAACATTTTCATACATTTCTATCTTTCCTGCAAGGCTTTCATTTTCAGTCATTAGGAAGTCACTGAACTCATTTGAGTCCAAGATGTCAGTCAGACCTGTGAAGTTTCCAATATCTTCAGATGATAGCAATTCTTTGCTATTGAACGTTTCTTGAGCACACAATCTTGTCAAAGTCGAAGGGTCATTATAATGATTTCTATCACTTACGCGAATATTAGACATTGAAATAAAACTAGGTTTACGGATTTTATAGCGGTTTTTTAATTGTTTTTTGGTCCCGACGTTTCGAATCCTTTACAGCATTCATGGTCACGGGCAGACTGAGGTGTTAAACGTCTAATTTGAACAATTACTATCAACTACCTTACAATTTTAATTATTATTGACAATCCGATTTACGCAAAATGAGCTCACATTCAGTCTTGCAGTTTTGCGCTTGGAATTAACTTTAATAGATTCTATGATAGGATTCCAAGCAGGTGGTATGTCCCAGCCATCTTCTCTATTGAAATTAGGGTGTTTTTTAATTTCAATAGCCTCGCGTATCATCCTAGGAAGGAATCGATTTTCTTTGGCAAGGATTTGTGGTTTATCAAATCTGATGTAATGATTGGCTTGGTCTAGCGTATGGTCACAAATTGCAGTCATTGTTACTATTCTAAATTGAGTGCAGTCTTATAATAGGAACGAACATAATTAGTAGGAATTACATTTTTTTCGATTAACTCCTTAATATCTCTTTTTTTATTTTCAGCCAAAGGTTGTTTTTCTGTATACGCTTTAACTAACAGCGGAGAAAAGCCTTGATCTTTGTAGCGCCTTGAACGATTTCGAACACAGACTTTCTTAAAATCAGTCTGTTCGAACGACGTTTTATAGAAGAAAGTGAAGGGATGTTGCTTATCAACGCGTAGTTGTTTAATGTCATTCCATTTTAGTTGATTATTGTCCTCATCTACATTGAAATTACTGCCCCAAGCTTCCTGAAGAACTTTAAGTTCGTAAAAATCGTCGTATGTAATCTCCTTTAAAAGGTATGGCTTTCCTGTTTTTTCGGCACTACGAATTAATGTAGCATATTGCTGAGGGCAATAAATAGGGCCAGATCTTAAGTGTCTTTTTATTTGCTTCTCTATCACGCTATGGACATTGTCCCCTTCATTTTGTGAATGTCCGCGGATTAAAAATTTATGGGTTATATAATTGACTCTTAGATGATTAACTGCATAAGCATAGATGTATAATATATATTTATTTTTTTGCTGTCCTTAGCAATTATCGCTATAAAATATAATATCCACGTCAGTATCAGGACTCTTTTCAAGTATCATCTCAATGTATTTAAGGACACAACTTCCTATCTCAACTGCACCGCGCTTGGCTTCGGTTTCGTCCCAAAAAAAGCACACAACATCCTTTGCGTTTAAGTCACTTACAGTAACCTTTTCTCGTACCGTATTCTTTGAAAATGTATTATTTTCAGCAAGACTTTTAATTTCATAAAAATCACGATGACTCATCGGATTAACGATGTATGGGTTTCCTTTTTTTCGTGCGTTCTTTATTGCGGAAATATATTGGTCTGGAACGTAGATAGAACCGGATTTAATTTTTTTTTAACTTCCCTCTCAATCGTAGAGTGCACCGCGTCACCCTCATTTTGAGTGTGACCTTTTATGAGGAATTTGTGGGTTATAGATTTTATGTGGGCAATAGTAGGCAGTCGCTCGGCTGCCTATAGGCCGACCGTTTAACTCGCGTATCGCCTGCGCGGTAAGAAGGGGCCGGGGCGGGTAACGCTACACACGGAGTCAATAATCCTAAGATTTATCTCGAGATAGACATTGTTGGTAAAGAATAAAATAGTATCTTTTAATTAATATTTTTAGTGTACAGTTGGAAAGGAACTTCTTGTTATTATACCTTTTATTTAGGATAGTCCACGACTCATCATAATTCAATGCTGTTACTGGTACATGTCTTAATAGTTGGTCTGCCTCTCCCGTTAAATGGCCCTTAAGGTAGTAGTATTTTTGGACCTTATCCAGGGCTTCATTTTTGTGTACCAGGGATAAAAGTAAATCTCTAAATGAGTTCTATTCTGAGTATAAACCCGAGAAGGTGGGAAGACTAATTTTGGGTAATCTAACATTAATTGAACTATTTGAAGTTGAAGACTTACTAGTTGTGACATTTAAGTTTACTTTTAAATCCGATTTATACATGAAATAAGTTTCTTCTGTTTTATCGTATAAATAGTTGGTAAAATAACTATTACTTTTTGTGTCTAAATCAGTTGCTTTTTCTACAATACTTTTCTGTGTTTCGCAAAATTGCTTCCACTGTACATCTAATGCTTCTAATCTCGTTGTCACATACTCTGGAGTTAACCTCTCTTTTGGAGATTTTTTAAAGTTACCTCGACTCTTTTCTATTATGGTTATGTTATTTAATTGAACTTTAATTAGACTCCATTTTTTAGAAGTGAATTGAACAAAAATATAGCAATAATTGACAGCAATATTACGAGTCAGTAAAAGGACACGGTTATCAAAACATACAATTTGAACACAAGCGATTGAATTATTGAAGTCGTGTAAACAAATGTTTTACAAAGACACACAAAAATACACAGGAAATGTCTATACTACAGAATACTAAAGATGTTAAACTTAATTTTGAATTTCACGCCTAGCAACACTGCCTCGCTCTCTCTACTCGGTGACATTATAGTGGCTACATGGTTTCTTATAAATTAATATTAACAGGTTACGGGCCCAGAGAGCCCGGAAATAAAAACGGTGAAAAATCCAAATGTAAATACAGTGATATCGGACTTTTGTATGCATATAACCTCAAAACCACAACGTGACTGTTTTTCACTCGAACTTTTACAAAGTAATTGTGATCAAAGTGGATAAAAGTATTGAACAATTGGCATTAATTGGCGTTAATCGAAAAACTGACCGGCCGGGAAAACTACGCAACTTGGCGATTTGCAATGCAAACATACCTACAGCACGAGGAACTATGGGACTGTGTAGAAGCCGACGCAGGAACGCCAATAGATCCGAAACGCGATACGAGATGGGTCTCATCAACTTCCACGATGTCAGTATTCCCACCGAGCAATTCCCTATCGTGGGCTTCTGCTACCTCGCACACCTCTCTGAGGTAGTGATAGGTTTGTATGGCGGTTTTTTTTGTCACCCCAACATCTATTGCCGCCTGCGACACCTTATCTTTTCTTAAAAAATGTAACATTAAACGTAGTGTATTAAGTACGCTTACGTGTGCCCTCTCAAAAAACGTATTTTTTAGAGGCGACCTAAGAGACGGCCTGCCCTCCCTAGCGCACCTCCAGCACCTTAGCCGATACATTAGTTTATAGCTAAGTTTGGGCTCCCTAGACATATTGCCCCGGCATGTCGGACACCGGGGCGTCCGGGCCGGTATAATCAGCCATGCCTTGGCTGCAGCGACAGCGGTCTCCTCATCGCGAATTGCGCACGCGAAATTCCAAATATTAAAATTGCGAGCCAAAATAAGTTGTAATGGATCCATTGCAATGGATTAAAAATAGAAAACTAACTAAAACTACACAACAAAATGACTACTACTATACTACTACTAACTACTACTAACAATAATAATAATAAAACTTAAAACTAAAATAGCAATAAAAATCTACAACTACCTTACCAACTACTATTAAAATAATTCAAACAGAAGTATCTGTGAAATCTATCTATCTGTGAAAACTTGTAATTGGCCTTCCTTTACTAATGTATATCCTATTCTTAAGTTAGCTGTAAGTTTTCTAAAAAAATAAAATAAAATAAATAAAATAAAAGTAATAAAAAGATATTATAAAATAATAAACAACCTAAACACTAACAAATAACTATAAAACTACTTAATACAAATTACAATAAAAGTCACAATAAACACGTGAAAATTAAGAATCGCATACGCAAACCGAGATTTGAGTACAAAATTTGCTCAGAATAGCGTCGCTTACATCAACTTGGTCGAAATTCGGCGATAACATTGATATGAAGGAGACACCGGGTTTGTGTGTGAGAACATGAGCGGGCACACGCACCAGACGTGTCGAGAATTTTTTTAATAGTAATTTACAAGTTCATTAATAACAAAAAAGTTTCCGTCTGTCTTATTTTTAGGCATTCTATACGATGGAAATGAAAAACTGGCCATTTATAAGAATTTTCATGTGCACACCCTAAAGTACACGGCCCTACTCAAATCGCGAGTCAACCAACAAGTCAGATGCATTAGAAAAATTCAAAGAATTTAGACAAGAAGTGGAAAATCAGCTTGATACTCGCATAAAAATTCTTCGAACAGACAACGGCTTGGAATATGTCAACAAGAATTTCTCTGATTATTTGAAAGGTGCAGCTATCATACACCAGACGACCACACCATACACACCTGAACAAAACGGGACTGCGGAACGAATGAATAGAAGCCTTATTGAGAGAGCGAAATGCATGCTTCTCAACGCCAATCTATCTAAACAATATTGGGCTGATGCAGTACATACCGCCGCCTATGTAATAAATCGCTCACCAACCAAGTCTCTATCGTTTAAAACTCCCAAAGAAATGTGGTCTGGACAAAAACCAAAGGTAGGACACATGCGTGTATTTGGTTGTGAAGCTATGGTATACTTACCTCAAGAGAAACGCAAAAAGTGGGATCCGAAGACACAGAAAATGATTTTCATTGGCTATTGTGACCACACGAAGGGCTACAGATTTGTGATACCTAATATTAGGAAGGTAATAATAAAGCAAAGATGCTACATTTTTGGAATCTACTGTCAAAAGAGATTATGTACTGGTAGAACTGTCAGAGAAGAATTCTACAAGAAATGATAATTACAGATTATTTTTATGAAAATTAAAATTAAAGGTTGTCAAAATTATCATCCATCCCCTCATCACCTATATATTGTGGGCTTCCCGATAAAAGCTTCTGTATGCTCTTCTCCATAACTTCAATTTGTTTGGCATCTAAGGTTTCTTTTGTTTTTTCCAATATTAGCCTAATTGTCGAAGCCAAATATTTATTTAGAGGAGTTTTTGAACACGGTATTGTGAGGAGGAAAGAGGGATCCACTGCGGTAGCAATCTCAAAAGCATTTTGATTGGCTTTTTCCAATTCAGCTTCTGTCTTTGACAACTCACTTTTATTTGTGTTGTTGCTTTTCCTAATATAGCAAAAAACATTTCGAGGTGTTGTTTCATCGCAAGCTAATAAAACCCCTATATCCTTACTGTACAATAATGTCTCTTCAGCAGGTTCTGAAAAAGGATTTCCTGGATCCATAATTTTATAAAAGTACTCTCTATCTTCCTGTGTCTCCAATTTACTATATCTAATGGAAGATTCATCCATTGCCATGTTTTCGACCACCCACGGGTTTTTACCCCCCTCTGCAAGAAAAACAACATTTTCCGAAACCACTTTCTTTTTGTATGAATCTGGAGTTTTTCTTGTATTCCACAGGCGCCTAACACTATTAATGCCTATTATTAGTCTGGATATTGCTCCAATAACATTAATAGTATGAGTTCGCATTAATTGTAATGTATTAGATGGAATATTGTTAAAATCATCTTGTGGATTTTTGCCCATAGGTTTTAGTGAGCTCGTTTCTACACCATATTGCCCCACAAAATCACCATCCTGGAACCAACTTGTAAACTCACCAAATGTTTCGGGGAACAATAATGTCTTTTCCCTACTAGGATTTATCCCAAATAACCTATATACACTGTATACTGTCCCTATCAAATTCGCTAAATTGGGTATACTGTTTGCCACAAATACTGACATGGAATCATCACTAGATCTTAAACATCTAACAATTGTGTTGGGTATCTCAATCCCACAAATAGCTACTAGCCCTATTGTAGTTGATCCTGCATTTAACATGCCCATTAAAAAGCCTGGAGATGCTTCTACATAATCTCTTTCATCCATTTTATCCTTTATTTTATTGAACCATTCTCTATTATGATTGTTTAACATCTCTTCCTTAGTTTCATGCCAAGCCATTCTTGTGTAGAACAAATCATTCTCTAAGAGAAACCCTATCCCTAAATGAATCTTTTTAATCAACAAATAATAGAATCCCATAGAACAAATTTTACTAAATGTTTCTTCCTCCTCACTAACTAAAGGTAAGTTATTAAATTCTCTTATTCTATTGTCAAACCAACACTTATGTACTTCAGCAAACAATAAAGGGTTTAAACATTCATTCCATTTAGTTGCATCCTCGGTAGCTTGTAGGCTGTAATTACTGTCAAGATTTTCTTTCAGGGTAGACATTTGGAGTTCATTTATGATTTTCTTTTTCTTTTCCTCCCCGCCTATGCTAATTGTGCTACCTGGTATCAATTTTGCCAATTTTAAATGGAATTCCTCAATTACCTTTAAGTGCATTCTCAAAGCAGGAGATCCAGACGCAATTGCTCTCCTATTTAGCTTACCCCTTTCAGCATGTTTGATATAAGAACAAAACACCCTAGCGTAATCATCTAGCCATTTTCTAACCTCCGTCAACCCTATTATGGTTTTCTTAATAATTTTAAATTTAATTTGTGTCACATTAACCCTCATTTTTAGGGACTTCAAAAATTTCTTTTTCTTGACTATTAAACGTTTTTTGTCAATAATGCTAATCTTAGAGAGATCATATAATTCATACCAATAGATGAAACACTCTAAAAGAGTACTTGGAGTTTTGTGCAAATTCCTTTTTATCAGGTTTAAAAAACCCATTAAATGCTTTGGAACATGTTGTACTTTTTAATAGTTCGGGATCCCATGTTTGTCTACCTTTACTCAAAACATCAGAATTGCTGCTCTTTGCATAATTAATAACATATTTAGCACAAGACTGTATAGCACTGAAATTTTTTACCAAGAAAATTTGTGAGAATCTCCATACAATTTCAGGAATGCATTTTCACATATACTTAGCGCAGCAGACCAATCACTTAACCACTGCGCTAATCACGTTGTCAAATTATGGTATTTAAAGGTTGACCTTTCTATAATTTGATCTTATATAATATAAAAAACCAAGATAAATATCCTATGTAAAAAAGAAAAAAAATCAAGCAAGGCTGTACCACAGCACACCTCTACTAGGTAGTTATATATATTATAATTCTAAGAGCTAATATTAATTCTGTATTAATTAGTCTAAGTGATTAACTAAGTGCTAATTAACAATGACTACGGATCCAAAGAGTCTCATAGAATACTACAAGTAATTGACCTAAAACCAATACTCGTTATCTATACGGTCTATTATTCTGCGTCCCGAAGTGAACTCCTAATTATATAGTTGGTTGGTTTTACTAACATTTTGTACCTTACATACATACATACATAAAGTCACGCCTGTTTCCCTGAGGGGTAGGCAGAGACCACGGATTTCCATTTGCTACGATTTTGTACCTTAAACATACTAATTACGTAATAATGATTATACAATCAATACCAATCTTTTCGAGTGTAGTGGTTTGGTTTAGCTGGGCATTTTCCGCACTTAGCCACTTTAGTAGGCCATTGTGCGTGACAAAAAGTTTCTTCCTTCTATTCCAACTATCCCAGATCATCCCAGAAAGCGAGCAGCCTTTTCAGGTTGCTACAAGCCTCCGGTAGTGATGCTGGACCTTAGAGGATTCGGGCCCGTTGATTGGCCACACTGCCGCACCCCAGGAGTACGTGATGTGGCGTTTATTCCGCCTCCATGCAGCAGAGTGTAGATTGATCAGGCTGTGTCCCATCCGTTCGACCTATACAACGCATCAGATACCGCTGTTGACATTACCTTTGGGCATTCTTATTGGGCACAAACAAATTAAACGTATACAATGATTACAAAAATACCATCAATATTTGTATGTGCACTATTATATCGTCAGCCAGAAGACGTCTACTGTTGAATAAAGGCATCCCCCTTAAAAAGGGAAGTTTCCAGAATATTGGCTTGGGGATCGCAGTATCGGTGGTGAAGTCACATAAGACGCTGCTGCCCATCTTCTGGATTTTCCCTTAGTTTCCTACGACACCCACAGGACAGAACAGGCCTCCCCCCCTCCCCCACTTGGCATTTGCATCCGCCCAATATTGCTGAACCAGAAATACAAACAAATATGTTTATAATTCCGCGAAGGGGTAGGATGCCGTAGGCGATCTTTTGCTAGTTGCAAGTAAAGAAAAATTATGTTGTGGAAATCTATGTAAAAGGTATAGGAAAGAAGCCTATGACCATTAACCAGTCCCAATCTAAACTCAGCGTTGCTAACCGGAAAGATAGTCCATTATTTATTTACTAAATAAGAAACGGATACCGTGAAATATATTTCCGATCCAATTTATGAAGCTAAACGCATTGAATTGTTCTTTGCGATTGCTATCATGGCTGGATAGTTTCCAATACTTCCAATTTGTTCGAAGGAACTGTATTAGTTCCACATCTATGTTATTGATTTCTTTTTATTTGAAGCTGTGCTTGTAGAGAAGTAGTCTGTATTTAATATTAATAGCAATAGGTATGGCGACCTGATTGGGGCAGTGGCTAAGCGATTGGACTGCTGCGTTGGTTGCGGGTTTGATTGCCGCACGAGTCAAAAAAAACGCTTTTGTGCAAACCGCAGATGTTTGTCCCGAATCTGGGCGTTTGTGTATGACATGTGATATTTCATGTCTATAAAACGCGCCCACAACATAGGAGAATATCCTAGTGTGGAGCGACATTTGACGGTTTTTTTTAATATAAATATCTTAACCTTTTTCCAGTGTAATGACCCACGGATTGGGCATAGTTATTGTTTTACTATTGTGTCTGCTTCAGGCACAGTGAAAGTGTTAAGGTACCTTATGTAGTCTCCAAAGGACTTGGCAGTGGCGATGGTGTTTCTTTTATTAGGATACTAAATTTCGCTACTTTTCATGCCATTCATCTGTCCTACACAATACAATACCTAATTAAGATTTTTGTGAGAGCAAAAGTTGCATTCATAAGTAATAGTTTGTCGATTGAGTTAGAATACGAGATCATTTTGTCAAGTACAGCAATGATTAATGATTGGTAAGAGGCAAAGAAAAAATATTGGGTACAATACTAGTCTCACTCTTCATCAATAAGCATCTAAATCATATCGTAATTTTATTTATTTTTTATTTATTTATTTAAACTTCATGTACAAAAAATAGTATACATAGGCGGACTTAATGCCTGGGGCATTCTCTACCAGTCAACCTTAGGGTGGTGCAGAGATTATTAGGTAGGTGCAACAACAAAGCCGAAACAAATACTGTATTAGTAACAACATTATATAAATAAATATAATTATTAAACAATACATACATTATAATATATAACATAAATACAAATTATATTAATATATACCTCTAAGTATGAATATATATATATATATATATAATAAGTTAGCGAATGGGTAGTTTCTGAGAAGATTCTGCCAAAGGAGATTGTTGTAAGTATGCGCGGACCTTCTGCTTAAACAACACCCTATTAGTGACCATCCTGATTTCCAAGGGTAACGCATTCCAAAGGAGGATAGATTGAATGTGAAAAGACGAGTGAGTGAAATCTGAAGTATGAGAAGGACAGAGAAGGAGAAGATTGTTTGAAGAGCGAAGAGTTCGGTTATGAGAAGAGCTTAGATATTGAAACAGGGGAATGAGATAAGTAGGAGGACTTGGTGAGTGAAGAAATGAGAAAAGAGTGGTTAGGGCTCGTAACTTTCTTCGCTGTCGAATAGGTAACCATTTAAGTTGTATACGATACTGTGACACGTGGTCGTATTTCCTCAGATTGTAGACGAACCGGATTCCGTTGTTAAGTAATCTGTCGAGCTTGTCAAGCAAATCAGCATTGAGGTCATAGTAGCACACGTCACCATAGTCGATCATGGGAAAGATTAGGGCCTGCACGAGCATTGCTTTCGTCCCTAGTGGCAAAAAGTTTCTCAAACGATTGAGATGGCGCAGAGTACAGGTTACTTTTTGGCTCACACTAGAAACCTGCGCGTGCCAGTTAAGCGTAGAATCGATGTGTAGTCCAAGGTTTTTAACACTGGAGCAGATTGGGATAGTCGTCCCGTCAAGAACGATCGGCGCAAGAGATCCTGCCGCAATTTTCCCTATCATTTTCATGCTACCTAAGACCATTGCCTGACACTTGGTGGGATTAACGGATATGCCAAACCTACGAGACCAGTCATTGATGATGTCCAGGTCTCGATTCAGTGTAGTAATGGCTTCTGCCATGTTTTCTACCCGTGATTGAGTATAAAGTTGAAGGTCATCGGCATAAAGATGATACGCACACTGAAGATATTGAGTAACGGAGTTTATAAAGATGGAAAATAATAATGGAGATAAAATACCACCTTGTGGAAC
Source organism: Abrostola triplasia (assembly GCA_946251915.1). NCBI lineage: Eukaryota > Metazoa > Arthropoda > Insecta > Lepidoptera > Noctuidae > Abrostola > Abrostola triplasia. The sequence continues at coordinate 9,961,117 of OX276440.1, read as the reverse complement.
GCCAGCATCGAGGCCACGCCAACTCGACACTGTCTCATCAACGCGAATCGACTGCTGACGCCCCCGAAGATAAGAGGAAAACCATTCCCGCACCTCGGCAGACACCATAAGATGGGAAAGAGTAGACAGGAGAATATCGTGACTGACGGCATTGAAGGCATTAGAAAAGTCGATTAGCACCAAAACGGTGACCTTTGTGTCCTCCATACCTTGCCTTATGTCGCCAGTCACTTTAAGGAGAGCGGAAACTGTGCTGTGCCCGGGTCTAAAACCGGATTGGTAAGGGCTGACAAGGTTGTTCCGGTGAACAAATCCAGAAAACTGCTTATGAACACAGGCCTCGAGCACTTTAGATAGAAAGGGCAGAATGGATATGGGACGGAAGTGACTGGGGAGAGACGGATTGGAGATTTTAGGTAGGGGGCACACGTAAGCCTTACGCCAAAGGGAAGGGAATTGACTAGTTTTAAGGGAAAAATTAATAATGTGAGTAATCGGGTATAGGAGATGATCCAGGATCGGAATGACCATACGACGACTCACGTCATCAGGCCCCACAGCCCTGGACTTAATCGAAAGGATTATCTTTTTGATTTCTCCCGAGGTAACAGGAGAAAAATGAAAAGGGTCGATACTTGGGCGAGTTAGGCCATCAATATAATCTACCGTCCGACAAATGGTTGGATGATCCAAACAAGCGGTAGAGGTAAACTGACGATTTATGTCATCCAAACCAATTGTGTTAGGCAGGATAGCACTACGCTGCCTGCCAACACCTAGAGTTCCAAGGAATTTCCAGATATCAGCAGGGGAACAAGATGAAATATTTTCAAGAATATGGCGGCGTTTAGCGTTGCGTATCATTTGATTACACCGATTTCTAGCAACCTTAAAAAGAACCCAGTTCTCCTCCGTTCGTCTTTTTTTAAACCGTCGAAAGGCACGATCACGACGCCGCATTGCCATTTTTATGCCACGGGTCATCCATGGAGCTGGTGAGCGTTTGAGTTTCAACTTCTTGACGGGGGCGTGCAGGTTATAAAGGGTAAGGATATTGTTGTTAAGGGTACTTACCTTAAGGTCGGCAGTAGAAGCCATCATCAGCTGATCCCAATTAATCATTGCCGCATCAGTGTTAAGCCTTTCATAGTCAATGTGAGCAAAAGAACGCACATGCAGAACCTTGGGGGTAGGTTTAGGAGGCTTTAGGATGTAGGAGACATGGAGTAGGTCGTGATGGGAAAAGCCAGGAGCAGGACATTGACCATGAGCAGACACCAAGGACGGAGTGGAAGTGAGAATAAGGTCTAGCCAGGTGTCCTCACCTGCGGTGTTACAATGTGTGGCTTGGAGTGGAAGGACATGGAAACCAGCACTTTCAACAATGTAAAGGAGTTTTTGGGAACGCGGGGATTGATGGATAAGGTCTGTGTTAAAATCACCCATGATGACGTGATGTGCATACTCTGCCCCAACCGACTCTAAAGCAAGTTCCAGATCTGAGAAGTAGTCAACAACAGGAGGGCAATACACAACACCAAGGAGTGTTTTAACTCCAGCTATAATCACCTCAAGGAAGAGGTATTCAACGGAGGCACAGTAATTCGATGGAGAAGAGGCAAGAATTTTGTAAGGGAAATCACTACGTATGTAGATAGCCACACCACCCCCTCCCTTTCCAATCCTGTCATTACGAACGAGAATGAAACCAGAGAGGGGATAGCTGGTGGAAGGAAGGTGTGGTTTGAGCCAGCTCTCGGAAATCAGGATGGCGTGAACATTGGTGTCAGAGAAAGCCTCAGATAAGTCACTGTAGTGACTCGGCACGCTTTGAGCATTGATGTGACACACGTTAAATAAGTTGCGACTGCACTTAGCAAACTTCTCACGAACATAACCACCCAGAGTGTCGGCTATGGAGCAGAAACTAGTATCGGCAGATAAGTCCATAGAATTGTTGGCAGAATAGAAGGAGTCATTGTCGGAAATCATAAAAAAATAAATATAAAACAAAATAAAATTATAAATATAAAACAAAATATATATGTAAATGTATATGTTAAGTCGCGATTGGCGCAATACACTGCACCACCCGCCAGCCAAATACTTACAAAATAAAAAAAGATAAAAAGAAAAACTGCTTTACAACTTGAAAAATAATGTAAACTGGAACGCAACATTATGCACAGACTATAAAACTTATTGCGTTGTTAAACGGTGAACAAAAACAAGAGTAAACTTTGAATGACATTACCAAATTAGTGTCAAAATTGACTGTGGCATGCATCGTTAAATACAATGAAAAAAAAAAATGGGTTGTCAAATGTCGATTGCGATGTTGGTGGATTAAAATTCATAACAAGTAGCAGGTATAAAACAAACAATTGAAATATAGGAGGTAGACTAGGTGACATAACATACCTGTGTAAGATGGGTACTATGAGTACTCACTATCCAACAAAACAACAAATGATGCTATCAATGACCTAAATACATTAAGGTAAGTTAAAAATAACCTATAAGTGTTGTTTTGTAGTTAATGAAACATGCATTCGGTACATCATTGTTTTGCTTTTTCAGGTCTGTTATATGCGCCGACTTTCTGCGATGATGTCTTCGGATATTTTGCGGCTAAGAGGTTGAGACCTTCCACAGTCGTGACTTTATGCCGAGTTTCATCAGAGGACTTGATGACAATCACCCCATCCTGCGTCCAGCACGCTCGCATCCCAAAGTGAAGACGTGCCCTTCCAAACACAGTCTGCCTGGTTCTAGTTAAGAACTCTTTAATAGTGACTGTGGTTCCCTTCAGTGAAGACTTAGCCTTCCATACAGCAGACCTAACCTCAAAGCTGGAGAAACGCACCAGGATAGGCCGGGGATTATCTGGCTTTATCACACCGAGCCGATGACAGACTTTAATGGAAGCAGCTGTAACATCATTGAGACCAAGCTTGACGTTGATGGTTTCAAGTACTCGAGATCTTCCTTCACGTCTTCGACAAATCCAGTAAAGATGAGGGCCTTGCGACGATGTCTGGTGTCAATGTCATCCACTATCTTCGAGCATTCATTTATTTGTTTACGGAGAAGTCCAAGCATGGTAAACATCAGCTCACGGAAGGTGCGGAACTCCTCGGCAATCTTGGCAACCGTGTCTTTGGCTGGCCCTGCACTTTGAATCTGTGCTTCCAGCTCGCTGAGCTTTTTATTAAAGCACTCTTCTAAACTCTTCTGGGCCGATTGAATCTCAGCAAGTTGAGACATTGTGTTGATGTGATTTTTGATTGTGTGATGCAAATAAGTTTTTGAGCAAGTATATTAGCTGGCAGGTGGTGTGTTTATATTATAAATTATCAGGCCACATAGGACTGTCACCAATGTGAGTACAGGTTAATTAGTACTTACTAAGTGCACTTAAACTTAACTTTTTCGTTTAAACTTAATATTTGTAATAAAATCAAAATTTTGAATACAATTTTACGTCTGTACTTTTTCTACACCTACCGCCGAAAAAAAAAGCTTTACACAAAGTTAATAGAAAATTAGACTAAACCTTGGCCAATCCCTTACTACAGATGACAACGTAAGAAAGATAAATCAAACTTTTCTTTGTAGAAACCTAGATACAACAACTTCCAAAACAGGATAGAACAAAACATAAATTACAAGCATCTCCTTCATCTCAAAAGAACAAACGGAAAGGAAAACAAAAAGATTTTGGAAGTCAAATCACAAGGTTATAAACTTTCAACTCCAAAATTCCCAACACATAATTCAAACAGAACAAACTTCGCAATCCATTGCCGGCTCAGTTCGTGCAACAATCGGTAACAACGTGAAGACAGCGACGGATTGGAAACTTCCATCGACGGGTACTAAGGATGTGTTGGAAGTCGGATAGTTGAGTGCAGAGTTTTGGAGTCAAGACACGCGCAATGTTCTAAGGCAAACAAGGAAATCTTTACCTGACGTGGCTTTGAGAGTTTTTCTGTTATGCAGTTTAGAGTTAGATTTTATATACTTTTGACTGAAATGTTGTAGGAAACTTTTGGTACTGAAGACTGTAGTATTAAAAAAATATCTCGTTGGGTCTTATTTAACATGAAACCATGTCTTGGTCTAAAGATTATTAGCCAGTCAACAGGGACCGAATGGGCCATCCAGGGTGCGACAGCTGTTCTAGGTGGTTGATATGTATAATCACTACAAATATTATAAACGCGAAAGTTTGTAAGTATGGATGGATGTTTGTTACTCTTCCACGTAAAAACTACTGAATGAATTTTAATGAAATTTCATATGGAGGTAGCTGACACCCTGAATTAAGACATAGGCTACTTTTTATCCCGTAAAAATGTAGCGGGTAACACCGCGGGGAGCAGCACGTCACCCCACATTAGAAATTTCTTCTGTATCGTGGGTCCGATTCATAACCACCCAGATTCAAGACCAAACACCTGCGGATGCACAGCAGTCCAACAGCTACTGCGCCAATCAGGTCGTCAATATGTAAGTGCAATACCTGGGAATCAAAAACTATCCACACGTCTCCCATTTCGCGAAAATAAATCACAGAACACGAAAACAGTGAAAGTGTGAAGAAACCCTGACACCCCATTATAATTTTTCGACTTGCCATCGCCTTTACCGATCGACAAAGCCATTGTCACCATTTATCCTCTCAAATACCCCTGCTCCCATAGCAACCGACAATATCGGATCCCTGAGAGATTTAAATGTCAAATATTATCCTGATTTGACATAAGCTATTGACACGTCGCGTGATCTTCATTTGTCACTTACCTTTAATGCGGAAGTGAGTTTGGGTTTCTCATCTTTCGTAGAAAAAATCAATAGGGACTGCGATTTTTTTATGAATTCTGAAAAATGGTTTAGAATTAACATTGTAACTGTAAACAACTAAATGTAGCAAAAAAATAACAAAGTTTTTAATAGTTTTTCCAGTTTTCGTTTTCTTATTAACCTGTTTTTCAGATTCCAATAATTTTAAGCATAATTGTTAAAATAGGCAACATTCCTATTTTAGATAGAATGTAATTGCATACAGTTAATTCATGGAGATTTGAGAGAGATTCCTTAAGCTCAGTGACAGCATTAAACCATACTTGTGTGCGTACTATAAATTAGTTATCAGTTGCTAAATCGGTGAAGGAAAACTTCGTGAGGAAACCGCCACGTCAGAGGCCTACAGGCGGTTTAAACTCTGATATCAGGTTGTTCATCAACCACACGATAAGAAGAAGTATTGTGTTAAATTTAAAATCTGATTTCTTTTTTACATCAACTTCTTCAGAAACCTAATATTCAGTACCAACGATTTATCATAGTAACTTTTAAGTGACATGATCTGGTTCATGTCTATTTGAGTCCCCTGTGACGTCATTACGCACCCTCCTAGGGTTACATCTATTTACGAACTACTTACAACTGGATACACTTAGAGTTATTTTATGATTCCTTAAGGGATGAGGATCTGTTTCAAGTAGTGTCGGATTATTTTTAGTTTGAAGCAGTAGCTAAGAGGTGTTATAAAGTTGTTGTTTGAATGAAGTTCTTACAATTTACTAAGTAATTTTAAAACTCAACTGCTTTGATTCTATCTTTTGTATTTTATTATTTTACACACCCCTGACTTTGTTTTCCTTATTTCTTCTCAGAGGTAGTCAACTAGGTAGCCAACGCAGGGAGGAAAAAAAATGACGTATTAAAGTGTTTTTGTAAAACCCACTGCTCGCTGGTCTAGTGGTTGCTAAGCGCGACTGCTGAGCACGAGGTCCTGGGTTCGAATCCTGGGTCGGGCAAAGTGTTACTGGGTTTTTTCGTTAGATAATTCTCAGTAGCAGCACGGAGTCTGGATTTGTGCCCGGTTGATGGCAATAGGCTCGCCCCCTATTACATTGGGACCTAAAAACATAACTGGCGAAATGTGGGTGTACTGTATGTGCAGCTCTGCCTACCCCCTCGGGGAATACAGGCGTGATGTTATGTGTTTTATGTAAAACCCATTTGCAGAAATAAAATCATTTGTATCAGATGAGACAATTTCATACAAATTCTTTGAGCTATCTCTTTTCGTACTTGTCTACACTTTAAAATAAACTGACCCTCGAAGTTCTATTGACAGTCCATTGGTCAATTAGAATTTAATAACAGTCGACGCCGCAGGTTTTTCCCCCCGACGCAAAAAGAAGGGTTTTATAAGTTTGACGTGTCTGTCTGTGTATCTATTTATGGCATCCTATATCCTCAACAAATAGACTGATTTGATGCGTTTTTGTTTGGAAGCTGACGTGATCGAAATAGGACTATTTATGAAACTGTTCGGGCGTTTGAAATTTAATAATGAGAGGGTATTTTGTGTGGAGTTACTTTTTACTATTGGGTCTGCGGCCTGCCAGTCAAAGTGTTTTGAGTTTTGGTATATTTTAATTATGACTCGATGGCGAAAACGGGAGAGTGGGCCTTGTGGCGTATCTTGGGCGAGACCTACGTTGAGTGGACTATAACAGGCTGATGTGATGTGATGTAAAGTGACATTTAAAAGTGTTTGTTAACTAGGTACAGGCTCCAACTGAAAATCAGCGTTGTAACTATACAGCAGTAGCATAATGCTATGTGAGTTGGCGACCTATTTATGGTTCGCACCTCTTTTTTTTATCTGCTTTATTTTGCCTTTTTTGTTTTGATATGGGCCCTAAATATTTTTTTCTTTCTTTTTAACTACTTGCACATTTAAAATAAATATAGTCCGGGATACACAAATCTGACAGACCTCGTTATCGACAGGTACATTTTGGAAGGATAACGAGGTAATCAAAAATCATTTCTTACTTGCAGATTTTTCTACTGTTGCTTAGTTAATATTTATATAATTTACCAGTCACACTGTCCTACAAATAGCGTGGTATGTTATTCCGGCGTTACACTCAAAAGTTGCGTGTGAGCTACGCCTTTTAGCTACTAAACTAAAATGGGGTACATGATTAAAAACTAATTCTAGATCCCAATTAGAACACATTGCGAGAGCTCGTGCCTATTGTAGGTTTTTAGAAAAACCTACAGGCCACTAGGATTGGACGTCTTGTCAAAATGAAGGTACTCACGGACAATCGACGACGACCTGATTAGCGCAGTGGCTAAGCGATTGGACTGCTGCGCTAAAAGTTGCGGGTACGATTCCCGCACGGGGCAAAACTTTGTGCAAACCACAGATGTTTGTCCCGAGTCTGGGTGTTTGTGTATGTGAATATTTCATGTTTGTGAAACGCACCTACGATACAGGAGAAATTACTAGTGTGGGGCGACGTTTTTTTTTTTTTAAAAAATTTGCTTCATATTGAGTAATCAATTTGAAAAATGGTCCGTGGACTAGTACGTAGTCTTGCGAAGAATAGTCGTAGGTTTCCCCGCCTCCTACATCTGGGAACACAGGTGTGAATACACAACAACATTATCAAAATTGAATCAATTTCGCACTCCAATCTACATACGAAAAACAATAATCTGTTCTTGCATAAACATATGGACAATATTTCAATCTGGTATCACCAAAAAACCCATTTGAATATTTTACACCGCTCAGAAAGTTAAAATAAAACCAAAGTTGCACCAAAACTGAATATGAATAGAATTGGATACTGCGAATTCAATTGGTACGCGTCGCAAAATATACATTTGAATGACTGTTATTGATATCTGCGACGGAGCGAAAATATCTATGTTTAGCATTCCTGCGCATGTTATAGAGAATTTACTGAAACACAGAATTATTTCGGATATAAATAATCAATAGAATAAAATAGTTTATTTGCTTGAAATAATGGTGTTTACAGGTAGTTTTTGTAAAAATAGTCTCACATATATAATGCTGATTTGAAGAAGAAAAGTTTTTTTACAGTAAATCAAGCATCGTTATCAACAGCCGGAATACGTCCACTGTTGAACAAAGGCCTTCCCCGTAAAACGCTACAAGTATGATTGGTGTGAATAAGGTAATTTTCGAATCCCGTTCCGGCAAGCTTTATTGGACTTTTCATTAGGTAATTCTCAGTAGCAGGACGGAGTCTAGATTTGTACTGGTTTGATGGCTAAAGGCTCACTCCCTATTACATTGGAACCTACAAAATAACTGACTAAATGTGGTCCCTATGTAAGATTTTTAATGTGGGTGTACTATAATTGAACTTTTATCTACCCCTACGGGGAATACAGTGGTAATGTAATATTGATGCTTTCTACGATCCTTTTCTGAAATTCAATTGTTAAGTTTATAGATTTCTATACATACATACTTAAAGTCATGTTTGTTTCCCAGAGGGGTAGGCAGAGGCCAGAGATTTCCACATAACATCACGCCTGTATTCCCTGAAGGGGAAGGCAGAGGTGCACATATACGCCCACATTTCGCCAGTTATGTTTATAGGTCCCAAAGATTTCCATTTGATACGATCCTGGCATAATGTGTGCAAAAGCTATTCGTTAAAGCTCCTTACGCGAGGTCAGTTACCAGGAGTATTTTAAATCCTTTGTAGAAGTTTAAAGTTTCCTCAGCCGCGGGGATGTCTGAGAAAATCGTAGTCTTGTTAAACTCACCTATCGGTTTAGGATTTATACTTGTCTAAATATTTATATCTGTTATTTGTGGGACCCATGGATAATACACAGATCAATCTTCGGCTCGGTTGAGCAGTGCTTGTTTCCGATAGACGTCCGATGGGCAGATGACAGATACCTTTGAATGTCCCTCTGTCCCTAAGAGAGTAGGTAGATACATTAAGAAACAATGAGTTTTAAGTCTAACCTTAAGTCGGTTTGGATAAAGTGCTTCTATGCTACTTAGAGTCACTTTATCTTGATAATAATCATCAGCTGGAAGACGCCCGCTGTTTAACAAGGGCCTTCCGCTTTTAAAGCCACAGTAAACGACAGCTTGCTATTTGCATCCACCGGTTGCCCGCAACTCATATCGTAGGTCCATCTAGTGGGAGGCCTACCAACGCTACGTCTTTGTTTATCAGACTATAAATATGCCATCATCCGGCAAAGCCTTTACAATCCAAATCTTTTAACCAGGAATACATAGTGAATTAATTAGAAGAGGCTTTTTTACAAGCCTGATCACCTCCCAAACACACCGTAGATAATTGATTTTAAACCATTGAATCCACGTTTCGTTTACAATCAAAGATTAAATTTAAAGAATTAGACAAGACAGTTTACAAAAACACGCTGTAGGTACCTATTATGAAAATAACAGCCCCTAATTTCGGACAAAGCACTCAATGTTTCAAAAACATCTTAAGTTGAATGTTTTGTTGGAGCCACATTCTCTAACTTATGTAAAGCGAGTTTTATCTTACGGCTTAGGAGCACTTGTCGTGTTCCCAAATTCTTTTCTTTTAAGAATTGGGCTCTGAATAATGAGAATGAAACTTCCCCCCTTCACCTGGTACTCGGCGAGGTGTTCGGTATTTTTGAGGACATGTATTAATATGGAAGTGGGTGGAAATTTTGTGGCGATCGTTGGAAAGACTTGATTAAGCCCTTGAATTTGAAGAGTTGTGGCTGAAATTTGGTTATAATTTTAAGTGAAGTAGTCTTTTCGTTTGATAGACATAATTAACTAACTAAGTATTGTTAAGTAACATATATTAATCAATAGATGAGTGGTGTATTTTACTACTAATTTCGCCATACAGACATCAAGTTTATAAGCCCGTATCGTCCTACTGCAGGGCAAAGGCCTCCATTTCCTCCTTCCACTAGTCCCCGTCTGCCACCACTCGACGCCAATCCTTTACGTAGGAGTCTAGTTCGTCACGCCATCTTTTTCTCGGCCTGCCGCGAAATCGTTAAGGACCCACTGCGTGGTTGTGTTCGCCCATAGCTCCTCTAACATGCGGCAGACGTGACCAGCCCATATTGATTTAGTTTTCGAAATATAAACGTTTCCAATTTCGTTGTCTGTTTATAGTCTCTGCCCACACCGTCTCGTCCGAACACCTAGACAGAAAGCTAATATTTGTATTGACGGACTTCAAAGGCGGGGTTCGAGCAAATCGAATAATTGAAATATCTCAGAGCTCTGTAGGTATTTATATCATGCTTCCATTTCACGAAGATGGAGGAAAGAGTATTGCAAACTCACTTGACCCTTTTGGTGTTCCAGTAGTTTTAAATAGGCCGAAACATAGAAACCCAATTACTTACACTAAAAAGTCCATCCATTTTTTTTGGCCACTTAATTTTTTTTCGGTTGTCCTGTTCGATTTCTGACTGTATAAATATAGAGATCTATCGAAACACAGTATAAGCCGCTGAAGTCAGGACGTTGAATTTTTGCCAATTTCGGCTAAATACCTTATAATTATATCGTACGCATCTAGTAAGGTCTAAGAACTATGATGAAGATGTATATAACTAAAACAGTAAATTATGCCTTACGCCTCAAAGAGGTAGTCTTGGTCCTGCCTTGTGCATACGTATACGGTCCGCGAATATGACGATTTTATAGCCAAAACTGATCCTGATAAGTTTAAATACAGCTATATAATAGATTTTCTTGCTGTAGGATTAAAATGAAATCCAAAAATAAGAATATTTTATTTTCCCTTTGACGTCAAAACTGCGACTCTTATAACAAATCTGGTGTGAGTACGGTAGAAGGCACGCCTCCTATTACTGATGATAAGCAAAATATCGGTGTACAGCCCCCTTACCATGCGCTCTTAACCAAAAACTTTTTCCATTGTGGAAGCGAGTGGCCACACTACACTCCACGCACGGCAATTGTCTTGCTGACAGAGTTCATGGTAAGGGGGCAGAATTCTCATAAAGAACAATTCTTCTTCTTAGCGTATGGTTGATGAACAACCTGGTGTCAGAGTTAAAACCACATGTAGGCCTGACATGGCTTTACACACCATTGTATAATCTATCAGGTGTGCCGGCTTCCTCACGATGTTTTTCCTTTACCGTATATGCACTTGAATTTGAAAAGACATGGTGGGAGATTTTGCGACCTTTGACTTGGCAGTCCAACGTTCATACCACTCGGCTATCATAGTGCTATTTGATAAAGAAGAATACTTTTATATAACCTTTCGGAGATTAGAATCATGGTTATACATTTTGTGTAAGCCCAGACAATCATCATTAAAACAATTAGTAGACATGAGAATGTCTAATTCTCGCCTCTCTTCCAACGTGGAGGACGCGTTACTCACAGACTAATCTGGTTGTAACAGCGTGAGTGATGTTGTTCCGCGTCTGATTGCAACGTCGATTGTGTGTAATGGCCGCCCGGGAGTAGGGCTGTGCCTTGCAGTAGTATGTAGCTATCAGGGCGTAAGTCTTGATTATGAACATTATCTATTATCACACCAACCCTGAAATATAACATAACATCACGCCTGTATTCCCCGAAGGGGTAGGCAGAGGTGCACATATAGTACACCCACATTTCGCCAGATATGTTTTAGGTCCCAATGTAATAGGGGGCGAGCCTATTGCCATCAACTGGGCACACATCCAGACTCCGTGCTGCTACTAAGAATTACCTAATGGAAAAACCCAGTAACACTTTGCCCGACCCGGGATTCGAATCCAGAACCTCGTGCTCAGCAGTCGCGCTTAGCAACCACTAGACCAACGAGGCAGTCACCCTGAAATATCTTTTGTTTTTGCCACATACTCTTCGTGGACCAACGTTATCGTAAGAGTTTTTAAGGTATACATTTTTAAGGTATAAAGATAAGTATTATTCTAACATAGCTTACTAATATCATTATGTACCTATAACTTTTACAAATAAAAACATATCATTATGTATATCAACCCCAAAATCGCAAAATTCAACAGTTTTTCTGTACATTTGGACCACCATCAACTTTAAATAATCAAGAAGCAGTAAACCAATTTTCACTACACTTGGACTAGCTTTATTCACCTCAAATATACTAAACGGAACAGACAGGATCAAAGATTAAATTCCGTCGTAGATGTGACGCGGGGCAGCCCTACAGAAACATATAACATTTTATCGCTGCCAACCTTATGAGGCGGCCGTCATGCGAAAATTTATGGCAATGTCTTACTACCTTTTTATTTCGCGCCAAATAAGTGTTTTATACCCTCACGTTGAGAACAATGCGGAGACATGATCTAAATTGTACTTACAGATGTTTTGTGTTGATAGAAACAGGAGTTTGTAGTGGGAAGATTCTTTCTTCTTTCTTTTTCTTTTTTAAAAAAACGTCGCCCCACACTAGGAATTTCTCCTGTGTCGTGGGTGCGTTTCACAAACATGAAATGTCACAAACACAAACACCCAGACTCGGGACAAACATCTGTGGTTCGCACAAAGTTTTGCCCCGTGCGGGAATCGAACCCGCGACCCTTAGCGTTGCAGTCCAATCGCTTAGCCACTGCGCTAATCAGGTCGTCAACGAAGATTGTTGTTGGTTGTGACGAACAAAGATTGATTGCTTAGTGCTGACATCTTTCTTGGAGAGACCTTTTTTTTTTGTTTACGGGGGGAAACCTTCAAAAGGCACCAGGAACCTGTGGGGTAGGGATCAGGGAGTGTGGGATTTCTACCTCACTAAAACCACCCCGGTGGTCACCATCTGCACGAACAAGGGAAGTCCCGGGACCTCTAAAAAGAACAACTCCGGAACCTCCCCACCCCATGCAACGCCTATGTGGCACATCCCTGGGGTTCTTGGAGAGACCTAACTTTGTGTGCTGTTTAAAGTAAAAAAAAAATATATAGTGGTGGACTAGTGGTTGATAGGCCAGATGTATGTACCAGGATGCTGGTTCAATCCTAGGCCTTTTATGTCATAATATATATTTTTTTCACTTTAGAAATTTCTCTGTGTCGTGGGTGCGTTTTACAAACATGAAATATCACATACACGAACACCCAAACGCTTGCCCCCTGCGGGAATCGAACTCACAATCCTTAGTTCAGCAGCCTAACCGCTTAGCCAATGCGCCAATTAGATTGTCTTTTTTTTAATTAATTTTCAGTCTGCTGTTCCAGTCAAAGGGTATGACTTTATGTCTGCATATAACTGATAGCTATTTTTCCTCATCATCATCACCCGGAAGACGTCCACTGTTGAACATAGGCCTCTTCTCTAGAACACCACAATGCACGACAACTTGCCATTTGCATCCACCGGTTGCCTACAACTATAACGACATCGTCGGCCCAACTGGTGGGAGGCCAAAGCTGCTGCACCTCCCTATTTATTCTCCTATAATTTTCTATAACCAACTGCACAATGTTCACAAAGTTAAATGCTATTATTAAACTTGTTTGTGAACGTTTTCCAGTTCATTATAAACTACAGTTCAAATTATGCCGTTGTACACAAAGGATCCGTTCAACCTACAGACAGTAACTTTAAACTCACCAGATTTATGCAAATTTAGCACGTTTTTGTTTCTAGATCGTTAGTCTATGGTTGCGACGTGCTACTGTTCAACTGACCTTAGGCCTAGGTTTGATTTGATTTGTGTAAAAACTGTTATTGGACTGTCAATTAGGTATTAATCTCTAGCATAAAGTCTGGATTTGTGCTCGGTGAACTACAATTGACTGGCCCTCCTTATATATTCAATAACTGGTAAAATGTGGACTGTGTCCTACACCTATACCTCTGCCTACCCCTTCGTCTGAAGGCGCTGCAATATTACTGGTAAGATGTGGATGTACTACACACTAACCTATCCCTTCGGGGAATACATGCTCGATAAATTTTAGCCACCCTCAAATCAAACCAAATCAAATCAAATCAAATCAAATCAAAATCTTTATTTGTAGACATAGGTAGTACAGGATCTTAACGTTACAATTTGAGTGAACACTATGTCTTACCGTCTACGGCATACAAATATGGTATTTACATCGGCATATAAAAAAAAAAAATAAGTCAAGAAGTCAAAATATTTTTAAGTAAATGTCAAGACAAATTATAATTAATTACAGTTTCAATTATTACAATAATGTCATAGAAGCGGTGAAATCGCCATGGACTTGTGGCATCATACAATTGTGAGAGATAAAGTGTGGTTATCTACTTATAGTATTAAAAAAGTCAATCTAGCCTCTGAAACTTAACTTAACACTTGTGATTTATTTTTCTGGCTGTACAATTTTAACCCTTCAAATGCTCTTTTGAAACTAAAACTTAATTAAATCAACCCTCCCAAATGACTTTCACCAGTTTTGATAGGCATTTTTTTAATTAACCCTCAAACGCTGAAAAGAATATTCCAGACTACCGCAATTCCGATTCTAAATATTCATTCTGTTCCTCAAATCGCTTAACCTTAGCACTGGTTAGCGGTCGGGAAACTTCCAAGTCATTTTAAGTGATGGAGCCCATTTAAAGTTTCGGACTTCGACGTTGAAGCTGCATTGTCTTGCAGCCGCTGAATTTAAAGTCGAATAGCTCCAGATTTCCTAGCTGAAGTGCAGACTAACAGTTTAAATTGACGAAGTATGGACTATTTGAAATATCCATATCTTGGAAACTTGAGCCATTAGTCCTCTAATCTCTCCAATCGTGTTTAGTCCTAGGCCTATCATTCATCATCAGCTGGAACACGTCCACTGTTGAACAAAGGCCTCCCCCTTGTAGTGGGAGGGGTGAAGAGGGCACCCCGGCTACCGCTACTGCCGAGGCTTCCGCGTAGTTCTGTCGATCTGCAAGGTTAAGTCGTGCTCGCCACAGTCAATCTTTGGATGGGTGACCATATTCACATAAGATTACATTTAATAATGCTTATCAAGTAATCGTTTTTTCTTTATTTGTTTACGCAGAGAGAATACCAATTTTCTATATGTATGTAGGCAGTAATGATATAACTAGAAAAACGTATTCAAAATGCCAAACAAATGCCTGTCTGCCAAAGGTTTAATGCAAAAACTCGAGTTAAAAAACTAAACGCAAAAGTTAATCCTAAAATCCGGCGGTGCTGTACGATATAAAATTCATTGCATGTATTATTAACGGTGCGATAAACACGAAAGAAATAAACATTTGGAAACGCATCGCATGCGGTTAAACCATTCACCAGGGGCAGGGACGTATTTGGGGCAATTGAATTCATAAAATTGGCAATAGGCTCGCCCCCTATTACATTGGAACCTAAAACATAACTGGCGAAATGTGGGTGTACTATATGTGCACCTCTGCCTACCCCTTCGGGAAATATAGGCGTGATGATGTTATGAATTCATAAAAAAAAAATATGAGGACCTTAAAAAAACACGTACTCAAAAGTGATGAATAATATTTTATTTATTCACTTTTAACAAGCAAAGTGGAAATCGCTACCAAATCCTATGCGTTTGCTTCGTTAATAGTCAACATTAAAATGTCTGAGTTGAGTGAGGAATTATACAAAACCTCCTTTTTTTGAAGTCGGTTGAAAAATGAGGCCGTCTTCTGGCTGATGATGAAAATGACTATAGTGTTTTTATTTTTAAATCAGGTAGATAGAAGATAGCGCTATACCCCATAGCGCTTCCAAAGAACACGTTTTAGCATCAGGTTTTGTGACAAGATAAGTTCTCTATATGTTTGCCAGTCTGAATACAATTCCTACGTAAGTTACTATAAGTTAGTGAATTCTACTACAAAGTTAAAACAGTATATGAGACATTTTAATGTGCGTTCTTAAGGCTCTGCTTTTCTTATATATTACAGCTCTTAATTTCTGACATTAAATTGTGAAGAGTAATCTTAAGTGAAATTAAGGGACCATGTATACTGCTGGCGTTCTAAGGGGGAGGCCTTTGTTCAGCAGTGGACGTCTTCCGGCTGATGATGATGTATACTGATGAGTGTAGTGAGATTAAGTGCCAGGTTCATACGCAGAATTTCAGGCTCAAACCTGGACAGCTATTGTATTAGTAACGGACTGGATATATGACATGAATATAGAGAACCCCAGAGTACCTTCAGCCCTATCAGCGCTAATACCACCAAGTAGCACAGGGGTGATGGTGTCAGAGTCTAAACCGCCTGTAGGCCTCTGACATAGCTTTACACACCGTTGAAAAATCTCTCAGGTGTGCCGATTTCCTCACAATGTTTTCCTTCACCGTTTTTTACAGTCCAACGGCCATACCACTCGGGTATCAGTGCTTACGATTTCTTTATAGTTTTATAGAAACAACTGACTAACAAAGCCGACTAAATGAGCCATGGGAAAATCTTTGCCTTCCATTTGAGCAGTAACGAACTGCAATCTCAAAGTGAAGGCTTCATTCAAGTTGGAACCTTATTACTTCAACAAACAGTTTCATTTCCTTTAACGATGGTACTTCAGCTTTATGACGCGTTTTTGTTAGAGGTATGGGGTGGTATCAGCTTTCTTCTAAGTGACTTTGGACAGACTTCATAAGTGCACTTGATTGGATCGATCTCTCAATAGATTATTGTACAGCTGTTTTTTTACATACTAATCACACTATAGTATATTATAAAGGTGAAAGTTTGCGAGTGTGTTTGTTTGTTACCTCTTCACGCTTAAACGGCTAGATCGATTTTGATGAAATTTCATATGGAGGTAGCTGATACCCTGGATTAATACATAGGCTACTTTTTATTCCGAAAAATGTAGCGGGTAACACCGAAGTGCGCCGCTAATATTATAAATGTGAAAATAACTCTGTCCGTCTGTTACGCCTTCACGACTAAACCACTCGACCGATTTTGATGAAATTTGGTATGTAGTAAGTTTAAGACCCGAGAAAGGACATAGGCTTCTTAACGCGGGTGTAACAGAAACCGTTAAAAAATTACCTATTAAATCTATAAGAATAGCATACCTATAGCAACAATGTAATATTATAGAATTACCATATTTATTGCAGTTTACATTATTATTTTAAAAGCAATATTGCAAACAGAGATATCCTAAATCTGTTTACGTCTCAAATGAACTGACTGAGAGATATTTTCGTTCATATTTACATAAATATTTATTGATGCGAGGGTTGGTCTCAGACTTATCTAAAAGGTCCTTTACTGTGATTCTCTAGTGTCCTTGAGACAGCGGTGCAGTGCCCTACGTGGGGTATGCAAGAACAGTGGTTAGCCTTTCTGCTTCACATTGACACATGAAAATTATATTCCTATGTATTTCAGCAATGATTGGCGAGTTGTATGACCGTTGGTTTGTCAAATCAAAGGTCGGAATTTCAAACCCTAGCACGCACCAATGTCTTTTCAAAGTCTTGTGCGTATAAATTAGTTATCGGTTGTTAAAAACGGTGAAGGAAAACAGTCGCATCCCTATTAAGTATAGATATAAAAAGCGAATGTGAATATACATACGTAAAGTCACGTCAGTTTCGTAGAGGGGTAGGCAGAGACCACGTATTTTCAATTGCGACACCCAGGCCCAACCATATTTTAATGAAACTGCGTTAATCAAAGAAAATTGCCTAAAAAAATTCTCATAAAATTTCCATCCTTAAACATTATACGATCTAGAGTCTAGACTCTTTTCAGGCTGAAATACAGGTAAACGCTTTACCTAGATTGGCAGGTTTTGTTGTCCCTGACATCTCCGAACACAATGAATAAAGAACAACGCTTCCTTTTATCTTTTATTTCGCGTTTTACTGTCATGGTGTGGAAAAGATAAATATTTTTTGAAAGGAAAATATATATTTTGCGGTTTTGAAATACTTTGTGCAAATAGGGCGGTAATTTAATCCAATTATACCTTTACTGTCATGATTGCTTTATTTTTACAAGTAATAATTATCTTTATAAGGTTATTGATAATTGGTTTTGTTCGGTGTGGTATTATTCAATAAAAAAAAAACAAAAATACATCGGTAGGTAATAATTGTACAGGTAAATTCATTCACAAATTCATTCTACTTATTTTTTTCCGGTTAAATACTTATCTATGTAGAGTAAAATATAGGTTCATAAAAATATACCTTGACACCTGTATTCCCCAAAGGCGTAGGCCTGTCATAGGTCTCAATGAATTAGGGTTAAGGGGTGAGCCTATAGCCATCAACTGCACACAAATCCAGACTCCGTGCTACTACTGAGAATTACCTAATGGAAAAACCCTATTAACACTGTCCGACCCGGGCTTCGAACCCAGGACCTAGTGCTCGACAGCACGCTTAACGCCCACTAGACCAACGAGGCAGTATTTTTTCTATCTAGATTAAAATCCCATATAGCAGACATCTATTCAAGAAACTCAAGAAATAAATAAATAGCACAATACGACACCCGACGCTTTGAAACATTTTCTCGAACTGTGGAGAACAATAACAGATTAAGAAAACACTTTATTCTCCAGAAAAAAAAAGCCTTTAGTCACAGACTTGTCGCTGGTTTAGTTCTTTAGTATTAGGGTTGGTACGCTCATTAAAAGTAATGATAATAATAACAGCCTATAACTGTCCCACTGCAGGGCAAAGGCCTTTTCTCGTATAGAGAAGGATTGAGCATTGATCACCGCGCTAGCTTACTGCGGGTTGGCGATTTCAGATAATTAAAAATATTTAAGTAAGTACAGAAAATTTATATTATGTCTTGAAGGCGTATTCGTTAACATACCGGATTAGTATGGTAATTGGTACCAGGTTCAAACCCAGGCAAGTGTCAATGTAACTTTTTTATTGTCGTATACTTTTTTAGATATTCTAAGACACCACTGACTAATGGTGACTGAAAACATCGTGAGGAAGCCTGGATTTAAATATCTGAAATAACACCCGCAGTAGCTAGCGTGGTGATCAATGCTCAATCCTTCTCTATACGGAAAGAGGCCTGTGCCCTGCAGTGGAACACTTATAGGCTGTTATTATTATTTTGTTTGTTTGAAGAAGTATTTTTCGTGGTTGTCCTTCGTTATTTTGGTGATGTAATAAAGTACCATTGTAGATAGACAATCGTTTTATCATCATCATCAACTGGAAGACGTCCATTGTTGAACAAAAACCTCCCTCTTAGAACGCCACAATGAACGACAGATTGCCATCTGCATTCACCGGTTGCATATATAATAAGAAAATACTATGTATAAGTATACATAAACATAACACATAACATAACATCACGCCCGTATTCCCCGAAGGGGTAGGCAGAGGTGCACATATAGTACACCCACATTTCGCCAGTTATGTTTTAGGTCCCAATGTAATAGGGGGCGAGCCTATTGCCATCAACCAGGCACAAATCCAGACTCCGTGCTGCTACTGAGAATTACCTAATGGAAAAACCCAATAACACTTTGCCCGACCCGGGATTCGAACCCAGGACCTCGTGCTCAGCAGTCGCGCTTAGCAACCACTAGACCAACGAGGCAGTCATAGTATATTCCATTCGAAAAGTAATTTGTAGTGTTTTCCACTTACTTACAAAATCTGATTATAGTCCACTGATGTTTTTACCTGAAAATCACGCAGACGAAGTCGCGGGCAGCAGCTAGTATATAATAAGATAGTCGTTAATTATGATTTTTATTTATGTTGTTAATCAACAGAAAATATCACGCAGTTTCTGCTACAACAAACCAATGATGAAGCTGATTGGACACGGTTTTTTTCTCAAATAGATATAATGGTCAACCCTAACCGGACAGTCGAAGACTTTCGCAGAATTTTCTTTTCTTAATACTATTATTTGTCGTCACCTGACGTTAGTACTATGGCATTTATAGTTCAGCTCATAATAAAAGGATACGAAGAATCGAGGACAAAAGAGAAAAGTGTCATAGAACATCGCTTTCTGTATACTGCTTTTAGTTCATAGCGTTAACACCAGAGGGCTTTGTGCTAGTTGCCATGGCAACAACAAATGTTCTCTGACAGCAAGTTAAAAATGCAACATGAAAGACACATAGGGGTAGGTATTTTCCAATTGATTAGCCACAGCGCCAATCAAGTTATCTAAAAAGTGTTATTGATTTCTATCACTTACGCGAATATTAGACATTGAAATAAAACTAGGTTTACCAAAAAACAATTAAAAACCGCGATAAAATCCGTAAACCTAGTTTTATTTCAAAGTGTTATTGAGTTTTTCCATTATGTAATTCTTAATAGCAGCACGGAGTCTGGATTCGAGGCCGGTTATTGGCAGGCTCGCCCTCTATTACATTGGTACCTATAGGTAACTACTACTGGGACTAACATTACTGGCCAAATGTGGGTGTACTAAACACTTCTTCTCATAGGCTTCTGCCTACCCCTTTGGGGCATCATCATCAGCCGAAACACGTCCACTCTTGCACAAAGGCCTCTCTATTACGTAAAAAAGAGGCATAGTCTAATTAAAAACGGTGAAAAAACACTTAGATAACAATATCCCCAATCCTTTTAGAAGTAGGTTGAAAATAAACTAAATCAAGAGGTAGCATTTCTCTCATAATATTAATATGACTTTATTAAAACGAGGTACATGTAACAATTTTAGAGGTACATAAAATTTTCAGCTAGCGTTGAATACAATTTTACTACGCCCTTGGAGCTTCGTAAATTAATGAAAAACGTCTAGCTTATTAAGGTTTCTACGTCACAGAGTTAATATCAAAAAATATCACATAAGCAACTCCCTGCCTCGTTGGTCTAGTGGTTGCTAAGCTCGACTGCCGAGCACGAGGTCCTCCCAGGTCGGGCAATGTGATACTGGGTTTTTCCATTAGGTAATTCTCAGTAGCAGCACGGAGTCTGGATTTGTGCCCGGTTGATGGCAATAGGCTCGCCCCTTATTACATTGGGACCTAACACATAACTGGCGAAATGTGGGTGTTCTATATATATGCACCTCTGCGTACCCCTTCAGGGAATACAGGTGTGATGTTATAATTTAATTATCCGAAATCGCCATCCCCCAGTGATCTAGCGAGGTGATCAATGCTCAAACCTTCTCTATACGAGAAGAGGCCTTTGCCCTACAGTGGGACAGTTATAGGCTGTTATTATTACTAATCCAGGATTAAATTATAATTAACACTCATAAATTCACAGCACGGAACTTAGTATAATTTGTGGTAATGCATGCCATACTTAACTTTACTTAATGTGTTCCACAAATCTTGGCCCGCGTTATTCCGATGCATGTTTCGTGTATGTGGGGAACACTGCAATGTATGTAAAGCAATACATAACACACATTTAGGTGTGGGGAACGTTAAACGAGTTTAACTTAGAATTTTAAAAGTGGTCGAATAATTGTCACCGTTTATTTTGTTTTAAAGAAAATTTGCGTCTGTTTTGCTTTCGACCGACTTTTAAAAGGAGACTTGCTGCGCCCCGCGGTATTACCCACTACATTTATTTGGAATATAAAGTAGCCTATGTGTTAATCCAAGGTGTTAGCTATCTCCATATGAAATGTCATTAAAATCGGTCAAGCCGTTTGAGCGTGAAGAGGTAACAAACATACAAACACAGTCACAAACTTTCGCCTTAATAATATTAGTGTGATTTGGTCTAAGTATATTGCCGAAGTCTTTCCCTTCCCGATACTACACTAACTTTCGCCTCATGTATTCACCCTGTCACTCCACTTTCATCCATCCTTTCTACATCATAAGATGCAAATTAAAGAAGCAAATGGAAATCATCTTTTCTTCCCAGCTGTCATTCGAGGCGTTTTGACAATTGCTACCGGTAGTCAGCAGCCCTGACAAACAATATTATAGGCTACTCGAATACTCTATACAAAAAATGTTACTTAGAATACATCGATACTCGATAAAAAAAATGTCTCGATGCGAATAATAAGTCGATTAATATTAAAATATCGATACGATGCCTTAGTGCGGCTTAAAAATGACATGACAACATGACGCGTTCCAATTTTAAATGCTCGAGGGTTGCCATTTAAATTTTATATTTGAGGTCACGAATATGTTATTTTTAAGGCTTGTATTACAGTTTATGGAGGACACAGTAACAATAATATATTGTAACATGAATAGATAGGCTTTTCATGTTCTGGAGATCTTTTTGAAATACAAATTGTAAACATAACTTTGACTTTAAATTGCTTGAGAGTATTTTTTTTATAAACGTTGGCCTACACATGGAATTTCTCGCACCAATGATACATGGTGCGTTTCACAAACATAAAATATCACATACACAAACACCCATCCCCGAACAAACATCTGCGGTTCGCATAATTTTTGTCCTTAGCGGTAATCGAACCCGCAACCCTTAGCACAGCACTCCAATCGCTTAACCGCTGCGTCAGTTGGTAGTCGTTTTTATGTCGCTGACTGTACAATCTATTTCCCTCTTAACCGTAACTTTTTAATTTCTGTTGTTGGACCGGAGTCGAAAGCTTTAGAATAAATTCGCTACAGTATTGACTGAATCGCTCAGCGAGATGCTAAAAGCAGTGCATTTGTAGAATTGAAGGTTTTTGTAGTTCCCATTTAGTTTGTTTGTTAGTGTTTGTCGTTTTCACGCCTTGAGTACGTATTCTCGTGATTGAGGAGCGTTCGAATTGTAAACTCGATTTAGTGACAATGTTGTCAAAGAAAATCTTTTGAAGTCCTAATGTCACATTTTGACGACAGCGATGTCATAATTGTCAAAATTTGACGTTCATGGCACTGCCATGGAATTATCGTTTAATAATGTAACGAAATTTAACATAACGTAACATAACATCACGCCTGTATTCCCCCAAAGGGGTAGGCAGAGGTGCACATATAGTACACCCACATTTCGCCAGTTATGTTTCTTGGTCCCAATGTAATAGGGGGCGAGCTTATTGCCAATAACCGGGCACAAATCCAGACTCCGTGCTGCTACTGAGAATTACCGAATCAAAAAACCCAGTATCACTTTGCCCGACCCGAGATTCGAACCTAGGACCTCTTACTCAGCAGTCGCGCTTAGCAACCACTAGACCAACGAGGCAGTAACAAAATTCATATAAGAAAATTCGCAGTAAAAGTTCACATCAGTAACAATATGACAAAGAAATGTAACAAACAACGACCTATAACTATACAATCAGTTAAAAGGTAACTATTTAAATAACCTTACATTATTTATAAGCATGAAACTACCAAAAACAACGCGAAAATATGAATTAAAACCTACCAGTATATTTTTAATTCCGTTTCCGGACGCGACCAGTCAATATTTTACTTTAACTAGACTGGCCCTGCACAGCGTTCAGAGAGCTAAGCAAGCAACGTCGGAGCGCAAACATTAGCTTATGATGCTGCACGCGTTAATGTGTAAGCATGTGATTTTTCACTTTAGTTATCAGAACTTGGCTGGTGTTTTTAGGTGAAAAGCAAATGAGTTTTACATTTTTTTTTGTGTTAGTAGAAGGTTTGGGAGCACGTGTTTTGACTAGGTGCTGAGAGGTATCCGGCCTAGAATTGACCACCCCCTATCCTCCCGTGGGTGTCCTAAGACTAAGGGAAAACCCAGAAAATGGGCAGCAGTATCTTTTGTAATCTCACCACCAATACTGCGATAAAAAACTATCACACTAATATTATAAAGGCGTAAGTTTGTGTTTGTATGTTTGTTACCCCTTTACGCTCAAACGGATGTACTGATTTTGATGAAATTTCATATGGAGGTAGCTGACACCCTTGATTAACACATAAGGTAACTTTTTATCCCGAAAAAATGTTGCGGGTAACACCGCGGGGCGCAACTAGTATGAAATAAAAACATTATGACTATATGCCGGTTACCTTAAGATGTTAATGTCCTTTACCATCTTCAGCAAGAATACCCTATGATATTATCGTCATATTGAAGTACAAAAACAACATAAAACATAACATCACGCCTGTATTCCCCGAAGGGGCAGGCAGATGTGCACATATAGTACACCCACATTTCGCCAGTTATGTTTTAGGTCCCAATGTAATAGGGGGCGAGCCTCTTGCCATCAACTGGGCACAAATCCAGACACCGTGCTGCTACTGAAAATTACCGAATGGAAAACCCAGTAACACTGTCTGACCCGGGATTCGAACCCAGGACCTCGTGATCAGCAGTCGCGCTTAGCAGCCACTAGACCAACGAGATTGAAGTACAAAATAAAGATCATTAAAATGGCCACTCATTAAAATTATATAACGGTTTTAATGAGTGTTTTTAATATGCTATCTGCGTTTGAACAGCGGATGTCCGGACTTATAGTGTATCATGCATAATTCTGTATTATTTAGCATTTTATTTTATATGGAATACATTTTTAATAGGTATGCAAATTATTCGCGATATTATTTTATTAATTTGTAAACTCGGTTGCCGATAAGCCATTTTAAAATAGTTCAACCATTAAATTTTAACTTTACTTCCGCCGCGTGGGGTTTCGAATTTCATGCGTTCAAATTTTTCGCGGAAACCTTAACCTTTTCTGCAACATTTTTGATTTATGCTCCGCTTCTATTGGGTGCAGCGTGATGTTATATAGCGTATAACCTTCCTCGATAAATAAAAAAAAACAATTTGAACCAGTAGTTCCTGAGATTACGGCGTTCAATGATTACTTGTACTAACAGTGTGATAGATAAGCAAGCGTATAGTTATTGGTGCAAATATAGACTATGTGCTACTTGGATAAACCCAAAAACATATTGCCTGACCCAGAAATTGAACCATGTACCATGTCTATCAAGCTCGGCAATAACACTTGACCACTAGTCCATCAAGGCATTTTTTGTCAACAATTGCATAAAAATGCCCCATAATAAACTCAACTAATTAAAGTAAGATATGTAATTAATTATATCACCTTGTACTGGATACATTAGTGTCTTAAATGCTTACACTGGCAGATTTAATTACTTAAGCCAAAGTGTATTGTACACCTACACTCTGCCAATCGTGTTACAGCTCCAAATGTAAAAGGGGGTGAGCGTATTGCCATTAACTGCGTACAAAACTAGACTCTGTGCTGCTACTGAGATTACGTAATAGAAAAACCTTAACATACTTTGCCTCAACCTCGAATCAAACCCAGGACCTCATACTCAGCAGTCGCGCTTCTCAGTCCATCGAGGCATATTTTATTCATTTGCATAAAAATGTTAAGACCACTAGTCCATCAAGGCATTTTTTGTCAACAATTGCATAAAAATGCCCCATAATAAACTCAACTAATTAAAGTAAGATATGTAATTAATTACGTCACCTTGTACTGGATACATTAGTGTCTAAAATGCTTACACTGGCAGATTTAATTACTTAGGCCAAAGCCGTTGAGTTTCGAAGGGATAATTCGTAGTTATCTCTGCCTTGGAATTCATGGCTTCCGTTGGGTGGGGTTTGTGAAGGAAATTATGGAGAAGGCATTTTGTGTCTACACTAATATTATTAAGGCAAAAGTTGGTCCGTGTTTGTAGGTTTGTGACCTCTTCACGCGCAAAACGCTTGATCGATTTTAATAAAATTTAGTTTGGAGGTAGTTGACTCCCTGGATTAGCACATAGGCTTTTTATCCCGAAAAAATGTAGCGGGTAACTCCGCGGGGCGCAGCTAGTGTATCAACCTTTTTTTTTATACATATAAAACGTCGCCAGTTTAAGCATTTTAAACATTAGTGTATCCAGTGCGAAGTAGAATATAATGATATTATTCCATTTAGTAAATTTAAGGTGATATATAATAATTTTTATCACTTACGCGAATATTAAACATTGAAATAAAACTAGATTTACGAATTTTATCGCGGTTTCTTGATTGATTTGTTGGTCCCGACGTTTCGAATCCTTTACAGCATTCATGGTCACAGGCAGACTGAGGTGTTAAACGTCTAATTTGAACGATTACTATCAACTTAACTGCCGTAAACCTAGTTTTAGGTTTTATGTTAACTACTGCGTCTAAAAAACAACATTTTAAGTCACATCCCTGCAAACGTCCCCCGATTCACAGCTCCACGTCCCCCCACAATTAGGGGTGCCTCCCCTAAACTTATTTAATTAGTATTCAGCAAATGAGGAGGGGTGGAGACAATCTAAATACAAGCAGTTAAATTTTTCGTTAATCGTCAGTAAAGTCGGGGAGTTATGCGGATCCACGTTCCACTTTTAATTACGACCTGTGTATCTTGTTTTGGGACTCTTAGACTATAAGGTAAAACATTTGTGTGCAGTCGGGTAAAGTATATTTAGCATGGCAGCTAACACTAGGTATATAACAAAGCCTAACCAAAATCACACGCAGATCAGTCACTCTACGAGGTTATGACATGCTCACCGCGGTCAGTCTTGGGATGGGTGTCCGTTTTCATATGTCGGGACCCCTCCTTGGTTCATAAAGCACGTTAAGTCGTTGGTCTTGCGCATGGTCGCGCGCTGGCTATGAGAGTGCTGGAATAGGGACTGCATTTGTGTTTGCGCGCATACTTGTGCACTGTAATATCTCCTGCGTAGTTAGCTAGTGTTAGATGAGATAGGCCGCCGAGACCAAAAAATTCGATGAAGAAATTATTAGTATTGAAATACAGTAGAAAATAAACAACAATTGTGCTTATAAATGCTACGATTCAGGAAGAGAAACATAAAAATAAAACATACAAAAACAATAAAAATTCGTTCACGTACGAGGGTCAAACTGAAAGTTCTTAGAAAATCAAAAACTGATTACATTAGCCAGTTATTAGTTTTATTATATCTTTTCAAAATATTGTCCATTCACGTCAATACACCGCTGCATGCGATGGAACCACTGGGAAAAGCACTTTGCCCACTCGTCTTTAGGGTTCTCTTCAATGGCATCGCGATACGCAGCCACCGCTTCTTCAGCATTCATAAACCGCTTTCCTTTAAGTTTTTCTTTAATTTTTGGAAATAAATAAAAATCACAAGGGGCGAGGTCGGGGCTATACGGCGGGTGACCCAGTAATTCAACGTTTGATGTCGCCAAATAGTCGATCGTTCGCTTAGCGGTGTGCGACGAGGCGTTGTCGTGGTGAAGGAGGATCCTACTGCGAGGTCGTTTCTCTCGAACTTTTTCCAAGACAAGTGGCAAACAATTGGTAGTGTACCATTCTGCAGAAACTGTTTTTTGATGCTCTAACACAATTGTTGCGAAATGACCTATCCTTCCAAAGAACGAGGCCACCATTTTTTTTCCCGCACTTCGATCTCTCTTCACTTTAGTTGGCAACCTCTCGAAAGGAAACACCCACTGAGCAGATTGTCTTTTGGTTTCAGGATCATAACAGTAAATCCAGCTTTCGTCACCTGTTAGTATGTCGAACACAGCATTTGAGTCACCTCCGTTAAATCTTTCAATCATTTTACGGCACCAATCCACACGATGGAGTTTTTGAGCCTCAGTCAAATTATGAGGTATCCACCGGGCGCAAAGCTTCCTGACTGCTAAATGTTCGTGGAGGATTTTGTGCACTTGACTCATACCGATGCCTAAGCTTGTCCGAATCTGCTGATAGGTCACTCTTTTGTCAGTCTCTATCATACGCCGCACAACACAGATGTTATCTTCAGTCGTCGCCGTAGAAGGCCGTCCCTCACGTAAATCATCAGTGAGATTAGTGCGACCACGTTTAAACTCATTAAACCAGTTGTAAACTGTCGCACGAGATGGGGCTTCATCGTGAAAGGCCAATCGTAGTCTATCATAACTTTCTTGTTGACTTAAATGACATCGAAAGTCATAAAAAATCATTGCACGAAAATTTTCTCGTGTTAAATTCATGTTGACGTGACACAGACAATTTTCAATTTGCCGCCAAATCGTAAAACAAATGACAAATTAATGAAATATATACTCAGTAATATTGGCAAAGAGTTCTATTTTCAAATTTTAGAATTATTTTTTTATTATATTGTTTATAAGTGGCCAGTTCTAAGAACTTTCAGTTTGACCCTCGTACTCATCGCTGATAAAACAAAATGTATAACATAATAATATAATAACCTTTCTCTCGTTTTATAAAATAAAATGTGTGTGACATTTGCCCAATTTACGAATCAAAGGAAATATGGAGCATACCGGAATTATTATTTGACGTTTATCAAAGAATTTTTGTACAATTGAATAACCTGTTTAAGACAGAAATATTTTTATTATACTTTTTTTATGACTGCGCAAATGTTTGACGTTTCGATTGTACTGCTAATACTGTAGCAATAGGGAAGTTGGGTGCTTTGTTGAAATCACTGCTAGGAGAACTTACTAGAATATGTATTGTACACCCAATAATATTAGCAGCACTGATAGCTGAGTGGTATGACCGTTGGACTGCCAAGTCAAGGGTCGTAAATTCAAACCAATGTTTTTTCGAATTCATGTCCATACAATTAATTAGTAATCAGTTACCAAAAACGGTAAGGAAAACATCGCGAGGAAACTGGCACTCCAGAGACTCAACGGTGTGTAAAGCCATGTCAGAGGCCTACAGGCGGTTTATACTGATACCAGGTTGTTCGTCAACTGGCTGGTGTATCTTGATAATGCAGAAGATGTAAACTCCGTGACGGCCATTTCAATGATCGAATTGGTTTTATAATGGCGACATTTGGATTTGGATTCGTTCTTGTAGAAAGTGAAGAGTCAAAACTGTCGGTTTACCTAATTAGTTTGTGATGGTTTGTAGCAAATAATAAACAGAGTGACTGTTCAATCATTATTCAATGCAATGAACCCAATACTTCTTCCTATCGTATGGTTAATGAACAAAATATTGAGCTTGTCTGGACTTTAAAAGAGACCTTGACCCCTGAGTTTGTTTCGGTATTTCTTCACAAAGGTGTTAGGAAATGCCGATGCCAACTAGTTTAAAAAAAAATGATGTGTAAAAGTGTTTTGTAAAACCTATTTGCAAAAATAAAATTATTTATCATTATTCTTTTCTTTTGTTTAAAAAAACGTCGCCCCACACTAGGAATTTCTCCTGTGTCGTGGGTGCGTTTCACAAACATGAAATATTACATACACAAACATCCAGACTCGGGACAAACATCTGTGGGTCGCACAAAGTTTTGCCCCGTGCGGAAATCGAACCCGCAACCCTTAGCGCAGCAGTCCAATCACTTAGCCACTGCGCTAATCAGGTCGTCAAATTTAACAACGTGATGTCAGAGTTTAAACCGTCTGTAGACCTACATGACTTTACACACCGTTGAAAAATCTCTCAATTGTACCATATATAGGTAATGTAATTATTAAAAAAAAACTAATAATAATAATAAAAATAATAGTTTATTTTCTCACCACAATACACATTAAATGATTCAAATGCAGTGTTGACTCCTATAAAATGAAATATAAATTCGACTACTCCCGTATATTAAACAGAGTTCAGTAGAGTGCAATTATATCACAATACATTTGTGCATATCAGCAGCCGCATAAATCAACGTCCGGGCTGCGTGTGACGTCAGCATGTCTATCTGACGTCATAGATATTACGTGCCAGCGCAAAACTGTTGAATAAGTTATATTATCATGTCATCAAGGGTAAATATCACAAAGGATGGGCAGAGTTGTACACTGTTTAATAGTAAACGCACATTTCGCGAATTATGTTTAAGGTCCCAATGTAAAAGAAAGCCGGGTATAGCGTCTGTTTAACGCGGGGTTCTGGGTACGATTCCCAGGTCTGGAAAAGCGTTGGTTTTTGGATTAGATCATTCTCAGTTGACTGCCTCGTTAGTCTAGAAGTCACTAACTGCGACTGCTGAGTATAAGGTACTGGGTTCGAATCCCGGTTCAGGCAAAGTGTTATAGGCGTTTTCATTAGGTAAATCTCATGAAAGATAAAAGTTTCATTACCTAATGAAATGAAAATTATATTGACACTTGCCTGGGTTTGAACCTGCAACATTGTACTTCCAAATCCGGTATATCAACCGCTAGGTCACTGCCTAAATATTATAATAAACAGACATAATAGCCAACTAAGCCAACTTCTATCTGCGATGCGGTCTGGTGTAAATTTCCGTTAGTCAACTAGAGACCTCAATTTATGGATCTATTCAGGCGTTAACTTAAGATACGCTGAGATACATACTAAATAGATGGCTCGTTGGTCTAGTGGTCGCTAACCGCACCTGCTGAGCACGAGGTCCTGGGTTCAATCCTACGTCGAGCAAAGTGTTATTAGGGTTTTTCTTAGATTATTCTTAGTAACAGTATTAGGTGAGTTTGGATTTTGACAGGTTATATTTTCGCATAATATATGTATAGTATTATATACATTATGTCTTATTTTGTTTTTGAAGTAACCTTCAAAAGACACCCGGCCTCTGTGGGGAAGGGGAGTGTGGGATTTCTACCTCACTAAAACCACCCCGGTGGTCACCATCTGCACGAACAAGGGAAGTCCCGGGACCTCTAAAAAGACCAACTACAAACCGCCCCATGCATCATAAAACATATAACATAACATAACATCACGCCTGTATTCCCCGAAGGGGTAGGCAGAGGTGCACATATAGTATACCCACATTTCGCCAGTTATGTTTTAGGTCCTAATGTAATAGGGGGCGAGCCTATTGCCATCAACCGGGCACAAATCCAGACTCCGTGCTGCTACTGAGAATTACCTAATGGAAAAACCCAGTAACACTTTGCCCGACCCGGGATTCGAACCCAGGACCTTGTGCTCAGCAGTCGCGCTTAGCAACCACTAGACCAACGAGGCAGTCAAACTCCAGGGAGCCAAACTCAGGACCTCATGATTGGCATTTGTATTTTCGACCACTAGACCAACGATGTATCCTATAAATATAAGACCAAGTTCAGCAATCACATTAACTATCAAAAAAACTAGCGGCCTAAAACCTAAAACCAGCCTAAAATGTAGTTTTATCTAGAAAAGTGTACGGCTACAAAAAGGCTGGAAAAATAATTTGTCCCTGCTGAGAGGGCAGTAAACCCTTGTTTGTATTTATTGTACTTTATAGCCACTAGCTTTTTCTAGGACAAAAGCTAGGCTGTATTTTTAGTACGTCTAAACTCAGTATTATAAATGTGGTGGAGTTTAAAATTAATGTGACTTATGAACGTTAAAAAATGGTTATAACGAACCTACTCGAGCCGAATGGTATGCGGTTTAGAATTGACCACCCCCTCTCGTCCCGTGGGTGTCGTAAGACTAAGGGAAAATCCAGAAGATGGGCAGCAGCGTCTTCTGTAACTTCACCACCAATACTGCGATCCTCAAGCCGCTTGCTAGCATGGGGATTATGGCACCCCCTCCTCTACCTAAGAGGGAGGCCTTTGTTCAACAATGGCTGTATTCCGGCTGATTATGAATAAAATATGATATCCAAGGAGTTCCCTGTATATTTGGTAAAGATATAACATACTACTTTCGAAGATAATCAGTACTATATTACACTCGCTTGACAAAGTCACTTTTTCAAAGTATTACTGGCACCCAACGTGGGACCTCACGATCCACATCCATATAAGCTGTCCACTAGCCATGGAGGCAGTTAATATCGTTAATATCCGTGTAATGCGACGGACAGACAAGTTGACGCTGTCCCCTGCAGCCGGACATTGATAAATGTGTCCACAGATATTCGCATGTATTGTAAATTTCCACTAAGTGTGTTGTTTAACATTATTTATATCTAGTTATACATGTATACCAATGTTTTTAAAACTATCATCTATCTTAAATAAATTGGTAATTGCTAAGCATGGGCATTATGGCCACCCCTTCTTTTACCTAAGGGGGAGGCCTTTGCAGTAGATTTCTTCTGACTGATGATGAAAAAAAATTTTTTTTCAGATTATTGAAACGGTTTTGTAATCTAATCTATTGGTTTATGCAAAGCAATGATAGCATCAACAGAAAGTGAAATCATAACTACAGAAAAAACTGCTTACTGCAGCTATTATATTACCAACGTAATAAAAATTTTAAGCGTTCGGATGAACCATATAAGGCATCTAAAGTAACTAATTTATTGTCGACTTATAATAAATCGATTCGAATTCGATTTATAACAAAGCTCGTTTGACCCCAGCTAGTTCCGAAACCACAACGCCAAAACATAACAAAAAGCCGTGGAGACACGAAAAACTGGCAACAATATCTATCAACGTTGTAACGATACCAATTTGAAAGAACGGCAGACGTCTTCATTTACTCGTAGTACCAAATTCAATTTATGTGACAACCTGTCTCCTGGCTGAAATTCCTTTTCCATTTATGTGAATACGAGCGATTTTGGCGCAAGACACTGGTGAGAGAGACCTCATAGTACTCTGTAATAAATAAAGTTCTCCTAACCGAATTTCGGTCACGGCGGCCTGTCTCATTTGAGACTAGCCAACTACGCAGGAGATATTATAGTGCACAAGTATGCGCGCAAACACAGGTGCACTCCCTATTCCCCCACTCCCATAGTCCGATGGGACGGTAGACCGACACGACCGGAGAGAGATCAGGCGCAACGGCTTAACGTGCCTTCCGAAGCACGGAGGGGTCTCGACATGTGAAAACGGTCACCCATCATAAGACTGACCGCAGCGAGCACGGCTTAACCTCGTAGATCAACTGATCTGCTTGGCAGCCACATAGCTACAAGCCCCTCCTTACTTTGTAATATACAGAGAGTGATGCCCATAGAGTAATTAGTAATGTACTTTTGAAGAAAGGCCTCCCCCTTATAGCAGGGGGACGGGTTTGTCATAATCTCCACGCTTGGCAAGCGGCTTAAGGATCGCAAAATAGGTGGTGAAGTAACAGAAGATGCTGTTGCCCGTCTTCTAGATTTCTCTTAGTCGCCTCTTACGATACCTACGGGACGAAATGAGGAGGTGCTTCTCTGGCCCGACACTCTACGGGATGTATCTTTTGTATATCTTCTTAGAGACAAGAAAACATGTGACAGGGTTAATATTTCCTTATTAGTCTAGCTGAGAGCACATCGTCGAAGCTCTCACCAGTAAACGTCCCAAGTCGCTGTGGCCGAATACGGTCTGTATATACATATATATTCGTTCAAACGTCCAATACATTAATATCATGTGCATAACAAGTATAACATTATAATATCAGTATGCCAATCACGCTCCCTCTTATGGCATAAAGCACGTCAGCCTCCAGAATTTACTATTTTAACACGTTGACTGTACGTTAAGACACGATAGTTAAAAAGTCGTTGTGTACCTCAAATAAATAGTGCACTGAACAGTGGAAGGGTTCAGTCTTCTTCTTTGGACGGGCATGAGCCAATAGCTACAAGGAATACGTCATGCCGTGGTGTAGAGATTGGTCAGCCAACAAGGATGGTAGCGAGGGTGACCGTCCAGGGTGACGGACGTACTTAAGTATCGTCACTCGTGGAGGCTCTCTACTTACACCCCCAGGGTAATAGAACTTAGAATTTGCAGTACTGAAATGATACTATTTTTAAGGATTCCATCGCGCTTTTCTACGTCTGATAGAATTTCCAGTCCAGTCAAAATTTTTAAACACACGTGATGCTACTTGTGCTATGTCTAATAGGAATACATTTATTTTTCTTAATTATCCCAACAAACCATCAAACCGATATATATACGTAACGAAATATGGGTTTAGTATCTACCTATATTCTGCCAGAAATGTTCTAGGTCCCACTTAGTAGCGAGCCTATTGCCATTAATTTGCACAAATCCAGACAACAAATTGCTACCTAGAATCATCTACTTATTTTTCTTCTTATTGTATCGATGGTTTCTTTGTTATGTTTCATCAGCCTAATATATAGCAAGATGAATGGCTGTTTAGATAACCTCTAATAGGTTTCTGCTGTAGCCAAATTAGTCCCAAAAAGAAAACACAACCGAGAGATGAACCCAAACGCAAAGTTTTTTTTTATAAAAAAACGTCCACACACAAGGCATTTCTCCAGTATCGTGGGTGCCTTTTACAAGCACGAAATATCCGATACACAAACAGCTACACTCGGAACAAACATCTGCGGATCATTTCTTTTTGTCCCGTGCGGCAATCGAAACCGCAACCCCTAGCGCAGCAGTCCAATTGCTTAGCCAGTGCGCCAATCAGGTCTTCAAAAAAAGTACCTATTTACATAAGGCTGACGAGTTTGTTTGATTGAACGCGCTAATCTATGAAACTACTGGATCGAATTGAAAAAATATTTTTATTATTGCATAGTCCATTTATCGAGAAAGATAGGCTATAAAACATTCAAAATGTAAGCAGACAAAGTCGCATACGACAGCTAGTTATTAACATTCATATGTATGTGTAATATATGTATGGAGGACACGTAGGTATGTATCTATATCCTTTATCCTCACGCCGCTAAATAAACAAGGATAAGCACATAAAATACAGACATGCACGGTCGTGTTGACTAGTATTTATTATTATAACGTCGCAGAATGGGGTCAGGACGAAACTCTTGAATTATTTCATACGGAAGCTATACGATGTTAAGAATATGTTTTTATATTTTCCCCTGTTTTTTCCTTATGGATAAGCAGCGATATAGGTTTTCATTGATTTGTAAGAATAATGTATTGATAGAATAGTTTCAGTTAGACGTAACGTCACGCCTGTATACCCTGAAGGGGTAGGCAGATATGTATAGTACACCCACATTTCACCAGTTATGTTACAGGTCCCAATGTAATAGGGGACGAGCCTATTACCGTCAACCGGGCACAAATCCTGAGTGCTGCTACTGAGAATTACCTAATGGAAAAACCCAACAACACTTTCCTCGACCCGGAATTTGTATCCTCATGCTTAGCATTCGCGCTTAGTGACCACTAGACCGACGTTTCAGCATTGAAAATTAACTTTCTAGGCTCTAGAAAGCAACCGTAGCATTTTTGTTTCCTATAGAATCTAGTCCCTAAGGACACTAAAATGCAACTATAAGACTATTCTGAACCTCATTATAATTATTATCATCACTTATTTTATTATTATAATAGAATTTTGTAGATTAGGAAAACAAAATGTCTGTTTGTTTGTTAGTGTAATCATGTCTTAAAAACTTTTTCAGACAATCATCTGTTTATATCAAACAAATAATAATATACTTACATAATATTCTCTCGTTTTCCCTTCCATGTTCTTGCAAACATAACCTACTTTAATCCTAATTAAAATCAAAAATAATTACAGAATAGGTGGATCCTTAATTTAATAAAAGAAATATCTTAACGAGTAATGAGAACAAAAAGATTACAATAACATAACTCTTGTACAAAATTTGATACCAAAAAAATTTGATCAGCCTCAGGGAAATTTAAAGAAAATATTATCAGCTTTTTCTTCCACCCATAGTTTAGGGTTGGGACGTGTATGACAGGATTTTTATCTATCGATAAAAAAGTAGTCTAGTGTATACTCAATAGGCTCGCCCCCTATTACATTGGGACCTAAAAACATAACTGGCGAAATGTGGGTGTACTGTATGTGCACCTCTGCCTACCCCTTCGGGGAATACAGGCGTGATGTTATGATAAAAAAGTGACGTTCAAAAAAGTTGCTATCGGTAATAAAATTTTTACAACATTTATATTTTAAACCGATATACAAAAACAGAATTTCAATAATTCTGAGCAGAGATGTAATTTAATTAGTCCCACTTGTTTTTAGACTGGCTTAACTTAGTTTTGTAAAAAATACAGAATATTTCAGGTAATTGCAACCTTTATTTGTTCTAGGCACAGCTGTATAATATAACTCTAAATTAAAAAAAAACAGCCTTCTATCTTTTTCTTTATTCTTAAATTGTTTATGGTACACAGAAACATACATTTTTAAAATTTAATTTAAAATTTATTATACACATTTATTTCTTGTACACAGGCGAGCTAAACTCAGGATTGAGTTCTCTTACAGCAAACCTTTGAGTGATAGGGAAATTTTAATTAACAGGACAAAACATATAATGCACTTTTATTTAATTGTGATAACCAGCTTTACTTTCCATTTTACTCTAAACTTTTAAAAGTAAATCCTAATTTTATCGATATCGATATAACAGTTATTCCCATCTCTACGGTTATCAGTGACCAGCCCGGAGCCCAAAGTTGTCGACGCCATTATTACGCCAGGAAACGGTTTACCCCCGGGCATCAGCGGAGGGGTAACTGTGAATTGATGTGTTGGATCTGTAGTTACAAACTGCCTTTGCCATGAACGCTTAAATTAGGACATTTTCCGTTGTCGAAGCGAGACGCCGCTACGTGTAAGTAGTATGGCGTCCCGCTTCCACATCGGATAATGTCCAGAGGAGTTTATCCAATAGGGGCTGGAGACAAGACTTGCAGATTCGACTTTGTATTAGAAATATTTTGTAATGAGTTTGGGAGTTTGAGTATAGGATGTTCTAATTTTAACCGACTTTAAATAAAGCAAGGGTTATGTTTTTGGGGCATATCTGTTTTTTATCGCATGTTTTGTAGTCTACAAAATCTCATAAGGAAATGGGTGATGAAGTGATATATATCAAATACAACAATGCAAAATGTAGTGTCTTCCTTTTTCAGTTTTCTCACCTACACTGGTCTGCCAAACTACGTACAAAACTTTTTAAAAATTAAGTTTTTTTCTAAACTATAAAAGTAAAAGGTTTAAAATAAAAAATTTACACCTTTCAGAGTAATTTCAGTCATCGTCAGAATACATTTTAATTTACTTATAAAGTTATTGCAATTTCAAAAGTGTGACATTATTTGTGCAGGCCAGTATATTTCGAATTTTGTACTCTCGCTCAAAATAGCTCGAAATGATAACGAGAAGCGCAGAACGTAGAAAAAAAACATCTAATATAAAAAGCATTTTACTCTGCAATTAAGAGGCGCCGCTTAAGGACTCGCGAACTGTTTACTGTTGGTACAGTCGTCAAGATAAGCTTTACGAGGTTTAGATGAAGGATGGGGTGCGACTGGGAGATGAGCGAGAAATGAACGAGAGCTTGATAATACGACCGTATTGGCGCAGTGGCTATGTGATCCGACTGCTGCGCTATAGGTTGCGGGTTCGATTTTCTCAATACAAAAAATTGTGCGTGTCGCAGTTTTTGTCACGAGTCTGGATGTTAATGTATGTCATGTTTCATGTTTGTGAGACGCACCCACGATGCAGGAGAAATGACTAGAGTGGGTACTTTAAATTTTTTTTTTGATAATTATGCTGCTTAATCTAAATAATTATACTATCACGCCTGTATTAAGAAGATGACCGAACCTAGTACACTCACATTTCACCAGATATGTTATAGGCCCCAAAGTAATAGAGCGCAAGCCTATTGCCATTAACTGGGCACAAATCCAAACTCCGTGCTACTGAGAATTACCTAATGGAAAAACCCAGTTACACCTTGCCCGGCCTGGGTTCCAAACCCTCACCTCACGTTCACCAGTCGCGCTTAACAACTAGACCAAGGTAGCAGGCAGAAAAGATAAACTTAACCAAGTCCATTATATTTTAATGATATTTCGGTAAAACTATAACACGTTTCTCTACTGAACCAAAAATACCTAAAGCATTTTAACCGAACATTCCATCCAATTCCCCTGACGTATCTCTAAACTAGAAACGTCAAGCGGCGCTTTCAGCTCAGCCAACTCTTTGTTACTCTTTCTCTTTTATTTATAGCTAGACCTTTTAAATTTTACTGCAAAATACTACTTAAAAAGATTAGTGTTTTACGCTAACTTTAAAGCGCTGACTGCCTCGTTGGTCTAGTGGTTGCTAAGCGCGACTGCTGAGCACGAGGTCCTGGGTTCGAATCCCGGGTCGGGAAAGTGCTACTGGGTTGTTCCATTAGGTAATTCTCAGTAGCAGCACGGAGTCTGGATTTGTGCCCGGTTGATGGCAATAGGCTCGCCCCCAATTACATTGGGACCTAAAAAACATAATTGGCGAAATGTGGGTGTACTATATGTGCACCTCTGCCTACCCCTTCGGGGAATACAGGCGTGATGTTATGCTTAAAGCGCAATAGGTAGGAAAACTTCGTTGAATTAAAAATGGATGAAAAACAAAGTGCGGTTAGTAGCTTGAGAATTCCTTTTTTATGTAAAGGATGAAGTATGCTGTTAATGGATTTGTTTAATGAGAATTTATGGGAAGTGAATTTTGTTTTCCACACAATTTTATTATGCAAGTTTGTTGCTTGCTGTCCTTCTTTGAGGGAGTAATAATAAGGGGTAACCATTTTTTACTGTCCACCACTAACTGACTTGACTGCCTCCAGCTTCGAATCTCGGGTCGGGCAAAGTGTTACTAGGATTTCCATTAGGTAATTCTCGGTAGCAGCAAGGAGTTTGGCTACCTCTTCGTGGAATACAGGCGTGATATACCTAGTTATCATTCTTTCTTTTCTTTTTTTTTAAAAACGTCGCCTCACACTAGGAATTTCTCCTGTGTCGTAGGTGCGTTTCACAAACATGAAATATCACCACATACACAAACATCCAGACTCGGGACAAACATCTGTGGGTCACACAAAGTTTTGCCCCGTGCGGGAATCGAACCCGCAACCCTTAGCGCAGCAGTCCAATCACTTAGCCACGGCGCTAATCAGGTCGTTATTCTATCTAAATTGATAAAGGAAACTTGAAAAATGATGGACACCAGCAGAACTCGCACCCGCGACTTTCGCCGTACCGTGGCGCCGCTCTGCCAACTATGCCATCCATCATTTTTCAAGTTTCCTTTATCAATTTAGATTTAAGCTTAGCATGGGCAACATGCAAAAATGACATATAAAGTCACATTGTTATGCTATGTTTAAAAATACGTAATAAGGTTATTTATAATGTTTTTATAGTCTAGACATATTCTCACTTACCAGAAATTTAAAAAAACCACTCATTCACTTGAAAACGTACCTGAAATTCAGGAGAAAATCTCAGTAAAGAGCAAGGGTTTCAAGAAAAATAAACGTTAAACAAACACTAAAAGCGTAACAGCTTCTAAATAGGGGGTAAATTCCCTTTTACAACTTACAATGTAAATTACCCCGTACAAACTGCTGTACTATGGTGCTCATGAAATTTTAAACGTACCATAAAAATGTGGGACTAAAATAAATTAATTAAAAAGTTTTACACCTACGTTTAAAAGGTTCTTATATTTTACCCCGCGGCTTGCGAAAATAAAAGTCGTGTTAAAAAATACTAAAATAATTCCCTTTGCTTCTATGCTTTATACTTAAACCCTAATTTCAATATAAAAGAGAAAAGGCTTAATATTGTTTATTAAATTATTTTTCTTATTAAAACATACATAACATAACATCACGCCTGTATTCCCCGAAGGGGTAGGCAGAGGTGCATAGTACACTCACATTTCGCCTGTTATGTTTTTGGGTCCCAATGTAATAGGGGGCGAGCCTATTGCCATCAACCGGGCACAAATCCAGACTCCCTACTGCCACTAAGAATTACCTAATGGAAAAACCCAGTAACACTTTGCCCGACCCGGGATTCGAACCCAGGAACGTGCTCAGCAGTCGCGCTTAGCAACCACTAGACCAACGAGGCAGCACACGAACTCAAAAGTAAAATAAGACTTTATTCACTCTACTTTACATAAGCGAAGTTAAAGTCGGCTCCAAATCCTATACGTTCGCTTTGATAATAGTTTTAGCATTAAAACTATTGAGCAAGCACTTATGAGAGCATTCTCATTAGTACTTCCTTGTCTGAATTACTTAATGAATTTTTGGATCTGGCCTCATCTTCAACTTCTATAGACATCTTAGTTTTGAAAGGGTATAGGTATAAACTTGACATAAACGACAATACACAACACCTTTGCCTTAGGTACTCTTCGGAATGCTCGACCAGGAACTCAATCATTCAAAGGCCTGATTGGCGCAGTGCCTAAGCAATTGGACTGCTGCGTTAGAGGTTGCGGTTTCGATTTCCGCACACACAAAAAATTGTGCGCTCCGCCGATGTTTGTCTCAAGTCTAAGTGTTCGTGTATGTGATATTTCATGTTTGTGAAATGCACCCACACAGGAGAACTCAACAAAAGACACAGGAGAAATTACTTGTGTAGGGCGTTTTTTTTATATCTTGATCCATAAACGAGGTCAGAAAAATACATTTAAAATGACCCCTTTGGTATATACTTAAAATGTTTCCAAGTGTAAACGGACAAAATTATTCATGATGAAGAATAAACTTGTAATAATACTGATTTAATGAACTCGAAACTTTTCCTGTTACCCCTTTTTGTGCTGATGATAAATGACATTCTATTTAATTTACCCCAAAAAGAAAGGGGAAAAATTCTCAAATTTGACTTCCAAGAATTTTTGCTTGTGAACTTTTGCATTGAATATTTAAATACTGAGTACTTAAGTGAAAATAAAACTATCTATTTTTTTTATTTATTATTAAAAAAGAAACGTTTCCCACACTAGGAATTTCTCATAGACACGAGACTACTGGTATATATGTACATCTGGTTATACTAATAGCTGCTCCTTAACTTAGGTATATGAGAAAAGGCTATTGGCATCCTACCTTAGAGATATTAAAATGTCAGTGTACTGAAAAAACTGGTATAGTGATAGAAACTATGAGTACAAGGCATAGACAATAGAGACGGCCGTTAGCGACCGTGGATTTGAGAGGTGTGTGGCGGTGCGGAGGGGGGGTGATCAGCTGTCGTAATGTCCCCCCTAAACCCACTCTTCAGCTGCCAGCACTACAGTCAGCTATGGTCTTCTGTAACCGGCTCAATAAACCCGTGAATTAATTCACTTCATACCAAACAGATCCCACAACAAAACGCCATAAAACCATCAACATTTCAAACCAAAGTAATTTAATAAATTCCACAATTTTAATTGGAATAAAATCGAGCTCAGATCTCAATAAAACAGGAAAATCATTCAATTTGATGTGTCAACCCGGTAGCGAGCGGGATGGCAACACTGATTGATGGCCCAACGGCTAGTGTACATAGATACAAAATACATTTTCTGGGTTCCGTAATAAAATGGTGAAACAATTATTATGGATCAAAGTAATTTTGTTTCTGGAAATACTGGATTTGTATGGAGGTTGCAAATTCAAGCAAAGGAAGAAATGTATGTCGCTCTGCAATGTTGATGGGCCCTGTTTACACGACTGCCCAAAAAAAAGAAGTGTAATGTTTTTAGGGTTCATGTATGTGCGTTTTTTTATTCCACCATAACTTCTGTATACCTGAACCGATTTTGATACATAGAAGGACGTCAGAATCGCGGGCAACCGGTGAATGCAATTGGCATGCTGTAGTTCACTGTGGCGTTTTAAGGGGGAGGCCTTTGTTCAACAGTGGACGACTTCCTCCTGATGACGATGATAAAGGTCGTTAGAGAATAATATAATACGAAAAAACTAGGTACAGAACCACAGCACGCTATTTCGACTCATGTGTACCCATTTTTTACTGAATGCACGCGTCACTCATTTTTTGCTGTTAAAGGAGATTGTTTGCATAACAGGGTAGGATGGGGTAAACATATTGGAGAGCCCTTGAATGTTCTGAATAGCTGCGAAGGATATGGGGTAAATATAGGCTTTAAAATCTGTTGAAAAGAGCCCATGATACTCTGCGTATATTGTGTTAAATATTGCTATATTATCTCATGTTGTGCCGAGTGGTATCCGGCCTGGAATAGGCCACCTTTTTCCTCCCATGGGTGTCTTAAGATTTTACCTTAGTCGCAACTAAAGGAAAATCCAGAAGATGGGCAGCAGCGTCTTCTGTGACTTCAACAAATGCTATGATCCTCAGCCAAGCGTGGAGATTATGGCAATCCCCCTTTAAGGGGGAGGCTTTGTTCACCTTTTCGAATTCATATGCGTATTTTAAATTAGTTATCAGTTGTTAAAAACGGTAAAGGAAAACATCGTGGCGAAACTGGCACATTTCAGCACTTTTCAACGGTGAGTAAAACCATGTTACCCACAGGCTGTTTAAACTCTGACGCCAAGTTGTTTATCAACCATATGATAAGAAGAAGAAGCATCAATTTAAACCGGGATAGGCCTAAAAATATCGTTGTTAATGATAGATAACTAGCCTAGATAGACTAAATAAAACTAGTTTCGAGACCGAGCTGGTATTTGTAACACAGAATAATGATTTATTCATAGTGTCTACCCCCAAATTATGCATTTAGTTCGATAAACTATGGCAACATCTGTGTTAACAATTCATTATATCGCTTGGATTTGGGCTAGCTACACACGTAAAGCAATTAATGCGTTTAATTAATTTGAATAAAGAAAACTAGTTTAAGAAATATCTGTGAAGGGACGAGCAAGAAGACAACAAATTTGTGGGATTAATGAATGGCAATAGGCTCGCCACCTGGCAGTCTAGTCTAATCTACCGACTATCACTCCTATTATATGGAGTAATGGACTGTCATTTTTTGGAAGAGTGCGTAAAAAAGTGCGTTCATCTCTACCTACCCTATTGTTGGTCACAATAGTACAATTTTGAAACCTAGGACGGTTTAATTCTTATCTTTTATTAAAATCTAATTATACTAAAAATTAAAATATTTTTGTGTTGGATAGTCCAGTTATCAAGGAACGCTACAGGCTATATAACATCACGCGACGACGATAGGAGCGGAGCTTCGATGAAAAATGTTGCAAAAACTCGAAACATGAAACTCGAAATCCAAACTCGAAAAGTCAGACGAAGTCGCGGGCCGAAGCTAGTAAATACATAAATGAAAGAGAGTATAAATAGTACAAGAACTTCTGTCTGAATCTCGGCCACTGTCACCAATTCCTCCAACAAAACCATGTCAAGTGTGCAGTCAGCCTAAATTCAACATTTTTCTAATTTGAGAATAAAAACGATTTGAGAAGTATCCCTCTTAACAATTTTCATTATGTGCCCTATTCAAGTAATAAGGCCATTTGTCTAAGCCTATAAAGACGGAATTAACTATACCAGATTCTTTACAAAATAATTTAAGAAAGAAATATGCTTTGTTTCAGAAATGTAATATTGAAATATGAGGCCAGGTATTTTGTTATGAAAGTTATCATGCTCGCCAAAAAGCCTGAAGCTTAGCCTGAAACAAAGGCATGCTTAATAATTATTATAGTGCGAAACACGTTAATTATGGCCATAGGCTCGCCCGCTATTACAATAGGACCTATAACATAACTAGCTAAATGTGGGTACAACCTATTTCTATAGCAGTGATAACCTAGTAATATGACAATTGACTAAGTTGCTCATCAACCATACCATAAGAAGAAGAACTATACTTCTGCCTAAGTGTAGGAAGGACGGACAGAAGAACAGACAAACAATCCAATTAAGAAAAAGGTAAAGTATACGTAGGTGACTCTCCGATCGTAACAGTCAACCATATTATTTACTGTATATTCCGGTTATACTCACGGGTGTATTCAGTTTGGCTCGCGACTCTGCCGCGTAACCAGCTCATGAATAAGGGCTCCGGTCGAGTTCGGGCATTCCCGAATACACCCGTGAGTATAACCGGAATATACAGTAAATAATATGGATAACACTCACGAAGTCACGAAAGTTATTATAGTAAAATAGTAACAGTCAACCGTCTAATCAGACTATAAGAGTGAGGAAACAGGGAGAACAGCTGTGTTTGCGCGTATACTTGTGCACTATAATCTCTTGCGTAGTTGGCTAGTCTCAGCTGAGATAGGCCGCGGTGTCCGAAATTTGGTCAGAAGGATACTATTATGTCCTAAAATTCCCGTTTCCAATATGGCGCCCACAGTATGAGAGTTGTATACGGTACACCACAAAACATTTCCCTGTTATTTAGTATGCACAATACACGTGTAAAATATTCAATTAGGTGGTTAATAATTCACCTCTTTGACGTTAGCTGAGTAACGAAAATATATTTACCGAGTTTTCAACTCTTAGGCTGAGTTCTATTTAGCGCTAATACTCATCTCAGTCTCATCTTACGGCTAGCGCTGACAATGACGAAAAAAACGTTTTCTGGTCGGGCAAAGTGTTATTAGGTTTTCCGGTAAATAGTTCTCAGTAGCAGTAAGTCTGAATTTGTGACAAATTAATGGCAATAGGCTCGCACCCTATTACATTGGACCAACATAAGTAGCAAAATGTAAGTGCACTACACCTCTCTGCCTAATCTTTAGCTATACAGTCGTGATGTTAGAATTTATCTAACAAGCTTATTTCTTCACCCTGGCAAGCTACTGTGAATAACATTATCATATCATCATCATCAGCCGTAAGACGTCCACTGTTGAACAAAGGCCTCCCCTTTAGATAAAGGGAGGGATTGCCATAATCTTCACGCTTTCAAGTGACTTGGGGATTGCAGTATTGGTGGTGAAGTTACAGAAGACGCTGCTGCCCATCTTCTGGATTTTCCCTTAGGATTCTCTCTTACGACACCCACGAGAGGATACCACTAGTCCTTATACCATATAGCTATGCTGCGATAATTCAATAACCATAATTGTAGTAACCTCGGAATCAAACCTCAGCCCCAACTCTCGGGAGTCACGTTTATAATGTATCTACAATATATAACTTGTACCAACTTCATACATGTTCACTAACTTTTACTCAAAGTATGCAAATACAAGTTTTGAGTTGTAACCAACTTTGGAGTTTATTTACAAATTTTGCTACATTATAACATGTTATTGCTGGCGGCTATACCCGTCTTGTTGAAAGAATTTTCGCTTGAAACACGTATGTAGCTACCTAAATACCTATACTACATGAATAAGAGGCGACTGCGTCCTTGGTGTAGTGGTTGCTAAGCGCGACTGCTGAGCACGAGGTCCTGGGTTCGAATCCCAGGTCGGGCAGTGTTACTGGATTTTTCCGTTAGGTAATTCTTAGTAGCAGCACGGAGTCTGGATTTGTGCCCGGTTGATGGCAATAGGCTCACCCCCTATTACATTGGGACCTAAAAAAAAAAAAAAAAAAACATAACTGGCGAAATGTGGGAGTACTGTGTGTGCA
This sequence comes from Abrostola triplasia, assembly GCA_946251915.1. Lineage (NCBI taxonomy): Eukaryota > Metazoa > Arthropoda > Insecta > Lepidoptera > Noctuidae > Abrostola > Abrostola triplasia. Next base: position 9,916,122 of record OX276440.1, on the reverse strand, counting down.
CCTCTGCCTACCCCTTCGGGGAATACAGGCGTGATGTTATGTTTATGTTTTTTAAGAGGCGACTGCGTCCTTGGTCTAGTGGTCGCTAAGCGCGACTGCTGAGCACGAGGTCCTGGGTTCGAATCCTGGGTCGGGCAAAGTGTTATTGGGTTTTTCCATTACGTAATTTTCAGTAGCAGCAAGGAGTCTGACATAGCTTTACACACCGTTGAAAAATCCCTCAGGTGTGCCGATTTCCTCACCATGTTTTCCTTTACCGTCTGTAGCAACTGATAACTAATTTAGAATGCGCAGAAAAATTCGAAAAGACATTGGAGCATGCCGGGATTTTAACTTGCGACCTTTGACTTGGCAGTCCATGGTCATGCCACTCGGCTATCAGTGCTGTTGCAGCCTGGTGAAACGGGTCACTGTTAAATGGCGACAATGACTGCTTTGACAAGCGATATGCAGATGAAGAAGTAAAACTATATTGTAGCCACAAGTCAACAAAATAACCAACATATTTTTTGGGAAATAAACCCTGTAATGGGACCGTAACACTATAGCTACCTTAGGGTCCCTTTGACCCACATAAATATTCTGAAGTATGTGCTAGTAATTGACCTAAATTTTTAAGGGTGTTTACAGGGGTAGGAACGTGACCAACTCCTTATCTACTGAGGTATATTGTTTGAAGAAGGGGATGAATTTTGTTTTTAATATAATATTATACCTTTTATCTAAAAACAAGATGGTGTTTGAGTAGGAACCTTTCAGCTTAACTATCGTAATTTTTACTGAAAATTATTATTTACCCTTTGGTCTACTGGTCGTATGTCGTAACTGGTAAGGTCTTGGGTTTGATTCCTGGGTCTGGCAAAGTGTTATTGGGTTTTTGCATTAGATAACTCCTAATAGCAGGACGGAGTCTGGATTTGTGCCCGGTTAGTAACAACAGGATCGCCCCTTGATACATTGGGACCTATAACACGACTGGCGAAATGTGAATCTGTTTATTAGGTAATTTGCTCGAATAATGCTAATTTACTTTAAACTTTATTGTAATAGAATACGGCCTATTTTCATTTAAAGCAGCTTAGCCCAGGACCTGGATGGATTTCCCGGTGCAAAACTTTAAGTTAATCATTACAAAGTAGTTACATAATAATCTCGCCTTCTTCATATCGTATTTATTTTTTCTCGCCTTAAACTAACCAAGTATATAACAGAAAACTATTAGACGAAAACTCAGCCTCTAACACCAAAATGTATTTCAATATTCGCGCGAACACACCAAATATTCGGAGTATTATTCAAAATAATCCCACGGAATTCCTTAACCAAACTTGGGTTTAACTTCCTGCCGTTAAATGTTCAAGTTACTGTCATTTACGTAGTAATCGCCGGGTAACTCAGAGATTCCTGACATTTGTGACCTCAGAATTTTAAAAAATAAGCTCTGATGTTAGTTAAATGTACTGAAACATACCTTTAATTCTATTACAAGACAGAGCTTGTATTTTTTTATTAATAACAAAAATCAAGACTGCCTCGTTGGTCTAGTGATTGCTAAGCGCGACTGCTGAGCACGAGGTCCTGGGTTCGAATCCCGGGTCGGGCAAAGTGTTACTGGGTTTTTCCATAAGGTAATTCTCAGTAGCAGCACGGAGTCTGGATTTGTGCCCGGTTGATGGCAATAGGCTCGCCCCCTATTACATTGGGACCTAAAAACATAACTGGCGGCATGTGGGTGTACTATATGTGCACCTCTGCCTACCCCTTCGGGGAATACAAGCGTGATGTTATGTTATGTTATGTTGTAAAAATCAAGCCTGTATACCCCAAAGGTGTAGACAGAGGACTCAGAGGAGCACAACACAACACCTACATTTCGCTAGCTATTCTATGTATATAAGTCCTATTGATGGGGGCGAGCCTATTGCCATCCAAGCAAATCCGTGACTTCTTGCTGCTACTGAGAATCGCCTATGGAAAATCCCAGTAACATCTTGCCCGACCCGTGACTCGAACCCTAGACCTCATGCTCGGCAGTAGCGCATAGCGAGCATTAGGCGAAATGTGGGTGTACACTCCTTTGCCTACCCCTTTGGGGAATATAGGCGTGATGTTATATCATATTATTTACATAACATAACATAACATCACGCCTGTATTCCCCGAAGGGGTAGGCAGAGGTGCACATATAGTACACACACATTTCGCCAGTTATGTTTTAGGTCCTAATGTAATAGGGGGCGAGCCTATTGCCATCAACCGGCACAAATCCAGACTCCGTGCTGCTACTGAGAATTACCTAATGGAAAAACCCAGTAACACTTTGCCCGACCCGGGATTCGAACCCAGGACCTCGTGCTCAGCAGTCGCGCTTAGCTACCACTAGATTAACGAGGCAGTCTAGATTTACACTCCATTTTAAATCAAAATACATACAATAAGACACGCCTAACAGATTAAAATCTTCACGTATAGCAACCATAACACGACATAGGGATCCTCCAATCCAATTAAAGTTATGTAAACGCCGAACCTCAATTTACGGCCCAGATTACATTCACACCGTTAATTACAAACAGCTGTAGCGAATAGTTGACAAAACAAATTAATAGGTCATCTTATAGTCGTATATCTTAGAGACCACTTAGTATCTACGAATTAGATGAAACTTGCAAGGCCATATCGTGGTCCAAGTTATAAACAGATGTTCTCCGTGCTTCGGAAGGCACGTTAAGCCGTTGGTCGTGTCCTACCGTCCCATCTGACTATGAGGAGATAGTGCACCTGTGTTTGCGCATACTTTTGCTTTATAATAATATCATACATTGTAATATATGAGACGGTATGTATAAACATGAATAGATATACACACTTTTATTAGAATTAGAAAACATTTATTCGACACAGCACAGACAAAAGGGGTAAAACAAAAGAAACACAAGCAGATATAATTTATCATATACCATCAAGCATGCAATCCCGAAAAGGTCGCCAACACAGCACATGCTGAGTGTGTATCACCCAGCGCTGGTTTTCAGTTGACATCCTACAGTGACACATTTATATGTCACTAGCCACCGCCTGCGACTTCGTCCGCGTGGATTTTTACTGCTTTATAGCCTTATATATCCTCCTTTGATGAATAGACTATTCTTTTTGTCCATGACAAAAAGAATTTTTCAATTCGAACCAGTAGTTCCTGAGATTAGCGCGTTCGAACAAACTCTTCAATTTTATAATTAGAAGATAGAATAAAATTGATCATATAGATTGGAGCAGTATTCATTGAAACAGCACACTTAGCCTACTCCTCGAAGCTCGATAGTCAGCCATACAAATTTTTAATTAAATAATTGTTCTTATCTCAGCTATGATTTCTTCCAGACAGCCTTGATATAACTTTGAGGCTTAATGTTATCAGACGCCAGCAGGACTGTAGGCTTATTTCTAATTACTTAATCTTACTAGTAATTTATTAAGATAAAATTGTTTTAGCTTCTTCTGCGTATCGGTCTTTGTAGTATTTACTTTTGTTTAACTTGCAATGTTTGTATGTATATGTGAGTTTGTTTAGGTCAAATCTTGCAATCTAAATTAGAACCACATCATGAAATGCGATTGAAATATTTTACATCATTAGGCGACCTAATTAGCGCAGTAGCTAAGCTGCTGCGCTAAGGGTTGCGGGTTCGATTCCCGCACGGGGCAAAAAATCATCATTATCAGCCGGAACACGTCCACTGTTGAAAAAAGGCCTCCTCCTTAAAGTGGGGGGACGCCATAATTGCCACGCTTGGCAAGCGGCTTGGGGATCGCAGTATTAGTGGTGAAGTTAGAGAAGACGCTGCTGCCCTATATTTTGAATACTTATGAAGATTCGGTGACAGTTCAATATTATGGTGTTTTGAGCTGGTCTGATGATGGAGTCAGGTGGTCCTGAGCCTAATCTCTCTCCGATCGTGTCTAACTATCCCAACCGACTATGAGTGTGAAAGAATAGTGAGAACACCTGCATACCTACTGCATAATTAAGTTAAGATGTGTTTCTTTGTGTATAACGCATACTCTATCTATCTATCTAATGCACTATAATATCTCCTGCGTAATTGGCTTGTCTCAGTAGAGATTTTCCGACAGCAAATAATTTTCTTACCACAAAATAAACTGAAAAGTACAATGGTTTCCCCGGTATACACAAAGTAAAGCATTTTATTTATTAAAGTGCCTACCTTATATAAGACAAAGAATACGCCACAACTCGTTGGTTCAAGAATAATGCCTAAACCCTTTGCAAACACAAATAAAACAAATTTGCATTTTTTCCTTAACAATTATTGGCTGGGCGATACGGTTTTCTCATTGTGAAAATTGAAAATGTTTTTATAGGTCGACAAATTACATACGTTCTGTGGACTAAATTCATTTGCAAACTTAAACGCAGGAGAAGGAGAAAAAAGGCCTGCCCATTGCCACTTCAACCTGCATATTTTTTTTAGCTGTCGATGACTAGTTCTTTGGCGAATCTTTTGTCATATAGGAACCTATTATTGGTCATGTTGTTACAACTATACAGGACTCTGAACCGTTAATGGTAAAGCGGTTTTAAGCTACTCTCACTCGCTGGTAGCTTAACACATGCTACTTAATAAACATAAGCTATAAACATAAGCCATAAAACTCTAAGTAATAATTCATCAGCACCCGATAAGCGGGCGATGCGATCCCAGATAGATCCACTTTAAATTGAGTTGCGATCGGAATGATATCGAGTGAGTATTAACATCGACTTAATCATGTACGTGCTAATAGTAATAATAACCATTAACTGTAATTGGCGTCGACTGTAATCGACTGCCGAGCACGAGGTCCTGGGTTCGAATCCCGGGTCGGGCAAAGTGTTAGTCTGGATTTGTACCCGGTTGATGGCAATAGGCTCGCCCCTATGTAATCATTGGGACTTACAAACATAACTGGCGAAATGCGGGTTTACTGTATGTGCACCTCTGCGTACCCCTTCGAGAAATACAGGCGTGATGATATGTTTTGTATGTATGTGTAACTAGCTGCGCCCCGCGGTGTTACCCGCTACAGTTTTTCGGGATAAAAAGTAGCCTATATGTTAATCCAGGGTATAACCTATCTACATACCAAATTTCAACCTAATCGGTCCAGCCGTTTATGCGTGAAAGAGTAACAAACATCCACACATCCATACTCACAAACTTTCACATTTATAATATTATAAGTAGGATTAGTAGGATGTACCAATCCTGGGTGGCAAGTACAAATCCTAGCACGCACTAATGTCTTTTCGAAATCATGTGCTTATTATAAATTAGTTATCTGTTGCTGAAAACGGTGAAGGAAAACATCGTGAGGAAACCGGCACACTTAAGAGATTTTTCAACGGTGTGTAAAGCCATGTCAGAGGCCTACAGGCGGTTTAAACTGACACCAGGTTGTTCGATAAGAAAAATACTATTTGGTAAGGTAAAATGCTGTCTCGTTAGTCTAGTGGTCGCTTTATGCGTCTGCTGAACATAAGGTCCTGCGCTCCAGTCTCGGATCGGGTAAAGTGTTATGTGGTTTTCCATTATGTTATTTTTAGGCGCTAAACGGAGTCTGGATTTGTGACTGGTTGACGACAACAGGCTCGCCCCTATTGCATTGGGACCTATAACATAACTGGCGAAATGTGAGTGTACCAGACACATCTGACACTTCGGGGTGAATTTATGTTCATTTATAAAGTACTAGCTGTTGCCCGCGACTTCGTCCGCGTGAATTTCAGGTAAAAACACCAGTAGACTATAATCAGATTTTGTAAGTAAGTGGAAAACACTACAAATTACTTACCGAATGGAATACACATAGTATTTTAATGATAAAGGTATATTTCAAATTAAGATGGGGCTAGTTTACTTTTTATACCGATTTTGTATGATCGGTAAATATTGAGTGACTAACAGGAAAGTTATTGACACGATTTGTTGGCTTATAAGGAATTTCAATTTTAAATGTATCTTTATTTTAGGTACTATATCTATGTACTACATTGACAGCATGCATTTCTCTGAACTACGGTTGTAGTTTTGTCTTCAGCAGACAACATTTACAGAGAGTGTGGACTGGTAACTCAGAAGCGACCGTCATACAGTAATCCGTGTAAAAATCAGCTGGTTTCTAGGCCTTAATTAAGTCTACCTCTGCGTGTGCTAATGGTGATAGTTTGTATGCCAAAATGCGCCAAGCGCTTGTATTGAAATTTATTGTAGCCGAAATTTAAACGAACTGCTCATGTCCGTCACCCATAGGTTGGGCCTGTGGGCGACGAACTTGGGCAGTTCGATGCTCAAACAGAAAAAGCGGTTTTAAGGGACATAAAGCACGTAGGCCGTACCGTACCTACGTGGTGAGCGCGACCAATCGCGAAGAGGCGAGTCAGAATTTGTTTAAAAAGATGGTGTAGCATACGCGGATCGCGAGTCCCTCAACCTAAGGTTGTTAGGCGGATACCCTGAGGTTTTAGTTAGTATAAGAGACCGGCATAACCCTCCGTCCGCTCATGGTGGAGGAAGTCCATGAGGATTTCCCCAGCAACAAAAATACTTTGATAATTGCGTGGATCTTAGAATTTGACTGCCTTATTGGTCTAGTGTTCGTAAAATGCGACTGCTGAGCGGGAGTTCCGTGTGTTTGTTTACCAGATCGGAAAGAGTGATTGATTTTTCCACTAATTCTCGGTGGCAGTACCGACTTTAAATTTGTGCCCGGTTAATGAAAATTTATGTCCATGATGATTATCTACAAAAGGATAACTTTGAGGTGGATCACAGACCTTTAACTTGACGATGGTTGCCTACAGTCCACTTTCTGCTAGAGAGTTAAAACATATAAACCAATAAAATTAAAAATATTATGTTGTTTGAATAAGCAAATATATTGCCGAACGCGGGAATCACACTATTAAATCATATCTTTACCAACTTATCCAAGAACGTGAAATAATGAGCAGAATTCTATATACCCCGTCTAAATATTACTATTTATTGATATTTATGTATATCCAGTGTATAAAGTGAAATATATAAAGAAAGTTTTTACAGAGCATTTAAGTCAGAAAATATTTCTCTAAAATCACCGACGAACAGGAATGTGCCGATCTATCACATGATTGTTGTTCCTGCTTAGTTCTGTCTAAAACTTTCACTATGTGGTATTGTACATTTTTACTATAATTATGACTACATTTCAGCAAATTTCTCTTAAAACTATTGCGTAACTCTCCAAGAACAGACGTTTTATTGCTTCGAATTGATGTGTATCTAGAGTATGGCGAGCGCTTATATTTTGTCATCTAAGGGAGAGAGAGGTAGTAATTCCGGAAGACAATTTTGCCACCGTTATTTGTTTCCTAACCTCTGCAAGAATGCCAGTGGTAATAAATGTTTTCCCTGTTCCACCAGGAGCATCCAAGAAAAACATTTTACCCTGGCCAAGCCCAACGCTTTCAAGGACAATATTGTAAATCTGTGCTTGCTCTGAGGTAAATTTAGTGACGTAGTCATTCACGATGGTGGTCATTGCGTCTTGGTCGTAATTTGTTTCGGCGACATACTTCCTTTTTCCACGTTCTTGATTATTTAATGGTTGCGGAGCCGGTAAACCGTATTCCAACAGTGGATTGCCCCCGATGGCAATGACTACGTCTTGATGAGAACTGAGACAGTGGTTCAAAATGCGTTCATTAGTTTCTCCGATGTCTCCTTCAATAGTATGTCTTAAAGCCCATGAAATATCCTCAGAGAGATGACGCCAATATTTTTCCCGCAACAAAACCGGGTTTGCAATACCGCAGAATACCAACATGACGGCAAACAAATGTCATAGGCGACTTGGGCTATCACTAACGCTAGCCTCCAGGAGAGTGTTGTCCCAGTGTTGGTCACCGTCAAGAAGATTTCGTCCTACGCAGGCTGCACGAAATGTCGGATACTCCATACCATCAACTGTCCTTAAGAATGCAAATGACGTTGGCCCCTATACGATGTGAAGCAATAGCCGCAAATAATAGCACTCGGCATTATTTGGATGCACAGTGTAAATCCTTCCCAATGCAGTGTCCATAAAGATTCCCGGAAACCCTTCGACAATACGACCACGTCGATGTCGATTTAATACACCTCTTTGCTTGTAGTATGTATAGTACGACGGCACCTCATCATACGTAAGTGACTTTGCAAAAAAATCAACTTCACAGAGACGTAAAAATGCCAAGAGTCGTCTGTTGGAATCGTAGATAATACTTGACGTCACCCTTAAGACGTAAATACTAAAAGGGAACTTGAAATTTGATGGATGCGAGCAGTGACACGGTGGCTCAGTTGGCAGAGCGGCACCACGGTATGGCGACTGTCGCGGGTTCGAGTCCCGCTCGTGTCCATCATTTTTCAAGTTTCCCTTAATCAATTTAAAAATGCCAAGAGTGTTGTTTGGCGGGGATTTTCCAATCGCTCTAATACATTGGCGGGGTCGAAAAAAAATGCGCTGGCCATTCTCAAAATGGACGTCCATGAATTCATGACCTCTGGATGCCGATCTTGTATAGAGAACGCCAGCATTCGCCATACTGCTTCTGAAGTACTAATGTAGCGACCAGACTGGTACTCGGTCACTTCATCCCGATCAGTGCTTTGCAAAGCGAACGTTGCCTGGTCACTACCCTTGTTTACGTATTTGCAAATGTATTTAATTGACTCGACGCTGGAACACGATTCAACATTGATGTGTGTTTCAAACGTCCTAGAAAGCACAGGTGAGTATGGAACAACCTATCTGTTGTCAACGTGAAGCGACTGCTTTTGGCTTCAGAATTGTTTGGACATCACTTATTTGAAATGGTGAATTTACAAACTTACTAATGTAGAAAAAAAATAAAAATTTAGAACTATAATTTACTGGAAATTGTTGGTAATAATATTATGTTAAAATATATATTATAATTGTCTTTTTATTGATATTTAAGTCAAAAACATGCAAAAAGAAATTAAAGCTAACGCAAAAAGAAAAACCTTCGGCAAGAATCGATCTCACTATGCATAATTCGTAGGGCGATCGTTAAACCGCCACGCTACGATGACACATAGCAATATATTTAAAATAGACGTTTCTATACATGTCATGATTCACTGCTCAGTTCCTTGTGGATATAGCGTGATGATTTCTACTTCAGAAGTTCATCTGTAAGTAATCTGCATAATGCAACTATTGGTTTCGTCTTTTTATCATTCTACGGCAAACATTAGACAAAACAAAGACATAATGCAATATTGCTCAGCCTTCTTTGCAAATGCCGTGATGATATTAAGCATACCGACGCGCCGGCCCCTAAAGAATATATTTGCAAACTTTCAGCGGATTCTATTCAGTAGTTTTTACGTTAATCTAACACATACATACAGACAAACAGACAAACAGACAAACAGACAAAAATTCTAAAAATTATATTTTTGGCTTCAGAAGCGTTCAGACATCCCATTGCACTTATTTTTTTTCAAATATCTTCAATGTACAGTTTTGACTTCGTTACGATTTTATTATATGTATAGATTTTATATAACGCAGTAAAACTTTTCAGGTAGTTAAGATTAATTAAGTTTTAATCTGTCTAGACACGTGCCAGTGTAATTACTTTATCTGTGTTTGTCATTTATGTTCTTTTCCCGCGTTAATATACCGCCAAATATAATCCCGCATCAGAATAATTATGATTTAAAAGTATCAACATTTCACAGTATTACGAATGTCCACCGAGGCTTATGTGTAATTAAAATAATTAACGAACAGTGTTGTAAGTATAGTAGGTATGTATATTCCTACTAATATTATAAACGCGAAAGTTTGCAAGTATGGATGGATGCTTGTTACTCTTTCACGTAAAAACTACCGATTAGATTTTAATGAAATTTCATATGAAGGTAGCTGACATCCTGGATTAACACATAGGCTATTTTTTATCGCGAAAAAAAGTAGCGGGTAACTACGCGGGGCGCATCTAGTTGTACATAATTATATAGTACCTATCTATGTAAATACATATGTATACATTTAATTATGATATAGAAAAATCTCGCTTTAATTTTGTTATCTTGCTCACGTCATGGTATAATGTTCCTAACTAAAGCCGAAGGGGTAGACAGAGATGTAAAGTATGTTATTTACGTACATTTATGTTATAAGTCATATTTAGATGAATGTTGGTTAGCCCGTGATTGGCTAGTAGTATAACATAACTGGTGAAATGTGGGTGTACCGTTGCTTCTGGAGGAAGGCGTGATTTTTAATAACTTTTAATATATATACGTAGTAGACGTCACCCTTAGACGTAAATACTAAAAAGGGAGCTTGAAATTTGATGGATGCGAGCAGTGACACGGTGGCTCAGTTGGCAGAGCGGCGCCACGGTATGGCGACTATCGCGGGTTCGAGACCCGCTTGTGTCCATCATTTTTCAAGTTTCCCTTAATCAATTTTTAAACAATAGTTTTTAAAAGTTTACTATACATCGTTTCGCAGGATCTGCAAAATTAATTAAGCTTTAAGATGTTACATAATACACGCTAGGACTTTTTAATATACTTGTTTTCTATCCATCTCTCCCTGTCCATTGAAATTAAACTTTACGCTTGACTCAGTGAAACTTCTAATGAAAATTAATTACGTGCCAGTCTGCTATTTATATTAGGCGTTGAACTGAATTAATATTCAAAATCCATACTAAACTTCTTGTTCTTATCGCATGGTTGACGAACAACCTGGTGTCAGTGTTTAAACCGCCTGTAGGCCTGTGACCGATAACCTCTGGGGAAGAAAGGTTCTCGAGTGGCGACCACGAACCGGAAGACGCAGCGTTGGCAGGCCTCCCACCAGATGGACCGACGATATCGTCAGAATTGCGGGCAACCGGAGGATGGAATTGGCAAGCCGTCGTTCTTTGTGGCGTTCTAAGGGGGAGGCCTTTGTTCAGCAGTGGACGTCTTCCGGCTGATGATGAGGCCTGTGACATGGCTTTACACACCGTGGAACAATCTCTCGGGTGTGCCGGTTTCCTCACGATGTTTTTCTTCACTTGCCCGGGTTGTGACCGGCAACCTTGTGCATACAAATCCGGTGTGTTAACCACTAGGCGACTAAATATATTTTTTTATATTTTCTTTTTATTGCCTTACGCATAGGCGAAAGTAAAACTACTAGTCTTTATGCTTTATGGCATTCGAAATTGATCCCAAATGTGACAGTTATTAGCGCCGACAAACCAAAAACGCGGTTAAAATAACAAAAATGACATAATTAAACCAGCATTTTAACTGTAAATCATTAACTTTTACAGTAAATAGTTTGTATCGTGGTTACAATGCTGCGTCGGCCGCGGCTTAATGAATTTGTTCTGTCAGCTTTGTATGTTCACGCTTAACAAAAGGCGTTAATGAGGCTGGTAGAGAAAAAAGATTTTTGTGTTTGGCTTCTGTTAATCTTTCGGATGAGGCTAGCATAATATAGGTATTAAACTACATGACTATCATACAAATACATAAATCAGATAAAGAAAAAAGAAGAAAAAAATATAAACAAAACATAACATAACATCACGCCTGTATTCCCCAAAGAGGTAGGCAGAGGTGCACATATAGTACACCCACATTTCGCCAGTTATGTTTTTCGGTCCCAACGTAATAGGGGGCGAACCTATTGCCATCAACCGGGCACAAATCCAGACTCCGTGCTGCTACCGAGAATTACCTAATGGAAAAACCCAGGACCTCGTGCTCAGCAGTCGTGCTTAGTAACCACTAGACCAACGAGGCGAGAAAAAAATATTTGTTAGAATATAGTAGGTATTATTTAGGTGTTGGCGGTAGAATGCTGCAGCGATCCCGCCTCCCCGCCATCCAAAGCGCAGAGCAGGCAGGTGAGGTTTTTAGTGGGTAGGCCCCTGGATCTTATTGGGTTCGGGGGAGAGTCCCACATACCCCCGTCGTCTCCCAACGGCGAGGGATGCGTAACGCATTTCCCTCACGGTAAAAAAAAAAAGAAAAAAAAAAGGTACTATTTAGGTGTATATTTTTTTTTTAGTTTCATAATTATATTCTACCAGTTCTGGTGTACAAATATTTAAATATCTATTTCCATTAAGTTTACATTTGCATTAAATTTTAATTAATATTAGTTATTATTATTAATTAAGAAATAATTATGGATAAAATCAGTAAGTACAGGAAAAATAACTTCACCATTAAAAACCCTTGGAATTGTTTAAGGAATCGAAAATTATTTTAAAAAATAACAATAACCATGCAGCAAAAATAAAAGCAAAAAGTGAAAACTTGCAAAAAGAATTTCCCGTACCGGGAATCGAACCCGAGCCTCCTGGGTGAAAGCCAGGTATCCTAGCCACTAGACCATACGGGAGATGGAAGGAGAGTTAAAATACCGATTCACTTTCAATACAATCTTGAATGAATGTTTTGTTCAGTGAGTCATGGCTTTTAATCTTTTTATTTTATTGTCACGAAGCAATTCGTTCAAGGTCGTTCAACAATCGTTTCTTAGTATTGATGACGTCAGAGACAAACATTTACGTTATTCTGTTCAATGTGTAATATTTCATGTCGATTATAATAGTTATTATTATGGCTTGTAAGTACGTTAATTAGAATATCCATTTAACCAACTTCAAAAAACGAGGTATCTAAAGCACTGTAGGGTTTTGTTAAATTACAGTCACCCATCAAAAATACAACCTCTATACTTAACTCGCAGATTAACCTTTTTTTTTCATCCAAACAGCCTCGTGAGTCGGTACCGCAGTGGGTATAATACATGTGCACCTCTGCTACCCTGGCGAGAAATACAGGCGCAATGTTACAAACAACAGTTCAATAAAAACACGTCAATAATATTCAAAACCAAAACCAAATAAATACAAAAAGAAATTATTACTATTACCTTAAGTTTGCAAATCTTTCGCAAAAACAAATGCTATTACCACACAAATCACGTGGGTGTTGTTATTTTAGGACCAAGGAGGTCCCGCGGAGGTCCCACGGACCATTAATACTAGTTTACTTAGGGCCTCAATAGATTACAGTCGGGATTTTATGAAGATTGCACATAACTTGCTCAGATACGAGCCTAGATTTTGCGTGAGAGCATACTAAAGTACCGTGTTTGGGTACCAAATATACTAAGAATGATGGAGGGAGAATATTTTTACACGCTTTTTATTATGGACGGATTATAGATGATGAGAGACGACTGCTGAGCACGAGGTCCTGGGTTCGAATCCCGGGTCGGGCAAAGTGTTACTAGGTTGTTCCATTAGGTAATTCTTAGTAGCAGCACGGAGTCGGGATTTGTTCCCGGTTGATGGCAATAGGCTCGTCTCCTATTACATTGGGACCTAAAAACATAACTGGCGAAATGTGGGTGTACTGTATGTGCACCTCTGCCTACCACTTCGGGGAATACAGGCGTGATGTTATGTATAGATGAGTGCTTGCCTCCTTTGTCGAGCAGTCGTAGAGTACGAAGAATGATCGGGAGAACCTCGCTTCGAATCCCGGGTCGGGCAAAGTGTTATTGTGATCTATAACATCTATTAAACATCTATCTATGTTAATTTATGTACGGGGATTCCAGCGTACTGTTAGGAATAATATTATCATCTGTTGTTGAAGAAAATCGTAGCAGGCGATGCCCGTCGGCCATTGGACCAGTTGGTATCGACTCATACGTCATCGACGCCTACGTCATCAACTCCCACGTCAACGACTGCTACGATCATCAACTGCTACGTCATCGATTCCCATGTCATCGACTTATACGTCATCAGCTGCTACATTATCAATTGCTACATCAATAACTGCAACGTTGTCAACATCTTCTTCATTAGAATGGCAATAACCTCGCCTCACCCCTAGTTACTTTTGATGAGCAGGGAAATATGAGTAATAAGTACACTTTGATAAAGGAGAATAGTATACCCCGTCGAGAATTAAAGGAAGTGATACCATAAACAATAATAAGAAATATTGAATACAAAATCTTTTGCTTACTACCAACAAAACAAAAGAGATTACATTAATCCAAATTCAAGCCAAAACAAAAACAGATCAACCAAAATCAATCCATCATCTTCAAACCCATAAAGATATGATGTCTTCGTGGCTTCTCGTTAAACAAATACCATTGGAACAATGCTCCGGTTATCTTCGAGAAATATTATCTAAACCCCAAACGACCCGTTTTTAAACCAACACCTACTTAATGGCTGATCGTTTGGCCGATCGCCCGTCATTTCCTTAGGCCGATGAGCTCATTTACCCCCCTACTTAAGAATAGGCGCACGGTTACAACAACACCGATAAACCACGCATAGATAGGCATGATGGCTACATTAACAATTGCGTTGTAAAATTTGAAAAAGGGTATAAAAAGAATACGGGAACTGATAAAAATAATAAAACTCATGAAGAAACGGAGATTTTACAATGTTTTAAGTTTGTGAAGGGCTCATTCACTCATTTAATTTACAAAACGTAACGTAAAATAACTTTCGTGAGTGTTATCTATATTATCTACTATACATATATCTCGGTTATACTCAATATCGATACTAGTCGGGCATTCCCGAATATCGACGTGAGTATAACCGGGATATATAGTAGATAAAACGTAACGTACCCGTTGAAGTGGTTAATAACGAGCCCTTTTAGCCAATTGGCAAAACACTTGACGCATAGCAATTGAATATAGAATAGAATAAATGTGATGACATGATGTTGCGACTATATTATCGATGACATACAAACATAAAGTCATGTTTCCCTGAGGGTTAGGTGGAGACCACGGATTTCCATTTGCTACAATCCTGGCATACTTCTTTCGCTTCATTCACACGCATCACATTACTCATACACGCACGTCGGTTGAAGGTACTCCTCACTTGCCCCAATACATAATTATGTCAACCCCATAACGTCTCCATACAATTATAAATACTAGTACATTATCTATCTCGCGAGATTGTAAACTGTTGAAGGATTTAATTTTTTATTTTGGTTTTGCCACTTAGCTAAGGGGGCTGATTGGAAAAATAAACCAGCCTTAGCCCTTGAAGAGTTATTGATTTACTTCTTTCTCGAAGCTCACCAGTATAACAGTAAATTAAATTACAACAATTAGCCTAGAAACTAGAAAGTCCTTCGTCAACAATTAAGTTCTTTGATTTGTAACTGTTGAAAAGTATAATTGTTTGGATTGAGTTACAAACTAATTTAGCTAGTTTAGAATACAAGTTACAGTTTGGAGGTTTTCTTTTATTTGCGTGTATTTAAGGTTTCTTTTAGCCGAGTGGTATCCGGCCTAGAGTTTACCACCCCTTTCCTCCCGTGGGTGTCGTTAGAGGCGACTGAGGGAAAATCCAGAAGATGGGTAGCAGCGTCTTCTGTAACTTCACCACCAATACTGCGATCCCCAAGCCGCTTGCTAAGCGTAGGGATTCTGGCAACCCCTCCCTTTTCCTAAGGCCTTAATTCAACAGTAGACGTCTTCCGGCTGATGATGAAGGTTACTTAAGTCTGTAATTTCATCATCATCATCAGCCGGAAAACGTCCACTGTTGACGAAAGGCCTCCCCCTTAGAACGCCAGAATGAACGACAGCTTGCCAATTTAGATTTGATTAATTCATGTCTTTTAACTAATACTAGTTAATTACATAAATATGGTTCTGAGACATTTTTGGAACCTTTCTATACGCATAATGAAACTGCATCGGAGGCATATCCTATAATTGTAAAATTTCGACGAATTAAGTACCTCCTCTTCGTTTGAATTCGGTCAAAAAAATCCCATAAATAGTTTCAATACAGACATTTCATGTGTATGCTCTACCATCGTCTTAATTCGGTTTGCAAGACATGGTTAAGGCAAGTCTAAAATCTTAAAGAAGCAATCGTGCGTTGAATCTTAGGTTAAAATGACGAAGCTCCCCAACTTAAGCGCAACTTTTTTCCAAAGGCAATTAAGGACCGACTTTATACAGGGATGAGGCAGATTGTTTTTAAATAACTTTAGTTTCGTAGGAGCCTTAAACGATAGTGAGTTTGATAGCTAAGACCTCTTTACTGTATAGTTAAAGCTTGTACTCTATATTTTTTTTGTCCTGATTCGATTTTGATGGCCGAAGAGATTCTGGACCGGTTTTAATCCGTAGATGCTTGGTTGTTTCATTATGAGTGTGCCCAATACATGACAATACGTTAGGATCATCTAGTGAGGCTTTAAATTCTGTGGTAAATTGAGCGTGTATTTACTGCAGTACTCTTTTGGGGGAGACAGTTTTCTCTGTTTTCATACCTACATTCAGTGACAATTTTTTTTTTCATAGCCTATTTAGTTTGTTATTGCTGGGCAAAGGCCTCCCCTTTCTTCTTCCAAATCTATTCTTTGCAATATCTGACCACGTGCGTCCCGCATATGTGACAAAAAATGTTAATAAAAAATATTATGGTGCCGTGTTGTTTTATTATGGCGTTCTACGGGGGAAGCCTTTGTTTAACAGTGGATGTCTTCCATATGATGATGATGTATTGTGTGGTTCCCGGCTCAGAATAGACCACTCTCTTTCCTCCCGTGGGTGACGTAAGAGGCGACTAAGGGATACTTCTGGTTGGATAGGCAGCAGCGTTCCCACGTGCAGGACATAGGTATCGTTCGCCATATTGCGCCTGCCCAGCGTGGTGACTATGGGCAAAACCTCCCATGAAGACAAGCCAAAGATCTCTGTTCCGCCCCCCTATTAATACTGGTAACTTGTAGTGACTGGATGGCGAGAACGGGAGAACGTCGCGTACCCTGAGGGAGGCCTACCTCCAGCAGTAGACAGTAAATCTTACATAACTGAATTTCCAAATCAATTTCTATTACAGAGCACCAGTTAATCATTGCTAGATCACTTCTAAGTCTACACTTACTGGGAATGAAGATCTGAAGTACCTCTACATGTATATCTGTGCTTTTAGTACCAATCCAATCAGTGCAGGCTGCATTGACCACCCAAGATATAGTCGACGCTCCATAGACCATAGCGAACGAGTCGTTCAATGCAATCTAAGTCATTGAACGATTGAGTGAAGTAATAATCACACTAATGGCGTATTGAATGAACATTTGAATGGGTTTGATTATATTACAGTTTGTGTAGTGGAAGATAATGATTTTTAGTATAGATTAAAACTTAATTCTTTGTAGGTTTAGTTCTATTGGATTTTAAAACTGAATTTTGGTTTTATACCGTGTGTAATATTACATTTATTTTTACGTACATTTTTACCAAATGTTTATAGAATAGAATAGAATAGAATACACGCATATATACACATTTATGAATGCAATTTAATGATAATTAACTTTCTGGAAAAACCGCGTAAAGAATTTTTAAGTTTCAATTTACAACAAAAACGTTTGCGGGCTTATACAAAAACATACACATTATACAGTCATACTCCCTTACTTATAAAAATCGTCAATGAAACAATTTTATACCTATCATTGTCGTTATCTTGTTTAGGAATATAGATGTCAGTCATCATCATCAGCCGGAAGACGTTCACTGTTGTATTAAGGCCTCCCCCTTAGAACGCCATAATAAACGACAACTTGCCAATTGGATCTACCGGTAGCCCGCAATTCTGACGTCATCGTCAGTCCAACTGGTGGGAGGCCTGCTGACACTGCGTCAGATGACAGTAGACTAGTATTTAGGTTAGAAGGTGTAGGCAAGCCACACAAGATATTGATTCCAGCCAAAGCCAACACCAAAAAACCCCATCACATCATCGATCAAGCTAATCTTAATCACAATCTCATTTAAATCTACCGAGACGTGGAGAATTGACTTTGAAAATGTTCTTTTCAACCGTTCAATTTCCTTCAGCACAAATCAATCGTAGTACGCTAGTCTGTGTATTGAGTCAAGTCTGAACGTGTGGAGCCGTTTGCGGGCAGATAAGCGGTATCGGGAGGCCATTTGCCGCATAGCTGATAATTTCCGTTGTACGATAGCGTCATTTACCCTTCGGAGATTTGGGGTGTGGCTACAGTGTGCGCGGTGAACGGAATGCAAGGGGTTGTATTGAACATGACGCCTGCCTGTGCTCAAGTTTCTAGGAATAAGCTACGTGTTTTGATTTATTAGTTACTTATAAACGATTGTAAAATGTCCTTTAACTATAACACCCATTATGTTTATTGACATTTCGATTAGCTGTCAAAAACCTAACTGATAATTATTATCTCTAGACTTGACAACCTGGTTGGCAGAGTAGCTAAGCGATTGGACTACTGCCCTTAGCGCAGTAGTCCAATCGCTTAATGCACATGTTTGTGCCAAGTTTGGGTGTTTGTATATTGGAGAAATTCATGGTGTGGGCTGACGTTAAATTTTATTAAAACAATTCTTAAGCACTGTCAATTTTTATAAGTAAGGGAATATATCTACGCTACATAGTAATAGATTCAGATAATGGAATGTTGGTCACTTTTTCAATTTCATGTCTAATCTAGTCTGTCTGTTTATCTCATTTGAAATTTTAAACAATAGGCACCATCTCTTAAAAGTTTATTACTAAGCTCGCTGTCACTGACACCACACACAACGTCTTTAAAGCTACCACTCACGGTACACCCAAAACTAAAATCACCAAATAACTTTCGACCTTACCACCTTTGTAATAAGGGTCAATAATTCAAAATTTGAGGCCCCTCAAATGAACAAGTAAATTAGTTAATATCTAGAACTGTCTCCCACCATTACTGACTGTCAAAGTCATCTGGGCGCGTCTTGATATTCGAAAAAGATAGTTAGCTTGATAGAATTTCTTGAGTTATTTAGAATATGTTTGTAATATACACTCCAAGTGTGGCAGATACTATACTTACCCAAAAAGCTTGGTTCTGCTTTTAAAAATAACTCTCTATAATATTATATATAATACATGTTGTATATAGTCACACTAGATACTATCTATTTATGTAAGTACCTATACAGGTAAAAGGAAGGCAGAAGTATTTTATCGACGACCTGATTAGCGCAGAGCCTAAGCGATTGGATTGATATGCTTGGGGTTGCGGGTTCGATACCCGCCTGAAACAAAAATTTGTGTGATTCGCAGATGTTTGTCCCGAGTTTAGGTGTTTTTGTATGTGATATTTCATGTTTGTGAAACGCACCCACGATACAGGAAAAATAGTGGGTATTGACTGCCTGCCTCCGTTTTGCCTGATGCGGTTTCCCGTTATGATTTCTATCCGATTTCTATTCTATTTCTATCCGATTTATATCCGATTTCTATTCATCTAGCGTTTTGTCAAGAGCCGCACATTATGCGCGTATGCATACTTGTATAGTAGAAACATTATCTGAAGCAAGGTTATGTAAACAAAGGGCTTGGCTAATATCACCCTTTGGGATACAGACTGCAATGATAATGCCAATACTTGTGAAGGCCAATAGGCAAGATTGTGGAGAGGCTTCGTGTAAGAGGCTCTTGTTATTCCGGATTAGAGCTCTGTTACAAACAGTGTACTTAACAAACGGGCCACTCAGTGGAGCCTGTTTACACTTAAGATTCGGTAAAATAGGATGCAGAGAAATAAAGTCTTTGGCCGTCGACCTAAGGTAGTTTTGACATCACACCCTAGTAGCTTTTATTCAAATTTAGTTTCAACTGATCGACAACACCCAATTTTACACGGCGTACTGTTTTTGACCTTCCCAGAAAAGTGCGAGTCTAAAGATGCGGTTTAAAAAATATACACACTTATTATGTGTGGCAGTCAGGCTCGACCAAGGAGAGGACAACCTGGGGTTTTAGCCGGTAAGAGTCCGACTTACCCGTCCACCCCAGGTCGTAGAAAGTCTATAACAATTTCCCTAGTAAACACAACGGGACCCAAAGTAGGTTATCAAAAAAATATTATATGACATTTTGTGTCGTGTTTGTATGTTGCCCATGCTAAACTTGAATCTAAATTGAACATCACGCCTGTATTCCCCGAAGGGGTAGGCAGAGGTGCACATATAGTACACCCACATTTCGCCAGTTATGTTTTTAGGTCCCAATGTAATAGGGGGCGAGCCTATTGCCATCAACCGGGCACAAATCTAGACTCCGTGCTGCAACTGAGAATTACCTAATGGAAAAACCCAGCAATACTTTGATAAAGGAATTTTGAAAAATGATGTATGAGAAACAGGGACAATGTATGTTTGGATGTAAGATCAGTCCGCATCATAAATAGCTAAACATGTAAAGAAACCTTATCACATTAATATTACGAGTATAAAGGCGATAGTTTGTGAGTGTGTTTGTATGTTTGTTACCTCTTCACGCTTAAACGGCTAGACCGGTTTTGATGAAATTTCATATGGAGGTAGCTGACATCCCGGATAACCACATAGGCTACTTTTTATCCCGAAAAATTGTAGCGGGTAACACCGCGGGGCGCAGCGAGTAGTTTTATAAATCACACATACATTATATTATGTAAATTGATAAAATAATAGCAATAATAAAATCGAACCCGCTACCCTTCAGCTATATATCTCCGCATCTTTATAGATGGAAATCTCGTAAATGTGGCGTCATATATCTTCAGAAATGGCGTTTTTAGTGTATTGATAGCCCTTTGGATTACATAATGGGTGAAAGGTTCTGAAACATTATACTGACTGCCATAATTTTTAAGTATTTTCCTTAGAAAAGAAGAAAGAAATATGTTAGAAGGATTTTTTGGCGAAAAACAAGAAATCTCCTTGTCGTGGGGGAGTTTTACAAGCATGAAATATCGCATACAGAAATACCCGTACTCAAATAAACATCTGCGATTCGCACAAATATTTGCCCCGTGCGGGAATCAAACCCAACGCTTAGCGCAGCACTCCAATCACTTGGCCACTGCGCCAATCAGGTCGTCAGACTTCAATATCACATAAATTTTGTTCAACGCGGGAATCGCACCAGGAACCCTTAGCAGAGAAATTACGATTTGAGAAACGATGGATACGAACGAGGTTTGAACCCCGACCTTCGCCGATGACATGATAGCTCAGTTGACCGAGCGGACACGGATCGGTGAAAGTCATAGGTTCAAACCTCGCTTGTGTCTACCATTTCTCAAATCCCTTAATATAATAAATTCTAAATTTGCTAGCAATTTCTATGGCTATGTTTCACAAACATGAAATATCACATACCCAACTTGGAACAAACATCTGCGGATCGCACAATTTTTTGGTCCTGCGTAAATCGAACCCGCAACCCTTAGCGCAGCAGTCATCGCTTAGCCACTGCACCAATGAGGCCTAACAGAGAAGTCGTGTCTACTGGGAAATAGACAGGATTTTATGCAGATGTGTATGATAATGAAGGCCTATGTCACAGCTCATCTCTTTTAATTAAAGATGTAAATATAATTACAACGCTTAATTAAGTCTTCCTATGATTTAGTGTCGTAGGGCAGAAGGCTGACAATTTAATATTAAATTAAACACAGCTGTTAATTACATAACAATACTATTACGGACTATATTAAAAACTGATTCAAGTCTCGTTAGTCTAGTGTTTGATAAACGCAACTGCTGTAAGGTCTTGGGTTCGAATCCCGGCTCAGGCAGTTTTATTGGGTTTTTGCATTAGGTAATTCTCAGTAGCAGCACGAAGCCTGAATTTGTGCCTGATTAATGGCAATAGACTCGTATAATATAGCAAAATTTATCACACTAATATTATAAAGCGAAAAAAGGCGCAAGTTTGGGTGTGTGTGTTTGTTACCTTTTCACACACAAACGACTGCACCAATTTTGATAAAATTTGGTATGTAGGTTTATGACACCCTGGATTAACACATAGGCTACGTTACCACGAAAAAATGTAGCGGGTAACTCCGCGAGGCGCAGATAGTTGTTTTATAAAATTGACAAAATGTTCACGTTAAATCGTTTTTCGTCCCATTAATTATACTTTACAAGCTTACCCTTATAAACCTGACATTTACAAATGATTTATCAAACATTACCTGTCTCTGTCATACGTACGGCTGTATGACACCAATGGAACGAGATGGCAATAAATTTTAAATCCATTTCCGTCATTTATTTAATGTTTACTTACACGGTAAACATACTATAATTTAAATATAATTGTCATGTCAGCCATTCTGATTGTTACCTACCAATTAATATATTAACAATCAGACTGGCCTGTTGGTCCAGTGCTTAGTGACCCTGACTGCTAAAACCGGAGGTCGTGGGTTCGATTCCCAGGACAAATCTTTTTGTGATGACCATACTCATTTATTCTGTGTCTGGGTAGTAGTCTGTAGTTTATCGTCTGTATCTTTAATAGGTATTTATTTAGAAATATATTAAGTATGTTTATCAGTTGTCTGGTTGCTATAATACAGGCTCTGCCTAGTTTGGGATGACTTTGTGTGAGCTGTCTTAAGATATTAGTATTAATTTCCATGTGACATCATAGCCGGAAGACGTCCACTATTGAACAAAGGCCTCCCCATTACGTGAGGGGGAGGGGGGTCGTCGTAGTCCCCACACTTGCAAGCGGCTTGGGAATCGCAGTATTGGTGGAGAAGTTATAGAAGACTCTGCTGCCCATCTTCTGAATTTTCCCTTATGACACTCACGGGAGGAAAGAGGGTGGTGTATTCCCTAAAGGTTCTTCGCCATTATAATCTAACAAATTGAGTTTACAGATTACGAGGTAAAGTGTACAGAGATTTGAACCTGGTGACTTGTGGTCATCGTTACAATTACTGAGCTACCGGTGCGTAATTAATTCTGTTAGGACGTCTGCAACATGTCACACCAAATGCGTCGTATGCAGCTTGTTATATAGTAAGACCAAATGATTTTGATACTTGATGCATTTTTTAAGGCTTTATTCATGATGGTCATAAAGTTTTAGTATCATATAAGCTACAAAAGAGCACTTACAAACCGTCATATCTAGTTCCTTGGTTATATAATGTCATTCTATGGAGAAGAACCGGCAAGAAACTCCATAGTAACTCTTTTAAAAACGTCATGTAGGTACATTATATTACATTTAGATTTTTACATCATAATCCATATTTACCTTTTGCGCTAGTTTACACTTTTATGTGCTAATCTCTAACGCAAATTGTTGTGTTCTTGGTGTTACTTATTTTTGTATTTAATCACAAAATTAATTATCATTATTTATGTCCAGCTCTGGACAGAGATAGGCTGATGATGATGATTGAGACGTATGAGGATTGCACAAATCATTAAGATAAAATAGCAATACACGTCATAGATATTACAGATCACGATTTCCGCAGTCTAATTAAGATACAATTAATGCAAGAATGGTGTTTCACATTGAACACTACTACACCTACCATGTATAGAAGTTTCCGCATATACTTATCAATAACAAAACAGACTCCACACTCGAGAACATAAAAATATGTAATAAATGAAATATTAAAATCCACCGTCTATTCCAACCAAATGCATCATCCATTGACCCTTACACAGGAGCAACAAAAGTATCAACTCCACTCGGTCCGAATATTTCACGCCATGGAACGCGCAATCCCCAAAGCCTAATCGCTTCATTTGGCTGACAAGTCATAATTTATGATATAAACGAGTGCTATCTTCGAGGTGATATATTAGGGGAGGCAATTAGAACGTTGTTTTAGCTGCTAATGAGTTTAAGTAGCGCTTTAACCTGCTGCGATGAAAGGGGTTGCATGTGATAATGGTATAAAAACGTATGGTTGTTGGATGTGGGGAAAATATTACTGTATATATATAGGACATTGGCTCGATGTCTACCAAATGGGATGGGACTTGTAAAGAGCGGTGGAACGGGAAAAATGCTTGATAAAGAAATATGGTTGAAACGTTGTTTAAATAGTTGCCAATAGATGGCGTTGTTAGATTATTCGCAAATTCTACATGGCGGTGTTAAGATTCTCCGACACTCAATGACCACTGGTCGTCTATATTTTTTTCCAGAGAGTTTAAAATTTTAAATAATTTGTTGTGAGAATCGAGTGATGGGGCCTGGTACCGTTCGAGTAGTGCAGGAGTAGTGTTAATTTAATTTCACTTAAACAAAATGATTGTCCACTTCTTTAGAGATTAGAAACATAAACAATTACTTTCCATCAAATGATTACAAAGCGCAGTGAAGTCTCCTAAGATTCTTAAAATTAATACGTTGTTAGTACTAAAGTATCAAATTCTTTACTTTAACAAGGTTTTCTTTGTTAAAAAACATTTTATTACCTATCAATCTTAAAAATCTTGAAATTTAATACTTCATTCTGATAAATAAGATAAAAACAAGACGAATTAACAAAACATCAATTAACAAAGCAATATTATGAACACTGTCGAACTTTGTTTACAAAACTACTAATTATTTCTCTTGACGATCAAGTTACCGTCCATCAAAGATTTTAAATTAATGGTTGATAGACGTCTAGTTTTCGTTTTGTTGAGATTTTAGCGAATTTGATATCCGTTGCAAACACAAGAGAAGATCAATTTGGCTCGAAAATTAGAAAAATCTTTAGAAAACTTTGCCTCTGCGCTATGCACTATTTGTTTTAATTGTGCATTGTTAAGAAAGCCTCCCCCTTTGGTAGAGGGGAGGAGTTGCCATAATCCCCACGCTAGGCGGGCGGCTTGGGGATCGCAATTCTAGGCCGGATACCGAATATTTGTAGTATTTATTATTAAATTAAAATAATATCTACTGAACTCGGTACTTTTATCTTTCTTAACAATAATCTATAAATATAGTCAGTTACATCTTCCAGACGTATTAACATAGGTCACTGATGTTGCCTTTACCGCGGCTATTCTAGTAAGCAGGCTATGTTACTACTAAACATATATCAGCCAAAGTGCTAGCATAAATCGTCAGCTTAACTAAAATAGTACAAATGGAATATCCCACCAATATATCCGGAAATCCGTATACGTTTTCAAGACGCTAATTCCGAAGGACCAATTTTTGTGGTCCTTTGATCATTTTTTGTTATTAACGTCTGCAATGATCTGAACTTGCGCTTAATTTTAATAAAATTGTTTTAGCCGTGATTTGTAAAAATAATTAACTTATATTCTGCACAATATAACTTAACATCACGCCAGTATTTCCCGAAGAGGTACGCAGAAGTGCCTATAATTATAGTACACCCACATTTCGCCAGTTATGTTATAGGTCACATGTAACACGGGGCGAACCTAGTACCATCAACCGGGCTCAAATCCTGACTCCGTGCTGCTACTGACAATATTACATTATGGAAAACCCCAATAAACCTTTGCCCGACCCGCGATTCTAACCAAGAACCTTGTGTTCAGCAGTCGTGCTTAACGAACAATAGACCAACGAGGCAGTCTTTTTTATCTAGTATATAGTTATTACACATTTATTCGTGGACAAGTTACTTTCATTTTATTCGCTTTTCATTCCTTATAAAATGAATATTCAATTTATTATTGTTACTGCAAATCCGCAAACAGTGGTCCTTTTACCATTGTCCAAAAAAATCCAAACTTCAGAATAGGTCCTCGATCCGTATAAAAAGTTTAGGAGCAACATAGCATAGGTGTTTGTTTCGGAGTAAGGTAGCTAGGGGCTGTATTTGTTTTCTTTTATAAACGAGAGGTTGAAACTGGCTTCGCAGTATTGCATCAGTTCGACTTTTAAGAACAATAGGTGATGTTTTTTTAAAAACATATGATAGGACGAGTGGTTGCCATTTCGTCTCCCTGCTTTTCATAAAACTAAAAAAGATTTTCCAATTGTAGATGTCAGGCCTATGTCCAGCAGTAGACTGAGATAGGCTGGTAACGATGATGATTTTTACGTAGGATTAATATATCTACCCTACATTATACCCCACACTTACCCGCTACATTTTTCCGGGATAATAAGTAGCCTATGCGTTAATCCAGGATGTCAGCTACGTCCATATAGAATTTCATCAAAATCGGTAAAGCCGTTTGAGCGTGAAGAGGTAACAAACATACAAACACACTCACAAACTTTCGCCTTCATAATATTAGTGCGAAGTGTGATTATTATTTTTAGTGTTTCTTGGGTCAAAATTCGATCGAAGTCATAGAAAATAATAGCAGTCTGCCCTTCTCCACTTTTACAATGCTCCCGTACTCATGCTTCATTACTACCTATATGACAACCTCGAGAGTGTCGTTCCCAAAGAGAACCGGTACAGATGCGACATATACATTGGACATCTTCGTCTACCTATAACATGACTGAAATGTGGGTGTAGTTCACAGTCACGTCCTCCAACACAAGGCGTGATGTAATGTTATCTTAATCAAAACATGCTGGTCTAGTTTGCCACTCAAACTGTCTAAAACATAACGTCACGCCCGTATTCCCCGAAGGGGTAGGTAGAGGTGCACATATAGTACACCCACATTTCGCCAGTTATGTTTTTAGGTCCCAATGTAATAGAGGGCGAGCCTATTGCCATCAACCGGACACAAATCCAGACTCCGTGCTGCCACTGATTATTACCTAATGGAAAAACCCAGTAACACTTTGCCCGACCCGGGATTTGAACCGAGTACCTCGTGCTCAGCAGTCGCGCTTAGCGACCACTAGACCAACGAGGCAGTCTAACTGTCTACTAGCCCCTAAACCTTAAAGACCAAAATGGCTGGTCCTTTGATCAGCGATTCCATTTCAAAGCGTTGCACGTTGCCAAACTGTCATTACCACCTAATTTCTGCCATGTGAGGCTAAATGAAAACAAGTGTGCCATCCATTACGGGTTTAGTGCGGTAAATGCCAGCCAGGCGCGGGGATACTCGTCAACGGAAATAATACCAGTACGGATTAACGTTAACTGTTTGGAATACTAAAACTGGAATGGTTTGTTGATTTTTCACCGACTACAATGGAGGTTCTATGTTAGATCCTGTAAGTATGCAAGATTATTTGTCCGCGATTTTCTCAAAAACTACTGATCCGATTTTGATAGGGATTTTTTATTTAGTTATGATCTAATTTATTTTAACTACGTAGTAATTGTAATGTCCTGATCCAATATCTGTTCGGCTGCTAGGTAGCCTAGATAAGTATACTATTTAATCTGAATATGGTACACTCGATGGGATTGTACACATACGACGCAAGACCACAGACTTACGATGCTCTCTGAGACAACTGTGTAGAGTTAATTCTAAACGTTCACCCATCAGAGACTAAACGCTGTTGTTTTTTAATGTCGCCCAACGCTAAGTTTCTTTTGTATCGTGGGTGTGTTTCACAAACATAAAATATCACATACACAAACAACCAGACTCGGGACAAACATCTGTGGTTCGCACGAATTTTTGCCCCGTGCGGGAATCGAACTCGCAACCTGTAGCGCAGGAGTCCAATCACTTAGCCAATGCGCTAATCAGGTCGTCGCATATGCTGTTTAACCTTACCGATCAACTGGAGTATGTAGCTGCCTTCCCTTCATACATACATCCATCTCTATAGATGTAGATAAGGAGTTTGTGGCCCTCTATAGGCTCCTTATCTTCCTCAACAGTTGTAGATGATGTCCTAAATACATAGAAACATGGATTACGTGACACTAAATTGGCTCGGCTATTTACGTGTGTTGATAATGTTACAGTTGCTTTGCAGCGAACGCGTTAGGCATTACCCTAAAGGTACGTCTACACATGTAACATTCGGACGAACATTTCTCCGTGACCGTTACAAAGTGACCTTATTCGCGCAGTGGCTTAGCGATTGGACTGCTGCGCTAAGGGTTGCGGGTACGCTTCACGAGGACAACAATCATGTTTATCTGTGTGACAGTAAACATTTGTATTAGTAAACAAGGACTGGTAATAAAATGAAAACCTTAATGTTGCCAGTCTATTATCGCCTTTACTAAGTAAATTGCTCAATCACATTCCTTATTTTTCATTTTAACGTTTCATTAACCTCTGAAGGTCCATTTTGATTGATACGCTGAGGTCACTAATGAGCATTTCACGTGTTCTTTAAGGGGTACAATAGAAGTATATATAAAAGAAAGTACCTCATGAATTATATTGCGACAATGTCATTTAATTTTTGCCTTATGATTTGACAGTGTTGCTTGCCCCCTTTTATTGATGCGGCCCCTTAACTTGCCTGTATTCCCCGAAGTAGTATGTAGAAAGTTTAAGACCCGAGAAAAGACATAGGCTACTTAACGCGTGTGAAGCCGTGGGCAAAAGTTAGTAATAAATATATACAAAAACGTTAATGAATAACTAATTAGTGTTATCTGCAATAAACAACAAACAGCTCTCATAAAGGTTACAAGTCAAAAAGCCTTACACCCACGCAGGGCCTCAGCCCTCAGATCAATCTTCCCGCGTGGGATGCTGCGCGGCAGATAAACAATTATCTCCCTTCTCCCAGATTACACATAATATAACATCACGCCTGTATTCCCCGAAGGGGTAGGCAGAGGTGCACATATAGTACATCCACATTTCGTCGGATATGTTTTTAGGTCCGAATGTAAGGGGGCGAGCCGATTGCCATCAACCGGGCACAAAGCCAGACACCGTGCTGCCACTGAGAATTACCTAATGGGAAAACCCAGAAACACTTTGCCCGCCCCGGAATTCGAACCCAGGACCTCCAGTTGCTTAGCGACCACTAGACCAACGAATCAGTAGATACACCATCATCATCAGCCTGAAGACGTCGACTGTTAAACAAAGGCCTCCCCCTTAGAACGCCACAATGAACGACAGCTTGCCAATTGCATCCACCGGTTGCCTTCACTAGATACATATCTAAAGATTGACGAAGCTTGCGTCAAACAAACACAACCCTTAATATAATTATCGGACTCCACAAGTTAACCTACCTACCACACAAATCAATCGAACAGTAATATTACTAAATTCGGGTAATCGTTCATCTAGGCTTAATACGATTGTAGTTAAGCTAGGTCTGAATTAAGTGAACTGCTAAAGGTTCTTGTACGGTACGATAAATCGTGATAATCGCAAGAAGCAGTCATAACGATCTATCGTGATGATATTACAGATTGTATAAGTTTTTACTACGATCTCCGATAACGATGTAGACAATAGCGACCCATCGTTATGATCGATATGGGGCCCTAGACCAGTGGCAAATGCTTGTCGAATAAAAATCAATTCTTAAAATTTCGCCCCACACTAGGAATTTCACCTGTATCGTGGGTGCGTTTCACAAACATGAAATATCACATACACAAACACCTAGACTCGGGACAAACATCTGCGAATCGCTCAAATTTATGCTCTGTGCGGAAATCGAACCCGCGACCCTTAGCGCAGCAGTCCAATCGCTTAGTCACTGCGCCAATCAGGCTGATAAAAAATATTATATCATCTATATATATTTATCATACGATTTGATTTCTATTCGCAAAGCGTTTTGCTAATTCTCTAGGATCCAAGGAAGACCGTAATGAGAGATCGTTAATGTCCGTTGATATCGATCCTTAAGCGACGGATCGTAACGATGAATCGCAGTGTATAGGGTCCTTAAGCAGCAAGCCTCTACTTATACGGAGAAGTAAATAAGGATCAAAGTGACTGGAAGTTTCGTGATAAGTGAGACTTACAGGCTGTTATGAAGCATCGATTGGCAGGGGCTAATCTCATCCGCCAATTCCCATACGTTTTAGGGCTTTGGAACGTAGCTCACGATTACAAGGATCAGCCCCATCAACTCTTGAAGCTGGGCAGTTAACGTTGTGGAAGCGAGACGGCATACGTCCAGTGTAATGCGGCGTCTCGCTCTCTCAAAACAGTTTTGCTTTAGTGAGTTCATGGTAAGGGGGCTCATGTATTGAATTTACACATAACATAACATCACGCCTCTATTCCCCGAAGGGGTAGGCAGAGGTGCACATATAGTACACCCACATTTCGCCAGTTATGTTTTAGGTCCCAATGTAATAGGGGGCGAGCCTATTGCCATCAACCGGGCACAAATCCAGACTCCGTGCTGTTACTGAGAATTACCTAATGGAAAAACCCAGTAACACTTTGCCCGACCCGGGATTCGAACCCAGGACCTCGTGCTCAGCAGTCGCGCTTAGCAGCCACTAGACCAACGAGGCAGTCCAAAGAGCAGTAGTATTGAATTTAAAATGTTTTTATTTCAAAAAAAATATTGATAAGCCATTTAAAAGAAAGATACAGTATACGGTGCCTCGACACATTAAGAAAAATTAGTACAAGGCATCTGTAGAAAATCTAAAGAATTATCTTTGAGTTTTTCTGGGCGTTATTTCTAAAAAAGTTTTTAGTATATGGAAACGATTAAAATAGAATACACCTAGGCCTGCGTTGGTCTAGTGGTCGCTAAGTGCGACTCCTGTGCTTTAGGTCCTGGCTTCGAATCCTGAGTCAGGCAAAATGTAACTGAGTTTTTCCATTACGTAATTCTCAAGCAGCTCGGAGTCTGAATGGACGGTCGATGGCAATAGGCTCGCCCCCTATTACATTTAGACCTATATCTAGCGAAATGTGGGTGTACTATACATACACACTTCTGCCTACCCCTGCGGGGAATACAGGCGTGATGTTAAGTGTGTAACAAACAGGCCTTCGCCTTTAGGTCCTGCTTGGTATACTTAGCTTACATACTTAATAAGTACAATACGATCGGTAACTATTATAACTTAGGTCGGCGCATTATGGCAGTTAGTATGTAATAACGAGGACGCGTAGTAACTCTCCGTGTGTTGGGCACAGATAACGAATGTAAACAGACTATTAATCGGGGTTTAGGGGAAGCTGCGATAGCCAACATGTTGGTGCCAAATGTTGGTTCTTCTTATTGTATGGTTGATGAACTGTCAGAGTTTCAACAGCTAGGCCTGGCATGGATATCAGACCGTTGGAAAATCGTTCAGGTGTGCTGGTTTCCTCACGATGTTTTCCTTCACCATTTTTAACAACTGATAACTAATATAGATATACATTGGTGTGTATCGAGGTTTGACTTGCGACCTTGGTAGTCCAACGGTCGTGCCACTCGGCTTTCACTGATGTTGGCTGGTTATTTAATAGCCAAATGACTTGATCACCGGCTTTTGTTGAAATGGGGTCAGTGAAATGGGTACTCTTCCCTCGTTCGTCTAGTGGTCGCTCAGCGTGACTGTTGAGCATGAGGTCTTGGGTTCAACTCCCGGGTCAGGCAACGTGTTACTGGGTTTTTCCATTAGGTAGTTCTCAGCAGCAATACCGAGTCTGGAGTCTTGCACGGTTGATGGCAATAGGCTCGCCCCCTATTACATTGGGACCTATAACATAACTGGCAAAATGTGTGTGTACTAGCAAAATGTACAGTCATCATGACCATCATCAGCTGGAAGACGTCCACTGTTGAACAAAGGCCTCCCACTTAGAACGACAGCTTGCCGATTACAGTGTATACTGTACAGGTACAATAGAAGCCCAAACATTTGCTGGCTGTCTTTCCTCACAGTATACGATGAATTAAGAACACTCCCACCCATATCGCCAGTTTCATTAACATAATATATAGCAAACAGTCGCAAAACATAAAGGACTAACGGCGTCAGGTTTATGATATTTGTTGAATATGTCAATATTGTGAGCCTAGCTTCGTCCCGCGATTCCGCTTCCTAGGTCTTAACCACACGCCCGTTCAGCCATCTTTCCTTTCATTTTTCCGCGTACTGAGTCCATGTGTATATAAATAAAATAAATAAAATGTACTATAATAACTTTCGTGAGTGTTATCCATATTATCTACTATATATACGCGGCGGGGTCGCCACCCTGCGTCACCTGCTCATGAATAAGGGCTCCGTTAGAGTCCGAAACTAGTCGGGCATTCCCGAATATCGACGTGAGTACAACCGATATACATATATAGTAGATAATATAAATAAAATGTGTTCACATGAAATATAATCCTAACATGTATTTATATAATCCCGACTGCAGTTTTGCACATTGGCATTACGCAGGCAAATGATGGGTGCAAATGGCGCATTGTCGTTCTTTGTAGCGTTCTACGGGGGAGGCCTTTGATCAACAGTGGACGTCTTCCGGCTGATGATGATGAATACGCAGGACAGCATAATCAAATTAAATGCGTCGCGTGTCAGACTCTTCACTGACCGTAGTGGGCGAGGGTTGACCCGGTAGATTGACAGGCACGGTAGCCACATAGCTACGATCCCCTCTAAGGCGTATTTACTTAGGCTACTTTGAATTTCCAAAATTATTTATAATTAACATAACATATCATCACGCCTGTATTCCCCGAAGGGGCAGGCAGAGGTGAACATGGAAAAACCCAGTAACACTTTGCCCGACCAAGGATTCGAACCCTAGACCTCATGCTCAGCAGTCGCGCATAGCAACCACTAGACCAACGAAGTAGTCAAAATATTCATATTTTTTCTAACAAAATCCATTTTTGTAGGTAACATAATATATACACTATACTACTCTTTCATAAAATATAAATTAAAACTGGCAACACAAAGAAATATGGTAGTGTTCAAATGCCCACTTAGTTAATTACAGTAGCTCCCTAATTAGCACAACAACGATTCTTTGTACTCTCATAATTATCTTAATTAGTTTTATAGCGACTCCGTGTGATAATACTTGATTAGGATGAAAAAGCTTTTTGTTAATCATTTAGACGAACGGAACGAAAGATGCTACGTTGGCAAGCCTCCCACCAGGTGGACCGACGACATCGTCAGAGTTGCGGGCAACCGGTGGATGCAATTGGCAAGTTGTTCATTGTAGCGTTCTAAGGAGGTCTTTGTTTAACAGTGGACGTCTTCCGGCTGATGATGATGTTACTAATTCATCTGTGAGACCTAAAATATGCAAAAGTATAATTGGGTTATTTAAATAATTCTCAGTAGCAGCACGGAGTCTGGATCTGTGCCCGGTTGACCACAACAGGCTCGCCCCGATTACATTGGAACGTTACTGGCAAAATGTGGGGGTACTATATTATGTACACCTCTGAGTACCCTTTGAAGGAGTATAGGCATGATGTTATTATATGTTTCATATACGCAAAGCCACTGACCACGCCCTTTCCTCCCGTGGGTGTCGTAAGAGGCGACTAAGGATAAATCCAGAAGATGGGCAGCAGCGTCTTCTGTCACTTCATCACCAATGCTTAGTCTCCAAGCCGCTTACCAAGCGTGGGTATTATAGCCAATAGCCATCCCCCCTTACCTTAGGGATAGGCCTTTGTTTGACAGTGGACGTCTTCAGGCTAATAATGATAATTATTGTACCCTGTACATGCTTAATAATAAACAGCGTTTTATGAGTGTTAAGGTTCCTAACGAAATATAAACACTTCTACACCCCTTCTGTAATAGACTGATAGTACAGTATTCCTTTTTTAATTTCCCGCCGCCATATTGTTGCGCAAGTTGTGCAACTCCCCGTGACGTCACTTCCCGTACTGCGGTTGCACAATACGGTGCAATGAACATAAATGTGCATTACAACCAAATTACATTCGTTGAGAAAACAATGCGAAATAAAATTCAAACTGAATCGTTTTAATTTCAGATTTTTGGATACAGAGTAAGCTGAATACATTATCTTGTATTATATTTGTATCTTTGACTGGTTTGTTAGTCTAGTAGTCGCGAAATGTGACTGCTGAACATGAGGTCCTGGGTTCGAATCAGGTCGAGCAAAGCGTTACTTTTGTTCGGATAATGTTGTTTAATACCTTTTACTTTTACCTTTTTTTTGACGACCTGATTGGCGCAGTGGCTAAGCAATTGGACTGCTGCGCTAAGGGTTGCGGGTTCGATTCCCGCACGGGGCAAATCTTTGTGCGGACCAAAGGTATTTGTCCCGAGTCTGGGTGTTTGTGTATGTGATATTTCGTGTTTGTGAAACGCACCCACGACACAGGAGAAATTCCTAGTGTGGGGCAACGAAAAAAAAAAAACAAAAAAATAGTTTAAAAGAATAAAAAATACCTGGAACGTTACTTAATAACTTTCATCATCATCATCATCATCAGCCGGATGACGTCCACTGTTGAACAAAGGTCTCTTTAGAACGCCACAATACACAACAGCTTGCCAATTGCATTCACCAGTTGCCCGCAATTCTGACGATATCGTCGGTCCACCTGGTGGGAGGCCTGCCAACGCTGCGTCTACCGACTCGTAGTCGCCACTCGAGAACCTTTCTTCCCCAGCGGTTATCGGTTCTTCGAGCGATAATAACGTTATCTAAAGAAAATATTGACTAACATTTCAAGTCCTTGATTACAAGTGTGATCTCACATTACAAACACTATTAGTCTAATCAACGACAACATAATCCAATTAACCAAAGTTCAGTGAACGTTACAAACAGCGCGAATGCACGGCTAACCAAATAATTTCAATTCATACGTGAAATTATACTAGCTTAGACTAAGATAATTCGCAACTGCGCCTAACAGTGCAAACATTCACGGGGCTCAGCGCATAATGTGGCTATCTCGAACTTCGGTCGGCAGAGAATTCGGTGCCTAGGATTTGAGTAAGCCACACGACTAACACAGGAGCAGTATTTCAAATGATACATTGACTAGTAAAACTACAGTACACTTTAAAAATTTCAACTATTTCCAAACTATAAAAGATATCGGTTTAAAATAAAAAAGAATCAATTTCATTTCAATTTACACTATATTTATATTACAATTATGCTTCAACCTATATTAAAAACAAATAATAATAATATATACAAATAAAAACTTACGTATTCTATGAGCTATATATCGGTGACTCTAGTTATTTGGCAAATTTTTGTATTCCGTATATATCGTGCCGTGCAAAGAAACTCCGAACTCTGAGCCTCTCCAAAAGGCCAACGGTTAGCGACAACGTCTCGGAGCCATACGCCATCAAATTTCCTTCAGGGGAATTATTATTATTCCGCACTCGCTGAATTGTTCTATGAAGCCTAAAATATTGGTATTACCAAAATAATTTACACAAAGTTTTACAGGATGTATTAAAACGCCACCACATGAGTAGAATAGGGTGTTAATTGGGTCGCCGATAGCAGATAACTAGATCAACCTCGGAGCTAGCTACAAATTGGGCTAGTTCGGTGATTATCGATATGCGAGGCAACACTAACACTGTAAAGAGAGCAGTTATTAACAATTTAAAGCTAATACATCGCTTATTAACGATTTTTTTTAAATATTTAGCTCATTTGACGACCTGGTTAGCACAGTGGCTAAGCGATTGGACTTCTGCGCTAAGGGTTGCGGGTTCGATTCCTGCACGGGGTAAAACTTTGTGCGAACCAGAGATGTTTGTCCCGAGTCTGGGTGTTTGTGTATGTGATATTTCATGTTTCTGAAACGCACCCACGATACAGGAGAAATTCCTAGTGTGGGCCGACGTTTTTAAGGAAAAAAAAGTATTTTTAGTGTATAAGCTAACTTTGAAGTTCTGACTGCTGATTTATGATATACTAGCTGCGCCCTGCGGTGTTACTCGCTATATCATTTCGAGATAAATACTAGCCTATATGTTAATCCAGCGTGACAGCTACCTCTATACCAATTTTTATCAAAATCGCTCGAGCCTTTTTAGCGTGAAGAGGTAACAAACATACTTTTGCCTTTATAAACTAGTGAAATGAGATGATAATGGTAATACATGTCCTTCTAAGTTTAATTCGGGAAGAGACAAGAAAATTTCGTCACTAACGAATCACTTCTTATTCTCGTGTTTTTAACCGACTTCAAAAAGGAGGAGGTTCTCAATTCGACTGTATTTTTTTTTTTATGTTTGTTACCTCATAACTTTCGCTTGGGTGTACCGATTTTGATGATTTTTTATTTATTTGAAAGCTGGTGTCTCCCGTTTGGTCCCATTGCAATTTGATTAAGATCCGATCAGTACTTTTTCAGTAATTCTTAATAATGTTTTCTGTTTTTTTTCACGTTCTCTACTACATTTTTTCTATGATTGTTCTCCGATTTCTGCGGTTTTTTTACTTTTTAGTGCTTTTTAATTTGTTGTGAAATAGTTTTGTTTTGAAGTCGGTTTTTTTTTGTTATGTTTGATATAAACAAAGTCTCACTACAATCCGTCGAACGTACTGTAGTCTGTAAGTAGTGATCCTGCGTCGCGGTTGTGTGCCCCGGCCGATAGCGCACACCCGGCCTATTGGCTTCAATGCCCGATTAAAATAATTCCACAGAAACGTCAGTTATTCGAGTTATAGGTAAATATTTAGAAGTAGGCAGAAAATAGAAGAGAAAGGAGAGAGTTTTTGATACATATTTCTTGGTATTAAGATTTCAAATATATATAACATCAGGTGGTCACTAAGCGGGACTGCTGAGCGCGAGGTCCTGGGTTCAATTCCCGGGTCAGGTAGTGATACTAAATTTCGTTTGGTAATTCTCTGTGGCAGTACGGAGTTTAGATTTGTGCTCGGTTGTTGGCAATAGGCTCGCCCCCTGTACAATAGGTACATTTACAGGGCACAAATCTAGACTCCGTACTGCCACAGAGAATGATCTAATCAAAAACCTAGTAATACATTGCCCGACCCGAGACTAGAACCCAGAACCTCAAGCTCAGCAGTCGCGCTTAGCGACTACATCATCATCATCATCAGAACGAAGGCCTCCCCCTTAGAACGCCACAATGAACGACAGCTTGCCAATTGTATCCATCGGTTGCCTGCAATTCTGACGATATCGCCGGTCCACCTGGTGGGAGGCCTGCCAAAACTATATTTAAAAACTTAAAATCAAGAAATAAGTATTAAAGTCACATTTACATCAATTTCATTATAAGAACCTTATATTAAGATCACACATTTAACAAACAGAACCGCTGACAAAAGCTAGTCAAATACGAAACTCACACTTAATATTAAAGACTATAGTGCTGTTAATATAACCCTTAATATTTGCACAGTAAGGTTGATTATCGTGTGGTTCGGCAGTAAATAAGAAGTCACGTAGGTCGTTACTTCCGCTAGTTGTCGCTACAGTTAGCGGGCACGGGATTTGTAGGAGAACCATAATATTTCTTAATTTACAGGACATTTCAACTTTTAGTGAATCATCTCATCGTATGGTTGATGAACAACCTGGTGTCAGAGTTTAAACCGCCTGTAGGCATCTGACATGGCTTTACACACCGTTGAATTATCTCCCATTTATGCCGGTCTCCTCACCATGTTTCCCTTTACCGTTTTTAGCTACTGATAACTAATTTATAATATGCACATGAATTCGAAAATAAATTGTTGCTTGCATGCTAGTAACCCAGTTTGTAGCCAAGTGAATTCTTACTGAGAATAGTCTGTCATCATCATCATCATCATCCGCCGAAAGACGTCCACTGTTGAACAAAGGCCTCCCCTTAGAATAGTCTGTACTTTCTTAAAATACCGGACTATTGACTACCTACACCTATCTAGTAGAAAGTCTACATATTTTGTGCCCCGTTGATGGTAATATGCTCACCTTCTATTACATTGGCTTTTGTAATTCGTACTAATAAATAAATAAATTCGGTGTTTGGGACCTATAATATAACTGGCGACATGTGGGTATGAACTATGAGTACACCGCTACCCACCCCGGGGAATACAGGCGTCATGTTTTTTTTAACGAAATAAAACGATTTTATTTTGGTCTTTCATTTTTTTTGACAAAAGAAAAATACTTTTCTTTGTCTTTAGAAACATGGTCACCATATCCACGCAAACTTACTGTCGTGCAACTTAAAGTAGCGATTTTCTAACGACTTCAAAATAGCTCCATTCTGCTAGTTTATTCTCGTTGAAAAAGCAACGAGGCATCCTTGTTCTTTATAGTCACTTGCTTAATTAAAGTTGGCGGCTTGTTGCTTTTAACTTTATTATGTTACATTACTGGAAACATCTTGTTAAACTTAAGTTGTATTTGAGTCTGGATTTGTGCCCGGTTGATGGCAATAGGCTCGCCCCCTATTACATTGGGACCTAAAACATAACTGGCGAAATGTGGGTGTACTATATATGCACCTCTGCCTACCCCTTCGGGGAATACAGGCGTGATGTTGTTTTATTTTGTATTTGAGTGCAGTTCCAAATACTTTCTACGGGTTATGGAGATAGGTTTAACCGAAAAGTTAGATCTATCCATTAGGAGCAAAGAGTTCGTCTACCTTTACATAATATCAGCTCAAAATAATAAACTCCAAAATTGGATGGACTGCGTTGGTCTATTGGTTGCTAAGCGCGACTGCTGAGCACGAGGTCCTGGGTTCGAATCCCCAGTCGGGCAAAGTGTTACGGGGTTTTTCTATTAGGTAATTCTTTGTAGCAGTACGGAGTCTGGATTTGTGCCCGGTTGATGGCAATAGGCTCGCCCCCTATTACATTGGGACCTAAAAACATAACTGGCGGAATGTAGGTGTACTGTATGTACACCTCTGCCTACCTCTTCGGGGAATACAGGCGTGGTGTTATGTTTTTTATGTGTGTTTAAATCCAAATACCACATGATTCACTGCACAACGCACTACCTACTGCGTGTACTGAGAGTACCAGGCACGCAGATAATTAAGCAAGTGATGCAAATACTGCCCAAAATAGTGCGGTAAAACATTCTTATCTAAAGTGATATGACTAAACATATATCAATCGAAAAGGAATCGTCACTGTATCAACTCGAGTCGTGGAGTATTCTTCGTATGAAACTCCCCACTGCAACGCACACTAATCGGAATCCTAGTGTAATTGCCTCGCCTCGGATTGAAGCCTGTTTAACGGCTAGACGAAAAGCCATACGGTGACGATCCCTTCCCGATTAATCTGTGCAAGTAAGAAGATAAACAAAAGAAACTCGAAGATCTTGCATAGCCATAGCATCCTATTTACAGGGCCGGATTTAAATTTGTGCTGCCCTGGGGCACTGAAGAAAATGCGGCCCCTATGATTAAATTCATATATACATAATTTCAAAATATTATAATAATATAGGTACAAATTTTAATGTGATACATAATACTTAAATTATATTTCTTGAAAGATAAAATGTTTATTTAAAAGAATTAGTTAATTATGTATTGTATAGAAAAAAAAATCTCACTTTCCAAATTTTGCCACCCTGGGCCCTAGCCCTGACTGCCCCTTGTATAAATCCACCAATGCCTATTTACCAAAACTATTGAATAACCATACAGCTAAAGCGACAGAATATTCCAGACGTAACTGCTCGCAAACTCAACGCATATTTAAATTTATTCAGTGGAGCTAAATCTGATAAACTTGAAGCGCGAACTATCTGGTAACTCCACGTGTTTCTGCGGAAATTCGCGCACCTAACGTGGCCCTGAATTGCCTTCAAGATGAGGAGTAGAGCAATTTCGCTGAGAGGAAAAGTTTACATCTTTTGTGGTTAATATGGCGTTTTATATACGTTCGTGCTTATATTATGGCTTTCATTTTCTTGATAGTCTTCTGCATAGAAATAGTTTGATATCTTTCAGGTCTTTCATCTGGCTTCTCACTAAGATATTACTAGTTCATGGTTATGAATAGCTAGAAATACGGGTAGTTTTTTTTTTTAAACGTCGCTCCACACTAGGAATTTCTCCTGTGTCGTGGGTGCGTTTCACAAACATGAAATGTCACAAACACAAACACCCAGACTCGGGACAAACATCTGTGGTTCGCACAAAGTTTTGCCCCGTGCGGGAATTTAACCTGCGACCCTTAGCGCTGCAGTCCAATCGCTTAGCCACTGCGCTAATCAGGCCGTTAGATGGTAGAAACTTTAAAAAATTTAGCCTATTAAATGGACTACAATGAAAAATACTGTACATTTTTTCCAGGCAATTTATGTCTGGATATCCTAGGAAGAAGAAAGCAAACATTTGCGGATCACACAAATATTTGTCCCATTCGGGATTCGGATCCACAACCCGAAGCGCAGCAGTCCAATCACTTATCCACTGCGTTTGTGATCTGCGATATCATGCGACATAACCATGCGATCCGTCGTTACGATCTGTCGGATGCGATTGATCGGTGCGACGAGTAGTATCGTAAAAGGGCCCTTTTTTCCGTGAACTTCGTGACCACTACAAGCTGTACTTAGTGTTTTTACATTCCTACCTAGTTAAATAAAACGCCAGACTATGCAGTAGTTCTAGATTGCTGGCACGCACGTCTGAGTTGGTTGACGTCCAGGCAGCGGTCATAAAATTTAAACAAGTTTTTTATTCAAACGCTGTTAGTGCTAGTAAAACTAACAGATACGCTTATTCTTAGATTAAGTTTCAGATAGAGTATTACATATTAAACTATATTCATTTTAACTGCTTTGTATTTGCTTGGCTAACTATGCTATTCTAAAGCATTAACATCATATTGCAAGTCACCTCGCTATCCGCTAGTCTTAAATCAACATAACATCACGCCTGTATTCCCCGAAGGGGCAGGCAGAGGTGCACATATAGTACACCCATATTTCGCCAGTTATGTTTTTTGGTCCCAATGTAATAGGGGGCGAGACTATTGCCATCAACTGGGCGCAAATTCAGACTCCGTGCAGCTACTAAGAATTACCTAATGGAAAAACCCAGTAACACTTTGCCCGACCCGGGATTCGAACCCAGGGCCTCATGCTCAGCAGTCGCGCTTAGCAACCACTAGACCAACGAGGCAGTCAATATATATCTATCAACAATATACTACATTAAGTATTAAGAACAAAATCATATCGCATAACTGACCGATAAAGCTTTACGTAAACATTTGTATTTTCCAGGAAGGTACGGAAATCGAACCCGCAACCCTTAGCACAGCATTCCAATTACTTAGCCACAGCGCCAATAAGGTCGTCAATACAACTTATCTATCTCAAATCAGTATTTAATATAACAATCTGAGAAATTCCAACCCGGTTTGAAGAGATTACCGCCCAACTCGCGATACGGCCGTCAATGTTATTCTTCCATTTCATCCAGGGATGAGGGATTTCCATCAATCGTTCCTGGCGCTTCCTTGCATATCTTATTGGCATTCTAGTCCTTCCATAATATTTGTCTGAGTTCCAGATCGAATGCATAAATTATCGCTTTTAGCTGCTTATTGGTCTTGAGATCAACCGACTGGGACATGGGTTCAAATTGAATCTAGATAAAAATAGATTATTCAATATGAAATGACTGCGCCGTTGGTCTAGTTGTGGCTAAGCGTGACTGCTGAGCTTGAGGTCATGCGATCGAATCTCGGATCGGGCAATGTTATTGTAATTTTTCCTTTAGGTAATTCTTCATGGCAATAGGCTAGCTCCCTATTACTACGTCTTTGGACCAGGCATAAATATTATGATTAATAATATATAGCCCATAACTGTCACACTGCAGGACTAAGGCCTCTTATCATATAGAGAAGGTTTGAACATTGATCATCACGCTAGCTCACTGCTGGTTGGCGATTTCAGATAATTAAATCCAGATTTCTTAACGATGTGTTCCGTCACCGTTAGTCAGTGGTGCTTTAGAATATCTAAGAAAGTATTTTATACTTGCAGCCTTGTGCATACAAATCCGGTATATTAACTATTAGGCCACCTCGACTTTTCTTCATCTCTCATCAAATCTTCATCAAAATAAAATCTAGGCAGAACATTTCCATTGTAGAACTTTAAAAACAAAAGGTGCCACTCAAAATAACCGTAGCATTGCTAACGATGTCATTGGCTGAGTGACTGACATTTTTTAGTGAATACTGCAAACCTCGCCGTGATTGGCTGTGCCTTTTTAATGCGTTATGTTCACTCGTTCTAGCTGTCTCTTCGTTTTTTGTTTGCCTTCATCTCTCTGTACGTTTAGTTCTTTTTTTAAATGTTTTTATTTATGGAACTAACATTTGGGAGTCGTTTTCTTTTTTACTCGACAGCCGAAACAAAAGAGTGTTATGATTTCAGGGTCTTTTTATACCATCATAGGTTCTGAATGCTTGAAACGTTGGTGTTGTATCAAACAAGCCCAAAACGATGGTGTTGCGTCATTTCGTTACAGTGTTCCTATGACCACCTTCGACCCCATCATCAGACCAACTCAAAAGTACCATGATATTATATTGTCACCAAACCTACATGTGTGCAAAATTTCATTTCAATAGGATGTTAAAAAGCGGTTCTAAGTTAGATTGCAATATTTGACCTAAACAAACTCACATACAAACATTGCAAGTTAGATAAAAGCTTGTGTGTTGTAAAACAATACGTTCTATTACTTTTGAAATCGAGTCATCAATCGAGCTAAAATCCTAAAACTGGACAAGCTATCAAAACAAAGGATAAACGCTCACTCGCACACTTCATTCGTTTATTAAATTCAGACACGAGTTACGCGCAGGCCTAACTGACCTGCCTTTTACCATGAACTTTAAAGTCGAAAATTTTCTGTTGTGAAAGCGAGACGCCGTTACGTTCAGTGCAATGCAGCGTCTCGCTCCCACAACGGCTAATGTCCTGCTTGAAGAGTTCATGGTATGAGGGCAGGCATGTCAAATACATGAGCATTAAATTACGCGTCGTGTCCTGTGACTACACACCGTGAAATGCGCTTCACGCTGGTCACAGCTCGCTACTCACGGACAGTTAGGTCAGCCAGCAGAATTAGACTGCATTGTGTAACAAGACCGATTCGTGTGAAAGGCCTACAGATTTAAAGGTTGGATTTGCGTGCACAAGGATGCTGAATTTTATCATGGAGTGTAAGAAGAGAACGCCTAAGAGTGATGATACCTATGTACGTCTAAGGCAACCTGAGCGGCCTTGATTTCTGGGCAAATAATTAATGCAGATACGAAGAAAGGTTATCTAGACAAGTACGAATAAAAAGCTGAATGGTGGCCTAGAATTGACCACCCTCTGTCCTCCCGTGGGTGTCGTTAGAGGCGACTTAGGGAAAATCCAGAACATGGTAGCAGCGTCTGTAACGGCACTAGCGAAACTGCGATCCCCAGGCCGCTTGCCAAGCGTGGGGATTTACTGCAACTCCTCCCTTTACCTAAGGGGGGTACCTCCATAAAAACGTCCACTGTTAAAAAAAGTTGATCTCCTTTTCGAGTCCTTTTTCACTAAAGTTATTCAATTTTTAAAGTGTGATACTAAGTTTATACAGTCGTGGTGGCCTAGTGGTTAACATACCTGATTTGTATGCACAAGGTTGCTGATACAAACCCGGGCAATGTGACTTT
The DNA here is from genome assembly GCA_946251915.1 of Abrostola triplasia. Lineage (NCBI taxonomy): Eukaryota > Metazoa > Arthropoda > Insecta > Lepidoptera > Noctuidae > Abrostola > Abrostola triplasia. The sequence continues at coordinate 9,872,706 of OX276440.1, read as the reverse complement.
TTCAATGTTATAAATATTATACTTTCATAGTTATTCTAACACACCACAGACTAACGGTGACGGAAAACATCGTGAGGAAACCTGGATTTAATTATCTGAAATCGCCAACCCGCAGTGAGCTAGCGTGGTGATCAATGTACAATCTTTCTCTATACGAGAAGAGGCCTTTGCCCTGCAGTGGGACAGATAGGCTGTTTTATTTTTTATTTTGATACTCAGTTTGGCAGGCCATGTAGTTCCCAAAACCATTACACTCATATAAAATGGGCTTCCAAAGTATCTATTTAAAGATACCAGGCTGAAATATAAAGTATTAATTTTCGCAATTCTGTTCCTACTGTATTTAAAATGAACGGGTTTGAAGCAGTAACAGGGGGTAATAATACTTAGAAGGGTATTTTAGATAAGTATTTGTTATAATGTTAAACAGTTAAACAACTTTAAATTATGTTAACTACGGTAAGGTACCGAGAACCGGTTTTGATTATCAACGTGATTATTAAAAACTCGTTCTCAGTACCTTTTGATATACCTTTTTACCTATTTAGGAATGTATATAAATACATACGCCTGTATTCCCCGAAGGAGTAGGCAGAGATTCAGAGGCGACTGTAAATTAAGTCCTCATTACACCATATTACCATCATCATTATCATCAGCCAGAAGACGTCTACGGTTGAACAAAGAATTTTGTCGATCACACAAATTTTTGTCACGTGCGGGAATCGAACACGCAACCCTTGGCGCAGCAGTCTAATTGCTCAGTCATGGCGCCAATCAGGTCTTCGAAATTGTTTTATTTCTACTACATTATTTTAAGTACTTTATTGTCACATAATTAAATCTTTTACTAAATCTCCTTCTGCACAATATCAATGTTTCTCGAAACTAAATGATATTTATTATATTCTGCTGTACGTTCTTGACGTCCGTGTGTATCACAGTCCCCAGTCTAATCACAAGTTGCTGCTCACTACTCATTACAGTGTGTTGCATGCGACACTTGTTTACAACCAACATTGTTAAAATACATTCATTTTTATACCTGTGTCGTGATACTTTAGTTCCTAAGACATATAAATCAAATCGAAAAAGCACTGATAATCGACTGGTATTTTTTTATGGGACAAGCCCACCACTCCTGCCCATCATTGCGACTCCTGTAAGCCAGGATCTACAATAATAACCATTGAGAACCATCGAGGCAATAAAGCTCGAGGCGTCCCAGAGAAATGACTCGACTGTCTTGAAACCCGCAACGAAATTAATCATAAAGAATATATAGGAGGAGTAGGAATAAAAATTTAGTTCCCACTTCCCTCCATAGCAAGCAGGAGACACAAAGATTCGAACCAAGTGGTATGTCGGACTGCCAAGTCGAAGGTCGCAAGTTCAGACCCCGGCACGCACCCATAGTCTTTCCGAAATTGTCAACAGTGGACGTCTTCCGGCTGATGATGATGATGAACTGGAAAATAATCGGGTTATCAAGGCTCAAATAAAGCATGTCTAGCATATAATGGTGGCGTTCTAAGGGGGAGGCCTTTGTTCAACAGTGGACGTCTTCCGGCTGATGATAAACATAACATAACATCACGCCAGTATTCCCCGAAGGGGTAGGCAGAGGCGCACATATAGTACACCCACATTTCGCCAGTTATGTGTTTTTAAGTCCCAATGTAATAGGGGGCGAGCCTATTGCCATCAACCGGGCACAAATCCAGACTCCGTGCTGCCACTGAGAATTACCTAATGGAAAAACCTAGTAACACTTTGCCCGACTCGGGATTCGAACCCAGGACCTCGTGCTCAGCAGTCGCGCTTATTAACCACTAGACCAACGAGGCAGTCAGGCCGGCTGATGAAGAATGTCAACTACTCAATTCTACTCATAAATCCAATCTGTTATCCCAGAGATAGCATGTGAACATACATTCATAAAGACACGTGTATCTTTTTTCATAGAAGCAACACGCTTTGAAAACTCAATGAATAATTTAAAGTAGGTAGTAACACACGTGGTTTACAAAATGAGGTTTATATTGCATAGGTGTTATATGACTGCCTTGATGGTCTAGTGGTTGCTAAGCGCGACTGCTGAGCACGAGGTCTTGAGTTTTAATCCCGGGACAGGCAAAGTGTTACTGGGTTTTTACATTAGATAATTCTCAGTAGCAGCACGGAGTCTGCATTTGTGCCGGGTTCATGGCAATAGGCTCGCCCTTCATTACATTAGGACCTAAAAACATAACTGGCGAAATGTGGGTGTACTATATGTGTACCTCTGCCTACCCCTTCGGGGAATATAGGCGTGATTTTATGTATTCGAGGTTTAATTATTGTTAAATACACCAAGCACAACTCATTCATCATCATCATCAATTCAGCCTTGGTCAAATGGTTGCTTAGCGCGACTGCTGCGACCCATCGATGTACAGACCTCAACGAGCGCCGCTTAACCTCATAAATCTTCGAGCATAACCTTTATCGTTCTACAAAATATAATACAATTATCAAACACCGTAAAACTGACAATTAAAATGATTTCAGTGGATAATAATATCTTTTAAAAATATTATTCCTTTAGCAGACCAATTACGCGTACCCTTGGAATCAAAGCTTCCAACTTTCCTACTTCCCAAAGTATTTTTGGGGATCACTGAGAATTAGATTTGACTGAACGTAGTCATTTAAATTCTTTAATAATTGGCAGGATGGGGTCCAGAACATAAGCTGAAGGCGTTTTGTAAAAATGCTGTGAAGCAAAAGGATATGAAAATTTTCTTTTTCATATCGTATGGTTGATGAACAACCTGGTGTCCGAGTTTAAACCGCCTGTAGGCCTCTGACATGGCTTTACACACCGTTGAAAAATCTCGCAGGTGTGCCAGTTTCCTCACGATGTTTTCCTTCACCGTTTTAGCAGCTAATAACTAATTTATAGTTTGCACATTAATTCGAAAAGACATTGGTGAGTGCCGAGGTTTGAACTTGCGACTTTTGCCTTGGAGGTCCAACGATCACACTACTCGGCTATCCGTGTTGTTTCTGAGCTAACGCAAGATTCAATAACACGGAGTACCTATAACCCAAAGCAAGATTCAATAACTGTGTGCCTGACCCGGGAATCGAACTCGAGATCTTAGGCACAACAGCTGTGTTTTGCAACCATTCAACCTAGAAGAAAGTCCTAGAACTGCTCCTACACTAGATCAGTTTCTTTTTAATTACAAATAAATATTTCATATACTTTTGACTCTTTTTAACCGACTTCAAAGAACGAGGAGGTTCTCAAGTCGACTGTTTATTTATGTATGTTTGGGGGAGGTATGTCGATCCTCACCCCATCTACAATTTTCCTTTTTATTTAATTTAAAATTCGCTGACCGCCTATAACTTGCGTACCTATTGAAATCAGGAGAAATCATTTTCCTTCGTGGGCGATAAGGTGTAGATTGAAATTCCCTTTGCACGCCGCTGCCTTTGAATACTGATACAAATATGAATCCATCTTACGCGCACCGACATCAAATGTTTTATTTCTCTCTATATTTACGACTTTTATGCACGTTGGCGAAAAACACTCTATAGTTCTGTACCGTAAAAAATCCCTATTATTATGCTAGAAGATTGGTATAAATTTTAGTGAATACAATGTACGACTATACATTTTCTAAGTTGTAAATTATCATATAGCTTTTCGGGCTGACTCAGCAGTCATTTACCTTTTACCGGGACCATGGGCTTTCAGCGTGAGGAAACCTGGATTTAATTTTCTGAAATCGCCAATCCGCAGTGAGTTAGCGTGATGATCAAATATTTTTTTTATTAAACGTCACCCCACGATCGCTTCACGTATCATCATTAGCCGAAACACGTCCACCGTTGAACAAAGGCCTCCCTCTTGGAGTGGGGGGGCTTAGCAAGCGGCTTGAGGATTGCAGTATTGGTGGTAAAGTTACAGAAGACGCTGCTGCCTATCTTCTAGATCTTCTCTTAGTCGCCTCTTACGATACCGACGGGAGGAAAAGGGGTACCTACTCAGTTCTAGGCCGGATACCACTCGGCAGAAGCTTCACGTATAGGTACTACGTAAAAATACAAAACCGATCTCGAAAAGCATCTACGAATTGAAAACTATAAAAGAATATTTTTCTCAATAAAACTTGCACAATAATATTCCCGAAACTCCGAGAGGACAATACATATTCCTTCTAAGTTGCTGTGTACTGCTTACCTAACTTTATATTAAAAAAACGAACCAATAACCTGGGATTTCTCCGCGACTCGCCCGAAATCAGACGATTTAACTTTGCAAGGAGTTTAAAAAAATTAACAAAAAAGTTTTAAGTTATTACTCTTGATATTACTAGGAGATGATAATCGTACCTAGAATTATTTATTTACCTTTTCTTATAGTCGTACTTTCAGTATAGTCAATTCCCGATATTGTCAAAGTCGCTATAACACATGCCCTCCTAGACAATTGGTAAAACGCTCGACGAATGAAAGATGTATGGGGATGATATAATGTTTCGACTATATTATCGATATCGACATAATTATATCAGACCCATATATTTATCTGAGTAATGGTGGCTGGACTCCTTTAAAGAAAATTGGTCTATTGCAGCTCACAACCGAGAGGAATGGAGGAAGGCCTTTGCCCTGCAGTGGGACACGATCATGGCTGACATAATAATAATAATGGTGATGAGGGAGTACGCATTGCATAAGCTAGATATCGAAATAATACAAACTATGTTGGCCCATCCTTACTCTGTTATAGCAAAACAATTATGTACAGCCACAAACTTGCAAACATGTTGTTTTATAATTGATATATATTATCATCATCAGCCGGAAGACGTCCACTATTGAACAAAGGCCTCCCCTTAGAACGCCACAGTGAACGACAACTTGCCATTTGCATCCGACAATAATATTTAAAAATACGATAGGGTTGGCATATCCTTGTGGATATAAAACCCTTCTTTTAACAAACATAGATTTAAAAATCTAATTTCTACCATAAAACAACCCAAGATTTTTACCTGACAAAACAATCAAACCTTTATCCATACCACCCGCATCTCCAACAAGAATCGAAACGAATCTTAAAAACAAACATCAGAAAAAGATTACAATTTCGAATACAAGCGACAATCCGAACGATATGTTTAATGTCCATTCGATAAGTAAAGAAAGATACGTGCACAATGGCAGGAAAGTTACCATTCACCTTTGGCCATTTTATTCATTGTGTATGCAATAATAATTAAACTGCATATCAAATTTTATGGCCTCTGGCATTGCATTTGCATGAATTGCGACCCAAAGTGGGTTTAATATGAAGATTTATTTAATTTATTTAAGTGTTATTTATACCCCGTTTAATTATATTTGAGTTATGTTGACTGCATCGTAGGTCTAATGGAAGTAAGGACGATGGTTGAGCATGAGTTTCTAGTTCGCTTTCCAATGTATTTTTTTTTTATTTTTCATTAAGTAACCAATCATACCGGCATTAACGGCTAGGCACGAGGTCCTGGGTTCGAATCCCGGGTCGGGCAAAGTGTTACTGGATTTTTCCATTAGGTAATTCTCAGTGGCAGCACGGAGTCTGGTTTTGTGCCCGGTTCATGGCAATAGGCTCGCCCCCTATTACATTGGGACCTAAAAACATAACTGGCGAAATGTGGGTGTACCATATTATGTGCACCTCTGCCTACCCCTTCGGGGAATACAGGCGTGATGTTATGTAGTGGTTATGTCATACCGGTATTAACTAAACCCCGTATTAAGTTACCATCTCTATTCTTTGATATGCAAACGACAGTGACAGGTATAATTAAATCCTAGGTTTAAAAGTAGTTTTATGAATAAGGGAGTTAAAATCCTGTGTATTTTAATACATCTATCATGGCACAGTGTGCATGTCATATATTTAGCTGTCAACGCCGCCATGTTGACTTTTAACCTCGTTCTTTTATTGCAACAAACGGGAATATTAAAATGTCTGTTTGTTTACAGCTCTATATATATATACCTAGACTTTTGTTATCAAGTTTCTATATTGAAAAGGAATTTGAAAAATAAGAATAATATTTTTAAATGGAATTAAATAATGTTGTGTCTGTCTATTTGTTCCGGCTAATCTCCGAAACGGCTTGACCGTTTTTCATAAAAGCCCAAAAAATTGTGAATAAATCAGATTCAAAACCATAAAACTGCTTACTGCAGCTACGTACAGACTTTCCAATCGAAATCCGCGGAGACAAAGTCCCAGGCAAAAGCAAGTAGCTATAATAATATTATTACTCGTATTCTTCAAAATAAAACAATCTAAAGTCCCAACTCTTCATACCGAAGACTGTAGGTTAAAAAAAACAGTCAACTAAAAACAAGAGACAGGAACCCTCAAGGCAAACATAAATTAATTACAAAGAAGATCCCCAATCAATTTCCATTAATACAGAAAGCCGTGCATCAACACTGTCATAAGATGCAAACAGTTCGCACTTACTATACCAATAATAATTTTCATTAAAATCCTTGGTAGTTAATTACCTGGTGTGCTGTGAAAAATTACAGAGTTAGATCTTACTAGATGAGGTACAGTCAACTGTAAAAGTAGATGATCAAAATCTGAAATTCAACACTAATGAACGGTGATCACGAATATATGGCAGCTGTACTAGTAGTAAATGTTTAGTATATACATTAGTATTGAATTTCTGATTTTGATCATCTACTTTTGCTGTTGACTGTACAAGAACTTGACTGAAGGAGAAAATTACGACCGGATTGGCGCAGTGGCTAAGTGATTGGACTATTGCGCTAGGTTGTCAATTCCCGCACGGGGCAAAAATTTGTGTGATCCGCAGATGTTTGTCCCGAGTCTGGGTGTCTGTGTTGGTAATATTTCATGTTTGTGTAACGCACCCACGATACAGGAGAAATTCGTAGCGGGAGGCGAAGTTTAAAAAAAAATCTGCAGCTAGATAAAAAAAATGATAGGCACGAGCGGGTTTCGAACCAGTGACCTTCGCCGATCCGTAGAGCAGTTCATACCAGCTACCGTGTCGCCGGTCGCAGCTGTCAAATTTCTGGTTCCCTTTTTATACGATGACGCCTAGAAATATTTGCATTTCGACTAGTTTTCCAGTTTTCTTGATGGGTGACCGTTCTTTCCACATTCATCATCATCATCATCATCATCATCAGCCGGAAGACGTCCACTACTGAACAAAGCCCCCCCCTTTCCACATTAATACCCCTCAATGCAACGTAAACCATGTGAATCAGTTCTTTCTTACTTGAGCTTGAAGAATCTATAGATTAGTCTAACAAAAGAGTATCTGTGTCTGCCAGGGTTGCAAAGGTCAAATGCCCGTCATAGTGTACAAAATTGTATTCAACCCTGCTAAAACTAGGACAATTTGGACAGAGCAGGTGATTATAAAAGCAATGAAAATTCCCATCTTCTCAAAACTCCGAAAAGGGTGTCGTATCTAGTAATTATTACAAATGATATGTCCAAAGACGGTGGGAATTCATTAAAATTTCTCATTTTAAGCGCCTCTTAGCGGGCACGGTGTTGCGAATGCATTTCGCTTCATTTAAACAAATGATATGAATACAACCGTCATGTGTACAGATGTACATATATGTCGCAGGCAAAGTTCTATATTAGACAAAAGTAGTTCTTCTTATCGTATGGTTGATGAACAACCTTGCCACCTAGTTTCTGAGTTTAAACCGCTTGAAAGCCTCTAACATGGCTTTATAGGTACACACCGTTGAAAAATCTCTCAGGTCTACCTGTTCCTCATGCTAGGCAGTCTAGCTGTGATCTTGCTAACTGGCTAATATCTTGATTAATATGAGGTACTTCTTTATAGCTCATAATATCTAGGCTATTGAGCACATACATTGAAGTAGAAAACTTCATCAAAAAATTGTACCTAATATTGTTAAAGGTACATGAAAAACGTACGTATAAAATAAAAACAATAATTATTATGACTATGTAAAATATGTTTTTTCGGATCCCACCAATATTTCAGCCAAAATTACTTTTAGCCACGTTTCTAGTCACTATGTAGTTTAACCGATGTGGAGTTGTGCCCGTAACATACACATGGACAAATGTTTCAGTATATTACTGAGAATGCTGTTGTCTGACAACGTCGATTTGGATAACATTTATGCAGCGCTGTTTGCAGAATGTTTTAGATTGTAGAGGATACTGCAATATTATTTACTATATATTCCGGTTATACTCACGGGTGTATTCGGGAATGCCCGACTAGTTTCGGACTCGATCGGAGCCCTTATTCATGAGCTGGTTACGCGGCAGAGTCGCGAGCCGAACTGCGTGCGCAACGCTCCGCATACCGATGCGCCCGCGATGATGGTGGTGGTAGCGCTGGGTGTTGTCGTGCGTCTTCGTCGCTGCTCGTATCTCCGTCGCAAGGCTGCGCGTTGGTACATACCGTGCTGACTGTGTCGCACTCGAGACTTGTGACACTGTTGTATGAAGTCTTACTGAGGGCCGGTTTCCAGGCCGGTGGCAGGGTCCAGCCTTTCTCTCTATTAAAGTTCGGACGACGGCTGATTTCAATGGCTTCACGTACTTTTCGCGGCACGAAGTATTTCTCCCTCGCTAGTACGGACGCCTTATCGAAGCGAATAAAGTGAGCCGCGCCCGACACCGAGTGTTCAGCAACTGCCGACCTGTTACTGTCCAGGCTCTTCATACAACGTACGTGTTCCTGTAGTCGAGTCGAGATGTTACGGCGCGTTTCTCCTACATAGTTGAGACCACAGTCGCACGGTATCATGTATACGCCTGGTGCGCCTAGCGGAATTCTATCTTTCGGCGAACGTAGATATTGCCTTAACTGTTCTGGTGGGCGGTAGATTGTCCTGATGCTGTATCTTCGGCGTAACAGGTGACCTATCTTGTCCGTTACCCCACGTATGTACGGCAGGAATGCGGGCGTACGTTCCGCCCCCGATGACCGCCTACGTTCAGCCTCCACAGTATCAAGGGTGCGCATACGAGGGTCAAACTGAAAGTTCTTAGAACTGGCCACTTATAAACAATATAATAAAAAAATAATTCTAAAATTTGAAAATAGAACTCTTTGCCAATATTACTGAGTATATATTTCATTAATTTGTCATTTGTTTTACGATTTGGCGGCAAATTGAAAATTGTCTGTGTCACGTCAACATGAATTTAACACGAGAAAATTTTCGTGCAATGATTTTTTATGACTTTCGATGTCATTTAAGTCAACAAGAAAGTTATGATAGACTACGATTGGCCTTTCACGATGAAGCCCCATCTCGTGCGACAGTTTACAACTGGTTTAATGAGTTTAAACGTGGTCGCACTAATCTCACTGATGATTTACGTGAGGGACGGCCTTCTACGGCGACGACTGAAGATAACATCTGTGTTGTGCGGCGTATGATAGAGACTGACAAAAGAGTGACCTATCAGCAGATTCGGACAAGCTTAGGCATCGGTATGAGTCAAGTACACAAAATCCTCCACGAACATTTAGCAGTCAGGAAGCTTTGCGCCCGGTGGATACCTCATAATTTGACTGAGGCTCAAAAACTCCATCGTGTGGATTGGTGCCGTAAAATGATTGAAAGATTTAACGGAGGTGACTCAAATGCTGTGTTCGACATACTAACAGGTGACGAAAGCTGGATTTACTGTTATGATCCTGAAACCAAAAGACAATCTGCTCAGTGGGTGTTTCCTTTCGAGAGGTTGCCAACTAAAGTGAAGAGAGATCGAAGTGCGGGAAAAAAAATGGTGGCCTCGTTCTTTGGAAGGATAGGTCATTTCGCAACAATTGTGTTAGAGGATCAAAAAACAGTTTCTGCAGAATGGTACACTACCAATTGTTTGCCACTTGTCTTGGAAAAAGTTCGAGAGAAACGACCTCGCAGTAGGATCCTCCTTCACCACGACAACGCCTCGTCGCACACCGCTAAGCGAACGATCGACTATTTGGCGACATCAAACGTTGAATTACTGGGTCACCCGCCGTATAGCCCCGACCTCGCCCCTTGTGATTTTTATTTATTTCCAAAAATTAAAGAAAAACTTAAAGGAAAGCGGTTTATGAATGCTGAAGAAGCGGTGGCTGCGTATCGCGATGCCATTGAAGAGAACCCTAAAGACGAGTGGGCAAAGTGCTTTTCCCAGTGGTTCCATCGCATGCAGCGGTGTATTGACGTGAATGGACAATATTTTGAAAAGATATAATAAAACTAATAACTGGCTAATGTAATCAGTTTTTGATTTTCTAAGAACTTTCAGTTTGACCCTCGTACATTGCCGCCATTCATAGCCATTGCGCTCTAGCGTATCTCGTAGGTGACCCAACTCCGCATCGATGTATTGCGGGTCACACAAAGCGAGCGCTCGGCTAATCAATGTCCTTGGCACAGAAGACAGTTGTGATGGATGGTGATGAGAGTCTGCTTTTAGATATCGGTCGGTGTGTGTCGGTTTTCTGTACACGGTATGGGACAGGCGACCGCTATCGTCACGGATGACGAGAACGTCTAAAAATGGCAGAGCTCCCCGGTCTTCCTCCTCTACTGTGACCTGTATCTTGGCGTGCACCCCATTTATGTGTTCCGTGAATTCCTCCAGCGCATCCCGGTCGATAATGGCGAAAATATCGTCGACATAACGCCACCAGTGTCGCGGCTTCTTGGTTGCAGACTGTAGGGCCCTACCTTCAAACCACTCCATGAAAATATTGGCCACCACTGGCGCGAGTGGTGAACCCATAGACACCCCATCTACTTGCAGATAGTACTCGCCTTGCCACAGGAAATAGCCACTCTTCAACCAGTATTTGATACACTCAATGTATTCAGCAGGTATTGTGGTGTTAGCCAACAGGTTGGATATGGCAACAATGGCCTCATCTACTGGCACATTTGTGAACAAAGAAGTGATATCAAAACTGACCATCATTTCGGTTTCCTGCATACGTACATCTGCTAGCAGTGTGACAAAGTGTCTCGAGTCTTTGACGTAGGTACTCGTTTTACCAGTGAGTGGTTGTAATATAGTAGCCAGATGACGCGACAGTTTGTATGTAGGTGCATCTATCTGACTAACTATAGGTCTCAGTGGCCAATCCGGTTTGTGGATTTTAGGTAATCCGTAGATCCTCGGTGGTGTCGGATTGTGGGGGAAACTAGTCGGGCATTCCCGAATACACCCGTGAGTATAACCGGAATATATAGTAAATAATATGGATAACACTCACGAAAGTTATTATAGTAAAGGATACTGCAATATCATCAGAATTTGGGTTTTAATGAACGTGAGTAACTGAAGCTTGTAATTTTGTTTTATAAACCTACACGCCTTTATTTCTTGATAGTTAGACATTCATTGATGCTATTATCAGGTTTCAAAAAATTACGAGATCCATAATTCAATGTTACCTTTTCTTTGTATGTTATAAGATAAATTAGCTACGCTGATTGTAAATCAATTTGAACTCTTCTCTGTTAATCAGGTAGAGTTTCTCTAAGACAGAGAGAAATTAAAAAATAAATCATACGTGGATGACATTTTAATCACTAACAATTCATTTTTTTTGCAAGCTTTTATTTAACTTGCGATGTTTTTATGTATGTGAATTTGTTTATCTTTTGATTTAAACGCTTCTTTTAAATAGTTATATATTTTTTTTAATCACTTATTAGTAAGGTAGTCATCACTCATCATCATTATTTCAGAATAGTATCTCTGCCGTCCTTCTCTGTTTCACGCATCTTTTGTCCAAGTACTCAAGATAGTACCTAAGTACAACCACCATTGAATATGAATTTTGTTTTGTTATAATTTTAAAAGACAGAAATCCAAATCTTAACTCTAAAATACAAAAACAGATTACAACAAAATAATCCTTACTTTCTAAATTGCCATCATCATCATCAGCCAGAAGACGTTCACTGTTGAACAAAGGCCTCCATAGAACGCCACAATGCATGATAACTAACAACGAAATCCTATTTGCTTTCCATCCAATAAGGAACAAAGACCGCAAATTGATTACTATGAAAATAATCTTACTGTATGTGGCTAAAGGTATCCGTGCTACTAGGCTCTTTGAGGCATTGCCTCAGATAACTAATCATATAAATAGCTTGCCTTGCCTCTAATAATCTTGGAGGTATATTAGAATTACTATTTTCGTTCCCTTTGGCATACGTAGCAATCCAGTTTCTAAGTTGATTAATTTTTTTGCGGCTCTCTCCCGTATTTCATAGATTTCCATAATAATTATTCATACTATTTTCGTAATAAATTATTTAGTGAGTCTATCTTTATGTTTACGGCTAAACGCTTAAGTCAGTTTTAATGAGGGTTGCGGGTTCGATTCCCGCACGGGGCAAAACTTTGTGCGAACCACAGATGTTTGTCTCGAGTCTGGGTGTTAGTGTATGTGTAGTTCATGTTTGTGAAACGCACCCACGACACAGGAGAAATTCCTGAATTTTGGCAGAGAGTAAATCGGAATTTTATTCTGGATAAAACACAGACAACGGCTTGTAACATACAAATATAATTGTAACTCAAATAAATTATATTTGTATGTAACTATATCAGATGCAATAATATCAGAGAACAACAGGCTTCCATTATTCACTGGCCCATCTAATTCCTGACCTCGTAAAGCAAACGAACAATCCGATAAAACAAATAGTGGAATCTTATTAAATCGTGAGTGGGAGCCATACTGACATATTTCGGGACGTTTCTAGAATCGTAATGTATTGTACTCTTCAGAAGCTTTCTTTTGTTTGGTAGCTATTGATGTTTACTGACTACGCTCAGGTTTTAGTAAATTACTTATATTTATAAATATGATCGGAGAATTTTTCCTAGTTTCTCCTTAGTTTTTCAAACGTTAAAACTTCGTTAGTTTTTTTTTAGTGGTTGCGTTTTTTAATCAAAGATATTCATTTCATATTGCTATCGTATTTTTTATATTTAGTAAATGCAAGGCAAAGTTAGTATTTTTATAGTATATTAGTATCGTCATCATTTACATTCTACATTTAATATCCCACTGTTAGGTACAGGCCTTCCTCCACATATTGCTAAACTACATTCTGGGTGTTTATATATGTGATATTTCATGTTTATGTAACGCACCTATGATACAGAAGAAATTCCTAGTGTGGGGCGACGTTTTTAAAAAAAAACATTTCGCTAGATACCTAGTATCAGAATCTGTTCTAACTTACGTTAATCGATACATCATCATCATCTATAGCCTTTATACCATACTGCTGGATATAGGCCTTGCTTCTGCTATGCCTTTAGCTTCGATCCTACCCCATTCTAATTCAGCTTCATCCTGCACTCCTTGTGATATCATATACCCAATATTGTATACCAAGTTTTAAATTAAACGTTATATATTCAGCATAAAATTGACAAAGCAACTGCTTTTAAACTTTTGGTAGGTATGTAAATTATGTTAAACGGCCAAAGTTTGTTTGATGGGGTTGCAATGTTGAATAATTTGGTCCTTATAAAGGTGGCTGTACATCGGTAGAAGTTTCATGGTGAGTGTTTGATGGTAATAAAGCCTTCGTAAGTACTTTGTTGTTATTATCAATATTATGAACGCTCGTTGGACTAATGTTTGCTAAGCGCAGGACCTCGTGGTCCTGGGTTTGAATCCCGGGTCAAACAAACTGTTATTGGGTTTTTTTTCATTTGGAAATTCCTACATACTTACTGTAGTTAAGGCCTCAAAGTTACATCATGATATTTACAGAAATAAAATCATTTGATGTTAATCCTCATGACTGGGTGTAAGCAAGTGTTTATCAAACCCTTCACTCCTATCCTGTGTAGAGCAAACTTTATCAAAATTTCTTATTTAGACCCTAATTCGTTTTGAACGTATTTAATTAATCTGGGTATACGACTTTTGATGTAATATTTGCATGTTACCTATGCTAAGCTTGAAACAAGATTGGTAAAGGAAATTTGAAAAATGATGGACACGAGCGGGACTTGTATCCGCGACCTCTAACCAACTGTGCTTAGTTGCAGCGCCACGGTGCGGTAAAGGTCGCAGGTTAAAGACCCGCTCTTGTACATCATTTTTCAAATTTCCTTTATTAATCTGGGTATGTTGTATAAAGCTGGCAAGCTGAAATCTTACAACTACTGCTTATGCAGAATTGAACGATTTGACTGCCTCGTTGGTCTAGTGGTTGCTAAGCGCGACTGCTGAGCACGAGGTCCTGGGTTCGAATCCCGGGTCGGGCAAAGTGTTACTGGGTTTTTCCATTAGGGTAATTCTCAGTAACAGCACGGAGTCTGGATTTGTGCCCGGTTGATGGCAATAGGCTCGCCCCCTATTACATTGGGACCTAAAACATAACTGGCGAAATGTGGGTGTACTATATGTGCACCTCTGCCTACCCCTTCGGGGAATACAGGCGTGATGATGTTATGTGAACGATTTGTAATGAAGTAAACAATTTGGTGCAGCCGTATATTCATAACCGCTTTAAAATAAAAAACGATCAGCCTCTTACGTCGCAAGTTACCCAAATAAAATCCCATCTCAAACTTTGCAAACTTAACCAACTATAAAATCAGACCATCACATTTTTATGAACGTTCCAAAGTTATAAAATAATAACCGCTACCAACTTCAGTTAACCCAAATGAGTCCATCAATATTCCACCACTTAATACTATTACGAACTTCTAAGAATTCCAAAGTGTGGGTATTTGCATATTTCTTAAAGGGGACGCCGTGCATGTAAACTCGAGTCGTTAATTGGAATTTTACCATCGTTCTTCAAGGCGCGAAAGTTTCAGCTCAGTGCGAGATCAATTTCCAATTCTGAATATTCCATTCGCGTTCGCGAGGACTCTTAGTGATGGTTCAACGAGATGTTCGTGTTTTATCGATATTTGTGAGAGAATTTAAATTTTCTAGTGAAACATTCTACTAAATTTTAGAATTGTATTCTCTACTCTTGACAAGTTAATATAAACTGTTATTAAACATTGATGGTTGCAAATAGGTCACCTGAATGATCTGATAGGGTTTTTCTATTTCGTAAGATATCTGTATCCACGTATTCTATAATCAAAACAGCAGCTGAAGAAGCTTATAATAATGGTCTCCTGACCGAATTTTGTATGCTTGCAAACACAGGTGTACTCTCTATTCCCTCACTCTCATAGTCTGATGGGATGGTATATCGACATGACCATGACAGAGATCAGGCGCAGGACCAACGGCTTAACATGCCTTCCGAAGCACGGAGGGGCTCGACAAAAAAGCTTTTAACTAGTAATAAAAGATAAATTTTAAATTAATTAAGGGAATCTTGAAAAATGATGGACACGAGCGGGACTGGAACCCGCGACAGTCGCCGTACCGTGGCGCCGCTCTGCAAACTGAGCCACCGTGTCACTGCTCGCATCCATCAAATTTCATCCATTCCATTTAAGCAATGGCAATGGCAACATGCATAAAAAATACAAAAAGTCATGTAATAAAAGATAAAGTTATGCAATAAAATAACATCATCACATTTCCAACAGCTGTTTAATAAAAACAGCAGCATACACGCAGAAAAATACACAGTTAACACCACGTTTACAAAACGCCATGCCTTACAAGAGGGTTGAACAAATCTCCCGCCCTTCTGGCGCCAACAGCAATACCCTCCCAAGTCTCACGCACCACCTGCTCAATGTACTGAGGGTCGAGATGATAGCCATCATTACCCCGCATCAGACCAGGCAGCCTGATAGTAAAGGCTATGGGAACCCCAATGTAGTGAGCGTAGTCGTCCGAAGCGCCTGATATACCACCTCCGAGGACATGCATCTTGTTGCCAACTTGGTAATTAGGGAAGTTGGGGAGAGACTGCCTATGGATAGCATCAGCCATGGCAATGCCGACGGTGTGGAGAGCGAAAGCGTTATGGGAGAGAGAACCATCGTTACCCCATGGGTATAAGATCATGCTGCCGAAGCTGTGCATGGTGAGGTACAGAGCGATGCGGGCAAGGTGCTCGTGCAGTAGGTCTCTCACGAGTCTAGTTTCAGATTCGGAGAAGGCGCGGTCGCCGGCGTAGGAGTACCAACAAGGACTCTGGCTGGTGCCGACGGTGTTCCAGTAGAAGTCGTAGTTGCGGTTGCCATCGACACCGGGGCACTCGTCGCTGAGAATGTGAGTGTCGTTTGATCGAGTCTTGCGCCAGAAACGGTCCTGGAAAAAGATTAATATTTAGTTAGTATGACTGTTGTCACTAGCTAGCTATCAAGTAGGTAAAATAGTCTTGACCTAACTGTAGCACATTTTCCCTAATTTAACAATGATATGAAAAGCCTAAAATTCATAACATTCTGTAAATTATTCTGTCATCAACAGTAAAATAATTTTGAACATAATTTAAACTCAAAGATATTATTTTTCTAAACAGTAATCTATACTTACGTAATCATGAGAGTAAACGTAACCATCAGGGTTGACAACAGGCATCAGGATCCAGTCAAAATCGTTCAACAGGTCAGGGTTAGTGAGGTCATCAGTCAGCTTGTTAATAACATAAGTCACAGTGGGGGGTGAAAGCCACTCTCTAGCGTGGATTCCGCCGTCGATGAAGATGATTGGCTTAGATTTGTCTTCAAAGTTGGTTGTAGAGAACTTCATGTAGAAGAGGGGGCGACCTTCGAAAGACCAGCCACCGTTGACCAATGTAGCTATTTCAGGGTACCTTTCAGCAGTGTCAGCCATGTAACTGATGATCTGAAAAGATGATATAAGAATGTGATAGTTGAAAATTATATCGATTTTTCGTTTCTTTTAAGACGACCTGATTGATGCATTGGCTAACCGATTAGACTGCTGCGCTAAGGGTTACAGGTTCGTTTCCCGCGCGGTACAAATAATTGTGCAATCCACAGCTGTTTGTCCTGAATCTGGGTATTTGTCTACGTAAATTGTGTAGATGTATAAAATTTTCGCCTTTATAATATTAGTGAGATATCCACAACATAACACCATTACAGTATATAACAAAATTATGTATAAGTTATATTCATAATAGGCTACCTCGTTGGTCTAGTGGTCGCTAAGCGCGACTGCTGAGCACGAGGAGCGTTCGAATCCCGGGTCGGGCAAAGTGTCACTGGGTTTTTCCATTAGGTAATTCTCAATGGCAGCACGGAGTCTGGATTTGTGCCCGGTTGATGGCAATAAGCTCGCCCCCTATTACTTGGGACCTAAAAACATAACTGGCGAAATGTGGGTGTACTATATGTGCACCTCTTCCTACCCCTTCGGGGAATACAGGCGTGATGTTATGTTTTTTTATGTACATTCATAATTATCCTTACCGAACCAAGGTTTTGATAGTCGTCGTAGGGCAAGTTTCTTGCTCCTCTCCTGGTAATCGTTTTCTTCCAGGCTTTACTAACTTCATCTTCATGATCAAGCTTACTGAAATACAAAGATATATTTAATAATTTGCCCCTATAACGTAGATTTAAGCTTTGATGTTACTAATACAACATTTAACCTTCAAATACGGCACAAATTATAGCATACTACATTAGATGACACATGGACGTAAGATGGACATGCCGCGCTATTCTTTGTTCAACAGTGGACGTCTTCTGGCTGATGATGATGATGAGCGTGCCACTTTCGGGCCTGTTTACCTATCTAGCTGTTTCCATGATCTCTTAATTCTCTGTAAGAGAAGAGGCCTGCAGTAGGACAGTTATAGGCCGGTATTATAACAGAGACTTAGTAGAAAGAAATATTTTTTTGTCTCGACTATAAAGTAACAAAGAATGAGCCGAAAAAGGTAGGTGTATGCCACATCCCTGCCATCCTCAGGAATACTCGTGGTAACTCTCTACGTTGGTATATCCATACTAATATTATAAATGTGAAAGTAACTGTATCTGTTACGCCTTCACGACTAAACCGCTGGACGGATTTAGATGAAATTTGGCATGTAGTTTAAGACCCGAAGACATAGGCTGCTTAACGCGGGCGCAGCCGCGGCAAAAGCTAGTGAATCACTATAATATTATGTATCAATACATGAATGTTCCAATTCGCCTTGAACTTTAAACGCATCGTAATCCAAAGTATTAGACATATCTACAACAGATCCATCAACGGATTACCTACCGACAATTATATCATTATCTTGAAAAAAGTTACGTTTTTCAATAAATTAGGGATTACAAGTAATACCGGAATCAATTTATGACTTGATTGGTGATAATTATCGTGTTTTATCGTCTCATCGTTTCCTGTCACTCATATTTTAATAGAATTTTTGGACATGCTTTGATACTAACAATAAAATCATGACCTGACTTCAGACGTTAGTTATCATTACTAAAAATGGTGACGGAAAACATCGTGAGGAAACCGGCACACCTGAGAGATTTTTCAACGGTGTGTAAAGCCATATCAGAGGCATACAGGCGGTTTAAATTCTGACACCAGGTTGTTTATCAACCATACGATAAGAAGAAGTAAAACTGGCATATATATAGTATATAATATGGATAACACTCACTGAAGTTATTACAGTAAAACAAAATTAAAAATGAGATTGACAATTACTATTAGAAAAATTACGTCATTCCCATAAATTTCATAGTCTATTGGATTTCTATCCGACAGACGTTTTGCCGCTAGTCTAGGTCTTCTAGCGACATTATATTTATCTTTGAGGAAGAAAAGCCTTTTCAAATATTTTTCTCCAGCCATTGTTTTACAACGCGTCTGAAACTAGCTAAGCTCTTGTTATTTCTAACTCTAACTAATCTGAGATGAATATAAATGTATTGAACTTTATATATATTTTTTTCTGCTCTAAGAAGAGGAACTACTCGAATGTTTGGGAAATCGATGTTTTTCTATTCGATTAATACGAGTAGCTCGTCTGGTATTTAAAAAAGAACTATAGAATCAACCTACTACACAACCATTCTTGCCTAAATATCGAAATTTTAACATCTATGCTTATCCTTTCGAAAAATACAACTGTGAAGACAGAATACCTACTTCTAGCGACTTTGTACCAAAAAATATCACAATAAGCCTAAAAAAATGTATCCTCAAAGTAAATCCTTTTATCAAAAGATTTCACAATGCTAATTAGGCACGAAACAACCAAATGAATAGCCGTGAGCAAATTCAATATTTGAATGCCAATACTTTTTATAAATCTGCTTTTGGCTTTAACAAGGGGAAACCAAAAAATACATGATAATAAGAAAGGATAAAAATTATGACTAATGATGAAGATAACAAAACACATAATGTTGAAGGGAACATACAAAGGAATTCTAGAAGGACAATAACGAAATATAGTACAGAATTCATGTCAACCCATCTTTCATCGTAGTAATAAGGTGGAAAGAATAAATTTAAAAAACAATGAACTGAAAAATGAAGAAACTTTAACTTTAACTACAGAAACAAACCCAGGGCGAAATAGCATCAAACTGTTTCCCCTCGTCGCTATCATTTAGTAACATTCCCAAAAGATATCAATATGGATTTCTTATGGTTCCATCGAAAAATATCATTTCTCGAACGAAACAAAACAGAAATATGATCATAATGACAATAATAAAACAGATACTTTCTTTCTATAAAGACGACTTTTATATCGCACAGCGTATGTCAGTCCTAACGTACCCTAAACTAAGTAGCTCAAACAAACAAGGTCAGTGTAACAGGGCCATGAACTCAAACCACCTTCTAGCAACTGAGATTGGTTAATATTTGATGGAATGTCCCTATATTCTTCTTCAATTCCAAAGCCCTAAACCACTTACTTCTATCAGCCTCATATCAAAGACATTCCGTCAACAAGAGATGAACAGATGGTAGCAATCGAAACTTACGCCTTAATGTTGTCAGCGTGGATGCTGTAGGATATGCCCAAGTTCTCCAAGGTCTTGGTAAAGGCTTCCTGGTAATCTGGCTGCACCAGCACAACTCCCTCACCTTGCACGCTGGGTGAGCTTAGGAAGTCCAAACGAAGCTCCTCGGCTTTGGAGCGCAAGCTCTGCAGCTGGTCTCCATTGGCAGGTCCTACGAAGTAGGACTTCCAACTGAAAGGATATTTTTGTTTGGCATTTAGTTCTTGGAAACAAAACAAAATCTTTTCGTGGTCAATAAAATGAATTCTTGGTAATGTATGTATAACCTATACTATACCTAGGTAATTGTTTTTATTTTTGTTGATTAACAAAAAGAACAATGTTCATATTGATCACGATTAGTTTTATTCACTCTAAAATTATTATTTTCTCATAACCACAATCAATGAAAGTTGATGGAAACAATAATATCCAAGTATATTATAATCATTATGGAAACTGACCCTCAAGATTACAAAATTAATCTAAAATCAAGAGTTCTTCTTTACAGAAAATAATTTAAGATTAGTAGGTATGTTCCTCATGATTTTCAAACTGTCACTTCACATGTTAAAAATCTAAAAATGAATAACACAAATAGTATTTCAAGTCAACTAACCCGATGTACTGTTCATGCTTGGCATAAGCCAAAGCAAACAGAGCCGTAAGCACCAGTAACTTCATCATAACAAAGTATCAGTATTACGCCCATCATCATATTTATACAGCATGATTTTAATTATCTATACACTTAAGGACATTGTTATTCGCCCATCTTTTTTATCTATTGAATTTCGGACAGCATTCAAATTGCATCATTCTGTTACTGGGATGTCAGATAGGCATGGTCACGTAAAATGTTGGTATCCAGCTACACCCATTGAAGCTGGAAGCATACGACTCCAAGAAAGAGATGTCAAGTCGCTGAAATGACTCAGAGATTGACAGAAGCAGACTGAGGATGACACTCGCATCCTCAGTCTGCTTGTGACCACGGCCGGTGTAACTCAGGCGAAACGTGAAGCCAAAAATTAATAAACTTGTGTTCGCGTTCATTCCCGTGTCGTTTTTTTCTATTACAAAAATATTATTTTGTTGCCAATAATTTGTCTTACAGTATACCTTATTTAAATACTAAAGCTCAGCTATCTTTATATCTATATGACTACCAGCAGTATATAACTATTATCATAACTAGTCATTGTAAAAACCAACGTTTAATAAATCCATTTCTGGTCTAATTTTTATGGAAATTTTGTAGATTAAGGGATTATTAGGCCTCTTCATTGCTACTGCTTAAAGTATCTAACAATAAGATAAATAGTTGTGTCTGTCATTAGGGGGAGGGTTCACAAGTTGTCGTTCATAGGGGGTGTGGCGCTCTAAGTGGGAGGCCTTTGTTCAACAGTGGACGTCTTCCAGATGATGATGAAGAAATTAACTGTAAAAAAGCACATTAAACTACATAAAAATTAAACTGGCTCGTTGGTCTAGTGGTTAGTGACCCTGACTGCTAAAGCCGGAGGTCGTGGGTTCGATTTCCACCACACTAATAAATGCGAGCGCCTACAAATTTTATTATAGCAAAATATTGAGCTCACTCAGATCAACTTATTTCTCCTAAATTAAACATAGGGGCATTGGATTTCATCTTGATTTTATTTTTTGAATAAATATGTAAGTTTAGTTTAAGTCAGCTCACAGCGTTATTATCTAGTGGTCGCGTGACTGCTGAGCATGAGATAATAGGTTCGAATTCCGGGCCGGGCAAAGTGATATTGCGTTTTTCTTTAAGCAATTCTCAGTAGCAGCACGGAGTCTGGATTGTGACAATGACAGGTTGATGGCAATAGGCTTGCACCCTATTACTTTGGGACCTATTACATAACTGGCGAAATTTGGGTGTACTGTCTACACCTTTGGGGAATACAGGCGTGATCTATTGCAAGTAACTTATTTAATTAACTTGAAAAAGCAGGTTCCTATCTCAACGGTATTTTGGAATGTATAATTAATTTTAACGTATCTAAGAGTGATTGTTTCTGAGATGAAGAAGGAGAAATGTGTCTCTTCTTGTTCCACACTTTCTTTCATATATACACAAAGTTACGTCTGCTTCCCAGAGGGGTAAACAGAGACAATGGATTTCCATTTGCTAAGATCCTGACGAACTTCTTTCGCCTCATTCATTCGCATCACATTCTTCATACACACTCATCAGTTAAGGGTACTCCTCACTAAACCCTTTTTTCTTTTAACATAACATCACGCCTGTATTCCCCGAAGGGGTAGGCAGAGGTGCACATATAGTCACCCACATTTCGCCAGTTATGTTTTAGGTCCCAATGTAATAGGGGGCGAGCCTATTGCCATCAACCGGGCACAAATCCAGACTACGTGCTGCTACTCAGAATTACCTAATGGAAAAACTTAGTAACACTTTGCCCGACCCGGGATTCGAACCCAGGACCTCGTGCTCAGCAGTCGCGCTTAGCAACCACTAGACCAACGAGGCAGTCACTTTTTTCTTTTATTTATAAAAAAATAACTTTTACAGAACAAATAGAGAAAATCGTGTAACTTCTTTGTAATCCCATAATCTTCTGCCGGGAATGAATCTTCGACCGTTAACACCGACAGCTACGCACTGAGCCATTAAGGTAATCGGGCCGATATCTAATCTGTATTACCCGAAAATATCTGATAACATTTAATAATATTGATATTTGACACGTGATTGTTCAGTTGCTAAGTTCTTCTTATAGGGATTGTTTAATTGTTGTTATTTGTGGTCACTAGAACACTATCTTGGAACACTAAATTATTTATAAATAAGTTTATATTAAAAATACTATAACTTTTTGAATACCAAACTTTTAAATCAGCTAGGCTCGAAGTACATGTAAAAACAAATCAAACAAGCCCTAACTCAATGGGGTTGCGTCATTTCATTACAGTGTTCTAAAGACCACCTTCTACTCCATCATTAGATCAGCTCATAAGTACCATAATATTATATTGTCACTAAACCTACATATGTATGCAAAATTTCGTTTCAATAGGATGTCAAGAAGTGGTTCTTATTTAGATTGCAAGATTTGACCTTAACAAAATTACATACATACAAACATTGCAAGTTAAATAAAAGCTTGTAAATATAACATCACGCCTGTATTCCCCGAAGGGGTAGGCAGAGGTGCACATAAATATAGAACACCCACATTTCGCCAGTTATGTTTTTAGGTCCCAATGTAATAGGGGGCGAGCCTATTGCCATCGACCAGGCACAAATCCAGAGTCCGTGCTGCTACTGAGAATTACCTAATGGAAAAATTCAGTAACACTTTGCCCGACCCGGGATTCGAACCCAGGACCTCGTGCTCAGCAGTCGCGCTTACCAACCACTAGACCAACGAGGCAGTCAATGAACAACAAAAATGACAGCGTTATACGATTGATGAAATTTTACCTGTCACTGTCATTTGCCTGTCAAACTTGTGTTGACTTTGTTTGCACCCCATATTGATTACTGTTAACTGACATTTTTTTTTTCTTTCTTTTCTTTTAATAATAAAACGTCGCCCCACACTAGGAATTTCTCCTGTATCGTAGGTGCGTTTCACGAACATGAAATATTCACATACACAAACACCCAGACTCGGGACAAACATCTGTGGTTCGCACAAAGTTTTGCCCCGTGCGGGAATCGAACCTGCAACCCTGAGCGCAGCAGTCCAATCGCTTAGCCACTGCGCCAATCAGGTCTTCAAATTACACCAATACTCGCCGCTATTATGTGACAGTTGGATCAGCGCCAAATCAATATTACTATCAAGATAACTTAAGGATCTACCAATCATTTTAATGCTACGTAATATTTTAATTCTCTGATTAAGGTTTCTTTAATCTGTGACGTAATTACTAAAATTACTACTCTATGTACATAAAACATACATAAAAACATAGCATCACGCCAGTATTCCCCGAAGGGGTAGGCAGAGGTGCACATATAGTACACCCACATTTCGCCAGTTGTGTTTGTAGGTCCCAATGTATTAGGGGGCGAGCCTATTGCCATCAACCGGGCATAAATCCAGACTCCGTGCTGCTACTGAGAATTACCTAATGGAAAAACCCAATAACACTTTGCTCGACCCGGGATTCGAACCCAGGACCTCGTGCTCTGCAGTCGCGCTTAGCGACCACTAGACCAACGAGGCAGTCTGTATATATGTATGAATAAACTTAGTTATGCTGGTATATGTTAGGTGTACCGGTGTCCAAAAAATGCGGAAACCTCTAAGATTTCTGTTTGCTTCGCATCTGGCCCATTTACTCGTAAGATCAATACAGTCATCGACCAATTTCTTTAATGAA
Organism: Abrostola triplasia; assembly: GCA_946251915.1. Taxonomy (NCBI): domain Eukaryota; kingdom Metazoa; phylum Arthropoda; class Insecta; order Lepidoptera; family Noctuidae; genus Abrostola; species Abrostola triplasia. Next base: position 9,848,324 of record OX276440.1, on the reverse strand, counting down.
TCATTTTTCAAATTCCTAGCACATAAGCAATTTTTAAATTCATAAAATTGACATCTTCTTATCGTCTGGTTGATGAACAAGCTGGTATCAGTTTAAACCGCATGTAGGCTTCTGACAAGATTTTACACACCGTTGGAAAATCTCTCAGGTTACGTCACGATGTTTTCCTTCACCGTTTTTAGCAACTGATCATTAATGGATAGTACGCACATGAACGTTGAACTTGCGATCTTAGACTTAGCAGTCCAATGGTCATACCAGTCGGCTATCGCAGCTTTTTTGCATAATATATAAACGAGTCACCGGAGTCGGACGCTTAAGTCCGAAACTAGTTATGCATTCTCAAAAAAACATTATATTATGGGTAATGACTGAAATAAATCATTATTGATTGGTATCACACACAAGTAACTTAAGTGATATCCACATTATTTGTAAGTAACTAATCAGAAAAGTGTTGACAGGCCTCCCACCAGGTGGACCGATGATATCGTGGCAGTTGCGGGCAACCGGTGCATGCAATTGGCAAGTTGTCGTTCATTGTGGCGTTCTTAGGGGGAGGCCTTTGTCCAATAGTGGACGTCGTCCGGCTGATGATGAATGAAATAAGACAAGATTAAATAAAAAACGAGTTTTCACAACCTTTTATGTTTAAACATTTTTCCAGCTCTTCTGGCTCCTACAGCGATGGCTTCCCAGGTCTCTTGACATACCTGCTTAATGTACTTAGGTTTCAGGTGGAAACCATCTGAATAGTTCAAAAGACCGGGCAATTCATAAGTGTACGACAGAGGTACTCCAAGCTGATGGGCATAGTCTTCTGAAGCTCCAGACACTTGGTAGTTCAGCAACCTAGCTGAATTGCCAACAATGTACTTCGGGAAATTCGAAAGAGAGTGCTGAGCAATCTTATAAGCCATTGTCACTGCTACTATGTGATAGCCAAAAAGATTCGCAGGTATAGACCCATTATGTCCCCATGGGTATAGAATCATGCTACCATAACTGTGCATGGAAAGATATAAAGCCATACGATGGCCGTATTTTTTTAAGATGTATGCGATGACCCTGGTTTCTATTTCTGAAAACGGTTTGGACCCTGCGTAGGTCTCAGAGCAAGGGTCGCCAGCACCGACAGTGTTCCAGAAGAAGTCAAAGTTACGGTTGATGTCGACACCGGGACAGGTATTGCTGAGTCTGTGTTGGTCAGTTGAGCGAGTCTTGCGCCAGAAGCGACTCTGAAAATAGAACAAAAAAATAATTCTGATATAGGTAAATAATGTACAATATTCGAATGCCTCGTTGGTATAGTGGTTGCTAAGCGCGACTGCTGAGCACGAGGTCCTGGGTTTGATTCCCGGGTCGGGCAAAGTGTTACTGGGTATCCCATTAGGTAATTCTTAGTAGAAGCACGGAGTCTGGATTTGTGCCTAGTTGATGGCAATAGGCTCGCCCCCTGGGGAGGTTCCGGAGTTGTTCTTTTTAGAGGTCCCGGGACTTCCCTTGTTCGTGCAGATGGTGACCACCGGGGTGGTTTTAGTGAGGTAGAAATCCCACACTCCCCAGTCCCTACCACATAGGGGCCGGGGGCCTTTTGAAGGTTTCCCCCCGAAAACAAAAAATAAAAAAAGGCTCGCCCCCTATTACATTAGGACCTGAAAAAAAAACATAACTGGCGAAATGTGGGTGTACTGTATGTGCACCTCTGTCTACCCCTTCGGGCAATACAGGCGTGATGTTATTTTATGTGTCTGCAATATTTAGAAAATAGCATACATAGCAACAGGCATACGAACTGTTGTAAAAGTGAATTTGTATCCATCAGGGTTCGCGACAGGCAGAAGAATCCAGTCGAACCTCGACAAAAGGTCATATTCGGTGACGTTTTCGACCAACTTATGGATGGCCCAGGTGACGGTAGGGGGAGAGATCCATTCTCTAGCGTGGCTGCCTCCTTCGATAAAGATAATTGGCTTGCTCTTGTCTCTGAAATTCGTGGTGGAGATCATGATAAACTTGATTGGTCGACCTTCGAAGGAGTATGCGGCATTCACAACGGTTGCCACGTCGGGATAGAAGCTTGCAATATACTCCAAATAGCTGTCAATCTGTTAGTAGAAAAGAGAAATTTATTTTTAAGTTATTTTTGCAATAAGTAATTTCTTAACAACGATTTTAGGTTTGAATAAATTATACCTAAAACTTAATTAAAAAGACAGTAAAACATATACAGTCATAGAAATATCTACTGTCTCGTAGCAAATAAAAGTGACTATTCATTATCATCAGCCGGTAGACGTCTACTGTTGACCAAAGGCCTCTCCTTTCGGTAAGGGAGAGGAGGTGGCGATAATTCTCACGCTTGGCAAGCGGCTCGGGGATCGCAGCATCGGTAGTGAAGTAACAACAGACGCTGCTGCCCATCTTCTGGAATTTCCCTTAGTCGCCTCTTACGACACCCACGGGAGGAAAGGGGGTGGTCAATTCTAGGCCGGATACCACTCGGCAAAGGTTAATGAATCAGGTCCAAAGTAAACTGCAACCACAACCTACTCAACTCAATCACTTCAGCACAGTTTAGAGTCTCTTGAGGGTCATGTAGTAAACACTTATATAAACTTACAACTTCAAGTTCCTGGTAATTGTCATATGGTAAATACTGGTAGGTGCTGTCTGTCATCAAGTCTCTCCGGTGCTTCTCAAGAAGGAGGTCGTCGTAGTCCAGTTGCCTGCACACAGAGCATTCGAGAACACCTATTTTTTATTTTACACTTGTAACTGAAAAGAAACAAGCAAGTCTAGAATTATCTTAAGTTAAGCTAGTGATATTAAGAAAATTCTAGACTGTTGTTTTCTTTTCAGTTTTTTTTGCAATTAGGTTTTATTATTTACTATATATTCCGGTTATACTTACGGGTGTATTCGGGAATGCCCGACTAGTTTCGGACTCGACCGGAACCCTTATTCATGAGCTGATTACGCGGCAGAGTCGCGAGCCGAACTGGGTTAGGTTTTATGTTTTATATAAATTTCTTTTTTTATTACCAACATTGTTTTTCCGTCTATTAAAAACCTTACCTTTTAACATCATCAGCATGAATCCTGTAGTTGATTCCCTCGGCTTCAGCATCTTGTTCGAAGCCAGCTTGATGTTGAGGCTTCACCAGGAGCACTCCCTCGCGGCCTAAGATCGGATGGCTTAGAATGTCTAGCTCATATCTGTCTATCATGAACCGTAAAGCTTTGGAATGGCCCTCGGTGACAAGCCCCACGTAGTAGGACTTCCATCTATAATATATTAGGATATGTTGGATTTTCTCCCCTTTACTTATAAACGATGCTAACGTGTGTCTTAAGGTAACTACTTTTTAAATCTATTGGCATCCCTATTCTTTGACAAACAAACGAAAGTGACAGGTATAATTTAATCAATTGTTCAAGACTGACAATTTTTAGAAGTAAATGGGTCTGTGTATAACGCTATAGTGGTATCAAGCATTCAGTCTACCATAGGGGTAACCTCATATTGCAATTTATCAGCCGTACTTTCAATAATTAAAAGCAAGTATCAAAAAATTCGATGCTCTCAAAGAACGTCTATAATTAATCAAATTAAGTCTTGTAAAACTGCATTGATAGATTGCGAAAATTAACAAAAGTAATGATTCCAAGCACACAAGTGAAACCGATACAAGAAATGTAGAAGTTACTGATAATAAAACAATTGGAACTACTGTTGCCAATGCAGCTGATAAAAAAGTAAACAAACCTAAGGATGTTTATCTTGATTCGGATAAAACATTCATAAGTGCAGAACTGATATAGATTACGATAACTATAAAAAAACCATTTGTACTAAATGACGTATCCTGTGTCACCGATATTGATGATACATGTAACACTGTAGATAGAGCATTGTATTTCTTAAACTTCATCATCCAATGCATCCACAAACGACTGCTTTCTTCGTCTAGTGGGCTCTAATCCCGAATCAGGCAAAGTTTGGGGTTCTAAAATTGGTAATTCTCAGTAGCAGCATGGAGTCAGGATTTGTGCCTATATGGCAATAGGCTCGCGACTTTTGGAACTACAACATAACTGGCGTAATGTGGGTGTACTGTATGTGCACCTCTACTTACGTCTTTGGAGAATACAAGCGTGATGTTGATGTTATGTGTCCACAAAATATTGAACATCATGAAGAAGATGTGATGATCAAAATCGACAAATAAATGCCATTCCTGTCACCCCTTATCACCTTCGAAATGGCCGGAAAAATAATATTTCGGTCTCGTCCTATCGTGTCGATATGGGTTAGTATTATCATATAACTGAGCTAAGATAAAGAACTAAAGCCATGCAAGTTGGCAGAAGAGTGACAGAAGACAACAATTTAGTATCATCTAATGTTGGCACTTATTCACTCAATGCACTCCAAAATTACATAGTAACAACAATATTTGCTTTACCCAATACAACTACAGGAACTCATGAAACAGTACCAACCCAATGTATTCTTCATGTTTGGCACAAACCAAGGCAACTGCTGCGAGTACAAATAACTTCATGGCGACCGACTATTCGCTTGCGTCTCCATCCGAATTTGTGTCACCATTCTCCAGGCAATTCACCCACTATCAAAATTTTAGTCAATTCACCAACGTCATTTGGAAGATCCAATATTTTCTTAAAGGTTCCAATTTAGTTTTGTTTGTTATTATTTTTGTTTGCGTTAAATAACAAGTTCTTTCTAGTTATGAATTACGTTTAGTCATGGCTACTGACGAAACAGTTATCTCACGCGTCATTGTCAAAACTCATTACGATTTTAATTAGGCATAATTATTTGGATTAGATCAGTAAATTAGAATTTTAATCTTTCCGCAGGAGTCAATATTTCGCCTTATTATTAACAGGCTTCTTTTTAATATTGAATAGTTGTCGATAAATCTTTATGCATCACTACATACACAATTAAGTTCTTGATTACATTTTCTGCGTCGTTGGCGTTTCGATAATTGGGTATTTGGATAAGACGCTGCAGCCATATAATTTGATTGCATTGATTTATAAGATTCTGCAACTGAAGGCCCGCAGACCTAAATATTATGGGAAGCGAAATTTAGGATCTCTTTAAAAGAATTTGGCGCGCACGGCGAAGTGGGAAATATGGCATTAAATATTTAGAAAAAAAATGCTTTTTGACAGACAAACTGCCAACAAAGTGATTTTATAATGGTTTCCTTTCTTATAATAAACGGAATCTAAAAGCACTTACGACATTAAAGTATTCGAGTACTTGCCTGGCTTGTGCATAATTGATGGACCTGGTTTTTTAAACGTCACCTCACACTAGGAATTTTCCATATATCGTGCGTTTCACAAACATGAAATATCACATAACAAACACCCAGAACAACAAATTTTCGTCCCGTGCGAGAATAGAGACGACATTCCCAATCAAGCGCTGCAGTCCAATCGCTTATCCACTGCGCCAATCAGGTTGTAGAAGAAATCCTATGACTTGGAACTCTTTAAAATGTAGACGTCTCGCTTCCACAGCAGAAGGTGACTGCAATGAAAGGTCTAAAACCCGCAATAGGGCTAATTAGGTATCATAACCATATCTACAATCTAAATTAGCTTGAAGTCCTAATGTAGTTATTCTAATTTTTCATTTTACGACTCCAAATGTAACATCATCGTCTTCATCTGACTAACATCCACACGACAAAAAGAACAATATCAAAAACAGTGCACTATCGTCAAAGACTTCTGATTCCTCTGAACAGACATCCAAATAAAAATCTACGAAATGAACATCCCATTTTTCAGTTGGTTAAAAATGTATGATCATTACCTTGTTTACATTTCTAATCATTGTCAAAACTATCAAAATTTATCGAAATGCCAAAGGCATTCTCTGCCAGTCCACCCAAAGATCGTTATTCTTTCATCCTGGCATAAATGATCTGACATAATTTGATGTTTACAGTAGTTAGAGAGAACTGTGCCTTTGGCATCATTTTTCATGTCTATTTATCCAAATAACAGTTTAAAAATTTTCCCTTAGAAAATTCCTAATACTTACTTTTTCCTTTTCACCTAAATTTATGTTGATGGACTTTTTCTACGCGACTTATGGACGTGTAAGACGAAAACTAAGTCCGTCATTAAAATCTTATCGCTCTGATATAATGAATGAACACTAATCACTAATTAAATGATTTGGATAAAATGTATAATCTTGTTTGTTAATTATCCTAATGAGTAAATAATAATACATACCTACTATAGTCACATGTGAAATGCAGATATTTATGTTTAGCGCAGTGTTGTTTTATTAGTTTTTACATAATAATTTATGCTTGTTGGAAAATAGACCTATTCTTACAAATATTTTCGTGGCGTTTTCTTTCAGTTAATTAATATTCTCTCAAATAATATTTTGTTATTTTGATGGTATAAATCGGCGTTTATTTAAATTTTTACCATCCAGTATTTTAGCTGTCGTTCATTGTGGCGTTCTATGGGTGAGGTCTTTGTTCAACAGTGGACGTCTGCCGGCTGATGATGAATGTCCTGCCCTGACTTTTCGAGAAGAAAAGATTAGATAACTGCAGTTATATCGTAAACTAATAAACGTGTAAAAGACTCCAAAATCACTGACAACACTAACATTAGGACCCGTGTTTAAGTCCGATACTGTGAGGAATCCCCGAATACACACCTGAGTAAAAACCGGCATTAGTTGGGCTGGTGTCACAGCTGTCCGGGATACCCGTACGGGTCACCCGTATACTGGAGACCCGTATTTGTATTGCGTGCAGGGCTCCGAAACGAGGGCTCTGTAGTATACGGTTGCTAGGACGCGGGTAGCGGTGTGCGAGCTCTACCCGGGTCGCGTACGGACTGATCCGCGTCGCTGTGTAACAACGTTCTAGCTCCTCACGTGTGTCTCCGTTCCGGAGGCCTGTACGGTCCAGCCTTAATAAAAATGTTATTGTCTATATACCTACTGACGCACGTGTCTTTTCGAGTAATTATGCGCAATTATAATCTTTTTGGAGGCGAAATAACATCAAGATTAACTCAAGATTTGAGATTAAGACTTTGTAATTCACAAACCGGATTAATGATAGACGAGGTCGTCTTAATGTCACCTTTTTCATTCATTTTCTTACTCTACGACACCTTTCTCATCTCTTGGCGGTTTTTTTCCATTCAGTAATCTTTAGTAGCCAAGTCTGGATGCACAGGTGATGGCAACCAGCTTCCCTTTGAAATAGGACCGACATAACTGGTGAAATATGGGTGCATTATACCTTAAAGTGCCCCAACTGCCTATCCTGCGGGTGGGTATGGCGCCTAATGGGTTAGTATCGCTATGGTGCAATAATATAATCAACGCAACCACATAATAGTATGTCACAGTAAAACTCTTGAACGGGCAAAAGTGAAAACGTCTAAATTATCTTAGAAATTAATTAGGAACTCGGTTCATGTGTTCTGAGTGAGTTTTATTCTTAAAAATTTTCTGGCTGACAGACCAATATAACAGTTTGAACTTTTATTTGAATTTTCTTCTTCTCTCACAGGTTTGAATAGCGCGTGTCCATATTTTTTCTTTCCTTTATCAATTTTAATTTCTCCTTCAAGATTTTATGGTGTTTTATATCGATCAACCAAAATTTAGCCATTTAGTCAGCACTATTACAATATTTTTTTAGATTATTATTGTAAGATATGCCGATCACAACTTTGAAAATTTGTTGGATTTTTTCAAATTGATAAAGGAAATTTGAAAAATGATGGACACGAGCGGGATTTGAACCCGCGACCTTCGTACCGTGGCGCTGCTCTAACCTTGGTTATAATTTTTCAAAATTCCTATATCAATTATGACTCAAGCTTAGCATACGCAACATACAAAAATGACACTAAAAGTCAGGATTTTTTCAACTTTTGCAGTCAAACGTGCATTTGACCAGTTAAGAGTTTTGACTGTAACATAGGTACATTTTTATGATTATTTGTGAACAGGTACTAATTACAATATATTTAGCCTTCCTGCGTAGAATCGGAACTGATAAATCTCAGAGCAGATAACTATGTTATCAGTACACAAAACTTATAAATAGTAGAAAGATATTTCTTCGCGCATTCTATCACCATGAAGTTATTTGTACTCACGACATTAGTGGCTTTGGCTGTTGCCAAACATGAAGAATACATCGGGTTAGTACTATTTTGTCACCAATATTTACGTCCGAAATTGATATCCGACTGTCCGTGTTTAAGTGCTAGTGATGGACTGTGTGCAATAACTTCTCCGAGATTGCGTGCTGCACTAAAATAACTAAAGAACGAAATTATAATTTTGTATTTGTATAATTTTATATTTGTGAAGCGCACCCACGACACAGGAGAAATTCCTAGTGTTGGGCGACATTATAAAAAAAAGAAAATTAAAAAAGAAACCTTGCATAATTTCCAGTTACCAACATCAGATTAATTACAATATAATTGTTGTGGTTACCAATATCTACAGGCGAAATTATAACTTTCCCGTTTCTTACAGATGGAAGTCCTACTACGTGGGGCTCGCCACCAAGGACCACTCCAAAGCCTTCAGGTCCATGGTAGACAGATACCAGCTCGATGTTCTGAGCCACCCGATCGTGGGCCGCGAGGGAGTGCTCCTGGTGAAGCCTCAACATCAAACTGGCTTCGAACAAGATGCTCAAGCCGAGGGAATCAACTACAGGATTCATGCTGATGACGTTAAAAGGTAATGACTTTTTTGTGCAAACCAATAATTTTGTATAGGTATACAAAATTATTATTAAATTATATAGTATATTTTTTTCTGATTATGGCTAGTAGTTTCGGACGTATAACATACAATCACGCTAGTAAACTTCAAAAGATCTAGCAGGTAAAAAAGTTTTATCCTTGGCAAGAATTTCAAATCTGTTACAGGCACTAAAATGTTTAAATGATTACGAACATCTATAATTTTGTATGACAACCATAAGCGAGTGCGTTTTAACTTCATGTCAAAAACGTTTGTTAATGATAGATATGGATTATGATTCTGTTTTCGTAACTAATAGTACATCATCATCATTATCAGCCGTAAGACGTCCACTGTTTACATCACGTCTTATTTTATCGCCGCTTTATTGGATCTCAGTATTAATTATTTATTGTCAGGGCCCTTGACTATGATGACGAGCTTCTTGAGAAGCACGACAGAGACTCCATGAGCAGGAACAGCGGTCGCCGGTTACCATATGACAGCTACCAGGAAATTGAAGCGGTGAGTGAAGCGTAATTTAACAATCATGTGTGTTTTATTTGTGGAAATCGAACCTTTATTACTGAGACCAGACCACCCAAATACCTACCACTGACCATTCTTCGAAAATCGATTTCAATAGATCATGTTTGCAGATCGATGCCTACCTGGACTACATTGGTAACCAATACCCCAACGTGGCAACGGTTGTGAATGCTGCCAATTCCTTCGAAGGTCGTCCCATCAAGTACATCAAGATCTCCACCACCAACTTCGAGGACGAGAGCAAGCCTGTTATCTTCATCGACGGAGGTATCCACGCCAGAGAATGGATCTCTCCCCCTACCGTCACCTGGGCCATTCATAAGTTGGTCGAAAATGTCACCGAAAATGATCTTCTGGATAGATTTGATTGGATTCTACTGCCTGTCGCCAACCCCGATGGATATAAGTTTTCGTTTACGAATGTAAGTATATAATATAATATTCTCGATAAATTAAAATAAGCACCCAAAACCTCAGAAAATTATATTTCGTTTTCTGTTTTCAGAGTCGTTTTTGGCGTAAGACTCGTTCAACCGACCAGCATTCACTCAGCGGCTTCTGCCCAGGTGTCGACGGCAATCGTAACTATGACTTCTTCTGGAACACCGTCGGTACCAGTAACACGCCTTGCTCAGACGTCTTTGCCGGTTCTAGAGCCTTCTCAGAAATCGAAACGAGGGTCGTCAGAGATATTCTTCATGAGTATTTGCATCGTACTGCTTTGTACCTCACCATGCACAGTTTTGGCAGCATGATTTTATACCCATGGGGGCATGACGGGTCTCTTTCCCAAAATGCTTTCGGACTACACACTGTAGGCGTTGCAATGGCAAATACAATTGATCGGAACTCTTTACCTAATTTCCCGAGGTATGTGGTTGGAAATTCTGTCTTAGTCATAGGCTACCCAGCGGCTGGAGCATCAGAAGACTATGCTCATCAGATTGGAGTACCTCTAACCTACACTTTTGAACTGCCTGGTCTTTCAAGTTCTTTCGCTGGTTTCCATTTAAATCCTGCGTTAATTGGACAAGTATGTCGTGAGACGTGGGAGGGTATCATTGTGGGTGCCAGAAGAGCCGGAGATTTATTTAGAAATAAAAGACTTTGAAGGACATATTGTTGTTTTTATTGAACATTTATTACATACCATTTTAATATCTAGTTTATAATAAACTGCTGGTAATCTCTAGTTGTTAGTAGAGGATTAAAACCTAGTTTTCAATTATCGCAAGATAACATTATCAAAATTCTTGTATGGCCACATGACGCTACTACACTTGCTTATTATGGTGACTTCTACTATAATAAAGTAGGTACATTCATTCGATCCAAACGCAGTCATACCTAAGGAATAATAGTTATAAATAAATCAACATGACTTTTTTATCACAATTCAATATCTTATATCTAAAACCGAAGATACATATGTTTAAGAGTAGACTGATATCTGAGTCGGGGAAAGTGTTATAGGATTTCCATTAGGTTATTCTACGTAGCAGCACGAAGTCTGAGTTTGTGGGCTAGTAATGGCAATAAGTCTTCACCCTGTTATATTGGGACATATAACATAACTGGCGAAATGTGGGTGTACTATTGTATAAAAAAAAACAAAATATCTGTAAAGGCACGTGCAAAAAACCATCAACATTCACTAAAAATTATGGACACGACAGAATCGAACCGCGATTTCGAATCTAAGAACTACTCAATCCAACACACTACGCCGTCATGGCGTAGTTTATATTAATCTTACTCTTCCATGTTAGATAACACCATTTGATAAATATTTCAGAGTAGATAAATTTAATCAGTTGAACTATTCAGTATTTGGGTCCAGACGTCGTCTCGTATTTGGAAAAATGAAGTTACTGCTGTTAACTGTGGTTTTTGCTTTAGCTTATGCTAAACACGAAGAATATGTCGGGTTAGTACTATTTTCATCTCTATCTGTTTTCATATCTTCATTATAACTACTTCGTTGTTGACTTCTGTCATACATGATCTAATGGGTGTTGTCCCCATCAATGGACATTAAAGATGGTTGCCAGGGTCTTAAGAAGTTTGCGGACATATGTCCTCACGACTATGTTGGAAGACCTGAATAATGTATTGATAATTTAATTTTATTAGAACCTTTGTAAGGTTGGCAACGGATAGGGATGAGACACACTAAAATTAATTGACCAAACCGTAAGAGATGTCAGGCTTAAAATTTTAATGGTGATGAAGTGATACTGATAGCTCTATAATTAATGGCTGGTGATACAATTAATAAGTTGTTCCTACGTCTTCCGACTGATGATGATAACAATAACCTACGTATTACCAAAATCGCTCAAATTTGTACCATAAGTATATTAAAATTAGTCACGTAAGTCTAGTAATCGATAAGCGTGAGCTGCTGAACATCAGTTCCTGGGTTCCTCGGGCTGGGCAAAGTGAGACTGAGATTTTCCATTCGGTAATTCTTTATAGCAGCACGAAGTCTAGATTTGTGCCCGGTTGATGACAATAGGCTCGACTCCTATTACATTGGGCCTATAACATAACTGAAGATTTTGGGGATATTTTAGTATACCTACACTCACAACACACCTGCCGACCCTTTGGGGAATACAGGTAAGTAAAGTAAGTACAATACGAAAATTGCACGGTTAACGGATACTATGCATAATGAACCTTATGATAAAGCAATATTGTGACTAATTTACAATAATTACAGATGGAAGTCCTATTACGTGGGGCTCGCCACCAAGGACCACTCCAAAGCCTTCAGGTCCATAGTAGACAGATACGAGCTCGATGTTCTGAGCCATCCGATCGTGGGCCGCGAGGGAGTGCTCCTGGTGAAGCCTGAACATCAAGCTTGCTTCGAACAAGATGCTCAAGCCGAGGGAATCAACTACAGGATCCATGTCGACGATATAAAAAGGTAAGAGATCCATGTGGTAAATTACGATTGGCTGCTAACATAAGACTCCGTACCCGCTGAAGGGGTCGGCACTAGAGTAGGTAGAGGTGTACCTATAGTACTCACATCTCACAAGTTATGTTAGGTCGCAATGTTATAGAGTGCGAGCCTATTGCCATCAAGCGGGTACAAATACAGACTCCGTGCTGCTACTGAGAATTATCTATTGGGAAAACCCAGTAACACTTTGCCCAACCCGAGATTCGAGCGCAGGACCTCGTGCTCAGCAGTAGTGCTTAACAACCACCAGACGAAGAGGCAGCTATCAAAATAGGACTTTTCACTAAACTTCATGTTTTCTTTTTTCTTATATACGTATTTCGGATTCTTTTCGGAGTCCTGATTGAAATTGGCTCGCATAAATAACACAGCTATTAATTGTTTTCTGTCCGAATCTGTGTCCAGGGCCCTCGACTATGACGACGAGCTTCTTGAGAAGCACAAGAAGGACTCCATGAGCAGGAACAGCGGTCGTCAGCTACCATATGACAGCTACCAGGAAATTGAAGAGGTTAAGAGTTGCATATTTTTCCATTTTTTGCATACATACATAAAGTCATGCCTGTTCCCCAGAGGGTTAGGCAGAGACCACGGATTTTCATTAGCTACGATCCTGGCATACTTTTTTTGCCTTTTTTTAATAGAGGAGACTCAACAATTATTTCGGCTAGATCTAACTTAATGCGCTCTTGCTTAGCATGGAGAACGTATTAAAGTTACAATAAAAGTCATTTTATATGTAGGAAATTTGAAAAATGCTGTATAATATTAAAAATCTATTCTAATATTATTTTCAGATAATTGACTATCTTGATTACGTTAGACGCGAATATCCTGAGGTAGTCAGCGTGGTGAATGCTGCCAAATCTTTTGAAGGTCGTCCTATCCAGTACATCAAGATCTCCACCACCAACTTCGAGGACAAGAGCAAGCCTGTTATCATCATCGACGGAGGTATCCACGCCAGGGAATGGATCTCTCCCCCTACCGTCACTTGGGCCATCCATAAGTTGGTCGAAAACGTCACCGAAAGCGATCTACTGGAGAGGTTTGACTGGATTCTGTTGCCTGTTGCTAATCCTGATGGTTACAAATATAGTTTCACTAATGTAAGTATATTTAAAGAAAATAAATTAACTATATTCAAAATATATTTGTAAACTCAAGCTTTTAAATAAGCTAGGCTCGAAGTACTTGTAATGACGAATCAAACAAGCCCAAACACGATAGGGTTGCGTCATTTTGTTACAGTGTTCCTATAACCACCTTCGACTCCATCATCAGACCAGCTTGAAAGTACCATAATATTGTATTATCACCAAACCTACATATGAACGCAAAATTTCATTTCAGCACGATGTCAAGAAGTGGTTCTAATTTAGATTGCAAGAATGGACCTAAACTAACTCACATACATACTTACATACAAACATTGCAAGTTACAAGAAATAATAAGAAATTTTAATAATAATAATGTTATGTTCTTCTTCCAGGACCGTTTCTGGCGCAAGACTCGTTCAACTGACCAGCACTCACAAAGCCGTGTCTGCCCAGGAGTCGACGGCAATCGTAACTTTGACTTCTTCTGGAACACCGTCAGTACCAGCGACAACCCTTGCTCAGACGTCTTTGCCGGTTCTAAAGCCTTCTCAGAAATCGAAACGAGGGTCGTTAGAGATGTCCTTCACGAGCATTTGCATCGTACTGCTTTGTACCTCACCATGCACAGTTTTGGCAGCATGATTCTATACCCATGGGGGCATGATGGATCCCTATCCCATAATGCTTTTGGTTTACACATAGTAGGCGTTGCAATGGCAAGTGCGATTGATCGGAACTCTCTGCCTAGTTTCCCAAGATATAGTGTAGGAAATTCAGCGTTGGTCATTGGTTATCCGACGTCTGGAGCCTCGGAAGACTATGCTCATCAGATTGGAGTACCTCTATCCTACACCATTGAATTGCCCGGTTTTTCTACAACAGGAAATGGTTTCCATCTGAATCCAGCTTTAATTGGACAGGTTTGTCGTGAAACTTGGGAAGGTATCGTTGTTGGAGCCAGAAGAGCTGGAGACTTATTTAGTAATAAAAGACTTTGAGTAAGTTATCGTTTTATTGAGAGAATTCCCCTCCGATTAAGGTTCAATATGCACTGGTCTTTTACACAAAATATTTATCAAAATAATATCACATTTGAAGTAAATAAATATTAGTAATTTAAAAAAAAAAATTGCGATGCGTACCTAAAATCTCGATTCATACAAAGCAATTGACAGACTGGACTTAGATTTTACTTAAAGGTAAACAACAATAATCTCACCCTAAAATTGATTAAGGTACTAATTAACTAATTTATTATTTCACCCTACAGTAACCAATCAACAAAACCATGGGAAATCTCCTCAGAAGACTACAAATGACCTAATTTAAAAGCTACTGAATGGAAAATACAAAATGCAATGGATTAGATTATCTTAATCCTATTGATTAATTAAAGCAATCCTTTCCCTGTCCGTTATCTGATGTTTTACGCATATTATAATGAATAGTCTAAATTAAAATAAGTTACTTAGCGTGTATTGGCTCAATGAAGTTCTTTTTGGTATTTTGTTTGTGATTGTAAGGAGTTTTGGCTAAACATGAACTATATGATGGGTAAGGACCCCTAAACCAACGAAGCAGTCAGCAGTAAGAAGCTTAATCAGCAATTATTTATTTTCAGACATGCGATCTACGAAGTAGTCGTGAAGAATGCTGATCAGGTCAAAGAGGTCAATGAATTGGATCAACAGCTGTACCTCGATGTGTGGTCTCATGCGATACCCGGGCATCCTGGCCAAGTACTAGTACCAAAGGCAATTTGAATTTAATGCTTTGTGTAGTGAAGTTTCTGAATGTGACCCTAAAACTATGTATCCATAGTAGTAACCACACATGTTTGTCCCGAGTCTGGGTGGTTGTGTATGTGATATTTTATGTTTGTGAAACGAACCCACGACACAGGAGAAATTCGTAGTGTGGGGCGACGTTTTTAAAAAAAAATTGTTTTTTTTATGTATCTTTACAAAACAACATTTACTTACACACCATATTTCTTATCATAATTATCGATATCGCACACGTCCCATCACTACGCCAGGAGTTTTCAACAGAATGGTAATACGATGTAATCCCGGCGTTGGAAGTTTTCAATGAATTCAGCATACCGCTGCAAACTGCATCTAAAAATATTCTAGTTTGATATTTAATCACTTACCAATATGTTTACTGTCTAAACATCTCTAGTATTTTTCAAAAATCTATGCGGAGATGCACAGTAAGTACACCCACTTTACCAGCTCTGTTATAGGTCCCAATATATGTGGCGTCAGGTCGAGCCTATTGCCAATGCCCGGTAGAAAAGAACAATAAGTTGTGACGAGATATCTAGCCTCCTAAATTATTCTAATGATACCGTTACTTAGGATCCTGTCGGCTGTGATGACAGATCTTGCAATCATTTAGGTCCTAGTTTTAATTCTTTACTATTTACTTTACATTCAATAACTTTTTATTTACAAGGTTATTTACACTTATTTACACACGTTAAAAAATAAATGTATGCAAAAGAAAAAATTAAAACTAAAAATTATGCATCAAAGTATTCCTTCTCATTGCTGTCGATTGGTATGGTGCCCAAATTAGCATTGCCACGTTGAATGGCAATGCTAACTTTATGGCCGAAAAACAAGCCAGCCTTTTGGTCACGTGAAGCGTCAACCAACCGTTTAGTTTATTCTTTACTCAATACTCAAAACTTTACTTATCTTATCCCCCTTGTATATAATAGAGTATCAAAGAATAGAGATGTTAAAAGCCTTAAGAAGTAGTTATCTTAAAACACATGTTAGCATCGTTTATAAGTAAGAGAGAGTGTACTTAGATAACATTCAATTTAATATAAACTAGATATCAATAAAACAAAAATTACTTAATCATCAATCATTTAAATTCTGTTATTTACAAATAAGTCTCCAGCTCTTCGGGCACCCACAATGAATGCTTCCCAAGTCTCATGACATACTTGCTTAATATACTTAGGGTCTAGATGAAAACCTTCCACTTGCCCCGGATGGAGTCCAGGCAATTCAAGGGTATAAGACAAGGGTACTCCAATATAATGAGCATAGTCTTTTGATGATCCAGAACTTTCATAACCTATAACTAGCGCGGAGTTCCCAACAGTGTACCTCGGGAAGTGGGGCAAAGAAATCTGATCGATGGCATTAGCCATTGCAACGCCAACTGTGTGAAGTCCAAAAGCATTATGAGAAAGGGACCCGTCGTGTCCCCATGGGTATAGAAACATGCTACCAAAACTGTGAACGGAGATGTAGAGAGCTATGCGGTGTAAGTTTTCGTGCAGAATATCCCTGACTACTCTGGTTTCAGGTTCTGAGTACACTTCTTCACCGGGATAGTTCTCTGCGCAAGGCGAAGGGTGAACTCCAACGGTGTTCCATTTGAAGTCAAAGTTACGGTTACAGTCGACACCGGGACACAAAAGGCTGAGAATATTCTCGTTCCTTGAGCGAGTCTTACGCCAGAAACGTTCCTGAAATTAAAACAAAAAAGTATTAGATATAACATAACATAACATAACATCACGCCTGTATTCCCCGAAGGGGTAGGCAGAGGTGCACATTTAGTACACCCACATTTCGCCAGTTATGTTTTAGGTCCCAATGTAATAGGGGGCGAGCCTATTGCCATCAACCGGGCACAAATCCAGACTCCGTGCTGCTACTGAGAATTACCTAATGGAAAAACCCAATAACACTTTGCCCGACCCGGGATTCGAACCCAGGACCTCGTGCTCAGCAGTCGCGCTTAGCAACCACTAGACCAACGAGGTAGTCAGTATTAGACAACAGCTGAAATAGCTAAGTAACTCAATTTCAAAATTTTGTAAAAACCGAACAAACTTACTCTTGTAAAAGTGAACTTATATCCATCGGGGTTGGCCACAGGCAGTAGAATCCAGTCAAATCTCTCCAGGAGATCATTTTCGGTGACGTTTTCGACCAACTTATGGATGGCCCAGGTGACAGTTGGGGGAGAGATCCATTCTCTGGCGTGGATACCTCCATCGAAGAACATAACAGGCTTGCTTAAGTCCGTGAAGTTGGTGGTGGAGATCTTGACGTACTTGATTGGACGACCTTGGTAGGACGGGCCGGAAGTCACGACGGTTGCAACGTCAGGGTATTGTTCTCCAATGTAGTCTAAGTAGTCATTGATCTGTAAATAATTTTAAAGGTTGGTCAACAAACTTACCGTGTTAGTTTTCTGTTATTTTCAAAAAACATATAGAAATGTATTTAACTCACCACTTCAATTTCCTGGTAGCTGTCATATGGTAGCCGACGATCGCTGTTCCTGCTCATCGAGTCTTTATCGTGCTTCTCAAGAAGCTCGTCATCATAGTCGAGGGCCCTGGACACACAGGAGGTTGAGGACACGTCAGTGAAGTTCAATTCAAACATTTATTTACCACAAACACATCTATCATTACAGGAAAAAATATAAAAGTTTTAAATCATCATCATCAGAAGACCGGAAGGAAGACGTCCACGGTTGAACAACAACGCCACAATTTAAATGAAAATGGAAGAAAAAAAACTATTCGTAATGTTATTTTAATGTCTTCAAATATATTGGTAAATCCAATAGAAGTTTTATTTATTGTCTGAGATTGAAAAAAAACAAAAAATTGTGTAAGTTTAGTAATTTTTTTTTTTTGTTTTTTACTTATTATAAACGATGCTAACACGTGTTTCACAGTGACAGGTATAATTTAATCAATTGTTCACACTTTCAGTTTTTATAAGTAAGGTAAGCATTCATCTATTCGCTTTGTTTAAAATATTACCTTTTAATATTGTCGACGTGGATCCTGTAGTTGATTCCTTCGGCTTGAGCATCTTGTTCGAAGCCAGCTTGATGTTCAGGCTTCACCAGGAGCACTCCCTCGCGGCCCACGATCGGGTGGCTCAGAACATCGAGCTGGTATCTGTCTACCATGGACCTGAAGGCTTTGGAGTGGTCCTTGGTCGCGAGCCCCACGTAGTAGGACTTCCATCTGTAAGAAACGTGTGTAAGAATATGACTAGATGAGGAGACAGCTGTTGGAGTTAGTTTTGCGCAATAACAAGCCCTTTGGCCACGTGAAGAGTCGACCGACCCTTCAGACCTTTATTTGTCAGCCGACCTCCTAGGGATCATCATCAGCCAGAAGACGTGCACTGTTGGACAAAGACCTCCCCCTTAAAACGCCACAATGAACGACAGCTTGCCTCCTAGGGATACGTGGCCTTTATTTTAGAATTTAAGGAATATCAGAAAAGCAGCAGCAGATAACAATCCCACTGCAGGAAAAGCTCTTTTCATTAAGTGAAAGAATTACAGAAGACTGACCATCACACTTGCTTACAGGTAGAATATTCCAGATGATTGAATCCAAGATTCAAGATCTTTCGACAGGACACTACTATCATTCGGAATGATGATGGTATGAGTATAGACATAAATTAGAAGTAATTAAATGGTACTAACCCGATGTATTCTTCGTGCTTGGCATAAGCCAGGGCCACTAAAGTAGTGAGCACTAATATCTTCATAGTGATTGAATGAGCGCGGAAATACCTTCCGAACAATATATAATAGTTATCTAAGCCGATAAAATACTAATCCGTGGGATTTTTATACAGCTGGGGGGAAAAGGTTTTCCAGAATTGCATTTATTGGTAGGTATAAATTATGTATATAATAGATTATTATTATTAAAATATATATATTTGGTGTTATAAATGAAATAAGTTTCTGCCGCAGAATAGGTTTAATCGAAACTTATGAGTGGAAACAAAGCTTTGGAAGAAGCGTGAACAAAATGGACCTCAGAATTTCAAATTTAACTTTGTC
Source organism: Abrostola triplasia (assembly GCA_946251915.1). Classification (NCBI taxonomy): domain Eukaryota; kingdom Metazoa; phylum Arthropoda; class Insecta; order Lepidoptera; family Noctuidae; genus Abrostola; species Abrostola triplasia. Next base: position 9,829,044 of record OX276440.1, on the reverse strand, counting down.
TGTATGTGGTACGCATATAGTACACCCACATTTCGCCAGTTATGTTTAGGCCCCAATGTAATAGGGGGCGAGCCTATTGCCATCAACCGGGCACAAATTCAGACTCCGTGCTGCTACTGAGAATGACCTAATGGAAAAACCCAATAACACTTTTAACCTTGAATATCATTTATATATAATTAAAAGAGATGTGGGCCCAGTACGCTTCCTTGTAGAACGCCAAACTTATTCAGTTTTAATATAGATCTACTACTTAATACTTATAAGAATGTAGTGAAACCGCGGAAATAGACAGTTTTGGTTCAATATCGTTTTATCATTATTGGTAAAATACGCAGCTTGTTATCGACTTTATCCAAATCTGTTAATAATTAAGGAAAACAGAAGCATTTATTGTTATATCTGTAAGATAAAGATTGTAAATATTGAACCTTCATCTTCAATAAGGTTATCTAGTAAATTTCCATCCAATGATAGCAGTTGTGAGTAGAGTTATGAATAGAGACAAAAAAACATTAGTTGTTTAAGCGATAATTAAGTTAAAAAAATTGCTTATGTCGACTGATCCTTATGAGTGACCAATGGCCCTTGTCATAACATCATCATCAACCGGAAGACGTCCACTGTTGAACAAAGGCCTCCCTCTTAGAACGCCACAATGAACGAAAGCGTCATACATTATATCTCCTGCATAGTTGGCTAGTCTCAGCTGAGACAAGTCGCCCATAAATTCGGTCATAGACTATCTACAACATGGCTTATGTCAACTAATAAGCAGGAAAATTGACAATATAACAATTTAGTTTTGCATTTCCTACGGGAAAATCCAAATTTTGATCATTTTTATTTATAATTATCATGATTATGAGTCAGAGTACTTTAGTATCTGTTTCATTTGTAATACTTGTAGGTATTAATATACGTATTAGGTGCGATAATAATCTATTGTATGTCATATTTAGTAAATCAGAGAGATACAAAGTATGATAAATAAATATATATTTCTATACTATAATAAAATAATCATTATTATAAAGAGGTAAAGTTTGGATTTATGGCGTTTAAAACTTTCCTTACCTACACAATGGAAGGTAGAGCCCCCTTACCATGAACTCTTAAAGCAGGACAGTTTACGTTGTGGAAGCGAGACGCCGTATTACACTGCACGTAGCGGCGTCTCGCTTCTACATCGTAAACTGTCCTTATATAAGAGTTCATGGTAACATATACATCTATTAACAGGTGGCATATATACTATACATCTATTAACAAAATATCTCCCCTTACCGTATCGTAATAATGTTGTATAAACACAACTTTTTGCTATGAATAAAATTGCAGGCGCTTGCGAGTCTATCAATTTTAAATAAACAAATTACTTTTGTACCTATATCATTAACTGACTATCTATACATTTGACTTAAGCTGTAAAAATACATGGAGAGTTAAGCAAATTGAATCTTTTGTGAGCTGCGTCCAGTTATCCGTGTATAAAGCTATTGGTCCTATGGTCCGCAGAAAATATATTGCCAATAACTTACTTAGATTTCAATCCATTTCTAAATCATATCATGTGATTCATTACAGTACCTGTAATAAGTAAAATGACTAAAAAAGTCGCGTATACTAAAACAACATCACGCCTGTATTTCCCGACGGAGTAGATAGAGGTTTCGTATTGTGATAGTTCACGCTGCAAATTGCATCTAAAAACATTCTGGTTTGATTTTTCATAACTTGCCAATTTGTTTATTGTCGAAACTAAACTAAACATCACGCCAGTATTTCTCAAAAAGCTATGTGGAGATGCACAGTAGATACACCCACTTTGCCAGTTGTTTTTATAGGTCCCAATATATTTGGCGTGAGGTCGAGCCTATCGCCAATACCCGGTAGAAAAGAACAATAAGTTTTGCAAAAGACATGAAGCGTCCTAAATTACTCTAAATATACAGTTAATTAGGGTCCTGTCGGCTGTGATGACAGATCTTACAATCATACCATAACATCACGCCTGTATTCCCCAAAGAGTTAGGCAGAGGTGCACGTATAGTACATCCACATTTCGCCAGTTATGTTTTTAGGTCACAATGTAATAGGGGGCGAGCCTATTGCCACTAACCGGGCACAAATCCAGACTCCGTGCTGCTACTGAGAATTACCTAATGTATAAACCCAGTAACAAATTTCCCGACCCGGGATTGGAACCCAGGACCTCGTGCTCAGCAGTCGCGCTTATCAACCACTAAACCAACAAGTAATATAAACTAGATATGAATAAAACAAATATTACATAATAATCAGTCATTCAAATTCTTTTATTCACAAATAAATCTCCAGCTCTTCGGGCACCCACAACGAATGCTTCCCAAGTCTCATGACATACTTGCTTAATATACTTAGGGTCTAGATGAAAACCTTCAATTTGCAGCGGATGGAGCCCAGGCAATTCAAGGGTATAAGACAAGGGTACTCCAATATAATGAGCATAGTCTTCTGCTGATCCAGACGTTTCATAATTTAAAACCAGCGCGGCGTTCCCAACAGTATACCTCGGGAAATGGGGCAAAGAATTCTGATCAATGGCATTAGCCATTGCAACGCCAACTGTGTGAAGTCCAAAAGCATTATGAGAAAGGGACCCGTCGTGTCCCCATGGATATAGAAACATGCTACCAAAACTGTGAACGGTGATGTAGAGAGCTATACGCTGTAAGTGTTCGTGCAAAATATCCCTGACTACTCTGGTTTCAGGTTCTGAGTACACTTCGGCACCGGGATAGTTCTCTGCGCAAGGCGAGGGGTGGACTCCAACGGTGTTCCATTTGAAGCCAAAGTTACGGTTACCGTCGACACCGGGACACAAAAGGCTAAGAATATTCTCGTTCCTTGAGCGAGTTTTACGCCAGAAACGTTCCTGAAATTAAAACAAAAACAATATTAAACAACAGTTGAAAAACCTTAGTAACTCAATTTCATTATTTCGTAAAAACCAAAAAAACTTACTCTTGTAAAAGAGAATTTATATCCATCGGGGTTGATCACAGGCAGAAGAATCCAGTCGAATCTCTCCAGGAGATCGTTTTCGGTGACGTTTTCGACCAACTTATGGATGGCCCAGGTGATAGTAGGGGGAGAGATCCATTCTCTGGCGTGGATACCTCCGTCGAAGAAGATAACAGGCTTGCTAACGTCCGTGAAGTTGGTAGTGGAGATCTTGACGTACTTGATTGGACGACCTTGGTAGGACGGGCCGGAAGTCACGACGGTTGCAACGTCAGGGTATTGTTCTCCAATGTAGTCTAAGTAGTCATTGATCTGTAAATAATTTTAAAGGTTGCTCCATAAACTTATTGTTTTACTTTCTTGTTATTTTCAAAAAACATGGAAATGTACTCGTATTCAACTCACCACTTCAATTTCTTGGTAGCTGTCATATGGTAACCGACGATCGCTGTTCCTGCTCATCGATTCTTTGTTGTGCTTCTCAAGAAGCTCGTCATCGTAGTCGAGGGCCCTGGACACAGGGCGTTAGAAATTCAGATTAGTGTTAAAAATTCTACAGTTACCAGAGTCGGGAATTGTCATGACACATAAAATGGCGGTGATTCGTAACCGAATTTTAGGAATATTTTCAAACATGATTTTTTGGATTTCAAACATGTTGCATTATAAATGTTTTCAATAAAAACATTAAAACAAAAATAGAAAAAAAAAATAATCATAATGTTATTTTGATGTCTCTAAATATCGAGGGCATCATTCCATAGGGGCGTATCCAATTTTGGCTACTTTTCAGGAGGAACAAAAAACTGTCTAACTTTTTAATGGGATGTTGAATCGAAATGAAATTTTTAGGAAAATTATATATTATTGTGACACACATCATGGTATAAACTTTGTGAACGTAGCTTATGTCTTTGTGGTATTTTTGGTCCTTACGCCTATATGGCGTGACGAATATTAGAGAAGTATCTGCTCAAACTCACCATACATTTTGGGGCGTATAATTTTTTTCTTACTTATATCTTAAATAATGTTACGGTAAATTAATCGATATTCATTGAACTAAATTAATAACCGTCTGGATTTTTTTTTAGTGGCCTATATCTCGAAATAATTAATTTATACGCCCATATGGGTTGACAAAACAAATGAAAACACCTATAATTCTATAGAGGCGTAAAACTTAGAGCCCCTATTATACGGTATTCTTCCACTTCGATTCGACTTACGTTCTCTACTATGCTTTCTCGTTGTTTACTGAAGTCACCAATATTCCAAAAAACATTAATTCCAAGACTATTTTTTGACTACTCTTCTATAAGTTGATGTTCTTGAAAAACGGTATTTACGGGAAATAAGACAATGGTTAGCCAGCATTCGCTTGGATGGGTGTTTAGATATCTGCGTACAGTACGTACCACTATATAGGATGCTGTCAGGTCCTGACAGCATCCTCAATGGTTTGAGATACCAGTTACTACTCAACAAGGCCCCATATACTGTCTAGAACTCTAGAACGTTCTAGAGTTCTGGATAGTATAAGGGGCATATTGTGAACCGTCTTCTTAATACGTATTAAGACGGTTCACAATATGCCCCTTATACTATCCAGAACATTCTTAGGTAATGTAACCGTTTCTTTGAAGTATGAAATCAAAAAATAAGTTGAAGGTTTAGCGTAGAGAGATTAAGACCCATTTCCATCGGCTGGAATAGGTACTACAACTGACCGCAGTGCACAAAAGTGTGAGACTGCCTAATAAAAAAATTAAATTGGTCTTAACACAATGCTGGCAAAAAACAATTGCTGGGATAGGTCCTGATGTATGTCAGGGAGCGTATAGACCTAGTAAGAAAGGTTTGTTAAATATTTTAAGGTAGAATTAGTGGACTTCTAGAATCACATATGGTTCCATATATGCTATAGGCCATAATTACATTTTAATTTACGATAAGGCTAGTGAATACCCCGCGAGACGACTTCAATATTCAACGAAAAGATTAAATGAACAGCTCATAGTCCTTACCTGAACCCCATTTAAATAAACCTGGATAATCGCATAAGATGAGGTAAATACTAAGTCATAGACCAGCTCTTACGAACATAAGAGTACACAAAACCTGTATTTTACACTTGACTCAAGTTTCTTTTCTTTTTGTAATGGTTCACTTAATTTAGTATTGTAAAAGCACCAGGAAATTCTAAAGAAATGTGATAATTATCTACTGTACGCCTATATGGCTCGACAAAATAATGTATTTTTACATTATTTTTGTTGTTTTAAGTTATACGCCCTTTATATTTTATTAAATATAAATAAAACTATAAGACTTAAAAATATGGGTGTCAAGCCAGATTGTGTATTCGCATTTCTAGATTTCAAAAATGCAATAAAAAAAAATTGCATTTTTGGGTATACGCCCCTATGGAATGATGCCCTCGATATATTAGTAAATACAATAGAAGTTTTAAATACTGTCTGAGATTGAAATAAACATTTTTTTGTTTAAGTACTAAGTATTAACCTATTCGGTGTAGTTTAAAATATTACCTTTTAATATTGTCGACGTGGATCCTGTAGTTGATTCCTTCGGCTTGAGCATCTTGTTCGAAGCCAGCTTGATGTTCAGGCTTTACCAGGAGCACTCCCTCGCGGCCTATAATCGGATGGCTCAGAACATCGAGCTCGTATCTGTCTACCATGGACCTGAAGGCTTTGGAGTGGTCCTTGGTGCCGAGCTCCACGTAGTAGGACTTCCATCTGTACGAAAATTAAAACGTGTGTAAGAATATGGCTCGATATGGAGATAGTTGGTGGAGTTCGTTTTGCCGAAGAAATATGAATTAGTTTAGCCTTTTATTTGTCAGCCGACCTCCTAGGGATACTTTGCCATTGTTTTACTATTGTTAAGCAAACTGTCAAAGAAACCTCTTATGGCCAAAGGTAATATTAATTGTTTTATATGGTTTTGCATTTTAAAACTATCAGAATTCTAGCAGCAGCAGCCTATAACTAACCCACTGCAGGAAAAGCTTTATTCATAAAGGGAAAGAATTAACAATGACCATCATACATGCTTATAGGTTGAATATTCCAGATGATTGAATCCAGGATTCATCACAATGTTTCCCTTTATCTTTCGACAGGACACTACTATCATTTAGAATGATGATGGTATGAGTATAGACATAAATTAGAAGTAATTAAATGGTACTAACCCGATATATTCTTCGTGCTTGGCATAAGCCAGGGCCACTAAAGTAGTGAGGACCAATATCTTCATAGTGATTGAATGAGCACGAAAACACCTTCCGAACAATATATAATAGTTATCTAAGCCGATAAAATACTAATCTACTGTGAGATTTTTATCTATCTATGCTGGGGGGAAAGGGTTTTTCACAATTGGCTTGTAGGATGTTTTTGGTAGGTACAAACATAACATCACGCCTGTATCCCCCGAAGGGGTAGGCAGAGGTGCATATATAGTACACCCATATTTCGCCAGTTATGTTTTTCGGTCTTAATGTAATAGGGGGCGAGCCTATTGCCATCGTCTGGGCACAAATGGTGCTACCACTAGATAAACAAGGCAGTAATTTTTTGGTAGGTATGATTTATGTCCATATTTTTTTTATTACTAGAAAGTTTAAAATATATATTTTTGGTGTAATAAATGAAATAAGTAGCTGTCGTAGAATGGGTTTTATTTAAAGAGTGAATAAAAGCAAAACTTTTAGACCTTTGGAACAAGCGTGAAAACGCGTAAGAAACCACGGGGTATACCCTATAATAAATAGATATGTCACAAATTAATAGAAAAATCAGCTTTATATAATGGGTATATATCTAGTGGAAAATGTGTCTCTGTTTGTATGTATGCTTGTCGACTTGAAGCAAAAACTCCTGAAAAGAACTATGCAAATATATTCATAAACTGACGGCACTTAGGCTATATCATTATTATAACATAATTAGCAATGAGAGTACTAATGGTAATGACTTACTTTTTTAATTATGTAAAAATAATCCTACTAATATTATAGTAGGTATGGAAGTTTGTAACTCTCTCAAGCAAAAACCACTAAACGAATTTTGATAAAACTTTACAGTCATCATCAGCTGGAACACGTCCACTGTTGAACAAAGGCCTCCCCCTTGGAGTGAGGGGTTGCAAAAATCCTTACGCTTGGCAAGCGGCTTGGGGATCGTAGTATTGGTGGTGAAGTTACAGAAGACGCTGCTGCCCATCTTCAGGATTTTCCCCTAGTCGCCTCGTACGACTCCGAAAAGGAAAGGTGGTCAATTCTAGGCCGGATACCTCTCGGCAACTTTACAGCAACAGCTTAAAGGTCTGAACATTTAATAAAACATAAACATTAGGGCTTATCAAGGAAGATGATTTCGGGGGTCGCTGTTGTCGAAATCGACAAGGAGGACTTATATATAATACATAAAGCTATGTAGTGAAACCGCGGAAATAAATAATTTAGTTTCAATAACATTTCCTATATCATTACTTCAATGTAGGTAAGATACAATTGTTTATCGACTGTATCCAAATCTGATTAATAATTAAGGAAAACAGAAGCATTTATTGTTATATCTGTAAGATAAAGTTTGTAAATAATGAACCTACATCTTCAATAAGGTCATATAGTAAATTTCCACAACGTTAATAGTCCTGCTTTAAGAGTTCCTGATAAAAGGGATGGACTAGTTTCGGTCTGGTCCTGTCGGTCTACCGTCCCATCGGACTATGAGAGTGAGGGAATAAGGAGTGCACCTGTGTTTGTGCGCATACTTGTGCACTATAATATCTCCTGCGTAGTTGGCTAGTCTCAGCTGAGACAGGCCTTGACCGAACATTCGTTTGAGAAAACATTAATTTTATTATATAAGTGTTTTAAAGGTTTGTTGTTTCATCAATAACAATTATGTTTACAAAATGGCATAAGTCGACTAATAAGGAAGAAAATTGACAAAAATAGTTTTCTTTTTGCTACGGAAAAATCCATATTTTAATCACTTATTAATCTTCGAAAATTATCATGATCGTGAGTCTGACATTAACATCTGTTACATTTGTAAAACTCGCAAGTATTAATATACTTATAAGTATTAGGTACGATAATAATCTATTTTATCTATTGGATGTCATATTTAGTAAATCAGATAGATACCAAGTATGATAATTAAATATATATTTCCATACTAAAATAATCATATTATATACTATATTATACCGGTTATATTCACGTCGATATTCGGGAATGCCCGACTAGTTTCGGACTCTAACGGAGCCCTTACTCATGAGCAGGTGACGCGGCGGGGTCGCGAGCCGAACTGGTCCGAAACTAGTCGGGCATTCCCGAATATCGAAGTGAGTATAACCGGTATATATAGTAGATAATATGGATAACACTCATGAAAGTTATTATATTAAAATAATCATTATTATAAAGAGGTAAATTTAGAAGTATAGGGTATTTAAAACCGGTTAGGCCCACTATTCTCGACTCGTAAAACACCTACTAAAAAGTTTTTTATGCACTGTCAAATTCTTCGATTCTACCTACACAATGGAAGGTAGAGCCGATACCATGGACTCTTAAAGTAAGACAGTTTACGTTGTGTGTTATTATGTCTGACACCGTATGACATTGTACACTAGTTTATTACTACACCAAAATATCTCCCCTTATCGCATTATAATAGTGTTGTACAAGCACGAGTTTTTGCTATGAATAAAATTTCAGGGGCTTGCGACCCTATCAAATTTTGTAGATTTGACTTAAGCTGTAAAAATACACGGAGTTAAGCAAATTGAATCTTTTGTGAGCTGCGTCCAGTTATCCGTGTATAAAGCTATTGGTCCTATGGTCCGCAGGAAATATATTGCCAATAACTTACTTAAATTTCAAACCATTTCGAAATTATATCATGTTTCGATTCATTACAATACCTAGCTGTAATAAACAAAATGACAGAAAAAGTTACGTATACTATAACATAACATCACGCCTGTATTCCCCGAAAGGATAGGCAGAGGTGTCCTGTTCGGTGTTGTGTTAGTTCACCCACATTTCCCCAGTTATGTTATACATAATTTCTAATGGATTAATGGGCGAGCCTAATGTCATCAAGCGGGCACAAATCCAGGTACCGTACTGACAATTACCTAGTAAAAACCAATGAGCTGTATAATAATAAAGAGTAAAGTACGAGGGACGACACCTTAGTACGTCCGGCGCACACTGGACGGTCAACCTCACTACCATCCTTGACTGACCAATCTCTACACCACGTCATGACGTCACATCTTTGTGTATTTGGCTCATGTTGATACGAAGAAGAAGACCATTGTAATAAAAAAAAATGAATTCACACATCGGCGACCCCATTGAGCCAGAAGAACAAAGGATTTCTTTAAAGAAAAAAGTCCAGCGTTGTTTTTTCAATTCAGGTGTGCAATAATGGAAGGGAATTCGCTTCGGATATCTCCACGTACTTATAGGGGGAGAGGGGAGGGGGCTACCGGAAAATATTGCCCCAAGGAGCGACGTGACATGCCGACAAGCACTGGACAATAGTGATGTGACTGGGGAATTTAAAATTGTTGTAAAGCAAATGTAAGGTAATTAGTTTTCTGCTGTTAAAATTACTTTGTGGTTTTTATTCATAAGGATTGTATATAGTAATCATGATAATGTATTTATTGTTACACAGAAAGTTTACTAAGTTCTTTAGTACAATTATACAAATAATCCCTACTTATTTCCCTACTAGGTAATATTAGTACGCGATGGATGTTTGTTACTCTTTCTTTGATTGTAATGAAATTTCATATATGTAGAGGTAGTTGACACCTTGGATTAGCATATAGGCTACTTTTGCGCGGGGCGCAGCAAGTGTACTATAATAGTATCTATCGAATCACACACTTAAAATTATAATAATATGACATTATAAACCTGTATTTAAAACAATGAATAGGTATATTTGCTAATTCCATAATCAACATTTACCTGACTGCGCCAGGAAGCCATCATCAGCCCATTGCAGTCCACTGCTGGACATAGGCCTCTCCCTGTTTCATGTATGTTCTCTTATAACTCTAGTAATTTATTAACCGATTAGATTATTATTCTCTGTATGAAGACTGCCTCGTTGGTCTAGTGTTTATCGATATCTAGAATCGATAAAGGAACATCCCTACAGCAGAATCGCTGTCTCACTACGAGGTTGTTTCCCGAGAAAATACGTCACACGTATAATAACAGAGTTCTTCAGTATATCACTAAATCACATTTTCTAGTTTCCTTTAAATATTATAATTTCAATTCAATAGATACGAGTATTTAGGAGTCAATATATGGACCAATCACAGACTATAAAATATAGGTACAATTTCCATATAATTCATATTTTGACGACCCTAAGTCGCAGTGGCTAAGCGATTGGACTGCTGCGCTGAGGGTTGCGGCTTCGATTACCGCACGGGACAAAAATTTGTGCGATCCGCGGATGTTTATCCCAAATCTAGGTGTTGTATGTGGATTTTTTTAACGTTGCCCTACACTAAGAATTTCTCCAGTATCGTGTATCCGTTTCACAAACATTAAACATACACACCAGAAAACCAAACATCTGCGGATCACACAAATTTTTGTCCCATGCGAGAATTGAAACCGCAATCCAAAATGCATAACCTAATCTCTTAGCCACTACGCCAATCGTCCAGGTGTCTCTTTGTTACATAATGCCAAAAAACATTGCCAGTGAAAAAAATACCTTTGAAACACGAAAAACTTTAATCAGATATCGAGACAAAAGTCCTAAAGCACCTCAAAAAGCCACGTTTATAACAGATTACTTAAATAATCAATTCTTTAACGTTGGCCATATTAAATTCTGGGAACGTTGCGGAGAGTGCGAGATTTTAAAATTAAATCTCCCCATTTTTTTTATCGTAACTCAGTTCGGATCTGTTTCCAATTTGTGAAGATTGCCTTTAATATTTCCTCGAGAAATTCGGTATTAGAGAAGTTATTGAAAGATGTTTTAACGGCCATTTTAATGTGAGAATAAGGTGTGAGGCAACAGTGATAGCCGACTGGTATGACCATTGGACTGACAAGTCAAAGGTCGCTAGTCCAAACCCCGGCACACATAAATGTCTTTTCGAATTCATGTGCGTACTATAAATTAGTTATCAGTTGCTAGAAACGATGAAGGAGAACATCGTGAGAAAACCGGCACACTAGAGAGATTTTTGAACGGAGCCTAAAGCTATGTTACAGGCCTACAGGCGGTTTAAACTCTGATAACAGGTTATTCATCAACCATACGATAAGAAGAAGATTTGAGGTGCACTCTAAAGTGTTAAAATAAGGAGGCACACGATTCCAAGCTTAATATACGGCCTCCTTACCATGAACTCTTAAAAACGGACAGTTTGCGTAGTGGAAGTAAGGCGCCGCCGCTACGTGCAGTTTTATGCGACATCTCGCTTCCTCAACGTGGAAGGGGGCTGTTCTTTTCTTTAATCTTTTATTTATCTTTAATGGGTAAAACTATTCAATCTAGATTCATAACCAAGGAAAATCCTTTCAAACATAGGGTACATAAGATGTTAGATTTTCAATAACAAGTTATCTATAGCTATTCATTCGTCACAATTACAATTACTTAATTCATAAACAAGATAGTTGTGATATTTGCAGAATCAATTTAAACTCCAATTACGTATATTCAAAGGTATAATCTTATCATTTCATTTGCGGCAACAGAAACAGCTTTCCATACATCATCAACAATATATCCAACATCTTCTTCTGGTATTATCACCCCATCATCACCTTGCACCACATCTATATTGTATGTATAAAGAACGTCATTGGTCCTAGCGTAATCACTACTCGTACCAGAGGCCCTATCGAAAATTGTAGAGCCGACACCCAAATTGTAGTCACCATTCATGGATTTGATCATTTCGAGTCCCAAAAGATGGTTCTGTCTGAACATCCCACTCGCAGCTCTCTCGTAGTTCCAAGGATAAGAGATGTACCCTCCATTGTTTTGCAGAGATATGTACAATTTGATCCTGGATTTGTTTTCTTGGATGATGCTCTGAATCATTTGGGTCTCGATTTCGGAGAATGCTTGAGAGCCACCGTAAAGATGGCTGCAAGGGCTGGAACTTGCGTCGAAGTTGAGCCAGTCGACGTCAAAATTGCGGTTGATGTTGACGCCGGGACAGATGAGGCCGAGGTTGCTTCTTGTGCTCCTAGATTTGGTCCAGAGACGGAGCTAAAACCAAAAAAAAGACGGTAATAAGGTAATATTAATGTGGGAATGTTGGCTCGCGTCTGCACCTCACCAGATCATGAACAAAGGCTATGTTTGAGTGCAAACCTAATCAAACACAGAATATATAGGTACATAAATATATTATTGAACTAGAAAATGCCCGCGACTTCGTAAGTGTGGATTTTTGTTCTTGTCTTTTCCAGGATTGAAATAGTATAATCACTCTATGTCCATGTATCTATCCATGAACGTCTATTCTAAATATTGGTAAAAGAATTTTTAAGAAAAATGTATTCCGAAGATTACCACCTACACATAAACATATTTCTACCTCTATAATATTAGTATAAACAAACCTGATCGGTGCAGTAGCTACGCGATTGGACTGCTGAGCTTGGGGTGGGTTCAATCCCCGTTCAGGACAAATATTTGTGTGATCCACAGATGTTTGTGCAAGTAGTAGTAGTAGTCTAAGTGTGTGTATATTATATTTCATGTTTGTGGAACGCACCCACGATTCAAGAGAAAGTACTTTTGTTTAGTATTTAAAAAAAACGTCGCCCTTCACTAGGAATTTCTCCTGCACATACACACACACACCTAGACTCGAGACAAACATCTGTAGATTACACAAATATTTGTCCCGTGCGGGAATGGAACCCAAAACCCTTAGCGCAGTAGTCCTATCGCTTAGCCACTGCGCCAATCAAGTCTTCAATACTAGCGTGAGAAGACGATTTTTTATAAAAAAAATAAAAAATAAACACGTTTTTAATAAGCAATCCTCCAATTAAACAAAACTTACATTAGTGTGGGTATATTCATATCCATCAGGATTCACAACAGGTATAACAATCCATTCGAGTTCATCCAGAAATCTCGTTTCTCCTAACACCTCATCCAGTACGTTCAGGACGGCTGGAATAGTGATCCATTCTCGGGGGTTTATGCCAGCTTCTACTACAATTATAGGTTTGTCTGTCCTTACAGATGTAGTATTAGTTAGTTTTATATATACTAACGGTCTATTCTGTTCAGTGACCCCGTGTTGAACTAATTCTAGATTTACGGTAGTGTCAAGGTATTTTTCTTGGAGCGTTCGAAGATATGTCAGGATCTGGAAAGAAAGGGAAATGAGTTCTTTAGAATAGAGAATTCCAACACGGGAATTAACGCGAACACAACTTCATTAATTTTTGGCTTGACGTTGACTCGACTGCCTCGTTGGTCTAGTGGTTGCTACGCGCGATTGCTGAGCACGAGGTCCTGGGTTCGAATCCCGGGTCGGGCAAAGTGTTATTGGGTTTTTCCATTAGGTAATTCTCAGTAGCAGCACGGAGTCTGGATTTGTGCCCGGTTGATGGCAATAGGCTCGCCCCCTGTTACATTGGGACCTAAAAACATAACTGGCGAAATGTGGGTGTACTGTATGTGCACCTCTGCCTACCCCTTCGGGGAATACAGGCGTGATGGTATGTTTTTGTTTTTGGCTTGACGTTTCGACCGAGTTACACCGGCCGTGGTCACAAGCAGACAAGTTGAAGTTGACACAATGAGTTGTTTAGTTTTGTATAATTTTTCCTCGTTGGTCTAGTGCTAAACCGACTGCTGAGTATAAGGGTTCGAGTCGGGTCGGGCAAAGTTACTAGGTTTTTCTATTACGTAATTTTCAGTAGCAGTATGGAGTCTAGATGAGTTCCTCGTTAATGGGCACTCGCTCCCTATTACATTGGGATCTATAACATAACTGGCGAAATGTTAGTTCAATAATGTGGACCTTCGTCAACGGAAAACTGTTTTCGAGTAATTATCAGTAGTAGTACGGAATCTGCATTTGTAACAGGTTGAAGGCAATATGCACTAGCCTATGAGGGCAAAACATTAGGACCAATAACACACGGAGTATTCGTAGAGGTACAATGCAGCCTCTGCCTACCCCTTCGGGGAATACAGGCGTGATGTAGTTTATTATAAACAAGAAAACATTTGTTTAGATATGTCAATTACATTTCTGATATGGTGTAATTATCTTATTAATTATGTATATACTTACATTATCGTATCTGTGATAAGCTCGAATATTAAAGGGACTATCATCAATGTTATCATTGCGTAAAGATTTAGATTGGTCGTCCCCTTTAATTAAATATCTGAAAGAAAAATAGAATTATAATAGCCTATAACTGTCCAACTGCAGGGCAAAGGCCTCTCGTATAGAGAAGGATTCAGCATTGATCACCACGCTAGCTCACTGGTTGGCGATTCCAGATAATTAAATCCAGGTTTCCTCGCGATGTTTTCCGTCACCGTACGTCAGTGTCTTAGAATATCTATAAAAGGATATTGAAAGTTGTTACTAGCCTGGGGTTTGAACTAGCTACGTTAAGCATACAAATGCGGTATGTTAACCACTAGGCGACCTCGAGTTTAACCTAAGCAAAGCCCTCGTATTTTCTGGCTCTTTCCTATTTATCCAATTCTGCGGTGTGTATCAGCTTGCACCGCAGGTCATTTTCCGTTGTGGAAGCGAGAGGCCGCACTACACACTGCACGTAGCCTCGACGTCTCGCTTCCACATCGTAAACTGTCCTGCTTTAAGAGTTCATGGTAAGGCGCCTGTATCTATATCTGCCATTTATTTTATTGCAATCAAATCTAATCTTTTTATAATGATGGTACCAATGAAAACACGACCTCGTTGTGATAATTTCATGGTCCCTTAGTATACTATAATAACTTTCGTGAGTGTTATCCATATTATCTACTATATACACCGGTTGTACTCACGTCGATATTCGGGAATGCGGCGGGCTTGCGACCCCGCCGCGTCACCTGCTCATGAATAAGGGCTCCGTTAGAGTCCGAAACTAGTCGGGCATTCCCGAATATCGACGTGAGTACAACCGGTATATATAGTAGATAATATGTCCCTTAGTATTTTACAACTTCGATAGTATGTTTTTTTTTAGCGTAGTTTGTCAATATTACAAAGTTTAATTATCATATAGATAAACAGAATAAATGTGCAATTTTATGATCTTTCATGACCCTAAAATTCGTAGCTTTTGTACTCATATTGTTTTAATAACACCAGCCTATAACTAATCCACTGCAGGGCAAAGGCCTCTTCTCATATAGAGAAGGATTGAGCATTCAACACCACGCTAGCTTACTGCGTGCGATTTTAGATAATGAAATCTAGGTTTCTTTCGAATATGTAAGAATGTGTTTATGACATTGAAAAGGTCGCATTGACACTTGCCTGTATTTGAACCTTGCACATAAGAAACCGGTATGTCAACCAGTAAGCTAGCACAACATTTTTATATTGCTCTATATAGTGATTTTAAAAATAGTAATCGGGGTAAGCATATCGCTCCTCTGCAGTCAGAGACCCTAGGATACTAATCAAGCCCGCTTGAAAAATCCTATCCTATTCTTCCAGTATCATCTGTCAATTCAACAATCAACACACCTATCTTCATCAATAATTTATGATTGACTAGAATTATAAATTATTGATTAATCAATAATCGATAATCAGGACGTAGAAAATCGTTGTTTAACAAGTTTACCCAAAAGTTCTTTTAAACATCGCCCCACAGTTCACACTAGGAATTTCTCCAGTATCGTAGGTGCGTTCCACAAACATGAAATATCACATACACAAACACCCAGACTCGGGACAAACATCTGCGGATCGCACAAATTTTTGTCCTGTGAGGAAATCAAAGCCACAACCTTTAGCACACAGTCAAATCTTAGCTTATTATCTACTATATATACCGGTTGTACTCACGTTGATATTCGGGAATGCCCGACTAGTTTCGGACTCTAACGGAGCCCTTATTCATGAGCAGGTGACGCGGCGGGGTCGCGAGCCGAAGTTCGGCTCGCGACCCCGCCGCGTCACCTGCTCATGAATAAGGGCTCCGTTAGAGTCCGAAACTAGTCGGGCATTCCCGAATATCAACGTGAGTACAACCGGTATATATAGTAGATAATATGGATAACACTCACGAAAGTTATTATAGTAAATCTTAGCTTAGCTTAGCCACTGCGTTAAGGTTGTATCTACTTACTCATAGACATCTTCAATATACACATCTCTAGATACACCCATTGCTATCAGCTTCTCCTCAAACCAGTGGATTTGAAAAGGAGGAACCATGACTTTCCCGACCACACCGTACTTGTAGCTGGGTACTCTCCACACATCTATGACGTCACTCTTCAGGGAGCTGAAGATGTCTTGTTGATCTGGTGTATCTAGTTCTATATTGTAGACTTTGTACCTGGAAATAGTGTGAAAAATATTATAAGGAGATGACGTCAAAAGTCCCATTGCATATATATATATATCTCGTCCGTATTCGGCCACAGCGACTTGGGATTTTTACTGGTGAGAGCTTCGATGATGCGCTCTTAGGTGGCTGACGGTGGTGGTATGCCCATTGTGTACCCAACTGATAACGAAAAATTCGTGACGCAGCTAACAAGTCGTCAAATGTATCAATTAAGTTGATGAGAGAACTTGATGGTATTGTTGTTTTTGTCAGTTGACAGCGCTGTGACTACCTCATTGGTCTAGAGGTCACTAGGTGGGACTACTGACCACATAGTCCAGGATTGTGCAAAATGTTATTATTATTTTCCATAAGGTAATTCTCAGTAGCAGCACGGAGTCTGGATTCGTGCTCGGTTGATGCCAATAGGCTCGCAAAATGCCCCCCTATTACATTCGGACCGATAACATAGCTGGCGAAATGTGGGTCTAGTATACCTCTGCCTACCCCTTCGGGGCATACAATGATGTTATGTTATGCCAGCGATGTCGGACTTAGTGTCAAAATCTAATGTTTGTCGCAGTTTTGGGTAGCCAAGAAGTAAAACATAAATTGTTTTGACAGCTGTTAGTGACTTTACAAGGCAATAGTTTAATCTAAAGAAATCCATCACAACATAACCCTTCGACTTATCGTATGATTGATGAACAACCTAGTGTCAGAGTTTAAACCACCTGCAGGTCTCTAACATGGCTTTACACACCGTTGAAAAATCTCTCAGGTGTGCCGGTTTCCTCAGAATATTTTCGTTCACCGTTTTTAGCAACTAATAACTCATTTATATTACGAACATCAATTCGAAAACACATTTAACTTGCGACCTTTGACTTGGCAGTCCAACGGTCATACTCGGCTGTGACTGGTTTGATACGGATTTCCTCACACTTTAATGGGTTATGATATTCTTAGACGTGAAGCCTCTCTTGAAGCAAAGAATATTATTATTTAATTTACTGTACCGTGCTCAACGGCACGAAAGCTGGCAATTATATTCCTCTTTAGCTCTGACTTACAACCACAGAACAACGGTAAGTATTTTCAGAAATAATAATGTTATATTTTCTTGTCATTAGTTCTGTCGACTTGAGATGAAAAAATGAAGAGTACCAGTCGCCTCCGAGTTCCGTGTCCTAGTAGCATGTATTTGCATAAAAGAATATAATTTATCAGTCTGTTTGTGACATGATGCGATCGTAATAGTTAAATTATTGCACCTATTCCTGTACTCAAAACCAGAGTGTGACGTGTTTGCGAGTATGAGAGGATTATTCTTGTCAGAATGTCAGTAGTTCTGTGAGAGAGTCTAACGAAAGGGTTATTATGTATATTTTTATATTGTTAATGTGTTGTGTTGTATGTGTTTTTGTTTCATATCTCTATGTGTTTATGTTGAATAGTGTCATTGGTTAGACGTTCTTTTCTAATAAATAAATAATGTTTTGTTAGGTGATAGCTTGAACTTTAGGAATGGATAACATAACATCACGCCTGTATTCCCCGAAGGGGTAAGCAGAGGTGGACATATAGTACACCCACATTTCGCCAGTTATGTTTTAGGTCCCAATGTAATAGGAGGCGAGCCTATTGCCATCAATCGGGCACAAATCCAGACTTCGTGCTGCTACTGAGAATGACCTACTGGAAAAACCCAGTAACACTTTGCCCGACCCGGGATTCGAACCCAGGACCTCGTGCTCAGCAGTCGCGCTTAGCAACCACTAGACCAACGAGGCAGAGACTAATGCAGTATCTATAATGATAGCTACACTTAATACTATCTATACTGAACGAGAATAAAAATATATATGCTATGAAATTAAAATTTTAATAAAGACTAGAATAGTATACGCTTCAAAGATATTTTGATAATCTAATAACTACACAATTCAATTTCAAACTATGCAACTAACACTGCCTTCATATAAAAAAAATATAAAAAAAAAACTCACCCCATATACTCCTCATTTTTTGCAGCAACTAAATAACTAAACAGGGTAAATATATACAAAGAGACAAACATTTTAATGCGAAATATTTAGTTGTTATTCACTGGCATACTGAAAAAAGATTAACACATGTAATGTATGTAAAATAATTTTATCTTGATGATAAGTAATCCCCAATGATTTCAGAATTAACGCATGCTTAGTAAAGAGTGACCACTATAATATATTACTTTTAATCTTTACAATGTACGAGAAGTAAGGTTCTGGCTGGCAACACGATCTAACAGAATTTCGAATTTAAAAATGGATTACATTCTTAACTCTTAATTCAAACGATTTAAAACATGAATGACGTTCTTTATTCAAACAATTTCAAATATAGTTGACGTTCGATTGTTTGCTATTTTAAAATGGTTTTTATATTCAAATTCGTACTTAAAAAATTGAATAGGTCCCTGATAGAAAATTTTTTTTAATTATTCTATTCTATTTATTATATACAAAAAGGAACGAATCGCACGAGTGTTTTGGTCAATGAAAAACAAAGCTGATTCTTATAATTAACAACTAATTTATCATTAATGTAATCGTAATTAGTGATAATCTGTAGTAAGCACACAGTTTATCATGACTTATGACGCCTTGTCATTATGCAATGACATTGAGGTGCAATTTACGTCACTTTTGGAGCACCCCGTACCACTCGTATAAGGCAGCTAAGAGGGACACAATCCACCCCCTTGAGGGGGGGAGAGGATTTTTCCAGCAATCTTCTGTGAACTCAAAACAATAAACAGACTGCGATCGTCATATTTTGCACACTCAAGTACCTCGAGCACCCGGTCAAATACATTTTATGTCAATACCATAGTAGGCTCGTAACTAGGAAGCTCATCGTCGATCAGCGAGGTTAAGCCGTGCTCGCCACTGTCAGTCTTGTGATGGGTGACCATTTTCACATGTCGAGCCCCTTCGTGCTCAGGCATGTTAGGTCGTGGTCCCGCGCATGGAAGGGAGGAGAGGACGGGGAGGGAAGAGGGTTGCACCTGTGTTTGCGCGCATATTTGTGCACTATAATATCTCCTGCGTAGTTGGCTAGTCTAAGCTGAGATAGGCCACCGTGACCGGCATTCCGTCAGGAGAACATTATTATATTCTGCATTCTATTCGACAAGCATTTTGCTACTTATCAGTACTTCTTTTAATTTCTTAGAGTAATGCCTTTAAAATTGTTTACCCTTTACAACTGCTCTCTCCCGGGAGACTTTTAAAGTCTACAGATTACTTTACTTTGTCCCCGGGTAATTGATGAGGCTACCAACTCGAGTCCCACAATCTATCACGGCTAATGCACTGAGGTAATGTATACCTTTGCCTGTTTTGTTGTTTTCTGCTGAATTTACTAGGTTAAAGATACATAACAATATATACTACCTATCATATCATTGTTTCAAATGTAATGCGCTTTAAATTAATTATCCGTTGCTAAAACGGTGAAGGAAAACATCGTAAGGAAACCGGCACACCTGAGAGATTTTTCAACGGTGTGTAAAGCCATGTCAGAGACCTACAAGCGGTTTAAACTCTGACACCAGGTTGTTCATCAACCATACGATATGAAGAAGAATGCAGAAGGACATAAAAATGTCCAAGATAGGTAAGTGTTTGTCCCGAGTCTTAGTGTTTGTCAGTGGTGTCTTAGAATATCTAAAAAAATATTTATAACATTGAAAAAGTCACATTGATAGCCCGCGTTTCAACCTGCAACCTTATGCATACAAATCCGGTACGTTAACCACTAGGCCACCATGACATGTATGTACATAAATTAATGTAATGTAAATAAATAAATAATTAACACGCTTTAATTACAATCATTAATGTTATTACTATTTTAATAAACTACACAGTTGATGGAGTAAATAAACAAGTGTAAACTAACAAATGAACGACCCGAATTCCAAGAATTTGAAACGTGATCAAAACTGTTCGTAATCAAAATATAGGCTAATGAGAACACGTTGAAAACGGTCTGCTGGCAATTATTACGAATTATGGAACCACTGGAATGTTATGATAAATGATTTTATTTCTGCAAATAGGTTTTACAAAAACACTTTTACACGTAACATAACATAAACATAACATAATATCACGCCTGTATTCCCCGAAGGGGAAGGCAGAGGTGCACTCTGGATTTGTGTCCGGTTGATGGCAATAGGCTCGCCCCCTAGTACATTGGGACCTAAAAACATAACTGGCGAAATGTGGGTGTACTATATGTGCACCTCTGCCTACCCCTTCGGGGAATACAGGTGTGGTGTTATGTTTATAAGTTTTCAATATCCCCGTATTCTCTGCCAGTTCAACCATTGGTTCAGATAGGCAACAAAATATTTAATTTACCAAATTTTTATTTGTGCTGTTAGCAACTTAATGCTTCAGCTTTCTTCCAGAATCCCTATAAGCTGATTGATGACTCAGGTAATGAAAAAAATGACTATTTCATAATAGATTTTAATAGTTGTAATACAAAAATAAATAATTTTTCAAATAAAATAATGCAGTCAGGTAACTGTACCAATCCGTTCCTCACAATTGTTTCAATAATTCTCTCTTTACTTCCTTCTGGAATTGTCACGGACAAACCTCGCACCCGTCTTAATACCCTCCCAGGTCTCAAAGCCAGCCTGTTCAATAAAAGCAGGGTCGACAAAGAACCCGAAGCCTCCAAGTCCGAATCTATGGCCTGGCAGCTCGAAGGTGTACGAGAATGGCACGCCAGCAGCCTTGCCATAGTCTCCAGCACTGCCAGAAGCATCGTACAGGACCATGGCAACATTGCCCACAACGTAATTGGGGTTCCATCTCATCTTAACAGCGTCGATGGCACTCGCCATGTTGATGCCCAATAAGTGAAGAATCAGAGCGTTGGCTGGTAATTGTCCATTTCCGTATCCATAGAGGATCATGCTTCCAAAACTATGGATGTCTAAGTAGAGCTCTATGCGGTCGCTGTGCGCGTCGAAGATGTCTCTGATGATGGATGTCTCGGGTTCGGAGAAGGCGCTCGCCCCGTGGAAGATGTCTGAGCACGGGTTGCTGCTGGAAGCCTCTGACCAGTTGACGTCGAAGTTTCTGTTCAGATCCACTCCGGTGCACAGCGGCCCGTAGTTGGTGCTGCGATTTTTGCGCCATAAGCGGAACTGAAATAGTATAAACCATGTTATTAATCATTAGCTTTTGCTCGCCACTTCGTCCGGGTTATGTAGCTATGCTTTCTCGGGTCTTAAACTTTCTACATGTCAAATTTCATCAAAATCCGTCCAGCGGTTTAGTTGTGAAGGCGTAACAGACAGACAGACACAACATTCATATTATTAGTATGGATGTAAGAACTAATATTTGGTTTTGTAAGTGTTCATGAATAGAATTAAGACCAAACTAGCTCTTCTAAACAAGTGACATGAGGTGATTAGAATGGTTTATTTTTCTACGACTTTATGTCAAACATTAACAACCTACAACATCAAGTTAATTCGACATCGTATTATATTCTACTTGTTTATATAGTCGCTTACGCTTAGCCATTGCGCCAATTAGGTCGTTTCTTCTTCCAACCTCTAGCAGTACGCAGAGATTACGGGTGGATGTACGTACAAAAGGTAGATACTATTTATTACCTAGCCTATTTCGAATAGGTATCTAAATGTTTGCAGAAAAAACATATACTTGGCTGATTCCATTGCTAATGTTGGTAAAATGAAACTTATCTTGAAGAGCCAAAAATAACCTTGAATCGATTTGTTTTTATATTATTATGTTGGCAGCCCGCAGCGCTCGCGGTCACATAATTGAGCAATAATTTAATAATCTCACGTGTGGTGTGTTGCCAGCCGTAACTTTATTTAAATTTTGTGCATGAATTTTCTATATACAGACTGATTTTAAAAGCATATTTCATGAACAAAACGATGTGTTTTCAGTTGGTTTTCAGTTACTGAAATATGATATAGTTCTTTAAAAAATATCGGCTATCAATTAATTTTTTTAACAACTATTGTGCTACAAACTCTATTGTAATTAAACAAGTTGTCAACAAATAATAAATATGTATATACATATAAAGATTTCTATCACTTACGCGAATATTAGACATTGAAATAAAACTAGGTTTACGGATCAAAAAACCAATTATCGGGACCAAAAATCAATTTAAAAACCGAAATAAAATCCGTAAACCTAGTTTTATTTCAATATGTATATAGAAGTATAATGGTTCTCAATAGTTAGAGTTTTACATTAAGTATACAAGGTTCAAATCCAGACAAATACGAACTGCAATTTAGAAAATGATAAGAGTTATATCAATTAGAATTCGTTCCCGATATTGCAAAAAGTTAGCCCCACTCCCATGTAGTGAAAGTGCAAGAAAAAAAAACACTTCTGGCTACCCTTTCAGGGATATAAGCGTGATGATAACAAACATGGTTGATAGCCAGAGGCTAAAGTATAATGTAATATTTGTTAATTAGTTAAACGCTGGCTAATGATATAATAAGTAATTAAATCAATATGTATGAATGAATAACTATGTCAGCAATATATTGAGTATAGCTGGACCCGTGGCTTTGGTCATAAAACGAGTATTTTTGATGAACACGAACATAACATCACCCCTGTATTGCCGTCGGGGTTGGCAGAGGTAAATAGTACACCCACATTAAGATAGGTATGTTATAGGACCCATGTAATAGGGGGCGATCCTATTGCCATTAACCGGGCACAAACCCAGGTACCGTGCTACTTAGAATAACTAATTAAAAAACGCAGTAACACTTAACCGAGCCGGGAATCGAACCGAGGACTTCACGGGCAGCAGTCACGCTTAACGGCCACAAGACAAACGAGGTATACTTCAGCCTTCTTATTCATAAACAAGAATTATACCCGCATTAACTAAACCTGTATTGACATCTGTATTCTTTGATATGCAAACGTCAATACAGGTATAATATAATCTTTGGTTTAAAATAGTATTTTTATATAAATAATGGGGCAGATGTTTTTTAAATTCCTTATTTTTTTTTGATGCAGTAGCAACCCTATAAACTTACCTCTTCATGAGAGTGGACATATCCGTCAGGGTTGGCGATCGGCAGGATAATCCAGTCGATGTCCTGCAGCAAGTCCTGCTCCGTGACGTCGATCACCAGTTTGTGGATGGCGTAGAGAGTGGCTGGCAAGGTGATCCATTCGCGAGCATGGAGGAGAGATTGCATGAAGACGATTGGCTTGGTTGTGTCCTGAAAACAAAAATTTTGTATTAAATCATGAACAAAATTTATATAGACATATATATGTCGGTTGGAAGCGGAAGCCTCGTTGGTCTAGTGGTCGCTAAGCGCGACTGCTGAGCACGAGGTCCTGGGTTCGAATCCCGGGTCGGGCAAAGTGTTACTGGGTTTTTCCATTAGGTAATTCTCAGTAGCAGCACGGAGTCTGGATTTGTGCCCGGTTGATGGCAATAGGCTCGCCCCCTATTACATTGGGACCTAAAAAACATAACTTACGAAATGTGGGTATACTATATGTATACCTCTGCCTACCCCTTCGGGGAATATAGGCGTGATGTTATGTTATGTTATGGAAGCGGAAGGCCGCAGATCGAGCCTAGCGGCATGCCATAGGAAAAGTGTGCTATGTCCAGCAGTGGACTAAGATAAACTGATGATGGTGATATTTCGCATGTAAGATGATATGTGGGCAAACCCCACTACAGGATGGATGCCAAACAATATCAAAAGCCGTCACGGCAGGCCTAGAAGGAGACGGGACTAGCTTGACTCCTATAAGACAACTGCAGCTTACTACCAGGAGGTATTGAGGAGAGGCAGGGAGACCTTTGCCCTGTAGTGGGATGATCATAAAAAAGTCCATACTTCTATACTAATATTATAAATGTGAAAGTAACTCCATCTGTCTGCTACGCCTTCACGAACAAACCGCTGGATGGATCAGCCGGGCTACCATACCGTCGGAGTTAGTTTATGTACTGTAGGTACTATTTCTTCCCTTGTTCGTGCAGATGGTGACCACCGGGGTGGTTTTAGTGAGGTAGAAATCCCACACTCCCCGGTCCCTACCCCACAGGGTCCGGATGCCTTTTGAAAGTTCCCCCCGTAAACAAAAAAAAAAGGTGGGTACTATTTCTTGCGTAGTTTGCTAGTTTCAGTTATGATCGGCCGCAGTTTCCAAAGTTTGGTCCGAAATGTTTTAAAATCATTGAAGTTATTGGAATGTATCTTTTATGCGTTGGACATTAATTTGGGGAAATTCTTACAACGCAATGTAGGTATCTGATCTAATCTATGAAACCAATATCCAATAGTAATTTGCTCTATCGATAGAACACACAATCCGTCATAATACAATCTCAAAGATTTATCTAGCCCTAATTATGACGAAACTACTAATAATCTAAATATCTTACTATTAACAAAATTATACAAGCTCTCTGATACCGATTAGCGACCTGATTAGCGCAGTGGCTAAGTGATTGGACTGCTGCGCTAAGGGTTGCGGGTTCGACTCCCGCACGGGGCAAAACTTTGTGCGACACACAGATGTTTGTCCCGAGTCTGGGTGTTTGTGTATGTGATATTTCATGTTTGTGAAACGCACCCACGACACAGGAGAAATTCCTAGTGTAGGGCGACGTTTTTTTTAAAAAATTAAAAGAAAACCGTTTCTTAAAAAACAAATGCTGATAGAAGTAGTTTAGGATTTGAAGACTCCCTATTATAATAAAAACCGAATATAGCACACAGTCTTGTAGAATTAATTAATCGATGCGTTTTGTGGATTTAGTACTATCGTCCGTCCGTTCCTAGAGTTCAGGCACTCTTTGAAGGTACCCCCCCCCCCCCCCCTAAAAAAGAAGGTCCAGTATAATGGATCTCTACCTCGAATTTGGAGCTGGATATCTTCAGGTACTTGATGTCCCTGCCCTCAAAGCTCTTGCCTCCGTTGACTAGAGTCACCGTCTCAGGGTACGCTTCAGCCAGCAGATCCAAGAAAGTGTCAATCTGTAAATTAACATAATGTAATGTAAACAATCTTACGCAAAATTAATCTTGCTTTTTTAGAGGTTACAATGTAGCAAAACCTGCAAGAAACTCTATAGATGTTCCCCTCAACATCCAAAGTGTATGTGACAGACACTAATATGTATTATAAAGGCGAAAGTTTGTGAGGGTGTTTGTATGTTTGTTACATATTCACGCTCAAACGGCTAGGCCAATTTTGGTATAGAGGTAGCTGACACCTTGGATTAACACATAGATTTTATCCGGAAAAAATGTAGCGGGTAACACCGCGGGGCACAGCTAGTATCATATAAAACGGACCATAATACAAGAGAAATCCTATTAAGACACGTGTAAAGATAATGTACTTCATGAAGTGATCTCTAACCTGATGGTAAGTGTAGATCTGGTCGAAGGATAAAGAGTCCAGTCTGGACCCATTGTTTCTCTTCCTTGACGCCGCTGTCAGTAGCCTGTCTTCCAAATCGAGGAGTCTGGAAATAAGCCATAGGAATTAGAGTTTTCTGTCAACCCTTTTTCTTAAACGCGTGAAGGTATAACGTTAAAATTAATATCAAATATTCGGGTTGACTCCCTTGAAGTTGAGAAAAAATTAAACTTTTATGTCAACGTAATGCAACTTATATCTAACTTGCAATGTTTGTATGTATGTGAGTCTGTTGAGGTCAAATCTTGCAATCTAAATTAGAAACACTTTTTGACATTCGATTGAATTATTTTTTTTCGAACTTGTCTTACGCAGTTAGCTCTGAAGGAGCTCTGACTGCTTAACCGGTCGTTTGGCAAGACCTAATAAAAGGCCTCAGCCAGGAATCCGATTAAAATGTCATTTTGCATACTTAAATAGGTTTGGTGACAATGCAATATTATACATTTTATAAAGCTTATGTTAAAAATATATTTTTAATATTAACTCATTAAATTTTCACACCTAAAACGTATAACCTCTTATGCATCTCAAACAAAAGTATTTATTTACCGCAAAACAATACACTTACTCCTTAATATCATCAGATTCGATAGTAAACTCTACGCCACCGGCAGTAAGTTCATTTTGGAACAGCGCCTTCTTCTCCTTCGGCACGAGGATCTGACCAGGGCGGTTTGGAAGCGCATGAGACCAGACGTCCAGGTCTAGTGCGTTGCAGAGGTAGTTGACCAGCTCGGTTTGGTCGGCTGTCACAGAGACTTTATATAAGCCATGTCTGAAAGAAAGGGCGTAATTTGAATATTTTAAGGATATTTTGAACATGTCTAGACACAGGACTGATCATATAGGGTGTCTACCACTACACAGGCCTGTACGCGATGTGGATTTTGTCAACGGAACATTATAAAAAGTGCCTGCTTCTTTTCAAATCGTCTGGTTGATGAACAACCAGGTGTCAGAGTTTAAGCCGCCCGTAGGCCTCTGATATGGCTTTACACACCGTTGAAAAATCTCTCAGGTGTGTTGTTTTCCTCACGTTTTCCTTCACCGTTTTCAGCAACTGATAACTAATATAAACACGCACATGAGTTTAAAAGTACATTAGTGCGTGCCGGGGTTTGACTTGGCATTCCAACGCTCATACCACTCGTCTATCAGCCTGCTTATTAAACAAATTAAAAAAGTAGAAGCACCCAATTAAAAAAACCCACATTTAGAGGTCTTTAAAAACTTTACTTCTATAAATATATTCTAGGACCCTGTATCTTCGAACTATCAAAAGATCAACAATATCTCACCCATCATAAGCTTCATGTTTAGCCAAAGCTAAACCTAGGATTAGGAACAAACTAACAGCCCGCAACATCGCTAGTCCAACACTGACTTAATAATCAAAATTAATACTATCCATTAATAATCAGTATCAATTAGATTATTAAAATCGATCATTCATTATATGAGATAACAATTGGTTGAAATCAGCTATCAATGTATTTATTATTGAGGACGAAGAATTGCGTCATTTTTAATTATTGCAAAACGTGGCTATTGCGTATAACTTGATAAGTAGTTATCTAGCTTGGTAAGTCATAAGTGTCGATGTTAAGCAGCGATTGTTCGGGCCAGTCCCTCGATGGGTGACCGTTTTGGACACATCCTGTCCCCTCTGTGACTCGAAATGTCTGATTTATCCGTAAGCTTGTATACGCTTCGTATGGTTGATGAACAACCTGGTGTCGGAGTTTAAACCGCCTGTAGGCCTCAGACATGGCTTTACACACCGTTGATAAATCTCTCAGGTGTGCCGGTTTCCTCACGATGTTTTCCTTCACCGTTTTTAGCAACTGATTACTAATAACGCACATGAATTCGAGAAGACATTGGTGCATTTGGATCTGGACTTGCGATCTTTGACTTGGCATTCCAACTATCATACCACTGACCATCCAATCATGCATAGAAGGAAATTGACAATAAAAAAGACACGTCAAGAATACATGTTAACACTAGCTGCGCCCCGCGGTATTACCCGCTACATTTTTTCGGGATAAAAAGTAGCCTATGTATTAATCCAGGGTGTCAGCTACCTCTACATGAAATGTTATTAAAATCCATTCAGTAGTTTTTACGTGAAAGAGTAACAAACATCCATCCATACTTACAAACTTTCGCGTTTATAATATTAGTAGGGATTTAACTGGAGTTTATCTCAAAAGACTCGACGTTTGTACAATGTATAATTGAAGCAATTATTAATGAAACGCAACTCAGATGCAGACTGACAATTTAATTAAAAACTCCTCTTCGTTCCGTGTAACTAACAGCTTATATAAACAGTAAGTTATTAACTAAAAAACATAACATAACATCATGCCTGTATTCCCCGAAGGGGTAGGCAGAGGTATACATATAGTATACCCACATTTCGCCAGTTATGTTTTTAGGTCCCGATGTAATAGGGGGCGAGCCTATAGCCATCAACCGGGCACAAATCCAGACTCCGTGCTGCTACTGAGAATTACCTAATGGAAAAACCCAGTAACACTTTACCCGACCCGGGATTCGAACCCAGGACCTCTTGCCCAGCAGTCGCGCTTAGCAACCACTAGACCAAAGAGTGTCACAAAGTAGTTATTAACTAACTTAATATATAAGCACTGATATATCAGTTATCACGACATCGTCAGAATTGTGCAACCGGTGGATGCAATTGGCAAGCTGTCGTTCATTGTGGCGTTCTAAGGGGGAGGCCTTTGTTCAACAGTGGACAGTCTTCCGGCTGATGATGATGATGAAGCACTGATAACCGAGTGGTAAGATCGTTGCACAGCCAAGTCAAAGGTCGCAGGTTCACACCCCGGCAAGCAACAATGTCTTCTCAAATTCGGAAACCAATCACTACCTTTAGCAGCATAACGAAAAATCACATACTACTAGACACGTTTTACCCGACCCGAGCATCAAACCCAGGACCGTAAAGCAGCCTTACCTTGCGTCCACTGGACTAACAAGGCAGTCATTACAATAAAAATTACATTAGTCAGTTAATTTCGATACAGTCATGGCATATATTCATCCATTATAAAATGAACGAGTCAGTAGCGCGAACCGGCAGTTATTACCTTCTATTATTAAATAACAGCTTGTTACAAAGGAATAATAGTTCCATTATTGTAATAACGTTATAAGCGACTACTGCTATGCGGTTGGGGGTTTGCAATCTTTAGGCCTTCGACAAACTAGCTTGAATATACCAGCTTTGAAACCAACTCTCAAATGTATAGATTTCACCAAAAAAAATACAAGAATATCATAATAATATTCTGAAATATCGGCCTCGTTGGTCCAGTGGTCGGTAAGCGCCAGTGCTGAGCATTACATCCTAGGTTCGAATCCCAGGTCAGGCAGTGTTATTAGATTCCTCTATTAGGTAATTCTCAGTAACAACACGGAGTCTCGATTTGTGCCCGATTGACGGCAAATAGACTCGCCCGCTACATTGGGATCTACATAACACTATGCCCGACCCGGAATCTTACCTAGGACCTTATGCTCTCGCACTTTGTGTGTAAACCACGTGTCAGTCTATTTAGTAACATTATTATTCGTTTAAATTGATAAAGGAAAAATATGGACACGAGCGGGACTCGAACCCGCGGCTTTCGCCGTGCCTGTATATTATTATTCTTCTTAAAACTGTCATGTGTGCAAGCCCTAATGCATAACAAGTAACAACCCAAGCAACTAATTATGTTAGAATTAAAACCAGACGTACCGATTAAAAACGCAATTAACTTGTGTGTATTACAATAAAAACGTATACATTTACATGTACTTCATCATCAGCTGGAAGACGTCCGCTATATAACAAAGGCCCCCCCCCCCATTAGGTAAGAGGGGCTCGCCATAACCCCACGCTTGGCAAGCGGCTTGAAGATCGCAGTATTAAAGAAGTTACAGACGATGCTGCTGCCCATCTTCTGGATTTTTCCTTAGTCGCCTCTTACGACACCCACGGGAGGAAATAGGGTGGTCAATTCTACGCCCATCACTTACTTATAGTAATAATAACAGCCTATAACTGTCCCACTGCGGGGCAAAGGTTTCCTCACGATGATTTCGTCGACGTTAGTCAGTGATGTCTTAAAATATCTATGACAGGATTTATGGCATTGACAGTCATTGAGATTTGCCTGGATTTGAACCTGGAACCTTGTGCATACAAATTCGGTAGGCTACCACAATATATATTCTTACATTACTTATATTTAATTATTTATTAAACTATAACCAAAATGTCCTAAT
The DNA here is from genome assembly GCA_946251915.1 of Abrostola triplasia. NCBI lineage: Eukaryota > Metazoa > Arthropoda > Insecta > Lepidoptera > Noctuidae > Abrostola > Abrostola triplasia. The sequence goes on along the minus strand of OX276440.1, from coordinate 9,798,588 downwards.
TTATACAATACTTCGAACATCAATATTAAGAAACCTAAGTAAATTCAGTTACTTACCTAACGCTTGTGCATAATACTTATAGAAAAGTCAGTAATAATAAAACAACTTGCACTTCTGCCTACCTCGCGCATATAAACAGTATAATATAATTAATTTCCTATAACAATATTAAATAAAATCTACAATAAATACTTGTACAAACATGTATAGGAATTTTAGTTTCATGTTACACTAATAGATGGCGTTAGTGCTGTGACTAAGAAGAATTATTTTTCTAATGCTATCTTTAATTTATCGAATTCCATAGTTTATATGAGCAAATTGGTCCTTCCGGATAAATCCTTCGGGTTTGCTCGACCAAAAATATTGTATGTATGTATGTTTGTTTGTACTCCGAATACTGGCCGCGATGCCTCTTATGGTTCGCGTGTGAACCAAACCATAGTGCGATCTAACTCGATCCCAACGCCATCTAGGGAGCACAGGGGAGTTAGAATTCTCTGAAGTAAAATATTAAAACTGGATAACTATTATCTATTCTACGTTTCAAATCAATAGTATTATAAAATGTAACGGTATAGAATATTATTGAATAGTATTATTGATAAGCGCTGATAAAAAATTTAGTTCTTTTGCATAGTTGAAGCCGTGTTGAATTTTTACTTTGTTTTAGCTTTTATATCTCTGTTTTAACTAAAAATAGTACTTATCTTTCTCAATTCGTTATTTAAATTAGTAATTATGGTTTAGCATACTTTAATAGTAACTAATTTATACTAAAAACAATGTTGGTAACCAAAAATAATTGCAAACAAATTGGTCATTCAATTTTGAACCGTATGCCAATGACAATAAAGTCTGACTGAATATTTTGAAAGTACTAAGAAGGACATCTCATTCAGTCAGTATTGTTCCGCGTAAAACAGACTTATTTTATTAGTTTTATTTAAATTGTTGTTTTTAAATATGTATAATATATTATTATTGTCAATAGAGTTACATAATAATTAAATTGTATGTTTTAGAATAAGATATTGAAATTAACACTTTAAAAGACACATACACAGTATGCTTCGTGAATGACCTTATCAGTCCAATATTCAAGTTTCTTATCAAAGGTACATTAAACCGCATAACATCACGACTCATTTCTAGAGGGAGCAAGCAGAATTTAAAGCGTACAAAGCGAGGTTCAAAGATATTAATGGTTAATTAAACTAACACTAAGATTTACTAGGTATTTCAAATCTTTACTAAGTTATCAATATCTCTGAATGCGGTGTTTATTATTAGACTAAGTAAATTGACTATTTCATGAAACATAGTCTAAATTAATATGGAACTAACTGTTGGTTTAAATTAAAAGCTATTATTATTGTGTGATTAATTAATGACTTCTACAATCTTTGTACTTTGTAGTGTGTGTAAGTTAATAAACTTGTGAGTACTTAATATAGTTTTAAGTTTCTATAAGTTAACGTCTCCTTGTTTTAAAGTTTTCGATGTATAGGTCACTAGTTATCAGTGTCAATAAATAGATAATGTAGGTGTAATAATTATAAAGCAGACTGCCTATTGCCTAATGTATAGGATACATTTATAATGAGTCCCTCAACTCAGAGTTTATTGTACATTATTAAATACGGCTTTAGTTTCACACTGGTGTCATTATTCATTATAGATTACTTTTTAAATTATTTGTATACCATATTATTATGTAGTCGGACATAACCTTAATCTTATTAACACTTTAAGATCTGTCACTATTTAACTAACATAAATTTAGAATTTACTAATCGAAATTACTAATTATTAATAAAGAGGCAATTAATTACTCTATACTCGATATAATTTACATTTTACTGGGTAATCCTATACTGTAGGTCGTGGGTCGCGCGCTGTTATTACGATAAACACAAAATGGTAGTGGTTAAGTAGCGGAGAATCTTAACACCGCCATGTAGAAAATGCGGCTCATCTAACAACGCCATCTATCGGCAACATTTTTATTAAGGTTTCAAACAGGTTCATGTATGAGCCATAGCAATATCACATTTCGTTACCCATGTTATATGGGGTGACACTATTACTATTAACTGTATACAAATCCCGACTCTATTGTTGCTACCGTGAATTTCTAAATAAAAAAACTGAGTGACGTTTTCTCCAACGAAATCGAACCAACTTGTCTTTGTTATATGATAATGTCAATATTTACCGATGAAGAAAGTACATTAGTTTTATAATAATGGTATTTTCTAACTTACTAAATTATAATGTTTTTTTTTCGACTTATTCAATGAGTAGCGGAGTCTAACTTTATCCTTAAATGACTTATCGTTATATTATATTGTAATTTAACTATTTCTAAGTATGCATAACTTTTTCTTATTAATTCACGTACGTCTGTGCTAAGAGTCGACACAAACAGCTATGAAGTTTAACCGTCTAACTATAAATAAGCAACAAAAAGGTGAAGAGATTAAGCCATTAGCGCCAACAGAAGTTTAACAGTTTCAAAGAAAATATCATACCTACGCCACGAGTTATATGGCTGACTGTCACACCGACACGAACATGTTACTGTTGTTAATTGATTTGTGAAACAAAGTTTACATTGCTAGGCATGGAATACTTATACTGGCTTCCAGTGAATTGTACTCACAAGATCAGATATCTTAATACAATTTGGTGTAAAAGAGTTCTAAAAACCATATATATTAATTAGCCACCATTTTTAATTAACATGGCGAATTCCTCTTTATTTAGTAAAATAAATATTGCATTGTTAACAAAAACTAATACGCCTACCAGAGAACGTATAGCAACTACCGTCGTATTCAACACAAAATTATAATCATTATCGCTCAGGCGCTTTCAGTAGCGTGTAGTAACCCTTCTCTCAACGAATATTAGGGCATTAGTGCCTTCAAATGATACGATCGCGTGGTTTTACTGTTGATAAATACAGTTTACTTAAGTGCAAACGACCTATTCAGTAGATATTGTTCAGGTGTATCAAGGAAAGATATTTCGTACTGTTTTGAAGACTTCGTTTTATAAGTGATTGGTTGTCTATACGTAGAAATAATGTAACATGCCTTTATACAGGGTTGATGATTCACGCTTGTATAACCCTAAGGGTTAAGCTGGGGTGTACTGTATAGTATACACCCACATTTCGCGAGTTGTGGTCCCAATGAAATAGGCGCGAGCCAATTACCATTAACCGGGTACAAAAACACAATAACAGTTCGCCCGACCCGCGATTCAAACCCTTGTGCTTAGCAGTCGAATTTAGTCAAACTTTGAATGAAGTAAACATTAATTGAAATACATACACTCAAAAAACTAGCCTTCCTTCTGGCGCAAGCGGTAAAAAGGAATGTACCTATGGACATTTTTAATTCATCGGTGTCGGTGTAAGCGATTTTAGTATAGGAGCTCGTTTCAAACGACATATTCATATTAAAATTTATGAGTGAACTTTAAATAGTTACCGGTCGGGGATGCAATATAAGTTTCATTGTTCCACTTACTAAGTTGGGGCATAATAGCTGCCGTATTACGCTGTAAATATCTCGAGAAATATGGCGGTTATTGTTTTCTGTTTTAGCGCCGAAAGTCGCCGACTAGATTTAGTATTCAACTTCTAAAACTTTGACGCTTTTAAGAAAACCGTTGGCCTACTTGGAATTTTGGGTTTCGCGGCTTTTTTAATACAATTTTTTATCGTATGTTAGCTTTGAAATTGTGCATGGTAAACGACAATAGGCTGGTCCCCTATTGCATTCGGTAATTAAATAAAATAGGTATTTTTTAGTTTTATGCCACACTGGGAATTTCTCCTTTCATGAGTGCGTTTCACAACCATGAATTATCACATGCCTACAGACCTAGACTCAAGACGAACATCGGCGGATGACGCAATTTTTTTGTGTTTGGGATCCACAACCCTTGGCTCAGTAGTCCAATCGCTTTGCCACTATATTTAATTACTAGCTGCGCCCCGCGGTGTTACCCGCTACATTTTTTCGGAATAAAAAGTAGCTTATATGTTAATCCAGGGTATAACCTATCTACATACCAAATTTCAACCAAATCGGTCCAGCCGTTTATGCGTGAAAGAGTAACAAACATCCACACATCCATACATCCATACTCACAAACTTTCACATTTATAATATTAGTAGGATAGTAGGATTAGTAGGATCTATTACCGTGCCACTGCGCCAATCTGACCCCACCATAAACTCTTAAAGCAGGACAGTTTACTTTGTGAAAGCGAGACGCCGCATTCACCTGCATGTAGCGGCGCGACGTGGAGTCTCGCTTCCACATCTTAAACTATCCTGCTCTAAGAATTCATGGTAAAGGGGCAAGTCGTTAATAGTTAATCCATAACATAACTGGCTAAATGTTTGCATTATTAATATACACCTCTGATACAGACGTGATTTTACTTTGTTTTTTTTTAAACTACTCAAGGTTCCGTTTATTTTACCCGACTGCTCGCGCATAAGGAGGGTTATGTCTCTCGAGTGTATGTTTGTACTTGTATTTCTTTAGCACGCTATGTAGCCTAAACAGTTTGAGAGGTCTCGTTCGCTTCGTCTCAACTGTGAGAGTAACACTAAGTGTTACAAAAATTAAAATGGCGGATTGTTGCCGCAAAATTGTAAGTGGTGAAATAAGTTAATATTAAAAATATATTTTTAACCGAAGCTTTTAAATCAAAGGTACCATGATATTGTATTGTCACCAAACCTATTTAAGTATGCAAAATTTCATTTCAATCGGATGTCAAAAAGTGTTTCTAATTTAGATTGCACGGTTTGACCTCAACAAACTTACATACATACATCCTTAAATACCTACAAACATTTCAACATAACATCACGCCTGTATTCCCCGAAGGGCTTGGCAGAGGTGCACCTATAGTACACCCACATTTCGCCAGTTATGTTTTTAGGTCCCAATGTAATAGGGGGCGAGCCTATTGCCATCATCCGGGCACAAATCCAGACTCCGTTCTGCTACTGAGAATTACCTAATGAAAAAACCCAGTAACATTTTGCCCGAACCGGGATTTGACCTCGTGGTCAGCAGTCGCGCTTAGCAACCACTAGACCAACGAGGCAGTTAAATAAAAGCTTGTAAGAATGTTAAAATGCATTATGTTATAACTCAGCCTTAACTGAGCATTAGTGTAGAATTGTGTATTTCAGTTTTTTTTTATTTTAACAGTCAGGTTTTTTCATTTACCTTTGAAGTCAAATAGTAAACTTTCCTACACTCAAATGGGTTCTCATCCATATTGTATGTCTACCAGAAACTACCCGGTTTCTCTCGCTATGAATAGCATTTCGTTTGGAATTGTACTCTAAAAGAAATTCTTGTATCTGCACTAATGTGTTGGCGCAAGGAATGAGCGATCGCTGGGGTATTTTTTACCCGACTGCTCCAGAAGAAGGGAGGAATTGATTTATAAAATGAAAAATCCGACTGCTAAAATACTGAAAGAAAATAAACACGTATAGAATTATGCTAAGTTAAGGTTAAGCTATAACATAGTGTATTTAACAGTCAGGAGCTATTATTTTTTCATGTTACATAAAGTAGATACAATGCCTGAGGCATTCTCTATTAGTCAACCAACGGATGGTGCAGAGATGTCGAAGTAGGTGCATCAATAAAAGGGGTCGTTCAGACAACCATTATATAAGACAATAAAAACATACTCCATGTATACGCCATTGTAGAGAAGATTTGAGCAGGTCCAGTTACCCATAGCTTAACCATAACATAGTTCTAGGCTAATTTATTTATTTTCAGGTTTTTTAGCAGTCGGGTTTTTTTTTCTTATTTTTTTTAAAGTGATAACTTCTTATGGGAAGGTAAACAGCTTCGTTACGTAACCCATTATCAAGCATACCTCATTAGATTAGTTGAAGTTATCACTTTAGTCGAGCATCCCGAGACACACGTTTTTTGCTTAGTGTTCGCGAGAACCGGGTGTAGAAGACCATAGGGTCCATAGGTGACGCGGTGTGGTACCTGAAGTGCGGGTTGAGGGGGGACAGCGCGCCAGCTGTTCGTACCCCTCCGCGCCGCCACGCACCCTTCAAATCCACCGGGGTTAACGGCCGTCTCTATTTTTTGTAGTAGTAGTTTCTATCATTATACCAGTTTTTATAGTCTACAGTTTTAATAATGGCGGGACGAACTTGACTTGGAAGAGGAAGTAATTTAAAGATAACCAAAAAATAAAACACACACACACACACACACACACACACACACACACACACACACACACACACACACACACACACACACACACACACACACACACACACACACACACACACACACACACACACACACACACACACACACACACACACACACACACACACACACACACACACACACACACACACACACACACACACACACACACACACACACACACACACACACACACACACACACACACACACACACACACACACACACACACACACACACACACACACACACACACACACACACACACACACACACACACACACACACACACACACACACACACACACACACACACACACACACACACACACACACACACACACACACACACACACACACACACACACACACACACACACACACACACACACACACACACACACACACACACACACACACACACACACACACACACACACACACACACACACACACACACACACACACACACACACACACACACACACACACACACACACACACACACACACACACACACACGCACGCACTACAAGACAACACTGATCTATGTATGATGTGGAAGCGAGACGCTGACGCACGTGAAGTGTAATGCCGCGTCTCGCTTCCACAACGTGAACTGTCCTGCTAAAAAAGATGTTATATCAATTGGTATGGATCTTCACCCAGTGGCGCAGCAGAGGGGAGTCCCACCTATCTGAGAACACGCTCAGGAGACTATTGGTGGCGGCGCGTAGCCGGCCGGCTATGTATATACTTCCACTACTTTAACTAGAACTTTATAAGCAGCATCCAAACATCTCAGATCATTAAAATAACTGATGTGTAACATAAATCGCTAAGATTTCCCGCCTTCCACGGTCTCCGCCCTAACTCAAGTCTACGACAGGAAGTGAGAGTTGGAAAAATGGCCGCGTTTCCGGCAACGTAATGGCGGCATGCTCACTATACGGTGCCGTCCCAAGAATTGGTAATAATACGACACCTTCACGCTGTTTACTGAATGGGTATGTTCAGAGTAAGAAGTTGTGTGAGAATTTATGATTAGGTACCACGATGGTATTAAAATCTTAGAATTGCGAATAGATTTCTGATGTTAAGCATTTTTATTAAGCAGCTAGCTTTTGCTGCGGCTTCGCCCTTGTTAAGTAGCCTATGTCCTTTCTCGGGTATTAAACTTTCTACATACCAAATTTCATCAAAAACCGTTTAGTGGTTTAGTCATGAAGGTGTAATAGACAGAGTTACTTTCACATTTATAATATTAGTATGGATGTAGTTCTGGAAGGAGATGGCTGAGGCGTGCATTACGTAAACATAATGCACGACACCTTATCCTCCATAGTTCAAATTGTAGGCGTTTTTTGCTGCGTTGTGCTTGACAGTATACGTAATTATATTACTTTCTTTCTATTGTAAAGGATATAAATGTACACCTTTCCGTTATTTCCGACATCAAAGTATGACAAAAGGTTGACTACCCCGATTATAGTTATGTTGGATGTTCATACAAAAGGTTGACAGCCCCGATAGCCGCCATGTTGACGTGCCATACAATTAGCATCCAGTCTTCACTTCAATTATGACGCGTCTTTATAGTAGATGATATGACTCGGTTCACATAAATGGGTATTTGACACCAGACATCAATCAATTGACTTACTTTTTTTGAGCCTTCAAAACACAATTCCTTCATAGATTTCCAATGAAAAATTCTGAGAACACTGCCCGAACCGGGTTTCGAAACCAGGACCTCATGCCCAGCAGTCACGTTTACCACCACAAGACCAGAGGCAGTATTCCCAAAAAAAATTGAATATTAAATCAGTTAAGCACAATTCTTCTACATCCGTGCCGTGTCGCACAGACATCAAAGAGGTAAGAAGAATAGATGAGTCGTGTCGGGTTACAAGAGTGCGTTCCTTTGTGAGAGACGTTAAGTTCTTTAAAAGAACTTTATTATGTGCGTGTTCTAGGGTTAGGCCGCTGTACCGCAGTGGTTGACGGGCTGGCTGCGTCTCTAAGTTCAAACCTGCGACTTTCTCCTTCTTAGTTGAACGTACATAAATTTTCTTCTTATCGTATGGTTGATGAACAACCTGGTGTCAGAGTTTAAACCGCCTGTAGTACTCTGTCATGACTTTACACACCGTTAAAATATTAAACCATTTTAAAAAAATGTTATCAGTGGCTTCAAACGGTGAAGGAAAATATCGTAAGGAAACCAGCACACCTGAGAGATTTTTCAACGGTGAGTAAAGCCATGTCAGAGTTACAGGCGGTTTAAACTCTGACACCAGGTTGTTCATCAACCATACGATAAGAGTACCTTATGGATACTCTTGTAAATTGTTTGATAGATTGGTAGGTAAGAATGGTAACAAGGTTGACCGTCTAGATGGACGTACATAGGTATTCTCGGCTCTCAACTTGCACCTCATTAGTGCAAACACTTGACATATCGTTACCGAAATATAATTCAGGAACCTACATCGCTGCTGGTGTTCAGGCGTCAAGTACAGTTCAAAGTGCTATTACAAGCTGATGTGGATACGCCAAATCAACTTAAAAAAATCTCCTGGTCCAATTTCGATCAAAGCGGCCAGTTTAGCTGAGACTAGCCAACACAGGAGATATTATAGTGCACAAGTATGCGCAAAAACAGGTGCACTCCCTATTCCCTCACTCTCATAGTCCAATGGGACGGTAGACTGACTCGACCGGAGAGAGATCAAGCGCAGGACGACTTAACGTGCCTTCTGAAGCACGAAGGAGTCTCGATATGTGAAAACGGTCACCCATCACAAGACTGACCGAGGCGAGCACGGCTTGACCTCGAAGATTAACTGACCTGCGCGGTAGACTCGTAAGTACAAGTCGGGCATCATTTGACTAAATATTAATGTCATATCCATACTAAACTTACGCACAGCGATGGATGTAATTTATCAAAGTCTCAACACAACGTCGTAGCGTTAATTATCGTTTGTCGGATCACTCGTCGACGTACCGATCAGTGTATCCGAAATATCGATACTATATCGATATTACACAATCGATTATCGATTTTAAACTTGAAAGCCTTGTAAACAATCACGTAGGTTGTATTAGTATATTAAACACAAAAACAAACTAATAGCAAAACATTTGACGCATTGGAATAGAGTAGAATTGGGCAGAGAATTGACAATATACTATGTATATGTCAATCCTATGGACTACCTTTACCTACTGGCAATAGGCTCGCCCCTATTATATTGGGGCCTATAAAGTGACGAAATGTGGGTGTACTATATACACACCTCTGCCTACTCCTTCGGGAAATAGAGGCGTGAAATTATGTTATACTAGCTGCGCCCCACGGTGTTACCCGCTACATTTTTTCGGGATAAAAAGCCTATATGTTAATCCAGGGTGTCAGCTACCTCCATATGAAAATTCATTAAAATCCATGAAGTAATTTTTACGTGAAAGTGTAACAAACATCCATCCATACTTACAAACTTTCGCGTTTATAATATTAGGAGGGATGTATGTACCTTTATTACATTATCGAAGCATTATGTCTCCCTATACATGTATACATTCATCATTCTATTTTTTTAAACGACTGCCTAAGAAAGGAGTCTTTCTAAACATTTTTTTTCTATTTGTATAGCATCGAAGTTGCCACCTGTCTAGCACACAGAACCCAGATATTATAAAGATATAAAAGAATTAAATATCCACCATATTTCTTATGAAACAGATAAAGCAATGTTTATCAGTTGATAAATTCAGGACATAACTCCAAGCTTATTCAATTTATTTTAGCACAAACGACGAAATTGAATAAAAACTGTAATCAGTTGGAACGCACCGGAAAAAATCTAAAGCTGCCTGTAGATTAGCGATATTTTCATAAAACCAATCATTATTACCCGACATGGAGGTTCGCCTATAGCAATATTGACGATTTTTTTTTAAATTCTCACAAATAGGTTTACAATTAACATGGTATCTGTAAACACAAAATAATATAAGTTATAAGCTTAACATAACATATCATCACGCCTGTATTCCCCGAAGGGGTAGGCAGAAGTGCACATACAGTACACCCACATTTCGCCAGTTATGTTTTTAGGTCCTAATGTAATAGGGGGCGAGCCTATTGCCATCAACCGGGCAGAAATCCAGACTCCGGTTGCTACTGAGAAATACCTAATGGAAAAACCCAGTAACACTTTGCCCGACCCGGGATTCGAACCCAGGACCTCGTGCTCAGCAGTCGCGCTTAGCAACCACTAGACCAACGAGGCAGTCAAGTTATAAGCAATTGTCTTAAAAATGTATTCTTAGACTGTGATGGCACTGTAGGATAGTGACGTCAATCGCCTGTAGTTGCATAGTAAATTTCGTTTTGCACAAACTACAAACTTTAAAAAATTAAAACGGATGGACAGCGAAGGTATAGGGAGGCATCACGTCAAGCCGTCACAGCATTCAAGTTAATAATACTTCTAAGGCGCGGCAAACATGTTTCCCATCAAAAACAAATACGGAAAATGTAACATCGAATTGTAATGTTTCATACATTAAAAATTAACTGCTATACCATGAACACTTACCGGCCAGTTTACGTAGTGAAAGCGAGACGTCGCTAGGTGCAATGTTATGCAGCGTCTCGTTCCCACAACGTTAACTGGCCTGCTTTAAGAGTTCATGGTAAGGGGGCTGTACTCGCTCCGTAATAGGTTTCCTGAAGTACCTCGGGCGGTTCCGGCTATTTAAATTGTGTCTGACAGGTTCTGTCATTTTTCTTTTGACGTAGGTTATGATCGATACCAATAGAAAGAAATTAATATATTGAGTGCTGCCCGTGGAGTGCTCCGCCAGAATAGCACCCATCTAGTCCCGTTGGGTGTCGTAGGAGACTCAGGAAAAATCCATAAGATGGGCTGCAGCGTCTTCTGTAACTTTACCACTAATGCTGCAATCCCTAAGCTGCTTGTCAAGCGTGGGGATTAAGCCAGCACCCCAAGGAGGAGCCCTTTATTCAACAGTGGACGTCTTCCGGCTGATGATGAAGATATTAAGTACATACAAATAAAATATAAATAATAATTAACCTTTGATTTTACTGCGGATCTGGGTTCTGGGTTCAAATCCCGCGTCGGGCAATGTTATAGTATTTTTCCATTAGGTGACACTCAGAAGCGGCACGGAGTCTAGATTTGTGCCCGGTTGATGGCAATAGGCTCGCCCCCTATTACATGTGACTTAACTGGCAAATGTGGGTGTATTATACACCTCTGCCAACCCTTCGGGAAATACAGGCGTAATGTTATGATACTTACACCTATTGGTTACTACCCTGACTATCAAAGATCAACGAATAACAGATAAGATCCCTCTATATTTGTTTCTATCAAGCAGCTATGCTATTCTCTAAGGACTCCGCCTAGCGTACAGCGCTGCTGCAGCGGTGATACCCAGTTTACTCAGCGCTGTACGCTGCGGAATCCTTAGAGAATAGCATAGCTGATCTGTTGGTGCCTTTAGATAAAGAAACTCTGAAGGTCCACTTATTTTAAATGTTTCAGTACATTAGCCGATTTGTGGAGCGCTCTCGAGACAATCAATAACAATGTTATTTTATTTCAATCACGTCGGGTTGTTAAGGTGGCCTCTCACGGCGGTTTATTACCCGTTACAGGGTCCGCGCCAGATTTTGGCTACGCTTTATTAAACGATGTTATCCGAAATGTCATGCAATCCATGTCGGTTTATAAGCATATTAAACCTTAACATTGCCATGAACCGGGCAGAATATCCAGACTTCGTGTTACCACTGAGAATGACCTAATGTAACCCAGTAACACATTGCCTGATCCAGGATAAGAACCCAGAACCTCATGCTTAGCAGTCAAGAAAAGCGACCACTAGACCAACGAGGCTGTCAATGTATACCTGTAACTGAAAACAAAACACATTAATATATATAAACACTCCAAAAGCCTTTGTAGATTAAAAAAATGCATATTTGCGAGCTGCAACTGACCTTTTATTATGGTGACTTCTCACGGCGTGTTACAACAGGACCCACTATCGTCGATCCGAGCAACACACCATGAGCACGGATGGCTCGGGCTTAGGGTTCGTCGTATTTGCTGGCCATAGATATCGGCTCCGGCTGGCGCGGCCCATGTTATAACGCGCCGTGAGAAGCGACTCTTACATTCACCGTTTCCAAGCCAAGTATATTTCCAATGAAATGGATAAGGAGTAATAACTTGAGTTTTATAGGCCAGGAGTTTCCATATTTATACTCTCTTATTCATAAAGGATAATATCTATATTAACTGAAACCTGTCTGGTATTGACCACCTAATTGGCGCAATGACTTAGCCATTGGACAGCTGCGCTGAGGGTTCGATTCCCGCTCGGGGCAAAACTTTGTGCGAACCGCAGATGTGACTAGATTTTTTAAACATCGCCCCACTCTAGGAGATTTAATTTCCTGTATCGTGGGTGCGTTTCACAAACATGAAATATCACATACACAAACAACCAGACTCGGGACAAACATCCGTGGTTCGCACAAAGTTTTTGCCCCGTGCGGGAATCGAACCCACAACCCTGAGTGCAGCAGTCCAATCGCATAGCCACTGCGCACTTTTTTTTTAAGCCGCACATTAATTCACAAGTCAATGCCACTGCAGTAAATTACATAAATGATTCAAAGTATTTCAGAGCAAAGTTCTAGTTAGGACACTTAAACTTCGAAGTTAAGCATACAATTACTTACTTACTTTGAATTAAAGTATAGTTGTGCATCAGTTTCAATAGGTGAGAAATCGAGGATTTTATTTAATGTATCTGCCTCGTTGGTCTAGTGGTTGCTAAGCGGGACTGCTGAGCACGAGGTCCTGGGTTCGAATCCCGGGTCGGGCAAAGTGTTACTGGGTTTTCCCATTAGGTAATTCTCAGTAGCAGCACGGTGTCTGGATTTGTGCCTGGTTGATGGCAATAGGTTCGCTTCCTATTACATTGGGACCTAAAACATAACTGGCGAAATGTGGGTATACTATATGTATACCTCTGCCTACCCCTTCGGGGAATACAGGCGTGATGTTATGTTATGTGATGTGCACATAGATTCGAATAGCATTGGGGCGTGCCGGGGTTTGAACTTGCGATATTTAGGTTTGTAGTCCAATGGTCATACCACTCGGCCATTAGTCCTTTTTATGTAGGGTATTTGTGTAGGTTGATACTCCATGTTTGTGAAATGCACCCACGATACAGGAGGAATTCCTAGTGTAGGGCGACGTCTTTTTCTTTTTTTTTAATATAAGAATTGCGTAATCCAAACCAATCCACAGTTTTTGAGGTCACTCCAGGCCGTTTCGTAGATTTAATGTGGATTATAAATCAAGAACGGAGTGGGGACGGGTGAAGGTCCAAAATTTTCTCCAAAGTACCCCGGCTAAGGGCCCGGGATTGTCGGAAGTGTTAACAGATGTATGCCTGGTATCACCCATCTTTCATCTTTAGGGGCCCGATAGAAGTAAGTCGGCAATGATAAACATTTTGGTTTTAACTTAAGTAAATGGTTTGAGTTGTTTTTTTATAAATAACATCACGCGTGTATTCCCCGAAGGAGTAGGCAGAGATCTATAACACGAGAATTACATAATGGAAAAAATCCAATAACTTTTCCCAACCCGGGACTCGAACTCACGACCTTACGCTCGGCAGTTGCGCTTAGCGACCACTAGATCAACGAGGTTTCATAAGCGCTTGTAACTCATTAATATGAAACTAGCTGCGCCTCGCGTCGTCATCCGATGGATTTTGCGGGATAAAAAGTATATAATTATTATATGTTAATCTAGAATGGCAGCTATCTCCATACCAAATTTTATCCAAATTGGCCCAGCCGTTTTAGCGTGAAGAGGTAACAAACATACAAACACACTCACAAACTTTCGTCTTTAATATTAGTGTTAAAACATTTTAAATTAATTCACATTCTCGTTACCTTTTAGTAGGAAATGCCACAGAATAAACCTACTTGCTCCATTGCTGCAGCGCTGGCAGCTGAACAGATTAGGGTGCGGTAGCCTGAAATTGACAGGCCTCATTAATTTGATAGATGTTACCCTCCCTAGATGTTGTTTACCCGCCAAATTAACTTTGTCTTTTAAAGATGGCGGACAAAGGAAAACAAAGGTTTCTTCAATGGAGTTTTAGTTTTATTGTTTGTGTATTTGGTTTTAGAAATAAGTTTAAGGGAAATAAAATTTAACGATAGATAGATTTATCTTTATCGTACCTTATCTGTTTAGTATTTGTGGTTACAGCGGCAAAAGAATACATAATCTGTGAAAACTTCACATAACATAACATCACGCCTGTATTCCCCGAAGGGGTAGGCAGAGGTGCACATATAGTACACCCACATTTCGCCAGTTATGTTTTAGGTCCCAATGTAATAGGGGGCGAGACTATTGCCATCAACCGGGCACAAATCCAGACTCCGTGCTGCCACTGAGAATTACCTAATGGAAAAACACAGTGACACTTTGCCCGACCCGGGATTTGAACCCAGGACCTTGTGTTCAGCAGTCGCAACCACTAGACCAACAAGGCAGAGAATTTCAACTGTCTATCTGTCACGATTCATGAGATACAGCCTGACGGACGGACAGCGGAGTCTAGGGCCCTTTTGGGTACGGATCCCTAAAAACAATTCCTTGTTGTCGTCCAGGCATTTTCACAATGATTCCATTTACACATCTCCGATAATCCTGCTTCACACACAGTGGCATACATTCGGCATACAATAGCACTCAAAACATTCAAAATGGCGAATGTTGTCAGAATTATAGCTCGCCTGTCGGGGACGTTTGTAGATGAGCAGTGGTTGCAATTGTGCCAGGCTCGGTATAAGTGCGGGCCGAGTATCGACACAGAGCTGTACTGCTAACACGGCCACATCGAATAATAATAATGACTGCCATTCGTTGAGCCGTAAGCACGGCGTCATCTAGGCGTAGCCGAGTCGACGTATCGGAGCAGCTGAACCGCTTTGGTTACGTGTTAGATAAAATATACACTAGATCGATGCCTCGTTGGTCTAGTGGTTGCTAAGCGCGACTGCCCAGCACGAGGTCCTGGGTTCAAATCCCGGGTAGGGCAAAGTGTTACTGGGTACATTAGGTAATTCTTAGTAGCAGCACGGAGTCTGGATTTGTGCCCGGTTGATGGCAGTAGGCTCGCCCCCTATTACATTGGGCCCTAAAAACATAACTGGCGAATTGAGTGTACTATATGTGCACCTCTGCCTACCCCTTCGGGGAATACGGGCGTGATGTTATATTTTAGATCGATGATCAAGTAAATAAGAATAAACTACACTGTACTAAGCAGGTGTCCCCGGATTTGTCCTAGTTTGGAGGGGTACCGTCCGGGGGGTTGTTCAAAAGTGTCTAGATGAAACCCGAACACTTTTTACGCCAGAGGAATTAATTGAAAGACAAGTAAAAATTAAAAACTTACAAATCTATTCAAAAGTTTTTGTAAAAATATTTTTTGAGGTGTCCGAGAAAAACTCAGTTTTACCTAAATGTCCGAAGTTTCGATGTTGATGCCCGGTATCGGCAATTTAGACGATGGCACCCTATGGCCTAAGGGGGTTTTATCATCTCTGTAGAGCGCCAGTTAACTGAGAGTAGCACACAAGTAGTACAGGTCGCTATTAACTACCGACAGAGCTTTTGTTATCTCTCACTGGTGATTGAGCTTATTCAAGTTACCGCTTAACAGTAACTGCGTAAGCTACGATGGTAACCGTTGGCAATATTGGACTTGATTCACATTTGTAGGGACGTAAAGGCGACCTAATTGGCGCAGTGGCTAAGCGATTGGACTGCTGCGCTAAGGGTTGTGGATTCGACTCCCGCACGGGGTTAAATTTTGCGAATATTTGTCCCGATTTTGGCTGTTTGTGTATGTGGTATTTCATGTTTGTGCAACGCACCCACGACACAGGAGAAATCCTTAGTGTGGGGCGACGATTAAAAAAATTAAAACACAAAAAAGTGACCGCTTAGTCGATTAGTCGATCTGCGAGGTTAATCCGTGCACACCGTGGTCAGTCTTGTGATGGGTTGTCTGGTTTACACGTGTCGAGACCCCTCTGCACTCGGAAGGCACGTTAAGCTGTTGGTCCTGCGCCTGATCTCTCTCCGGTAGTGTCGGTCTGCCGTCCCAGCGGAATATGAAAGTGAGGAAGACAGAAATAGGGAGTGCACCTGTGTTGGCGCGCATACTTGTGCACTATAATATCTCCTGCGTTGGCTGGTCTCAGCTGAGACAGGCCGCCGTGACCGAAATTCAGCCGGGAGAACATTATTAGAATAATATATATTCACAAACGAAATTCATATATTTACTGTATAAATATAATGATCCTGGTAAATAATAAATTGAGCATGCTTAAGCTTTAAAATGTACGTATTATAGTAATACTTGTCGTGGTGGCCTAGGGGTTAGCATACCGGATTGGAATGCGCAAGGTTGCAGGTTCAAATCTATGCAACTATCAATGTACATTTTCAATGTTATAAATACTTTCTTAGTTCTATGACACCACTGACTAACGGTGACGGAAAACATCTTAAGGAAACCTAGATTTAATGATCTGAAATCGCCAACCCGCAGTGAGCTAGCGTGGTGATCAATGCTCAATCCTTCTCTATACGAGAAGAGGCCTTTACCCTGCAGTGGGACAGTTATAGGTTGTTATTATTATAGTAATGTTAGAGGACATTTGGGTAAGATCCTCCTAGGAATTCAATCAATTAATTATTTATTGAATAAGTCATTTTGCCACAAGCTCACATGTACAAAAATGTTTACATAGATACCTAAATAATAACACGTGTACCTGAACTTGGTAACCCTGTGTTTCAGGCAAGTTGTCTTCTTGGAGGAGCTTGTCTTCTTCTTGTTTGGTTGATGAACAACCTGGTGTCAGAGTTTAAACCGCCTGTAGGCCTCTGACATGGGTTTACACACCGTTGAGAAGTCTTGCGTGTGCCGGTATCCTCACGATGTTTTCCTTCACCGTTTTAGCAACTGATAACTAATTGGCGCCTGCTGACATTGCGATACTTTGTGACTTACTAGCTGTGCCCGCGACTCCGTCCGCGTGGATATTCGAGAACAGCAATACTATTCTAAGATTGTTTTCTCACCCGGACTAAGCGACACATCTTTATAATATGACATTGACTATGTATGTAGTTATATGTAGTTAAATGTAGATAATTCAGCAAAAATGGGACGGTGATAATGCAAGTTTCAGAAAAACTATTTTTCAAATCGGACCAGTAGTTCCTGAGATTAGCGCGTTCAAGTAAACAAACAAACTCTTCAGCTTTATAATATTAGTATAGATGTATTTCTTTCTTTTTTTGCATTCTGAATATGTGTTAGAAAATTTGTTTTTTCATGCCGTAGGTTCACCAGTGGTAGGATTGGCAGGCCACGTGGGAAAAGTTGTTTCTGGAGTTTGATCTTCATCATAATCGATGGGAAACTCCTTTCGGCATTGTCTGTCAAACTGCGCCAGCGCATTCTTATAAGCATAACTCTTCATTTGATTGGAAGGCCTAACACAACCCCTCGGTACATTCTGCCGAAATATAGTACAAATCCGGCTCAAGTAGCCGCTGTTTTCAACACCATAAACAATGTTCTGAGGTCCCAATTCTATAACAGGTGTGACTTCGACTCCCAGCTCTGTGAACTTCGTTGATGCTGTCTTGGTCAAGGCTCCCCCAGAAGCGACGCAATCCTTAAAAGTTTTGGGATCGATTCCCGTCTCACACAGGCAGTACTCGCTTGG
Source organism: Abrostola triplasia (assembly GCA_946251915.1). Classification (NCBI taxonomy): domain Eukaryota; kingdom Metazoa; phylum Arthropoda; class Insecta; order Lepidoptera; family Noctuidae; genus Abrostola; species Abrostola triplasia. The sequence continues at coordinate 9,780,401 of OX276440.1, read as the reverse complement.
GTTTCCTGAAACAGAGAAGTAAGAATGGTATATTATTGACTGCCTGACATTCGGTGTAGTGGTCACACAGCGCGTCTACTGAGCATGAGGTACTGGGTTCGAGTATTCGTAGGGACTCTCAGTAGCAGCACGGAGTCTGGTTTTATGCCCCTCTTAAAGCCATTGGTCCGCCCTCTATAAGATTGGGACCTGAGCCATGCGACGTGTGGGTTTTCATCTCTACCTTCCTTTGAGTACTGGCGTGATGTTATGATGGGAGCCATCAAATTTCGCAACGCATCAATGTCTATATAAATTCATGAGCATATTATTTAATTATTATAAGTTGCTAAAAACGATAAAGGAAATCATCGTGACAAAACCGGTTGACCTGAGAGATTTTTCAACAGGTGTGTAAAGCAATGTTAGAGGGCTACATGCGGTTTAAACTGTTACACCAGGTTGACCATCAACCTTACGATAAGAAGCTTCAAAAACGGTCACTTACCATCAGCTTCACACTTCAAATACTGTGCCTGTAGGTAGGTGTTCATTCTCAACTTCTTCAGGGCACACATTTGGGGAACAGAGTACCTCCCACTGCCCAACATGAAGTAGTCCACGGTAATATCTCCCCCTATATTGTCCATCAACCATGGGAACGTCTTACTGAAGAACTCCGTGTCCGTATACACGTCCCCGTAAACCGATATGGTGTGGGCAGAACATGTAGCAAAAGTCATTATCAGGACGTAAAGAAACATGATTATTACTATCAAGTGATTACGCAATTATATTTTACTAGCTTCCACCCGCGACTCCGTCCGCGTGGATTTCGATTTATAGCCTATATCCTTCCTCAATAAATAGGCTATCTAACACTGAAAGATTTTTTCAAATCGGACCAGCAGTTCCTGAGATTAGCGCGTTCAAGCAAACAAACTCTTCAGCTTTATAATATTAAAATAAGTATAGATAGTATAGATTTATGTTACAAAAAAAGAAAGTTGTGTTTTCGTTCAGAACTATAGCAGTTATGGCTTGTATTTATTTACAATACCTTTTTATAGGTAACGCAAATTGAGGACGTACTGGTGTTATCAATGATACGGATTAATTATTTTTCAACATTTCCAACTGATTAAATCGCTTGCGATTAAAACAGGGTGTCTGTCTGAATTTCTAGCTTCTTTGTATAAACTCATATTTTATGTCAGTTTGTTTTCTTTTAGGAACTTCCTCTGTATTGTGTACCTGTGTATCTACCTACCTGTGTATCTGTACACAAATACTCAGACTCGGGACATACATGTGGAGATCACACAAGATTTTGTCCCGTGCGGGAATCGAACCCGCAACCCCTCAACAGTCAAATCGCTTAGTCACTGCGCTAGGTCGTCAGTTATGTTATAGGTCTCACTTCAAATATGAGGCAAGTCTATTGTCATGCACTGGGTGATTGCTAGTGGGAATCAACATATCAAAATACCTTATAACACTTTGCCCGGTCTGAGAATCGAACCCAGGACCTCATGCTCAGGAGGCTTCGTGACCACTAGACCAACGAGCCAGTCGAGAAGACATACAAAATTGAATGGCTAAAGAACTCTGCTTTCCATTTCGGAGGACACAGTCGTGATGCTCTAAGTCAACCTATTATGCATACCTAGATAGACAAGCATATATGTATATTATTGTATTAACCTCAAAAGGCACTGATGATACACTCCTAATTAAAACTATAAGCGTAAGTTTGAGATGTTTGTTTAACTTTCACTCAAAAAGTACTCGACGAATTTTGATAAAACTTTACAGGTAGATAATATAGCTAATCATCATACAAGTTTTTTGCCATTATTTAAAGTCCATAACAAGTATCACAATAGTTACATAAATAAAAAAAACACGAAAGAATATCGACATAAATAACGCCTACCTTCATCCTTATTTTTGCGTGAAAGAGCGTTTGGCATTTGACCCAATCCCGAAGAGAACAATAATTTACATGCACCCCACCCCTTCAAGCTCCCAGTTTTTGCCCCCATTCGCTTCCAACACGAAATTTTGTCACAATGAAAACCAGTTTTTTTGAGACGAACAGCAAGGCCGGTTTTGTTTCCACATCAAAAGTTTAATTAAAATATATATAATGAGGGTTTTTAGGATGTAACTAGATGGCTCACATCACTGATTAATGGGCTTATTAATATTTTCTCTTTGATGGAGTTACCCACCAGTACCTCATATTTTTGCAGGATATACCAGAGCCTGTAGAAAAAAGTTTTCAAACAATGCGTCCTCCCTGTTATGACGCACGGAGCCGCGATGTGGGGCCCACATCCTGTGAGGGGCTAATCCATAAGCTCAAAGCCGGCAGCGACTGGATGCTTAAAGCAGGAGCCCGGGCTCTGTGGCGTACCTTGGGAGAGGTTTAAGTCCGGCAGTAGACGGCAACGTAGTACCCTATATGTCAAGCGACGGCCCTAGAATTTCATCTTCTATTTACTTGGATAACATACCATTAAAATGGATGATTCTCAGTATTTTTATTACACATTTGCTGTCTATTAATTAAAATTGCACAATTAAAGTGCTGGAGCGATTATCATCAACGTAATCTAACCTCCCTTTGTTAATAAACAAACAAACAATTCATCAACCTATTTCGAAATCCTTTGTGTTAACAAATTTAATCATAAAGATAATATTAAAAGCAAAAACGTGTTCTTACAATACCAAGTGTGTAATTATCATATTATACAATCCTATAGCTGCCATTTCACAAGTCAGTTTCAATAGGTTTGGACGTATTTAGGATTCTTAGGACATGATGAGAATGCCTCATTGGTCTAGTGGAGGCTAAACGCGACTGCTGAGCACGAGGAACTGAGTTCGCATCCTAAGTCAAGCAGTGTTTCTTGGTTTTCCATCACTTCGCGAGCAATAGACCTACGAAGCTGCTAAATGTAAAATCAAAACAAGAATACCGCGGGCCCCGTAAATAATAATCATAACTCCTTTTTGTTCCTCCTCCTTAGCTAAAAACCTAACACAATTAAAACATACACACAGCGACATCTATGTCAAACATCCAAAATTAATATAATGTTATTAAACGTGTTCGTCCTTCTAAAATCCACTCACACTATTTTCAGTCCCGATTTTCAGTAAACCACCAACGCCATCTAGTTAGTGAAGAGTGCACTACAGTTAAACAACTCGACAAGAGATGGCGTTGTCGTCAACATTGGTTTTGTAGCGTTTGCAGGTATGAATTTTGAAAACACGTGAAACAATGTACGTAATCCGAAATGATTGGGCGTTTGTAGTAAAGTTTGGAATAGAGGGTCAGTCACGCACGCAAAGTTTGTCTGTAAATTACATGGTGCTGCCTTTGGTATGACTTGCCACTTGACTCTACTCGTCATGTATTGTAATTTTAATAGGGGACAATTAAAAATCCTTAATATACCAATCTATAGTATCATGGTCGCTAAGCGTAACTGCCAAGCATGAGTTCCTGGATTCGAATCCCAGGTCAAACGAAGTGTTACTAGGTTTTTCTATTACGTATTTTTCAGGAGCAGCACGGAGTCTGGATTTGTGCCCGGCAATAGGCTCGCCCCCAGCAACATCGGGACCTAAAGTACCTAGATATACATACCCACCGCTGCCTACCTCTTCAGGGAATACGGGCGTGAGAATAATTTAAGTTTTGTAAAGTTATATATTGTTAATGTGTTGTGTTTTTGTTTTATATTTCTATGTGTTTGTGATGAATAGTTCTATTCTAATCAATAAATAAATTAAATCAGTTGATAAACTAGATGCTTAAAAAAAAAACATCTGCCTCTATAAACCCAGTCCCTAAAATTCTTAACCGATGAAAATACCTATCTTAACTTAAACCCTTCTTAAGTATATACATTTATATTTTGTTCACATGTGAACGATAGAGACAGGTATAATTTAATCCATGGTTTGAAATTGTGTTAGCTAGTGAACAGGCAAGTACTGGCCTCAATCTAAACGCTCCACAATCCTTGAACGAGCGATTTAATTCCCGACTCATGCTCTCTCTTTCGTTAAATTTCATTCGAAATTACTGATAGCTTCTTAGGACGTTCCCGCCAATTACATTTGAAACTTAAGGCTATTTCACACAATTTATGACGACTTTGAGTTTCGGACGGCTATTCGAAGTTTCTGAAATAATGTCACAGATTTGTCTGCTGGTTTAATGTCGGTCAAGGAATATTTAGGGTTGGTTTTGTATGTAAGCGGTTAGATAATGTTTAATAAATATTTATAACTAGATTTTGCTCGCGTTAAGTAGCCTATGTCCTTTCTCGGGTCTCAAACTTTCTACAAGCCAAATTTCATCAAAATCCGTCCAGCGGTTTAGTCGTGAAGGCGTAGACACACAGAGTTACTTTCACATTTATATTATTAGTTTGGATTACACATTTTTCCGAAGAGATGTCTAGTATAACCACATTTCAATATAAATATTTAAAGTTCAATGTGGGAGTGAGTATTGCTATCAACCCGGCACAAATCTAAACTCCGTGCTGCTACTGAGATTTGCCGACAACATTATAATCTAAGAAAATAAGCCTCCTCTACGACTAAGCTTCCATATCGAATTCCATGACAATCGGTTCAGCGATTCAGTCTCGATGACAGACAGACATACAGACAGAGTAACATCCGCGTATAAAACTGAAGTAGATGCGTATAAGAACACGTATATACTCCTGATATAAAAAGGACGCTATCCGCTGCTACCTGTGTATAAATAATGAAATGTGTAACTTTTTTTCAAGGTGCCGTTTTTAATATTTGTGTTGCTGTAGGCAAGATTTTTTGGGGGCCATAGGAGAAAATGTTGCATCAAAACCGTCATTCAAATGAGCTGTATGGCAAACCTGGGGGTGCAACTCAATGTTTTGACCAGTTTGGCCATTCTCTTTTGTAGTCATAGTCAGTTGGGGCTCTGTAAACAGGAGAATTAATACAGAAGTCGGTGAAATAATGGGGTCCCCGTCTGTAAGTACATGCTAGACTAGTATTGTGCGCCGGGCGCGCCCGCATGCTTAACATCCTTTGTATTTACCACACTTTAAGCCGCGGCGGACAGAAAGCTAGAACAAATACATAAAGTTAGATGTATTTATGTGTATGTAGCGACTAGTCGCCACAAAGGGAAAATCCAGAAGATGGGCAGCAGCGTCTTCTGTTACAGCACCAATACTGCGATCCCCAAGCCGATTGCCAAGCGAGGGAATCCCCTCGCTTTGCAACACCAAACAAACTTTTTTTGTCATTATCTGATGACGAATGATTTAAATGATTTTATTACTAGCTGCGCCCCGCAGCCCCACTACATTTTTACGGGATAAAAACAGCCTGTGTTAATCTAGGGTGTCAGCTATTCCCATGTACAATTTTATCAAAATCTGTCAAGCCGTTTGAGCGTAAAGAGGTAACAAACATACAAACACATTACAAACTTTCGCCTTTATAATATTAGTGTAAAGTGTGATTGAAAACTATCTCTCTATACTCAGTGTGCGTTGCGCCTATTGCCCAGTGGTTGTAGGCGACGCACACAGTGCACGCTTTGTGCTACTAATGAGCGACCGTCCACTTTCATCCATTTTGTATTACAGTACGGTACGATAGAGGGGCTTACTAAGAAACCGTCTTATTTAAGTCATCATCTAGATTTGAATTGCAATGTATAATCTCAATCTTTCTTTATAAAAAACGTCACCCCACACTAGGAATTTCTCCTGTATCGTGGGTGCGTTTCACAAACATGAAATGTCAATATTATTTACTGTATATTCGTGTATATATATATATATACGAAATGTATATACGAAACTAGTCGGGCATTCTCGAAAACACCCGTGAGTATAACCGGAAAATACAGAAAATAATATGGATAACACTCATGAAATATCAAAAACAGTCTGCGGATCGCACAAATATTTGTAACGTACGGGAATCGAACCCGACAGCCTTAGCGCAGCAGTCCAATCGCTTAGCCACTACGCCAATCAGTCAAATCTCACAGGAACTGTTATGATTTTGAACTACACATATACCTACAACTAAAAATATAGCCTTTATTGACTGCGTCATTGGTAAAGTGGTCGGTGAGTGTGACTGCTGAGCATGGGATCCAGCGTTTGAATCCCGGATAAGGCAAATATTAATTTGTTCCAGGGATTTTCCATTCGATATATCTCAGTAGCAGCACGGAGTCTGGATTTATGCCCGGTTGATGGCAATATAACATTGGGATTTTAACGTAACTGGCGAAATGTAAGTGAACTATACACCTCTGCCTACCGCTGCGGGGAATACAGGCGTGATGTTGTGTACAAAGCTTAAAATAATATGTCCTATGTTCCAATCTGTGGTTACAATAGTGTCTCACGTCGATATTTTCGATAGAAACTCCGCCGTCGGTATCTCAACTCTTACACAAAGATATATTTTCCTTCAATATACCGGCATTACGTTGGCCCGATTCCCTGAAGTTGGCCGTAGTGATGGGACACGTAGAAATCGATATGTCCAAGTTTAATAACAATATTTATGATAGATATTTATGTCATGGTTGAATGATAATTTAATAAAATTGTTCTCGGTGGATAATATTGAATGTTTTTGCATTCTACTCCCTGAAGTAGAAGTGTATTCCCCGAAGGGGTAGGCAGAGGTGCATATGGGTGAATTTCAACAGGTCCAATAAAATCTTCATTTCCGTGGAATTTTTATTCTTCAACTTTAGAACAAGAAAAAATAGTGTTTACTCAAGTTTTTGATAAGATATGCAGTTTTGCTTAATATCTAGCAGATAGCTTAAAAAACTAACGAGATATACAAGATTAAAAATTCCGTGCCACGGCGATGAAACATGCATGTACGGCAATGAAACATGCTTCCATGGCAATGAAAGAACTGAGTGTGAAAAAATCCAGTAACACAAGATATTATTTTTATAATATAACTATAAATAGATACATCCCTGTCTCGAAGAGCGAAAAGCATACACAACAAACACACTCTTTTGACCCTCTTCGCAATCTTCTCGTATCGGAGTAAAATTAAAGAAAAAGTTAATAGAATCAAAGCAAGTTTTAGCAAATTATTTACTATATATTCCGGTTATACTCACGGGTGTATTCGGGAATGCTCGACTAGTTTCGGACTCGATCGGAGCCCTTATTCATGAGCTGGTTACGCGGCAGAGTCGCGAGCCGAATATATAGTAAATAATATGGATAACACTCACGAATATATAGTAAATAATATGGATAACACTCACGAAAGTTATTATAGTAAAAAAGTTTTAGCAAAGTTTTTTTTTCTTAATCATGCCGTGGCGATGAAAACATAGGTCACGGAAATGAAACACGTGGCCACGGCAATGAAACGAAATTATTTTACAAGGCACGGCAATGATTTTTTTTTCATTGCCGTGTATTTTTTTTCATTACCATAGAAAATTTTGCCCACGGAAACCACGGCAATGAGAGCTCGGCGATGAAAATCAAGGAATATACATCAATTAACTAAAAATCTGTTAATAATTTGTGAATTATTAACAGATTTTAATTAACACGTCACAAATAAACAAAATAAATGGCATTGTATTGAATGCTCAATCAAGATTAAAAACTTATTAAAATAGAAGTTAGACCTATCTACGGCGATGAAAGAAAAAATGTCCAGTACCAAAAAAATCGAATAATTTCAATTATGGCGCGAAAACGCAGGCACGTGTACACGTCGTTCCGCGTCGAGCCCTTCGACGACACTAATATGCAACGTTTAACGCACAGCGGGGGAGACGCAAACCGTTAGAATATGCAATATTCTCAAATATGTTTAGGACATGGCGATGAAAGGTAGTTCTGGGACAAACGATTTTTTATTAACCATACGTTGTATTGTTTAAATATTTGAATAAATGTATTCCGTGACAATACTTTAACTATTCACGAATCAAATAAAACTAGGTTTTAATATAAATAACTATTCATTTTTATCAATGAGGTATTTAATACACATCAAGGTGACGTGTGGACAAACACGGCAATGAAAGATTATGAGGTTTAACTTTTTTTTTTGGAAAACCTATTAATCCTATTAATAAAATATTTAGTGCTACAGATAGATTTCTATTTCACCTACCTAGAAAAAAATGTTAGAACATTATAACAATGTTTTTTAGTACCGATTTCATCGATGCCACGCAATTTTTGGTTCCGGGAAATTCACCCATATACAATACAGCCACATTTCGCCAGTTATGTTTTTTAGGTCCCAATGTAATAGGGGGCGAGTCTATTGCCATCAACTGGGCACAAATCCAGACTCCGTGCTGCTACTAAGAATTACCTAATGGAAAAAAAACCCAGTAACACTTTGCCCGACCCGGGATTCAAACCCAGGACCTCGTGCTCAGCAGTCGCGCTTAGCAACCACTAGACCAACGAGGCATTCTACTCTAACCATCGAATAGACAACTATATCTTCAACAATATTGTTAAAAGAAAGAAAAGAGCACAATTTTCGAAGCCGCGAACATAGTTGTCGTGAAAATTAATAAGTGCTATGCCCTATGGACGTTCAACCTGCAAAATATTAAAATCAAGGGCTCGAATTACAATCCTATTGGCCTCTAACATCAAGCAAACAATATCGATGACAATAACATAGCCGGTGAATGTCCCAACACTACCAGCCTTTGTAAGGCAATCTCCCTATTTACGGGCGTGCAGCGGTGCAGACTCTATTAAATCGACGCGAGGGCGGTGTGTCACCTGAATTAATATCGATTATAGCACAACACTATCGTTTTATCGAGCCCGAAGACTCATTACTTTGTTTATTAAACTAGAAAACTTGTCTTAAAAAGTTTTTTTTTAATCGATATTAGATTTTGTTGACTTGATTAAAAACCATATCAAAATATTATGGTCGTAGACTGATTTAATCAGAGATCCGTGATTAGATTCCTGCGCTAGACGGCGGGTTCGATGCCCGCCGGAAGCTTTGTATCAACTATGTAGGTAGGTAGATATACTTAGAGACTTGTCCCGAGCATGGGTGTTTGTAAATGTATTATTACATGTCTGAATAATGCATTCACGATGCAAGAGATATTTAACCTGAGAGACTCCAACAGGTCCTATAAATATTTCTACTGTTATACTAGCTGCGCCCGCGATGTTACCCGCTACATTTCGGGAAAAACAGCCTATGTGTTAACCCAGGGTATCAGCTACCTCCATATGAAATTTCATTAAAATCCATTCAGTAGTTTTTATGTGAAAGAGTAACAAACATCCTTCCATACATACAAACTTTCACGTGTATACTATTAGTAGGGATTTCGTTGGTTTCTATGGATTTTTATATAGATATCAATAACACGAACACGTCCACTGTTGAACATAGATTGCCCCCTTAGAGTGGAGGTTGTCATAATCCCCACGCTTGGCAAGCGGCTTGGGGATCGCAATATTGGTGGTGAAGTTACAGAAGACGCTGTTGCCCATCTTCTGGATTTTCCCTTAGTCGCCTCTTACGAAACCCACGGAAGGTAAGGGGTGGTCAATTCCAGGCCAGATACCAGGCAATCAGGGGTGCCGAAATAGAAAGTTGCCAAGACGATACTAAACCCTATTTTTAAGATTCTTTCACCAAACAAAAACACGCCTACGTTTACAGAAACAATTCCCAACAAAATGAGGGGAAACTTATAAACAATAATCGTTTTCCATTCTGCTCGAACGCGAAACATTTGCAAACGTGAAATGGTTCTGAAGAATCGACAGTTTGGAGCGCAAACTTTGATTAGTTTAGTCTGAGCAAAATGTTTGTTTCATTGTGCTGTGTTGAGGCCAGCGTGGGCCATGGTGTACTAGACTTCTTGATGTGTAAACTAGTGGCCCAGTTTTGATGTATGAATTGAGTAGCTGACGTCATTAATTAATTGCGATTCTTTTTATGGGCTGTCCAATCGCTTTTCGTTCCATAGATTTGAAATACCAAGTAGTTAGTGACTCGTACCCTGGATTTGTTCCCGGTTAATGGCAATAGCGGTCTAAGATTCGTCCATTTTGTATGGCAATAGGAACCTGTGACGTTATTATTTCGCAAACTCAGTTGACAAACTGTTTATTGAATTTTACAGTTTATTAAAATGTATAGGGTTATATGAAGCATTTTCTTGAGAAGTAGTGTCTTGGAAGTATTAGTTAATGGTGTCAACTACACAATTGTGAAAGTAAAAGATGTGTTAAAAAGATATTCAAACAGTCGGTAATGGTGGTCATATAAGACAGGAAAGCTATAGCTGTCTTGGCGTGATCTTCGAGGCAAGGAGGTGTCGCTGCGTGGAAAAACGCCACCCATCCAAGGACAGGCCTTAACATTTGCAGTTTAACCTTGTATATCAATATTAAATTGGTGTTTTGTGTTAGTTTGTATTTCATTTTATAATGTTGTGAGGTATTAGATATCATCACGCTTGTTTCCTCTTAAAGGGATGGTAGAGTGATGCAGCTACATCACTACGAGTATTTGTATATTTTCCTTGTCAGGGAAAGTGTTATTGGGTTTTCTGTCAGGCAATTTTCAAAACCAGATCGAGTGAATATTAATTTCTTTCCTGCCTATCCTGTTAAGGAAAACATGCTTGATAAATCATAAAGGTAGCTAGGTTACCTGCTTTTGAACCACCATATGGAATGAATAGGTCTAAGTTTTTTTGTTTTGATGCTAACTGCTAATTTTGAATCGGTAATAATTTCGATGCTACCATAACACAAAGACTATTAAAACAGATAATAGGTGGCACGACACAGCTACGTTTCCCGAAATTCGAACCTAGGACCGCAAGCACAGCAATCACGCTTGTCACCACTAAACCATCGAGGCAGTCACGTGAGGCGTTCGACTGCGTCAGGAGCCATTGTTGATAATATTTAAGCCGGTGCAGATTTTTATAGCTTCCGACTTTTAAGTCACTATGTTATAGCTTAACCTTAACTTAGCAGAGTTCTAGACTTGTTTATTTCATTTCAGTTTTTAGCAGTTGGGTTTTTGTATGTATACATTATTTTTGTTATAATAATAAGACTGCCTCGTTGGTCTAGTGGTTGCTAAGGGCGACTGCTGAGCACGAGGTCCTGGGTTAGAATCGGCAAGGGGTTACTGGGTTTTTCCATTACGTAATTCTCAGTAGCAGCACGGAGTCTGGATTTGTGCCCGGTTGATGGCAAAAAGCTCGCCCCCTTTTACATTGGGACCTAAAAACATAACTGGCGAAATGTGGGTGTACTATAAGTGCACCTGTGCCTACAATAATAATAATACGGGCGTGATGTTATGTTATGTTAAATTAGTATTTGTTAATATTCTTGACGCCTAAGATAAATAGAGGCATACTAAGTACAGTAGGTTCTTTTTAATTTTCAATACAAAACAATAGCTTTTGTTGAAGTCTTTCATATGTAATGAGCTACAAATAGCTCCTATTGTTCTCAGGATATTAAAAATAAAGTCTTTTCTTAAAACATGGGCTAATATCTTGGCCATTGGAAGGCTGAGGTTTCGTGTTCCAACAATTGTTTTTCATTTTCGTACGTTTCCGCCCTAGTTTCGGTTTAATGTTTAGCTTTGTGTTTTTTAATCTCTGTTTTAGTGCAGTTCGAGGGTTTTAGTGTGTAGTACGTATACTAAATACTGAGAGAGACAATACTCGGTACTGCCCCCTTACCATGTAGGTACCCTTAAAGCAGGAGTTACGTTGTTGAAGCGTGACGCCGCTACGTGGACTGTAATGCGACGTCTCGCTTGCACATCGTAAACTGCTAAGAAATAAAGAAAGAAAGATTTTAGGTGTATTTTTTTTTTTTAGTTTCTTATATTCTACCAGTCTGGTGTACAAATATTTAAATATCTATTAGTTACTTTTATAAACTCTTATCACTAAGGTAATCATTTACAGAATAGTAACATTTGCGACTGCTGTGCACCAGGTCCTGGGTTCGAATCCCGGGTCGGGTAATGTGTTACTGGGTTTTTCCATTGGTCAATTCTCAGTAGCAGTACAGAGTCTGGATTTGTGCCCGGTTGGCGGCAATAGGCTCGCCACTATTACATTGAGACCTAAAAACATAACTGGCGAAATGTGGGTACTATATGTGCCCCTCTGTCTACCCCTTCGGGGAATACAGGCGTGATGTTATGTTAGTAACATTTATCTAAAGTCAAACAATCTGCGTTTAAACATGTGTACATTAAAAGCTTTAATACAATTCGGCAGTAAGGGGGCTGACCCTCGTTTTTCAAGCCGGATTGCACGTAGTGGCGTCTCTTTCCCACACCATAAACTGTCCTGCTTTAAGAGTTAATGGTACGGGGGCTGTTAGACTTACCTTCTTCACTAAGTGTTTACACAAAAGTTTCTGTAGCACGCTCGCAGTGTATACAACGAATTGGGTGAGCAGCGGTCTTAGATTCAAGCGAGAGCGTTTATACATGGCAAATTTTAATGAAACTCTGGCCTTCAATATATTAGGACCATAACATAACTAAATGTGGGTGTAGTGCCTCTGCCTACCCCTTCGGAAATATAGTCTTGTTTTGTAAATATTCAACAAATGAGGAATGGACTAGCGCAGTGGCTTGGAGATTGGACTGCTGCGCTAATGGCTGTGGGTTTGATTCCCACTTGCGACACACGTTTGTGCGATTTGTAAATGAATGAGATATTTCACCCACGGTACAGAAGAAATTCCTAGTGTGGGGCGTCTTTTTTTTTAAGCTCAAGTACGATTTGGATCTAAAAACATAACTGGCGAAATGTGGGTGTACTATATGTGCACCTCTGCCTACCCCTTCGGGGAATACAGGCGTGATGTTATGTTATGTTATACGATTGCTCTAAATAAGACCGCGTCGTTCATGACAGTGTTGCCACAGCATAAATAGAAGTTTGGACGCGAAAACAAGTTTAACAAATACGCAAACCAAAATATAAGTTGCTCAAGATTCTGCCGGGGAAACTGAGATTCACAGACACTGGAAACATGAGGACACTGGAATATACACGATTGGTATCACACTCCACATCACACTAATATTATAAAGGCGAAAGTTTGTGAGTGTATTTGTATGTTTGTTACCTTTTCACGCTCAAACGGCTTAACCGATTTTGATGAAATTTCATATAGAGGTAGCTGACACCCCGGATTAACATATAGGTTACTTCTTATCCCGATAAAATGTTGCGGGTAAAACCGCGGGCGTAGGTAGTAATTAATGAAGAAGAGAGTACTAGAATTATTGCTAGTACAGTTCGAATAACATATGAGTACTTCATAATAGTAATTTTAAGTATACAGATATATTGCTTACTATGTTAACTCGATGGCGATGGCAACAACTATCTCTATTACGGTATAGGTTTATTGAAATAAAACTAGGTTTACGGATTATATTGCGGTTTTTTAATTGGCTTTTGATCTCGACGTTTCGAATCCTTTACAGCATTTATAGTCAAGGGCAGACTGAGGTGTAACTACTATCAACTACCTTACATTTTAATTATTATTAACAATCCGATTTACGCAAAATGAGCTCACTGTGTCATTCGGTCTTGCAGTTTTTTGCTTGGAATTAACTTTAATAGATTCTATGATATTATAGTATCTATATACCTATATTACTAGTATTTTTCTTAATATTTGTACCGAGAAAACTGTCACAGAACGTTGCGTTTTCTACATACTTTGAACTGCAAGAGGCTTTGTACTCTGTGCCATAGAAATAAGAATCGTTTTCGATAGTTTCATGGCAGACCCACACTACACTACACTCACAATATACTGAAATGGCTGTAACACAATCCAAGCATAAAGCTGATAAAACGCGAGCGGCAATCGTAATTCAATAACAATAATATTCGACTGCCTCCTTGGTCTAGTGGACGCTAAGCGAAACTGCTGAGCATGAGGTCCTGGGTTCGAATCCCGGGTCGGGCAAAGTGTTACTGGGTTTTTCCATTAGGTAATTCTTAGTAGCAGCACGGAGTCTGGATTTGTGCCCGGTTGATGACAATAGGCTCGCCCCCTATTACATTGGGACCTAAAACTTAACTGGCGAAATGTGGGTGTACTAAATGTGCACCTCTGCCTATCCCTTCGGGGAATACAGGCGTGATGTTATGTATGTATGTATGACCATACATTTTCTGGAACCTGTTCCCTTATATTCATAGTCATACATTAATGACGTACTGCGCTCGGCCTCTGAATTATTCAGCTGTGAATATTCCGATAGTGACTCGAATAGGAGTTACATCGATACTTCGCTACGGCATATTGAATTGATGTTTAGTGTTGGTTTCCATTGATTTTAATTAACCACCTTGTACCAAGAAATCGGTATAGCAAGTTAATGGGTGATTATATTTGCTTGAAGGTACTTAAGACTCGAAATAAAAATAACTACTTTAGATTATAAAAAACAGACATTTTAAATCGACGTTGAAGCGACCACATAAGGACCATATTGGACAACCTGGATTGGCGATTGGACTGCTGCCCTAGGGGTTGCGGGTTCGACTCTCACACGGGCCGAAAATTTGTATGATCTATAGATTGTTGTCCGATATTTCATGTTTGTGACACCCACTCACGATAGCGAAGGAATTTACGGTGTGTGGCGACGTTTTTTTTAAAGAAAGTAATTTATTTCGCAATTTTTCAAAACACTGAGGTTTACAAATTTGCTCACATCACGGCCGACGCATCTTGGCGAACTTGACGTTAGCCGAATACCTGCGCAATGGATCTTTTATGAACGAAATTGTCTACAGCGCAGCTACTCAACCAACTTCAGGTTCGCCAAGATACCCGAGTGCCCGGTTGATGGCAATAGGCTCGCCCCCTATTACATTGGGACCTAAGAACATAACTGGCGAAATGTGTGTATACTATATGTGCACCTCTGCCTACCCTTTCGGGGAATACAGGCGTGATGTTATGTTGTCGCCAAGATACATCGGATGTATTGTACTACCACAGCAGTCATAGATCGAAGGTACAGAGCTATTACTGAGCTATGTCAATTATATTTATTGCCTCACTTAAAGGTATGATAGTGACGTAAATAAAATAATTGTATTATAATGGAGATATACAGGGCGTGGCGTTAATGGTGGATTCTACGTACCAGATAATTAACTTGAATACTCTACTATTTTAATTCATTTATTTCTTTACAAAAATCGCATGTGGTTTATCTATGGTATGTTAAAATTGAGGGTTTAAAAATGGAAAAGAAACTATTTCTTACATAAAACCATTTTATTACCTTGAACCTCACTTTGAAACTGCAGTCAAATTTATACATATAAATTACTTAGTGTGGTATAGTTGAATGATATATTTGATTGTGGTAAATTGTGTTTGTGGAGTCATCACACCTGAGAGATTTTCAACGCTGTGTAAAGCTATTTCAGAGGCTTACAGGCGGTTTAAACTCTGACACCAGGTTGTACACCAACCACACGATAAGTTGATGAACTTGGTTGTAAACACTTCGATAGCGCGATTCAGGATCTGCCTTAAACGTTAGTCATTGGTTCTGTAAAGAGAAGGAACCCTTGGGCCCTTATAGCGAAAAATTATCGTAAAACCAAATTGGACAGTTATTATAATCTGCTATGATCGTAAAATCGCTAATAAGACAATCAATGACTATAAAATATTGACCTAGTCAAAGAAATAAAACAATTAACAGTTATTTGAACCGCTATCCTACATAGATTTTAACTATAATGTATAATTGTTGGACTGCTAAGTCAAAGTTCATAAGTCCAAACCCCGGCACGCATCAATGTATTTTCGAATTCCCGTGCGTAATATAAACGGTGTGTAAAGCCATGTCAGAGACTTACAGGCGGTTTAAACTCTGACACCAGGTTCATCAACCATACGATAATTCCCGAGTAGTGTTATTAGGTTTGTACATTAAACTTAGACTAAATAAGGGACACAGACCCTAGACACGACTCTACATGAACGTTGGGTCCTCGGTTCAGTTCACGGGTCGGGCAAAGAGCTATTTAATTTTTACATTAGGTAATTTTCAGTAGCGGCAGTAGCTGGGCCTAGAATTTTCACGGTTAATGGCAAAAACATAAAACAACATAACATTACGCCTGTATTCCCCGAAGGGGTAGGCAGAGGTGCACATATAGTACACCCACATTTCGCCAGTTATGTTATGGTAAAAAGTTCACTCATTATATTATTGCTAATTAAGAACCACTCTCAGAGGACACTTAATTATTAATTCACACTCCGTTCTCATCAACTGAACAAAAATAACACAACTCAAAATAAACAGCCATTGTTTTTCGATTGACATTCTAAAGAGGTCCCTTTTTCAATTAGTTGCACGACTAATTGCAAACCATTTCTTTTCTCATTAGACGTGTTTTGAAATAAAAAGACTCTATCCATCTATTACTGCACTAGAGATGTATTAAACTTATCTGAAGGAATGTAGAGACAGTGAAAAATGGTGTAGGTTTCTTGGAAATAGTGCCGAGTGGTACCCAGCCTAGAATTAACCACCTCCTCTTCTCCCTCGGGTGTCGTGAAAGGCGACTAAGGGAAATACAGAAGATGGGCAGATCCCCAAGCCTCTTGCCAAGCGTGGGGATTATGGCAACTCCCGTACCGAAGGGTGAGGCCTTTGCTCAACAGTGGACGTCTTCGGGCTGATGATGATGACCGCTAAGTGCAGTGTAGTGTGGCGGAAAATGTCCTGCTTCGAGACTTCATGGTCCACCGCTATGTGCTAGGCTGGGAAGGAAAAACGACGCAAGTAACTACACAATCTGTCAGAAGTCAATTAGAAGGACGCAAGTACAGTGCCATGCCGTGGCGCTTCTCGCTTGTAGTCTATACCCAGCTTTAAAAGGTCCTGCGTTCATGGTACCCTTACCATGAAGGCTTAAACCAGGACATTTCCCGTGGACAACGGACCAACGAGGAAGTCATCGAAGCATCATCATTATCAAAAAGCTATTAGTCAGTGACACCAATGTAAAGAATTGAACTAAATACATCAATCTTTATCTTAATTAACTATATTTAACCTTACGGTAACTAACCACCAATGTTACAGTTAAACCGGTAAAAAATACATTAGTTTGGTTAATATATAAAACCGGTAATTTACCTTCAGTTAATTAAGTATTATAATTTTGTGTGTACTTATGAAAAGGGCCGCCATGTTGGTTACTGTAATGTCTTTAAATCTCTGGATTAACCTTGACTGTGGATGTCTTCCGGCTGAAGATGATGATGAGTCGTTGGGTACCGCCTACCGAGCGTCGTACGAGGTCCTGGGTTCGATTAGTGATCTGGCAAAGTGTTACTGGGTTTTTCTATTGGGTAATTTTCAGTAGCAGCACGGATTCTGGATTTTGTCGTGTTATAATCTGTACAAGTACCTATATTATCATACCTGTATTTCTTGCCTAGACTGCCTCGTTGGTCTAGTGGTCGCTAAGCGCGACTGCTGAGCACGAGGTCCCGGGTTCGAATCCCGGGTCGGGCAAAGTGTTACTGGGTTTTTCCATTAGGTAATTCTCAGTGGCAGCACGGAGTCTGGATTTGTGCCCGGTTGATGGCAATAGGCTCGCCCCCTATTACATTGGGACCTAAAAAAAAATCATAACTGGCGAAATGTGGGTGTACTATATGTGCACCTCCGCCTACCCCTTCGGGGAATACAGGCGTGATGTTATGTTATGTTTTTATGTATTTCTTGTTAAAAGGTAGGCAGAGTCGTAGTTATCGACATTTCTGAATAAACTGTAAAATAGTTACCTTAAAGAAATACTCGTAGCTACAAGCTACGTAGACCAGTTGAATGCGAGGTTAAGCAGCGCTGGCTGAGGTTGATCTTTGGATGGGTGACCAAAAATGTTCTGGAGAAAGGCCCAGCCTAGGAGCACTCTAAACTGAGAAGCATTTGTGCAGAAAAATAACTGAATAAGTGTGAATGAGAAGAAAGATAAATCGTAGTAGCGTGGTCTCTGCCTACTCCTCAAGGAAATATGCGTAATTGTATGTAATTGCGTAAATTACAATCAAACTATCTTTAATTAAGCAGGGGTCAAATCATAACACTACTTAAGTTCGTCACAATCGAGTAAAAAGAGCTAATAACTCACAGCTATCTTATCATTGGATTGTCTCAATCAACGCTATACTATACATAGAGGTCGGCGCGTGCGCAGCGCTCAGTCAGTGCCAAACCGTGCCTCGTTACGAGACACTGTTAGTTAACATTAGTTCTAAGTGAAATACCGGAGTTAAATCGTAAGTTTATTTATATTATAGTTAAGTTTATTATTATGTTAATAGTTTATTTCCGAGTTTTTTTTTAATTATGTTTCGGGTATTGTAGGTACCTAGTTATCCTTTTATGTGTATTCACACGACCATATGGTATCGTGAATGCATTTGCAGTTAAATGATTCTCAAGTTAAACTATGATAATATATTTTTTGTTATGTTAAACTTGAGTTTTTTCGAGTCTGAGTGTTCGTTTGATATTTCATGTTTGTGAAACGCACCCACGACAGGCAAAATCCTAGTGATGCGACATTTTTTAAAAACAAAAAAACTTTTTTTTAATGTTTTCTTTTGACTGGTGGCTGCTACCTGTCACTACTACTCCCACACTCACACACACTCCACATAGTCAGGGAGTACGAATCACTGCTAATCAGCTGTCTCGGGTCATGCTAGCCCCGGTACAGCATCAGCTATGCCAGTTTCTTCTAACTTTTACTCCATAAAACTGTATTTGTATGTTGTCCTATATAGGCCTGGCTGGAGGCCTTTGGCCTGACCTTTTATTAGGTCTCGCCAATCACCCGGGTGATTAAGCGTTAAGCAGTAAGAGCTCCTTCAGAGCTAACTGCGAGAGACAAGTTCGAAAAATAAAGTCCTATATAGTAGCAATTAATGTCTTATTTAAATAATGGTTGACATAATATTATTCAACGAAGTTATGATATTATTCAACAAAATATAGGTAGGACGGGTTTAATAAAAAATCGCGGTAATTTAAATAATAATCCAAAATTATATCACACTATCACAAAAATATTATAGAGGCGAAAGTTTGTGAGTGAGTTTGTTACCTATTGCCATTAACTGGGCACAAGACTGAAAGACTGCTGAGCACGAGGTCGTGGGTTCGAGTCCCGGGTCGGGCAAAGTGTTATTGGGTTTTTCCATTAAGTAATGTCTGGAGTCTGGATTTGTGCCCGGTTGATGGCAAAAGGCTCGCCCGTATTACATTGAGACCTAAAAACATAACTGGCGAAAAGTAGGTGTACTATATGTGTACTGCCTACCCCTTCGGGGAATACAGGCGTGATGTTATGTTTATATTTATGTTATGTATTCATTTTTCTTATAGATTCTTACGTAATAAATACTAAATAGGGGGAAGAGGGTGGCCTATTTTATTGTATGTAGTGGGGAGGGGGTCAAAAACTAGCAATAGGTGTCTTATGTAATAATGAATGGCCCCTTGACATAGTCATTGCCATTCAAGTCAAATTATAAATCAATTAATCATTAAATTGCATCATCATTCTACATATATAATATGGTAGGCAGAGTAGTTTGTTCAACAGTCGCCTTTAATCGACTCTTAGTAACTTTTAGTTAATTACTGGTCGTTAAGTGACTGCTGATCATGAGGTCCTGGGTTCGAACCCCGGATGGGGCAAAGAGTAACTGTTTTTTTATTCGATATTTCTCACATCACAAATATAGATTACGTACTGCTAAGTACGGAGGCTGGATCTGTGCCCAGTTGATGGCAAAATGCTCGCCCCTATTACATTGGGACCTAAAACATAACTGGCGAAATGTGGGTGTACCGTACACCTCTGCCTACCCTTTCAGGGAATACAGGCGTGATGTTATGTTTTTTTTAACCGAGTTAACCTACTAATTAACCGCACGATATAAACTCAATAGTTTAACCTAGATAGATTAAATTAATATGTAAAATAACGTTCGCTAATGCTTTGTTTAGTTAATATATTAATTTCATTAACCTTGTCGACGCGTGCGCTAATCGTTAGTTGTACAAGTGTTCGATTTGTAGAAGGATAGTGGGATCAGTTCCTGCGTAGGGCAATTATCTGCTGATATTCTAGCCTGAGTTCGTGATATCAGACTATTATTAATGGCAAAGGTTGTGTGTTTGTTAGTCTTTACGGTCAAACGGCTGGGCCAATTTTGATGAAATTTGGTATTGAGAACAAAGGCTTCTTTTTCGCAAAAATATGTAGCGGGTGAAACCGCGGGGCGCTGCTAGTATTTAATATCTGTACTGCATATCCATAGGTAATACATGAGAAATGTATATTTTATCTTCAATGTTTTTTCCTTCTCTGCATTAGCAGGGGCCGTTGACCTTCAGTGAGACAGGTATAGCTTGCAAATATAAATTTTGTGTAAAGTTATACAGGTGTTTTTGTATGTGATATTTCATGTTTGTGAAACGCACCCACGATACAGGAGAAATTCCTAGTGTGGGGGCGTTTGAAAAAAAAGGACCAGAACAAACAGTTTGATATAAAAATGACTCTGGTGATGATTTAAATTACTTTGAAAGCTGATACAATTTGCTATAGAACGTTTTTTTTTCTCAAACTTCTATAGTTTAGAGAAAAATTCAATTTTATTCAACAAAAGTGAACTTTCAAAATTATACAGCATACTTAAGCTTAACTTATACACATTATAACCTACGTAAAAAAATCCTGGCTAGAGGCCTTTTATTAGGTCTCGTCAAACGACCGGTTAAGCAGTAAGAGCTCCTTCAGAGCTAACTGCGAGAGACAATAAAAAAAAAAAATTATATACAGAAGAAAAATTAATACTAAAAATGATAAAGTGTCTTAATTTTGTAAGCCAGTGTATTATACAAATTAACCCTTTGAGCGCCACTGTCTTCTATAGAAGACAACGCTTCCGAGCTCCTCCACACCATGACTCTACCCGGAGACAATATTAAATCATACCATTGGTGTAATGTTACAAACAATAATCGTAATAAATGTTACCATTAGATATTGTCTTCTAATCAAATCGTGAGGCACGAAAACGCTTGTCTTCTATACAAGACTGGGGCTCAAAAAAGATTAATAGGTAAAAAAATGTTAAAAAAAAAAAAAAAAGGTAAAAACATGGGTTAACAAACCTTTACCTTAATAAAACCCTTTACCTTTACTTTAAAAACATGCCAAAATTGTTTGTTTACCTCATGTTTATCGTATTTTTGCTCTACAAAAAGGCACAACACCCATTTAAACATTGTTACATATCAGCCTCTAATTTACCAACTGACCCGCATCCATAATTTAAGATAACCTAAACCGTGTCATTAGATAAAAATAAAAGGGTTTTTTCGTTTAAACCGGATTCCAACTAATCATGGTTTAAGAATAAACTAATATTGGAATTGGAGGGCTCGTAGCTACCTAGCGCTTATAAGTCGATCTGCAGGGTTAAGCCGTGCTCACCTCGATCAGTCTTGTGATGGGTGACCGTTTCCACATGCTGAGACCCCTCCATGCTTAGGAACGCACGTTAAGGCGTTGGTTCTGCGCCTGATCTCTCTCCGATTGTGACGGTCTACCGTCCCATCGGACTATGAGAGTGATGGAATAGGGAGTGCACCTGTGTTTGCGCGCATATCTGTGCACTATAATATCTCCTACGTAGTTGAGCTAGTCTTAGCCGAGGTAGGCCGTGACCGAAATGTCAGGAGAACATTAACATTGGATTTCTATTCATAATTCGTTGTTCTTATCTCGCTGAAAAAGCGGGTAGTCGGGAATCCCCGAGTAAAATTTAATAAGGAAACTTACGTGGCAATACAGGGGGGCGCAAGCATGCATAGATGCCGTTCAATCAGTGAGCGCGTTCTAAAGAACGTCTTCCGGCTTACTATGTGACAGTCCCCTCTTAGGGGCGGAGTTGTAGGAGTTCAAGTATTCCTACGCTTATGGTCACTAAACAGCAGCAAACAAAAAAAATGTTTTCGGGCAGAGCAAACATTTTTCCGGTTTTTGCATTAAGTCATTCTCAGTAGCAGCACGGAGTCTGGGTGTGTCTAGTAAGTAGCAATAGGCTCGTCTCCTATTACATTGGGACTAATAACATACTGGCGAAATGAGAGTGTACTGTATGTGCTCTCTGCCTACCCCTTCGGGGAATACAAGCGTGAAGTTAATGCTTTATTATTATATAACTGTATTCCACTCAACCTTGGATCACCTTGTATCAGTCCGTTGGCCTTTTTTGTGATAACTTCTTGAAATGAGTAAACAGAACTTTTTGTTATACTTTTTGCAATTATTTGGTTTTTTCTTTAAAGAGGATAAACTCGTTGTCAGTTATATCGTATTTTGGATGTAATTTATTTGTTTTTCAATGAAATTTTTGGAAGGAGTGCTGTTGAAAAACTTACACCGGTCGCATCAAAGGTTAGTTACCCACTGTTGGGGAGATCAAACATAAAGCCGGGTCGGGAAGTGGCCAATGTTATTATGAGACCTTAAAGTTTAACGAACAAAAGTATTAACATTTCGACTGTCTCATTGGGTTCAATTCTCAAGACAAACAAGGTGTTATTGTGTAGAGACATTTTTAGGAGCAGCACGGTTAAGGGTTAACTACAATACCCTCGCCCCCTATTACATTAGGACCTATAAGATAACTGGCGAAATATGGGTGTAATACATCTCTGCCTACCCAATATCTGTGATAGTAGCCATAACATTGTTTGTTGTTACATACTACTAGATATTTGTAAGCTATTGATATGTATCACATTGCTACATTGTTCATAAACATAACATAACATCACGACTGAATTCCTCAAAGGGAAAGGCAGAGGGGAATAGTAGATACCCAACGGTATCAACCCAATTTTTTTTATTCATGTTATAGGACCCAGTGTAATAGGGGGCTTGCCTATTGCCATCAACATAACATCATAACATCACGCCTGTATTCCCCGAAGCAGTATGCAGAGGTGCACATATAGTACACCCACATTTCGCCAGTTATATTTAAGGTCCCAATGTAATAGGGGGCGAGGCTATTGCCATCAACCTGGCACAAATCCAGACTCCGTGCTGCTACTGAGAATTACCTAATGGAAAAACCTAGTAACACGTTGCCATCAACCGGGCAAAAATCCAGAGCTCATGCTGCTATTGAGAATGTACTCGAAAAACCTAATAAAACTGGAAATCGATGTCGAACCCAGAACCTAAGACTCAGCTGTAGGTCATTACGGCCACAAAACTACTCATGAATAAAACCTACTTTTTTAATGCTAGTCATGCAATATATTAATTAATAACGTTTCAAAAACACTAAGCAAAAGAGCTAATCTGATTGAAACCTACTTAGTAAATGCAACTCTAGCCGATTTGAGTTTGCGTTGATCAATCACTAGATCTGACCTTATTGTATTTAGGTGTAATGCAATGTATGATATTACAATAAAATATTGATTCATGTATCAAAATAAATTCAAGTATTTGATAATATAACATCACGCCTGTATTTCCCGAAGGGGTAGGCAGAGATGCTCATATAGTACACCCACATTTCGCCAGTTATGTTTTTAGGTCCCAATGTAATAGGGGACGAGCCTATTGCCATCAACCAGGCACAAATCCAGACTCCGTACTGCTACTAAGAATTACCTAATGGAAAAACCCAGTAACACTTTGCCCGACCCGGGATTCGAACCCAGCACCTCGTGTTCAGCAGTCGCGCTTAGCAACCACTAGAACAACGAGGCAGCCTTTTCTCAACGGTGTGTAAAGTTATATCAGAGGCCTACAGGCGGTTCAAACTCTGACACCAAGTTCTTCATCAACCGTATGATAAGAAGATTCCTAAACGAGGTTTATACCAGCATTATCTAAACCCCGTTTTAAGTCTATTCACATCTCTATTCTTTGATGTACTAACGACAGTGACAGGTATAATTAAATCTGTGGTTGAACATTGCCTTTGTATAAAGGCAATGTTCAACCACAGATTAGGGGTATATTATGCAATACTTTTAATTGGCGTATATTACAATTATTGCAGCATATGCAATACGTTACGTAAATCGGATTAAATGTCAATATTGTTAAGGAAGTGTTGCATTTGATCGACACACTGCAATATTGAGAAATTGAGTTATTTCTGATTTGAATATTATTATATTACGTTCATTTAAATTTAATTTTTATTTTAAATTTATAGTTATGGCCCAGTAGATTATGGAACAGATTTGCATTCACAAGGATTTGGAGAAGATTTGATCTCACATCACATCTGTCAGCATGAACACTTTTTCTGACCCGGGATTCTAATCCAGGACCTCGTGATCAGCAGTCGGGCTTAGCGATCACTAGACCAACGAGGCAGTCCCATGTAAATAGTCCCATACACTATATCAGCTAAAACGGCTAGGCCAATTTCATATAGAGGTAGCTGACACCCTGGATTAACACAATGGCTATTTTAATCCCGAGCAAAATACAGCGAGTAACACCGCGGGGCGCAGCTAGTTTACTATGTGCGTACAAATGTGTACAATCCTTAACGAATGTATCGTTTTACAATCCGCCGTGACTGATACTGAGTGAATTCGATACGGATTGAGACATTATCACACATATCAATGACTGTATTACCATGCCTTAATTAATGTCAGAAGGCTTTGTAATTGTCTGGTAGTACACCATAAGTTTGATTGTAAGAACTGGAAGACGCAGCGTTAACAGGCCACCCACCAGTTGGACCGACGATATCGTCAGAGTTGCTGCAACCGGTGGATGCAATTTGTCGTTCATTGTACCGTGCCATTTGCACACCGAAATTCGAACCCAGGACCTTGATATAGACCTGTTTCGAGCACTAGACCAACCAGACAGAAAACGGTAAATTAATTAAAAAATACAATCAATTAAAAAAAACTTGTCCCTTATCGATAAAATTCTTGGTTTTTATACACTAGTCCCTTGATTCAAAGTTCAAGAACGTTTTGCTTTCTTAGGGCTCAAGGTAAATCAGCTACAGCACTATAAAAACTCAAGGTAGAGTTGTATTTAACTAAAAAATATCTTTATAATCATTGCCTTTATAGTCTTGCGGTTGTTAATTGAGATAAACTGTAAAAAAATAAGGTAAAATGTAGCTAGATAACCATTTTATTGCTTGTCGTTATTTACTATACATTTCTGTTGTACTTCATTTAATAAGCTGTATTTTGTACAATAAAATAAATCAAAAGCTGAACATTTATCCCTTAACTATTCGTGAATGTAAGAAGGCAATTTATAACTGGCTCAGTACCCTTAATTATGAAGAACTAGAAAATGTTGGAAAAGTTTAATCTTAAAAATTAAACTTAATTAAAATTATTTTTTATTAATACACACGCATACACAGACACACACACACGCACACAGAAACACGCACATCACACATACTTTAATCTCATTATTTAGTCATTTCCTTAATTATTAGTAATTATTTTACTTCCTAGATTTAAATATTATGTTGGAACACTGTCGCCATCTTGGAGGTTAACAGTTGCGACACAGTTTTTCTAACTAATGTAACTGTTAACGCACAATTAATATTGTAAACTTGTTTTTGTTCCAATAAATGATTATTATTATTACTTTTTAAACAGCCTAGCAGTAAAACAATTCCAACTATACCGCTTTGTTATTACTTTTATTGGAATAAGGTAAAGACTGCCTCGTTGGTCTAGTGGTTGCTAAACGCGACTGCTGAGCACGAAGTTCTGGGTCCGAATCCCGGGTCGGGCAGTGTTACTGGAGTTTTCATTAGATAATTCTCAGTAGCAGTAGAGTCTGAATTTGTGCCCGGTTTATGTCAATAGGCTCGCCCTCTATTACATTGGGACCTAAAAATATAACTGGCGAAATGTGGGTGTACTTTATGTTCACCTCTGCCTATCCCTTCGGGGAATATAGGTGTGATGTTATGTTATGTTTATAAGGTAAAGATAAAAATCATTTCATTAAAATAGATGGATTGGATGCAATTGGCAAGCTGTCGTTCATTGTGGGAGGTTCTAAGGGGGAGGCCTTTGTTCAACAGTAGACGTCTTCCAGGTGATGATGATGAATAAAAATAGTACTTTCTAATCGTCATACAGACAGCTACTACAAACGCTGACCCGTTTCTAGTAATCAGCTACTATGGCTAAGCGATTGGACTGCTTCACTAAGGGTTGCGGGTCCGATTCCCGCACGGGACAAATATTTGTGCGAACCGCAGATGTTTGTCCCGAGTCTGGGTGTTTGTGTGTGTGATATTTCATATTCAAACGCACCCACGACACAGGAGAATATGGTAGTGTGGATCGATGTTTAAAAAAAGGACATATTCAGCTACCAAAAACAAAGCTATATTCCCTGTTAGTACGCTCCACGGTAGGCAGAGGTGTATAGAACATTTACATCACCAGTTTTGTTGAAAGTCCCAATGTCATCACCCGGACGGGAACGGCATTTAGACAATGGGACACCAATCAGTCTAGACTGTATTTGATATGTATCATTCAGTGTGAAATATAATATTGATTTTCACAATAACTTCTTAAAACCAAAATATTATGCAATACTACTATAAACTTTCTATTACTAATATAATAATAATAATAATCATAAGATAATGAGTAATAATAATCACTATATAAATATAAACTATATATATACAGGATGAATTTTTAGTCACCGTCCAAATTTTTTCTAGGCATTAGGTATCATTCAATAATTCCATTTTTGAAAAAAAATCGATACGTAAAAATCATTTTCTCGAAAGAATTATCCGCTCTGCGTGGTCACTAAGTTAAACGTTAATAATACTACACTTGCCGCGCAAACAGTCAATAAAAAGGGTAGCGCGCACCCCGCTTCCCCCACCCCACTACACCTAGCGCGTACGCACGGCGTGGCGGTGTCCAGAAACATTAACTTTTTATAGATAACTTTGTGATGTTATAACTCAATATTTTTGTATTGAGTGATACTAAAAGAAAAAACACGTATTCAATGATTTTCGCCAAAGATAAATGTATCAAAATTTGGACGGTGACTAAAAGTTCATCCGGTATATATAAAGTAAAAGTATTCGTAGATAAGTTATGTATCGTATAACACAAATAAAAAGAACAGTTTTATTGATAAGGTGAGAAAAACAAAATACTGTGATTATACTTATCAATCAACGTGCCGTTTGACGCAGAATTTTTGACTTTTACCCCCTTATACATAACAACGTGTCAATTTTAACCATGGATTAAATTATACACGTCACTGTCGTTTGCATGTGAAATAATAGAGATGTCAATAGACTTAATACCGGGTTTAGGTAATGCCGGTATGATCCTCGTTTTAGGAATAAGAGGTTAGTGTTTTGGTCGGTTTTATCTCGGTATAATAACATTTTCTTTTCGAACTTGTCTCTTGCTGTTAGCTCTGAATGAGTTCTTACTGCTTGGTGAGACCTAATACAAGGCCTCCAGCCAAGATTTTAAATATATACAATATACATACATAATGATTTTTATCACTTACGCGAATATTAGACATTGAAATAAAACTAGGTTTACGGATTTTATCGCGGTTTTTTAATTGATTTTTGGTCCCGACGCGGACGTTTCGAATCCTTTACAGCATTCATGGTTACGGGCAGACTAGACCAAAAATCAATTAAAAAACCGCGATAAAATCCGTAAACCTAGTTTTATTTCAATATATGTATACATACACTTATAAATACTGAAACGATTTTCATGGATTTGTTGGATTCGTCTCCGCCCCGAATAACAGAATAATTATCAAAATGTCGAAACAATTCACAAAAAAAAAATTAAAACGTAATTCATTAGGTTGAAATCGGAGATGTTCTGCAAAAAGGGCAAGTGAGAAGTACCCTCAACCGACGAGCGTGTATCAGGAATATGATGAGAAGTATGCCAAGATCGTAGGAAATGGAAATCCGTGGTTTCTGCCTACCCCTCAGGGAAACAAGCGTGACTTTATGTATTATGTATGTATGGTACTCCGCCATCTTTTGCAATTGACAGCTCACGTCACGCTTTCCGGGCAGGACGTCGTCCGCCAGATCCGCAATAACAC
Organism: Abrostola triplasia; assembly: GCA_946251915.1. Classification (NCBI taxonomy): domain Eukaryota; kingdom Metazoa; phylum Arthropoda; class Insecta; order Lepidoptera; family Noctuidae; genus Abrostola; species Abrostola triplasia. Next base: position 9,752,086 of record OX276440.1, on the reverse strand, counting down.
CAATCAATCAAAAGGAACTTAAATCAAAGTATTAACTAAATATGGCTTATAACTATACACCTTAACCTACAAACAAAGATAAAATAAGTATACTTTTGGTAATAAAAATATTTGCCACAGTTAATTTTTTCGTACATATCTAATCATTAGAGGTCAATTAATATCTCCAGTTCATCCATTTTGAAGACACGTGCTACACAAGATAATACGTTTGTTTTGTTCAAAACAATCTAAAGTTCAGTATATCGAGGCGCTTCCTAGGTCTGCGCATGCGACGGTCACGTGATCGCATAGTTATACAGTGATAAAGCAAGGAAAGTTTGTTTAGAGAATGTATTATGACAGCTGTAATCCTCGAAGGGGTAGGCAGAGGTGTTTTGGTCAATCAGAAGTCTATACACCAACAATTTGGTACTTATTATAGGCTTTGACATGGCAGGTCTTCTTCTTATCGTATGGTTGATGAACAACCTGGTGTCAGAGTTTAAGCCGCCTTTAGGCCTCTGACATGGCTTTACATCATTGAAAAATCTCTCTGGTGTGCCAGTTTCCTCATGCTTTCCTTCACCGTTTTTAGCAACTGATAACTTATTATAGTACGCACATGAATTCGAAAAGACATTGGTGCGTGTCGGGGTAGTACGTCACATATTATTTACTGTATATTCCGGTTATACTCACGGATGTATTCGGGAATGCCCGACTAGTTTCGAACTCGACCGGAGCCCTTATTCATGAGCTGGTTACGCGGCAGAGTCGCGAGCCGAACGAAAGAGTTCATAACATAACATCACGCCTGTATTCCCCGAAGGGGTAGGCAGAGGTGCACATATAGTACACCCACATTTCGCCAGTTATGTTTTAGGTCCCAATGTAATAGGGGGCGAGCCTATTGCCATCAACCGGGCACAAATCCAGACTCCGTGCTGTTACTGAGAATTACCTAATGGAAAAACCCAGTAACACTTTGCCCGACCCGGGATTCGAACCCAGGACCTCGTGCTCAGCAGTCGCGCTTAGCAACCACTAGACCAACGAGGCAGTCAAGAAAGAGTTCATACAGTAAATAATATGGATAACACTCACGAAATTTATTATAGTATGTCACATAGTTGTCTATTATATTATATAGGGAGCGGTTTATCTTCCTGTTTCGGAATTCTAACTCTATCTAACACGGAATAAGCTTATTTCTTGTATCAAAGCCAGACTACTTGGTTGTCTTCCTTATGTATATAGCCAATGTAAAAGTAAATAACAATAACATATAAATAGAAGACCTTAGCGCATAAAGTTTATCTCAACTAGTCTGAATGTCAAATGTATGTTTGTGTATTGTGTACTAATGTCTGAGTTTGTAGGTGTGTACCTATTACAATGTACTATTGTACTACATTGTTTTGTATAGAAACTATATTTTTCAATACCACATTAATATTACAAAGGCGAAAGTTTGTTTGTATGTTTGTTACCTCTTCACGCTCAAACGGCTAGACCGATTTGGATGAAATTTCATATGGACGTAGCTGACACCTTGGATTAACACATAGGCTACTTGTTATGAAAAAATGTAGTGGGTATCACTGCGGGGCGCAGCTAGTATTGGATAAACAGACACCCCCGCCACATTTCCGCCATGGGTGGTGGGATGTTAATGAGAAAAATGGCGTTGTAGGCGTGTATATGTAAATTGTAACCTATAAGTCGTATTACTGACATTACTGTTTCTTTAAACGAAATATAAGAGAAAAGATTCTCGATTCTGCCTTCCTCTTTAAACTGTTCAGGCGTAATGATTATACATTGTACCTTTACTAGGTTATTCTCCGACATTATAACACATTAACTCTCATTAAATTCCCGTTAAATTACTATTAATTAATAGATTATAACCATTACTTCGATAACAGTATAACTAACTGTAGAGTGACGACTAACCGGATGTGATGAGTGATGACGCGGTTGGCATAGAGTAACAGCCTCTTTTTTTCGAGGGAAAACCTTCAAATGGTACCCGGCATTTGTGGGGGGTACCGGGTAGGGACCGAGAGGTTTTTAGTTTTGGGGGGAAACCTTGACAAGGCACCCGGCCTTATTTAGAGGTCCCGGGTAGGGACCGGGAGTGTGCGATCTCTGCCACACTAAAACCCACCCCGGTTGTCACCATCATCACGACGCTTTAGTTCCCGGGATCTGTAAAAATGGGAGTAATGGCATAAAACAGGTCCTGGGACCTTAAAAAGTATGTTTATTGTTCACCTAGTCCTATGGTGAAGGGGCAAGCCGGATTTCCGGGAATTACCGTATGACCTAAGATAAGGAAGTTATGTTCGGTATTACTTATGTAAATATTGCACGCGGATTCGATTCTTGGCATTTGTCAATGTTTGTTTTAAGGCAAATACCGACTCACAAGTTTAATAAGTATATTAAATTGTGCTATACATGGCAAAAGACCCGTTCTTCTTCTTATCGTATGGTTGATGAACACCCTGGTGCCAGAGTTTAAGCCGCCTGTAGGCCTCTGACATGGCTTTACACACCGTTGAAAAATCTCTCAGGTGTGCCGGTTTCCTCACGATGTTTCCTTTCACTGTGTTTAGCAACCGATAACTAATTTATAGTACGCATATGAATTCGAAAAGACATTGGTGCGTGCCGGGGTTTGAAGTTGTGACCTTTGACTTTGCAGTTTAACATGCGTACCATAAATTAGTTATCAGTTCCTAAAAATGGTGAAGGAAAACATCGTGAGGAAAGCGGCACACCTGAGAGATTTTTCAACGGTGTGTAAAGCCATGTCAGGCCTACAAGCGGTTTAAACTCTGACACTAGATTGTTCATCAACCACACGATGAGAAGAAGGCCCTTTCGGGGAATTACAGACGTGATTGTAAATGAGTGAAATCTAAAAATATTATTATAGTCATTACTTTTTAAAGTCAACTGAAAGACGTAATAAAAAAACCCAATTCCAGACATGCACGGTCAGTGTGATATAGAAGATAATAAACTAATAATACAGTAGTAAATAATACGCTTAGATAATAAATATTGTACCTAAAAACATAACATCACGCTTGTATTCCCCGAAGGGGTAGGCCTAGGCAGAGGTGAACATATAGTACACCCACATTTCGCCAGTTACATTTTTAGATCCCAATGTAATAGGGGGCGAGCCTATTGCCATCAACTGTGCACAAATCCAGACTCCGTGCTGCTACTGAGAATTACCTAATGGAAAAACCCAGTAACACTTTGCCCGACCCGGGTTTCGAACCCAGGACCTCGTGCTCAGCAGTCGCGCTTAGCAACCACTAGACCAACGAGGCAGTCAACCTAAAAAGTGTGCTTGGATAGTGTCATTTCGTTTTATATTATGAATCTGTGGTATTATGTAATTCGTATCTTGTATTGAATAATTATTGGCTATCGGTGTGTTTAGTTAAAAAAAAACATAATTTGTTTTACTAATAAAACTATTTCCTGGTCTGATAACTTCTATATCCGGCATGAGCCAATAGCTACATAGAATAGGTCATGCCGTGGTGTAGGGATTGGTCAGTCAACAAGGATGGTAGCGAGGGTGACCGTCCAGGGTGCGCCGGACGTACTTAAGGATCGTCACTCTCAACCGAAAAGCGTGTATGAGGAATGTGATGCGTGTGAATGAAGCAAAAGAAGTATGACAGGATAGTAGTAAATGGAAATCCGTGGTCTCTGCTTACCCCTCAGGGAAACAGGCGTGACTTTATGTATGTATGTATATATCGTGGAGGCTCTCTACTTGCATCCCTGATAACTGATATCTATTTTAACTTTAAACGCGTTGCTTGATTATAATAAAATTAAATTACAATACAGGAATTAACGCCAACACAAATTTTCTATTTTACGTTGACGTTTCAACCGGGTGCACGCGTTGAATTGTTTAGTCTTGTATATAACGAACACTCATTAAATCTGTCAGCGGCACGGTCTTGTACAAAAGACAAGGCTTCAGCGGCCTCCATGCTATAACTCGACCAGGGGAAAATATTAAATCGTAACATCGTAGGGGCTAAGCGATTGGACTACTAGGGTTGCGGGTTCGATTCCTGCAAGGTACAAATGTTTGTGCGATCCGCAAATGTTTGTCCCGAGTCTGGGTGTTTGAGTATGTATACATTTTTTCGGAATAAAAAATCTATGTGTTAATCCAAGATGTCAGCTACCTCCATATGAAATTTCATTAAAATCCATTCAATAGTTTTTACGTGAAAGAGTAACAAACATCCATCCATACATCCAAACATTCGCGTTTATAATATTAGTAGGGATTGTCTGCTAATAAAATCGTTGCGTGGACAAAAACGCTTGTCGCCCATACAAGACTGGCGCTCAAAAGGTTAAGAAGAAAATTCTATCTCACCTTGATATTCTAGACGTGGACCCAAGAATAAAGTTCTTCTATCTTAAATATTCTTCTGTTTTGTTCTAGAAAATGTTCCGGTATCTAGTCTTAGCGTATTTGGCGGTCCTGGCAAACGTCTCCAGCGCAAGTCCCATAGGAAACGAAGTCATAGAAGACCAGGAATTAGTCTTCGCTCTAGTTGTAAGTATTCTTTATGTACCATCATCATCATCATCACCTGGAAGACGTCCACTGTTGAACAAAGGCCTCCCCCTTAGAACGCCACAATGAACGACAACTATCCATTTGCATCCATATCTTTTTGAGGACAGGTGGATACTGCTACCTGCAGTGTGGCTTGTGGCGTTTCGGTTCCAGAACGGATTTTTGTAAAGAGATATCGATTTACGCTTACACCACAATTGTGCGAATTTCAAAGTAATTTTAATTACAAAAGATATCAAATAACAACAATAACAAATTATCGCGCAGTAATACATTGTATTGCTTTCATTCAATACATCACGAAGGTATTCCATGCTATTGATGTCACAAATATTCGCTATTGTTAGACGAACTATTTTCCTTATGTTTACATAATTCAGTCACCGTAAGATCGTAGGCATATCATATCAGTGCGGTTCGGGTCACGGAAAATGGAGATAATAGTTCTTGCTATTTTGTGATAGGGATTTCGACTCGTGGCAGAATGGCGTCAGCAGATTTGTTTTCTAAAATACTTCTTTAAGGAAAATACTATCTTCAAGTATAGCTCTGCCTTGTTGGACTAGCGGTCTAAGCGACTGCTGAGCGTGCCCTGAGTTCGATTACAAGGTTTTTCTAAGTGATTTTGGGTTTCCAATTTTCCATTAGTTCATTCTCAGTAGCACGGAGTCTGGACTTCATCATCAGCTGGAAGACGTCCACTGTAGAACAAAGGCCTCCCCCTTAGGACGCCACAATGAACGACAGCTTGCTAATTGCATCCGACGGTTGCCTCCAATTCTGACGATATCGTCGGTCCATCTGGTGGGAGGCCTGCCATTGCTGCGTCTTCCGGTTCGTGGTCCTCACTCGAGAACCTTTATTCCCCAGCGGTTATCGATTCTTCGAGCGATATGGCCTGCCCATTGCCACTTTACCTGAAAGTTAGTAGGCTGAAATGGCAATGGGCTGGCCACATATGTAGCAGAACCGATAACCGCTGGAGTATGCGTGTTCTGGAGTGACGACCGCGTCTTGGCAAACGTAGCGTGCCTTCTGGCCAGATGGCGGAACTACTGGCGTAAGTGGGCCGGCAGCGACTGGAAGCATAATGCAGCAGACCGGGCTCTGTGGCGTACCTGGGGAGAGGCCTATGTCCAGCAGTGGACTGCAACTGATGATGATGATGAAAGTCCTTGTCTTGCCCCTTTCTGTGTGGCCATCGCCTAAGAGTTGAAACAATAGATTTTATTACATAAGTAGGAAAATACAAACTATTTTATTCATCACGAGAACGTGACATCCGGGAAGAAATACCATTTAAATTGTATTCAATCTTCAGGTTTAATCAATATAATTGATGTTACTTTGAAATCAATTTTAATAACCATCATTATATGCATTTTTTAGTTACATCATCCGCAGTTTTATACGGGTACGATCGAGACAAAAAATTGTGGGATCCGCAGATATTTGTCACGTGTCTAGGTGTTTGTGTATATGATATTTCATGTTTATGAAACGCATCCACTTTACATAGTAATTCTTAAAGAAGGCGGCCTTATAAAGAAAACATAACATCACGCCTGTATTCCCCGAAGGGGTAGGCAGAGGTGCACATATAGTACACCCACATTCCGCCAGTTATGTTTTAGGTCCCAATGTAATAGGGGGCGAGCCTATTGCCATCAATCGGGCACAAATCCAGACTCCGTGCTGCTACTGAGAATTACCTAATGGAAAAACCCAGTAACACTTTGCCCGACCCGGGATTCGAACCCAGGACCTCGTGCTCAGCAGTCGCGCTTAGCAACCACTAGACCAACGAGGCAGTCATAATAACAACAGCATAAAGAAAACGCTACCAGCTATATAATAGCTTCTTGTTTTTTACAGTTAAACAGACACGGTGAGCGGTCCCCTGATGCTGACGAGCTGTCCTTATCTAACCAGCAGGAGCTGATCAAGAACCTTACGTGGATCGAAGGCCCAGAAGGCCTGACTAATGTGAGTAAACTTCTATTGTGTCCGAATTGAACAGCGTAATGACTTAATAGGCTCCGCGGTATCTGCGCTGCAAGCTCCGAGATTGATCTTGTATTTATCTTAAGAAATGCGATTACCTTTTCTCGATGGTAGGTACTTTATTTAGGGTTTTCTACTATTTTCTGACTTGTGTTTTACTCAAAAATTAGTTTAGTCGTTTAAACTATGGATTCAATTTTAACTGGCACTGTTGTTTACATGCCAAAGATTAGAGATGTCCATTGACTAAGTAAGATTTAAGTTAAGAGAGGTATTATTATTATCGTTTATAAATAAGGGGGTTTTTAGTTTGACAGTGGGCCCTTACCATAAATTCTTAAAGCTGGTTCCGTTGATTAAGCGAGACACCACTATAAACTGCACATAGCGGCGTCTCGCTTCCACTGCGGAAAAAATCCCGGTTTAAAAGTTCATGGTAAGGGGGCTGTTCAAACGACGGAACACGGTGTAGTGGTAATGGGAATTCACGATAATTAAGTAACATTCGACGACCTGATTAGCGATTGGACTGCTGCGCTAAGGGTTGCGGGTTCGATTCCCGCACGGGGCAAAACTTTGTACGAACCACAGATGTTTGTCCCGAGTCTGGGTGTTTGTGTTTGTGAAACGCACCCACTATACAGGAGAAAATCCGAGAGTGGGGCGAGGTTTTTAAAAAAGAAAAAAGACTTGCGAAACATATATGTCTATTTATGTCATTTTTGCATGTTGCCCATGCTAGGCTTAAATCTAAATTGATAAAGGAAACTTGAAAAATGAAGGACACGAGCGGGACTCGAAACCGCGACTTTCGCCGTACTGTGGCCGCTCTGCCAACTGAGCCACCGTCTCACTGCTCGAAATGCGAAACATGTTACAACTAAAGTAGGTACTAGAGATATTTTTCTAAACGAGATACAGATATTGTGTAGCAGTACCATATAACTATGTTAGCTACATACATAGCTCTATACAAATGCAAATTTTTGTATGAGTTGTATATAAAAACGTATATAACGTATATAAATGTATATAACCACACAAATTGATTACACGGTACAGTATGACGCAGAGTATGGTTGTTGCCACGCTCTAGGGTAGTACAATATAGTTCAGATTATATTGAGGGACTTGCCGCGGTCAATTTTGTGATGGGTGACCATTGTCATATATAGAGACCCGTCCGTGCTTCAGAAGCTAGTTATGTTTTAAGGTCCCAATTTAATACGTGGCGAGCCTATTGCCATCAACTGGGCACAAATCCAGACTCCGTGCTGCTACTGAAAATTACCTAATGGAAAACCAAGAACACTGCCCGATCCGGGATTCGAGCCCAAGACATCGTGGTCGGTAGTCGCGCTTAGCAATCACTAGACCAACGAGGCAGTCAACAACTCTAAAACACAATAGGACAAATTCTAATCGCAATGTTATAATAAAATTAATACTAAAAACCGAACAAAAGAAAACACCAACATAACATCAGGAAACTACAAATGGAGGTAAATCTTAGTAAATACTCTCTTGACCGTGAAGCTACATTACAACTCGGATCCCGAGGTCGTTGTACACGTCACAACCATTCAAGTATTATGTAGAACTGTATAAACTGAAAATTGTACTGTATAAGTACAACTTACTTTAACGACAAGATTAGCTAGGTAAACGGTACGGCGAAAGACGCGGGATCGGGTCCCGCTCGTGTCCATTTTTCAAGTTTCCTTTATCAATTTAGATATAAGCGTAGCATGGGCATCATGCAAAAATGACACAAACCGTCAACTTGTTGTATGGTTGATAAACAACCTGGTGTCAGAGTTTAAACCGCCTGTAGGCCTGTGACATGGCTTTACACACCGTTGAAAAATCTCTCAGGTGTGCCGGTTTCTTCACGATGTTTTTCTCCATCGTTTTTAGCAACTGATAACTAATTTATGATTCGCACATAAGTTCGAATAAGCATTGGTGCGTGCAGGGGTGAAATTGCGATCTTTGACTTGGCAGTCCTACGGTCATACCACTCGGGTATCACTGCTTGATAGAGAATAGAGTAATATTCCTATCTAATGGTCTATTTTAATTACAGGTGGGAAAAAGAAGAGCCTACCAGATCGGAAAGTTCTACCGCCAGAGGTACGGCTCTCAAGGACACAAACTAATCTCCAACATCTACCTCCGAGACGAGATCTCTATCAGGAGTACTGATAAGGAACGGACAAAGATGACGATACAGGTGGCTATGGCCGCTGCCTACCCCCCTGAGCCGGAGCAGCAGTGGGATGAAGGTCTAGGCAAGGTCTGGCAACCCGTCCCGTACACGGCTGTGCCGCTATCTGAAGACTATGTAAGTAATAATAATAATAACAGTCTATAACTGTCCCACTGCAGGGCAAAGGCCTCTTCTCGTATAGAGAAGGATTGATCTTTATTACTATGTAAATATTTAGACTAATTATGTTTCTTTACAAGCTGTTTTCATAACATAACATCACGCCTTTATTTCCCGGAGCGGTAGGCAGAGGTGCATATGTGGTATCCACATTTCGCTAGTTATGTTGTAGAATCTAATAGAACGCCTATTGCCATCAACTGGGCACAAATCCAGACTCCGTGCTGCTACTGAGAATTACCTAATGGAAAAACTCAGTATCACTTTGCCCGACTGAGGATTCGAAGTCAGGACCTTATACTCAGGAGTCCACTAGACAAATGAGGCAGTTCTCGATAATCTGAAATAAAAACAGTCTTCCTAAAACTGTTAGAAAATAGGTAATCACATAATGGTCACTACTGCTATCTCCGAAGTCCTAAGCGCTAAAGGGTAGCCGGTTCGATCCCCGCACGAGCAAATATTCAAACTGTATCTATGTTTAAGTAACTCTAATCAAATGTTGATTTAAAAATGATTATTAAAAAAATAGATAATGAATTCTTGGTAGACTTATCGTGTGCAAAATGGCGATATTTTTTTTTAGTTGTAACTGACCCGCGAAATATAAACCTTATCTTTATAATAACGTTAAAATTGTCAAAAGATAACGACATCGCAGTTATCTACATGCTCCAAAGTTCAAGTTTGTAGTTACTTATGTAATAACTTAACTTCGTGTGATAGAGGCTGTTATGATTTGATAGTAATCAGTATTATTAATATCAAATATCGGTTATCTGGGATGTGTGTGTATTTAATTATCATACATAATTAAAAAAACTTAATTTTAACAAAATTCTTAAATATATCAAAATGTAATTACCTTTTCAGCTTTTGCCCGCCCCAAATCATGAATTAAATCGTGCTGTCAATTCGGTTTATTTAATAGTAATAATAATAGAAATAAACTTTATTTCTATTATTATTATATTTGATTTTAATTGCAAATGTCATTAAGTAATAATGACGAACAATAATTCATTTAAATTCAATTCCAATTATTAACTATGAAAGCAAATTTTATAAAAGAGCTAACTCTGTTGTACCTAATCAACTAGCGGAAAATCTTAACACCGCCATTCAGAAATGCACAAACAATGATCAACGCCATCTATCGGTACAACAGTAAAACTAAACCCAGAACAACATATTCATATTCTATTCCAGAAAATACAAAAAAAAAATTAAACATTTATTGAAACAACATTTCTATTTCTAAACTATTTTCATAAGAAAGCTTTGAGAAGTAAATTCTTATATCGGTAAAAAAGTTTCCTTTGCTCGGATAACAAAAGATCTAAGATCCAATTAGATTAACTTAGATTTATTGCAACCTCACAAAGGTCGATGCCTACTGTTCTAAAGTAAAGTTGGAATTTAATTTACGAGCCGCAAGTTTCCTGGTCCTACTCTGACCTTTATTTAAACACACTTGTATCTACTGAACAAACAAATGGATTAGGTTTGTTTAGACCAATACCTGAATATAGATATTAGCTCGTGGTTTGTTCCTAATAGATCCTGATTTTTGATGACTGCCTCGTTGGTCTAGTGGTCGTTAAGCGCGACTGCTGAGCACGAGGTCCTGGGTTCGAATCCCGGGTCGGGCAAAGTGTCACTGGGTTTTTCCATTAGGTAATTCTCAGTGGCAGCACGGAGTCTGGATTTGTGCCCGGTTGATGGCAATAGGCTCGCCCCCTATTACATTGGGACCTATTAAACATAACTGGCGAAATGTGGGTGTACTGTATGTGCACCTCTGCCTACCCCTTCGGGGAATACAGGCGTGATGTTATGTTATGTTATTTATCTTGTCTCGTTGGTCTAGTGTTTGCTAAACGCGACTGCTGAGCAACGAGCTCCTGGGTGCGAATCCCGGGTCAGGCAATTTTTTATTGAGTTTTTCCATGTATAGGGTAGGATAGTACACCTACATTTCACCTATTATATATATATTAGACTATTGCCATCAACCGGGCACCAATCCAGACTCTGTGCTGCTACAGAGAATTATCGTATGGATAAACGCAGCAACACTTTGCTCGACCCAGAATTCGAACCCAGGACCTCAGGCTCGGCAGTCGCTCTTAGCAACCACTAGATCAACGAGGCGGTAATAAATTCTAATAGGGCGAAAACTTCTCTACTCAAAACCTGATGCCAAAGAACTTATTGTTGAAGAAAGTCGCTAACTTCATCATCACCATCATCAGCCTATCTCAGTCCACTGCTGGACATAGGCCTCTCCTATGACATGCCACTGAGCACGATCTTCGGCCCTCCACTTTCTTCCGCATCTTTTACATACATAACATCACACCTGTATTCCCCGAAGGGGTAGGCAGAGGTGCACATATAGTACACCCACATTTCGCCGGTTATGTTTTTAGGTCCCAATGTAATAGGGGGCGAGCCTATTGCCATCAAGCGGGCACAAATCCAGACTCCGTGCTGCTACTGAGAATTATCTAATGGAAAAACACAATAACACTTTTGCCCGACCCGGAATTCGAACCCAGGACCTCGTGCATCTTTTAATATGTCGCTAACATATTATTTCTTTTTTTCTAGCTTCGGTACTACTCCAACTGCGACAGGTTCACCTCCCTTATGGCTGAGGCCAAGGACACCTCATTGAGCAGGGAGTTGGCCCCCTACATGGACCTCATACCCTTGCTTCAGGAGAAGACTGGAAGAAACTTCACGGAAAACCCTCTGCTGTTTGAGACGTTGTTTGATCTCTTCAGGAGTACGGTTAGTTGGTTTCTTCGTGTTTTTTATACTTTCTTTTTATCGTACGGTAGGTGAACGACCTGGTGTCAGAGTATAAACCTCTCTAAAATTATTCATCCATATGTAGGTACAACAAGTTTTATCTTAAACCAGTTGTAAAACATTTCAATATCACAATCACGAGGACTTTAGTTTAATTCCACATTTTCCTGAAACTAAACCTTCACCGTAACCTTTACAAGACATAAAATCAGTATAGGTAATACTTTAATATCCTTTTTTCCGGCTTACCTTAATCTCACTCTTAAGGCTCAAAGCATTAAGATCACATTTATTTTACAGGTCGGTCTGGGTCTCGATATTCCGGAATGGGCCAAGCCGCTGCTGCCACGACTCAGTGAGGCTGCGAGGTTGGCCTACAGGCTGTACTTCTGGAATGATGAGATGAGGAAGATTGGCGGAGGTTAGTTCTTGAGCACTTGTCAATAGATAAGGGAGGGGGATAAAGGAGGGGGGGGCTGTGTCACTCAACTGAGCCAAGGGGTATTCGGCCAGGAAATGACCTCATTAGCGCAGTGGCTAAGTGATTGGACTGATGCGCTAAGGGTTGCGGGTCTGATTCCCGCACAGGACAAAAAATTGTGATCCGTAGATGTTTGTCCCGAGTCTGGGTGTTTGTGTATATGATATTTTACGTTTGTAAAACGCATCTACGATACAAGAGAATTTCATAGTAGCGATGTTTTCTTTGAAAAACAAAATTAACTGATAACAGTATTTTAAATACTTTTTTCTTTCGCTTGACCACGGGCATTTTAATATCGAGCTCAATCTTCTTCTAATCGTATGGTTGATGAACAACCTGGTGTCACAGTTTAAACCGCCTGTAGGCCTCTGACATGGCTTTACACATCATGGAAATAATAGAATCGAGCTTAATACTACAGTTATAATATTTGTTTGTTGTATTATGTATGTTTCTTATACAACACTACCACGATATTAATTAAAACTAAAATTGGTATACAGTACTATATTTTTTGATAAATAAATTATATTCTATTCTATTCTATTTTTATTTGACTTTACAACAATTTAACTGGGATTATTCTAACATTCCGTCTCCAACTTCTCCAGGAGTCCTTCTGAACCAGTTCACCGAAGTGGGGAATGACTTAATAGAGCAGAAGCCAATTGGGCAGCGTTTGCGTCTGGTATCTGGCCACGACTTCAACATCGGCGCCCTCATGGATGTTGCCAGCGTGAAGAGTGACCTGGCCATCCCGGAGTACGGAGCTGTGTTTGCGCTGGAGCTGTACCGATCCAAGACTACTGGAGCCTACAGTGTGCTGGTGAGTGGCTTGGCTTCGATTCTTCCCTGGTTGTGCCAAATAAATAGCTCGCCATTCGGATTTGTGCCCGGTTAACGGTAATAGCCTATTGCCATCAATCGGGCACAAATCCAGACTCCCTGCTACTGAGCAACCTAATGCAAAAACCCAAAAACATCATGCCCGACCCGGGATTCAAACCCGGAACTACAAGCTCAGCAGTCGTGCTTAGAGCCTAGACAAACAAGGCGATAAATACTGCATTTGATTTTATATTCCTACAGTATGAATTGTATTCTTTCCAGCCGGTCTACCTTCCACAAGCAGGAGAGTCATCAGCACAGGTCCTGAGGATCAAAGGCTGCGGCAGCTCCAGCTACTGCGAGTTCGGGAAGTTCAAGGAGTTGACTAAATCCTTCTTACTCCCGGAGAAGGAGTTCTACCCGCTGTGCGGCATCAAAACCGAATTATAGTTTACTTAAAAGTATTCCATTTAATTTATGATGTGTGCCTTCGTTCTCTCACTTGATATTGTATAAGAACAACCTGTATTTTGTAGATGTCTATTTAACTCGTTTTGTATATTCAGCTACTTGACCTGTGTGAAAAACAATTGTGAATTAGACATTTTTATTTTACACTAGCTTCCGCCCGCGACTCCGTCCGCATAGATTTCAAATATTTTATAGCCTATAGCCTTCCTCAACAAATGGGCTATCTAACACTTAAAGAATTTTTCAAATCGGACCAGTAGTTCCTGAGATTAGCGCGTTTAAGCAAACAAACTCTTTTGCTTTATAATATTAGTATGATACGTAGTTACTTTTACATTTACAAACAGCAATATTATTCCTTAAAAAACATTGGTATACTATTAAAACTCTATGCTGACTCCTTCATTGTAAATAAGCGTGAGGTTAAGTTCGAATTTTATATTTTCAAAAACAATAATTTTAAAAAATAACTTTTTTTTATTTTTATTTAACGGTAATTTTAAAATAGGAACCGTAGTTCTAAATTTAAATGTGATATCATAAACATTATCAGCCTGTAACTGTGCGTTGAGTTTAAAGGTCTCTTTAAATTTAGAATTCTGTCTTATTCAAGTGTCAGAGTGAGAGAGCGAATTGATAACATCACTGTTATTATTATAAGTTACCAATTATTATGTAAGGTTGCTACTTAATTATGAAGGAAAGTTATTAGTATCTGTTTAGATGGATCTGTCTACCCTTATAGGGGCGCGTGAATATGTAAGAAAAGTTCGTAATGGAATGTCAAGAATTCTCCTAAGTTAAAGATTTTGAAACGTTTTCGTAGATACAGATGTATGCTATACATATTAAATTAATTACTACATGATAATATGACATAAGTCTTTGAAATGTAAAAGAATATTCAATATCTATTAAAGTCCCAAAAATATCAGATAATAACAAAAAATACAAATTTTAGCGCAGTCCAAGATTCATGTTCTTTGAGTATCATTGATTTAAAAAACATGATCTCTTTTTTTACATTAATATTCTAATTTCAATAATAATTATAATTTTATTATAGCATCTTACAAAATAGAAGTTACAACCATTACAGCCCTCTGTCGTCATTACAAGGAACTTCTAAATACAATATGTTTGAACTAAACCCTTTTATATATAATAGATGGCGCTGTATCAAGTTATACTAGAACAGCGAGAGAACAAAATGTTAAACGGGTCTGTTTACCCCTTATGGGGTTGGTTTGATGTTTAAATAACTTTGTCTGTGATATTAACGAATATAGACGGATATATGTACAAATAAATACCTTTAAGTATAATGTTTTTATTATTTTACAATGCACCAAATTCGTTTTTAGCATACCAAATTAGCGAGAAGACTTTAAAGAGCTTTTTTTATCTTTAGTTTAAGGCCTCTTCTTGTATAGAGAAGGATTGAGCATTGATCACCTCACTAGCTGACTACGGGTTGGAGATTTTAGATAATCAAATCCAGATTTCCTCACGATGTTTTTCATTACCTTTAGTCAGTGCTGTTTTACAATTATTCTAAAAAGTATTTTATGACATGAAGAAATTAACAATACATACCTAGGTTTGAAGTTTTGAACCTTGTCAAATACTAGGCCACCATAAATATACATAGGTTTAAAAAAATGTAAATGTTCTGCACATTTCTGCCTACCCCTTAGGGAAATACCACCGTGATGATATACATACATGCCAAGATTACACAGGTTGTGTCTATTTATAAACAAAGCCATGACAAGGATGTTACAAAGTTTTATTTTGTACCATCCTGATGAGGAGTCAGGGTTGCTACGTGTCAGATTTCTGTTGGTCATTCTTTGAAGGCTTATTTCTAAACCTTTACAGGTCTGTTGTATGAGTTTTTGTTGTTATTTTTTCTTGTAATTAGGTCCAACTATTTTTATGTCTTTCATGGTTACACGGCCCTAATTTCATTTGCAGTAATATGACTAATCTGTACGTTTTATTAAATCATTGACAATATTAATTCCAGCCTATAACTGTCCCACTGCAAGGCAAACTCCAAAGATACAATAAAATGCTGTTTGTTTGAATTTAATCAAAGACCAGTCGGCGTTATAGATATCAATGTAATAGGGGCGAGCCTATTGCCATCAACCGGACACAAATCTAGCCTCTGAGAATTACGTAATGGAAAAACCCAGTTACACTTTTCCCGACTCGGGATTCGAACCTAGGACCTCGAGTTTAGCGAGGCAACTCTGCTCGCTAAATGCTAATAGATATAAGATATAAGCGTAAAGCTAACTGGGTACATTTCTAACCAACAGCCAACCCTAGGCTTTCGCTAAAACAAGGATTTACCCTTCAAATAACCACAGACCAACAATTTGGGATTATGGGCGGCTTCAAAATGGAAAATAACATCTGTAATTATAAATCTCCGCCTGCATCTGACTGCCAGAGCTGAGGCTGAAGACCTCCTGGATTAAAGGCTTTACGTTCTTTAGCTAGATCCATTTGGTTTAGTATTCTTTGTTCTAGGCTGAAAGTAAGGTAAGAATTAAGGTAAGATCCTGGATAAGGTTGTTGCACAGCTGTGCAGCGTTTTATGTTGCTTTTATTACGAGGTTAAGCAACTCTGCTGAGGTTTGGAATTTGATGGGTGGTCAATTTGATGTTATATGGAAAGTTGCGACTTTGCTACGGTCGAGAAATGGATGGGATACAATTTATCCTGGACCTCTTTCTCACCAGTCGCATTTAGCAACCACTAGACCAAAGAAGTTTCCAAATTTCAGCAAGCAAATAAACTCATGAGACTGAATTTAAAACAACTAACAGTCAAATAGAAAGAAATTGACAATATCTCTCAATCTTCATAAATATTGAAAAATATTGCCAAATTTTAAGACCGCCATACTGCACACTCCGCTACTTAATGCCACATACTGGCATTTTGGAGCGCAAAGTACTGAAATGGCACTTTTAACATTTTATGTTTTTTTCGCAACTGTAACTAGTTTGAGTGGTCTATATTTTCATGAGATTCAGACTGTTGGATAAGCAATAATATTGCTAATGTTTGTGCTCAGTTAAATATACATCAATAGTTGTAATATTGCTATTGATATTCCGGTAGGCGTTTTTATTATATTTTATGATCTGTGAATCTCACTGCGAATATACTTAGCTGGCGTTAAAAATAGATTAAATAAGAGTAGTTTATATTCACACCTGTATTTATCGATAGGTGAGTCGTACTCTGTCCGTCGGACTGCAAAAGCATCGGACCCATCCCATCCCAAGTTATAGCGTCCATCTGTATGTACGTACTTATAATATACATAAATATGGCAGTGTCGACTACTACTGCGTACCTACTACTCTTAGCTTGAATCTGTAAACTGTTTGTATTAGATTTTCTAACATTGGAGACCATACCGGTCGGCTTTCTCATGAAAATCAATGCCTTTCAATCGCCTTATAAACATATTATGCAAAAGAAATTGTATTATATTATTAATATTATTCGCTTTATTGATAGCGAATGAACAGACACTCAGCGTTTCACAGAGGTAGAGCTCTGAATATAATAACCACTCAACGTTTCGTCGATGGTCGTAATATTGCTATACGGATTCAGTTAGGCGTTAACGCGTTTTATGTTGTATTGTATTTTGAGTTTTATTTCAATCGATGGTTCCTTTATGGGTGACTGTTGTGCTGTATAACTTCTTTCAAAGATTTTATATCTTTGACCTGTTGTTAAAATGAGTAGAAGTTTCAATAAAAGTTACTTAAAGATACGGTTAGTATTTCTTTTAAATGTTGTGGGCATTTTCATTACGCCACAATGATTTAAGCTGGATTTCAATTTTGCAAATATTTCCATTTTAATATTACCGAAAATTCGTTTCATAAAGAATTTAAGAGAATATAAATTATACCTACTGATTTATTTATAACTACTTTACTTGCACTTCTCATAAAAGCCTGCGCAAAGCTCATTTGAGAAATGCCTTTGGCATATTTATTATTAAACTGAAAGCATTGTTTCGCTTCACATTGGTACCAATTTACATTATACACGCATATAATTTCTATAAGGTAAGACGTATTATTCTATAAGACCTGATTGGCGCAGTGGTTAAGTAATTGGATTACTGCGCGAGTGGTTACGGGTTCAATTCCCACCCGGGACAAAGAATACTGTGGTCCGCAGATGTTTGTCCCGAGTCTGGGTGTTTGTGTATGTGATATTTTATGTTTGTGAAACGCATCCATGATACAAGAGAAATTCCTAGTTCAGGGCGACTTCTGTTATAAGAAAAAAAATGTATATCAAGAGTCTACACTCTACACTGTCTGATTTTACTGTCTGGTACTTAATATCTTCATTCAAAGGCTATACTGGCTGATATTATTATTCTTGGAATATTTCAAGGGAATCGCGCCACACAACTTGGGATTTGGTTTGTACTATTTCCAGCGAATAAGGGACTGAGACTGAGAATATAGCACACTGCCTATCACTTCTTGGACTACAGGCGTGATGCGTGATGACGTACTTACCTAGCTACCTACATTGCATAAATACATAACATCACGCTTGTTCTCGGAGGGGTAGGCAGAGATTTACCTCTAGTACACCCACATTTCGTTCGAGGCGAACCTATTGCCATCAACCGGGCACAAATTCAGACTCCGTGCAGCTACTGAGAATTACGTAATGGAAAATCCCAATAACACTTTGCTTGACCCGGAATTCGAACCCAGGACCTCATGCTCAGCAGCCGCGTTTAGAAACCACTAGCAATCTAAATCAATAAAGTAGATATGTAGATGCCATCTCTACTTCTGGAACTAACACTTTTGATTTCAATCCGACTTTTACAACTTACGCAATACACAATTGATTTATTAATCACACTAATTTAATATATTCCCATTTCATTGCATTGGCATTGGAATGTAAAAACTTAAAATTCGCGTCTCGTACTTAAAGCCGTATCCGCTATTATGAATGAGATGAAGTGATTTATCGTTCGGCCGTAGAATTGAATGCGCGAATGTATTCAATTAAATTTATTTTGACATTCATACTTTTTGTGTTTAAAACTTTGTGAAAACGGTTTTTCCGTGACGAGAAAGCTAATGCACAGATGCGTGCAATGTAAGGTTTTTTAGTATTGCGATTCGAAATATTATGTAGCTATAATACCTATTGGGGACTATCTCGTATGAAGTTACCGCTAGAATAACGTAAGGTCTCCGAACTGTCAAATTTCAATGTTTGTGGGTGGATTACGCGGGTTTATTTCTAAACTAGATTCCGCCCGCGACTCCGTCCGCGTGGATTTCGAATGTTTTATAGCCTATAGCCTTCCTCAATAAATGGGCTATCTAACGCTGAAAGAATTTTTCAAATCAGACCAGTAGCTCCTGAGATTAGCGCGTTCAAGCAAACAAACGAACTCTTCAGCTTTATATAATATTAATAGTATAAAATAGAATAATGTTGTGAATTATTTTGCTTAATATAACATATTTTTATCACTTTTTTAGTGGTTTACAAAGACAATGTAGGAATGCCTGAGTATGCTGCAGTTAAAAAAGAAAGAGCTATAATATGATGTGCCGTGTGGTATCCGGCCTAGAATTGATCACCCCTTTACCTCCCGTGGGTATCGTAAGAGGCGACTAAGGGAAAATTCAGATGGGCAGCAGCATCTTCTGTAACTTCACCACCAATACTGCGATCCCCAAGCCGCTTGCCAAGCGTGGGGATTATAGTAATATGATGATGAATGAATATTTAGAGGCTCTAGTTTTGTTGTGTGTGTCTAGGTATAACTTGCTTTTTTATTAAGGACAAGTCTACAAAGTATGGAACACGAAAACGTTACCTACCATGTTATGTATATAATATCAACTATACTCTAGGACCTTACTTGTCAGTGGCGCTAACTCGTGAGCACTAAACTGTAGCTCTCATTATATGCTTCTAACTTTGTGTGCCCCGTGTAAAATTGCCTAATTCTTCTTGCTACTACATTAGTATAATTAATAATAACACCATCATCCTATAAACGCTCCGGTTATCGCTTGTATTGGATATCACACCAATCTATAGTACAAACAGATAAAAATACAGCCATTAACTGTAATCACCGTAAAATATCGCATTATGCGGTGTCATAGTAACGGATCGCAATTAACTTGTTTGTAATTAATAGATAACAACTAATTAATGTTTTCGTATTGATATTTTGATGTTCCGAGTGGTAGAAGCCTAGAATTGATCACCCCCTATTCTCTTATGGGTGTCGTAAGAGGCGACTAAGGAAAATTTCAGAAGATAGGTAGCAGCGTCTTCTGTAACTTTACCACCAATACTGCGATCCATAAACCGCTCGACAAGCGTGACGATTATGGCAACCCCCTCCTTTTAGGGGGAGGCCTATGTTCCACTGTGGAATCTTCCAGCTAATGATACTGATTGATACTACAGAATTAGTTATTGGCTTTCATAAATATGAGAAAGGAACTCCTTATTTGGTCTAGTGGCCGTAACACGCAACTGCTGAGCGTCCTGGGTTCGATGCCTTTGTCGAGCAAAGTGTACAGTTTTCCGTTTGGTAATTCTCTAAGTTCGTAGCACTATAGAGTGTAGATTTGTGACAAGTTGAGGCAAACTGGCGCAATGTGCGTGTTCTACGGGTAGGTTCACCTCTGCTTATACCCTCGGGGAATGATGTTATGTTATATTTTTCATGAAAAAGACCTCTATAAATATTGTGTAAGAAACATTGGTTCTCATAAGTGTGTATGTTAGAGCTTGACGTTGAATTAAATTCTTATAATAAAGTGGTCTAGTCTAGACCAAAATATCTAATGGTGAACATAAATTCTGTCCTACGTTTTAAATAATGCGTGCTAGCGAACATGAATAGAATTATGTACTGAATTTTTTAATAGTTGGGTATGTCATAATGTAAAATTGTGTATTAAGTCTTGGTTTTAACTGTTATAATAAAATCTTAAGGTTCAAAGCAATTAAACAATGTTGTAGTCCTTTTGTTAATAACCCTTTATATTGTGTAGAAAAATACCATTCCTTGAATAAAATTATTACACTGACATTATTGTAAATTTTAAGAGATTATAAGAGATTACATAGTTTAAATGGCAAAATACTTATTTACTTAGAATTTATATCCTTCTTTCTAAAGTATTTTAACTTTCGAAGTGCGAGAAACGTGTAATATATACTTATAGATTTATCAGCTGCCGTTCCGACTTCATTATTGTACAAAAGATCACAGTTAATTTTTTGTTAAAAAAAAAATCTCGACAAAAAACCGGTTACGCAGGTAAGTGTCCCCTCCTTAGCGCACAGAGTGAAGTGAGCAACACTTTCTGTGCGCCAGGCGCCTTGCAAAGCGAATAGCGACAACTTCAAGGCCTAAGCGCATCGTGGACGAGCGCAGCGGCTTGTTGTGCGTCTGTTCGTGACTTTTAACAAAAACAAACTATTTATTGACGCACTAAACCAAGTTAAAACGCACGCACGGCTCCGCAATTTAATAACAAGACCGAAAACGGCTAGTAACAGTGAATTGTAACATTACAACAAGTCCACAAGCAAAGTTTTTTGACTTTTGTTTATAGTAATCGCGGCGGCAACCTGGCCGAGTTGCGAAGAGCAACAGTTTGTTAGTCGTTTACACGCGCGTCGCCTCCTTCGATTTTGTTAGGTTATACTTCTATGTCAGTCGTGCAGTTAAAGACGGAGTGTTACGTCGCGTCGCTGCCGCGCGCCGTGATATCGTCGAAAAGTTTTCATCTCGTATCGAATATTGTCAATAAATAACGCGAAATTGATCCGAAAAACGAATTAAAATCGAAAAAAGTGATGTTGAAAGTGTTTGTGTGGTTTTCTGTGGTAGTTATTGTGTGATATAGAGTGCATTCTTGGGTGATTCATCTCGCGACAAGAAATTGTGTACTGTGTCGCATTGTGGATGTATTGGTAAAATAATGTGTGGCGAGTACGAGTGAACTTAAATATTTTTTTGTTCAAAGAATTATGCCGAGGATTTTTATTTGAAGGCTGTAAAAAAGGTAAGTTCCATAAAGAAATTTCTTTTGTTCTTCATTCTTAATTGTTTGCGGACTAAAATATGTACATAGAATGCCTTAGACAATTCGTGTCTTTAAGATAAGAGCGATAATAGTAATAACGTCTTTGTTTATTAAAATATTTGTTGTGATAAGTTATAAACATTTCTGGCTCTGACTTGGTTACAATAAAGGCAAATTAGGATGGAAAGCCCAGACGTCGGCTGTAATTGCTCTATAAAACTTTTAATTAAAATATAAATGTGACTTCCGTCCGAGACTTTTAAAAGTAAACAAGTTACTCAAAGTTCTTTAGAGATACTTATTTTAACGATATTTGTAAGCAGAACATAATGTGGAACCTATTACGAATATTTTTGGAAATAATTTGTCTGTATTTGATACCTACCCAACAGGTTTTTAAACAATCTACTGGTAGGCACAATAACTCGTTTCCCGTGCCTGATTCATTCAACAGACCGGTGACTGGCAGGTGATGACTGATAGGTATTACCAACCTTACCAATCTAATATTATTATTTTATTATCTATGAGATTTATCCTTAGTTACGACAATTTAAGCAAAAAAATAAAATAAATGAGAATAGTGATTTTTTGAATAGATATTATGATGTATAATGATATGTTTAAAAGTTATATAATGGCTGGTCTGTTATAATGATTAAATAATTAATGAGATGCCTTTATTTTTCACTTTTTGGTTGGTAAGAATAAAACAGACATTTTGAAATAGTGTGGTAGCGCCCATAATATTATAAATATGAATCTATTCGTCATAAATTTATGAATCACTAAACATATCTAGTCACTCTTGTGTGTTTTTCATTAACTTACTTACTGCGTGTACTGAAAAATGCCAATATTACCTAAATAAGCTAGCTCTAAGGTCTTTAAGTCCTACGAGTGGTGAAAATACGTCCGGCGCACCTGGACTTACAAAATCGATATATATTAATAAAATCAAACTGGAGTCTCAATTTACCTCTTACTAGTAAAAGGTAGAATCTAGTACACAGAACATTATCACGTCTGTATTCCCCGAAAAGGTAGTCAAAGGTGCACCCACGAAAGGTGGGCGTAGGTACGTACTATGTACAATTGTACACCTCAGCTTAGCCCTTCAGGGAAATACAGGCGTGATGTTATTAGTTAGCTAGCTAAGTAGATATCCCTACTAATATTATAAACGCGAAAGTTTGTAAGTATGGATGGATGTTTGTTACTCTTTCACGTACAAACTACTGAATGGATTTTAATGAAATTTCATGTGGAGAGAGCTGACACCCTGGATTAACACACAGGCGACTTTTTATCCCAAAAAAATGTAGCGGGTAACGCGGGGCGCAGCTAGTACCTTATATAGACTAATAGATTTCCCCGTATTATTCCTTATCATATTAAATTAACAAAACAAATAAGTATTTTTAAACTCAAACAACGAGAAAGTGTTTCATGGAAATGGTCTTTTGTTTTTTGAATTTGTGTGAATGTTGGACGGTTTTTATACTATGTAGCATGAATCAAACCGGATTACAAACCTACCTTACTTAGTATTTTGAATCGGCGGCTTAGCTATTGTTTTTATTTATTGTACAGCGATTTATTTTTTGTCATTCCACAGTAAAATGGTGGTGACTAGTCAGCTCGTGTCCTATTGGTTATTTTATTGAAAGTTGGTAGTTATCTGCTTCCATTTTCAAATAATGATAGAAAATAAAAGAGTACAGATTATAGAAGACTGACTCTCGCTAATTTAGATCTAAAATAATTATCGTTTTATTCTATTTAGGTAATTGTACTAGTTTTAAACCAAGTCCAACCAAGTCATTACTGGGTGTTTTGTATGTCCACTGGCTACCCCTTCGGGTAATACATGCGTGATGTTATGTTTTTTAATAAAGTACCGCCCTACACCTTATATTGCTTCAGGGGTTAAAGTAGTACCTAGGTAGGTTACTATCCTTACTAAAACTATCCCTAGTAACAAATTAATTATAACACTCGCATCGCGCTTCAGATGCATAGGATGCGCGAACTCGGGCAAATTAATTTCGTCTGGGACTTCACAAAATAATATCTTTTGCACATCTATACAACTAATGTATAGTATGTATATGGTATACTAGTAAGTAATACCTACTCTTATTTACACTATTTCGGCCCCAGACACCTAAAGGTGCATTCTCGTAGTCTTACTTAGACATAGCTAGATGTAGTACGTAGGTAATGTTAGTTATAGTTGGTCGGTTCTCACTAGTCTAGAATGTCTGTCTAGATCTCAGCTTAGGTAAGAGTTTATGAACTATGCGCCTCACTGACTCAGTAGAGTATGATTACAGTTAGGTACCTACTAAATATGCTTAGAATTGAGTTTAGTAGACGGTGTTCTTAGAAGTAGGCGACAAATTTTTTGGCGAGACTCATTGGGGGAGAGCTGATGTTCTAAGGCTCTAAGCTCTAGTATAGACTTTGAATTTCGAAACTATTTAGAGTTCTGCGAAAAAAAACCCATGAAATTGGGTTTTTTGTTAACAAAATCAGATTCAAATAGGTAATTCTGCTGCTACGTAGGTACAGGTTTTTTAATTGAAATTCACGGGGACGATGTCTCAAACATTAAGCTACTTACTAATATAATTACGTACCTTACAAATTACGATTTACCTACTTAGTAATAATATGGGTAGGTAGGTACCTAGTACCTACATACATGACATAGATGTTCTAACTTCTAGGAATTGAATATTATTAACCCTACGAGTATCTTTTGAATTTTAGGTAATTATTAAGTAAAAATACCTAGTTACTTGCCCTGAGTAATCCTTGGAATAACGTCTGGCTGCAATTATCAAGTCAAGGTCTTTTATTAGGTCTCCCCCAAAAAGTCCAGTTAATTCTGACAACTTCTAGAGGTGGGGAATATTTCTAATTTAATTAAAAAAACCGCGATAAAATCCGTAAACCTAGTTTTATTTCAATGTCTAATATTCGCGTAAGTGATAGAAATCATAAGACCTAGGTATTTTACAACTTTCTTGATAGGACAAAAAAATGTGGAATAACCTAGAACTTATAAATGACTTTTTGTATTTTTTATGCATGTTGCCATGCTAGGCTTAATCAATTTGAAACCTAGAACTTGTAACTAAAGGTAGCCTTGTTTTCATTTTCCTTGCATCACCTTTAAAAGACTTGCAAAGAAGCAGTCAATTTCTTTAACAAGAGAATGTGTGCTTAGTAATTATCGTGTAACCACAAGGAGGGTGCAAAATAAGGAAGGCAAATTATCACAAGGGATACTTAAGGAAATGGAGGGCCTTTCCTCATGCCCCACTTAGCTGGTTATCCTACACCTGATTACACTGACTAGGGTACTGGATATATACCTATTTGTTTATTGTAGTGTGTATATGCTGTACAAGCTCAATCTTTAAAAGTAATGTTATGTGATGTTAGTATGTTCTTATTTATTGTAGTAGACTGTTGCATGATAAAATGACAGGTAAAAAAGTGTTAAACTGTAATAATATCATAATATTTTTAATCAATAATATAATTTATAGTACATACCTACTTAGGTGGCTAACGGTGACGGTAAATATCGTGAGGAAACCTGGATTTAATTATCTGAAATCGCCAACCCGCAGTGAGCTAGCGTGGTGATCAATGCTCAATCCTTCTACGAGAAGAGGCCTTTGCCCTGCAGTGGGTCAGTTATAGGATGTTATTATTATTCTCTTTATTTATTGATATTATCTTACACTTTACATTTTTAAATAATATAAAAAATACAAAATTTAAAAATATAAAATATAGTCGCCAACCGGCATCGGGAACAGGTCCTAGCTGCCGGTGGTTAGGACTCCAAAGAGAGGAACCTCCTGACTATACGCGCCGTGTCAAGAAGTACCGCCTTTTGCATCAAGCCCTTAACCCAGCCGCCTAACGCGAGCCTCCGAAGATGTTGGTCGAGGCTCTTGGCCATTAGGCCATTGACTGTAACAACTATCGGCACAATGATTGCCGAGTCCACCTCCCACATGTCGACAATCTCGTGCGCTAAATCCAGATATTTAATCTGTTTATCCTTTTCAGCTTTCACGAGATTCTCGTCATGCGGGATAGTGATATCGACAATCACTGCGCGTCGTTCCAATCGATCTATCACCACTATATCAGGCTTATTGGCAACAATAGTCCTGTCAGTAATGATAGATCGATCCCAGTACAGTGTGACATGACTATTTTCAAGAACTGGGTCGGGCACATACCTATAGTACGGTAACTCTGATTCTACAAGGTCATATTTCAGAGCAAGTTGCTGATGTATAATCCTGGCCACTTGGTTATGTCTGTGCAAGTATTCGCCGTTAGCAAGATGAGAACAACCAGAGATAATATGTCTTAGGGATTCACCCGGCCGGTGACATGCCCGACATATGTCAACCGTGCCATCCTTAATTATATATTTCCGGTAATTATTCGTCATGATAACTTCGTCCATAATTGCACAAACAAACCCTTCGGTTTCTCCAAAGAGATCACCGAAGCGTAGCCAAGAGACGGACGATAGAAGGTCTACATCGGGTCCATGAAGAGCCTTGTAGAACCGTCCGTGTAGCTCCTTGCTCTGCCATACCTCCCTGCGATCATCTGTATCTAGTACTGCGGGTTTGCGCCAGTTCTCTTTAGACAAGGATAACGGGGTAAGGCCCTTATCAACTGCAACTACATTTCGATGCATCCCCACGTCAATCTTTAAAAAGTATTCCCGGAGGTTGCACACCTCACGATTATGGAGGGTCTTAGCGTTTAAAAAACCCCGACCCCCACATTTTCGCGGGATGTACAACCTCATCACGGAAGACCGTGGGTGATGCATTCGATATGCAGTAAGCATTGTTCGGACCTTCCTATCCATGGTGTCTAACTCTGTCTGAGTCCATTTGAGTATACCGAAAGAGTACATCAAGACTGGCATGACCCAACTATTAAAGGCACGCACTTTATTTCCACCTGAAAGAAGGCTTTTAAGCACTTTTTTCAAGCGGCCATAAAAACGTTCCTTGAACAGTTGTTTCATGTCAGTCTCTTTTATACCTAATGATTCCGATATACCCAAATATTTGTAGGTCTCGGTTGAAGAGAGGGCTTTAAGGTATGTGGAATCTGACAGCTGTGTTCCTTCAGATTCCACAACCTCTCCTCGTTTTACATGGATGAGTGCACATTTATCTGCGCCAAATTCCATTCTGATGGATCTACTAAAGCTTTCAGTGATTTTTAGTAGATCCATCAGCTGTAGACTACCTGACGCAAACAGTTTCAGGTCATCCATGTAAAAAAGGTGAGATATTACCTGACCTCCTCTTTTCAACCGATAACCCAGCCTTGAGCTCTCTAGTAATGTACTCAGGGGGTTCAAGGCTAGGCAAAACCACAGTGGGCTCAAACTGTCACCCTGGAATATCCCACGTTTTATCCTGATAGGGTCGCCGTATTCGCGGGTTTGCCGGCATCCAGGATATTGAAGTATTGTCTTCCATTGTCCCATACACGACATCAAGAAGGCGCGTAGAGTTGCATCAATTTTATACAACTCCAGCACCCTCATGAGCCATGTATGGGGCACGGAATCATACGCCTTCTTGTAGTCTATCCAGCATGCCGACAAATCCTTACGATTACGTCTGACCTGTCTGTTAATGGTCATGTCAATCAAGAGCAGCTCCTTAGTACCACGTGATCCCTTCCTACATCCATTTTGAGCGACATTCATGATGTTGTTACTGTCAATATGTTGACAAATTTTTGTCTTCAAAATGGATGTAAGAAGCTTATATATAGTAGGCAGACAAGTGATCGGCCTATAATTTTTGGGATCCGTGATACTACCTGACTTGTGGAGCAGATGGGTAACTCCTGTCGTTAGAAACTCTGGTAACGACCCAGATTCTAAGGCCAATTGAAACTGAGACGCCAGGCAACCATGTGAACTACGTAGCCATTTAAGCCAGAAATTGTGCAATCCGTCTGGTCCAGGAGACTTCCAGTTTGACATCAGACGGACTGCACTGGCTACATCATGGATGGTAATGGTGATTTCAGGCATTGTTGGTAGTAATTCACATGATTGTTCGACGTCCTCAATCCAATCCCCTTCAATGTGGTTGACGGGCACCGACCAGATGCTACGCCAAAATTCATTAGTAGTATTATCATCTGGTAAGTGCACGTCAACCACACCATTATCCGGTCGTTCCCAGTTTCTATATACCCATTTTTGGTCTCTCTGGAATAAGCGGTTCTGGGAGTATCGGTCCACTCGCCGCTTATACCTACGAATACGGTTTGCCCATGCACAAATTTTCTGTTTTAGGAAGTCAATGCGTTCTGTGACTCGAGACAAATATTCTAGGGGATTGATATCAATCCCCGAGAATGCTCGCCTCACAAAACGCATGACCCTAGGGCGAGTATTGCCGTCCCTAAAAGCAACAAGCTTGCCAATGAGCGCTCTGGTCTCACCAATACGACGTTCGATCCTGCACTGCCAGGCTGGAGAGGCATTAGATGGTCGAGTAGTTCTAGTCGTTGGAAACTTTATGTTAGCTACTCGACAACTCAACATTATTATTATTATTATTATGACCTACTTAAGTAGTAGTAGTATAATAGTATAGAACCAAACCACAACTTTGTGCCCCATGTCTACTGTCGTTACGGGGACTCCCCCATGAACCCAATATAACCCACAAGAGCTATAATTAATTTTGAAAGTTCATCTATCATTAAAAAAACATTGTACCTACCTGTACCTAAATTGTTCAACCGAATCACTGAATACGATCGATTGGAATTAATCAAAGATTATTTATCTCTTCAAAGGCTTATTAGTTTTTCAAAATAAATCTTGTCTCAATAGCATCTATGAATGCACTCCTAAAAATGTGATTGAAATTTATATCTTCGACTTTTATTGAAAGCAATTGGCCTTTGTCCTATTGCAGGGTAAAAAGGATTGGCCATTTATAACGCACAAATGTCTATGAATACTTGACAAGAGAACCTTGTAGGGTACCCCTTTCTAAGCATATTTCGAGCTCGTAGAAGTGTGATTTGGCATTGTCAAAGTTTATATGGATAAGGTGTGCTAAAACGAATATAATGTATTCATAAACCTATTTTAATACATAAAATTCCAGTCAGATTTCTACCAATTGGTGATATCTAGTTATCTTTAGTAGAATCAACAGGGGACTTTACTCCAAGTAGGATATTAAAGTAGCCTATGTCTACATTATCCCCGAAGGTTAAATTGTTAAATAACTGTCCCACGGCAAAGAGCCTCTTCTCTTATAGAGAAGGATTGAGCATTGACCGCCATGCTAGCTCACTGCAGGTTGGCGATTACAGATTATTTTGAATCCAGGTTTCTTCGCGATGTTTTCCGTCACATATAAACATTACATAACACATTTAGTTCATAAAATTAGATACTACTAGCTGCGCCTACATTTCTTCGAGATATAAAGTAGCCTGTGTTACTCCAAAGGTCAGCTACCTCCATATGAAATATCATCAAAATCGGTCTAGCCGGTTGAGCGTGAAGAGGTAACATACATACAAACACACTCACAAACTTTCACTCAAATATTAGTGTGATTAGCAATAGACTCTATTTTGGTATCAAACTTCTACTGCCAGACGAAATTTCCTCAACCTATCCCACAGCTGCCTGATGATGATAAACTATTCTCATCAACGGTCCAGCAACGCAGATTACTCAGTCGTTCGTTACAATCTAGTTAAGCCAGTTCACTTAAACAACTATACTTGTGCGCCTAAAATAGCTCCCCTAACAAGACTAAATAAGGCGTGTGTGTATCTGACTATTTATCTCGTCATGTTCGTTGACTATTTAAAGAACAACCCTAGTACAAGAATCTACACAGATCAGCTTACTAGGGCTGTTCTTTTAATAGTACTAGTACTGATTTAAGTCAGTAAGTTATGTTTGCGGATCGTTGGTACGGTTTAGTGGTACAAGATGATAATTGTTTATTTAAAAGCTTAAGGTACTGTGGCCAATTTTACGAAGTCTTTTCCACGATTGTAATTTAATACCCTTGCCAAACAAGACGCGTTTTTTAAGAAAAAATAGGCCCATTTATACCTTTTGTTATATAGGCATGAAGCGCTTTAATTTTGCAAAAAATATACTTACTGTTTGACTAAGAACAACTTCAAAATTACTATCATTTTCCCGTATGATATTACTCACTAATCTAATTATTATCAGGTAGATCTCTATAACATGCAATTGGATACTGCTTCGTATGACTTTATTATGTATTGTTACTTCTCAGTATTCACTTATGCTGCCATTAATGTGTCATTGTCAGTCTGATAATTTCATTTATTATTTGACCACAAGAAACAAAACATTAGTTGTTTACCGATATTTTATCGTCTCGCCAAACTGCTATTCTAGCCCTGCACTCCCCGGGAGATAGCGATAGATCCCTACTAATATTATAAACGCGAAAGTTTGTAAGTATGGATGGATGTTTGTTACTCTTTTACGTATAAAGTACTGAATGGATTTTAATGAAATTTCATATGGAGGTAGCTGACACCCTGGATTAACACATAGGCTTTTTATCCCGAAAAAATGTAGCGGGTAACACCGCAGCGCGCAGCTAGTAGAGAATAAAAATACATGCAGACGAACATGGAGAACCTCCTCCTTATTAAAGTCGGTTAAAAATAATCTATGTTACCATCCACGTGCACTAATTTATCAGTGTGCCTTCTACCATCTTCCCTTAGCCGTTTCAATATTACATATTGATTAACAAATACATATATCCCTATTCATAAACTGTTAAGTCACATTTAAATCATTAGTTCTTTGTATTAGTTCGCATACTTACTCACGCCCACGTGTTCTGATAAGCGTGCCTTTATTACCAAACACTTGATTGCAAAACGCAAAACATAATTTTTCTATTGTTCATTTTTTTAACGGTGCCCCACATAGGAATTCCAGTGCATGATGAGGGCGTTTTCCAGGCTTGCAATAGTGTATTCCTAAATGCGACACTGGAGACATCGAAGTTAAGTACATAGTCGGTACCTACCCAGCCGGGATCAATCACATTTTTACAAAAGCTCCACCTTCTCTATGAGTTATCAATCTAGTCTTTATTACAACACATTTTACTTAATCCCAAAATAAAACGGAATCCCCCTTATCCATATAATAAAAGTGAAAGCAAGATGCTGCTAGTGCAGTTAAATGCAGCATCTCGCTTCCACATCGTAAGTTGTCCTGCTTTAAGAGTTCATGGTAACGAGGTTATACTTGATCCGTGCAATAATTCAAATAATGTTACAGATTCGTGTCATTATTACTAGAAACAGCAGAATTCTGAGTATTACGTGAATGCCTAGAGAAACAATAGGATTGTATCTATTGTTCGCGGGTAATCTGTTATTGACGCATTTTTGCAAGTACCTACGAAACACGACTTACCATAATATTTTTTGCATGACTAACGGGTAACAATGCACCTACCCATATTTTTATAAGTATGTATAGAAAGAACGTAAGAAATTCTTTTATTTTTGTCTCTACTACACATAAACATAAATAAAGTATAACAATTCAAAAACCACATTACATTACAGTGCACGACCCAAAAAAGGGTGCCAAACTCAGCATAATGCTGCTGCTTCAAGCAGCGGCGCTGTTTTTCAGTTGGGGCCTGACCTAGTAAACTAAACATTAGGTACCTACTTTTTACAGTGAAAATTTTGTAATGACGTCACAGAAAGCTATACCTTGAATCTTTAACTAAAACACATAGGGCTGATATCATTCAATTAAATGCGAAAGTTTCTCCGTCTTAGCAATCCCTTTGACGAACGATTTCTTTGCTAAATGCTTACTAAATACTAACAATGTCAATCGCTTTATTTATTAATTCGTATGCCAACAGCACACATATTAAACGAGTTCGAGCCCATCTGAAGAACCGTCTGAGATCAAAATCACGGACAGTATGCATAAATATCAGGCTACTCCCCCTAAATGGTAACGAGAACGCAAAACATTCAATACATAGGCATCGCGATGCCAAACAACGTGCCTAGTTGCACTAACAAAAACTAGCCTTACGCATTCAAACTATATTACAAAGAAATGTACTCAGAAGAACCATTTCATACAGCCCCTTACCATGGACTCTTAAAGCAGGACCGTTAAGGATGTGGAAACGAGACTCCGTATTACTCTGTACGTAGCGGCGTCGCGCTTCCACAACGTTAACTGTCCTGCTTTTAAGAGTTCATGGTAAGGAGGCAGTTCGGGATTCATATACTCAGAAGTGTTCTATTCAGAATTAAAAAGGCCTTTGTTAATTGCGGATTTATTACCTATAGAAATATGTCATGTCATGAAATGATAGAAAAACCTCCTGATATAGCAGCTAGCGTAGGGATTGGCAATGTTGAACATGATTGGAGCTGGAAAAATGATTCTGATGCGTCTGATATCATTCACTCATATACTTGGAAAACCTCCATAGATATTTGCGCCCTAATGTTTAATAGAGAAAGCAGCGATATTCCTTTCCAATGCAATGTTGAAATAAAGTTAACATTTTAAATTAACGAGAGCTCTGAATTAAGGGTTTTTTATAACGACAAATTATTTTAAATATTTAACTATTTGTTGGATGGAGGGAAACGTCAGCTAGTCATTTCAAAAAATATTTTTTTCCTGTCTCAAAATTATCGGCAGTTTACCGAACAGCACCGAGTAGGTCTTCTGTATATTACCTACTCCATCGTCCTAGATCTTACGATAACCCGTTTCCTTAGTGATTCGTGTTGTTTGGTGCCAAACTGGCATCGAGTCTAATTCGGTCGTACTTGTGCATGACCGCGAGCGGATACAATATGATTTAGTTGACGTAATATGATGTATTGTTTGATAAATCACTTTTGGTAGCTTCGGGTGGTTTCGTAGTCAAGTAATGGAGGATGGAGGGGACGATTAAGTGCTTTGAGCCAGATTGCTTAAGATTTTCGGTACTTATTTTAGTAGTATCAGGTAATGTTTTGGCAGTGGGCGTGGCTTAATATTGTCATCTTGACGTTTGCATTGTGGAATGGAGTTATTACAAATGTATAGTAGGTATAATAAGGCTTTATGACTATCGGGAAAAATTGTGATAGCCTGTAGGTAGCTTTGTTTTAGAATTATTCTAGATCTAGAATAAACTTTGTGAGCCAGACTTGATTGGTAGCCCACACAATCTTTTATCTCGCAAATACGAATTTAATATCGTTATACGTTCCTACTTTTTATTTTTAAACCGTGAAACATATTAAGATGCTGATTAATATTACAAAGTACGAAAACAGTTTTAATACATACATACATGTTATTCCGCTCGTGCACGGTCGTTAACCTGATCATGAACAAGTGCTACTTATACAAGCATTCCTTATTACAACACTCAAGGTAATATGCGGTTATAATCGTTGCCGAAATGTGTAAGACAAACACGTGTTCGTTAATAATTAATCCTTACTTACAATCATGTTTTAGATAAGGTAA
This sequence comes from Abrostola triplasia, assembly GCA_946251915.1. Lineage (NCBI taxonomy): Eukaryota > Metazoa > Arthropoda > Insecta > Lepidoptera > Noctuidae > Abrostola > Abrostola triplasia. The sequence goes on along the minus strand of OX276440.1, from coordinate 9,718,704 downwards.
TGGAAGTTCAACATCTGAAACGTTATTAAAAATTATGACGCGAATGCCTGCTACGGGGGACGGATAATGCAAAATACTTGAAAAAGGCTCTAAATTGTTTAAGAAAGAAAATATTAAGTACCTACTTAATTAAAATGTTACTGTTCTATAAGATGTATGATTTAGAAATGATCAAATCTAGATGCACGGCAGTGTGTCGCCAAGTCTGCGAAGCAAGAAGGCCATCAATTTGCTGATCATAGGTATATAATAGGTAATATTACACTGGTCGAATAAAAAACAAAATAACATAACATCACGCCTGTATTCCCCGAAGGGGTAGGCAGAGGTGCACATATTATAGTACACCCACATATCGCCAGTTATGTTTTTAGGTCCCAATGTAATAGGGGGCGAGCCTATTGCCATCAACTGGGCACAAATCCAGACTTCGTGCTGCCACTGAGAATTACCTAATGGAAAAACCCAGTAACACTGCCCGACCCGGGATTCGAACCCAGGACCTCATGTTTAGCAGTCGCGCTTAGCGACCACTAGACCAACGAGGCAGTCATAACTCAAACACTAGTCACTTCTTTTTTATTCATTTTCGATCAGTGCACAGTCAGTGATCAGTGTCCTTGTCAGTTGTCAGGAGTTCCCCCAGGGAGTTCATGTACAAACTGTAACCACATTAGCAAGTAAAATTATTAAATTCTCATATACCTACCTAATTATAAGATAATCGAAAAACCCTTACCGTAATCCCGCCGGTGATTAATGGGGCGGCTCTCTGAGACCTTTACACCGGTATTACGATGTAATGTGTAATTAAAATGGTTGTCAATTGGAGATCAATTAGGTAAGTAATTTACGTGTATTGGTTTCACCAATTAAAGCGGGACATGACAGCATCGTTGACTCTGGGTTGTTCAATGAAAAGGTAATTTAATGTATGTATTTTTGATTACTACCCCCTTACCATGATCACCAAAACTGCGATCCCCAAGCCGCTTGCCAAGCGTGGGCTGTACGTAAAAAACCGTCGTGGGTATTTCAAAATTTTAAAGTTTTGTTAATAGTATTTATTACACATTTAGTATAGTATGACATACAGGATTATTGTAACGTTCTACCTATATATATATAACTAGCTATACTATGTAAGTGGTTCAAGGAACATGACCTGGTCCGGCACTGTCGCTAATTAGGTAGTTGTAGATAACAACTACGCGGTATCCACTAACAACGCGGTTCGTGTTTTATGTTCCTTAAGGCCAACGCAGATCGGGGCGGCATGCCAAGGGATTTTTTTTACCAATGGACATTCAAACGTATTTTTATACAAATAATAATAATAACAGCCTATAACTGTCCCACTGCAGAGCCTCTTCTCGTATAGAGAAGGGTTGAGCATTTTTTACCACGCTGGCTCACTGCGAGTTGGCGATTTCAGATAATTAAATCCAGGTTTCCTCACGATGTTTTCCGTCACCATTAGTAGAGAAAGTATTTATAACATTGAAAAAGACACATTGATACTTGCCCGGGTTTGAACCTCCAACCTTGTGCATACAAATCCGATATGTTAACTACTAGGCCACTACGACATTTTCGACATTGTTATACAAATACCACATAAATTGCTATTCTTTAAATGATGCCGTGGCCTGCCGCTGGAACCTGTGGTGGGATGCCACGGCATGCAACGGCATGTCGTATTTCTATAACAATACGTTTGAATGTACATTAGTAAAAAATTATATCCCTTGCCTTACCTTCCCGGTCTGCGTTGGCCTTTATTATCGGTATTTCTTGTGTTACGTGTTCGTCCTAATAAACAATTCTTGATTGTGAAGTTTTCGTTCAAAAATACTACATATTATTAATGGTGTAATGATAATGAGGTCCCTTATTCGACAGTTTTTTTTATTATACGTAATTAGATACATAATGAGCAGCTTCCGAACTTAAATTATATCGAGACATTTTTAATTTGCTATAATAACTTTCGTGAGTGTTATCTAATTATTAATTTGGTTTCTTTCCAATAAAACACTATCAGTAAAATGCACGTAGCGGCCTCTCGTTTCCACATCGGGAACACATGCTTTAAGAGTTTACCGGTAAGGGGGCGATGTCTACTCATTTCCATATTATTTTGTAATTTAAATATCTTTGCCTCTAGCTGGAGTTGCGTAAACATATTGTAGTAGGTATAACATATATTATATAATCTACCTAGTTTAAATTCATTTCATCACACAAGAAGATTTTCTAAAGGTGCACTGTTCTATTCCGCGTTGAACTAAAACCACCACGTTCCACTAAGTCCCATATAATAGCTTGGAACTGTTATCTACCGTGCACCATGCTAAGCCCCAGACTGTGGCTCAGATATTCCAGAATACATACGGTAGGTACTAAGGACTGCCTCGTTGGTCTAGTGGGACTGCCTCGTTGGTCTAGTGGCTGCTAAGCGCGACTGCTGAGCACGAGGTCCTGGGTTCGAATCCCGGGTCGGGCAAAGTGTTACTGGGTTCTTCCATTAGGTAATTCTCAGTCGCACGGAGAGCACGGAGTCTGGATTTGTGCCCGGTTGATGGCAATAGGCTCGCCCCCTATTACATTGGGACCTAAAACATAACTGGCGAAATATGGGTGTACTATATGTGCACCTCTGCCTACCCCTTCGGGGAATACAGGCGTGATGTTATGTTATGGTACTAATATGTCTGTCCGTAACGGACCCCTGTAGTGGGTGGCTATCCAGAATGTCACAGAGGATCTAGGAATACTGTCAGCATGCGACACCACCCCCAGTTTTCGTTGTGACGTCACGTAGCGGCGTCTCGTTTCTACATCGTAAACTGTCCTGCTTTAAGAGTTCATGGCTTGTTCATTGGTAAGGGATCGAGTTCAGTGGCGTGACGTGGGAGAGGTGCTTGCTCCGCAGTGGGCTGAGATAGGCTGATAATGATTAATATAATAGTCAAAATTTACATGACTTCTTATTAGAGTCAGTATGTAGAATACATTTGCACCCCTTCGTAAATTTGGTATTTAAGAACATATAGACTAATGGCCAAAAAACTGCAAAAGATTCAAAACTACGGGTACCAAAAACTAGAACCAAACTGCGTCAAAATCCGTAATATGTAATAGGTAGTTTGATTTCAACAATATGTACCTAAGTACAATAATATATTGCCAAAAAAAATATTCCTTTCTAGCTCCTCGGATAATGGAATTCTAGTCCAGCGTCCACAATTTAGATAACTCCGTAACCTTAAACACTGAAGTATCACACCAAAGTATACCTCCGTACACTTAACTCCGCACACTGACATAGTTTTAAGCTGTTTGACTTACAAATCAGTACGGTTAAGTTTAAAATGTAATTAATTCATGCGCTGAGACAGCGAAAGTTGTTAGCAAGCTGACGTCGGATTACCTGAGCAGGGAGTTTGTTTATATTTACGGTGCTACCGTTCCTGGGATGGGCAGATACGCAGGCTTCTACTTTGTTGTGAGTTACGACGAAATTTAATTTTGTTTCCATCAGGATGTGACTGTGATTGATCGTGCAAATAATCTTAGAATCAAATACATTGAGAGCCAGGCATGGATGCAAATAGTGTTGTCGTGCATTGTAGCGTTCTAAGGGTCGAGTAAGAGGCCTTTGTTCAACAGTGGACGTCTTCCTGCTGATGATGATGACGTAGAGAGCTGTGAAATTTTGTTAATTATCTTAGGTATATATGTATAATATTTTAAACTAGGTTTTACCCTAAACTTCGCCCCCGGTCTATCGCAAAGGAAATCTGTAATTATTTCAAAAAATAACTTTTTACAATGGTCAAATCATCTTTTGTATGTGAACAGTTTAAATAAAGATTATTTATTTCAAAAGAAGGTTACGAAATAATAAAGTGATAATGCATCCCGCACAACGATGCTCTGTGTTGCAGGATGCAGGAATTTCTTTGAGAAGACTTCGTGTGTGTTGCCTATACACGACTGTTATACACTTACACTTACTTTTGCATATGTAAAGTACAAGAAGGATAGTCTACGTTAACTACAAACTAAACAGGCTATTTACTACTACGAACGTAACCTTAACATACTTACTTTCTGCTTTTTTACCGACCTGGGAATGAAAGGTGTAAGTATCTATTCCACTTCATCTTATCTGTAAAGATAAAGGAATTTAGGCCACTATGCCACAGTGAATTACTTATGGGCTTGGCTCTTAGTATCAATATGATATGATGTATATAATTTACGAAACTATAACAATTCCATTAAAAACAGCTTAAATAAGACCACGTGGCCTTTTTTGGGGGTATTCGTAAAGAATTTCGATCGATCGTTTGCCTATAGCCAAGAAAATATTTTACCTTTGTAGTAACTTTAGTTTTATTAGTTTTTTACATCATGGAGGGGTAATCTTTACGAACTGTCATTTAAATTTTTATTATTTTCAGACTAAAAAAGAAAGCTGTTGGTAGCTTTAACGCTTTAGCTGTTCTCATTTAAAAAGCAAGTATAAGCCGCGATGCTTCATTGCATGTAGCTACTGGAGTGTCCACTTGTGTAGTGTCTCAAGTACTAAGAATATGGGGTAACATGACGTGTTCGACATAAAGAGAGCCTTGCAAATGAAGCCTTTAATCGCACGGTATACCCTTTTTTACCGGGGAAATCTTTATGCACTTCCTCCGTCCTGAGGCGGATGGAAGGTATGCTCTCTTACCGGCTAAAACCCCAGGGTCTCCTAGCTACCTTTGATCGAGGGTCGTGGGATCTGCGTACGCTGCACCGCATTCCTCGACAGGACCAAAAAGTCCCAACCCGCTTCTTCATGGCGGGTGTACGGTGGTATCAGATTGAACTGTTACCGATCTCCTGGACTGGCTGATCTTTTTACCATTACAAGAGCACATATAGAAGAAAAAAAACTTAAAAAATACATTTTTTTTTGTTTTATATTGGAGTTTGCAACAGCCAGGATAGGGAATTACTTGTAGGAATTAATACAACGTGACTTTTAGGCGCAAGCATAGTGATTGAATGGTTCATTGAGAGCGGTGTTGCCAACTATAAATATATTCCCACATATTACCATACATTACAGGTTTTAATCCACCTCTAAATGATATTGATCCAATTCCATGGATTCTTAGAACAAGACTTAAATAATAGAATACTATCTTTTTGGCAGTGATGAAATATCACAAGTTAGATAAGATCATCGCAGATATTTTGGTATATTACGAATGTTCTGTACAATGTATTAAATAACAGTGTTTACAATAATATATACATTACTTCTTATTTGTAGTAAGGTTTTATAGAAGAAAAACTAAATTGAAGGGTAAATTAATTTCTTGCTTGAAAATTCTATCACGATAAACAGTTTTTTATGGTTTCCATTTCTTTTATATTTCCAAGAATTTCTAGAAGTGTCTAGGACTATCATATATGCGTATAAAATCTTTTGTATGCCTGTCTGCCTACGGGCTTACACTTAAATAGAAGGTAATCTTGCAAACAACTTTTTTTTCTTAAAAAACGTCACCCACACTAGGACCTTCTCCTGTATCGTAGGTGCGTTTTACATGCATGAAATATCACATACACAAACACCCTTACTCTGGACAAACTAGATCACACAAATTTTTGCTCCGTGCGGAAATCGAGCCCGCACGGGGCAAAAATTAGCCTTGAGCGCAGCAGTCCAATCACTGCAAACTACTGACTGCTTTAACAAATAGGTATTGCCAAATAAAATTGGTCCTGTAACCATAAACAACAATAATTATCTGCTACAAAGAACCTTAACACAACCTTTCTGCCTACGCTCTTTATAAATTTAGGCAAAGTATATAACACAATACATTATATATTATTCTACCAGATATAACTCGATTGTTGGAGGGAAATGAGTTCCTCTTTTATATGTATTTTTGAGGTTTTCATATCTCATAAGCTCGTAAAATATTTGACAAAGGATGATATATTGTTATACTTGGCCCTATTGGCGCCCTCTGTATAATATGTATCCAACGTTAATTCCCACGATATGTAACATATATTTATTTATTGCACTATGTAGTGTAACAGAAAACAAATACTTTACATTTTGAATTATAATGTTACCTTTAGTTTCGAAAGGAATGGTTTTTTGACTGCTGGTGGTTTTATGAACATTTTTGTTATCAGTCTGTTCCTTTATCACGAATGTTGTGGATGCGAGACGCCGCAATACACTGCACGTAGCGACGTCTCGTTTCCGCATCGTAAACTGTCCTGCTTTATAAGTTCGTGGTACGGGGGCTGGTTTGCGTTCATTGTAGTGGCTTCAGAAACAGTAGATAAATCTGCTGTTTAGTTTTTTTTTGTTTAGTAGTTGTCTACTTTTTCTTGATTATCATTTTCTCTGTTGTATACGAGGGTCAAACTGAAAGTTCTTAGAACTGGCCACTTATAAACAATATAATAAAAAAATAATTCTAAAATTTGAAAATAGAACTCTTTGCCAATATTACTGAGTATATATTTCATTAATTTGTCATTTGTTTTACGATTTGGCGGCAAATTGAAAATTGTCTGTGTCACGTCAACATGAATTTAACACGAGAAAATTTTCGTGCAATGATTTTTTATGACTTTCGATGTTATTTAAGTCAACAAGAAAGTTATGATAGACTACGATTGGCCTTTCACGATGAAGCCCCATCTCGTGCGACAGTTTACAACTGGTTTAATGAGTTTAAACGTGGTCGCACTAATCTCACTGATGATTTACGTAAGGGACGGCCTTCTACGGCGACGACTGAAGATAACATCTGTGTTGTGCGGCGTATGATAGAGACTGACAAAAAAGTGACCTATCAGCAGATTCGGACAAGCTTAGGCATCGGTATGAGTCAAGTGCACAAAATCCTCCACGAACATTTAGCAGTCAGGAAGCTTTGCGCCCGGTGGATACCTCATAATTTGACTGAGGCTCAAAAACTCCATCGTGTGGATTGGTGCCGTAAAATGATTGAAAGATTTAACGGAGGTGACTCAAATGCTGTGTTTGACATACTAACAGGTGACGAAAGCTGGATTTACTGTTATGATCCTGAAACCAAAAGACAATCTGCTCAGTGGGTGTTTCCTTTCGAGAGGTTGCCAACTAAAGTGAAGAGAGATCGAAGTGCGGGAAAAAAAATGGTGGCCTCGTTCTTTGGAAGGATAGGTCATTTCGCAACAATTGTGTTAGAGGATCAAAAAACAGTTTCTGCAGAATGGTACACTACCAATTGTTTGCCACTTGTCTTGGAAAAAGTTCGAGAGAAACGACCTCGCAGTAGGATCCTCCTTCACCACGACAACGCCTCGTCGCACACCGCTAAGCGAACGATCGACTATTTGGCGACATCAAACGTTGAATTACTGGGTCACCCGCCGTATAGCCCCGACCTCGCCCCTTGTGATTTTTATTTATTTCCAAAAATTCAAGAAAAACTTAAAGGAAAGCGGTTTATGAATGCTGAAGAAGCGGTGGCTGCGTATCGCGATGCCATTGAAGAGAACCCTAAAGACGAGTGGGCAAAGTGCTTTTCCCAGTGGTTCCATCGCATGCAGCGGTGTATTGACGTGAATGGACAATATTTTGAAAAGATATAATAAAACTAATAACTGGCTAATGTAATCAGTTTTTGATTTTCTAAGAACTTTCAGTTTGACCCTCGTACTTGATCGTTTATTATTAGGTTTTCATTTTTCATAATTGCTTGATGTCCTTCTTTCCTTGCTTTACGGAGCATTCGTTTTACTGTTGAAGAGCCTCGTTTTCTAGTTGAGCCACCACTAATTAATTTACTTTATGCTTCATCCAAGCAACGTTAACTAGGGCAGGGGTCGGCCACCTTTTGAGTCGGAAGAATCGAAAATGACTAAATTTCAAAGTTTTGAAAGAGAGATGTTATTTGACGTTCAAAAAGTACTTAAAATTTTTTAATAAATGATTTTTTATCTTTATCTCTTATCTTGAAGATATAATTACTCCTTATACACACTTCCTTCAACATAACAAGAACTAGGTACAATTTCTAACTGAGCGAACTAGATACGGTAGGTAATAATTCCCTAGAGTTCTAACTAAAGCGTTGGACGGAGTTCTGGAGACAGTTTAAACTGGCCCAAGACTCTCCTTGCACGAATGATGAGCTTAAAGCTCGTTTTAGTTACATATGCACTGATAGCCAAGTGGTATGACCGTTGGACTGCCAAGTAGACGGTCGCAAGTTCAAACTCTGGCACGCACTAATGTCTTTTCGACCTGGGATTCAATTCTAGGTCCATATATCATACTCAGGTGTCGTGCTTAGCGACCACTAGACCAATGAGGTATTCTATGACATTTTATTTAATACTAGCTGATGCCCGCGACTTCGTCCGCGTGGATGTCGGATAAAGTAAGATAATAAATTTTATTGGCTCTACCTATACTATGCCTATATATATACATACATATATAGATATTTTGTGCCAGAAAGTTTTTTTACACGCTTTTAATTAACCTGCAAATTTTTATTGACTTATTATTTATGTAGAAAATTTGGAAAGACATGCGCAGACGTCAGAATACCAGTCCGCGCATCATCTCTTGTGTAGCCACTTAACAGTCCTGTTACAGTCTAATTCAAATCCAATTAAGTCAACCTCTTTAATTGCAGTAAATTTAGGTCAGGTCAAAATAAAAATTCTTTCACAAAAGTAGGTACCTATATACTTTATATTTTTGGCCCTTTTCGCGTTATTTACTTATCCCTCGGTAGGTTACTCTTCATATTAATGTTGAAAATATTCAAACAACGTAAAAAACTTTAAATTTATTTTATTTGCCTTGTTTTTGTGATTTAGAACAGAATTCTGTTATTGTTTCAATGGTTTTAATATTTCGCGTATTGATATAGGGAATGTTAGCTTGTTTGTATTACGTTAGGTAGCCTGTGAAATGTTTAAATACATTTAAAATCTAGTGGGATACAATGAGAGGTTAGTTGATTTTACATATTAATATTATACTTTACATACCATCACACCTGTATTTCCCGAAGGGGTAGGCAGAGCAGTACACCCACATTGCGCCAGTTATGTTTTAGGTCCCAATGTAATAGGGGGCAAACGTATTGCCATCAACCGGGCACAAATCCAGACTCTTATTTTTTTTTTTTTTTTTTTTTTTTTTAAAAAACGTCGCCCCACACTAGGAATGTCTCCTGTATCGTAGGTGCGTTTCACAAACATGAAATATTCACATACACAAACACCCAGACTCGGGACAAACATCTGTTCGCACAAAGTTTTGCCCCGTGCGGGAATCGAACCCGCAACCCGTAGCGCAGCAGTCCAATCGCTTAGCCACTGCGCTAATCAGGTCGTCTGTGCTGCTACTGAGAATTACTTAATGAAAATACCCAGTAACGCCCAGGACCTCGTGGTAAGCAGTCGCGCTTACCACTAGATCATCGAGGCAGTCTTTTATTATACTTTATTATGGTATAAAACATGATGGCAAACCAATTATGCCTAATAATGTTATGCGTAATGATTATAACGCTGCATTTCGTTATGCCAATATAATTAAATTATGACACATACATTTTAAGATTCATAAGTGACCCGATATTTTATACAAATATGGACTACTTTTAATTAATGTGGGTAAGAGAACGATACTATGTTATATTTGTTTTGAATAAAGTAGGTAGGTATCTACAATTCATTATAATAAAGTAAATAGTCTGAGTACCATTATACATATTAAATACCTACATACCTTTAACTTATGATGAGCAAATACTTTTTCGATTCTCAGTACATTTTAATAAAAAATATGATGAAAACGTTGTAGGCGTTGACACGTGTTTAACACACGCACACGTGTCACCTCGAGGTCAGTCATAGGCATAAGGTAATAAAGCCATAAACTTTTTATATTCGAGCAATTAAACAAATTACCGAATAGGGCCGCGTATGGATTAGTGGCTAATGTCCTCGGTTGGATATTTAACACGCTTGACGAATTAATTCCTTTAGTATTTTGTAATACATGAAATATCACAAACACTCACTCGGACAAACATCTGCGGATCGCACGAATTTTTATTCCATACGGGAATCAAACCCGTAACCCTTAGCGCAGTAGTGAAACGCTTAGCAGCTGCGCCAATCAACTCGTCATTTCTTATGACTTCATGTATAAAACTTAGGATCAGGATACATTGATTGACAGCGTTCGACGGTGTCCATACAAAAAGAGATCAAAGTATGAACAAACCATCGAACGGTGTAGTATCCATGGTCAGCGTTTCCTAACCCTAAGTTTTATTATATACTAGCTGCGCCCCGCAGTGTTACCCGCTACATCTTTCCAGGATAAAAAGCCAATGTGTTAATCCAGGGTGTCAGCTACCTCCATATGAAATTTCAATAAAATCCATTCAGTAGTTTTTACGTGAAAGAGTAACAGACATCCATACATACTTGTTCAGCAGTGGACGTCTTCCGGCTGATGATGATGATGATGATGATACATACTTACAAACTTTCGCGTTTATAATATTAGTAGGGATGTAGAAGTGTCCTAAGAAAAGACCCTAAAGAACCTTTACTGAAGTACCTAAGTACTAGTTAGTTCAAAACTAACAGCCATAATGACAAGTAAGAAATTAAAGAGCCACTCACTTGTTGCCTCGATCTTGAGTAGGTACAACAGCAATATATTTACCCTTTAGGACCCTGTGTAACAGAGTGCTGTTAACTAAAAGTTCACCAACTTAAATGATATACGCGAATTTACTGCCTTGTTTTAATACTGGGCTACTGAATTGTTACACAGAACTAGCGAACTTAGCTGTAGATTTATTCATTTGGGTGCTCCGCGCTGTTTATATTTAGTGTTATTTATTCATTTTGTTATACTTTTTATTTGTTGGATTTATGTGGTTAGTGACCGGCTAAATTGGTTAAAGGTAAACACTAGGTGGATCGACGATATCATCAGAGATGCTGGCAACTGGTGGATGTAAATGGCAAGTTGTTGTTCATTGTGGCGTTCTAAGACTTAAACAAAGGCCTTCCCCTTAGAACTACTAGTAGTATTCAAACTAGGTACTGATTCTTACCTAATTTAATTTAAAGTAACTTCGTTTTCAACAATTTAACACAGGTATCTTTGAAAACAGAGTTCTGTCTAGATTTCCAGAACTAACAATTTCCCGACTAAGTTACGGACTCCGCTAAGATTTACGCGTGTCTCTTAGATTGGGAACTTCGGAGTGCCTGAACTTTTGTCTTTGCTAGGGATACAGCCCCCTTACTATGAACTCTTAAAACAAGACAGTTTACGATGTGAAAGCGAGACGTCGCTATGTACAGTTTATGGAAACTGTCGTGCTCTAAGAGTTCATGGTAAGGGGGCAGAACTTAAAATACGGGACAAACATCTGCGGATCATACAAATTTTTGTCCCGTGCGGGAATCGATGCCGCAACCCTCGCAAGTCCAATCGCCACTACGCCATCAGGTCGTCAAGATTATAAAGGTTCAGCAAATATTTAATTTGTATTGTCATTTTCAAGTAAATCATTTATTGTAAAGATACATAGAAATAATTATTAATTAGGATCTGTAATATAAAATAATTTTACCCGTCAACTGCCAGACAGAGTAAAAATAGATGATGTAATTAATTTAATAAAGTCGGTTTCATTTTAAACGTAATTATACTGATTATGTTGGCTGAACAACACAGACTATATTATAGACATTACAGTTTCTTCTGTCTGGCATAAATCTTATTATATTTAAGTAGGTGTAACAGGTCTTTCTGAGCTGATAATAGCTGCAAGAGGTTGCACAATAGTCATAAATAATAACAGCCTATAACTGTCCCACTGCAGGACAAAGGCTCTCGTATAGAGAAGGATTGAGCATTGATCACCACGCTAGCTCACTGCCGGTTGGCGATTTCAGATAATTAAATCCAGGTTTCCTCACGATGTTTTCCGTAACCGTTAGTCAGTGGTGTCTTAGAATAATTAAGAAAGTATTTATAACATTTAAAAAGTCACATTGATACCTGCAACCTTGTACATACAAATTCGGTATGTTAACCACTAGGCCACCACGACATATTATATATAAGAGTCATAAATAAATAACTTTATATTTTTAAACACTAGCTTTTAAATCATTTAATCTTAAGGGGATTACATCGCTTAAAACCCATAAATACCCCATGTTTAGTACTTGGGAAGACAAATAATACCTTGTCCAAAAACGATGGGTTTGCGTCAATTCGTTGTAGAGTTCCTATGACCGCAACTTTGACGATATCGTCACCAGTGGGCCGCCTACCAACCCTGCGTCTTCCGGGGCCTCACGTTTAGTAAAACGTCTTAAAATCTCCTGTACATTGTACAACATGCTTCCCTTATCCCCCACGTATTATCAGTGCACAAAGAACTCCATATAAACCTAAGCCTCCATTCTGCCAAAGGAGAGCATTGAGCCGCTTTCCAACATAAATCTATTACATAATACTCTCTCCTTACTCGCGAGATAGGCTCGCCTTCACATAGGTATTATGTAGATAGTATCCTGACTGAACTGTGTGATATAGGGGAGTATTTAGGTTAGGCAGGGGTCTCGTTTATCAGGAGTCTGCATAACACCAAGCCTGTTCCCCTAAGAGAAATGTAGAGGCTTCGATTTTGTCAATTAACTATCTACTTATTCAATTTTGTAACATTCTTTATCATAGGATCAAATTAGAATATAGATTCAAAGTACATATATACATTACGTCACGCCTGTATTCCCCGAAGGGGCAGGCAGAGGTGCACATACATATAGGTAGTGCACCCAAATTTCGCCAGTTTTGTTTTAGGTCCCAATGTAATAGTGACGAGCTTATTGCCAATATTGTCATCAACCGGGCACAAATCCAGACTCCGAGCCGCTGCTAAGAATTACTTAATGCAAAAACCCATTAACACTGCCCGACCCGAGATTCGTACCCAGGCCCTCGTGCTCGGCAGTTGCACTTAGCGACCACTAGACCAACGAGGCAGTCAGATTATTAAAGTTTCATTTCCATATTATGTTGCCACATAGCCTAAAGGCGATAGGTTTGCCAACATATCGTCATTAATCGTCGTTAGGTAGCCCACTATAGTGTGTCGACATATTGGTTTGTAATAACACACCTCTGCATACCTCTTAAGAGGATACAAGTACAATATTATAGCTTAAAAGAGGTAGATATTGTCTCAGAAACATTAGATCTTCATAAACGACACACACCCGTGTTTAACTGTACTATTTGTGCACCTCTACTTACCCGTTTGAGGAATACAGGCATGATGTTAAGTAAATTCATGAGTATAAATCTTTTGTCTCTTGACTCAATGAAGTTAGAAAGCCGCGTCAATTGGTCATCTTACTCAGCTAACATTCAAACAACTAACCCTACAACCACGCATTTACAATATGAATACGATTTCAAAGGATATTTAAATTATTCATGAATTTCACAGAACGTCTGTCTGTATGCTTAGATGTGGGTACACCACAGATGGCGGCGCCGACTGTGTGGGTAACATTGATGTAAGATGGCCGACGAGACATTGATACAGAAGGGGTTTGTGCGACCCAATTATAATATTAAACATTGAAGTATATAATGTATCGGTACACAGCATATGTATGATCACTACTGTTCTTGAAAGGGCAGGCAGAAGTGTTCATGATTTGGATATATACTTAATGTATAGTCTCAATTTCTCAATGATGACTAATTAAATAAAATGAGGTCTTTTGATTCTTTTCATCGAGCCCAATTTAATGTTGTGATGTTATTAAATATTGTCTTATAGAAGAGTGTTTGCTTTCCGTCTCTTCGTTTCGTGTTATTTCAATTAGTACAACATAATTCCGTTCCACCGAATACTTTAGCGATAAAGCCATTATTTTGATTTAATAAATACACAGTACAAGCCATTAAACTGAGTATTTCTACGTGGCACAATTTAACTGAAAACATTTCTGAGTTCATTCCCACGATCAACAAAAAAATGGCTCTTAAAAAAATCTCAAGAAATTCTTACACTTCATTTGATTTAATTCCAATCTTCATCAACTTCAGCGAATAATATAAAGTTAGAATTCAAGATTCATGATTTGAAACGCGATTTTTCAGGCCTGTTTTAGCCAAAGTCGATTCAAAAGTTCGCTCCTTGAGATGTAAATTCCCCTCCCTGAATTCAAAATTAAGTCAAGTTTTTGGACAAGGAAGGGGTACCTGAGAGCATTTCAGAGAGCGGTGACACCATATCGGTACTTGAGCACGTCGTGATGAGGGCACTTGAGGTTTTTTGAGGCAGTGAAATATGAGTGGCTACTGTTCCCTCCAAATTTATATTGGGCAATTTTTTGTGCATAACATGCTGTTTTCGACGCAGTCATCAGCTTCACAAGTAGGTGAATGACTTTATAGTAGCAATCTCAGCAAAAACAAGTTGCTACACTGGAAATTACACTTTAATAATACCCTTAACGTGTCATTATTACCTTATACTATACGTTAATCGATCTTTCTGCCATTTTATCGCAAGGGTTAATGACTTATTACATAATCTACGAGATCCCCGTGCCTACCTGTGTGCAGTAATCAGTATCTCGATTATAGGCGAGTTTGGTTACACAATAACTAGTTTTTGCCTGCGGATAAACCTGCGTGGGTATCACTATGACTTGCTTACGTGCTTAACACTGAGTGTCCGCGTAGCAGGCAAGTATCAATGTGGCTCAATCATTGTCATAAATACTTTTTTAGATATAAGACACCACTGACTGACGGTGATGGAAAATATCGTGACGCAACCTGGATTTAATTATCTGAACGCCATATACGTATCGCCAACCCGCAGTGAGCTAGCATGGTGATCAATGCTCAATCCTTCTCTAGAGAGAGGCCTTCGCCTTGCAGTGGGACAGTTATAGTCTGTTATTATTATTATAGTGTGGTTCAATTTATTAAGCAGTGTCATACGTCTTTATTAAGTTAAAGAAAAAGGAAAAGTAGGTATATAAATTAGTAACAGTTTTGTCTTTCTGGCTAACGTCCGTACTCGTCCGTTCAACAGATACACGACGCATCAAGTTACATTAACCTACTACATCGCCATTTAAATCGGCCTCAGATTTCAACATGTATTTCTACATACACTTGGCCACGTATGTCTTCATTACCATATTATTTTCCGTAAGGAATATGTCACAGCGGAGTTGGCTTTGTGGCTCTGCATTGGTAGTTCGCCCATTCTCATCTGGCTCGCCCCTTTCGTGTTGGGTCCTTCCGGCTCTAATGTACTTAAAAAAGACCAGCTTTGCTTTAAGATTTATTATTCATAATATGTGTTTTAGTAGCAATTTATAGTAGCCAGTTCAGTTCAGTGTTCCACTGCCCCCCCTTTATTCTTCCACAAAACCCTGTCTAAAGCCATTTCGGGCCATGTCTTTCCCACAAAGATGTACAAATTATCTCGCACATCGCCTTTTCGGTCGGCCTGGTCGTCGGCGCGCGGCGGCCGGCGGTGGGTATCCATTTTGTGGTAATATTGGCCCACCTTTGCGGGCACCATACGCACGACATGGCCAGCCTACCCCGACTTTGTGTTATAATTATTATTTTATATTCATTTCATTATTATTTATTCTCTATTATTTTTAATTATTGACATCGGTTACCTCAGCATCAGCTTTCTCTTTGGCTTACGCCTCCCCTAGAGTTTTTATTAAGATATCTCAAATACATTTGTTTACTCAATTATGTATATTTGCTAACTCGGTTAGTAAGCATAAACATACGATAACATCACATTTCGCTAGTTAGAGGTCCCATATTATAAAGGGCGAGCCTATTAGGTACCATTAACTGGGACAAATCTGAGAATATCTAATTGAAAAACTTGGTATATAGGCATAAGCCTAACTCGGGATTGGAACCTAGGACCTCATGCTCAGCAGTCGCACCTAGTGACCACTAGACCAAGGAGGCGGTCTTAGTTCTACCTAAAAGTTACAGTATTTTTTTTTATATTTCATATACTTTTGTTGTCTGTACACGAGATGAGCTTATTAAGTCATTAATTACGCTAATAACGCCATCCAATGCATTTACTGGAGGTATTGAAAGCTGTCCGTTTAATTAAATCATTTCATAATTGATACCTATGGATCACTAGCAGTGATGGTTTTAATTGGCTACGTGAGCATAATTATTTTTTCGCAGGGGAATCGAATCCACAATTCTCACCACTTAGCCTCTGCGGTAATCTACATAAAACATCATTTCTATCACATACACAAATACCCAGACTCAGGACCAAACATCTGCGGATCACAGATTTCGTCCCGTGCGAAAATCGTACCCATAACCGCATGCAGTGCAATCGCTTAGCCCCTGCACCAATCAGCCCCCTTACTATGAATTTATAAATCAGACCAGTTTAAGATGTAGAAGCGAGACGTCGCTATGTGCAGTGTAATTCGGCGTCTCGCTTCCACAACGTAAACTGTACTGCTTTAAGAGCTCATGGTAAGGGGCAAGTCGACAATTACTTACGTACCGGTCCTAATTAAATTCTCTTTGTAAACAGTCGAACGAACTCATTGGTAACTTAATTAGGGTACATGCAATTTGCAGATTGAATTCTGTACCGATTGAATCTGCAACTTGATTGAATAATTAAATGACTTAAGATATTATATTGGTGGTTTCTCACAAAATTCTGAACGATTGGATGTATGGTTACCACTTGTACTATGTTGATATTAGTATGGGGTCATTAATTTATTACGTAAGTCGATTTAGGGGTCCACCATGTCTAATTTTTTCTTATTAGGCGGTGGGACTATTCTATAAACTCATAAAGCAGGGCAATTTACGTTGTGAAAGCGAGACGCCATATTACATTGGACAGTAGCGGCGTCTCGCTTATACAACGTAAACAATCCAGCTTTAAGAATTCGTGGTAAGGGGACTGAGCATGATATTCTTCCAACGCAATAGAATAAAACCTGTATACTTAAATACATACATAAAGTCACGCCTGTTTCCCTGAGGGAAATATTATAATATTATACTTAAATGGTACACAGAAAAATCAGTAAGCAAATAATAACGAGGACGACTTGATTGTTGAACAACAAACGGTTTTAACCTTCAGCTTCCACTTAGCTTCGCGGTTACGCCGCGTCACCGACTCATGAATAAGGGTTTCGTTTGAGTCCGAATCTAGTCAAGCATTCACTAATACCCGGGAGCACCCGTCAACGTACCTAGACAGGGATCTATAAGGCGCACAAACACTCACTTACCTTAGACATAGTCTCAAGTATAACCAAACATAAACAAAATGACGCAGACATAGTACTTACCTACATCTACACGTCGCCAGTTATGTTATAGGTTCCGATGTAGGAGACGAGCCTTTAGCCTATTGAGATACAAGTCCAGACTCCGTGCTTCTAGTGAGAATTCCCAAACGGAAAAACGACAACACGTTTCCCGACCTGGGATTGGGAACCCAGGATCATTAGTAGTGACTCTAAAAATTACTTTCTTTGTTCGTCTTAAGATTACAAACAGCAAATATATCATTCCACAATATCAAGGACTTCGTAATACTCAGAGGGTAAGCCAACGACTGAAAAGTTACATGACTTTATCCATGTTGCAACTGAGACATAGATAAGTCTGAGTTCATTATACATTTCAACCACTCTTAGTTACAGCTAAACTAAATACAGAGGTGATTTTATTTCAGTTATTTTTATATATGTAGCTCCAAAATGGCAGCGCAATCTATCCCTAATAAAATTACGCTAAAGCCTGTTTGATAAAAACCTTCCATTTACCTAGTGAATTAATCATTCCCTTTCATTTCATATCGGAGGAGTGACAGCCTCATCCCACGTGCCGTCCGGTTGGTGTAATTTATGTTTTATTCGTTTTAGACTCGCTAGGACTGTTAGCAAAATATATAGCGGAAAATTCTAGTGAAAAAAAATATTGAAAAATAATTCTATGCGGGTACTCGGTCGGTACTCGAAAATTCTGTTTGATTTTGAAGAATATCATTTACGTATTATTTATAATGATACTAGCTGCGCCCCGCGGTGCTACCCGCTACATTTTCGGGATAAAAAGTAGCCTGTGTTAATCCATGGTGTCTAGCTACATGCATGGAGCTACCTCCTACCTCCTACCATTCAGTCGTTTTTACGTGAACGAGTTACAAACATCGATACATACAAACTTTCGCGTTTATAATATTAGTAGAGATGTATTGCTTTCAATTTGATATCGAGCTTCTTAACTTGTTGATCTGTTTAATTGGTTGACTGTACCTTTGGACGCTCGAAAAGGTAGTCATTTGAATACTTAACTATACCAATATAAATACTTGAATAAATACTAAGTAAAACTTTGTAAACGGGCCCAATTATCTTTTCTGTTTTTTCTTACTTTTCACCTACTACATTTTACCGTTATTAATATTTTTTTTCTGTAGCTTGGATGCTGCAATGCGTTCTTATAACATGCCTTAACAATTAAAAGTATACGATAGTACACTGTGGACAGTCAGTCCTGTAGCCGACCTGCTGATTGGCTAATGTTTTTACAACGAAAGGAGCTATTCCTTGTTTGTATCGACATGATGGATGTTTTAATATTTTTCATAAACTAAGCTATAATTTACAAATTGCAGTTACAAAATAAATAAATTTTAGGTGAACGGCGTTTTGGGGGCTTTCTTTATGTAATTGACGTTCAACGTTCACTCAAACACACACACAAACACACAGAGACACACAAACACACACACACACACACACACACTAACAAGTCCGTAGCATCATTACTGTAATCCTAATGTGGAGGGCGCTGGTATCTGTAATACAATGATATTTCATTAGTACAGGTACCAACGTTTCGCCTTTTTCTGTAAATTATGCTTTTCCTTAAAATTGTATTTTTTGTTTGATTACTGTTTTTTTTCTGAAAATAAACATTATTATTCTCTTTATTTTTACTCATTATCTTATATTTTACATTTTTAAATGTTATATATAGATATAAAAAATTATTATTATTATTAAAAATACTATTGACTATACATATTTGTAGTCACAAAATAAATACAGCAATCCTTCTTAACGTACTTGGCGAACACTACCATGTACCTACCTAGTTTAACTAAAAGCTTTGGGAACTTAAACATGATCTTAGTCTTAGTTTCTCCGAAATGAAGCCGGATGAAGCCCGCGGGACCGCTAGTGTAATATAAATTAATATGTTACTTCCTTCTCATATTCCGCAACTGCATTAAAGTTAAAATAAATCACAATATACCTTAAAAGTAAAGCAACGAGTGTGTCTACCTACCTTGAAATTCTAATGGGAATTATTAAAGTACGCGCCTGAAGCTTTCGTGAAAGCAAATACATTAGTTATTAATGTGTGGGCGTGTATGCTATGCATATTCGTTTAACCGCGAACACGATTCGGGTGGACGAAATGTCCCTTTTCACACCGATTTGTCTGGGAGCGTTCCCGATGAACGTATTGTGAGCAGTTAGCTAGTTGATGCACAAACGCGCTTCTGAACAACTTGGCATCTATCTACTTTATCGTATTTGCAGTGAGTAATATTAGTTGTTGAACAAAGGCCTCCCTCTTAGAATGTTGAATATTAGTTATGAGCGATTGTACTATAATTTTGGCGTGTATTTTATACTACTAAATTCTGATCATTTTCTACTATTTTTTATTTACAATACCGAATGTACCAACATGCCTTTGCATCCACCGGTTGCTCGCAACTCTGACAATGTCGTTGGTATATTGTGGCGTACTATTAATATATTATTAGTCAATCCTATATATAAATTTATACGTGAAGCGAAAAGTATGGTTACCTTTTTACGAAAATTCCGCGGACAGAGGATTATGGAATTTAGCGCACTTAGAGCTTATATAGAGAAGTGCAGAAAGCTAAAATTCATATCATATTTACGGTTAAATTTTGACCGTTGGGGTATCTTGGCGAATCTGAAGTTAATTCGCGCCGTAGACAATTCCGTTACTAAAAGATCCATTGCGCAGTTAATCGGCTGACCTCAGGTTCGCCAACATACGTCGGCCGTATTGTACTATAGTATGTTCTATTCTATCCGACTTCTAGTCGCCATTTTTCGAGCGCCCCTGGTAAGTCGACTGTTTTGTAGATAAGAATATAACATCTTTCTCTAAGTTATAAGCAGCAAACTAAATTACTTTTTACTACGGACCGTGCAAATTGCAATGTGATATGCGTGCACCTTTCATTTCACCGTCCGGCCCGCAGGAGAAAGTTATAGCTGCGAGGTTATCAGGGCATTGTTTGTTGTTGTTTTTGTTATTGTGTTTTAAGCCATTTTGTTGTATTGCTATTGATCGGACGGTATGGAATTGATGGTTTTATTTGCCGTTGATTTGGAATTTTAGGACTTGTCGCGTCGACAAGTATATTGATAGTAAGGCTGACTATTCAGCTAGGATATTGGGATATAAATAAGATAGTCTGCTTCGTCTAGTGGTCGCTACAACTGTTGACACGCTTAGTGGGTTTTTCCATTAGGTAAATTTCAGTAGCAGCACGGAGTCTAGATTCATGCCCGATTGTGAACAATAGGGTCGCCCCCTATTATAGGTACATTGGGACTTACAACTTAACTGGCGAAACGCGGGTGTACTACACGTACGCCTCTGCCTACCCCTACGGGAAATACAGATGTGATTTATGTTATATTTTTATGTAAGATAGCCTTCTGCGTATCCGTAAAGAAAATTCAAGCGTTAATTTATAATATGCTCTAGGTAGTAAGTTGAGCTGAGTTTCTTAGAAGATTTAATGAATTTATTTAAAAAGCTAGTGCTAAAGCTGACGCAACTATGTCAAAGACTTATGCTGGGAACTTCGGAGTCGAGTTAAACAACTTTACGATCGCAAACTTAGTGCGGATTAAGATGTGGAATGTTAAGCGCACGACTCTTACTACTTATAGTTTGTTGATAGCGTTGCAGTTGGAATACCTGCCTTGTTGGGCTAGTGGACGCAAAGCTTGACTGCTGTCCATGAGAAGCTGGGTTTAATACTAAGTCGGGTGAAAGTGTTTATGGGTAATTCAGCACGATGGGTTCCGTACCATTATGTATAAAAACGGCAAAAAATCTCTTTTTTTGTGTGTATGGTCCTTAAATATTTATTTTATTCGGTTTTTTGGTATTAGGTGTCATAGCGGCCACAGAAATACATAATCTGTGAAAATTTCAACTGTCGAACTATTACGGTTTATAAGATACAGCCTGGTAACAGACGGACGGATAGCAGAGTCTAGTAGTAGGTTAGTATTAGGGTCCCGTTTTACCATTTGGGTACGGAACTCTAAAGATACAGTTGATAGCAAAATGATAAAAAAAGTAATTTCCAGAAGACAAACTCGAGAGCACGAAAATCTGCCAAACTGTAAAACCTAAAGTCAACTGCGGGAACTCGTGCGGGAATAGAAGCCGCAACCCTTGGCTCAGCAGTCCAATCGCTTAGCCACTGCACCAATCCGATAGTCGAAGTGAACTATAATTTAAATTTACTTATGTGCTTTTGTTTTTTGTTACAGGTATGCATTGGCGTGTTCATCGATCTATTTCGTATATATTTACGTGAGATACCGAGGAGGTAACATAAGGTTTAAAAAACATGATGGAAATCTGGTTGTAGCAGGCAGCCGGTGGGAAGAAATTGATTAAATCTCCTTCGTAGAACACGTATTTTCGTTTTTAAATAAAAAAAAATAAATAATTCAGTGGAGCCGATTGTAATCAAAACCTGATTGGCGCAGTGGCTAACCGATTGTACTGCTGCGTCAAGGGTAGCGGGTTCGATTCCCGCAAGAGATAAACAAGTGCGAACCTTAGATGTTTGTCCCGAGCTGGGTGCTTGAGTATATCATTTCATGATAGTGAAGCCCACCTACGACACTGGAGAAATTTCTAGTGTGGAAGTTTTTTTTAAAGTACACTAGTCTAAAGGTTCTGGCATTCAGAGAACCATTTTCATAACAGTCGTTATTTTCAAATATTTTTCCCGCATTTCGTAAACCATAAAGTACAGTATCGATCTATTCTCAGCGACAGGCGTATCTCCTGATAAGAGATAAGGCGATAGGTACAGGGGGAGCGGCCTTATCGCTTGCAAAATGTACTCGACGCAATACTGACTCAATGGTAGGCAGTCTTGTAGGGTCGTTGACTGTGTTACTGTTTACTCAATGAGTCTAGGTAGGCTACAATTGTCCTATATTATGTACGTTTAAAAGATGGATAAGTAATGATGTACCAAACTACCAATGACAGTGGACAAACATCTGTGCGATCCGCAGATGTTTGTCCCGAGTCTGGGTGTTTTTGTATGAGATATTCCATGTTTGTTCAACGCACCCACGATACAGGGTGTAAAACAAACAACATCTCGCATGTATTCCCTGATAGGGTAGGCAGACGTGACTGTAGAGTACACCCACATTTCGCCATTTATATTATGGGTCCCAATGTATTAGGGGATGAGCCTATTGTAAGCACTAATCGATTAAAAAAAAAGAATAAAGAAAGAAAAGAAGTTCAAAGCCGTCTCTCTCAGTCTTTCGCGACGAGCAAATCTCTACACTCTTTTATAAATTTCTTCAAATAAACATCCTGTAAACATAATATACATACTCTTTGATCATGTACTGTAGACAAGGCATGTCATACATGAAACGAAAACTGATCCTTTTACGGGATAAGCTTGGTCCCGTTTCATTTTTATAAAAGGGTCTAGCCGCAGTAGATTGTTGGTAAACGTGTTTACATGTCTGTCAGTTGAAAGCTATGAAACAGACTGTTAGAACGACAAATCTTTTTTCTTGTATGTACAATTTTTGGTGGATATTTCAATGATTTGCTTACAAGATGGTTGAAATATTTATGATGATACAAAAGGTACATCTTTCTGATGTGTGTTATCCTACCCACCATATTTCCGCTGGGTGGCTGAGAAAGGAAAATAAATATAGCTTGTAATAATTTACCTTTACCGAGTATTTTCTTTTTTAACTTCACAATAGGAGATTTTGTATTCGATCAACCCCCTAACCATGAACTCTTTAAGTAGGACATTTTCCGTTGTGGGAACGAGACGCCGCTATACGCTGTGTAGTAGGTATGATGTCTCCCTTTCACAACGGAAATTAGATCACTTTAAGTGCTCATGGTAAGGGCCCTATATGTATTCCTTGATACTATTTTGGAATCTTCGAGAAATTTCCGAATGGCTGTAATGTTCCTTCTGAGAATTTGACTTCGTTATACGTTAGGTCCTTTAATTATAAACGCAAATTGCCATTTTGGTGGCATGCTAGTAAGGACAGTCAGCAAAAAAGTAGCCGAACCTTTACATATACTAAATACTTACTTTATACTAAATCATAGGTATCTTACACTTAACTGGTGTCTCACATGGAGCATTCGCCTGTAATGTAACGTTACAGAGTCGACCCTTACACCAGTGAGGGAGGAGAACAGAGCATTACAGTGCGCAACCTGTTTACAGATACAGGCGATACGTCGGTGACGTAAGAGAACCCATTACAGTGCGCAACTTGATGATATAATGTGTAATATATTGTAATACTCAAAGTCGAATCTAAAATGTTACGTGACTGGCGAAGCTCTAGTTGAGGGAACACCTTATAAAAAATATACGTAGTGTGCTCAGAACTGCATTTGGACATTTAAATTAGAAACTTACTCGAATTGATGGTATGAAATTCAACTCGACTATTTTACTAGTATTTACCTACTATAGGTATTACTAGCGCACTCATTTTGAAGACTCAAAAAGGGGACAATTGTAGTCTTGAGTAGTACATTTGTTGTCCGATTTAACATAAGACTAGTGCAGTTCGGACTCGAGTTTGGAACACATTTCTCGTTCATTTTCCTAGCATATGACGTATCTATACTTTTTGACATATCATTGTATTGCTGTCTGTACATCAAAATTGTAATTACGAACAGTTTTGGACGTCTTAGGAATACTAACATATAGCATCATGCCTGTATAATGATGTGATGCTAGGCAGAGATAATAGATTGCCACGTCGAAATCAAAATCTTTATTTGTATAAGTTACATAAGGTGCAAACTTGCTACAACCACCTTTAGATACTCTTTTTCGCCTCTTGCACGCTCATTACATTATTTAAACATGCTCAGCAGTTTAGTGTATAAGTTATATTAGAATTATGTAGTTAGAGTTACTGTGTAGGTATTTTTCTTTTTATCGTAACAAAAGCCTTCAATCGAAACGTTACCTCAGAAACTATCAGACATCCCAACAATTTCACTTTAGTGGTGATAACGTTAAAACAATAGCCATATCTGTGGATCGGTGAGCCGTAAGACCCTTGGCAGGTCGTTATCGTATTAAGGTCCTCGAGAAAAACGTGAAGGGCCTCCATTAGAACAATTTTCCTGTTCGTCTAATACCCCAAACTGAACCAATTACGCACTGTATAGTCGTGGGTTGTGTGGTTGACTGCGAATGTCTGCCTATAACAGCAAAATGCCTATATCGAATACAAATATTATACAGAAACTGCTACTCTTGTGACGTCATTCGTGTTTTAAATGGCTCGTTTATCAGAAATAAAAATCAGTTCAAACTGTCTCTATACTAAACCATCAATATCCGTGGTGATATAGCTGTTTAATTGTGAGTAGGTACTTATCTTCTTAAAATACATTTTAAATAGCATCAAAGTATTCTTCCTTATCGTTGTCAAAAAGTAACATGCCCAGAAGATTGGCAGCATTGCCAAGTTGAATGGCAATGCTGATTCTTTGACCCAAAAATAAACCAGTCCTCTGATCACCCGCTAGGTTGAGTTTATGCAATTAACAACAACTGTAAGCCACATGGATGGGACATGCCGTGGTGTGGAGATTTGACAGTCCACAAGGATGGTAGCGTACATACTAAAGTATCGTCCCACGTGGAGGCCCGCTATTTGCACTGTAATTAATGAATTGAAGAAAACTTAATTATATTGCCAAAACAAAATCCTAACGCAACTATATTCTACCATTTTAGTAATAATTTGTAGTACCAATATTCCTGGTTGTTTCCCTAACGCGAGAAATGGCCATCGATATTAATTTGGCATGAATTAATATTGGTTCCATCTTCACGGCTGTATTCCCCACAGGCTGAAAACAGCTTCAGCCGAAAATTAAACTAAGGTATTAGTTACTTGCGGCAACACCTTAAACTAAAGACATTGAAATGTCAATTGAATTAGGGACAATATTGTTTTATGAATGAAAACTGGAAAGTTAAATGGTTTTTTTCTTTTAAAGTTCTGGACTTTATCTGTATTTTTACGACACTTAAATTTAAAACGACTTATTAGATAGATTTTTTTTAAATACCTGTAGTAGAGTTGTATTCGAAATTTAAATTTGTGATTGGTGTTGCCAAATTAATATTAAAAAAATCTGCTTCTTAGATGTTTATACCTTTTAGATCCGACAAAAAGTTTCAAATGAAAGTCGTAACATACTGATATCATACAAAATTCAGCTCAAGAAACTTGTTTTATATTTACAATGTCGTTCAGTAGGAACTCCGTTGATGTTACTCAGATTTTATTAATTAAGTTTGCGTCTATGTCTCGTCGTAAACGCATAATGTCTGTGTCGTATAAAGGTAGAAGTTAGCTCTATACTGGAGGTATATAGGGAGTATTAATATGATATATGTACATATATTAAAATACGAGTTTTAAGAGTAGTTAATAGGAACGTTAACTTGTATTCAGTAAGTACAATATTTGTAAAACATTATATCACATCTGTATTCTCTGAAATTTCGCCAGTTATGGTATAGGTCCCAGTATAATAGGGGGGCGAGCGTATTTCTATCAACTGGGCACAAATCCCGTGCTGCTACTGAGAATTATCAAAAAATCTTATTGCACTTTGCCAAACCGATTCGAACACAGGACCTCACGCTCAGCAGACCACTGCACTAGGGTCACATTCAGATGTAATATTATTCTCCTGATTTAAAGCCAAATTCATTATATTATAGTTTCATTTAATCGAAAATATTAATTATATTTGTTTAACGAAAATAGGTACTTAATTATACTCACTAAAACAAAACGAATACCTATTTCTGAATACCCCGTTTTTCTATTCGAAATTGCTACCGTAACATTTTTAAGTGTGGCAACATTGAACAGTAAAAATATTTAAGAAAATATGCACAACAGTACCTACGACATTACTAGGTATTATTTATCCTACAAAACCGTAACAAATAAACCGTTTAAAATTGATTTCGTTTTTGTAAATACGAGAAAATGGCGTCCGTAATTATACGTATTTTGCATTTGAATGCGCAAGGCCATATTGCCACTGTAAGAGGATAAACGCAACACAAGTTAGAGTTACAAGAAATAATTTCGAAATAGGAAATTTTAAACATCATCAATGAAAGGATAGTAGGACAGATAGTAGAAAGATAGTAGATAGTGGGACAGTAGTTACATACATACGTTGGACTGCCAATTTAAAGGTCGAAGGTTCAACCGCTGACACGCACCAATGTCTTTTCGAATTCATGTGCGTACATAGTATCAGTTACCTAAAAATAGTGAAGGAAAAATCGGCACACTTGGGCGACTTTTCAACGGTGTAAAGCCATGTCAGAGGCCTACAGTCGGTTTGCACTGTGACACCAGGTTAATCAACCATATAATATAAAGAATAGAAAAAAACCACTATATCGGTGGAATGAACTATAAATAGGTTGCTTATTCTTTTGTAATAAATGGAGTGTTGGAAATAAGAAGTAAAATGGAAGTAAATGAAACTGGGATTACCATAGACTGAAATCGTTTTGTCTTGCCGCTGCTAATGAAGCGCCTGTCGGTTAGGCTCCAAGTTAAACCGTGTCAGACACGCCCCGAATCAACTTATTAGTTTTTAATGACTGTTTGGAATTGTGTCGGAGTGCCGCCATTTTAATTACTGTACTTCTCAAAGAAAGAACTGACTGCCGCGTTGGTCTACTGGCTGCAGGGACTGATGAGCGTGATGTCCTGAGTACGATTCTGTGTTCAGGGAAAGTGTTAGGTTTTTCTATTAGATCATTCTCTTGATTTTACCCCAATTAATGGCAATTTTCGAGTGGTATCCGTCCTAGAATTGAGCACTCCACTCTCCTCCCGTGGGTGTCACAAAAGGGGACTAAGGGAAAATCCAGAAAATGGGCAGCACCGTCTTTTGTAACTTAACCACCAACATTGCGATCTCCAATCCGCTTGCCAAGCGTAGGGATTATGACACCCCCCACTACAAGGGGGAGGCCTTTGCTTAACAATGGACTTGTTCCGGCATGATGGTGGCGGATGATGGCAATAAGCTCGCCCCCTATTTTCATATATAACATAACTGTCAAAATCGTGTTAATTATACAACTAATTATCACCGTCTACCGCTTCGGGGAATACAGGCGTGATGTTGCGCTGACAGACAAATAATCAGATAGGCCTTTTAGTATTAAATGATTTGAATTTTGTTTTCGTAGCGTTGGTTGAATTCGGTCGTAATTTTGGGCTTTTCCTGTAAAATCATGAATTCTGCACGTTAACGGTACAATGGTAGACTGCTCCTCATTATTTGGCACGTTTACTTTACCCAAAATGGTTAATACACAATTCAGACAGCATTATACACATATTTATTCACCCATATATCTTGTGTATTTATAATATATAAGGTTAGAACTGTTTTACTATGCTTAGCAGATAATCTGAGGACTGCACTGCCATTTGAACAAGTTTCGACACTAAAACTGTATTAGGCTATAGGGGTTCATAGTTTCACACAGTTGGCGCTCCATGTGTCGTTCAATCTAATAGCTAACTGCACTCAATGCTCCATAAGCGAGAATATTTAAATGCTAAACAGATGAGTACAGATCAGCATTATCACAACCTTCCGTAGTCCAACTTCACACAAGACTGGGTGTCCATTCTGTGTTTGTGCCAGTCTCCTCACATCTGTGCCCGCCTTATTACCAGCTATGACTACAATGGCATCTGCCCGATACATCTGCTTTTATAAACACCACTCGTTTTCAACCTTATCACAAGTCATCCCCATGTCTTGTCAGAAGTTCTAACCAACAAAGTTCGAGGTTAAAAATTATTATTAATTACTTCATAGTCGGCCCATGAATGGCCGTCTATTTTCATACTGAGACCTCGGACAACACGTTAACCTGTACCAGGTGGTACCAGGACATTCATAAATATTGGATGGTATGCTCGAAAGTTTAACATTCAGTCTAACTAAGAGTTAACGTAGTACTGGATAACTGTATTCAAGATAGAATAGAATAGAATAGAATAGAATAGAATAGAATAGAATACATTTATTTGCATAAAAACATGGTGTACAGAGGTGTTATTTGATTGAGAGAACATACATGTTTTGCTTAAGAACTAAAGCATGCAAATTTATAACCTATGTTCTAGGGAACCTTAATGCTATAGTTATTTGAGATCACATATCACTATTTGAATGCACATAACTCAAATTATAATTTTAAATTTAAATATTCTTGTACGGAGTAAAAGCAATTATCATTAAGGAACCTAAATAGTTGTGCCTTAAATTTACTTAAGGTTAAATCCTTGACACCTCGTGGAAGATGGTTGTAGATTCGGACAGACATAGCATAGCAGTTTCTGCTGCAAATGTCTGTCCTAATACATGGAAGAACTAATTTATCCGGATATCTCGTGTTAAACTTACAGACAGTTTTCGTAGTAGTAAAGAGCTCAAGATTGGTCTTAACCAGAACACAAATTTCAAAAATATATATACAGGGCACGGTAAGTAAGGATAGTTTGCGGAACAATGGTTTGCAGCTCTCCCATGGAGGCATGTTACAGATGGCTCTTACGCAACGTTTTTGAATTAAAAGTACTGTATTTACTTTAACTGAATTACCCCATAACGTGATACCATATCTGAGATTTGAAGCTACAAAAGCATGATAAGCTTTTAATGCTGTTTGCCTGTTAGTAATTTTAGTAAGTCGGTAAAGTACATAAACGAATCGGTTAATCTTCTTACTCAATCGATCTATGTGTGGTTTCCAAGTACATTTAGAGTCAAGCGTTATACCTAGGAAACATGACTCCTCTACTTCAGTAATAGGTTCACCTTCATATTTTAAATGTAGGTCATGTTTTTTGGCACCCTTGTTCTGGAATTGAACATATTTTGTTTTTGTTATATTTACACTTAGGTTATTGTTATTCATCCAATTTACTACGTCACAAATAGTTTTATTTAACTCATCTGCGTAATTTAGATTTATTTGTTTTGGAATTACTACAGAGATATCATCTGCATAAAGAATGCATTGGTATTTTGTAATCGAAGGTAAGTCATTAACATATAAAAGGAATAGTAGCGGCCCTAAAATGCTGCCCTGTGGTACACCTACTCTGTTAAATTTTGTTTCCGATTTAATCATGACTTCTTCGTTATTAGCATTGAGACTAGTTATTTCAACGTATTGAGATCTATCCCGCAGGTAAGTATTAAGCCAGTTATTGGCCAGTCCGCGTATTCCATAGGTTTCACATTTACTAAGTAGAATGTTGTGAGAAACACAGTCAAATGCCCGGCTCATATCGAATAATATGGTTGATATTTGAATTTTTTTGTTAACACATTGCACAATATTATTAACTAATTTAAACGCAGCTAAAGACGTAGATTTACCTTTTTGAAAACCATGTTGTTCCGGACAGAGTATTTTAAACTTTGTGATGAAGGCCATTATTCGTTTGTACATGATCTTTTCAAATACTTTTGATAGAATGGGAATCAGAGCAATTGGACGGTAATTATTTACTTCATCTTTGTCACCTTTTTTGTAAATAGGTTTGATTACAGTGGTTTTTAATCTGTTTGGGAACTCACCTTGGAGAAAAGATAAATTAATGATGTGGGCTATTACTGGCGATACGTATTTGCTACATAATTTTATCACGCTTGTAGGCAAGTGGTCATAGCCCACAGAAGATGTATTTTTAAGCGATTTGATGACATTAGTTACTTCTACATAATCAGTCGGATACAAAAATAGCGAGGCGTTATTACTATTGTTTAAAGTAACTGTATTAGTGGGAGCGGTATTGATTTGGACCACACCATTGTTGCAGGTATTTATAAAGTAATCATTAAAAATATTTACTATGTCACTTGGATTTTCGCTAACTTTGGTATCTGTTTTTATCCGATTGATTACACGTGTTGGATTGTTGGAATTTATATTATTTTTTATAACTTGCCATGAGGCTTTACACATATTTTTGGCTTTCGATATAAATGATTCATTATAATTTTTTTGAGCCAATACAATACATTTTTTGAAAAGTTTATCGTATTTATTATACTTTATTTTATCAGCCATTGTTTTCGACTTATAATATTTAAATCTCAAATGCCTTTTGTTAACAGAAGCTTTTCTTAGACCTTTGGTAAGCCAATACACTTTATTACCTCTATCAAGTTTTTTTAATCTGCGAACTGGGAAGCAGAGATTAAAAAATAAAATTAAGGTATCATGAAAGGCTGTGAAAGCTGAATCTGCATTCTGTTCACCAAAAACCTCACACCATGAGAGTGCTTTCAAACTATTTAAGAATGTAATTTGATTACTATTTTTTAGGTCTCTTTTAAATTTAAAAGTGAAAACAGGTGGTGTGTTCTTATTTAGTACAGGAATCTGAAGTAATTGACCAGTGTTATGATCTGAAAGTCCTAATGGGAGCACACTACTCTTAGCATCGGGAATATTGCTTATAATTTGATCAATGCAGGCATTTTGTCTAGTGGGCTGGTTTATATGAATATGATAATTATAATTTTCAGTAATCCTAATAAATTCATTAACTGCCTCACAGGGTTTCAACAGGTCGAGGTTAAAGTCACCAGTAATAATAATTCTTTTTTTTGTTTTGTTTTTTAGTTGGTGCATTAAAATTTCTAATTTTCGGAGAAAAATATCAGATTTGTAATTTGGTATTCGGTAAATACATATAACCATACAATTATATGCTGGGATTTCTATTCCGCATATTTCAAAGTTTAGTTCGGTACTTAATTTAGAAAGGAAGCTCAATTCTTTGAACTCGACATAGTTTTTACAAAAAATGCATACACCACCCCGTTTCTGTGTGGTTCGGGAAAATGAATTCGCTAACTGGAAGCCTTTTAGTGTAATGTTTGATTCATTCCCTCTTTTTAAGAACGTCTCGCTAAGACATATTATATCAACATACGTATTCTCGTGTGACAAATTATCAAGACTTATTTCTAACATTTCTTTTTTACAAAGAACACCAGCAATATTTTGGTGTAAAATAGATAATGTATTATTCTCATTATTTACGAAAAAATTGGTTGGCGACAGCTGGTAAGTTAGAAGATGTCTGAGATAGCTGATTAACCACTTCATTATTATTTATTTTGTTAATATTAAAGAACTGTAATAAGGATTGCTGCGTAAGCTTAGTTTTAACCTTATTGTTGTTAGTACTCAAATCATTGGGATCACGTTTTGGGGCAAAATAGTAAGGTATAGTGCCCGGTTTAAAGGTAGTTACCGAAGATTTTATAGTAACATCATTATTATTTATTTTATGATTATCATTTTGAAAGGACTTAATGGGTTTTACTTCCCTTAGTTTAATTTTATTGTAATTCAGAAAAGTATTATCATAATCATTTTGGTCTATTGCAAGACTAATAATATCACATAGTTTACCAGGTTTATTATAAACTTCAAGAGAAGGCGATAAATCTATATAGGTACAGTTGCTAAAGTATTTACAATACATTTTGAGCATATTATTCAGTCTAGATTCATTAAGGAACTTATTATAACATATGCTTAGTACAAAAACTTGGTAATTTCGTAAAGATTTCAGTTTAGCATACAGTTCAGACACAGTCTTTGTAGGGTTGTGATCATGTTCACCAATCGAAAGTATGACCTTGTCGTGACTTTCAAGTTCTAGTTCATTACATGCTCTTAAGATTTCTTCAGTTTGAGCACCTGGTTTTAAGAACGCTGATACTTCATACCGATTTTTAGTGTGGTTAGTGCGAAGTTTGGTTAGGTTACTTGCCAGACCCACACATTGTTGGCCGCCGAATATATGAATCTTCCTGTTTCTAACTTTAGATGTATGCAATATATTATTCTTGCATTGATCTATCATAGGTGTTTCTGTAACCTGTGTCTTCGCGTCATTTTCTATGTCCTCATGAGAAATAGTTGTAGAAATCTTCTTAGCAGAGTTACAGAAAGATTTAGAACTTTTTTGTAGAGATTTTGGAGTTTCTTTAGTGAAGAGACTTATATTACCGCCTTTTTTTACCCTGGGGCTTGTGCAGATTGTTTTCAAAGCCAAAATTTTCTGGTTTTTATCGGAATTATCATTTTTTAATTTGTTGTTTTCTAATATTAAAGTATCAATCTCATAGTTGGCTGCTTCTAATTGTTGTTTTAAATTAGATATTTCTAGTTTCATACTCTCAATAAGATCCAAGTCCGGTGCCGTCGATAAGTCCAGGCTTCTTCTATGCAAATCGTGATCATCACAACTTGAGTCAAGAGTGAAACTCCAATTTTGTGAAGATATTTTATTAATGGACTCATAGGATTTAGTTCTAAAAGTTTTTCCCGACCTAAATGTTATGTTGTTATCGTCCGTCATTTTGCTGGATACTTTATTTACTATGTACCTTTTTTATATTTATCAATTATATTAATTTTTTAATTCAACATAACTGTTTTGTATATCAGAGATGTAACGGAACGTAGTGTTAAAAGGCAGGAGTCCAAGTCCTGTTTTTTTTTACTTTCCGAACGAATATTATTATGTCAAAAAGGATGTATTTTGATGGGGTCCACCCTTTATAGCAGAACTTTTTACGTCATAATTTTATTTCGCATAGCCACGGATAGCATAAACCTCCTTTCGCAGAAAATCGTTTGGCATACACTCATTTACCATACACCGAAACCCATAATTTTGTAAGTCAGAATCATCTTTAGGTATAAATTTCATATCCATAATAATCAATAAGTATAACCATCATATCGTAGAAAGTTCACAACCAGAATCATTTTTTGGCATATATTTTATATCCATAATAATCAAAAGTAGAACCATCATATCGCAGAAAATTTACAGCCAGAATCATCTTTTGGCATGCATTTCATATCCATAATAAATTTAAAGAACTTGTATAGATAAAGCAAATAACATGCTTGTTGCATGTTGTATGCTTATATGCAGCATGCAAGCATGCAACATGCAGCAGGCATGCAGCAAGCATGCAACATGCAGCAGGCATGCAGCAAGCATGCAACATGCAGCAGGCATGCAGCAAGCAAGCATGCAGCATACAAGCATACAACATGCAGCAAGCATGCAACATGCAGCAGACATGGCTTCTGTCACGGCTCCGGCGCTGCGGGGCTCCGGCGGTCCCACGCGAGCTATTCGTCGCAGATGGTTTTACGCCCACCACCGCAGCTTCGGCTTGCTGGCCGGCTTCGCCGGCCAGCCTCAGCCGCGGCGGTGTGCGTTAAAACCACCTGCTCCTCAGCTCGCGGGCCGCCTCGCCCCTCCGCGCCTTCGCGGGTTTAGATTACACCCTAGGGGTAGGGCAGACAAGACTACGTGAAGTCGGCTTTGCAGCGATTCATTTCTGTCACTAACTTTTGTAGCACACCATAGTGATTTTTTAAAACAATATTTTTTTTTCAATATGGCTAATAAAATTATTTCTATTGAAATTCTGTGATCTTCGTAGTATGCTAAGTCAAATTATGCCAAATAATCGGCGCTCTAAATAAACGTTATGCTAAACGAAATTATACAAAATTGTAACTCTGACAAAGGTAATTATGCCCAATAGAATTCTGCCATCTTAAAAGTATCCCATTTTAAATTCGGACATAAAAACATTAGGCCAAAAAACAATTATATTAAATATTTTTTCTACCTTAATAATGTTCGTTTAAAAAAGTTTATGTCAAGTGAGTTATGCCAAATAGGTTTCGGAGAAACAAGTTTCTGCCAGATAGAGGGCACCCATTTTGATGTGATTGGTCGATGAGTTGACAGCTGTTTGTTTACATTGCACAATTTCAATAATTAACCGTTCTTGACAAATTATTTTGTTTTGAAATTATATAAATTCAATGTTTTATACTTTTAATCCGCAGCTTAGTTCTTCGGTTTCACGTATAAACACTTCTCCTGTGTTTTCCTGTGTATTTACTGTTTTCATTGTCCATAGTCACATGAGTCATCACATATTGCACTGATTGTTATATCGAGTAAATTACTTAGTTAATCGATGGGATAACACTGTCACTAGTAAACTGACACTGTGTGAGGCTATTTATGTATGTACGGGGTTATTTAGTTAACGATAACCCTTTAAATTAATTTAAAATTCGCGGACCACTGTTGACATTACAACTTTTTTTTTTTTTTTTTTGTTTTTTTTTTTTTTTTTTTTTTTTTTTTTTTCAGAGGCAGTCACTGTAAAATACCAGCATCCAGATGCGTCTAGGACTGAAAGGCGACTCCAACATAGTAACAGGCTCTAACTGTCCCACTGCAGGTCAAAGGCCTCTTCTCGTATAGAAAAGGATTGGGCATTGATCACCACGCTTGCTTACTGCGGGATTGTGATTTCAGATAATTAAATCCAGATTCCTCACGAACTTTTCCGTCACCGTTAGTCAGTGCTATCTTCTAGTCTCAACCACTAAGCTATTATGACTCCATAAAAATAAACAAAACTATTCGTTTGAAATACAGACTTCTGCCCAAAACACCAACTGCTAACGCCAGCAATTTCCTTTAATTACCTTTTACTCGGGCCAATTAAAATGAAGTCCATGTTTTTGTTTAATTCTCTAATCAGTCTTAAATACACAGCTCTTGTTCCTTAAGTCCAGTTTACCGGAATAATTAGTTGGCGTTAACTTTTGAAAAGGTCAGTTATCTTGGAATGAGGTTATCTTATTAATAAGTCGGTAAGATGAAAAATTAAGGAATTATAAAGATCTACTGACCGAATTGACCGAAATCTGTTGCTTAAAACGCTGAAGGAAAACTTCGTGAGGAAACCGGCACACCTGAGAGATCTTTTAACGGCGTGTAAAGTCACTACAAGCGGTTTAAAATTGACACCAGGTTGTTCCTCAACCATTCGATAAGAAGTAGGCATAGAAAATACTATGGACTAAAGTCACGAAAATTATAGTAAAACCTACTCTTTCCCTTTATACGTCTCGTATATTTTTTGTGGGAGACGAATGAACAATACAATTTATTCCTTTTCGTTGCTAAAAAGTGATTATTAAGTGGCAATGTACCCGATAAATGGCATGCCATCTTGTCATACATGCGACAAATACAAACAGGACTTCACGCCTGTGTTCCCCGAGGTATAATACAATGTATAATAAGCGGTAAAATGTAGGTGTATTCACTTCTGATAAAAGAATACATTGATTTATAGATCCCTTAACCGTAACAAAATTCTTTTAACAGATATTGTAGACTTATTTATCGTGTTATTGTAATGAATGAATAATGTATTCAAATTCGCTCATCATCATCACCTGGAAGACGTCCACTGTTGAACAAAGGCCTCCCCCTGAACGGGTAGCCATAATTTACACGCTTGGCAAGCGGCTTGGGGATCGCAGTATTGGCGGTGAAGTTACAGAAGACGCTGCTGCCCATTTTCTGGATTTACCCTTCGTCGCCTCTTACGACACCCACGGGAGGAAACGGCGTGGTCAATTCTAGGTCGGATACCACTCGGTAAATTCGCTCAATGAGTTACAATACATTTTTGGAGGTACAATACCTTTAACACAGTCGCCTTGAACGTGTGTAAGTCTTCCCAGGATACTTTGTTTTTGTTACGCATGCTCCGGTTACAGAACCGTAGTCCGGTGACCCCAAACTCATACAGGTACCTATAACATCGAGTTATTTATCCTCACACTTGAGTGTCTTCACTTCTGTTCAGGTCAAACTTGGCAGCTGGTAGTCTATTTATATAGGTAAAACTTTATTGTACACCATTAACACGGACTGTCCGCGTAGCAGGTATAGGTACTATACGAGGTTTCGAAAATTTTGTGGCGTGTTTTTTAATATACCATGTGGCCTCCGCGGGGATCAAGCTCCCCGTATATGACACAGTACGATTGGTTCAGTGTTTACTATAAAACATACCTATATTAATGAGGTAATATAGTTTAATACGTATAAAGGCGAGGTAAATAAACGTGCGACAGCTAGGACTACTTGAGTCGGTCAACTATTCTGAAACAGCTCTCATCAGAGTAACAAAACACACAACTTAGGAAGTATAAATAGCTGATGTTTTAGGTACGAAAGAACTAAATTATAATGCGTAACATACACACTGTTCTCGAGTAATAACAATACAAGAAAATGTCAAAAAGTACTTTCCTATTAATACAACAGAAATAAAACAAACCGTTCTTCTTAATGTATTTCTACAAATTTTCCACTTCAGTCCTAATTCTAAATTGTATAACAAACAGATACCGCCCGAAAAACAAAAGTAGGTAACAAATTGTCGCTCTTAACTGCGGGAAGTTTAATATGCTCAGGTGTTTAGGAGTTTACCGAAGCCGCAAATTCGATTCCCAGCGGGAGACCTGGTAATTTGTAATCTCATTAGTTCATCTGTCTTGGGAGTAACAGGCAAAATGTGGACAGAAGTCGCGTTTTGTTAGTCCGCGAAATGGATGAATTTGGGGGGCATGTTGAGACGGAGAGTATTCGTCGAAGTGTAAGAAGGTACGTCGAAGGTACAGTAGCTAATTTGTTCTCTTTTTTCTTTCAATTTCGGTTTAACCTGCTAAAAAGAAAGCTTTTTCGGGAAATTTTATTAAACAAAAAACAGTAATTGGATTGAATTAAGAAACAAAGTAACCTACAAAATTCTTCATATTTTTTATTAATTGAATTAGTGAAAATTAACTTTGAAATATTCTTTTTGAAGTACAAGAATGTAATATCTGTTAGATGAAATTTACGAGTAATATACCATACGAATAACACATACGTAGGCGTATTGTAGCTGTGAGATACAAGTTTATCGCGAGTGAAACCGCGGGCCACTAGTAGTTAATAATGGCTAAATGAGTGTGCACATTTCTGCATACTCCGCGGGAAGCTTCGGAAGGCACGATAAGCTGTTGGTCCTGCGCCTGATCTCTCTACGGTCGCGTCCTACCGTCCCATTGGACTATGAGAGTGATGGAATAGAGAATGCACCTGTGTTTGCACGCATACTTTTGCACTATAATATCTCCTACGTAAACTAGTATCAGCTTTAACATTGTACTCCACGGGGATATAGGCACGATGATTTGAAAAACTATGAGTAATATAATCACAAATTGTCTGTACTACTGAACTTATTTCTTTGGCAACTTACAAGCGTTTTATGTTGTCCAAAGCCAATTTATTCGTAAAGAGTGACGATCGTCGAGGGATTCGGTTCCCAGGTTTTGCGTTTTTTGTGTGTATTGTTTTGGTACTTAACTAATGAGATTGTTATACAGTCTATAATTATCCCGCTGAAAGATAAAACTGGCAAGTTGTCGCTCTTTGTGGCGTTCTAAGGAGGAGGCCTCTGTGCAACAATGGACGTCTTCTGGCTGATGATGATGTTAAAAATAAAACTTATTTTTCGCAAATTAATTTAATATCCTGGTATTCATCATTATATTTTTGGAAATTTGCAGTCAAATCTTATGGTTACCAATTATGTTTTGCATTCCACAATACTCGTATATACTTAAGTGATAATTAGATCATTATGGACCCTGTAGGGCACAGCATACCAGATAATAGAAAAGAAACTTCGTATAAAATACCTACGTTTAAATATCCAAGATACACACGATCAAAAAAATATCAAAATACATAATATGTATTTTGATTTAAGTCGTAGATTTTTTTAGATTCGTAGATTATATTCTTTTTATATAGACGAATTTTAGCCTGTACTTTAGCTTTTAAAAATGTGCCAGAAACTCCGTAGTTAATAAATAGGTACGATCTACCAAATTAGCAGTCAATTCGTACAAATTAGATCATTATCGCGTCTTAGCGAATGTCGACTGATATCCGAAATCCCCTCTGCATAGCTGATTACTTTGGATTCTATTTAATGCGTGACACGGAACGCTCTTTAATGTTTTACATTATAATTGCTAATGGGCTAAGTTCCGACGTTCAAGTAATTTTTTATAATCTAAGAAATATTAAGATAAGATACTGAGAATATTACTTAACGTACTCTCCGATGATGTTAATTTCTGTTAAATGGCCATCATCATCAGCCGGAAGACGTCCACTGTTGAACAAAGGGCTCCCCTCTAAGTAAGGGGTGGGGGATGCCATAATCCCTACGCTGGCAAGCGACTTGGGGATCGCAGTATTGGTGGTGAAGTTAAAAAAGACGCTGCTGTCCATCTTTAGGATTTTCCCTTAGTCGCCTCTTACGACACCCTCGGGAGAAAAAGGGGTGGTCAATTCTAGGCCAGATACCACTCGACAAAATCTTAACTGGTCAGCCATCCTTTAACTAACCTCAGAAAGCACTGTTTAACCCTTATAGATTAATCTATGCTGAAGCTAATAGTTTCTCGTTTTTAGATATTGTAAATAGCTGTAATTAAAATAACTAAATAAAACGTGAACCTACCAAATATACTAAAAATATTTTGATTTTATTAAAAATTATTTAATTAATTAATTACTTTTGTAAGATATTGCTAAAATCTTGTGATAGGTATGTTATAAAAACTAATTAGTGTAATATGTTTGAATTAATAAAACATCCAGAGGAATGCTTTAAGATTAACTTATTAATAAAAATCAATAGGTAATACCAAATGTTACAAATCAAATTCTTATTAAATTAAGCTTTATTAAAACCTGCGATTTAGGGATGTTATTAGAAATTATAGTAATCTTCATACTATCTACAAAATTAAAAAACCGGTCAAGCGCGCTTGAAGAGTCAGGTACCATTATGAATAAAAATGGCATAATTTTTTTTCTACTTTTGATGTATGAAAGCCCCCTTAAATAATTATTTTATTTTGTTTTTTAGTATTTGTTGTAACAATGGCAACAGAAGTAAATTATTATCAGTGA
Organism: Abrostola triplasia; assembly: GCA_946251915.1. Taxonomy (NCBI): domain Eukaryota; kingdom Metazoa; phylum Arthropoda; class Insecta; order Lepidoptera; family Noctuidae; genus Abrostola; species Abrostola triplasia. Next base: position 9,679,176 of record OX276440.1, on the reverse strand, counting down.
AAATTTTAACTATCACAGCTCATGATACAGCCTGGTGACGGGCGGACATCGGAGGCCCCGTTTTACTCTTTGTGTATGGAACCCTAAAAAGTCTCAATAAATAAATGAAGACACATAAAAGTAGTGTATTTTATATCCTTACATCAGCAGGAACCCTTCAACTCCTGTATTAAACAGAGAGATAGGTCAGTAACCCGTCTAAGACGTCTCAAATGAACAATGTGGGTGATTGTTGTCGGAGAAACCATGCGTAACCAAATTATGTGTCGTTTGGATTGGTGTGGCCATTGTACAGATTAGCACAAAAGGTCCACTCTAATTATGTAATAAGGTATCTGTTATCATGATAAATAGTTTATAAAAACTAAGAATTGAAAGAAACAAACATCAATTCTAGTTATTATTTCAAATATAGTCGTCCAAATGATGATTTGAGAATATAAGACTTTACTATATTAAGAAGCTGTTCTTAAATTAATGGTATGTTAAAAATATATAATCAGCTGATGCTGACTGTACTATGACAGTCAAATAATTAAATGTCTTTCGATCCTTCAATATATAAATGTATTTCTAAAAGGATGATGGTAAGAAGTGATGAATATAAAAACACCTAAGCAATGCCACGGTAATTTGGGTGTCATGTTCAATCAACCTTTTGTATTTTCTTATATCGTGAAACCTCTTATTCGTCTTCAATTGAAGCCTCGACAACGTTTGTACATATACCTACGTATGTAACCGCTATTGTTTAAACCGCTAAGCGGTTGTTTTTCTAATCATGTCATAAATTGGTCTACGTGTATTTATGACTTGTAAATTCCATTGTAACATTACATTATGATGTACACCTATAAACACAATTCATCATCAGCAGCCGGAAGACGTCCTCTGTTGAACAAAGGCATTTCCTTAGGTGAGGGGGGAGTGTTGCCATAATCTCCACGCTTGGCAAGCGGCTTGAGAATGGCAGTATTGGTGTTGAAGTTAAAGAAGACGTTGCTGTCCATTTTTAGGATTTTCCACTAGTTGCCTCTTACGACACTCACGATAGGAAAGGGGGTGGTCCATTCTAGGCCGAAAACCACTCGAAAAAAAAACACAGTTTCTTCAAATATGCTTTAATAAGTGTTATATACGTCCTAACTCTAAATATCTAAGTGCACATATAACAGTCTCCAACCACTTAAATTTGTAGGTAACTCACAAAGAATTCTCAGAACCACTAAGAGCGTTATTTTCTTTAATATCAAACACACAAATCAACAAACACACGCAACAAAACACACCGTTCAAGTGTCGCATATTTTTATGTTCACACAGACAAAAGATATTAAACCACCCAACTGAGTTATTGGTCCAATATCTGTACAACAATGGCGGCCAACAATGGCCATGTACCACAATGGATAATAAATAGATGGCCGCAGGAAAAATGCTGAGTCCCCAAATTGTGCCGTTTTGTATCCCTTTATTGTAGTTATGGCGGCAATTATCTTTGGGAAGCCTTGCCCCAGTTTTTGGAATGTTTGTACTGGTAAATGTGTTGACACTGTATTACGGTCTTGTCTGCCTATTGAATCCTACGGCTTCCCGGTTGTACGTTGGCCGTGTTGGGTGTCAAATGTGCGTCGCGCGATCATTGAACACTCATTCACGAAGGTTCATACTCTAAGGCCTGGAGCAAGTTAAGTAAGATTAAAGAGCACTGTCTAGGGTTTAGGTTATGTACTTTCGAGTACGTCCATCTAAACGTCACGAGGTAATTGGCAGCGAGTGCGTCTAAGCCTCCTATGACCGCTTAGCCCTAATAGCAGTGTAGATTTCTGTCATTTATCAAGCACACTTTCCTGCCTTTCCTACAAGAAACTCTAAAATTTTTCTCTTCTTCGTTCGAAGACCCCAAGATCTTTAATAATTTGCAGCCAAACTTAAAACAGGGGCTTTATTTTTAGGTTATTTAATATCTACCTACTCCTTAAACCTTGAATGTCAGCGGAATTCTTGGGGGACACGCCGCTAAATGGGTTTCCCCTTAGATTAATGGATCTGGTTATGTATTGATCGAGTTTTAACTCAGTCTGCCGCTGGTATGCTTTGAAAGTATAGCAGTAAGTAGATTTTGTCCGCCAATTGTTTCGCATGAAACATTTTACGCGTTTATCTTGGGGTCAAAAGTAGCCTATGACCTCTTTTATAGCTTACATATAATACATATATTCCAACCGCATTCATATACATAAATTCATGCCTGTTTACCAGCGAATACGTTCTTGGCATACGTATTTCTTGCACTTTCATCACATTCTGCATACGCGCTTGTCTGTTCAGGGTTTAGGGTTCTGATCTGTTCTTTCTCCAGAACATATCCTATCCATGTTAGTATACTCTTAAATTTTTTTGTCACGAGGTACTAGCAACTAAGTAGCCTAATATGTTAAGAAACCATAAGTCAAATAATTGAAAGAAATAAACACTAATTCTAGTTATTGTTTAAGTTATGGGAGCGACGAAATGATCTGACAATTTTAAAGACTTAGGTACTATATAAGAAGTTGTTCTTCTATTAATAGTATGTTTAATTTAAATATTCAGCTGCTTATGTTGCTGACTGTACATTCAAATTCACTCCGATAATGATCTTCGTACCGTAGTCCAAAAAATAGGTTCAGTCCTTGAAGCAAATGGATAATGAATCTATTGCCTACTTTCGAATTATAATGATAACTTTCGCAATATAACGATAATGTGTATTAGTAACGATAGCTTGCTTTCTATCCAGATTTCCGTGAAAATGACTAAACTTGGTTGAATAACCGTAAAACAAATATTTTATTGTGTTACTTGTTATAAATTATTTTTAATTCTATGCAGACACGCGACTGTGAAAAACTGTATTAAAGTATAACATTTATTTCAGTTCTACCTATATAGTTATGGACTAGGTTGCCGCCCGCTATTTACAAAATATTTTTTTGCATTTTTGCCAAAAAAAATAGAACTTTAACTAAATGTTAAAGTTCTATTTTTTTTTACTTTGATTGCCTCGTTTGTCTAGTGGTTGCTAAGCGCTACTGCAGAACACGAGATCCTGGGTAAGAATCTCGGTCGGTCGGGCAAAGTGTTACTGGGTTTTTCCATTAGGTGATTCTCAGTAGCACGGAGTCTGGATTTGTGCCCGGTTGATGGCGATAGGCTCGCCCCCTATAACATAGGGACCAAATAAAACATAGCTGGCGAAATGTGGGTGTACTATATGTGCACCTCTGCCTACCGCTTTGGGGAATAAAGGAGTGGTGTTTATGTCTTATCGTATGGTTGATGAACAACCTTGTGTCAGAGTTTAAACCGCTTGTAGGTCTAACATTCAAAACATTTTTATCAAACATATTTATTATTTCTATGTATTCCCACAGTACTTAATTATCATATTATTTTTTCCAGGTACTAAAACAACCCAGACTTTGTATCTCTGATAAAATGAGGTACCTATGTTATTTAAATATTTTACCAGCATCTAATATTCTAAATGTTACATGAAACAAAATAACGTGATATTGTAGAAGAGATCTAGTAGCGCCATTTTGTTTCAACGTTCATTTTGTTTGAAGCAATTTGGGCAAAATATGATACTTTGTAAGTACCTACATGGAAGTTATTCGTGTGCTAGGAGTTGTATGTTTCATCAAAAGTATGTGTATTGTATAAAATAGTTTTTTTTTGGTTTGAATGTAGGTAAAATCAGATGTTAAAAAGTAAGAATCCTTGTATAAATGTGTACCATAAAATCACGCCTGTATTCCCCGAAGGGGTAGGCAGAGGTGCACAAATAGTACACCCAGTTAATGTGTACGTTACGTCTTTTACCTCTAAAAGGTAGGCAGAAGGCTTAACTCGTATCGATCTCATGGAAATAGGTTATGAGCCTAAGCAAAGATGAAAGGAAATATTACATTACATTCTAAGAAAAAATCATTTGATATTTCAAAGAAGCGAGTGAACCTTTTTCGAGTTCAAAACATGAGTATTTTTTTTCTAATTCAATGACGCTGGCTGTCTAATGATAAGTGGTTTTATTTGAATTAAGTGAAAGCTCATTAAATTGAAATAAAATAATAATCTGACCCAAGTACAAACACCACAAAAGTATACCTCAAGTCACGCTAAACTACTTTAAAAATATGCAAATTAGTTCGACAAACACGCGACAGACTGATGAAACAAATACCCTGAGCAACACAGCAATAGGTAACAATCTGTTTATTAAAACCAAAACATAGAAGAAGATTACTTGGGTGTCAAATACAACGCAGTACCTTTTATCTCGAAGCGAAGTGGATATAATCTTGTTAGGGAACCCTGGGAAAAATGTAAAATAGCTTATGAGCTCAGCTTCTGCGATATAATCTAAAAAAATGTGTTCTTCGGAATGTCCTTTTTGCTTTTTAGCGGTAAGTAAGAAAATTAGGGAAACGGTTTTATGAAATGAAAAAGGAAAAGGTAGTTAGCCGGCTCTATATTTTTTTATCTGTAAAATTATGTGAGAGTAAAAAATATTCATTAAAATTTTATAACACCTGTGCACCTCTGTCTACCTCTTCGGGGAATACAGGCGTGATGTTTTGGTTTTATATGAAACACTGATAGCCGAGTGGTATTACCGATGGGCTGTCAAAGAGAAGAAAATCATCCTGAGGAAAACGGCACACCTGTGAGAACTCTGAAAACTGTCCTGTTTTAAATCATGGCAAGGTTAGAAACCTCAAGCTATCTATAAATAAGTACAATAATAAAACGTAGGTTGATAAAACTAATAATAAAGTTGCGTGCGTAGGCCTATCAATAGTCTACGTTCGATAGATATGTAAAGCTTTCACGCCGAATGACGGCTCAATTTGTTCAAAAGCAATATTAATTTGTCACTGAACAGTGAAGTTAATAAAAATAGACCTCTTTGTGTCGATGTCTCTATTATGTATGTTTGGTGTTATTAAAAAAGTACACTGTTAAAAAACTGAAAAGTAATAAACAAGTCTAGAATTATACGTATGTTCTTTCGTAAATTTGTTATAGACCACTGACTAATGCTAGGATTGAGACAATAGACAGGCTGCTCGGTGTATCCTGCCCCACTAGGCAAGGGAGAAACCGACTATAAATAAAGTCATTTAAAAAAGCTACAATGATTTTCCAAGAATGCAACAACAAAAACTTAACGCTATGTTTTGATGTAACGTCATCGAACCTCTCACCGGGCCGATCGGCTGAACATTAACACGGCCGGTTTACGTGCAACATCATAATTTATCCAAACGCCCCCCGATCAATCGTTGAGCCCCGGCCCGCACAGCACGCCTGCCATACCGCCCGTTGTTTTGTCGACAATTTGAACAAAAATATTTGTTGTGAGCACGAGTGGTATGCACACATGCTATAAGAAGTCAAAATGTTTATTAAACTTTCAAGTGATACGTCACAATACATGTTTACAGAAAGGCATTGTCAGTAAAGGATTTCACACTGAGCAGATCGATTAGGTCACCCATCTAAAAACTGGCCGTAAAAAACGCTGACTACAGATTTACAAAGCAGCTACGAGCCCTTATTTTGCCCTTCATCTAAGAAAAATAACAAAGAAATTTTCTTAAAACCTAAAGAACTATTTTCAGCGTCGTTCCACATTTTTTGTCGCGTCACAAAACTGCGATAAAGCACGTTCTCTTTCCTTAGCGATCTGCTAAGATACTGTGGATCGTTAAAGACCCGATCATGGTAATGGTACCCTAATAAGTGTTTGTGAATTTTCCAGAATATTCCGTAAAGGAAAGAAAACTAATTATGATTTATCATCTCCTTGAAATTGAAAATACGGAAGATATAATTGTGATTTACTGTAATTTGGGACGGCGTTTGTTAATGAGAGAACAAAGGACACCTTTAATTAAGTTAGATATTGTGAAGGAACGACAATATTTTTGTGTTTACTAACTGAGCTCGTGAATTCGCTACTGTTACTGGCACTTTTGAATAAAAACAAAAAGACGAAAATTCTAAGATCGTAAAAGTTTTTCTTATCAGAAATACTCCATCCTTGGATATTCACGTAATTATATTTCAAGGTTTAGATTAAGTCGATAAGTGGTCTTAGGCTCGGCCCTACTTACATGAGCCTGTCTAGCGAGATGTGGGCCGTACTCCTCCATTTCCTGTCGAGAAATACACGAGATAATAGGCAATAAACATGGACCTAAAGCACACCAGCTTTTATCTTCCTTCTACTAACTACACCCTACTGCGTCTCACCTTTCAATTCTTTATAGGCAGACGAAAAAGTTCTTAGTTACAAAAGTGGCATTTATGTGCCTAATTTTATGGGCCCTAAGAGGGCACGTAGCATTCTCGGTCAAGGTTGCCCTTACGAACGCCATTTTGGTACTTAGTTCCTTGAACTTTAGAAGATTTCCACGGTTCGGCTGTAAAAGGTGATATATGGAGTTAGGAAGTCGTAAGTTTGAATGGAGTTAGATTTAGTAGTTTGCTGTTGAACGAGCTAGCAGGTTGTTGTTCGTATTGTAGTTTTGAGTTATATTGTCTTGGAAGAATTGTATTGAGGAGAAAGCAGCTGACGCCTTAGTTGTTAAAAATGCATAAAAGTTGAAATACCTGTGGAAATATGCTTAAGTTATACAATCAACAATGAAAATGTTGTACACTGGCTGTAGATGTGTCAGGAGTGGAAACAAAACGCGTCATATAGATTCAAGTAATGCTTTTTATCTGCTTCTTTAGTAATTAGGCATCTGAGGTTTTATTCGTTATTTTATCTCGAAAAGTACCATCGATTTTATCAACACAATGTTTCGTAACATAGATACCTATTTTCATAAAGCCTATCTCTTGCTTTAGCCACAATCCTTCCCCACCCATAAATCCGTCCGATCATTCACAATTCACACGTACAGAATTTAAACGTGAGGCCGCACGTTTTGCAAAGTTTCCTAACTAAATTGTGTATCCTGAAACCTCCTAGTTCGGCCATTGAACGTTACCCAAACTTTACGGCGTACCGTCGAGATCATTGGAATTGCTCCCATGTTTTTTTTATTTGATCTAACCCTAAAAACAGGTGTGAAATTGTTGCGTGCCTTAGGTATAACGGTACAAGTTATAAGGTTCTGGCGTTTTTGTTTCATAGTAGTGGCTTATAAAAAAATTCTTTCCCAAATCCAGGTAATTTGGATTTTCGGTATATTCAAAGCAATCCTTATTACACATCATGGAAGTTTGATGGCGTAGCATAGTATCATTCAAAGCCTTGAGCTCCAAATTAATAGAAAAAGATCAAATTTTAGATAGCTACAACTTTTTTCTTTGGCAGAAAATCTTACAAAGGCTTTCTTTGTATGATTTTCAGCGCTTGCCGTCTTGGGATCCCTCAAGTCACGTACATTTTAGTGGAGTCGCTCCAGTCTAACCACATAAAGTTGCTAGATATCTCTGTGTTAAATTCCGCTTGTAAATAGGCTGGCTTTACAGAGTATTACAGTATCAAACTGCCAGGATCCACTGAGATGGCACGTCGCTTTGCTAAAACCAGCGTTAACCAGAAATATTTTGTCTGTACTACACATAGTGAATGGCAAAGCTGGAAGCTTAAACTTCCTACATATTGCAGAGTTATATACAGTCTTGATAGCTTACGAAAGATCGACAACGCGTCAAAATTCAACAAAACCTCCAAGTCCTTTGCAATACCAACATTTATATTGTGGGTATTTGGTATTGATCACCTCAGCATCATCAGCCGGAACACGTCCACTATTGAACAATTGCCTCCCCCTTGGATAGAGGGGGGGGGGGGTCCATAATTCCCACGCTTGGCAAGCGGCTTGTGGATCGCAGTATTGGTAGTGAAGTAACGGAAGACGCTGCTGCCAATCTTCTGGATTTTCCCGTAGTCGCGACTCTTACGACACCACCTGGAGGAAAGGGGATTAATCACCTATCACAAAAATATCATTTAACTCGCTTACCTCTTATCGTATAAAAAAACTAATATCTAACACGGAGCCGTATTCCCCATTGGAATAGGCTCCTTTAGTTAATATCTGGTATATATTGTTTTTCATTTCAAGTTTCCTTATCTTCAGCTACCTTTTTCTTAAACAAAAGCTTGTGGCAATTCGCTTAGCGATGCTTTTTAACATGTTTTCTGTCTTCCGCACCTGTTACATCCATGTTTTGATTATGACTAAACTTGTACAAACATTTGTTTTCGAAGAAAGCCACTGTTTACCGCGAACGATTTTTCCGTTAGCGTCTCATGTTTACTTGGTCTGGGTTGTTTATGTTGAAATGCTTCTTGATACTGTCGTGTGATCTTTGCGTCGCTAATTGGTCTGCTTTTTCTTGGTGGTTAGACCGTTTTGTTTTTAATTTAGACAATATAACATTCTGCCTTACCATTATGCTTAACTGCAGGCCCTTTTAGCATAAAATTAAGTTTGTTTTATGTGATGCTTTTTCTGTTGTTTTTTATGCCAATAAACACTTTTTTTTTATTCTTTTTCCCTGAAGGGTTAAGCAAGGGCAACTAAAGTACCTACACATTTCACCAATTATAAAAGGTCCCAATGTAATAAGGGGCGAGCCTTTTGCCATCAACCGGTCACGAATCCAGAGTCCAGGCTTGCTACCAATAGAAAAACCCAGTAACACTGTCCGACCTGGGATTGGAACGTCGGTAACAAAAACAATAAGTTAACACTGATTGAAAATCTTTCATGATAAAAGCCGTAGCCCATAGCAGTTTTAGAAAAGTAACAGTTCATATTATTTTAAAGTTTTTGGAATTTTTAGCAATCAATATTATACAATATTTTTAAGACAATAAACTTAGTTTTTATTAAAAACTCTTTAAAAACAGCAGTGATAAAAAAGTTTTCTTTATTGAGATTAAACATTTCTTTACAACTCTTCCTCAGTAACATTCTACGACTATCCATACTTAAAAAGTAGGACATAATAATTGTAGCAACCTTAAACTAAACTCTAATTAAAACGAACAAGTCACTTCGCATTTCTACATCGATTTTCCAACAGAAAGAGCTTGCTGTTAACAAATAATACCATTAACAGCCAAGTTCTACATAAAATATTTATAATAGCGACAATGAATGAGCAAAAGGTCAACTCCATATAAAACTGAAGTTCAAGATCATACTGATGACGACATACCTACACGTGTAACAGACCTTTGGTATTCCCAAACTGATAATAAAAAGTCGGTTAACTCACGAAATGTTTTCTTAGAAGGCAGTTAGTTTATTGACGACTTTATTGGCGCAACGGCTAAGCGATTGGACTGCTGGACTAAGGCTAAGGGTTAGATTTCCTCACGGGACAAAGATTCATACAATCCACACAGCGGCTCCCATCTTCATTGTAAACTGTCGTGTTTTAAGAGTTCATAGTAAGGATGCAGGCTGTTCATCAACCATATGATAAGAAGACTGAGTAGTGGGTGACGTCAGATGGATGATGGTCCAGTTTCTGAACCTTCTATCTCTCCTCTCCAATGGTGTTAATATTCAAGCGGTGCCAACATCTTAAATATTAGTGTGCTCATTAAACAACGGAGACTAAGAAAAGCTCTCGGTATTTATCATCACGAAGACGATTGTTATAAATACTGGAATATTACAGTTAGCTGAATAGTCTTCTTAGATATCTGTGTTCTTAAATTGAGGTAATTAGTTTTAATTATGTTGATGTTGTATTGGCGATAAAACTTGGCGTTATTACTTACCTACGTATTAATAATTCCTTTCTTCAATGGTTTATACGAAATGATTACTTTTATTTTATTTATTGCACTATTTAGTTTATATCCTTGTAACATTTATTTTATTTTTGCCATTTTAGCTTGTTTCCCATGCTAAGCTCGAATCTAAAGTGCCTCGAATCGGCAAAGGTCACACGTTCAAGTTCCGCACGTGTTCATCATTTTATTAAATCCCTTTTTCAATTTCGATTAGTAAAAATAAAATTACGTTTTCTTTAAAACAATAAGGGATTTAACTCTTTAAAAAATACCATAAAAGCGTCGTCTTTTATATAAGCAGAATAGTAATTTGAATACACTATTCCTAAATTTCCAGTAAAATAAATAAATCTCGTGTAGTCTCGGCTTCGTTTCTATTGACTTATTTCTTAACGTTTTCACTCAGATTTCAGCCTGCCCAACTGAACTAGCATGCATCCTTTACACACACAACAAATAACCTCACATAATACCAACTAGGGTTGTTATGAAGCTTCGGTTTCAACGACTGCCTCGTTGGCCTAGTGGTTGCTAAGCGCGACTGCTGAGCACAAGGTCCTGTGTTCGAATCCCGGGTCGGGCAATGTGTTACTGGGTTTTTCCATTAGGTAATTCTCAGTGGCAGCACGGAGTCTGGATTTGTGCCCGGTTGATGGCAATAGGCTCGCCCCCTATTACATTGGGACCTAAAAACATAACTGGCGAAATGTGGGTGTACTATATGTGCACCTCTGCCTACCCCTTCGGGAAATACAGGCGTGATGTTATGATATTATATTTTGTCCAGTTCTAATTGTTTTTATGACTTATAACAATCCGATTCCGGTTCCGATAAAACCGCTACTGTAACATCCCTAATACTAATATTTGTCTCGCGTCGCTTTTAATTTTTATGTCATTTTACTATATTAACTTTCGTGAGTGTTATCCATCTTATTTACTATATACGCCGGTTTTACTCACGTGTGTATCCTGGAATGCCCGACTAGTTTCGAACTCGAATGGAGCCCTTATTCATAAGCTTTTCATGACATATAACAATTCGACCGATCCGACTTCGATTCCGATAAAACCACTTCCACATCCCTCTTACTAATATTTGTCTCGCGCTGAAATCAATAGCGTCGCGCTTTTGATATCTTAGCGCAAAAAGCCAATTACTTAGCTGAACAGCAAACAAGCTTTTTCAACCGCTCTGTACCACTCCAGATAAATCCAAAGCAGATTAATATTCTCCGTGTGGATATTAATTTATGAAGAACTAGCTTTTACCCGCAATGTTTGCGTGGGCAACGGTATACTGAAATAATAAATAGCATAATAGATGAGCAATAGCAGAATTCATTTACCTAATTCCATGTAAAATGGATTTGTGTGAATCGTAATAACGTAGACTAGGTTTACAAACATATATTTTTACAAAAAATATACGTTGGATACTAGGAATTTCTCCTGTATAGTGAGTGCGTTTCACAAATATGAAATACCACATAGGCGATTATCAACCTAGACTCGGGACGAATAACTGCGGATCGAACCAATTTTTCTGTGCAAGAATCGAACCCTTTCGCGCAGCAGTATAATCACTGTGCTAATCAGGTCGTCTTATTATAATGATAACTGTATATCTTATTATATAACATTAAAGCCAACACCTGTAGATTCTGCTTCTTACCTTAGTGTGTTGCATTCTTCTTTAAGACAACAAACGACTTTTGTTTAAAGGACACTAACTTTAAATACTTATTTACTTGAAGCTATAAAATGATCTATTTAAGACATTCTAATACTAAAACAAAAAAGTAGAAATGTCCTGGCACTGCTCTACGACACAACTATGAAGTCGTCCAAAAATAAATCGTCCATGAAAAAGGTTAATGTCGGAACATCACTCAAATACTTCACGGTTTCTCGATCCAGCCATCAAACAAAACAAAGGCACTCCAATAAATAACTATTAATATTTCCTTGTTTTATTGAGAATAAAACACCGCTCATCTTTTATCTTCTCCACTACTTATTATTGTATAAACGACCGTACTTCATCCTCTTCGTAATATTTTATCGCCACTACCAACTTAATTGGTTCACACGACCAACTTTCTTGGCTTTACCTCAAAGCTTATTTCCTAACTTCGTCGATTTCATACGTATCACCCAATTTTGTTCGAAAGATCCTATCTTGGAGCCCCATTGTTTGAGAAACAAAGACCCTTAAAATATGGTGTCTAATATTTTATGGCCACCAAACTTGCTGCAAGGACTTATCAAGTATGAGTTATAAATTAATTTCTGATAAATTTTCGCTTGACGACTTCAGAATCTTTTGTTTGTGTAAAACCAAAGTTTTCTCCATCACTGTACCAAGTCTTAAGTCTCTTAGCGAAACAGTTATCATCTTCTTACCGTACGATTGATGAACAACCTGGTGTGGGAGCTTAAACGGCTTGAAGGACTCTGACATGGCTTTACAAACCGTTAAAAAATCTTTTAGGTGTGCCGGTTTCCTGACGCTGTTTTTCTTTACGGTTTTTACCATCTGATAACGAATTTATAACACGCAAATTAATTCGAAAGACATTGGTGCGTACTGAGGTTTGAACTTTCGAACTTTGACTTAGCAGTCCAACGGTCATACCACTTGGTTATCAGTGCTTATCGGAACAGTTATAAAATACATAGAAGTTAAATTCGAGGATAGTAATGGTGGAAGTTTGGATGTTTTGGAAACTCGGGCAACACCTGGACGGACGCTAACAGTAAACCAGAATTATGAATATTGTATGAATGTACATTTTGCAGGCGGACTAAATATGAAATTTTGGATTTTATGTGTTGTTCTCGATTTAGGTGCTAGTAACAAAATACTAACAGCTTACTATGCAAAATTAGAAATAGTACCTACAATTTAATAGACAGGTTTAAAACTTGCATTCACAAATTAGGATCATCAAGAGCTTAATATTATACAATAAAGTTATGTCTTCAACTGGAAATAATCGCGCAATTACAGTGAAGAGGTCTGAGAGAAGTATCGTATTGTACACATCGTCTATTAACAAGAACTCCTTAACTATTTGAAAAGGATTTAATTGTCTTCTCAAATTTTCTGTGATCTCAAGGAAATAGGCCGTTTCCAAAGTGGTTCCAAAACTCCGGTTGGAATTCTCAAAAGTGCTTTAAAAGTAATCTGGATTATAGCTCTTTTGCAATTTTATGGCTCTGTAAGGCTTATTTGCGACAGTTAAGTCTACTTGGAAGGTTCCAAAATAACTTTAATTTGTCATATTTATGAGTGGAATTAATAAACGATTTTTGTGAGAGCATTTCAAGATTTGGGGATATCCGATGCTTAATGTCCTAATTAATAGACTTATAAGATGCTGCCTACTTTGTCCCTTTACCATGAACTCTTGAAGCAGAATAGTTTACGATGTAAAAGCAAGAGGCTGCGCATGCAGTGTAATGCGACGTCTCGCTTTAACAACGTAAACTGTCCTGCTTTAAGAGTTTATGGTAGTGGGGCTCGACGTTATTGAGATGCTCTTTTCTAATTAAGCTTCGGAAACTAAGACGCGTGCTGATAGTTATTCAGCGCAAATATTCATCTTTAAAGCCTAATTAACTATAGTAACAAGATAATACACTAATTATATCAAGTTTTGGAGTTTAATAAATAGTATTAAGTAAATCGAATTTCTATACTGTAGCAAGATAATGATTTTAACGTTGAGGGTATTTTGAAATAACGTTAGTCTGTATAAAGCTATCGTATTGTGTACTTTATACCCCACGGCCTGTATTGAGAACTCAATAAAGGCTTAAAGGCATGGTTTAATATGTAAATTTCCATTTTAATTATTAATGATACCGTACATTTATTTCGTCTTACGGATAATTTATGAATTACAGATATTTTATGGATTCAGTTTCGGTTGAGCTTTGCTGCATATTTTGAACAGCCTCGTATTGTCCTTTCGCAGTTGTCCGAAAACGTAATACCAGCCTGTATAGTTCAGTGACAGCGTCTTCTGTAACTTTACCAGCAATACTGCGATCCCCACGCCGCTTACCAAGCGTGAGGATTATGCCCCCCTTACCTCAGGAGGAGGCTTCTGTTCAATAGTGGAAATCTTTCGGCTAATGATGTGTTATCGTAAAAGCATTATAAGTAATTAATAATTACGTAACACTTTGGGATAGACTGGAATTTAAAAAAAAAAATGTTTTGACGTCACAAAAAAGCGATATGGCTATCCTATTTTGACTATTCCTATTTTTGACAGACAGATTCTGCTGCTGGTTTGTTGAGCCGTTTCTTCTACCCAGCTGTAAGTACTTGGAAGTGATGATGGGCGGGCGTGTTAGGGACCGCCTGTATGTTATTTGACGTTTAAAAAGTAGGTTCAATTATTTAGTCTATTTTGAATAAATGTCTTTTTTATCTTTGTACTATTTCGATCAAGTGCTAACTATTAGTCTTAGTGCCCCAGAAAAAAAAGATGCTAAGCTAAAAATAGGGTATACTTAATAATTTTAATTTAAACACTCTAATTAAACAAATTTTAAGGATCAATTAATGAGAGCTTGTTGCTTGATGGTCCTTGTGTTCAAGTAGCCGGAGAGTAACTTAATAAAGTACTTGACTGATTGGGAAGTCTATTATGCTGGTACTTGCGAGTTATAATTATAACCTTTGTTACGTGAAAAATAGGTACAGACAGCATCATAAGTAGCTTAACATGCTAAGAAACCTTATGTCAAATGTTTGAAAGAAACAAATATCAATTGAAGTTATCGTTTCAAATTAGAGTTGTTGGAGTCTGGATTTGTGCCCGGTTGCCGGCAATAGGCTCGCTCCCTATTACATCGGGACCTAAAAACATAACTGCTTACCCCTTCGGGGAGTGCAAGCGTGATGTTATGTATGTGTTTCAAATTATAGAAACGTCCTAACGACGATCTAAGGATATTTAAGATTTTCTATATAAGTTGTTGTTTAATTAATTGTATGTTAAGAAAATTTTGATTATGGCAACCTGCCCCACCCTTACCTAAGGGAGAGGCCATTGTTCAACAGTGGACGTCTTCCGGCTGATGATAATGAATGCAAATATCACTTAGGCGGACTTAATGCTACTGGGTATTAACCTTAGGGTGATGCAAAATTAAATATAATGTTAAGATCCACTAAAGAACATAGGTACATGACATCGACATCAGTACGTTGGTACTTCTTTGAAATCTCAGTTGTTATCACAATAACAGTAAGCAGAGGTGTTCTTTACCAGGTTTCTGTATCCTCTCCATCATGAGAACTAATGTTACTAGCCTATAGCCATTCATCGAGCACACACACCGAGTTCATCACCCTTCACAATTCGATTTCTCAACAACAATAGGGATTTTTTTTCTAAATCACTTTCGATAAGGACGATTAAATCGAATAATAGTAGTAACTTAATACAATCCTATTTATAATTCAACTGAGTAATCGGTGTCCTGGAATATAACATTATTACCAGCGATCCGTCTATGATAACATAATGCGAAGAGAAATTATCGTCAGTCACGCAATTTATTATAATAAGCATGATAACAATTACATTTATTATTTAATCGATATAATACGACATACTATTTATATTACCTTCCGCTTGGTATTAGATTTATGTATGACTAACTGCGCCCCACGGTGTTACCCTTACATTGTTTCGGGATAAAACGTAGTCTGTGTTAATATAAGGTATCAGGTAGGTGCATACCAAATTTTATTAAAATCGGTCCAGTCTTTTCAGCATGAAGAGCTGTGATTAATTGCCAGTTTTGGATAGATATACCCTTTCTTTTATATTATATTGAATCCAGGACTTTTCTTTCAGTTGGACCGGATAATTAACACTCAAAATAAACTACCACGTGCTAACCTAGATCTATTGTTTAGTGCTCTTAAGAAGCCTTTGTCCTCAGGAAATCTGATTCTTGTCTAAGTGCTCGTGAGAGGTTTTTTGTTTGAAAAATGTACGGACAGTTATTGCGAGGTTTTGGTAATAAGTTATACCTGTAAACAAACCAATAACATCTAATTTAGTTAAGTTAAGTTTATTTTTCATCTAAGTTGATGTATTTATCTTTTAATTATATTGTATGCCTAGTTGAGAGCAGTTTTTTTTTCCTAATTTATGGAAGCAAGCTTTAAAATATGGCAGACACGTGCGGACTTGAAGCCACGAATTCTATTTCGTCTTCTTATCAACTAATATTATATCATCAACACAATTTGCTTTCTGCAATTTTAATAACTAAGGGAGAAAACTATTCAAGTTTATTTCTAACAAGTTGTTTGATTAAGAAACAAATCTATCTGCTTATAGTCTCCATAAGAAACTGATAGTTCAAAACGTGGTTATTTTCGCTACGCGGACCGACTCAAGCTCTGAACGGACAGACACTGGTCTCACCGGTTTCTCAAGCAACCCATCCAAAAGGACAAAACTCAATCCCCAACAATCAAAATTCAACCGTACCTCTTCAGCTTAAATTCCAAATTCATTTGCAATCTCAAGTATTGTTCCGTACAGTTAAGGCTGTGTATATTTTAGAGAAGTTTAGTTTTTATGTTCAAGTGATTAGGGGTGTGTTTTCTGTGAAACCTGGTATCGTTTATAGTGAGATGCTGATTGCTGGCCGTAGGCTGCTCTCGTTGGTACACCACGTATTTGAAGTTAAAGGCAAAAACTGAGTTATTATATAGGTACCAACTCAACATAGATCTGTAATTTGAGCCTTTGTCTATACGTCGCGAACTCGCGATACGTACTTACTTAATATTAAGAAAGTTTCTTAAAACGGAATGACCGAAGCCAATAATTATTTATTTATTTTACCAAATATGTATATGTTACTACACTGTAGGTTATTTTGATTTAAACTAGATATACAGAAGTTTTAATAATTCTAGTTACACTAGTGTAAAACTAAAGTATAACACAACATCACGCCTGTATTCCCCGAAGGGGTAGTCAGAGGTGCACATATAGTACACCCACATTTCGCTAGTTATGTTTTTAGGTACCAATGTAATAGAGGGCGAGTCTATTGCTATCTATCAACCGGGCACAAATCCAGACTCCGTGCTACTACTGAGAATTAAATAATAACCTAAAAGCTTGAATCTAAATTCGATTCTAGATAAAAGGCTGGTCCAAATCTCACTCCTGTCCAACATTTTTCAAATTTCCTTCATCAATTTAAATACCTATAACTTTTTTATCATTATTATTTTATTTGTACACGTAAGTAGGTATATATATAACATATTTCATTGAAAAAAAAAATTGCTGTAAGCCTTAACTAGGGTAAACCGGTACTTCAAGCGATGGCTGTCAAACGCTCAATGATAAAAAAATACAAACACACATAAATATTGCACATATAAAAATGTTTCCCGTCCAAGTTAAGTAGTAAATAAATAACATTATCCTCATGTGTATTGATCTACTTGTATACATATATAATAGTACCAATATCTAATGTTATCTACTGACCTAAATTACGCGCTTGGGAGAATCTTACGCATGTCATTGAGATTATACTGAGTGCCAATGATTAAATGTTACGTCAAATAGAAACTATTCACCTATACATTAAGTGTAATATAATCTACATGGATGTACTGCCTCGTTGGTCTAGTGGTCGCTTAGCACGACTGCTGAGCTGGTCCTGGGTTCGAATCTTGAGTCGGGCAATGTGTTACTGGGCTTTACAATTAGGTACATCTCAGTAGCCGCACATAGTCTGGGTTTGTGCCCGGTTGAAGGCGATATACCAATAATATGGGTGTAGTATAGGTAGGCTTGACAAGTAGCAGAAATAACACTTTGCCCGACCCGGGATCGGAACTCTTATGCTTCGCTTAACGACCACTAGGCCAGGAGTCAGAAAAAAAAATATATATCATACGTGTAATAGATTGCGTAGTCGAAACATTATGTCTTAAGATCCCATGTTCTCTCTACAATCCGTGCTATATCGTCTTTAAATCTAATGCGTAACTATTAAAACATAACTACCTACATCGTTTACGTACTTGCGGTGTCATGGTTGACAGCCTCTCTTCAGCACAAGGTTACGCAAACCTAGTACATTACCTGTACTGACTCAGTTAATCTAACGGTAATGACCGATTATTGGACCGAAAAATAAATATCGTAAGAAAATCTGGAGGAGTCAGCAAGTACATTATATATTAGAAAATTGACTTAAAAAGGAACTATAGTTTCTTGTCAGTTCTTCTTCCTCTCCATTAAAAATGAGGACTTTTGGACTTCTCCATTAAGAATGGCTACCACCTTTCCTGACTATTCGTAAGCATCTGGAAATGGTTCTTTATCTTCATTATTTGAAGACTCCAGATGACCTTTATTTTTAGTAGCTTAAAAGCCATTATTCTTTATCCTTGGAAATGGTTAACAAACTGTAAGAGAACCGTCGATAATAAAAGGAGCAGAGTAGCAGTGATAGCCCAGTGGTATGACCATTGGACTACCAAGTCAAAGGTCGCAAGTTCAAACAAAGACTATAACTTTGTCCACCTTTTCCAATTCATGTGCGACTCTGCGTACTATAAATTAGTTAAATACTGCTAAAATCGGTAAAGGGAAACGTTTGATAAGAAGATCTTATCGTATAGATTTATATTATAGAAGAGTCAAGATGTTTTGAGTAACAAGACGAGAGACTGCCCTGCAGTTCCTTCGGGGAAGTTAAACGCTGGTATAAGTAGTATTATCACACTAACGTGACCATAATAGCACCAGTGACGTTAGCCCATCTCATTACCATAGATAATGGTAAGCGAATGTAGGGTAATGATCTTATGACGTTTCTTCGTAATGTTTCTAAAAATGCCTTTAACTTTGTCGAGTCCCTTACGGAAAAGGTAATAGGATTTAGAACGTCTTGTACCTTTCCAAGACTTGTTGGTCATTATTTACCTTTACGTATTGATGAAATGAGATTGTATCGTCCTATATTTTGTGACGGATTGCGGAAAATGGGCAGGCTTGATGCGAGATCTATATTTACTGAATTTTCTGTCGATCATCATTGGTCTTTAAGGTACAAGTGAAGTGTGTGAATATATGTACATGGGGCGCTAGATAAGTGGAAATGCTGTTGACGAGTAAAAATCTAATAAATTAAAAAATATATTGGTGCATACAATCTTGTCTTGATTATACTCCTAAATTGTTCTACACCTCATTTGCGACCATTGTACAATGTTAATCCTCTTTCCAGCTTCTTCTTATCATGTGGTTGATGAACAACCAAAGGTGTCATAGTGTGAACTGCCTGAAGGCTTCTGACATGGCTTTACACATTGTTGAGAAATCACTCAGGTATGCCGGTTCCCTTATGATGTTTTCCTTCACCGTTTTAAGCAACTGGTAACTAATGAATTCGAAAACACATTGGTGTATGGATTTGTACTTCCCAACTATATGTTCTATATGTTTATGTTATGTTATGTTATGCCATGGTGAAATTACTTTTACTGGTGCTAATCTTCTCCGCTTTCCTTTTATATAACATAAACATGGGGACATTTGATTGAACAGTGACCACCAAATTTGGCTTTTTAAAGTCTGCCCCAAAAGTATTATGAATGGAAATCTTTGTAACTAACGTCGGCTCTTTTATCCAGTAATCTTGTGACCTATGGCCTTAGCCCGACTTTACTAAGGAATGCGATAAGCAATAAATGTAAACTCTTATAATTAAATACAAATAATAAAAGCTGTTTTTCGTTGTAGTCTCATTATCTATCTAAAATATTTATATTAAAACAATGTAAATGTTATCTAATTTAGTCGCTGTCAGTGAATATCCGTATTGCTTATCCCTTTTATGTTAATAGATTTTGATTTGTTTATAAGTCATGTATATGGCAATGATTCCTTTTTTAAAACAAAGTCGGGTTAGTTACATCATTTACATAAAACTCAAGAACGGCGAGACCAATTTTATTGATCTCCAATTTTTTGGATTCTTCTCGGCCTCGAAAACTAGAATAGCTATTGAAATACCGAAAAACATCACGCGATTGATACCGCGGGACATAACTAGTATTACCTAATAAAAATAATAACGTTAACGATATATGTTCAGATAAAATAGCGCTTAGTAACACTTAGTGTAAAACACAACCAGAAAATTCAACAACTTTTCACTTCGGCATTTAATGCAAAAAGCCCGTGTTTCCCTAACGAAACCTCTTTGTCTTGTACAAGACCTTAGAACCTATCTGAGAGAACAAGCGTGATCCCCATGTAGCTTCTTGTTCTTGAGAAGAGATGAATTCTTATTAAAGAACCATCCGGAAAATATTGTTATGAATACTAATAAAAACTCCGCTCAATCGTATTAAAAATGCTGTTTCAACATTATTTCTCTTTATTCCCACGATGAAGTCGGAGACCGCTTTAATTAAACTAGCATTTTTATTCCTTGCTTATCTAGGACGAAGCAACACTTTCAAAGTAATAACTGCACACAGTTTTCTACGAAGATTTCAACTTGATAGCCTCTAGACTCGGCAAGACGGCAATAGAGAAATACTGAATATTGCAATGGATTTCATAGAAGCACATCGTAAAGTCCAGCCCAGAATATTTGAGATATCACCGAATTAATCTGGGCGTTCCAAATTACGGTCAGCCGAAACGCCCGCCTCACATAAAAGGGAATCCTGGACACCATCCTAATAAAGAAAAAAGGAACAGAGAATACTCGCTGAATCTCGATATTACCTAATTGACAAGTATGAAGCATACGGAGCTGGAATATGTTTACAAATTGCCTAAATGGTCGAGAATTTTTCAAGGAACTGGCATGTTATATAAAAATATACTGTATGTAGCAACAGAATCAGAAATGAAGAACATAATGTTTTCTGCTCATGGAACAAAAAATTAAGGAATCTTACTGTGCACGCAGCAAATTGCTCAGAAATAAAAAGTTGTACATTTACGGACAAATTACTTGTGAAAATTCTCTTGTAGCCGTCTATTATTCAGTGCTTTAGTACGAGCTGTGAAAGTTTTTAATAAGCTGACTATATGGCGCTAAATGGAGGTGGGTTAAGCTTTTAGCACTTTACTCATATATCAGTAGCGTGCATGAAATTCTAGTGCCTAAATATCCCCGGAGATAGTTTATTGACCCGCTGTGAATACCAATCGTCGCGAACTGGGACTCTTTATCTCGATAGGAAGGATCCTTTTTCAGTCTCAAAGCAATTCGTATTATACTCAGCGTTTGTGAAAAATCTTGGTGAAATTCCTTTTAAGTTGTTTACAACTTGTTGTCTTGCCAACTTGCTGGGACTATTTCGTGAATGCCCTAGTTTCAGAGCCTTTAAGATGTTGTGATATACTTCTTTGTTACTGGGTGGCGGTTTGCTGTAGTTTCTGTGTATCAGATGGGAGCAACATGTTCATTTTTAGTACCAATAAAGCACCGAACTCCTGAAGTACTTATGCATTTGATTTTGAGAGCAGTATACGTGAGGTATACTTAATTATCTTAAAATTTACTACTGATTTTTAGTGCATATGCATCTCTTATTAATTTCTATTATTTTGTAATTTACTTTAAAGTTCTGTGGGCGTGGTCTTAACTGGCCTGTGAGTCACTTGTGATACATGGCTATTGTTTTACTATTGTGTCTGCATCATGGACATTTAAGCTATTAAAGGTATTTGGGTTCCGATTAAGGATAATATCCCCTTTTAATGTCTAACGTAAATATTGTTAAAGTTATTCCATGAAACCACTGACTAATACCTATGTCCAAAAAATGGCGAAATAATTTCTCCGCACTACGGAATTTAGCCAGCAAAATTGTATGTAGAAGCTATTGTCTTTTAAGCAATTTAACCTTCGCTTTAAAGCGCTACCAAAATTCTAAAAGCTTCATCCTAAATCTATTTCAGACATCCTCTATCCTTTTACGTTCATTGAGTCATCAATCTTGTTATTATTTTTCGTCCAGGACATGACTTGACCTAGACAATTTTCCAGTACCGGGTAATTGAAGATGAAAATTAATAGAAGCTTCTGGAAGCTTTTACATTGTTTCCTGTTCTTCTCCAATGTCATGTCCGATCTATCCAATGCATCTTCACTCACGTAGACAAATATAATTTTATATCAATTCTTTCTCTCTCCGCTGAGCCATTGTTGGTACATGTCGATTGTTCATGTATTGCGTTTGCTTTGCGGACAGTCAAATTGTTAGGTATTAGTATCTTTGTGCGATGTGACCATCTAATCGCTCGAAGATAGAGTTATATAACCACCGACGAATGTGCCAACCCCTCCCCCCATGATACTGCTTCATTTGTAATAGATACAAACCCCAATGAAGATTCTACCTATATATGTATTTATTATACAAAGAAAGTACTTACAGAGGAACATAGAACTTCCTTTTTTTGAAGTTGGTTAAAAATATAAGTCTTCATTATTGCTAACATGCATCTCCAATAAAAAAAACAGCTATACACAGAATCATCGATAGTTCTTTTTTAGATTCCATTCTTCTCGTCAGGTCGATCTGGAACGCAACACAATAATCTAGACTAGCTTTCTATTGTTGCCCTCAGCCTCACGTCCGTACCCCACTATGTGGTGCACTTAGCTGTGTTATTGCTAACTTGATTTTAGAGGTCTGGATAAGTGGAAATCCTAACTTTGCAGAGAAGGTCGCAAGTACAAACCCCGGGGTTTTGACTTGGCAGTCCAATGGTCGTACTACAAGGCTATCATTTCTATACCAGTTACTAAGCTTCCATGACAAATGCATGTCACTTCTCTCATAAATATGAAAGGGCCATTTTCATGGGACGGTACGTCTGTTGCCTCCTAGCTAGGGACTGGCTACAACAATTTGTATTATCCTCATGTATTCAGTAGTTCAGTCTTGTGAATTCTTGATATCGACGCCTATATCAGATTGACTTGAGCAAATGAAATTATCCGCAGAGGTTTTACATTCTTGTCTTGTATTCAGTATTATGGATTGCCAAGTCATACTAAACGAATATCGAATAGTACATCCAAGTTTTATGAAATTTTACCTGGTTGGTTGTTGAGTGATTTGGTTCTATTCTCCAGTTAAGCGAAATGTTTTGGAGATATCCGTTGCGAAATTCCATCCAATTCCAAAACACAAATGGTGAATTTATAAAAAATCTAGCTGCGCCTCGCGGTGTTACCCGCTAGATTTTTTCGGGATAAAAAGTAACTTTCTTATAATTATTTGACCTATGGTTTCTTAACATGTAAAGTAACTTATAATGTTGAGTGTAGGTACCATAAAATATCAACTCTAAAAGGCTTAAACAGCCTTCTGTTGCGTTACGTTAATTCTTAAGAATTCTAATTAACACTGAAACATGAGTCCGACACACCTGTGTGTTGCTAAATAATCCAGACGAATGCACTTTTATACTTACGTAATATCAAAAGATATTTCCGACCACATCGCCTGTCCAATCCCATTTGGAGACACCTCTGCGATATCTCCTGGTACCCGATGTCGTTTTATATAGGTACCTTCCTTTTTCCACGTCTATTTCATGGCAGCCATTTTGAGCGCGTTTCTGAATGGCTTGGTTTTACGCTTTTGCCTTTATAAAGAAGAAACAGGATGTGATCGTTTTGATGAAAGTATTTGGTAAATAAAAATACAAAATATAACATCTCGCCTTATATTCCCCAAAAGTGTGTACTGTATAATATACCACAATTTGCCAGTAATGTTAGGTCCCAATTGCGAGCCTATTGCCACTTATCGGGCACAATTCCAGACTCCGTCCTGCTACTGAGAATTACCGAATGGAAAAACCCAATAACACTGCTCGACCCGGGATTCAAACCCAGGACCTCACGCTTAGCAGTCGTGCTTAGCGAAAACTAGACCAATGAGCAGTTAAGTCAGTTTTTTTTTAATATGCGTTGCTAATATACAGAATTATTAATTATTCTGTTAATTACAAAGACAAACTTATTAAGTTTATAGTTACTATAGGTAGGTAGTTAATAGTTATGTTATGATTAGGTAGTTCATATCCGGGTACAGAGAAATTTACAGGCAATCAAAACGTTTTTATTAATCTATTTTGGTTTCTAAGTAAATAAAACTCATCTCTTTTCATGCGATTAAGATTCCTTATGTGGGGCGACATTCTTTCTTTTTTTCTTTTTCTTTTCTTTTTCTTTTAAAAACATTATAATCAGTTATATCCAACTTATAAGATTTTTCCATTGTGGATTTATGCCCGGTTCATAGAAATAGTCCCCTTGACCATTAGGACCTATAACATCACTGGCGAAATGTGGGTGTACTCTGTCTACACCTTCGGGGAATACAGGCATGATGGTATATCATGTCGCTAGTTATACTTACACTCTCAC
Organism: Abrostola triplasia; assembly: GCA_946251915.1. Lineage (NCBI taxonomy): Eukaryota > Metazoa > Arthropoda > Insecta > Lepidoptera > Noctuidae > Abrostola > Abrostola triplasia. The sequence goes on along the minus strand of OX276440.1, from coordinate 9,654,872 downwards.
AAGGATATATGTTATGTTTTGTATCCAATTGTCTTAAACTAACCTCACCCATCTTTCTCATTACCGCGGGTCATGGCCGCTCCCTGTCTGAGGCTACAAAGGCACAAAGTTTAAGGTTCTATATTAATTTTCCTTTCAACTGAACACACTTTGCATGCCTGATATATCCGGCCGTCGCCCGTCGCCACCAAGTTTAAGACAGGAAATTATTTTAAGGCGCCTTTTACCTTCTTACCTAGTTCGTAAGGAAATCGAATGTTTGTTTATATATATCTACCTATATATAAACCTAAGAACATACATATACATACCTATATATCAAAAGAATTTTGCTAGTACTACTTCGCTCCACACTAGGTATTTCTCCTGTATCGTGGGTGCGTGTCACAAACATGAAATATCACGTACACAAACATCCAGACTCGTGACAAACTTGCGGATTACACTATTTTTTGTCCCGTGCGAGAATCGAATCTATAACGCTTGGCGCAGCTGTCTAATTGCTTAGCCGCTGCGCCAATTAGGTCTGCGAACCGCTGAAGTTTGTATGAAGTGATTGCCTCGTTGGTCTAGTGGTTGCTGAGCGCGACTGCTAAGCACGAGGGCAAAGTGTTACTGGGCTTTTCCATTGGGTAATTCTTAGTAGCGGCACGGAGTCTGGATTTGTGCCCGAATGATGGCTATAGGCTCGCCCCCTATTACATTGGGACCTAAAACATAACTCGCGAAATGTGGGTGTACTATATGTGCACCTCTGCCTACCCCGTCTGGGATTATAGGCTTGATATTATGTTATGTTTTCACCTGATACATGAGCCATATTAACGTGTCTACGCAAAAAGTAATTAAGCAACAACAAAATAACTCTTTTTAATGGAAAATAGACGTTATTACTGCTATTTTTCATTTCAAGTAATAACTATGTAAAATATACAGCACATTAACTTAATATCGTTTAAAAACACATCATAATAAAACAATACTGCATATAAAATCTAAATATTTGTACCATAAAATATTTTATCGCTAAAGCGACTCTACGCGATCGATATATAGCGTGAGAACTGTGCGTGTATCCGTAGAGTCGCTAATATTGTTAAATTTGAGAAAATTTGTAATAAATTAACTAGAGTTGTTGATTTCGTATATTAAACCGACTTTAAAAAGAAGGTTATGTATTCGGAGCACATCCTTAAATATTTAACACTTTTACACGTTATTTTTTAAAACTCGATAGCGTCGGCATTTCCTAACTGACTAACTCTGAAAAGAGTGGTCAAGGTCTCTTTTAACGAAGTTAAATAAACTAGCTATACAATGCCATAAATACAGTCTACATTATCTAACCTCTTGATATCAATAACACTTAGATTCAACGATATTTATCACACACATTCTATTGTTTATGTGATGAGTCATTCCTGGTCAAACAATGCGCCCGATACGGGTAGCCTAACACTAAACAAGCTAATATTGTGTCTTGATATCGGTCTGTAAAGGTAGCTCACATGTAACATTTCAACGAACATTCCTCCGTGACCGCAGCAAAGCGTGTCTGGTCCGTACTGAACTGGACCCTCGAAGAAACTAGGCTTTCGCTGAAAGTTACGGACAATAATTACAAGGGTCATCATCATCATCAACAGCTGGAATATGTGCACTGTTGAACAAAGGCCTCCCCCTTAGGTACGGGGGGGGGGGAACATAATCCCCACGCTTGGTAAGCGGCTTGGGGATCGCAGTAATGGTGGTAAATTTACAGAAGACGCTGCTGCCCATCTGTTGGATTTTCCTTTAGTCCTATGGCACAAAGGGTATATGGACATAAAATGGTAGTTTGCTACTACTACTACTTTGTACTACTACTAATGCTACTTTATACCTATAATATGCAAAGCTAACCCATAAACATAACCCATGAACCATATTTCTGGTACGTACTTTTTTTATTTAGCCTTTTCGTGTCCTACTGCTGGGCCGGCCTTCCTTTTCTTCCTCCATTCCTCTCGGTTGTGAGCTATGATAGACCATTTCTCTTTAAAGGCTCGTCCCGCCATCTTCTTAGTACGTACTTACGCATCAATATTAATTCTTAATGTTCGTCCATTCTGCGACGTTATTTAAGTAAAAACAAAAAATAGCTAAGCCTTTTCCTTAAACAAAAACAAAGGGTACAAAAGATGCGACTTCCTCAACAGAATGGAGACAGGTGCGGGCAGTAATCGCGCGCAGCGTTCCGTATATTTTTTAATGAAAACAAGAAACAGCTTTGTCTTTAAGATATCTTTCCTTATTGTCTCAAATACGGTCACTATGTCTGTATTTTCTGTAGTTTATTACGACATGATTGTAATGAAGTTAGCTTGTATTTTAGTGAAGAATCTGAATGACTTCTTATCCCAGAAAAGTCTCCAGCGAATGCTAGTATATTTCATCGCGTTCAATAAATACATTTATTTTTTTGTATTAACACGTTGACTGCCTGGTAAGTAGACACAATTGTTGTACAATCGCTGTGTACCATGTGTACACTGAACGGTGAAAGGGTTAAGTGAGACAACCCCAAGTTTTAGCAATACTTAACTTAAATATGACATCATGCTTGTATTCATAGGTAGGTAGATAGTAGTAACGAGTAATGTTATGGGCCCAATGTAGTAGGTTGCGAGCTACTGCCGTCAACTGGCCACAAATCCAAACTTCGTGCTGCTTCTTAGAATTATCTAACTGATTAACCCAATAACCCTGTCCAACCTGGAATTCGAACCCAGACCCCAAGATCAAGTCGTATTTTACCAATACTTAAGCTGTGTTATTTTTTTAAGATATTTCATATTTCACTTCGTTGATTACGGGAGAGATCGACATAAAGGCTTTATCATTTCCATACATACCCTAAAAGCAGAGATTGAAAACAATTTAACAATAAGAGTCCCATTGGGAACCCTCGCAGTATGTGCGCTCTTTTATCATACGCTTCAGCTATAAACCGCTCAATTCCGAAGCATATTCGTGTTTTTCAGTGTACGATGTAATCGGCTTGCTGGTATACCTACCTATGTATTGCGAATATATGCTGTATTGTCTGTTACATAAGAGCTAATGAGGTATCTTTCGTGAGCTTAACTGGCATTCATTGTTGCTGTTCGTTGGTGAGGAAATAATTGATTGTTAGTGTCAGTAGCTTGGTGGTTTGGAGCATTGAAGAAAAAAGTGTGCATTGAATGACCTATCAAAAAGTTCCCAGTGCTGAGCCCGGGTGCCGTGTGTTTTCCGGCCTAAAATAGACCCCCCTTCCTCCCATGGGTGTCGTAGGACGTATTGGTATCGTTTACCATAGTGCGTTTGCTAAGCCGCCTGCCCAGCGTGGTGATTATGGGTAAAACCGCCCGTAAGAGTCGCCATAAACGGTTCCGGTTCCCAGCTGAACTAAGCTGTCAATCAGGCAGCTGTGATTCAAGAACGAACTAAGCTGTCAATCAGGCAGTCAAGTTATCTTACAACAATCAACTAGCTTTGTGAACTTGGCACCCGACTTTCGAAAAATTCGCTTTTTTTAGGTTCTTTTGATAGATTTAGGTATGTAGTGGATAGTAGTGAAAGTAATTTCGTTTGTAGTAAAACCAAAAATTTTTTATTAAAAATCAAAAATTCGTGAAAAAAGGCAGCACCCGAAATTGCAAAACGAATACGAAAATGGCTAATAGACATGCGTATGTGTTAGTAGAGGTTTGTAGTGAGCTTATTTTCGTTTGTAGTTAAACAGAAAACTTATAAAACGATATTTTCACTAAAATATCGAAATTTTCCCCCCTTGAAGTCGTATTACATGAAAATGCGGTTACTACAAACGATGAAAGTGGCTAAAAGACGTACGTGGGTGTTACTAGAGGTTTGTAGTGAGCTTATTTTCGTTTGTAGTTAAACAGAAAACTTATAAAACGATATTTTCACTAAAATATCGAAATTTTCCCCCCTTGAAGTCGTATTACATGAAAATGCGGTTACTACAAACGATGAAAGTGGCTAAAAGACGTGCGTATGAGTTAGTAGAGGTTTGTAGTGAGCTTATTTTCGTTTGTAGTTAAACAGAAAACTTATAAAACGATATTTTCACTAAAATATCGAGAATTTCCCCCTTGAAGTCGTATTACATGAAAATGCGGTTACTACAAACGATGAAAGTGGCTAAAAGACGTGCGTATGAGTTAGTAGAGGTTTGTAGTGAGCTTATTTTCGTTTGTAGTTAAACAGAAAACTTTTAAAACGACATTTTCCCTAAAACATCGAAAATTTCCCCCTTGAAGTCATATTACATGAAAATGCGATTACTACAAACGATGAAAGTGGCTAAAAGACGTGTGTGGGTGTTAGTAGAGGTTTGTAGTGAGCTTATTTTCGTTTGTAGTTAAACAGAAAACTTTTAAAACGATATTTTCCCTAAAACATCGAAAATTTCCCCCTTGAAGTCGTATTACATGAAAATGCGATTACTACAAACGATGAAAGTGGCTAAAAGACGTGCGTGTGTGTTAGTAGAGGTTTGTAGTGAGCTTATTTTCGTTTGTAGTTAAACAGAGAACTCATAAAACGATATTTTCCCTAAAACATTGAAAATTTACCCCTTGAAGTCGTATTACATGAAAATGCGGTTACTACAAACGATGAAAGTGGCTAAAAGACGTGCGTGTATGTTAGTAGAGGTTTGTAGTGAGCTTATTTTCGTTTGTAGTTAAACAGAGAACTCATAAAACGATATTTTCTCTAAAACATTGAAAATTTACCCCTTGAAGTCGTATTACATAAAAATGCGGTTACTACAAACGATGAAAGTGGCTAAAAGACGTGCGTGTATGTTAGTAGAGGTTTGTAGTGAGCTTATTTTCGTTTGTAGTTAAACAGAAAACTTTTAAAACGACATTTTCCCTAAAACATCGAAAATTTCCCCCTTGAAGTCATATTACATGAAAATGCGATTACTACAAACGATAAAAGTGGCTAAAAGACGTGTGTGGGTGTTAGTAGAGGTTTGTAGTGACCTAATTTTCAATGTTTTAGAGAAAATATCGTTTTATGAGTTCTCTGTTTAACTACAAACGAAAATAAGCTCACTACAAACCTCTACTAACACATACGCACGTCTTTTAGCCACTTTCAACGTTTGTAGTAATCGCATTTTCATGTAATACGACTTCAAGGGGGAAATTTTCGATATTTTAGTGAAAATATCGTTTTATAAGTTTTCTGTTTAACTACAAACGAAAATAAGCTCACTACAAACCTCTAGTAACACCGACGTACGTCTTTTAGCCACTTTTATCGTTTGTAGTAACCGCATTTTCATGTAATACGACTTCAAGGGGGAAATTTTCAATATTTTAGTGAAAATATCGTTTTATGAGTTTTCTGTTTAACTACAAACGAAAATAAGCTCACTACAAACCTCTACTAACATACACGCACGTCTTTTAGCCACTTTCATCGTTTGTAGTAATCACATTTTCATGTAATACGACTTCAAGGGGTAAATTTTTAATGTTTTAGGGAAAATATCGTTTTATGCGTTCTCTGTTTAACTACAAACGAAAATAAGCTCACTACAAACCTCTAGTAACACCCACGTACGTCTTTTAGCCACTTTTATCGTTTGTAGTAACCGCATTTTCATGTAATACGACTTCAAGGGGGAAATTTTCAATATTTTAGTGAAAATATCGTTTTATAAGTTTTCTGTTTAACTACTAACGAAAATAAGCTCACTACAAACCTCTACTAACACATACGCACGTCTTTTAGCCACTTTCAACGTTTGTAGTAATCGCATTTTCATGTAATACGACTTCAAGGGGTAAATTTTCAATGTTTTAGGGAAAATATCGTTTTATGAGTTTTCTGTTTAACTACAAACGAAAATAAGCTCACTACAAACCTCTACTAACATACACGCACGTCTTTTAGCCACTTTCATCGTTTGTAGTAATCACATTTTCATGTAATACGACTTCAAGGGGTAAATTTTTAATGTTTTAGGGAAAATATCGTTTTATGAGTTCTCTGTTTAACTACAAACGAAAATAAGCTCACTACAAACCTCTAGTAACACCCACGTACGTCTTTTAGCCACTTTCATCGTTTGTAGTAACCGCATTTTCATGTAATACGACTTCAAGGGGGAAATTCTCGATATTTTAGTGAAAATATCGTTTTATAAGTTTTCTGTTTAACTACAAACGAAAATAAGCTCACTACAAACCTCTACTAACTCATACGCACGTCTTTTAGCCACTTTCAACGTTTGTAGTAACCGCATTTTCATGTAATACGACTTCAAGGGGGAAATTTTCGATATTTTAGTGAAAATATCGTTTTATAAGTTTTCTGTTTAACTACAAACGAAAATAAGCTCACTACAAACCTCTACTAACTCATACGCACGTCTTTTAGCCACTTTCATCGTTTGTAGTAACCGCATTTTCATGTAATACGACTTCAAGGGGGAAATTCTCGATATTTTAGTGAAAATATCGTTTTATAAGTTTTCTGTTTAACTACAAACGAAAATAAGCTCACTACAAACCTCTAGTAACACCCACGTACGTCTTTTAGCCACTTTCATCGTTTGTAGTAACCGCATTTTCATGTAATACGACTTCAAGGGGGAAATTTTCGATATTTTAGTGAAAATATCGTTTTATAAGTTTTCTGTTTAACTACAAACGAAAATAAGCTCACTACAAACCTCTAGTAACACCCACGTACGTCTTTTAGCCACTTTCATCGTTTGTAGTAACCGCATTTTCATGTAATACGACTTCAAGGGGGAAATTTTCGATATTTTAGTGAAAATATCGTTTTATAAGTTTTCTGTTAAACTACAAACGAAAATAAGCTCACTACAAACCTCTACTAACACATACGCATGTCTATTAGCCATTTTCATATTCGTTTTGCAATTTCGGGTGCTGCCTTTTTTCACGAATTTTTGATTTTTAATAAAAAATTTTTGGTTTTACTACAAACGAAATTACTTTCACTACTATCCACTACATACCTAAATCTATCAAAAGAGCCTAAAAAAAGCGAATTTTTTGAAAGTCGGGTGCCAAGTTCACAAAGCCCAATCAACTTGATGTATCCTAACAGAATATACCAATATACTTCGTATAACCCCTATACTGAACCTACTATCCAAGTACCTACGTCTCCCTCAAGGGCGCCCTCAATTCCCAACAAAACCATAGTAATTAGGAACCCATTTCCTTTCTCAGTGCCCTCAACATTGAGTATTGATCAATTATTTACGATGACAAACATGATCACGGACCTTCACAGACCCTCGTTACACTCCACTTTTTATTGAAGCAAAAATTTAGCGAACACAATGCGTATTGAAGTCCCCTTGTGTCGTAGTTGGGATGTGCCGTTAATAACATAACATCACGTTGTATGCCCCGAAGGGGTAGGCAGAGATGCACATATTATAGTACACTCACATTTCGCCATCAACCGGGAACAACTCCTGACTTCGTCCTACTAAGAATTCTCTAATGGAAAAAACCAATAACATTGCCCGACCCGGCACTCGAATCTCATGCTCAGGAGTTACGCTAAGCGACCACTAGACCAACAAGGCAGTTATTAGGTTTTGAGTTGTACAACAACTATTAAAAAGTGTTTTTAACCAACTTCAAAAAGGAGGAGGTTCTATTTTCGTCTATATGTATTTTTATTGACTCGTATTGGATCTAGTAGGTATAAAAAAGACCGGAGTATTGACATAGTATTTAAACTACTTTACTGAGGGTGTAAATTTGCTCCAAAAAATGCAGAAGTTTTTGTGAATCACGCAAGCTTTTACCCCTGTACTTGTGTGCAAATGAAAAACACGTTAACAAAAGGACAAAGCAACATATATTATAAATACACTTTAACATAACATACTCCCCGTATAAAAAGAACACGCTAAAACCTGTAAACAAACGTACCCGTGTCGACGATAGCCGATACATTCAGGCTAAATATGACGTGTGTAATACGATATATCGACAAAAACCGCTTAAAATTCTATACGAGAAAGGGACGTGCCCATACATACAACAACGGCGGTTAGGCTGCGTTCACATATGCGCGATTTTGCCGCGTGCGTGACGCGTGGTCTTAGACGTTTGGCACACTGTCCCGCATCACGCAGCGTAGCGCGGGAGTGCGTGTTCTTATATTACTTGTGTTAAAAACACGTTTAGTGCATCACACAGAAAACGCATTCACGCGCAGTGTTTTCTGTGTGATTTATTTAGGCGCCGGTCATTAATTACTTAAGACTATTTTTGTTAGTTTTTGAACCCCCCCCCCCATATATAAGGAAAAACAAAGAATAGGCACATCCTCTCCCCTACTGTTTAACATTTTCTTCGTAAAAATCGGTGATTTACTACGTTGCGGGGCAGTGTGCCAAACAACTAAACATAAGCTGTCCGAACGCGTACAGCACGCGTTGAAATCGCGTCATACACACGTTGAAACCGCGACATCTGAACGCGTTATTATTACGTCTCACAAAAACATGTTGTACCAACTTCTCCCTTATAACACCGTAGAAAAAACTCTTTTAAAAAGAATTCTTATTGTTAGCGTTGCTGGATGTTTTTTTTACTGCTCGAAATAATCTTTCAGCGGTTGTTAGGGTTTTTAAAATGACTTTAAAAAAAAAAATATATCAGTTTTTTTGTAATTTTTATACAGTGTGGTGATAACTTCGCCATTTTAATTATCCCCTTTTTTGTTTTAAAGAATAATCGTTCGATTTTGGCCTATGTAAATTCAATAACGATTCCTACTATGTATTATACCGAAAATAAACCGTGCAATATGACTTCGAACAAAATGATGGATTCGAACTTCGAACAAATTGGAGGATTAATATTAATACTCAAAGTAAACATACAATTTTTAAACCAAAAGGCTTAACATCCCGTATGAAATATTAAAAAAAAACAGATGACCCTTTTTACGTCCCGCAGCATAGTAAAATACTACGTTCGCAAATAAATGGATGCTCATCCACAATAAAATAACATACAATCTTACTACCGGTAAATAAAAAAAGCATTGACAATACTAGAATACGAAATTAAACATTCTTCATCCGTTATGTTTACATTCTGACGCCACAACTCACCAGGTGCATTGACCATCTGTCTCGTATACTTGACACTGATATCGGGGGTTCGATCCCGACAAGGGTTTGTCAAACACGGGTCGAGCGGCCGTTGTAAAGTACCGACATGCCCAAATTTGTCTGTCTTGACAGTCACGGTGTAAATTGAAAGCCTTTGTTGTATTGGTTTAGGAGGATGCTATGGTAAATGTATGTGGTCGGTTAGGAATACCATTCTCTTGCTTTACTGGGAAAAAGAGGAGCGTGGGCCCGATGGGCAATCATTAATAGAGGAAAGGGCCCGAAAATGAAATACTTAAACGAATTCTTAAAAAATCAGTGCAAGTTTTGTTTTTAATTATAACTCACTAGCTGCGCCTTGCGGTGTTACCCGCTACATTTTTTCTATTTTTTATATTATTGTAAAGTTTCATTAAAATCCATTCAGTAGTTTTTTACGTGAAAGAGTAACGCACCATCCATCCATACCTACAAACTTTCGAAAAAAAAATTGAAAGTAGGTAGGTACTAGGTCTTCCTTAACAGAGAGGAATTTGTTCAACAGTAGACGTCTTCCAGCTGATGATGATGACTAGGTGTCTACTTATACCTGAGTATACCCAATCTGTCTTCAGCAATAGATTAAGTAAAAATGAAAGACAGAAATAACGTTCTGCACTCCTGTCAACACCTTGTCACGTAGACTAAATCTTATTTTAAGTTAAAAAAACATAAACATAACATCACGCCTGTATTCCCCGAAGGGGTAGGCAGAGGTGCACATATAGTACACCCACATTTCGCCAGTTATATTTTAGGTCCCAATGTAATAGGGGGCGAGCCTATTGCCATCAACCGGGCACAAATCCAGACTCCGTGCTGCTACTGAGAATTACCCAATGGAAAAACCCAGTAACACTTTGCCCGACCCGGGATTCGAACCCAGGACCTCGTGCTCAGCAGTCGCGCTTAGCGACCACTAGACCAACGAGGCAGTCAATATAATATTAAGTTAAACTCGAAGAAATAGACATATGTATTTCGCGAGACAATATATTTATTTCACAAATAACAATGATTCACATCACATCCGTACAATAAGCCACCGCACAGCTAAACATCCGTTGGATTCCGGTAACGGATGCGACGCGATTGTTTCAACTGCGGCTTTGATTTACAAAATGTTACCCCTTCCATCCCCTTTTGTTCAAACCGACATGATTTATGCTCGGCATCTCAAATCTGAACATGCTGACTGCCTCTGAAAAGGTAGATGGTATCTTAATTTGCAAAGATAAATTACTTAAATAAGATACGTTGAAGTGGCAAAAGAATGAGTATTTTAGAGACTATTTTATTTCAACTTTTACTTGGTTTGTGTATACCTTTCTACCTATATTTTACTCCTGTGTTTTATGCGGGAGGCCTTTGTTCAACAGTGGACGTGTTCCGGCTGATGATAATGTAGAATTTAAAGCTATTGTCAATAACTGGACTCAATCTATTACATTTTGGTCATTGAATAAAATAAACAAACAGTTTATTGGTACAATACAGACACATATTACGTTAAAAAAGCTAAATAACTTAAAAACATGAAGTAAGTAAGAAAGCGAAAAGGATTGGTTAGGTATTTGTCTGGCAGTTGTACCAATTAGGTGCACTTTAGCATTTGTCCGACATCTAGCGGCTGACCTAATTTTTTGTTGTCTTCTTAAAGTACTTAAATATGATATTATAATCGTAACATTGGTACCAGCCTGTGCTTCGTCAGTAGGTACCAAATACCCATTGATAAAAATAAATGAATAAATCTGTTCCATTCTAGGTCACATCACAATGACTGTATAGGTACTATAATCTATTGATATAAACAAGTAAATTCCCAAAACAATTCTCATAGAGAAAGTTTAATAACACTTTGACATAATATTAAACATTCTGACATTTGTTGCAGGTATGTCCCCGGTTCTGCAAGAAGCAGATAAAGAGAGTATGTAAGTTATACGCAAAAGTTTCTTGAAATTCGCCTGGTTGGCTAATAATCTGTAAGTATGTCGCAGCAAGAACATTTTTTTTAAACGATGTCCCACACTGGGAATTTCTCCTGTACCGTGGGTGCGTTTACACAAACGTGAAATATCACATACACAAACACGGGACAAACATCTGCGGATCGCACAATTTTTTGTCCGAACTGGGCGTGGCGAGGTTTATATTTTTCATACTTAACAGGTAGGACATGTAGGTATGTGTGTATGTCCTGTGTTAGTTTTTATCTAGGTTCTATTCACGAAATCTAATCGCTTATTATGAGATCTATAAGTAGACCTTGATTGCGAGCCTATCGCCTTTAATCGGTTCCACTGTTTTCAAACAAAGATGCTATAGGTATACCCTTGTAATTAAATCTATTCTCATTACAAGACATTCATAATTAAAAACGCCATTAAACCGGAGATGCGTCGCTTCGTTGCAATCAATTATAATGTACAATAAAGTATCTATCTATTATCGCTCACACCGTAAATTAATACAACCATAATAGAAGTAGGTCTGCGCCAACTGAAGTATGTTCACTGTCAAAGTTCATCACGATAAAACCCTTTGATGTGCGAGAGTTTACCGACAGAGCAAGTGCCGTCAGCTTTGCTCGAAATTATGGAGTCTTTGCGTATATTCGGCTACGAAATAACCCGAAAATTCGCGTCGTGATAAGTGCAACTTAGGCATTACGTCACACATGCTCGAATATTTTTGAATCTCCAAATGATATGTCAAAAGTACGATACGTAGATACGTCAATTAAGCTAACAAAATGAACAAGAAAAGTGTTCAGAACTCTGATTTCGAACTGCGCTAGTCTTATGTCAAATCGGACAACAATTGTGCTACCTAGGGCTACAATTGTCCCCTTTTTGAGTCTTCAAAATGAGCGCGCTAGTAATATGTCTGTACTTTTTAGAAATCATTGGGATCACCCAATTTTTTGTAACGGGATCGACCCAGCTGGCAGATCAGAATTAGGACCAATTAGGTCGTACCTTCTCATTCCATATAATTTTAGCTCAGTCTATTTCTGTCTTACTTTTTAATATTGACACGATTAGGCATAGAATTAGGACCATCTGAACTTAATTGTTCCCACTTATTCTTTGAGAACAGATGTCTGATTAAACGAATTGTTATCACGTCTCAAATAGGATCATGACCTTTTTAAAGACTTTGTAAAGCAATTTATTCTCGAAGCCCCTAGATTTATTCGATTAAATTGGTGTATATTTAGGATTTAGATTATAAAAGAAAGTTTCTTAGATAAATCTGATCTGATTAAAGTTCATTTTAAAAGATTTGATTTTGTTTTAAAAGTTTTTTTTTGGGACTCTTTGCACTCTTTACTTATTATGTTTTAGTTTTTATCTTATGACAACGTCACATCACGCCTTAAATTCCATCAAGGAGTAGGCGGAGACGTTGAGTATCCACCCCATGTTTCGCCAGTTATGTTATACGTGCCAATGTAATAGGGGTGAACCTATTGCCAGCAACCGGGCACAAACCCTCAACACTCCGTGCCGTTACTGACTTACACCAAGTCTTTTTATGTGCTTATCTATGTTAGAAACATTAAAATTAACTCTTGATACTAGTTTGACTGCGGCGGATGGCATTGTTTAAGGGAGGCTTATACCCAGCAGTGGGATATAGCTGTGGATAATGATGATGAGTATTTTGAGGAGGTCACTAACACCTGAAACCTTATACACACTTAGTTAATTTACTTACGTAGGTGTACACAATTATTAAAATGACTAAGTAGATCATAATGTATATGCTAAAATAATATTGTACATTAATTTCTGAACGTATCAAATCTCAAGATCAAAGACAAACATTTGAAAGCTGCTGAATAAATCTTATTATATATCCAAAATGAATTCATTACTTTCGGTTATTTTTAAATATATTTTTAAAAGTACCTACGTACTAGTAACTACCATGCTGATAACTAGTTGAATTAATAGAAATCCCATCATCCTTGTTATCGTTAATGGGGGGAGGAAGGTGACCTCTTTCAAAAAGGTTCTTCTTATACATTTTGCTGCTCAAGGCCTAGCGCATAGCCTAGTGGCGAACCTATTGTCGTTCACCCATACTGTCATAGAATATACCACCCCCTTTCCTCCCGTGGGACATCTTTCGTCTGCTAATGATACCTTCAAAAACTAGTTGGCCTCTTACGACACAAGAAGAAAATTCCATTCTCAATCCATCCTCACTGATAAATAAACCGAGAATCCAAACAACAACAAAACATTTTCTTTAACAAAACCCCACTATTGTGTACGAAATTAGATTTCCCATTTCACGATATTTTCTGTCAACAAAGCGCTCATTATCGACACAGCCGGTTATTATTTTACCACAATAATAACGTATAATGGAGGCCGGCCTGGCAAAGTAAGGAAATTTATGTTTCTTGCAATTATCGGGCGAACCCACAATTTTATTAAACCACAGAAAAATATGGTTACTGGCAAAGCGTTGGGGCATTCCATTACCATACAGTGAGACTCTGTCCGAAGGTTTTTTACGTCGGCGTTGTGAATTGCAAATGAGTTTTTGTTACATTTCAAAGGATATTTTTTATCGTTTGGGATTTTAATTAATGTTACAGCTATATGTTTTGTGTGTGTAGAACTGTGGAAGATGGGCGGGGTTGTGGATGGATGGTACATAGCGAAAATGGTGATTTCTTGTTCAACTCCGTCGCAGTGTTGGTGGAACTCTGACGATATGGTCGGTCCACCTGGTGTGAGGCCTGCCAACACTGCCTTTTTCAGCTTAACTTTTGGACTAGCGTATTACACAGGAGACATACCTAAATGCACAAATGTTTGCCAAACAGGTGCACTCATTAACCCTTTACCCACAGAGCCCGATGAGACGACAATCCGACCCAACCCCAGAGTACAGGCTAGGTTTATAACAGCATACGGTAATGACATTTTTCGGGTACATCCATATAATTATCTCGGGGACCCAAAATCACATCCGCGGGTCAAAATTACGCAGAGGAAATACCCTATTAACACGTTTTTATTTCCTTAGCGACCATTCAGAACTTATGGGGTCATTACAGCGCCGGCGTTTAAAATAATTAGTAGAGGTTTAACCCTTTCACCGCTGACGTGTATGGACGTCCCACGTTAATATCTCAAATGCTGCGTGATACGACAATTTATTACTGAAAGCGTTTAAGGGTTTTCGTTTCAGTAATTTTTTCATAGCGTAACATCCCGCTTTTATTCTTTAAAGGGTTAAGCTGGGATTTATAGTACCTATACTGATTTCGTCAGTTATATTCTTGGTTATATGTAACAGTGCAAGCCTATTTTCCTTAATCGCTTACAATTCTAGAGTCCGTGTTGATACTGAGAATAGCCTAGCAGAAAGATTCAAATCTTTATTCGACCGAGGAATCCAAGCCAGGACCTTACGCTCTACAGTCGCTTTTTGCAACCACTAGACCAAAGAGGCAGTATTTATTCATATTGATCACAAACTACCAGAGCGTATTAATCTGCATAAGTTTAGGTTGAACCCAACAAGTGTCAATGTGACTTTGTCAATGTCGAACGTCCTACTTTCTTTGTTACTATAGTCTCTAGACACCACTGAAGGGTAATTATGTCTAATAAATTTTAATGGGTTAGGCTCGTCCCATATTTCATAATAAACTGTAACATATGAGTAGCTGATGGCTATAATATATTCTCCTGACAGAATTTCGGCCACGGCGGCCTATCTCATTTGAGATTAGCCAACTACGCAACAGTTATTGTAGTGCACAAGTATGCGCGCATACACAGGTGTACCTACTCCCTATTCCCTCACTCTCATAGTCCGATTGAATGGTAGACCGTTACGAATGGAGAGATATCAGGCGCAGAACCAACGGTTTAACGTGCCTTCCGAAGCACGGAAGGATTTTTACATATAAAAACGGTCACTCATTACAAGGCCAACCGCGGCTAATACGGCTTAACCTTGCATATCGGCTGATCTGCGAGGTAGCTACGTGTCAATGAGCCCTAAAAAACATGAAATATCACGAACAACTGCCAGGATAACACAAATTTTAGTCTTTTGCGGAAATCGATCCCGCAGCCCAGCAGTTAAATTGCTTAGCCATTACGCCACTATTACATTAATGCGTTATGTAAAGTGTAAGTAGAGAGCCTCTAGATTGACGACGCTTAAGTACGTACGTCACCCTGGACGGTCAACCTCGCTACCATCCTTGTTGACTGACCAATCTCTACACCACGGCATGACGTATTCCATGTGGCTGTTGGCTCATGCCGATACGAAGTAGCAGTACTAGCTGTGAACTGTAACATATCAGATAATGTGTGGCTGATGGCTATATTATAGTAGATATACAACCTTGTGGGTTATAAACATTTTTTATTCGTCACGTAACAGTTCCGCTCGCGACATCGCCGCATGAAATACTCATGATTGAAGGCTTCGGTCGTGTTAAACCAGTCGCACATTCCCAAAATATACACGGAATATTTCACTCTCACACTCGTAAATATACAGAAGTTAAGGGCCCTATGTGGATCCGATGGATCGTTTCGATCAATCGGATGATCATCGTGGCGATTGATCGCAAAGAACACTGTCGATTTATCGTCGATTCAAAATTACATTGCTTTTTCTTGTGATTTCCAATATCGTCCATTAACATCGTTCACATACATCGTCGTTTTGATCGGTCTAAACCTCTCTGTCTACCTCGTTGGTCTAATCATCCAGTGGTCACTGAGCACGACTGCCGAGCATGAGGTCCTGGGTTCCAAACCAGGGCCATGCAAAGGGTTAAGTACTGGTTTTTCCCATCCGTAATTCCCAGTAGCAGTACGGGGTCTGGAGTTGTGCCCGGTTCATGGCAATAGGCTCGCTCCTTACTACATTTGACTAATTACATACCAGGCGAAATATATAGGTAGGTGTGCTATAATGTGCACCTCTACCTTTTTGGAAATACAGGCGTGATGTTATTTTTCAGAATTCAAGACGACAAATCGTACAGTATGTTGGGCCCATTACATTTTGTGGGCGTCATATTGTGTTTAAAATGCAATTTTAATTTGGCGTTGGACTCGGCGGTTGTAGGGTTAAAACATTCAAGTAAAACTCAGTATTTTTTAAAAGGAAACTGCGTTTATAAAAAGGTTTTGTAAAAAAGTTGGTGTGAGTCGCCTCGCCTCTAATAATGTACGCAGTAGTGTAATTAATTAAAATTGCGACTTAAAGCATACTTATTTAGTAAGTATATTTGCTTTCGTAATCTATCTCACAGAAAACGCACATTAAATGAGATTAAAACACATTTTCACATTCAAGTAATAATTTTACTAACCGCACTGGAATTTCTCTTCGCAAACAAAAGTAGCACTAACTATTGAACAGCTCCAATACTTCCAAGTATTTAAATTCAAATTGTTTTATTTCACATAAACCTATTACAGGCGCTTATGAAACGTTAGGATGCTAGTTGCACGGTTTTCACGGCACAATTTTTTTATAAACCCAAAATACCATAAAAACCAAAGAATTCTCTAAACAACATTTCACAGCGTTAAATCCCCATCATTTCCCGCTAACCTGAACAACATCAAAGGCATGCACCTCTTTGGCTCGACATACCTTCACTGTATTAACGCCAAACGGTACTTCACTTAAATAAATCCACTCCGATATGATCTAAGTAACCGTGTTCTGATACTTCGTGACTGCACTCAAGACGCGGCCACTAGCACGGACCCCTAGGCGAGAGAAACTCGACCCTATCATCAACAAATTAAGGGCTATCAATAAAACTTTCAGGGTCGAAGTGGCTGGTCTATCATCGCCGGTAGACGTACGTGGCCAGTATTTTAAATCTATAAATATGTTTTTCATATTCACAAACTGTTTCTGTCGTGATTGTACATGGTTGTCGTGTGTAATTGTTGTTCAAGATATCGTGATGTTACTGTTTATTTTATGATTGTTTTGTGCGGCGCGTGTCCATTAGGCGACAATGATAATTGTAGACCTCCCTTGGTAATTTTACTTATTTAGATCGTAAACCGATTACGTTTCATTTAGATACAATCGCGTCTGTATTTTATATATTTTGTAGCTTCTGTATAACACACAATTCGCTTCACAATATCATCGAGTACATTTCAAATTCGAGATCCTTCAGTAAGTGATGTATGAATACATTATTCGATTTTGAAAATATAGCTGCTAATCTAATTCGACTGTCATGTGTGTTGATCTATTACTTATTGGCTGGTAACTATTTTCTTGTAATAAGATACCTACGTTATTCCACAAATTACCTTCGAAATTCAAGGGAATTATGCGGGAACGCGTCAATATAGGCAAGGTTAGCAAAACAAACAGTTAATACATTCTCACAAACTTATTGCTTTCTGATTAGTTACCGTAAGTTATAACCGAACATCAAACATTAGTTGCCAGTTCCTCAAACCTTATGATAAGCCTCTTACCACAACTGTGGAATCATCTAAGTAAACTTTGGATGCAAGATTTTGAGTAATGAAACGAAACCTCTCAATATATAAAGTTCTTCTGACCAAATTTAGGTCATGGCCTATCTCAGCTGAGAGTGGCCAATTACGCAGGTGATGTTATGTGTGCACAACACCACAAGAATGCGCGCAAACACAGTAGTAGTCCCTGTTCCTTCTCCCATAGTCCGAAAAGGCGGTAGACCTACACGACACGACTGGAGATCAGGTTCGAGTGCTTAACGTGCTCTACAACGACGTTTCGGGTCTTGACATGTGAAACCAGTCACCCATCACAAGGCTGATCGCGGCGAGCACAGCTTGACTTCGCAAATCGATACATCAGCGTGGTAGCCACGCAGCTACGACTATAATATCCCAATTTCAACTGTAACTGACTGCTTAACAGATATTAAGTGTATAGAAACAAGAATATTCGTTTGTTTCCTTATCCTTTAAGTCCGATGAGATGGTTATTCAAAGGTATCAAAGAGGGATACAGTGTAGGAACAATGGTAAGCCACATGTTCAGCATGGCAGGGAGAAGTTCGACGAAGGCTGCCGCAGAAAGCGTTTACTTAATGTCGCAAGTTGATGCGCACAGTTATGTAGCTACCAACGTCTTAAATATCCTCTAAATACTCCAGATTATTCAGAAGCCTCCCCACTGAAACTCTTATCAACATTTTAAAAGAACCTTTCCAGTAAACGGAAATTTCACTTCGAAACAAACAAGCATGCCATTTTCAGTTTCAACTGAACATCTGAAGCAAGATTACATAATCTTGTTCCATTTTCCTCATCATCCAAAAGACGAGGGATCCGACAGATCCTGGGCTCAAACAAGCCAACAATTCATTTGTCCGGATTATGCTAGACTAGAATATACTTGTTTGAACAAAAGTCATCTGATAAAATGAGTTTAGTTTCAACGATGGTGCTTAGAGCTTAGGCGCGAGAAAATTAATTTTGATGAAGTAGGCGTTTTGTTTGGCATATTTTGTTGGAGTATGGAAGTTTTGTAAGTTGAAGGATACATGAGTAATCATGATCTCAAGATGTAAGGAGAATTTTTGAAGGACTTTGGCAGCATTGTTTAAATCCAAGTCTTTCAAATTTTGTCTGATCAGCAATCTACGGGAAGAATTGGGTAACTAATATTATACTAACCTTAAAGAAATTACAGGCTGGTTTGAATGTGTCTTAATGCGGCAACGATGACTATCATGTTGTCGGAAACATGGCAATAATCTAGAACAGATATTTATAACAAAATCTAGGTGTGCAATAGTGCACTTCTGGCTTCCTCAGCGGAAGATACAGGCTTGATAATATACATCAAAGTGCACCTTGCACACACGTGTGAAATGAATGTTTTGGCGGCTGTTTGCACACCCATATTCACTGTAATATTTCCGGCGTAGAGATGGCTGATCACGTTGCGATACGCCTCCATGATAGTGGGCATTATTATAACCGCAATTCCACACGCATGCGCATGCAAAACACATTATATTTTTCTAATACATCTTAACTTCGCGCGCAGCATTCATCATCACTCTGTCACCGCTACAATCTTTTCCCTCCGTAAAACCTACTAAAGTGCCACATAAATACGTACGTATCGGCAATAAATTTGAATCTACCCTACGTTTTGTACAGCTACCCTCCACTTAGGGCCCTGCACAATAAGTCAAGTCCTAAGCAAAGTTGGGGTGCCATCCGAGTATTAAAGATATTCCAGAACATCGATAAAGTTAGGGGATGAAATAGAGTTATGAGACGGGGAATATTTTTATTTGTTTGATAATGCCCAATTTTGATGCTTGAGTTTGGGAAGAAATATTGTGGGGACCAGATGAGAGCTTCTTATGCAACGTACTATGGAATTGAAGTATGTCTGCTATGAATATTTATGTTGTTCAAAACTATATATTTATATTAAAAGTACACAAAACAGTATTTTAATCACAAAAGTGTATTTCAAAGACTGTAGCCTTTTTATGCACTTATTATTAGCAACACAGAGACTCTACGAGTGCAAGATGCTACATGGACAGTCAGCCACACTCCAACCTGGCTAGCTAATTCTTATTTCTACATGATTCTAATCTATTGGATAGTTCATGTCAACGTGATAGGGAACCATAAAAACCCTGTTTACCAGCAATTTCGTTCAGCTTGATAAGAGGCTATTTCAGTGAAACACTGCGTTGTCCAACGCGAGCCTAAAATGTCAGTCCAACTTTTTGTAATTAAAACGGAGTTGTGGACCAGAAACTTTTTGTTTTTAATTTTTAATCGTCCAAACGTCCATGTCGCTGTAATTAGAGGCCCCATCTTGACCCAAAAGTGGCGTAAATCAGATGTACAGAACATTTTTGTTTGAGTTAAAAAGGTTACGCGCGAGTGAATTAATTAATTTGAAGAGGTCGGGGAAATAGACTTAAAGGTCCATTGTATGTGCTGTTTTTAATAAAGATAAGTTAATTGTTTGTTTTGCATGGAATGTTTACATTCACACTCTTTGTGCTTTTGGCTCTGTTGACTGCAGCATCTATACAATAAGCAAGTGCTGCCTCCACGAGTGACGATACTTAAGTACGTCCGGCGCTCCCTGGACGGTCAACCTCGCTACCATTCTTGTTGACTGACCAATCTCTACACCACGGCATGATCTATTCCTAGCTATTGGCTCATGCCAAACCACATTGAAAATGTATCACGTAACAATATAATTGGTATCGTCTCTGTGTTCCAATGTATTTAGAATAATCACTCTTCTTAGGACTTCAACAAATCTATGCATTACTTCACGGAGCTATCCCTTCCTAACAAAGCTCACTACATAAAACGTTTACTCACGTCTACCTTCCAACTTCCAACACGCCCAGGAATTCTGATCGCATCAAAATATTAGCCGGCAATTCCGCCACTACCCGCACTTATCCTGAAAACATTAGCATTCTTATGTAAGGAGGAACTCTTTCGTCAGTTCTATCGCACGTAATAATCATTGCATTCGCCCCGCATTGAGGAAATGGCCCCGATTGGTGCAGGACTGAGTGGGGCGGAATAGCGGAATGAACAGCACTTAATGTTAAAAAACTTTGACCATTTAGAATTTTTGTTTTTGTTTAAAAACCGATGCCTTAGGAATTACTTTTGTATCGTGAATGCGTTTCACAAGCATAGAATATCACACACAAACACTCGGGACAAAAATCAGCGGATCACACAATTTTTTGTCCCTTGTGGGAATCATACCTGCAACCCCTAGCGAAGCAGTCCAATCGCTTAGCTTGAGGTTGTCAAATTAACCTTACACTTGGATTAATAGTAAGAAAATAATAGAGCAATAGTCGTATCGCCTCCGCCGGTCACCGTACTCATAGTGTCTGGTCTGGTCCCTATAGACATATCGAAGGGCCTTTATAGTTCCTTTGTGTGTTACAATCCCTACGAGGGAGGGTCCGCTACGGTATTGGGTATGTGTATTTTATTGATACCAGTTACGGATTTCAATACACTTTCCTGAAATTCTTTGATGTATTGTGATTGATATTGGAGTTTGTTAAATTGTAGACGTTTTGGTTAGATAGAATTACCCTGTCTTTGCCTTCGCACAGTCGGCAAAATTATGGTTTAATTTTCTAGACTTTTTAGTATGTATTTATCTATTTAAAATGCGTTAATCCATACTAATATTCACGACTAAAGCACTGGACGGATTTTGATGAAATTTGGCATGTAGAAAGTTTTAGATCCGAGAAAGGACATAAGTTACTTACAGCGGGCGAGGCCGCGGGCAAATACTAGTTTTAGTTAATTATAAATGTATCTAGAATTTTTTTTCACCTATGATAATACATTTCGATTATTGAGAGAACATTGCTGTCGAATTGCGCTAAATATAAGTAATGCTCATAGAAACATCTAACGAAGTTGTTTTTCGTTTCCAATAAATACCAGCTTGTATATATGTATACACGAATTCACAATTTAATATCAGGTACTCGTACATGAACAGTAAAAAAGAAACGTACTCTTGTACTGTCTGGCAGATAAATAAGTATATGTAAGCCTCAATAATATTCGCCCTTTTCAATTTTCTTGGAACCCTTAACAAAGGCCTGGCGTTGCTCTTTGATATACGTGACAATTTTGTTTCGTTCGAAATTATAATGGTTGATGTTAAGCCAAGTACTCACTAGCGAACTGTAACTAGATATAATCGTTGCACGTCACTTTGTTAACATCATAGTGTGTATAGTCTTCGAGTGGAAAGGGCTGTGGTCGCTATAATGAACAGCCCCATTACCATGTAAATATGGATGGATGTTTGTTACTCTTTAACATAAAACTGCTTAATGGATTCTAACGAAATTCATATGGAGGTAGCTGACACCCTGCATTAACACATATGCTACTTTTTATCCCGAAAAAATGTAGTGGGTAAGGAACACCGCGGGGCGCAGCTAGTTAATTATAATTATCAGCCGTTGACAGCGGGTAAGGGATACACCTCACTTTCCTTTTCCCATTGTCCTCTGTCACCAGTCCCATCACATCCATGACATATAAAATCATAATCATTCGTTATATAAAGGTAGACATATGAGTCACGTACCTAATGGTATGTGATTACCTCTCCCCATGATCAATCGGAAAAATGACCTTTTGTGCGCTCTGGAATACTAAACAGGGCAGGATCATACTGCTATCATATTTGGAAATTCCTATTGTGCTTCCGCAAATATTACTGCGTAAATGCTGTATTAGCGAGAAAGAAAATTCGTCTTTTTACTGGCTGTTCTTCCTATCTAGCCGCCTTTATAAATTTTGGCAAAAGACGCAGACTGATTGTCGCAGTGCCTAAGTTACTGTTAGCCGCTAAGAGTTGATGGTTCTATTCTCGCACAGGATGAAAAATTGTGTAATACGTAGATGTTTGTCCCGAGTGTTTAGGTATGTGATATGTTGGTATGTGCTATTGTTTGTATGAGTTGTTGTGTGTGATTCATGTTTGTGAAACGCACCCACGATATACATGAGTCTTAGTTTGGGGCAAAAAAAATGAAAACTTATATTCTTATAATAAAACGTAGACCCTTTCGCCATCAACCGGGCACAAATCCAGTGTCCGTGCAGCTACTGAGAATGGCTTAATGAAAAAACCTTATAAGGACGACTTAATAAGCTGTGAACTATGAATGTATCAACTCCAGACAAAAGAGAACCTTGATCTATCCCTACGAGGATTAATTACATGTATGTTTTATGTATGCATCAACGACTCATATTAAAATCGATCTATTCATTTGGAAGCCATAAAGTCTAAAAGAGACAGAGGTTTAACTAACCCCCCTCTGTTTAATGAAAGGAAAGTAAAAATCTTCAAGGATCTTAAGACACAACTTTATAACTATACTTAGATATATCCGTACGCCGTGTCCTACAAGATAACTTCAAGCTTAACTAATGAGGCGCCTCGCCGGTCCGCTGGTAACTAGATAGTGCCTTTACGTAGTCTAACTTAAACGACTTCATCCTTCCTCGGCATACTTCCAGTTGTTATGTGTTGCCAGATTATTATGGTGCAATTACCACGGAGTTTCTGAATTGGTTTGGTATATTTTTGGGCGTTTCAACCGGTAAGAGTCTGTCATATCCCTCCGTTCATCTCAAGCCGGAGTAAGTCCATGCGGACTTCCCCTCTAGTCATCGTCAGCTGGAAGATGTCCACTGTTGAACAAAGGCCTCCCCCTTAAGTAAAAGGAGGGGTTGCCATAATCCCCACGCTTGGCAAGCGGCTTGGGGATCGCAGTATTGGTAGTGAAGTTACAGAAGACGCTGCTGCCCATCTTCTGGATTTTCCCTTAGTCGCCTCTTACGACACCCACGGGTGGAAAAGGGGTGGTCAATTCTAGACCGAATACCACACGGCACGACTTCCCCCCCAGTAAAAAAGGGAAATTAATAGTACCTACATGGGATGTAAGCACAAGTCTTTGATGTAGGTAGTTGGCTAGTCTCAGTTGCAATTAGCCGATGTAACGACGGAAATTCGGTCAAGAGGACAAGACACAAACATGTGTACGTGCAATGGGCGGTCTTATCGCAATCGACATCATTCTTCATTAATCAAACTCGATCATCAATTAATACGCCCATCCATTCTTTGGCCATTAAGACAAATACTTAACGTATTTAGCACATAATTAAAAAGCAATTTAAATAATGAATGGTTAATTGTCTTGAAGTAGAATGTGCGCCTCTGTATTGAAGGTTATGGGTTCGAGACCCGAATTTATGAGAATTAGATTTTTTAGTCGGCATATTAAGAATGAAAGTATTAGCTCATTCTTAATATGCCGTTCTAGCTACAGTAGATCGAAGGGCGCTTTCCCCTTTCAGAAATCATTTTACTTATAAACTTTGTTCAGACAAAATGGTAGCTGCAACAGTCCTGCCACACCCACAACGATATCATTAATATAAGTGGGCGAATTTCTACAAATTCATGGTGCTCAGAACAAATGACATCGCATCATAATACTTCCAACAAATTGAAACTTTATGTCCGACCGTTCGCGTAATTTAAATGTACAGTCGTTAAAGTACAATTTCTTTTACTTGTATATCTTAACAAGATCGCTGCGCACCAAATAACGTTATATTGTGGGAATTATTGACGTTTTTATTGTGCCTGAACTCATTCAGTAAGCTTTTTTGATAGAAAATACTTTCCGAAATTGAGATGAAGGTCTAATATGAGCTAGCATTGCAGGTCATTTTCCGGTGTGGAAGCGAGACGTCGCGCGCGCTGTGTAGTGCAGCGTCTCGCTTCTACAGTAAGTTCAATGCTAGTTCATGGTAACCCGCAAGAACGAATTTTGACTGTTGAATAAATGCGTGACTTCGTGTATGTAACATTGTATGCTAATGACAACTAGGAGAAATGTTTTCTTAGACTTCTGTAGGGATGAACGCGACTGACTAGCCACGCAGTCTCAGTTGCACCCATCTGGTAGGTCTTATCGTATGGTTGGTGAACAACCTGGTGTCTGAGTTTAAACCGGCTGCAGGCCTCTGACATGGCTTTACACACCGTTGAAAAATCTCTCAGGTGTGCCGCTTCTTCTCGATGTTTCAGGAATCGTTAGTTATTTAATATTATTATATGTATGCCCGTATCGTCCCACTGCAGGGCAAAGGCCTCCCTTCTCTTCTTCCACTTGTCCCTATCTGCCGCCACGCTACACCAGTCCTTTAGGTAGGAGTCTAGTTCAACACGCCATTTTTTTCTCGGCCTGCCACGAAGTATTTATTCCTTTCTTTTTATGGTATGTTATCTTATATAGGATATAAAAACTAGGAAAAAACCACGAATATGTAATACCAACTGAAAATCCTTTCAATCATAACCTAAAAATTGGCAATTCCACACATAAAACAGTTTCATCAACTATAAACCTACAGTATTAATGCAAATCGAGATTGGATCCGAACTCATTGGCACTAATTGGGAAAACGCTTATCGTGACACGGATTTATCAGGAAAAACTGTACAAACATGGATATTAATTAACAGTGGGCTTTAATTTGTTCGCGTCAAAGAATGAAAATAAAACAGACACTTCTAACAAGATATGTGGTTATATCGCAGAGCAGTCGATCTGCGAGGTTAAGCCGTGCTTGCCGCGTTCAATCTTGTAATGGGTTACCGGTTACACTCCTTCGAAGGTACGTGAAGCCGTTAGTCCTGCGCCGGATCTCTCTCCGGTTGTGTCGGTCTACCGTCCCATCGGACTATGAGAGTGAGGGAATAGGGCGTGCACATGTGCTTTCGCGCATACTTGTGCACTATAATATCTCTTGCGTAGGTCGCTTGTCTGCTGAGGCAGGCCGCCGTGACTAATATTCGGTCAATAGAACAAGTAATACAGGCGAACTGTGTACCTAACTTTACATACCTTTTTTTTTTTGTTTTCGGGGAACCTTCAAAAGGCACCCAGTCCCTATGGGGTAGGGACTGGGGAGTGTGGGATTTCTACCTCATTAAAACCACCCTGGTGGTCACCATCTGCCCAAACAAGGGGACCTCTAAGAAGACCAACTCCGGAACCTCCAACTTTACATGCCTACGCCTGCTATGAAATGTTAAATTACGTTATAATTAAATCGTTATATGTAATAAATGCGTACATATCCTCCAATAGCTATTAATTTTACTTATTACGCAGTAGTAACATCTACGGTAGTTGTTATCCGCTTAGCAACAAGCATTGTTGAGCCGAGATAATATGCTTGTTCCAACGGTAATCGCCCTGAGGTATGTCGGCGAACGACGGAAATCTTGTTACTATACCCTCTTCAGAACATCATTTAATGTAGCTGTAATGTTTATTAAAAAGATAACTAAATTAATACTGTAATGGTAAATAAGGTGCAATTATAGCGCCTCCACGTGTGTGCCTACCAAAGTACGTTCGGCGCACTCTGGGCAGTCAGCCTCGCTACCATCCTTGTTGACTGACCAATCTCTACACTACGGCATGAACATGACTGTCTGTTTCCTTAGACATAGCTTTGTCTCATACGAAGAAGTGGAAAACTTGTGTTTGCTCGAACAAAAGCTAAGTTCATGAAGAAGAAATTAATGTAGAAAAGCTAAATTTTAATTATGTCAGCTATCACGAACATATTTGTGATTGTATACGTTTTGTCTCTTACTTTTATTTTTTTTCCCTCAATAATATGTGGACAATGTTGTGGGTTACATGATTGCAATTTGAATGTATGAACTTATTGTATAGATTTTAACGTGTAACTGCTTTTTGTCCCTTACAAATAAAATAAAAATAAAATAAAAGAAGTATATATTTTGTTATATAACTCATTTATATCGGTCATTACAAACCGCTGCATCAAACCTACACCTAGGCACTTATAACCTCAGTACGTACCAACATTACTCAACCATGTCCTTCTGAGGCGTGACTAACTGACCGCCATATACAGAGCTGTTTACTAAGATCTAATTTAACCTACTTCTGCTGACTAAACGGACAAGAACGTGAGACAGCATACCTAAAGAGATAGCTTTAAAAATAAATCAACGTTGCTTGAAGACAAAGAAATATAACGTTTGAATGTTATGGTGTTTACAAGAGAAAGGATTTTAAAAGGAGGAAAATTTATTAGATTTTTCTTTGATGCACATAGCACGGTGTTATTTCTGCATCTATAAGGTTGGGAGACTGGGAGAGAATGCCTATGGCATTAAATCCGTCTCTGTACATTTTTTGTTAATTTGTGCATAAATAATAAATAAATATCGGCGTGAATTTCTAAACTGTGTTATGCTGTTTGAATATCATCAGTACTTAGTATGGCATGAAAAAGGTAAGTGTCTACTTATAAAGGTTTGTATGCCTAAAGATAGAATGTACAAGGAGTCCCGAACTTCTAACATCTTATTGTATTATAGGTATAACTACAATCTATATTATTTACAAATGAAGTCTTCTATTCTCTTCTAACGAACATCATAGTAGAAACGAGATACTACAGAACTTTTGTTAAACAGCTCTGAATTTAACTTAGATCAGCTTTCAATTCGTTTGACGATCAGTATTTCAAAGTTTACTGTGAAATCTGTGAATTAGAATAAACTTTGTAAAGACTCGAGAACTTTGCAAGTACGCTGAGCGATATCTTATGAAGTAAGGAAAGAGTGTGTAACATTACTCAATCCATATAAGATGAGGTGGGATTTATTTGAATTCATGAGCTTTGCGTAGGTATTTGATTTTTTTATGTATATCTATGATGATATTTAGAGTTATGCTCGATTTTCTGTGTTTCATATCGATTCTACACTGAGGCGTAAAACTAAATTAAACAAAAATCCAAGAATACACTATTTTTAAAATCGTGGTTTAAAACGTATGAAAGTATTACATCATCAACATCAGCTTTTATGTGACCCACTGAGCATAAGCCTCCCACTATACTTACACAAACATTGCAAGTTACAAAAAAGCTTGTAAAAAGTACGTAGAGCTTTTCGCCTTATACTTAAACATAACATCATATGTTTAAATATAAAGCGAAAAGCTCTACGTACTTTTTTTATACGTACGCCTTATATTTCAACAGTCAAAATATACAAAAAGTCTTAAAAATAACCCAAAGCAAAAACAAACTCGCTAAACAGCAATGTTTTACAACAAATCCTAAGGCTTATCGTCCCTTAATCAAGCAAAAAAACAACCGTAATTTAAAAAGATTATTCCGTCAAGTGAATGCATGACAGCACAGCCCTAAGTTGTCACCCCGTAGCGTCACTTATTCGCTCTCAAGCTTTGCATAATTTAACTTGCCAAGATATTTTGAAAAGGAAAAAAAAATATTACAAAGCACATAATAATAACAGCCTATAACTGTCCCACTGTAGGGCAAAGGTCTCTTTGAATAGAGAAGGATTGAGCATTGATCACCACGCTAGCTCACTTCGGCTGGTGATTTAAAAAACTAAAACAAAGAATAATAAATAACAAGGAGGCGCGGATCTAAAATAGGACAAACGGATAAAATTACGACTACCACAATGTTAGAGACTGTGCCTTTAAATTAATTTTGAAATAATTTTATCGCTGGTCCTTTGGAACGTAGACGATTTTTGTTTCTTTTAATTATAAATACATACATAAAGTCACGCCTATTTCCCAGAGGGGTAGGCAGAGACCACGGATTTCCATTTGCTACGATCCAGACATAATTCACTCGCATGAAAATCCTCATGCATTCGCTATAATCATTTGTGCTAATGATTGGAACTGACAAAAGCTTTTTAAATAGGATTTCTAAGAAAACAAAAGTAGTTAAGTACCCAGCAATAGCAACATTCAATAGCAACATGTCTTATACAATTTTTTTTTTTTTTTTTTTTTTTTTGTTTTAAAACGTCGCCCCACACTAGGAATTTCTCCTGTGTCGTGGGAGCGTTTCACAAACACGAAATATCACATACACAAACACCCAGACTCGGGACAAACATCTGTGGTTTGCACAAAGTTTTACCCCGTGCGGGAATCGAACCCGCAACCCTTAGCGCAGCAGTCCAATCGCTTAGCCACTGCGCTAATCAGGTTATTAAACAATTCCTCAAGCAATGCCGACTTCAAGCTTTATAGAGAAGTTCAGACGGCGGGGTTGTCGGAACTTACTACGTTAATGCACTAATCGAGAACTTACGTACTAGCTGGAAGTCATAACTTTAAATGTTGAATTGAATTTACTGTACGTTTCAATTATTTTACTCCTAACTTCCACTCTTCGTCCAAGTGGAATATTTTCGCCTTTTAATAAGATGGGCGATCTTGTGTCTGCCAAATAAATTACAGCATCTTTTCCGAAATAAATAGTTAACATCATAACATCACGCCTGTATTTGCCGAAGGGGTAGGCAGAGATTTACGTATAGTACCACCCACATTGCACACACTATATGGTGTGTGCAATGCTAAGGTAACCTAGTATGCTATACTTCTGTCTAACCCGGCATAGAAAACAGGCGTGATGATAAAAACATGCTAATAGTACTAATTTTGGTTCCAAGGTCGTATTAGCTGATTAATTATGTCATAACACATTTGTTTTTATAAATGCGGTTAGTTAGATCGACCACAAACAATATTGTTGCGGTTTTACAGATTACGAGTTATGTGAGTAAGATTCTTTGTCTCACAATAATATAAATAACCACAGATGAATTACATAGTGAATTGTATAAGGAGAGTATTTCGTGCTTCGGAAGTCACGTTAAGCCGTTGGTCCTGCGCCTGATCTCTCTACGGTCGTGTCGGTCTACCGTCCCATCGCACTATAATGTGAGTGAGGGAATAGGGAGTGCTCCTGTATTTGCGCGCATACTTGTGCAATAGAATATCTCCTGCGTAGTTGGCTAGTTTCATATGAGATAGGCCGCCGTGCCTGAAATTCGTGAAGTTTCATATATTAATTAACAGTATACCTCGTGTGTCGCTAAGAGCGACTGCTGAGCATGAGGTTCTGGGTTCGAATCCCGGGTCGGACACTGGCTTTTTCTATCAGGTAATTCTCAGTAGCAGCACGGAGTCAAAATCTGCGCCCAGTTGATGGCAACAGGCTCGCCCCCTATTACATAAATGGCGAAATGTGGCAATATTAATCACCTCTGCCTCCCCTCTGGGGGGTAGTTTGTTATTTTGTTTAAAATAAACAAACTTACGAATACATAGCTAGACTATCTCTTATATAAATTCACCAGCCTCGCAACTGCAGCGTGCAATTCCCTTACGAATTCAATTCTGTACAAACAGCTTTGTTAATATCCTCACGTCATAATTCTGATTAATATTTATTACCCTACAGAGGTAACGAGGTAACAGGGTAATTCTGGAAGGGTTGTAAAGTCTGATAACGTAGGCATATTACATGTTTATGTTCGTCTCCTAAAAATAGCAAATAAAAATCTATGGGCGTATTTCTTTGTTTCTACGTACTGATAGGCTGATATATTTTCTCGTAAATTGAAATATGTTGTTGTTGTCGACTTTCTGCATAATATGGAACATGTTCTTTGAAGAATTGTTGGAAATTAGATCGTCAGAATATTTGTAAATATACCTACATACGTATAAAGGTATCTTCGCATTAATGGGATAAAATAAGCTACACAATATACAAATTAACCTAAGTTAAAAACAAATAATATAAAAACTAAGCATCAAAGTATTCCTCCTCATCGCTATCGACTGGTAGGGTGCCCAAATGCCTGGCGGCATTGCCACGTTGAATGCCAATGCTTATTCTTCGGCCGAAAAACAAATTAGCCTTGGTCTCTTGATGAGTCGACCAACCGTTTTGATGCAATATTGTGTTTGAATCCGGTATAAGAAGTTAATCAAAGATATATGAGTTGTAAAGGGGTGTTCAAGTCTGTTTAAGATATTATTTAATTCACGCAAACGCAAACGAAGACATAGGGGATGTGCAACTTACTTATAGAAACCTAAGATTTGCAGATCACAAAAATATGTGTCCCGTGTGAGAATCGAACCCTTAGCCACTGCGCCAATCATATATTATCATCATCACTATACCTATACCTATATTGTATTGTGGTTATTGAAATTTTACAACTTTTGCTTGATGTAGGTACCTACCTGCTCAAGTCTAGATTCTAGATCGAAGTTTAGAACTACTTTGGAATTTTAAATTTGTGCAAGTTTTCTGCTATTAAAACTTTTTAAAAGCTTCGCCTTGGTTTGTTGACTTATCTGATCGATTTATTCTACAATATAATATAGATTTTATCCCATTATGGAATGTTTGTTTATATTAATATATTCAGATTCCATACATTTATCATTGTATTAGATTTTGATTCGTCAAACGTTTCGTAAATTGTCGGTCTGTAACTCTGTACCTACACTGTACAGATTCAAGAAAATTTCATATCAGCGATTTTCCCAGCTCACGCGGCAACATTGAGCCTTATTTCGCGGCATATTTATCACAAAAATAGCCTTATCTTGGCAGGCATTAATCATTACTACCTCACCCTTAAGTTCTTGGCTGAGGAAGCCACTTATCATCTAGTAACACCATCTTTCACCATAAACTATGGTTGAGCCTCAGTAAAAATGCTACACGAATTCTTTTGTATGGCTAGCAACAGAAGTAGGTTTACATGTTAAAAAACTGTATGTGATATAAATATATATGAAAGAAGTATTCATGTAGAGTCCGAATGTATGAGTGAGAATAATATTAAACACTTTTTTAATTGTGTTTCTTTAGCGTCAACAACAGAAAAAGGTTTACAAGTTAAAAAAAACAATTAATTGAAAGTCAATTCAAGTTCTGGTCTCTTTAAAGTCCAAATGATTTGAGAATATTTAAGACTATGTAAAATAAGCAAACTAAACTGGCAGTGGTCACATCCGTCGCAGAACCGACAACAGTTCAGGGAAACGTGTTCTGGAGTGGAGACCACGAAACCACGACTCGGCAAACGTAGTGCAGGACGTACTCCAGCGGACGATGTACGCAAAATGGCTGGCAGCGGTTGGAAGCGGAAGGCTGAAGACCGAGCTCAGTAGCGTGCCATAGGAAAGTCCTATGTCCAGCAGTGGACTGAGATAGGCTGAAACTGAAACTATGTAATCTATTATTTTCTAATTAACGGTATGTTTAAAATTTTAAATGTTCATCTACTTTTGTTGACCTTACGCTGTATCGGAGGATTCTGTTTTTAGTTTGTGTCAAAAGTCGTTCACTTTCGGGTCGGCGATTTATATGAATACTTTAGGAGATGAACTCATCACGAGTTCTATCCGAAGGGGTAGGTTCAGGCTTTGTTAGGGTATCTGATAATGATGCGTTTGAGGTAAGGGCTTAGCGTTCGTAGTTTATATCGCTTTCTGATGAAAGGCTAAAACTAAAGGAAATGGTCTAGCTTCCATAAATATAGGTACTTCTTGTCAAGTGAGACGGGGCGTCTGATGATGAGTAACATATCAAACGGAGATCGAAATGAATACTTTTTGCTTAGGTATTAAAGTATTATATATTTATTTATTTATTTATTATAGTTAATTAAAACGGTGCAACACCAATTACAATAATTAACATAGAAACAGAAAATCAAAAACAATCACAGAAAGTAAGAATACAATATAGTCGACAGCATTTCAATGATTATCAAACTAACAAGGAGCAAAAAAGACCCGAATGACTTTTTAATGAAATTTGTAAACCTAGAAGGAACTGCTCGAGTTTACACTGTATCCAGGTTCTATATTAGCATCATTTTATTTCACAAACTCCGACAGAAGGAAACAACTGAGATACCATTTAAATGAACAAAATTAAGAACCCTCTTTACCTTAATCCTTATACCAATTGTCCCTTACCATGAACTCTTATAAGAGGACGAGGAGTTTCTGTTGTGAAAGCAAGACACCGCATTAGACTACACATAGCGGCACGCGGCGTCTTGCTTCCACATCGGAAAACATCCTGCTTTAAGAGCTCATGGTAACGGGGCTGTACACATAAATAGAAGCACCACTTAACCACATTATACCAGCATTCAGTCCACAATAGGTTTAATAAATTGTTACATATACCATCAATATGGTCTTACTAACCGCTGGGCCGACAAATGGTGCAGAAGACCGATTAATTCAAAGAACATATCCGACTTGAGTTACTGTTATAACCTTTATTGTGTCGTGTGTCTCGTGTAAGTCGCATTCTCTTGATATATTTAGATAGGTTATGGAGATGAAGTTGGGATAGAAGCATAAAAAAAATTATTATTGTTTGAGGAAGATTTTCTGGTATATGACTTCCTTGTTGGTTTAGTAGTTGCTAAGCGCGACTTCTCACCATAAGGCCCGGGATTCAAATCTCAAGTCGAGTAAAGTGTAACTAGATTTCTCCATTAGGTAATTCTCAGTCAGTCAAGACTCAGGATTTGTGACCCCACCACTCGTGCCCATCATTGTAACCCCGGTAAGCCGGGATCTACAATGATAACCATTGAGAACCATCGAGGACAAGCTCGAGGTGTCCCAGAGAAATGACTCGACTATCCTGGGACCCGCAACGCAATTAATCATCAACATTTTGACGACCTAATTGGCGCAGTGGCTATGCGAATGAACTGCTGCGCTAAGGATTCGATTCCCACACGGGGCAAACATTTGTGCAAACCTCAGATGTTTGTCGCTAGTCTGGGTGTTTTTGTATGTGATATTTCATGTTTGTGAAACGCACTCACGACACAGGAGATTTCTAGTGTAGGGCGACCTTTTTTTATAAAATAGAATATATTTCTTATTTAACCTAAAAAAAATAAAAGATATTGTAGGAGAAGTAATGCTCAAAGTCTAATCTGTAATGGTACATTACAGGCGAATGCTCTAGGGCCTCTAGTAGAAGAAGGGACCACCTTTAGGCAACCGGGGCTCCCAAAAAAACATTTATTGAATATAAAAAGATTTATCATTAAAAACATGTCGCTCCGTCAACTAAACAGATCCAAGTTGACACCCAAATGCAGACTTATGTCAGAGGTCTCCAAAGACCCATTTTTTCACGAGCAGCTAATAATTCCCGAACTTTTAATACCCAAAAGCTTAAAAGTGCTCCATTAGTACTCATTTGAAGGACGTTGTTTGAAGTAAAGTATATTAACTAAATTAGTATTCATTTGGCACAGTCAACAACGAAAGTTGAACATTAATTTTTAAACTTACCATTATTTTAAGAACAATGTTATTATGTCACTCAGTAAAAAGTCATAAATATTCTCAAATTATTAATTAGGCTTTCTTATTGTTGTACCTAGTTCACTAAAATCTGTACTATCTATTTATTGTAAAGCTAAAGAGCTTGTATGTTTGGTTGAACGCGCTATTCTTAGAAACTACTGGATCGAAATAATAAAAAAAAAAATATTATGTACGATAGTCCATTTATCGAGGAAGGCTATATATACACAGCCTTTAAAACATTCGTAATCCACACGGACGATTATTCTACATAATTATAAGAAAACTAGGCTTTTTGCAGATGACGTTCTCTTCACATACGAGCGATAAGGTGAGATAAGTAAATTTTCCTAAAAGACTCAATGTTTAAAGCTTAGGTAAAGAAAATCTAAACTAGTAAGTAGACGCTACACTACACACGGTACAGTATATAAACGTGAAGTAACAACGTTGCTTTCGCACGTTGAGTGTCGAGATTTAGACGCCTAATGCCAGTGTGCAAACTACAAACATTGACGAGATTCAACCTGCCCCCTCACCATGAACTGTTAAAGCTGGATAGTTCACGTTGTCGAAGCGTGACATCAGTACACTACATGTAGCGGCGTCTCGCTTCCACATCCTAAACTGGCCTGCGTTAAGACTTCATGGTGAGGGGTTGTTTGGTATTCTAGAGGGTATATACACATAGAGGTAGTACCTTAGTTAGATGTCCGTTAAATCACGTTAAAGTGACCGGTATTCTCATCTAACATAACATCCGCTACTGTTACTGTTTCGGTACTAGATATGCTATTAAATTAATTAAGCTAAAATCCTAGAAGGGGTTGCTTTCTTCTTTTTATCATATGGTTGATGAACAACATGGCGTCAGAGTTTAAAAAATCTCTCAGGTGTGCCGGTTTCCTCACGATGTTTTCCTTCACCGTTTTCAGCAACTCATAACTAATTTACAGTACGCGCATTAATTCAAAAAGACATTGGTACGTGCCGGGATTTGAACTGCGACCTGTGAATTGGCAGTCCAACGGTCATACCACTCGGCTATCAGTGCCTTTAGGTCTTACATAAATAAGAATTACAAGTTACATCCCTTCAAAGTCGAAAACGTAAATTTAAACACTTCTTCTTTGCATCACTTAGCTGAACCCAAATATATCACTCCCCCACTTAATTATGTAAAGGATCATCTGAACAAATCACTGAGAATGTGTTACATGTCGAAATCCAAAGGAATTTGTCGTATTCTTCAACGACATAGTTTAATGTAATGGAGGAATTCTTGTGATTGAATAAAGTACGACTCCATTTTGACGGCTGAATTATAGGGGTGTGAAGCCGTTAGCCTGGAGTGATCTGTTGTCATTGACGTCACGGTAATACCGTTGTGAATGTGAGAATGTAGAATGTCACATGGTATACTGACATTGTAATTTCAGAGAATTACAAACTCAGAAGTCTGTTCTTCGTGTCATGTATGTGACGAAATTAAATGAAAGTCTTGTCTGTATGTTTGTTATGTGACGAACCTATTTCGATGAAAATGTATGTAGAGATACAAACACAACGTGACAATGCTGCCAGTTTTCTGGGCACGTTAGCTTTTGAAAACGATGAGGATAAATACTTTTTATACATTTTTGATATTTAAGTTGTAAATAGTTTTATAGCAGCTAGAATTTAAATGTGTATATATTCTTAATTATAAAAATAGATAAAATTTCATCAAAATCAGCTTTGCTCTGTATCGTAAGCGTAACCAAACGGACGGATATTGATTTGATATTTATAATTTTTTTTATGTAGAGGAGGATATCAAGGGCAAGTGAGGAATACCCTCAACCGACGAGCGTGTATGAGGAATGTGATGCGTGTGAATGAACTAAAAGAAGTATGCCAGGATCATAGCAAATAGAAACCCGTGGTCTCTGCCTACCTCTCAAGGAAACAGGCGTGACTTTATGTATGTATGTAAAAGGAGGTCCTCAATACCTATCTATTGTGTTACAATAATATGCGGCCAAGCATGTATTAGTTGCTCCCTTAGGACCAATCGTTGGTCAGTGGGGGCTATACTGTACGCATATGTGGTTTGGTGCCGCAGCAAACAGTTGCAATGACCTACTTCCTAGGGCTATTGACGATGGTACTCGATACATACGGAATGAACAAAGTTAGGTACAACTTTGTAGGATTCATTCATTCATTTGAATGTTAAGGATCCATAATTATTATAAGTAATTCCGGTTGCTCCTTAAGTTTTTATTCGGAAATATCCGAATAGTTTTGGACTCGGACAAAGTCGTGTTTTATGAGATGCTGACGTGCTAGAGTCGGATTGAAACCAATTTTTTGGTGGGTATAAAATTAATTAGACAATTAGGTTTTCTGCTAGATGTACATCAAATATTCATGAGTTGAACATGAAGATTGAAGCAACTTTTTAAAGTATTCGATAATTGGAGATGGGCTATTTATTAAGCGACTGCCCAAAAAAAAGGAGTGTAGGTAATGTTTTCGGGGTTCTTGTATGTACGTATATACACAAAGTTGGTTCCACCATAACTTCTGAATGCCTGTACCGATTTTGGTTTATGGAGTGTCGTTAGAATCCTTACACCATTGCGGGTGACGTAGGCTATAAAAAATGTAGTAAATAAAAAACCACAACTGCCATGTCAAAAAAGTAATTAAAAAATAGAACACAAGTTCAATCGCAGTCGAGGTATTCTAATTTATCAATTGAAATGTATGATGGAGAAGGAACCTCCTTATTGTTTTTAAAAAGTGTGACGTCAGCAATGCTGACGTCACAATTGTTGTCTTCTTGATGACCACTCATTTTCAAAGAAAACTACTCACACTTTATAAACTTCGTTTATTCAATGGGCAGGGTAACGACGTCCCAGAGGTCCGTACTGTACGGCGGTTCGAGTGCGACTGACCCGATCGCCTACCGTGCGGCCGTATTTATAGGGCTCGGCACACGTGCGCATGTTTACAAGTTTTTAGGTTAAGTATTGAAATTACAATGATAACATTAATTTTACATCGTAATAAACTCAAAGTAATCAACTTATGGTTTATAAACTAATTTAAGGACAATCAAATGATTAAACTTAATTATTCTAGTTGGTCGCGCCGATATGTATATTATTCTAAAAGTCCACCTTTAAAAAAAAATCTCAACGCTTTGACGAATTTAATGAACATGGTCGAATTTTAGGAAGACAAGAATGTGTATCCAAACATTACTTCTTTCAGTAATTATACTTTCCCATTCTATGACAGTGACAACGTATTAAAATACCAATTAAGACTGCGACAAAGCCAGTACCGACTATCGCGGCAACAGCATCTTGAAATGCAAGAATATCTCGCAGCTAAAATTACATCCCAGAGCTGAATCACGTTAATCCGGGATTACTATAATGCGCTCGCTAATGTATATAATATGTGTAGATAACATAGCTCAGTATTTGTAGCGTACAGTGGTTCTCAAACTTATGTTAAACAACGAAATTATTGTTCGAGAGAAGTGAAAGAGAGTGGTTCTAAAATGAAATGTACACTCATAGTATTAGAAAAATTAAATTCCTAATCTTTTTATGGCTGACCAGAGTCGATTTTTATTAGAGAACTAGTTTTAATTTTAATTTAAAAGTTTGGGAACTGTATTCATGTTTAATTGTGGTACGATTAATGAAATACCAAAATAATTATAAAACTATCCGACGATATTGTCAGAGTTGTGGGCAACCGGTGGATGCAATTGGCGAGTTGTTGTACATTGTGGCGTTCTCAGGGGGAGGCCTTTCTTTAAGAGTAGAAGTCTTTCGGCTAATGATGATGAAGTTGATGACAAAATGATGCAGTAGTCTAAGTTGCCTGGCTGGAAGCACTAAGATTACTAACGTGTGTTAAACACGTTCCCTTGTCACATATCTACACATACACAACATAAAAAAAAACATTACAACCCTTTTTCGGGCAGCCGTGTAAAAAAGGGCTAACAATTGGATTGCTAGGCAACCAGCAGTTGAGGGTCCGATTATTCGAAAAAAATGTACAACCCTCAAATTAAAATTGTAAATTTCGCCTGCCGTCGAAAGTAAACTTTGGGAAACACTGAAATACCAAGTACATTAATGAGTAATATCCTGTGAGCTTACGGTCAATGATTCATGATCACAAATAGATATCGGATGCGGCTACACTAAGCCAGATGCTGTACAATGTAGTGGATAATGTATGTTAATTGGTTTATTTTTAATTTTGGGTTTGGGGCAAAAGTATCTTTTAATTTGGGTATAATCAACGTGACTAAAACAAACAACTAGCCAGAGCTGGTCGAATATAAGGGGAATTGGGAGCTCATGGAAGAGGCGTTTGCCCAGCAGTACAACATCGATTGTACGATGCACCTTCATCATCAGCCGGAAGACGTCCACTGTTGAACAAAGGCCTCCCCCTTAAGTTAACTGCACGCTATGCAGTTTTAATTTCCAATTAGCTGTCAAATTAATATTTCTTTTCAGTTTTTATAGTAGGTATGAGCTTTAAAACTATCGCGTTGCGTGATTATAATAAAATTAACCAACTCAGTCAAAACATCAAGCCAAAATTAAGAACTCGTGTTCGCTTTAATTTCGTGTTGTAATTTAATTTGATTCTAGGTATGAGCTTTATTTAACGCTAAAGTTGTTGAAGGTATAGCTCATAGTATTGAACACTTAGTTACTTTTTACAAGAATGCCCAAAAAAGGAGTGTACGTTTTCAGGGTTCATAAGTGTATGTATTTTAGGTTTGTTTTGTCCATTTGCATTTTACAGGCAATTGAGGGGCTCGTAGCTATGTGGTTACGCAGATCAGTCTATCTGATCTCTCTCCGGTCGTGTCGATCTACCGTCCCATCGGTCTATGAGGGTAAGGGAATAGGGACTGCACCTATTTGAGCGCATACTTGAGCACTGTAATATCTCCTGCGTTGTCGGCTAGTCTCAGCTGAGACAGGCCAACTCGCCGTAAATTAGGTAGATTATTATAGCGAATTATGACTTAGATAATAGCACAGTCTAGACTATTAGACTATGTTGGTACACCTAAATTGCTACGACATTGGCATAAAAACAATTGAATACAATAAACTATTGTGAAGTACCAACTGCCAACGTCACTAAAACAAATTCGTGCGTCCGATCTATAAATTAAAACATTCGTCGGATGCCTGTCATTGTGCGCAATTTGTGGTCAATTGAGGGAACTGGGTTACCAGGCGCAGGCGCTGACAAACTGGAAGCGGGTAATCACACTATTATTAATGTAAAGGGATGTGTTGCTTTATCATGTTGTAAGAGCTTATTACGTAGCTAATAAATCTGAATTCAGTCATCATCATTATCAGCCGAAACACGTCCACTGTTGAACAAAGGCCTCAGCATTGAAGTGAGGTTGACATAATTTCCCACGCTTGGCAAGCGGCTTGGGGATTGACGCTGCTGCCCATCTTTTGGATTTTCCTTTAGTCGCCTCTTACGACACCCTCGAGAGGAAAGGGAGTGGTAAATTCTAGGCCGGATACAACTCGGCTTAATCTGAATGAAGGCTGAAAAAGACGCTGCATTCAAAAGATTCCTAGATTACCAAACAGGGTGCTTCTTCATGTAGGTAATAAAACCAGAACTTTCTACGGACACAGCTGCTCAGTGTAATAAATAATAAACGTTTTACATGCATGCCATCACCAGCATTCTGTGCATTGCATCGCTAGCGCCGACATACACAAATAATATGCACGGGCATTCTTGGAGCTGCTATCTAGGTACAAATGTTAGAATTCATGGTATTTTATTGGTTTGAGGTCGATTGGCGTTGTTGGTATGTTGGTGTAGCATTCTACAATAGGCCTAATTGAATTGATTATTACTTTATTATAAGCGGGCGAATTGGGGGCTGCCTTCATATAATTGGTCGATCTTCTTCTTATTGTATGGTTGATGAACAACCGGCAAACAACTACACGGCTTTACACACCATTGAAAAATCTCCTGATAAATATTAATTTATAGTACGCACATGAATTCCAAAAGACATTGGTGTTTGCTGGGGTTTCAAATTGCGGACTTGGCAGTGCAACGGTATTACCACTCGGCTGTTAGTTCTGCTTATTTGACGTTCAAAAAGAACTAATTGGAATAAATGATTATTCATCTTTTTTAACCTATCTTATAACTCTACTAAACATCTTTAAGCATATTATCCGTGATATTGTACATCAAAAGCCAGAAATCAACAGCTACGTCTGCGATTTCTTTTTTTGTAACCAAATTAAAGTTATTAATTACATACTTAAATAGGTGTAATAATAAACCATCTGAAACTTTGAGGACTGACTTTCTTGAAGTAAAAAGTTATTTCATAATGATTTTTGTCTTCTCTTTTATTTTAACTGAATATCTGTCTGGACTTTAAACTAATTAAGACTCTTTGTTACAGGTAATTAACACTTTCTGGCTTTTATCTATCGGTAAGTTGAATGCCCGTCATTTAACATTGTGATGTATAATCTCAAAATAAGTTTCATAGTCAACGTTGAATCAAACGTTTATCCGTACCTACACGCTTATCTTGGGAGGTGTCAGCATTTATCAATTTTGCAATTTTTACAAAAAACAACACCCTAGCACTTTTAACAGAATAGTTATTAAATGACCTAAAAATTATTCCCTCACGCGAAAATAAACTTTATCAAGTTTCCATAAAGCTGTAAATTAATAACTAATCTAAAATCGATATTAACATAATAACAACTATTTCTTTGGCATAAAACTGATAATGTCCAGAATATTAGATGATGCTCGACGATTATGAGATTTATTACCGAAGTAATAAAGATAGTTTTCCCATAAATTTGTTTTTGTTTTTGAATTATATGCGCTACTGTAGGACAGGAAGTGATGACTAAGCATTGAGTCAGAGATTGGGGGACAAAAAATGCCTTGGAAGTTGTAACGAATGTAATTGTGTGACACGACTATCTGGCTCATGAATTGATTCAAAATGGCGACTATTAATACATTAATATGAATATAGTTTACACTCACATTTTCACACTTACATTTTGTCAGTTGTAATAAAAGGCAAGGAAGTCCAGACGTCTTCCGGCTGATGACGATGAAATCCAGACTCCGCGCTGCTTCTGACAATTATCTAATAGAAAACCATACTATATCTAACATTAACCATAAAACACCCGGAAATCGAACCTGACCTCAAACTCAGCAGTCGCGGCTATGTACGCAAGTGCAAGTAGAGAGCAACGAGGCACTTAATTCTTTTTTTCTATGATAAAGATATTTTCTTTATTTCTAACTCCACACTAGGAATTTTCCTATATCGTAGGTGCATTTCACAAACATGAAATATCACATACAACACCCAGACCCGGAACAACCAAATTTTAGTCACGTGTCGGAATCGAATTTGCAATCCTTAACGCAGTAGTCCAATCGCTTACCCACTGCGCCAAACAGGTCGTCAAAACTATACCTATTAAATTAAGGGTGTCCATTAATGTCTGTCTGATGGGTGGGTGGCTATGGAATATTCCGCTATATTTTTCTACCTGGCAACACATACTAGGAGTACATAGAGGCGGATGTCATAAGGTCCTAGCGTAAAGTGATAATTATGTGGAAGGTCGATATGATGGCACGAGGCATGGGTAACTCATTGTTTTTCCTTATGTCTTACTAAAGTAACTTGTTTGTATTAATATAGGAATAATATATACCTAATAATACATTTCCAAAACTGCCTCGTTGGTCTAGTAGTTGCCAAGCGCGACTGCTGAGTCGTCCACCCAAAGTAGCACTACGAGTCTCTGTGCCAATTTCGTTAATATTAATCAGTCCCGACTTAATTGTAATTGTCAATAGGATAAGCGACAATAATATGATAATTATGTAGCGAGTATGACTGTTTGCTCATTACCAGTCGCTTCCAAACTAATTAATTCAAGAATTACCATTACCGGAATTGAATCTTCAACACGTTTCTATCTGGTATCTACGAGTATATCTATACTAACTAGAGGTCGTCTGGCTGTCAAAATTTGACTGTAATTAAGATACAAATTATAGCTTCACCGGTTGACAAATCTCAGGTGTGCCGGTTTCCGCACGATGTTTTCCTTCACCGTTTTTAGCAACAATGTTCCAGGTGAACAATTTATTTATTTTCAACAGGTACACCATCAGCATTTATATCACACTTTGTAATTTATAAATATTTAACACGTAGGGAATAACAATTGTCTCAATTCCGGTATCAAATACCTATTCCACGCAGACGATAAGGCGAGTTTTATCTATACACAATGTTAATTAAACCGCTACTGCTCTGAAACACTATAAGTTCTTAAGAAATTATGCATCCAACAAAGTTCTAATTAAATTTTCCAAGAAATTCACTCAACACACTCAATTTGACGATGAACAACATTTGTTGAGGTGACATGTCCAAACAGTTAAGTAAGTTATTAATCGACTCTTTTCCTTTTAAATTAAAGTCCACTTTTGATTGGACCATTTTTCTTGAGCAACGCGATGACAGATGGTCGGCGAAGTCCTATAATTGCTTTGAAAGTTCAGAAATTATTGAGTGGAGGATCAATGGCGAACTGGATATAAAACTATGGAGACATTTTAAAGTAGGTGTAGTAAAGCTGTTGAAGCAGGCCACGTAGAGTAAAATTACTCTAGTTCTCTTGTAAACCACCTAAAACACCTTTGAGTACCTGTATTAGGTAGGTCATCATCATCTTCTTCTCACTGTAAGGTTGATGAACAACCTGGTGCTTCACAGTTTATAGCAACTGATAACTGATTTATATAACACACGTGGACCTATAAATATGTATGTAAAGGATGCAAGTAGAGAGCCTTCGCGAGTGACGATACTTAAGTATGTCCGCCACACCCTGGACGGTTATCCTCGCTACCATACTATTGACTGACCAATCTCTACAGAACAATACGTAAGGGAGTAAAGCGTGCATCTGTCTTTGCACACATTTGTACACTATAATTATCTCGTCCTCCTAGGCTAGTTTTAATATGTATTGACCGCTGTCCCGAAATTCGGCCAACAGAACAAAGTAATATCTACATTTCCAGATATTCTCCAATTCAATTCGCTACTTAATACACGTACATAGTACCAAGCTTTCGAGCGTGCACACTACCAATATATCTTCACGGCGCGCCGACGGAGGGTGAATGCAAATTACCGGCGCGACAGACGAAGCCCGTCTGTTATATAAATAAACTTATATCTCTGTTGAATGGCTTTATTTTTTGCTTGAATACTATTGGAGCTTGTTAGTTAAGTTTAATGAAACTGTGGGCGTGAGGGCTTTGTATTATGACTTCTAACGGGTTTGACTTGTCCTTTGTAATATCGGCCGATCAATAATTGTTGCTAATCTTACAACTAGTCATGGACGGGACTTTTCGGCTTACGGGGTGAGTCGGGATTTCTTCGTCTTATCGTATGGTTGAAGAACAACCTGGTGTCAGAGTTTAAACCGCCTGTGGGTCTCTGACATGGCTTTACACACCGTTAAAAAAATTTTCCTCACGATGTTTTCCTTCACCGTTTTTAGCAACAGAGC
This sequence comes from Abrostola triplasia, assembly GCA_946251915.1. Lineage (NCBI taxonomy): Eukaryota > Metazoa > Arthropoda > Insecta > Lepidoptera > Noctuidae > Abrostola > Abrostola triplasia. The sequence continues at coordinate 9,611,116 of OX276440.1, read as the reverse complement.
ATTTATAGTACGCGCAACAATTCGATTAGAAATTTGTGGGTGCCAAGGTTTGAACTTACGATCTTTGACTTGGTGGTCCAACGGTCGTACTAATCTTCTATCAGTGCTATCTCTAGTGCTAGGGACTCCTACCTAAATAGAACTCCCTCCGGGTACCGAAAAGCCGATCGGGATAGAAGAACCTATCCTTGACGTCTCCCAGTGGCAGAGGACATGGGGACATGTTTTAAAATGCCAGCACTACGAGCCTTCGTATTTTTAACATGTGAAAATTATATTTGCAAAATGTAGGTACGATAAAACACCACTTTCTCTCGGAACTTTACAGTATACTTATTATGTTAAGTGTATGTTTGATTATACAGTTAGTCAGTAAAAATAACACAAATAAAAATACGTAAACATCAACTGTGCCTTTTCATATTTGTATAGGAAAAGGTTAATTTTATTTTCCAAATTGAAACAAGAGTGTGTGTACCTTTTGCTTTGAAATGGTTTTGCTGTTGATATAAGCTTATAATAGTAACGTAAAGATTGTGGTTTGATGTTTTATTAAGTGACGATACAGACATTCTGAATTTACCAATAACATGCTCATTGTGACAGTTTACGTCGTGGAAGCGAGACGCTGCTCGCAAAGTAATGCGGTGTCTCGCTTCAACATGGTAAACTGTCCTGCTTTAAGAGTTCATGGTGAGGGGTCTGTATTATAAGTATGTTGGGAAGATATTCATTGCTTCCCATTTTGCGGCAGACGAAATGGAATCAAACGGTAATATCAAAATAATGGATATTACCGTTTGATTCCATTTCGTCTCTATTCCGAATTAATCTACACTATTTTAAAATAGCTAGGAAAATTTACTGTCACTTAAAGATTTATATGGTATCTACCTGGGTCTAGAATGGGTCCTTTTTGCAGGGGAATTCTCTAAAAGGCATCCAACCCCTATGAGTTTTGAATGGAATAAATTGATAGAGTAAAATTCAATGAAATATAATAGGTACATGGAAAGAGGCCTTTGCCCTGCAGTGGGACGATCATGACTGAAATAGTAATAGATGTACCTATTATGATGAGGATGAAATCTTTTTAATTTTAGACCCGCTACCTCGTCCATAAACGAGTCCTTAAACCTTTATCCCACTACGTGAAGAAGTTAATTAATGTTCGTAATAATTCACTCATACGCTATGTTGATCAAAGTAATTACTTTCTCTCAAGTGCGAACGATATTCCTATTTTATTGTTATGTATGTATGTAGGTCCCTACAGATATAATATATATATGTATATTATTATATAAACCCTTAGCTATTAATTAAGCAGTGTTTTATTACAATTTTCATCGTTTAAGGAACAAGAGTTACAGTCTGATTAAGATGAAATCCTGCTTTTATTTAATTAAGATACGGTAATTATTTAATTACATGTTTAATTGCGGGTTTATTGTATGTGCACTTCTGCCTACCCCTTTAGGGAATACAGGCGTGATCTTATGTTATGTTTAGGTTTAAAGAACTTTAATCTCAATAAAAAAATCCAGCGCCACGGTACCGCGACTGTCGCGGGTTCGAGTCCCGCTCGTGTCCATAATTTTTCAAGTTTCCCTCAATCAATTTAAAATTTAAGCCTAGCATGGCAACATGCATAAAAAATACAAAAACTCATAAAAAAATCCAGATTTCACTTAGATGAGATTTGACAATTTCGTATTTCATCTTACCAAGCCTATAGACATCTCTAATAACGCCAACAGAAGCTAGCGATAAATACACAATGATAAACATGTTGGCTACAAGCTACATGGTGCGGCAATCCGACACTAATCCTATGATACGACGGTATGGCGGTGAATGTCATTGAACCGACACAATTTGCTGTATGTTATCGGCAATGTATTTTATTCAGTGTCCCATACTAAAGATTCTATTGGTATGGTTCTAAGCCTTCGCTAAGGGTCTAAATATATTTAAAAAATTACAAAACATATAAATCTACTAACATTTAAGGGGTTCAAATATTTAATCCTTAGATAAACATACTATTTTACAAATATATACAACTTAATTCTAATACAAAATAAAAACAATATATACAAAAATAAAAAGTTAAAAAGCAACATTTAAGATATCCAAATTCATTATAGCGAACTGAGTGTACATAATTTTGAAGGTGTTAACAATATGTAGGTTCTAAGAACAGGCTTTTGAATCGCGTTCCATGATTATAATAACCATTAAAATATTATAATTATCATTATAATCTAGCTCTTCGTCTGCGACATTTCTGGTATAAAATGTAGCGTGCATTACGTAAGGCACAGAATATTATAATAACTAGCTGCGCCCCGCGGTGTTACCGGCTACATTTTTATAACAAAACCCTGTAATCACTTTGCTTGATCTGGGATTTAAACCCGGTACATAATGCTCAGCAGTCGTTAGCAACCAATAGACCAACCAGGCAGTCTCCATTAGGTGTACATATTACTGGGGAGGTTCCGGAGTTGTTCTTTTTAGAGGTCCCAGGACTTCCCTTGTTCGTGCAGATGGTGACCACCGGGGTGGTTTTAGTGAGGTTGAAATCCCACACTCCCCAGTCCATACCCCATAGGGACTGGGTGTATAATCCGTCCGTCTTAGCACCATAGATTTATGTTTCAAATCTACATCGTCACTTACATACTGCCTTTTTTGCAAATTATGCAAACAAATGATATATTTATTTATGCAGCCTGTGTATTCTTGTCTTGACAACAGTGTGCAAATAGCTTACTTAGCATATCACTTATAAATGCCATAATAATGTCCGCTGCTGACTCATAGTTAGCATTGTATATTAAATTATTCTCTTACATTTTCTACTGTCCTGGTACTTTTAACTAGAACTAAAATGGCCTCGTGGTGTTACAATTACAACATGGATGACCGGTCTTATGGCTATTGTGTTTGGCTTTTAAATGAGATGTTGTGGCACAACTTGGAGAGGACTATGTCCAGCTGTGGACCGCGCTAGGTTGATGACTATGATTAATATTTTTTGATTGGCTATTGTATTTCTATTAACCAATAACCGCTGGGGAAGAAAGGTTCTCGAGTGGCGACCACGAACCGACGATATCGTCAGAATTGCGGGCAACCGGTGGATGCAATTGGCAAGCTGTCGTTCATTGTGGCGTTCTAAGGGGGAGGCCTTTGTTCAACAGTGGACACCTTCCGGCTGATGATGATGATGTATTGTATGACTATCATCATCATCGTCCACTGCCTTCAATATCCCAAAGCACACTGTTCGGTATTGGCCTCCCTTAATGCCATCCGCCGTAGTGGTTCCATGCAGATACTATTTAAACTACAACATCATCATCAGCTTTTATGTGACCCACAGCTGGGCAAAAGCCTTGCCTTAAACGCTGTTTCATGTTTTGTTTCAAACTGCGTATTTCTGTTTATTTATTAAACTTTTCAGGTAAGAAGTTGTTTCGGTCGTAGAGATGGATGAATCTGCACGATGAGTAGAACCCAACGGTTAGTAAATTTCATGTATAGTGGCAACAGGTTACATATTAAATAGCGTTAATCTTTTTTTTTTATAAAAATAACGTTGCCCCACACTAGGTTTCTCCTGTATCGCGTTTAACAAATAGAAATATCACATACACAAACACCCAGCCTCGAGACCAACATCTGCGGATCACAATTTTTTTTGTTCCGAGCGGGAATCGGCCCCGCGACTTTTAGCGCAGCAGTCCAATAGCTTAGCCACTGCGCCAATGACAGTCGTCAAAATTTAGTGTGAAAAACGCTATTGCGTTTGCTTGCCTCCTTTGCCTAAATTACTAGAAAATACAGCGTAGGGTTTCATTATCATCCGGAAGACGTCCACTGTTGAACAAAGGCGTCCCCCTTCATCGTCGACTTCCACGACAATCACACACGTCTAAAACTTTTTGGCATTCTTACTCTGTAGCCTAACAAAACACAGCGCTAACGCATCACTATACCAAGTTACTTTAGCTCTCCTTACATTTTAATCCCCCCCTTTCTATTCCTCGGATGTGCTTTACACACGCTTCACTCACATTACAGCTGTTTGTCTATCAACTAGACATTTCGCAGGATTATCTTTCAAAGCAAGCATTTAATTCAAGACGGCTAGCGAATTTCTTTACTGTAAACAGGGTTGCTTCATATAAAATGCTCTTTTGATACGTTTGATTTAAGTATATAAGGTTTAGAATATGTTTACTAAAAATATAACTATGTGTATAGTTTTGTTGGACGTTATTGTAAGCTTTCAAATCAGTTTGGCTCAAATTACTAGTGAAGGCGAATCGAATAAGCCCAAATACTATGGGATTTGTGAAAATGGAGGCGTGATATTGAGTATTAAATAAGTGATAATTAGCTCATAAGCTAGAGTATCGATGTCAAGTAGACAGATGTTGCTCCGTTTATACATAAGTGCTTGACACGTTTCTTTGTCTTGAGAGGGTCCTAAGTCAATACCTCTTACATGCTTGTTTACTTGATTTACATTGACTTACGTCGGTTTCCCCAAAGACCGCAGTGACCAAAAGTCTCCGCTTCCTCGGATCTTCGGACTCGGTTTTATTACCTCAACGCATTCTACCTAAAACTCGTCTGTTGGTTTCTTCGAGAAACCTGGTCAAAGAGTCAAGATCATTTCCCATTTTGGTGGCCAGAGTATGATCACCTAGTTGTGGCTCTTTAACACAATTTGTATTTAATTTATATATGTTAGTCTGTAAGGTATATATCTATGGGCCATTGAAGCCTGAAAATAAATGATTTATTATTATTATATTATTTAAACTGTTCTGCTAGCTACCCACTTTACGATCACCTCAATCATAGCTCTAAACGCTCAACCGAGTGGTATCGGGCCTAGAATTGAGAACCCCCTTTCCTCCCGTGGGTGTAGTAAGAGGCGACTAAGGGACAATCCAAAAGATGGGCAGCAGCGTCTTCTGTAACTTCACCACCAAAACTGCGATCCCTAAGCCGCTCGCTAAGCGAGGAGATTATGACAAGTTAGGTTTCACAATACTTAAGAGTTCACAACCAGAGCTGAATCAATGTCAACATTCATTTCGCTTGTCCCATAATTCGTCAGCCCTACAATATAATAATATAATTCCGCTCATGTTTTACAAACACACCATTGTGTAAACTTCCTTTGTTTTAAGAAATGCTTATTCAAACGCAAGATTTACACAAGATTGTTTTAAATTGTACAAGATGGATGCTTGAACGGGAAACTGCTTGACTGTGAAAGGTTTATGTTTAAGCTACGCGATATGTTTTTCGTGGAGACGATAATTGGATGAGTGTGCCAGCTGGCTTTACTTACGATCCCTGTATATTAAAAACAATTGTGTGACGCAAAGTTATTTGTTTCACAAGTTTGTTTGTAGATGATCCTACGAAGTAGTACAAATCTAAAAGGACGACTGCAGATATAAAAAAAAGAGACGGGATTTCGTTAAGGATGATTATGGTTACAGTGGTAACTGGGATATAAAGAGACTGCCTCGTTGGTCTAGTGGTTGCTAAGCGCAACTGCTGAGCACGAGGTCCTGGGTTCGAATCCCGGGTCGAGCAAAGTGTTACTGGGTTTTTCCATTAGGTAATTTTCAGTAGCAGCATGGAGTCTGGATTTGTGCCCGGTTGATGGCAATAGGCTCGCCCCCTATTACATTGGAACGTAAAACATAACTGGCGAAATGTGGGTGGACTATATGTGCACCTCTGCCTACCCCTTCGGGGAACACAGGCGTGATGTTATGTTACGTTATGGTTACTGGGAAACGAGGTAAAGAAAACAGCGCTGCACTGTAACAGGAGCTAGAATAAAGTAAATAAAGGAGGTAGAAGAATTAAAAGTATACCTACCGTTCCAGCTTCTAGCTCCTTACTCCTTTCTAGCGGGACTAACGGCTTAACATGCTCTCTGAGCTACGGAAATGGAATGTACGCGAGGCACAAATAAATAAATAATGCGTCCCACGTTACTTTGCACCAGCAACAAGCACGCGAACTCTACCCTTTTGTAAGTTACTCTCAAAAACAAACATCTGACGCTGTTTTTCCAAAATTTACATACCTACGGGTAACAAGTCTGAAGTTGGCAACATTCAGCGAGTTATTTGATTTAATAATCTTTTGGCCAATGTCGAGGGTTTCCGGAGGGACCTCAAACAAATCGCGAACTCACCTCACTCGTATAAATGTTAGTTAAACAAGTTCTGGTTAACGACAATTTACGCCCTTATTAACGTTGTTTTGGAAGATCGGACTACTCGAGAAGTATTGGAAACTTTGTAGAGGTGAAGCTTTTAGAACTTTGTGTTATGTTTTCGAAGGGGCAATGGACACTTAGAATTATGTATTTTTAAGCATGGTAGCGTATAATTATCTAGAGCATATGAAGGAGATTCAGTTATATATTTAAATAAATACATCGCCCCACACTCGAAATTTCCGCTATATATGCGTGAGCGCGTTCCATAAACATGACACACACGAACACCTAGATTCGCTACAGACATCTGCAGATCACACAATTTTTTTTCCCGTGCAGTAATTGAACCCGCAACCCTTAGCTCAGCAGTCCAATCGCTGAGCCACTGCGCCAATCAAGTCTTCATGTAGAGGTAGAGGGAACTGGCATTGATCATACTTGCTGCGGATCGTTTTGTCAGAAAGGGAGGACGCGTGATTCATTCAAGGATTCACACACACAGCTCAGTTAATATCTCGACTATAAATGCCAATATTCTGCCCAGCAATATTAACCCACAAAACCTTGAACAGTTCCCCATCTCTTCAATTCCATAAAGATAATCCACTAAGCTACTACCGCACTACAGCACCCTACCTTGTGACCTCTGCCCACTCACGTCTCTCACGATCAAACAACTTGAGAACTGGATTCGTCGAAGCACGGAATCAAAGCTTTTAGTGTTAAGCTGAGTATCCTAATACCGAAGCCTAACGTCATTATTTCTCAAATACGTCCAGCCATAAATCCTCTAGATCTTAGACTATATTATATTATGTTTGTTTCCATAGTATTGCGTTTATTCCAGTCAAGGACACGCGATTTAATCTTTCTTTTATGTTGTTCTGTTGTAATTTCCGGCTCTAAGGGAAAGGACCATTAGGCTTCATATGCTAGGCTGTGCATTAAAACCAAGGAATGTAAATATGTTTACTAAAATAGGTTAATATCTTAAGTGAAATTTTCTGCATTAATTAATATTTACATCTACGTACGGTGTAATCAGAGTAGTTGGCGCCTATTTGACATTTTCGAAAGACACTAATGAACTCCCTTACTATTCTTCTTTTATTTTAGATTGCCTCGTTGGTCTAGTGGTTGCTAAGCGCGACTGCTGAGCACGAGGTCCTGGGTTCGAATCCCGGGTCGGGCAAACTGTTACTGGGGTTTTCTATTAGGTAATTCTCAGTAGCAGCACGGAGTCTGGATTTGTGCCCGGTTGGCAATAGGCTCGCCCCCTATTACATTGGGACCTAAAACATAACTGGCGAAATGTGGGTGTACTATATGTGCACCTCTGCCTTGCCCTTCGGGAAATACATGCGTGATGGTATGTTATGTTAATATGTTATCTTTAGGGTTAGGTTCTTGTGGCAGGCAGGTGTATGTATGCTTTACCCTGGATTATTGCCGTTATAAGTGTGATCAAACAACACCAACTGTTTACACCTCCAGTGCGTGGAGCATCATCCTCGAAACAGAATTCATAGCACAACTATGTCTGAAACTGACAGGCTGCTAGCGAAGGGTGGGTAACAAAACACTATCCGTTTGTTACTTTTATTTTATACTCGCGATGACACAGTTTCCCTTTTATTCCGAGACCTGAATGGACTATGGATGCTACGAATATAATGCTCGGTGCCAACCTTGTCAGAAAATATGATGCGATTATTTTGAGATTTAAAAAGTTGAATTCTACGCTTGGACTAGAAATACAGTGTGTATTCCCCTAAGTTGTAGGCAGACGTGCCTGTGTAGAACACCCACGTTTCGGCAATAATATTGATTCGTCAAAATTAATAAAATGTTGATCATAGTAGTACTAGGCAAGATTTTGATCGCGCGAATAAAAATAAAGTAAAGGCCTGGTATTAAAATTTCAATTTTTATAAACTTTTTAAGCTAGAAATTTAAAATAAAATACGTTTTACAGCAAATTTTATCAGCTTTCTTTAAAACTATCGTAAACTATATATTACTTTTTATTTCAAACATTTTCTTTTAAAAGTGTACTTATAAGTACTTAATTTTGCAGACCAGTGTCGTTAAGTTTTTTTACATTACTGATATACTCTATAAATTCTTAGTTTGTCAAAGTGTAAGCTAGTTTCATTCAATTGTACTGACAACGCTTTACTCAGGCCATGGACGACAGGTTTGGACAGGTTTCAGTTAGAAGTTCTTTCCAATCAGTAAACCTTTTAACTGAATCCCCTGTTGGTAGTTTTGACTGCGAAATCGGCTGTTTTAGCACAGAGCCAAAAATATTGAAAAGTCGATACGTTTTCTACATTTTTACGGATTGATTTCCATGCGAAATTAGTAAATAGGTAACATTAAATACGTACATAATAATAATAACAGCCTATAACTGTCCCACTGCAGGGCAAAGACCTCTTCTCGTTTAGAGAAGGATTAAGCAATGATCACGCTAACTCATTTGCGGGTTGGCGATTTCAGATAATTAAATCAAAGCGAATAACGGTTCGGTTTTCTTTTTAAGGTTATGTACGACCGTGAGATGTGGCATAATTTCGAAAACAGAAATTTTATAAAGGAAGGTCCTCAACCTAAAATTATAAATAGTATTTCTTTTTTTTTTATAAAAAAGTCGTTTTGTCACAAAAAAATGTTATGTAGCCTGTTCAGTGTCTCACTGCTGGGCAAAGACCGCCTCTTTATTCCTCTACAAAACCTGCCCAATGCCATTTCAAGCTATATCTTTCCCGCAAACAAGTAAAAATTTTCTCGCCATCGCATTTCGATATCAATCACTAAAACATCAACTAATCAAGATCTCAACTGAAACAATTCCGAAAATCGTTTAATTGGTTCTCAATCAACACCAATAATGCTCCAGACATACTGTCACCATGTTACCAAACAAAGGATTTCAAATCATAACAATAACAAATGGCGTTCTAACTAGCAATCAATTCCATGGTCGAACCACTTGATAACTGGAGCTCGCGTGTCGACCCTCAATCAACACTCCTGGGGCAATTACACGGTTTTTAACCCTGCATCGGGTAAACTAAAGGTTTGAGGGTTATGTACATTTTTTGGCTCTCGTAACTAACAGTTGTGAATTAATCTGGACTATTGGCATTATGAAAGAAAGTATTTATGACATTAAACTTGACGACCTGATTGGCGCAGTGGCTAAGTGAATGAACTGCTGCTCGAAGGGTTGTGGGTTCGATTACCGTACCCGACAAATATTTGTGCGACACGCAGATGTTCGTCCCGAGTCTGGGTGTTTGTGTACGTGATATTTCATGTTTGTAAAACGCACCCACGATACAGGCGAAAGTCCTACTGTGTAGCAATGTTTAATATTTAGAAACAGCCCCATTAATACTTGCAATCCTTTGCTTGGTTCTTTTAATTGGTTCTGCAATCTCGTGCATACAAATACCGTATAATAACCACTAGGCTACCACGATGTAATATCCAATATAAAAAGAAAAACAAACTCTTCCCCGACAATACAATACCGCTGGAGGCGCTCTGTAAAACGTGTTAGTTTTAAGAAACTCAATAATGCAAGTTTTGTTTTCCGATCAGCTGCAGCATGTAAGTAACAGTATCCCGTTTTCCCGCAGTTAACTTTGTTACTTGACTAGAATAATAAGTTGAGATAACTTCTGGATTCTCTCTTTGTATTTGTAGTGTATAGAATCAGATGAGACGTTTTATTTTATTGGTTTTGGTTTGAGTTGTTGGAATGTGACTAGGTGTTAGGTTTTTAAATTTGTCTTTGATGGACTCGTAGCTACGTGGAGGATATGTTTCTATAATTGTAATCCATGAAGTCGTGGTGGCTTAGTGGTTAACATACTGGATTTGCATGCACAAAGTTGCTGGTTCGAACTTAGGCAAGTATTAATGTGACTTTTCATGTAATAAATATTTTCTTAACGAAAATGGTCGTGAAAAAAACCTGGAGCGTGGTCATCAATGCTCAATTCTTATCTGTACAAGAAGAGGCCTTTGCCCTACAGTGGGACTGTTACAAGTTGTTATAATCTATGAAATTATATCAGTGCCATTCCTATATTTATAACGAGACCTAAACGCCACATTTTGACTTATTGCCATTCAAATCAATGCCTTATGAAGGTTAATCATTGAAGATTGACCAAAACTGTTTGAAACTCACTAGAATTACCCTGAATAAAGTGACGAAGGGCATTCCCGGGGTGAAAGGTTAAGTTAGAGCCCAAATATTACAGTTTGTAAACGTTTTATTAAGACTGGGTAATCACGGACGGGTGCACTCGTTCGACGCCGATTGAGGTCCGACCTCATTACGTAGGGCGAACCAGATGAAAATGTAACGGATCAACGCCTTTTTGCCGGCAGAACAACCCTGAATATCTTTACGGACGGATTGAAGCAGATATGTGAATTGGTTTGGGAATGAGAGGAATTTTAATGTTATATATTCATACCTATATACTTTTTTATAGTGCGATGTAGCTACTGCAAATGGCCAGTTGTCGTTCATTGAGTCGTTCTAGTTCGTGTTGATGATTTCGTAAAGATATTGGTTCGTTTGAACTTTCGACCTTGGACTTGGCAGTCTAAGGGTCCTTGGCTATACCACTTGGCTATCAGTGCTCCTCTTTAATTACATAGGGACCTATAACATAACTGGCGAAACATGGGTGTTCTATACACCTCTGCCTACCCCTCAGGGAAACAGGCGTGACTTTATGTATGTATGTATGTATTATTTCTGAAACATTACTTGTGTAATTGTTCTTGATTATATTAACATTCTATTATTTGATGTCTTTTACATACACTGAATATTCCTTCACGAAAACACATCCAAGTCAAGTTGAAACTCTTGGAAGTCGAACTAATTTCGCTCACAAATATATTCCTTTATAAAACTCGGTTCACTAATGAATGCAGTTCACACGCGAACTCATTGCACATCAAAAGAGCTGTCTTCTCGCCTCGAATTTAATAAGGATGTGATCACAGTTCACCGTCTGAAATCTTACTGTATTCAGCGTGAATTACTTTGTATGAGTTTATAGAAGTAAGGTCTAAAGGACACCTGTATATTTTTTGGATACGTACTAGAAAGTTTTGGCAATTTACACATATTATAATCAGTGAAAAATACGTATATAATCAGTGATATACCTACATTTTTTTTAACGTCGCCCTACATTGGGAATTTCTCCTGTGTCGTAGGAACGTTTTACGAACATGAATTACACATTCACAAACACCCAGACTCGGGACAAACTTCTGCGGATCTCACAATTTTTCGTCCTGTGCGGAAACCGTATCCCCAACCCTTAGCGCAACAGTCCAATCGCTTAGCCACTGCGCCAATCAGGTCGTCTACAAACTTCGCACAAAGACTATGACGTAAAATAAGGCATACCTATGTCAACAGTATAGAAGACCAGATTGGGGCAACTAAGCGATCGACTGCTGCGTTAGAGGTTGCGGATTCGAATCCCGCCCGGAACAAAAATTTGTGTGATCCGCAGATATTTGTCTAGAGTCTGTGTGTTTGTATATGTGATATTTCGTGTTTGTGGAACACACCCACCATACAACAGAACTAACTTATGCACTTACTTAATTACAAAAGTAAGTACAGTCGGTAACTAAAGTTCAACACTTTAAATGATCCTCCTCCCTAAAAAACTAGTAATAAAACGAACACAACTTTCGTTGCCGACCGTACAAGAAAAGTACACGACCTTTTCCAATCGCTTCTTAAGCTTACATCTAATAAACTTAATTATTGTACCCTCATTACTGTCTTCTGTAATTCAGACCCTAGTTCTTACCTACTTGTAGTCACACTGAGTCCAAAACCTATTCATCAGTACGTAAGAAATTAACTTTCCTGGGAATCTAATAAGGTAGCAGATGTTCCTAGCTTTCTTGTTGAGCCATTCTCGCCTTTATTCCGAAGGCTGAAAGTATGTAGTGGAATGGGGGGTGTACAATTAAGGATGCACCCCAAAAACGAGGGTAACGACTGAAGTTCTCAATGAGGTAATTGGGGAAGTTCATGTAGGAGGCTCGCATTTATCTAAGAGTTAATGTTAGTTTTATTCGAGCCGATTCGTTCTTGGATTCCCTGATTAATTGGTTTTACATTGCAGACTCATTAACCTTAAAAATAGTTGGTGCATGCTTAGAAAACTCGTCGTGCGATATCCGGCCTAGAATCGACCACCCCCTTTCCTCTCGTAGGTGTCGTAAGAGACGACTAAGGGAAAATCCAAAAGATGAACCGCAGCAGCGTCTTCTGTAACTTCACCACCAATACTGCGATCCCCAAGCCGCTTGCCAAGCGTAGGGATTATCAACCCCCTTTACGTAAGGTCTGTCTTTCGGCTGATGATGATGATGTTTAGATAATTCTCTTATATCTTCAGATCACATCCTGATAAGACAACAATTTTTTGATCCGCATATACATGTTTGTACTATGTGTCACATATGCAAATGTATACGGATCGAATAATTTTTGTCTATATTAGCGATCAAATCTACCAACCTTTGCTCAGCAATGGAGTCATTATTATGGTGCCTCTCATCTTGTCGACTTAAAACAAATTTATAGCCATCCAAAATAATATCTACGCAATAATAGGGCCGCGTTTATTCGTATTTCTACTAATACTTAGAGAAACATAACACTATAATATGCGCTTGAAATAAGAGTTCGTCTGCTCGAGTAGTAATTTAAATTCATTATAAAGTTCATTGCCTTCACAGAATCCTTTGTAGACACACGCACTCCGTGTCTTGCGGAGTTATGCTAAGTTTTAGATGAATGAATGTAATATAAGACTTATTATATGTCTCAACGAGTTCCCCAGCGTTCGCGTAGGCAATCAGACCCAGTAACAATCTGCTGACTGGCCGAACTCACATTGATACGATGTCAGCTTCACCCATAGACTTCGATATACCATTACCGTATGATATTGGCCGCAGATCTGTGCTTTTTCTTTATAAAAACATCGCCCCACAATTAGAATTTCTCCTGTATCGTGGGTGCGTCTCACAAACATGAAAACACCTGCGGATCGCATAAATTTTTGTCCCGTGCGGGAATATAACCCGCCCTCAGCGCAGGAGTCCAATTTGCTTAGCCACTGCGCCAATAAAGTCGTCAAAGATTTAAGTTTGCCATACGATGCCTGCAATATCGTCCCGTGAACGCGCCGACGGACGGGGTACGAAATGAGACAAGCTAAATAATATGTAGATACCTATATAGGCAATACAATTTGGGGTGATAATTGTTATTTAAATCAAATATTGAAGACCCAATCAATGGTAATAGGGAAACAACATTACTTCTAATGAGTTTAAAACGATAAAGGAGAATACATTTACCTTCTACGAGGTTTACAAACTTGTCTGTATGTTTATTCACGGATATTAATTCGCGTTTGGTGTTTCATGTAAATATGAACACGGTACGGTTATTCGAGCAGCTAACGTGTTTGTTAATAATAAAATGTGTCACAGAACACGTCTTGTAAAAAGGGTGTCGTCCTTACAAAGGGACCCTGACAATTCTTGACAGCCCTTAGGGTGAGTTTCACCAATCGTCTGTTATATCCGTATGTCAACGTTAACTTAGTAGGAGATTTTAATACAAGCGGCCATATTTAACGCTAACCAATATGTCAAAGTTATTGGTGCAACTCACCTGGAGTTGCATAACGTCAGTCACAGAAAGGAAAGCTTAAATTTTGCTACCATCAGCTCGCGAGTTGCTTCGTGGGGATTTTTTTCGTGAATTTTCCGGAATAAGCCCTATCCTAACTATACATAAGATCCATTTTAAATATCGATAAAAGCATATTGGACTTAGGATGAGAAGTTTCCAAGATTACCCCTTACCTACATCCAAATATACAAACTTTAGAAAACAAAACTCTTTCTAACTTTAATAAAACAGATGAAATGTGTCATAAAAAACACAGTCTTGAAAAAGGGATGGTTATGTTGTTATAAAGGGACCCTGACAACTCTTGACAGCCTTTAGTTGCATTACGTCACTCACAGAAATGGTGGCTTATATTTTCCTAGTGAAATATATGTACGATCGTTCGGAAATGGAAAATCAAGAACAGATTTTTGATTTTGGGGTACTTGCAGCACGTCAGACTAAGAGTGAGCTTTGGGCACACGTGGGGACTATAATACCCTGAGTAGTCATGTCTCTTCGAATTACTCAACATCACTGGAATTCCGTAGTAACACACCGGTGTTTTTTACTACGGAATTCCAGTGATGTTGAGTAATTCGAAGAGACGAAGGAACAAAACAATGATAAAAGTCTATTGACATTATCGTTGACGAACAACCTGGTGTCTAAGTTTAAACCGCCTGTAATATGACTTTACACCCCTTTAAAAATCTCTCAGGAGTGCCGGTATCCTCACGACATTTTCCTTCACCATTTTTAGCAACTGATAACTAGTTTATAGTAAGCATATGAAAACGAAAAGACATTGGTGCGTGCCGGGGTTTTAACTTGCTACCTTTGACTTGGCCTTACACTTGACTTGACTATACAATAAAAAGAAGTAAATAATCTAAAATCTTGCTTCTGATACATTATGACGAAATTTAATAAACACTGGTTTCTCCTTTGTAGAGCGGCTTACTCATAACTTTTACAGTACAAAGCACACGTTACAGAGGTTACCCCAACGTTACCGAGAAGGCTTCAGGATAGTTAAATTATATTACCACACAAAGCGAAATGTTTGTTATGTTCAGTCATGTTTAGTTTACGTGTTGTTTTTTCATATTCAGATGAGTTATTTAGAAACATAAAAATACCTGTATTCCCCGAAGAGGTGTGTTCAGAGGTGTGTTAATATCGTCGTCAACATCATCAGCCGGAAGACATTACATACACCCACATTTCGCCAGTTGTTATGCTACCCAATATAATAGGGGGCGATCCTATTGCCATCAACCAGACACAAATCCAGACTCCGTGCTGCTACTAAAAGTTTGGAATTCTAATCCAGGATCTCATCTCATCTCATTGACAGTGGAGCTTAGCGACCACTAGATCTAAGAAGCGGTCAACCAATGGTATTCTGTTACGCTTTTAATGTAGTTCACTTTTAACAAAGGCCTCCCACTTGGAATCGAGGGGGGGTTGCCATAATCAACTAATTTATTTTTAATGCATGAAGCGATAACAATACAGAGCGGGGTTAGTTATAAGCAACAGCTCTTTACACGGATCGCTCGACCAAGGTTGAGTTGAACTTACTACTGCCGTTACATGGATGGGTGACCACTTTAGGCATTGACCTCCCCTCAGCCTGGCCTTAAGTAGACCTTCGACAATCGTTACAGTTAGTAGGACGCCTTACACTAACTAAGGGTATCGATATATAACTGTTTCTAGAAATAATGTAGTGCAGGTTAGAAAAGACAAACAAGGAAATAGGAAATACCTAAGCAAATGATAAATATCAAAGTTAAACTACAGACAATCTAGATCTAACTCACAATGGTAACTACAAAGCAATTCTCAAGTACTAGAACAGTGAAGACGTTTCAGCCGTACAAATGATTAGCTATTAATTTAATTGGTTTGGCATCCGCCTGAGGCTATATCCGATTAAAACTAACGTCTTTTAGTTTAGTCATGTGGCCTTGTTTGACTTTTGATGTAGGAGCTAACTACAACAGTCATCATGGAGAATATGTCGACTTCCTATGATAGTTGAGATGTATGTATGATGGATGACTTAGAAAGTATATAGGAATAACATTTACATTGGTCTGCTTTTTGACCTTTAACGACGTTACTTTGAACTCTGGTTCGTAAACTATAGATACAAGACAAATAACGTAGTTCAGCAAACTCAATGTTTTGCAATAATGATCCTTAAACGGCTTTCTAGCTGCTTTCGCTTTACAATAAAAGGCATTTAAGACTTGACTGTCTTCATAAGTATTATCTATGCTCTTCCTTCCAGTAAGAAGTAAAAAACAATAGGCAGTCACGTGCCTTATTCCTTCATTAATAGAATAGGTCCATTTACGTCCCCTTAAGCCCACCATCCGTCTCCACCTCACCAACACAACTCTCTGTTTGTTTAACTCACCGCAATTCACACTGTGTTCCTAAGCTAATCTTGTATACATTATTAACTATTCATAACCCTGATTCTGCTTCCATTATGCCGCCTGAATCGCGCCAGACAGATTGGGAGACCGAGAACTTAATTAATCATGTTGGCAAATTTACGAGAGCTCGTAAAAAATGGGTTGGGCGTTATTGGCGTTTTCATGGTAGAGATCGTAGGTGGTCTGTATAGGCTTTGGTATTGGGGAATGATTGGATTCTGAGAATTTAGCAAGGTCGTAAAACCTTTGTCAGTAAGTCTAGAATTCTAGATAGTCTGAGAGAACTGTTGTTGACACACATTTTTGTGTAATCGCTCTTATCCTTCATCGGAAGCCCTTCATGTCAAACTGTTGCTGAATTTATTGTTTGCGAATCCTGGCTAGAGACCTTTACTTAGGTCTTATCATATATTTCATCATCATCATCCGGAAGATATCCACTGTTGTACAACGCCACTATGAACGACAACTTGCCACGTTTAGTTAAGCTACAATCATTCTTTTTAGAAGTTTCCGTGAGAGAATCGAATGAAGAATGTTTTCGGATTTGTTTCCGAAACTTTGACCACGCCCTTTTCCCATAAGACTGGCGTATCTATAGTTATGATCACTATAGCTGTGTGAGATGGGAGAGCAACATCGTGCTGTACGTCATCTGTGTGTGTGACGTAATTTTATGTGTCATTTGTTGTTTTGTTTTTTCTCATACGAAACAATTTATTTTATGTTTATTTGTGTTCGTTTGATACAATTGTGATTCTTTCTCAACCTTTATATCATGTTTTGGCTCGGTTAAATGTCGTTTGTTTAGGCTACCTCTTGAACCGTTTTTTGTATTTTAGCTGTTCCTATCGTTAGGCGAAGACTACTGTTCCTTCGTTCCATTCCTTCAGATATCGGGTTTGCTGTGGCCAATCTTCACAAACTAACTCCTGCTTATATAACCATCTTTATAATAAAATTCACAGACGACATTCCCCTCCAAATTCACGGTAGACAGGCATGTAAATATATGTTAACAAATTACAAAGTGCATTATTACCCTCCTCCTTCCCTCGACATAAAATATACACTTACATATTCATCAACCGCTTTTTCATCAGCGAGATCATGTACATTGTAAACACAGCTGCCATGACTGCCATCCCTGTTTTTTTTATCAATTAATTCCGTTTGAGGGTTTCCAAAAAAATTGTGTCATTTCGTGCCATTCACTTCTCAGTTGGCTTGAAATTAATTGACAACACTTCAGAATAATGAGGGAGCTTTGAGTTTAGGGGATGCCAAAAAAATGTCTAATGGCGGACTTTGAAGAGTCGCGGCGCGTCCGATGCGATAACAATCGCTGTTTGAAATGTATGTCGCTGATTCTGAGGCCTGCGACAGATGCACACCGCCGAATTTCTAACTTTATGAATGCAAAACAAATCGTGAGGAAACTGGCACACCTGAGATTTTTCAATGGTGTGTAAACCATGTCAGAGGCCTGTAGGCCGTCTGTAGACGGTTTAAACTCTAGCACCAGATTGTTCATCAACCAAACGATAAGTAGAATGCAAAAGTAGTGTATATTTGTTACTTTATCACGACTGATACTATTCAGCATATTGTATTGAAAATTGTATAAGGAGGTAGTTTAAACCTCAAGCGGTATACACCAGGTACTTTTTTTCCAGGAAAAGACGCAGTAAATCATTTAACATTTTTCGTGCAGACAAAGTCGCGTGCGGAAGTCTACGGTTTCAAATGCAAAAGTAACCATGTTTGTTTGTCACGATTCGATGTAGAAGCTTAAATTCAAAGAGACACAAGCTGCTTTTAATCACAAAAATACGTAATATTTTCTTCCTGACGGGCTAGTACAGTCAGCATCATAAGTAGCTGCACATTTAATTTTTTTTAAATACTATTTTTCAAAGAACAACTTCAATAGTAAAAAGTCTTAAATATTCCCAGATCATCATTTGGACGTTTCTATATTTGAAACAGTAACTTGAATTGATGTTTGTTTCTTTCAATTATTTGACAAGGCTTCTTGACATGTTGAGCAACGTGGCAATGTTACCAGTCTTCTGGACACGTTAGCTTTTGACAACGATGATAAAAATTTGTTAATGCTTTTCAATTACATTTTTTTAGATAGTTTTTTATGCATTTTCGATATTTAAGTTGTAAATAGTAAGTAAAATTGTAATATAATTAAAGTAAGTAAATTTATAAAAATATACTTATTATGCTGGCTATACAAAAAAATATTTCTTTGCTGACCGTCCCGTATAACTTGAAGTCGCCCTCGTCGGTAAATAAGGAAAGTGCTTGGCTATCTTTGTGCAATCTAACTAGAACTAATATTTGCTTTCATTGACAAGTTTCTGTAATAACTAGTGGTGACGCTCAGACACCTATAGACTGGACATAACCTGTTTCAACAAGTTGGTAGACATGTTTAGTTAAGCCTTAGTGCTTTGACTTAAGGTTTAATTTTGTTTATCGAATTGGGCTGTCTAATTAGTAATTAAGAATGAATATCAACAATTATAGTGACTAAACATAATTAACAGTAAATAAGTTATTAATTAATGTAAGATTTCTATTCGTATATATTCATTGTTTACTAGCTGTGAACAAACAAAGTGAAACAACCATTTTTATCCATATTAATATACTAATTACTAATAATCCATACTAATATTATAAATGTTAAAGTAACTTTGTCTGTCTGTCTGTTACGCCCTCACGACTAAACCGCTGGACGGATTTTGATGAAATTTGGCATGTACTTTAAAGACTCGAGAAACGACATAGGCTACTTAACGCAGGCGAAGCCGTAGTTAATAAATTTAGTTGATAATTAAAAAGGAGAATTCCGGTGTAAATCGTTCTAGGCTTAATTTGTATAGCAAGAAACTAATGAATGTAGCTGCAATAGTTTCCACACTAGCATTCCTTTCAACATGAAGACTAGTCCTCCAGAAAACGTCCTTCGAAACTAGTCCAGTAACAACAAACGAAATAAATAAAACGCTATGAAACTATATAACAGAAGCCTACAAACAAAGCCGACGATAACCAAGACAAAGACAGCGATACATGATACTCATAAGGCCAGAAAAGGGAGCACACGATACGCGACCACTTGTCATGAGTGCCAATAATAAATAATCAACTCGTGACTGTCAAATAAATAAAGAGTAGAACAGCCCCCTCGCCGTGTGGTATCCGGCTTAGAATTGACCTCCCCCTCTCCTCCCGTGGGTGTCGTAAGAGGCGACTAAGGGAAAAAATCCAGTAGATGGGCAGCAGCGTCTTCTGAAACTTAACCACCAATACTGCGATCCCCAAGCCGCTTGCCAAGCGTGGGGATTATGGCAACACCCCCCCCCCCCCCCCCCCT
This sequence comes from Abrostola triplasia, assembly GCA_946251915.1. Lineage (NCBI taxonomy): Eukaryota > Metazoa > Arthropoda > Insecta > Lepidoptera > Noctuidae > Abrostola > Abrostola triplasia. The sequence continues at coordinate 9,591,251 of OX276440.1, read as the reverse complement.
AAGGACCCTTTGTTCAGCAGTGGACGTCCCGACGACTTCCGGCTGATGATGAAATAATGAGAACAGCCCCCTTACCATGAACTCTTGAAGCAGGACGTTTGCTGTAGTGGAAGCGAGACGCCGCATTACATTACCTAGCGACATCTCGCTTTCACAACGTAAAATGTCTTGCTTTAAGAGTTTATAGTAAGGGCCTGGTATTGCCTTAAGTATGTACAGTAATAAATAATACATCTATGGTTCTTGTTTCGACTTTATGCAGCCATGAATTGGGTTATCCGTGGTTACCCGGATTAGCGTTGCCATTGGTTTTCTTTTAAACATTGAAGGACATTTGTAGACGTATCCAATGTTTCTACTTGAATGTAATTGACATTATTCATTGAATATAATTTTGACTAGCCTATTGGTCTTGTAGTTAGTGACCATAACTGCTAAAACTGGAGGTCGTGAGTTCGATTCCCACCAAGGACTAATATTTGTGTGATGAGTATAATCATTTTTTCTGTGTCTGGGTGTAATTTATCTATATTATCTAGATAATGATATGTATATGTATCTAGAAATATATAATTACATATGTGTATCAGTTGTCTGGTTACCATAATACAGGCTCTGCCATGTTTGGGATCAGATGACCTTTTTTGAGCTGTCCCTAGATATTATTATTATATTATATCATGTCTGGATTCGCTGAACAAAACTTATACTTATTATTTTAGTTAGATTATCATATAACACAGCCAGGCTCACTATGCTAAATAGTTGATTTATTTATAAATCTAGTCGCAAGGCCGCAATGTTGTTATGAAGGAAGAAAAACAATAGAAGAACCAGTAAGAACTCCAATTAAATCATGATTATCGACACTCTAAAAAGCTACAAATTTATCACAAATTTACATTACATTACCACTGTTTCCAGAAGAGTAGACATCCATACATATTACACACCCTTTTGATTCAATCATCCTAATACGCAATAATAAGACATCTTAGTCAAATTTCCCTATCAACGCGACATTCTAAGATTCATTCAAATTCGCCTCAAGAAAGTATTATTTTTATGTAAGAACGGAGTCGTTACTTTTCGAGGGCACACCGTCGCCCATAGCAACGTAATTCCCATATAATCCCCTTTATTTTAGCTTCATCCCCCTCGTCTTACCCCTACATTATCCGTCAGCCCTTAGGGTGTATATCACACCGTCAAGTACGAGGGTCAAACTGAAAGTTCTTAGAAAATCAAAAACTGATTACATTAGCCAGTTATTAGTTTTATTATATCTTTTCAAAATATTGTCCATTCACGTCAATACACCGCTGCATGCGATGGAACCACTGGGAAAAGCACTTTGCCCACTCGTCTTTAGGGTTCTCTTCAATGGCATCGCGATACGCAGCCACCGCTTCTTCAGCATTCATAAACCGCTTTCCTTTAAGGTTTTCTTTAATTTTTGGAAATAAATAAAAATCACAAGGGGCGAGGTCGGGGCTATACGGCGGGTGACCCAGTAATTCAACGTTTGATGTCGCCAAATAGTCGATCGTTCGCTTAGCGGTGTGCGACGAGGCGTTGTCGTGGTGAAGGAGGATCCTACTGCGAGGTCGTTTCTCTCGAACTTTTTCCAAGACAAGTGGCAAACAATTGGTAGTGTACCATTCTGCAGAAACTGTTTTTTGATCCTCTAACACAATTGTTGCGAAATGACCTATCCTTCCAAAGAACGAGGCCACCATTTTTTTTCCCGCACTTCGATCTCTCTTCACTTTAGTTGGCAACCTCTCGAAAGGAAACACCCACTGAGCAGATTGTCTTTTGGTTTCAGGATCATAACAGTAAATCCAGCTTTCGTCACCTGTTAGTATGTCGAACACAGCATTTGAGTCACCTCCGTTAAATCTTTCAATCATTTTACGGCACCAATCCACACGATGGAGTTTTTGAGCCTCAGTCAAATTATGAGGTATCCACCGGGCGCAAAGCTTCCTGACTGCTCAATGTTCGTGGAGGATTTTGTGCACTTGACTCATACCGATGCCTAAGCTTGTCCGAATCTGCTGATAGGTCACTCTTTTGTCAGTCTCTATCATACGCCGCACAACACAGATGTTATCTTCAGTCGTCGCCGTAGAAGGCCGTCCCTCACGTAAATCATCAGTGAGATTAGTGCGACCACGTTTAAACTCATTAAACCAGTTGTAAACTGTCGCACGAGATGGGGCTTCATCGTGAAAGGCCAATCGTAGTCTATCATAACTTTCTTGTTGACTTAAATGACATCGAAAGTCATAAAAAATCATTGCACGAAAATTTTCTCGTGTTAAATTCATGTTGACGTGACACAGACAATTTTCAATTTGCCGCCAAATCGTAAAACAAATGACAAATTAATGAAATATATACTCAGTAATATTGGCAAAGAGTTCTATTTTCAAATTTTAGAATTATTTTTTTATTATATTGTTTATAAGTGGCCAGTTCTAAGAACTTTCAGTTTGACCCTCGTAACAGACCGGGGTATTTTATTTTTAAAATATTTTGCGTGATTACTTTTTAATTGATAAATTAAGTATTTGTGCATTACAATGGGTTTGTTTCGTCAAAATCAAATTTCAGGCCTGTTTTTAAGCGGATTAAGATGACTAAGAAGTTGCTAAGTGATTAGCCTGGTTTTAAGTTAAGAACAAATAGAAGACACACAATCATACAATCACGGATTCCTCTTTCTACTATCCTTTTTAACACCTAACGCAAAAAGAGATATTGTTATTATACATAAGTTTGGCGTGTCCGTTTATCTGTCTGTTGCATGGTAGCTCCTAAACGAATAGACCGATTATGATGCGGCTTTTTTGTTTAATAACTGGCGTAAACGAGGTGGTTCTTAGCTGTAATTTATGTTGTGTGCTTATTTCTAAAAATATTATTATGTGTTTATTCGGACATAGAATATGCCTCATTCTTTCCCATTCTTTATTCACGTTTTTCTGTCTAGAGTACCTTGAAGTACAAAGAATAATAGTTTAATTATTTCCTGATAAAATATCAATATTAGTTCGACATATTTAACTGCCAGTGCACTGATAAGGGGCCTTAAATGTGTCATAATGACACTAGATATTGGTGTTTGTGTCTTAATTAATTATCAAACAATAAAGTATTGAGGGTAAAAACGAATGACTTATTACGATATTTTATTTGAGTTGAGATAACCTTTGCCCCACATACTTATAGTTCGAGGGGAAATGTTTTTTTTTTAATAAAATAGTCCTTCTGGTATTCAGACCACAGAGCCGATATTATTGCTATTGGAACCGTGTCGATGACAGTTCAGTACGTATGAGCGTTTTGATTGTAACTGGATTTTTCCATTAGGTTCATGTTCATACACAAACTTACGTTTGTCTGAACTTTAAAAGAGACATTGATCTCTGAGTCTGTTTCGGCATTTCTTCTCAGAGGTAGTCAGGAAATGCCGACGCCATCTAGTTTTTATTTTATTTTTTTAGATTTTTTTCGTGTTTGTGAAAACCTATTTACAGAAATAAATAATTTACAGGTAATTCTTAGTAGCAGCAAGGAGTCTAGACTTGTGCCCGGTTAATGATAATAGGCTCGCAAAAACAATGTGTAGGTAGTTCTTTTTTGCCCTAAACATTGTTAATTAACTATAAATTAGATTTTTATTTGCTTTGAACTCAATAAGTACGTCAATTGAGTTTGCGAACTAGTGACGTTACAGTATCCTATTACCGTACACATTTTATGAACGAAAAGCGTTTCGACAGCTCATAAAAAGTATGTCAATTAATTGGTGGTGTCTATACTACCCAATTCTAATGATTCTACACAATATTGTAAAGTAGATTGTATTTAATTCAGCTTCCTAGTAGGAATTCTTTATTTACCTAATACTGAAACAAAATGCTTTGATCATTTAGCTGCAGCGTTCTACCTAGAATAAGCTCTTGAGGGAATTTTTCATTTATATTGTTTAGTATTATTATGCTTTCAGACGACGTTATTTCTATAATTATGATTTAATTTCACTAGATCAGTGTGTTTATTTAATGAGTAAATTACTCAAGGTACCCTGCTATTTTATTTTACTTCTATTTTTATCGATAGCTAAACATTTTTTTGGTGAATTTCGAATTGTAGTACTTATTAAATAAAATTATTATTTTATCGTAGTGTATGTCGACAATCGTGACGTTACAGTGTCAATTATTATTACCGTTTCTATCTCTGCACTACCTGAAGGTTAGTCTGGTAGAAAATGCTTAAGGCATTAAGTCCGCCTTGTACACAACTGTACTTAAGTATTAAATAAATAAAAAAAATATTCGGTTGGACAACCATTGTGTAATTTTTAGACGTCTGAAACGTGCATTTCTAGTCTTTGGAATAAAATAGCATTTCAAATGAGCGAACACACGTTCACTTCGGTGTAAAAGCATCCATCGCCATAAGTCTCCTACACAAGAATTTGTCTATTGAAATACCCACCCTTATTTCCAGAACCACCCTTAGCAATGCATTTGACGCCCCTCAGAAATGCAGTTCACCGTGATCGTAATTTCGATTTGATATTTTACCCGACTGTGAAGGCCGAAAGGAGGGTAGTGTTATTACCGCGTGGCCGCGACCACCTGGTGCTGTCTCGTGGGGTTTCCACTAACCAACTGCCTATTAGGGAGTGGACAGATATCAATACTTACCGTATTATGTACAAAAATTGCGTGGGTTGTTTTGGTTTTCCCATATATACAAAGTTTTCATTTTGCGGCACGTTATTTCATTACACACAACGGTACTTTAAGGATAGAATTAAATATCCTTCTTTCGGACAAAATCTGGTAATATAGGTAGGTAATACTTTTCATTTAAGCAGATATGACAACAACCTTAAACTGCTAGCTATCACCGCGTCTTATAGTTTTAGCTGGAAAGAAGACTGGAGCAACAGAAAAAAGTTCCCCTGCAAGTTACAATATCTACAATTGTTTTGTCTAGCCTAGGTTGTTTCCCACTGCTGGGCAAACGCTTCTCCCCTGACTATCCCATTCCCCCTATACTCGGCCAGCTTTGGCCAGTTGTGTTGAAAGGTCCAAACCGTCCCACCATCTCCGTCTGGCTCTACATCTCCGGCGTCCGTCGTAATAATAAATTTTATATTATAGACGCTCAACTTAGAACCACTAGATTTGCGTTTCTCAATAAAAATATAGCTTCCAATTAAGATGCACAAAATTATTGATCTACAATAATATGTTAGGGGTTGGAAATCACCCCTCAAATCCACATTAAACCGCTTTGTCATGCAACAAGCATAGACCCTTCGGTAATTGAGCTCTTTGTTGCATCCAAAGAAGGAATAAATCATGAAACAGGGGTTCTGCAGTGTACAAGTATTCTTTGTCTTATGTATGTACAATTTATGGTCAACAAATGAGCTAATAGTCACAGCGAATAGGTCATGCCGTGGTGTAGGCTAGAGTACGGTCAGTCAACAAGGATAGTAGCGAGGTTGACTGACCAGGGTGTGCCGGACTTACTTAAGTAATGTAACTCGCTGAGGCTGTCTACATGCAGCCCGCCCCCTTACTATGAACTTTTCGCTACGTGCAGTGTAATGCGGTGTCTCGCTTCCACATCGTAAACTGTCCTGCTTTAAGAGTTCATGGTAAAGGGGCTGTACAAAACGATTTAACAAATTAAATAATTGCATTGGCTCGAGTTTCGACCACGCTACGCAACTAATAAATCAGCGATCATATTGTTGACTGTAAAACGCAATTACAATACAATTGTTTGTGGAGCGTCCGTTGGTATAATAAATCACTCTTCATTTAATATTGGTATAGATTAAAGGATTTAATGTAAATATTTCATAGGAGACATTTCAGTGTGTGATATTTCATGTTTTTGAAACGCACGTACGACACAGGAGAAAATACTAGCGTAGGGCGACGTTTTTGTAATCTGATACTTCTTTAGAGTATACAGGCATGATATGTCCAAAAACTAAGAGATTCCTTCTAAAACAAATAATTGAACAAAGCCCGAGAGTGCTAATTTGATTTAAGCGCAAACCTAAACACAGTTTAATTATAACTGAGCAAAATCCAAGTACAAGTCATATTTAAATCTGAAACGGAGCCGAGTAACTGTAAACAACGACTAGCTAACATAATCGTTATAACATTTGAGTTATACTGCGAGTAAACCTGCGTTAACGACGTGGTACAGTGGCTCTCAAAGTTCTATATACAGAGAAGTTAACACTATTGACACTACGTCCACGCTGTGTACAGTAAAGTTAACACTTTCGAAGCTACATACCTGCAAGGTACGGATACAGCACTGATAGCCGAGTGGTATTACCGTTGGACTGCGAATTCAAAGGTCGTAGCTTCGAAACTCGGCACGCACCAATGTCTTTTCGAATTCACGTGCGTAATATTAATTCGTTTTCAGGTGCTAAAAATGGTGAATAAAAATATCGTGAGGAAACCGGCACCCCTGATAGCTTCAACTGAAATTCTGATACCCGGTTGTTTATTAACTTGATATAAAGATTGACGTGTCTTCTGTCAGGCACTTTTATAAGTCTGGAGTGAACAACTAAATAGTCCTAGTACTTATTTTTCTCAATACCCTTTTACTTGTGAATATGAATCTACATTGTAATAACCCACAACGTCTGGATTTAAAAACTTACAAATAAATTATACTCAAATTATTTTTTCAGGACCACCCCACGTTTATTCAAGACTAACTTTGAGAAACGCTGATATCGTATTAATGTTTACTTACAAAACTATGAGCACACTCAACGATAACTATGGCGGATAAGTTTACGAGTTTCAGAACTCATATTAAAAATGTACTTTGAAAACAACCTACTCAAACTACGGCGAATAAAAATTTATTAATCGTGCCCAAATTGTTATTTTTATTTTCTTAAGACTTTTTTTGTTTTCTGAAATTGTGGGTAGAAGGAAGCTGAGGTAGTTTTTCCTTTTGTTTTGTTACTACACCTACCCTCTTAATGGATCAATGGAATAGAATAAATTATGCTTTCAGGTCACTAATATTGTTTACAGTTATGGTTTTAACCGACTTCCAAGAAGCAGGTTCGTATGACAAAAACAAACAAGTCTTTGTCACATTACCGCCGATTGTGAAAGAATTTGCGATTCCGGTTTTTATTTACTTTCCTCTGCCCTATATACATTTATTTTTGAAAACATCTTGAGGAAACCGGAGGATGAGATATTTCAATGGCGGTGTGTAAAGTAAGAGGTCTACAGGCGGCTTAAACTCTGACACCAGATTGTTCATCAACCATACAATAAGAAGAGCAAACTGGATGATCAAAACGTAGTTTGTAGAACATGAATCATCTTCAGTAATGGACGTTCCGGCGATATATTATGTTAATTATTCATTACTGGGTTCGCCGAACTTCAGTCGTTTGTTCCAACTCCGGTGATATTTATCGCTTGATTCGTAGTACAAATGACTCGATAGTTTATCTAGCTCTTCCTTGTTCCATGTTCGGGCCATAGAGGAAGTTGAATCTTGGATCATATATATTTTATCCCTACTAATATAAACGCGAAAGTTTGTGAGTATGGATGGATGTTTGTTACTCTTTCACGTCAAAAATACCGAATGGATTTTAGTAAAACTACAATAATATAGCTTATATATCAGAATAACATAAGCTACTTTGTATCCCGAGAAAATGAAGCGGGTAACACCGCGGGACGCAGCTAGTACTATAATATATTTATTTAGTATTATGTTATTAAAAAGTTTGGTTTGTATGAACACGCTAATCTCAGGAACGGTGGTTAGAATATAAAAAATCTTTTTGTGTTGAATAGTTCTTTATCTAGGAAGATTATAAGGCTATATAACATCACGCTATGACCAATAGGAGTGGGGCATCAATATAAAATGTTGCAAGATTGAATTCGTAGCTTTACCAAGTATTTGCGCAAAAATTAACTCAACTACCATTTCCTTTTACCGACTCGAAAATATAACAGGATCTCATACCAGCTGCGCTTTCGACTAAATCAATAGCAGTCAAAACAATATTGTATTTACTGCTGTCGATTATCGGTCATGAAAGCGCCCGGTTTATTTCTGTGTGCACGTGCAAGTAAAGCCGGGTTTACACGGTGCGAGCTAGCGTGCAAGCTAGCGAACAAGTTGGCCTGCTCAGTTACTGCAGTACAGATACTGGGATTCTTAGAATATTGTAAAAACTAGAATCCGTGAACGTACACAAAAGTGAGGCAACACCAATTACTCTAAATCGGAGTAATTGCCTAATTAGACGGTTTTATATTTTGGTTACAAAGATCGCGCACATTGTTGAAAGTTAATACGCTGCGCATTTAATTTGATTATGCCGTATGATTAATTGATTATCCTACGTAATGCCAATGAGCATAACTGAAAACTGCAGTCGGAGTTATATAAATACATGTTAGGATTACATTTAATTTGTACACATGGTCACAGAACGCCTTCCCCCACTCCGTCACAAGCAAAAACCCGCGTTTAAGTTGGACGTCAAATCACGCATTTGGTAGCAACCCCCTTACCAAGATGACGACGATGCTACACTAATCTGCACATAACAGCGACTCGCTTTCACAACAGAAGAAGTCCATAAGAGTTCATGGTAAGGGGGCAGTTCTCACTTGTATGACGGGGAGAGGCGAATCGAGATACTATAAAGCAAGTTCACGATTGCTTTAGCTATCTACTGTCTAGTCAGCTACTCGCACTGTGTAACCTCGCCTTAACATGTAGAGTCAAACACCCCTAAGTCCAGCCACATGTACTGCGGCGCACGCGCTCGAATATCTTATTTTTTTATGTTGTTTAGTGATCGGTGACAAGAACACTCAAATAAAAATATTAAGATCTTATCTGTTTATGATGAAGAGATGAAGAGTCGTCGATTATTTTAATTCGTAAATAATGTATTGGCAAAATGGTAGCCAGATATTTATTTTAAATAATTACGTACCTTATTTATAAAACAAGAGTTTTTTTTTTTAAAAAAAAAAACGTCGCCCCTCACTAAGAATTTCTCCTGTATCGTGGGTGCGTTTCAAAAACATGAAATATTTATTTATTTATTTATTATTGATAAGGCAAACCAACGACATATTTACAATTACGATTTGTGACATTATTTTCATAATTTATCTACAGTGTAAATACGTCACTTACAGGTATGCACACCATTTACAGTATACAACATACATATAAACATGCTACAAAACAGAAACACCCAGACTCGGGACAAACATCTGTGGTTCGCACAAAGTTTTGCTCCGTGCGGGAATCGAACCCGCAACCCTTAGCGCAGCAATCGCTTGGCCACTGCGCTAATCAAGTCGTGAAAGTTATTAAGATTGATTTACAATCGGCGCAGGTTTCTTTTCATAAATGAAAAAGACAGAAATAAAATTGAAAAAAAAAAACAACATTCAAAAGAAATACAGAGGCAGAGTTGGGGTATTTAGTATAAACACACTACAACACAATAAACCAAACAAAATACAACAAAACTCCTGTAATCTCACAAAGGGTAAATCTAGTTTTTCCATATATATTTGCGCTATAAAGGCCCCATACATATTCATACAGACAGATAACAATATATACGTTGTTATCGTACAGTAATCATGCAAAAGTGTTGTTCCCTTCTCTGCCCACCGTTCAGCAATCCCGCTTAACGTCCAAAGTGATATGGGTTTAATCTATAGCCTTGCCATGTCACAGAATAACTGATACGTTCAGAAAGGACACTCCCCGCCAATGTAAGACTCCGGCAATTTGCCAGCAATTGGACTGCAACTTTTCAAGGATGTCAATCCCTAGTACCTAAATGCAAGCAAACTAATCGTTTATTTTGGGTACCTCATTAGGTATAGATGCTCTATTTCTCGAATTAATGTTCTCACATGCACGTTTAATTTTAATGTGTTACTTGTAGAACGCTCAGTCCCGGTTACGACGCTGTAGGTTAACGACAATAGGCTTACCTTATTGGGACCTATAACATAACTGGCGCAATTTGAGTGTACTCCACCCCTAGGGCTAGCCCTACGAGTAATACAAACGTAAATGTTTGTGCAAAACCTCAGAAACGACAGTATTTAAAATCTATGTGCTTTGGCAAAAATGGCTTTTCATGGACGATTTTGAAGTAGAATACCAGAGCTGTCAACTAACAAAAACAACATTAAAATAGCGTTTAGTGCTTTCAAGGACTCATTTGACACTCTTTGATGAGATGAGAGATTAGACAGCTAATTGATCACTATCAGAAACCGTAAAAAATTAACTTAGATTGAACAAGCAATACATAGACAATTTCCCATAATCACTAAACAGTACAAAGGGTGCTGTTAATAAATCATTTTTATTGTGCCAACGGTCGGTAAGAAATCATTTAATGTTAGGTAAGATTCATTACCGTAATAGGCTATTAGTAGAAGTAATATAGTGTGAGCTTACACGGGAGATTCTTATAAAATATTTCGGGTTCCTGACTTCTTCATTACAGCGTATCTTTTATTGTGGGTAGTTATATAATTATCCGTAGCTATTTCTAAGTTATTGAGAGAGGTAGGCATTAGCACTGCTACTGCGAGGTTATTGTGAACTTGCATTGCAGGTAATTTTTCGCTGTGGAAGTGTTAAGCCGCATTTCACTGCACATAGCGGCGTCTCGCTTGCACAGCGGAAAAATACTTGCTATGCAAGCTCATGGTAAGGCACTTGCCCCCGTACCATAAGTTCTAAAGCACGGAATTTTAAGATGTGAAAGCGAGACACCACTACGAGTAGTGTTATGCGCCGTCGCGCTTCCACAACGTAAACTGTCCCGCTTTAAGAGTTCATGGTAAGGGGGCTGTATTTTCAGTTGCTAAAAACAGTGAAGGAAAACTTCGTGAGGAAACCAGGACACCTGAGAGATTTTTCAACGGTGTGTAAAGCCATGTCAAGTCTACAGGTGGTTTTAATTCTGACACCAGGTTGTTCAACAAGCATGCGATAAGAAGAAGAATAGATAAATAGATTTCTCTTTATTGTACACCAAATATAAGCATAAATACAAATACAACAATACACAATATATTATTATAACAGCATCACATTCAAAATAACTATAAGTCAAGAGAATATATTCAGATCCGAATGAGGGATTTGCGACAAATTTATACTATCTCCAGTATCTTCAAGGTCTATTTATTCGGCCTTTATTTATGTCTTGCCTTGGGACTAGTCTGATTATCCGGACAAATGGAAATACATAAAAGCCTTTATCCTAGCTTAACATATACTAAGCAGCAAAGGGTATAGTCAGCTCAAAGTACTGTTTTGTTGGCGATAAACCCGGGATCTTGGCCTAGTTTTGATTATCAGGGATAAGTCGTAAGTCCTGGATTCTGACGTCATTAATTCACATTGAAAATTGTCACATGGGCAGCCATATTTGGCCAATATATCATAAGTCATAATGTAGTAGCGGAAGAGACTATTGTCACCAGCTAGACACAGATCCAGACTTGCTGCTACTGGATGCTGCCATAAGGTAACAACCATTTGTTAGAGTTTGAACCGCCTGTAGGCCTCTGACATGACTTTACACACCCTTGAAAAATCTCTCAGGTGTGCCGGTTTCCACACGAAGTTTTCCTTACCTAATAACAGTTTGACTCGGGAATCGAATCCAGGACCTCGCGCTCGAGCTTTACGACTTGACAAATGTACATACATACAACTACGTAACATTAGTTCTAAATTGATTATTTACACGGTTCGTATTTACGTTGACCAATCCGCGCGTTCACAAAGTTAAATATTAGCTTTGACCAATTACGTTCAAAGCGGTATTATTTGTTTTTTGATATCCTTTACTCCATATCATATATTGTCGACAGACCTCGTTTGCATACGTAGATTAAATCACATTTTATCATAAGGGTCAGTGCCCTGAAGTATTAAAACCTTGGATATGAATATGAGAAAAACTTTCAATCCGTATTTTTTTAGAAACGTCGCCCGCGCTAGGAATTTCTCCTGTATCGTGGGTCTGTTTCACAAACGTGAAATATGACATACACAAACACCCAGACTTGGGATAAAAATCTGCGGATTGCTCAATGTTTTTTTCCCGTGTGCAAATGCTTCATTAAGTCACACCAAACTTTTTCGCATCGGAGTAGGCAATGAACATGACTATCCAGATCCTGCCTAACCCATTTTGCCTTCTATACTTTTTTCTTCTTATTCATAAACGAGAATCATATCGGCATTAACTAAACCCCGTATTAAGTCTTTTGATATCTCTATTCTTGGGCATGCAAATAAATAATAGTGACGGGTATAAATTAATCCATGGTTGAAATTGACAGATTTTTTAATTTAATAATGGGGCGTAAGTTTATATTGGCTGAAAGGGGTTGTATTTAGGAAATTCCGCGGCCGCCGGCGTCCTCCGATTGTCACAGAACGTGCGTTATACGTCGCGAAAACGTGACTTAGTTATAAGTTTATATTTTTTGTATGTATGTTAGTCTGTAAGGTATATATAATATGGCCTCTGTAAGCTTTGTTTAGCATTGTTTTATATTGCCTGAAATAAACGATTATTATTATATCACCCATTTAATACCACATCCAAACTAATTTGATGCCTTCCTACATTATGTTCGTTTTATATTTCTTAGAGAGTCCACTTGTGACTTCGTCCGCGTACGTAATATTCTCGCGACTTTCTGAATAAAAATGTAGCCTTTCCCCAGAGTTCTAGCGAGCTTCATAACAAATTCTAAGAAAATCGTGCAATAAAAATACTAAACTGGCCGTATAAATTGTACAGACAAATATATACAAATACAATCTGCTTTTTTCCAATATGACAAAATGGTTACGTCGACGCGGGCGAAATAATCAATTCAACCCCTTTTTCGCTACCATCTGACAATATTAACAGGCAAATATTCCTAGCCTATGTAAATCTGACATCGATTACATTGTGCCCGAGACCCTAGTCTGTTTTTGCATCTCAAATATTCTAAGATAGATCCCGGGCTCCGCGGGATGATATACATCTTGGTAAATTTGCCAAGTGAATTTTAATATGGCTGCCATTTGAATAATGGCTTGGAGACGGTTAGAATGTTTTACTTGAGATGGGCGATGTTATGTCGTTAGGAGGCATTAGATGTGTAAACCGCTTACCGGTATGACGTCATCGAATCTTGTTTAGATGACTGGTGCGCCATATTGAGGGGCTCATAGCAAAATCTTTTTAGTCTTTGAACTAGCTGCGCCCCGCGGTGTTATCCGCTTCATTTTTTGGGATAAAAAGTAGCCTGTACGTTAATCCAAGGTGTCAGCTACCTCCACATGAAATTTCATCAAAATTGGTCTAGTCGTTTGAACGTGAAGAAGTAACAAACACACTCACAAACTTTTGCCTTTATAATATTAGAGTGATTAACTCCTTCATTTTTAAAAAAATCCTTTTGACAAGCCATATAGAAGATAATCTAACTTTGTTCAATGGCTTTGAAAAACTTTATTAACCTAAAAATAGGTGGGATACTTCAAAATGTATTAATAACCTAAGCACATTTCTGAAGGCGGTCTCTCCTGCAGTGTCGCGGACATAAGCCTCTAATCGCCTTAGCCCTCCTTATTGGAGAATGAAAATGGAATTTTATTGTAATATCGAGAAAAATGTGTAGAACACAACCCTATTGACTTCTAGTGTAGTTAATTAGGTTTTAATAAGTCGGGCCTTTGGTACGGGTGTCCTTTGGCATTTTAAACGTCTTTATTCTAAATATTATGGTTAGAATCGACATGGTTTCTGTCGACCAAAACCAAGTCGTTTTGGTCGCTTGATGTATGCGTTATCCTCGTCATATGGTACCGTTATAGGGACATGTCTGCTCTTATATTCTACAGATTTAACTATGTTATTATAATCGGACGTATGTGACGTTGTAAATTAAATTGTTGTAAAGATATGATTGATAACTGATTTAATTATAAAAGTAATTATAACTTAAAAAATCATTAAATATCATTTGGCTTGATTGCAATTGGCACCTAAGCTGTACTGTTTTTAAGGACCTATAAAAGCTATACTCCCACCATTTTATCCTTTATAAAACATCCATAAAAGCTCAATCATCCTATAACCTCGCAAATAGATTATTTCAATGCCCGTCCAACAGAGGTCGTTGCCCCGCTATCTAGTAATAGATCAAGCGCTCAAGGGAATGTAGATAGATTCATTTCGATCTACCGGTTAAGATAACCGACCGGTTTTTTATTGTTTTCGTCTTCTCGTTGGCACGGTTTTGTACAAGTTAAGTTTAGACGCAGAAAATATGTGCTGAGTTTTTTTTATTATTTAAGTTTATGACTGTATTATTCTCAAGGGCATGCTTTCGCACATCCATATTTCTTCAAGTAATATAAGTAATATACTTATTTATGAGCTAAAATATGTGGTAAATATCCCACTTACTTACTTTGATTTGATATTTTAAGAATGTCTGGTTTGTGGTCCTTTTAAATGCAAAAGTTGGTTTAAAATCAAGTTTTTTACAGTAAGCTGCGAGGAACAATGCATAAACAATTGGTCTGCAGTTTACTTAATGCACTAATTACTTTCTGTGAATAAACAAATAGTTTGCAAAGCTTGCGACTGTAACTATTGTTATACTCTGGTCATTGGAGTAAAAAAGTAATCGCCACTGTTGTTTGACTACGTCTGTCATGTTTCTTAGAATAATAAATATCAGATACATGAACTAATAAAAATCTAAACAAATATCACATAGACTTTATTCCTATGCGGTGAAACGCGCAGCTCCTAGCACCAGTCACATTACTTAGACAACATTAATCTGGTTAACTATAAACTATTTTATATCAAAAATGAGAATCACAGACTAAACAGCAGTAACAAATGGTTTCATGACGAAAAGCTTTCCACACGTGATGTATGGGTAACCTCAAAAGTTAATAACCGCACTGAAATAAAACTAAGGAAATTATGAGCTACACTTGAGCCATGAATGCATAAGTTTTAGTATGGTTAGCAGAAAAGTTAACGCATTACAGCTGAAAGTTGCGCAGTATATTAGCAAAACGCCGCCCCGCAACTATTTGACTGTAACAGTATTCTCATTATTACTGCGTGATTTTTCTGGTCCTTTCGCACTTTTGTTTTTACGGCTGGTCCTTTTAGTCGTAATGAGGATTAGTTACGAGGGGCTCGTGGCTACATAGCTACTGCGTAGATCAGTTGGGATGCGAGGTTAATAAGGGCTTCTTGCGGCAGTTTTAACACTCTTTTAGCTTCGGAAAAGCACGTAAATTTGTTGCTTTTGAATACTATACGATTTTAAGAGTATGTAGGTACTTATTAACAGTTGTTACGGGTCTCAACAGCCTAAATATCTGGTAATTAGTGGAATCGTAACACTTTGTGTCTACAATTAAATTCGATGACGGATTAACATGACCGTGGCTTCTTTTAAAATTCTGCTAATACTTCAACTTACCTGCAGACAATAGTCGATGATTTTAGTTGAACAAGAATAGGAATCAGTGGCGGATTTATAGATTTGCCGCCCGTAGGCTATTCAATTTTTGCCGCCTCTAAATTTTGATATCTTAGTCCACAATCATATCAATTTTCTATTAATAAAATTCCAACTTTATAATTTGTGCTTCATCATCCTCGTTACATCAACTTTTCCCATATAAATCGTCATGTCGTTTGTTCTGGCGTTACAATACAAATACGACTACGCAATTGCATGCCTTAAGTGCAAAGCGCGTAGTAGGTTTGCTCTACTCTTGCCTAAAAATCTAAATCCAATGTTTTCTCACATTAAACCGTACCTAACAAATATGATGTACATGAATATTATTTAAAAAGCAACTTATCGGAAAGAAAAATGATCGCTGAGCTTAAAAAAATATTTTTTCGGTTATGATTAATTATTTTTTATTTAAAGGAAGTAATTTTAATGCCATATCGTATAGATTTTGAATGATCGTGTTCACAGTAAACACGATAACTTTCGAAAAAATCTTTTTTTTACTTCAATTTTTACACGCTTTATATTAGCTTCACTTGTATGTATGTATGTTTGTTTGTATGTTTGTAACCGACTTCTTTGGGCGCGATTTTGACCCACTTTAAACGGCTAGATTTCGTTCAAACTTTGTAGATTTATCGAGGACCGATGACAATACACTAATTTGATAAAATTATTTAATAATATAATTAATAAAAAGTATTAATTAATAAAAATAGCATAATTACAGCCCGCAACACAAACGCCCTCTGCTAAGCCGCTAGTCGCTACGGTAAAGTTCCGTGGTAGCTAAGCGTCGCGCGCGTGTCCCGACTCCAACGCCCTCTGCTAAGCCGCTAGTCGCTACGGTAAAGTTCCGTGGTAGCTAAGCGTCGCGCGCGTGTCCCGACTCCAACGCCCTCTGCTAAGCCGCTAGTCGCTACGGTAAAGTTCCGTGGTAGCTAAGCGTCGCGCGCGTGTCCCGACTCCAACGCCCTCTGCTAAGCCGCTAGTCGCTACGGTAAAGTTCCGTGGTAGCTAACCGTCGCGGGCGCCGAGACCGGCTCGCGTTAAGGTAAAGCTCCGTGGTAGCTAACCATCTTAATAAAAAATAGAAAATAAATAATAGTTTAAAAAAACTAAAAAACACGCTTTTTATCGAAAACCGAACTAAAAAATAGAAAATAAGTTTTAATCAATTTAAATTAAGAATAGTGTTAAAAATTTCAATAAATATAAATTAATAATAGTGTGAATAAAAACAAAAAATATTTTATTTAAAAAAAGCGTGGGGTGCTTTTTAAGATATTATCAAAGTGATAATCACTCTACTCGTATCTGTCAATAAAATATTTATAACTATTGACACCATGCACCCCACGCTTTTTTAAATAAAATATTTTTTGTTTTTATTCACACTATTATTAATTTATATTTATTGAAATTTTTAACACTATTCTTAATTTAAATTGATTAAAACTTATTTTCTATTTTTTAGTTCGGTTTTCGATAAAAAGCGTGTTTTTTAGTTTTTTTAAACTATTATTTATTTTTAATATACTTGTTTAACTGGAGCCGTTGAATAAAAAATTGCAGCTGAGTATTGTTTTATCTTATTATAATTAATTCATTCCGATTGGCATTTTCTGAAAAAGTTGGTTTTGCGAAAAAGTTATTAAATCTACTGATGTAAACATTTAATTTATATAATTCGTGTACGACATGAGCGCTTAAGGCCTGCTCATTTGGATTTTCCAAACTTTTTCTTACTACAAATAAAATAATTAACTGATAAAATGTATCAATTTTCTAATGAGCAAATTGTCTCAAATTGTTTTGTGGAGGGATTTTTTTTATTGTCAAGTCACAGTCGTTCAACTATCAGTTAATCGATTAATATGATCTCTATACGATATTGAACTAGTTTTTTATTTAATGAAAATTAGTCAATTTTAGTCAGTATTTTTATTAGACCATCGATATTATATCGATTGAATTGGGTAAGCAGATCTCATAATTATTAGGTACACGGAGAAAAAATTATAGCAGTTATCAGTGAAGAATATATGTAAAAATTACTAAATTTCGATTATAATATCGAATCGCTATTGCGATATTCTAAAAGTTCATAATCATTATTGTATAATTAGTAAAGCGTTTAAGAATTGTTCATGCAGAGATGTTGAAATATTTATTAATTAGCACTGTAAATGAGAATATTTAGATTTTTGTTAAATATTTTAATTTCTCCCGAATTTTCAAAATTTGTATTATGTGTGTGTATAATATATTGTTTTTTAAATTTGTAAATCGAAATAAAAAATTTATGAACTAAATTTGCCGCCCCTTAAAATTTGCCGCCCTAGGCTCCAGCCTACTCAGCCTGCTGGTAAATCCGCCACTGATAGGAATGCATTACGACATAACAAGTACCAAGCAGTTAGTTTATATATGTCTTAACTACGGTGAGAGCTCCCGTGTCACCTGATGTTGAGTGCTTACGACCCATTAACATGAACAACAAAGGAGTCCTTTGTACTTCACCTTACTGGCCTATATAATCCAGCTATATTAGGAAGCTAGGTGTTGTCTTTAGTCACACTCGTTTAGGTAACTTCTTCATGTGTTCGGATAATAAGGATCATATTACATATTGATTTTCGAACTCTTTTAGGTCCGTTCTAAATATTGGTAACAGAATTATGGAGATTGGATGTATAGCTTCAAAGATTAACACGTAAATCGAAACTTGCTAAAGACCAATAATACTTTGTTTGACCCGGGAGTCTAACACAGGATTCTCGTATGCTCACTGTGTGACCACTAGACCAACGAGCCAGTTATAAATATGCATCGCTCGATAATTTTAAACTTCTCAAGTGTAAAAGAGAATTTCACTCTAGACTGTAATTTAATTTTAAAATTTGCAAAGTTTGCTTTCTTTCGGAATATGTTTAATTAATATTCTTTATTCTACGATTTTCTGTGAAAATTGTCTTCACATTTCGTCCTCGTACATATTAGGCATTTTCCATACTGTACAGTTATGACATGATTACCAATTAATCACTTACTATATGACATTGATATACACACGTAGTTACCCCAGAAATCGCCAAAAGAGAATGCAGAAATTTTCTCCTTTAAAAAAAGTCTTACAAGTCCATATTGCTTCTCATCAAAAGTCCAATATTGCCATTTATCGAGCCCACAACAGGTTCGCCTTATATAAATCGAACCTCTTATCTCGTACATGTGTTACTTAATGCTGTTTTTATTTTCCAGTATTTTCATCATGTTTTTCCATCATTTTATTTATCGATATCTGTTTGTTTAATATACTGTTGTTCTTATTTTAATTGTTTTTCTACGTTCGTAGATTTGTACTGATATGTTATTGTTTCACGGACCTTGGCTTGTGTAAATAGTATTGTTTGTGTATGACGTTGTTTGTCCACATCTGTTGTTATACGTGGAACTGTATCGCTTTTCTCTATAATCTATTTGTTAAAACTCCAACTTCTATTAATAGGTTTAACTACTTTAGTCAAGTATTGTTAGTGCACGGCTAAGTGATTGAAATTGTAAAAGCGGTATAATTATATATTCCGAGTTTCGGCGAATGTGTAAGCGAATTTCACGTCAAAACTCACCCACAATAGGCATTACAAGCGAAAAACCAATAGAAAATAAATAAATAATTCCGTTAACCTGTCAACTGGAATTAAAGTGTTACAATACTATACGTTAGAGTTAAGTTACCCTAAACCCTATAACAAGTACACATAAAACGCATTTTACCTTATCAAGACAATTAGACAACTGTCTAACCTACATTACGTTTCAGCCAGTCCTAATAGTATCCTATTAGAAGCCTTCAGATCTGCCTACTCCCAAACAAATCCAATTAACGCACATTTGAATACGAATCTATTAAACTTACGAAACTTAAGAAAGTTCTGGAACGAGTCTGTATATACTAAGTTTTATGGAGATTTTATCAAGGATATCTCACTTATTAAAAAGTATATATGAGTGATTTTAAGAACAGAATTGAAAAAGTTTGCATGGAATAAGTTAATTGGATTCAAAGTTACAATTAATTATATTTTCGTAGTCAGAAGACGTCTACTATTTAACATAGCCTACTCCTTAGAACGTCACGATAAACCACAACTTGCTGAGTATAGGTATAATATATCATCATCATCATCAGCCGGAAGACGTCCACTGTTGAACAAATGCCTCCCCCTTAGAACGCCACAGTGAACGACAGCTTGCCAAGAGTATAATAAATGTCTTGTGGCAAATAAAATGCTCAACTATTTTTTTTAATTAACTCAAAGCATATACTTAGAATATCTTTCAAATAAATCAATATTTATATATGCCTTTAATATCGAAAGGCGTCGGCATAGGTCTTCTCCATCAACGCACCACATTTTAACACAATCTACAGACTTATCGAACCTGTTTTGGGCTCGATAAATGACAGTATACCTACTTGCCTCTTATTACACAATTGTCCGACTTACTCTAGATTTTTAATTGACTGCAAGTACACTACTGCCAACCCTTGCAGTGAAACCAGGCTTGAAGTTATCCAAAAATGAATCACCAATAACTTATCTTTACTTCAGAGAGTTGCCAAGCACTGAGCTTATCCTAACTTGTTCGTGACGTCACCACTCTCGTGTTATGTCTCACGTAGCGCCTATAAAGCCACACAATACTTGTATTAGACCAATAATAAGTTACAGAGGCTACCACGGTAACTCGATTCAAACTCGTTCGTAGAATACAGAATACTTGAAGTAGTTGTTTTAATGAAATCGCCTTTGACGTGATTGTTAGAAACTTTGGATTTTTGTACTTTCTGGTCCTTGGAGTCGGGAAACTGTTTTAATTATTATTTCATGATAAGTTTGTACAGTTCTGTTAGTCTATTTGACATAACAAAATATGGTGACTTGAAGTGGTTCGCAGGATAAACGCGTATTATAATAATATTAGTATTCTAGGTACCTATTTGCATTAGCAAATAGAATTGATGTTAAAAGCCATTTGACTGTCTATCTCTGCTGATGTGATCTGGTATCATATTTTCAAACAAACCTGAAATACCAAAAGTGTTTTTGCCTCAAATAGTAGTTACCGCTCAGTAATTAGCTGTTAGCAATTAGCAACAGGCTGTCTTAAACAAGAGAAAAGTGCTGCAAAAAAATAGTCGTGTCACAATATACGTACGTACTGTCGGACATGGGAACACATAAGATTAACCATTCCAATCTTTCTTTAACAATTGAACACATAAAAAGAAGATACTCACTTATTAATTGCATTCCACAATGTGTAAACTTATATTAACGATATCATTATGGACCATGAGAATATGGACTAGAGAACGTCATCGTTTTACGTGTCACAAAAGATTTCGTTCCATTAAAATAGGCTATAGCAATAAGCAAAAGTTAATCTATTATAAATATGTATAAAATAAAGTAATAATGTTTGTTTCATCACTTACAATGTTTGAACATAACATTATTTGGAACCTTCTTTACAGCAAAGATTTGCTTGTGATTGGAGATCCAACTCTTGCTGTTTTCAGTAAATAATAAATGATTGAAATGAATACATGTTTGCAATAAATGATTTTATTTTTGCATATAGGTTTTACAAAAACACTTTTACACGTCAATTTTTTAAAACTAAAGTGCAATAAATGAGGATGTAAGAAATGATATAAAAAATAAAATAGCAATTGACAGCTGGTCTCAATTCTTTAAACAAAAAGTCAAATAAAATCAAACCAACCACACTTTTCTAAATTCACTGCGAACACGAGATAAACTTGCAAAGATGTCCAGCAGCTTCACTCTAATACAATACGGGGTCCATCTGAAACTTCAGAGGCTTCAAAAGCACTTCTGCATAGCGCCGCGCCGATAAAACTTACCGTCAAGAAGAAAATCAAATAAGCCCGGCGACACTGCCGTGAGCACAATAAATAAAATCATAATGAAATAACGACGCCCGCAGTCCCCTTAAGTGCAATATCTCCTGCCCCTTTGACGGTAATAAAGCTGCAATTTTATTTTAGTGATATTTTACAGACAACTACCCCCTCATTCATAAAAAAAATACAATTTAAACCATGGACTAAATTATACTTGTCACAGTCGTTTGCGAAAGAATAGAGATGTCAATAGATTTAATACGGGGTTTAGTTAATGCCGGTTTAATCCTCGTTTATGAATAAAAGAGCTAGAGTTTTACCTAGACAAACTAAAAGGCAACAATTGTTGAAAACTGAAACAATAATGTAACTTCCTTATAAAATAAAAGACATTATGAAGCATACGTTTTTCTGTTTGCATGCCATATTTTAGCAAAAATGATTGTACATTTCCATAATTATTTATTCCTTTTTATACCATGTCTTATGCAAACAAATTATTTACTTACTGGGTCTAGAATTAACAACTTTAGACGAGTGCTTGTAAATATGTTTCGTATTTGTAGAATCTGCTACAAAATCAAAATACCGTGAATTATATAATAATGAAGTCCGTGTTTGAGGTACTTTGTCATTTCACTTTCATTTGGAATTGTTTAAACTAAGTACTTTGATCACAGTCGGCGGAACTGGTTAAACAAACTGTGTCAACCCGTAATAGGTCTGACGCCAGCCACAGCAGCAAACCATCAAAGATAAAAGCCTCCAAGACATTAATAACCCATTACTTAGCACTTAGTGCAAACACAACACGAGTACCAACCAAAACTTTTCCAAGAGACATTTCTGTGTATCCCGTGCGCGAAGCGGGCCCGCGGAATGCTTGAACTTCCAACAAAATATCCCCGAAATGACCCAAAAGTTGTTTTTACTATCGCTATAAAACCTTTGCCCATAAATTGATATCTCAGCTCCAAACTTCCCAAGTTCCACCGCAAAACCTCTTTGGAATTTCGGTCTGGATACCTGCTCTGATTTTATAGGTGCCTTCCTAATTTAGCCGAATCACCTTTCCATAGATGAGAAACTTTTACGAAGCCTCAAACTGTCTGTTTTCTGATTCCTATTCAGCATTAATCGAGAAGATTAATCTCCAAGGTATTGTTAGCTAATTCGTCTTTGGAATTCCTTGAAAACAGAGTGAATATTGGTTGTCGGATATTAATAATCTGCGAACTAGGAGTAATCAATTATATGAGTTGTTTGATTGTTTCTGCTCCGCAAATAATTTGAGGTTAATTCATTCGACATCTGGCGCAAATGATTAGCAAGGTTGTTTCCTGACGATACGGATTGTGTTTGAAACAATTGTTATTAGACGTTATTGAACATCAATCCAGTCCATTAAAAAGGTCAGCTGCGTAGTACTTGAACTCATAAATATTTACGAGTAGGTTACAATGTATGAAAGCGGAAAATCCAAATTAGGTGTATAACTCCTAACGTACTGTAATTTCCGTGAACTCATTTTACGAATTGATGATGGCATTTTGTCGTAGTACGCTGTTATATACGTGTCGTCGTGTATGGCGTGGGAATTCTCCATTACCATAATGTAGAAAAAACCTTTTCATTCATTGACATTTCGGCAAAAAACGCCCAATTTATCGACCTAAAATTGAGCTTTAAAACCACATCGCGGAACGATTGGGGTCGTTTGCAACACGCACCGTGCGAACGTCGTCTTCACGACTCACGAGTATTCAATAAACTCGAAGGCAGTCCATATATATGGCATCGATCTGCCCTCAGTTACCATAAACGCGCCGCCTGGGGCACATCAAATGTTAAATTCATTTCTCACATAACCTGACACCGGGTCTTAGGTAAAGATAACAAGGTGTATCGGTGACCTTCTAGATAACAAGCCTTTTGAATTTATTCCTATTAGGAATGTAAATTGGTTTTGGTCCTTAGGTACGGGGTATGGAGTTTGTTCCGTTGTTGCCGTTTTGTCGGCTGAGACTAGAATTTATTATAATTTTCTTTTCTTATGTGTACAGCGAAGTGAATTTAGGAAAGCGGTTACCATATAAACAGAGAACATTTTTCAACTGAAAATTCACAAAGATTTTTGTTATTATAGGATAGGGGTCAATGATTTCTCAGTTTTGTTCATTTTATTAAATTTATACAAAAATAATTTTTACAGTTATAGAAATACAACGTCAATTCGTCTGAAGTTAATTGAACACGGCTCATAAGAGATGTAGTTTCATTGCGCTTCAATAAATAAAAGACTGCTCTTTATCCAGCAATTATTCTTTGTCCGAACATTTTTATACCTTATTGGCAGGGTGAGTTCAAAGGAACCTACGGCTCGTTAGTACTTTTTTATATACCAATTATCAGTTTTTCATCCAAATACATAACATGCATACCATAATGGTGTATATTACACCCACATTTCGCCATGTGTCCCATGAAATAGAAGACGAGCCTGTTGCCATTATTCGGGCAATAATCCAGACGCCGCGCGCCGTGCGGTTATTGAGAACTACCTAATAGAAAAATCCAATAGTACTTTGCCTAACCTAGGATTCGAGCTCAAGACCTCACGCTCAGTAGTCGTGCATACATACAGTAGACTAAAGATGATCTATTAATTAATTACCGTAGTATAAACTCCAGATTGGTGTCGAGACTGGTTTTCTAATATACTGACGCCAGTAGGTATCATATCACACTAATATTATAAAGGCGAAAGTTCGTGAGTGTGTTTGTATGTTTGTTACCTCTTCAAGCTCAAACGGCTGTACTAATTCTGCTAAAATTTGGTATGAAGGTAGCCGACATTCGGATGAACAAGGCTAACACCAGCAGGGTAACACAGCGGGGCGCAGAAAAATTACAAAACCAGTTTCAATATAAAACATAACGTGTAACCAATTTCGCTGTTCAGAAGCCGAGACTAGATTTCAGATAGACTTTCTGCTCAATGGCCTAGAAATATAAAACTATGGAGTGTAGCGAAAATTTTGCATTTCAGCAACGTTCACCTAAAGAAAGGTTTAACTTTATTGCGTAGATCTGAGCGTGACTAGGTCCTTTGTATTAAGACACTCTAAATTTAATAGAATTGTTTAAAAGCTACTTTTAATTTGTTGAATTTAGTAGTTGGTACCTATATTGTGCATACCTGCCTAGTCTAAGCTTAGATTATATTACATTACATTACTATGAAATACATACTCAGCAAATTGGGTTCCTCCATTAGGTAATTCTCAATAGCAGCACGGAGTCTGGATTTGTGCCCGGTTGATGGCAATAGGCTCGCCCCCTATTACATTGGGACCTATAACATAACTGGCGAAATGAGTGTACTATATGTGCAGTGTGCAGGGGTTACATTATGTTAATACAGGCGTTATTTTATGTTGTGGCCGAGGTTAGGTCAAAGAAGCCATTGACGACCAGGCACATTGGGTTGACGACATTTATAAAACTGCAAAGAACACCTGGATGAGGGATGCTCAAAGCAAAGAAAAAGGGAGGATCTATATTTATCCTCAGCATTGGGAGACACCGGGCTGAAATAATGATGATGATAAGATAAATACGCCAGCCTATATTGACTTAATTTTATTATTTAACAGTTCAGTGTTTAATGAATATGAATGAAGAAAGGCCTGCCACAATGAACGACAGCTTGCCATTTGCATCCACCGGTTGCTCACAACTCTAACGATATCCATTAGCAAGTCCCATAAATATAAGTACCTACAGATATAACATCTAGGAATTGTGTTAGATGTGTGGTTGAGAATATACCGACTAGGAGAGACGAGTCGACAGATTTAACCGATATTTATATTAAAAATAAAACGCTAGATCTCATTAATCTTGCTGTAGCACATTAATAAATATTTTCAATTTCATTAAAACATGGATGGAGATAGGATATTCGAATCCAACTTAGGTCGATATCCCATCAGCATCAAAGCTAGAAAATTATGGAAATGCCGACCTAAATTCCTTGTATTTTATAAAACAGACTTATAAAACTGGATATTTACGAGACAAGATATAGATATGGGCAGATATTTGTTAACATAACAGCATCTCTATACCACTTTTATTCTACTACCTACTATCAGTATAACGATTATAAATCACTTCATTGAGAGCCACTGGATAATGAAAACTGTAGAGTTGAATGCACATTATAGCGGGGCACGTTGCTGCATTAATGAAGTACATCTTCAATAGTCTGGTTCTTTTGTTTAGAACTTTGGACCCATATGAGTTCCTATAAGTTATGGAGCTGTATATCTGATGTTGATCGAACTAATTTTAGTGGTTGAAAAGTTATTTCTATATAGATAAAAATGTTATGGTTTATGGCAATGAAGCTCGAGGCGTCCCAGAGAAATGACTCGACTGTCTTGGAACCCGCAACGAAATTAATCATAAAAGAATATATAGGAGGAGTAGGAATATTTACCTTAATTTTAATTTATACTTTAATAAAGATTGTCGGAAATAAGCATCTATATTTGTTAGTCCGTTTTACTATTTGTAGAGCATGATTAAACTTGATTATTATGAATGTTAATTTTAGCCGTGTAGCAGCCGGGAGGCACCCGTACGTTTTTGTTGAGTGCTTTTTCCTAAAGAAGAGGCCTCACGTGTTACAGACATAATAGTAGTGACTGTTATGTCTAACTCGCAAGGCCCCGAAATGGGCGATTTTTTTTTATTTTGTCGTCTAGTCTTTTAATTAGAAGTATTTTACATCTAGAGTTCTCTTAGAAACTTGTATGATAAATAAAAATATAAACACAAGAGAAAACTAAAAAATAAAACAAAAAAACTAAAACAAAAAAATAATAATTAATAAAAGACAAATTACCACGACTACGATACTTTACCTAATTATGTATAAAGAATGCAGAAAGATAAACTGTGTATCATAATAACG
Organism: Abrostola triplasia; assembly: GCA_946251915.1. Lineage (NCBI taxonomy): Eukaryota > Metazoa > Arthropoda > Insecta > Lepidoptera > Noctuidae > Abrostola > Abrostola triplasia. The sequence continues at coordinate 9,564,658 of OX276440.1, read as the reverse complement.
GTCACATTATGGCCTCAGGGCGACTTCTAGTTATATTATTTTTAAATAGAGATGATAGATTTTCTTACAGACAGCACATAATTATAAAGGCAGGCATCACAGATTTCAATTAACAAGACATCACATATAATATTTTGCAAGCGATAAGGCAACTCAATACCTATTTAAATAATGAGAAAGTTAATTATTTCGAGAACCGTCTAGACTTTTCTCTTACACTCATAGAGAAGTCCCTACATATCTTTCTGCCTAACTGTATGCCATTTTACGCACTTGTTACTCGTATTAAACATACAAATTTTAATTGGCACGCCGTAAAGATGTGCGTCACCTTAATTTAGGCCAATTAATAGCATTAATGAACTATGTACTGTGCCATATAACGTATCACTTATTACATGAATGAATTAATATTTTAATATTAAAATGAATGACATCGGAGAAGAAAGAAAGGGCAGGTTACGAGTTCTGTGCACTGTCAAGCCTGACATAATGTTCTCCTGACCGAATTTCGGTCACGGCGGCCTATCTCTGCTGAGACTAGTCAACTACGCAGGACATCTTATAGTGCACAAGCATGCGTGAAAACATAGGCGCACTCTCTATTCTGTCACGTCCGATGGAACGGCAGACCGACACGACCCCAGTCACCGTCCCAAATGGTGTATCAAATGGAAATCCAATCTATACCTACGTCCTAGGCAAACATGCTTGATTTCACAATTTCTGGGCGTAAGGAACTACTTAAAATAAATGTGCAATTTTATACTTGGATCAAGAACCAATAGATTATTCATTTAATCTGTTGGTTCTTGATCATAAATTAAATGTTTTTACTTATATTTTTTATATTATACGAGTATTTATAACCATAACTATTATTCAATATTTTTTATAAAGCTCCCGTATGATGCTGAAACCACCGGCAACATACAAATGTATGTATTTTCAAGAGTGTATATCTTTATTCCGTCACATCTGTCATTCAAAACGTATTAACATAAACATTTAACTGTTGTTCTTTCTTTCCAGATGTCAACTGCCCTCGTAAAGAAAAGAAATCAACATTATTGATAAGGTAAGAGACACAATAATAACATACGTAAAAATACGGTTGGCTCTTCATTTTTTTACATTACATGTTATATTTCTTTTTAATAAGCTTAATTGTTGGCAAAGTCCTCTCTATAAAAAATATAAAACATGAGATCAAGCCTGCATTCTCTAAGGGGTAGACAGAGGCACCCACATTTGGCCAGTTATGTTTAAGGGTTCAATGTAATAGGAGGCGAGCCCATCGCTATCAACCGCCCCATAAATCCAGACTCCGCGCTGCTACTAAAAATTACTTATAATGGCTAACTCGTAAACACTACCAAGATTTGAACCCAAGACCTCGTGTTCAACAGTCGCGCTGGGCGGCCACTAGACCAAGGAGGCCTCTCTATTATTTCTCCAATAATCCCTGCACAACCCCATTTCGGGCCGTCTTGTCAGTTCGTATTGTTTTTATTTTCCCAAAAATCAAAAGTTATTCTTCTTCTGCACATTACACAATTACTTTGTGCGGGTCCAGTGATTGAACGAGACACATTGCTAGCAAAGCTCTGGTACTACAAAATCAAAGTAACTTCTTAAATCATCTATCAAAATTGAATAGTAAGTAGGTACCTAAACCTACTTTTTCAAGTCTCATCTACAGCTTTAACCATCTAGTTCATTAGGCTTCTGATATATTTTTATAATAATGAATAAAGTTGAGATCTTCCACCTGTCGTTTATCAACAAACGTTACATAGACATTCCATGATTCCACGTCTTCGAAATGCTTTAAAGATAAATATGCGACAATTCTGCTAATACACCCAACACCCACGTACGGTACCACATCTCATACATTACATAGAAGGAATGGATAACACTTTTACAGTCCTTAAAGTGTCTCTCTCGTATATCTAATGTTTTTTATCTCTGACATGCGAGGCCTGATTACTCTGAGTGGCGTAAGGCTGTATTTTCAATCCATTAATGTTTATTGCATTTTTTGTCCAATTTTCACTTTTTACGCAACTGTGTTTGCTTTTTATCTGTAGGCTGTTGGCTTACGTATTTGTAATTTAAAATGTTCTAGTTTCGATCGTTAGTGTGAAAAATGGCATCAATTTATGTGGAACTAGCTTTTTCCTGCGGCTACGCCCGCGTTAGCCTACCTATGTCCTTTCTCGGGTCTTACATTTTTTTCTTGGCAAAATTTTATCAAAATCCGTCTAGCGGTTATTTAAGTAAGTTATTTTCACATTTATAATATTAGCATGGATATGGATAAGGTTTTAAGAAACTGTTAATATGAGGGTTATAAAATATGTATGAGTGTAAAACTACACGTAGTACACTCGACATACCTGAGATATTTTTCAATGGTGTGTAAAGCCATCTCAGGCTCACAGGCAGTTTAAAATCGAACACCAGGTTGTTAATAAACTTTACGGTAAGAAGAAGAAAAAATTGAGTGAAGTCGATTTCTTTTGAAATAAACTGCCATAAACGGCAGTTTTATCTTGTCGCAGGCGCGCTTTTGTTTATTACTTGAAAATACGAATATTAGTGGGCAGAAAACACAGCCTTGAGGGAGTCTATCCCGAACGAAATAATTGGATGAAACGCCTTTGATCTAATAGCAGTAACTGGGGGGCTCGTAGCTACGTACCTACCCCGCAGATCTGTAGATCGGCGAGGTTAAGCCATGCTGGCCGAGGTTAAGCATCTGTGACCGTTTTCACATGTTAAGACCCCTCGAGGTACGTTAGGCTATTGGTCCTGCGCTTGATCTCTCTCCGGTCGTGTAGGTCTACCGTCCCATCGGACTACAAGAGTGAGGGAATAGGGTGTGCACTATCGTACATGTACAATTATATCCACTGCGTAGTCTCAGCTGAGGCCGGCAGCCGTAATAGTGGAAGAAGTAGTGTTTGATGCAGCAGTAAAAAAACATGAATTTCAGTGCTTATAATTCTGAGTTTTTTTTATCAAGTTTCGTTCATATAACTCTTATATGCCAAATTAGTACTAAAATTACAAGGAACTGTGCTACACTTTATCGAAAGCTTATGACATGTCAAGTAATTACTAAACCTTGTTCGTATTTACGATTCATATAATACGACTCGGGATTTTATCTCTGCAGACCCCGTTTGTTATACTTGAGAGTAACACTTTCTCTGTTAATGCATTATTTGTGTTCAGCATACAATGTTGCAATTCCAAGTTTATTGTTGACAAGTACATTATTTTATCTCATTCGGTGCGATTAATTAAGACTTACGTCAAGTTTGATGGAACTCACTGTCACTTGCAAAGTTAATTTGTGTGCTTTTGTGTTTTATATCATCTCGCCTGTCTCCCTCAAAAAGGTGGGCAGAGGGTTAGGTTAGGTTAATTTAGTTCTTCATTGTACACACAAAACATACAGTTACAAGCACATGATTTGAAGGACAGAAGCAAGCTTAACTCAAAATTGAATTTCCTAACCGCAAACCTTTGACTTTAAAGATTTGATTAAGTGGATAGTAAAAAAAAATTACTTGCATCATATTCCTCATACACGCTCGTCGGTTAAGGGACTCCTCACTTGACTATAGATTTCGACATCATTGTATTTTTAGTATACCTACCTATAAATTGTATGGTTCCTAAAATCTTAGAAATTCCACGCGTGCTTTCGCGAGCGTAGCTAGTATCTAAGTTGTTCTACATTTTCGTTGGAACAAAACTAATACACTCTAAGTATTTCTGTTTTATTTTAAAAGAGGAAACTTCAGACTTACATTGGAATAAAATATCTTACTTATGATGCTTGCTTTCTGCATACAAAGCAGAGTTGTGTATAAGACTTAGGAATCACATGAAACTGGGAATACAGAAAGTCTAACTACCACTGCATTCCATTGAAAAAAGTTGGCAATGTTAATGTCCTGACGTAATTTCTGTCATGGCGACCTATCTTTTGCTGATTAACCACTCAGGAGATATTATAGTGTACTAGTGTGTGTGCAAACACACGTGCACTCTATTGTTCCTGACACTCATAATTGGATGGGACCACAGATATAGATGTAGATCTATATCTGTGGATGGGACAGCAAACTGACACGCCTGCAACAGATCTGACCATCGGGCAAGTCAGGAGTAAATACTTAGAGTAAATGACTGCAAATAGCAATTTGACCATATTGAGAGCTGAGTGATTCTATCGTAACTGTTTAACGTTGTATTCATATTATATTTTCTTCAAAACGTTGCCTCCTAATAGGAATTTCTCCTGTATCGTGAGTGCCTATCACAGACATAAAATATCACATACACAAACACCGAGACTCAGGACAAATAACTGCGGATCACACAATTCTTTTTGGCCCGCGCAGGAATCGAAGCGCTTAGCTACTGCGCCAATCAGGTCTTATAGTGTGAGTTTATAAACAAATAGGTATAATAAAAGTAGTAGGTACACAGCCAGCGTGTTTTCTAAACCCCTGTATCTAGTCTGTTTAATACTTTAGACGCTGACCTTTTTCTACCTAATCTCTCACCAGGCTATCTGACATCGCAACTTGAGGCGACGCTAGACGCTTACCCGGAAAATCTTAGGTAAAGGACGGGAAGTGCGAAATGACTATAATAACTATTGGCGGAAGAATTTCTCGACGAAAATTCTGGAGGCTACAGGCACTAAGCACTTACCTGTGTTTAAAAGCCTTTTGATGGCGGTCGGTAGGCTGTTATGAGCTTCAGAACATGATAGTAATGATTTTTGGGTGATGCTGAGGGTATACGATGTGTGAGGATCCTGTAAGGATGTGAGTAATAAATATTTATTCAAGAACGTTATCTTTAAGAACCTTGACATGTATCGTATTATTTCAATGACAATTCAATGTTTTTTTGCTCTGTGCGACAATCGTGTACCGTTTTTGAATATATATTTTTAATTATTCTATGACGTAGCTTCTGCCTGCTTTCTTGATTATTCTATGAGGAGTCGAGTTGTCGTTATTGTCTAAAAAATCTTTCTGAATTTCCATGGCAAATTAGCTTATGTATGTCTTCGAAAAAGAAGAATGCTGAAAGAAAGAAACTGATTTAATATAGAGCGTTAAATACATAACCACCTTAGCTGAAGGTGGGTAAAAGTTCGTCAGCAAAATGTGCCAATAACACACATCTGCCTACCCCTTCCGGAAAGACAGGCGTGAATAGATTCGTGTTTATTTACGGTACCCTTTGTTGTCACATTGGTATCTGGTGGGACAGTTAACCATTTTTATAGCCGTTTTATTGGCCTCCTAACAGATAGCGTCTAAACAAATATATTTTGACACGTGTTGTTTCCACATGTGTTTTTTGGAGACAGTATTTTTTGTCGCCGGTATTCTCCTCAGGGATTGTCAGAAATGATTTTTACATTTCGCCATAGTATAAAGTGGTATGGTGCAGTAACTAGGAGTAAATATAACAACTCCTCAAAATGACAAAGTCCTTGTTGGACTAGTGGTTTTTAAGTAATTCCCAGTAGCAACAAGGGGGCCCCAATTAATGGCAATATTCTCGCAATATTGGGGTACCCAATTAATGGCAATATTCTCGCCCTCTTTTACAAGAAATCTATAACTTTAATTATAGTTGAACCTTTGCTTACTCCACCGGGGAATACATGTATAAATACTAATACAAAAAATCCGGTCTTACACATGCCATCACGAACTTTTTTATTTGCTATTTTTTGCTTCCGAACAGAGTTAGCGTCAAAAACAAATATTTTGACACGTGTTATGTCTACAGTCTACACGTGTTCGTATTAGTTTTGAGCAAACCGTTTTATAATGAGCAAATCTTCATTAAGAATGCAGTTAGTAAATCATTCTGTGTAATTAGACTTGGGTAGCGGTCTTGATGAATGTTTTGAGGTTAGGTAAGGCGTTCAAGTCTTAAGCGATTGATCTTCTTCTTCGTATCGGTATGAACTACGTCCATGAACTCTTGAAGCAGGACAGTTAACGATGTGGAAGCGAGACGCCGCTACGTGCTCTGTAATGCAGCGTCTTGCTTCATTCTTTCCAGAAGCAAGATATTTAGCCACCAAAAACTGCTTACTCCTCACATGATGCTACTGAAATCGTCTTTGGTATACGCAAAAACCCAGAAAGATGAACTGTTTATCTAAACTGCCTTGTTATCAACTTTAAGTTATCTTACACTTAAACTGGCCACCTAGAAACGTCACTTTCCAAGCACACACTTATAAATAAGCAGAAAAACAAAGCCAAAAAAACAAGTGCTTTAAACCTTATCTAATGTCGCATGTGGTAACTCTTCAACAATCTGGCATACTATCTCTAAAGTGCAAAAAATCTAACGCTTTTACAAATCCACTTTACACTCGTTTTTTCACTGTTAGATAAGACAGTTTTGTATTCACATGACTGCGAGTTCAATAGAGAAGTACTAATGTGACCTTTTCTTTCATTAGTATTTGACACCACCAATCAATTGACATACTTTTATAAGCGGTCATAACGCTATTGCTCCATAGATTTTGTATGGAAATAGGAAGCTGTGACGTCAGTAATTTAACGACAATTGACTTACTATTTATTGATTTGAAAGCAAACAAAAATTGAATACTAAAAATAGGGTTTTTAGTATTCAAAAGTTAAAGTAAATATTTTTTTATAGACGTACTCAGTTGAAACTATTGGTTAATGATGTCAACCCAATTCTTACGATCATCCAAGACACTAAGCTAATTAATAACTGTCTGAAGGATTCGCCTCATCTCGTAGCACTTATATATACTGTCTAACGAAACCTGCTTGCCATTTAAGGCCATGCACTTATGTAAATATAAGCTTACCTATGTACCTACACAGTGGCGATCAAACCTAAATACATATAAACATGAAGTGATGTTCGTTCGTCTCGCTAACGGCTGGACCGATTTGAGTAATTTGGGTCTTGAAATATTTGTGGATGTCCAGGGAAGGTTTAAATGGTAAGAAGGCGGTTCGAAGTTCGTCGGGTAAGTCAGTACCTGATAATAGACAATATAGTTCTCAAACAAGGATCTCGCTCGCAACCGCCTCTGCCTTGCTCCTTACCCTGTTTACCGACATCTCTGTAGCCCAAAGTTTACTTGTTTGCCTGAGTGATTGTCTACACAAATGTATTATTTATATAGACAACATTATCGGTGCGGCAGCTAAGAGGTTGATCTTTCTCTCAGACTGTTGAGTGGGTACGTTTCACAGACGAGTCAAGCAAATTGATGGCGGTGGAATCAGGGACGTACATTGCATGACATTTGAGACCATTAGCTACGTAACTGAGGCCATGACCTCGCAAACGTAGTGTTGGATGCCCTCCGGCCAAATGGACCGATGACTTGAGGTGGGTAAGGTAGTGACTGGATGGCTAAAACGGGAGAGTGGGCCTTGTGGCATACCCTTGGGGAGGCCTACGTCCAGTAGTGGACTGCAAATACTACAATAGGCAGATGTGATGTGATAACAGCCAAAGCTAAATATCGATTGACAGCAATTTCACCGTGTGTGCTGTACAACACGCTGGCGTTGGCCCCAGCTGTCTTTTGTAAATCTTTGACAGGCGTTACGCATAGTCTGACAAAGTGACAACTAGCCGTACTAAGGGGTATCGCGTTACCCAGTTAGCCCAGTAAATGGGTTGTCAATATAATTATAATGTGGTGATTGACAGACGCTCTATCTAGGATACTGATATCCAGATTATTCTTCTTTCGAACATCATTCAACTTTGAACAAAATCATTAGACAACCTGATTGGCGCAGTGGCTTAGCGATTGGACTGCTGCGCTAGTGATTGCAGGCTCGATTCCCGCCCGGGACAAATATTAGTGCGATCCGCAGATGTTTGTCCCGAGTCTAAGTTTTAGTGTATTTATATTTCATGTTTGTAAAACGCACCCACGATACAGGAGACATTCCTGTGTAGTACGACGTTTTATTTAAAGAAATGTCTATTAATTATTTACTAGTAACCAATAAGCCGAGTAAAGACAACTTGTGATTATTGTCTCTTCAGCCGCCACATTATGTAATTCTGTATCGTCCCATATTATAAGTAAAGCCACAGTTCTAAGAAATACTCAGCTGGTGTGTGATATTGGGCGAAATTCCGTCTCTCATTGACTTAATACCAAAGAAACCATTTCTGAGAAAAACCAAGAAAAACATAAGCTATATATAATCAGCCCCCTTACCATGAGCTCTTAACGCGAGAAAGTTTCTGTTAAGCAAGCGAGATGCCACACTTCACTGGACGTAACGGCGTCTCGCTTGCACGACAGAAAACGTCCTGCTTTAAGAGTTCATGGTAAGGGGGCTGTACAATTATTGTTATAATAACATCGCCATTTAACTTCGCAAGTTAAATGATCTGAGGTCATACAGAGCTTAATGCGGTCAGTTGTTTGATGGGTAATCGTTTACCATACTACGAGATCTCTCCGTAGTCTCCGTGCCTCGGGTAGCACGTTGGGCCATTAGTTTTGTTGATGCTTGGTCTCATCGCTCATACTGGTGGACTACACCAACTTCGGAAGGCACATTAAGCACTTGGTCCTGCGCCTGATCTCTCTCCGGTCGTGTCTATGACTATGAGAGTGAGGTCTAGGGAGTGGACCTGTGTTTGCACGCATAATTGTACACTATAATATCTACTGCGTAGTTTGCTAGCTCAGATAGGACCCCGTGACCGAAATTCGGTCAGCAGAACATTACTTGCCTACCAACACATGAGTTGCTTGTCTTATTATATAACCGAAATATTGGTCAAAAGTACGTTGTAAACTATAGTATAGTCTCGTATATTAATAAACTAGACAAATACTATTGTCACAAATATTACCTACAAACACGAAGTTAACTTGTACTCCCATCTGTTTTGAACAACTTAGCTGGGATTTTGTCCACCTATATTTTAAGCAAGGTGGGCATACATAGTTGGGTATGTATGTGTCTAAGTGCTTGTATTCAACTTATGTACACATACGTAATCACTTACATACATAAAACATTCAGCAAATACACGTCCCAAAGCAAATTATACCATTAGATTAAAGTAACAACCAATTAGATATTCCGCCAAGTTAGCGGGCCCCCTGATATGCCGACATTATCCCATGACAGTGATGTATGCCCCATGAAACGGACCGGACCCCTAACAATGAATTCTAGCCTTCATTTGATATATTTTCATGGGCCACTAATAAATTTTCGTCTGATATTTTTGGTATAATAAGTTAGTTAGATATTTATTTATTAAATAGATTTTATATGTAGGCAAACTAGCTTTTGCCTTTTTTTTTCAGAATATAATTTACGCCAAAAACCCTAAGGTATTGGGCGTCAATTTCTCATCACATTCTTATGTAAAAAATCGATGCAACACATACATACTTATGAATAACATAACCTCCTCCTTTGAAGGCAGTTAAAAACTTTGTAGTAATCACAGTACAGATTCGTACCTACTAGCTGTACTTAAAGTTTCGCTAACAAACATATTAAATTAAAATATCCCAACATGTCCTAAATGTAACTTTTCCTCGCCAGTTTAATAACACAATTACAGTATGGAAGCCACTAGAAATTCTGCCACAGCCTAAAATATTAACGGTATAAAGTAAACAATCACAGCTCAACAAGCGGTGCCTTTGAAACGGCTTGTAACACTAAATTAGGTTTAAAATTTTAAGTGTATTACTGTGTAGCTGGTTACTCTGTGGTTTAACAGCTGTTTTAGTCAGGTATTATGTTAGACTGTTAGGTTTGGTACAGTTTGAATTAAAATATGTTTTTGAGAAATGTGGGAGAAAATATTGTCTCTGTCGTGTAATGTAAAATGTTGTACTCTTTATTGGCTTAATATTAATGTTATATAAGTTCTGCATAAAGGGTAAGTGAGGAGTACCCTTAACCGAAGAGCTTGTATGGGGAATGTGATGCGTGTGAATAAGGCTAAAAAAGGATGCCAGGATCATAGCAAATGGAAATCCGTGGGCTCTGCCTAGCCCTCTGGGAAACAGACGTGACTTTATGTATATTATATAAGTTTTGTACCTAAGAAAATGGGAGATAAAATCAAGTAGAGTAAAAACTTTTTTTTTAAGTTTTTAGTGCTTAAATTACCATGTTGTAGGAAACGTCTAGTAATGGCTACCGTAAGGCGGGGTGAATCTAAACTTGACACTGTTAATTGCGTGAAGCATACACAATAGTAAAACAATAGCTATGCCCCATCCTTGGGTCATTACACTGGGAAAGGGTTAAGCGTGACTAGAGACAAAACCTTAGAACAGATTTTAACATTAAATTATTATATGTTTGTAGTTAATTCTTAAAAAGGACTCTAGATACTCCTCTATAACACAATTTAAAGTATAAGGTCCTTAATGGTCACAATCTATACTCTTCTTGCTGTAAAATTACTTTCAAAGTTTAGTCTCTATTAACCCTAAGTTTCGAACCAACCCGTTTTACGTTATAGCTTTCTTTTGTGTAAAAAAGACTTTAGGTATGCTTACAACCACAGATATAGATCTACATAGATAACGCAAATGCATGTACTTCGCGTTTCCGAACCCCGACCAAGCGTCTAGGTTGGTAGCCGCTAAAAGTATGAGTATGAGCGAGAAAATCATAGCGGACGGCTCCAGTTGAATCGTTTGAATCGTGCTGGGCGGATGGGCATCGGCGGCATCGGTGTCTTTGAATCGGTTTTGATTTCCCGTCACTAAATTTTGGCTGTGACGTCACAATCGGTATTAAAAAGTCGGCACGCTTGGTTTCAATACAAATCGTGATACTTGCGTTATCTATGTAGATCTATATCAGTGCTTACAACATTGTTCTATGACACTAGTATGACAGTAAAAGGATAAAATATTATTGTTAATACACGTGTCTGGCTGTATTTTGCCTCGTGCGCCTCCTTTAGACGTAACTAGGTAGGAGGTCTCTCAATGGAAATAATAAGCGCTCGAGTGGCACAAAAACTCGTTCAGAGTTAAGAGTGGTCGCTATATAAATGTTCACCCCTTCCGTTGGAAGCGAACCTGTCTTGTTGGAAGTGATTTAGGGATAATTCAAGGGGATTGGCAGAACCCTTAAGTTATTAATAAAGACACATTGTTTCTCGAAGCTAATTATAATTCTTTAAGTGCGAGCTGAGGGGCTAATATATATTATACACTGTAGTATGGTTTCATCAATGTTTATGAACACACTTACTAAGCAATAAGACCGCCACTTGCACTGTTTTTGGTATTAAGGTTTTTCTGTATTCTCTATTTCTTGGTGTGCAATAAAGAATATTATCTATCTATCTACGTTTAGCCACTCATCTAAGTTTCAAGTTCATTGATGAGACAATATCAGGGTTGTCACTTCTTACCACTCGCTACTCTTACACTCTTTTGCCACTACAGTAGAAATTAAACGCATATTGTAAACCCTTCTACTGATGAACTAAGTACTTTCAAACGACAATAACAATTATTATAAGTAATAGAAATATCATCAGTAAGATTGAACTGCTGCGCTAAGTTGCGGGCTCGATTTCCGCACAGGACAAAAAATTGTGCGCCCTGCACTTGTTTGTCCTGACTGGTTGTGTATGTGACGTCATATTTGTGAAACGCACCCACGATACAGGAGAAAATCCTAGTACGGGGCCAAGTCTTGTATATATGTATATAAAAAAATGCTAGTACGCGTAATCAGACTTGCTCACAGCGTTTACCCAAACTTAAAATATCACAAATTCTATACTTTACCAAGTCCTATCTTGGGATATCCAAAAACAACTAGAAAGAGATATCAATATAAGTTTAGAAGGCAGCCAATACCCTCATAAACTGTACAATCCCTTTACAGTTAGTACCAACATGATCATCATAAAAAACTTTTTCTATCAGCGGCACAAAGAAAACTACTGTTGGTAGTTTTGGAACTGAAAGTGTTTCTGTTTGCTGTATTGTCTACAGCTGTATACAGGTGAAAGCTGGGCTTTTAAAGCCTTTAGTAATGTTTTTTGTTTATTGTTTAGTTTGGAATTAAACTAGGTAGGTGATGTTCAAAACTACTTCTGTTGCAATCTACACAAAACTTAATCATAGAAGGCATTACATTAATCAAGTTTTTTCCATTTCATTATAACTTTTGTGAGTGTTATCCATATTATTTACTGTATATTCTGGTTATACTCACGTGTGTACTCGGGAATGCCCGACTAGTTTTGAACTCGAACGGAGCCCTTATTCATGAGCTGGTTACGTGGCAGAGTCGACTCTGCCGCTTGCTGCTACAGTAAATAATAAGTTTTATCCACATTCCCGTACACACACACCGTACCGTTCCGTACACAGCAGGTAAAATAAAGTCATCATCAGCAGTCGGAAGACATCCTTCGGTAAACAAAGTCCTCCTCCTAAAACGGGGGGAGGGTCGCCACAATCGCCACGCTTGGCGAGTGGCTTGGGGATCAATAAATTTACAAACCCAATTAAATTTCGACCACAAACGAAACTAATACTAACATTACGAGGACAGTTTAATTTTCATATTTCACTAAATATTATTCATTCATACCAAATGTTACCGCTGAATTTTACGGCGTAATAAATAAAGCCACAACATTTTCCATTGCTCTCCACCCTCGTCCAGTCTCAAATATATAGATATAATGTCTGACATTTCTATCTAACTCCCTTGCCCCAAGAGAGCTGATAAAACTTATCCCGAAGTGACAAACGGCGGGAAAGGACATAAATATTAGGATTTTTGCTATTTAGGCTGTGACCACCCATCAAAATGGCGTACCGTTGACGATGTTATTTATTGTGTGTTTTTTGTTTGGTTGCTGAAAGTTATATGGGTAAAATTTTACGTTTTCGGCACCATTGTTCATTGTTTACATGGGTACAGATTTACTTGGCACTTGGAGGTTCTCTAATTTCACTCTAAACTAAATCTTTGATGCAATAATCGTCCTTCTTATTTTTATCGTTTAATAAGACCTAGAAACCCTTGGAGATCTGGTGTCAGAGTTTAAACCGCCTGAAGGCCACTGCCATGGCTTTACACAAACTTTACGTTGAAAATTCTCTCAGGTTGAAAAATGTGCCGGTTTGCTTACGATGTCTTCCTTCACCGTTTTTAGCAACTTATTTATAGTACGCACACGAATTCGAAAAGGCACTGGTACTTTTAATTTCACAGTCCAAGTGTTATACTCGACCATCACTTTCCTAAATTATTCAAAATAAGTAACAAATAAGTAAATAAAATAAGTAATAAGTATAGGAAAACTTATAACCAAAGTTTCGATACATGCATACATAAAGTCACGCCTGTTTCTCTGAGGGGTAGGCAGAGACCACGGATTTCCATTCGCAACGATCCTGGCATACTTCTTTTGCTTTATTCACACGCATCACATTCCTCATTAGAACCATATATTTATCTAAAATTAACTTCTACTGTTTAAGCGTGAATGTTAGTCCTTACTTGAGAAGAGGCATTTTCACCACGAAGCAGTCATAGAAACAATTATTCAAATAAACAAATGTTAATAGAATGTGCGAATTTTAGCGTGTGTCTGTTTGTACGGGTATTAAATAATAATTATGTTGTGTTAGGATCGCGCTGTTTGTACAAATTACTGAGAATAGGCTAGAGATGAGCTCGTAACTATTCGAAGGTCTGTCTTTAGAGTACAGACTTGGTGGCCTAAGGTTCATGGTTTGATTTTTGTGTCGAGCAAAGTTTAATACTTAACATTTTATTTATTTTAACTTCATGTAACAAAAGCTGTCCACATATGCAGACCTAACGCCAGGGACATTCTTAACCAGTCAACCTTAACAATTACTCCTGTATTCTTCGATAAGGTAGGCAGAGGTGCAAACATAATAGTAAACCCACTGTTATGTGAATTGTTACTGTTATGTTAACCCCCAATGTTATAGGGGGCGAGTCTATACCATATTATTGTATTGTCACCAAACCTATGAAGAAGTGTATTAATAATTTATAACAATATTAATTTTACTAAATTGCTATTCAACCCTCTTCCTCTCTCCTATTTTTTTTATTTTTTGCGTGCCCAACGGGGTCCATATTTATTTATTTAATTTAATTAGAACGGTTTACAAAAAAACCACTACTTACACAACACACTTACACTAACTAAATACAAATTTAATATTGATCTTTTACAATTTTTTTTCTACCATCTCTGTAACATATGTAATGCAATAAATGATTGAGTATTGAAGTGGTTAGTGGAACCTGTCAAGAAGTGGTTCCAATTTAGATTGCAAGATTTGACCTAAACAAACATACATACAAACATTGCTAGTTAATTAATAAAAAAAAGCTTGTAAAAAGAACATCTTTGCTGCCTTTTCCTTTGGCATCACAGGCATGATATATTTACCGATATACGTATGACAGCCTACGCATGGTGTCCTCCATGAATGCACGGAAAAAGGGAATGAACCGGTTTTTTAGTTAAAATCTTTTTGAGTCCGGTCAGGCGCGTCACGTTTCACGTGTATTTTTGCGCTCAAAATTCGTTTTATTTCTTGTGGTGACGCGAATCTAATGGATACAATCTGGACCAGGTTTTACTAACTCAGGGTTTCAACGAATATTGTATATAGGGAACTATGTTTTCCTATATACACCTTATCGTTACGACTTTTAGTGTCATTTTAGTATGTTGCCCATAGACGCCAGAAGCGGTAGCTCAGTTGGCAGAGCTGCGCCACGGTACGGCGAAGGTAGCGGGTTCAAGCCCCGTTCGAGTCCATCATTTTTCAAATTTCCCTCATTAATTTTGTGGTTTGAATTGTTAGTATACTGTATTATATACTGAGGTATATAATTACAAATTATCACGCCTTACCTAGTGGCTCGTTACTCTAGTGTTCGCAGGCGTAAGTATAAGGTCCTCGGTTCAATTACCAGGTCCAAAAACACGAACATCGAGATACCGGGTAAATATCTGCGGAGCACCCAAATTTTTCTCCTGTGCGGGAATAGAACAACCATAGCGCAGCGGTCCAATTGCTTAACCGTTGCGCCAATCAGGCCGTAATTTCAATTAATTAAACTGTATCACCTATTAACTTAGTCACATTTCGTTAGGTAACATACCTAATTGTAGCATAGTAACATTATCAAAATTTTCGATTATGTCGTTAAACTATATCATCGATATTATCTACTAAATTAATTAATTTAGGAACACCGGCATTTCGCGTGATAAAATTTAATATCACCATCAGCAATTACCTGCCATACATTACGAGCCTCATGATTTGTTATATAATTTTAGCATGTTCCAATCATCATCATCAGCCGGAAGACGTCCACTGCTGAACAAAAGCCTCCCCTTTAGAACGCCACAATGAACGACAGCTTGCCAATTGCATCCACTGGTTGCCCGCAATTCTGACGATATCGTCGGTCCACCTGTATGTATTGTTCCACTACAAAGCTTAAATTCCAATAGATAAAAAAAATGTTCTGCATTCACAACTTTTAGGGCACGGGGTGCGCGAAGTCCTGGGTTCCAATCCTGGGTCGGGTAGTATTATTGGGTTTTTTTGAATAAGCAATTCTTAGTAGCAGCACCGAGTCTGGTTTTGTGCCTGGTTGATGGCAATAGTCCCGCCCCCTATTACATTGGGACTAACATAACTGGTAAAATGTGGGTGTACTTAGTCTTAGTCGAGTCTCATAGTGGCAGCGACCCGATGCGGTCGTGTTTGCTGACGTGAATTTTTATTAAATAAATGCAAACGCGGCGGCGGAAGCCGCTGCTCGAATTCTAATCGCTATGAGTCAACCACTCGTAGCGAATGAATTGCTGGCGTTCTTGCAGCAGAAGCTGGACGTGATGGACGAGGTGTCCGCCATCCAGATCTGCGCAACGAACTTCAGCGAAGAAGATGTGGCAGCTGCTAAGCTGCTCCTGCACAAGTCGCTCAACAAGTGCGACGAGATGGTGTCCCGCAGGCGTGACGGGACGAAGAAAAGCATTCAGGACATCATCACGCTGCTCAAGGAGACCGACCCAGACGACGTGCCGACTTTTGTGGCGAGGGACCTCAACAAGCTCCCTCCCGTAACCTTCGACCACGTCGACGTAACCAGCCTTTTGAAGGACATAGTCGTCCTCAAGGCTAGCCTAGCGGAAGTACAGCAAAGGTTGGATGCATCCCAAGTTACTGTTACCGACTTGCGGAAAGAACTTAGTGATTTGCGCAACACAGTAACAGAAACTAGGTCAACACCGGGTGCAATGAACGTCAACACGCGTCGCGGAGCTGCCCTTGATACATCGGCGGTCAGTTTCGCGTCAGCGGTTTTGTCGTCGCCGCTGTCAACGCCGAAAATTGCTGAGCTAGCAGAGTGTGCACCCCGCGCGCCCAGCCCGCTCGCTACTGTCCCCGCGGGGCCTCCCGCGCCCGCCGACAAATACGTCGTACAGCTGACAAGATCTGCAGCGCCAGCGCAATTAAAAAGTTATGCGCGTGTTTTAGAGAGTACTCCCAGTGCTCTCATAAAGAAGCCCGTCTCCGAGAAGGAAATAGCAAAGGTAGACGAAGATGGCTTTGTGAAGGTGCAAGGGAGGAAGCGCCGTCGCAGACCCAACAAGAACCGCTGCGGCACAGCTCCTGTGAAACCCAACACCACAGTGCGTGCTGCCCAGCCGAACACACCGGTGTACGTCTCCCGCCTGCACTACACCACTAAGGAGGAGGACATCGCTGAGTACGTGCGCCAAAAGACGAAGTACAGGCCGAGGGTGCAGTTACTGGAGTCGCGCCGTAATGTCAATTTCAAGGCATTCGTGGTGCGAGTACCGAACTGTTTCCTGCCCCTCGTCATGGAAGAAGACTTTTGGCCGCAGGGCGTGGTGTTCCGTCGCTTCCGCGGACCAGTACCACAGGAGAGCACGAAGACAAGTGCAAAGTGAAGTGCTATTAACATAGTTTTAAGTTTTTTATTTACTAACACAATTTGTATTTCATTTATATATGTTAGTCTGTAAGGTATATATCTATGGGCCATTGAAGCCTGAAAATAAATGATATTATTATTATTATTATTATTATTAGTACTATAGGTAGGTACACCTCTGCCTACCCCCTCGGGAAATACAAGCGTGATGTTATGTTATGACCAAAAGTTCTTCAAACACTGTCCTAGAAAAGACCTCTAGGCAGATTACGTGAGTTTTCACAGATTTTACGTGATAATATTTTTCAGACATAATTCATAATGCTAAATTTAAAAAGTTAAAATGTTTTTCTTTGCTAACAATTAATTGCCAACAGCAATTAGACTTACTCTTTTCAATTTTAATATTTGATACGTTTAAAACAAGTGGACCCTACGGCCTTCATATTAGAGTTTATTATTACTAGACTACTGATTCCGGGGCTTCATGATAGACGTCCACTGTTAAACAAACCTTCCCCTTAAAAAGGTGGGAGCGGGGGGAGGGGGTTGTTGTCATATTTCCCACGATTACAAAAATAAATGTCCTGCTTGTCGTTGTTAAAGTTAATGTATTTGGATAATGACGACCTGATTAGCGCAGTGGCTAAGCGATTGGACTGTTGCGCTAAGGGTTGCGGGTTCGATTCTCGCAAGAGGATAAAACTTTGTGCGAACAGATGTTTGTCCCGAGTCTGGGTGTTAGTGTTTGTGAATATTTCATGTTTGTGAAACGCACCTACGATACAGGAGAAAAAAAAATGACCTATGTATACCTACAGAGGATGTTTCCAAATAATTTAATCTGATCTTAAAAAATGTTATTACAAAAGATTCCGTATAATCCCACTAAGCACTTCGAAATATTTATTTAATAAAAATCCCTAACGAAGAGGTTTCCATTTTACACGAAATAAGATTTTTTACTTATTAATACATTTCTGGGTGGTTTATTTAATCCCCGCACACTTCCTTCCTCACTCCTAATTAATTTTTCTCGGAAATTTATTTCTCGGATTACCCTCTTTTCTATGGAATTATTCAATTTTACCTTTTCGATCCCCTTTTAATGCGTGCCGGGAGTTTTTAGAATCTCACTAAGGAGGCAGGACTTTTCGCTTATTAGTAGGGTTACCAGATAGAAAATTTAAAAGTCCCGAGAAGAAGCCTAATTTCCAAAATTGCATTTGCAATATGGGTGATTTTCTTGAATTTTGCGTATTCTCTCGCAAACATAATTTGTAGCTTTGTAGCCCGCGGCACGATGCGTGGGCAGTGCGTGCAAAGTTTCATAGATTTTGAGTGTTGATTTTATTTGTGCTAATTAATTGACTAGATAATAATATTGAATAAAGACACAAATTATAGATTGACCAAAGATAATTACAAGCTTTTGTTTTTAAACCAATCTTAAAATTATTATTTGTTTTAAATAAGATCTGATAAATCGACGTTTTTCATTGCAAATTGAACTACACAAAAATCCTGAGATTTCCCAAATCCGGCCGCAATCTTGAGAAGAGCTTAAAAATCCTGAGATCTCAGGACAAATCCTGAGAGATGGTTACCCTACTTATTAGTCATTTCACATTTGTTTTATTTTGCGGTCAGCTTTAGTATATACAATGTTTTATTTACTTTTCCTACTTTGAAACCTATATATATTTTAGGTAGGTTGGAGTTGGTACCATATCCTGGCGGAGAGAGTCACAGGGGAAAGTTTCACACCTCCGTCGTCTTCCAGCAGCGGGGGATGCGTAACACTTTTTCCTAACCTTAAAAAAAACATAGCAATCATCAGTTTTGGTTTATTAATTTGTACAACACTGCCTCTACGGAATGCCTACCCCTTTAAGGTGTTTCTCCTCAATCATAAAACTCAGATGTCGGGCCATTTATCGGGCGTACACCGGGTACGTTGCCGTATGGTTTTAACAGAATTCTACTACTAATCTGTTCGACGACCGACACAAAGCAAAGTTATGTTTACATCATTTCCGTACGCAACGATAATTATAATCCGAATCCTCGCACATTTTAATAAATCGCCAAAAACTGCACGCACGACCGCTTAAACCTTTTAGCATACATTGCGGCTATAATTTGGCAATATCTATGGTAATCGAGACTTTTATGAACACGCCCAGCAATCGTCCCGCAAACAAGTGAATGGTGTCTGTCGATACGTGGACCGCGGTGTTTACATGAATGAAAAAACAACGGTAGGTGCGTTGTGGTGCAAGGGAGAAGAGAGTACGGGAAAGGACAGAAAAAAAATTTAAAAAATTGCGACACTAAGAATTCGATCTGTGTTTTTCGACCTTGGTCCTCGTAGCTAACCCTACGTATGCCTTGACCTTTAGGTTCTGGCGCCGTCAATCAGGCATCAACCTAACGTAAACACGTAACCAAAGCGGTTCAGCTACTCCGATGCGTCGACACGGCTACGGCTAGGCCATTTCGATAGCCGGTTTCGAGTTTGTCCCGAGGCGAAGTTATTACTTTACGAATCTAATTAATATGCTTTGCAGTATGTAGGCAGTTTCTTACTGCACAGCTCAAGCTGTTACGGTGACGATTCCTTCCCGAGTTGATATGCCTCGTTGGTCTAGTGGTTACTAAGCGCGACTGCTGAGCACGAGGTCCTGGGTTCGAATCCCGGGTCGGGCATAGACTGCTTACTGGGTTTTTCCATTAGGTAATTCTCAGTAGCAGCACGGACTCTGGATTTGTGCCCGGTTGATGGCAATAGGCTCGCCCCCTATTACATTGGGACCTAAAAACATAACTGGCGAAATGTGGGTATACTATATGTATACCTCTGCCTACCCCTTCGGGGAATACAGGCGTGATGTTATGTATGTATGCTATGACCTTTAGCTCGCCGCCGCCTACCGCTCGCGCCAGCTCTCCATGCGTGAACAATGGCGGTATTATATCAACATAAACATTGCCAAATTGTGGCGTTACACGTCAAATGAACGACGGATGTCGCCTGACGTCATTTACATGTAATTGGGTTAGATTTGTGTACTATCAGTCCTATCTCTCAAAGTAAATTTCATTCATCATTTTCAAAGTAGGTATTGTTAGCGATATGTGAATGTTTGAGTCGTAAACTATTATTGGAGTTGTGTGAGTTCGGAGGATTGTGTGAGTTTGGTTATACAACGAGGTAGCGGGTTCGATTTTGGCATGAGACGAATATTTGTGTGATACGTAGATGTGTTGTTTTATTTTTCCGTGTCTGGGTGCATCAGCATAAGAGGCAGCAAATCACTTTTTTCATTGACATCGGCCACAGTAGTTAGTGGGTCATGAATTGCAATAACTAAGAAAGTCGTAACATATTACCTTTAAGACAAAGTTTCAATTACACCATTAAGGCCTCTTTTCCATTACACGGTTGTTCAAACGTACGGTGTGTAAGCCGTACGGTTGAAAAAACGTGCTAGCTTGTACATGATACGGCAAAATCACCGCGCGAGACATTGGTAAGTACTGGCTAGTAGCGCTTTTTACTCGGGCTGTGTAGGACGTGCTGCGTCATGAATTTTCTTACGAAAAAAAAGATTATAGTTGCTTATTACATATATAGGAAAAAGAAAATAGAAAAAAAAAGGGAAGTAAGGTTTTGGATACATCCGATTTTAGAAAAAAGGGAGGAATATGGCGCGTTTCATACACTTGTCAAGAATCAATTGAGAGAAGATGAAGACAAGTTTTACAATTATTTTAGAATGCAGAAAACTACATTCGACAACTTGCTCCAAAAATTATCCCAGGAACTAAAACATCAAGATACTTTTATGCGAGAGAGTATATCGCCCGCAGAAAGATTGGCTGTAACTCTGAGGTAAGTAGGTACAAAATTAAATGACATATTTTAGTTTAAAATTGTTTATTGCACACAAACAAAATTATTACATGTAATTGAATTTTAATAATTATTAATTTAAGAACAAGTAAATCAAAAAATACACTACGCTGAAAATGCTACTCAAGTGCGGTACTAAAATCGAATTCGTCTTCAATAGAAACTTGAGAATCTGCCGAGATACTTTCCGCATTTACACTATGTACAGATAATTGTGATTCGGGTCGGTAGTGGATTGGCTCTAAACCAGAACCGTGTCCAAAATCATGAGAAGACGTCTGTGGACGACTTATTCCATAGCCCGATCTAGCAGCTGTAGAATATCCATATGTTGACGATTGCGCATTTGAGGATGCTGTACCACTTAAATATCCTTGATGGCCTTGATCCCATTGGTTTCTTGATGTAGGTATATACTGAGTACACTGTCTTTGTTGAATATTTTTAATTATTGAAATTACTTGAAACTGAAAGTCTATCATATTTTCATCACTGAACTTGTCAACTGTATCAGCGATTCCCATAAAAAAGTTCATACTACGGCTTTTCTTTTTCTCATCTCGTTCTGCTGAATCCATAAACTTCATAAACCTAATGTCAACTTCACTTAGTTCATTTTTTCTTTTTTTTTAGCCCTTTGCGTCTCACTCCGTTCAGTGTATCCCGAGCTTGATTGATTCGGGACTGCACTATCAAAATTTTCATTACTGAGGCTAGAATCATGAACATGTTCAGTCATGTTAGAATCGGTCTTGCGATGCTCAACATTTTTTTTTAGGAACATCATTTCATCATAGAACATATATTTTCTTATTTTTTTTGCTGAAGAACCAGACTTACATTCATTAATTTTTTTGTCATATTTTATCCAGCTATCTTTCATATTGGTCCACTTCTTCATCACCATTTGCCCTGAAAATAAATAAATAATAATTATTAAATTCAAAATTTATAAAAACCCCCGACCTAAACTGAATCGACCCCGACCTAAAATGGGGTTTTAGTATTTGAACCTGAACCGTTTTGTTTTATATTTCAGGTATCTAGCAACAGGAGATACCTTTACTGACCTATACTACAGCTATAGAATTGGAATAAAAACCATAAGTTGCATCGTACGTGAAGTATGCCACTACATTTGGTTAGAACTGTATAAAGAATATATGAAAATGCCATCTAAAGAAGACTGGCTACACATTGCAAGCAAATTTCAAGAATCTTCCAACTTCCCGCTGTGCTTAGGAGCGGTCGATGGAAAACACATCAGACTTATTAAGCCAATTGATAGTGGCTCGATGTTTTTAAATTACAAACATTTTTTTTCTATAGTTTTGATGGCAGTAGTAGATAGCGATTACAACTTTATATTTGTTGACGTTGGCGCCTACGGAAAGGAGTGTGATTCCAGTGTGTTTAAAGAGACCCCATTTTGGAAAAATTTAACAAACAACGGATTAAATCTACCCGATGCAACACGTTTGCCTGGAATTGACTACGATTTGCCATATGTGTTCGTTGCGGACGAAGCCTTTGCCTTGCATTATCACTTGCTTCGTCCATTTGGTGGTCATCAGCTTGATCAATTAAAACGTACATTTAACTACAGACTCACCAGAGCGCGAAGATTTGTTGAATGTGCGTTTGGCATTTTATCCAATAAATGGCGAATTTTTCACCGGCCAATGAATGTGTCCATCGATTTGGCAGTTGATATTGTGAAAACATGTTGTGTTTTGCAAAATTTTATACATAAGCAGGAAAACTTTCAGTTTCACAATGCGAGTGAAAATGAGTCCACCCTTGATTCAGAATCGGAACTAATCCAGTTACCTATCACGAATGCAGTTCGCGGAAGTTTGGCGGCTAATGAAGTTCGCAACAGATTTGCACAATATTTTGTATCTAACGAAGGTCGCCTCTCCTATCAAAACAACTATGCATAAGTAAAAAGTTAATAATTAAATATCTGTAACTTACCAAACTTGTTTTTCTCATCACCACTTAAATCTTCAAATGTGGGCTGGAAATGAATAAATATTTCTTTCCAGGAATCATATTTAAGCCGCTTATTTTTATAATCGTCGATGGTCTTATCCCATATTACAGGCCTTTCTTGAATCAACGTAATTAATAATTCTTGATTTATGTTCATTTTATAATAAAATCGCGAAACAGCGTATATAAGCGGTCACGAATCCGTGCGTACGTCCGGCACCGTCGACACACCCCGATAGACTGCCATACAACACTGGTGAAAATCACGCCGTGCGTAGACGCGGCGCGCCGAGGGGCAGTCACGGCGCACGCGGCCGCGGCGCCGTGCCTTGGCGCCACCGTGCATGTCGACAAGCTCATATAGTGATCCATACCACACTGACGACCGTGCCTACACGCGGCGAATTAACCGTAGATTTTCACGGCGAGAAACCGTGTAATGGAAAAGAGGCCTAAGCCTAGTCCATAGATTTCAAAATAACAAAAGATCAAGTCTAAACACATGACAAAGTGTTGCTAGGTTTTTCTATTAGGTGATTCTCAGTTGCAACAACTAGTCTGGATTTGTGCCGCGTTGGCTAGAGGCCCTTACATTGAGACCTATAACATAACTGGCGAAATATTGGTGTAATTACTAGACACCCTAAGCGTGATGATATGTTTATAAACAAATGAACTTTCCATTATCATAACACAACAATTCTATTCCATTTCAAGACTGACTCCCCTTACTTACTCCCAATCTTATCCTCAAAGAAATGAACATAAACGAAAAAAAAATACATTAAAAAAATACACTTACAGTACGTCTTTTATGATGACGTTATAAAAATAAACCGAGCGTGTATTGTAGGAACAGGAAGAGACGCAATAAAACAACTTTAACACATGTGAAAAGGAAAGTAAGTTGGTCTGTATGCGCAAGAAACGTATGTATGGGGTTACCAGATAGAAAATTTAAAAGTCCAGAGAAAAAGCCTGATCTAAGAAATACCTAAGATTTTCTTGAATTTTGCGAATTCTCTCGCAGTCTTAATCAACGTGCCCGCGGCGCGACGCGTGGGCAGTGCGTGTAAGGTTTCATAAATATTGAGTATTGATTTCATTACTTTATCAATGTCATAAATACTTAGATATTCTAAGACACCACTGACTGCAGTTCACACATCGTGAGGAAACCTGGATTTAAAAGAGCTGTATAATAATAATAACAGCCTATAACTGTCTCACTGCAGGGCAAAAGCCTTCGTCTCTGTCTAGCATACACCTCAATTTCGCTTTTCATAAAAGGTATATGTATATGTATGAACTGGGAGAAGTAGTTATAATAAACGGTTTTTTTTTCTTCAAAAATAAGGTCGCCCCATACTAGGAATTTCTCCTGTGTCGTAGGTGCGTTTTACAAAACATGAAATATCACATACACTTACACCCCGGGACAAATAGCTGCGGTTCGCACAAATTTAAGCCCCGTGCGGAAATCGAACCTGCAGCAGTCTAATCGTCTTGCCACTACACCAATTAGGTCGCCAATGGTTTAAAAGGTACAATCAGATCTTCATTGAACTTGACTATTACCTCACGTGTGTTTGTTATTAGTGACGTCATACTCATTACTCACGCTGCGCATCTGTACTCATCTTAAGTGTTCTATTTGTGTAACTTCCTGTGATTACTGATGTAAACGATAAGTATAATATGAATTATACGTTTGTTTCTAAGATGTCTGTGTGATGTTTATTTATTTATTTTTGTTTTGTTTTATGTGTCGTGACTCATTTTTAATCCAGCCTGTATTCTCCACACTTTGTGGTTTTTTCTTAGACTGAATTTGTGCACGGTGTCAATATGGAATGTTGCAAGAATGTCATGAAACATTCGATTTTTTTATAAGCTAAACGTCAGAGCTTAAAATCAATAAATAATTTCCTTCCAATAAGATCAAGCAAAATGTTAGATTAGGAACTTATGTTTACATATGGATATTCGTTGAAATAGTTTCACATAGATAATATTTGACAAAACTAACAACACTACAACATCATACGTCATATGCTGTAAGTAACAACACACCACTCACTCACATGAATCTATTTAGTATTTCACCAACAACTAACAACAGTTGACAGCCTGACCAACAAAACTTCCACCACGCACCTCACACCGAATCAAAAGCATAGCAAACAGACAAAACATTCCAACTGCAGCGACTTCAAAGGACTATTGTGTCCTATTAATTACGAAACTCGGTTATAAACTCACATTTGTACACCAAGCGTTCCGGACGGGCCAATTCCTGGCCGTTCGACAAACAGACGACCTTAATTACCCGCGGTTGTAATCAATCAGCTGTGCGGGTTTTGTTGACAGTGGTCATATTTACCCCCGCGGCGGTCGACGGGTTAGCGTTTGATTTCGGCAATGTTCGGACGCTTTCGTTTACGTTCGTGTGTTTATTTTTGAGGTTGAAAAAATATTTTTTGACGTGGTTCTTTTTGTTTTAACTTGTGGTCTATGATATTTTTCGGACATATTGACATTGGACAATGGACATGGGTTGAAACATCAAATTGGTTGTGTTACACCACCAATCAATTGACACATTTATGAGCTGTTCAAACGCTATTGCTCCATATATTTTTTATGGAAATAAGAACATATGACGTCACTAATTTGCCAACTCAGTTAACTTACCTACTGTTTATTGATTTTAAAGCAAATACGAATCGAAATTTACAATCAATTAAGAATGTATAGGGTTTTAGGAAAATAAAACATTTCTACGTATTGCAAGCAGTGGAATTAACAGAGAAGAAAATAAACACGTTGTTTAATATACTCCGGGTCGGACAAATTGTTACTGGGTTTTTTCCATCGGGTAATACTCAGTAGCTGCACGGAGTCAGGATTGTTACGAGTTACGGGATTTGTGCCCGGTTGGTAGCAATAGGCTCGCTCCTTATAACATTTGAACCTATAACATAACTGGCGAAGTGTGGGCTGAGTGGATGTACAAATTTTGTTTCTTTCCCAAAAACATCGCCCACACTAGGGCTTTCACCTATATTATGTGCATCTCTGCCTAACCCTTCGGGAATACAGGCGTGATGTCGTGTTATGTAAATACAGGTCTAAAAATTTACAATCTCAAGTAAAATCTACAGGTTGTTACCAAAAGAACAGATGCAGACAAAGTCTAGACAATTGTATAATATTAACAATGCCCTATTATTGTATGTTCAGATAAAATAGCACAATTTTTAACTCAATGTGCAATTAACGTTTCGCGTTCAAGCTAGCTCATTGCGCTACTGCGCCTGAATAGCCCTTAATTGTGACTAGTGACCTCCGTCGACTTCCTCTGTGTTATTTTGTCTCGTTTCTTTACAGAGGATAGGATTATTCCGTGCTCGCTCTATTGTTCACTATTATTTTAAATCCTGTGACATTCTTCTCTATTATCAGAGGTTGAAGTAATTTGTTGTATAATGCTCTTCAGTAAATTCTTCTTCTTATTGTATGGTTGATGAACAACCTTTCAGAGTTTAAACCGCCTGTAGGCCCGGACATGGCTTTACACATCGTCGAAAAATCTGTCATGTGTGCCGGTTTCCTCACGATGTTTTTCTTCACTGTTTTTAGCAACTGATAACTAAAATATCCTGGGAATTTAGTGTGGTCTAGGGCCCAATCTACACTGTAAAATATCTTTTAGATAATAAACTTATTAAACTTAAATATATACTACGCATGTGAAATCGAAAGGACATTGCTGCGTGTCAGGGTCTGAACTTGCGACCTTTGACTTGGAAGTCCTACAGTCATACCTTTATCATTATAACCTAAAAGGCGTTCTTTTTGCCTGCCTCTTTGGTCGTATTATTTCACAATTTCTGATGAAAAGGTCCTTAGTTCAATATCCAGGTAGGATCGTGTCTTTTGGTTTTTCCATTAGGTAACTCTTAGTAGCAGCGCGGAGGGTGATTGCCTGGTTAATGGCAATAGTCTCGACCCCCATTAATATCAACAAAATATTGTTGTGTCTACTATACGTGGCTAACCTGAGTGACGTTTGAGAAACGCGGGCAAGTGTCAAACACTAGTAGATTACCCACTCTTCATTTGTACCTACATCTTCGCAAACCCTCAGAGAATACAGGCATGGTATATAACCAGCAGATATATACAGAAATCATCCTATCAGTGTTTAACGCAGACAGCAAGCCAGTGACTGCGTCAATCGGAATGGCTGCATATTGGCCGAGCGCCGGTCCCGCTTGGGTGAGCGTTTTACATATTGCTCATATGTGCCGGGAGACCGATAAACCGTCTTGGATAGCTACTGAATAATTTGACTACAGGCAATCAAGTCTAGATATCTATTAGCTGGATGGTATTACGAATATCAAATACCTGATACCTTGTTATATCTACATTCATAACATAACATCACGCCTGTATTTCTTGTTATATCTATAGCTGAAATTAAGATATTTAACTAAATTTGAACAGTAGCTTTTAGGGTTATTAAATTGTTGTTATAGATTGCCAATTAAACTAGCATGTCGCCTATGACCATGTAACGGTTTAGTGAGTACGCATGCGTGTGCATGACACTTAAATAGATAGGCAGAGATTTTCTGCCATATAGCAGATATAGGAGTTCTATATTTCTCCTTATTATTAATTTGAGTAAATATTTTGCCACCTAGGGGTTCTCCTCTGAGGGTTTTGCGTGGTACCTGACAAATTACATACTTACTTATTTATCTCTTTGTATACATCTTCATGTTATATACAATTTTGTACATGTGCTTGATACCTAACTCCTCCTCAACGGCTGGATCTATTTCGTTGAAATTTTGTATATTTGAATGGGTTCCTAAATGGTTTGAAAACGCAATTAGACCCGGTAGGTGGCGTTGCTTTTCTGGGCAGTACGTCTGCCGACACCGCTTGTTAATAGTACAACGTAGCTAAACCTTTCCAAACCAACCAAATTATGTCTAGAACAATCGAGTTCGCCTGTCGTCGCACTAATGTAATTTGATTGAGTTATATTTCCTCACGGGTATATAAACAAGGGTTGGAATTCGCGTCTTACGTTCCGCTTATATGTGAAGCGTTTCTGAGAATAAACCACGTTATAAGAAGATGTGATTGTGTACTGCCTTCCCAATAATGGTATGTCAATGACAGCCTCTCTCAAACGAGTTCTAGAAAATCTAAGTAGGTAACATCAGATAATTAAATTCTAAGAACAAATCGATTTAAAACTTTAATTGCCGTGTTAATACTAACTGTGAAAAGTTCCTTGACTTACCAGCCGTGCTACTGCGGAGACCACTTACGAATTCACTGGCGTAGTTCAGCATTCTGCAGCGCACAAAGCTCATCATCAGCCGGAAGTCGTCCACTGTTCAACAAAGGCCTCCCCCTTAGAACGCTACAATGAACGACAACTTGCCATTTGCATCCACCGGTTGCCTGCAACACGACGATATCGTCGGTCAACCTGGTGGGAGGCCTGCCAACGCTGCGTCTGCCGCTTCGTGGTCGCCACTCCTGAACCTTTCTTCCCTAGCGGTTATCGGTTCTTCGAGCGTATGGCACAAAGATACCACATATATCTCTAAGATCGATAAGGATGGGAGCGAAAGGGGTATATCATCGAAGCTCGAAATCCGCGATACCAGCCCACCCCTCGGAACAGGCGTGACTTTATGTATGTACGTTCCATATCATGCATCTTTTATGGTTATTGTAGCCTGAATTGATAATAAAGTAGTCATAAAACTTAATTTATGGACTACCGACTTTGTGTACACTACCCAGGCTATAAAACTCTACAAGTATATTGAAAAGTAAACAGTAAATATAGCTTTAATGTCGTAGTGGTTTGGAGGTCAATAGACCAGGTTTTATTGACATGGTTGCAAGTTCAAGACCTGCCACAAAGTGATACTATTTTCTTTATTTTTCTTTGTATCTGCTATGATTATATAGCTGTAGAGATTATTCTGACAGAGAGATCGTAGCGAGTTTAATTGTGCAAGGTTCGCCGGTCTTATTAGGTACTGACTATTTGATTGGCGCAGTAACTTTGTGTGTAATTTCACTTTTTTTAATGTAGTCTAAATAGCACATAATATGGGAGAAATGCCAGAAGGCGTTCTTTTGTTTAAATATGTAACTGTCGTTAGAATCCCTCATTGTTAATTAGTACAAGTATTATTAACATCGCATAGTCTCTGTTTGCACTAAACCTGTGCAATATGCAACAGACGCTCTAATCAGTCCGTGTCGTCGTTTCAGGAGGCTTTATCTACTGCAGATACTGTTAATATTAACTAACATTCAGAAAGGTAATCAGTAAGGACAATAACTAGAATCTGCCTGCGACTTCGACTGCTTGAACTGTGAGGGGTAACAAAGATAACATTGGTGAAGTCATGTTATTTAACAGGATCTTCTTATAACTCGTATAGAAACGTTAGTAGAGATTGTTCCACAAACAATCTATTTGTTCTCTATCCTCTGCCTTTATTTTGAACTCTTGATATGACAGAAGTCATACGAAGTTGAGAAATGTTACATCTACTCGAATTCGTCCAAGGCCTATAGTATTTCTTCGAAATTACTTTCTTCGACTGATTCTTATTTGAAAAATATCACTTGTCACAGTTAGAGTTAAAGCTAAACTGTATGTATAAAAAAAATACATGGCGTTTTATTGGTAGGTTTCAGAAATATAACCATAGAAATCGAAAATGTGGTCTCTGAAGAACTACACCTATACGTACCTACACTAAAAAATACACTTTGTATTACGTCTATAGGTGAAAATCCAAACAGAAATTCATTGCTGTCAAAAATAATGCCTTATTTATT
The DNA here is from genome assembly GCA_946251915.1 of Abrostola triplasia. NCBI lineage: Eukaryota > Metazoa > Arthropoda > Insecta > Lepidoptera > Noctuidae > Abrostola > Abrostola triplasia. The sequence goes on along the minus strand of OX276440.1, from coordinate 9,534,793 downwards.
CTGTTACTACGAAATTACTTAATACAGATGCAATAAAACTGTTCGTCCCATTTGTTCATTGTATCCGTCATCTTTGGTTACCCATTCCTATTCATCAGCTTCACCCGATCCATCTCTCCTTTGGCCGTACATCAAAGTTCTGTCAAATTAATCACTCTCTCAGTCAAATAGCTTTTTACCCTCTCATAAATACTCCACCCGGACAATTTAAGTACCCATGACGTCTACCATTTTATTTCAGCGGTTTCCGATACCTTTGTTACTATTTTAAGCATGTTTTTTACGCCTGTATTCTCTATAAAGGTAGGCAGAAATGTTCCTTTAATAAGGAACTAGCTGCGCCCCGCGGTGTTACCCGCTACATTTCGTCGGGATAAAAAGTAGTCTATGTGTTAATCCCCCTAGATTGTACGCACGACACCCTTGTCAGCTACCTCCATGTGAAATTTCATCAAAATCGTACAAGCCGTTTGAGCGTGAAGACGTAACAAACATACAAACACACTCAAAAATTTTCGCCTTTATAATTTTAGTGTGATGTATACACCCACATTTCTGCACAAGTAGCGCGCAAACACAGGTGCACTATATATTCCCTCACTATCATAATTCGACGCGACAGTAGACCGACAACCAGGAAGAGATCAATGGCTGTACCTTCCGAAACACGAAGGCGTCTCAATATGGAAAAAAACAGTATCCTATGACAAGACTGACCGCGGCGAACACTGTTTAAAGTCCACAAATCGACTGATCTGCGCGCTAGCTACATAGCTACGAGTTATATTAACAGCATAACAAACCAATTGTTTTTAATAAAAGCACCCACATACTACCTACATTATAACAAATTTAATATCGTATATCTTTTACGAGCATAACGTTATCGCAATATGAACTTATGATCATCGTAAAGACGTTTCAAGTCGTAATGCTTCCGCAGGTGTCTGGCTGCGGTAACATCTTCCGAGACACGATTAGTATACGCCACGTGACGGCTGATGCGAATCGTAATAGAACTGAAACCTAGCTCTACTGTCAGTCTAGCTTTGTAAATGATGAGAATAGGGTTCTCAAACATACCGTAACCTGTTCTTACATTATTTGTATGTGTGTGTTTCTTTTTCATCTTATGAATGTATTGACATGCTTTTGGTATCATTTAATTGGTATTGAAATACCTTTGAGTACGTTTAAAAAAAGGAAGATAAGACTTGCACACAAAATTAGATTTTAATGCACTACCTGTAAGTCTAATTTTGTCTGCATGTCTTATCTCTTCTTTCTATTTCGTTCTTTATAAGTCGTAGTACTAAAAATTGTTAACATCAGTAGTAATCCTGGCTGGAGGCCTTTTATTAGGTCTCGCCAAACGACCGGTTAATAAGTAAGAGCTCCCTCAGAGCTAACTGCGAGAGACAAGTTCGGAAAAAAAAAAAAAACAGTAGTAACTAGTTACAAATGCTTAAAAAAATAAGACAATTGTATTAAACATGACACTACATACCTTTAAAACTACCATACCATACTTTTAAACTATCGCGTATCGCGTTGCTTACTGGATACGCAGTGGGTGCTTGCGGCCACGGCTGGTGCAACCCGGTGGAAACATCAAAAACATGAAATCACGTTAATTCCCATGTCGTAATTTAACTGTATTACGCCACTACATAACGTAACCTAAATATGTTACAAACTTGACGGGCTTAATACGCTTTACGATGACCCAATAAAATGGCCATTAGACACCGATCAATACCAAGGTAACTTGATCTAAAGGCGTCTTATTGTCTTACCAACCTTGAGGTCACATTAGGTAAGGCGAGAAAAGAAGCCTGTCTTTGGCAGGTAGGTATCTAGGCTCAGATGTTCTATCTCAAGAAGTCCTTTTGACCCTCACTGTAGTCGTTACCTTTACTGATAAGCTCGCTTGTGTGTCGCGTCGCAACCGTGATGCGCTCTTCAAGAGACACACTATAAAACATTGTGCATGTGCACGGCTGACATTCGTAGTCACACAGACTTCGAGATAGAACCATAATAATATTAGAGATGGAGATTAAAATCCTAAGTAACATTTTTTTAAACGTTGCTCCACACTAGGAATTTCTCCTGTATCGTGGGTGCGTTTCACAAACATGAAATTTCACATATACAAACACCCAGACTCGGGACAAAGATCTGCAGATCGCACAAAGTTTTGTCCCGTGCGTGAATCGAACCCGCTCTTAGCGCAGCAATCCAATCACTCAACCACAGCGCCAGTCAGATCTTATTGAATGGGAAAACAGTGGTAAAAATACACGAGCTAAAGCTATTATAGGTACAGGGTGCCGGGTGGCTCATGGTCCGATCATATTTTTTGTGTAGGTAGGTACATGAAATACCTAGGACTACCAGTCTACAGTTGTAAAAAAAATACCTTCCATTCACAGAAACACCCTGTATTTTTACTGCATGCAGTCTGTATATTTACTGCACTACAGTGTGATAATTTATCCAATATTTACATATGCGAAGTCACTGGAGTAAAATTTAAACAATTTGATCGTAAAGTATGAAAACGTTGTGGTTACAAGCAAAAATATGCGCCCAACTGAATTGGGTCGTTTAAAGCCTTCGCGAAATACCAAGCGTACCTAAGATTGGCCGCACGATATCGACGGATTGACTGGCTCGTGGTATCCGACCCAGAATTGACCACCCCTTTTCTTTCCCTGGGTGTCGTAAGACGCGACTAAGGGAATATCCAGAAGATGGGCAGCAGCGTCTTCTGTAACTTCACCACCAATACCGCGATCCCCAAGCCGCTTTCCAAGCGTGGGGATTATGACACCCCTCTCTTACCTAAGGGGGAGGCCTTTGTTCAAAAGCGGTCGTCTTCTGGCTGATAATAATATGTATTAAGTAATGAACTAATTATAATGTAACTAATATATCTGTCTTTATTTTCAGGTAAATACAACATACGTATGTCTCATCTAAACTACAAGTAAAACAGCGGGTTTAAATAAGGTACCGTTAACTAAATATAACCCTTATTAATTATTTTCAAAACCAACATAAAAAATGTTATCAATGTTTTTCTCAAAATTTCGATTAGGTTAAAGTCAGTAGGTAGTTAAGTTACATAACTACAAATTACAGGAACAATCTTTGATAGAGCAATTAGGTTTTCTCTCTGGAGCAATATCTAATACACTAGGTAGGTTTGAAAAGCAACAAACCAAGTCGCCGTTGTACGCTGCATCCCTTGTTAATATCTATAGCACCAATTACCGACGGTTCGCAATTAAAACCGCCGCTTGAATTCGAGCCGCCTGGGGCGCTAATTATTATTACGATACGCCATGACGGTCTACTGTCATCTATATCAAATCCTTTTTTTTTTTTACCGTGAGGGATTTGCGTTACGCATCCCTCGCCGTTGGGAGACGACGGGGGTATGTGGGACTCTCCCCCGAACCCAATAAGATCCAGGGGCCTACCCACTAAAAACCTCACCGGTGCTTTGCGCTTTGGATGTCGGGGAGGCGGGATCGCTGCAGCATTCTACCGCCAACATCTATATCAGATCCTAGCTTATTCTATGTAAGTCTGAACGTTAGAGAAAGAAACAGGAACTCTAGTACAGCTTGAATCTCTACTCTTTCTTATAATAATGTTGCTTTTATAATATTATATTACACAAACTATGCTAACGACCGCATTTTTGTTGTGTCAGCAGAGTGGCAGGATTCCGCTCCCGGCAGTAACTTAAACTTTGGTTAGAAATATCCACTACCTTTACCATCTGCAATAATACTCTTTCTCCGTGCGTTTTATATTATAGAATTTAATCATACGACCATTTGCCTACAATTTCGTCTACGTGAATGTTTTTCAGTATTTACCTCTGGGTTAAAGCCAATATCCACCCTGAAGGTCCATTTTAAATATTGCTGTAAGAATTTTGGATATTCGTTTAGCAGTTATGGAGATTACCCCTTATGAACAAACAAACAAACTCTTTACACTTTTAGGAACTTTTTGAAGAATGATTAAATGATTTTGTACCTATCTTTATAGTCGTGTATGAGTTAAGACAAACGTCAATTGGAAAATAACAAAAACGTTCTCATGTCCTAATAATAAACATTAAGACAGTCGCCATTATTGTGTGGTTTACCTAACAAATACAAAACATAAATAATTTATTATTAAACAGTAAATTCCAAGTAGTAAATTGCGAGCTATCAGTCGGTTATACCTAAGTTTTGACTATGTATTTAGCCCTGTTCTGTATGTACACCCGTTATGAATTTATTATGCCACGTGGAACTCCACGGGGGAACTCCCCCATATCACTTTGTATGAGATTAACTTTGTATTTTGTTTAGCACACTCAATCACGACAAATATTATCGACAATCACTTATTTATAGTTTTACATAGGTACATACATACATACATAAAGTCACGCCTGTTTCCCTGAGGGGTAGGCAGAGACCACGGATTTCCATTTGCTACGGTCTTGGCATACATTTATAATTTTTAACGGATTCAATTTTTTTTTTTATTTAGACCAAGAGATTCATGTGATGTTAGAAAGAATTTAGTCTATGTTCGTAAGCTCTATAACAACATAGCTTAATAGGTACATTAATTGGCTACGTGATCATGTGCACGCATATGTCTGCCCAGAGCCTGATAAATGGTCCATCAACCTTGTCCGCCAGCGTAGTGTACCTAAAATACTGTTAGGACTTGAATCGCCTCAACGTCGAGGAGAATTTAGATTCTTGGCGGTTACACATTGACGAAAGAATTACACTAATATTTTAAAGGTGAAAGTTTGTGAGTGTGTATGTATGTTACTTCTTCACGCTCAAACGACTGGACCAATTTAAATAAAATTTAGTATAGAGGTAGCCGACACCGTCACGTTGGGATTCATTAATTACGTGGGCCTATTTTTGCTAGTTTTTGACCTCGTTTCAACCCCCTCCCCCGTTTTAATATTTATTACGTAAGAATCTAAAGAAAAAATGAATACACGCTTGGTTTATTGCATTGCATTTTGGTAGCGATAAACATTTTTGTGCATTTTTGTAATCTTACGTAAGTACTATCCCTCCCACCCCCTTGTAAGAAAAGATAAGAAATCGACCCAACCCCTCTTAATCGACTTATGTAATATATGGCCAATTACTTATTGTTTAATCGTGACATATTCTCCATAATATAACTGAAGCCGTTAAATAACGATTACCTAGTCAGCATTTCAATTGGTAAAAGGACTCTGATCAATTTGCTCTTAAATAATTCCCCAACGATATCTCGTTTCTATTGTGCACTGAATGCCGGTACTTAGCATAGAGCCAAAGAACTGATCACTACTCCAGCACTCGCTGCGCGTTCATTTTCAGTAATACAGTCCACATTATATCTTTAAACGTCTCTTACTAAAATTACTTTAAATCTTTATAGGTATGCAGGTACTGAATAATAGACCTGATCTATCTATGATAGATATATTGTGTGGTTAATTTGTAGGTATTTTATATTTAGGGATAGAGATTTAATCCACAAACTGTATAAGTCAATCATTTATTTCAATTTCTATATATTTTAATCATGGATATATTATAAGTTTTAGTGCAGCAGTGGCTGTATTTCTGAACGTTGGGTACTATCAGAACGTTGGGATATCAGAAGTCTAATGAAGTTTGCATAAATAACGCGGGTGAAACCGCAAGGCCCAGCTAGTATAGTATAAGTAAAAGTTTCTTGTAAATAAACTCATACTTAACCAACTTAAGGTAAAAAAGCTCGCCTACTCGACACGTAGCTTTAGTTACGCTGTTAGTATAAAAATAGCCTTAGTTTCAGTCGCAGAAAGCCAATTAACAAAAGTCTCTAACCAGTGACTAGAGTCACCAGAGTTAAAAGCAGGCAAAGAGTACGAATTTCAAGACACATAGAGAGGCTAAAAGTCGATGGTTTGTACACCACAACATGTGGAAGAGAGCAGTTGGCGAGCACGATCCCAGACATTAAGATTAAAATATTGCGAAGAAGAAATAAAAGGGAGGACATGTACAGTCAAACACAAATTGTTTAACCATGTAAAATTTTTGAACTGAAAAACGTCGCCTCACAATATGAATATCTCCTGTATCATGGGTAGGTTCCACAAACATGAAACATCACATATACAAACACCCTGACTCTGGTGAAACATCGACGGATCACACCAATTTTTGTCCCGTGCAGGAATTAAACCAGACAAATAGAGAAAATCGCTTGTATTAAGTAGGCCTGCAATGATCTTTGAAAGAGTTTTATTTTTCTTGTAACGACTTGGAAGTAGGTCCCTATTTGTTATAGTCACGTCAGTAGGTTCTATCTTCGCTCCAATGGCCCCCATAATCCACTGAACAGCAATAAAAATACCCAAGCGATACAAATATTGAATTGATTCATCAATTTACCTACAGCGCGTGTTATTCTTTGTTCAGGGAAGTAGAAAAACATATATTACGTTGGCTTCATTCACTCGGTTATGATTCCAGTCACGATATGCTGGTAAAATATGTACTCTCCAATAATCTTATGAATGCGGAAGCAACGTATTTGGTTATTTATTTCTCAATCGGAACGGAATGGATTTGAATGGTTTTGGTCTTCTATCGTTGACAGGAAATGTACAATATGGAGTTGTAAAAAGGATTGTATAATGTTGCCGTGTGGTATCCGGCCTAGAATTGAACAACCCCTTTGCTCCCGTGGGTGACGTAAGAGGCGACTAAGGGAAAATCTAGAAGATGGGCAGCAGCGTCTTCCGTAACTTCACCACCAATACTGCGATCCTCAAGCCGTTTACCATGCGTGGGGTTTATGGCAACCACCCTTTACCTAAGGGGGAGTCCTTTGTTCAACAGTGGACGTCATCATCATTATAATTTAATTTAAGTACTAAAAGTTCAATTCGACATTGTGTTCTAAAACCATTGTGGAAATTCAAAATTATGTTTTTAAATCCTTTCCGTGGATCACAAATAGCTGGTAGAATAACCAAAATAATAACTTTGCTTATGACACTTATGCTGCTCGCTACTTAGAAAGAAGAAAATATAACAATAAGATTGAAGATATAACTACAAAGCAAAATAACTAACACGACCCTGATTTTAGGAGTTTTTAAGTGTATGGCACAAATCTGATTCCATGATATCAACCGACTTTCAATATTCAATGGTGTATCTCTGCCAACATTACCGATAGCTCCATAGTTTTATTTCACTAAAACTGAGACATTGGAAAGTTAAATCCTTTTAAATGTACAAGACTTGCGACAATGGCGATAAATTCACCCGTTCGCGTCGATATTTCGTAGAGGTTCAAGGAAAATTGAATTTCAAAATGGCTTTGCATTCAGTTTCTCACACGCCGCTTATTTCATTACGGGATGCGGCACGTAGGAAGGTTTCTTATACTTCTGGAAGGAATCGTCAGACAAGAATCTGGATTGCTTAAGAGTTTTCTCTATCCGTGATGATCTTGGACTTAGACGTTTAAAACTCAAACATACGTTTATTATACGTTCATCAGATATTTCCAGCGTCTAACCATGAACTTTTAAAATTAGGACAGTTTACTATGTGGAAGCGAGATATCGGTACATGCAGTGTAATGCGATGTCTCACTTCCACAACGTAAACTGTCCAGCTAGCGTTCCTCTTCGTCGCCTCAAAAGCGTGATGGGAGATGATCTCGGTGGGATCGAAGAATGGCAATCCGTTTATATATTCTATAGTTCTGTGTCTGAAGTCCTTCAGGATGAAGAATTTGTCCAATGCTGGGAGCATCCAGAATGTTTGAATCTAGTACAATTTAGTTGGAAATGTGTTTCAAACTATCACAAATAGGTAGCAAGTGGCGATATTCAAGATATCTCACCACCCGGAACAGCTCCATTACCAGCCTGCTGACTGGCTAATCGTTTCCAGTGGCACGTTATTATAATTGTAAATAATAATGTCGACGCGTTAGAAAGAGCTTCCAAATAAAGCCTATACCCACGAAGACCATTACTCACCTAATATCATCAAGTAATAAGGAATCCAGACCAAAAGTAATCATTTCTCGAAATTGGCCACACGATGAAAATAATACCAATCACGACACCTAAACCAATATCCTATTTTATCTAATTCCCAGTCTTAAAGTAGTGCAGTAAGGTCGAGAGTCGTGTGCAAGCATTTCTTTAATATAACCGCACACCCCACCTAGTATGTCTTCACTCATTTTGTATTAGTATCATCAATTTGATGAATGAACTTTGCTCGCGACTGTACTGAGCCGGATTCATTGGGCCAGGTGTTTCCGCTCAGGTGTCTGATCTCATATAGTTGATTATATTAGATCTATGGTGTATTAGGTGCATGTATACATGTGTGGAGCGTGTTCGGAACAGAATGGTAAATTCAATTTTAATTTTATAATGACTTGGAAATTATTGGAAATATTCTTTCTGTGGTCGACTTATGATTTAATGTTTAAAGAAAGCAACATGACTTTTTTTGTGTACATGTAAGGCTTTGTCTGCCTTGTTGGTCTAGTGGTTGCTAAGCGCGACTGCTAAGCACGAGGTTCTGGGCTTGAATCCCGGGCCGGGCAGTGTTACTCAGTTTTTTCATTAGGTAATTCTCGGTAGCAGCACGGAGTCTGGATGGCAATAGGCTTGCCCCCTATTACATTAGAACTTAAATACATAACTGGCGAAATGTGGGTGTACTTGCGCACCTCTGCGTATCCCTTCGGGGAATACACGCGTGATGTTATGTTATGTTCATGTTACATGTAAGGCGCCATACGATATGAAGATCATATTAATTATAGGTACATGTCGAAATATGGTTACAACTAGATACTCTTACAGCGGAAATACAGCTAGACAATATACAACAGAAAATAAAAATATTTCCATAAGATTGCACAAAGAGAATGTATTCTTTCAAGTCGCATTGTCCGTCCGACTCTATATAAACATTGTAGCGTAATGTTGTTATTTTTCTATTGAATATGAGCTGACTCATCACATATTCCGTATCCCTATTCAGTATCTGAATAAACATCGTATATATTGGCTATAAGCACTAATGTATTTCGGAAAACAGTCAATTGTATTGAATATCTCGACTGAGAATTGCTTGAGAGTAATGTACTTTTAGATAGGAAAATATCGTAGCTATAATGTTTTTATTTTACAATAGAGCACTAACATAACGTTCAATCTAGTTCCTCGGTTCTATGGAGAAGAAACGGCAAGAAACTCCATAGTTACTTTTTTATGTTGATCAGCCGGAAGATGTCAAATGTTGAACAAAGGCTCTTGAGCAAGGGGGGTTCCCATAATCCCCACGCTTAGCAAGAGGCTTGTGGGTCGCTGGTGGTGCAGTTAGAGAAGAGGCTGCTGCCCATCTTCTTAATTTTCCCTTTCTTACGACACCCACGGTAGGAAAGGGGGTGGTGAATTCTAGGCCACTCGACAACCTTATGTAGTGGGCATGGGTAAAGTCATACAATGCAAATACAATGTTTGTACTTTCATCGACAGGCCAATATTTCTCGTCGTTTTCCTGCTTACTCCTTGTAAGCAAGGCGTGATATTGAGCCTTATATTGTCAGATAGCATACATTTAACAGGGGCTAAGCTGCTTGGCATTTACAGGCACCATTTTTTATTTGTGTCATAGATTATGGAAGAAAGAACCTTCTATGCCATTTAAAATGTCACGTTGGTATTAGCCTGCGAATTCACAGCCAGGTTTTGGTTGGATTTTTCCAAATCCAACCAAAACCGTAACATCATTCTACAGACGCATATCACGTTTATTTTTGTCTGATTGGGAATAAATTATAGCCAATCATAAATACAAAATTTAATGATGCATTCAACCAATAATTTTCATAATGTACCAAATAATATTTATATAGAACGACGACAAAAATAAGCCTTAAAAACCGATGAGATAAAATCGTTCCAGTCATTTTTGCCTGAGGAAAATGGAATAGGCCTTTAAAGAAATCTTTATGGCTTTATGGTCAGTACTTAGAGGCTCCAGTCAGCTCCCTCTTGTCCTAAATCTAGTACTATCTGAAGCACGTAATATTTGGAGCCGTTCCAACTGATACCAGGCATTTTAGGAGCTTTGTGTAACAAATGCTGTGAATTTATTTCACGCGAGCCTGTTATGGCCGCGAGAAAAGCTTTGACCGCTGGATTAAAAATATATACACTGTTTTTTATCTTTTTGAAGTTGTTTCTCTATGACTCTCCTGATTTGTGGGTGCGTTTTGCAGATATGAAATGGAAAACTAAATAGCATTGCTTGACGCGGGAATTATACTAAGGATCTTAAGTTCAGCTGTCACGGTTTGCGACCACTAGACTTACAAGGCAGTCTCGAGTTTACATCACTTAATAACCTGCAAAGACAGAGATAAGTCTGACTGCTCTATGTGGATCTCGGCCTAAGATAAAAATCATTTATTAAAACTAAATATTAGTACTTTTTTAATGTTAATTGCATCAATGTAGCCCCCACAACGCCCATCACCGCTTCCTAGTGCTATAGCTGGGTAGAAGAAACGACGCAACAAACAATCTGTCTGTCAAAAGGATTCAAGAATAGAATAAGAACTTTATTTGCCTGAAACATGGTAGATTTACAAAGATGTCCACAACACGACAGGGGTCTGCATGTTTTACCGTTAAACCGACATGCAAAATTTCAGTAATTAATTTAAATACAATATACACTTTACTTTACATACTATTACTAAGACTCCACAACTGCCTCCAAAATATGCAGAGACACGTAAAATTTCGTAAACCAAATCTCATTCTTCGAATCACCTCATAAAACTCAATAAGTAATCTTCCACCTTCACAAATCAGGAACTTATCGGCTGGCAGCTGAGGTGCTAATATGTAAATGCGATCCGAATCCCCAGCGGCGGATCTCCCGGCGCGGGCAAACAGAATAACATATAGTTGGAGGATCAGACCGGATCTACGGATCCCGCATCTGTTGAGTCCGTATACCGTGGTTGTTGGTTTATTAAAAGTGTTGAATTTTCCCGCTATATTGAAGTTTGGTTTGTGAAATTCGTAGGTTACTTACTGAAGAATTTTCGTGCGATGTTTTTGTTGCATTTTTATACCTACTAATTCAAAGGAAAATAATAGTATAAAATATACTTAAATAGTAGTTGAGGCAGTGAGTAAGCGTTTGGTTTGTCCAAACAAGGATATCATAAAAAATATTGTTTTTATTGTCACACAAACAAAGCGTTCAGTGCTAGGTACTTACTTAAGTAGGTACCTACGTTATGTTAATTGTAGCCACGTAAAGAAGTAATCCCTGGGATGTATTATTCGGTATCCTTATGTAGAAAAATGACTAATATCCGTAAAACAAATTTTAAAAAATTACGTTGTAGGCTGTTGCTAACTAATGAAACAGTGCTCCCGTTATTCGCATACAGTATATAATTTAGTTTCGCAGAAAATGTTTTATATAACTCATATTTGGGCCTTGTATTTATATATCGGATTTTGTTGTTTCTACGACTATTGACTTCAATTAAACATATAACACTGATTAGTGATTTTATTTCTGCAAATGGTTTATTTTTTATGGTATTATAAAATACAAAATACCTACAAAATGTTAATAAAACAGTATTCAATTTGCTAGCCGTAAAATACGTATATTCTATTTGCTACGATGAATCACAATTAATGTATCATTATTGTCCTTTTTCAGTGAAATACTTAGACTACATTTGACGTCTTATAAGCGTATATTAGCAAGATTATGACTAAAGAAAACATTTCGCAAATGCTAGGCTTAAGAACGCTGTTTATGCCAATAAGTTCGCAAACTACGTGCGAAATGCACATTATCATCACCATTTATCATCGGCTTTAATGCCGAACCATTTACCAAGATTACCGTTCCTTTACCACCAACAAAACCCATTAAATTACTAACAAAATAATGACGGTACATTTTCAAATTATCAACTCACTGCCAATACCTAAAAACGCGGATGAGTTTCCGAAAAAGGCGAACGCTTCTGAAACAGTTTTCCATCTTTCATCGGCAGACATCTAGACTAAATATTCAGTTATTAAATTCTCCCAGCGTATTCAATTTGGTGCGAAAAAACGTTCACAGATGTTTCTGAGAGTATAATCAATCAATATTGCCCGGATATCGCGGAATCATTATGAACACAGTTCATTATATGGCGAATAGGAACTCCTTGTTTTAAGCGGGTTCGTAAACTAATTCACCGTATGAAAGATTCAGGAAATACTAGAGTCTACGTAATACTGTAAACTAGTTTTCTATACTTACCTTCTTTTAAAATAAGAATGTGAAAGTTTACCTATATAAATCAGATCTTTTTAAACTAGGACAGGAAGGCATATTTGTTAAATATGGTTTACGTTAATTTTACAACACTTAAAAAACCATAACATAACGCCCGTATTTCCCGAAGGGTTAGGCAGATGCATATAGAACACCCACATTTCTACACTAATGTTAAAGGTCCGAGTATAATAAGTGGCGAGCCTATTGCCATCAAACGGGAACAAATCCAGACTCCGTGCTGCTTCTAAAACTAAATACAGTGTTTTAAAATTACCTAAGTGAAAACTGCATCACAATGTTGCCTGGTACACACAGCTTTGCAGTACGTGAGTACACACCATTTGGAGTCCCATAAACATGACCATACATACAGATGAGGTCCTTATGCGCCGGCTCGACTAATTTGGTTACATTCCAGTCTCAAAGTAGGTCAGTTATCGCCGTACAAGGCGACCTCAGTATCGCGTTCAGACGGACTATCAGTGAATATGTCACAGGCCAATGACCTGCAATTTGCAAAGGTTATTTAATTATGTATTGTGGAATGCCTCGTTGGTCTAGTGGTTGCTAAGCGCGACTGCTGAGCACGAGGTCGTGGGTTCGAATCGCGGGTCGGGCAAAGAGTTACTGGGTTTTTCCATTAGGTAATTCTCAGTAGCAGCACGGTGTCTGGATTTGTACCTGGTTGATAGCAATAGGCTTGCCCCCGATTACATTGGGATCTTAAAACATAACTGGCGAAATGTGGGTGTATTATTTGCACCTTTGCCTACCCCTTCGGGTAATACAGGCGTGATGTTATATGTTTGTATTGTGGAATATGTCAGCTGTTAAAAAAATTGCAGTTTCTTTTTTTATAATTACACTCACCGGTTCTATACATATGTGGGCCAAATTTAAATGTTTATAAATTAATCTATATTTATAATATTATAGAACAGATTTGGGTATTACGCACACATATATAGTTTATTTCCTACTAATTTTAATTCAATTTCCAAAGTAAAGCCTATTGTTTATAATAGAACCCTCTTAATGTATTACAGGAACGCTTAAAAACATCTTGTTAAATTATAATGACGCTCTTCAATAGTATCAGCTTATAATAGCTATAATTATTAACTGTCAGAATATCTCGAGTAGATAGACATTAATCAAGGATTTCTGATTGTCAAAGACGTTGAGAAAACTCCACTACCTCGTCGTAACATGGTTTAGTGGTTGGAAAGTGCAACTACTAAGGATGGAGGTGGGTTTGATTCTTGGGTCGTGCAAACCCGAAACCGCCCCCTTACCATGAAGTCTTATATAGGAAAACATCGCGAGGAAACCGGCACACCTGAGAGTAAAGCCGTGCTAGAAGGTCTACAGGCGGTTTAAACTCTGACACCAGGTTGTTCACCAACCATACGATAAGAACAGAAAAAGACTTCATTCGTCATAATTAACCAATTACCTCTTATAGCTCTCCCTTCAAGACGATATCCTAATTAGTGATATTTAGATCTCGTTAGGTAAACTCTCGTGGCTGTATTATTCAATCGGATTCAAATGAATGGCGACTCTGTTCTTTGTTTAGTCTTTTATTGTGTGGAGTAATTAATTTGCGGCTTCTTGTAATTAATGATAAGTACGCTTTGGTGGATAAATGGGGTTTTTGTTTTCATTAATAGTAAGTTGTATAAATTAATCGTGGTGGCCTAGTTGTTAGTATACCGGATTTGTGTCCACAAGGTTGCAGTACAACCCAGACAAGTATTTATGTAACCTTTTCAATGTCATAAATACATTATTAGATATTTTAAGACACCACTGACTTTGTGGGAACTATTAAGTAGTTATATACATACATACCCATATACAAAATTTTTGTCACGAACGATGACGGAAAATATCGTGACAAAAGCTGGATTGATGGATTTGTCGAAGTGAGCTAGCGTGGTGATCATTGCTTAATCCGTCTGTATACGAGAAGAGGCCCTTGCCCTGCAGTGCCTTGTTAGCCAACCTATGAGTAAATAATTAAGTATTCCTTTGTTACCAATAAGTTTTGTTTATGGATATTGTTTAATATCATTGGATCATCATCATTAGCCGAAAGACGACCACTGTTTAACAAAGGCCTCCCCTTAAAACGCCACAATGAACGACAGCATGAGATCACCCCCGAAGGACTTGGCAGAGGTGTACCTGTAGTACATACACATTTCGCATAGTAATGTTACAGGGGGCGAGTCTATTGCCATCAACCGAGCACAAAGCTAGACCCAGTGCTGCTAAGAATTACCTAATGGAAAAACACGTAGCCCAATCCGGAGTTACCCTTAGCGGAGCAGTCCAATCGCTTAGCCACTGCGCCATCATTTGCCAAAACAAAAAAACATACTTGAAACTGCAATCGTGCACATGATTAATTGAATACCAATCATGGTCATGCCAATTCACCGATGAGGTGTAACGCGATTAATTAATTATTACAGTCGACGTATAAAATGGATTCGGTAATGCTGGAACCCCACAAAACCACATAAACGGTACTGTTTGTATTTACTTTATTTAATTTCAATACATTAATTATATACTACAAACAAACCACGTAGACTTTATTACGCTAATCAAATAAGTGCTCATTTTAATGTAATATGAAATATCAGACATAACAAGGTATTTTTAATCATTTGTAATATGTTTGGAGAAACGTATTTTTGTATACACCATTTTCACAAAAAATCATGTCTACATATTTTACTACATAAACATAGTCCACTATTTAACAAAGGCCTCCCCCTTGGAGTAGCGAGGGGGGGGTGTTGCAATCATCCCCACGCTTAGCAAGCTTCTTGGGGATCACAGTATTGGTGGTGAAGTTATGAAGACGCTGTTGCCCATATTCATGGATTTTCCCCAAGTCGCCTCGTACGATACCCACGGGAGGTAAGGGGATGGTCAATTCTAGGTCGGATGCCACACGGCATAAAACTATACCTAATTGAAATGAGAATAGTATAATGAGGAAAAATGTTGTTTTGTATGTGGGGGGAAAACTGGAGCTAACCATCCGATTTTCAAAATTATTTCACCAATATTCAGAGTGGACAAAGACCACTTTAAAGTTATAGCACACATATCAACTTGGAGAAAGATCGTCACCGTATCAAACTAATCAACTTATATTCTACTATTAATATTTGGAGCTTAAGGCAGAATTGTACAAGCACCCATATATAAATGTAACACCTTATTATTGTACCTACATTCAATGCAAATAAAGATATCTATTCTATTCTACTACTACTAATCAGAAAGGAAAAAGAATCGCGAGTCGCATCTAAAAGTACATAAATATTAGGTCCATTACAAATAAATCCAGGCTTCATCCCCTATTATATTTGAGTGAACTCCACCTTTGCCCCGGGGTGCGTGCGTGACTATATTTTCTTGTTCTAATAAATCAATAAAGTATAATTATGTTCCAGGAATCCCGAGACCTTTCCATTGTTAAGATAAAGAAAACGGAATAATATTCGTTTGTACTGGGTTTGATACCGAGTCCTTTAACATAAAACTTTACGTATTATATTAATAATGTTCTCTTGAGCGAATTTCGGTCACAGCGCGGCGGCTTATCTCAGCAGACGTAAATATTAAGATTTATAAAAACATAACCCTCCTTCTGGCGCAGTCGGGTAAAAAAACATAGAACTTAATTGGTGCCTATGTTTTCATCATAGCAATTAAATTTTAAGATGTTATTATTATTTTTTATTTCACCCTGTATAATCCCACTGCTGGGAAAATTAATTGAATAACCGCCCACAAAAAAGAAGGTTATGTATTCGGTGTGTATTATCAATTCAAATTCAATTATTATGGACTGATTTTGATTTTTTTTGTTTAAGAAAGTATTGTTACTTTTCTTTTCATGAGAGAAATACATCACTATATTATTAACTAAGCTATCTACACTGAAGTAGTGCTCTGTACGATTAGTGTTGCCAAAATAAAAGAAAAACGGCGACTACAATATAATGTAAAAGGTTTACCACTATGCTCGATAGATGGCGTTGTACAGTCTCCTGAATCGCGCTATGGTTTCGTTACCGCCGTTTATACACTACCCGTTCTGTGACCTCATCAATTCGTGCCTCAATCTATTGAGTAAGGAAATTATTGGGCCTCGATTAATTTCTTGGCAATGTCCTAATTTACAGGGCGTCCTATTTTTTACAGGGCTCAGGTCGTCCCATGGACTGTTCGCCTACTTTGCGAGCGGTCCGGGTGAAGCGATCTGCCCCTTATATACTAAGAATTTGCGAACCAAAGATAGTCCGCCGTCCGCGGTTTTGTATATTGTGTAATTTTGCATGTGGGATATAATAATTAATTATTTCTATCACTTAGACACTTACGCGAATATTACACATTGAAATAAAACTAGGTTTACGGATTTTATGGTGGTTTTAATTGATTTTTTGGGTGTAGAGTATTTAGAAAGATTAGTAATGTTTTAGGACCCTAATAATACCAGGATTTTTAGAGGCAACTATTAATTAACCTACGTATTCATTATATACATTCTAATTATGACAATTATCCCTAACGGGGTTGTCAAAGGCCAGTGGTACTCCAATTATGACTGTGGTGAATATCCATATGTAACCAAATGCATATTAATATTCATCATTAATATACCATGAGGTGTTGCTAGCTAGGTTAACCGTTATGCTAAATGCTGCGTGTGAATCAGAATTCCCTTTATGACTTTCCATGTCTTATGCAATAATGTTATTCTAGATCAGTTATTAATCACCTTAAAAATTAATAATGTTAAGGAATACTTAACTAAGTATAAGGCGTGATGGTAGGCGTTAAACTTAACATAATACACATAACATCGCGACTGTATAACCCGAAGGGGTAGGCAGAGGTGCACACATAGTACACCCATATTTCACCAGTTATGTTTTTAGGTCCCAATGTAATAGGGGGCGAGCCTATTGCCGCTTAGCAACCACTAGACTAACGAGGCAGCACTTAGTGTACGTTTATAATAAACTTTTTAATTGTTTTCAATTTCAATTAAATTAAATGAGAACGAGTCTCGTCTTATGTAAGCAAATAAAAATATTTGAAAATGTAAACACATCAATTGCTTTAAAATTTTATATTTCTATGAAATTCGTGCACATAACATGGTGCCAACTTAAAACAAACATGGAGTAGGTACACCGCTGAACCGCGTTTCAAACGAGAAACAAAACGCAAATGCATATAAAAATGTCGCGCAAACAGCGCACAACACGCGGTGCTGTATGTTTTTCGTTACGAGTGTTTCTAAAATATATTCCTGTAAGTTATGAGTGAGTGGAGAGTTGCAGTCAGTTGTATATTCACGCCCGTACCACAAAGGGGTAGCAAGGGGTAACTTTACCAATAACCATTTCATTTCATACAATTTATTTGTACCTACTCATTTTGGAAAACATGTTAATTTATGTGATACTAGCTCCGCCTCGCGGTGTTACCCGCTACATTTTTTCGGGATCCATCCATCCAAGGAGTCAGTTAACTCCATATGAAATCCATTCAGTAGTTTTTACGTGAAATAGTAACAAACATCCATCCATACTTACAAACTTTCGCGTTTATAATATTAATAGGGATGTGATGCTAAGTTAGAGGATTTTGTTCAATAGTGGACGTCTTCCGGCTGATGATGATGCAAATGTATAATTTTCCATTTTTATGGCTTATTCCTTAACGTCGGACAGCTACAAAGATTTTTTGAGACACCCAGGAGAAGGCGAATCTACCCTTTTACCGTTTTTTATAAACTACCCAAGCTTAATTAAAAGTTACTTTTAGTAGAAAAACTATTTTCCATCATAAACATTGAAAAATTGATGAAAACTGAAACATTATAAATCTTTTAGTTTTCGTCAATCAACGGTATTTTGTCACCAATTTCTAAAAAATAACTTTATATCACACCTGTATTCCCCAAAGAAGATAGAGAGGGATAGATAGGAGTATAGATAGCTATAGGTTCCAGTGTAATAGGAGGCGAGCCTATTGCATAACATAAAACTACATCACGCCTGTATTCCCCGAAGGGGTAGGCAGAGGTGCACATATAGTACACCCACATTTCGCCAGTTATGTTTTAGGTCCCAATGTAATAGGGGGCGAGCCTATTGCCATCAACCGGGCACAAATCCAGACTCCGTGCTGTTACTGAGAATTATCTAATGGAAAAACCCAGTAACACTTTGCCCGACCCGGGATTTGAACACAGGACCTCGTGCTCAGCAGTCGCGCTTAGCAACCACTAGCAGTTTTTGAGCCTATTGCCATTAACACTAACCACCTTACAGAACTTATAGACGATGCCTCTTGTCAATTATACTCCAACGTTCAAATTTATGACCAATAGCGTAATCTGCGTCTAACGCTGTTAGTAAACTTCAATTTACGAGCCGCTGTCAAAGCTATTCGAAGCTGTTTATGATGCTTATTCAATTGGAATCGGTCACTGGACTAATATTAACATTGACTGAAGTTGATCGCTTGTTTTGCATGCAACTATCGCGGTGAGATCGTTAGAAGTACTGTGGTGTGTACTAACCGTCTCTCTTACGTATATAAATTGTTACTGTTGAATGATAGATTAAGTTATACCTGTCACTGTCGTTTACATATCAAAAAATTCAGTCCTGAGTCCCGAGTGTATGTGATTTTTCGTGATTGTGAAACACATCCGCGAGCCACAATATGGGGGAAATTCCTAGTGTTTTTTTTTAGAAAAAATCGTTGATAAAATTGACGTGTAGAATGAGTTTGGCAATTCAAATTCATAAATATCTATAGTCTAATTTCAACTGCCATAGTAAACGATGCTAAAATGTGTTTAAGTTAACCACTGCTTAAGTCTATTGATATCTCTCTTTTTTGACATGTTAACCTTATGAGCGAGTCATCTATGGAAGACAAGCGTTGTCGTGCCCTTCACGCCACGATACAATTAGAAGACAAAAACTAATAGTAACATTTATCACAATTATTGTTTACTAGCTGCGCCCCGCGGTGTTACCCGCTACATTTTTTCGGGATAAAAAGTAGCCTATATGTTAATCCAGGGTATAACCTATATACATACCAAATTTCAACCAAATCGGTCCAGCCGTTTATGCGTGAAAGAGTAACAAACATCCACACATCCATACTCACAAACTTTCACATTTATAATATTAGTAGGATAAGTAGGATAATATTATATATATATATAAGTAGGAAGTAGGATAGGATAGTAGGATAGTAGGAAGTAGGATTTTTACATCACACAAATATTACGATTCGAAATTGTTCCTGGCAGAGTTATGGCGTGGAGGGCGCGGCAGCAATGTCTTCTATACAAGACCGTGGCGCTCACAGGGTTAAGTTTAGAGACAAATATAAATTAATCAATTATTGAACACCGAAAATTTATAATACGGTTTGTTAATATTAATGCAAAGCTTCCTTGAACACCATGCCCCGTTGTTCCGTTCTTCATAACGTAGGACAGTTAATACAGCCACCTAAGTTTTCATAAACTTACCCTACGTATCCAACAAGGTTTTCAGATAGCCATGCCACCTGGAACAATTGGCACTATCAACAAATTCTCCGGGGTAAAGGGAATAAAATCAAGCTAGACAATTGGCCCCCGTTTCGTCGAGTGATCTCATATGTCCTGAAACATTTTATTCACGCTACCGAGATACAGTCGTCGGTAGGTGTCTAAGAATTTCCACCATAACTCATTCAGTTGGAGATTTGTTCTTATCAGAGTAAATTGGAGACAAATTGCTTGGAGAATCTTGCGTGGTGTTGGGGTCAAGCTGAAGCGATTTAAGGGTTGAACAGATATGTTACTACGCTTTAGGCTGATTTTTCAATTGTCAGATAAATAATTATAATCGAAGCATAAAATTGACATTTTTGAAATTGTCGTTGTCATTTGTTGCACAGCTGCGCTAAGGGTTGCGGGTTCGATTCCCGCACGGGGCATAAAATTGTGCGATCTGTAGATGACTGTCCTGAGTCCGGGTGTTTTTGTATTTGTTATTTCATGTTTGTGAAACACAGTCACAATACACGCCAACGTTTTTTAAGATAAAAATAGTGACAGTAAATATAGCCTCTGTATAAATCCAGGGTGACAGCTTCCTCCTTACCAGATTTTATCAAAATTGGGCTAGCCTTTTAAGCGTGAAGAAGTAACAAAAATACAAACTCAAAAACACTATTTATGTGATTACGTACCTACGAATAAAACAAGTCGCTCATACCTCACACCAGCCTCCAGCCGCTCACTAACAGATTTTTCCCATTAAAACATGTACAAAGGGAGTTATCGTCCGCCTCTTAGGGGACAAGTACATGTTTAGTATAATAGGTAATTGACTTCGTTTCGCAAGCCCATGGCCCTTTACCGTGTTATGTGTGGAGATGACATGGAGACCAAAACCTTATGATATAATATCTAAATTGAAAAGGAAAATTTGAAAAATTATGGAGTGGTACACGAACCCGCGACCTTCGCTGATCCGTGGCGCAGCTCTGCCAACTGAGCTGTAAAGGAAAAACGGAATTTGAAAGAAGACATCATTTTTAACTTCAAAAAAAGCAGGAGGTTCTCAATTTGACTGCATGTTTTTTTAAATTCCAAAAAGGGAAGAATTTTCACTGCACAGTACAGCTTTTCGCTTCCACAGCGGAGCATGCTCAACTTTTTAATTATTATATTAAATAATATTGATTTCAAAGTTACTATTCGTATATACAATTTAGCTCACGGCTAGATTGATGTAGCAACTATAACAGAGACTGTGGAAGCCATTTTGATAGCTCTAATTGAAATAACTTGTAAGGTGGGCGACGTTTCTCTGTAGTTATTACAAGCTAAGCCACTTCTTTGTTATTTGTATTTCAAGACTTTGTTGTAACATCGACAGATGAACATCGTTTTCTAATGAATATAACAAGGGCGGTATTGTGTCTGTTGTATCGAAATAAAATTGTTTGAAATTTAATCTTCAACGAGAAGAAGAAACAAAGGTATCGTATTCTTTTTCATTTCAAACAAACATCGCCCCACACTAGGAATTTCTGTATCGTGGGCGCGTTTCACAAACATGGAATATCACATACACAAACATCCAGACTTGGGAAAAACATCTACGGATCACACAATTTATTGCTTCCTACGGGAATCGAACACGCAACCCCTATCGCAGCAGTTCAATCGCTAAGCAACTGCGCCAATCAGGTCGTCAAATCAAATTATATTTTTATCATGAGATAGTTATGATGTGTTCTCATTTTTGTGTCCTTTAATTATGTAATTGGTGTACACTGTGCAATTAAACACATTTCACGCTCACTTTAAAGTTTAAACCTCATCTAATTTAAGGTTGTGGTTGAGTGTTGATTTTCATCCATCACATCAATACCACATACCTATTACATCGCCTTGACCCGTTTTCCCAGCGCTAGGATGACGTGTTTCCGATCAGTCCCACGAAAATCCTCACCAAAAAATACCAACATCTAGTCTAGTACTAAAAATACAAGTGTGCCAACCAATCACGTACTAAGTCATTAACGTTATCGGACCCCTCCCAATTAATGACCAACTTTGTACCCTGACGACTTTCCGATATCCGCTATTAGATATTTTGGTACACAACCGACACTTAGGGACCAGAAAATATGATAATTTACTTGTAAATGTTTGGTGTAATGAAATAGAAATGGTAAGAAAGAGGTTTTGTTATTTCCCTTCGAGAAAATTCTAGCTGTTTCTGTTGGCTGTTTGTTGGCTGTATCTATAGGTACAGGTTGAAATAATTTGATGTTTGTCCATTACCCGCGCCTTACTATTTCGACGAAAAATTAGTGTGAACTTAAATATGGATCCTTTCCGGATTAGGTCTTTTTATCCGGGTACTTAAAAGGAGAAGAAAGTAAAATAGAAGTGTTGAGGCCCAAATATAAAACAACCTGACCACAGAAAAGGGGTTAAATAAGGTCGTATATTATGATGATGACAATAATTAGTTTCAAGCAATGATATTTCAAAAAAGTACAGATATACTACTAGTTTTCTCATTTTTAAGACTCGAAAATGTCCCAATTGGGTCAATTTTCCTAGCAGTGGTTGGCTAGCCTAAACCTAGCTTCCTTAATATCCCGTACGTCTCTCTTTTACGTCTTTGTCAAGTTGTGTGTGCATATTGGAACACTTTTCTCGTTAATTATGTTATCATAGGACGTATCTGTACTTTTTTACATATCATTGGTTCCAAGTAATGCGGAATCACAGCTAGTTCCTTATAAATACCCTTCCAAATTCAATTTTCTCTATCATACAACAAAAACAATATACCTACCTATCAAGGGCCTTATTTTCCTTCCTTTCCAACCCTATAACCCAAAAAAACAATTCAAATGCATGAAAAATTACGCGCGTCATTACTTTTTAAGGACCCCAAGATTTCCCAGCGGCCCAGCTCGCTTGATGGTACTTGCGGTCAACTAGCGATTAGACCTCACAGATTATTTTAACTTTGAGGTTTAACTGTTAAAAGCTCTGGAAATTGCCCAAATTATAACTGTACATACGTGTGTTTAGAAGTAAGTTTTCTAATGAAAATATTTAGCATTTTGTAGGTAGCTGTGCTGATTGCAAAAGATGCTACGTGTGATTAAATTCATATTCGTAGGCTTTTTTAGCGCACACTATAATATGTATCAAAGCCATATTTCTGATACTTATTTCAGTCTTTGTAATAATATGTACGTATGTATATCTTCCAGTGGATACAAATGGCAAGTTGTTATCCATTGTGGCGTTCAAAGGCTTTGTTCAGCAGTGGACGTCTTCCAGCTGATGAAGATGATGTATATCTAGCATACAACTATAGGTATCTAGGTATATGTTAACATAACTCAGTAGTCAGTACTCTTCTTCATTGACATTCATTGACCCTATATTGTCTCCACATGCATATAACAGTCAAGTTAACAGTTCCTCACATTACTTAATATTCTCAGCACGAAAACAAAATAGGATCTGTTCCTATTTTTGAAGGGATGTTCCTCATTTATATCGCTGAAAGATTCGCGAAGGGTTATGTCAGACGGTCTACTAAGCAAGCACATGAGGGTTGGGACTCGGAATCTTCGTTAACACGCACCATTGCACCGCTGCCTCAGGGGAACAACTGTCTCCCCCAGGTAACTTGGGGATTAGGGAAGCGCGTGCCTCAATGAGCGGGGTGACTTTCCCAAGATTGTTTTCTGGATGGGAGCTTATTTGAACTTCCGCGAACAAGGAACGGGTTTTTTGATAAGCCTACTTCCTAATGCATATCTGTGAATTTGCATGTTGGTTCATCAATCACGCTTGAGGATTGGAATGGAATTTTGCATACTTTTTGGTTGGATATTAGTGTCTCCCATTGAATGCAAAATCCGCAGATAATGGCTGGTTAATGTACGCATCTAGTTGCATTTCAGTTTCCATCTTTGTCCTTTTGAAGTCTTCGATTTTTGGTGAAGCAATCACTTCTTTTTGACGTATTCTTTAATCACAGCTTAAACGGGTAACTGGGTGACCATCTGACCCTCAAAAATGGGTTTTCTTTTGTGTTTGCTACGTCGTCGTCTTAACAACTACGGCATATAGGTCAATGGAATCAACTCGAGCGTAGATTTAATTTACAATGACGTTGTTAGTGCTCTTTGGCATGAGTTAAAAGAGGTTCACAAAGTTATGTAACCAGATAATTTAGTTAGTACTGCGTGGTGTGTACAAATGGTTGTTGAGAGAAGGCATAAGCCTCCAGTTGCTCTAGGCAATCGTTAGGCAAACTTCCAAAGACATTTCGCTATTTACTTTTTATTACTGTATTTAAATAATAGACTATGTGGTAGCTTCAAAGAGAAAACTTAGTGGAGCAAATTAGGCAAGTTATTGTTACACTATTAGGTCCTAAATTGCCTCTAAGCTGTTGATCGTTGAGTTAAGTTTCCTGGTCTGGAGCCAATCTTGAATTGTCCAGGTGTTTCAATAAAATACCTACATTATCTTCCAAACTGGACAAACACCTAAACTGTCAACTCCATAGGATAAGAAATGGTATTAATTTAAAGAAACTTATAATGTCATATAAAAGCTTGTAAAATACTGTATTTTCATATAAAACAGGATTGATCCAGGGTACGCACAAAAATGTTTTACGCCGCATTGAGGGTATTCCGCGAAGCCTTTGGTAGACAATGAGCCTATATCCGCGGTGGACGGTCAGGGACCGTGTAATCGATGTGTGGCGCAAGTCAGGAGTTCGCGGAGACCGAAAATTTTGATACTTGGTGCTTACAAACCTCCTTAGGGTCTTTAAGCCAGCATGCAGTACCTGTGTGTGGTAAATGGATAGCACGATATTAAATATCGTATCATACTAAATTTTAGTATACTAAAGAGTAGAATAGAAATTGAAATGTAACTAAGTGAAAAGAGACATTTTTCCCTAATAAACACGAGATATAAACCAGACAATTTGTCTATAACATGAATAACTCAAAGCGGTAGGCTGATCGAGCTCAGTGGCGTGCCATAGGAGAGGTCTATGTCCAGCAGTGGAAGGAGATAGGCTGATGATAAGGGATCACAATCACCAAAGTAACAAAAGGGCTTATTTAAAATCGCTGCAAGCCTATATTACATGCAGCGGGAAACAATGTTAACACATTCGTTCGAAGGCGACCATGAAGAAAATAACAATGAACGATTTTGCGAGTGGTACGCGATGGGAAAGGATTCCAAATCGGTTTTATTTGGCGCTGCTGATATATAGCAGTTATATTTCATGTAGCTTAATAATTGTTATAAATATGCGGTCTTAAATTCGTGTTTTTTGGAATACTGCCATGTAGCCTAGATTCTTGGATAATGCTCCTCTCTGAGGATGTTGTATTTTAGGCATTAACGAGCAAGCTTTTCTGTGTTACTTTAATTGTTATTCACTGTTTTCACCCCCGACGTAAAAAGAGGGGTGTTGTTAATTTGACGTGTCTGTCCGTGGCATCGTAGCTCTTAAATGAATGGACCGATTATGATGCGGCTTTTTTTTGTTTGAAAGCTGACGTGATCGAAATGGTTCTTAGGTATAATTTATATTGTGTCGGGGATACTAAAAAATATTTTATATTTGAGTGACTTTAGTGCCTACGTAATATTTCATTATTTTATCTATAGTCGATAGAAAACTTATAGACTTCTATAGTACAGGCAAATTAAGACACCTAACTATTTAGCTTTACAAAAACAAATTCTGCAATAACTCTTAACTTTCGTTATTTTTCATCTAAAATGTATTAACTCCCACAGCAAACATTACCTGCCTATTCAAACAATTCCAAAGGTAACTTCAAAATAACTTAATTAAGTCAACAGTTGATAAACAACGCTAGGTGTCACCCACGCCGCCCACGCGGGTCAAACACCACGAGTCACACGAACATTTCGCAGTAATTCGGATGCAAAACAATAGTCAATGATTAAATAATTTAGTTAATTGTGTTTACGGCTACCCTGTAAGGGTGACCCGCGGCACAGGCTTAGCGGAATAGGTTAATATGGAGAAAAGGTATTTTATATAGCAATCGAATGTGTAATAACGATCTGTGTTATAAAACGGGGATCAACATTAAGGAAATAGATAGTAAATAGTCATAGTAATGTAATAACATAAAGTATATCTACCGTATTATGTTTTAATCTGTATTTAGTAAGTGTAAGTGGTTGTTTGTAAACCGTTATAAGTAAATTAAATAAATACAATAGACTACCGTTGGTCTAGTAATCTAAGCGCGACTTCGATGAGGGTTCGAATTCCGGGTCGGGCAGTGTTACTAGGTTTTCCATTAGGTAATTCATAAGGTCATCAAATACAAGTTGGCAAGTTGTCGTTCTTTGTGGCGTTCTAAGGGGGAGGCTGTTCAACAGTGGATGTCTTCCGACTGATGATGATGGTAATAAGCTTATGCTCAATGAAGATTTTTTTATATGACTTTTGGTTAAATTTTTGCATGTTGCCCATGCTAAGCTTAAATCTAAATTGATAAAGGAAATTTGAAAATATTGAAGATTTATTTATATTATTTTAGTATGGGAAAGCACAAACGGCTTCCTGAACGTATTTGCGGAGAGGCTGGATGGGCCGACCATAGGTAGGTTTTGGATTCTATGTACTTTAAGCAAGGGAAATAAATTACTGTATTAAAATTGCTATATTTTCGCCTTTCCACAAAAAAGTTATAACTACGGATTCAGGACTAAAACAATGAAATGTAATTCAGTAAAAACCCCAGTTTTATTCATTCAATGCGGTTAGAAGTGCGACCGCGGCACCCGACCGCTAGAATGGAGTCATTAAATACAAACCATTTGTTTGGTCTGCCATCAGCGGCGCAAATAAAATTATATTTGCACCACACTAGCCGCCCGTTCAATATACCGAGGGTATTTAGCTGAACGGACAAATACATATAATGCATTAATAAATTATACTGCATTGTAAATATGTGCTTAATTAAATCAGGCTGTACAGTGCTTTGAATTTGTTAACGACTGCCTCGTTGGTCTAGTGGTTGCTAAGCGCGACTGCTGAGCACGAGGTCCTGGGTTCGAATCCCGGGTCGGGCAAAGTGTTACTGGGTTTTTCTATTAGGTAATTCTCAGTGGCAGCACGGAGTCTGGATTTGTGCCCGGTTCATTGCAATAGGCTCGCTCCCTATTACATTGGGACCTAAAACATAACTGGCGAAACGTGGGTGTACTATAAATGTGCACCTCTGCCTACCCCTTCGGGGAATACAGGCGTAAATGTTATGAATTTGTTAACTCTAGGAGCTCGTAGCCACGTGGCTACCGAAATCAGTCGATCGGCAAGGTTAAGCTGTGCTCGCTGCGGCCGGTCTTGTGATGGGTGACCCGTGCTTCAGAAGGCACGTTAAGCCGTTGGTCCTACGCCTAATCCTTCTCCGGTTGTGCCCGACTCGGGATTCGAACCCCGAACCTTATGCGCTGAATTCACGCTTAGCGACCACAAGACTAACGAGGCAGTTAACTACACTTTTTATATGAAGTTAATTGTTTATTACTCGTGAATTGCTAAACAGCTAAAGATGAATTTCGATATATAAATAAAATTAACTGAAAATATTTTTGTATAGTCGTTCCCATAGAATGCAATGGAATCCACAGAAAACTTTATAGTCCACGATACTAAACTTACATCCAAAATTGCAACCTGTATTTTCTTTCTCCATTCTGTCGAACTACGTCGACGAATCCTCATGTAACTTGAAATTAAGTAAAGATAAAAAAGATTTCATTCTTTTACGAAGTAAGAAAACATTTCGGTACAGTATTTTCCCTGTCTTTTCTACCGCCTTCGCTGTTTCAACCTCTATTTGATCGACAAGAAACGCCCCAATCCCTCGACTCGACTCAACGGCGCAAACGGACCGAGTTCCGACAGATTCTGTAAAACTGAATGGTTAAGATGATTTTCGATGGGTTCTGTATAGGAAACTTAGTTATATAGTTACTTTGATGCAGCTTATAAATTTCATACAAATATTACTGGCTTATAAGTATGTTAGGATCGTAGCAAATGGAAATGCGTAGTCTCTGCCTAACCCGCTTGGACATAGGCGTGACTTTATTTATGTATGACTGGCTTAAGGCTAGAAAAAAACACATATTACACTAATTTTATAAAGGCGAAAGTTTGTGAGTGTATGCGTGTGTTTTTGAAAACCTGATTGGCGCAGTGGCTAAGCGGTTGGAGTGCTGCGCGAGAGTTGCGGGTTCAATTCTCACACGGGACAAATATTCATGTGATCCGCAGATATTTGTCCCGAATCTATGTAGGTATTTATGTATGTGATATTTTATGTTTGTAAAATGCACCCACGATACAGAAAAAATCGACGATATTTTCCAAAAAAAATCCCATGTTTTTTTTTATTAGGTTCCTATAAAGGAGAGTAGGGCTGGCACATGACCTAAATATTTTCCGAAGTCTACATTGCTTGGTAAAGAAGCGAAAATGTTTATCAGTTTGTTCAACAGCTTCCGTAATCTTGCTTCAGGCCTACCCCTCCAGTTAAGGGTTGTTTATAGTTTATTTTATGGTAATAGGCTTTGGGGACGCAAAACAAACTGCTATAATGTGGTGATAATTCTGTATGGGAGAAATATGTTCAGAATATGGTTCACCTGCGTTTATGTTACAATATCCTATATCAATACTATGGATTACTGAACTTTTAGAATCTTAATTTTATTTATTTACTTTTTAGATTTTTGACGGCCTCGTTGGTCTAGTAGTTGCTAAGCGCAACTGCTGAGCACGAGGTCCTAGGTTTAAATCCCGGGTCGGGCAAAGTGTTACTGGGTTTTTCCATTAGGTAATTCTCAGTAGCAGCACGGGCTCGATATTTGTGTCCGGTTGATGGCAATAGGCTCGCCCTCTATTACATAGGGACTTAAAAAACATAACTGGCGAAGTGTAGGTGTGCTATATGTGCACCTCTGCCTAACCCTTCGGGGAATACAGGCGTAATGTTATATTATATAACAAAGTCTACTATTTAAAACCTTGTTTTTCTTAACGCAACTTCATTTCAAAAACTCACTGACTTTTAAATCCTTGTCAATCATTCAGTGTACACACGATTCGATATTAATACCGCTTTAAATTTATAGAGTAGGTGCTGGGGTGCAGTGGACCTGACAGGACCATTTCCTCCCTCGGGTAGGGTGGCACGGCGGCAGAATTTCACATTTGTTTTTGTGGTATTTTGTTTTGGGTCGGAATTCAGAATATTGTAGAGATTTTGATATTCTGAGTAACAAAGCGGCGACGTATCATTACGCTTTTGTCCCATGAGGGTGTAGTTAATACAGGACGGAATGTTTGGATACTTATATACCGACACAGATACTACGTTACTTTTATAATACACGGAATTTGAAGGCTGGATACATTTTATGAGATTGCTATATACATTTGTACGTTTGTTAACACATAAAGCCAATAAAGGCATACGGTACATGATTTTGTTTTCATAGGATGAATCACAGCAAGAGCTAGTAGAAAAACTGTATCCTAATTTTTCTCCTAAATTCGAGAACACCCAGCTAATAACTGGAGCGAACATTGTGCAATCAATTAACACAGTTCATTATACCGCTATTTACAAATCGATTAGAAACACTTGCATCATGTTTCACACTTCAGGCGCTAATCAATGGGCAAGTTGCGTAAAACTTCTTTACTAGGTGCTCACTGTTTTTTTAATATTTCATGATAGGTTTCAAGAAGCTTGAAGCATCCATTAATAACCTAAAAGCAGCTTAGATCCTGCCTTGTAACTAACAGATCCTAAAAGCCTAAAATCGTCGAAATACAGATCCTCTTTAGAAGAATCGTTGACACTACAGTAGGGTTCCAAGTTGGACTTATTCATGACGTTAAGACCTCGTAGTTACGAGGTTAGGTTTTGCAAGCTTATTGCAGTCCTTGATTGGTGAAATGGTGACCATTCGTGTTGGTTAGCCGTTCCCTAGGTCTATAAAGACAGCGCACAAGTAATTACGATATTGGCTAATCTCAATTCTACTTCTTCATATGGACATGAGCCAATTGCCACATGGAAATAGATCATGCCATGGTGTAGAGGTGTTGGTCGGCCAACAAGGATAGTAGCGAGGTTGACCGTCCAGGGTGACGGACGTACTTAAGTATCGTCACTCATGGAGGGTGTCTACTTGCACTCCTATTTTGCTTATATATAGCCCGCTTTATATTTCCTAAATTAAAGCTCTTTTTGACACTTACGAAAAAAGAAAAATCTTTCCAAAACTTTATCTCAATACCGAAAAATCTTATTTCTATAAATAAAACTCGAAAATTCTTAAAACGACGGAAACGTGGGAACAAAGGTATACATTTTGTTCCCATATCAAAGACAAACATTGTTTTTTATCTGTTGCCAATGCTATCGTATGGCTGTTTCAATTTGGGTCCGACTACAAAAAGGAAATCTGCTTGCATTTATTCCATTCTTTGACTGTTTCTCTGTATATTTATGCTTGTTTGCTGTATAATATTGTTGGCTTTCTTGTTGTACTTCCAAAATACTGTGTCAAATATATTGGAAGGTCGCATACTGATTTTTGGTGACCATGTTTTCTTGATAATATTTATTTCTACTATCAATTACATTCTCGTTCATATGAAATCTCATAGTCGGTAGCAAACCTATTGAAATACATTATTCTTCCTTTATCTTTCATATTAGATACCATTTACTATATGACTTACATACAAGCATATCATTGGAATTCAAATTAAACTTTTAAAAATACTACGTTGTAAACATCAAAATAAGGCCAGCCCCAAAATGGCTGCTCCATAGTCGCAAATACAAATGGCTTTTTACTTATTCATGTAATATTTGTCCAAGAATGGAACTTTTTGTCTGGCAAACTAAACTCTCCCATTTGGGCTATGCAGGCGTGTTTATATATTTATATACCTAGACGTTACATTATTTAACAAGAATACAGATCATAATACATCATTATACTTAGACAGCATTACAAATACAGTAAAATGTTCCCAAAATACGTATATAACACACACATTGTCGCCAACCCAATTTCCCGATTGGACGCTATATGCAGTCATGTCAACATTTGCCTCGATGCAATTCGAGTTAAGTATGATTTACACCTGACAGAGTGGGCGAGCGACTGACCGAGCGGCGCGTACGATAGCACAATTTCGAATGATATAAAGGAAATTGCTATGTATCCAATATGATTAAAGTTCATAATTGTTTGATAGATCTGAACCTGTCAGTTCTAATATTCGGTGGGTTGATTCGCTGTAATGTCCGTTCGGCTGTTCTCGGGTTCGCTCGGCTGCAACGCTCGTGTTCGTTTGTCTCGCGTTCGGAGAGCTTCGTGCGCGTTCGGTTACCTTCGTTCAAGCTCGGACATTGTCGTGCTCGTTCGTTTACTGTCGGTTCTGTTCGTCAGCCGTTAAATTAAGGTACTATTGGTTGTTTAAAGTCAAGAGACGTTTCGCATGTTTTTTAATTCATCCTCATCTTAGAAAAGCATAGTCGGCTACTGTAAGAAATATCTCCTTAGCTTGTTTTCTACAAATAATTAAGAAAATTCTTTTGAAAATCAAGTCTAATTTTAAGTAAGTATCGCTATCTAGATAAATATAATTACAAATATTCTATTTGATTATTCTGTTGGCCGTTATATTTATTGATAAGTTAATACAACAGGCCAGTAGATCGGAAACTGGTAATGCTCAATGCTCCATTAGCCCTTATATTGTGAACCACTATGCGAGAAACTACAGAAGTATCTGCTAACGGAAAACAGTTCCTATTGTCGTCTGTCTGCCTTATTGTGAACGGCATGTAATGTAATACGACGGATCTGTCTTTCAACTATGGCAGAAATAGCATCAGATGATTTGTCGAAAACTCTTGTAACTTTTATAAAAGTGTCTATTCAATTACTATTTGCCTGTTAGCAAATAAATGCCATAACTTAGTATATCAGCTAAAGAAAAAGGAATTGGTTGTAAATAGGTGAAAAGTAACAGGATCGAACAAAGTTTCATGTAAAAATGTATGTTAATATTGTCTATTCTCCGATTTTACTCACTTGTACAAAAGCCCGACTAGCTCCGACCGCAAATGGAGCTCCACCGCGTCAAAAACTCACGAATTTTCGTTGTTCGAGAGAGTTCTTTATTAAGCCCTCAGAAAAGGAAAACACAAAACTAATAGTAGTTATTATATAGTTTCGATACCTTTTTTAATATACAACAGAAAAAAAGCCAAATAGAAACAAGACATCTTAACATTTACCACTCATTATGAAGCTTGTGTCAAGTGATACTTCTGTCTTTTATATTTGTTGTGTCACATCCGTTAACGAGTTTGTATCAGATCTCAATGGCTTTGTAGTGCTTTAAATAGGCACTCTACAAGACTAGACAATGAGGAGTTCGATAACAGTCCTTATTGACTGAAGTTGATTCAAAGTAAGATCCACTTTATAAACCAAATTAGATAATATTTGATTACATGCTATAACTGGTCCACATCAGGGCAAAGGCCTCTTCTCTTATAGAAAGGTATTGAGCATATCCACGCTTACCCACTGCGAGTTGATGATTTCAGAAACTTAAATCTAGGTTTCCTCACGATGTTTTCTTTTACCGTTTTTCACAACTGATAACTAACTTATAGTACGCACATGAATTCGAAAAAACATTGGTGCGTACCGGGGTTTGAACATGCGACCTCTGATTTGGCAGTCCAACAATCAAACCACTCGGGTATCAGTGCTCAAACATTATAAAGGCTACGAACTTCAGTAGGTACTTTAGTATTCAAAGATAACCATTTTGCCATTCCAGTGGTCTAGACTGTAGAATGTCTGGAAGTTTCCATTGAATACAGTTCATGCATGTTATTGAGGTGTATTCAATAATGTTAAGTGTCGTGTACACGGGTTTCTGCCTGGCAGTCTGCCCAGGCTTTATAGTATCTGTACTGAGGAGACATGTTTGGCCACGTGATGGTAAACAACATTGATTGCAATGTATGATGATGGCTGTATAATCAGAGCTTGAGTGTTAGTTATTTGTAAGAATATAGTCCAATTAAGTAGTCACCTCTGCCTGCCTCTTCGGGGAATACAGGTGAAATCTTCTTAATACATAAAAAAAATCTGTACGTGTGTTTGTCACCTAACTCCTAAACGGCTGGATCGATTTTGATGAAATTTTGTATGTATATTTCAATGGGTTTCTGGATGGCACGAAAACTCAATTGGACCCAGTAGGTGGCGCTGCTTTTACAGGCAAGCCGACGTCTGCCAGGTCCGCTATTATGTGTTTTGTTATATCTTTTACAGCATAAATATCTGTGATGTAAATGTATGATGCAGTGTGATGGCATGCAAGCGATGGAAAGACTAACGAGTTAGAATTGATTCATTTAACATATGAGCTCGCTTAATAGTGGGGGGCAATCAGGCAGATGCAAGATGCGACACGACGGAATAGAGTGGATAGGATTCAAGACGATTTCAAACGCGAACTGGTGCTAGTATGAAAATAAAGCAACTGCTCCCTTACCATGAACTCTTAAAACAGGACCGTTTACGAATGAGGCGTCTCACCACCACAACGTAAACTCTCCTGATTTAAGACTCATGGTATAGATCACCTCTATAGATTTCAAATGGGATCTAAAACATAGCTGTTGAAATGTGGATTATTGCCTATTTTTCCAGAATCTTGGTTATGTTTATAATAGATCTAACAAAAGCATCTTTTGTTAATATATATATTGTTTACCATTGAAATAAAACTAGGTTAACGGATTTTATCGCGGTTTTTTAATTGTTTTTTGGTCCCGTTTAGTCTGCCCGTGACCATGAATGCTGTAAAGGATTTGAAACGTCGGGACCTAAACGTAACGTAAACCTAGTTTTATTTCAATGTCTAATATTCGCATATTGTTTACCATTTCAAGCGTACACATATTTAACCTAATGCGAAAGTGTATCGCTTTTTTAAACATTATTATTTTACTCCGCAAGGTAAACAACGTACAGATGTGGTTTCATGCATTATTTATTTCTTAAAAGGTATATGGCAACGAACATACAAACACACACTCACAAACTTCGCCTTTATGATACTAGTGTGATCATGTAGAAGTCACATCGCATCCACACTATTCCAACGGACATAGCTAACCCGTAAATAACTCCGGTAGGTCAATAAAAGCGTAACCCCGGTCCAACAGGCCCTCATTGACGGCACTGTCCATTGTAAGGGTTATCAAACACATTGGCTCATTGTGAAACATGTATGTATATATGTAAAAGTCTGTACGTATACACAGCCGATGCATTGAGCTTTATAGGCCACAAATTATGCAGCAATTTATATGAAATTGTAGTTGTTACATTATTGTTTGTCCAATCTTATAGGTACCTACATATATAAATGTTTGTCAATGTTTTGCATTACTTACTTACATTTTAGTTTTGCTATGTGGTACCTAGTACCTATGTGTATTGTGGGTACCTATGGCTTTGTCATTTTGTCACGACTGCCCAAAAAAGGGAGTGTAATGTTTTCAGGGTATATGTATGAATATGAGTTTCTTTATTCCACCATAACTTCTGAATGCAAAATCGATGTTGATAGATCGATTGTCGTTAGAATCCTTACACCATCGCGAATAACACATATTCGTTTCATTATTATATTAGTTGCTAAAATCGGTGAAGGAAAATATGGTGAGGAAATCGGCACACCTGAGAGATTTTTCAACGGTGTGTAAAACCATGTCAGAGGCCTACAGGCGGTTGAAATTCTGACACCAGGTTGTTCATCAACCATACGATAAGAAGAAGAAGACAGTACCTACCTAATAATTAAATCGTAATTATTATGACTTCTTGGTATTCGGTTCTTCTCCTTTCAAACCGAATGTGAACAACCAACTTTTTTTAATACACACTGTGGTACAACTTAGTTTTAAAATACACAAGCTATTGGAGATCAACTTAGATTAGAACAAAGGAGGATTAGCGGACCCCAGGACAGTATTTTTGAAGGGATATTCTCAGTATCTTCACGCACATAAATTGGAGTACAATCGCTAGGGCTGGGGTGCAATAACGCAGGGGCACATAAGAAAGAGATGCCTGTTTCACGGTGCTTAGAACATTTTGAGTATTACTGTGCAGTGTTATTGGTTGGTGCGAGCTATAAGCGAGAGCGGGAAGTAACTGAGCGGAGTTCTGTTATGTGTTAGTTAAAGTATGAATTAAACTGAACAGGACTAGAATGAGACGTTGGGAAGAATTGATTAACTCTTTGTTGTAGGAAGAATTAAAAATCATACAAAACAACGAGAATTTTCTGTCGTTGCGACACGGGCTACCTATATATTCATAACAATTGCAAAACCTAATAAGATTAAGCCTGGGTAATTGCCCATCATATTGAATCTGTAGAATCCTTAATACGTTAATTTCTCTCATTTTTTATTTACTTAGGTACTTGCCAGTGTGTGTCAATTTATACTTCGGGCGTCGCGACGCCGGTCTCGTCCTCTTAAAATTTTACTATGAACATAATTATGTCTTTGGGCGAGAAAAAGGAACTTGGATCTTATTTATGCAAATTCGATCGTGAGTGTTCATTCAAAAAACTATATTTTGACATTACTTTTAAACAAAATCTATAATTAAACCAGAACTGGCGTTATATGAAGAATCTATTCTTAGAACCTTCCATCTCTTATAACTTGCACCACACGACGCATACAAACATAAGGCACAGATCACACAGCGGAACGCACTTACGTCTAAATTGCTCCCAGTTTACGCGCGCCCTTACTCTTACCGAATGTAATTATCGTGAGCCGCTCATACCGGCACACTAACGAGGAATGAGCGAGATGAATCTCACCAGTATTGAGTCATTCGTCTACACTTTTGCTAAAATATTTCATTCTGTAACACTTTTAGTACCTACTTTTAAGTCTAGCATAATATCATAGCATATTCTAATATAATAATAATAGTCATCGAAGTGATTAGCGCAGTGGCTAAGCAATTGGACTGCTACGCTAAGGTTTGCAGGTTCGATTCCCACAAGAGACAAAAAATTCTGTCTATCTGGGTGTTTGTGTATGTGACATTTGTGAAACGCACGGGTTTTCAAAAATTTCTAGTATGGGCCGATTTAAAAAAAAACGACTTTTAACTTCATGCCTCTACTCGACGTCTGCCTCGTTGGTCTAGTAGTCGCCAAGCGCGACTGCTGAGCACGAGGTCCTTGGTTCGAATCCCGGGTCGCAACAGGCTGGCCCCCTATTTTGGGATCTACAACATAACTGGCGAAATGTGGATGTACTATATGTACATCTCTGCCTACCCCTTCGGGGAATACAGGCGTGATGTTATGTTGTTAAACTTCATTTAATCTGCGAAGTCCGCTTGACACATTTCTAAGAAGATTTCAGTCACTCAGGCCATACCTCGGAGAAGTCGGCTAATCTGTTTCTATCCTCTGAACTTATAATACTAACGCAAAAGTTGTGCTCTGTTCACTTCTCAATTACGTCGTCAAGGCCAGACGGATTATTTGCTTCGTATTAACGAAGTTATTTGCCTACGAATTTACTTAGACATAATTTATCTAGCAACAACCATTTTCTAAGAAAAACAACTTTTTTCCTAACACATTTTATTTAGGTTGTTAAAGAGCTAGTTAGTGTATACCTAGAGTATAGGAAACTACATCGAAGCACATTTTGTCGATTGAGATGCAAGTAGAGAGCCTCCACGAGTGACGATCCTTAAGTACGTCCGGTGCACCCTGGACGGTCACCCTCGCTACCATTCTTATTGACTGACCAATCTCTACAACACCGCATGACCTATTCCTATGTTTGGCTCATGCTGAAACGAAGAAGAATTCTTTTGTTATTTCCTTGGAAGCAGGTCATGCCGAGGTGCAGAGATTGGTCAGCCATAAAGGATGGTAGCGAAGATGACTGTACAACGTGTGCTGTGTATTTATCCTGTAAACGCAAGAGTAGACTCTCTACTTCAACATCAGCGGGGTTACTACGACCTACAATACAAGCTAATAGTATATCTGATGTTGTCCTCTTTAAATGCAGATTATCACACATAGCAACTGGCTAAATATTAAAAAAAGAAACATACATGCGGGTTTACTTTCGCTGTGCAGCTGACTTTGGGACTTACTATTGCAGTCACCTGCGACCTAACCGTATTGCTATTTAGACAGTCGATTTTCGCCGAGCGGAATTACGACCTTAATCACCCGTGCAGACCCCCCCACAGAGACAAATTTGAACAACTAATCAGAATTTCTAATATTGATAATTACATTGAGATCTGTTTACTCCGAAACTCATTACAACATTCAGGAACACATGGTAACCAAACAAAGTTATGTGAGAACATTACGTGGCAGACTACCAACTTGATTACAATATTAATTTGATTGAATATTTGATGAGATCGCCACGGGATGAGTTGAGACTTGTGGGCATATACTCACTCCTGTGGCTTCACTTCAATGTGGTGCATTCTTCCTTATAATATTATGAATTCAAAAGTGATGGCTTTGTCCTTATTTCGAAGTAAAAGAACAAATAAAGGTGTTTTTTCTCATATAAATAGTTTATAAGTCTGAGTGGAATCTTAAGTTACTTTTTATTTAAAAATAAACCTGCGTTGTTCCTGTAATAGACGATAGAAGCCGCGGGCATAAGCTAGTATGTATATTCGTGCCAATAACCTCGTACAAATTCCGAATAATTTGAAGTTCTTGTGGGTAGGTAGGGTTTTGCTTTTTATATCTATACATATAATAAAATCGTAACGAAGTCAAAACTGTACATTGAAGATATTTGAAAAAAAATAAGTGCAATGGGATGTCTGAACGCTTCTGAAGCCAAAAATATAATTTTTAGAATTTTTGTCTGTTTGTCTGTTTGTCTGTATGTATGTGTTAGATTAACGTAAAAACTACTGAATAGAATCCGCTGAAAGTTTGCAAATATATTCTTTAGGGGCCGGCGCGTCGGTATGCTTAATATCATCACGGCATTTGCAAAGAAGGCTGAGCAATATTGCATTATGTCTTTGTTTTGTCTAATGTTTGCCGTAGAATGATAAAAAGACGAAACCAATAGTTGCATTATGCAGATTACTTACAGATGAACTTCTGAAGTAGAAATCATCACGCTATATCCACAAGGAACTGAGCAGTGAATCATGACATGTATAGAAACGTCTATTTTAAATATATTGCTATGTGTCATCGTAGCGTGGCGGTTTAACGATCGCCCTACGAATTATGCATAGTGAGATCGATTCTTGCCGAAGGTTTTCCTTTTTGCGTTAGCTTTAATTTCTTTTTGCATGTTTTTGACTTAAATATCAATAAAAAGACAATTATAATATATATTTTAACATAATATTATTACCAACAATTTCCAGTAAATTATAGTTCTAAATTTTTATTTTTTTTCTACATTAGTAAGTTTGTAAATTCACCATTTCAAATAAGTGATGTCCAAACAATTCTGAAGCCAAAAGCAGTCGCTTCACGTTGACAACAGATAGGTTGTTCCATACTCACCTGTGCTTTCTAGGACGTTTGAAACACACATCAATGTTGAATCGTGTTCCAGCGTCGAGTCAATTAAATACATTTGCAAATACGTAAACAAGGGTAGTGACCAGGCAACGTTCGCTTTGCAAAGCACTGATCGGGATGAAGTGACCGAGTACCAGTCTGGTCGCTACATTAGTACTTCAGAAGCAGTATGGCGAATGCTGGCGTTCTCTATACAAGATCGGCATCCAGAGGTCATGAATTCATGGACGTCCATTTTGAGAATGGCCAGCGCATTTTTTTTCGACCCCGCCAATGTATTAGAGCGATTGGAAAATCCCCGCCAAACAACACTCTTGGCATTTTTAAATTGATTAAGGGAAACTTGAAAAATGATGGACACGAGCGGGACTCGAACCCGCGACAGTCGCCATACCGTGGTGCCGCTCTGCCAACTGAGCCACCGTGTCACTGCTCGCATCCATCAAATTTCAAGTTCCCTTTTAGTATTTACGTCTTAAGGGTGACGTCAAGTATTATCTACGATTCCAACAGACGACTCTTGGCATTTTTACGTCTCTGTGAAGTTGATTTTTTTGCAAAGTCACTTACGTATGATGAGGTGCCGTCGTACTATACATACTACAAGCAAAGAGGTGTATTAAATCGACATCGACGTGGTCGTATTGTCGAAGGGTTTCCGGGAATCTTTATGGACACTGCATTGGGAAGGATTTACACTGTGCATCCAAATAATGCCGAGTGCTATTATTTGCGGCTATTGCTTCACATCGTATAGGGGCCAACGTCATTTGCATTCTTAAGGACAGTTGATGGTATGGAGTATCCGACATTTCGTGCAGCCTGCGTAGCACGAAATCTTCTTGACGGTGACCAACACTGGGACAACACTCTCCTGGAGGCTAGCGTTAGTGATAGCCCAAGTCGCCTATGACATTTGTTTGCCGTCATGTTGGTATTCTGCGGTATTGCAAACCCGGTTTTGTTGCGGGAAAAATATTGGCGTCATCTCTCTGAGGATATTTCATGGGCTTTAAGACATACTATTGAAGGAGACATCGGAGAAACTAATGAACGCATTTTGAACCACTGTCTCAGTTCTCATCAAGACGTAGTCATTGCCATCGGGGGCAATCCACTGTTGGAATACGGTTTACCGGCTCCGCAACCATTAAATAATCAAGAACGTGGAAAAAGGAAGTATGTCGCCGAAACAAATTACGACCAAGACGCAATGACCACCATCGTGAATGACTACGTCACTAAATTTACCTCAGAGCAAGCACAGATTTACAATATTGTCCTTGAAAGCGTTGGGCTTGGCCAGGGTAAAATGTTTTTCTTGGATGCTCCTGGTGGAACAGGGAAAACATTTATTACCACTGGCATTCTTGCAGAGGTTAGGAAACAAATAACGGTGGCAAAATTGTCTTCCGGAATTACTACCTCTCTCTCCCTTAGATGACAAAATATAAGCGCTCGCCATACTCTAGATACACATCAATTCGAAGCAATAAAACGTCTGTTCTTGGAGAGTTACGCAATAGTTTTAAGAGAAATTTGCTGAAATGTAGTCATAATTATAGTAAAAATGTACAATACCACATAGTGAAAGTTTTAGACAGAACTAAGCAGGAACAACAATCATGTGATAGATCGGCACATTCCTGTTCGTCGGTGATTTTAGAGAAATATTTTCTGACTTAAATGCTCTGTAAAAACTTTCTTTATATATTTCACTTTATACACTGGATATACATAAATATCAATAAATAGTAATATTTAGACGGGGTATATAGAATTCTGCTCATTATTTCACGTTCTTGGATAAGTTGGTAAAGATATGATTTAATAGTGTGATTCCCGCGTTCGGCAATATATTTGCTTATTCAAACAACATAATATTTTTAATTTTATTGGTTTATATGTTTTAACTCTCTAGCAGAAAGTGGACTGTAGGCAACCATCGTCAAGTTAAAGGTCTGTGATCCACCTCAAAGTTATCCTTTTGTAGATAATCATCATGGACATAAATTTTCATTAACCGGGCACAAATTTAAAGTCGGTACTGCCACCGAGAATTAGTGGAAAAATCAATCACTCTTTCCGATCTGGTAAACAAACACACGGAACTCCCGCTCAGCAGTCGCATTTTACGAACACTAGACCAATAAGGCAGTCAAATTCTAAGATCCACGCAATTATCAAAGTATTTTTGTTGCTGGGGAAATCCTCATGGACTTCCTCCACCATGAGCGGACGGAGGGTTATGCCGGTCTCTTATACTAACTAAAACCTCAGGGTATCCGCCTAACAACCTTAGGTTGAGGGACTCGCGATCCGCGTATGCTACACCATCTTTTTAAACAAATTCTGACTCGCCTCTTCGCGATTGGTCGCGCTCACCACGTAGGTACGGTACGGCCTACGTGCTTTATGTCCCTTAAAACCGCTTTTTCTGTTTGAGCATCGAACTGCCCAAGTTCGTCGCCCACAGGCCCAACCTATGGGTGACGGACATGAGCAGTTCGTTTAAATTTCGGCTACAATAAATTTCAATACAAGCGCTTGGCGCATTTTGGCATACAAACTATCACCATTAGCACACGCAGAGGTAGACTTAATTAAGGCCTAGAAACCAGCTGATTTTTACACGGATTACTGTATGACGGTCGCTTCTGAGTTACCAGTCCACACTCTCTGTAAATGTTGTCTGCTGAAGACAAAACTACAACCGTAGTTCAGAGAAATGCATGCTGTCAATGTAGTACATAGATATAGTACCTAAAATAATGATACATTTAAAATTGAAATTCCTTATAAGCCAACAAATCGTGTCAATAACTTTCCTGTTAGTCACTCAATATTTACCGATCATACAAAATCGGTATAAAAAGTAAACTAGCCCCATCTTAATTTGAAATATACCTTTATCATTAAAATACTATGTGTATTCCATTCGGTAAGTAATTTGTAGTGTTTTCCACTTACTTACAAAATCTGATTATAGTCTACTGGTGTTTTTACCTGAAATTCACGCGGACGAAGTCGCGGGCAACAGCTAGTCTATAATAACCCTACTAAAGACAATCAATTGAACAAATAGAAAATACGTCTGTTAACAATATCTAATGTTGAGAAGAGTTAGGATTGTTAAATAGCCTTTGTATTTACCGTGTAACAACATGGCGGCTCGTCAATCGACGGTGTACCGCTTCAGGCCCTGTTCTCATCAGGGCCACAACAAACAAGCGCACCACAATGCGTAATTAAGAATACTGCTCCTTCTACATCGTTAAAAATAACAACGTTTTACGTGATTGTTAAGAAATACATACTTATAAAGAATAGAAGGGAATAGCACATGACTGCCTCGTTGGTCTAGTGGTTGCTAAGCGCGACTGCTGAGCACGAGGTCCTGGGTTCGAATCCCGGTTCGGGCAAAGTGTTACTGAGTTTTTCCATTAGGTAATTCTCAGCAGCAGCACAGAGTCTGGATTTGTGCCCGGTTGATGGCAATAGGTTCGCCCCCTATTATATTGGGACTTAAACATAACCGGCGAAATGTGGGTGTACTAAATGTGCACCTCTGCCTAATACAGGCGTGAAAATGTATGAAGAGAATAGAATTTATTTAACTTATGTGTCACATTGTACAACACAACTTAAATCGAAGTATTTATTACAATAAAAAAAGATGCAGTCCTCACGAGTTAAGCGATAGAAATGAGTGATGCATTAGACTTATTCAGTTTAATCAGAGCCTGGAACGTAGGGCACAGCAATTTCCTCAAAAAAAAAACATAAATTCTTTAAGTTATGTATAACACAAAAATATTTACCCCTGCTCTCAGATATCGTCTGAGTTGTGGGCAACCAGTGATCCAATTGGCAAGTTGTCGTTTATTGTGGCGTTCTAAGGAGGCCTTTGTTCAACTGTGGACGTCTTTCGGCTGATGATGATGACTCTTTCAGTAGTCAGTTTCGTATAGTTATGAGCGGGACTATAATCTGTGGGGTTTTATTTATTACTTAATACTATTCTACACATTAGGTTTGAAACTAAAAAGCTGTTTGGTAACTAAGACACTTGATTAAATACCGTAAACATTGGATAACGTTTTATAAACAAATATTAATGAGGTATCCAGGCAGATTGCTAAAGCTGTCTGTAAAACTACGTTTATATAATTACAGAGTCTTAAAACAAAAGTTGACTCACAAGTAAAACTAAAAGTTAGCCTTAAAAGGGTTAGCTTTATCGAAAGTCATAACTAGCACAAATTATATTTATCAACTTAGAAACAGTAATAAAATAAATTGCTCTTAAATTTTGCCGACCATATCTTAAATTCTCATAAGTACTATGATTACTAAAACAAGCAGCGGTTACAATCGTTTGATGTGCGTCTAATTTATAATTCACAAAGCTCCAATCATTCAAAAGGGTTAAAACAAAGTCCTTTAATTATTTTCTCGGTTTACAACCCTCGATACACGATACGTAGCCGGCTGCATGCTTTATGCCGCCATTAAAGCTCGCGTGCGTGCCCACCACTTTCTATTTCAGTCCCAACAGTTTTACTACATTTACACACATTTAAACCCATTTCCGTTTGTTACAGGTTCTAAGCACATGATCTCAAAATGGAGAAGACAGTTTGGATGGTCCTGAGCCTGTTCCTCGCTTCGACGCTCGCAGACTTCACAAGCAACTGTCCCCAAGAATGCAAGTGCGTATGGGCAAGTGGCAATAAGCAGGCTGACTGCTCACATTCCCACCTACAAGATATCCCTAAAAACCTTAGTTCGGAGATACAAA
Organism: Abrostola triplasia; assembly: GCA_946251915.1. NCBI lineage: Eukaryota > Metazoa > Arthropoda > Insecta > Lepidoptera > Noctuidae > Abrostola > Abrostola triplasia. The sequence goes on along the minus strand of OX276440.1, from coordinate 9,491,183 downwards.
ATCTCGACCTAACAGGCAATGAACTTTATGAGATAACAAGACACGCGTTCCAAGATGTCGGCCTAATAAACTTAAAGAAACTTATCCTTAAAGAGTGCAAGCTAATAACAATACAGAGAAACGGACTGAGTGGTCTTGCCATTATGATAGAACTGGATCTATCTAAGAACGATTTGAAAATGTTACACGCTGACACGTTCAGAGAGACTGCCAAGATTAGATGGATCCTCCTAAACGATAATCAGCTAGAAAAACTAGAAGATGGTCTCTTTAACAATTTACCGTTTCTACAAAAGGTGGATTTAAGCAACAATAAAATACTTCAACTAGGAATGAAGACGTTTATGAACGTACCTAAATTAAACATTCTTAGACTAGATGGCAACAAATTGGAGTATCTCAAAATAGACACATTGAGTGCATTGACGTCTTTATCAAATTTGGATGTTCACGATAACCCGTGGCGTTGCGACTGCTACCTCCAACCCTTCAGAAACTGGGTGATCAGCAAGAACTTCTACACGTCTCCAATATCCTGTGTAGAGCCACCCAAAGTACACGGGAAGCTTTGGAAAGAGCTGGACTCCAGCGACTTTGCTTGCAAACCAAGCATTGTGTACCCATCTGCTAGTACGACCTTACGGACATCAGACAACAATGTAACTCTCGCCTGTCAGGTCAACGGCAATCCTCTACCAGAAGTCAACTGGGTGCTAAACGCTCAAATCATCGACGGTGCTTATAGATATCAAGGTGAACTCAAATACTATATAATACAAAACAATTATGAGAACAGCAAATGGGTTAACTTAACTATAGTAGACGTAGGTACTACTGACAATGGAGAGTATTTATGTGTGGCGAAGAATCCTGGTGGTGTTGAAGAGAGGAGTCTAACTTTAGCTGTGACACAAAACTCGCCTGGCATTGTCGTCCCAAGTGGCATGGATAATAACATGATGCCGGTACTCATCGGCGTCTCTTGCACAGCAGCGATATTCCTGATAATCCTAGTGATCCTCTGCTATTGCTGCTGCAGAAAACGAGGGTCTGATAAGAAGAAAGCGGCCAACTCAAACGGAGAGGCCTTGATCGAAGGTTCAGTGATCCCTGAGATGGAGAAGAGTCTGATAACTGCTGTCAATCCTGTGACGAAGCCACCGAGGCGGTATGATGTGCCGCCATCAATTACAAGTGGAGGGACAGAAATGTCGGAGCTGAATAAAACATTGCTGGACAATGATTCTGTTTTTGGTAAGTTATATTTTTAACAATAAAACACACGTAATAGAACTAAGTAACTTCGATATTATGAATCCTAAATTATATATAGGTAGATATATACTAACTAAGATATGTAATTGATACATGTTTTTCATGTTATTATATATATATGAGTTGTTATATATATGAGTATTAATAAATAGTATTGTAGTAGAATATTTCAAATACCAACTCGGTCTCATACCTACATACAAATAATGTAATAATCTCTAGGAGTACAATATCAATATGATCGATAACCGAGTGAGCTTTACTGTTTGCATTACAGATAACCATTATCGAGAACCGTTGCTTATCAAAAGGTGATTGACTACCTTACAAGCGTAACGGAAATTATTACAGAGGCCTTGAAACTTCGATTCTATATAAAGCATATCTAGAATCTTCTAGTGCTTTATGACTAATCGTTTTTTTCCATTTCAGCTCACAACGAAGACGAAAAGCGCTCGCTAGACTTCGACCAACCGCCCAAACGATCGCAGGATGCCCTCAACATAGAATACGGCCGTACCGACGGACGAGCGTACCCTCCAGACCTTCTTTCGTTCCCTCCACGAGCCGCTCAGATTTCTCCGGCAGCAAGCAACGCGTCCACTGTCCCTGATACTACGAGGCTACCACCGCAGCTCAACCCAATCAGTCCGATACATTCTCCCATATATGGCATGACCAACCAAAACCTGTTTAGAACACTGCCTTACTCGCGCTCGCAGTCTCCGTTTACTGCGCCCATCACTCCTCCCGTCGTCACTCCTAGACAAGGCTATGTAACCATCCCTAGAAGGCCTAGAGTGCCTAGCTGGTCTAGCACGGCTAGCACACAAATCCTACCAAGCTCCGAAGCGCAGGAACCGCTATATGATAATCTAGGTCTTAGGACCACAGCTGATGGCAGCTCAGTGTTATCTTTAAATAAGGCAGGCCTAGAAACTCAATTTTCTCCAATGAGGAATCGACCCTTACCGGCTACCCCTACTGTCTATCCTAGCAGTCCGCACCAGGTTTACTACGCGCCTATAGAGGAACAAGAGCCAGCACCTTCTCCCGTTCCTCCACAACTCAATCCTCGGAATAGCATCTGCTCCCAGATGTCGACCCAGCTTTCCACTCCCGGCCCACAAGAACCTATTAATCCTAGAATGAGTTGGACAGCGAAAAACACCTCTACCCCTCAACCTGAGCCTAGGAAAGTCTTGTTCAGTGACAACAAAAGCGATGCGCAGTCCCATGTGTCGGATAGCAGTACCCTAAGTCGAAGAGGTAAGCCAGAAACTGGGTCCCTGAGAAGAATACCAAGGGTAGACAGCAAGGAGGAGCCGAGCTCTCCGTCTAAAGAGGAAGTAAAGAAGAATGACAGCGTGATGAACCAGTCAGGTACTTTGGGCAGGAGTGGAAAGATACCCCCACGACCTCCTCCAAAACCGAAGAAAAAGCCAAGTACGGAAGTGAACCCCAACGAGCCGTTGTTTGAAGATGAAGGGGAAGACGGTACAGAGGTGTAAAAATTTAGACTAAAGGTTTACCAAAGTGCCAATGAGCTTTTAGTGAAAAGAGAGACCTACACGGTATCAGTGAAAAAGACGGGATAATACAATTAATTTTCCGCGGTGCTCCTGTAAATAGACGTTTGTGCTAGATTTTTTACTTATCGCGTAAATTTATGGACCATTTTTAATATCGTCATTGTAACGCAATTGGACGTCGCGTACACTGTTGATTTTAAGTATTTATTATTTGTGGTACTCTTTGGTTAGGACGGATGGTAACTGAATGACGCTAATTAATTTAGCGAGGATTTTCATCAATTTCCAAGACTGATTATTAATCTAAATTGACACGTTTCTGTAGTATGTGAACAGTTTTAAGCAGAATACCTTCCTGTGCTCGCAAAATCTTCGGAAAAAAGGTTTTTGTTATATTTTATGGTGCAATGTGCTCGATAATTTCTTTTTGAATCACGAATCTGTTATTACAATATTTTTTGTTATTATCTCAAAAACAAAACCAAGTATTCAACTGCTTGAAACTGTATACTGCACATTTATTTGACATTCCTAAAAGCATTCTTAGCAGCATTCACAGGATATTGCTAGATATATTCACATAGATTATATGGAAGACTGAAGCAAATAGCTCGCTTTTCTACTGTTGATCAGGTCAATAGTTTGTTATAAGCTTCGTGTGTTGTTTACTTCTATGTTTGTCCTTGTGTTGCACATTTTGTTGTATCATCAATATTGAAGCTAATGTTTTGGTCTATTCCATTATTTTTACGAGTGATTTGTAATTTTGAATATTATGTTTATGTAAAACCTCTTGTACTTTCAGCTTTTTTGTGTTTATAGACGTCCTTATTTTACCTTCAATCTGTAGGGCGAATGATTTAGTACTAAAATGAAAGCCAACATTCTAATGCATTAAGAGTGTAAGCACTTTTGATCACAAACGCACATACAGCAATCATCAAATACAGAATATCAGGTATGCCTAAAATTCTTGTCAAACAATTTCAATCAAATTCTATTGGACATGATACTGTAGAACATCGTAAAAATTAATACCACATCGTTATGTATCATGCAGTGTAACAAGAAACAATGTGTTCTCAAGTGCGTACACAGATTAAGCAGCATCGTGTACAAGTTTTCAAACTTTCTTCATACGCTCATTAGATGGAGGGCATAATAGGAACGTTTGTACCGAGCAATAATTATTTCTGTAATATACAACGTGTATCAGAAATTCGTGGTCAATTTTAAGGGTTAGGTGCAGATCTTCTAACTGAACCACTTTCTCTATGGGATTAAGGTCGTGATGAAGACAAAATAAATTATTATGATCAGCTGTCCTATCATCATCATCATGCATAGAGAAAATTGGTTCAATTTGATGATGATGATTCTAAATGTGACTAAAATTCTGATACAAGTTGTAATTTTTAGGGTTTTAAATAAACATGTTTTTTTAAATGTGCAACATATAGACCGGTCGCCGTCTACTAAAATATTTAACTTCGTATACTAAGTTAACAGCATTTTAGTTTTTAGTCCGAGGCTGTATCTGCTAACATTTTTCCATGTATTTCTAAAATTAATCATAGACTGGAACAGTAGTGAATAAATCTGCCGTTTTTTAATGATGGCCTATTTGGAATTGTATTTTTTTATTTGCTTATAGAAGCAAAATGTTGATTTACCGTCACTTTAAATATTCCAGTTTGTAAAATTTATGATTAAATCTACGGTCGTCAATTCTGCCAGATATAGATACACTATTGTTTTGCGTCAGATTGTAGAAAAACGACCAAATGTAAATTTTGGATACCTTACATTATTTTAAACCTGAATATCGGGCAGTTTGTTTTCGAAAATAACTTTGAAATGACAGAATGATTCTGGTCGATATAATGTCTAGTAATCTATCATCGGCGACAATTCTGCTGTTACTATTAGACATTTTGACGTTTAATTCTTCATTTAAAGTGGATATTACTGTCAAACACACTACAATTTGACGCTCCAAAAAACCTAACCCATATTTACGAGAAATAGTTCCTAAATGTTTTAAACCATGTGTTAGCTTGTATTGGTAGCTAATTTATCATGTTATGTTTTAAGGATCCGCTTATGTTTTGGTGCATATTTTTATATACTATTATGTGTCTATTTATTTTTTTATTGTATACCGAGGTCTCTTACTTAAGCGTGCTTTAAACTATTATTTTGTTCAAAAAATTAATATTGTATAAGTGAATCGAGGACTTTTTTAATGATTTCATTTCAGTCACAAACCAGTTTAAATAGGAGAAAGAAATGAATTTTGTATAGACATTAATTGTAAAAATACAAAGGGAATTAGAAATCATGGATAACAAAACACTCGTTTGTATATGAAAGCAAGTTTTGAGTCAGAGGCAAGTTTTAATTAAGTTAAACAAGTACATGACAATGTTGTATTATCATGAAATGTTGTAATTTGTTAGTGTTTTATATTCAAGCATTTAGGAGGTAGGGCGTGTACAGAATCAATGGTTTTATGATTGATCATGGTTTGTGCACAAAGTGACTGTAAATGTAAGGTTATTTTGCAAGCTTACCACTGAGGTTATTTTATGTATGTTTATAAAGTACGCGTCCTTTGTACAAATCAAATGTTTCACAAATCTTGACTTATAAATGCAGTTATATCGTAATGCGGAAATCCGTGGCGTTCTGTACATAGACCGCTGGGTTTGAACAACACCTGCGATTTTTTGTACAATATTCCCAAGCGTTGTACAAAAATTTGCAGATATTGTACAGAAATGTGCAGAATTGTACAAAAAAGTGCAGAATTGTACAAAAAATTGCAGGTGTTGTACAAAGATCCACAGGAGTTGTACAAAAATTTGTAGATTTTGTATAAAACATCCGCAGTATTATGTACAAAAAGACGCTGCGTGTTTTTCTATATATCACGCGTGCTGCCCTCTACCGTCTCGCATTATTCCACTTTTTATTTGTAAATTGTACTACGTACAATATTTTTACGATGTTTACTGTAGAAATCCAGTTTTTATAGTTTTAAGCTAATGTAAATAGAAACATTATTAAAAGTGATTAAAGCTATATTTAATATTTTATTTGTTTTATTTTTTATCTTATTCACGTCGTTTCTTAAAATGAAACAATATTTAAAAAAAAAAATAATGTGGTTGTATACTTAATGTCGTGATTCGACAGCGAACTATAGATGTTGAAAAACGCATAATGGAACTGCAAAGTGTTACTAGGTTTTGCCATTAGGTACTTCTCAGTAGCAGCACGGAGTCTAGATCTGTGTCCGGGTGATAGCAATAGGCTCGCGTCCTATTACACTGGGACCTGTAACAACTGGCGAAATGTGGGTGTACTACCTCTGCCTACCTCTTCGGGAAATACAGGCGTTATGCAAAGTTTATTTACAATCATCCTACACAAGCTGAGAAATAAAATACAACAGCAGTAAGTACTGTCTCTAGAACAAGAAATACATTTCAAAAGCCTTTAAAAGTAATTAATAAAGAAACTATTCTCGCTCCGAATCGACGCAGTAAAACAAAGTTAACGGACAGACAGACGGAAATCCTATTAAATCCCAGTGACGCTACAGATTAACAAACTGGAATATAAACTGTGAGGGTAGTATAGTAAACTAGGTTCTCATTAGCGTCAAAAGTTAATAGTAGATACAGTCAGCATCATCAATAGCTGGACATTTAATTTTTTTAACATCATCAGCCTATCGCAGTCTATTGCTGCCAGCAGTCTGCTGGACATAGACCTCTCCCGACACGCCACTGAGCTCGATATTTGACATACCATTAGTTATGACTAGCATAAAAACATGTTATAAAATAACATGTAAAAACCCAAAATAAAGATGTGTTAATTCAGGGTTTCGGCTACCTCCATATGAAATTACATTAAAATCCATTCTGTAGTTTTTACGTGAAAGAGTAACAAACATCCATCCATACTTACAAACCTTCGCGCTTATAATATTAGTAGAGATTACAGTAAAAGTTTTAAATAGTCTCAGATCATGATTTAGACGTTTCTATAATTTGAAACAATACCTTCAATTGATGTTTGTTTCTTTCCATTATTTGAAATAAGTTTTCCTAACATGTTGGTCTGTTTTTGATGCCGACTCTACACGAGGTTTGTAAATAGGTTCTAAATTAGTGGTATGCTGGTTATGACGAGATATTCAGAGGCTGAAGTTATTTTATCCAGTGTTTATATTTCATTTGACCAGTTTTGATCTAATTTGGCCCTCAGCGGCAAATTTCCGGGGTTACCATGAGTTTGCATTGTAGGTAGCCGAGTGGTGTATCAGTTCGACTGCCAAGTCAAAGTTCGTAAGTTAAAACTCCGGCACGCACCAATGTATTTACGAATTCTGTGCGTACCATAAATTAGTTATCAGTTACTTAAAACGGCGAATGAAACATGGTGAGGATACCGGCACACCTGAGATATTTTCAACGGTGTTTAAAGCCATGTCAGAGGCCTTCAGGCGGTTTTAACTATGACACCAGGCTGTTCATCAACCATACGAGTATCACCACAATCTCTGCTTAACTTGCTATATAGACTGATCTACGTGGTATCTATCTAGCTCGATATAATTCCTGGACGTGCCTATATATGATTAAAGTAAAGCTAATAACTGAATGAACCTTTTCACACATTTTGCCAGTCAAAACTTAATAACAAAACCTGAAATGGGAACCATCAATATTTTTACTCTCCGACAGAACATAAAACGAGCATACTTCAAAAATTCACCACGCTTCGGCCGCTCAAAGTATTCTCTTTCATATAACACCCATTGTTTAAACACATTCGATGGGTAATAAAAACTTTAGGTTCTTTACTTCGCTGAAAGGCACAAAGGCAAGGTCTAAAATTCGATAATTTCGACCGAATCTTAATTCTGTATTTTTTCGTGTTGTTTTTAGCTCAAGGCGAAAGCTTCAATAAAAACTAATAAGTCAAAGTGATGCCACGATTTATTTCGCTCTGTATTTTTCTGTTATTGAAAGGAAACTTTTAGAGTAGTCAAATCAAGAAGTTTTTTTCGCCATTGTTGTTTTCACAAGTCATCTTATCTCGGTCAAGTTTTGGGTATCCTTGGCTCACAAACTGTTTAGTTCCCAAACATAATTTGATCTGTAAGCATATTGTTTATCATCTTGCTTTTATTCTCCGAAGGAGTCTGAGTTGTCCTATTAAGCACCCACGCATACAGTATAGGTTGATCATATAGCTATGATTTTATAGTACACATAATGTTTTAATTCTCGCCCCACATTAGGAATTTCTCCTGTGTCGTGGGTGCGTTTCACAAACATTAAATATCACATACACAACCACCCAGATTCGGGACAAACATCTGCGGATCCCACAATTGTTTGTCCCGTGCGGGAATCGAACTCGCAACTGTTAGCGCAGCAGTCCAATCACTTAGCCACTACTGCACCAGTCAAGTCGTCAGACTTTTTTGGTAAAGTCACCTTTTACGTTATGCTAATGTAAAACCTACGTTGAATTGAACTGTTAAGTTTGGCACACCATTAAAAGCTGGCCAGTTTTAATGGCTTGCCAGTTACATAGTAGAGTACCGTGCTACGTGTTTTGGGAATAAACCTATAAAATATTCAACCATTACACACTGGGCTTGATAAAATATCCAGGCTTCACCTACGGCGGTTATATTCACGACTGTGTAATTTTGGATCAGCGTAAACAGCTTATATAGGAAACACGGATAAAAGCTTCGAAAAGAGTTCATCGTCATCGACGTCCACTGTTGAACAAAGGCCTCCCTTAGAACGTCACAATGAACGACAGCTTGCCATTTGCATCCACCGGTTGCCAGCAATTCTGACGATATCGTCGGTCCACCTGGTGGGAGGCCTGCCAACGCTGCGTCTTCCGCAATAACATGCATGAACTGTATTCAATGAAAACTTCCAGACATTCTACAGTCTAGACCGCTGGAATGGCAAAATGGTTATCTTTGAATACTAAAGTACCTACTGAAGTTCGTAGCCTTTACAATGTTTAAGCACTGATAGCCGAGCGGTATCACTGTTGGACCGCGAATCAGAGGTCGCATGTTCAAACCCCGGTACGCACCAATGTCTTTCGAATTCATGTGCGTACTATAAGTTAGTTATTTACTATATGGTGGAATAAAGAAACTTACCTATATACATACATACATGAACACTGAAAACATTACACTCCTTTTTTGGCCGTCGCGTAAAAACACTTTTTATTTGAAATATATACAGGCGAGGCACATTAACACAAATTGCGTAGATAACTCAAGCCTGGCTCACCCAGAACTGCCTAGGCTTTTAACTTTACGGTACAATACGGTTGCCGTCCGATTTTTCAGCGCTAGCCCCACCATTTTAACAAGTTAGGGATAAACTAGGATAGCGTAGGATAGCGGCACACGTCCATTAGTACGGAGCCGTCCGAGGCTAAATCTTTGGAGATTCCACACTGGTAACTGATTTTTGCCGAATTAAAGTTCGGAGAGAAAGATAGAAATGCAATTTGTTTTTGGAGAAAATGTCATATATGACTTGGTATCATTTTTGCATTTTGCCTATGCTAAGCTTGAATCTAAATTGATAAAGAAAATTTAATAAATGATAGGCACAAGGGGGTCTTGAACCCGCGACCTTCGCCTTAGCTTGGCACTGCTCTACCAACTGAACCATCGCTTGCTGCCAGTTGGCAAAGCAGTGCCACGGTACGGCGAAGGTCGCGGGTTTAAGACGAGAGTCCATTATTTTTCAAATTTCCTTTATACTTTCTTGTACACCAAAATTGTTACAGAACTAACTAATCATTAACGTAAATTTAAAGGGTACAATGGCGATCTTATAGCTAAAAGGCGATGTCCACCAGACACCCTTTGCAAGGACAAAAAGTCTGATATTATAGACAAGAAAATATACATATAATGGACCTAAAACCTTAGAAAATCACCTCTGCTTATCCCTTCGGGGCCAGGCGTTATAATAAGTTCACAAAGCTTCATAATTATCTGTACCGGTCAACATCCTGAAAAAGCTCTCAGATTTAATTCAAGATTCCATTGTCTGCTTAATTGTGCTGCCGGTTAACTGCCCAGGTCTGAACAGTTCATTCACGAACGAGTCGTTCATTCAACGGTCTTGTGGCGGGAATGGTTGGTGCTTTATTTACATTCTTATATTGGATTGTACCTATAGTTTGCTGTGTCGCAAATTCTGTAAAAGTCATTTTTTTTACGCTTGAGTGACAGGCGGTTTAAGTCGAGACATGGCAACAATGGGGAGCTTCGACGGCCTGATTGGTGCAGTGGGTAAGCGATTGGACTGCTGCGCTGAGAGTTGCGGGTACGATTCCCGCACGGGTCAAAAAATTGTGCGATACACAGATGTTTATCTCGAGTCTGTGTGTTTCTGGGGGTTTCATGTTTGTGAAACGCAACCGGGATACAGGAGAAATTCTTAGTGTGGGGCGACGTTTTTTTTTTTAAAAATTCAATAGATTAGAATTTTCTTATATTTTCAAAATGAAGTACTTAGTTTTGCAGCCCAATGCAGATTGTTTTTATTCATTTCAGACATAATTTCAGATTATTAAATCCAGGTTTAAGAAACAGATATCTAAGCTAAACAGGAGCTTTGATCATACATCCTTTGCGGCTACAATTTATATTATAATACCATTTATAATGGCCGGTCTGTGCCCAACATAATTCTATTAGCTGATAAACGATTCGATACAAATACTTTATTGGTAGGTCCTGAACCTATTTCAATTACCTCTATAAGAATAGAATTGCGAAGGTAATCGTTCTCACTGCGACAACAGTTGAATAAAGAAGAAAGATCTTTTTCATTTCTTGGACTATTTAAAATAGTACATATTTTCTGCCCCCTTACCATGAACTGCACTGCAGAGCACGAGGTCTTGGTTTCGAATCCTGGGTCGGGCAAAGTGTTACGAGGTTCTTCCATTAGGTAATTCTCAGTCAGAACGGAGTCTGGGTTTGTGCCTGGTCGCTGCTACGTGCAGTTTATATATACTTAGCAACCACTAGACCAACGAGGCAGTCAGTAATAACCAACAGCAAAAAACCATGGTCTGTATCCAGTCCTATAGTAAGTAGACGTTGCAAGTAAGTACCTATTTTATCAATCTATGCGGAAGGCCTCGTAGCTACATGGCTACCTCGCAGATCGGTCGATCTACGAGGTTAAGCGGTGCTCACCGCGGTCAGTCTTGTGATGGGTGACCATTTTCATATGCCGAGATCCTTTCGTATTTCAAAAGCACATGTTTCTTGTCCTGCGCCTGATCTCTCTCCGGTCGAGTCAGTCTACCGTCTCATCGGACTATGAGACTGAGGGAATAGGGAGTGCACCTGTGTTTGCGCGCATACTTGTGCACTATAATATCTCTTGCGAAGATCGCTAGTCTCAGCTGAGAAAGGCCGCCGTGACCGAAATTCGGTCCGAACATTTACTATAAAAAACTTTAACGGAGTGTCCTGGAGACCCATTTCCACAAACAAACTACTTATAATTCTGACCAGCTGAAAACAAAAATATTATTCCCACAAACTCCCCATAACTTTGGGGTAATTTGCTTTTAATATCTAGTTGCGAAGTAGGGAACTAATTTATTGAAATTTCGTCAACTTTGCTAATTGCGAGTGGAGTTAGTAGGTCTGCAGCGTGTTTGTGTGGGATTAATGACCTATAGCACACATGATATCTATAGCTGTATATCTAACTTTAAAAAGAGGTGTTGGTAGACCTAAAACAAATTATTATCAATCGAAAACTGATTTGAGTTTTAGTTTTTAGTAAAGCATATGTATATAGTAAGTAAATAGGTAATAGTTAACTAATAAACAATTCAAACCAATTTCTTAGACCAATATTCTAAGAGACTCCAAATCATTTCGATTTCAAAGCGAGAATTTTTTCGAATCCAGGTAATAAATAGACCATTTTAAAAGGCCTCTGCCGGTCCCAAACGGCTTAGTCGATTGTCGTGAAAGGTACGCAGCTTTTCTCTTTACATCCCGGGGGACATTTAGACACTTATAAATCTTCACGGCGACTGTTAGGGGACCGGCAGTGCCTCATGAATGTCAATCAACTGAATGTTTTGTTTGCATATAGATGGATGCTTGTTATTCTTAATAAAGCTTTGTGTCTTGAAGCTAAGAAACACGGTATTATTGTTTGTTATCTATCCCTACTAATATTAAAAACGCGAAAGTTTGTAAGTATGGATGGATGTTTGTTACTCTTTCACGTAAAAACTACTAAATGGATTTTAATAAAATTTCATATGGAGGTAGCTGACTCAATGGATTAACACATCTAGGCTACTTTTTATCCCGAAAAAAAGTAGCGGGTAACACCGCGGGGCGCAGCTAGTACTATACTATATAGGTACTATAGGTGTCCAAATAAATAAATATAAAAGAATAGTATTATAAACCATTACTAAAATTATGCGACAACTTTGACGACCAGATTGGCATAATGGCTAAGTGATTGGACTGCTGCACTATGCATTACGGGTTTAATTCCCGCGCGGGACAAAATTTTTTGTGACTAGCCAATGTTTGTGTCGAGTCTGGGTGTTTTTAAACATAACATCACGCCTGTATTCCCCGAAGGGGTAGGCAGAGGTGCACATATAGTACACCCACATTTCACGTTATATTTTAGGCCCCTAGTGTGGGGCGACGTTTATTGAAGAGAAAATAGGTAAGTATAACCGTCTAAACCGCGTATACGAACCAAAAGAAAGCGATTCATTCTTCGCAAAGCAAGTTCGTAAATAATTCAGAGACTATTTTAAAGTTTCATCAATTCAGTTTCAGGTGAGATGTCTAGAGCTTGGATATCGACACTGGATTATACAGGCGAAAACAGTTCGGCGCTCCGTGAAATAGTATGCCTGAGGCTTGAAATGTCTGGCTCAGCATGTATGTATGCATGTATGTAGGTATGTCTGTTCTAGATGCCTCGTATTATTCATACAATGTGGAGATTGGAGATGTGTGCTCTAGCAATAATCGTGGGTGCTTAATTTCAACAATGAAATCTGGTGGAATATGATTAATTAGATTTAAAATATTAGGTTTTTTGATATTTATATATTCGCCGTACCGTACATGGCGCAGCGCTGACTGTGACTTATACATACATACATAAAGTCACGCCTGTTTCCCTGAGGGGTAGGCAGAGACCACGGATTTCCATTAATTATAACTTAATTAAAATAAAAGTTATAATTAAAAGAGAATTAATGTCTGTCTTCAACTGCTGCCAGTTTTTATAATGACAAATAGGCTGGCACCGCCTGTATTTGTATGGTCGAGTTATTAGTAGAACTGTCGACAGGTAGTGTTGTGATTTGTCGATAAAATTATGGAAATTTGGGGTATATCGTGACGTCACACCTGTATTTCACGAAGAGGTTTTAATTTCGTCCAGGAATCGATACCGCTATCTTTAGCACAACATGCAAATTTCAAATTAAAAATGTTTTTATTTCATGATAAACCAATTATAAGCGCTGAAACGTCAAGATGCAAGTTGCACAGTTCCAACAATGTCATTCATATGGAGAAGAACCGGCAAAACCATCAAAGGTTACTCTTAGTATGGAACAATATCCTAAAAGGTTGACAAAGTATTTAATTATGCGACAACAATATAAACTAATGTGAGACAGGTTTTTTTAAATAAAAAGCCATCATGGGTAAAAACCCACAGAACTACAAATTACTTTTGACTATCACTACTAACGTACCGTGTGGTATCCGGCCAAGAATTGACCTCCTCTTTCCTCCCGTAGGAGGTAAGAGGTAACGTAAGAGGCAACTAAGGGAAAATCCAGAAGGTGGGCAGAAGCTTCAGTAACTTCACCACCGATACTGCGATCCCCAAGCCGCTTGTCAAGCGTGGGGGTTATGGCAACCCCTCCCTTTACTTATGGGGGAAGCCTTTGTTCAACAGTGGACATCTCCTGGCTGATGGTGATGACGATCACTAATCACATTGTGGTTACATTTACAATTTACATCCCAACGCACCACATCCGTACTACTCTAAACTCTAAAGACATTACTTACGAACTCACTTCTAAATCCGCAGTGAGATTTGACACTAGCGCATAGCAAGGTGACGTGCGACATGAATTTCGAGATGATAGTAGTGTTCCACAATAGCATACCAGCCAGAGTCAATTGTATACTCTCCTTAGCGATTTCTTTGGACCCTGAGGTTCGAAATCAGCGAAACGATTGAGTAAATACTTCGCCAGAGGTCTAATACAGGGGTATTTCTCCAGGGAGCGACGGTGCATCGCTGTCGAACGGCGCGATGGTAAGCGAAGCTGTTGGGTGGGGACACTGTCGATAAAAGTAAACTATCGATATGGGTGGGAGGTTCGACCTCTTTTATTTATTTTAATAAGAAGTAGAATTAGAACGGTGATGCACTGGATGTGCGTCGTATTAATAGAAGAAGAGCTGACCACCTATAGATCTTATATAGCGAAGTGGTATGTAGGTGTATACGGTATACTTAGACTACCTAGTCGCACTACACATGAGAACATCTATGGGATTACAAAACCGACGTGTGTATGTATCCGCTAATTATCTAAAATGTAAAAGATAAAAATAATGTTACTTTGTAATCGTCACTATAATGTAGTAGACAACCTTCTTGGCGCAGTGGCTATGTGATTAGACTGCTGCGCTGGGGGTTGCGGGCTCCAATCACACAAAATTTTGTGTGATTCCAGATGTTGGTCCCGAGTCCTTGGTGTTTGTGTATGTGATAATTCATTATGACTAATATCACTTATGTATCGAACATATCAAATAGTGTGAACACTCTTGAACCTTTAAATAAATGGTAAAGTAGGTAGTGATGTTACATTTCATCATTATCATCTTTTCAGCCTGGTATCATCCACTTTAGGGTATAGGCTATATATTACATTATTGATCACATTAAAACATATATGTATGTATGTTCTATGCGATAAAAATAATTTTCAAATAGTCTTATCGATATTAAGTTATCGATAGCTGCACATCACTGGCGGCCACTTGTCTGCACTGCGACGATTTCTTTTCAAGCATTCAGGTAACAGACTAATGTTTATAGGAACAAATCGAAGGCTCTAGAACGGTCCAGAATGTTCTAGGCATTGTGCAATGATACGTCTTGTTTAGGTCTAATTGGAAAGAAAATTGCTGCTTGCTTATTGGATACCGAGTAGGCACCTACTACATGTTTCATAGAGTTGAAGTAAAGAAAGGACTTGATAACTTATTTATTACAAATTGAGAGGCTCCGTGCTTCGAAAGGCATATTAGCTGATGGTCCTGAGCCTGATCCCTCTTCGATCAAGTCGGTCTACCGTCCCGTTGGACTATGAGAGTGAGGGAATAGGGAGTGCACCTGTGTTTGCGCGCATACTTGTACACTATTATATTTCCTGCATAGTTGGCTAGTCTCAGCTGAGATAGGCAGAAATTCGGTCAGGAGAACGCAGAGGCTATACAGTATACACCTACATTTAGCTGCTCGACATTTAACGTTCTTCTGATATGTCGAGCCTCTTGCCATTATCGAGCGCAAACCGCGTTAGTCGCCTTTTTCTATAAAAATGTCTCATACATCAAATTCGGTTCAGTATTTCAGGCGCTTCGGGGGAACACACGTAAATACTAACATAGACTTCTAAAACCATATCCCTTTTGGCGTCACCGTAGTCGGGTAATTACTTTTTAATTTTATTTTTTGGCAATGTTGCTTGCCAAGAATGGGATGAATTAAATTCCTTTGAAGTTGTAAAATTTAATCACTGCGAGACGTAATCGACTTTGTGCGCAGAATGCAAATAAACTGAACAATAAATATAATTATTTTGACTTTAATTATCTTAACATTCTCTTGGTATAACATAACACAGGACATCATAAAGGTTCCATCCTCCTATCCCGTGAAGAGACGGGTCGGGACCTGTCGAGGAATGCAGTGCAGCGTACGTAGATCCCGCGGCCTTCGACCTAAGGTAGCTAGGACATTTAGGTTTTAGCGGGGAAGAGTCCTGCTTACCCCACCATCCACCCCAGGACAGATGAAGTTAATGAGTATTTCCCTAGTATACCATCTTTCTTTTTTAAATGAGTAACCTCTGGAGTTTCTTGCCGGTTCTTCTCCATTGGAATGACATTTTGGAACCGTGCAACTAGCATCCTAACGTTTCATAAGCGCCTGTAATAGGTTTATATGAAATAAAAACATTTTGAATTTGAATTTGAATATAAAAAGGCATATAATATGTAGTTCCTATCTGGTTCCATCCAATAAGGAACGATCCCAGACTTCATTTAGACACAGTTTAGCATACTTATCATCGTATGTATGGTTGATGAACAACCTGATGTGAAAGTTAAAACCGCCTGTAGGCCTCTTTCATGACTTTACAAACCGTTGAAAAATCTCTCAGGTGTGCCGGTTTCCTCACGATGTTTTCCTTCACCGTTTTTAGCAACTGATAACTTTAAAGTACGCACATGAATTCGAAAAGACATTGATGCATGGGTTTAACCTAGACTTTGACTTGGCAGTCCAACGGTAATACCCCTCGGCTATAACTCCACAGTTTAGTATACATTTCCCGGTATTTCTCACGTGTATATTTTATTAGTATCGGGCTCAATCGGAGCCGTTATTCATGAGCCAGCGACGCGGCAGGGTCTTGTCCTATTCTGATTTTAAAGCACTTGTCGACTACAATACGTAAAGTAGTGTCTACCTTATAATTTTCTCATTGTCTGGACGAAAGTGTCTCACGAATGACATATCAAAGAAAATGTTACAATTACCATAATTAGGGAAGAACCCTAATGTTTTATTCTAAATCTATGCCGTCGCGAGGAGGACAAGCCAGTTTGAATTTAGATAGAAATTGCTGTTTGTCTTATAAATTGTTTGAGAGATAATGAGGTGTCATTACTGTACTGAAATGTCACAGTTTTATAGGCAAAGAGGTAACAAACAAAAAAATATTCGATCAAGTATTTTACATTTTAATTTATTTAATTATTTATTCCGAAAGGAATGGAGGAAGGAAAGGGAGGCCTTTGCCCTGCAGTGGGACGATCATGGCTGAAATAAATAATAAATAAATTTATTTTAAAAAAACGCGCCTTTCCCACCAATACAGGTGACAAACAGCTGCGAATCACACATTTTTTTCCCGGGCGAGAATCGAATCTGAAACCTCAAAAAAATGGTATTCCTTTTAGGTATATCTTAGTGGATGCAATTGGTAAGTTGGCGTTCTAAGGTGGAGGCCTTTGTTCAACAGTGGACGTCTTCCGGCTGATAATGATGATGATATCTTTTCAAAAATTACTGTAAATTACGTAGTAAATTTATATACGTAAGTTATTCTAATAAGGCTGGGAGCTTGGCCTACGCACGTATGTACATCTTATTTTACATTAGTATACCTAGTACCTTTAAGAGGTCTAAAAATACACCCGAAAATTCAAAATCCAAAGGATGCACTGTTTCGAACAGATCAGTGGCCTGTGTTTGTGGTCGCTACCTTAATTTACATACTAAATTGATAAACACGTCGATACATGTACAGTCGGAGCAATCAATACCTGTTAAAAAAAAATACTATAATTCTGTACCTTAATGGAAAATTTGTTAAAAATCTAATTTTAGGTACTAAGAATAATTGGTTCTAATGTATCGTGGGGAGGAAATAAAAATGGCGGCCAAACTTAACTAAAACTACAGTATACGCAGATGTTTTTGCTCAAAGGTGGTCAATATTTGATGTACTTGGGTGCTATCACTTATGGGGGCATTTTGCACCCAAGACAAAGTATAAAAAATATATTGATGCCTTTTACTATACTTATGAAGGTACTCTACATGCGGTTTCCCGAAGGTAGGGGGCATTCCCGAATATTGACATGAGCAAAACTGCCATAATTATATAGTATTACTAGCTGCACGCGGTGTTACCCGCTACATTTTTCGGGATAAAAAGTAGCCTATGTTTTAATCTAGGATGTCAGCTACCTCCGTACGAAATTTCATCTAAATCGGTCTACCCGTTTAAGCGTGAACAGGTAACAAACATACAAACACGCTCACAAACTTTCGCCTTTATAATATTAGTGTTATTTCTCGAAATCATATTTTCGACATCGAATCCTTTTCAGAACATTGTACCTATATAACTGATATGTTTAACATTTGCCCGACTGTACCTCCATGAATATATTATTGCGTTAAACCCCGATAACAAGCTCTTCACAATGTGGTTAACTGGTTAAACTGTAAACTACTAGACGCATAGGCTAGGAGCTAGAGACAGTAAAAAATATTTTACAAAAAAAAGTATTTATATTAAAAATAGTATTCAAAGTAGATTCGGGGAGGCCTTTGTTCAACATTGGACGTCTTCAGGCTAATGATGATGATAATTCAAAATAGTAGTACCTATTTAAATGAATTATCATCATCATATTGTCACGCCCACACGTCCCACATATTCACCGAAATCTAACTGAACAAATAATATTAGTGAACCAACTGTTTATTAGCCATAAAAAATAATTTTAAAACGTTCAAGCAAATGCTCAACACAGTCAATTAAAATTTATAGCCATTTAAAATGTTATAAATAAGAATAACACAAATAAACTCCCGAAAATAGTATACACAACAAAAAACCACACCCCTTAGTTATATTGTAAGTAGCTTCTGATTGGGAGCACGGTAGAGTAGTGTAAAGTTCGCCTCAAACACATTGCAGGGGAAAGTTAGGGCTGGTTGTTTCATACAGTTTGTTAACGCTATATACATCTCGCTTCCACATCGTCAACTATCCTGTTTTAAGAGGTCAGGGCAAAGGTAGATAAAAGAAAATACTACCCTTCTGGGTTTACAGGCAAAATAATAGCGTACCTGTGTAAAAAAACGTGACACCGAAACTGCAGATGCCATTTTGAGAAAATTTCGAGCGACGGCGCGTAGAGTTGTGAGATTTGAAAATTTAGTGTTTGAATGGAGATGAAGTGTAGAAAGCTAAAATTTACGACCTGATCGGTGCAGTAGCTCAGCGATGAGAGTGCTGCGCTAAGGGTTTCGGGCTCGATTTCCGCACGGGATAAAAAATTGTTAGATCCGCAGACGTTTGTGCCAACTATGAGTGTTTGAGTATGTGATATTTCATGTTTGTAAAACGCACCCACGACACAGGACAAATTTTTAGTGTGGGGCAAAGTTAATATAAAAAGAAATTGGTTGAATTTCAACCTCTACTAGTTGTAATAATCCTATATTTTTATACGAACGTGCGCTCTGCATACGATTCGCATCACTTCAATTTATAGTGTTCAGAAAGTTGTCACTGCGGTGCATTCGGTCCTGTAATACTGCTTATTTACGAGTTTGTAACTCTGTGTCGCATACGGCTGCGGCCGCGGCTTTAAATTGAAGTAGTTTTCAAACGGAAATATTATAATTTACTAAGTAACGCTGAGGTTAGGTGGAGGTTGGTAATATTTGCGAAATGTATCGTAAAGGTGCATACTTTTTGTAAATTACCTATACGCTTATTTGCCAGAGGAATTAAGACCGCCAAATTCACTGTTTTAATAATATAATAATAAGAATCTTTATTGATCAAAGAATACAATAGTTGTTGCACATTGAACCCTGGCCTCCACACTAGGATTCCCTGTGTCGTGGAGGTCAGTCTCTTTCATCTAAGTTATACAAACAGTATTATGCACAATGATTTGTACTTAAGCAGGTTAAGCTTATACTGTACGTAGGCAGAACGAGCAATAGCACAAGTAGATAATTATTATAAAAATTAAAATTAAAAATTAAAAAAGAGAAACTTGACTTCTGGCATTTTTTAGAGTTGTGATTATGTATATGTCTATTTAAGTGTGAGTGTGTGTATGTGTGTTCGTTTGAGTGCGAGTGTGTTTATGTATATGTGTGTGTGCTTGTGTATCCTTTAGGGAGTAATATTGATGAGTTTTTCTGTATTCGGATAATCTAAATCTAACAGCCAATTAGAGATGATTTGTTTACATGTATATGAGTTTTTATCGGAAATGCTCACTTTTGCGTTTATCTTCGAGTACATGTGCGGGCCCATGAAAGCATATGCTCTTTGACCAAAGTTCAGTCTGCAGGGCAGTTTTTCCCATTTTGGTCTTCTTTGTGAACGAGCATCGGTTATTGTTGCAGACCTTGCAGTTTTGTGAAATTTTGACACAATAGAGAATATGTACAGTTGACGGACTGAGAGTACTTTGGACTCTTTATATAGCAGCCGAGAAGGGTATTTGATTTTTCTCCTATACATCGTTTTTAATATAGCTCTTTGTGCGCGCTCCGCAGCGATAAGATGCGTCTTATTTGCTACTCCCCATGTAATGATGCAGTAGCTTAAGATGGAGTGACACAAAGCATTGTATATCATTTTAAGTGTCGTAACTTCTGCTATTGTTCTTAATTTCTTAAAAATAAATAGAAGTTTTCTAACTCGGGTGCTAACATTTTTAATTTGTTTTTTCCATGTAAGGTGCTGGTCTATTTTAATTCCAAGATACTTGATGTCCAATACTCTTTCTAGTCTAATGCAATCGCAAGTATTTCCCCTAGCTTTCTTACATGTATGCAGCTTAACTAAGAGCCTTTCAGGTGCACTGGTTCTTCTGCTTACACTGAAGTTGATCAGTTTAGTTTTTTCTACATTTAGTGTTAGCAGGTTGTGTTGCAGCCAGTCCGCAACTCGTTGCATACCGGTTTTCGCTGCTTCGTAGGCTTCTTCCCACGTCTTGCCGTGGAAGATAATGGCAGTGTCATCTGCATACGCAAATATTTGAGAGTTTTCCAGGAGAAGTGAACATAGACCGTCGATATAAGCCAGAAAGAGCGTCGGGGCAAGTACACTGCCCTGGGGCACCCCATAATTAATGTCCTCTGACGAACTTTTATAGTCACACAGACATATTCTTTGATTACGGCCTGAGAGATAGGAAACGAACCAATCCAGGGCAATGCCTCTGATACCCATATACTCTAGTTTCCTTAACAGTAATGGTCTGGAAACTGTGTCAAACGCTTTGGCAAGGTCGAGGAAGACGCCCACACACCTCTCTCCGTTATCAAGTTTCGAGGTAACGAAATTAACTAAGCCTATGACGGCGTCCTCCGTCGATCTGCCATTGCGGAAACCAAACTGATTTGGTGAAAGTAGAGACTTTCTCTCAAGATGGTTTAATAGTCTTTTGTTCACCAGTCTCTCAAGTATTTTGGACAGACATGTAAGAAGTGAGATAGGTCGATAGTTCGACGCCTGTGTAGGATCGCCTGATTTATGGATTGGACAAACGTAGGCTATTTTCATTTGCGCTGGTACTATACCCGATGAGAGACTCAGGTTGCATATGTGAGTAATAGGAGCCACCAACCATTTCAGACCAAGTTTTATGATGCGGTTTGTGATTCCATCCCAACCTGGAGCTGAGTCTGGTTTTAAGCTCTTGATTATAGAACAGACTTCAGTATCGTCGGTAGGATTCATAAAAAAAGATTTTAATGAGCATTCTTTAGGTTGCGGTACCATAGAAACCAGGTCAGTCTCCGATTTGGTAAGTCGGTTAAGAGTGTTTTCGGCTAATTTTTCACCTACCTTTGCAAAGTAATTGTTAGCCATATTTAGAGACGTGACTTGGTCCCTATGTATACTCAATAAATCGAGTTTAGTAGATGTTTGGTTTTTAAGACAGCATATATTTTTAACTGCCGCCCAGGTCTTTTTACTGTCCCCTTTAGAGTTATCCAACAGTCCTTTGTCATGTGCATTCTTTAGGTTTTGTAGGATATTGTTACAGTAGTTTCTGTAATTTTTGTATTTTTGTTGAAGCGGTTCGTTGTTTTTGTTCGTGGGCTTTCTGGCTTCTAAGTGTAGTGAGTCTCTTTTTCGAATACATTTCATTAGGTTTTCAGACATCCAGGGTTTTCTTATTTGCTTGGAGTTTTTAACAGTAACTATCTGTGAGTGTTGTTCTATACATTGGCGTAACTTTTTGGTAAATTCATCTGTGGCTTCGGTAGCGTTGTCGAGTGTGTATAGTAAGCTCCAATTTATTTGTTCAATGCCTTCCAATAGGCTGGGATAATCAATTTTTGTTTGTTGCTGGAGTTTTTTTTGAGGTGTCTGCTGTGTGTCTTTTAAGCTAATTATTACCGTATCGTGATCAGTTATCCCAGAGGCGCAAACTATTACGGAAGCCGATTTCTTGGTCTTTATGAGAGCGTGATCCAGACATGTTCGATCGTGAGTCGCGTACTGATGTCCTGGGTAGAAGCCGTAGTGACCAGTTAAATCAAGGTAATCACTAGCACGGTTGTCGTGAGAGTCTGTAGAGATATCTATGTTCAAATCGCCAGTTAAGACAACAGTGGGCCTATTCCGAGATTGTAGTACATTCTCTAAAGAGTCACAAAATTTGCGGATGTTATAGAGAGAGGGTGACCTGTAGATAACACAGATAGTTATGTCCGAGCCGACGTCGACCAGCAAGCAGTTGGCATCACTAAATTGGGGTTCCTCTATAGCTATTTTTAGACCTGATTTAGAGAGGATCACCAGTCCGTCATTTTGGTTTAGGTAGGTTTTGGAGTAGTAGCTTTCATAACCTTTAATTTGTACCGTAATCGTAGGGTCATTGAGGCGGCATTCGGTTAGGGCAATAATATCTGGTTGAAATTTTAATCTAGTGAGAAATATGTTGAAATCATCAAAATTTTTGTTAATGCTTCGAATGTTTTGGTTGGTAGTGAGTTGAGTTTTTACATTGCCGAGAAAACCTAGGCAAAGTTCAGGACGATTTAATTTAATACTTGAGTAAATATCCGTATTATCAAAGTCTGTTATTAAATCGTTGAGTTTAGCCATAATTTACAATTGTAAATAATAAAATGAATCGGTTGGAATGTTTTGATACTCGACACCATTTTGTCAGATTTAGATAATGTTGGTAAAGTTTAATGTAGGTTGGAGATGTTGCTGTTGTATTTGTGTGTTTGTTTGTGTTCGGATTGGTATTAGGTACAAAATTGCAGTGGGTGTGTGATGATTGAGTGTGTGTGTTATTCAAGTTAGATAGAGTAGTATCCAGTACCTGTTTAAGAAACATGTAACTGTACAGACTATAAATACTATTAAAACTATGATTGATGTTAGAATGAGATAGTATATGGCTATTAAGACATGTGTTTGCGTGTTTAATTGTGTATAGTTTGTTATTACGTGTAAGATTGCATTGCGTATGTAGTGGGTGAATATGTTTGTTATTCGAGTTTGTTAGAGAAGTAGCCAGTGCCAGATTAAGAAAATTATAACTATACAAAATATGGAGTATATATGAATGTTCAAAATTAGAGTGAGATAGCAAACAAGTATTAAGATATGATGTTTTCGCGAATTTGCTGAAGTGTGTTTTCGTTTCTAATGTGGATATGTTTCGCACCTTCATCTTTTCTAAGAAATATCCGGCCGTTTGTGATCCAACAGAAACTGTACTTTTCCGACTGGGCGAAGTCACGTGCCAAAAAAAGAAGCCTCCTGGCTTTGCTGGTGAGGTGCTCCGAGGTATAAATTGGAGTAGTGTTGTCGAGACCCAGGTGCACCGAATTAAGTCTGGCAGATTTATGTTCATAATTGTATTGTTTCGAACATTTTAAAAAATTATCTTTCATGAAGACATTGGTGAATTCCACTACAACAGTAGATGTAGTAGAAACGTCTTTGGATGGGAGACGGTAGACATCTTTAATATCAGAGATGTTACAGTCCAGTTTGATTGTTTTTGCGAGGTTGTTGAACAATTTTAATATATCCATCTTACTTTCTTTCCTCTCCTTCGGTACGCCTCTGATGTCAATGCAAGTTTTCCTGATGGTTCTTTCGACTAGTTCTTGTTTTTCCTCTAACTCTGCTATTTTTAACCTCGTTGCGTTACTTTCTCTCTCCAGACCACCAATTTTAGACTCAATGTCCTTTATCTGGTTTGTTAAAAAGCCAAGAGATTTCTCAATCTCAAGATTTGATGTTCTGATGTCAGTGTTTTGCTGTAGAATGTCCGACATTTTTTGTTCCAAACTTAGCAGTCTAGTGTGTAAGGGACTTAAAGCATCCGAGATTAGTTGCACGATCTCTTCCTTAAACAGCTCGAACTTATCCAAATTAGTATCATCTTCGAGACGCGCCCTTTTGGTATTAATTCGTTTGGTGATGTTCAAATTGGGGTCTGAGGCCGATAAAGTTTTTGGTGGCGTACGTTCCATTCTTTATGGCTGGATAATAAATAAAATAAATAAATAGGTCGTAAACAAACTCACGCGGCGCGCGTAGCACGCACAGATGTGTTGTTGATTCAACCAACGTCAGAAGGTTTCATTCACTACGGCGCCGGCGGCGGCCTGGCGAAGCGCAGGC
Source organism: Abrostola triplasia (assembly GCA_946251915.1). Classification (NCBI taxonomy): domain Eukaryota; kingdom Metazoa; phylum Arthropoda; class Insecta; order Lepidoptera; family Noctuidae; genus Abrostola; species Abrostola triplasia. The sequence goes on along the minus strand of OX276440.1, from coordinate 9,466,764 downwards.
GGCGAGGGATAGCGGCAGCGAGCAGCGAGCGGGAATGAGACGCCAACAATGGTTGGATGCAGCCTTCTCTTAATGACGTGCGCAGCGAACGATTAGTAGTCGGCTGCCGTTCGTAGTCAACCCGAGCGGCGCGGCGGGGGAGCGGGATAGCAATTATGGCGAATCTTCTCTTTTCCTCGCGTCGTGCGGGCGGCAGGGGGCACCCCTTGCGATTACTGGAGCGCACGGTAAAATACGCGGAAGTTACGACTAGAGTACGTGACACTAGAGACTACAACTGTTTGCGTAGAATAGTTAGAATTACGGAGCAACCAACAACACGTCTGCTTTCGATTCAAGCTCGGACGAAAGAGCAGTTTTCGCTTTTAGGTTTTCTGTATTCTGTTTTTTCTTGTGTGCAATAAAGAATACCAACTATTTATAAAGGTAGGCAATTACAGATTTCTATTTGCTACGATCCTGGCATACCTGCCAAGAATTTATTATATAAATCTATTATATTTTGATGTTTTGGACAGACATTTGGATTAAACTATTTATTTAAATTAAATGTTAAACTTTATCCGTTAAGTTTAGCAACAAAGTTACAGTTTAATTCAATAGTACTTTGTATATCTGGTTGTAACATTTTACTAGTTATATTGTTAAACCGATCGTGATACCCTGTCGCACTCAACCAACCGTTTTTGGTAGAGAGAGAGCGACACGGGTACTTTTTCCCGGAAAAAATAAGCTATTTTTAAGACAGCAGTATAATTTTCCTCAAGTGTTTTTTAACTTCCTGATACAAATGTAATTATTTTTCTTCGAAATTTTACAAAACACAGACTTAATGTATTGATAAGTTTACCACTTAAATAAAAACCAATTACTTACTTAAATCTTTAATAAACGAAGAATAAGATGTTTGGTCAAATCAGATTTTTACAACCTCGCCTTCCTCATTTCTCCTGTATCGTGGGTGCGTGTCACAAACATGAAATATCACATACACAAACATCCAGACTCGGTACCACCATCACATTACTTGCAGATCGCACGGAAATCAAACCCGCAACCCTTAGCGCAGCAGTCTAATCGCTTAGCCACTGCACCAATCAGGTAGTCAAGTTAACTTAGTTACAATCATTTTATCACGAACTTGGCGCATCTTTCACATTACCTCTAACAAGATACCTAACATTAAATTAATGTCACACAAAGAAGATTAATTCTTTTTAAAATTGTAATTATTTAATTGTGTAACCCATAAATCTACAATGGGGTGACATGATAAGTTATAATAATATGTAGGTTTCAGTGACATACGGACAGACTGAATATACAACTAAACAAACTAATAATGTTGGCCCGGCCAAGGCCGTCTTATTTCTTCTTTTTTTTATCGTGTAGATTTGAATCCAATCCCCTTGCGACCTGCAACATAACTGGTGAAATGTGGGTGTGTTATATCATATAAGATGTACACCTCTGCCTACCCCTTTGGGCAAAACTGTTTTGCCAATTAACTATTACGATACGAATTTTTTCTCACATTTGTACAGGACAAAAATAAATAATTATCTTCCTTAGGTATATCCCGAGATATTTTGTTGACAATCCATCGCGTCGGTGCGTCCCCTATGTGTAGCGGCGTTAATAAGGAGTTTGCCCATAAATCATAGACAGGCCATAATTAAATGTTAAATCACTTTTATTCACACGGTAAATCACGGAACTTTTGTGTTTAAAGTAAGTAGGTACGTACAGTTAGCAGCATAAAAAGATGAACAGTTCTTTTAACATCATCATCAGCCGGGAGACATCCACTGTTGACCATAGGCCTCCCCCTTAGGTGGTAGGTTGCCATAATCCCCACGCTTGGCAAGCGGTTTGGGGATCGTAGTATTGCTGGTGATGTTATAGAAGATGCTGCTGCCCATCTTCTGGATTTTCCCTTAGTCGCCTTACGACACCCACGGGAGGAAAGCGGGTGGTCAATTCTAGGCCGGATACCACTCAGCTTTTTATATACCATTAATTAAAAAATAACTTTTTATATAAAAGTCTCAAATATTCTCAGATCATCATGTGGACGTTTTTATAACTTGAAACAATAACTTGAGTTGATGTTTGTTTCCTTCAATTATTTGACATTAGGTTTTTAATGTTAATCTACTTATGGTGCTGACTGTAGTATCAGTTTATTCCGCAGTTATTGAGTTGAATCTTATTATCATAAAAAGTAAATTCTTTGGCAGAATAGTAATATTACTTACCTTAAAAAAGAAACTGGAGATAACGAAAATATGGTTTTATGACTAAATAATTCTTCCACACTCTTGGTAGAGTGATCGTGGACTCAGGAGGATTGGTGGAATATGTCACAATCCGTTTTCTTCCAATACCTGTCTTCCTGCCTGTTCTGGGAATCAAACCCTGGACTTCACTCTCAGCAGTCGCGCTTTTTGCCCACTAGCCCAACGAGGAAGTCTAGACCTACTAGACAACGGATGCCGTACAGCGGATAAATAGAAAATTCGAGGCCGTAGACAGATGAATAAAAATGAAATATAATGTAACATATATGGGGAGGATGTTTTTTAATGCCACCTCTCACTAGGACGTTCTCCCGTATCGTGGGAGCGCTTCACAAACATGAAACATCACATACACAAACACACAGACTCGGGACAAACATCTGTGGTTCACACAAATATTTTCGGGAATCGAACCCCTTAGCGCAGCAGTCGCTTAGCCACTGCGCCAAACAGGTCGTTAAATAATCAAAATAATGTCTCGACTTCTATTCGACATTTACCATTCTATTAAATTTCTATTTGTCCAGTGTTCTGCCAAGGGCCCCAGATATTTTGTGATATCCGCTGTACCATAACTTCCGTTGTATTGCTCATCAAAGTGGGTTAAGTCAATAGTTTGGTACAATATTTTGATTAGGAATCAGTCGGCCAGTTACCAACTTTGAAATGTATTTGTGGAAGGCTTACATGCAAGGAAATATTATAATGATTTCTATCACTTACGCGAATATTAGACATTGAAATAAAACTAGGTTTACGGATTTTATCGCGGTTTTATCGTAAATCGGATTGTTAATAATAATAATTAAAATGTAAGGTAGTTGATAGTAATTGTTCAAATTAGACGTTCAACACCTCAGTCTGCCCGTGACCATGAATGCTGTAAAGGATTCGAAACGTCGGGACCAAAAATCAATTAAAAAACCGCGATAAAATCCGTAAACCTAGTTTTATTTCAATGCAAGGAAATGTTAACTAGGTACTAAAATATAATCTTAATCTAATCTAACTTGTTTATCAACCATACGGTAAGAAAAAGTGTGGACGATAGAGGTATGTCTCTCTTATTTCGTATAACCTCTTTAACACAGGAATTCCATAATAACTTGGTGCGTGCCGAATTTTAACTTGCGACCTTTGACTTGGCAGTCCAACGGTCATACCACTCGGCTATCGGTTATCACTGCTATCACACTAATTTTACAAAGGCGAAAGTTTGTTAGTGACTTTGTATGTTTGTTACCTCTTCACACTCAAACGGCTAAACCGATTTTGATGAAATTTCATATGGAGGTAGCTGACACACTGGATTAACACTTAAGCTACTTTTTATCCCGAAAAAATGTAGCGGGTAACACCACGGGGCGCAACTACAAAGCTAAGTCAATCTAAGTAGATGTCGTAACTTGAGACAACTTGTTTTCGGACCAACTTGCACCAGGCTTAGCTTGCGGCCTAACCTGGAAGTTTCCTCAATCACCTAAATATCTCCCCTTACTATATCAGAAGAATATCTTCTCGCTATGTAAACCCATCCTCCAATTAACAAGACCCAATATTTGAAGTAGTAGTCGGTAAACCAAATCAAGTTATTAGTACAATAAGGTAAAACATTAACAACTTAGGGAGTATGTAGGAATGTGTGGTTTACAATTCAGGTAGGTACCTATATCATCATCATCATCATCAGCCGGAAGAAGGGGAAGTTTGCCATAATCCCCACGCTTGGCAAGCGGCTTGGGGATCGCTGTATTGGTAGTTAAGTTACAGAAGACGCTGCTGCCCATCTTCTGGATTTTTTCCTTAGTCGCCTCTTACGACACCCACGGGAGGAAAAGGGGTGGTCAATTCTAGGCCGGATACCACTCGGCAAACTACCTATATCATTAAGATTGTATCAAACAATAGTACAGACAAGTAACATACACTCGGATATATGTATTACACTATTTTGGGGTATCTACTTGAGTTTACACGAAAAGGCTTCTTTTAATATCATTAAACATTAAAAATGATAATTGATAAGAATTTACCATCTGGGTATTGTAAGTATTGTACTTACAGTATTTGTAATCGTACACAACCAACCGACAATTTTCGAATTATTATACACAGCTGTGATAGTACTAATGTTGACTATTGTAACTGTTCTAGTATTGGCAGTTTCTAGCACAAAATACTTAGGGGTAATGCTGGATCAGAGTTTGTGCTGGTACCCCCATCTTGAGCAAGTTGCCAATAGAGTCCGCAAGCTTAATTGGATTTTTAAGACTCTGCGTCACGTGCTACCTAGGTCTATGCAGAGTAGCGGTAAGCCTGTTAGAAACGTGCTCACCCAAATATATACTTCTCTTGCGCAATCAATATTGATATACTGTATTCCTATTTGGGGTGGGGCAAGCAAATCTAAATTCATCCAATTGGAGCGGGCACAACGAGCCCTGCTCAAAATAATGTATTTTAAAAAAAGGAGATATTCTACAGAGAAACTTTACAAACTTAGTGATGTATTGTCTGTTAGGAAACTATATATTACCCAAACAATTTTAAAAAAGCACAAAACCTTACCTTTTAATCCGACTATACACTCTAAGAGAAGAAAACACAATATTGCTCAAATGCCTATAACCAAGACCAAATTCGGATCTATGCAATTCAGTAAACGTTCAGCTCAATTATATAACAAAATAAATAAAGAAATTTTCGTTTATGCAAAACCTTATCTTATATGTAAACAAATGTTGATGGACTGGATAAAACCACTAACATATGAATATGCCGAATCTCTCCTACAAAACGTAACTTAATACAAGTACACGACCCTCTCTCACACTCACAGAAACTTCCACACCTACACGTACACTCACTCACTCTTACTCATACAACCAACACATAACACTTTTGCACATCCAAATCATATGCACACCCACTCACACGCACCCCCATTTACATGCACCCATACATTCACATTATTTTATTTTTGTTACGAATTTGCTACACTCATATACTATTTTCATTGTGTTTAAGTAAACTGTACCTACTGTTGTGAAGGAGCGGAGTCTTCAAATACAGGCATTATTTGCTTAAATGAAGACTCCAAACCCAAAAACTGTTATTGTAAAAATATTAGACACAATAAACGTTTATTATTATTATCCCCTTTATTCATCTTAACATCTTATATTTTACATTTTTAAATAATATAAAAAAAACATACAAAATTTAAAAATATAAAATACAGGGTCCAACCAGCAGCGGGAACCGGGTCCAAGCCACCGGTGGTTAGGCCTCCAGAGAGAGGAACCTCCTCACAATGCGTGCCGTGTCAAGGAGTACTGCTTTCTGCATCAAGCCCTTGACCCAACCGCCTAACGTGAGCCTCTTCAGGTGTTGGTCGAGACTCTTGGCCACGAGGCCATTGGCCGAAACGACTATCACACACACAGACTATTAAACACACAGACTCAGAACAAACATCTACCGCTCACGTTTTTCACCTTGCTCTGATTGAACTCACACCCCTGCGAGCGCCTCACCACTGAACCACTGCGCCAACTGCTAAATTTAAACCAAAGTTAAAATACACAACAGTTTAAATTTTAACTGGTATATATCTGTCAGCTACCAATTAAAGCTGCCGTTAACTGTATGCCCAATTATCATTAACACGTGTCAATTAGTCAGGTTATATTTAACCATGGAATGAGACTGTTGGTTTCTGAAACGGTAATGAATAAGCAAGGTTTAAGATGTTAATTCATGTAAGTCGGTCTTAAATCCATTAATTATTGACTGGCTTTCGCCTGTGGTTTGTTCTGCGTGTAAATCTGAAATATTTCGTATTGTATAGGATGTGTAAACCATGCCAACAATGCCATCTAGTTTAAAAAAAAATACGTGTAAATGTGTTTTTGTAAAACCTATTAGCAAAAATAAATTAATTTATCAATTATCATTATATTATTTAATTAGTCTTAAAGAAGATTATTATTAGTTTTTGTAAAATGAAATTCAAAAAATCTACTTTATTTGAAAATTGAAAAAAATCAGAGATTTTCAAAATCCGGCCGCAAAGAGCTTAACATTCTTGAGATCTCAGGACAAATCCTGAGATATGGTTACCCTAATTACATGGGACTTATAATAAGCGACGTAGAGAGGGTGCATGAACTCCTTATAAAGTAGGTACACCTCTACCTATCACTTTGTGTTATTTAAGACTAGCTGCGCCCCACGGTGTTACCCGCTGCATTTTTCTCAGGATAGAAAGTAGCCAATGTGTTAATCCAGGGTGTCAGCTACCTCCATATGAAATTTCATCAAAATCGGTCTAGCCGTTTAAGCGTGAAGGTAACAAACATACAAACACACTCACACACTTTCGTCTTAATAATATTATTAATAAATATATTACTGTGATTAATATGAAAATAACATATACAAAACATCTGCAGATCACACAATTTTTTGTCCCGAAATCGAATCTACAACCTTTAGCGCAGCAATCCGATCGCTTAACCACTGCGCCAGTTACACGACAATTATATTTCAAAGATAATTTCATTTATCACAGTAGATACAACAAAAGCTACGCCATTTTATATTTTTATTCTCACATTTTTCTGAGAACTCATAGCCGAAGGAGTAACTCGATGTGACGGGAATAATAAAAATCAGACATAATTAGAAAAGTCCGGGAAGTTTGTACAAAACAAGCGCTGTTATAGTTGTATACGGGCCTATTTTGTTGTTTTGTTTTGATCTTATGTAGACCGACTGCAAAAAAGAGGGATCATATTTGGCATTTTTTTTTTGTTACTGCTAAAGCAAGACGATAGTGGCGAACTTAAAATGAGTCCGATTATAATGATGGTTTTACACATGAATTCTGTTCCATCACTGATAAACCGATTCGTTAGTAACTGTTTAGTATTTAAAATACATACATTTTAGCCTCATTAACCAAGAGTGAGGTCCTAGGTTTGATTCTTCCGGGCATTTTTTGTAAACTTCGCGCCCCTCTACTTCTCCTGTATCGTGAGTGAGTTTCACAAACACGAAATACCACATACCAAGACTCGGGACAAACATCTGCGGATCACCGACATTTTTGTCCCATTCTCATACATTTTACCACCCATGATCGTATTACCAACACCTGGCGTATTCCTCTTAGTTAAAACTATTGATTTTTACTTAACTCTACCTAGCGCAATTTAGTTAACTTCACTGATAAACGGGCCCCTAAAATAAGGAACCCTTCGCCAACGGGACCCTACGGACCCCAAAGGACCCTACGGAAGTGACCGGTAATAAACCAACTTACCCTAAACCTATGAATTAAGATACTAAATGTAATTTGTGAAAACATTAATTTGGAGTGCTTTGTTTTTTTGTCAATAGATGGCGCTGTTGGCTATGTAATTAGTTTTTTGTACTTTTTTTAAGTTTTTGTTTTATTAATAATAATAATCCTTTTTTGTTAAAAATACAAGTTTTTAATATCTTCTTCACTTCTTTATTAGAATTGGTAATAATGATAATGTTTCATAATGAATTATCTACTTATACCTAGTTATTAAGTACATCTTCAATATTTTAAGTATTTGTAAGTTTTTAAGTCAAAAAATGTTAGCTTAGTAAAAACCCAATTTAAAGTTACGTTATTATGTATGTATATCTTCAATTTAAATTATAATTATTAATTCAATAAATTGCCGTCAATTATATTAATTATTGAAAAAAAAACAATTCGTCTAATTAAAAAACATCTTCAACTATTACATTTATTGAAGAAGTACATAATAAAGAAACATAATTTTTGGCGTTTTAACCATAAATTAAAACAAAAAACTGAAAAGGTATCACAATATACAAGTACAAATAGTTTACCATCAAGCTCGATAGATGGCGTTGTACAGTCTCCTGAATCGCGCTATGGTTTCGTTACCGCGCTGTATAGACTACTCGTTCTGTGACCTAAACCAATCGTGCCTCAATCTATTGAGTAAGGAAATTATTGGGCCTTGATTAAATTCTTGGCAATGTCCTATTTATTAGGGCGTCCTATTTTTTACAGGGCTCAGGTCGTCCCATGGACTGTTCGCCTACTTTGCGAGCGGTCCGGGTGAAGCGATCTGCCCCTTATATACTAATAACGAACGCAATTAAGTAAGTGGATAACTGGATATATTATGTATTAAATTCGTTAAAATGATTAATTGATTATGTTTTAGCATCGTTTATACCAGTGGGGAATAACTATTATGTGATGTATGTAGTACATAATGTGAATAATATCTCTACATAATATTATTTAACCGGTTTGATGCGCTAAGTAACAAATATATTTGGTAAAGCTATCGTTGAATGAAACTGTATCTTATATTTTTAGTACAAACGAATATTTTTGTACTTTGTACCAATCGAGATCAAACCCATGTGCTATTACGATCGTGGGCTGTATCAGTTTCAAAATTGTTTGTTATATGCTTCGTTGGTCTAGTCGCTAAGTTGCTGAGCACGAGGTCCGGGGTTCAAATCCCGGATCGTAAGTGTTATTCGATTTTTTAATTATAAAAAAAAAAAAAAAAAAAAAAAAAAAAATGGTTTATTATATGTCTCAAACGGTTACAATTTCAATGTGGATGAAACAGCCCCAGTAAGTAATTACAAACACTTGTGTTGGGGTTGTTTCGCTCCTTCCCTTAGTTGGTCGTTGACAATATTGAGACCACAAAACAGAATTCGAGGCTTTATAAAAATTAAAACTAATAACTAATCTTTAAGAGAAAACAAAAAGAAAGCAAAATAAAATAAATGCTTAAAAGAAATTAGCAGCTCTGTGTAGTGCGTGATTGCGAGAAAGTGTATGTGTGGCTATATCATTGTTTGAATGTGGATTTGTGGATGAATGTTGGTTTATGTGTGAGTGTGGGTGGATTGTATGTGTGTGTGTGTGCTTGTGTGTGTATGTTTCAGTGTGTTTGTATGTGAGTTTATGTGATTGCTGATAGTGCCATAAAAATCGAAGTTAGGAATTCACAAGGTGATCACACTATGATAAAGATGATAAATATTTATATAAGTCTGGCTAAGATATGCTCTGTTTCATCGTATGTTAGCGTTTTTAACCACTCGGATATCACTTTTTTACATGTATGCGAGATCTCATGGTGGAACTTAAGTTTTGCGTTAATTTTATTATATATGTAGGCTGATTGAAATACATACTGACGCCTTGCAAAAACCGTGCGAACCCGTGGAGAGCAAGCCACAATATCTTTTCGCCTCTTAGCCTGGTTTTCCGGATTAACTGGAATGTGTTTGTGTAAGTATAAAATGATGTTTAAAAGATATAGTTTCCTGACTGTTAGTAGGTCACTCATTCTATATAGTTCGATTGTGGGAAATCTATATGGCTTGAAGTAGATCACTTTTAAAAGTGACCTTTGGGCTCTTTCTAACTCTAAAAATTTAGTTTTAGTGGCCCCTCCCCAAACAGGTAAGCAGTATGTGATTACTGACTGCGCGAGTGCTATATAAATGTTGTTGAGTGTCTTTTGAGGCATCACGTGTCGTAGATTTTTAAAAATCCATATAAATTTTCGAACGCGTGACATAATAACCTCGACATGCGAATGCCACGCCAGACATCCATCAACTATAACTCCCAGGTATCTGGTAGACAGTAATTGTTTGATGGGTTTACAGTGACAATTCTGTCCTAAGCTGTTTGCACACGTGTGGATACAAATATTAAAGTTATCACCTGGTTTAGATCTTGCACTTGGAGAAAAGCAAATGTAATTGGTTTTAGCAAGGTTAAGGGTTAACAGATTTGCTTTTAGCCACCTATCTATGACAACTAACCCCTGTTCGGCCTTATAACGAACGGCTTCCCAAGTGTCGCCAAAGTAGACAATAGCCGTATCATCCGCATATGAGAAAATTTTGCCGCCACTGCACCGCAGGTTACAGAGTTCGTTGATGTAAACCAGAAACAGTGTCGGGCCGAGCACTGAACCCTGCGGAACACCGAAGACAACGCTCTCCTCATTGCTATACGATTTAATACAAAACATAACATAACATCACGCCTGTATTCCCCGAAGGGGTAGGCAGAGGTGCACATAAAGTACACCCACGTTTCGCCAGTTATGTTTTTTAGGTCCCAATGTAATAGGGGGCGAGCCTATTGCCATCAACCGGGTACAAATCCAGACTCTGGGTTTTTCCATTAGGTAATTCTTAGTGGCAGACTAAGAATTACCTAGTGGAAAAACCCAGTAACACTTTGCCCGACCCGGGATTCCAGCCCAGGACCTCATGCTCAGCAGTCGCGCTTAGCGACCACTAGACCAACGAGGCAGTCAAAGTTTAATGGAGAATAAACACATTATGTTCAACAATTTAAATATCATGTCGGGAACCGCGAGGTATGCGGGTCAGTGCCGTGCAAAGAAGTAATTTCGTGCTAAATTCTACGCCAACAATTAAATACATGGGTTTTGTGATTTTGGCCAGAAGGCAAGCGATTTATGGAACATACGAGTTCTACTTACAGTCACCCGGTTGAATTCGGCTTTACACAACATCACGCCTGTATTCCTCGAAGGGGTACGCAGAAGTGTGGAATAAGTACTTGTACTTCGCCTGTTTTGTTATACCTAGTCCCTATATAATAGGGTTCGCCTTTTTCTAACAACGGCCTACAAAATCCAGACTCCGTGCATATATCGCATATAGAATTACCAAATTTCACGACCCGCGATTTGAACCCAAAACCTATGCTCATCGGCCGGAAGACTGGCCTCCTTCTAAAAGGGGGGTCACCATAATCTCCGCGCTTGGCAAGCGGCTTGGGGATCGCAGTATTGTTGGTGATGTTACAGAAGACGCTGCTGCCCATCTTCTAGATATTCCCTTACGACACTTACGAGAGGAAAGGGGTGGTCAATTCAAGGCCGGATACAACTCAGTATATTTATTATTATTACTAGGGATTGAACCACTCTCAATTACTTTGTCTAGAACCGCTGTATTCGTGGCCGCAACAAGTCGGCACAGGTCGTCCGACCACTGTTAATTAGTACTAGCCGGTCCCTAGCGACCGCAGCGTGAGTATACCCTGCAATTTGTGCCCAGTAATGATGAATGTTGGGATTTCCACTATTATTTGTTAATCTTTACTGTTTTGAATTAGAAATGTATGTATGTATGTATGGAATTTATGTTATGATGAGTGGGTGATATTTGGAAGGAGGATTTTTCATTAAAACGTGTAGGTGCCTACACTGCCTACCTACTATGTGACTATCGAGGATAGGGTTTGCTACTTGAATTAAGTTTTTTGTACATAACATAACATCACGCCTGTATTCTCCGAAGCGGTAAACAGAGGTGTATATATATTACACCCACATTTCACCAGTTATCCAACTGCCTAAGTTGCAAGTTCAAATCCCGGCTCGCACAAATGTCTTTTCGAATTCATGTGCCGTATTATAAATTGGTTATCAGTTGCTAAAAACGGTGAAGGAAAACATCGTGAGAAAACCGGCACACCTGAGAGATTTTTCAACAGTATTTAAAGCCATGTCAAAAGCCTACAGGCGGTTGAAACTCTGACACCAGGTTGTTCATCAACCATACGATGAGAAGAAGATCAGAGAGACGTTAAGCACAGGAACAGCAGTTTCGATGCGTGAAAAACGGGCACCCATCAAACGGCAGACCTTTGCAAGCTCTGCTTAACTTCGCTTATTGATCAGTGCGACCTACGACCCCTTAAATCTTGGTATAAAAAAAGCACTTCAAGTATTTATAAGATTTCGACACGTTACGACATATTGCGTAAAATAACTTCTCAAATTTTACAACTGCCAGTAAAAATTTACGATATTTAAGTAATTTTGGTATATTTTACCTCCGCGGGGTATAAAGTAAAATTGTTTGCTTTGTGGCCCTATGTCATCTAATTTTAACAGTCATTTGGTATGTTATTGTAATCACACTACACAACACACTAATATTATAAAGGCTTATTAGGTTTGTGAGTGTTTTTATGTTTATTACCTCTTCACGCTCAAACGGCTGGACCGATTTTGATGAAATTTCATATGGAGGTAGCTGACACCCTAGATTAACACATAGGCTACTTTGTATCCCGAAAAAATGTAGCGGGTAACACCGCGGGGCGCAGGTAGTAAATTATAAATTCTTACGATCGGAATAATAAACTACACTGGCCTGAAAAGTACTCGTAAGTACCACGATTTTGAAATTGCAGTAACTTTTTAAGTAAATTAAAAAGGTCTAAAATAAAAAGTTAGACATAACATAACATTACGCCTATATCCCCCGAAGGAGTAGGCAGAGGTGCACATATAGTACACCCACATTTCGCCAGTTATGTTTTAGGTCCCAATGTAATAGGCGGCGAGCAGTTAAAAAGTTGTGAACTGATCATTATTTATTTTGTTTTGTTAACAATAGTACAGTATTTGTTTATAATTGTATTCTTCAATGGTTTACCTCTATCGAATACTAAATAGGCATACGACTCGAATACAAAAATACCTATATATTATGCACAACGCTCTGCTGCCATCCTTTAACAGCAGGCTTGCAGATCACCAGTCAGTTAAAAATAGCAAAAACCCATTAAAAGTCGCCGCTTAGTATTCTTCACACGTCTGCAATACATTTCAGTAATTGTCAGTTGCTTAATGAATTTCTTGTCGACTCCAGTTAATTTGGAAAGGACAGTACGACTTTGTCACCGTCACGTGGAAACTGCTTTGGTGTAGCTTTCTAGCGTTTCTAACATAGGTAGGATCAGGCTTAAACGACCAGATTAAAAATGGTAAACTCATAACATAACATCACGCCTGTATTCCCTGACGGGGTAGGCAGAGGCGCATAGTACACCCACATTTCGCCAGTTATGTTTTAGGTCTCAATGTAATAAGGGCGAGCCTATTGCCATCAACCGGGCACAAATCCAGACTCCGTGCTGCTACTGAGAATTACCTAATGGAAAAACTCACTAACACTGCCCGACCCGGGATTCGAGCCCAGGGCTTCGTGCTCAGCAGTCACGCTTAGCAACCACTAGACCAACGAGGCAGTTAAAGTCAATATTCATATAATTCTATTTCGGTACCGTCCCGTACGGAAGGGAAGAGCAAATTATAGTTATTTTTAATGCACTTTTCATGTACAGACTAACAGAAATCAATTCGTTGACGGTAAATGAATCTGAAGCTTTAATGCACACTGTATGTACTTGTTATTTATAGTTTTATGTTTGTGCCATAGATTAATACAGTCGTAGATAGGACAGATGTGTCACGCGTATGTTAAATGATAAATGATTTTATTTCTGTAAATAGGTTTCAAAAAAACACTTTAACACGTCATTTTTTTTAAAACTAAATGGCATCGGCATTTCCTAACTGACTACCACTGAGAAGAAATACCGAAACAAACTCAGGGGTCAAGTTATTTATTTATTATTTATATCAATACGTCTCACTAGACATTTTTTATAAGTATTGTAGGTCATAAACTTGAGCTTAGTGCTAGAGTACCTACCGAGGCATAAAAAATACGGCTTGAGAAAAAAAAAAGTCCGTCGATTTATCGCAGAGCAGTGAATTCTAACATCCCATATTGTGTTCTACAGATATTTATTTCAAGACTTAGTGTATGTGCATTCATTTACAAATTATTCCTATATATCTGATTAAGTTAATTATGGCGTTCTAAGGGGCCTTTGTTCAACAGTTGATGATGATAATCTATTGATTGCATCAGTCTATATATTTTTTTTTAAACATTGCCCCACACTAGGAATTTCTTCTGTATCGTGGGTGCGTTTCACAAACATGAAATATTCACATACACAAACACCCAGACTCGGGACAAACATCTGTGGTTCGCACAAAGTTTTGCCCCGTGCGGGAATCGAACCCGCAACCCTTAGCGCAGCAGTCCAATCGCTTAGCCACTGCGCTAATCAGGTCGTCGAAAATGGACCAACAAAAGAGGAATAAGCTCAAGATTTGCTGGTATAAATGTCAAAGGCATTAAATTCGTCTTGTCACACAACTATAATGCATAGAGCAGGTACTTCCAGCAAAAGTGTAAAACTAGAATACATAAAACTAAATAGTACGACGCATCTGCAACTTAATCTTTGCCCATTCGATCATAGAGCACTCAGACAAGTAATAAACGCAGAGGCAATTCTTTGAAGATTTCTGACACTGCGCAGACTTGTGGTCGACCGTTTAATTTGAATCACATTATAGTGATTCACACTTTTGATGTGGCGTTAAATTGAGAACTGTTGATACAGGAAATACAGTTTTAGAATTAGGCTGTGTTTACATGAATCGGGGTTTCCGAGTTGTGTAAACCGACTTCATAAAAGAAGGTATCGGGTTTGACGTTTTTCTTTTATTTTAAAACACGTGGCCCAACGATTGGAATGTCTCCTGTATCGTAGGTGCGTTGCGGTGAGCATAACATCTCGCCAGTTTTCCCCGAAGGGACAGGCAGAGTTGCACATATAGTACGCTTGCCCCCTATCGCGAGTTATGTTATAGACCCTTAATCCAGACTCCGTGGTGCTACTAAGAATTATTTAATGGAAAAACCCAGTACCAATTTGCCCGAGGATTCGAACCCAGGACGTCATGCTCAGCAGTCGACCACTAGACCAACGAGGCAGTCAAGCGACGAGCAATTAGTAACCTCGTTAAACACAGCTTAATATTCAATTTTTGTTTTGATTTATAAACCAAACGGGAAGCTATTGCAAACAAATTTCGTTTTAATATAAACGATAAACATAAAATATTGTGAAAAGAACAAAGTCGTTCACCCTTTTGTAAGTGATATAAGGGCGAGGTAACACTGCACGCGGAGCGTAAATATTACAATTTAGAGATTTTTCAAAAGTTGCTGGAAATGTCTTGTGCGGTAGATGTACCAGGGTGAAAGATTAGCATTCGCTCTAGTCTCAATCCTTGCAGGGCTAAAATCATCTCTGATATGTAGAATAATATTTGTTGAAATTATTGAAAAATATATTATTCTTCAGCGGCCATTTTAGCTCCCCTTATATTTAAAGATTCTGACTGTTTTTTTTTAGATATCTGTTTCGGTCATCACTGTGATGCTCGGATAACGTGAATACTGGAATAAAAATAAATAAAATAACTTGAGTTATAGACAAAATCGCTCTTCTTAACACCCGCTAACCGCTCACAGTGAGACCTAGGTGAAAGCGGCAAAAATGTATATTTTCTGCTCAATTATTCGGCTGGGGTCGTCACGCATAATCATTAATTCAGAAAGGGACGTTGAAAAATTTGTCAAATGCAAATCGACCTCTCAAATGTTATAAAGTACCAACACACTGTTTATACAGAGATGTTTCTACAATGGTTAACCCATAGACAGTATAATGACTGCCTCGTTGGTCTAGTGGTTGCTAAGCGCGGCTGCTACGAGGTCCTGGGTTCGAATCCCGGGTCGGGCAAAGTGTTACTGGATTTTTCCAGGTAATTCTCAGTACCAGCACGGAGTCTGGATTTGTGCCTGGTTGATGGCAATAGGCTCGCCCCCTATTACATTGGGACCTAAAAAACATAACTGGCGAAATGTGGGTGTACTATATGTGCAGCTCTGCCTACCCCTTCTTCTCACTTTGACTCGACTAAAAAATACAAGCTCAAGAAGTTTTAATCTAGATAAACGCAATAAACTAAGCATCTGGCACGACTGTGCAGTATGCCACTAAGTTGGCATTAACAATATGGCGGCCCTGGCAATCTGGCAAGTCGTGTTCGAAAACAATAAACCTCTAGCTATGCAGGTGTTACGTTAATTTTGAACACGGACCACCTGGCAGACTGCCAGGTGCCATAACTCGCTATCATATCATTAATTGATGCCAGATTTAATTATTCTTGTTATTGGTTAGTCTAGGAAGCTTTTAAGGCTTCACTAATTAATAAAATATTGTAGAAGTTTATGCTATTGCATCAATGAATAGTGTTTTAGTATTTTTCAAGTCCCAAAATTACATCAATGACTGCAGTGTAGGTAGTTAAACAATTATTAGCATGTTTTAATAACAAAATGGAGGGTAGTTTTCATTTAAGTTTCAATTTGAAAATGGAATATTTTCCTTTAAACCGAACCACTTTGACTAGCAAAATACATCGGAATACAAAATACTCTTTCATTTTTCATATTCGAGCGCTATTCGTGCTATCTCTACCGGAAATAACCTTACAATAACTCCAAATCTGATTCACATGCAAAACGCGAAGCGAACGTACCCACAACTCACTTAAAAATAGTTTGACTCCACTGGCGCCCACCGTGGGGCACAGATTAGCAACATACGGTGTCCTAGATTTATCCAAGTCAACATTTGATAGATCGCGTTAACCATTCCCTGAATATGTTTGACTGTTTAACATGAAATAGACTTTATTACAACGGGTTAGGAGGTAAACGAGCGCAGTCCCTGTTGGGCGCCAATAAATCTTATAAACGTCTTTTCAGTTGGAATTGAATTCAGTGTAATTTGAGGGGAAAAAATGATATTTGACGTGTCTATTCTGTATAATATGTCCCGGGGTTATATTAAAAAAGGAAATGCTTTTTGGGTATTTTTTAATTTGGATCACATTACTCATTTGCGCTTTATTTAAGTATGATTTGACAGCAAAATTTTATGTAATTACATTTTCCGTTCAAATATGCCTATATATATATTAAGGAGTAACAAACACTTTTCCGACTGCTTTTATTAACAAAGGCACTCACAAATACATATATACAGATACTCATTTACTTCTTTTCTGATAAATCTCTTTTACCTCATTCATTCTCATTAAATACTTCATGTATCTATTGTAATTACATGTTAAATTTGATACTTTTAAATCTCCCGGAGCCTTTTCTCAGTATTTTATTAAACGTCGCCCGCACTAGTAATTTCTCGCACAAACACTCAGATTCTCACTCACTCAGATACTCAGCAAAAGAAAGAAAGAAAGAAAATATTTTTAATCACGTGAGTAAAACGCATATAACAAAAAGAAAAAAAAAATAAAAACGTAAAAAAAAATTAACATGAAGGGGGTATATGCGTCCCACGCACGTAATACGGCCCTCGCTCAGCATTAATGCTGCGACCCCGTGCAAGACAAAGTCTCAGCGCTGATTTTCAGCGATAGCCGATCCTAACAATATGACGTCAAACCGGTGCAAATAGATAAAACATAAATATATATATAAAATCTGTACAGAGAGAATAAATAAATAATGTATATATATATGGCAACATTCCGTTGAAATGGAGGTCGTACAAAGTATTGCAGATTAATTTATTTATCTGTGCCATTTGGCTGTCAGAAATATTATAAAACAGGCATTAAATCGAGTTATTAACAATTACGCAGATTATGATGTAATAGATAATGGCGACCGACGCTTCCAGAGCAGAACTTTATTGTGGTGATTTGTGACTGTGTAAGTGTGTAGTGTGAGAGTAGTAAATTGCGAATTGTGAGTGTATAAGTTTTGTAAGTAATAATATGTGATCAAACCAGAAGTTATAAAATGTGTTGGTATCAAGACAGTGAGTAAAGATTGCAATGGATTTAAAACCAGATAACCCAGGAAAATGCGTATTCATATATACCAACGGGTTTAAAAGAGCCTAAACTAGGCATAAAGCAAATGCAAATCATACACAATAAATGCAAAATTTGAAATTATAATAATATGAAAATTAATTGTTGGCGAATTAAAAGGATTGACATTGTCTTAAAATAGGATTCAATTATTATATTACGGAGGAAATTATTATGAAAATTGGGACATAAAAAAAAATGGTAACATTAGAAATTGATCTTTCAGATAAAAGAATATAGAATAAAAAAATAGAGGAAGGAGGAAACAATGAGACCTGAAGAGCAGCTCAAATCTACCCAAGATTATGTTTCCAAAAACAGCCCACGCCATAGGAGATCCCTACACCAAAGCATGTATGCCATGACCCCAAAGGTATGTATGAACACCAAACAAATTATTTATTAAGGCTAGTTTGTTCAAATAACAATATCTTTTTGAGTTGGTATTTGAAAGGCTGTTTTGTTTTCAGGCGTCGCAATGGTGGAGGGAGATCATTCCAACAGCGTGTGGCTGCAAACTTGAAACACCCTCTGAATGCTGTAGTACGATGGATTGGTACCAGTAGTGGGCATACCATGCACCGAACAGCTTGCTTTGAATGGAAGTGCTTCCAGGTTAGCTTGTTATAGAGGTATTCTGGTTTTTGAGTACTTATAATACCAAACAGTAAATTGGCCAAGTGAAGCTTCCTCCTGGCAGCCATCTTTAATAAATTAAGCTCATTTATGTACGGAGTCACATGGCTCCTTCTAGGAATGCTCGTACAGAAACGAACACAGGCATTTTGAATCCTCTGGATAACTTGCTCCGTCCTTGAAAGAAGGCATGGTCCGTACACTGTATCGCAGTAGTTTAACTTGGATAGAATGAGACTGTCAACAAGCTGTTTGCGCAAGGGGATGCTTAGGTATTTTCTTATTCCGTACAGAACCTTTAATCTGTAAAAACATGCCCGTAGAACATTATTTACATGTGCCTCGAATCTCAGTTCAGAATCCATAATTATCCCAAGATTGCATGCCTGCTCGACTCTCTCAATACTCTCACCCATGACAATAAGTGCAGGATTGGCTGACAAAATTGAACGCACTTGCTTCCTAGAACCCAGAACCATAAATTTAGATTTTAGGGGGTTAAGAATCAGGGAGTTTTCCTCCGACCATGCAACCACTCTATGCAAATCTTCGTTGATTTTCCGCACGGCCAAAGATGTTTCATCAGGCTTGAAAGAGATGTACAATTGTATATCATCAGCGTACATATGGTAATTACAATGATCAAAGGACTTAGTGATATCCGCACTATATATGATGTACAACAAAGGCCCCAAGATCGACCCCTGAAACATCTGCGGATCACACAATCTTTTTCCCCGCACTGGAGTCGAACCCGAAACCCCTAGCAGATTAATCGTATAGCCACTAATTAACAAATTACTATGACCATCACCAGATGACTGTCAAAACACGGGTGCAACACGAATATACAATAACATACCTCTACCCGCCCTTCGGCGAATAAAGCCGTGATATCCAAGCTTCTCGGAAACCGGCACAACTTTAAGACAAAGCCTTTGTTTAAACTGGTCTGGTTAAGTTCGTAAATACACCAAACAAGCGAAGCCGGGGCGCAAACTACACCTGGTGCAAGTTGGTCCGAAAACAAGTTGTCTCAAGTTACGACATCACTTAGATTGACTTAGCTTTAGTTAATAATGTTCTCCTGTCCGAATTTCGGCCATGGCGGCTTATCTCATCGGTGACTAGTCAACTACGCAGGAGATATTATAGTGCACAAGTATGCGCGCAAACACAGGTGCACTCCCTATTCCCTCACTCCCATAGTCCGATGGGACGGTAGACCGACACGACAGGAGAGAGATCAGGCGCAGGACCAGCGGCTTAACGTGGCTGCCGAAGCACGGCGTCTCAACATATGGAAACGGTCACCCATCGTAAGTCTGACCGCCGCGAGCACGGCTGAACCTCGCTGATTGTGCGGTAGCCAATTAGCTACGAGCCCCTCATTGATGTTTGATTTAGTCATTATACCAGTGATAGCCGCGTGGTGTGACAGTTGGACTGCCAAGTCATAGATCGCAAGCTCAAACCCGGCCAGTCCATTCGCTTAGACACGCGCCAATCAGGTCTGCTTGCGCATCGCCAGTAACAGCCTCGAAGCCTAGCCATGTATACATACACCTAAATTGCTTTGCCACACATGAACATTGGACACAGGCCTAGAAGCTTCTACGTCCGAAAAATAATAACCCTAGATCACACTAACTAATTATACCAATACAAAACAAATTACCTTAGACGGAGCATCCCTGTTGCAATTTAAGGGGATTACACCCGACGTTTATGACGCAATAAATTTCTGCACCCCCTGCACTGCACAACCCCAGTTGAGTGCATTACCTGCATTTCCCCTGTGCCTACACCCCTATGTTCACCCCCGTGCCAATTTTATTTATATTTTAAATCGCAAGTGGGGTTGGACGGTGGACAGTGCCGATGAAGCATTTTAAGGTACGACGCGCGGCTTTAGTGCCTCTTTATTGTGTGGGTCTTGCATTACTTATGTTAAATCAAGCTTGAAGTCCCTTGGGGAACGGTAGAAGTGTGCGCCTTTTCGGGAGTTATCAGTAGCATTTTTATTTGAATTTTGATTAAATTAATCTTAAAACGTTAGAATTTCGTCGGTAACGTAGCTGATGAAATACTGTAAAAACATAGGGTTAAACACGTCATGGTTTAATAATTCAATATCTGTGTCCCACGTTGGGCGCCAGTAGAGACTAACTAGTTTCCATCGAAAGTAAGGTCTTCGATTTCATTCCTAGTTCAGGTCTGAGTTACGGTCGTTAATAATTCAATTCAGGGATATTTCTGGCAGTGGGCTAGACTTTAAGATAATGTAATGGGAAGTAAGATTGGTAGGACAGCCTAGGTCCTAGGCAGTCGGCCTTACTACTAACATTCTTGGAGATATATTTCTATGCGCCTAGTTTAACAAGAGAGTATGACTTACTTATACAGATGCCTATCCGTTTGAGGAAAACAAGCTCGATTACAAAAATAAAAAATGTTTGGGAAATTTTAACTTAATTCCGAGAATTAATCAATTTTCAGCTTTTGCCTTTCAACAAACAAATGATAATAATGTTCTACTAACTGAATTTCACGTCAGACTAGCCAGTCTCAGTTATAAGAGGCCGCTGTGACGTGAAATTCGGTTTGAAATTCGGCAGAGACCATGGGTTTTCCATAGTAGGCTTAGTATACTAACTACTATGTATGAAGTCGGAACTAAATTTATATTCCTACTCCTCCTATATATTCTTCTATGATTAATTTCGTTGCGGGTTCCAAGACAGTCGAGTCATTTCTCTGGGACGCCTCGAGCTTCATTGCCTCGATGGTTCTCAACGGTTATCATTGTAGATCCTGGCTTAAAGGAGTCGCAATGATGGGCACGAGTGGTGGGCTTGTCCCAATTTAAAAAAAAAAAAAAACTACTATGTAAACCCATGGTCTCTGCTTACCCCTCTGGAAAACAGGCGTGACTTTACGTATACAAGTATGTACTAGCTTACAGGTGATATTAAAGTGCACAAATATGCGCAAAAATACAGGTGTACCCTATTCCCTCATTCTCATAGTTCGAGGTGACAGTAGTCCGGTACGACCGGAGACAGATCAGGCGCAGGACCAACGGCTTAACGTGCCTTCTGAAACACGGAGGAGTTTCGATAATATGTGAAAATGGTTACCCATCACAAGACTGACCGCGGTCAGCACGGCTTAACCACGCAGATTCACTAATCTGCGTTTTAGCCACGTAGCTACGAGTGCGAGCCCTTCAAAACATATAATCGATACAATAGATAGAGCAGTATTTTGTGGACATTTCCAATAAGTTTAAACAATTTGCTATTTCCTCTCAGGTATCGTGTCGTGGCAAAAGGTCTGTGTGTAAACGGTGTTTGTGCAGTCCAGTGTGAACGGGCAGGCTTACATGGTGACGATTTAATATCCTTCTAACCAAAGAAAGAAGGAAAAGTAACAAAATTATTTCATTCCCGGCGAGTCCCTCAATTCACACAGATTCTGCTATACTCTACATGACGATTGCCTATCTGGACATTACCACTACTAAACATAACATAACATCACGCCTGTATTCCCCGAAGGGGTAGGCAGAGGTGCACATACAGTACATTTCGCCAGTTATGTTTTTAGGTCCCAATGTAATAGGGGGCGAGCCTATTGACATTAACCGGGCACAAATCCAGACTCCGTGCTGCCACTGAGAATGACCTAATGGAAAAACCCAGTAACACTTTGCCCGGCCCGGGATTCGAACCCAGGACCTCGTGCTCAGCAGTCGCGCTATATGTGCACCTCTGCCTACCCCTTCGGGGAATACAGGCGTGATATTATATTATGTTTTATGTTATGTAATTTATCTAATCAATTATTTATGAGTATACATGATGTATCTATATTTATTATGATTTTTAATGTACAACATAATAATAATCATTATGATCTGATGGATTGAAATAAATGATTTGATTTAGTTTGATTTGAATAGCCATATAACCCAAGCCTATACCGGTAGCAACACGAAAGAATTGTCGGCCACCGGTCGAAGCAATTCGCTCGAGTCTTTTGCTGTAAAATCGAAAACATTTCTGTCCTCGCGCCTCGATTTTCTTGAAGCTTTCCTTGTGTTCAAGTTTCATTATATTAATTTGACTGGTGTGTTCTCTGGCCGATTTAATAGCCATTGGTTATTATTGGTTGGTTTTAGATTAGCAGCTGAAGTTGACCTGCCATGCAATCTCGGCGTAGCTTCGCCGGTAAGTATTGTACCTTATTTTTTTTTTCATCTGTTTTCCTTGTTCGCACTTAGAGAATAATGAAGAGCGCTAAAATATGGGTGTAGGTTATTACAGTATATATAATTGTAAAGTCAATTCGTGATGCCTCGTTAGTCTAGTGGTCACTAAACTTGACTGCTGCATGAAATCCTGGGTTCTTATCCCGGGTCGGGCAGTGTTATTGGGTTTTTCCACTAGGCCATTCTCAGTAGCAGCACTGAGTCTGGTTTAGTGCCCAGTTGATGTCCATAGGCTCCCCCCTATTACATTGGTGATTGGAACTTAGAAGATAACTGACGAAATGTGTGTGTATTATGTGCACCTCTGCCTACTCTTTCGGGGAATACAAGCGTGAAGTTATGTATCTGTGCGATTCGTGATAAGGAATCCTGCCTACCTATTCTGACATTACTAGCGTGACTGTAAGTATATATAAGGGGGGACTTGTATGAGCCCCATCCCCAAAATTATTTTTTTCTAGTTCCATATAATGGGCCGAGTTATTTAACTGTAATCCCCGAAAGCATAGACAATTAGACGATGTTGTCTCGATTTCTCGCAAGTTCGTTTTCCCGGAACAGACTTGTATTCAAGCGGTCCACGGAACATTATTCCAATCGATGCTAATGTAGGGCATCACACAATGCGTGGGTCATCCATTCTTGTGCAAAAGGGCACGTCTGCTCACTCATCGTGACACGTGTAAAATGATTAGAATAATATTAATATCGTTGGCAGGCTCCCACCAGGTGGACCGACGATATCGTCAGAGGGCAACCGGTTGATGCAAATGGCAAGTTGTCGTTCATTGTGGCGATCTAAGGGTAGGCCTTTGTTCAACAGTGGACGACTTCGGCGAATAATGACGATGAATATTCTGTTACTAAGAGGGCGTCAATTGAGATATTTATTTTCCTATTAAAATACATATTTACCAAGCTTCATGTACGTCTGATGAATGGTAAAGGTTACCAATTACTAGGTCTCATCTGGAGCGGCTAAATTTGTTAAATTTGTTGGGAAGAGTCTCTACGATCGACGATACAATTATCGCCCAAGAATCCTCTCTGATCTACACACTTACCATGAACTCTTCAACCAGGAGTTTTCTCTCTGTGGAAGCATTCGTCCATGGTAAGGGGGTTAATGTTTCTTAAGCTACGAGCAATTTGATTATTTACCTAGAGCTGTGCTAGGAGGGAAAATGTTAGCCCGATCGGCCGCCACCAGAATACACCAGAAATCTCCTCCCATTATTTATTTTATTTTATTTTATTTATTTATTTTATTTATTATGTTACAGAGTTGTTCACAAATTAACAAAGCCCCACAAAACCGTGTGATCGGTTTGACTGTGGGATGAGAGTCTCACTACACATAACATGTAGTTAGGTAACATAATTCGAGTTAAAACATAGTAAGTATGTATAGGTATCAGACACACACACGGTATATGCTGCTGCACACAATTTGTATTATGTATACAACAGAACACACCATGTGTGCATCTCTCCCTTATTCACAGCTGTCTAAGTAGTATTTTCTAATTTTTCTCTTGAAGATTCTCTTGTTGCTTTCACGCCTTATGTCCTCCGGTAAGTTATTCAATATGTAAGGTATGCGTTTTTTCATAGTTCTATCTCCATAATAGTTGGATATTCTCGGAACAATAAATTTACCGGTGGCCATAGAGCGCGAACAATATTTATTCCTCACATATGATAGGTGATGCTCCTGATTACCATAACTGTTCACTGCCAAAAGGTACTTATGTTTTAAACTTGCAGGTAGGATTTTACATATTTTAAAAAGTTTAGTGTAGTTATTTTTACATTGTTTCTTAATTTTTTTACTGACTAGAAATTTTAAAAATCTTGTTTGAATGGATTCTATTTTACTTATGTATGTTTTGAATGTGAGCCCGTAAGTATCAAGAGCGTAACCTATAATAGATTCTACTAATGAAATATATAAACATCTTAATACACTAATAGGTACTTTGTAGCTTAGATGGTAAAATTTTCCTAATAATATTTTAAGTTTATCACAGATGTAATCTATATGGTGGCACCATGAAAAATGTTCATCAATTTTTACGCCAAGGTAGGTAACACAGTCAACTCTTTGAATAGGTTTACAATCACAGTAATTTTGTATATTATTATTATGAAAACAGGAGAAATTATGTGTATATAGCGATAGCGGCTGTGCAGACGGTCGCAAGTAAGGGGAGTGTATTATAAGTAGCTTAGTTTTATTAGAATTTAAGACAATGCCATTATCATGCGACCACTGAACAACCGCGTCTATATCCTGTTGTACTAATCTGCAGGTGTCGGCCATGTCGGTACCGGCGCGAAGTGCACACAGGTCGTCCGCGTACATATAAGCTGAACAGTGCTGCAGCACATTGCATAGGCTGTTGACATGCATTAGATAGCTTACCGGTCCACATCCCGATCCCTGCGGCACCCCGCACCGTACCTCAATCTTGTCACTAAGAGTGTCACTCACCTTAACACGATAGGAGCGCGCGGTGAGATAATCACGGAACCAATGGTTCAGTGGTTCTCGCACCCCGCACTCCGCCATCGCGTTTAGTAGTGTCTTTGTTTCCAAAGTATCAAAAGCTTTACAATAGTCAAAAAATACTGCTATAACAAATTTTTTATCGTGTAAATAATTATTAATTTCGTCGGTGAATTTTGATAATAATGTGTTCGTACTTCTCCCGCTTATGAAACCATGTTGACAGTTGTTTATTATTTTATTCGTTTGCAGGTATTTATTTAATTGATTAACAATACACTTTTCAATTATCTTGTCAATACTTGACAATATGGCTATCGGTCGGTAGTTTGACACATTTTTACGATCACCTTTTTTATATATAGGGCGAACTATTGCTTCTTTTAACAGATTAGGAAATATACCTTGAGAAACAGATAGGTTAACTAATTTGGCAAGTAATGGGCTTATTTGATTTACTATTATTTTTAGGTCGGACATGCGTATCAGATCGGCGCCGGGTGATTTGTTCGCGTTTATTTGTTTAATTATGTTTTTTATATCTGTACTTGTAACCGATTGCCATCTCATGCACATGTCCGCTGGGTTGACATATGATTCCCTACTCAACATTTGTTCTTTACACAAGTGCTTAATATCAATTATTTCTTTTGAAAAGGTGTTCGCAAAGTTGTCACATATGTTTTTTATGCTTATTTGACAGTCCACGTTAGAAAGTATTGACGCATCTATAGATTGTTTATTATTCCCCAACATTGTATTTATTTTTTCCCATAGTTTTTTTGTATTATTTTTACATTCTATTATACTATCCTTGTCATATTTGTTTCTACTTTTATTTATGGCTTTTTGACATTTGACATTTATTTCTATACTTAGTATAAGTAAGGCGCTTTAACATATTTTTTGGTTCGTTACTCCATATATCGAATAGTCTATCCTTTTGCTTTATCATATTTTTCAAGTTATTACTAATCCAGGTTTTGTTATTTCTATTACTATTATTTACTATTTTCGTTGAATAACATTCATTATATAGCGCTAAGAACACATCTTTTATAGCATTATACATTTTAATAGGGCATTCCAATAATAGCATACTTTCAAAATCAATACGTGATATCTTTTCTCGAATTTTAGTATTATCAATTATACGTTTAATATTTGAGACGGTGGGCCGCCGCGTATTGGCAGGACTCGCCGCACTCGAATCGCCGGCGCTCGAGTCGGTTGAGCTCAGGTGCGCGCGCATAGCCTGTTTCCATTGTACCGTTGCGGCCACAAAATAATGGTCAGAAATTTTATGTTTAATTACTGCCGAATCAATACACCCGTTACTTGTTTTAATATAAATATGGTCTAAACAAGATTCTACAGTATTGCCCGTCACAATTTCTCTCCTAGTTACATCTTTGATGCATTTTACAAAACCGTATTCATAAAGTAGATTTTCGTATAAAGTGACGTTTTTATCATTACGATTTAAGACATTAATATTTATATCACCACACATAACAATTTTTGAATTTTGAGGAAAACTTTCTAGTAAATTACGAAATTCTGTCAGAAACTGGTTTGATTTGTTTTGTCTATTAATTCGTGGTGGTCTGTAAATTGCTACTAAATAAATCATTTCGCTTTTGTATTTCAGTACAATGGAAACACACTCCGCGGAGCGCATTCCGGTGACCATCGTAGTTTCGTATACACGCGCACATAGCTCTGTGCGCGTGTATACCAATACTCCGCCACCGCCGCGACCCATCCGCGTGTACGTGTTCATGTTGTACCCACTTATTTTAAATAAAGATAACAAAGAGTAATTAATGTTAGCTTCCGTTATAACTATTATATCTAGATGTTTTAAACTATTATTTATTGTAACTAATAATTCGTTGAAGTGTTTTTTTATCGAACGAATGTTAATATGCAGAATATTCAAGCCTTTTTTGTATACTAAAGAATTAGCCCAGTTATTTATATTATCGTAAATATTATAGTTGACACAGTTTTCTATTATGACATCAATATTGTGAAAATCCGCGAATTTTAATGGTATAGGGTAAACATAAATAAGTAGGTATATACTAATATACTATATTGCCTATTTCGATCTTAATATTTCACAGAGGTCACTTTCGGTTCTAATCCATATAGCTTGTTCCCCCTCTACTTTTTTTACCAATACTTTGCCATTTGCTACCCATACATATTTATATATACCATGTAGTTGTCTTTTTGTGTTCCAAAGCAGACTTTTCGTCGTCTTAGTTAAGTCTTCATTTATATATATTTTGGTTTTAGTCGGTCCCCCAGTGATAACATTATTCTTCAATTCTGTAAGTGTGCGGCGTTTGGACAACCAGCTGTTCCGCGCTTCGAGCGCTGTTGTTTTGAAACCGACTATAATTGACGGCGGTTTTGTGCCCCCCTTAGCTGGTCGGCTACGTCTTACCCATTCTATGTCGTCGCAGTTAGCACCTATTTCGTCTCCAATTTTGTTCACTAATTCCTTGATATTTTCGCCGGGTGATTGTTCTATACCTACAATTTCTAGGTTATATTTGCGCGCGGATTGCTCGAAGTCGTGGATTTTTTGCTCTAGAGCGATGTTGCTTTTTTCTAGGTAGACACATTTGTTATTTACGTTTACTAACGACTTCTCCAGCTTTACTATTTTGTCTTTAGCTTGTTCTTGTTCGACCAACAATGTGTCATATTTATCCGACAGAACACTAATACTTTGTTGGATCGTGTCTAAATGTTTTTTGAGACCAGGTATTGCACTAACCTTTCTTTGGATATCTTTAAGAATATGTTGGAAATCAGATACTTCCTCATCAGGTTCCTCCTCTTCCGACTCCTCGTCTTCACAATTGTTACAATATACCCTGTTTCTTCCTGCTTTCATATCTGCTGCGAGTCCCTTCACACAGCTTCTATGGAAGGTTCCTTGGCATGGTCCCTGGCATATGAAGTGTGATCCTTTTTTAGACAGCTGCTTTTTACACTTTTGACATTCCATTATGAACGAAACGTTAAAATTTATTTAAGCGTTGTGTGCGTGCGCATCGATCGACGCTGCGCGCGAGACTCAATGCATTTCATCACAACACAAACTGTCAACATCGGATAAAGATGGATTATATCACCGGATGGAACGCTTGCCAAAAACATAAGCGTATCATGCAAAACAATTTCGACTCTACTCCGCAAAATACAAGGTGCAGTTTTGACCTGAGAGTTGTGCAGGACAATAAATCCACAGGTGCTATTCATGCTTTAAGCACGCTTCCAGATAGCTTGGGCATAAAAAGTAATATAAAACCTCTCAACTCGTGTGTGAGGAAGATTAATTAGTGGCTATTGTGGTTCCTATGACTCCTGGCCTGTGACTTGGACGGCTTTATTAAGAGCTCTTGGTCTGATCCCAATATGAGGCCAATATTTTTATGATCCGCAGGTTTTTCCTGTGACTTCTAATACTTGAGTTGCACCTTTTACTGTCCTCATCAATAAATCGTTTTTAATTATTACTCAATCTTGTGAAGTTTCCTTCGATATGTTTTATAGTGCATCAGAGGGAAAACTATAGATTTGTTAATGATACTGTACTTTTTAAACATACTACATCCTTATTATGTCAACCATATTACCTACTATATACACCGGTTGTACTCACGTTGATATTCGGGAATGCCCGACTAGTTTTGGACTCTAACGGAGCCCTCATGCTCATGAATAAGGGCTCCGCTAGAGTCCGAAACTAGAATCTAGAATCCCCGAATATCGACGTGAGTACAACTAATATATAGTAGATAATATGGATGACTCTCATGAAAGTTATTATAGTAAAATACTACATCCTTATTTAGATCTCGTAAATTACCTGAACGGGACCTTACAGTGTCACATAAGACTTATCAATTACTTATGATCTTAAGATAGCTCAATTTAGAATTCAGCTCACCTGTGTACATCAAATTCTTACTGACTAGGGGGTCCTTGCTAGCTACGGGCGTAAAGCCAAATTATTATAATCATCATAATCAAATCATCAAGCCAAAGTATGGTTTGGTTTGGTTTAGCTGGGCATTTACCGCACTTAGCCTCTTTAGTGGGCCATTGTGCGTGACAAAGATTTTCTTCCATTTATTCCAACCATCCCAGATCATCCCAGAAAGCGAACAGCCTTTTCAGGTTGCTATAAGCCTCCGGTAGTGATGCTGGACCTTGGAGGATTCGGGCCCGTTGATCGAAGCCAAAGTATATACCTACCTACCTAATTTCTTTTGGGTATAATAAGCTAGAATGGCGAAGCTTCGCAATCAGCTCTGCATATTTCCTACAATCCCATGCGAGTAAAATAAAGGTTCAAGCTATTATAATAGTAACTATTATGATTCTAAATTACAGACACTAAACATCCCATTAATTATATTCATCTCTCCACACGTTCCAGAAACTACATTATACAGCATCCAATAATCAAAGCTAACCGTCAACTAATCGTTCAATTACGCCACAAATTAATTATTCTCCATCAATAATTATGTCGCTACATGCAATGAAATTCTCGCAACATGGCCGCGACAACTAATTCGAGTATAAACCCATATCAACTGTCATTGACATTATGGCGATGGTTTTGACAGCTGCATGACATAATTTAAAGTTACATTGCCGGGCCTGTACCGAATTGCCTCTCATATCCACTTAGCGACGCTCCAGTGGACATTGCGCGTAATTATTGGATGATATTGTCCCATTAATCTGCGATTATATTTATATTTTGCGGTCTTTTGTTTGTGTATTGTGTTTTTAAATGGTTGGGATTTAACAATCGAAATTTTCAGACTATTGCTGGTCAAAAGATGGTATGCGTTTATATGAGCTTTTGGTGGCATAGATATGTATCTATTTTCTTTGTTATTTTTATATGTTTAAGTTGTAGGCCGACTTAGAATTCTGTCAAATGGGAGGCAGCATTACAGCAACACCTCTAAACTAAATACTAAACAGGTTTTCAAAGTTAACCCTAATAATATATACCTACACTCAAATTCGGGTAATTAAAAAAAACGAGTACCTCTCATACGATAGCATAGCAATACGATTTCGTTCGGCTTTCAGTGCCGGATCCGATAATACCGGATCAAACATCAAACGCTCCGAGAACTTCGGCTGCCGTTATGCGGGTCGGACCGGCCCGGAATTGTTCGTATAATCACGTTCTGTAGTGCAAACGGAATTGGAGTTAGGTGAACAAGAAATTTAGCTCGGACCAATTGAATTTTGTTGCAGCTTGCAATTTTGGGTTCGGATTTGAGACGGCTAAAGGCTGTTTTAGAGAGTTATAGGTAAATCTTTATCACAAGACATCCACTGTGGAACAATGGTATCCCCCTTAAGAAGGGGTGAGGGGTGCCACAATCCCTAAGGTTACAGAATACGCTGCTGCCCATCTTCTGGATTTTCTCCTAGTCGCCTCCTACGACAGCCACGGGACGAGGCAAGGGTGGGGAGGTGCTATGTATATTATTCAGTTGTACTTAGGAACCCTGATGCTTTTCAATATGTACCAACGAAACTTAGGCAACTTCTAAAACACCTTCTTTTTTCGTTTAAAAAGAACAAAATGCACATTTCAAATAACCTTCCTTCTGGCGAAGTCGGGTAACAAGAGGCTAAAACAGCTTTTGGTACAGAAAGCATAGGTACTATTATTTTACAGAATTCTTAAACGCAAAAATTCTATTATCTACTTATGTATAAAACTCAAATTATTTAGTACCTATTGTCTATTTTTTTATGTGAGCAAACACTGTACTAAAATACCTAATATTATTGTATTCTTAATAATATTTTGCTGAGTTCGTTGGTAGCATGTCTCTGATTTTATGATTATAATTTGAAATGCTAAAATTATTCATAGATATTTGTACGCCACAATGGTCAAACATACCTACAATTTCTTATTTCACATTTGTTCTTTTTGCAAATGTTTCGAGAAATAAAGAATCTATTTACCGCATAATCGGTTATCGCCCCCAAACTCCAAGCATTATGTAAAACCGTAAACTTACGGATTTGTCGGTACATAAACGTAGCACCCCTAAAGTGCTTTATACATCCCGTTATCACATCCGTATTGGGGCGTATGGCGATAATTCAAAATTTATCAGCAACCAATATCCATACCGCGGGCTGCCACCATTTTTTGGAGAAAAAAAATATTTTTTTGTTAAACAACATAACATCACGCCTGTATTCCCCGAAGGGGTTGGCAGAGGTGCACATGTAGTACACCCACATTCCGCCAGTTATGTTTTAGGTCCCAATGTAATAGGGGGCGAGCCTATTGCCATAATCCAGGCACAAATCCAGACTCCGTGCTGCTACTGAGAATTACCTAATGAAAAAACCCAGTAACACTTTGCCCGACCCGGGATTCGAACCCAGGACCTCGTGCTCAGCAGTCGCGCTTAGCAACCACTAGACCAACGAGGCAGTTTTTTGTTAACGAAATCAATTTTTTTTTAATTTTTGATAAAAAGTCATTTTTAATTTTCATTGAATGCTCACCTGTTATTAATTTACTTTGCAAGAAATCTCATTCGAAAAAATCGCTAAAATTAAATTAACGATAAAAATATGCTAAATACATTTCGTACTTTCTTATTACCCGACAGCGTCAGAAGGAGGGTTATGATTTTTCTTTAATATTGAGTAATTGCTAAAAATATAGAACGGTAGTATAATAATTATGTATTGTTGTACAGATGGCAGCCCTGATCCATGCCGTGCGTTTTTGAAAGTTATTGCAGTTGAATTGATATGAACGACATTCGAAAATACGGTGTAATTTCGGCCATGATGGATAGTGTAAATACCAGTTTTTGTAATAACAAATAAAAGTCATATTACTTTCATCACTGTTTCATTTAATTGTATTCGTTAATTAATTAAATTGTTTATATTATAAATGATACCTATGTAATTTATTTATTAGTTCGTTTGGATTTTAAATAAAACATGCACAAAATCTGGTCTGGTGGTATGTCAATATTATTACAAGTCACACATCTATACTTAATACTAAATTAATACCTTTTAAATCAATGCTTTTTAACTTTTTATTTTTGTATATATTGTTTTTATTTTGTATTAGAATTAAGTTGTATATATTTGTAAAATAGTATGTTTCCAGTCCAATAAATACAAAATAGTACTTATTTTAAATCAATTAACTTGTCTGAGAAACTAGCGTGACTATTTATTTTATGTATATTTTGACACTGTGCTGACATATTTTACCTTATCTAGGGGAGAGGGGGTAAGAAAAACTAATTTTTCAAAAATGTTATGTAGTAATAATTTGACTTAAAACAGTGACATCTGCCGAAATATAAAAACACTACTATAGTGTACTGTTTCATTAAATAGTCAATAGATGTCGCCTTCACATTTAAAATTTTTACTCTGTGGATACCGCACAGAGATGTTTTTCTGGTAACAAAAATACATAACAAAACAATAACTTTTAACTGTACAAGTTTAACATATAATGTTAATTATATATTGTAATGAAACACAAAAAGAAAAAAACCGATAAAACCGAAAACAAATTGTATCTCTTTGCGTCGCGTACCTACATAAAAAAAGTTATACACAAACAACATGGTGGATCAGCTGTTTTCGTTTTTCTCAAATCGGAATTTGTTTTCGTAAAACGACGCATTATTATGGTATCATAGCCATGTGTGAATTAAAATGGGCTCAATCGCATCGGTGCTGCAATGGCATTGTCAGACGTGCGGCCAGATTAACCCAACAGAGAGTGTGAAGTGTTTAAAATGTGGCACAAAGCGGGTATCAAGTCATGACAGTGGTATTAATAAAGAAAATTGTAGAGATTCATCCCCGGAATATACATCGCGGACAGGAAAAAGCGAGGGAACTACGCCCGGCTCCGAAGCGATTGTCATACCGACTGAAAACTCTTTTAACAGGTGTGTTTTTTTTCAACTAACTATACTCGTCATTCAGTTTCTGTCAGCAAAATTATCGATTTTTCGTGAGTCGTATTTTAGGTTATATTTCTATTGTATTTCATTGTTGTGCGCAGTCAAAGCGAGTTCATTAACTAAATTAGTTGTTAACGTGCAGTTTTTGGTACTAGTGTGTCAGTAATTCCATTAAAAATGTGATTAAAAGTGCTGCTTGTCAACAATGTATGTAGGTATGTACTGTAAGGTACTCGTATTGGTTTTGTTCAGTTCGTTACTAATACCCTTCGGATAGCATTCTAAAGTGAATTTAAATAGTATTTCAGTGAACACTATCATCAAAAAATACTTAAATGTAAGTAGAACTAAAAAAAAATTACAAACATGAATTCAATATTTAATCACAGAAAAAGGCTAAAATCTTTATAATTATGACCTTTATTGAAGTATTGACGACTTTTACGTCTCTGTTTGATAATTGACCTAACTATTGTTCCATCAGCTCATAATGACTATGGGATCAATTAGTGCTTGTTTGTAGACAAAGGGATAATTGATACCTTCATTTTTCTTAGCCCTAGTCTAAGAAAAGCATATACCTATATGATTATAGTGTGATCTTTCTTAAATAACTTATTTAATAATGACATTTTTACTAAATTGAAATGCCCAAGAATGATGATTAATATTTCTATTGTAGGTACAATTTAATTTAATCTCAAACAATATCTATGTGTGAAGGATGGTTTTCCTTTGTTTACCAACATGGTTTAGCTAGTATTTTGTAATCTTATTCATAAATGAAGATGATATCTGAATTAACAAGTCTCTGACATCACTTCCTTTGACATGCCAACAACTGTGACAAGTATAATTTAATCCATGGTTCAAAATTTAAATTTGTTTTTATATTATCATGACAATGATTGTACACTTACTTCCACCTGCGACTTCGTCTGTGTGGATTTCTAATATTTTACAGCTTATAGCCTTAACATCACACATACATAGCATAACATTGTGCCTGTATTCCCAGACGGGGTAGGCAAAGTTACACATATATAGTACACCCACATTTCGCCAGTTATGTCTTTTTTAGGTCCCAATGTAATAGGAGGTGAGCCTATTGCCATTAACTGGGCACAAATCCAGACTCAGTGCTGCTACTGAGAATTACCTAATGGAAAAACCCAATAACACTTTGCCCGACCTGGAATTCAAAGGGACTTCATGCTCAGCAGTCACGCTTAGCAACCACTAGACCAACGAGGCAGTCCTCTATTAACAGTATTAAGATATAATAGATTAGCATTTAAATGTATCATAGCCTTGTATTGTTATACTTCAATGAAATAATATTTAAATGAAAGGAAATATTGTGTGTGTAGCAATTAATGATTTCCTGAAAAGATATGCTTGTTATTATTACTTGGCATGTGTGTTTTTATACAAATTAACCTTCCTTTTTACACAAACACACTATTTGTAGCGTTGACATAATAATAACAAATAAAAAAATATATAACAATGTTATATATACCTACCCAACATTCTGACTATTTTACTATAATAACTTTCGTGAGTGTTATCCATATTATTCACTATATATTCCGGTTATAGTCACGGGTGTATTCGGGAATGCCCGACTAGTTTCGGCTCGCGACTCTGCCGCGTAACCAGCTCATGAATAAGGGCTCCGGTCGAGTTCGAAACTAGTCTGGCATTTCCGAATACACCCGTGAGTATAACCGGAATATATAGTAAATAGCATGAGTAAATGTTAATTACATGGTGTATAAACATTGGTGCTGTCCCGGTGGAAAATCTTAACACCATCATCCAGCATTTTAACGATAAATCTAACAACACCATTGATTGCGGTGTAAGTTATACTTTAATAAGAAATGTAAACACTATCTGCATTATCCAAAGGCTTGACTGGGAGAGAATGCCTAAGGCATGAATTCCAACTTGTACTCTTTTGTATAAAGAATAAACAATAACACAAAAAAACCAAAGAGTAACTTCTTGACTCAAAGTATGTTTTTAAAGCTAAAATAGCAAGCTGTATTAAGTAATATGTGGTTTTACCTGCAACATTTTTCCGAGATAAATAACCTATGTGTTAATCCAGGGTGCCAGCTACCTCCATACCAAATTTTAGCAATATTGGTCCAGCTGTTTGTGCGTGAAGAAGTAATAAACATACAAACACTTCCAAACTTTCGCCTTTATAATATTAGTGATTCAAAGCAGTCAATACTACTATGGTAGTTACTGGCAGTAAGAGGTACTTAAGTATATAGAGCCGAGTGGTATCCGGCCTAGAATTGACCACTCCCTTTCCTCCCGTGGAAAGGGGGTGGTAAGGGAAAATCCAGAAGATGGGCAGCAGCGTCTTCTGTAACTTCGCCACTAATACTGCGATTCCCAAGCCGATTGCCAAGAGTGGGGATTATGGCAACCCCCTTTTCAAAGGAGGAGGCATTTGTTCAATAGTGGACGTCTTCCGGCAGATGATGAAGTATAGTATAGGATTGGTCACCTGAAAATGTATGAGTTAGAATAGAATAGAATTTTATTTTGCAAATATGGGTATACAATAGTTACTATTATAACTATAAATTATTAAAATTAGTTAACGTTAGTTGTGTGTGCGCAGCGGATGGTCGTGCGTGGGCTCGGCCCCGGAGGCGTCGCGTGCCTGGCGCTGCGCGTGCGGCCTGCGCAACGTGTCCGCCGCCTGGCGCTGCGCCGCCTGCGACGCCATCGCGCCCCACGCGCCTGTCTACAGGTGACTATACCCTAAGCCAGAGGTCGACCACCTGCGGCTCTTTGGATGCGAAGCTGCGGCTCTTTAGTTAAATACATAAACAATTAAAAATCGTTCTGAATCGATTAACGAGGATTCGGTACATTACTTTTTTTTATCAAAAAACTTTATTTATGGAAGTACCTATCTACTATTTATTGTGGGCAAGAAAGAATTTTATGGCTCTTTAAACGCTTTGAAATTTTATAATTTTTGATTCTTTCGACTCAAAAGGTTGCCGACCCCTGGTCAAAGCTAACAGAACGAACAGCTCATAATAGTTTGATTTTCGAAGTTGGTGTTGGATGGAAAATAGGACTTTTTCTACTTAAACATGTGTCCTCGTAGGCGACGAACTTTGTAAAGAAACTTGGCCTCTAGGACTAGCATATATCTCTGATATGTGAAGCATCTATTTATTTAATTTCAGGCTGTCTGATGATGAGGATCAAGCTTCAGGGATGACGGACAAAGAAAAGTCGGCTCAAGGTAACTTAAACCTTTTTCCAATTAGAATAAGATCTACATTTCAATAGACGCGTTCCCACTCTAACACAATGTCTATCTTTACAGACAACACTATGATAAGGTCGAATACCCTGGCAGTCCCATCGTATAAGCCCACAACGAGCTACTCAGACGGCCGTCGGCTGAACTTAGATCTCCAGTCTCTCCGATTATCTCCCACACAGCTGGCAGACCACGCGCATGGAGTCACTAGGTCCCTTTCCCACGGGTCCGTCATCAACTCCCAGCACAAGTGGTGGAAGGTTGACGAGACCGGACGGGGCACTATAAACAGACCCACGAGTTTGATGGTCTCCGAAAGATACGGGCAGTGCAATCCTAGAGAGTCGTTCCTAAGGAGCCTGCACACGGTCACGCGGAGACCGAAGAAGTGTAACGAAAGCAAGTCCAATTGGGAGCTCAATTATGTTAAAGAGTATCAGAGGGAGCAGAGCAAAGGGCTGCATCTGAAGAAGTGGTCCTGCAGTAAGTGCACTCTAGAAAATTCTGGAATTAGGACGAACTGTGAAGCGTGTTTGTCGCCGAGAGTGTCACCCTTCGCGAGGATTCCGAACGCTAGAGGGTTGAGTGTCACCACTTTGGGACGACACGAGTCCGCAGCGGGCAGGGATGGCGCGGCGTCGCTCCCCACGTCGGGGGGCGTCATGATCACCGTCCCAGACTGGCCCACAGGCAGGACAACCTTAGGAGCTTCATTTCGAAGGTCTATAAGCGCGCAGAACTCTCCAGAAATCCGCCCAACGTACCGACGGTCGTTCTCCGAACAAACAAACGCAGAACGACCGGTAGGCAAAGTAATATCGAGTAGAAGAAGTCTGAACGACTACCAGAAGTCTTTAGCGAGCTACTGCGGTAGCTTACCGAAGCCGGACGGCAAGAAAGATCCCAAAATAGAAGAGAACTGCGTCGAACTAATCGACAAAGAGTGCAGTTGGGATACGAACGCTGAAGGCGTGATATACGCACTTCCAAACAAAGGGAAATATAAGGATTTAAACCTGCAACTCCAAGTGAATAACAACGGGACGAGGTACTCCTATGTATCAGTCCAGGACACGAAGACAGTGATGAGTAATTCGCAGAACGAAGCTTTATATTCTAACGACATAAGTGATGGTGATTACGCGAGGATAGACGAGTTGTTAGGTGCAGAGAACTGCATTTCTCCTGTGAATGAAGTGGCTTCGAATATAAGGACGTCACACATAGGCCCGCCGCGGGAGAAGGTGTTCAACATGCTGCCATCTGTTGGCAAAGTGTCTCATAATCCGAGGGAGCCGTCTAAAGTGCCTTCGTCGCAGCAACAAGCTACGTAAGTACTAAAATGTAGATTATTTGAGTCGATATCTTTCTGTGGTATGTTTCTTCAGAGTAACAGACTGGCATGTACTCCAAGGAGTAAATAAAAA
Source organism: Abrostola triplasia (assembly GCA_946251915.1). NCBI lineage: Eukaryota > Metazoa > Arthropoda > Insecta > Lepidoptera > Noctuidae > Abrostola > Abrostola triplasia. The sequence goes on along the minus strand of OX276440.1, from coordinate 9,428,566 downwards.
CAGATCTCCATCTATTTATTCCTGATATGTACTCTTCACGCCATTTAACCTCCTTACATTCTTTATATATACTTAGATGTATTTTTGGGAACTCCTAGCATTTCTCTAAAACATAATAATAACAGGCTATAACTGTCCCACTGCAGGGCAAAGGCCTTATCTCATATAAAGAAGGATTGATCATTGATCACCACGCTAGCTCACTGCGGTTAAATTCATGTTTCCTCGCGATTTTTGCCGTCACCTTTAGTCAATGGTGTCTTAGAATATCTAAAAAAGTATTTATGACATTCAAAAAGTCACTTTAATAATAGTCGAGGTTTGAACCTGCAAATTTTTGCATATAAATCCAGTATGATAACCACTAGCGTGGTGATCAATGCTTAATCCTTCTGTTTACGAGAAGAGGCCTTTACCCTGCAGTGAGATTGTTATAGCCTGTATTATTAATGATTACTATATGATGGCAATAGGCTCGCTCCCTATTACATTGGGACTTAAAAACATAACTGGCGAAATGTGGGTGTACTATGTGTGCACCTCTGCCTACCCCTTCGGGGAATACAGGCGTGATGTTATGTATGTATGTATGTACTATATTATTAAGTAAGGATTGATGTCCATTGCTGTTTCGACACAGTCGTGAGAGCCGCATGTGGCAATGCAGCGAGTGTTGGTTCGCGTACAACGCGTGGTGGGCGCGCTGCTGCGACGTGTGCCGCAGCGGCCGGCCCCCGCACGCCGCCGTCACGCTGGCCACCAGGGATGTGGTGGATGCACCGCACAATAGGTTAGTTCACTTGTTATATTAACAGTCATTGCCAATTTTTTTTAAAACCGTCTCTCCACACTCGGAATTTCTTCTGTGTCGTGGGTGCGTTTTACAAACATTATATATTACATACACAAACACTCAGATTGGACAAACATCTGCGGTTTGCACAAAGTTTTGTCCCTTGCGGGAATCGAACCCGCATCCCTTAGCGCAGCAGTCCAATCGCTTAGCCACAGCGCCAATCAATCGCAAATCTGAAGTGTAAAAGTGTTTGTGAAAACCTACTTATAATAAAAGGCAGCATTTCTTTATTTAGGTTCACTTTACGATTCAATATATGTGTGCTATGACCCAAAAACGAAATACAACATTGTTCCTAACACTTACCTACTATATTTTGTCTACAGTACTCGCCCGAGTATCACAGAGGCGTGCAGTAGTAAGGTGGAGTCCAGCCGGGAGCCCAAGAAGCTGACAGTCCCCATAGCGTCCTTAGACCACGATTTGAACAGCGACGAACTATTGTTTGCTGTTGGTAAGTTATCGTACCCATTATATTCAAATAACATTAATTGGAGTAAGCAGAATGGACCCATCCCGCATACATCCATATATAAAGTCACGCCTGTTTTTCTGATAGGCAGAGACCACGGATTTCCATTTGCTACGATCCTGGCATACTTTTTTTGCTTCATTCACACGCATCAACACCAAAATTTAATCAGACATACTAAAAAGGTAAAAAAGTAAATCTAATTCCATAATTCAGATACTAAAATACAAGAAAATAACCTTCGTCTGCCATTAAACCAGCAGGTTTACTGTATCGCATTGATAAAGAAATACGATCTAAACTTTAAAGTCAAATATCTCAAAATTTGTCTATGTGAATTAGACTCTTTCTGCTTAACTATGTCTAATTATAGTAGACAAAATGTACTGAATTTATAAATTTATCGTATATGTATTTTTAAAATAACTATACGATAAATAAGTTGATAAAAAATTGGGAACAAGTATGTAATAACACAAATGGGCAAACACAGCTGTCCGGGAGACCCACACTGGCTGTTTTCGCCCGAGAGACCCGCACGGTCCGTACATGGGTGACCCGCACGGGCCGTCGTGTACCCGAGAGACCAGTGCAGTGATCTACCCGGAGCGGGTCGCGCACGTACCAATCCGCGCCGCTGTGAAACAAAGCCTAAACCTGTTTATGGGCCTGATTAATGGCAATAGGCTCGACTATCTTTAGAGTCCTATTTCTTGGATATCTATATCAGTATGTGGATGAAACACGTCTATATAATATTCTTTGTCTGTACAGATTCAACGCCGACCCCCACACCAGCAGTATCGACGTGGTCGTGTACTCGGTGTACGTTAGTGAACGAGACTACGGCGGCCGCGTGCGCAGCCTGCGCAGGATCACGGCCGCAGCCGCATAACTTCTGGTATAGTACCTTTAATGGACCTCCTGCTACCTAGGGCGGCCGGAGAATAGCAGTTAACACCATGGAGTTACCGGAGATTGATGCCAGGGTCGTTGTCACTCCAGATGTGTTCCTGATGGAATGAGGGGGGGGGGACACCTATAATATCCTGACAAAAACGAATAATGGTTTCTTAGAAGTTTCTGCCCTATCCTGTGTGCTGTCCATAGTGAGGCGGATTCTTGGTGTGACCCATCTACAATTCAACCGCGGGAAGCGATGCTGAACCTTGATTGATGATTGTTTTTTTTTTCTATTTCAGGTCATGTAGCTCGTGTACCCTACAGAATCCTTTATCGGCGAACCTGTGTCTGGCGTGCAAGACGCCGCCGGTACCGAAGCATGGACTTACTGTGCCCGTCAGCGATGCTAACCACGGTGCCTGTGAGTTTTATTATTATACTAGCTGTGCCCCGCAGTGTTACCTGCTTCTTCTTATCGGGATAAAAAATAGCCTATGTTTTATTTATACAGGGTGTAAGCTATCTCCATACCAAGTTTTATTAAAATTGGTGCAGCCGTTTAGGAGTTAGGAAGTAACAAACACACTCACAAACTTTAGGCTTTATGTGTGTGTGATATTAAAAATAACATTTTAGATGAAATTCAGTTTTTATTGTATCAATCGTGACGTCATACTGACTTTTTTAATTGTCTACAGCGGGTCGCAGCCCCTCTCCTCGTCGAACTACGCGTCAAACTCCTGCGCTGCCGCGGCGGAGTTCAAGGCTCAAAACCCCGCCCCCTGAGCCCAAGTATGTTAACTTGAGGTTAGTACTGTTTTTCATAATTACTAGCTTTTGCCCGCGGCTTTGCCTGCGTTTAGTAGCCTATGTACTTTCTCGGGCCTTAAATTTTCAAATTCATGTGCGTACTATAAATTAGTTATTAGTTGTTAAAAACAGTAAAGGAAAACATCGTGAGGAACACCTGAGAGATTTTTCAACGGTGTGTAAAGCCATGTCAGAGGCCTACAGGCGGTTTAAACTCTGACACCAGGTTGTTCATCCACTATACAATAAGAGAAAGAATATCTCTCTATCTTTCAATCAACTGCCACTGCAATATATTGTATGTATGGTTATTTAAATCTATGTTTATTCCCCCAGGCCGGAATCCACAGAGTGGCCATGTTCGGAGTGTACGTACGTGAATAATGGTGGTGCTGTGTCGTGTGAGATGTGCCAGTCGCCCAAGACGAGGCTGTTGCCGGCCGCGCCCGACCAGCCTTCACTCGACGACGAAGACTCCCGTGAGTACAAACTAGGCAAGAAATCCTGATGATTTTATTAGAATTAGAAAATAAGAAAGATTCCGACGAATTGAGAACCTCATCCCTTTACTGTATAATGTATATTCCGGTTATACTCACGGGTGTATTCGGGAATGCCCGACTAGTTTCGAACTCGAATATACAGTAAATAATATGGATAACACTTACGAAAGTTATTTACCTCATCCCTTTTTTGAAATCGGTTAAAACTAAGGAAAATAGTATGAGGAATATTTTTTTTTATATATTCCGATAAAGGTGTATTGTTAGTCGGAGATAGCATTTACTTTAAACAATTATGTCTTGCCTAAGTAGATGTATATGAAATTGCTCATCGTCCCATACATTAAGCGGGGTCCCGAAACGGCAGAAACGGGATAGAGAATCCCCTTTAAAAACTTCAAAAAGTTCTATTTTCTATAATAACTTTCGTGAGTGTTATCCATATGATCTACTATATATACCGGTTGTACTCACGTCGATATTCGGGAATGCCCGACTAGTTTCGGACTAACGGAGCCCTTATTCAAGAGCAGGTGACGCGGCGGGGTCGCGAGCCGAACTGTTCTATATTCACCATTTACATATGAATTTATTTTTTTCTGTGTTCTTACTCCTTAAGAACGTTTTTTAGATTGCATGATTAGAGGTGTGTTTGTTCGTATGTCTGTTTACAATAAATAAGTAAGAACTATTCACAGCTGAGGGTTCAGACGGCGAGCGTCAAGAGAGCACGCCTATGGAAATTCTGCGGCTAAGCGAAGAGAGCCACGCGTGGACGCAGTGGCAAGAAGTGTTAGCGCAGTGCGCTTCTGTAAGTATAACACGTTTTATACTTCTTCATAATAACGAAAACCACATCTAAATCTGATCAGTAGTTTTTGAGAAAATCGCGGACTTATAAAATACGGGTCGAATACAGGACTTTATATTTGAAGACACTTCAAAAATGAAACTCCGAAAAAAACTTAGATTTTCATGACCTTTTAGTAAAAAAAAGAAGGGAGATTTCATTGAAAACATGTAATTCTATATTTGCGTGTAGTAATAATAATATCCTTGGTATCGAACCGTTATTTCTATTATCTTAAAACACATGGCTAACCTTTAGTTACGTCTCAAAAATGAATAAATGAATGATGTATCAATGAATGAATGAATGATGAAGTCAATTATTGAATGTTGATGTGAATGAATGATTACGTTACAGATTTAATGGTGATGTGAATGAATGATGACGTTAAATATTGAATGATAATGTGAATGAAAGAGTGATATAATGATCAGTTTTTAAGTTTGATTTTCCCTCAGACTGGCGAACCATACGTAGACTCATTGTTCCCCGCTTCACCTCGCTCGCTGTACTACAGTGGGGGGGCAGAGACAGGCGCGGCCACCAGATGGCTCCGGCCGCATCAGATACACGTGGACACTGACCATCGTCTGCCGTGGGTGGTCTTCAGAGACCCTAGACCCTCGGATATATCACAAGGTGAGTTTTAACCAGAAAAATGTAAATAAGTTTAAACCAAATTATAATTATGAAAATTTATTTGATAGGATACAAGTTTAGTTGGATATTTAAATTATTTATAAATATTAAGGAGTATAATATCATGATAAACATTATAATTGGCTACCTAGCTGGAATGTTCTGGATTCAAAAGCTGCGTATTTTTAAAGTATTCTTTTTGATTTCTTCATAGTGACACTTCGAGGTTTCGGATAATTAATTGTTGTATTATAATTTATATGAATTCTAATAAAACCTATCTCTTCCCTTGCCCCTCCAGGTGTGTTAGGTAACTGCTGGCTGTTATCAGCGCTAGCTGTGCTAGCGGAGCGCTCGTCACTAGTGCGGGGCGTCGTGGTGCGAGGGGAGCCTAGTGTTGGGGCCTACCAGCTGCGGCTCTGCAAGGACGGCCGCTGGCTCACCGTCACCGTCGACGACCTGCTGCCTGCCAACAAGAAGGGACACCTCGTGTACTCGCAGGTGAGCTAACACTAGATAAGGAAGGTCGCTAGCTCACCGTCAGCCGACAGGAAGAAAATCATTCGTCAGCCAAAAAATAACATAGTCTTTCCCTTTATAAGCCACAAATCCGTTACAAATATTAGACCACATGATGTTAACTAATTGTTAATTATGTTTTTAGGCAAAAAGAAAACAATTATGGGTGCCGCTAATAGAGAAAGCGGTTGCAAAACTTCACGGATGTTACGAGGCCTTGGTGTCTGGAAGAGCTATTGAAGGTAGGGAACTTGTATTTTAAAATGTTATTGCCATTTCTATATCATCATCATCATCCACAGCCTTCAATATCCCACTGCTGGGTATAAGCCTCCCTTAAACAATGCCATCCGCAGCGGTCCTGCCAATCTTGTCCGGGTGCGCCCCGCAATCTTTATTATATCGTCAACCCATCTCGCTGCCAGACGACCCACGCTTCGCTTGCATTTCAATATAGTTTTGTTTAATTGATAATTTAATTATGCTTTTACAATTTGCGTAACCGTCTTTTCGACGTGTGTCAAAGTGTTTTGACAGCTGTCAGTTGGCGTTGATGTATTATGTCAAATATTTCATCTGATGTGGATATTTCACTTTTATTTTAACACTTTGACTCTGCGTGAAGCAGACACAATAGTAAAACAATAGCTATGCCCCATTGATCATTACACTGGAAAACGGTAAAATTTTATTTTTATGGTGTATATTATTATGTCTTAGGTCTATGTACATTAACGGGCGCGCCGTGCGAGTCCGTGTCGCTGCAGGCGGGCGGTGCGGGGGGCGCGGGCGGGGGGGCGCCCCTGGAGCAGCTAGACCGGGACCTCGTGTGGGCGCAGCTGCTGTCGTCCAGGCAGGCCTGTTTCCTGATGGGGGCCAGCTGCGGGGGCGGGAACATGAAGGTACGAGGCGGGGCTCTATGGGCAAAAGAGAAAGAAACTGTTAAATTACTGTGTTAAAATCCTCACAAGAGATAAACATTAGTGTATCTGCAAATATTTTTCTGAGTTTAGGCGTGTTGTATAATTTCAGTCCAAAAATTTTGTAAATATTGATATAATCTAAATACCGTATTTAAGAAAGTATGTAAGAAAAGGGGTTGTCTATCATTGGCCGTATTATGCATGTGGTATATCAGGTTGACGAGGAAGAATACCAGCGCCTGGGCCTGCGGCCGCGACACGCGTACTCCGTGCTGGACGTGGTGGAGGTGTGCGCGGGTGGGGGCGGGGCAGGCGGGGGCGGGGCAGGCGGGGGCGGGGCAGGCGGGGGCGGGCCGACGCGGCTGCTGCGCCTGCGCAACCCGTGGGGCCACTACACGTGGCGCGGCGCGTGGGCCGGCGGCTGCGCGCGCTGGACGGAGGCCGCGCGGGCCGCCGTGCTGCAGCACGCGCCCGACCACCACATCGACCGCGACCAGGGCGTGTTCTGGATCAGCTTCGACGATGTGCTCAAGTTAGTCTACCCACATGACATGTTATCAGTATTCTGCGCTTTTCCCAATTACTTGGTACATTTTTTCATCAATAAAAATTCTAGCGTTTGTACAAGGTTTCCCTAAAGGTAGTTCAAGTTAAGAGACTAATTAACAACAGAAAATTAACACGTAATGTTATACTTTTAGTATGCAGTCGGAATGCAAGATGTAGATACTAATATCTACTCTATTTTGCATTTTGACCGCATACGTTTACCTTAAGACCGCCTATTATGTAGGTATTTAAGGCATAATTTTTCCGTGTTCTACACCCAAATTGTTCAACTGCACACCGTTTACTCCGTTATTTCTGGGCCCATTTCTTTTTTTATGTTATCTATGTTCGTTCGTTCGTCGCCAGGTACTTCGACTGCATAGACATCTGCAAGGTCCGCGTGGGCTGGCATGAGGTCCGGCTGGCAGGCATCCTGCCGCCCATGTCCTCCACGCGCCACCTCACCTGCCTGCTACTCACTGCCACGCAGCCCACGGAGGTGGACTTCACGCTGTTCCAGGAGGGACAGAGGTTGGTGGACCTTACTTATACGAACTTATCTTATATTTTGAGTGTTGATTCATTTAGGATTGTCATCATTTTATTAACAAACTCACTTCATTAAGTGATTGTTATTAAAACACCGTTTGGACTGTTTTAACAGCCCTGATAGCCAAATCTTATGACCGTTGGATTGCAACGTCAAAGGTCGCATGTTCGATTGGCACGCACTAATGTCTCAAATTCAAGTGTGTACTCAAATTATGTGTGTCATAAATTAGTTATCAGTTGCTAAAAACGGTGGAGGAAAACATCGTGACGAAACCTGCCTGGGAGATTTTTCAACGGTGTGTAAAGCCATGTCAGAGGCCTACAGGTGGTATAAATTCTGACACCAGGTTGTTCACCAACCAAACGATAAGAAGGAGACCGTTTGGACTTCTTTCAACAAAAAATCCGAAGACATATCAAATATAGAACGTTTTTTACAGAAACTCAGCAAAGAGTCAGAGGTCCCAATTGGATCTGTGCGTCGTCGTGTTTCGGACCAAGTCAGGTCCGAATGCGCAAGTCGGGAAACTGGTTGCGCACAGTAAAAGACAGGTAAGTTCTTTATTTTTATGTCGTTTTATGCCTTGTACAGTGTAGTTTTATTACTTTGAAAGGTAAACGTACAAAAATGAAAAGGAAAATTGAAAAAATTATACACTTTGAGATATATACTTATAGAAATGGTTACGATTGAAATTAAATATGTTACTGTTGTATACATGACAAAAAAATTGAGATATCAATAGACTTAGAATTGCTATCTTAGCTTTTATAAATGAGAGGGATACTGCCAGCTATATAATTAGGTACTATATAATTATATTATAGCTATATAGTTAAGTAGATAGTTTTGGGGGTCTTAAATAGGACTTTCAGTACCTTTACCATGAACTCTTAAAGAAGGACAGTTTAAGTTGTGGAAGCGAGACACCACATTACACTGCACGTAGTGGCGTCTCGCTTTCACGGCGGAAAATGTCCTGCTCTAAGAGTTCATGGTTAAGGAGATTAAAATACTATTATAAATATTGACTGCCAGAAGACTGCCTCGTTGGTCTAGTGGTTGCCAAGCGCGACTGCTGAGCACGGGGTTCTGGGTTCGAATCCCGGGCCGGGAAAAGTGTCACTGGGTTTTTCTATTAGGTTATTCTCAGTGGCAGCACGGAGTCTGGATTTGTGCCCGGTTGATGGCAATAGGCTCGCCCCCTATTACATTGGGACCTAAAAACATAACAGGCGAAATGTGGGTGTACTGTATGTGCACCTCTGCCTACCCCTTCGGGGAATACAGGCGTGATGTTATGTTTTTTTTTAAAATACTATTTGAATTATTTCTACTTTATTCTATCATCATATTCGTAGGTCCGCGGCTTCGTAGGCTGCCACAAAATGCTAGAAAAAGGGTTCTACCTAGTCGTGTGTCTAGCCTTCAACCATTGGCATACGGGTCTAGAGCTAGCTGACAGTTCTGCCTGGCCTCGCCATGTGTTGGCTGCGCACTCCTCGAAGCCCCTCTCGGTGGAGCGCCCCTCCCTGCACCCTCACATCCTGGCGGATGCCATCATAGGCCTCACGCTGGCGAGAGGACAGAGGCATGAAGGCAGGCAAGGGATGACAGCGTATTATTTGACTAAGGTTTGTGAATTGCCATTTTTTTGCAATTTCTGTGGTTAGATATGCAAGTAAGCAGCTGTTTTCTTCATAGATTTTATCTGGTAATATAAAACTATGACGTCACTATATTGCCAATTAAATTCACTTAACTATTTATTCATTTCAAAGCAACAAAAATTGTAATTTTCCAATAAACTGAAATTAATCTGGTTTTAAGTCTAAAATCAAGCATTTTAGAAAGTAGTCTTGTAATTATTTGTTAATGATGTCACCAATTACTAAAATAAGTAAAAATATGGTTTTTTATATGAAACAATCGTTTCTATCGCGAATCTTAGACAGTCTGCCCGTGACCATGAACGCTGTAAAGGATTCGAAACGTCGGACCAAAAAACCAATTAAAACCGTGATAAAATACGTAAACCTAGTTTTATTTCAATCATTATCGTTTTCAGGGCTGGGCTGGCCTGGTGGTGATGGTAGAAAACCGACACACGGATAAATGGATTCACGTGAAATGCGACTGCCAAGAGAGCTATAATGTGGTCTCGACGAGAGGCGAGCTCAAGACCATCGACTCAGTGCCACCTTTACATAGGTAAGGATTTTTTTTTATCGCAAGCTCTGGTTCGCATATCATTCGTTCAATCGCATTATCATTCACTCATTCACAAGCGAAAAATAAATTTGCACGGTTTCATTCATCCACATCCTCATTCGTCTAATCATCATTCATGTTTTCATTCATTCTGTTATATTTTCATTCGTTCAATTTTCTTTCATATTTTCATTCGTTCATTCATTCTTTCATATTTTCATCCGTTCATTCATTCTTTACTGTTTTCATTCGCTCATTCATTCCTTTATATATTCATTCGTCAATTCATTATTTCATATTTTCATACGTTCATTCACTATTTCCTATTTTCATTCGTTTATTCATTCTTTCATATTTTCATTCATTGTTTCATATTAGCAGTCGTTTATTCATTCAATCATATTTTCATGAGTTCATTAATTGACACCCCCAACCATGACGGTTGTTACGTTGTTTGGCAGGCAAGTGATCATAGTGCTGACCCAGCTGGAAGGCAGCGGCGGCTTCTCGATCGCGCACCGCCTGACTCACCGGCTGGCGGCCGGCGCGCGCCTGCAGGACTGGGCGCCGCACGCCGACGACGAGCCGCGCCACCGCCCGCCGCTGGCCCGCCGCCTGTACGGCCTGCACGCCCCGCGCCTCATCACCTAGCGGCCGGCTGCGGCCCCGCGGGCCTGCAGCGCCGGGACCTGTCAGCCATTTTGCGATACCACTCAAATATCATCGAGTCAACACCGGAAACTTAAACTTGAACGTAAAATGAAATAATGTTCTAAACTGTGTAGGGTAACTAACGCTGCCTAAATAACTATAATTGTTTGCTATCCAACTAGGATTGACCGCAGAATGCGGCTGCTTGAGGCTTTTTTTAAATATAACTTTTATACTTGCTCGTCGAATTCTAATCTGACTATACCCGAAATTCAAAGGCTCCAAGAATTTATAAAATGGATCATAGAAACTACGGCTATAAAAAATACAGCTGTTAACAAGACGTAACGCTAGGTCAGTTGTTAAAATCTTGGCTGGCCACGGACCACGACTAAAATCGTAAATAATTTACGATATACATTGACAAAAATACATGAAAAAACACTTGAAATTGGTCGACAAATAAAAAGGGAATTAATAAAGTTTATAAGTAAGCACAATATTGAACCTTAATACGGTAGAGATAAAATACAAAGTAATTTAACGTTATTACAGAGTTGGTGGTTGGGTGTACCAAATGGAACTTAGAAAAAACTAGTATTATTATGTAGGCCTTTAACCGTTTTTGGAAAATAATGTCGATTGAAGCGACATCTGTCATGCAATGGCATTTATTTGGCAACGTATTAACTCCTGCGCATGTACAATGTTGTATATAATTCCTCTTAAAGATGAAATCCTAAATAAAAATTCTTTAAATTGTTGTATTTGAAGCCTCTTCGTGACTATCAGAAAACCGAACTTTTACCTCAAAAAACTTTTTTTTCGTTATGCAAAAATTTTGTTCGGTAAATGATGAATATAATGCTTTTTTTATCAGTTACGTTTGGTACAGCCCACAAACGCGTGTAGGTAGGTTCTAGGCCTATTTCGCTAAGACACATAATAGCTATTAATATTTTTTCTACTACACTAAATATAAATACCGATAGATATACGTCCGGCCGAAATAATGTACACATTGATACATTTTTCATTAAGTTTTTATCAGCCGGTCAACATCCAATGAGTGAATGAAGAGCACCGAGTGTTATTTTTGAAATAATTAATTATAAGACACGGCTAATTGTAATGAAATGTCGATTTCGCAAAAATGTTCATATCGCATATAATCGTTGAGATTTTGTTAAGGATTCTAATTAAAAATGGATAAAATTGAAAAAAAAATCGTAGTTAGGTAGTTATTTTGACATCGTTTTGCGAAATTCACATGTTTGATATTGATAAGGATATATCACGTAGGTTGTAAATTTTAAGGATTAATTAGTTGATTAATTATTGTATAAAAATAACATCTCTTGTGGAAGCAATGTTTTTTTTTATGATAGCAGTCGTCTGTAGTTGTTGTATAGTTGTGTGGAACACGTTTCTCAGAAGTGAATCTCACATGGGATCGTCCATTATGGCACGTGAGACTTGAAAGGGGGGGGGGGGGGGTGTCCGAAAAAATCACGAAATATCACAAAGGGGGAGGGGCTTGTAGTGATTATTTCTAAGAACACTTGATATCGAAAACAAGCTCTCTCTAGCGAAGGGGGGGGGGGGGGGTTAGACAGTTTTGCTAAAAAGATCACGTGATTATTGGACGACCTCCGTGTTAGTAATCTCTATTGTACTTGACAGTGACATTTATAAAACCCCTTTATTTATATACGGTGCAATAGGTCGTGAAGATTCGCCGGGTCAGACCGATCGTAACGACGGATCGGACGTGCGGGTTAACTTCGTAGACGATATCAGATACATCAGATACAGTCTTGAAAACACTCTTTTGTGTTGTTCCGAACCAGACAAATCGTGGCGACCGATCGTCGAGCGTATGTTTGAAACGATCGATCGTCACGATCTATCGCCTCGTATATGGGTCATTTGATATTTTGAACTGTTACTGCGATTTAAACTTACGTGAATACGGAGAACTCAAATTAATTTCCAACGACTGATATTAGTTTTTCTAAACTTTCATATTTTTATTATTCTCGAAGATTGAATGTTTTAATGTGTCCTTTTGATAAAATGTATGTATGTATAGGTCCTGGGTTCGAATCCCGGGTCGGGCAAAGTGTTACTGGGTTTCCATTAGGTAATTCTCAGTGGCAGCACGGAGTCTGGATTTGTGCCCGGTTGATGGCAATAGGCTCGCCCCCTATTACATTGGGACCTATAAACATAACTGGCGAAATGTGGGTGTACTATATGTGCTCCTCTGCCTACCCCTTCGGGGAATAAAGGCGTGATGTTATGTTAGAAGATGCTACATTATGTTTTAGAAAGCAAAATGATTGGAATTATTTATTTAGGCTGTATAGCATGATTTAATGTTAGCCTAATTTTACATTGCAGGTCATTCTCCGCTGTGGAAGCGGAATGCCGCAATACATTGTCCGTAGCGGCGTCTCGCTTCCGCAGCGAAAACGGCCTTCAGAGCTAGCTCATAGTATTTTTTTAAAGTACTGTTCTCACATGCGATGACGTCACAAACAACGCTTGCTTCTGAAAGTTAAGAAAATCAGTGAAAACATGACAACAAACTAATAAGCTTGTATAATTATTTTCTATTAGAAATACATGAAATGTAGAAATATTTAGACAAAAAAATATTTTGTTTTTATATATAAATCATTGTCTAGACTTTTGTGTATATTCAAAATATAATTTGCTAAGGGAACTTAACACATTCCCAAAAAATTTACAAATATTTGACATTTTAACTATGACAAGTATCAAAATTATTTGAATGCAGTATACTTGTAAAAACATCGCACCTCCTTTCTTTAAACTGACTTGTATATGTATTGTTAGATACTGTCTTTATTATTTCCATGATTATGGCGATTTTAAATGAGTTAAGAATTATTATTAACCTAATTTATATATTTAAATGCATAGTCTGTTCAATCAATATTCATTTCTATTACAATCGTGATAAGAACCACGACAACTGCAATAAACAGTTAGCATTGTAAATATTCTGTTGCTTATAATTCCAACCTTATGTCCACGGAATAAAACTCAAAATTGGTTATGTAAGCTTTCGTTGTAATGACATTTTTCAACTACGAATATGTAGTTTCGTTCGCTTAAGCTCTGTTTTCCTAGGACTTTGACGCCGACATGCAGTGGATGACGTCACTAGAATATCTGCAAACGTTGTAGTGACGTCATTCACCGCTGTATTACGTCCGCTATTTGTCGGCACCGCTATCCTAGAACACCAGAGGTTAAGCTCTCATGACAAAACATCAATTTTGTACAACTTAATATAAAAAGATGTGTAAATATTTCAATTGCTTTTGATAACTAGGTGTAAGTGTGACTGACGATTTAAATATCTCTCGTACTTTTGCACTAAGTGTGAAAACCAGCGATATTTGATTGAAAGTATAAACTTTCATTCCATGAATACTCATTATTTATTTAATAATAATTAATTTATATTGTTTTTTTAACTTAATAATTGTAGTGATGCGGTTTCTTGCCATTAGTTTGCTTTACAACGATTTTATTAGAGTTATTTGATTATTTTGACTGTTTATAGTTGAATGGCCTATTTATAAGATTCGTGCAATATAAAAAAATGTTTTTTCGCATTATATTTTGTATTAGTGATATATTAACACTTGGTAGCACAAATACTGCACGGTGGGTCTGTGAACGGTTGGCTATTGATGATACAATACGCCTGTTTTTGCCGAAGGGGTAGGCAGAGGTATCTAACTATATAGAAATCACGTTTTACCAATTAAAAAGTTGACGAGAAAAGGTGTCCTATTTCAATCGTTTGTTTAAATATTGAACAAAGGCCTTCCCCTTAGAACGCCACAATGATCGAAAAATTTCCGTTTGTGGACGTCTTCCGGCTTTTGATGATGATAATTGAAATATTGTTAATAATTTTATTTATTTATTTATACTTAATGCACATTTGTACAAAGGCGGACTTAATGCCATTAGGCATAATTTGTTTATTTAGTTTAATTTTCGTCTGTAATAAACAGTTTAATTATTTTGGTTTGGAAGAGGACTCTCCTACGGTTGTCCCGAGTTTTGTTCAAGATCTGATGTATTGATCTGAGCTCTGAAAATGAAATCATAAAGTATAGTAAGTCGCGATAGCTACGAACTATGTAAGGACACTGAAGTTTGCTATCCAAAGAAGCTATTGATATCAATATGTACCCAACTGTTCACAGCTACGCTCAAATTATAAATATAACAATTATAATAATGTAGTTAAGTTTTGGATCGCATAGCCATAGTGTATGTGTAACGCGGTGCGTCACACACTCGGAAATAACACGACTGTATATTTTTACACTTCATTATAATCGTAAATATACATATAACAATATATATTTAACAATATACATATAAAAAACCTGTATATCAACTTCCATAGATTTCTTAATTCTTACCTTTTGTATAACAATATAAAGTATAGTATTTTCATTTAATTAAATGCTAAGATAGTGCCATATGTATTGTGTAAATTATTTAAAGATAGCAGTGATATTTTGCAGTCATATGAATTTACTTTTTTAGTGTAGACGCATTCTCACTTGTTTTACTTTATATTGGCAATGTTCTGAGACCAGCCTACTACGCAGGAGATATTATAGTGCACAAGTATGCGCGCAAACAGGTGCACTCCCTATTCCCACACTCTCATAGTCCGATGGGACGGTAGACTGACTCGACCGGAGAGAGATCAGGCGCAGGACCAACGGCTTACTGTGCCTTCCAGCGCTTTTAGCATATGCGAATCTGTGTAATAGGTTGGGCCAAAGTCATTAATCGATTAATAATCGATACGTAACCGATATGATGTAATATCGATTTTTGTGAGTACCTTTTAAATAATTTTCCTGTTACATTTGTAATGAATGCATCGTAAGAAACTTTTGATAACTTTTATTTAACAAAGTGAGTTTTTGTAGCATAAAAGACGCTTATTTTACATGTTAGTTGTATGTGGATGCATGTTAAACTATTTATGATAAGGTTAAGGAAATAAAATGATTTAAATTTGATTTTTTATTTTTTACTTGGGCATCCCGGGGCTACCTATCCTTTTCGTCGGGATAAAAAGCCTATGTCTATCTAGGTTGTGAGCTACCTTTGTACCATTTTTTTCGAAATTGGTCCAGCCGTTTGAGCGTGGAGAGGTAACAAACATTCAAACACTGCCACAAACTTGCGCCTTTATAATATTGGTGTGAAGTGTGGTGTATATTTACTCACCCGTAGTTAGGTCACTACAACGCCTGGTAATCAATGCTCAATACGTACCTATAAGAGAATAAGCCTTTGCCCTGCATTGAATTATAGGCTGTTATTATTATTTAAGACTAGCTGCGTCCCGCTACATTTTTTCGGGATAAAAAGTAGCCTTAAAAAGTACCTCCATATGAAATTTCAATAAAATCCATTCAGTAGTTTTTACGTGAAAGAGTAACAAACATCCACGTAAGAAGGTGCCTACATCATTGACACGATGAGAAGTAGTAGCACGGAGTCTGGATTTAGCCCCGATTCATGGCAATAGGCTAGGCTATTACGTTGGGAATAAGTCCCAACGTAATAGCCTAGCCTATTGCCACATACACATAACATAACTGGCGAAAAGTGGGTCTAGGTACCTAGACCTACCTACTACGGGCAATACTGGTGTGATGCTATATGTTATGGATCAACGAACAATCTATCTTATTTGTTATGCACTTGAAACTGTTCATAATATTTACTGAAGATCTTATAATAGTAGGTCAGTGTTGCAAGCATTTAACACAGATCATAGACAAAGGAGGAAAATGTTGCCCGATTTATAAATACTCGACAATCCAGTCATAACAGACGACTACAATATATAGATAAAGTCTTTTACTATCTATTTTATAAATATTGAGTGTGGGATTTATAGTTAGGACTTCCTGTGCTTGTAATTATCATAATATATTGTAAAGTAGGTACTAGTTTCGCAGAAAGGGTAAATATAACATATTTCCATTTTTTTTTTTTTTAAAAACGTCGCCCCACACTAGGAATTTCTTCTCCTGTGTCGTGGGTGAGTTTCACAAACATGAAATATCACATTTATTCGTACACCCAGACTCGAGACAAACATCTGTGGTTCGCACAAAGTTTTGCCCCGTGCGGGAATCGAACCCGCAACCCTCAGCGCAGCAGTCCAATCGCTTAGCCACTGCGCTAATCAGGTCGTCATTTAGAACAGTATTTTATTTTGCCTTCCTTTGGTTGCCCATAAGATAATAATAACAGCCTATAACTAACACGCAGGGCAAAGGCCTCTTCATCACCACGCTAGCTCACTGCGGGTGTGCGAATAAATATAATACATGTAATATAACATAACATCACGCCTGTATTCTCCAAAGCGGTAGATAAAGGTGCACATATTGTATAGGTATACCCACATTTCGTCAGTTATGTTTTTTAGGTCCCAATGTAATAGGGAGCGAGCCTATTGCCATCAACCGGGCACAAATCCAGACTCCGTTGGCAATAACCCAGTATCACTTTGCCCGACCCGGGATTCGAACCTCGTGTTCAGCAGTCGCGCTTAGCAACCACTAGACCAACGAGGCAGACATGTAAGATAAAGTTTAATAACCTTGTACTACTACTTTTGTTTATCATTTACATTCGGCCGGCAAGGCACTGTTCATCGCATTTAGTTTGGGTCATCGAAATAATTAACAGGTTACCCAGGCACTAATTGTAATGGATATTTGAAAAATGATAGTCACGAGCTGGATTCAAACTGAGCTACCGTATCACCGCTCATCATCATCATCCGCCGGAAGACGTCCACTGTTGAACATTAAGGCCTCCTTAGAACGCCGCAATGAACAACAAACTTGCCAATTGCATCCACCGGTTTCCCGTCGCTGCTCGCGCCCATCTAATTTCGACAAGGTCGCGGTTTCAAATTAGAATCCTGCTTGCGTCTATCATTTTACTTTCGTATAATGTCAAACAAACCAGCAACTACATGAATCGTGTCTATAATTCTTGAGACAACGACGCCATATTCATATAAAAAGCTGTAAACATTAGTGTCGGGGTCACTAAACAGCTGTATAAGCCCAACGTTGATAGGTATAACGTCGTATATGCATGCAACGTCTGTAAGTAAGGCGAGCAGCCTCTCTGCCCATCACCGGGTCATTTCCTGCGCCTTTTTAGTTTTACTTCGTACACTGATGTAGAATACTGGAATTGCTAGTTCAGATTTTTTGTTTACTTGTAATAAAATCTACCTATAAACATAACATCACGCCTGTATTCCCCGAAGGAGTACGCAGAGGTGCATATATAGTATACCCATATTTCGTCAGCTATGTTTTTTAGGTCCCAATGTTAGGGGCGAGCCTATTGCCATCAACCGGGCACAAATCCAGACTCCGTGCTGCTACTGAGAATTATCTAACAAAAAAACCCAGTAACACCCAGGATTCGAACCCAGAACCTCGTGCTCAGCAGTCGCGCTTAGCAACCACTAGACCAACAAGGCAGTCCGTTATGTTGTTTAAAAATTGGAGAACCTAATTATTGGATAAGTAATGAATATGATCGCTGTGCGCCGTCTACACGTAATAATTTTAAGGCCTATGGGCTATGGCTTATCCAGTAACATAGATCAGTGTTGCCAGTTGAGCGTTGTGCTCATTACGGAGGTACAGAGAATTCATTCTGCCGGGAAATTGTAGGGTTTTGCGCGGTAACCCCTTGCTCACGATATTAAACCAAAGAAATCTTACAAATCTGTTCCGAATTTAATTAAGGACTCTCTGTGTCACTGCTGTTGAGGTGTAGGCAGAGTTGTAGAAGGTTTGATTTTATAATAATACTAGCAGCTGCGCCCCGCGGTGTTACCCGCTACGTTTTTGAGATAAAAAGTAGCCTATGTGTTAATGTAGGACGTCAGCTACTTCCATATGAAATTTCATCAAAATCGGTCTAGCCGTTTGAGCGTGAAGAGGTAACAAACACACTAACAAACTTTTGCCTTTATTATATTAGTGTGTGTGATAGATACCTTTTTAAATTTATATATTAGTGTAATAACATATAATTTTAAAGCAGGACAGTCTAAAATGTGGAAGCGAGACGCGGCTACGTGCAGTGCAATGCGACGTCTCGCTTCCACAACGTAAACAGTCCTACGACAGTGACACGATGGCTCAGTTGGCAGAGCGGCGCCACGGTCGGCGAAAGTCGCGGGTTAGAGTGCCGCTCTTGTCCATAATTTTTCAAGTTTATTTTATCAATGTAGATTTAAGCTTAGCATGGGCATGCAAAAATGACATAAAAAGTCATGTAAACAGTCCTACTTAAGAGTTCATGGTATGGGGGCTGTAAACCCCGAAGGCTGTTCAGGGATGAAGGGAATATTTGACTTCTTTATAATCATTATGAAGGCCACTCCCTGCGCAGACGTAAATCGCCGCTACATAACATCACGCCTGTATTCCCCGAAGCGGTAGGCATAGGTGCACATATAGTACACCCACATTTCGCCAGTTATGTTTTAGGTCCCAATGTAATAGGGGGCGAGCCTATTGCCATCAACCGGGCACAAATCCAGACTCCGTGCTGCTACTGAGAATTACCTAGTGGAAAACCGCAGTAACACTTTGCCAGACCGGGGATTCGAACCCAGGACCTCGTGCTCAGCAGTCGCGCTCAGCAACCACTAGACCAACGAGGCAGTCGCCGCTTCAGGACACATCTACTACGGTGTCCTGTGATGGTGTGCCATGTCGGTAACATGTGTACGTTTATGCAGACCCTTTACGATAATCTACAATGAAGCCGTGAGATTAATTATTGCTACAATGGTTCATATTGTATTAAATAGTTTATAATTAACCTACAGTATTGATAATATAGAAAATTATATTGCGTTAGCTTGTAGCTGTTTCACTACTGGGTACTATTTTCTCATGAAGAAACGGGTATTTGACATCATCATTGTCTTCGTTTTCTTTGTGGAGTAGTTTCTTTGTTGTAAGCCAATAGTATGACATTTTAAAGTCAACATCCAGGGTTCACCGGACGTAGATACATTGATATCATCATCCGTGAAGATCCTCTACCTAAGACTGGCCGCCATGACCGAAATTCGGTCAAGAGAACATAATATTATTATCACTACATAACATCACGCCTGTATTCCCCGAAGGGGTAGGCAGAGGTGCACATACAGTACACCCACATTTCGCCAGTTATGTTTTTAGGTCCCAATGTAATAGGGGGCGAGGCTATTGCCATCAACCGGGCACAAATCCAGACTCCGTGCTGCCACTGAGAATTTCCTACTAGGAAAACCCAGTAACACTTTTTATCACTAATAATATTATAAAGTCTTATTCTTGTAATAACTTAGTTCTGTATATTCTTAGACAATTAGGTATTTAACAAGTCCGTACTGAATTATTTATTTAGATGATTTATACACCAAACCCTTGTCAGTTGCGACTCGACTCCAGCAAGGAATTATATTTAAACTGAATATAAACCTATTTAGTGTCATTAACATGTTGAGAATAGGGGTAAGGGAATTCATAAGTACCTCGCACATCAGTACCTCGTAAATAAAAAAGTTACCATAATCGTCAATAAAAACGGTTAATAAAAAATACGCGCCGAATACACAACAACCTTATTTTTCTGTCGCTTAAATAGGAAAATCCGTTAAAAATCCCATTCAGTTGTTTGTTTCTTTTGTTTGGGACCGATTTTGAGTAACCTAAGCTACTTTTAAATACAAAAATGCGGCAGAACGGGTTGCATTCAAAACAAAGGGAATGCAAATAACATACATACATAAAGTCACGCCTGTTTCCCAGAGGGGTAGGCAGAGACCACGGATTTCCATTTGCTACGATCTTGGCATACTTCTTTCGCCTCATTCACACGCATCACAATCCATATTATGTAAAGTTATAGAAACAATTGTCACTTTGATTCCTAACTAGCTGCGCCTCGCGGTGTTACCCGCTACAATTTTTCGGGATAAAAAGTAGCCTATGTATTAATCCAGGATGTCAGTTACCTCCATATGAAATTTCATTAAAATCCGTCAAGCCGTTTGCGCGTGAAGAGGTAACAAACACACTCACAAACTTTCGCCTTTATAATATTAGTGTGATTGACTCTAGAATTCAACCCAAAACCTTACGCTTATACACCCGGAGCGACACCTCCAATCCACCCCGATATTGTTTTACAAATAAATGTAAAAATCATTAGACACATCAAAGAATTCCTTTCGCTCGGATGTGATTGGATCAAACCTACTTCGTCCCTTTAGAGCCGTCTGTACGTGAGAAACATACGGAGAAACATTGCGTTTTTCTTTTGAATATGAGAGATAAAGAAGTAGCTTGTCACTTTAGTATTAAAAGGTTTTCCCTAGTATACAGTCAGGTATTTCTTTTATACGTCCCGCTATGTGGGCTAATCATTTATTTAGTTCCCTTTTATGCCTGAATGTAGGTGCGAATGATAAAACCATGATTCCCTAGGTAGGCAGATATGAGTATCTATATTTCAAAGAGTTTTTATTCTATGTTATGATTACTTATTCTAAATTCAAGTTCAGTTGATATTAAATAGAAAGTGTATGCTCATAAGACATTGTGAGAAAGCCAGCACACCTGACAGATTTTTCATCGATGTATAAAGTGACGTCAGAGGCCTACAGGCGGTTTAAACTCACCAGGTTGTTCATCAACCATACGATAAGTAGAAGATAGGTACTCTTGATATATTTGCCCTGCAGTGGGACAGTTATCATCATCACCATCTTCAGGCTATCACGTCGTGATCCAATCTTTTCCATTCTATATACTTTATAAACTTCTTAACTTTAAAAAAAAATACGTTAATTTTAAAAATATATTTTTAACACAAGCTTTGAAACCAGCTATGCTCAAGTTACTAGTGAAGATTGATTAAACAAGCCCAATACCGTGGGCTGGCCTCATTTCGTCACAAAGTTCCTATGACCATCTTCTGACTCATCAGATCAGCTCAGAAGTACCATAATATTGTATTGTCACCAAACCTATTTAAGTATGCAAAATTTCATTTCAATCGGATGTCAAAAAGTGCTTCCAATTTAGATTGCAAGATTTGTCCTAAACAAACTCACATACAAACATACATTGTTAGTTAAATTTGCTTGTAAAAATAGTAGGATAGATACAAACTGTGTAAAATTTCAAGTGATAGGTAAAACTAAAATTTCAACCACACATTTTAACATTTCGCGCAATACGATGGAAATATAATATACTAGCTGCGCCCCGCGGTGTTACCCGCGACATTTTTTCGGGATAAAAAGTGGCCTATATGTTAATCCAGGGTATAACCTATCTACATACCAAATTATAACCAAATCGGTCCAGCCGTTTATGCGTGAAAGAGTAACAAACATCCACACATCCATACATCCATACTCACAAACTTTCACATTTATAATATTAAGTAGGATTTCAGTAGTAAAATAATTGATTGCACTCATTGCATTCCCAGGACGTCTGTCATGCATCAGTATGATCGTAGAGGTACATTCCCTTAGGAAATTACCCGGGATACGTGTTGAATAGTGGAATATTATTGTTATAGCTTTTACTGTCAGCTGTGGTTATAGGTACCTACTTACTTATACAATTTAATAAGCTCGTGGCTACCATGCAGATCATTCGATTTGTCCATCTGACCGCGGTCAGTCTTTTGATGGGCGACCGTTTTCATTAAGAACCCCCCCTGCTTCGGAAGGCACGTTAAGCCGTAGGGGTTAAAGTAATTGGGTTTTCCTATAGGTAATTTAACAGCACGAAGTCTGGGATTGTGCCTGTTAATGGCAATAGGCTCGCCCCCTATTGCATTGGAAGCTTCGCGAAACCTAAATATATTGTTATCCTTTTGACGAATATAGTCGTAAGGTTAGGTCACACTAGTTGAAGGCGAAAGTGTATGTGTTTGTTTGTATATTTGTTATCTCTTCACGCTCAAACGGCTGTACCAATTTTGATTAAATTAGGTATAGAGGTAGCTGACACTCTGGATTTACAGATAGGTTCACTTTTATCCCGAAAACATGTAGCGGGTAACACCGCCGGGCACAGCTAGTGGTTGATATACCAGAAATGATCCGTTGTCGGAACTTTATGATTACTGAATGATGTCCGAACAGCGATAATACTAGTCGACTAGCCATAAAGATATTGAAGCTAATAAATCAACTGGGTAACAATAAACATCACTTATAAATTATCTACTACGTCTGATAACAGGCAAATTAATTTAATATTAGTTTATAGGAATATTCCTCATGTTTTACGGCAGTATTAATAACTATAGGATCTATTACCACGTGGGTGTTATGTGAAACTTATGTATACTTGAGCAAAATATCTCTGCCTACCGTTTCGGAAAATATGATTCTTTGTGATCAGCCCCTTTACCATGAAGTCTTGAAGCAGGACAGAACGTTGTGGAAGCGAGACGCCGTATAACACTGCACGTAGCGTTGTCCCGTTTTCACAACTTAAAGTAGTTTATGGTAGGCAGGTGTTTACTCAGACCAAATTATAAACAAGTTGATTTTTAATATCTATGTGTATATAAGTCGACTGATATTTCTACTGTTATAATAATAATATTTATATCTTTCTCCTCACAGTACAAGTTACATGGTAAATAAGTTACAGTTCGTAAGTCTTGCCCAGTGTATGCGAGGAGCTGGTGTCCATTATAGGTGTATACCTGTGTTACGGATCACCAGGCCCTCACCCCACGGTAATCAGGTTTAACATATTGTTCTGAAACTTAAGAATAGTGAGTTCATTATAGTGTGGGGCGACAGTTGTAATCTTACAAAATACAAAAACATAGCCTCTTTTCATACATTTTAATTTGAGAGTTAAACTGCCCAGACTTTTTGTCTACATAGAGAAATAAATATATAATTAACAAACAGCAGTGGTAGCCGGGTGGTATGACGTAACATAAATCGTTATTCCATGGCATAAAAAACCGCTTGTCAACGATATTAGGGCTGCTAGTAGAGAACTAGACGTTTTCGTTATACAGGTTGGGAGAAAAAAACATTTTTATTACCCTGATAGCCGAGTGCTATGACCGTTGGACAGTCAAAGGTCGCCAGCTCAAATCCCGGCACGCACCAACGTCTTTTTGAATGCATGTGCGTACTATAAATTAGTTATCAGTTGCTAAAACAGTGAAGGAAATTATCGTACGGAAACCGGCACACCTGAGAAATTTTTCAACGGTGTGTATAGCCATGTCAGAGGCACAGGCGGTTTACACTCTGACCCAACGTTGTTCATCTACCATACGATAAGAAGGAATTTACAAACACATCTTATATAGTCCGTATCAGCTTTTTATTTGTAAGATCGCAGTATTATCTATCGCACAGTTGTCTAGAACAAATGCCTCGTTGGTCTAGTGGTCGCTAAGCACGACTGCTGAGCACGAGGTCCTGGGTTCGGATCCCGGGTCGGGCAAAGTGTTACTGGGTTTTTCCATTAGGTAATTCTTAGTAGCAGCACGGAGTCTGGATTTGTGCCCGGTTGATGGCAATAGGCTCGCCCCCTATTACATTGGGACCTAAGAACATAACTGGCGAAATGTGGGTGTACTATATGTGCACCTCTGCCTACCCCTTCGGGGAATACAGGCGTGATGTTATGTGTTATGTTGTGTCTAGAACAATATGTGTTTCTGCAGCTCTATAGGTATATATAGTATACACAACTTAATGCGATGCACTAAACTATACTCCTACAACTCGTTTGTAATACAAACCTCAAGTTTCATAGCCCCCATTCAGTTTGTCTTGCTGTCTAGGCCTGCGGCTATCAGAGGGAACCAAGAATCAAAATGCCAGCCTACTATGGCACATGCCTTTGTTCTTATAGGGAAGAGTGAGCAATTGAGTATTGATCACTTGGCTCACGGGTTGGTGATAATACATACCTCGTTTCTTCCATCCTTATACCAAAAAATATGAGAATTCATTCTGTATATAGGTATTAGATATTTAATATTTATTTTATAGCCTGTTTTGTTTCCCATTGTTAGGCAAAGGCCTTCTCTTTTTCCAAAACAGATTCTTACCACGTGCGTCCCGCATATTTTTTTTAAATTTATTTATTTATCTACAATACATTCACCATTTTTACAGGTACCCAATATAACAATGTAGCCGCAGATAAAAATTATAATATATAATTGTATATAAAAATCATAAATATTTGAAAAATATAGTATTAAGGACAAGGAATGGATAACATCACGCGTTTCTTATTAGTAGTAGGCAGAGTTGTATCTGAAACTACATTTCTGAATTATTTTTATAACAATTAAAGAAAAAATGTTACAAAACCTGGTTCAGTGTCACATAACGCCATCCCTCTCGGCTCATCGGCAGAGCATCGGATATCTGATGTCCTAGTAACACAATCCTTACTGCACGAGGGGGACGGCAGAAATAATAACATTTTATGAACACCATCTGAATACTGGCAATGGGGTGAGCAGTAATATTGGTTACGAAACAGCTTGTTGAATGAGAATGCTAGATAGAGAAGTTAGATGTTATGAGTTTAGTAGATAATGGTGCTAGAGATATTAACTGATCTTACTTGCATACTAACTGATCTGAACATTGTATACCTACAATATTTTATCGTATGGTTGATGAACAACCTGGTGTCAGAGTTTAAACCGCCTGTAGGCCTCTGACTTTACACACCGTTGAAGAATCTCTCGATGTGCCGGTTTCCTCACGACGTTTTCCTTCACCGTTTATTGCAACTGATTACTAATTTATACGCACATGAATTCGAAAAGACATTGGTGCGTGCCGGGGTTTGAACCTGCAACCGTTGACTTAGCAGTCCAACGGTCCTACCGCTAGGCATTCAGTGCTCTTATGGTATACAGGTAGGGTAGAAAGGGTAACTCTGCCTACCACACTGGGAAACAGGCGTGTCTTTATGTATGTATGTATGCCAACAATTTTTGAATCTACATTTCAGATAATTTAAATAGTATGGTGCTGAATATACAGTATATCTACACACATACATTGGACCACAATTTTCACCACTTTGTATACCAATAAGCTCTCGGATAAAACTACAAAGGCTTATTTATCCCTACTAATATTATAAACGCGAAAGTTTGTAAGTATGGATGGATGTTTGTTACTCTTTCACGTAAAACTACTGAATGGATTTTAATGAAATTTCATGTGGAGGTAGCTGACACTCTGGATTAACACATAGGCTACTTTTTATCCCGAAAAAATGTAGCGGGTAACACCGCGGGGCGCAGCTAGTCTGTAATAAATACAGGTAGTTATTGTTTATTAGTTTCAAGTAGTTTAGTGTGCCCTATATCAGGATAGAATACCACTACACTTGGGCACCTTTATCTTTTTATCAAACGGTTATTGGTTAACGTGCGGTCAGTTATCTTATTTATATTGAACATTACCTGCGCCCCGTGGTGTTTCCTGCTACAATTATTCGGAATAAAAAGTAGCCTATGTCTTAATCAAGGGTGTCAGCTACCTCCATATGAATTTCATCAAAATCGGTTGAGCCGTTTGAGCGTGGAGAGGTAACAAACATACAAACACACTCACAAACGTTCGCCTTTATAATATTAGTGTGATTATTTTCTGTTGAAATAATCTATAGTGAGGGCTAATTATCTGTCCAGATTACACTTGTTCAGCTATCAATAACTATGTCTTTGTCTGCCACCTCCCTCTGCCAACCCTTGATGGTTACGATTTCCAATTAATAATCAGGTAATTATAATAAAAATAGGAAAAACCGTATCAAAAACAGGTGTCGATTGTCCCCCAAAATGGCATGGTTCGGTAAAACTATCGATAAAAATCGATTATCTCCTAAATTCGAGTTATTATATTATCCATCAAACAAAAACAAACTTTATAACTATTGTACTAAGTTCAAATTTGATTGTGCGTATTCCAAATTTTTGGATATATTGTCAAGCTATATAACACTCTGTAGAATTATTAATAAAGTATAAAATTGAATGGTTTTCCTTTTTGTGTGTTTCTTTACAAATCTCCCGCCAGTACGCTCCACACCAATTTGCTTTATTTCATGCTACTAATGATTTCGCTCTTGTTATTATAGTATAGATATCTATTTATTTTATAAAGTAGGCCACAACTAATGATATTATGAAGAAAAGTGATCTATAAATAAAAAAATAAATACAATCACCTATACTTTATTTTGAAATAAAACTAGGTTCACGGATTTTATAGAGGTTTTAATAGATTTTTTAGTTCCGACATTTCGAATCCTTTACAGCATTCATGGTTACGGGCAGACTGAGGTGTTCAACGTCTAATTTGAACAATTACTATCAACTACCTTAAAAAAAAAAAACCGCGATAAAATCCGTAAACATAGGTTTATTTCAATGTCTATTATTGGATTAAGTGATAGAAATCATTCTAGTTTATTTTTTATTTCCTTTAATGACACGGTGTACAACAATTACTATTAAAAGGATATAAAACGATATTATCTTATATATAAAATTCTCGTGTCACAATGTTCGTTCCCGTACTCCTCCGAAACGGCTAGACCGATTCTCATGAAATTTTCTGAGCATATTGAGTAGGTCTGAGAATCGGCCAACATCTATTTTTCATACCCCGGGTCAGCTAGTAGGAATATAAAAACACAAAATAACTCAAATATAAATTAAAAAATATATTGAAAATATATCTACTTTATAAGCTACCTCAAAGCTAGAATATCATAACTAAACACTCAAGATTAATTAGTGTAATTCTAATTTATGTAATCATACTCGTGATCCTACAAACTATGAATAAAGTTTTGTGGGTCGACTTTTTTAATTAAAACATAACATAACATAAACATAACATCACGCCTGTATTCCCCGAAGGGGTAGGCAGAGGTGCACATATAGTACACCCACATTTCGCCAGTTATGTTTTAGGTCCCAATGTAATAGGGGGCGAGCCTATTGCCATCAACCGGGCACAAATCCAGACTCCGTGCTGTTACTGAGAATTACCTAATGGAAAAACCCAGTAACACTTTGCCCGACCCGGGATTCGAACCCAGGACCTCGTGCTCAGCAGTCGCGCTTAGCAGCCACTAGACCAATGAGGCAGTCCTTTTTAATTAAAAGTTAGAATGTAATTTATAATTATTATCTAGTATATATACCGGCTGTGCTCACGTCGATATTCGGGAATGCCCGACTAGTCTCGGACCCTAACCTGCTAATGAATAAGGGCTCCCAAACGGCTGGACCGAATTTGATATCGATTTTAATCGATCACCAGTGTGAATTTAGGATAATCTATTTAGCAGTTAGAATTTTTTTTTTACTTTGTCTCGAGCAACAATCGATCCTGCGACCCTAAGCGCAGCAGTCCAATCGTCCACTGTGGTGAGTTTTGTGATGGGTAACCGTTTTCACTTATCGGGACCGGGGAAGGCACGTTAAGCCATTGGTCCTGCGCCTGAGCTCTCTCCGGTCGTGTCGGTCTACCGTCCCATCGGACTATGAGAGTGAGGGAATAGGGAGTGCACATGTGTTTGCGCGCATACTTGTGTATTATAATATCTCCTGCGTAGTTGGCTAGTCTTGCCAGCTAGGCCGCCGTGACCGAACTGGTCAGGAGAACATTACATTAGTACTAGCTGCATACTAGATAATCTATAGTTTACGTATAAAACAAAATATTACAGTAACTTATTACTTTAGGCGAAACGCAACCGTGATTTCAAATTATAGTTATCAACGCAACGAGATCAGAGATCAAAAAAGATCGTCTTGCTAAACTGTAAATAAATAAAAACCAACATCAATCAATCATTTATTTAGTATAACACGGGTGTATAACATAACATCACGCCTGTATTCCTCGAAGGTGTAGGCAGAGGTGCACATATAGTACACCCACATTCCGCCAGTTATGTTTAGGTCCCAATGCAATAGAGGGCGAGCCTATTGCCATCAACCGGACACAAATCCAGACTTCTGCTACTGAGGATCACCTAATGGAAGACATAGCTTAACATAACATCACGCCTGTATTCCTCGAAGGGGTAGGCAGAGGTGCACATATAGTACACCCACATTCCGCCAGTTATGTTTTAGGTCCCAATGTAATAGGGGGCGAGCCTATTGCCATCACCGGGCACAAATCCAGAAAGCTGCTACTGAGAATCACCTAATAGAAGACATAACATTATGTCATAACATCACGCCTGTATTCCTCAAAGAAGTAGGCAGAGTTGCACATATAGTACACCCACATTCCGCCAGTTATGTTATAACTCCCAATGTAATAGAGGGCGAGCCTATTGCCATCAACCGGACACAAATCCAGGCTACTGCTACGGAGAATCACCTAATGGAAAAACCCAGTAACATTTATCCGGACCTGTAATTACAACGGAAAACCTCAAACCGCATCTCTATCGTAAACTAGCTTTAAGTGTTAGGTACGGGAGCTGTTATATCTATTTACTTTAATTCCGAAGCCTAAACCCCCGGAAATATTATTACGATATAATTATTAATTATTTACGCAAGACCCAGCCAACGTGGCTTTTAATTAAGTCCCTCAGATATTGGCGATACACCGTGACTTAATTAAAACTTGGCGGCAAAAAACCTTCGCAATTTGCATAAGTCTTTTTAGTTTTTGATGGAAATTGAATTTAGTTTAAAGTGTGGATGGAGGTAGGTTTTAATTGGAAAATTGGTGATGTTATTTTAACCAATTAACAAGCGTACTTATTTTCCATTAGTATAGGTGAACCTATCGACGAAACAAATAGAAATCCGTGCGTTATCTTTTAATTATTATATTTAATTAATATATAAAAGAGACCTTGACCCCTGAGTTTGTTTCGGCATTTCTTCTCAGAGGTAGTCAGTTAGGAAATGCCGATGCCATCTACATTTAAAAAAAATGACGTGTAAAAGTGTTTTTTTGAAACCTACTTGCTAAATAAAAATCGTGTATAGAATCAGTTTAGTACAAGCTAATTAGGTCTTCAAATTATACCTATATAGCATATAAAATAAATCAATCACAAATACAATCAATTGATGTACAAAGATATAAAAATAGTCCAACAATCTCTTATCAATTGAAACAGGGCGTTATTGGACGTCGTGACTAGCATTCCTTGCTTCTATTTTGAACTAGCCTCAGCCTGCGACTTTGTGTGGACAATTTTTCGTGTTTCCTGGAATAAAGTACCTTATATCTACCCTAAAGATCCATCACACTAATATTATAAAAACGAAAGTTTGTGATCGTGTTTGTATGTTTTTGTTACCTCTTCACGCTCAAACGGCTAGACCGATTTTGATGAAATTTCATATGGAGGTAGCTGACACCCTAGATCAACACATAGGCTTTTATCCCGAAAAATGTAGCGGGTAGCACCGTGGGGCGCAGCTAGTTTTAAATATTGGTGAAAGAATTTTGGAAGTCGGATGGATAGTATCGAAGTTATTTCTCAAACGTTAACATACAAACTTCACCTCTTTATAATATTGTATTGAAGTATATTATTTTGTAAGTATAACGGTAACTAGTTTCCGCCCCCAAATAAGTTCACGGGGAGAATTTTGTGACGTATTTTCCGGCTTACAATGAAGTCAAGGTGTTTCCAATATATCCATGCATAGATAGAATATATGACTGCCTCGTTGGTTTAGTGGTCGGTAAGCGCGACTGTAGAGCATGGGCTCCCGGGTTCGAATCCCAGGTCGGACAAAGTAGTACTGGGTTTTTCCATTAGGTAATTCTCAGTAATTCTTTCCGGCCTAGAATTCACCACCCCCTTTCCTCCCGTGGGTGTCGTAAGAGGCGACTAAAGGAAAAATCATAAGACAGGCAGTAGCGTCTTCTATAATGTTACCACAAATACTGCGATCCTCAAGCCGCTTGCCAAGCGTTATGACAGCCTCTCCCTTTACCTAAACGGAGGCCTATGTTCAACACTAGACATCTTGCGGACGATGATGATGATGAATTCTCAGTAGCAGCTTGGTGTCTGGAGCTGTGTTCGGTAGATAGTAATAGGCTTGCCTAA
The DNA here is from genome assembly GCA_946251915.1 of Abrostola triplasia. NCBI lineage: Eukaryota > Metazoa > Arthropoda > Insecta > Lepidoptera > Noctuidae > Abrostola > Abrostola triplasia. The sequence goes on along the minus strand of OX276440.1, from coordinate 9,397,863 downwards.
TACCCTAGGGACCAGCACCATCTCTAGCATACTTACACAAATATTTGCGATAACAAAACGCGGCAACAATAACACTTCAAAGACAGACGTATAAAACGAAATTGTGCTCTATTTCAATTAAAGTAGAGTTGATAATGCATTGAGGTTAGTATTACTAGGTTTTTAATATAGCAATAAGATCTGTTTTGTATCGCACGGAGTGGTTAGTAATACAATGTTTGGTAATATCCTGTATGGTAGTCTAGTCACGACTGAAGCGTTGGGAAATAGTCAATCTTCTGCCGTGTCGATGGTCACACTATTAGCTCATGCTGTGACTAACAGATGAGCTCCTCAGCAGTTTTTACTTAGTTCACTGCCCTAATTTCACGGGACGATCAACTAAGGACGACTCTCATGATGCTGGTAATAATCTGCTACGCTAAGGGTTGCGGGTTCGATTCCCGCACGGGGCAAAACTTTGTGCGTACCACAGATGTTTGTCCCGAGTCTGGGTGTTTGTGTTTGTGATATTTCATGTTTGTGAAACGCACCCACGATACAGGAGAAATTCCTAGTGTGGGGCGACGTTTTTTTAAAAAAAAAAAAATCTTCACTGATAAATACTGATGGGCTCGGAGAGGTTCTGCAAAAGAGGGAGGAGTATCTAACCGAGGAGCGTGTATGAGGAATGTGATGCGTGTGAATGTGGCGAAAGAAGTATGCCAGGATCGTAGTAAATGGAAATTCATGGCCTCTGCCTACCACTAGGAAACAGGCGTAACGTTATACATATATACAGAACAGTTATAATACAGACATAAAGGTGTATGTTTTTTTTAATGTCACACCATACTAGGAATTTCTCTTGTAGCGTGGGTGCGTTTCACAACATGAAATATCACATAAAAACCCAGACTCGGACAATCATCGGATCGCACAAGTTTTTGTACCGTCGGGTAATCAAACCTTAAGCGCAGCAGTAGCGCTTAGCCACTGCGGTAATCAGGCCGTTGCCATTGATAGGTAGTTAAATAGTCTTGAGCTTCTGAATATCTCATGGACATAATGACATTACGACATACAGTTAATACAATGCACGTATACTAATGTTCTCCTGAATAATAAACGGTCACAGCGGCCTATCTCAGCTAAGACTAGCAGGCCTAGCCAACACGCGAAAATATTATAACAACATAAACATAACATCACGCCTGTATTCCTCGAAGGGGTAGGCAGAGGTGCACATATAGTACACCCACATTTCGCCAGTTATGTGTTTAGGTCCCAATGTAATAGGGGGCGAGCCTATTGCCATCAACCGGGCACAAATCCAGACTCCTGAAGATATTATAGTGCACAAGTATACGCGCAAACACAGGTGCAATCCTTACTCCCTCACTCTCATAGGTACGTCCGGGGCTCCCTGAGCGGTCCACCTCGTTACCATCCTCGTTGATGACAATGTCTACTCCAAGACCTATTTTCATGTGGCAATTATCTCCACTGCCTCGTTGGTCTATTGGTTGCTAAGCACGAGATCCTGGGTTCGAATCCCAAAGTGTTACTGGGTTTTTCCATTAGGTAATTTTCAGTAACAGCACGGAGTCTGGAATTGTGCCCGGTTGATGGCAATAGGCTCGCCCCCTATTACATTGGGAACTAAAACATAACTGGTGAAATGTGGGTGTACTATATGTGCACCTCTGCCTACCCCTTCGGGGTATATAGGCGTGATATTATGTTAATTATCTCCACAAACTCACACATTTGTTCAACAGTGGACGTCTTCCGGCTGATGATGATTACCCACACATTTGACAGGCTCGTAGGCACGTGGCTGCTCTATGTGTGCCATCTGACCATTTTCACATAACGAGACCCTTCAAATTCTGATGAGACAGGCCCTTCAAATTCTCGTGAATATTACCTCCACAAGAGCCCATAAATAAACACATGAAATCGTATCAAAAGGCTATTACTTTGGCCGGCAGATGACAAGGCCGCTGACCCTAGTTCGTTACTGATGAAGCAAGGTATTGGAGACGGTTGTCACACGAGTTTCCTCAAGTAGCCTTGAGTTGCAGACGGGCGGGCGAAGCTGATACTAATAGCGCTGTGTCCGTCCCGTTATCAGTACAATCAAATTTCACTTTTAAAATGGTGGAAGTAAGGTTGGCTTTTGCAAAACTATGTGACTTTTGAGCATGGACTTTTGATTGGACTACTCTTTATCTACGAAGAATAAGATAAATAGTATGGAAGATGTACTAAAATTATGTTTTAAAATCTCTGCCTACCACTTCTTTATAGGTGTGACTTTAGGTATGTTTATTATGTTCGGACGACTCTCTTTCCTCCCGTGGGTATCCTAATAGGCGACTAAGGGACAATCCAGAAGATGGGCAGCAGCGTCTTCTGTAACTCCACCACCAATACTGCGATTTCCAAGTCGCTTGGCAAGCGTGGGGATTATGGCAACCCTCCCCTCCACCGTCTATAAAGGGGAAGCCTTTATTCAGCAGTGGCCGTCTTCCGGTTGATGATGATATACATATAGTCCAAGTTTGGCCAAAAATGCAAGTGCTAAAATATTTCCTCACAATAAAATGGAATGAACCTCAACCGAAGAGCGTGTATGAGGAATGTGATGCGTGTAAATGAAGCAAAGAAGTATGCCAGGATCGTAGCAAATGGAAATCCATGGTCTCTGCCTACCCCTCACGGAAACAGGCGTGACTTTATGTATGTATGTATTTAAAATGGAATGGTACACCGACCTTGGCATCACAAAGTTGTTTTATAAGCACGCAGAATGATATATAAGTAAATCATTATGGTATGTATAGTTTTAAAAACTTTATCAAAATATATTTTTACACGTAATTTGTATCTGATTAAAAACAAAACCCTATTTACAACGGATAAAAACAGTAAACATAAAAACGCAGCGTTTAAACGCCCGTTTCTACATAAAGTTGCACCGATAATTGAAGATTTCACGGCGCTGTCTCCGCGTTCAGGCAACGTTAACAATAGTATGGATGCGACGTTTAACTATTTGGATGTTTATTTGATAATGTTTAGAGGATTTTTAAAGCATTTTTATTGTATTAGAGGCGTGTGTTTATTTATTTATTGTTTATTAATTTATTTATAATACTGGGAAGGATATTATATTCTAGGCTTGAGAACGGTGTCTATTTATACTTTCTAACCATGTCAGTCCATACTAAGTTTTTGGAAATCCATCATTACTAATAAATGAAAATTTTGTCTTTTTGTTTCTTATCCTGATCTTCTTCTTCGTGACTAAGACAGGTGTCCATAGAATATTTATCAACCATACTATAAGAAGGTCGTAAGTCTAAAAGACCTAGTCAAAAAAGTCAGATTTTGTGCCGTTTTTGTTAAATTAATCATTTCTATCAAAAGCGCAATATGCATCGTGTAGTTCTAGTTTATTGACGTTTCTCAAGTAAGTATTACAGTATTTGTGCAATAAAAACAATTAAGAGCCGAGAAAAATTGGATTATTGCATGCTCATGGCTAGTAATAATATTCAAACTGTTTATATTGTAACCAAGTTTGTTGCTTTCTCCCCGAATATATATACCTACTTATTTATTTTATTTTGTTTAAAACCGTCGCCCCACACTAGGAATTCCTGTATCGCGGGTGCGTTTCACAAACATGAAATATCACATACACAAACACCCAGACTCGGGACAAACATCAGTGGTTCGCACAAAGTTTTGCTCCGTGCAGGAATCAAACCCGCAACCCTTAGCGCAGCAGTCCAATCGCTTAGCCACTGGGCTAATCAGGTCGTCAATTGAAAAGTTTTCGAAATTTTGGATACTATCTGAATAATTATTTACTATATACGCCAGTTTTACTCACGTGTGTATTCGGGAATGCCCGACTAGTTTTGGACTCGATCTCACATGAGCTGGTTACGCGGCAGAGTCGCGAACCAAACCCGGTGTATAAATAAAGCAAATAATAAGGACTCACGAAAGTTATTATAGCAAAATATCTGAAGAATTTTAATTAAACAATTGTAATTTTCTGAGGAGAAAGATGGTTAAAAATTACGATCATCTCTACTTTACAATTAAGCGCTGACATGTAATGGTGTTAAACGGCAAATAAATAGAGCAAGACGTAAGGTAACACACCCTGGATGTTAAACAGGTGACAACTAAAATATTGATTCAAATCAAAATGATTTACTAGTCGACAAAGAAAGGCTAAATCTAAATTTCAGATTGCTGATGATACAGCTATTCAAGATGATGGTAGAGAACTGCTTCCTATCCCCGACAAAGCCAACAAAAGAGGCGTAGAGTTCCAAGGAATCCTATTGCTAACTGGCTAATTATCATCGTATTCATATCGATCATACCTGGATTTATCTCGTTAATCAATAGCCATTGGAAAAAACCATAGCTTTTATCCTATAGAGCATGTTTTATATCCACAACTTAATAATAGTAGAATAAGATCATGTTATTGTATGCATCAGTTCATTTTACTATTATGAATAAAAGAGACAGTGATTGTCGATAATAATATTGCAGTCTACTGCATTATGCATTATGACGACAGAGCTATTGACCATAACAATCTATTCAATCGATCTAAGAACTAAGGCAGATCCATACAATTCTTCACTAACTATAGTTATCGGTAGCGAAGAGAATCGTTTTTCAAACAATATAAATAATAGTAGTTTTAACTGACACACACAGTTGGCCGCGCGCAGCCGTCGGACAATCACCTCGGTGCAGTGATCCAATCAAGTTATGCTTCAATAGACACGGAAAAATGATAGCATTACAGCTAACACTAATTTTACTAGTAATAAGTACCAACGCGGTTAGTATAGGGAATGTGAGTGAGCAAAATGTGACGAAACGTGAAGCTAACTTAGGTGATCTGTTCCCTGACTGGGTGCCGTTCAAAAACAAACACGGTGAAGAACTTGGAGAGTTCGTTCAGGTAAAGAAATCTAAGCCAAAGAAACGGTTAGCGCCGCCTGTTAACTTCATACTGAGAGCAGTAGCTGAACCAGAAGGGGATGATTACTTTGAGAAAGGACAAGGTGAGAGTGACAGTGATGACTATTACGAAAAGAAGGAATGGTCAGACACGAACAGGCCAGCACAGTCTATAGAAAGCCCTAAAACAGTTAATCACACTGAAATATCCGAAATAGACGGTGTTGTTAACATAATAACTAGACGAAGACCAAATCCAGTAGTAGAAGCACTTAAAAAAGCTAAACAAAGAGAAGACGCTGAAGATATTAGAGAAAAGGAAGACAGACTGCCGCCTGTGATTAAGGAAACCAGTGATCAACAGAAAACTGTAGCTAAGAAACGTCATGAACACAGGTATGAAGACGACATTGATTACGAAGAAAGTAATGCTGAAAAACTCAAACCAGAAACAGCCGAAGAAGACCAAAGTGAGCAGGAAGCGAAAAAAACAAGTATTTTAGATAGCGTTGACGAACTTAAGGAGCGTCACGCTAAAGAACAGGTAGCTATATCAGAGAAGGTGAAAGAAGAAGAAATATACAAAGAAGAACACGAAAGAGAGAAGATTCAAGCGCAGCTCTCTATAGACGAAAGCGATAAATATGATGACAAAACGAAGGCCAAGAAAGGTTTCCTAGACTACGAAGATTATGAGAATAAAGAAAGTTCTCTAGAAGAAAAGTACAAAATGACCCCCGAGAGAACGACAACATCGACAACTACACGCTTCCCAAAACGAACAAACAAATACAAGGGGAAGAAAGATAAGACAGTAGAAAGTGGCAAACTCTCTGTCTTCAAGAACCCTCAACTCTACATAGTGTATGATGACAGCGAAGAAACTACAACAGTCAAGTCGAGAGCAAGACCGCCAAAAACGAAAACAAGTAAAAACGAAAAGTTCTCAGCGAAATACACTTCGACGCCTTCCATTCTAGATGATGCTGAACGGATATCACTAGTCCCAGAAGAGAGTGACGGGAAAGAAGGAGAACCAACCCTATTCTTCCCTAAAAAGAGGAAAGGAAACAAGAAACGTAAGAGCAAGTCTTCAACCGCATCAGACTCTTCGGCCGAAGAAACTGGAGATGATAAGAAAACTAAATATACGGCCATATTGACTGATACGACAGGTTCAGACACTATTGTAGTTGATACCACCGCTGAAGGTGGACCGACAGGCAGCGATCATGCACAATCCAATACTAATGGGGTGACGGATGCTGTACCCGCGTCGACACATCACAAGGAAGATAAGAAGGCCGAGGATTATCATCGAGAAAAGGGTAAGTGACATACTGAATTAGTAATACGCTAAAATTACAAACATTGATTCAGATGTTAGCACTAAAAATGCTAGTAATATTTTTTATTCATGACATAGAATCCTAGGTTTCTTACGACTATTTTGTGCACGAAAAATTGTAATTAATACGCACAACATTAAATTCATAAGGGTGAGATTATTCCAAATTAAGTTCCATTAACAAAACGAAGAAATCTCTAATTATTATACAAAACGTTAAAAACAAAACTACATAAAAATATATTTCGGAAATGTTATTTGCGATCGAATTACATTTAGTAATACTATTGATATAAGTGGGGTTGGTTTTTGAACAATATCCAACGCCTTATATGTCAAAAAAAATGTGCCACTAGATTCATGTAGGTGATCTTTTGTAGCCTAAGTTTAAACATGTTACGAGGGTCAAACTGAAAGTTCTTAGAAAATCAAAAACTGATTACATTAGCCAGTTATTAGTTTTATTATATCTTTTCAAAATATTGTCCATTCACGTCAATACACCGCTGCATGCGATGGAACCACTGGGAAAAGCACTTTGCCCACTCGTCTTTAGGGTTCTCTTCAATGGCATCGCGATACGCAGCCACCGCTTCTTCAGCATTCATAAACCGCTTTCCTTTAAGTTTTTCTTTAATTTTTGGATATAAATAAAAATCACAAGAGGCGAGGTCGGGGCTATACGGCGGGTGACCCAGTAATTCAACGTTTGATGTCGCCAAATAGTCGATCGTTCGCTTAGCGGTGTGCGACGAGGCGTTGTCGTGGTGAAGGAGGATCCTACTGCGAGGTCGTTTCTCTCGAACTTTTTCCAAGACAAGTGGCAAACAATTGGTAGTGTACCATTCTGCAGAAACTGTTTTTTGATCCTCTAACACAATTGTTGCGAAATGACCTATCCTTCCAAAGAACGAGGCCACCATTTTTTTTCCCGCACTTCGATCTCTCTTCACTTTAGTTGGCAACCTCTCGAAAGGAAACACCCACTGAGCAGATTGTCTTTTGGTTTCAGGATCATAACAGTAAATCCAGCTTTCGTCACCTGTTAGTATGTCGAACACAGCATTTGAGTCACCTCCGTTAAATCTTTCAATCATTTTACGGCACCAATCCACACGATGGAGTTTTTGAGCCTCAGTCAAATTATGAGGTATCCACCGGGCGCAAAGCTTCCTGACTGCTAAATGTTCGTGGAGGATTTTGTGCACTTGACTCATACCGATGCCTAAGCTTGTCCGAATCTGCTGATAGGTCACTCTTTTGTCAGTCTCTATCATACGCCGCACAACACAGATGTTATCTTCAGTCGTCGCCGTAGAAGGCCGTCCCTCACGTAAATCATCAGTGAGATTAGTGCGACCACGTTTAAACTCATTAAACCAGTTGTAAACTGTCGCACGAGATGGGGCTTCATCGTGAAAGGCCAATCGTAGTCTATCATAACTTTCTTGTTGACTTAAATGACATCGAAAGTCATAAAAAATCATTGCACGAAAATTTTCTCGTGTTAAATTCATGTTGACGTGACACAGACAATTTTCAATTTGCCGCCAAATCGTAAAACAAATGACAAATTAATGAAATATATACTCAGTAATATTGGCAAAGAGTTCTATTTTCAAATTTTAGAATTATTTTTTTATTATATTGTTTATAAGTGGCCAGTTCTAAGAACTTTCAGTTTGACCCTCGTATTATAAGCATTCTTTTTATTTACACCAGACGCTAATAGAGGGGAGTTTGTTAAAGCATGTTAGGGCCTGTTACGTTATTTTTGCCATTCGTAATGACCATTTCTCGCATTACATAGCAGGCCGCGCGCAGCCATCGAACAAAAATGTGTTTTAAAAACAATGTTACGATTTTTGGAATAATATTGTTCTACGTTATGCGTTATTAGTTTCTCCGACTACAACTGTAAACTCTTTATTTTTTGTCTAATTATAAAAAACACAGCATAAAAAATTTAAATGCCATTAAAGTGATATTCCATCTTAACAAAATCTTACATTAATTATCTTTTAGACCACCATAGTTCACGCGACAAAAAATCTTTCGCACTGTCCAGCCTTTAGTTTTATGTTTTACTAGCTGCGCCCCGCTCTGTGTGTGCTACATTTTTCGGTATAAAATGTGTTAATCTAGGGTGTTAGCTACCTCCATACGATTTTTTTTCAAAATGAGTCCAGCCGTTTGATCGTGAAGAAGTAACAAACATACAAACCCACTTAGGCCTTTATAATATTAGTGTGACAACATTCAACCATATTTTTAGACAGCTAAATGGCATATTCCCCCAAAACCGCCCTATACTGATAAAATAAAAATACTTTTCAATGACGCAATTATCGCAGATGCTAAGTTCACAGAAGTATTTCAGCTGACTGGTAAAACTACTATAGAAGACAAATATTTACATGACCTAAATTCATCTGACCTCTATCTAGGCATGAATGGAAGCATGGATAATATTTGCAAACGTTTGAACGATACAGATGAGACTATGTAGGTGACCTAGGTACAAACGACAATGATAGCATTGTCATTTGTACCTAGGACTTACTCGTAGAACTAATAATAAATTATCTCCTAATCCAAACAAAGGTCACAGTAGCCTATGGGCTGATGGGCTAATCACCAGATAATTTTACCAGTATATTTGACGTCTTTTGACATATTTGCTATAGTTACATTAACTGTCAAAATGGAAATTTTATCCTTCGAATATAATATATGATAACTGACGATCGAAATTTTCCGAGTGGTATCCGGTCTAGAATTGACCACCCCCTTTCCTCCCGTGGGTGTCGTAGGAGGCGACTAAGGGAAAATCCAGAAGACGGGCAGCAGCGTCTTTTGTAACTTCACCACCAATACTGTGATCCCCAAGCCGGGACTCACCGTCACCGCCACCCTAAGGGGAAGGCCTTTGTTTAACGGTGGACGTGTTCCGGCTGATGGTGATGACGATCGAAAAGTCAGCCCTAAGCCACCATAGCCATAGTTCAACCTATTGATTATTATGTTTCGCATGACATTAATGAATTGTATCTATCTAAGTATCTACATCATTATCATTCCCATATGAGTTTAGATTCTAAAACATCAAACAACGAGTTTCGTTTCAATGTTTTTCTTTGCTTAGATTTTTTTAAACAAGCATAGACAATGTATGTGGTCTAGTGTTACTATTTAGATTTCTCATTACGATTTCCTGTGACATCGTGGGTCGATATATTTTCTTACATTCTCAGTTAAGATATAAATATTATTTTACTTATTTACCGGTTTTACGTAAACGTAAACGTATTTCAAAATCAGGCATTCTCGAATATTTACGTGTGTAAACTAGCTACCGCCCGCAGCTTCACCCGCGTTAATTCAGATAAATACAAACTACCTACCCATATTCTCACCCCCCCCCCCTAAGAGGGGTGAATCTGAAAAAAAAGTAACCTATGTCCTATCTCGGGTCTTAAACTTTCTACATGCCAAATTTCATCTAAATCCGTCCAGCGGTTTAGTCGTGAAGGCGTAACAGACAGAGTTACTTTCACATTTATAATATTAGTATGGATAATGAGATTATCTAATCAAAGAACAGCAGTAAATGATATTAAACACAACATTGTTTTAATTACCACGCTGCCGACCGCGCGGTGATTGCAATAAATAAATAAACAATACAGAATCTGCCGCAAATTTTCTTCATAAATCATCGTGTGGCTGGCCATTTCCTAATTATATGGGGATCGGTTTCCAGTCTAATCAAATGCAGTTAGATACCAGTATTCTATATGGAGTGGCCCGTGGAGTGCCGAAATAACGCTAGAATAGAACCACCCTATCTCGTCCCGTTGGGTGTTGTAGGAGGCAACAGAGGGAAAATCCAGGAGATGGGCCGCAGAGGCTTTTGTAACTTCAAGCCGCTTGCCAAGATGTGCCATGGGGATTATGGCCCTCCTTAGGGGAGGCCTTTGTTCAATAGATAATGTTTTCCGGCTGATGACGATGATATAGAGTGAGTGCCTATTTCACCTCCACAACCCAAAGCCTGGGTGCTAAGAAACTCCTTAGTTGGATTTATTAAAAGATTTTCGGGCATTTGACAACACTCTTTTAATTAAAAACAATTCTTCCCACACTAGGAATTTCTCCGCTATCTATTCATTTACTCAGACTCGGGATAAAAATTTGCTGATCTCACAAATTTTTGTCCAGCGCGGAAATCGAAACCAGTAATCCAATCGCTTATTTATTGCGCCAATCTGGTCGTCAACGATCAAAACAACAAAAGAGTAAAGTAAGGGCTCAGTTTACAGTCCGAGGTACGGAGTCTCGGTATAATAATGGATGGATACAACAATCAATCGGCCCGTACGGCTAGTTTTTTGTCACGAACTTCTCTTTCTTCCTCGCCCACGAATTTTGTGCCTGATTGATGGCAATAAAATCGACCTATAGTAGGACCTAAAACATAACTGCAATAATGTGGGTGTACCCCACACCTCTGCTACCCCTTCGACGAATACAGGTATCTAAAATATAAAGGTTTTATGGCTCTAGAAACTGACCTAACACAACTAAAGCCTTCGTATAATTTGTAAATTATTTATATTATATGTATATACAAATTACCTTTGTATATATAATTTTAAATTTAAAGTAACTTCGTAAATGTATGCAAGCTTAAAATCCTCTCAGCGTAAACCATAATTCACGCATAAATCGATATTGCAAAAATTGCAATCCGCATAGTGGACAAATTTCATTTTCCGTGGAAAAAAGTTGTTCGTAAAAGTTCACTTTACTTATTTCTATTCGTATCCGACCTTCTGAAATCATCCAATTTACATCTACGAAAATTGTGATACAAAAATGCTACATTTCACCTACCAAAAAGTTTCGGTACCTTATAAAAACTGGCACTCATGCTTGGGTAAAATATTATTTGCTCTCGAAAGATATTTCAGTCCAATTTGAACTTTAGCGGGAAGAAATAGAAGCTGTTTTTTGTTGTTAGTCGATCGGTTTTTGACAAAAAGAGATGTATTAGTTACAAATATACTCTAATTTCTTTGACAAGGTTTTCGTTTCAGAGACGGGTCGTGATGAGACAATATTTTGATAGTTATCCTGACTTATTGACGAAAATATGAAATGTTTTTGGTCATAATGAAGTTTTTTATACAAAGAAACTAAGTCCGTCGTAATCTGATAGTGATTTATTATTGCTATGAACGATTGCTATTGTTTATTATTTGACAGCTATGTTTTACGTAATTGGGTATTTGAAAGGTAGATAAAATTTGCAATAGTATTTTAGGTAGAATTTGTTTAAATAAAACAAAATAACCGCTTCGCTAGTTAGGTCGAACGTGATGCCTGAGTTTGGTTTATAGGTTGAGAAATGTAGACCATAATTTTAGTTACAATTTTGACAATATAAGCTCTTTCATTAAATCATCATCCGGATGTCTTCCACTGTTGGACAAAGGTCTTCCCCTTAGGCAAGGGGGGGGGGAGGGTTGCCATAATCCCCATGCTTGGCAAGCATCCTGACCTAAAAGATAATAAACGATTGTAGTGCCACCTACCAGATCTAGTTTTGCATCCAAACCATCTAAGATACCCACAGAAAAACAAAATCAAAATTGGTCCAGCTGTTCTCGAGTATTCTGCTTAGCAACACGGTAGGCTTCCAAAATCTCTTCTTTCCTTTTTATTTACATGAATTCTAGCCAAAGTATCGTATAATATTGTTTCATTTCACATCTAAATACAAACTGTTTGTCATTTGAATAATAAAAGTAGATACGGTTAAAATTCGTCTGTGGGAGGCCGATTGTCCGAGTTTAGCCCGCAAAGGATTTTATTATCTATAGTGATAAGATGGGATGGGAGCCAAACATTTTGATAACTAAATGCTGGCAAGCTCAAAATTCGTATTTTATAACAAAATGTCCAAAGAGCAAATTGGTAAAATCTAGTAATTCACATTCAAATTCGAAATATGGTACAAATTGGTAAATTTACAAAGTTTTATTATGCGACAATAAAGTAAATTAATGTGATAGCAGAAGGGAAAAAAACAAATTGGGCCAAAAACCTTTGTAGATATTATACTAATTTTAAGTACGTGCTTAGGAAGGCACGCTATGCCATCGGTAGTGCTTCTCTCTCCTGCACTGTCGATTCACAATAATACTTAATTACGATTTAAAACTAATTATACAATATTTTAATCAGCGTGACTGCCTCGTTGGTCTAGTTGTTGCTAAGCGCGACTGCTGAGCACGAGGTCCTGGGTTCGAATCATGGGTCGGGAAGTTTTTGTAATTCTTAGTAGCAGCACGGAGTCTGAATTTGTGCCCGGTTGATGACAATAGGCTCGCCCCCTTTAGGACCTAAAAACATAACTGGCGAAATGTGGGTGTACTGTATGTACACCTCTGCCTACGCCTTCGGGGAATACAGGCGTGATGTTATGTTGTTTATGTTTTATATTTTAATCAGCGTGGAAAAGTATAAAGATTAGTTATTAATGCATCGAATTTCGCGTCACCGTCTGGTATCGTGGCCAAAACACTGGCAACATTGTAACTTCGAATGACATAACATCACGCCACTATTCCCCGAAGGGTGTACAGTACACTCACATTTCCCCAGTTATGTTATACGTCAATGTAATAGGAGGCGAGCGGTAAATGGCAATGTTGTAACTCTTTAATCTCCTATAATATGAAATAAACTATTTGTGGATAACATTTGGTACATTGATTAGACGATCCGATAGGCGCAGTGGCTAAGCGATTGAACTGTTTGGCTAAGGGTTGCCGGTTTAGATTAACGCACGTGACAATAATGATTGTAATCCGAAGATGTTTGTCTCGTGTCTGGGTGTTTATGTATGTATATCATGTTTATGAAACGCACCCACGATACAGGAGAAATTCCCAGTGTGGGCGATGTAATAAAAAAAAACTTAAGTATGAAAAATGCTATAGCGTATTTAAAAAGAATATTACACTGCGCCCACGCTTGATATTTCAAATAGAGAATTTTAAAACTAATAACCAATTTAAATTAAGAACAGAGCTGAATAGTTCTTGTCATAGAAGAGTAGGTCAATAAGGCTTTACTGTTATTGGAGTTAAGATCGTAATAATAAAATAAATGTTGCGTAGGAGTTGCTAAAGTAGTTTGATAGTTGTTCTGCGTTATTTGTATTTCAATTGTTGTTATAGTTAACCATTATTTAATCGGCTTTTAGTTATTTAGGTCGGTTAAAACGTAACAAATTAACAATAAGACTCAACTACACAGAGAAATCTACAAGTAGGTATGTCTGTAATTTTTTTTGATGCTTGATGATAATTGATGGAAAAAAATCGTAAAAACTACATCGTTGTTATTGTTCCCAATAAGTCAAGCGTTTGACGCACTGTGCAAGTAATATTTACTGCCCACTGGACCGTTTTATTGTATCTTTGGTCAAAATTAACCGGTTACCTGTAAAACATATTTTTTGATAGGCTTCCAAACGACTCATTGGCCTTTTGAATTGGCCTTTTTATTTTCATCGGTTGGCTCTTGGATGGGTGACCAAACATTAACATAAAAAAATAAAATATACTCACGCCTATTTCCTAGAGGCGTAGCAGAGCCCACGGCTAGGCTCGCCCCTATAACATCTGTTTCGGACCTACAAGTGGTGAACTGTGGGTGTACTCTAGGCTACATATAGAGGGGAGGTGGGTTTGTTTGTGCATGTGGTGACCACCGGGGTGGTTTTAGTAAAAGTAGAAATCCCACACTCCCCGGCCCCTACCCCCACAGGGGCCGGTAGCCTTTTATTTTGCCGCAGATAATATTCAGATAACTCGATACAAATGCAATGCTTTTACAATAAATAGATATCAGCTCATCACAAAGAGAATAATTGCATTTCAATAGGGATTGTACGCGTTGATTACGTAATATTTCATCTGTATTGTTGTTGTTTTATCTGTGTTGTGTGTACTTTTATTCTATACACAAACATACACAAGACTGCCTCTAATATTCGACGAAGTTATGCGTTGATCTAATATTAGACAAAGCGTTAGCCGAGTGGTATGACCGTCGACTGTGAATTCAAATAGACATTGGTACGTGTCGGGGTTGGAACTTTTGACTTGACAGTCCAAAAGGCCTATCAAGTGGTTATCATTACGTTGTCTATTAGATCATAGTTTCAAAACACTCACCAATATCTTATTGAATTAATTTTTTACCCACTGTTCAACAAATAAGAGTCGCAATAGACATAACATAACATAACATCACGCCTGTATTTCCCGAAGGGGCAGGTGTAGGCAGAGGTGCACATAATATAGTACACCCACATTTCGCCAGTTATATTTTAAGGACCCAATGTAATAGGGGGCGAGCCTATTGCCATCAACCGGGCACAAAACCAGACTCCGTGCTGCTACTGAGAATTACGTAATGGAAAACCGAATAACACTTTACCCGACCCGGGATTCGAACCCAGGACCTCGTGCTCAGCAGTCGCGCTTAGCGACCACTAGACCAACGAGGCAGTCGCAATAGATTCTCTATATAATTGGATTTGTACCATTAAGTTTGAAGCGTAAACGTTGGGTATTGTACCTAAAAAACTATTATTTTGGATCAAGTTACTCTAGCAGATAAAAAAGTGTGAAATTTCAATTTGTCCGTCTGTCAATTCGTGTATAAATCGTAAGATTCTTTGTAATTCCGAAATAAGGAAAGCAATTTGTTAGTTTAAGAATAAAGGCGTGAAGTGACGTATAAACGAAACATCACGCCTGTATTCTCCGCAGGTATAGGCAGAGTTGCGAAGGTATTTACTCACATTTCACCGGTAATATTGTAGGTCCTAATGTTACAAAA
Source organism: Abrostola triplasia (assembly GCA_946251915.1). Taxonomy (NCBI): domain Eukaryota; kingdom Metazoa; phylum Arthropoda; class Insecta; order Lepidoptera; family Noctuidae; genus Abrostola; species Abrostola triplasia. Next base: position 9,382,613 of record OX276440.1, on the reverse strand, counting down.
AGTGAACCTATTAATCGAGCACTTGACGCCTTGATTGGCGCTGTGGCTAAGCGATTGGACTGCTGCGCTAAGGGTTGTGGGTTCGATTCGCAAGGGACAAAACTTTTAACGATCCGCTGATGTTTGTCCTGAGTCCGGGTGTTTGTGTATGTGATATTTCATGTTTGTGAGACGCATGACACAGGAAACATTTCTAGTGTTGGGCGACGTTTTTAAAAAAGATACAATAACTGCGAGAGGAAAACGGACTTCGTAAGAAAGATCATCTATTCCAAGACTTACCCAATAACCCAATAACATTGCCTGACCAGGAAATGGTACTCAAGACCAGATCTCATCCATCCTAAGGTTGTCTGTAGAGATCGCCTAGTGGGATAAGACCGCCCATTGTACATTATCTAAATACTGTAGGTACTTATTGAAATAAAACTAGGTTTACGGATTTTATCGCGGTTTTTTAATTGATTTTTGATCCCGACGTTTCGAATCCTTTACAACATTCATGGTTACGGGCAGACTGTACTTATGTTTATTTTTGGTGTACAATAGGGAATCTATCTTATCTCATCGTTTACGGTTGTAACTACTAGACCAATAAGGCAGTTACAATAGGACGTGTCAAAATCGTGCTCTCTCGCAATCTGTTAATTCGTTTGGGTGGTATCTTGTAACCATATAGAAAATGCTCTGAATCGGTTAATCTTACGAAATATCACTTGTTGCTTTACTCGATTTTATGCTATCGAATGATTGGTGCAGAACAAATCACTTGTTTATCTTGTCGATGTTTCGTGTTCTTTAAGTAGTGCCGTGTCGACATTCATTTGTGTACATTGCAGATGACGGGCCTGTTGGTCTAGTGGTTAGAGACCCTGACTGCTATACCGGAGGTCGTGGGTTCGATTCCCACCCGGGACAAATGTTTGTGTGATGAGCACGATCATTTGTTCGGTGTCTGGGTGTAATTTATCTGTAATATGTATATATTTAGAAATATATAAGTATGTTTATCAGTTGTCTGGTTACCGACACAAGCTCTGCTTAGCTTGGGATCAGACAACCGTGTGTGAGATGTCCCGGAATATTATCATTATTATTATTAGTTTGGATAACGATAAAAGGATGCTCGAACTGAGATCAGTTCAGATGAAAGAGATCTTTCATCTCTCGTAAGAGAAGTGGTGTTAGTAAGGGGTCATTAACTACTACCGTAATTCGGCTTGAATCGTGCCTTAGGGGTGAACTTTGAAACTGATTTGAACATTAACATTAGACTGTCTCGTTGGTCTAGTGGTTGTTAAACGCGACTGCTGAGCACGAGGTCCTGGGTTTGAAACCTGGATCGGGCAAAGAGTTACTGGGTTTTTCCATTAGGGAATTCTTAGTAGCAGCACGGAGTCTGGATTTGTGCCCGGTTGATGGCAATAGACACGCCCCCTATTACATTGGGACCTAAAAACATAACTGGCGAAATGTGGGCAAGTCTATTGCCATCAACAAGATCGATAATCCAGACTCCAGACGCGCGTCCGCGTCCAGTTAGATTACGTCAGTGATGTTACTTAGGTGTGAATATTGGGTACTACCCAAAGTACCCAATCTCTTACAGAATACAAGACCTACACAATAGAGAGCAAGCCGAATTGTTTTATGGGCATATTTCTAAACCCGGATATAATAATAATGATCCAATAACTAAGAACTCACGCACGACCGTCGCGTTGCCAAAGATTAATGAACCAATTAAAAAAATAAAATAATGTAAAGAGTAGGTAAATGTATATACTGGCATGTAACATTAAGTACACACTACACTTTTAAAATTTAATTGATTTAGTTTTCAAGTTAGAGATTTTAAAAAAGGTTTTATACAAAATTTTATTAGCTTTCTTTAAAACTATATATATATATATACTTAAACTATACATTAGTAACATTTATCGAAGTTTTTATTTTAGTCCTTTTTATTTCCTTAAAAAGTTATTGCACTTTTAAATTTTATTGTATAGGTAAACACCCGCACACCCGCTACATTTTTTCGGGACAAAAAGCCTGTAATATATACTGCCTAACCGAAAATATATACTGACAACATAACCAAATGCAATGATCGGCATTGCCAAACAGTCGTCAGTTTTGCGTCAGAATAGTCGGCAAGACTCATATTTGGCCTATCTTTAATATTTATAAGTTACTAGCTGCGCCCCGCGGTGTTACCCGCTACATTTTTTCGGGACAAAAGCCTGCGTTAATCCAGGCTGTCAGCTACCTCCATGTGAAATTTCATTCAAATCGGTCTAGCCGTTAGAGCGTGAAGCGGTAACAAACATACAAACACTTACAAACTTTCGCCTTTATAATATTAGTGTGATAATATTTGTTAAATAGGTATTTTTTTGTCTAGCCTAGATTGTTTCCCACAGGCAAAGGCCTCTCCCCGACTTTACAATTCCCCCTATTCTATTATATTACATTGGTAATACTAATTTAAACACTTCTTTTCTTTAAAAGCATTAAAACTAGGTGTTCTAAGATTAAAGGGAACATGCTGCTTTGGTTAGAAAAAATGGTAAAGTTAAAAAAAATATCAAAATCATTTATCTCTCTTCTCACCCCATTTTCTGATACAGGCGTGATGGTAGGTATAAACAAATTGAATATAAAGTAAACATCTTACAAAGTTTGTTGGTAAAGGATCGGTACAAAATCATTATTTGTATCATCAAAGGGAAATCCGTTATTTAAATTAGAACCTTACGCAACGCGTTTATTCAGATCCGGAATCTTCCAGAATTTTCCGGATTTTATCTTTATTGCATTTATTGACTGCCTCGTTGGTCTAGTGGTTGCTAAGCGCGACTGCTGTGCATGAGGTCCTGGGTTCGAATCCCGGTTCGGGCAGTGTTACTGGGTTTTTCCATTGGGTAATTCTCAGTAGCAGCTCGGAGTCTGGATTTGTGCCCTGGTTGATTGCTGTAGGCTCGCCCCCTATTACATTGGGACCTATATATTGGGTGAAAATAATGTGGGTGCCGCCTTCGTCTATATTAGGACCAATGACATTTGGCGAATAAATATATGCATCGTGAAATGTTTCATGGTATCTAAGGGGTTTGCAGGCTTGTATCCAAAGTAATAGGTTCTAACCAAGGCCAGTAAAATCCTTAATTACTTTAACTAACAACTAATTAAGCATTTCGATAGATGGCAGTCCCTTCTTCCTCCATTTCGTGGTAAACAGAAGTGGTACAAATTCATATTTTAGCAAACAGATAATGTATTCAGAGGCAGGTAAAGTTTTTACCCTGTCATCTGACACTTAAGGAAGGGGGAAATAAAAGCCATTATTTATTCATAAGTAGGGTAAAAGAAATAAGGTGAAACATATATACTTCTATCTTACTATAATACATCTTATCTATACCCATACAAATCCATATCCATACTTCCACATTAATATTATAAATGTGAACGTCACTCTTTCTGTCTGTTATCCCTTCACGACTAAACCGCTGAACGGATTTTGATGAAATTTGGCATGTAGAACGTTTAAGACTCGAGAAAGAACATACTTAACGCGAGCGAAGCCGCGGGCAAAAGCTTGTAATATATAAAAATCAATTACTGTTCGTTAGTCTCGCTAAAACTCGAGAACGGCTGGACCGATTTGGCTAATTTTGGTCTTGAAATATTCGTAAGAGTCAGAGAAGGTTTAAACGGTGAGAAGGCGGTATGAAGTTCGACGGGTCAGCTAGTATATTATAAAAATTACTTCCTATTTACCTTGGTCACGGCATCACGCAGAAACGGCTGAACCAATTTCGCAAATTCTTTTTTTGTTGTGTTTGTTGTCTGGAGAAGGTTCTTTATAAAAAGAAGAGTTCCGTGCTACTACTGAGCATTACCTTATGGAAAAACCCAGTAGCACTTTGCCTGATCCGGGATTCGAACCCAAGACCACTACCTCAGCAGTCGCACTTACCGACCACAAGACCAACGAGGCAAATCATTCATTTTTTACATTCATATTCCGACGTTCCACGGCTGATGCACAACGCCAATTTTTTTAAAGCGATGGTAGATCTAATTTCGTATTTAACCAATCATATCAGCGCTAACATCTTGCCACATTTCCTACTTTCAATCTAATACAAATACTATTTCATAATGAACACCCAGACGTCGGCGTTGGTACCTCATCACAGTTACTTGCGCAATTCCGTCATGCTGCCTGAGCATCGACAATTCCTCTGATCGATGACAAAACAAATTGATTTCAGTACCGCAAATTAAAAGAAATGAGAAAGATTATTGTTTGTTTGATGTTTGACAATTGCGGCGCGGTTCAGGGTTCGATCCCGGATGTCTGCGGTGTCGTAATTTGATGGCGGTTGGTGTGATTTGATTAGTTTGTTTGATGTCCGGTTGGTACAAATTTTGGGTTTATTATGGTTTACCGTGTAGATAACTGAAGTCATTTTATCTTGTATTAATAATCAATAATAATTGTACCATTTTATAATCATTTCTTAAATAATAATGATTAGGCAATAATTACTATGGTAATCATGAAAAAATTCTAGAACCTTTATTCATTTATATATCATGCTAATTATACAAATATACATATCACATGCATTGCCAACGAAAATGAGGAGTTAAGGGGGACGTTGAAGAGCAAATTTGTATAGTTCTCTGCTTTATAAAATTACAGATAAAAAGAAAGAAAGGAAATAATTTATTTCCGACGCAATAGTAAGAACCTCAAGTACAAATTGTAATAGGTCCCCAACTTAGCATAATGCTGCCGCTGGATAGATAGATAGCTGTAGCCCTAATAGAACTTCTATGCCTAATGGCATTGAGTCCGCCTTTGTACAAATGTGCATTAAGTATAAATAAATAAACTTCAAAATACAATTAATTACTCGAAGACGAGGCGACTACAAAAGCAGAAAAAAATCGAAAGAATTCGTATGCATCACCTCCACACAAAATAGCCAGCAAACCGAGTAAAATGTTGATCATTTTAAACAAATTAACCTTCAATGAGAGCCAAACAAAACGGTTAATCGGCCGTAACAATTGGAATGCCATCATCAATCCCATTGAAAACGAAAGTGAGTGAAAGTTATACAAAATCAATTAGATTCTAACAATTTTACTATAATAAATAACTTTCGTGAGTGTTATCCATATTATTTACTGTATACTATTACTAGTTTCGAACTCGAACAGAGCCCTTATTCATGAGCTGGTTACGCGGTAGAGTCGCGAGCCGAAATGATAAATAATATAGATTCTAACAGTTTATGACGCGAACTAAAGGCGGATATGCATCTGCTTCACATGACGTTAACGTTCTTCTTATCGTATGGTTGATGAACAACCTGGTGTCAGAGTTTAAACCACCTGTAGGCCACTGACATGGCTTTACACACCGTTGAAAAATCTCTCAGGTGTGCCGGTTTCCTCACGATGTTTTCCTTCACTGTTTTAGCAACTGATAACTTATTTACAATACGCACATGGATTCGAAAAGATATTGATGCGTGCTAGGGTTCCGACTCGCTACCTTTGACTTGGCAGTTCAACGGTCATACTACTCGGTTATCAGGGCAATAAAAAAAATGTTTTCTACTTGCCCGAAGCGTGAATCGAACCCAGGACCTCATGCACAGCAATCGCGCTTAGCAATCACTCGGCCAACGAGGCAGTCATGGCTTTAATCGTGGTTTTGACTGTGATGGTGGTAAAACCCATGGAGAATATTCGATGGGTTATATAAAGGCTAGTGATCGGAAAGCGCGACCGCTAAGCGTGAAGTTCACGGGTTCATTATCCGGGTTGGGCAGAGTTATGGACTTTGACTATAAGGTAATTCTCTGTTGCAGCATGGAGCCTGCCTCGTTGGTCTAGTGGTCGCTAAGTGTGACTGCTGAACATGAGGGTTTGAATCCCGGGTCGGGCAAAGTATTACTGGGTTTTTCCATTAGGTAAATCTTAATAGCAGCATGGAGTCTGGATTTGTGCCCGGTTCTTGGTAAAAGGCTCGCCCCCTATTTCATTGGGAGTTATTAAATGGGTGGGTGTACTATAGGTACGCCTCTGCCTACCCCTTCGGGGAATACAGGCGTGATGTTATGTAGTATGTAGCATGGAGTCTAAATTTGTGCTTTAGTTATCATTGGCTCTTGTCTTCTTTCATTGATGTCTTAGAACGGTTAAGAAATGGTCTCAATTTAAATAGGTACTTTCAGTTTTTTATCCACAGTCGGTGAAAGATCAATAACCTCACGTACTTATTCAATAAGGCTGAATCTAGCACAGTAGGTGTCTAAATAACATTGAAGTGTCCGTTTGTAATATCTTATTTATATAGATAATGTCGAGCTCTTTAATGTCACTCCTACAATCAGTCAAAAGCACTGGCTTATTTTTTACATAGATAAAAAATATTTATTTATTTATTTAACCAACTTACATTAACACAATTGTAAACATATAAGTTCTAGGTTAAGATACAATATATATCAACATATTTATACTACGGAAAATACTTATTATTATTATTTATTTTTTTTAAAAACGTCGCCCCACACTAGGAATTTCTCCTGTGTCGTGGGTGCGTTTCACAAACATGAAATATCACATACACAAACATCCAGACTCGGGACAAACATCTGTGGGTCGCACAAAGTTTTGCCCCGTGCGGGAATCGAACCCGCAACCCTTAGCGCAGCAGTCCAATCGCTTAGCCATTGCGCTAATCAGGTCGTCGTAATTATTTCTTAAAGTTAATGAATAGTGCTGGGTGTAGCAATACTTTCAAGGTAACGACGAGCTGGGAATCTCGGTTCCGTATTTGAAAATAAGTCAGCTGATTCGTCATACAAAAGTGTATTATTTATAGGAGTTAGTGATATATTAAATATATTCAAAAATAGATTAGTATTAATAGTAATAGGTAACGGTGGGCCGTTTTCTTTGGCTAGTCTTTATGGGAGGTTTTAACCATAGTCGCCAAGCTGAGCAGGCGGTTTAGCAACTGCAGTATGGTGCCTTGTTGGTCTAGTGGTTGCTAAGCGCGACTGCTGTGCACGAGGTCCTGGGTTCGAATCCCGGGTCGGGCAAAGTGTTACTGGGTTTTTCCATTAGGTAATTCTCAGTAGCAGCACGGAGTCTGGATTTGTGCCCGGCTGATGGCAATAGGCTCGCCCCCTATTACATTGGGACCTAAAAACATAACTGGCGAAATGTGGGTGTACTATATGTGCACCTCTGCCTACCCCTTCGGGGAATACAGGCGTGATGTTATGTTATGTATGGTGAACGATACCTACACAGGGGAACGCTGCTGCCCATTCCCTGGAAATATCCCTTAGTCGCTTACGACACCCACGGGAGAAGGGGGTGGTTATAAACAAAATGAAATCTAAAATATAACAGTTGACGGACATTTTTCCTCGAGTAAATCCAGGGTTAAAATCAGTAGATAATATTCAATTTAAGATAAAACTTGGCAATGTTAAAAAGGCTGTGCGATATACTTACACAATACAGTTATAACAGAAGTTTAACTGTATCCGTTAGTAAATACATACATACATACATAAAGTCACGCCTGTTTCCCTGAGGGGTAGACAGAGACCACGGATTTCCATTTGCGATCCTGGCATACTTCTTTTGCTTCATTCACACGCATCACATTCCTCATACACGCTCTTCGGTTGAGGGTACTCCTGACTTGCCCTAAATAAATAATGCCTATAAATATGCAGTGTTATAAAAAAACGTTTATTATGTACATTTTTTTTAAATGTTGCCACACTCGGAATTCCTCCTGTATCGTGGGTGTTTTTAGGTCCCAATAGGGGCGAGCCTATTGCCATCAACCGGGCACAAATCCAGACTCCGTGCTGCCACTGAGAATTACCAATTGTAACAGCCCAGTAACACTTTGCCCGACCCGGGATTCGAACCCAGGATCTCCTGCTCAGCAGTCGCGCTTAGCAACCACTAGACCAACGAGGCAGTCCTGAACCAATTATGTCATTATTCAATGCGAACCAATTAGGTGAAATGAAAAGAAAAAAAAAGTGAACCTTCTTTATCTTTTCTGTATATTATTTATCTTCTGTGGGCGCCACAGTGCAATTGAATTGCGTCTCCAGCACCGTCATAGTCGGCGAGTCCCACTGAACATTTTATTTTTATTTCTTCGTGAAAAATGTGGTATTTATCATGAACGATTATACTTCGCAGAACTGTTGATGATATAAAATAAAGTTTTCCCCTAGACAAGTGGCAAAATGCTAATGCAAAATGCAAAATGCACAGAATCACACTTCTCACTAATATTATAAACGCGAAAGTTTGTGTGTGTTTGTTACCTCTTCACGCTCAAACGGCTAGACCGATTTTTATGAAATTTCGTATGGAGGTAGTTGACACCCTGGATTAACACAAAGGCTACTTTTTATCCCGAAAAAATGTAGGGTAACACCGCGGGGCAAGCTAGTATATAATAGTACTGATGTAGTGTGGGGATGACATAATATCTCGAGCTCGACTATGTCATCGATGACATACGTCAGACCCATATTTTGTCATTCTATTCGTCAAACGTTTTGCCACTTGTCTATGGGGCTGGATTCGAACTTGTGTGTGTATTTTTTGATGGTAGGTTAAAAAATAACATAATGAAATCTCTTTCCTCTTGAAGAAATTAAAACTAGCATTCGGTTATTCACATAACACGTGACATCACGCCTGTATTCCCTAAAGGCATAGGCAGGGGTCTATAGAACACCTACATTTCGCTAGTTATGTTGGTCCCAATGTAATACGGGGCGAGCCTATTGCTATTAACCGGGCACAAATTCAGACACTGTGCTGCTACTGAGAATGACCTAATAGAAAAACCCAGTAACGAATCACCTGACCCGGGATTCGAACTTAGGACCTCTTTGCTCTGTAGTCACGCTTAGCGACCACTAGACTAACGAGGCAGTCTCTCCTATACATAACTTGTATCATATTTGGTTGGTGAACCTGGTGTCAGATTATAAACCGCCTGTAGGCCTCTGACATGGCTTTACACACTGTTGAAACCTCTCAGGTGTGCCGGTTTCCTCACGATGTTTTCCTTCACTGTTTAATGCAACTGATAACTAAATACGCACATGAATTCGAAAAGACATTGGTGCGTGCCGGGGTTTGGTGTTGCGGCCTTTGACTTGGCAGTCCAACGGTCATATCACTCGTTTAACAGTGCTTTTTTAAATATCTACAAACTTTGTATGCCTGGCCTGCTAGACACGTTACAATTGGATTGCGTCCGCCGTACTCGCCGGCTTCCCACATTTAATTTATCTGCCACAAAGGATAAAATGTTGGGAAAATAGAAAACTCTCCCTTATATCCAGCTAAATAATAACGTGAATTTTTGTAAGATACCTGTGTTCCAAACACGTTACATAACATAACATCACGCCTGTATTCCCCGAAGGGGTAGGCAGAAGTGCACATATAGTACACCCACATTTGGTCAGTTATGTTTTAGGTCCCAATGTAATAGGGGGCGAGCCTATTGCCATCAACCGAGCCCAAATCCAGACTCCGTGCTGCTACTGAGAATTACCTAATGGAAAAACCCAGTAACACTTTTCCTAACCCGGGATTCGAACCCAGGACATCGTGCTCAGCAGTCGTGCTTATAACCGAAAAAATTCGGAAAATTGTTGTTTAACTTCACCGATTTTAGCAATTGATAACTAATTTATAGTACGCACATGAATTCGAAAAGACATTGGTGCGTAGAGTTTGAACTTGCGACCTTTGGCTTGGCAGTTCAACGGTCATACCGCTCAGCGACCACTGCTATCACGGTAAACAGCTAGAAATAAAAAAACTACAACTATTGAATGAGATGGTTTATAATAATGCTTTTATCTACATCAATGTTAATTAAAATATTACAATGGCGGTCGTATTGCTAGAAGCTATCCAGATAAATAATGAGTCTTTATTTTATTATGTTTAAAAATAAAGTATCAGATCGGATGATCAGAGATTTTGCTGGCGGGTTATATTGGATCACTAGCTGCGCCCCGCGAGGTTACCCGCTACATTTTTCCGGGATAAAAGTAGCCTATGTGTTAAACCAGGGTGTCAGCTGCCTCCATATGAAATTTCATTAAAATCCATTCAGTAGTTTTTACGTGAAAGAGTAACAAACGTCCATCCATACTTACAAACTTTCGCGTTTATAATATTAGTAGACTCGGGATTCAAACCCGAGACCTCGTGTTCAATGAGGCAGTCTCTATCTCAGACGAAGTATATGAACTACTTGGATCCTATATCTATGGTCTCTATATTTAATTATTTGTATACTTATGGAGGTTAATACTCGCTGTCACCACTTACGTATGCAAATCTGATCACCAAGTTCTCGAGATATTTCGAATGACGTCAGTAATTCACCGATATGGCACAAATTATAATACAAATACTTTAATCAATTTGATTGGAAAGCGGTAGCTTGAAATCTTAATTTAAAAGTGCTTGAAGTATTAGGGTTCCGCGTACCTTTGCAGAATAAACAGAAGCATGCAAAGGTTCCGTAGCCGTTGAGTAAATTAAGATATCTTTGGTTTAATTGAATTGCATACAGATTCAAGTCATGGTTATAACCATAAGCTCTCTTATAAAAATTGTTAATGTTATTTTTGCTTGTGGCAATTGAGTCAGGTTGCCAATTATTCTATACTAGCTTTTGCTCGAGACTTCGTCCGCGTGGAGTTATGACTTCCGTCAGAATTTGGGTTTTTTTCAGATTTTTTTTTTTATAATTTTTTTTGGGTATTTCCAAAAATCCTCTCTTAGTGGTAGCCTACTCCTCCCAACAAACACACATGCCAAATTCCAGCTCTTTACGATCAGTAGTTTCGGCTGTGCGTTGTCTGTCAGTCAGTCAGTAACGGAAGAGTTTTATATATATAGATAATATTAAATATTATTCTGACAGAGTCGAGTTGGAAGGCAACGTTTGTCACGGGAATTTTTGATACATCATTCTATAAAAAAATAAAGATGGCTGCTATAGTTTAATATTATTTTCAGTGATTTTAGAGAGAGTTAAACAATGGATTAAAATATATCTGTCACTTTCGTTTGCATGTCAAAGAATAGAGATGTCAATAGAGTTAAGAGTGGGTAACTTAAAACACATTTTAGTATCGTTTTTAAGTAGGTAAAATGGAAGGTTTTTATTTCATACATGCAGAGTTTAAGAAGTTAGCTAAAAACTGTTCAAGTGATGATCCCAAAAATAATCATCAAAATTGGTCAAGCCGTTTAGGAGATGAATTATTACCGACATGCTAACAAAATTACATTTTTTTGACTCTACAAAAGAGCTCTTACCAAAGGCCAAGTATAGCATTTAGATTGCTTACCAAGAGTTTATTTTTTGTTATTTATCTTCACCATGTAACTCAGTTCATAATAATTGTTATATTAACGCTATCTATTCAACAGGTGGCGGCAGAGAGCATCACTCAGAGCATGAAGAACACCACAGCGAGGAAGGAAAGAAAGCCTATGAGGTAAGAAATAAATTGGACTTGATCTCCTTCAATATAGTTTAAAGATTACTATAATTTAACGAATTGGCATATCCATGAATTAATACATTCATGACTGGTTTTGTATTACTATTTGGATCTAGATAACAGTCATATTCTAAGTTAAATTTCATGAGTAAAGAACGTAGAATAAACCTGAATTGTACAAACAAAAAGAAGAGGTATTTCTTGTATGAATAGAACATAATTTCCCTTGAGTAATTTCATCTTAACCAAAGCCCTCTCACGAATCACTAGCGAGTCAGTTTGCGTCACTGATGACGTCAGTTGTTTGGAGGTAGTGAAAAATGCCTAAGAGGCGGCTGTCAAACTAAAATATGACGTCATTGCACGCTCGTGTCAATTCTCAAAGTTTTCCAGAAACTTGGGAGTTATAGAAGAATGCTTTTGCCTAGCAGTGGAAGACAATTTTTCTTTTTGAAAGACTATGGTAGGGAAAATTACAAACATGATTTCACGCCTATACTCCGTGCAGGGGTAGGCTGAGCTGTATATAGCACCCACAATTCGCCAGTTATCTCAGGCTTCAATGTAATAGGGGGCGAGCCTATCACCATCAAATTTCATACCAATGATATTTTACCACTTTATTGATAGAAATATGTTTTTGATGACAAGGTCAAGCTGTTGGACGGTAGAAAATTACCATATAACCAAAAGTGGAAGTTATTGAAGGCAAAACCTTGGTATTATCTTTATGTCGACGTAAGTCATGTACTGTTCTAACTGTGTATTTAATTAATATTAGTCGTTGTTACACACAAATCAATTAACAAACGTTAACAAGACTGATTCCTGTGTCAATATGTGATAACCGCGTCCAATCCATAATAAAACTAAAATATTATTAATCTTTATCATTAGTAAGGACCATCTCTATCACGTCAGCTTTCAAACGAAAAAAATCGCATCATAATCGGGCTATTCGTTTCGGAGTTACGATGCCACATACAGATACACAGACAGACACGTCAAACTTATAAAACTTTTCTTTTTAATAAAGTCGAGATTCTTTTGAGGGTTAGAAATATACAAAAAAAACTTAAGAATGTGTATTTTTAATCCTCAAAAGAAAGAAAAGAAAGGTGCCCAAAAAACGTGATTAACCAAAATTGGGTACTCCTCATCGCTGGTGACTGGTAAAGTGCCCAAAAGACTGGCAGCTTGCCACATTATATGGCAATGTTTATACTTTGGCGGAAGAACGCGTCAGCCCTTTTGTCTGTGAAAAGTCAACCAATATTTGTACACCAGAATTGGAAGAATAGATTAAACTATGCAATTGAACTTTATAATATCTAATATTTCGACACATAAATTCTTTATTTCTATCAACCGTATTGATAGATTTCTAAATAGGAGACGCGAAATATTACATACACAAACACCCAGACTTGAAACAATCATCTGTGAATCACAATATATTTTGTCACGTGCGGGAATCGAATCTACAACCTACTAACCTAGCCACAACCACCAATCAATGCTCTGTTTAACAATCATTACAATCTGACAATTTTATCGAAGATTATGCTAAATTTAAACGTAACATAACATAACATCACGCCTGTATTCCCCGAAGGCGTAGGCAGAGGTGCACATATAATACACCCACATTTCGCCAGTTATGTTTTAGGTCTCAATGTAATAGGGGGCGAGCCTATTGCCACCATGATAAATTTAATTAGACAAATTAATGTTTGTAGAGCTAAAGCAATTTTAGCATTTTCTTCGTAATTTGTTTAATGGTAACTCTCCTATAAATTGAATCTACACCGTAATCATGATTGTTTCATAATCAGTTAATAATTCGGGTGTTTTGTACTTGTGAATAGAAAGTTAACAATACAAATAGAAAACATTTACGATTACGGGCCTATGACGAATGCTCTCATCTTCCATTGAGCACCATTGTTATCGAACGGATCAGACAAAATTGTTATGAGTATAGCATCTCTATTGTACTAATGATTTGTTTATATACATATCTAAAAACTGTTTTCAAAACAAATCGCTTACTATAGGTTGCTTACGAGTGGTGTTTGAAATAATTGTCTGAGCCCTCCGCTTAAAATAAGCTAGAATTGTATTTTATTTATAAAAATACAAACAATATAGGCGTGTAAGCCTCGTATTGGTTTACAAGCCTGGTCTAGTGGTGCCCTGACTGCTAAAACCAAAGGTCGTGGGCTAGATTCTCACTCAGGACAAATATTTGTGTGATGAGCTTAATCATTTCTTGTGTCTGGGTGTTATTTATCTTTATGTATACATTTAGAAATATATAGGCATGGTTATCAGGTATCTAGTTGCCATACAGACTCTGCCTAGTTTGGGGTCAGATGGCATTGTGAGAGCTGTCCCAAGATATTATTGGTAGGCTGAAGAAGTTCTTAATTCTTCTTCGACTTTGCCAATAGCTACATGGAATAGGTCATGGCGTGGTGTAGAGATTGGTCAGTCAAGGATGGTAGCGAGGTTGACCGTCCAAGGTTACGCACGTTCTTAAGTATCATCACTCGTGGAGGCTCTCTACTTGCACCCCAGTGTACTTTATGATACACTTTTGCACCTGGTAATCAAAGATTAAGCGGATAATATCAGACGTCTCTTCAAAATGTAAAAACAAGAAGTTAACTTGATATTTGATGGCTTCGGCGATACGGTAGCTCAGTTGGACAAGTTGCGCCCATCATTTTAACAGTCTTTTATTCATTTGGATGGGCACTTAAAAAATAATATCAAAATCTTCTCTATACCTATAAATATTCTTCTTATCGTATGGTTGACGAACAACCTGGTGCCAGAGTTTAAACCGCCTGTAGGCCTCTGGCTTTACACACCGTTGAAAAATCTTTTAGGTATGTCGGTTTCCTCACGATGTTTTCCTTCGCCGTTTTTAGCAACTGATAACTAATAAAATAATACGCACATGAATTCGAAAAGACATTGGTGCGTGCCGGGACTTGCGACCATTGACTTGGGAGTCCAATGGGCCTACCACTGGACTATAAATATTGCGTTTACCAAATTAGGTTAAGAGTTCACCACCATTCAACGAATCATCTTAAAAGTATGTTTTGTTTTTTTAATATTGTTTTAACGTAGGTATTGAACTGTACTATTGAGTCGAGTACAGGTGCCTTACCATGAGATTGCAATGCAGGTTATTTTCCGCTGTGGAAGCGAGACGCCGCTATGTGAATTGTGGTGCGATGTCTCGCTTTCACAGAAGAAAATGACCTGCAATGCAAGTCCACGGTGACCCCGCAGCACAATATATTTTTATGTGTTCTTTTTATGTTTGACACTGTGTCAGCTTTTAACATTAATGTACAACCTTGTAAATTACCTGATTTTGATGTATTACCGGGTGCTGGACGTACTTGAGGGTGCAAAATTTAAGGACCGCAATCTGTTAATTGTTTTGAGTTCATAAAAGCTTGCAGTTTAGGATTCTGGATATTGCCAGAAAGATGTATGGTCCATGTTTGTATGCCCTTTAGAAGGGGTACCTAAGGATCATTAATACGGCTCAATCGATATGCTCGAAATCTCCTTGGATGGGCCATACAACAATTGTATTAACGATCTTACCGGCAACCGGCAGAATCTTAATTTGCAAGCTTTTCAGAGTTTAAAACAATTATACCGCATTTTCACTGGGAGAGATTTTACATGGTATGTCTTTGCGACTTTGTGGGAATTGTCAGACGACTGTTGAGGGACACGGATGTCGCGCAAGTTGACGCTCGCGCAGCGTCTAGCGACAGGTCCCGCGACCTGCATATGTCGCGAGGCTCATGAATGTGTAAACGAGGCTTTATCAGACTGTGGTCCTCATATTATGAACCCTGAAGTATCTCTGGCGCTTGGACTATGTGATCACAAATTGTTGTGTTTTATTTTTGTTTAACACTTGATGTTTCTTATTATTTAAACAAATTACCAAAGTATATATTAAAACTAAATAATTCACAAGTTTAAGGACATTCCATTCACAATATATCTCTCTGATATGTTTACTGTTCCAACTTTCACCTGCTTCTCAGAAGAATAAGAAGTGCCCTAGATTGAAATGTACTAATCCATTGGTTTATAATAAGTTTATATTGCTGGATGACTTAGATACACTAAATATACTTCTCTAAGTAAACGCAAATCAAAATAAATAAACAGCAGCCCCTTTATTTGTAAAAAATGGCAATTTAAACCATGGACTAAAATACCTGTCACTGTCGTTTGCATATCAAAGAATAGAGAGTCAATAGACTTAATACGGGGTTTAGTTATTGCCGATATGATCCTTGTTTAATGATAAGAGGGTAAGAACTTACTCGAGAATAAAATCAAAAAATTAAATGATGCAAGTAAAGCCAAACCAAAGTATAACCTATAAAAACAAGCAAAGAAAAAGTCCTAATACTTTTATTATTTCTAGGGCGTTCACAAGGAGACCAAGTCTGAAAAAGGACACCATGATAAAGAGAGCCACTTGGGCAAGTATGACGATCACGGAGGCGTCAAAAAGGACCACGAAGAAGAGTCCGGGCATTATGGAGCTCATCATCACGAAGAACATGGCAAAAAACATGCAAAGGTTTGTTTAAATCTCTCTTGGAAACAAATCCTGGTTAGGACTGAGCAGATCTTTCTTTTCGTGTGGTTGATGAACAACCTGGTGTCAGAGTTTAAACCGCTGGTAGGCCTCTGACATGGCTTCTCACACCGTTGAAACATCTCTCACGTGTGCCGGTTTCATCACTATAATTTCCTTCAGCGTTTTTAGCTGATAACTAGTTTATAGTACGCACATGAATTTGAAAAGACATTGGTGCGTGTCAAGTTTGAAATGCAACGTTTGATTTGGCAGTCTAATGGTCATACCACCCGGCTATCTGTACTTTACACTGCAGATAAATTTATCGTATGCAGGTATTTAGTTCTTCTGGTCAAAAAAGGTTTTGGACTTGAAGGAATAATTGGTTTTTTATTATTTTATATTTATTTGTTGGAATATTTGAAATTCTAATACTTGAAGTACGTGAATTGAAAATGTTTTGAGAGCTGTTTCTGTGTTCAGAAAGTATTTTCAAAATAGAGTGTTCGAACACAGACAGCCAATGATCATGCACTCTATTTTGAAAATAGTTTTATTAACTTTAACTTTACAAGTCTTGTCTTTAATACACTAAACACATGATGCTCTTGTAGTATGAAGAATCGGGCAAGCACTCGAAGGGTCACAGTACGAAAGGGAGCCACGACATCCACAAAAAGGAGGAGTACGAAAAAAATGTGGAATTTTTCGAAGAGGAAGGTGACTCAGGTGAAGAAGAAAAACATGGTGGATTTAATGAGGAGCATGGCCATTCGAAGGTAAGTCCTAACTAGATATTTCCATCTAATTAGTAGGTAAGATGCAATTTCTACGTCAGGTTGTCGTAGAAACTTGACGATGTTTTGGGGATATTGACGACCTGATTGGCGCAGTGGCTAGGCCGTGTGTCTGCTGCGCTTGGGGTTGCGGGTTTGATTTCCGCATGGGACCAAAATTTGTGTGGTCCGCAGATATTTGTCTCAAGTCTGGGTGTTTGTATGTATGATATTTCATGTTTGTGAAACGCACTCACTGCATAGGAGAAATTCTTAGTGTGGGGTCGTATGGTTGATGAACAACCTAGTGTCAGAGTTTAAACTGCCTGTAGGCAGTTGAAAAATCTCTCAGGTGTGCCGGTTTCCTCACATTGTTAGCTGACCAGGATTTTGAAAACTTCTCAATTTACTTTAGCTAGATGGGTACATTATTTTCATTTGGCAATTAGCTCCAGCCGGTACGAAAAGTTGCACTATAAGATTCTTATATTTTTTATGCTTTGATTAAATACTTGACCTCAAGGGCATCGGACCCTCTTCGTGCAATCCATCTACTATCTTACCAATCGTGTCGTCCAAATTGATTTGATGTAGCATTCGGACCATGACGGATCTCGTTACTACAAAAACTGAAGATGGCCTTGAAGGAATTATGAAATTGGTATAAGAACTTCTAGTTTTTACAGTAGAATCCTATATCTATAATTAATCCTATATCTATAAAAATCCTATATATATATATAATTATCCTGAATTTGTAGGCAGATTTTCCTTCATCAGAAGATCACTACTAATGTAATAAGTTCATGTAATACCATCATTTCGGGGGCTAAAAAGGCTATTTTAGTAGATTTTTGTAGAAAGTAGTCGGGCATTCCCGAATACACCCGTGAGTATAACTGGAATATACAGTAAATAATATTTTAGTAGAATTAGAAATGTTATAGTAATAATATTGTGAAGTCGCTAAATTGCCACAAATTATAGAACAAATGATTATCTTGCCAACTTTTTTATTACGGAATTCATCTATTTCATTAAGTATGATTCTGAGTACAAAATTGAGCTTCATCACCATCATTTTAGCCTGGTATCACCTACTGCTAGTGTAAGCTTCCCTTTTTCTCTGCCATTCTCTTTTGCTTTGAGTGTCACTCATCCAAATGTTCCTCTTCGAGTTGGGCATGATTTGCCAAATGTCACCAATTTATGAAAATAAGTACAATTGCCGACTGCTGAGCACGAGGCCCTGGGTTCGAATCCCTGGTCGGGCAAAGTGTTACTGGGTTTTTCTATTAGGTAATTATTAGTAGCAGCATGAAGTCTGGATTTGTGCCCGGCTGATGGCAATAGGCTCGCCCCCTATTACATTGGGAACTAAAAACATATCCGGCGAAATGTGTGTGTACTATATGTGTACCCTAGCCTACCCCTTCGGGGAATACAGGCGTTATGTTATGTATGTTAGAACAATTGCTGGAGATTCATAAAATGAAAAGTTTAGAGCACCCAACGTGACAATTTAGACCTTCAGGTTAGTCACCTGTTACGCCATGCTTTCCAGTTCACGTAAGAGAATTCTAAATCCGTCTTCTAAGAGTAATTAATCATAATTACGCACTACACCTAATATAACATTTCAAATTCCAATTTGATTAAACATAGCCGGTAATTAACCGTTTAATGAGATTTTCCTATTAGCGAATTACTGAGAGTTATTAGTTCCGTAGTCCCAAGGTTTCATTGTTATAAATTTTCACTTAAATTTACCTGACAGGGTACGCAATATGGCTTATTACAGGTAAAGGGCGATCCGTATTAGAATCTGCTTCTATGACAGTTGTGTCATTTAAATGGAATTATGATGTAGTTTCGGTTTTTGACGTGACCCTTGTCAAATCAATTTGATCCCTCCTTGTAGCAGTATTTACTATTGATAACAAATTGATTATTTTGTCTATTGTTTTATAATGTTTATTAATTTTAGTAAAAGGGGCACTCGTGTAGATTGTAGGTGCAATAAAATACGTATTGTTTTTTTTTTATAAAAAAAAGGAACAATATAATTTGGAAATTTATAAAAAATTCCACCGTCTTTTTTGGTTAAATACAATAAGTTCTGTCCGGTGTCCCAATGCTGGGCAGAGGCCTCCCCGTTATTCCTCCACAAAACCCTGTCCAATGCCCTTTCAGGCCATGTCTCTCCCGCAAAGATGTCCAAATTATCTCACCATCGCCTTCTCGGTCTGCCTGGTGGTCGGCGGCCGGCGGTGGGCTACATAAAAAAAAAGTTCGATCTATTTTCTAGGAAAAAAAGGAAAATAATTTCTGAAAGTTTAAGCTATTTCCATGTCAAATTCCATCCAAAATTCATCAGCGGTTTCGTCACAAATACGTGCCAAAAAGACACGAAATTCAGCAGTATGGATCTATTTATTCCGAAATATTTTGAAAGAGCTTCAATCTAGTAAAAGCAGGTGCAATGACCTGAAACTGAAATCATGTATTGGTACAATATCGAAATGTCTAGAAACAGATCCGTGCCTAGGTTTCAAAAGCGTCTAGACTTTATTAGTTCTAGATTGAAAACCGCTTTACGTCTTCATTTGAACCTTTTTTTGTTAGCGACAGTTCAAGGCTGTATTTAAATTTTCTTTTTGTCCCAGATGTTACAAGGTTTGATGCTCGGGTTGGTGAAAGTGTGTTATAATTCTGTGTCACATTTATTTGGTTTTCTGTCGCAATGTTGACCTTCTACGTTTACTTTAGTTAATTGAATATTGATCAAAATGACAATTGTTAGTTTGTGACACGCACTTTACGCTTGTTATTTGAAGGGTAGACAGAGGCCTTGAAACATGATGAAATATTTGACGCGTTTCAAATTATTGATGATGAAGACTTAGATTGTTGGTTTAATCATTTACGGGTAGAGGTCTGTTGCAAGATATCCGGACATTCGAAAAATAAATTGCAACTAGCATCCTAACGTTTCATAAGCGCCTGTAATAGGTTTACATGAAATAAAAACATTTTGAATTTGAAAGAAGAAGGCCATGAAATTCCATTTATTTTCTATTTTTTTTAAGTTAAGCGTGAATTTTTTGTCATTTTACCAGCCAGTCGGTGCGGAGACGAATCCAAAAAATCTAAAACCATAAAAATCGGCCCGGTAATTCTCGAGTTGAGTGTTCTAACAAACCCAAGTTTGTTTTATACATATAAAATAGATAATAATTGACTCCAACCATTTTAACAGGCCTAATTTAAAACTCTGTACGCGCAACATACTTAAAAAGGCGTAAAAAGTTTTCTCTTTACGCATTAATTAGTAATATATTAATTAAAACTCACGTACCTACAGTGTCCTCTTTCAGTCCATACTTTAAACTACTGAAACATTCATTAAGTTAATTAAAACCAGGCATATAGACAACACCTTTCATTAAGTTTTAACATAAAGTGCCCCGGTACCAAGAAGTCTATTACAGGACATTTTCCGATGTGGAAGCGAGACGCAGCTATATACAGTGCAGTGCGTCGTCTCGCTTGCATAGCGGAAAATATCCTTCTTTAAGAGTTCATGGTAGGGGGTTGTAGACAATACTAAGTTGAAATTACCTCTGTATACAGGTACAGTCAACAAAAGTCGCTAAACATTTTAATTAAAGGAATGAATGAACTAAAGTTTTCGTTCAATCTATAGTTCTTATATATACTAATATTATAAAGCTGAAAAGTTTGTTTGTTTGCTTAAACGCGGCAATCTCAGGAACTACTGGTCCAATTTGAAAAAATATTTCAGTGTTAGATAGCCCATTTATTGGGGAAGGCTATAGGCTATAAAACATTCGAAATCTACGCGGACGGAGTCGCGGGGTTAAGCTAGTTTTTTTATAAAAGTCAACGCATATTACCGACTGGGTCCCACAAAATATACGGCGTCATTGGGGCAGACCCAGATGACGGTGCCATGACGAGCAGCTTGAATTCAGGGGAGACTGGTCCACCTTAGCACACGACCGAATAAAGTGGAAGAATGATCCCGGCCTTTGCCGTGCAGTGGGACAACACAGGCTGTTAAAAAAAACCCATACTAAGAACTTCTCCTGTATCGTGGGTGTGTTTCATAACACCAACTCGGGACAAACATCTGCGGATCACACAAATGTTTGCCTCGTGCGGGAATTGAACCCGCTACCCCTAGTGCAGCAGTCCAATCGCTAAGCCACAGCGCCAATCAGGGTCGTTGATGTTTGGATTATTTGTTACTTGTTTAGCCTCTTGCTGGCCGTACAAAGGGGTATAATTGCAAGCTATAACTTAACTGCATGTTGCAGGTTAAGTCAACAAGTTACTGTGATCGTTTAAGTTAACTCGGTAGTTTCGTTTGCCAATTAATGGATCCAAAGGTAAACGGAACTATGTTAGCTATGTTGTTTTCGTGTTAAGACAGATAAAATTGTAATGCAAATAATAATTATTTAGACCTTATGTTGGTTTTGTAGCTAAATAGTTATCTCGCAGTCAGTCAGTGTTAAGCAACTTTTGCCGCGGCCTGCCTTGTGATGGGTGACCGTATTCACATCAGTATGTTATGGATATGCAATTTCTTACTTCTTATAAACCTCGCTTGTATTCTCTGAAGGTATAGACAGAGGTGTGTACTACACCCACATTTTGTCAGTTATGTTATAGGTGCCAATGTAATGGTAAGCCTATTGCCATTATTCATCAACAGCCGGAAGACGTCCACTGTTTAACAAAGGCCTCCCCTTAGAATTTGCTCGATCCGCAGATGTTTGTCCCGAGTCTGGGTGTTTGTGTTATGACATTTCATGTTTGTGAAACGTTTTCTCGCGAATGTTTTCTCACGATACAGGAGAAAATGCTAGTGTGGGGCGAGGTTTTAAAAAAAAATTGTAATTTTTTTCAAATTATTGGACTTTCTTAAGAAAAACATTGTTCCTAATCTGTGTTGAAAATGTCATGTAGTTTCTCTGCTTATCCGTCAAAGCAAGATTGTATTATTAAGACCAAGATGGCGGTGACCAAGCTCATATGATTTCCATAATCTTATTCTAAGCTTTTATCGTCTACATGCAGATGTAATTGTAATGCAAATTAAAATTTAGAACCATATGTTGGAGACCATTTGAGGGTTTTGTAGCTAAATGGTTATCGCGCACGTCTGTGAGGTTAAGCAACGGATGCCTCGGTTTGCCTTATGATGGGTGACCGTATTCGCATCAAAACCTCTCGCTTTAGAAAACATGTTTAGTTTCAACTTGCAACGTAATACTTAGAATATTCTAAATCTAGACTGTACAATCCAAACGAAATGACTAAACTGCATCCATTGCTCAACAGTTACTTGAAATAATGTGCAATTCTTTTACTGAATTTTTATTATAAGTTTTATTATTTGTTTTTAAAACAAGTGCAATTCCGTCTTTGATCATGCAATACATAAATAAATCAAAAAGGTTCTTGTAGCTACTTGGATATTGCGCGGTCAGTCGATCTGCGAGGTTAAGCAGACGTCGGCGCGGTCAGTCATAGACCGTTTTCACATATCAAGACGTGAAGTTGCGATCTTTGACTTGGCAGTCCAACGGTCATACCACTCGGCTATCAGTGCATTTTAGCTGTGTATTTTCCAGACATGAAATATCATGCATAGAAGAAAATCTTAGTTTACGGCGAAGTTTTTGTAAAACGAAAAACATAATTATGTGTTTCTATGATGTATTGTTTTTCCTTCAGGGGGGACATTATAAGAACGGTAACTACAAAGCCGGCCACGAGGAGCACGCCAAAGGTGATTCAGGCGATTTCGAAAAGGGGGGACATCTGCACGTGTCAAAGGTAATTTGAATCTTAAAGCTAATCAAGCAAAGCATAAAGTTTAAAATCCATTAACAAGTTAAAGTTTCTTGTTTATTTTAAATCTGACGGATTGACGGAATTGAAACGCTCGATCCTGCACTGGATATTGCAGCGTCAAGTGTTCATAGAACTGTTAAAACACAAAATTCCTCACTTGGAAATGGAAATCCGTGGTCTCTGCCTAGCTGCCTACCCCTCTGGGAAACGGGCATGACTTTATGTATGTATTGCTCACATCATTCCGCCACCATTTTCCAGGGGCACAAAGCAGCCGCTGGGCACGACAGTCACGGCAAGCACGGGGCCAACCATCATCAAAAGGAAAGTAAAGATGCTGGCAAGAAGTGGATCTATCATCACGGATATCCGCCCAAAACGGCGAACCTAGTCCTCATAGACAGGAGGACCGACCAGCTGTACCATGGACCTCAGTACTATGGGTAAACGTTGATGAGTAATGCTTACGCATCATACAATTGGAGACGATTAGAAGTATAAGTTATTTGCAGTCATGAGCATAATGCGCGGAAAGCAGAAAATTGGTGATTATTTTTTGGTTCTTTAAATTCATGAGATTATATTTAAAACTTAACGGTTTATTGATCTTAAGGCGGTTACGATTTTCGTGACTTCGGTTCGAGTCCCGGGTCATATTAAGTTATTGGGTTTTTCGGCCAGAAAATTCTTAGTAGCAGTCTGTTAGAAATGTGCCAGATAAATGTCAATAGGCTAGACTCCTATTGCAGAGGACTTACCGTCGTTGGTCAAAATTTTATAAATTTTAAGAAACTAGGCATGATGGTATACATACAATATACATACATTATATACTGAGCACATAGTGTCTGTAAATAAAATAAAAAAAACGAATAAAAATGACTATTTAAAAAATACATATTTTTGCTTATGACTGTACATAATGTCAAATAAAAAAATGGATTCTTATTAAAACAAAAACGGTCGTTTTAAGAAATGTCTGAAATAACATTTTTATTAAACCTATTAATGTTTCTAAATTACCCTCTAATTGTGTGTAGTGTTACCCGCGTAAAATATACTTAGACAATGAAAATTACCAAAATATATCTTTCTTGTTAACGTAAAACTAATTCTGTACATAATTCTGTTTAAATACGAATAGCTTTTAACTAGTATTAAAAGGGGTTAAGGCTCTCCCTTAAACCAAAAAAAGGTCAATCAACCTAAAGTCGAGAATCTTAATAGCGTGATTTAGAACGCCCTTGATGTTACAACGCCATCTATTGAAACTCAAGTAAATTAACAATTGCAGATTTATCAAATAAAATTCAAATAGGATTTTATTTTACACTTAATTAGCAATCAATGGTCATCTAAAAAAATCCCCATTTTCCACATTTTTTTTACTATTTCAAGATTACAAAAAAAAGACATGTGTATTTAAGACAACACATGTGTTTAACTTGTTTTAAAAAAGTTCTGGATTACATAAATTGCAGTTTTCCTTAAACACAATATAGTAAGTGTAAGAAAAAACTGCTCTTAATTGACATACCTAGTTATTTTAATATTTTGGATAGATACGGGTTTATTCAAAAGTAAGAGAAATTATTTTGAATCTCAGTATTATTATGTTTAGTATAATTATTTTTACCTAAGAGTATAAATTAGACTAGCTACTATGCGCAAATATAAAAAAAGAACCTGCCATGTCAAAAAATAATATCTGCAGGGCAACTTACGTTTTACAGGTCAGTTTGTGCATGCCACATTTTGACATATTTTCCATGCAAATAAATTGTTTGTGTAAAGTATAATTCAAATATTATTGATCAGGTTGACTTGTCTGTTTTTGAGCAATCGAATACGATATAGTGCAAGTAGAACCTGTGTAGAAAAAAAACAAAATGTCATCGAACTTTTTTACTAACTTTCGTGAGTGTTATCCATATTATTTACTGTATATTCCGGGACTAGTCGGGCATTCCCGAATACACCCGTGATTGTAACCGGAATATACAGTAAATAATACGTCATCGACCATCTTCATTTTATTTTTAACCGACTTTTAAAAAGAAGCTTCATTTTCTTCTGTATATTTTTGTGTATATTCAACGATTTAAACTATAGCACAAATATGTGAAGTTTTTTTTTATGTCCTTGGAGTCAAGAGACTAAACTTGACTCAAAAGACATAAAATCATGTCTAAAAGGGTATTGCAAACATATTTTTTCCCGCCATGTAATGACGTTTGACATTATTTTTTGACATTGACAGTTCAACTTAAATTTTCGCTATATAGTTCGTCTAATTCATACTTATAGGTGGTATTACTATGAAAAAATGAGCCTTAACAAGTGTTTAAAGTTACGAATTAGAATAAGTGTTTTTATTTTTATAACATTTTATATATTTATTTGTTGAAGACTGGTGTGTTTTTAAAATAAATTAATAATTAATCCAAATCGTGTTGTTGCGATCAAAATAGTAACTTAACAACGAAAATAGTATGTCAGTATTTTCCATTTCGTAAATTGAACAATAGATAAAGATAAAAATAATTTAATTAAAATATTCTATTTAAAATAATACTTTCTTATCACCATACAAAAGAAATATATTTTATAAGAAATTACATATTCGTTTATAAGTATATGTAAAAAACATGTTAAATTACTAGTTTTTAGTTTACTATGTAAGCCATGCTTATTCTGCTGATTTTATTACAATAAACCCATTTAATAATAACATAATTAAGGCACTCGCATTGCTTGCATTATGACACTAAAATATCAGATAAGAAAAAATAACTCTATATCGTAACAAGTAAGCCAATTCACGTATTTCAAAAACGTTCGATCGAGTCTCTTATCGATTACGTCACTTTGACATATCTGCCATAACATTGAATGTCATTTTGACAGTTAACCATAGAGCCGGCCGGAGTTTTTTGACGTACGAAGGAATCTTCTTCTCTTACTAAAAGAGAGATTATTTTATTGTTATTATTTAACTAATTAATGTGTTTTAATGTTAGAATACAACATATTTCGTTATTAATGTTATTGTAAATACTCTCACTGTGATTTATTGACATTTTGTAAATATTTTTTCCTTAATTAAATGTATTTTTTTATATACTATTGTGTTTTATTTAATGTATTATTTACTCATCATAGCTTAACACTTCTTGGGAATACAATGACTGAATCTACAACAATTAAGATGTCTAACACACGTGTTTAATTGATAGTAACGTCATTATATATTTTTATCTATATTCCTTTAGCGAATCTAAAGACTACAAAAATATAATTGGCGATAACTATGTTCCGTCATTCATATCAATTAAAACACGTGTGTTAGGTCGTTAGGCGTCTTAGTTACCGCATTTTCAGTCATTGCTTCCCCAAGAACAATTGTTGAACTGTTCTTCTTCTTATCGTATGGTTGATGAACAACCTGGTGTCAGAGTTTAAACCGCCTGTAGGCCTCTGACATGGCTTTACACACCGTTGAAAAATCTCTAAGGTGTGTTGGTTTACTCACGATGTTTTCCTTCATCGTTTTTTAGTTCTAAATAAAAGACATTAGTGAGTGCCAGAATTTGAACTTGCTACCTTTGACTTAACAGTCCAACGATATACGAAAATTTAACATAACATCATCACGCCTGTATTCCCCGAAGGGGTAGGCAGAGGTGAACATATAGTACACCCACATTCGCCAGTTATGTTTTTAGGTCCCAATGTAATAGGGGGCGAGCCTATTGCCTATATACGAAAATTTCATATAAACTAAATTCCTAGTTAACAAATTCCGTCCCATTTTAAAACCTTGCACTTTACGATTAGCCAGCATTAGTCGAACGAGGCATTGAAGGTTCTTAGCTAGTATTATCGATAAACATTGTGTTATGAAATATAGTAGTGTGCACGACTCCTTTGGGGTCGTTTGTGGCATCCTTATCACATTCTGTAGTTGGTTTACCCATATCCTTGTCAATAAGTCTTATCTTAATGCTTTTATAGGTTTTTGGATCAGTATACATAAATGTAGACATCAACCGTCCATGTGGATGTTAAGTGGCTTTTTTAATATCAGGTTATACAGAGTTAGTTTTCAATGACCGGCCAAATTTTCACAGTTGAATCAGAATCGATAATATTATCGATGTACGAAACTTATTTTCTTACCTTCTTATTTATTACTTATTTTCATTAAATAGACATAAATTAGATAAAAAAAGGAGAATAAAAGAAAGGGAGGAAGGAGTTGCCATAATTCCCACGCTTGGCAAGTGGCATGAGGCTTGAAGGTGGAGTTACAGATATATTGGTGGTGATGTTACACAAGACGCTGCTGCCCATCTTCTGTTGTTTGTCGCCTCTTACAACACCCACGGGAGGAAAGGGGGTAGTGAATTCTAGGCGAGATCTTCAACATCATCATCAGCCGGAAGACATCCACTATAGAACAAAGGCCTCCCCCTTAGAACGCCACAATGCACGACAATTACTAAAGGGATACCACTCGGCAGATACATAAAGTCACGCCTGCTTCCCTGAGGAGGCAGAGACCACGGATATCCATTTGCTACGATCCTGGCATACTTCTTTTGCTTCATTCACACGCACCCTGCAGATATACTATACCTACCTATATTTAGATTATACAGGAAAGAATATCTTTCGTGAGAAAGAACAACGGTATAACGAAATTAATTCCCGGATAAGAGTGATTAATTGTCAAGAAATGCGTTTTAATAAAAACTTTTTCGCACCTGCTCAGCTGACAATGACAGATGTATTCTTATTTGTTTTTGAATCATGAGTAAAAAAGCCTCTCTGGTTCAGTAGTCGCATAACGGGACAGCCGAGCTAGAGGTCCTGTGTTCGACTTCCGGAATTGGAGAGTATTATTGGGAGATTGTCAGTATACTGAGAGCCGAGTTGTTTGGACAAGGCAAAGGACGCAAGTTCAAACCCCAGCACGCACCAATATATATATCTTTTCAAATTCATGTGCGACGTGCGTATTATGAATTAGTTATCAGTTGCTAAAAACGGTGAAGGAAAACATCGTGAGGATACCGGCACACCTGAGAAATTTTTCAACGGTGTTTAAAGCCATGTCAGAGGCCTACAGAAAGAATACAAGATGCAGCACAGAGTCTAGACGTATGCCTGAAAGGTAAAAGGTTCGCCCCGTATTACATTGGGACATATAACGTAACTGGCGAAATGTGGGTGTACTATAATGCTTACCCTGAATATTATTGTTTATAAGAGCCCATAATGTCTCCTTGCAGGCAAAGGCCTCCTTACTCTCTTTCCATTTATCCCAGGATTTTTTACCAGCTTGATTGTCACCTAAATAAAAAGTGACAAAATGTGGATTTGTCACTGGTATGCAGCCTACATTTTGCCACTTTATATACCATACCTGCCTACCCCTTCGGAGTTTGCAGGCGTGAACATGAACTAAATAAAAAAGAGTTACTAGTTCAGAGCGTTATTCAAATATATATTCATATCGTGTGTCGCACTCAACGCCGTCAAAGAAAACTTGTGAAGCGGTAATGGCCGTATAAGGTTACATTAATGGTTTACACAATAAAGTACTGCTTCCATGGTTTTCCTGTCTCTCCAAAGGGGTAGGCTTATGTGTAATGTGTGAAGTCAACTAATATTTTGCTATGATGCGTGTGAATGAAGCAAAAGAAGTATGCCAGGATCGTAGCAAATGGAAATCCGTGGTCTCTGCCTACCCCTCAGGGAAACAGGCGTGACTTTATGTATGTATGTATGTATTTTGCTATGAAGACATATGACCATTTCTAATCACAATTAACCCTAATCACACTAATATTATAAAGGCGAAAGTTTGTGATATCAGGCCTAGAATTGACCACCCTCTTTCCTCCCGTGATTGT
The DNA here is from genome assembly GCA_946251915.1 of Abrostola triplasia. Taxonomy (NCBI): domain Eukaryota; kingdom Metazoa; phylum Arthropoda; class Insecta; order Lepidoptera; family Noctuidae; genus Abrostola; species Abrostola triplasia. Next base: position 9,353,782 of record OX276440.1, on the reverse strand, counting down.
CGGAAGAGGCGACTAAGGAAAAATCCAGATAGACAGCAACGTGTGTGTGTGTATCTGTGTGCGTGTCTGTGTGTGTGTGAGTATGATTTATATTTTAATTCACAACTATAAAAAGGTCCTAAAAAAAACACGTACAACACTTTACCCGACGCAAGATTCGAGCCCATAGCTACATCTACAGCAAACGCGAATAACCAATAGACCGAGGCAGTCATAAACTACAAACACAAAATAAAGAATACACCGCGACCTCCTTTTAACAAACTGCACGAACGACCATACGAAGTTATAGTTTCATATTCTGAAAAAAAAAATGAAACATTGGATCTAGTATTGGAAAGTTAAAAATAGCATTGCAGCCGGGTACCGCTGCGTGGGATTCATAATATTGTTTGTAGTGTCACGGCGTGGTAGCGTACCGTTAATAAAGGTACTGTTTGCAGCAAAATATTGCTCGATATATTTATATATGACTGCCTCGTTGTTCTAGTGGTTGCTAAGCACGGCTGCTGAACACGAGGTCCTGGGTTCGAATCCCGGCTCGGGCAAAGTGTTACTAGGTTTTTCCATTAGTTAATTCTCAGTAGCAGAACGGAGTCTGGATTTGTGCCCGGTTGATGGGAATAGTCTCGCCCCCTATTACATTGGGACCCAAAACATAACTAACGAAATGTGGGTGTACTATATGTGCACCTCTGCCTACCCCTTCGGGGAATACAGGTGTGATGTTATGTATGTATATTTATATATTAGTAGTCATGGTGACCTAGTGGCTAACATACCGGATTAGTATGCACAAGGTTGCAGGTTCATATCTGGGCAAGTATCAATGTGACTTTATCAATGTTATAAATACTTTCTTAGTTATTCTAAGACACCACTGACTAACGGTGACGGAAAACATCGTGAGGAAACCTGGATTTAATTATCTGAAATCGCCAACCCGCAGTGAGCTGGCGTGGTGATCAATGCTCAATCCTTCTCTATACGAGAGGCCTTTGCTCTGCAGTGGGACAGTTATAGGCTGTTATCATTATTATCTTATATTTATATTGGATTAAGTTTGAACCCAATCCGACGTTGGTAAATGTATTGTCTATGTAAATATGTTTAGTTTTATAGTTCTTTGAGAGAGAAAAGAGCCAACAGTTTTATTGTAGCTTCTTCTTATCGTATGGTTGATGAACAACCTGGTGTTTATACCGCTTGTAGGCCTCTGACATGGCTTTACACACCGTTGAAGAATCTCTCAGGTGTGCCCGTTTCCTTACGATGTTTTCCTTCACCGTTTTTAGTAACTGATAAATAATGCGATTGCGATGCGATTTGAATACAGTTTTTTTTATTATATACGAGTATTAGTTATTTGTTTTAATCAATATCCTTAATAAAAGTTCCTCTCTACATCGATACTTCCATACTAATGTTATAAAGGTGAAAGTAACTTCTGTCTGTCTGTTACGCCTTCACGACGGAACCGCTGGACAATGCTGTATGTACAAAGGTTAAGACCTGAGAAAAGACAGGCTATTTAACGAGGGCGAAGCCGCGGGTAAAAGCTAATTATTATTAAAACGAATCTCCACAGGTCATTCACCTGACCTTATAAGATAAATCACAGGCATCTCCCTATATCGTCAAAGTTGGATGACTTTAGCAGCTAATACATACTAAGTCTGCCACGCCACGATGCGAATAAAATTACCAACTTTAGCCCGTGTTTAAACAACAAAATATATAATCAATAGCAATTCTTATTAAACTGCAATTACCTGTAGATTAATTTTGAAACTTTATTTTACTTCATCTAAGCTCAAACTGAAAAGTAATTCGGTATTTTTACGATGTTTTTAAGTCACTTTGGTAAATTAGAATAGATTGCGCGTTTACTAGGAAAAAAATATTAGGCATTTATTGCAAAATTAGAGTATCAAAAATTCACGTAAAATATCTAAGGTTTAAGTTTCATTGAGGACAAATAATTGAGGCAACATGTAAGCTTGTGGGCAAAATTATCGAATAAATAATTATTTATTGGATAATCTTGTGATTATTGACTTTGATTGATTGACATACTGGGTTCATAGCATCAAATGATACATCAACATAACATCACGCCTGTATTCCCCGAAGGGGTAGGCAGAGGTACATACACATATAGTAGGTATACCCACATTTCGCCAGTGATGTTTTAGGTCCCAATGTAATAGGGGGCGAGCCTTTTGCCATCCACCGGGCACAAATCCAGACTCCGTGCTGCTACTGAGAATTACCTAATGGAAAAACCCAGTAACACTTTGCCCGACCCGGGATTCGAACCCAGGACCTCGTGCTCAGCAGTCGCGCTTAGAAACCTACATCAAAAACCATACATCAAAAACTATAGATACGTCATACTCTAACAAAATGATGGCATTACACCGTTTTTAGTAACTGATTAAACCATAGACTAATTTATAGTACGCACATGAATTTGAAAAGACATTGGTGCGTGCTGGGGTTTGAACTAACGGTCTAACTTGGTTCAACGGTCATACCACTAGGCTATCACTGTGCATAAGTTCGTATTTATGTCTTACTAGCTGTTGCCCGCGACTTCGTCCGCGCGAATTTCGTGGTATGAAAAATAGATGTTGGCCGATTCTCAGACCTACTCAATACGCTCACAAAATTTCCTGAGAATCGGTCTAGCCGTTTCGGAGGAGTATGGGAACGAAAACTGTGACACGAAAATTTTATATATATAGATACAAATTGATGACGATTGTTTTGGCGACAGTACCCAGTGCAATACACGGCGCAGTCCAGTATGTAACCACCACAACTCTTGTATTGTTTCATGAGGGTTACACTCAGCCTCTGTGTGTGACGAGCTTTACATAGGGTAATCTAACTTTATCCCTATTTCATTAAAAAAAAACTACGCTTCACTCTAGAAATTTCCCATGTATCATAGGACATAAAAACATAACATTACGCCTGTATTCCCCGAAGGGGTAGGCAGGGGTGCACATACGAGTATAGCACAACCATACTTCGCCAGTTATGTTTTTTAGGTCCCAATGTAATAGGGGGCGAGCCTATTGCCATCAACCGGGCACAAATCCAGACTCCGTGTTGCCACTGAGAAGTACCTAATGGAAAAACCCAGTAACACTTTGCCCGACCCGGGATTCGAACCCAGGACCTCATGCTAAGCAGTCGCGCTTAGCGACCACTTGACCAACGAGGCAGTCATTCAGTTCTCATTGAAAAGAGTCAGTCAGTTCTAACCAGTCTCATTGAAAATTTTAAATATACAGATACACGTATGCTTCCATTATACTTAGTGTATATTATGCAAGAGTCTTCTGTCTATGTACCTCTTTAGGGAATGCAGGTGTGATGACAGTCATACAAGTTTAGTACTTTTAATATTTAATATACTAGCATCTTGAATTACACACATTAGGTTGGATACAAACTAGCTTATTCAAAACCGAGGAGGAGGTCTTCTTCTTATCTTATGGTTGATGAACAACCTGGTGTCAGAGTTCAAACCGCCTGTAGGCCTCTGACATGGCTTTACACACCGTTGAAAAACCTCTCAGGTGTGCCGGTTTCCTCACGATGATTTCCTTCACCGATTTAGCAACTTACAACTAATGTATAATACGTACATGAATACGAAAAGACATTGGTGCATTGGATTTGAACTTGCGAGCTTTGACTTTACAGTCCAACGTTCATACCACTCAGCTATCAGTGCTGGTTTGGAATACCTGCATTAACTTAAGTCTATTGACATCTCATCTCTGGCATGCAAACGACAGTGATAAGTATAATTTTATCCAAAAAATAATGTAACATCAGGCCTATATTCCTCGAATTTATAAGTCTCAATGGAGTAGGTATTAAGTACTACCTATTACCACTAGCGATTCAAAAAGCAGCCCATTATATACCAGTCAGTCCGACAAAAATTAGTTGTACAAACACCCTTAAAATGGCCGTCTGCTAGCAGTCCAGTTACAAAACAATACATAAATAATAAGTGTCAACACTTTGTGCAACTAAATCTAATATCTAGATAAAGTTTAAGCTCAGATTTCCCTGGAGAAAACTCTTTGTTCGCCGTTCTAACATGCAGTGTGTCTCACAAAGCTCCACCAAGTGCCTCATTATTGTGTCGATGCGCCAACAAATCTGCTGTAATGAATTCAGTGTGACGTCATGGAGATATTAAAATGAGTGAACCTGTATTTTAGTGAGAAATGATGCTGTTATTTATAGGTTGAATTATCTATCGTTCTTAGTATTGAGTACTCAACACAGCGGGGTGAAAACATGCAAGTTTCACTAATACATTTTGCTCAGATCTTTTTTGGTGTTAAACACAATTCTTGCAAAGTAGATGGTATAGCGAATATATATAAGCGAACCGGAAGACGAAGCGTTGGCAGGCCTCCCACCAGATGGACCGACGATATCGTCAGAATTGCGGGCAACCGGTGGATGGAATTGGCAAGCTGTCGTTCTTTGTGGCGTTCTAAGGGGGAGGCCTTTGTTCAGCAGTGGACGTCTTCCGGCTGATGATGATGATGATGATGATGAGATGGTATAGTTGAAATTTGGTGACCGAAGGGAATTTAATCCTTCTCTTTTATATACAACGACTGATATAATGGTTACGAAAATGCTTATAAATTCGTTTATTTCTTAGGATCAAAAGGTGTAGATACAGTCAGCATCATAAGTAGCAGAACGTTATTTTTAACATAATATCAAAACAATTAAATATTCTCAGATCATTATTTGATTCTATAATTTGGAACATAACTTGAATTGATGTTTGTTGATTTTACTTATTTCACAAAGCTTTTTTTTTACATTACTTATTAAAAAAAACCTTAAAATCAGTTTACAATTTGCAGGTATATCTTAAATTGTCCATCATTTTTCAAGTTTCCCTTTATCAATTTAAAATTTAAGCCTAGCATGGCAACATGCACAAAAGATACATAAATTTATTTATTTATTTATATACACACTTACATTACAGCTACCTTTACAGAAATTTAATTCCAATACGATAGTGTAGACACTTATTATTATAACCTTAATTATCTAATTTACACAGTTAATACTACTAGGAACTTATTTATGTACCTATATCTAATAATTTACTATACTTAAACTAATAACATAATATATTCAAAGTTACTTTAATAAATTCACTTCGTGAACAAATAAAAATATCTATTTTTTCTGCAACAAGATTTAGTGTGTGTAATGTTCTTATGAAAGGCGTTGTGTCTAATAGCTTAGTCCTGCCGCGCTGTACCGCAAACAGGCGCGGCCTCCGCCTCCGACTTACGCATAAATCCGGCACACATAAGTTTATGCATTGCAATACCCCAGGGTTACAAATGTTACCACGGAAAATATAAAGAGTCGAAAGATATAAAGAGTCATATAGCAAATATATCGTTAAATATAATTATTTATTTCAGCCATGATCGTCCCACTGCAAGGCAAAGGCCTCCCTTTCCTTCCTCCATTCCTCTCGGTTGTGAGCTGCGATAGACCAATAAATATAATAGAGGCACAAAAACATACAGATTTGAACTGTATTCTAAAAGTCGGTTAAAAAAGCCATATTGACAATCGACATACTCAAATTCAAATTCAAAATGTTTTTATTTCATATAAACCTATTACAGGCGCTTATGAAACGTTAGGATGCTAGTTGCACGGTTCCAAAATGTCATTCCAATGGAGAAGAACCGGCAAGAAACTCCAGAGGTTACTCATTTAAAAAGAAAGATGGTACAAATTTGTAAATTTACATATGTAGTTTCATTATGCGACAACAAAGCAAACTAATAGTGATAGAAGGGAAAAAAATAACAAATTGGGCCAAAAACCCACGGTGCAATTAAAACTACTAGCTATCACTATTCATTACATTGTGGTCACATTTACAATATTGATGAAGACCTGGAATCAATTATATAAAATAAATTGCCCGAAAACTGGGCAGAGGTAGAGGACCTACGAAAGTAAAGGAGTAGATAAGGGTCTTCAAAACTACTACTACGTCTCAAAAACACTACTACTCTTTTGTAATAATACAATAGCGATCTTCCACATTAATGTCATATACTCATAGGGAAGCCATAAGATTGCCATACAGTAACTCGAGTGTATCATATTGTTATGTTATTGCAACACTTCAAGTGTTCGTAACTTTAAAATTGCCTGACTGTACGTTGTTGACCAGAATTGATTGAATTACCTTTGTTTCTTCTTGCTCTGTTAGATAAAAATAGATTGTATTGTTTAAGTATCTAACAACGTGTTTTTTTCATTGGTTTTCTGACTGCCTCGTTGGTCTAGTGGTCGCTAAGCGCGACTGCTGAGCACGAGGTCCTGGGTTCGAATCCCGGGTCGGGTAAAGAGTCACTGGGTTTTTTCATTGGGTAATTCTCAGTGGCAGCACGGAGTCTGGATTTGTGCCCGGTTGATGGCAATAGGCTCGCCCCCTATTACATTGGGACCTATAAAACATAACTGGCGAAATGTGGGTGTACTGTATGTGCACCTCTGCCTACCCCTTCGTACATAATATAACATCACGCCTGTATTGCGTGATGTTATATTATGTTATGTTATTTCTGACTGCAGATTGGTTTTAGGTAGAGGTTTATGTTTATCGGGTGTATAGTGCCCTGTGTCGTTATGGGAAATTCTCCTGTTTCGTGGGTGCTTTTCACAAACATTGAATGTCATATACACAAATACCCAGACTCAAATTCAAATTCAAAATGTTTTTATTTCATGTAAACCTATAGCGCTTATGAAACATTAGGATGCTAGTTGCACGGTTCCAAAATGTCATTCCAATGGAGAAGAACCGGCAAGAAACTCCAGAGGTTACTCATTTAAAAAATATGGTACTAATTGGTAAGACTCTCGGGACAAATATCTGTGGATAACACAATTTTTGTCGCGTGCGGAAATCGTACCCGCAACCCTTAGCGCAGCACTCCAACTGCGCTAATCAGGTTAATCAATTATTTATTTTGAGCTTAAATAATGTAAGTCTATACCAGATGTACTCTTCGCCCCAGTTCATAGATTAGTATACCGTGTATGATTCCATTACAAAACCAACATCCACCTACCTGTTATTACATTGACAAACACAATGTCGCATGTGTAGCATTAAGGATATTCTGAGTCAATTATTATTAAAACACAACAATAAAATACATAGTATTATAACAAATTTGAGTACACACTTAATTTACTTTGCATCACCAAAATCATAACAGCCTCTTACCATGGACTCTCAAAGCAGGCGAGTTTAATTGTGAAGGCGAGACGTCGCATTAGACAGCATGTAGCGGCGTCTGGCTTCCACATCGTCAACTGTCCTACTTTAAGTGTTCATGGTAAGGAGGCTGAAAACAAAATCCATCTGGAAGTAATACACTTTATTCTCTCAGAACAAAAATCCTTTAGAGCGGCAACATCCATTTGCCTAATACGTTTATTTAATAATGGGATACCCAGTTAAACCAATTCTATTGTTTTTTCTTTGAGACGTCTCCATATATGTGTTGTTCTTTAAATCATATTTTCTCGCGGTATTTTCAGTATTGGATTAAATCTGGCGTTTTGATTTGTGAGTGAAAAGATAGGAGCCTTCTCATTTCTTTTGAAATGGAAGAGTATGTGATATTATTGTGTTTTTTACATTAATATGCTCACTTAAATAGTATTCGTTTATAATAATGAATTAGAGTTATTCGTGCAGGACAATAATTTCACAAATATTGGAACAACATTCTAACGCAACATTGGCCCAATGGTTTGTAATACACTATCAACTCCAACGCTAGCCGTTATATTGACAGCCGACAGCTGCTTTATCTGACAGCCAGGCAGACTGCAGACCTCACCCCGGAGGCTGTTTATCTGACAGAAGTTAATCGGTAAACAGCGCTCGATTGAATTTGTTGCCCACCAAATTGAAACTCGAATACGAATCGAGTTTTAAGAAGAAATTCTATTGATTAATTTGATGTAGGTACTGTTTGGATAATAGTATTGTTGTTAGCATTTCACTGTCGCGTTCGACTTGTGGTTGTGGCTGCTGAGCATAAGGTTCTGGGTTCGAGCCCCGGGTCGAGCAAAGTGTTACTGGGTTTTTCCATTAGGTAATTCTCAGTAGCAGCACGAAGCTTGGATTTGTGCCCAGTTGATGGCAATAGGCTCGCGCACTATTACATTGGGAATTACAACATAACTGGCTATATGTGGGTGAAATGTATACCTCTGCTTACATCTTCTGGAAATACAGGCGTAATATGAAAGCATTTATAACTCAGGTACAACAATCATATGATACAGGCTTAGAACCAACGGCTTAACGCGTTTTCTGAAGCACGGAGAGATCTCCACTCTCCAAGAATGAAGGAAGGCCAGTGGTCACCCATCTAAAAACGGACCGCGACAAGCGCTGCTTAACCTCGCAAAGTAGCTGATCTTCGTTGGCTTTTTATCTACACACGTACACACGTAGTCGCATCGCCCGTAAATACGTACCGTACACGTAACTAACGTGATTTGCACGTTAGTTTCGACTAATTAAGTGTTTAATTACATAGCAAGGGTTTAGTTACCTACTTGTTAGTTAACTGTTTATAATTAATAACAATCACATTCTCTTCACATTACTATGTTATGTAACACATCACGCCTGTATTCCCGAAGGGGTAGGCAGAGGTGCACATACAGTCCTACAGTACCTACACCCACATTTCGCCAGTTATGTTTTCAGTTCCCAATGTAATAGGGGGCGGGCCTATTGCCATCAACCGGGCACAAATCCAGACTTCGTGCTGCTACTAAGAATTACCTTATGGAAAAACCCAGTAACACTTTGCCCGACCCGGGATTCAAACCCAGGACCTCGTGCTCAGCAGTCGCGCTTTAGCGCCCACTAGACCAACGAGGCAGTCTGTAACACAGTTTGTGTTATTTTAGTTTAATTTTGTACTGATATTATAAAGGCGAAAGTTTGTGTGTGTGTGTGTGTTTTTTACACCCTCTCACTTAAACGGCTTGACTAATTTTAATAAAATTTTGTAAGGAGGTAGCTGACACCTTGGATTAATACATAGGCTTTTTATCCCGAAAAAATGTAACGGGTAATACCGCGGGGCCCCTTTACTATGAAACAATACATACATACATAAAGTCACGCCTATTTCCCAGAGGGGTAGGCAGAGACCACGGATTTCCATTTGCTATGATCCGGACATACTTCTTTCGCTTCATTCACTCGCATAACATTCCTCATACACACTCGTTGGTTAAGGGTACTCCTCACTTGACCCTTTTGTAGGACATCTCCGATCTGGTCTAACTTCTCCAACTTCTTTGCCTCTTCTCATACAAAGAAGAACCACAACGCTTGCTACTTTAATAGCAAAAAATAAAAAATCCACGCAAACGAAGTCGCGGGCTCAACATAGTCCTTGCCATTTCAACAACATTGCTCAATCAATCAAAAACACATTTGTGTAATTACTTTCCGATAACAATGAAGTAATTAAGAATTTTTAATTGCCAAGAAGTTTATGAGTAACTCACTGTTTAAACTTGACCCCTGTTACTTTACACCGGCGTAACCATGAACTTTGTGTTTATGTTAAAACAAGAAAGAATTCAGTTTTTTGGATTGCGCAGTGGAAAATCTTGAATCGGTCTGAAATGTTTTTCGTGGATGTTATTGTTTTTTATTTATCAGATACCGTGATCTATTATGATTAGTAATAACAGGAGCTTATAAATTACTAGCTGACCCGGGGTATGAAAAATAGATGTTGGCCGATTCTCAGACCTCCTCAATATGCTCACAAAATTTCATGAGAATCGGTCAAGCCGTTTCGGAGGAGTACGGGAACGAACATTGTGACACGAGAATTTTATATATAAGATGTTGTGAGTAGACTAGCCAACATTTCTTCGGCAATAGCGTTTATCAAACTAGGAATTGAAAAAAATCTATAAGAGTACCAAGTCGCTCTTCCTTGCCGAGTGGTATTTGGCTTGACCACCACTTTTCCTCCTGTGGGTGTCGTAAGAGGCAACTGAGGGAATAATCTAGAAGATGGGCAGCAGCGTCTTCTGTAACTTCACCACCAATACTGCAATCCCCAAGCTGCTCACCCAAGCGTGATGAGGATTATGGCAACTTCCCCCTCCTACTTAATGGAAAACTCCAGTAACACTTTGGTCAACCTGGAATTCGAACCCAGGACAACATGTTCAGCAGTCGCACTTAGCAACCTCAAGACCAACGAGGCAGTTATAGTCAGTATAACTTGACAAAACCGCCCTTAACCTAGGACAGGAATAGTTAGCGCCGAACTTTGAAATTGGAACTAATATGCAGCAGACCATAATAAATGTCATGATGATAGTTTGACACATGCGTTGACAGCTGCAGCGCGAGCTCCGCTATTAACTAAAGTTTATAAAGGGAACCTTGACAAAGTGACTGCTGATAATTAAATGTACGGCTAGGAAAACAATTAGTAATTAAAATGTATGTATATTAATTTTTCTACATGCTAAATTTTTAGCTTTTTCTACATGCTAAATTTTATCAAAATACTTCCAGCGGTTTAGTCGTGAAGACGTAACAGATATACATAGTTACTTTTACATGTATAATATTAGTATGGATGTATATTTATACATGACTACCCAAAGAAAGGAGTGTAATGAGTTTAGGGTTCATGAATGTATGTATGGGAGTTTTTTATTCCACCATAACTTTTGAATGCCTGAACCGATTTAGATGTATGGAGTGTCGTTAGAATCCTTATACCATCGTGAGTAATAACAACAGCCTATAACTGTCCCACTGCAGGGCAAAGGCCTCTTCTCGTATAGAGAAGGATTGAGCATTGATCACCACGCTAGCTCACTGCGTGTTGGCAATCGTGAGTAAATAGGCTATAAAAAATTAAATAATTAAAAGAAATATTTATAAAATTTAAAAACACAACTGCCATGTCTCTTTTTTTTGGGCACATAACACACACATAATATAACATCACGCCTGTATTCCCCGAAAGGGTAGGCAGAGGTGCACATATAGTACACCCACATTTCGCCAGTTATGTTTTTTTAGGTCCCAATGTAATAGGGGGCGAGCCTATTGCCATCAACCGGGCACAAATCCAGACTCCGTGCTGCTACTGAGAATTACCTAATGGAAAAACTCAATAACACTTTGCCCGACCTGGGATTCGAACCCAGGACCTCGTGCTCAGCAGTCGCGCTTAGCGACCACTAGACCAACGAGGCAGTCTTTTTTTGGGCAGTTGTGTGAAAAGCACTTAAATTGTCGGAGACTTCTAAGTATCTACTGTCTTTACTTTCTAACTGTATATCTGACCATACCAAGTTATGTCAGACTAACTTAGTCTGAAGGTCCGTGCATAGAAATGAGCAACCCTTGGAACTTAACTTTTGATCCAATCAATGAGCGGTTGGATACATTGAATCCGTTTTCTAAAGATCCACTTTACTGGTATTTAATTAAATTATACATTTGTCCTGTAACGGGATAGAACCTGAGATCTGTCCGCTCAGAGATGGATTTGATACCGACGGGAGACAAAATTAAATGATTTTTTAATCGTTATTTGGACGTTTGTGTTTGTAAACCCTGGAACGCTCAGCAGTCGCGCTTAACAAACCACTGGTCTAACGAGGCATTTATTATATTGCTACAGGGTATAATATACATACATAACATCACGCCTGTATTCGAAGGGTAGGCAGAGGTGTACATACAGTACACCCACATTTCGCCAGTTATGTTTTTTGGTCCCAATGTAATAGGGGTCGAGCCTATTGCCATCAACCGGGCACAAATCCAGACTCCGTGGTGCTACTAGGAATTACATAATAGAAAAACCCAGTAACACTTTGGCCGACCTGGGATTCGAACCCAGGACCTCGTGCTCAGCAGTCGCGCTTAGCAACCACTAGACCAACGAGGCAGTTATTATATGTATTGCTACAGGGTATAATATATATATAGGTAGATGTTAACACAATGCGACCCACTCTTTCACACTTAAAAAGAGTTTTTGATCCCTGTCAGCACTGATAGCCGAATGGTATAACCGTTGCACTGGGAAGTCAAAGGTCACAAGTTCAAACCCCGGCACGCACCAATGTCTTTTCGAATTCATGTGCGTTCTATAAATTAGTTATCAGTTGCTAACAACGGTGAAGGAAATCATCGTGAGGAAACCAGCATACCTGAGAGATGTTTCAACGGTGTGTAAAGCCATGTCAGAGGCCTCACGCGGTTAAAACTCTGACACCAGGTTGTTCATCTATCATCTGATAAGGTTAAGTAGTAGTCAGCTACGCAGACTGTAAGCTGACCCCAACATATACCAGCACGACCCTTACCACGACCTATCAAAGCAAGACACTTTACGTTGTGGAAGCGAGAGGCATTATACTGTACGTAGCGGCGTCTCGCTTCCTCAAACTTGTTCACCAACCATCATCATCATCATCACCAACCATACGATAAGATAAACACAATATTTTCTATCCCAGTATAGCATTGCTAGCCAATAGCAAGGCGCTATCCCAATGACGTCACAAACTCATTATATTTCGTGGAACCAAATCGTAGGTACTTTAGAACAAAGGCAACAGCCAGTGGTTCTCAATGTCATAATATATGTCGACTTAAAAGAAAATCATGAATGAACTCAAAGGTTTGGTACAAGAACTCAATTCTGTAAAGCTCTCTGTAAATTCATGTTTGAAAAACCGGGTCAAGTGCGAGTGGGACCCGCGCACCGAGGGTTCTGTGCAAACTTTGAATTACGTTTACAACAATAACATTGTTCTAACGAACACTAAATTAAAGTTATTGAGTATTGAGTATTCACAGACAAAACTTATATTCCTACTCCTCCTATATATTCTTTTATGATTAATTTCTTTGCGGGTTCCAAGATAGTCGAGTCATTTCTCTGGGACGCCTCGAGCTTCATTGCCTCGATGGTTCCCAATGGTTATAATTGTAGATCCCGGCTTACAGGAGTTGCAATGATGGGCACGAGTAGTAGGCTTGTCCCAAAAAAAAAGACAAACTTAACTCTGTCGCTAGAATTCAATATTAATTTCAAGTTTATATAACAAGTTTGACAGACAGACGGACAATCAGACATCAAGTGATGCTTTAAGATTTCTGTAATTCACTTACACTAGGAATTTCTCCTGTATCGTGGGTGCGTTTCACAAATATGAAATAACACATACACAAACCCAGACTCGGAACATACATCTACGGATCACACAATTTTTTTTTCAAATCTTGCCCCACAATAAAAATTTCTGGTGCGTTTCACGCGGGAATCGAGCCCGCGGCCCCAGCGCAGCAGTCCATCACTTATCCACTGCGCCAATCAGGTCAAATCTACCTACAAATACAGGCCTTAATATTGATATTTACTTTGGGAAACTGTACTAACACTTAATAAAAGAGCGTAGGTCAGAGTTTCAGAGAGTCGCGTGGGATGACACCAACGCACCGCTCTCCTATTGGCTGGAGCGTGTGACGCAAAAATGGGTGGATAGGTTTTAAAAATAGATCTCTAGAATGATCCAATTATGTGTGTATTGTGGTGCAATTCAGTATAGAGGGCGAAGTGGGCTGCAATATTGGTTTGTGACGTCAGAGTTGTACTTCTGGAATAACTTTTTATGGAGTTTCAACGGTCGTAAATAATTCTAATACCTATATACCTACACATACAATATCAACCATGAGTTGCAAAGTAACATATTCACCTGTTAAAAATAACATAACATCACGCCTGTATTCCCCGAAGGGGTAGGCAGAGGTGCACATAATATAGTACACCCACATTTCGCCAGTTATGTTTTAGGTCCCAATGTAATAGGGGGCGAGCCTATTGCCATCAATCGGGCACAAATCCAGACTCCATGCTGCTAATAAGAAATAAACTAAATAAAACAGTACTGTACTGCAAAGATGTAATAAATTATATTATAACATCTTTGCAGTACACTGCTGAAAGGCCCCCCTCTCTCCCCGCCCCTAGGGTACGACACAAGACCTAGAAAGAGAAGACCGAAAAAGAAAATTTGAAATAATATATTCACCTAAAAACCTTCACACGTAGGTGGTAAGTACCTACGTGTGAAGGTTTTTAGGGTCTCTGTCACTGGTCCAAGTAAGCCTGATACTAGAAGCCTTCACAAGAAGTTATAAGTCACAGAAAATAAAAGTAATGTATCACCAATATATTAACAAATAACTTGCCTAATACTCCAACACAGCCAATTTTTCAATATCAGATAAATTATATTCGAAGGAAAACATTAACATTTTGATAGACACAAAATAAGGAAAGTATGTCATCATTTCAAAAATATCCTACTGAAAAAAAACTGGCGATTGAAAGGTCGACTAAGCCTGTCAATTGGATATTTACTGACAAAAACCTGTCAAAATATTGCCTTTCATCTAAATAAAATTGAGATTAACACATCAACAATTCTAACTTCAATACAAAATAAACTAAATCATAATGAGCTGCAGTATACGTACCTCCCTCTCATTTCTGTGACGTCACCAGCATGACGTCATCACTCGACCCACGCGTTGCCCGCTATTGGCTGATACTATCTGCCTTATACTGAGACGTGGAACGAGGGAGTATAGAGATAATAAGAGATTTTAATTAAAAGGTTCCGTGTATTATTATTTTAATTATTTCTGTTTTTTGTAGCCCAAATAGTAATAGCATAACAAAACATCACGCCTGTATTCCCCGAGGGGGTAGGCAGAGGTGCACATATAGTACAGGGTACATTTCGCCAGTTATTTTATAGGTCCCAATGTAATAGACAAAGAATAATTTAATCTTAGAAAACAGATGAGAATTTTCCAATACAAAAAAAAAACAAAAAGTCATTAACTCGTAATAAAATTATGTCCGACTAACTGCGCCCCGCGGTGTGACTCGCTACATTTTTTCGGCCTATGTGTTAATCCAGAGTGTCAGCTAGGTCCATATGAAATTTCAATGAAATCCATTCAGTAGTTTTTCCATGAAAGAGTAACAAACATTCATCCATTTTACAAACTTTCGCGTCTATAATATTAGTAGGGATATACAAGACGTATCATAGTAGGAACAGCGCCAAGTTATCGACTTACAAAACCCACAGTACCGGGTTCCGTAAAAAATGGCGACCCATTTGTATAGGTGACATGCATTTATACCGTATTGCAGCTTCTTGTATTGCAGAACTTACTACGTTAGGAGACGTTTGCAATGTTCTTTAATTTTTTCTCTGTAAAACACCTTTTTTTTATATAGGTAGTTGTGTTTTATATGAGACTAGCTTCCGCCCGCGACTCCGTCCGCATGGATTTCAAATGTTTTATAGCCTATAGCCTTCCTCAATAAATGGGCTATCTAACACTGAAATAACTTTTTAAATCGGACCAGTAGTTTCTGAGATTAGCGCGTTGAAGCAAACAAACTCTTCTGCTTTATAATATTAATAATATATTATAATATTATATTATATTATAATATTGACTGCCTCGTTGGTCTAGTACGAGGTCCTGGGTTCGAATCCCGGGTCGGGCACAGTGTTATTGGGTTTTCCATTAGGTAATTTCTCAGTAGCAGCACGGAGTCTGGATTTGTGCCCGGTTGATGGCAATAGGCTCGCCCCCTATTACAGTAGGACCTAAAAACATAACTGGCGAAATGTGGGTGTACTATATGTGCACTTCTGCCAACCCCTTCGGGGAATACAGGCGTGATGTTATGTATATGTATGTTATTATGTATAATATTATATTATAAAGTATAGATGGAGAAGCATTGGTGATAACTCTGAATGTTAATGAACCATTGCTGAGTGGTATCCGGCCTAGAATTGTCGACCTTTCCTCCCGTAGACGTTGTAAGCGGTAACTAAGGAAAAATCCAGAAGATAGGCAGCTTCTGTAACTTTTCCACCAATACTGCGGTAACTTCTGTCAAACCCTTTGGGCACAAGCGTAATTATAATCTTTGATTGTTAGATGAGACGTTAAAACACAAGCTTTCAAATCAGCTTGGCTAAAAGTACTAGTAAAAACGAATTGAACAAGCCAAAACACGATGGGATTGCGATTCATTTTGTTACAGAGTTGTTGTTCTTAATACCACCATCTGAATCCATCATCAGACCAGCTCAAAAGCATCACAATATTGTATTGTCACCATACCTACCCAAGTGTGAAAAATTTCATTCCAATCGAATGACAAAAAATGGTTCTAATATGGATTGCAAGATTTGACCTAAACAAACAAACACAAACATTGCAAGTTAAATAAAATCCTGTGAAAATGACGTCATTTACATACATAAGTCATTTATAAAGTCACGCCTGTTTCTCCAAGGGGTAGGCAGAGACCACGAATTTCCATTTGCTACACAAAAACAGACAAGGGTTCCTCAAATGATCTTACGGGCCCCCAAAAGATCAATTTAAGTATTTATACAAAGAAATGCTGATATCATTTCCTATAGTGTTTGTACGATGAGCGATGAGTTTTATGGAAATGCCATGTTACAGTTAAGTGTTCTGATAATATCTACCACTAAATCGCTATCTCTTGGTAGAACGACGTAGAATATATGAAAAAAAAAATCGGTAATTGGTTATAAATTGGAAGATAATCGGATATCTAATAGGGGAATGTCAGATAAGGTGACGCTTGTCAATTTAAGGCATGATTTGTTAGTCCACAAACTGTGGGTAGGTGATCAAAATTGACTGATTAGACTGCCTCGTTGGTCTAGTGGTTGCTAAGTGCGACTGCTGAGCACGAGGTTCTGGGTTCGAATCCCGGGTCGGGCAAAGTGTTACTGGGTTTTTCCATTAGGTAATTCTCAGTAGCAGCACGGAGTCTGGATTTGTGCCCGGCTGATGGCAATAGGCTCGCCCCCTATTACATTAGGATCTAAAAAAACATAACAGGCGAAATGTGGGTGTACTATTTGTGCACCTCTGCCTACCCCTTCGGGGAATACAGGCGTGATGTTATGTTATGTTTATGTTATGATCAAAATTGAATGACAGCATGACGTAATTTTTATAGATTTTTGAAGAGCTTGTTCATCCAATCAAACCATACTAAACTTATCGATATAGCCCAAAGGATTAGCGAGTTGAAGTGGCAGTAGACAGGCCACATCTGTCGCAGAACTGACAACCGTTGTCGAAAACGTGCCCTGGAGTTGAGACCACGGAGAAACGTAGTGTAGGACGTCCTCCAGCTCGGTGGGGCGATGATACACGCAAAATGGCTGGCAGCTCTTGTAAGTGGAAGACCGAAGATCTAACTCTCGACGCATGATCAATGTTTTAAATATAATTCCTACCTGCCTCGTTGGTCTAGTTGTTGTGAAGCACGACCGCTGAGCATGATTATCTGGGTTCGATTCCTGGGTCGAGAAATTGAGTTTTTCCTTTTCTCAGTAGCAGTTCGGAGTCTGGATTTGTGTCCGGTTGATAACCATAGGCTGCGATTTCTATTACGTTATTATAAATGTACATTTCTGCCTACCCCGAAGCGGAATATATGCTTGAAATATGTGATTCTTGGCTTTGTACTCCATTGGCATTTGTAGATTGCAAATAGACGTAAATAAAAAGGAAAACAACGTTATTTTAACCACAAAGTAAGATTACAACCCGATGGGTTAAACCATCATGGGCCAACGTTCTATTTAAGGGATTTCCCATGGGTGCCATAAGTTCCAAAAAACTTTACGACAGAAAATCGTAGATGATGCCAAGAACCTTTTAAATGACCTAATTTTTTGAACGCGATAGGTATGTCTTTATTGTGTAAAAACACAATTCTAAATTGGTGAAGGAAATATGAAGAATGATGGACAGGAGTTATGCACCTGAGCCATTGTGTCACTTTCTTTATCAATTTAGAGTCAAGCTTATCATAGGCAACATGCTGAAATAACACCAAAAGTCATCCAGTTTACTATTTTTTAATTAAATTTATTAAAAGGTCAATAATTTAAATAAAAAAAAATGCGTAACCTTGTCCCAAAAATAGTATTTTTGGCCACAGCACCAAACCTATGACCCATTTGGTCAAATACGTTAGCCCTAACCCGCTAAACCAAGCCTGTATAACAAATAACTTATTTAAACTGAACAAAGTTAAAAGTTAACTTGTTTTAATCTAGACGTAACCAAGCAACCGCTTGATAAACTTTATAAAATCTCTTCTTCACAGATAACTCCTTATCTTCACGCCGCCTTGCGTCTTGAGTGGGCACAAATCTGCGTATCCGAGTGATAAAGCCAGTATTATTTATTCATATAATTATCGACCGACGTAACCAATATGGTACTACAGAAGATATAAATAAACTAGCCACATTAGTACTCCTAAACTTCTCTAGTTATGTTATAGGTTTCCTTTTTTATAGGTCTGTGTGCTCTACGTAATAATGGAGCGAGCCTATTGCCATTAACCGGGCTAGAATCTATTCCGAATTAACTGACAGAAATTCTGACCAGTGTCTATGTAGTAAAGGACTAGCCTATTAATTATGTAGATGCAGGTTACCTAATGGGAAAACTCAGTAGCACTGCCAGTCCCAAGGATCGAAAACAGCCCCCATACCATGAACTCTTAAAGCAGGACAATTTCCGTTGTGGAAGCGAGATGCACAGCTACATGCACTAGTGCTGTCCCTGTGTGAATATGACCTTTTGTTTCTTAATAAAATTAGAAGTAAGGGAGTATGTTTGCCGGAACGATGTAAAGATTTTAACAACCCTATACATTCGAATATAAAAACAGTGGCGTGCCATGGGAGAGGCCTATGTCCAGCAGTGGACTGAGATAGGCTGATGATGATGATGATACATTCGAATGCGGAACGTGCCGACTGGTATCCGGACTAGAATTGACCACCCCCTTTCCTCCCGTGGGTGTCGTAAGAGTCGACTAAGGGAAAATCCAGAAGAATAATGCGATCCTCAAGACTTAAAGTCAATCAATCATTAATGAATCCCCACGGGGATTATGGCACCCCCCCCCCCCCCTCCAAGGAGGAGACCTTTGTTCAACAATGTACATGTTCCGGCTGATAATGATACATCCGAATCAGTTCAGGCATCCAGAAGATATGGATATAAAGAAACACATACATGAACTCTGATAACAAACCACTCCTTATTGGGCAGTCGTGTAAACACTGATTGATTAGCTTCAAGAACCAAAGCACGATATCTACTCAATAATCACTTATTCCGGTCACTTACTTATTAAGAATAGTTTGTTGTACTTAAGTTATTTTATTAAACAAAAGAGAGTCGGTCAGCCATAGTTCGACTGTGATGGATTGACTCGTAAGTAGTGATGGTAGGATCTAGATATTCCTAATATATAGTATAGTATTTTAATATCGCGGCAGACCCAAACGACGGTGGCATGACGAACTGCTTGCATTCAAGAGAGACTGGTCCACCTTAGCACACGACCGAATAAAGTGGAAGAATGAAAGGGAGGCCTTTGCCCTGCAGTGGGACAACACAGGCTGTTAAAAAAAAATATAATAGTTTATTCCTAATATATAGTTTAGTAAAAGTATTTTAATTCCATATTAGGATACTATTATACCTATTACGAGTACTAGATATTAGTTTAGCCAATATTAGTATGCTTTTCATTATTTATATAAAACGAGGGGCTCGTACGGACATAGTTACCGCGCAGATAAATCGATCAGCGAAGTTAAGCCGTGCTCGCCGCGGTCAGTCTTGTGATGGGTGACCATTTTCACATGTCGAGCTCCTTCGTGCTTCCGAAGGCACGTTAAGCCGTTGGTCTTGCGCCTGATCTCTCTCCGGTCGTGTCAGTCTACCGTCCCATCAGACTATGAGAGTGAGGGAATAGGGAGTGCACCTTTGGTTTGCATACTTGTGCACTGTTAACACGGAACAATAAAAAAAATTGCCGTGTCTTTTCCGAGATGGTATATCCACCCTTTTTTGGAGATCAATTCATCCTATAAATTCTTGAAATACAAGTAAATACAATGTAAAATATTTGAAATACAAGACCTGCTCAATTCCTTATAGGACTTATATTATTGCGTAAAAGCACACCAGCCTACTGATACACGAACTACATTTGTGGCGATATCAAAAGGTTTGCTGTTCCGGGTCTGAGGGTAGATTTATTATTGTCACTCATACAGGCACTCTTGCAGTGTTTACATGATGCCTGTCATAATATAAGTACACTGCATGACATATTGTTATACTGAAAACTGTGACTGCCAAAACGGAGTGTTCTGTTTTCTGGGTATGTGTGTATGTGCTTTTCTTTATACCACCATAACTACTGAATGCCTGAACTTATTTTGATGTGTCGAGTGTTGTTAGATTTCTTGCAACATCGCGAGTAAAATCACACTAATATTGTAAAAGCGAAATTTTGTGAGTGTTGGTATGTTTGTTACCTCTTCACACTCAAACGGCTTGACCGATTTTGATGAAATTTCATATGGAGGTAGCTGACACCCTGGATTAACACATAGGCTACATTTTATTCCGAAAAAATGTAGCAGGTAACACCGCGGGGCGCAGCTAGTAGGCTATAATGAAGTAAATAAAACATATAATAGAAAAATTTAATTAAATAAAAAACTAAGACTAAGTAAGAAACAGAAAATACTTCTAGTGTGGCGTAGTTAATGAAACCACTTGTCGATTTCTTAACCTTATAATTAATTAACCATATTAATTGCGAAACATTACCCAATTAACAGCGGACTTTAAAAACCGTGGTCCCAGTATTTCAAGTTCAGGAACATTTACAAATTATCGTTTCCACAAACCACATAATGAAAAAAAAGGTTAATTGTCGAAGTTATATGACTTGTTTTCCAGTCGACGTTTTGAAAGTACTTGCGAAATATTGATGACTTTGATATACCTACACATAAGGCTGGTTTCACAGCGGGCCGGGAGACCCGTACGGGCCGTCCGTATACGGGAAAACCGGGTAGCACCCTCACTGTTCTTCACTTGTTCTTATATTTATTTAAATAAACATAACATCACGCCTGTGTTCCCCGAAGGGGTAGGCAGAGGTGCACATTTAGTTCACCCACATTTCGCCAGTTATGTTTTTAGGTCCCAATGTAATAGGGGGCGAGCCTATTGCCATCAACCGGGCACAAATCCAGACTCCGTGCTGCTACTGAGAATTAGCTAATGGAAAAACTCAGTAACACCTCGCCCGACCGGGGATTCGAACCCAGGACCTCGTGCTCAGCAGTCGCGCTTAGAACCACTAGACCAACGAGGCAGTCGCATTTATTTAAATATTTACTTTTAAGCCCTTTTGGGTCATAGGTATATTGTAATTTTCTCTTGAATTTGTTTTGGAAGAGCGGACTCTCCTAACACAGGCATCACTTGCTTAAATGGATGCTACAATCATAAAGTGGCTAACCAATATTGATGGATAAATAAATGATTTTAATTTATTATTTTACTGCTCTGAAACGAGAGTTTAGTACAAAACGCAGTTGATAGCCAAGCAGTATGACCGTTGGACTACCAAGTCAGAGCTCGCAGGTTCCAATCAAACACGCGCCTATCTCTTTTTTTATTTATGTGCGTACTATAAATTAGTTATCAGTTGGATCATAATAACGGCACACCTGAGAGATATTTCAACGGTGTGTAAAGCTTTATGAGAGGCCTACAGGCGGTTTAAACTCTGACACTAGGTTGTTCATCAACCATACGGTTGCTAGGTCGCGGGTAGCGTTGTGCGGGCTCTACCCGGAGCTGGTCGCGTACGGACCAATCCGGGACGCTGTGAAAAAATGTTCCAGCGCCCCACGTGTGTCTCCGTTCCGGGAGCCGTACGGAGCTGCCGGACATCTGTGAAACCAGCCTAATTACAATTACTCAATCAACAAGATTTGTTTACCATTGGAACTTTCAGAAACACTTGCGAAATTTAAGACTTGCCTCCTTCAAATACATTAACAATTACCTTCATTAATTGAATCTATAGGTACTTATATAATGAAGAGATTTTTTGGATGTAATAATGTTCTACAGACCGAATTTCGGTCACGGCAGCCTATCTTAACGGAACTGAGCTCTGACATGGCTTTACACACCGTTGAAAAATCTGACTGCCTCGTTGGTCTAGTGGTTGCTAAGCGCGACTGCCGAGTACAAGGTCCTGGCTTCGAATCCCGGGTCGGGCAAAGTGTTACTGGGTTTTTCCATTAGGTAATTCTCAGTAGCAGCACGAAGTCTGGATTTGTGGCCGGTTGATGGCAATAGGCTCGCCCCCTATTACATTGTGACCTAAAACATAACTGACGAAATGTTGGTGTGTTATGTGCACCTCTGCCCACCCCTTCGGGGAATACAGGCGTGATTATATTATGGTAAGTAGGTATATTAGATGTCATATAAAATAGTAAAGGCAAAAACATTAATTAACATTGAGCTATAAAGCGCTATGCTCAGCGTAAACAAAACACAAGCGTGTTGTTTGCCCTCATTATAATTTAAGTGGGAAAATTTAAAGCTTATAAGTATAATAGCATTGTTGATTCGTGACCCATGAGTATGATAGTCGGCTCGTAATGTTGGAGTCTTAACGTAAAAAAAACCACTGATAGCCGCGTTGAGTGGTATCCGGCCTAGAATTGACCACCCCCTTTCCTCCCGTGGGTGTTGTATGAGGCGACTAAGGATAAATCCAGTAGATGGGCAGCAGCGTCTTCTGTAATTTCACCACCAATACTGCTATCCCCAAGCCGCTTGCCAAGCGTGGGGATTATGGCACCCTTGCCTAAGGGGGAGGCCTTTGTTCAACTGTGGACGTCTTTCAGCTGATGATGATGTGTGTATTATGTATAATTGTATATGAGCTTTATTTCGATCGGATGTCAAAAAATAGCACCATTTTTTGACATCCGATTGAAATGAAATTTTGAAATTTAGATTGCAAGATTTGACCTAAACAAACTCACATACATACAAACATTGCAAGATAAATAAAAGCTTGTAAAAATGATTGTACTTCCTTTCTTATCCTATATTAGTATTTACTTTCATATAAAAAAATAAAAGTTAATAAACATTTCTTAACTAACCTAGATAAGGAAAGCTGATTAAAAGTAGAAAAAAGCACTAAATATCTTCGTTAGATAATATTAAAAAATACAAGGATATAACCGTTAACGTTAACCATATTAAAAAGTAATATTCAAACTTGAATAACTAAGCTTGAATAATGATTATTAACTATTATCATAACGGTAATAACTATTATAAAAAAAGAAAACATAAAATTATATCAGACCGCCTCATTGGTCTAGTGGTTGCTAAATACGGCTGCTGAGCACGAGGTCCTTGGATCATTTTCCGAGTCAGGCAAACTGTTACTCGATTTTTCCATTAGGTAATTCTCAGTAGCAGCACGGAGTCTGGATTTGTCCCCAATTGATGGCAATAGGCTCGCTATTACATTGGGACCTAAAAACATAACTGTCAAAATGTGGGTGTACTATGTGCACCTCTGCCTACGCCTTTAGGGAATACAGGCGTGATGTTATGTACAATTATTTTCAATAAAACCAACTCGCAATTTCATCAGTACACATCCCTGTCCCACGTATAGTGATCTAACTTGTCAGTTAACTCATTCAATAATCAACTTCATACCATAAAATGGAGAAGTTATTATTCAATTGACCACTGGTTATCCATACGTAGGTATATTTCCGCCCGCCCTACCGTCATTGGCCAAAGTTTGCTTATAAAAGAGGTTGAACACTCGCTCGGGGAACAGTTTAAGGCGGGCGCGCGCGGTGTGAGCCGCATCGAGTCGTGTGTGCGATATACCTTACGAGTCACCAAAGAAGGTAAGTTGCAAAGTTTTGAGTTGTGCTTTTTACAGACTGTTCGCGTGTGTCGTGGTCATTTTCTTTAATAGAATCAAATAGAAAATATTTATTTCAAATCCAAGACTCATAAACGGTTAGTAACAATTTTCTTATACTAGTGTTAGTTATAAAATTAAAAACATATATTTTATACATGTAGTTGATAGCAGTGAACTATATAATTATGGACAATCCACCCTGTCAGCTAATATCAATACAATTTTTGGTTGGAAACTGCATATTATAGATTACTTTTCCTTTGTTGGAAAATGCATTTTTAAAGTACTTTTCCGAGTGAATATTATAGATAAATGAGTAAATTAGGTACGACTTGTGAAAAACTTAATAAAATAAAAATACGTCAGATTAAAGTCACTGGATGTCTTTTTAAAATATTTTTCTGATGAACAGGGAAACTATTATAAAGCAGTGTCTATAAACCGTCGCGTTAGAGAAGAAATCCGTCCGTTGACATATAAAATCAGTACCAAAAAACATTTAAATAAAAAATTAAAACCTTCAAAAAACACGAACTCAAAAGTGAAAAATAATAATTATGTTATTCACTTCACTTTACATAAGCAAAGTGGAAATCGGTGCCAAATTCTACCGAAAACAGTCGAATTGAGAACCTCCTTTTCGAAGTTGGTTGAAATAAATCATTATTGCACCTACTAGAAACACCATATTAAATTGTTATCTCCTACATATACCGGTTATACTCACGTCAATATTCGGGAATACAAGTTACTATAATATATTAAATTGTGTGTGTTAAAAAGGTTAATATTGGAAGCATTGTTTATAACTCCATCTTGAAAGTCTAAGCTAGGCAGTAAATTATCATGGTCTTATCGCTGCCATAGGCAGTTCTCGTTCTAAGTCCAGGATTTATCCTCGACTTTGACAATATTCCGATGCAGGCTTATCTTATATGAATTTTACTGAAACAACACACGTAATGATTGATTAATTGGTCTTGATATCGTTAACAAAAAATCATAATTTATTTCACATAAAAATATTCTCTGTTAGTCTAAAATAATAAGTTAGAGACGTTGTGTTTACAATACATTAGTAAAATAATAATTTAAAAAAATACAGGGCCACCTAGTATAAGAAACAATGTCTACAATCCTTGTACAAATTACTGCAACATATTTAGGTAATAAATACATACTTGAGCTTAACTTATTTACACACTAAACTAAATATATAAAAAATTAGAACTTAAAATTATGCATCAAAGTATTCCTCCTCATCGCTGTCGACTGGTAAGGTGCCCAAAAGGCTGGCGGCATTGCCACGTTGACTGGCAATACAAATTGGCCGTAAAATAAGCCATGAAAACTATTTCATAATTCCATATTTAAACTACCTGGTTAATAAGTAAATCTATGAACTTTATGAAAAAAATATACAACAGCAATTTTTTTATAAGCCGAAACGTATTTCAATTAAGTATGTTAGCTTCTTTGCTAGCCATTAATTAGTACGATACCTACATGAATTTAATTATTAACAAGACAATCTCTTAACTAAAAACTTTTATATTTAAAAATACACATCGAAACCGAAACTTGTATTAACAAACTTAACAAGTTACACATAAAAAGTATAAAAATATAAATAACTAAATAGCACTATGATAAAAATTTATAATTAGTACTAGTTTTAAAAAAACTAGTACTAATTATAAATTTTATTAAAATACTAGCTGCGCCCCGCGGTGTTACCCGCTACATTTTTTCGGGATAAAAAGTAGCCTGTGTGTTAATCCAGGGTGTCAGCTACCTCCATACGAAATTTATGTAATATTCTATTTACATTAAAATTACATATTGACAATTAAAATTTATTCAGTAGTTTTTACGTGAAAGAGTAACAAACATCTATCCATTCTTACAAGCTTTCATGAGTGTTATCTATATTATTTAGTAGGTATATAAGTTTTACGTAGCAAATGGAAAGACGTGGTCTCAGCCTACCCCTCTGGGAAACAGGCGTGACATTATGTATAAGTTTGATTTTTTTTAAATAAATTAGAAAAACTAATACATGTATATTCGGAAATGCCCGACTAATAACTTGATTTGTATAAAGTTAAAAGATTTTGGACGAAATGTTCAAAATATACTTCCTCTACTAACAGTTCATGCCAAAAATACTGGCATTGCCACGTCGTATGGCAATAAAACTATAATTACAGTATTGTAAACTTATTATGGCATGCCAACTGTAATATAATTGGTCGCGTGACATTAATAGTATGTTACATTAACTAATTCGCAATAAAAAGTAACTTAATTGATTATACACGAATAGTTACAACATTTTTGTTTACATATGTAAGTACTCCACATAATTATTTCTCCGATTCTCCCCATTTATTTAAAAATCTATAATATATATATCTGGAAATATAAGGCTTTTTTATTTATTTATATATATATATATAAAATTCTAGTTTATAACTTGAAAACGGCTGGAATGATTTCAATATTATACCTGATTTGTCGGATTTGTCTCAGCCCCGAATAGCAGAATAACTCAAAATATCGAAAAAAAATACGGAAAAAAGGCAGGACGATGTCTGCCGGGGTCCGCTAGTAAATATTCTTCTTCTTTTATACATAAAAATAAATTGCTGTTCGTTAGTCTCGCAAAATCTCAAAAACAACTGGACCGATTTGGCAAATTTATGTCTTGAAATATTCCTGGAAGTCCAGGGAAGGCTTAAACGGTGAGAAGGCAGTACATAGTTCCCTGGGTCAGCTAGTATATATATAAAAAATCATCCTTGTTTCCCTTGGTCATACCCAAACTTGATAATAGACCGATTTGGTTAATAATGGTTTTGAAATATTTGTGGATATCCAGGGAAAGGTATAAACGATGCGGTACGAAATTTGCCAGGTCGGCTACAATATACAATACACCATATTACAGATTTCATACAGGGTAAGTAATTAAAATATTTTTTAATTACCCTGTATAAAATTGTTGTAAGGCTAAGTTATTACTAACATTAGTCTGTAAGCTCACAATTTTACTAACTAATAGGTATGTAGTCTTAGGATGAATCTGAAATAAATGATTTATTATTATTATTAAAAAAATAGTAATAAATATTAATATTATATGTGCACCTCTGCCTACCCCTTCGGGGAATACAGGCGTGATGTTATGTTTTATGTTTATGTACTTGTTGTTTTACATCTTGTAGTAATAAACTATAAATCTAAAATGTTTTAAACCACATTATAATTGAGAGAAAAATATGTTGTTCTTTCTTATAATGAAAAGGTTTTACTTAATTAAAAGCCTGCGTATCAGATTCTGGAAACTAGTTTTTATACCCCCAAACCAATTCTCACGTGGTATACAGATAGCTAGAATATCTGAAAATAGTTAAGTTGCTTGCAGGACCTTAAACTTAGCAGTCGCAAATAGAAACTAATAAAAAAACATAACATCACGCCTGTATTCCCCGAAGGGGTAGGCATATAGTATACCCACATTTCGCCAGTTATCTTTTTAGGTCACAATGTAATAGGGGGCGAGCCTATTGCCATTAACCGGGAACAAATCTCATCCATGCTGCATCTGAGTACTAGTTAAGAAAAACCCGGTAACAATATAACCGACCGAGGATTTGAACCCAGGACCTCGTGCTTAGCCGCACTTAGCGACTACTACACCAATAAGACAGAATTTTAATTTATATTTATGTAATATTAATATTATAATTAAAATATAAAAGAAAGCTCTACCCGACTGCGCCAGGAGGGTTATTGATTTAAAACCTCTATCGTACATTCGAAGTCATTATAGACGGCATGATTCCATTATAAATTATCCTAACGACTATGGAAATGGTAGACTTTTGATCTTACATTTTAAATCGATTGTTCAGCTGATTTATCCGTTTTATTTTGAAGAAACCGCGCACTTGAGATTATCGGAAGATTCAATCATCATAATATAACAGCCTATAACTATACCACTGCAGGGCAAAGGCTTCTCGTATAGAGAAGGATTGAGCATTGATCACCATGCTAGCTCACTGCGGATCGGCGATTTCAGATAATTAAATCCAGGTTCCTCACGATGTTTTCCGTCACCGTTAGTCAGTGGTGTTTAAGAATAACTACGAAAGTATTTATAAAATTGAAAGTCACATTGATACTTTTCCGGGTATCCGGTATGTTAACCACTAGGCCACCACGACTTAGTGTTCATAATAAGAAGTAGTAATAGTAATTGGCACCTACAATTCCGCCTATTTTGCCTATAGAGGTATTTAAGTGGCAAGCCGAACCAGGCAAGCAAATCGACAAAATTATTAGTAAATATTGTTTATTTTTATTTCACTCCACACTCGGAATTTCTCTTGCATCACCATCATAGTCATCAGCCAGAACATGTCCACTGTTAAGAAAAAGGACCCCTTGAAGTGGAGGAGGGAGGGGGTTGTCATAATCCCCACGCTTGGCAAGCGGCTTGGGGATCCTCTACCCTAATCCATAATAACATCTATTCTAACTTACCTAATTTAGAAAAATATATTTGACTGTGTCTATGGTATCACCATTTCGAACACCATTGCACTCAAATAAATTTTTAAATTTGTATATTGTTGATAGTTGGGATACAATTTTATTTGATGGATGATTTCATTTCGGTATGGTATGAAGTTATCGACAAAGATTAAACTCTTGTAAACGACTTTAAATACTTTATGACCACAAAAAGTGTCACGCGAGCGAAGCCGAGACCAAAAGTTAGTGCCGAACGCGGATACAGTCGTAAAATACTGATATGTAAAACTATATTTTATTCGATGTTTGTCGGAGCATGATCTTCCAGTTCGATGAATATCGCTACACCCTGTATATCAAAAGAAATAAAAAGAATTGGCATCGCCATGGTGTACAGTTGTCAACTTTTTAATAAAAAGTAATAAAAAACTTTTTGTAAAGTTACTTTTTTATTTTGAAAATGAATTATTTGGGGTAACAAAAGAATTCGACGCAAATCCGAGTATTGTATTGAGTATTTTTTCATTCGACTCAAAACAGAGTATTGTGTTAAGTATTTTTCATAAAATCACGCTTGTGACCCTCATAGGGGTAGGCAGAGATCAGAGGGTAAATACATACTGACTAGTGGTGGCCAATTTAGCACAGCACAATAACAAAGCATGCGATTTATACTCAACGCCTAGCACGTGCTATTTTGAATCGCAATCGGTGCAATGATAGGACGACGAGTGTACATAGCATATACATATGCAGCGTGACGGCAGATACGTAGCATAGCAGTTGATAGCAGTAGGTAAATAGCATATCGCACTTGATCGCACCGTCGCACGGCGTCAATCAGTATTCAGTTATAGCGTACTTGAGCAGATAGTCTCCGCATTAAGCGTTTAGCGCTGTATGCTGAAATTTTTCCTGCACATGGAAAAGCATGCTAGACAAACGTTGCTTATATTCCGTAGCATGCTATTTTTTATAGCTGATTTGCACATTACTAGTACAGACCCAATAGGGTTTAAAACTTCTGCCTAACCCTAAAGTAAACCTCGTGTAAGTCACGGAGAACCATAAACACCAAAGTATCGTCATTCAGTAGTATGTTACTGAAAACATCGTGAGGAAACCAGCACGCCTGAGAGATTTTTCAACAGTGAGTGAGGCCATGTCAGAGGCCTAGGGTTTAAACTCTAACACCAGGTTGTTCATCAAGCTTTCAATATGAATAAGGAGTCATATTATAAAAAAGGCGCAAGGCAATGAAATCAAATAGTTCTCAAAATTATAAATATACGCTTGAAAAATAGTCAGAGTGCCAACTGTCACTTGTTGGAGACACACTTTACAAAGAAGATTCATCCAAGGAAATCCTTGCCCACTTTTTATCACTTTAAAATTATCTTCTACCTAGAAAACTTTAGCATTTCTGTTTCAACCAACTTTATCGCTATTATTACAAATGAATGAATTCAAGAAAAAGAAGTAAATACCGTCTTGTGTGTTAAGCTGAAGTTAAAAAGGCATTAGCGGCTCAGTCGCTAGCCTTTCATTGCAATCCAAACTTTGTTAGGAGTTTCTGATACATAATTAAGAGATAGACTGCCATTGGTCTAGTGCTGGCTGAGCACGAGGTCCTGGTTTCTAATGTTTTGCGCGAGTTTTTCTTTTAGGTAAATGACTGCCTCGTTGGTGTAGTGGTTGCTAAGCGCGACTGCTGAGCACGAGGTCCTGGATTAGAATCCCGGGTCGGGCAAAGTGTTACTGGGTTTTTTCATTGGGTAATTCTCAGTAGCAGCATGGAATCTGGATTAGTGCTAGGTTGATAGGCTCGCCACCTATTACACTGGCGAAATGTGGGTGTACTATATGTGCGCCTCTACCTACCCCTTGCGGAAAAACAGGCGTGTTGTTCTGCTATGTTTTAAGTGTCTTAAGTAATATAATATCCCTGCTAACACTAAAAACAGAAGCCTTTCTAAGTAGGTGTTTCTTTCACAAACTTTATAAGTTTAAATTATTTTTCTATCTGAGCGCACAACTGCAAAACATATTAGGTTTCTGAGTAGTTCTTAATAACTAGCGCATTTGTTCTGAAGTTATATGGCTTGTAAACCTTTCCTCTTATTTACAATCAAAGCTATTATTTATATATATACATACATAAATAAAGTCACGCTTGTTTCCCTGAGGGGTAGGCAGAGACTACAAATTTCCATTTGCATATTTTAACTCTTTATTGTAAGAAAATAACATCACGCCTGTATTCCCCGAAGGGGTAGGTAAAGGACTGCATAGTACACCCACATTTCGCCAGTTATGAAATGGTGTCCCAATGTAAAAGGGGGCTAGCCTATTTCCATCAACCAGACACAAATTCGGACTCCGTGCTGCTGAGAATAACGTACTGGAAAAACCAAGTAACACTTTTTCCGACCCGGGATTTGAACCCGGGACCTCAAGCTCTGTATCATACACTAGAGATATCAGATTTAAATAAAAACAAAAAGCTAGATATTGTCATCATTTTCAAATTGACTACCTCTGGGAAGAAATTCCGAAACAAACTCAGGGGTACGTACAACACTGCTACTGCGCGCGGCGAGCGGCGAGCGGCGAGCGGCGGCGGCAAGGGTCACTTCACGACCAGACGGCTTCAACGACATTCGCGTCCCCTTAAGAAATGATTCTGTACCGCTACTTATTTTTCATTGCTTCAAATATAATTGTCAATCAAGTATACAGTCCACTCATTTATTCATCTCCCTGAGCCCCTGAACACGATCATGAACAACAAGAAAACCCGAAACTTCATCTACCTTCCTGTAGCCCCCGTGGGAAGTGCAAGCGAGATGATAGTTTATCTGGTTTTCCTCTCTTACCTTAATGTTTCGTCGTTTGTAAAATGACCTAATCTGTGTCCCGGATTGGTACAATTTACCGTTTCTTCTGGCACGGATAGCCGAGTGGTATGACCGTTGGACTGCCAAGTCAAAGGTCGCAAGTTCAAACCGCGGCACGCACCAATGTATTTTCGAATTCATGTGCGTACTATAAATAAGTTATCAGTAGCTAAAAACGGTGAAAAAAAACATCGTGAGGAAACCGGCACACCTGAGAGATTTTTCAACGGTGTGTAAGAGGCCTACTAAAAGCTCTGACACCAGGTTGTTCATCAACCTTACGATAAGAAAAATACTGTTTCTAACATTATTTGGTATTATAGGGTTTTAAAAAGTCTTGATTTGACGACATGATTGGCGCAGTGGCTAAAAGATAAAGGGGACAACAAGGGACATAAAAATGTGATCCGCAGACCTTTGTCCCAAGTCTGGGTGTTTGTGTATGTGGTATGCGACACAGGAGAAATTCCTACTGGCGACTTTTTAAAATTAAAAAACATAACATCACGCCTGTATTAGGGTAGGCAGAGGTGCACATATAGTACACCCACATTTCGCCAGTTATGTTTTTCGGTCCCAATGTAATAGGGGCGAGCCTATTGCCATCAATCGGGCACAAGTCCAGACTCCGTGCTGCTACTGAGAATTACCTAATGGAAAAACCCAGTAACACTTTGCCCGACCCGAATTTCTAACCCAGGACCTCGTGCTCAGCAGTCGAGCTTAGCAACCTCTAGACCAACGAGGCAGTCAGTGAATTAAGCTTATTATCATTAAGTTCTAAACTTGTCAAGGCTCTTTTAAATGCAGATTTGATAACACTTCAGCGGATACAGCAAAAGAAATCAACATCTCGTCTCCAGAATACCAATATTTGTGCATTATGTATTCCCGAGTCGATCTCCACGGATTTGCGTAAACAATTTTGAGTGGAGTACCACCATCTTTGAATATACTATGATGAATATTATAATAATATGTTTTAGCTAGAGACTTGCGAATTATAAGCAACTAGCTGCGCCCCTCGGGGTTGCTACGCGCCGTAAAAAAAAATCTGTTAAACCATATCGCCTTATACACATTTATACCTTCGTTTGGGCTTGCAGCAATTAAATATTTTTATGAAAAAAAATGAACTACTGGAAGTTTTGCATTTATAAGATCAATTTTAAAATCAAAATGTCTTATGTATTGGTAAAAAAAATAATATTATTGACATAGGCTACTTTTTGTCCCGAAATAATGTAGCGGGTAGTTTTAGCCTTGTGAGCGCCAGTCTTGTACTATGGAAGATAAGCGATTTCGTGCCCTCCACGTCACGACTTCATTAGAAGACAATATCTAATAGAAAGATCTATGAGGTTCGAATCCAGGGTCCAGCAAAGTGTTACTGGGTTTTTCCATTAGGTAATTCTGCACGGAGCACGGACTCTGGACATGTGCTCGATTGATGGCAATAGAGCCGCCCCCTATTACATTGGGACCTAAAAACATAACTGGCGAAATCTGGTTGTACTATATGTGCAGCTCTGCCTACCCCTCCGTGGAATACAGGCGTGATGTTATGCTATGTTTTAATTGTTTGTCACTACGTTATATAAATGTTCTGATTTGATATTGTCTCCTAGTTATGGCATAGAGGGCGGGGATGCGTTGTCTTGTATATGTTACCGGCCAAACCCGATTTCTAACTAACTATTAGTTTATCCTAAAGTGTGCGTATTTATATCAGGATCAACTAGTTTGGCCTAGCCTAAACTGGTCTATCCTATCGGGCTCAGGACAAATTAGTTTGAACTAGGCTATACTAGTTAATCCTATCGCGTATAGGAAGAACTAGTTTAGCCTAGGCAAAACTAGTTTGTCCTGAAATCGGGTTTGGCCGGTAACATATACAAGACCGTGGCGCTCATAGGGTTAAGATTCCGTCTACACATTAAATTGCGTATTACCATCTAAATTATGAAACACATTATGTGACATGACTATATGAGTTTCAATTCACTTCATAACCTTTGAAAACTGAATAACTCGAGTCTTAATTATAATATTTTATAGTGACTTGGCGTTTTAATAGCGTCTTCATAAGAAAATGAAAAACCTGCTGAGTTAGTAATTAAAATGATCGTTATATAGGCCCACAGGGGATGTAATGAACATTTTATAAAGAACCACAATTTTAGATCTCTCCTCATAATAAAGTCGTTGAGTAAGTTTTTCAAAGTTTATTAGCATATTGGAAAAAATACGTAGTTATTTGGTAGGATCGGAGTTTGCAGTTCTGTCCTTGTATAAATAAATTAAATTTATCGCCGAGCTTAAATATAAAGATTATATTTAAAAGGATCTCCCGAAGGGGTAGGCAGAGATGTACACTGTACAGTACAACTACATTTCGCCAGTTATGTTACACGTCCCAATGTAATAGGAACCAAGCCTATTGCCATCAACCTGGCACAGATCTAGCCTCCGTGCTGCTACTGAGAATTACCTAATCGAAAAGCCAATAACACTGCACGACCCGGGATTTTTAGCTAGGACCTCGTGGTCAGCAGTCGCGCTTAGCGTAGAGACCTACGAGGCAGGCTACATGTTAATCTTATATATAATATAAAATTCTCGTCTTATATATAAAATTCTCGTGTCACAATGTTCGTTCCCGTACTCCTCCGAAACGGCTTGACCGATTCTCATGAAATTTTGTGAGCATATTGAGTAGGTCTGAGAATCGGCCAACATCTATTTTTCATACCCCGGGTCAGCTAGTAATGATATAAAAAATCATGTGATATCTTTGTAGTTGATAATAAACTTAACCGTTCGCATACAGAAAGGTTAATCGGTTTTCAATGACAATCTTCAGGCAACTTCCTCGAAGCAAATCGTTCGGTATACTTATTTCCTTGTTCGCCTACCTAGCTCACTGCTTGTGACAACTCTTTGTTATCTAGTTTTCATTCTAGGCTTTATCTACTATTGTTATTGAATTAAAGGGAAACAGGCGTGACTTTATGTATGTATGTATGTATGTATGTTATTAAATTAAGTGACTTGTTGGTCGGCGCAAGACTGGAATTTTGGGGTTTTGGGTTTGATTTCAGGGTCGGGCAAAGTGTAATTGGGCTTTCAATAGGCAACTCTCCAAATAAGTAAGATAGTCCAAATGCAAATCCTAAAATGTTTAAAGATTTTACGATGCATGAAATTGTTCATTTTTTTTTTCAAAATCGTCGCCCCGCATTAGAACGTTATCTGTATCGTGGTTGCGTTTCACAAACATGAAATATCACATACACAAACACCCAGACTCGGGACAAACATCTGCGGTTTACAGAACTAATTCGAGCGAGAATCGAACCCGCAAACACCGCAGCAGTCCAATCACTTATCTACGACATTCAGGTCGTTTAAAATTAAAATTAAACAATAAAAGTATTGATAGTAAATAGTTGATAGTAATTGTTTATATTAGACGTTTAAAACCTCAGTCTGCTTGTGACCATAAATGCTCTAAAGGATTCGAAACGTGTGACCAAAAATCTATTAAAAAACCGAGATAAAATCCGTAAGCTAATTTTATTTCAATAATATTATGTTTGAAATGTTGACATTTGACTCTTCAGTCCAACGGTCGTACCACTCGGCTGTCAGATCTACTAAGCCTAGAGCCTAACATAACATCACGCCTATATTCCCCGAAGGAGTAGGCAGAGGTGCACATATAATACTCTAGAGTATTCCGCATAGAATGGAGGAAAGCTGGGGATACCTAACTACTGATGTTGCTTATTATTCAATAAATATTCTATTCTATTCTATACATGCATACAAGAAAATAACTGACATCGCAAAACTAACCAAAAGCAACATTAGTTCCGTCCGGTTAACCCCACTTGCCTGAGGACTTGTTTACTCAATGGTTAAAGGTCATGCAAACTTTGACCCCAAATAATACCTCTTATGCGTTACATAATAATTCAGAGAAAGGAAATAATTCTTGGTATATTGTTCTGTTCTAGATACTGGCAAAATGTCTAAACTACACTGGAAAAATAAACATACCTACTTTTTTTTCTGAACTGTAAACCTCTTTTTTATAAACGGGGATCATCCCGGCATCAACTAAACCCCGTATTAAGTCTATTGACATATTTATTCTTTGATATGTAACGTTAGTGACGGGTATGATTTAGTCCATGGTTTAATTTGTCGTTCAAATTCATGTTATGAGCCGGAAGACGCCCACTGTTAAACAAAAGCCGCCTTAGAACGCCACCTTAAACCTAATTCAAGTGCGTACTATAAATTAGTCAGTTGCTAAACGGTGAAGAAAAGTGAAGAAACCGGCACACCCTGAGAGGTTTTTCAGTGTGTAAAGCAATATCAGGCCTACAGGCGGTTAAAACTGACACCAGGTTGTTCATCAACCATACGATGAGACTAAACTATAAAAACCCATTGTCCTCACAATAAGCAATATGTTTGTAAGTATCACTCACTCACTGTCAAATTTATATTAGGTTATTTTTTTTTTAACTAGCCTGATTAGTGTCCCACTGCTGGGCAAAGGCCTCCCCATTATTTCTCCACAAAACCCTGTCCAATGCCATTTCAGGCCAAGCTGAAATGGGAATGGGCTGGCCATGTCGTACGTATGGACCCGCAAAGGTGGGCCAATATTACCACAAAATGGATACCCACCGCCGGACGCCGAAGACCAGGTCGACCGAGAAGGCGATGGCGAGATGATTTTGACATTTTTGCGGGAAAGATTAGGTTATATTTACTTGTTTTTTTTTTACATCATTTTTAAGATGTGCATAGTATAGTGTACAGTAGTTTGTTTAGAATAATGTTGGTTAGCCCGTAATTGGCTAGTGCGTAAGCCTTTAGTTACCTATGTATGTATTCATATAGAAATTTGTACGCGTTATCTGTGGGAAGACCTTAATAAATAAATAAATGAGAAGAAGTAACAGGACTTTAATTAATTAGTTACAAAACAACTCAATCTTTAGGGGACTTTATTAGGGTAAAGAGTCAAATACACAGTAGTCCTGAACTTTTAATTTTAATGAATACGAATGCTCCCTGGGGTACTTAACAACAGTCATCAATCTCAATGGGCGTGGGTTTAATCCAGGTAGGATAAAATAATAGAATTATGTTAATTACGGCGATATAATTGGCGCAGTGGCTAAGCGGTTGGACTGCTGCGCTAAGGGTCGCGGGTTCGATTCCCGCACGGGGCAAAATTTTGTGTAAACTTCAGATGTTTGTTCCGAGTCTGGGTGTTTGTGTTTGTGATATTTCATGTTTGTGATACGCACCCACGATACAGGAGAAATTCCTAGTGTAGGACGACGTTTTTTTTTTAAAAAATATCACGGTATCACCCTGTTCTAGGAAATTTCTCCTGTACCGTGGGTACGTTTCACAAACATGAAATGTCTCATACACAAACGGGAAGTCCCGAGACAAACATCTGCGGATAAAAAATGTTTATCCCATGCGGGAATCGAACCCGCAACCCTGTCTAATCGCTTAGCTACTGCCAATCAGGTCGTCATAGCACTCTACGTCTTCCGGCAGATGATGAAGGGTGTATATATAGTTAATCCGACATTGTTAGTAACTACTTATTACGAATACTATGAAATAACTTTGAGTATTGTTATATACCTATATTTAAGTTTGACTTAGGCAATAGTTGTGTTGTTTAAGTTTGAAGGGTTCGAAGCTGAGTAAGGTTTCACGTTTCACGAAATTGCTGAGATAGCAACGCGTGGTCGATTCTTTGATGGGTGACCGAGTGATTGGATAGACTGCGTAAAGAAGCTTGCTTAGGCGCAAAGAAAGTGTGTAGTGACTCCACTGGATTGATCCTTAAATAGATTAAACATTATTATCAACGAATTAATTAAGTGTAGTCAGAAACATGAAAGTCAACCACCAGAATTGTGTTATATTTCTTATGCCAGGTCTCGATCTGCGAGGTTAAGCCGTGCTCGCCGCGGTCAGTCTTGTGATGACCGTTTCCACATGGTAAACCCCTCCATGCTTCGGTAGGCAACTTAAGCTGTTGCCACCATAAACCGCCGTGAAAGGCAACTTCATGTGTGTTTTTATGTATGTACGACCTGATTAGCTCAGTTGCTATGCGATTAGACTGCTGTGTTTTGAGTTGTGGGTTCGATTACTCCACTTAACAAAAAATTGCATGATCCTCAGATGTTTGTCTCGAGACTAGGTGTTTGTGTATGTTATATTTTAAGTTTCTGAAACACGGTACAGGAGGAATTCCTAGTGTAGTTCAAAAACAACGGATGAATCCTCAGAGATGATGAGACGAAACCGTGTGGAAATGAATTGGGAATGTGTGTCGGTTTACACACGAAGAGGCGTTGTGGCGCGGGAGACAGACTTCCTCTTTATGGCAGCATCCTATTATGTAAATAGCAGCGCTTGTAACACGTGTAAGCGCTGAACTTGTTGCTTCTCAAGCCCTGCTTGGAATAATAATAAATAACATAATATCACGCCTCTATTCCCTGAAGGGGTAGGCAGAGGTGCACATATAGTACACCCACATTTCGCCTGTTATGTTTTTAGGTCCCAATAGAGCGAGCCTATTGCCATCAACCGGGCACAAATCCAGACTCCGTGCTGCTACTGAGAATTACCTTATGGAAAAACCCAGTAACACTTTGCCCGACCCGGGATTCGAACCCAGGACCTCGTGCTCAGCAGTCGCGCTTAGCAACCACTAGACCAACGAGGCAGTCAAAATATATATGGAATAATAATAAATTCTTTATTTTCCAGTAATACTACTAATTAAATTTCTGTAAAAACTAACCATAGGTAGTATTTATTAACGACTAGCTGCGCCCCGCGGTGTTACGTTTTTGTACGTTTCTACGTTTTTTCCGGATAAAAAGCCTGTGTTAATCCAGGGTATACTGGTATATATAGACTGCCTCGTTGGTCTAGTGGTCGCTAAGTGCGACTGCTGAGCACGAGGTCCTGGGTTCGAATCCCGGGTCGGGCAAAGTGTTACTGGGTTTTTCCATTAGGTAATTCTCAGTAGCAGCACGGAGTCTGGATTTGTGCCCGGTTGATGGCAATAGGCTCGCCCCCTATTACATTGGGACCTAAAACATAACTGGCGAAATGTGGGTGTACTAAATGTGCACCTCTGCCTACCCCTTCGGGGAATACAGGCGTGATGTTATGTTATGTTATGTTAATCCAGGGTGTCAGCTACCTCCATATAATTTAATCAATAATTAAACATTGCTAATGTTATACATCTCTGCCTACCCCTTCAGGCAATACTGGCGTGATGTTAAGTTTTTTACGGGTACATTTATGAAGATGAACAAACTCTGATAGCCGGATGACTGTTGGACTGCCAAGACAAAGGTCACAATGTTTTCAAATTAATGTGCGTATTGTAAATTAGTTATCAGTAGCTAAAAACGGTGAAGGAAAACATCGTGAGGAAGCCGGCACACCTGAGAGACTTTCAACGGTGTGTAAAGCCATGTCAGAGGCCTACAGGCGGTTTAAACTCTGACACCAGGTTGTTCATCAACCATACGATAAGAAGAATATATGATTATCCTTAACAGGAACCAAGCAAGCAATTAACTTACTAGAATACCAAGAGCTAATCTCTCCGATAAAGATTTTAACAAGATTGCTAAAGTAATGCCATTATCTCCAGGTCTAAGCGGATATCGGTATTCCTCGATAGGAATAGCCTAGAAAACGGCTCGTGTTTCCTGGGGAAACCTAGTCTATAATTAATCTAGGTAACTAACAACATTCTATTTATTGAGACAGGGGGTATTTAATATTTTTTTATTCGTTTAACTGAATTAAAGTACCTATATGACTTTTTGTACTATTTATGCATGTTGCCATGCTAGGCTTAAATCTAAATTGATAAAGGAAACTTTGAAAAATGATGGACTCGAGCGGGACTCGTACCCGGGACTTTCGCTTTACCGTGGCGCCCGCGCCGCTCTGCCAACTGAGCCACCGTGTCATTTTTCAAAGTTTCCTTTATCAATATCAATTTACTTTTGTGAAGCGCACTAGTTTACTATGCAGGAGAAATTACTAGCTCGGGGCTATGTTAAAAAAGAGTATTAATCTACTAGCTGACACGGCGAACTTCGTTCCACTTTCTCCCTGTATAAAAAATTCCTGAACTTCCACGAATATTTCAAGACCAAAATTAGCCAAATCTGTCCAGCCGTTCTCGAGTTTTAGCGAGACTAGCGAACAGCGATTAATCATTATATAGATAGATAGATTTCCAATAACAAAGTAATGTAAACAATGCAGTCGCGTGTTTAGCAGAGTATTTGTGAAGGAATATTTAAATAAATCAAGCACCTTTTGCGTAATATTTGAGTTTTATTTAATAACGGTTGCACACGGTTACAAGGAAGATTTGCAAGAGAGAGATGGCGCCGCATAGCGGTTAAAAGAGGAACTTAAGCATTGGGTTGCGTTCCATTCCTAACAACCACCCCTGAACGCAAACCCATTTTTGCTATACAATACAAATTTTTATGCGCAGTTGTCCCCTTAGTAAGTATATCTGCAATCATTTTATCGCCTCTACAATAATTAAATTTAGCCGTTATTATTTTTGACGTTACCACTAATATTGTTGATGCAAAAGTAATTACTTATGCACTTTTGTTTCTATACTTTTTCTTGCACACTGTCGCCTCAATTTCTAATACTATATATTTCGCAGGTCTGCTAGAAGAAATTTCTTGATGAAATAAGCAGTAACTTTATACTTAATGCTTTTCTAAATATAAATTGTTAATAAATAAATACTTATATCTTACGTTGCCCCACATCGCTTTTCTCCTATATCTTTTATTCTTTAACAAAATAACGATTGACAAAAGTAAGTCTTTGAGCATCAAAGTTTCAGTAAACTGCTAGAGCGGACTCAACGCTATTGGTTTTCCGCTAACGCAATAAAACCAATCAAGTGCTCCACATTTTCGCCTATACGCACGCTCGTCCAATCAAATTAGACAAAAAAGCTTTTTCACAAACGTAGGATGAGACTCACGTCTCGTCTTGATAACGTTATCAGACAATCTTTACACTAAAAGCCTTTTTTGAGCTCGTGACTAGAAATCAAGACCTAGTTTGAGCGCGTTTCAAAGATGTAGCTTTTATGAGTTATTTGATTGCGAGCTGGTAATGTCGCTTTTTGATAGCAATTATTAAAATAATATATTATAAAAATTTACGATGTTTTTCAGATACCTCGGTAAAATAAGGAGAATATTAATATTCCTTAAAGTGCAAATTACCTAAAGTTTCTGTTTTTGCTTTTTAAAATATCAGATACTAGCTGCGCCCCGCGGTGTTACCCGCAAAATTTTTTCGGGATAAAAAGTAGTTTATATGTTAGTCGAGAGTGTCAGCTTCCTTTAAATGAAATTTCATTAAAATCCATTTAGTAGTTTTTACGTGAAAGAGTAACAAACATCCAGAACTTTTGTGTTGAAATATTATATTATATGTACGTCACATAATTTCATAATATAAATTGTATTAGTATTAAGGAATTTATTTAAATAAAAATAAATTACTGCTAAAAAGCGACGTAATCAGCTCGCTAGTAACCTACTAAGGTATCTTAAGAGGCAAGTATTACGTACCTACGTTTGAGGCGTCGACTTTGGCACCTCATTATCCACCCTTTTTAAATTTCTGTGGAAATGAAACGTGGTGTGACTGTCAATAGTTTTATTTCCATTTCGGGAAGTTTGGAGAAGCGATCGGCTTTTGCTTTCTTTTGTTAGGAAGTGAAATAATTGGAATTGGTTTCTTGTTTTGTTATGTTAGACGCCGATGTTTTTTTATCAAGGAATGTACAATGAAAGAATTTAAACATTAGATAGATACTGGTAGCATTCATCATCATCATCAGCCGGAAGACGTCCACTGTTGAACAAAGTCCTCCCCCTTAGAACGCCACTATGAACGACATTATAAGACATATATATTTTTATACCAGTTTTCGCTTGCTTTTGGTAGCATTTTTTCTGGGATAAAGTAGCCATTATAGGTGTGTTTTACGCGCACAAAATAATACAATTCCGGGACAAATATTCAAGTATCATTAAGCGAAACATGATTCTACTTATCCATAATTATTTACAACACCTTTTACACCATGTTTTATGCAAACAAATTATCGACTGCCTCGTTGGTCTAGTGGTCGCTAAGCGCGACTGCTGAGCACGAGGTCCTGGGTTCAAATCCCGGGTCGGGCAAAGTGTTAATTGGTTT
The DNA here is from genome assembly GCA_946251915.1 of Abrostola triplasia. Taxonomy (NCBI): domain Eukaryota; kingdom Metazoa; phylum Arthropoda; class Insecta; order Lepidoptera; family Noctuidae; genus Abrostola; species Abrostola triplasia. The sequence goes on along the minus strand of OX276440.1, from coordinate 9,311,916 downwards.
TTCCATTAGGTAATTCTCAGTAGCAGCACGGAATCTGGATTTGTGCCCGGTTGATGGCAATAGGCTCGCCCCCTATTACATTAGGACCTAAAACATAACTGGCGAAATGTGGGTGTACTATATGTGCATTGTGCATCTCTGCCTACACCTTCGGGGAATACAGGAAATTATCTACTTACTTACACAAATATTAGAATTGAAACTGCGACCCATATCGGAGCAGTCAGACCACTTAGCCACTACGCCAATAGTTCAACAATAAATGTCAAAACATTTGCTTAACCATTTTGGCGGTAGATGGCGCTTACCCTATCATGACAGCATGAAACTTTAGATGTTTCTAAAGTGTCATATTACATGAAATAAAGGCCTAACATACTACCTAGAAAGTTTATGTTTACTTATATCGGATAAAGGTTTGGAAATCTATATCTCCAAGGTTAAGGCTAAGAGGCTTAAGCAAGATTGAGGCATAACATCACACCTGTAGTCCCCGAAGGGGTAGGCAGAGGTGCACATTTAGTACACCCACATTTCGCCAGTTAAGTTTTAGGTCCCAATGTAATAGGGGGCGAGCCTATTGCCATCAACCGGGCACAAATTCAGACTCCGCGACTGAGAATTACCTAATGGAAAAACCCAGTAACTCCTTGCCCGACCCGGGATTCGAACCCAGGACCTGGTGCTCAGCAGTCGCGCTTAGCTACCACTAGACCAACAAGGCAGTCCTGTTTTTATTTATTTATTTACTTTTCTGTTTTTGTAAGATATCTTTGTTTGAAAATTTTAATGGAATAGAAGGTATATTCCGAAGTTAGGTAAACTTGGGCTAAACAACCCGCAGATGTCACATGTCGAGACCTCTCCGTGCTTCGGAAAGCACGTTAAGCCATTGGTCCTGCGCCTGATCTCTCTCCGGTCGTGTCGGTCTACCGTCCCATCGGACTATGGGAGTGAGGGAATAGGGAGTGCACCTGTGTTTTTTTTTTTTTTTAAAAAACAACGTCGCCCCACACTAGGAATTTCTCCTGTATCGTGGGTGCGTTTCACAAACATGAAATATCACAAACACAAACACCCAGACTCGGGACAAACATCTGTGGTTCGCACAAAGTTTTGCCCCGTGCGGGAATCGAACCCGCAACCCTTAGCGCAGCAGTCCAATCGCTTAGCTACTGCGCTAATCAGGTCGTCTAAATAAATAAATCTACTACTAAATCGTCTCTGTTTACGTGCATACTTGTGCATGTCTCCTGCGTAGTAGGCCAGTCTCAGCCGAGATAGGCCGCCGTGACCGAAATTCGGTCAGGAGAACATTATTATTAACTACTAAGTTATGTAACAAGCTTTCTGCATAGTTGGCTGGTTTCTGTTCATATCTTAGTTCGGGACATTGTGATTACTTTCAACTAAAGTTCCTAAACTAAATCGTGTAGATATATTTAATATATTATTGCCAAGTTTAGTTTCACATTGTGATGAGTTGGATATAAAGCAGTTATCACTAAGTAAATTTCATCTTGGAAATTTCTGATATTAATTTTATGTAGGCATTATATAATTTTATGTAGGTTATGGCTGATGATGATGGTTATATAATTTTAAAATTTTTGTATTGGCCTAAGCCAATAGCATGGATTAGGTCATGCCGCGGTGTAGAGATTGGTCAGTCAATAAGGATGGTGGCGTTTTTCTTAAACTCGGGACAAACATCTGCGGATCGCACAAATTTTTGTCCCGTGCGGGAATCGAACCCGCAAATCCAAGTGCAGCAGTCCAATAGCTTAGCGAATGCGCCAACCGGGTCATCGGTTGACCGTCCAGGGTGCGCCGGACGTATTAGGTAAGTATCGTCTCTCGTGGAGGCTCTCTACTTGCACGCCAATTTTAAAATGAACTGCCCCGTTGGTGTAGAGGTCGCCAAGTCCGGCTGTTTAGCGTGGGCCATGTGTTCGATTCCCGGGTCGGGCAAAATGTTACTGGTTTTTTCATAAGGTTATTCTCAGCAGCAACGGGTCTAGATTTGTGGCCGGTTGATGGCAATAGACTCGCTCCCTATTACATCGGGACCTAAAAACATAACTGGCGAAATGTGGGTGTACAATATATGCACCTCTGCCTACCCCTTCGGGGAATACAAGCGTGATGTTATGTATGTTTTTTTATGAAGTATGATAAGAAGGTTAACGTATTAAAAAAAATTCAGTAGTCTTAGTATAAATAATACAAGTAAAAATGAAAGGATCCATATTTTGAGGAAAACGGTCGAATCCCGATCGAAGCTTCGAAATGAACTTTCTGGAAGCTTTTGTTCTCAGTGGCTTAGCTAAAAGCTCTCTGCTGAAAGTTGCCGGTTTGATCTCTACGCAAAAAACAAAATTGACCTGCAATCACAAAGGCGATCAAGTAGCAGGATAAATGTATGATCAAGGGATGCGGTGTTGCGTTAACGGATCCCGTGTCCCTCGCCCTAGGGTAGCTAGGCGGACACCCTGAGGTTTAAGCTGGTAGGAGGAAGTCCGGTACACCCTTTTGTCCGCCCCAGGACGGAGGAAGTCAGTATAGATTTTCCCAGTAAAAAAAGTGATAAATGTTTGAGGATAACTTAATAAAAAATGTGTAATAATATCTATAACTTAATAAAAAGTGTTTGAATTTGAAAAAAAAAAAACAAAAGAAAAATAGTTTAATCCAGACTTATTAAACCCATAACTAAAATTGTACAAATGTCAAGTTCTTTTTGTAAAATGGTATTAGAAGTTATGTTAGTATATACCTTATCCACTTATAAATTCAAAACATAACATGTAAGAGCACTATTGGACTCTGGTTTCTCCACAATCATCATCAGTATTTTTTAATTAATCAGTTTAATGTCTCAACTTTAATTATAATCTATGGCATATTTAAGTTAATTCCATTTATTTGCATTACTAAAACGCAGTAGTGATAGCCGAGTGGAATGGCTGTTGACTGCCAAGTCAAAAGTCGCAAGTCTGAAGCCCAGCTCACACTAATGTCTTTCCAAATTCATGTGCGTATTATAAATGACTAAAAACAGTGAAGGAAAACTTGAGGAAACCGGCACACCTGAAAGATTTTTCAACTGTCTGCAAAGCCATGTCAGAGGCCTACAGGCGGTTTAGACTCTGTCACCAGGTTGTTCATCAATCATACGATAAGGAGAATTATTATTTCTATTCGTCCAGCTTTAATACCTGACTATGGCCCCTTTCTTCGTCAATTTCCCCAAAGACAGCCTGTCACAAGTAAAAAAAATGACTTAACAATTCATAACGGACTTTACCTGCCCGCGTAAAACCGCTCTCATAAGGTTACGGAGCAAAAAGGTCGTATGTCGATTGCCCTAAGAGGCCTATTACACACTTAACCCCTTTCAACTCTGGCTTTCATATTGTCCATATTGTCTACCCACTCACCCAGAAATTCATTTCTCATTCTTGCGTCAGCTGATTTTTTACTGATTCGTCTTAGTTGAATTTTAGATTCTTTTGTATGGGAAGAAATTAGTGTTGAAAGTTATTTTATAAAATGGATTGAAGTAGATACTTAATAGAAAAACGTAATTTATAACACTAATGTTAAGTTTTTCTCGATCCATCCTCCACCCTTTTGCGGTTGTTTCTTGCTAGTGTTCTTTGTTAGCTTATAAAATGACTTTGAATTATTATTTTCTTTTGATAAGATACATTCTCTGACCACATTACTATTCATTCTCTACTAGCTGCGCCCCGCGGTGTTACCCGCTACAATTTCAAAAATATTTTGGTGGTAAACCAAAATTACCATACAAGGTACATAGATTTGGCTAACATTTTTCATATTCAGCCCCCATACCATGAGCTCTTAAAGCAGGACAGTTTATATTGTGGAAGCGAGACGCCGCATTATACTGGACGTAGCAACGTCTTGCTTCCACAAAGTAAGCCGTCCTGCTTAAAAAGTTCATGGTAAGGGGGCTTGTATCTCACATGAGTGTAATTAATATTGAAGTTAATTCCCAAAAATTATCGAATTAAATTAACACTATATAAAAATATTTTCTTTCGTTCTTTATCTAATAGACGTTCTAAAATTAAATTATATTAGAACACTTGTTATTCAAAATCAAAAGCTAATTACATTACAATGGAAATCGTGTTTTATTTCAATCAATTGGTTCGCTATATTATTCCACGCTAAGCTAAATATAAAGGTTGGTTCTTAATTGGCACGGCAATCATTTCGTCAAGATGCCCCATTATTATTGCTCAGGTTGTTGACTTTCATTTAATTGCCTCTCTTTCGGTTTGGCGTTATAAGATGTTATAATTGAGAGGTAACTTTATTTCTGTTTAAAATTTGTATTGTTAAAAGATCTACGTAATTTTGAACAATTCCAGCTCTAAACAGTGAAATTGTTTATAAGTGTTCAAGAATTACCTACGCAATTTCTGGTTATTTTGGGTTTGAATTTATGATGATGTCGTGGGTGACTTTCTGTTTTAATTGCTCCAATAAGGCCTCGAATACATAGGTAAAATATTTTTTTAAATAATCTTTGATGCATAATTTTTAGTTTTAATTTTTTCTTTTGTATATATTTATTTTTAACGAGTGTAAATAACCTTGTAAATAAATATTAATCATAATTATATTTAAAAAAAGTTTAAGTAAATGGTAAAGTATACATACATAGGTAAGGTAATATAAAAAACCCAATTTATTAAATATACTGACGTTTTGAATCCAGTTATGTGCATACGATGAGATGGTATAGGTACCTACTTATCTGAAAATAAATTAAGGTTCTCGAGTAAAATATTATTATTTTATCATACAAAAATTATGACTAATGATGAAAAAACACTTACCAAATTATTCATAAAAAAACAGTCAATTTAAACCATGTACTACTTTAAACTCGCCACTGTCAAAGAGGTGTTAATAGACTTAATCCGGGACTTAGTTAATACCGGTATGATCTTCATTTATGAATAAAAATACTTAATCCGGGGTTTAGTTAATGCCAGTATGATCCTCATTCAAAAGGAAAAGAGTCCACGCATTAAATTCTACTACATTCAATCCTTAAATCATACCTGTACCAAATTTAAAAAATTTGAAAACAAATTCTCGAATATCACCAGACGGTTTCGTCTCAAATCGCACAAACGTCTCATAGTCACGTATTTATTTTTACGACACTCCCACACGAGGATAACCTAGCATATTCCTTATGTAAAGCAGGATCATTTTACAAAACATATAGGTGACAAATTTAAGACCAAATAGACATTCCCAAAATGGGAACAACCCTTATTGTATCCGTTTTTTACGCTGATATTACCCTTATATATTTATCAAACGGTACTCCAAGGAAGGTATTGTATTATATATATGTGTATGTATGTGAGAAAGTGATATTTTTTTATTTAGAACAGCTGTTATACATAGCCTGATATTAGGAGACTTTCACCCAATTTTCACTTAATTCAAATTTGACGACCTGATTAGCGCAGTGGCTAAGTGATTGGACTGCTGCGCTAAGGGTTGCGGGTTCGATTCCCGCACGGGGCAAAACTTTGTGCGACCCACAGATGTTTGTCCCGAATCTGGATGTTTGTGTATGTGATATATCATGTTTGTGAAACGCACCGACGACACAGGAGAAATTCCTAGTGTGGGGCGACGTTTAAAAAAAAAAGAGTTTGTATACCTATAGGTACATTAATTTGACAATTAAATTTGTTCCTCGACATTGAACTCTCAACCTTTCTAAGGCCTACCCAAAAACCTTAGAGTGACGTCAAACGAAACGCCAACAAAAAATCTAACTCCATACAGACGGCTTATCAAAATTTACAACTGCCAACCAACAATGGCCTTTACACTGTTGTTACGAATTAAATTGTAGAGGCGTATTGTGTAGCTTATAATTACGACTAAGACAATTGGGGGTATGCAGGCCTATTGACTCGAGTAAACCGAGTTTGTTAACTGCCTCTTAAGAATTCAAAAGGTAGGATTGTTGATTCAGAAAAATGTTGTTCTTATGTACAATGGTTTTGGGTGTAAAGCTTTTTGTGATTAAGTGAAGTTTTATTTAGTGTAGGCGTTCTCTCCATTATCATATCAAGTTAATTATACTGCTGAGCACGAGGTCCTGGGTTCGAATTCCGGGTCCCAATGTAATAAGCTCGCCCCCAATTACATTGAGACCTAAAAAAATTACTGGCGAAATGTGGGTGTACAAATCTGCACCTCTGCCTACCCCTTTGAGGAATACAAGCGTGATGTTATGTGCATGTTTTTGCTTTGAAGTTGTAAATAGTATGACAAAAGTTACATCAATCAACTGACCAACAGACAACTTCTACGCACAGTAACGCTGCGTCGTGGTCTGGTCGTGACACTGGGTTGGAGCCGTTTATCACTGCGCTGTGCATCAATCACGAGACCGAAGCTTTATGGCAATGCAAAGGCAAGAATGAGCTAGCTTACCAAACGGCCGAACGGCCGGCTTATTTCTGTAGCTATAAGCAAGTCTCACTAGACTTGCTTATAGCTACAGAAATAAGCAATAGGTAGATATCCGATCTATTACGACTTCGACACGCACCAAGTATCTTTCCGAATTGATGTGCGTACTAAAAAATAGTCACTAGTTGCTAAATCAGTGAAGGAGAACACCGTGAGGAAACCGCCACACCTGAGAGATTGTTCAACGGTGTGTAAAGCCACGTCAGCGGCCTAAGGGTGGTTTAAACTCTGACATCAGGTTGTTCATCAACCATAGAATACGAAGAAAAAGATACGACTCTTAATTTGATTATAACACAACTATATAAATATATATAGCTGTATATATATTAGTCGTGGTGGCCTAGTGGTTGACACACCGGATTAGCATGCACAAAGTTCAAACCCAGACTAGTATATATGACTTCTCATACATACATACATACATAAAGTCACGCCTGTTTCCCTGAGGGGTAGGCAGAGACCACGGATTTCCATTTGACTTCTCAATGTCATAAATACTTTCTTAGACAATGACCGACGATGAGAGAAAACATAGGGAGGACACAGGGATTTAATTATCTTAAGTAAGTGAACTAGCGTGGTGATCAATGCTCAATCCTTCTCTATACGAGAAGAGGCCTATGCCCTGCAGTGGGACAGCTATAGGCTGTTATTATTACATGTATAATGTAATACTGAACTCATTAATAAACCTATTACTTATTCAGACACGATGTCGCTGCTATAAAAGCGCTCATAAAATCCATTCACCCGAAAGAAGTGCTTCAGAATTAATTGATATTCATTCAACTTCATGATTTCATGGTGCTTCCAATATAGACCGCCCACTATATCGTAAAACGCTACAAGTTACTGAAAAGTAGGCTTGTCTCGATGTTGGCTCGTAGCTACGGTGGCTATCGCGCAGATCAGATCGATCTGCGAGGTTAAGCCGCGCTCGCCGGGGTCAATCTTGAGATATGTGATTGTTTGAGACCCCTCCGTGCTTTGGAAGGCACGTTAAGCCGTTGGTCTTGCGCCTGATCTCTCTCCGGTCGTGTCGGTCTATCGGACTATGTGAGTGAGGGAATAGGGAGTGCACCTGTGTTTGCGAGCATACTTGTGCACTATAATATCTTCAGGTCAGGAGAACATATATAATCTCAAACACTTTCTAAGCTTCATGAGAGAATCCAAAAAACTATACAAGTAACTACTTCGTGAAACAGAAATCGCTCACCCAAAAATAATATCAAAATTCAAATTCATCTGCGAATTCTGCCTGCATAAACCCCACGCACCTAACGTTGTAATCAGCGAGATAATTATAGAAGCTGTTAAATATTAAGCCCACATCATTTTGAGGCACTGTCGGCTGTGTATTGCGTTTGACAGTTCCGTCAAACAATGTGTTGGCGCAACGGTGCATTTTCGGGAACATGCTGCTAGCTGCTAGATAATTATTATCTAGTAAACGTTTTTGAATGTTATGTAGACTTGTGTGTTGATGGGGGTGATGGGGTGGGGGCTGGGGTGTTTTTTGAAGTGAAGTTAAGACTATAGATGTCATTATTCATAAAAAAAATTGTGGGCGTTCAAGCAAAAATGGTTCAGTTTTGTGAAATTGCGTGAAGCAATTGCATTCCGATTAATTATTAATTAACGCTCAATTATCTACAAGTTCGTATAGTAGATGAGTTCTTTTTACTTTTCAGAGTTTCAACTTCAAATCTGATAAAACGTTTTTGAATATTTTTTTAAATTATCATCATCTCTCAGCCTATCACGATCCATTGCTGGACATAAGCCTCTGCCAATTTGCCCCACAACACCCGGTCCTCCGCCTTCCGCATCCAGTCCGACCCAGGTACCTTTTTCAGATCGTCGGTCTATCGGGCTTGGGGGCTTCCCATACCTCGTTTGCAGATTCGCGGTCTCCACTCAAGGACTCGTCTGGTCCAACGGCCATCGGCCATTTTTTTAATCCTTCTTCAAAATCAAAAATCAAAATCAAAATAATTTATTTGCTTTAAACACGTGTGAGTTTTGGTGATAACAAAGTTTTATAGTACAACATGTTTTACCTATACTGAGTGTGCAAATATAGATTTTATGTATAATTAAAATTTTAAAAAAAAATTGACAAAAACTTAATATAAATCTTGTCTATCTATTGTAGATTCCGAGTCTAATCTTAACTCAATACCTACTAGACTCTCACATTTATACACACAGGTGGTTTAAACTCTGCCACCAGGTTGTTTAACAACGATAAGAAGAAAAACCAGCTGGTATGTTTTAACCTCAAAGCGACCGATATTCATAAAACCTTTTTAGCCACGAGCTCTATACTTCTCAATAAGAAATAAGTTACAAAGACTAACAATAAGTTCCTTCTAAGATGCCTTTAATCTCCATCCTACTCTTAGATAATCGGGGAGGTACAGTCAGCGACAAAAAATGCTGAACATTATTTTTTATGACTTTTTGTATCTGACTGCCTCGTTGGTCTAGTGGTTGCTAAGCGCGACTGCTGAGCACGAGGTCCTGGGTTCGAATCCCGGGTCGGGCAAAGTGTTACTGGGTTTTTCCATTAGGTAATTCTCAGTAGCAGCACGGAGTCTGGGTTTGTGCCCGGTTGATGGCAATAGGCTCGCCCCCTATTACATTGGGACCTAAAAAACATAACTGGCGAAATGTGGGTGTACTATATGTGCACCTCTGCCTATCCCTTCTAGGAATACAGGCGTGATGTTATGTTATGTTATGTTTTTTATATCTTTTTTGCATGTTGCCATGCTAGGCTTACATTTGGATGCGAGCGGTGACACGGTGGCTCAGTTGGCAAAGCGGCGCCACGGTACGGCGACTGTCGCGGGTTCGAGTCCTGCTCGTGTCCGTCATTTTTCAAGTTTCCCTTTATCAATTTAATTTTTTTTTTTTAATTTGACTGTCGTGATTGCCTTGTGGCTAACCGGATTTTTATGCACATTTTTCCATTTAATTTTCAGTACCTGTACTTTTTCCTGGATAATGGGAATAGGCTCGCCCCTACTAATGTAGGGGCGAGTCTACCAATATAGGTCCCAATGGGACCTATAACAGAACTGGTGAAACGTGGGTGGATAGGCTGTTTCAGTTGCTGACTGTACAGGCCAACAAACTCAATCTCTAAGAAACTAATACCGTACTTGATAAATATCGCGAGCGCGTCATTATAATCTGAAGTCACCATTTTGAAACTTGACTCTACAACTTTGTAACGGAGGGTCAACTATAGTTATACAAACATGTTTCATAAGGTATCACTTCATCTTACTTTACAACTATGTATAAGGATGTTTATTTAGTGAATGCATATTGCAGCTGCCTCGTTGATCTAGTGGTTGCTAAGGCGACTGCTGAGCACGAGGTCCTGGGTTCGAATGGTGGGTCGGGCAGTGTTACTAGATTTTTCCATTAGGTCATTTTCAGTAGCAGCACGGAGTCTCGATTTGTGCTCGATTGATAGCGATAGGCTCGCCACCACATTGGGACCTAAAACATAACTGGCGAAATGTGGGTGTACTGTTTGTGCACCTCTGCATACCCCTTCGGGGAATACAGGCGTGATGTTATGTTATGTATAATGCAGCAGACCACTGTGCTAGTGGCTCTCTGGCGTACCTTGGAAGAGGCCTATGTATTTATCCAGCAGTGGACTGCAATAGGCTAATGATGTTTAAGTGAAATCATATTTTTTTCTCAGTTGTTTTTTTCAGACGCATTTTTGTCCCGTCTGTGAATCGAATCCGCAACCCATAGCAGTCCAATCACTTACCTACTGTACCAATCAGTTCATCTTTATTCACTCTGATCATACTCAAACATGCTCAGTTAGAATCTCAGTCAGAACAACAAAAAAAAATCCATAAAAATGGTTACGGATTTTGCTACGATTTGTAGCAAACGATGTAGACGTCGACGCGTAGCATTGTAGCGCTATGACACCGTAGCTGATTAAAATGCTACGACAGCGTAGCAGATTGCTACGATGAGAATAAACAGGCTATCTTAATTGGAATTCTTTATCTGTATCCAATTACTGGGTAACGGGTTCGAATCCTGGTAAGTATTTGTGTATTTTTTCAATTTAATAATGTTCTGGTTTTTATTTATTTTTATACTAGCTGCGGCCCGCGGTGTTACCCGCTAGATTCGTCATAAAAAGTAGCCTATGTGTAAATCCAGGGTGTCAGCTACATCCAAATAAAATTTTATCAAAATTCTTCCAGCCGTTAACCCCACACTTTCTCTTATATCGTGGATGCGTTTCACAAACATGAAACATCACAACACAAACACCCAGACTCGGGACAAACATCTGCGGATCGCACAATTTTTTGTCTCACGCGGGAATCAAACCCGCAATCTTTAGCAGCAATCAGTTCAAAATATAATACATAACATACATAACATCACGCCTGTATTCCCTGAAGGGGTAGGCAGAGGTGCACATACAGTACACCCACATTTCGCCAGTAATATTTTTAGGTCCCAATGTAATAGGGGGCGAGCCTATTGCCATCAACCGGGCACAAATCCAGACTCTGTGGTGCCACTGAGAATTACCTAATAGGAAAACCCAGTAACACTGCCCGGGATTCGAACCCACGACCAATGAGGCAGTCATAATACATACTTAGATATAATATTAAAGTTAACTTTCCAATATTGAAGATCAATTCATTCTGTTTGCGAACAGTGTCCTCGGAATCGAACTCATAAAAAGTCGATAACAAATCCACTTTGCTAACTACAATCTCCTTAGTGGGCACATTTTATTTTCATCCGGAAAGACTATATACCCAGCGGCTTTGATACTATCAGACGAATTTCAACCTTATTAACTTGCAAAAAGACTTAAACTGCCTCGTTGGTCTAGTGGTCGGTACGTGACTGCTGAACACGAGGTCCTGGGTTCGAATCCCGGGTCGGGCAAAGTGTTACTGGGTTTTTGCATTAGGTAATTCTCAGTAGCAGCACGGAGTCTGGATTTGTGCCCGGTTGATGGCAATAGGCTCGCCCCCTATTACATTGGGACCTAAAAACATAACTGGCGAAATGTGGGTGTACTATATGTGCACCTCTGCCTACCCCTTCGGGGAATACAGGCGTGATTTTATATGTAATACTAAGTAAGAAAAAGAAGGAGACAAATTCCACAATTTTTCATAAGAAATCAATTTAAGACAACATCCTGAGAAAATTTACTTGGAGTGACTATAACACTGCGCGGTTATAAAATCAATCGCGGGAGAAACGCAACCGCCGTTTTTTCTGAAAAAACGCGCGGTTAAAAACCGCGGCGGTTTTATCGTAATGCGGCTTGGCCTTAAGAGAATAAAACTGACGCGACCCGATAATTTCCGATATAACTCACCTCTAAACTGCCGAATTGTATTAAAGCCCTCAATGTACACATGTTTAAACGCAGATTGTTTGATTTACTTTTAGACAAATGTTATTAGATAGATAGATAGATAGAATATACTTTATTGCACACCAGAAAATCAATAAAACAGAAAAACCTTAAAACTAAAACAACAGTGCAAGTGGCGGTCTTATTGCTAATAGCAATTTCTTCCAGACAACCAATTTATTACTGTATTAATGATTACCTTAGTGATAAGACTTTATAAAAGTAACTTAGATATATAAATAAATATTTGTACACCAGAACTTGGTAGAATATATTATGATACTAAAAAAATTGTATACACCTAAATTTTACTATATTCTTACAAATAAATTATTTCTTTCTTTCTTTCTTTCTCTAGGGGTCACAAGTGGCCTTGATACGTGAGTCCAATGTAACCTCTTTGGCACGTATCACTAATATATTGCATTAAAGATGGTAACTAACTCACTGCGTAAGTGTACTGACCTTTGGAAGAAAGAAATGTAACTTAAGGGTTAATTTCGCTGCGGAATATCGAAGATAGGGTTATAATAAAACATAACATAACATCACGCCTGTATTCCCCGCAGAGGTATGCAGAGGTGCACATACAGTACCTACACCCACATATGACCAGTTATGTTTTTAGGTCCCAATGTAATAGGGGGCGAGCGTATTACCATCAACAGGGCTTAAATCCAGACTCCGTGCTGCTACTGAGAATTACCTAATGGAAAAACCCAGTAACACTGCCCGAGCCGGGAATCCCAGGACCTCGTGCTCAGCAGTCGCGCTTAGCAACCACTAGACCAACGAGGCAGTCTATCAACACTATTATATATTAACATTAACTTTTATAAATGGCATTTGAGTGTACCTGTTGCTATGTTCACACTTCTGAATTTCCAAGATCTCCCGTCGGGCAAATAACATTATTATTTTATTTGGTACCAACGTTGACAATGTTATTTAATATTAACTGACGTTACAAGTCTTAGTTGGTTTTTAAAACATTTCAAAACTTCTCCAGGGAAATTAAGTTAAGTAAAATATGAATTCCTTGGAAACTCACTTTTTATTCCAATTTCAGTTTAAATAGCTGTAAAAACATTAAATGTTACGTCTCTTAGATATAACGTCTGAAATTGCAAGACTAAAACAACATTTGGCGACCTGATTGGCGCAGTGGCTAAGCGATTGGGCTGCTTTGATAAGGTTGCGGGTTCGATTATCTAACAGGACGAGCTTTTGTGTGATCCGCAGATGATTGTCACGAGTCTGAGTTTTGTGTATGTGATATTTCATGTATGTGAAACAGACCCACGATACAGGAGAAATTCATATCATATATTTAAACAAAAAACGTCGTCCCACACTAGGAATATCTCCGGTGCCATGGGTGTGTTTCACAAACATGAAATATCACATACACAAACACCGAGACTCGGGCTAAACATCTACGGATCACACTAATCTTCGTCCCGTGCGGTAACACACAACCTTTAGCGAAGCAGTCTAATCGCTTAACCAATGCGCCAATCAGGTCAAACACAACCTCTTTTGTATTCTTCTTAATAAAAGCAAAAACAACAAGACATGAGATATAACTTTAAAAATGTTTTTTGTAATTAAACTTTCATTAGCCAAATACTGTATCAACAAAATATTCTCACAGTACACCAACGCGCAACGTTCCAAAACTTTTTAGTTGATTTTTAAAACGATGTTACATTACCACTTAGGTAGATTACTTTCATATTGTGTGTCTATTTCGTATGTTCCCTAATGTATAATTTATTAATAGAGTAATGCTTATAATTGTACATTATAGTAACTATTAACAGTCATAATTGAGGTAACAGGTAGCATGTTCGGCCTTCAAGCTAAGTGATATTCTTAATGATATAATAGTCCAGAATTTTGTGTGAACCGCAGATGTTTGTCCCGAATCGGGGTGTTTGTGTATGTGATATTTTATGTTTGTGAAACGCACCCACGACACAGGAGAAAACCCTAGTTTAGCGTGAGGAGGCCCAGTGCACGCACTGTGCTGGGCCAACCGCTGGGGCAGCGTGGCGTCATCCTAAGGGAATCCCATGCCATCTCTTATAGCAAAGCGAGATACACCGGGGTTATTTTAGGGGGTAGGGTCTGTTGATTTACGACGGGCAGTCCCACACACCCCCACAGCTCTTCCCCCATGGGTGGTGGGATAGTTAACAACATTCTTTCCCCAAAAAAAAAGGAGAAAACCCTAGAGTTAGACTGTATTAAAAAAAAAGTTTTTAAGGTTACATAATTATATGTATCGTAATATTTATCGCTTGTCTGTCCGTAAGCCTATAATTAATGATGACGAAATCGTTTTTAATTTACCCAGTGTTGATTACTCCATTATTAAAATGATATTGGACTGTTAATGTGAATCTACGGGGAATAGGTAATATATGGTTAGAGATAGATATCGCGCAGTAGGTAAACTCGTAACATCATAGCAGTGATAGCTGAGTGGTATGACCGCTGGACTACTAAGTCAAAGGTTGCAAGTTAAAACTGCCTCGTTGGTCTAGTGGTTGCTAAGCGCGACTGCTGAGCACGAGGTCCTGGGTTCGAATCCCAGGTCGGGCAAAGTGTTGCTGGGTTATTCCATTAGGTAATTCTCAGTGGCAGCACGGAATCTGGATTTGTGCCCGGTTGATGGCAATAGGCTCGCCTCCTATTACATTGGGACCTAAAAACATAACTGGGGAAATGTGGGTGTACTATATGTTCACCTCTGCGTACCCCTTCGGGGAATACAGGCGTGATGTTATGTTATGTATAATATTTGCGTAAGTGATAAAAATCTTTACAATTGGACTCGTTAGGTGGCGGCACTTTTCCGGGCAGGACGACGTCTGCCAAGTCCGCTAGTTTTTTTTTTTTTTTTTGGGACAAGCCCACCACTCGTGCCCATCATTGCAACTCCTGTAAGCCAGGATCTACAATGATAACCGTTGAGAACCATCGAGGCAATGAAGCTCGAGGCGTCCCAGAGAAATGACTCGACTGTCTTGGAACCCGCAACGAAATTAATCATAGAAGAATATATAGGAGGAGTAGGAATATAAATTTAGTTCCGACTTCCCTCCATAGCAAGCGGGAGACACAAAGATTAATATGCCAAAAGCATAATAAATATGGGATCCACAACTGAGATAAGCCCAGTCGCTAAGCACCACGGGTATAAAAGTTATAAACTAATGGGTCCTAATTGTTATTTTGATTCCAATAGTAGGTATGGCAAAAACGTCTGAAAGTCCGCTAGTTATAAATAATATATCGTATATAATAATTATATCTATACGTTCATTCTAATATAAATAAACCAACACGACGCATGTGTTCATTAATTCCCTAAACACTTTATATCGACTGATTGGTATTAGACAGAATCATTTGCATGTTAATAGCTAAACGATGACGTATTTTCCCCGTCCGGGTAAGGGTAAAAATAGATCGGGTTAAAAAATATAAGCAAGGAGATGTCTTCTTTAACGCTGCCACACTGTAAGCGAATATCTTCTGTATTTCTTTTGTTTATAGTAAAAATTATTCAAATTAAATTTAAAAATAAAACGTCTCCCCACGCTAGGAATTTTAAAAACATGAAATATACCTTGGGTCCGTTTTACAAACATGAAATATCACATAGACAAACAACCCAGACTCGGGACAAACATCTGCGGTTCGCATAATTTTTTACCTCATGCGGGAATCGAACCCGCAACCCATAGCGCAGCAGTCCAATCGCTTAGCCACTGCGCCAATCAGGTCGCCCGCGTTTAGTAGCCTATGTCCTTTCTCGGGTCCTAAACTTTTTTTTTTTCTACATGACAAATTACATCGAAATCCGTCAAGCAGTTTAGTCGTAAAGGCCTAACAGACAGACAGAGTGACTTTCACATTGATAATATTAGTATGGCGAACACGAGCGGAGTCAGGAGCAAAATCTAGTACACATTTTATAACTACCCTCCACTTAACTGAGCATACAGTCTTTCTTAGATCCCTCAGTCTCTAAGAGATAACCCACGTCGGCTACACGGAGTAATTATGATCACACAAACGCCACTGAATTCAGTCTACTGAATTGTGACTTCTCACGGCTCGCTTCGCTTGTCTGGTAGTCAATAAGAATAGAAGAGAAATAGAAACGAATTCAGTCGGAATGTTACTTACTAAGGTATTCAGTGGGCAATTTTTAGTAGTGACACGTAGTCTGGATTTGTGCCCGGTTGATGGCAGGCTCGCTACTTTTTTTATTGTTTTTTTAAATATGTCGCCCCGCACTATGAATCTCTCCTGTGTCGTAGGTGCGTTTCACAGACATGAAATATGAAGTACACAAAAACCCAGACTCTGGACAAACATCTGTGGTTCGCACAATTTTTCTCCCCTTGCGGGAATCGAACTTGCAAACCCTAGCGCAGCAGTCTAATGGCATAGCCATTCCGCTAATCAGGTCGACAAATTACATTGGAACACAAAATGTAACTTTGGAAATGCTATTGTACTACATCACTGACTACTCATTCAGTGATTGTATGTTTCGGCGTGTTATATAGGACGCGTCAAGCAATGCACCGTGAGAAGATGGCTGAAGCTAGTTCGTTCTACTAGTTGGGCCTTAAAAACCGGCTAAGGCGGCGCGGCCCGGTCAAAACGCGCCGTGAGAGGCCACTGTTATGAAGACGACATATTAATTTGCGGAGACTATCTTTTGTTTTGTGAATGACTTGCGATTTGTCGCAGATACCAGATGGTTGTGTCACAGATTGACGTCGGAGTGTCGTGTGGGAGAACAGTCATTATAAAAACAATACAACATAATATAGTGCCGAATAATGAGATAGAAAGGTATAGTATGCTTAGGTTTGGGTGTGGACAATAAGTGACAAATATAAAATAAAACAAACATAGCATCACGCCTGTATTCTCTGAAGGTTTAGACAGAGGTGCACATATAGTACACCCATATTTCGCTGGTTATGTTTTTAGGTCCCAATGAAATAGGGCCGAGCCTATTGCCATCAACCGGGCACAAATCCAGGCTCTGTGTTGCTTCTGAGAATTACCTAATAGAAAAATCCAGTAACACTTTGCCGGACCCGGTATTCGAACCCAGAACCTCGTGGTCAGCAGTCGAGCTTAGCAACCACTAGACCAACGAGGCAGTTAAATATAATCATGAATAATGTGAGTATTTTCGTTTCTAAGAGCTAAGTAAGGCCAAGTAAAGACAAATGTCTTGTGATTAGCTGCCTGAACTCTGAAAGCAGGACATTTTCCGTTGTGTAAGCGAGACACCGCACTACACTGCAGAAGCGGGTCTCGCTTCCACAAAGGAAAATATCCTGCCTGAATCCATAGTAAGGGCCCAGATCGAGGGCCTAAGGCTAATCCCTTTTGTTTTTTATAAAATAAAAGAAAACTAAGACAAGACTCAACCATAAACTAAAATAATAAAACGTGAACTTTCCAAGCTTTATAAAAATACTAGGTCTGGCTATGACTTATTTCTACAGGCTTTTTATGTATCAACAAATCAGATAAATATAAACAATATACATACATGAATCAATATATAATATCAGTTATCAAAGCGTAGGTACTCCTAAATATTAATATTCCTTTGATATTTTGTTTTTTATTTCGAGTTTGTTTATTGGCTGTATTTATCTAAGCGGTTGCAACATAAATCTATTCTTTATTCGACAATCGTTTGACATCGCTACGCAGTACGCTGAATTGTAAAAATATTTGGCAATTCTTCTAATGTTATCAATAGACTGCCTCGTTGGTCTAGTGGTTGTTAAGCGCGACTGCTGAGCTCGAGGTCCTGGGTTCGAATCTCGGGTCGGGCAAAGTGTTACTGGGTTTTTCCATTAGGTAATTCTCAGTAGCAGCACGGAGTCTGGATTTATGCCCGGTTGATGGCAATAGGCTAGCCCCCTATTACGTTGGGACCTAAAAAACATAGCTGGCGAAATGTGGGTTTACTATACGTGTACCTCTGCCTACCTCTTCGAGGAATACAGGCGTGATGTTATGTTGTTGTTATCAATAGATGAGATAATTTAGTAAGTTAGTATGATAATAAAATTGATAACCATCATGCCTTTATTCCCCAAAGGGATGGGCAGAGGTGTATCTACACCCGCATTCGTTATATGATAGGCCTTCCTTACAAAAACAACAAATCCTTACTCTGTGATGTCATTGAGACCTAATGGAAAGTACCTAATAACCCTGCCCGACCCGGTGTCCAAACCCGGGACCTTACGCTTAATGACCACTAAGACTAACGAGGCAGACACCAATTTTTATTTCAATTTTTATTTAGTTGTTAACCCTCTTACACTAACTCATGTTACATATTAATATATTATGTAATAAAATTATAAATCATATCTAACATATTTATACTAATTGAAGTATATATTAAAGGCGAAATATGTGAGACTATTTTTACGAAAACTATCTGTTATCCATTAATTCAAGCAAATAAACTATTCTTATTCTTAAAAGCTTTAATAGTAATATTTTTATATGAGTTAGTGCTAGGTACTGTGGACTTGTGGACAGGGTGACATATTTCTAATTTGATATAAAGCCTGATAAAAACGTATATTCATCACCCATCAAAAACTATATTGATTTGTAGGCAGCTTCAGCTAGCTAAATATTAACATAATAAAAAGTAGTTTAAAAAAAATGTCGCCCCACACTAGGAATTTCTCCTGTATCGTAAGTACGTCACACAAATATGAAACATCACATACACAAACACACAGACTCGGGACAAACATCTGGATACCAGCACAGCATACCAATCGCTTAGCCACTGCGCCAAACAGGTGCCTTACCATGAACTCTTAATGCAGGACAGTTTACGTTGTCACAGTTTACGTACACTGTCCTGCCTTAAGAGTTCAACGTACTTTTTCTACTGCAAGAATATTAAGAAAATCTTCCATAACTTTCCCTTTGATGATTAAAAGCCCCTTTAAATCTAAATTAAATCCAAGAGCAAGTTATCAAAAGTTTTATTTAACTTTAAAGCTTTCAGAAGTTACTAAAACATTTGTTTTATACCGAAAATGCAGTCAAATATTCCTTTGTATTGAATTGCGAACAGCTTTGAAAGGCTATTGGCTTACATTATTTTTTGTATTCGTTTCTTGTTGTTGTTTCAAAGGTAGATGATACCAAAAATGAATATAATGATAATCTTCTCGTGACCGAATTTTGGCCTATCTCAGCTGAGACTAGCCAACTACGCAGGGGATGTTATAGTGCACAAGTATGCGCACAAACACAGGTGCACTCCCTATTCCCTCAATCTCATAGACCCATGTTACGCTAGACCGACACGATCAGAGAGATATCAGGCGCAGGACCAACGGCCACTACTAATATAATAGATAGGAACTACATAAGCCTCATGCTAAATATTTTAAGTCCATTTTTTTTAAATTCCTGATAACTGCATCACATTTTTATGAAACTTCAGGGGAATCCCTACTAATATTATAAACGTGAAAGTTTGTGAGTATGTAGTAGTTTAAAAAAAATACGTGTAAAGGTGTTTTTTAAAACCTATTTGTCAAAATAAAATCATTTATCATTTAAGGATGGATGTTTGTTACTCTCTCACGTAAAAACCACTGAATGGATTTTAATGAAATTTCATATGGAGGTAGCCGACACCCTGGATTAACACATATGCTACTTTTTATCCCGAAAAAATGTAGCGGGTAACACCACGGGGCATAGCTAATAATTTAATAATAGTCACCACTAACAATTTTTATAAGTGGTTTATTTGTTATCTTAGCCGAAATAGTACCTGTGATATTTGCAGTGCGAATTTCCTCAGACACTTCCCGGGTCTCTTTAATTTTCATTAAATTCATAACAGCCCGGCTCAGTGCAGGTTTTGTTGTGTCAACAATGAAGAATTCAAATTAGTACGCAGACAATGGCGACTGGCCCATTTAACATAATATGCTTTTAAATGAAATGTTAGTAGCATATCTGTGCGGTTTAGTAGTTGTTCTGTAGCTAGGATTATTTTATGGTAGAACTAGCTGCATCTCATGATGTCACCCGCTACATTTTTTCGGGATGATATGAAGCCTATGTGTTGGCCCAGAAACCTAGCAGATTTACTGATTTGCACGGTAGCTACGGAGCTAGGAGCCCTTCGACTAAACATCTCAATAATCTAATCTCAATATTGAAGACTAAGTAAGAATACAAAGCTGTGTTTACATTAACTCCCTTCACATAGCGACCCTACCATTCCTATCATCACAGCTGATTATTTCACGTTTATCTGCAAGCTTTAAAAGTTCTAAACTTTCAACGCTCTTGTTAATTATGAACAAACAAAAAAAAATAAAATCCTTTCCGTAGATACCTATTTTACAAAGTCAAATTCCCCGTTACTGATATCATCAACTTGAGACATGCCTTATCTCCGATCTCAGCTGAGAACAGGTGAACTAGCATTAATCTGTATATAAAAATGGCGGCTGTTTTGGACGATAATTTGTAAAAGTGTTACATAAAATCATGCTTGTAATTCCCTAAAGGTAGGCAGAGGTGTACCTACACCCACAGTTCGCCAGTTAATATAATATTATGTTTCATGTAGAGGGCGAGTCTATTGTCATTAACCGGGTACAAATCCAGATTCGGTACTGTTACTTACTTCTTCTTAGCGAGTCAATGGTGAGATTATATTTGGCTGCTGACTGTTACTTACTGAGAATTACCTTTTCTATTATGTGGAAATCTCGCCCGGAAAACCCCCGTGGATCTACTGGGGTTTTACGCAAGAGCCTACAGAGAATGACCTAATTGATGGACCAAATGAATTAATGAACAAACGAATGATTCGTTCATTCATTCATTAGATTCATAAGGGTCTACTGAGAATTACCTAATCCAAAATACAATAAAGAAGCTGCGCCCCGCGGTGTTACCCGCTGCATTTTTTCGGGATAGAATTAGCTTATGTGTTAATCCAGGGTGTCAGCTACCTTTATATGAAATTTCATCAAAATCGGTCTAGCCGTTTAAGCATGAAGAGGTAACAAACATAGTCTAGTTTTTTATATAAAAAAACATAACATAACGCCAGTATTTAAAGGCGTAGCGAGAGGTGAGTAGTACACCCTTATTTCACTAGTTACGTTATAAGATGTAATACTAATAGGGGGCCAGCCTATTGCCATCAACCGGGCACAAATCTAGACTCCATGCTACTACTGAGAATGACAAAAAAACTCCAATAACACTTTCCCCAACCCGCGATTTATTTTGATTTTATATAAAAATGGCTATTTATGGCAAATAAACTGGCTGTGACACTCAATATTCTATTAGCAGTTAAATTCTAACTGAGGCTTTTATACTTAATGGAGATTATATTATTAAATGACCCTTGTATTGTCTGCCGTTTATACGGTAAGCTATTGTCGCTGAGGTTTGTATTTTGATCGGTGGGTAGGTGTTATTTTTTTGCGACCGCTTAAGGTCTAATACAGAATTTTATTATAGATAAATTACACCCAGATACATAACAAATGATTATGCTGATCACACAAAGATTTGTTCGCGACTGATGTGCACGAGGTCCTGGATTCGAATCCCGGGTTGGGCAAAGTGTTACTGGGTTTTTCCATTGGGTAATTCTCAGTAGCAGCACGGAGTCTGGATTTGTGCCCGGTTGCCACCGGGACCTAAAAGCATAACTGGCGAAATGTGGGTGTACTATAAGTGCACCTCTGCCTACCCCTTCGGGGAATACAGGCGTGATTTTATGAACAAAGATTTGTTCTAGGTGGGAATCGAACCCCCGACCTCCGGTTAAGCAATCAGGGTCCCTAACCACTAGACCAAGTCATAGTATGATGTAGGTACATATATCTTGTGATTGATATAAATACAATTGCAGAAGAATATAATCACACTTATAATCCCTAACCATGTAAGCTGAGGTGTTCCTTCACGATCTTCTGGTTCGTGTACACCCACATTCCTTCACTCATAATTTCCCATAATATCCATGTAATTATAAGTAACTCGAAAATTGTACACACACCGACAACTTCGCCTTTTACGACTTGCTTTCTCAGCTTTACTTCGAAGGAAGTTATTTCTAAGATTACTTACGCCATTACCAAGCTACTAATAAAATAATTAGATAACAAAAAAACATTGTCCCACCTGCGTCATTTACGCAAAACCACGCCCTCAAATTGCATTAAGTTACCAACAGCAGACTCGGAGAGAAACTGTGTCGGTTAGAGGTCTCCCGAGTGCCTCTGTCTCCATAACTTATTATTACATACATACATTAGTCGTAAATATTACTTTATATTACCGGCTTTTTTCTTCCAAAAGGACGGAGAATCCCCTTTTCTTACCTTTATTTTTGTCAGCTGGCAACATACTTTGGATTAGGTATCATCATCATCATCAGCTGGAAGTCGTCCACTGTTGAACAGAAGCTTCCCGCTTATATAAGGATGGGGTTGCCATAATCCCCATGCTTGACAACCGGCCCGCGGATCGCAGTATGGTGGTAAAGTTATAGAAGACGCTGCTGCTCATCTTTTAGATTTTCCCTTAGTCGCGTCTCACGACACCTATAGGAGGAAAGGGGGTGATCATTTCTAGGCCGGATACCACTCGACATTAGGTATGGTACTTGATAATTTTTTAAATTAAAATATATATCAGTTGCTAAAAACGGTGAAGGAAAACATCGTGAGGAAACCGGCACACCTGAGAGTTGATCGTTGATTTTTCAACGATGTGTTAAGCCATGTTAGAGGCCTACAGGTGGTTTAAACTCTGACACCAGGTTGTTTATCAACCATACAATAAAAAGAAGAAGAAGAACTTTCATTTTTTCTTTCTTCTCCGTTGAGCTGGTAAACTTGATTATGCATAAACGCCTGGAAATGGTCACGAGTCATAGCTCTTTCATTCTGTTGAAGTTAAAAACGTGACGTTTACTTTCCCATGACGTAAACAAACTCTCTCCAGTTGTCTTGATAAGTGCCTTTGTACCACAAAGTAGAACTAACTGTCCACAATGGTTCATAGACATTGTTTTACCTGCACAAGTTGTTCATTAAACGGCAAAGGAATGTTTCTCTAAGTGGGACGTGATGCACAAAACCTTAGTACTACGTTTTGTAGCTGAGGGGTGCACAGTAGAAGAGGGGTGCAAAGAAGAAAACTTTGCACCCCTCTTCTACTTTGTTTTACTTTCAATGTATATTGTGCACGAATGGGAAATTTGTCATTTAACGTATATAGAGAACGCTAAAGCTAACCTGCGTCTGCGTGGTTTTCAGAATTCAATAATATTTTGAATCCATATAACAAAATTAAGTAGATAAAATCTGTGAGACATTTACTCAAATCCAACCAAAAAAATATATTGTAAAATGACGAAAAACATCACGCCTGTATTCTCCGAAGGGGTAGGCAGGGGTGTATAATTGACAGTAGATACGTCCACAATTCACCAGCTATTTTATAGGTCCCAATCCCAATGTAATACGGGACGAGCCTATTGCCATTAACTAGCCAGTGAATACAAAGCATTTGAAATAGCAGACATTTTGCATTGCAAAATTTCATGTCAGAAAGTGTTCATTTTCGATGTTGCTTCGTAAAGCTAAATCTCATTGATTGAAAGCACACCACTCCCCCATTAACATTTTAATAATGCATACATACGAAACGGTAATTATTGTTAATTATTAATTAAATTAATCCATTTGTACTTTTAAGTCGTTATTTTACACAATATTTATGTACAAAGATTTATTTTACACGTAAATGAGTATTAACAAAACGTAAGATCACGCCTGTTTTCCCTGAAGGGGTAGGCAGAGGTGTACCTATAGTAGACCGACATTTCGCCAGTTATGTTTTAGGTCCCAATGTAATAAGGGGCGAGCCTATTGCCATCAACCGGACCGGCACAAACCAGACTCCGTTCTACTGAAAATTACCAACACTTTGCCTGACCCGGGATTAGAACCCAGGACCTCGTGCTCAAAGCTAACGACCACTGGAAACTAATAATTCTTATTGTTTCACGGGAAGAAACATAAAATAATCATTTTATTGAAATGAAAACTGGCTTTTATAGTTTTTATATCGATGTCAACATCGAATGGGGTGTTAAAGTTTTACTCGATACTATGATTGTTACCCTCACGCTTGTTATAGCTACGGGGTGAGCAGATTACCGTAACCGTTCGTGTTTTATGTTTTTATGTTTTCTTATCCAACTTGCTACTGTAGCGCGGATGATGATACGATGTTCACGTTGTGGAAGCGAGACAAACGTAAACTGTCCTGTTTTAAGTGTTCATGGTAGAAGGCTGTAGTGCGCTGTAGGGTAGCGAAGCTCCGTCAGTTTTTTAGAATTTTCACTTCTCTCTGTATACAAAACTGTGATCCTTCACCAATATCTGCAGTGTGCGCACAATTATTTTTTTATGTTACCAATCCATTTATTTGTGTTATAATATATTTTGACTGCCTCGTTGGTCTAGTGGTCGCTAAGCGCGACTGCTGAGCACGAGGTCCTGGGTTCGAATCCCGGGTCGGGCAAAGTGTTATTGGGTTTTTCCATTAGGTAATTCTCAGTAGCAGCACGGAGTCTGGATTTGTGCCCGGTTGATAGCAATAGGCTCGCCCCCTATTACATTGGGACCTAAAACATAACTGGCGAAATGTGGGTGTACTATATGTGCACCTCTGCCTACCCCTTCGGGGAATACAGGCGTGATGTTATGTTTTTTATGTTTATAATATTTTTATAATGCATCCCATCACCTGAGAGATTTTTCAACGGTGTGTAAAGCCATGTCAGAGGCCTACAGGCGGTTTAAACTCTGACACCGGGTTGTTTATCAACCATGCGATAAGAAAGAGATCAGTGCATATTTAAAAAGACAACACTAAGTCACCAACATAAAACCTTATCCCATATGATGTACGATACATTCTTTAAACCCACATGATATCACAAACTTACTATAAAGAGGGTATTCCAATATAAGTGCCGAGAATAGCAGAGATTGTTTACCATACTGTACGATTGAATTTTAAATGAGGCATGCATTCCTTTAGAAAACCAGCCAATATGCCACACGCATGCCACGGGAAAATAGACCTTACTACCTAAACATAAGGGAGGTAGAGGGGTCGAATAATAGTGGACTAAAAATACGGAGTGTAGTTGCAGTTTTCGCTAAAGCCATCGCGGTTTAAAACGGAGTTTGAAGTAACATTTGAAGATTTATTACCTGCCCAATATTGAGCTGTTTTGAACGGAAACTCTGGTCAACGTGTTTGTCATATAGACAGTGCAAACGGGGCATGGGTAGGCAAAGGTAGGTATATAATAACAACCTATAACTGTCCCAGTTTTTTTGCCGAGTCGTATCCTTTGACCATCCTGTTTTCACCCGTGGGTGTCGTAAGAGGCGACTTAGGGAAAATCTAGAAGATGGGCAGCAGCGTCTTCTGTAACTTTACCACCAATACTGCGATCCCCAAGCCGCCTGCCAAGCGTGGGGATTATGGCAACCCCTCGCTTTACATAATGGGGAGGAGTTCAACAGTGGACGTCTTCCAGCTGATGATGATGATGAACTATCCCACAGCAGGGCTAAGACGACCTGATTGACGCGGTGGCTAAGCAATTGGACTGCTGCGCTAAGGATTGCCAGCTCAAGTCCCGGACGCGACAAAAATTTGAGCAATCCGCAGATGTTTGTCCCAAGTCTGGGTGTTTGTGTGTGATGTTTGTGAAACGTACTCACGACACAGGAGAAACTAATACAGGGCGATGTTTTAAAAATAAAGTTAACTAACATATAAGTATATCAAGTTAACGTATAACATATTACAATTGATTGTGAAATTAATCAACAGAAAAATGAAACATATTTAACAACAAATATAACACATATTTTGTTAACAATCATAGAGTTTTTGATGGTAATTTATCAATTAAGGAGCATAGAATGTGTATAAGCGTGTTTAGTTAAATATTATAGTAACTAGTAAGCAAATATATAATAGAATAAATAATATCTCCAAACGTGGGAGTGAAAGAAAAATAGATATTAATAATGTTGGACCCTTATAACGGACAGGCTTGATTGGCGTAAAATAATTGTCTTGCCTGATGCCTGTATAATACCTTACCGCGAACAAATAATATTATGATAGAAAATCAAAAAGATGAGGTGGGGAAAATGAACTATTTATCTTTTTATATCTTTTCACGTCTGTAGTATCAACTTGATATACCCACGCAATCGCGTACGTAAATGCCGCGATAATAACACGCGTCGCGTCGATCTATTAAGGTTAAGCAACGCTTGCAAAGGCCGGGTTTTGGATGGGTGAACATTTATTTTATTAACGATGCGCTAGCAAAGGAAAATAACGTGAGGAAGCCGCACACTTAAGAGATTTTTCAACGGTGTGTACAGCCATGTCAGAGGCCTACAGGCGGTTTAAACTCTGACACCAGGTTGTTCATCAACGATACGATAAGAAGTATTAAATCAGCTACGCATACTCTAAGCCAACCTCAACGTATTTCGGGCAAAACTAAGCAAATAAAAAAACACATAACATCACGCCTGTATTCCCCGAAGGGGTAGGCAGAGGTGCGCATCTAGTACACCAACATTTCGCCAGTTATGTCTTTCGGTCCTAATGTAATAAGGGGCGAGCCTATTGCCATCAACCGGGCACAAATCCAGAATCCGCGCTGCTACTAATAATTAATGGAAAAACCCAGTAACACTCTGCCCCACCCGGGATTCGAACCCAGGACCTCGTGCTCAGCAGTCGCGCTTAGCAACCACTAGACCAACGAGGCAGTCTAACATAATTATCTTTTCTGTAGGTATAAAAAGATCAATTAGCTCAAATCCCTACAACTAAATATACCTACTGTAGTCGCGTCACGTACTATGTACGTACGTTCGTTCTTAATGAATACATAGGTACTAATTGAGTTCCAAACTCGTCAGCGAACTAGTCAGAGCAGTTGTGAGGGACAAAAGACTTGGATGTAGGAGTTCATGATAACTGTGTGCAGTGTAGCGTAAGGATTCTCATAATTCAATCCGTTCTAAATATAGTTCCGATCAAAACTCAGTGACATTAATGTCAAAGTTTTCAATCTTGTGCCGTTGTTGTCAATTTATGACAGTTCGTTATTCTGCTGAAAAGTTAACCTTTTGAGTCTAGTTTAATTATTTGTTTTACATTTCTTTGATTATATTAGGTTTTAGCTTAATTTTTCCAGTTTTCTATTTCCTTTTAAATCTTTTTCCGGTTTTCAATGAATTCCAACGTTTTAGTAGTCTGCCTCGTTGGTCTAGTGGTCGCAAAGCGCAACTGCTGAGCACGAAGTGCTGGGTTCGAATCCCGGGTCGGGCAGTGTTACTGGGTTTTTCTATTACGTAATTCTCAGTGGCAGCACGGAGTCTCGATTTGTGCCCGGTTGATGGCAATGGGCTCGCCCCCTATTACATTGGGACCTAAAACATAACTGGCGAAAAAGTGGGTGTACTATTTGTGCACCTCTGCCTACCCCTTCGGGGAATACAGGCGTGATGTTATGTTATGTTTCCAACGTATTATGAAGTTGTCAACATCCTTATAAAGTCTTAGGTTATAACCCAATTGTTACAAATTGTTCTTAAAGTTAATACAAAAATATATTCACAAAAAATAGAACTAATTAAGAAGAAACGTTTGAAACTTAATTAACACTCAACAATCGTCCAACAAGATCCCAATTAAAATATTTATATCCCTAATTAAGCCGTTTAAACAACACTCGGGAACTCAACAGTACATACTTAGTTAACTGTCCCCAAATAAAAGGCATTTATTAACTCAGTTAACGAACTTTGTGCTCTTGTAGAACTAAAAATAATAATAGCCGACTGCCTCGTTGGTCTAGTGGTTGCTAAGCGCGACTGCTGAGCACGAGGTCCCGCTGCTGGGTTCGAATCCCGGGTCGGGCAAAGTGTTACTGGGTTTTTCCATTAGGTAATTCTCAGTAGCAGCTCTGAGTCTGGATTTGTGCCCGGTTGATGGCAATAGGCTCGCCCCTATTACATTGGGACTTAAAACATAACTAGCGAAATGTGGGTGTACTATATGTGCACCTCTGCCTACCCCTTCAGGGAATACAGGCGTGATGTTATGATAGCCGAGTGGTATGACCGTTGGACTGCCAAGTTCAAACCCAACGCACCAATGTCTTTTCAAATTCGTACAATAAATTAGTTATCAGTTGCTAAAAACAGTTTGGAAAACATCGTGAGGGAACCGGCACACCTGAGAGATTTTTCGACGGTGTGTAAAGCCATGTCAGAGGCCTACAGGCGGTTTAAACTCTGACACCAGGTTGTTCATCAACCATACGATAATGAGAACAAGAGCGAAGGAATGTGCAGTCTTATTGCCTTGATGTAATATCTCACACGAAGTTGTAGGCCCATATCACCTAGTCACCAGGTGTAAACTGTTAATTCCGTTAAATTAAAACGGTACAAGTACATCAGAAGGGTAACTGCATATTGTTGCTATAAAACGTAAATATAATAATAGTTACAGCCTATAACTGTCCCACTGCAGGGCAAAGGCCTCTTCTCGTATAGAATTATTGAGCATTGATCACGACGCTAGCTCACTGCGGGTTGGCGATTACAGATAATTAAATCCAAGTTTCCTCACGATGTTTTCCGTCACCGTTAGTCAATGGTGTCTTAGAATAACTAAGAAAGTATTTATGACATTGAAAATGTCTCATTGATACTTGCCCGGGTTCGGAACTGCAACCATGTGCATACAAATCCTGTATGTTAACCACTAGGCCACCACGACCTTTCTATAAAACTTACAAAAGATTAAATAATAATGCTTTCCTGACCGAATTTCGGTCACGCCGGCTTATCTCAGCTGAGACTAGCCAACACGAGATATTATAGGGCACAAGTAATGAATACATAATAAATATTAATTCTCAGTAGCAGCACGAAGACAGGATTAGTGTCCAGTTAATGGCTATAGGCTCACCCCCTATTATATTGGGACCTACAACATAACTGGGCCCCGAGTCTGCTATTTTTTATAAATTCGTCATTCCAACAAATGATAATTGAAAACAAATTCATAATGGCCGATCATTGGTCAGTCAATGGTCTCGTAATAGAATGGTGGTAATTCTACCAGATTACCATTCTATGTCATTTATTTCAATGGAGTGTCAGTGGTCGACTATTGGAAAGTCATAATGACGCTTTTAGGTTAGCAGATTACCAAACTTGTCAAAATCTACAATTATGAGATCAATGATCGATCATTCTGACACTATTGTAATAGCAGACTTGAGGCCCTGGAGAAATGTGGGTGTTACTATACCCCTCTGACTACCCCTTCAAGGAATACAGGCGTGATATTTTGTCATGTCTTTTCAAAGTGGATTTTCTACAGTCCGCTTACATTGCACAAAAAAGGTATCGGAACGAAATCGGCCGGGAGAAATTAATTCAATATCAAAAAATGTTTTTTAAGGGTAAACCCAGAGACAATTAATGTGTACAAATTTAAATAATACTGTTGATATTGTGATAACATGTCTCGCAGTATACTCGGCGATTGGATTTAATTAAAAAATTAATTCAACACCGCTCGCACAGAAATTGGATCGCCCTTTTTTGCTGTCGGTAAAACACTACACGTATATTTTACACAGTGTATATTATGACAGTAGGGCGTTAAACCGTTTTTTGTAATAATACAGCTTTTAAAGTACGTATATCACGCCTGTTTTTAACTAATTTATAATACGCTCATGAATGTATACAAATAAAAACAGTTTTATAGGTTGACGACCCGATTAGCACAGTGGCTAAGCGATTGGACTGCTGCGCTAAGGGTTGCGGGTTCGATTCCCGCGCGGGGCAAAACTTTGTGCGAATTACAGATGTTTGTCCCGAGTCTGGGTGTTTGTGTATGTGAATATTTCATGTTTGTGAAACGCACCTGCGATACAGGAGAAATTCCTAGTGTGGGGCGACGTTTTTTTAAAAAAAAAAAACAAAAAACATAGGTAATTTCATCAGCTTTCTCTGAAACTATTAGTAAACTATAGGTACATTAGTAGCATTTCTTCTTCTCAGACCTTTTTATTGATTTAAAAAGTTATTGCCATTTTAAATGTGAGGTTTACTTTTGCAGGCCTGTGTATCTTCAAGAATAAGGTTAAAGATTCCTTATAAATAAAATTAAACGGGCAAAGGGAACGTGATGGAATGAGGAAGGAAGCCTCTATACGTCTCACTTAAGTAGGGGCCGCGTTTAGATCAATTATCCTTTTTATACAATAGAGGAATAAACAGTAGTTCACATTTTTTTCCCACGACGGTACGGAGAAAGTGTATGCGTTTTGGGTGAGAGGTTGTTTGTTTGTTGGTGTGTTTTCTCCAAAAGGGCTTGACTGATTTTAATGCGGTTTTCGGTATCGAGTATATGGTTAATTAGAGATAGTTATTAGCTATGATTCACGAAGATGAGTTTAGCCGTTTGAAGACCATCAACTGTTTTCTGTGCAAACCATTGTTGTGGGTTGCAAGTAGAGAGCCTCCACGAGTGACGATCCTTAAGTACGTCCGGCGCTCCCTGGACGGTCACCCTCGCTACCATCCTTGTTGACTGACCAATCTCTACACCACGGCGTGACCTTATTACATGTGGCTATTGGCTCATGTTGATACAAAGAAAAAGCGGGTTTTTTCGAAATTTTCAATTTTGTTTTTAGTAGTTAAAGTTTTTAGGAATATTTAAGTTAAGAATAATTTGGTACCTAATAGTTTTTTAAATTTTTATCTTACAATACTGATAAAAACTTTAAGTACTCAGTAATTTCTTATTGTAATATTAACAAAAATATCAACTACACTTTGTTTTTTTTACAATACCAATTTATGTCCAAAATATTCACTCCATTTATTTATTTACTTTTATTTATATATACTTTATTGTACACCAATTTACAATGAGTAAAAGAACGCAGACTTAAAATTATGTACAAAGGGCGGTCTTATCGCTTTTATCTTATCCATTTTACTTTTTTTAAAGACAAAATAATAGTATCGCCAATTACTAACACTTTATACTTTTAAATAAACTTCAATTTAAAGTGCCTATCTATAAGTTATTATATTATTTTTTCTACTTTCTTATAGGTGAAGTATAATTTTAAGTACTAGGTACTCGTTACACTCATATAAAAAATATATCAAATAAGTATTAAGAATTGGTTTGAAATTTTGAAATTACATCACGCCTGTATTCCCTGAAGGGTTAGGCAGAGGTGCACATATAGTATACCCACATTTATCCAGATAAGTTATAAGTCCCAATTTAATAGCCTATTGCGATGGCAATAGGCTGATTGGATAGGCAGATTGGATTTGTGCACGGTTGATGAACCGTGCACAAATCAATCTCCATGCTACTGAGAATTACCTAATGGAAAAGCCCAGTAACCCTGCCCGACCTGGGATTCGAGCCCAGGACTTCAGCTCAGCAGTCGCGCTTAGGGACCACTAGACCAACGAGGCTTGCGTATGTGCTCTTTATTTGTAATTACCATGCCATTTCTGCTTCAGTAAGACTTATTCAGGTCTAGACTAAAGCAATCCTACTGTTCTATTTATCTTGAACTTCTGTGCTAAATTCGCTAGTCACAAATAAATGGTGGTCTTGAATTCTTTCGGGACATTAGTCAGACAAGTTAGAGGCCAACCATTTGTTTATTTAGTGTAGAGGAAGATTGAGGTACTTATTACTCTTGACAGAACTCTATCTATACTAGTGAGAGGGTAAATTAGTGTGGAAAAGCTAGGTATTTAATACGTATAGAAAGGGTATAATAAATACTAAGCTTATTTACACTTATTTACATACTATAACCTACGTTAAAAAATAAATATATACAACAGAAATATTAAGGTATTTTTCTAAGATGTAGCATAGCATAATTAAGCTTAATATTTTGATTTTTGTAGTAGATAATCTTTAATATTTTATTTCATATTAGTCTTAACAGCCTTGTTGGTAAGGTCGGAGAAGCGAACTACAAGCTTATAACGTTATAGGTTTACTCCCAGGTAGAATAAACGTTAGGTGTGTAATGGCAAAAGCGTTAAAAATAGAAAAACACATTATGATTTTAACTTATGATAAATAAAGTTAAGATCAATGCTCAATCCTTCTTAATACGAGAAGAGGCCCTTGCCCTGCAGTGGGACAGTTATAGGCTGTTATTATTGTTATTGAATATGGTCCATTAGTGGGTAATTACCACAAAAATAAGAAATAACAAAGATATCATGAGGCAATAGTTTAGCGAATAAAATCATTTCCTTCAATAGAAAATCAATCAATAAAGCCTTTATTGCAACATTAATTATATTGATGACCAATATAGCAATTGGGTAGTTGACACCACTACCCAATAATTCCAAGACACTACTTCTAAAAAAATGCTTTATTTTTGCCCTAAAAACCAAAAACATTTTGACGACCTGATTAGCGCAGTGGCTAAGCGATTGGACTGCTGCGCTAAGGGTTGCGGGTTCGATTCCCGCACGGGGCAAAAACTTTGTGCGAACCACAGATGTTTGTCCCGAGTCTGGGTGTTTGTGTTTGTGATATTTCATGTTTGTGAAACGCACCCACGATACAGGAGAAATTCCTAGTGTGGGGCGACGTTTTTAAAAAAAAAATAAGGAGATTTTCTCTTTCTTAATTTTTATTTATGATCATTCCTTTTACCGCAATCCTGCGTTTATTTCACAGAAACTGACACTTCCTAGCCAATAAACTATCTTTATGCAAATCGCTTCTAACCGTACCCGCTTTCAACAACCATTGTTACTGAGAGAAAACCGGAAAAAATTTTTAGAGCTGTGATTACTGAAGTTAGGAGTACTAGTATCCGGCCTAGAATTGACCACCCCCTTTCCTCTCGTGGGTGTCGGTAAAGACGACTAAGTTAAACTCCAGAAGATGGACAGCAGCGTCTTCTGTAACTCGACCAATACTGCGATCCTCGCTTTCCAAGCGCGGGAATTATGGCCGCGCCCCCCCCCCCCATTCCCAAGGGGAGGCCTTTGTACAACAGTGGGCGTCTTCCGGCTGATGATGATGAAATTGGCTTGTATATTACATCAAGAACTGCTCTAACAATAAGACTGTTCTAATAACATACAGTAATATCAACTTAAAAGTCGGATTTTTTATTGGGTGGCCTCCTATTGACCGATTGCCGACTATGAGTGGGATATAGAGTGCATTCATGTTTACACACTGTGCAATATCTTCTGCGTAGTTGGCTCCGTTGAAATGGACGTCTGCGATCCAAATTCAATACGAGGGTCAAACTGAAAGTTCTTAGAACTGGCCACTTATAAACAATATAATAAAAAAATAATTCTAAAATTTGAAAATAGAACTCTTTGCCAATATTACTGAGTATATATTTCATTAATTTGTCATTTGTTTTACGATTTGGCGGCAAATTGAAAATTGTCTGTGTCACGTCAACATGAATTTAACACGAGAAAATTTTCGTGCAATGATTTTTTATGACTTTCGATGTCATTTAAGTCAACAAGAAAGTTATGATAGACTACGATTGGCCTTTCACGATGAAGCCCCATCTCGTGCGACAGTTTACAAATGGTTAAATAAGTTTAAACGTGGTCGCACTAATCTCACTGATGATTTACGTGAGGGACGGCCTTCTACGGCGACGACTGAAGATAACATCTGTGTTGTGCGGCGTATGATAGAGACTGACAAAAGAGTGACCTATCAGCAGATTCGGACAAGCTTAGGCATCGGTATGAGTCAAGTGCACAAAATCCTCCACGAACATTTAGCAGTCAGGAAGCTTTGCGCCCGGTGGATACCTCATAATTTGACTGAGGCTCAAAAACTCCATCGTGTGGATTGGTGCCGTAAAATGATTGAAAGATTTAACGGAGGTGACTCAAATGCTATGTTCG
The DNA here is from genome assembly GCA_946251915.1 of Abrostola triplasia. Taxonomy (NCBI): domain Eukaryota; kingdom Metazoa; phylum Arthropoda; class Insecta; order Lepidoptera; family Noctuidae; genus Abrostola; species Abrostola triplasia. Next base: position 9,277,755 of record OX276440.1, on the reverse strand, counting down.
ACATACTAACAGGTGACGAAAGCTGGATTTACTGTTATGATTCTGAAACCAAAAAACAATCTGCTCAGTGGGTGTTTCCTTTCGAGAGGTTGCCAACTAAAGTGAAGAGAGATCGAAGTGCGGGAAAAAAAATGGTGGCCTCGTTCTTTGGAAGGATAGGTCATTTCGCAACAATTGTGTTAGAGGATCAAAAAACAGTTTCTGCAGAATGGTACACTACCAATTGTTTGCCACTTGTCTTGGAAAAAGTTCGAGAGAAACGACCTCGCAGTAGGATCCTCCTTCACCACGACAACGCCTCGTCGCACACCGCTAAGCGAACGATCGACTATTTGGCGACATCAAACGTTGAATTACTGGGTCACCCGCCGTATAGCCCCGACCTCGCCCCTTGTGATTTTTATTTATTTCCAAAAATTAAAGAAAAACTTAAAGGAAAGCGGTTTATGAATGCTGAAGAAGCGGTGGCTGCGTATCGCGATGCCATTGAAGAGAACCCTAAAGACGAGTGGGCAAAGTGCTTTTCCCAGTGGTTCCATCGCATGCAGCGGTGTATTGACGTGAATGGACAATATTTTGAAAAGATATAATAAAACTAATAACTGGCTAATGTAATCAGTTTTTGATTTTCTAAGAACTTTCAGTTTGACCCTCGTACTATTATTGTTTCTTCATTAGGTTTAATTTTAGGAGTAGCGCACTACCTGGATTTGTTTCCGGTTCCCAATAAACTCGCCACTATTTATTAACATGACTAACGAAATGTGGTACATACGTACTATACTCCTCTGCCTACACCCTTGGGCAATATGCGTGTGTTTATATGTTGTTGCCATTGATAGGTAACGAAGTTATTCTTAGCCGGTTTTACTGAAGTGTCATATTCGGGAATGCCTCGCAGGTTTCGAACTCAAACGTAGCCCCCATTCATGAGCAGAGACGACCTCAAGACTCATATTGAATTGGCTCCGTTTGAGTCCAAACTAGCCAAGAATTCCTGAATATATACACGTGAAAAACCGGGATATAAAGCATTCTTTTATTTTTATAAACGTCACCCCACACTTGGAATTTCTCCTGTGTCGTGAGTGCGTTTCACAAACATGAAATATCACACACAAACACCCAGACTCGGAACAAACATCTGCGGATCGCACAATTTTATGTCCAGTGCGGGAATCTAACTCGCAACCCTTGGCGCAATAGTCTAATCGATAACCACTACGCCAATCAGGTCGACAAATAATATGGACAACACTCACAAAAATTATTATATTAAAAAATATGTTGTTCTTGTTCCAGAAAGATGTACGCCTCACTCCCAGTCTGTTTTCTGCTGATCGGCGCGGCACTCTGCGCTCCAGAGAGGATGCAGAGTGAGTCCGATCCTCACGAGGCTCAGCAGCAAGAGGCCCATGACCTTCAGAGCAGTCACGTGGCGCCCCTGGAGAAGAGATCCCCCCACTACGACTTTGGGCTGGGCAAGCGAGCTTACAGCTACGTGTCGGAGTACAAACGACTCCCGGTTTACAACTTCGGGTTGGGTAAAAGGTTAGTTTAACACATGTTTTTAATGATAAAAACCTACTTCTTGCTTCCCTTCTATTGGCGGGAAAACGAATTGTAAACAGAGGACATCTGGTGTGAGCTTGATAAATAAGCAGGGCCTTTTAAGGTATACTAACTATTCACAGTTTAGTCGGTTTTTTTTTGTACCAGACCAAAGTCAGAAAATGTGTACCCCTGGTGAAAATTTGGTGTTTTAATATCAAAATGTTACAAGGCTCTCTCTGTTCAATTTTGTTCCTCAGGGGCTGCCAAACGTCAGTCCCTAATAAGTCTAATTCCTACCATAATCCACATAGTCCCGCCACATAGAAAGATTTATTTAAAAACTAATTTGCTCATATTGTCTAACCAGATCCAGGCCCTATTCCTTCGGGCTCGGCAAGCGCTCCGTAGACGCAGACCAGTTCGATGAGGAGCAGCAGGTGACCAACGACATCGACCAAGCGGCCCTGGCTGAACTGTTCGACCAGTATGATGATGCAGGTAACACTCTTTCCTTTAAAAACTTAGAAATATAGATATTTATGTTTGTTGATATTGCCGAAAATCCGGCCCTTAATTGACCCCCATTTCCTCCCGTGGATGTCGTAAGAGGCGACTAAGGGAAAATCGAGAAGGTGGGCAGCAGGATCTTCTGTAACTTCCCTATCAATATTGCGATCCCCAAGCCGCTTGCCAAGCGAGAGGGGACTCCCACTCCAAGGAGGAGGTAATAGTAGACGTACGTTCCAACTGATGATGATAATAATGATGTTTCTGGGGATTTTGTTTCTGACCTAAACTTAAAATCTAAAGTTTTGTACTAATGTGAGCTTAGGTTGGAATTGTCTTATGTAATTCTGGCGTTATTAGCTTATATTTTTTACTTCTAAAGAAATACCCAGCTCGCGTTTTTTCATAGAAATGTTATTTTAGTATCATCAAGAGTATTGTTTCATTCAACTTTTCTCTTTTTTCTCTGGATATTGTTACATAAGCATAGCTGTTCCCATAATTAAGGATAAAAATAAAGTAAGTATCTACTTCTCCTAAATTAACGCACACTTTTTTCTCCGTAGTTTACGAGAAACGCGCTCGCCCATACAGCTTCGGCCTCGGAAAACGCGTGGCCGACGACGAAACATCCGAGGAGAAACGAGCTAGAGCCTACGACTTCGGCCTAGGAAAACGACTACCCATGTACAACTTTGGCCTAGGCAAACGCGCCAGGAGCTACAATTTCGGCCTAGGCAAGCGACTGAGCAGCAAATTCAACTTCGGCCTAGGAAAACGGGAGAGAGACATGCACCGCTTCAACTTCGGCCTCGGCAAAAGGTCGGCTGACGAGGCATCGGTAGAGGACAGCGATAATTATTTTGACGTTTAATTTTGTTATTTTATACTTAAGTGGTTTCGCCAATGGGAATTTACGTGGAAAAAATATTGTTTTCTTTAAGACAAAGATAATTTTAGGTGTTAAGTGCTTTGAACTTGTAAACAGTATTTTTCTTTGAGTGACATTAATTAATTTATGTAAACATGAACAACAAAGGGATTTTCATGTGAAAAAACCAGCCAGTTTTCACAAGGAAATCTTATGAAGTTTTTTTAGTAAGACAGAGTTCAATACGGGTTTTTTTTTAACATTTCCACGCAAGTTTTCATAAAACAACAGTTAATTAATAATATTAAGATTTTTGACTGCATAATTCAAAATAATTTAGACATTTCAAACATTTAAAAAGTGAATTAGGACGTGTGAAATGGGAATGTATTTTTATGGTGTTAATAAATTTATTTAACATGAACATATGTTTTTTTTTATTTATTCATTTAATTTGTAAAACCTTTTGTTTTTTGTAAATTATTGTTAATATATAGATATTCGTCAAAAATAAAAATTGTAAGTCATAATCAGTGGAGTTACGATTGCTAAAAGTCATAGTATAGTCTCATAGTCATATACCTACATATATATTGTTGTTGAATAAATAATGAAGAAGATGAGTGTTTTGATTTTCTTCGAGGTAAAGGCAAAATTATTTAAATTCAATAAGGCTTGCTTTCACCAGGTTTAATCTCATTAAATCATCTTGTTTTCCTTGCGTATTTTACTCTCAGGTTATATTTCAGAACATAATTAATCCTGACGTTAATTACCCCTATAATAGTTTGTACTTTATGAGAAGTCCTTTTTGTGTTAATTTGCAAGCGTTAGCGGTTTGTGTCTGCATTAAAAACAAACCTTTCATTTAAAATTAACTTTGAAAACAGTGCCAATTGCATTTACATTTCAAATAAATTAATTATTAATTTAATTCATTTAAATTGGTTAAATATTTTCATTTTTATTTAATGATTTTAAATGGAAATAGAGTTTATATGCATCGTAACTCTACACGTAGTTAGGGTTAAGTATTTGAACATAATAGGTATTGTAAGACTTAATAATGTTTTGAATATAATCGTAAACAATTAATTATACAAATTGAAATCAATTATACAAATAATAGTGAGATTGCAGCAAGTTGTTTATTTATTTTACCCCGTATTACATCACGCCTGCATTCCCCGAGAGGGTAGGCAGAGGTAATAACACCTACACACAACCACATCGCTAGTTAAGTTATAGGTTCCAGTGTAATAGGGGGCGAGTCTTTTTATCACCATCACGCCTTTACTTCTAGCAGGGGAAGACAGAGAAATGCTACTACTCTATCACAATAGAAATAGCAAGCGAGTTTAATGGCATTTATTTAGGATTAACTTAGACTGGTTATAGGTTCAGCCGAAAGACGTCCACAGTTTTTTTGACGACCTGATTGGCGTAGTAGCTAAGCGAGTGGACTGCTGCGCTCAGGGTAGCGGGTTCGATTCCCGCACGGAACAAAACTTTTTGCGATCCACAGATGTTTGTCCCGAGCCTGGGTGTTTGTGTATGTGATATTTCATGTTTAGGATACACACCCGCGATATAGGAAATTCCTAGTGTGGGGCGATATTTAAAAAAACTGTTGAACAAAGGCCTCTTCTTTAGAACACCACAATGAACGATAACTTGCCATTTGCATATAGGTAGTTACGGACTGATAATAGGTGTCTGACAAATAAAGCGAAGAGAAGCAGCATGGTGAATTCAACTTCACGCTGGTGATCAATGTAGGACAGCAGAGAGGCTCAGCGAATACATCTACGTAAGTATATCTAAGTACGTCCATCTAAGTATGTCCGACGCACCCAGAGACTGAGGTGATTCACCTCGTTAAAATGAAATTGAAATGAAATGAAATTTAATGTAATTGCAAGAATTATATAGGTATATAATACAATACAGATAGTCGTATTTTACAACAAAACGTATGTCGTAGAATAAAAAATATTTTTAATCGAATATTTGTACATAATGTTATACTTGAGTATAATTCTTCAGAGACGTGGAAACGTCAACAAGCAGAAATATACATTCTTTTTTGTCCTTTGACATATATTTTTATTTATTTACACTTTTAATCGAATAGATATTTTATTGTATACAACTGAATTTTACTATATTCTAACAAATAAATTATTTCTTTCTTCTTTCTTACCACCAATAAGGTAGTGCGGAAAAAGTATGTGTTTAGAAATAACATTAAATGTTAATGTACACGCCTCCTATATCATGGGAGTTAGGCCTTTAGCTGTAACAAAACCTCCCCGCCTACCCCTCCGAGGAAAACCAGCGTGATTTACTATACTAATATGTCAGTACCAACTGAAATATTATACGCCCTTTACCGACGAGGGAGATAGAGTATGACATACGATCAGTTATGTTGTTATCACAATCGCATAATAGATAAAAAGGTCGGAAAAAGGATTTAAGGTAGCATACATATACCCAGACTATAAATGTGCACCTCTGCCTACCCCTTCGGGAATAAAGGCGTGATGTTATGTGTTTACATATACCCAGAAAGGGATCGTCACCACAGATATAGATCTACATTGATAACGCAAGTATCACGATTTGTATTGAAACCAAGCGTGCCGACTTTTTAATACCTATTGTGACGTCACAGCTAAAATTTAGTGACGGGAAATCCAAACCTATTCAAAGACACCGATGCCGCCGATGCCCATCCGCCCAGCACGATTCAAACGATTCAACTGGAGCCGTCCGCTATGATTTTCTCGCTCATACTCATACATTTAGCGGCGACCAACCTCGACGCTTGGTCGGGGTTCGGACACGCGAAGTACATGCATTTGCGTTATCTATGTAGATCTATATCTGTGATCGTCACCGTATCAACTCGAGCCGTGATACTCTTTGTATGAATGAAACACCTAACTGCATCGCACACTAATCGGATTCGTAACGTAATCGTCTCGCTTTGACTGCCTCGTTGGTCTAGTGGTTGCTAAGCGCGACCGCTGAGCACGAGGTCAAACATCTGCGGATCACACAATTTTTTGTACCTCGCCAATCAGGTCGCCATAATATATACTCAAAATCTGGGTCCGAATAAATAAGTTCCATTTGATTCCTACCTTATATATGGGATATATATGGGACCTTGTACCTAACCTAACCAATACAAATCGTGGCCATCTGCTGTTCTCTTAACAACAAAAACAAAACCTACAAAGTTTTCTCACGACATTTTATTAAATGTTTACCATTTTCGATAACTGCACCATTTTTAACGTCATCTTAAAAAGAGAGTTCTTAGATGCACCAAGTACTGTCGTTCAGTTACAGCATCCACGGACCTCCCGTGGAGGTGACAGCTCACAGATTGTTAATGTTGTAGCTGGGAGGACGAACAGCACCACTTACTCCCGATAGAGAGATGGTATATCACAAAATATGTCTACTATTGCCGATAGTTTTTTTTTTTTTTAAACGTCGCCCCTCACTAGGAATTTCTCCTGTGTCGTGGGTGCGTTTTACAAACATGAAATATCACATACACAAACACACAGACTCGGAACAAACATCTGTGGTTCGCACAAAGTTTTGCCCCGTGTGGGAATCGAACCCACAACCCTTAGCGCAGCAGTCCAATCGCTTAGCCACTGCGCTAATCAGGTCGTCAATTTTTTTTTATTTACTAGGTTTCACCCGCAACTCCATCCTCGTAGTTTCGAATTTCATGGGTTTATATTTTTCAAGTCGTAAGCTGGTTACCACTCGGCTATCAGTGCTTTTTACCCGACTCCGCCAGAAGGAGGGAGCCAGTCTTGAAAAGATTTAAGCCAAAAAGTCGTAAAAGTCGCTATGCTTTTAGCTCAACATTAACATAATTCTAGACTTGTTTATTTCAGATTTTTAGCAGTCGGGTTTTTTTTCGGGTTTTTTGAGTAACTTTTTTTAGTATATATAACCGCTGTTATTTTGATATAACAAACAAAAGGCTGGCCTTTTTTTCGGCCAAAGAATTAGCATTGCCATTCAACGTGGCAATGCCGCCAGCCTTTTGGGCAACCTACCAGTCGACACCGATGAAGAGGAATACTTTGATGCATAATTTTTAGCTTAAATTTTTTATTTTGTATATATTTATTTTTAAGAATTGTAAATAACCTTGTAAATAATTTCTAGTAACCAACAAACAGTCACTTTAATTTTATTTATTTTTATAGGCTTACTCCTAACGAACTAAAATATGTAAAATATAGACGGTCAGGTACGTTTATTATACAATATACATGTCGCCAATTTTTAACGAACAGCAACCCTCTATCTGTAGCACACAGGCCTGGAAATAATGTTCATAATATACATAGGTATTTGCACAATACCTTCATTATACAAAACTAATAAACTTTTTACAGTAATAGGCTGGAGTTAGGCAGGTTGAAATCCAGACTAAATAGAATACCCGTTCTTTTGTACCAATATAATTATAACCATCATCATCATCATCATCAGCCGGAAGACGTCCACTGTCTAAAGTCCTCCCCCTTAAAAGGGGGTTTGCCATAATCCCCACGCTTGCCAAACGGCTTGAGGATCGCAGTATTGGTGGTTAGGCTACAGAAGACGCTGCTGCCCATCTACAGGACTTTTTCCCTTAGTCGCCTCTTACGACACCCACGGGAGGAGAGGGGGTGGTCAATTCTAAACCGGATACCACACGGCTATTATAACCATAGAGTTCTAATTTCTCAAAGAGGAAGGCACACATTTTTTTCGATAGATTTTGTAAGTCTCAGAATGTCTCTATTGTCATGTATTAGGCTCCAAACTAATGTAAAATAAAAATAATGAACTAAAAAACTAAAACAATAGATCTTTTTACAATAAAGTAAAATTAAGTACCTACTGCGGGGTTACTATGAGGTTGCATTGCAGGTTATTTTATGTTGCGGAAGCGAGGCGCCGCGGTCTCGCTTTCACATCATAAACTATTCTGCTTTAAGACTTCACGGTGCGGGGGCAGTTCTTTATTATACATACATACATAACATAACATAACATCACGCCTGTATTCCCCGAAAGGGTAGGCAGAGGTGCACATATAGCACACCCACATTTCGCCAGTTATGTTTTTCGGTCCCAATGTAATAGGGGGCGAGCCTATTGCCATCAACCGGGCACAAATCCAGACTCCGTGCTGCCACTGAGAATTACCTAATGGAAAAACCCAGTAACACTTTGCCCGAACCGGGATTTGAACCCAGGACCTCCTGCTCAGCAGTCGCACTTAGCGACCACTAGACCAACGAGGCAGTCTTTATCTTATATATAAAATTCTCGTGCACAATGTTCGTTCCCGTATTCCTCCGAAACGGCTTGACCGATTCTCATGAAATTTTCTGAGCATATTGAGTAGGTCTGAGAATCGTCCAACATCTATTTTTCATACCCCGGGACAGCTAGTCATACATAATATTATCTATCTACTTAAAGTACCAATTTTACTAAACAAAAGTGATTATAAAGTTATTTACCTACCTAATAAAATTATACTAAGCTCTCAGTATCATTGGGTCAGGATATGAATGTAATAAGTAAAACCATTTGTTTTAATTTGGGGTCAAAAGTGAGAGATTATGATAATCGTGATTATTATTGCCACCATAAGGCTGCCTGTCCATAATTAGGAAGGGAGCGATGTGGCCGAACGCGACGTAAAAATCCACCAATAGAATTTCATAAGCGGAGCTTTTATGCAATTCTATTGGTGAATTATTTATTTATTTATTTTTTAAAAAAAACGTCGCCTTACACTAGGAATTTCTCCTGTGTCGTGGGTGCGTTTCACAAACACGAAATATCACACACACAAACACCCAGACTCGGGACAAACATCTGTGGTTCGCACAAAGTTTTGCCCCGTGCGGGGATCGAACCCGCAACCCTTAGCGCAGTAGTCCAATCGCTTAGCCACTGCGCCAATCAGGTCGTCATTTATACTAAATATTAACTTTACTCCGCTCTACTAGACAGGCAGGTTAAGAGAAGCTTCTTCTCTGTATATGTATATTCACGCATGGATAACGCAAAGGGGTAGGCTGAGTGGGTACTGCACTCTCACAGTTTATGAAATCAACTAGTCATAAGTTATAGCACACGAACTTGTCGTCACACAACTTCGCTAGCGTCCTTGTTGACTGACTATGACCACACCCTTACATTGCAGATCATTTTCCATTGTGAAAACGAGACGGCGCTACGTGCTATAGTGCGCCGTCTCACTTTTACAAAAGGAAAAAATCCTGCATTACTAACTCATAGTAACCCGACAGTTATACAAATAAAAAGGGACCTATCCATTAGTAGATGCGTAAAACAAAATGGCCGCCATTACTAAAGGAGGGTAGCGTTTATCACGACAGTGCAAAGCACACTTATCACTCAAAAGCACCCTTTTAGTTTGCACCTATTCTGTCGTTAGCACCCCATTCCGGTAAACGTGGGTGCTTTCTGATTAGATGTACCTACAAGTTTTGATCACACCATTTGCACGTATCATTTTTACAAGCTTTTATTGAACTTGCAATGTTTGTTTGTATGTATGTGAGTTTGTTTAGGTCAAATCTTGCAATCTAAATTAGAACCAATTTTTGACGTCCGATTGAAATTAAATTTTGCATACTTAAATAGGTTTGGTGACACAATATTATAAATTGATATAGAAAACTTGAAACATGATGGACACGACCGGGACTTGAACCCGCGACAGTCGCCGTACCGTACAGTGACACGGTGGCTCAGTTGGCAGAGCGGCGCCACGGTACACATATTTCAGGTTTCCTTTATCAATTTAAATATTAAGCCTAACATGGCAACATGCAATAAATATTTAAAATAAAATTTATTATCTACCTCATACGACCCACAATTTCACTGAGGCGCTCGCGGTGCGGGTTAAGCCGCGCTTTCCGAGGTCCAGCCGCAGATTGGTGACTATTGATAACCCTACCGAGACCACTATACTCACGGTTACACGTGCCTCGGACAGCACGTGATGCCTGAGCCTCGTGTCGTTAATATCGTGGTATCGTTTTCCCAATATTTTTCTTTGCTGACCAACTTCTTCGAAACTTTCTTTAGGGAAACTCTGAAGAAAAATTTGAATCTGATTTTGTTGACTGTTTCATAGGCTTTCCTATTAGCTAATTGGTTGATTAATTTCTCGTATTCTTAATTAATACACGTCTATATTCCTCGAAGGGATAATAATGCATAGTTGACAATAATAATTCCAAGAGACTACTCAACAAAATGCTTTATTTTAGCCCTAAAAACCCTACACTGACTGCCTCGTTGGTCTAGTGGTCGCTAAGCGCGACTGCTGAGCACGAGGTCCTGGGTTCGAATCCCGGGTCGGGCTAAGTGTTACTGGGTTATTTCATTAGATAATTCTCAGTAGCAGCACGGAGTCTGGAATTGTGCCCGGTTCATGGCAATAGGCTCGCCCCCTATTACATGGGGACCTCAAAAACATAACTGGCGAAATGTGGGTGTACTATATGTGCACATCTGCCTACCCCTTCGGGGAATACAGGCGTGATGTTATGTTATGTTAAACCCTACACATTTTAATTACCTATACGATTCGATTTCTGTCCGCTTTGAAATAAATAATATCAAGTTATTTGAGTTTGCGAACTAGTGACGTCACAGGTTCCTATTGCCATACAAAATCTATGGATCAATAACGTTAGACAACTCATAAGTATGTCAATTGATCTGTAGTGTTAACTACCCAAAGTGATTCAAAGTTAATTTTATACTGACTTTTTGTATTTTTTTGCATGTTGCCATGCTAGGCTTAAATTTTAAATAGATAAAGGGAAACTTAAAAAATGATGGACTCGAGCGGGACTCGAACCCGTGACACGGTGGCTCAGTTGGCAGAGCGGCGCCACGGTACAGCGACTGTCGCGGATTCGAGTCCCGCTCGTGTCCATCATTTTTCAAGTTTCCCTTTATCAATTCAAAGTTAATTTTGTCAAAGGGAACCATTGTCGACCACCAAACTTAGAACTAGAGCAGCTAAGCCTACGAAGTCGTGCTATTCTAAAGACATCACTTACCAACTCACTTCTTAATCCGCGGTGAGTTCGACAACAGCCACCGATCAACAATGAACTAGATTACCGATCAACACTTCGAAAATGGCCCGAGACATAAACCACAAATAATTTTGTGGTCTTATTTGAAGTTAGGATGCTCCATAGCCAACAATAAGACTTTATAACTTCATGGAAGAAATACTAATGTTTACGTAAAGCTTTCTCGGATACTACGGCGGTGATTTTGTTGAAGCCTTAGTCTAGTGTATTGTTCATCTAAGGCACTAGCGCGAGGTGGCCTGCGAGATGGTTTTAGTGTTTTAGAATAACATAGCAGCTCCTTATATAACTTGGGTGTATGAAAAAACGCAGTGAGCTAGCGTGGTGTGTAGTGGTTAATATACCGGATTTGTATGAACAAGGTTGCAGGTTCAAACCCGGGCAAGTATCAATGTGTCTTTTTCAATGTTATAAATACTTTCTTAGTTATTCTAAGACAGCACTGACTAACGGTGACGGAAAACATCGTGAGGAAACCTGGATTTAATTATCTGTAATCGCCAACCCGCAGTGAGCTAGCGTGGTGATCAATGCTTAATCCTTCTCTATACGAGAAGAGGCCTTTGCCTTGCAGTGGGACAGTTATAGGCTGTAGTAATAGTATGAAAATAATCATGAGAAGGTTTTCACGACTAGCCTGTTGCGGCAACTCCGATATCAAAGTTGTTTCGTCTGCCCCCTCACCGGCGAACAAAATATTTTATTCAGAACATAAGCTTGTAATACGGTATTACCAGATACCTGGAGCCGGCTAAGTAATCACGTGGCCGTGTGCTGGTTTACTTACATATAATTCCTTATGTAACTTCGAAACGAAAACCATTAGGACATTACCCAGGCTTGTTGCATTATGGACAGTAATGTAGAATTAAGATAAATTATTTACTCAAAATAGAAATATTTATACACCGACAGACCCAAAATGGCTTCCCGTCACCGCTTCCTAGTGGTATAGCTGGGTAATACATGATGTACTAGGAATTAATTTGCATCGCTCGGAAAGGCATTTGTGTATCTTTTAGAGGCTAGAGATGCACTGCGATTTTACCTACGTTAACTTTGCTCGTATTGATATATTTTTTTAAAATTTCATTTCCATCCGATCAGTAGTTTTTTTGAAAATCATGTCATGTCATCAGGTCTGGAACATCTATACCTTCAATCTTTCTTATTTTCTATTCTGATAGAGTAAAGAGGTTACATGAATCGAAAAATACCTTAAGTATTAGTCAGTGCCTACGTCTGTCGAAGCCTAACTGTCGACCTAGGTAGCTCCTAAAAGGATGGTAGGTAGCGACCTACCATCATTTTAGGAGCTACGTGCACACTTGTACCTATAAAAAGCATAGTTTAACTTATGTCAAAAAACCCAAGCAGTCCTCCTCGTGAATCGTGATAATACCTAATTAAGTAGATAATTACTTAATTGAAAATGGAAGTGCAAGTTCTCTAGGCAAGTGTGAAAATGAATAAAATGAAAATACATAGGTTTGTCATAGTTTTTAATTCCTCCTGTGTCGTGGGTGCGTTTCACAAACATGAAATATCACATACACTAACACCCAGACTACAAACCTCTGCAGATCATCCAAACTTTTGTCTTGTGCGGGAATCGAACTAGCGACTCTTAGCGCAGCAGTCCAATCGCTTAGCCACTGCGCCAACCAAGTCTGTTTATTAATTACATAGTCGTAATATTATGTCATCCCATCCCTACTAATATCATAAACGCAAAAGTTTGTAAGTATGGACGGATGTTTGTTACTCTTTCACGTAAATTCAAATTCAAATGAATTTTAATGAAATTTCATATGGAGGTAGCTGACACCCTAGATTAACACATAGGCTACTTTTTATCTCAAAAAAATGTAGCGGGTAACTCCGCGGGGCGCAGCTAGTACATGTATAAATCTATTCGATTTTTAATCGTCAAGCATTTTGCGTCTTGTCTAGGCCCTCAGTCAAAACAAAGTATACCTGTTAACTAAACGCTTGTTTTCAGTCTCAGCGCGGACACCCCCTCAATCAGCTCAAATTAGGAGCTTAAACCATGCCTAATTGAGCTAATTGCGCATACATTGTTATTACGTCCCAGAAACTGATTAGCACAATAGAATAGAGACTGATGAGAACAGCCTAGAATCCAGCCGAGCATTGTCGAATATACTGCAGGAATATTAAACTGACACGCATGGAATTTGTGCAAGTTGTGGGGTTCTGTACATCCTAAACTGACTCTTATTCCTCAATGTAGAGGTATGTAGTATACCTATAATTCGTCAATTATGTTGTAGTATTTATTCCCAACTAGCTGACCCGGCGAACTTAGTACCACCATTTAAATCTTCCCTGGGCTTCTTAAAATATTTCAAGTCCAAAATTTGCCAAATCGTTCCAGCTGTTTTCGAGACTAACGAACAGTAATTTATTTTCATATACATGGATGTAGGGGTCCCATTTTAACAACCCTCGTGGGCACAAGACGACTGCTGACCATAAGGTCATAGATTCGATTCCCGAGTAACTTGACGACAGTCTGGTTATTTTTTTAATACGTCAACCCAATCTTGCAATTTCTCCTGTGTCGTGGGTGCGTTCCACAAACATTAGGTATACTACTGTCTATACAGCCATTCAGGAGTGATATTCTGTTATATAAAAACAAAAACCCGAGTACTATCCATAACAGGCTGGTATCACCTATTTAAATGAGTACGAATTTATGAACACGGTTCTCTCCCCTTTCCGCGGGACCCTAAATTTTCGCGCATTCGACATGCGTGTCGCGTACAATTTCAATATGGCCGCGGTGAAACTCCAACACACGGTTTTACACAGTTCGTGTTTGTAGAGCGAAATACATTTTAGTTCCGGGAAAATTGAATAGTGGACAATGGAATTTTTCGTTGAGCGAAACTTAAAAAAGAATGAAGTACATACATACATAAAGTCGCGCCTATTTCCCAGAGAGATAAGCAGAGACCACTGATTTCCATTTGCTACGATCCCGACATACTGCTTTCGCCTCATTTACACGCATTACATTTAAATGAAGTAACAGCTATATAAGGAAAGGGAGGCCTTTGCCCTGCAGTGGGACGATCATAATAATAATAAAATAATAAACAGCTATATAAATATAGTATTACAAAAACAATGAGTGATATTTTATATATTAGGTAGGTGTTACTGGAATGTTAGATTAATCCTTGAGAGGAGACCGGGTATCGGTAAACGTAGTGTAGGACGCCCCGCAGCCCGATATACCAACGACCTGAAGAAGGTAGCTTGGTCGGACTGGATGCGGAAGACGGAGGACCGCGTGTTGTGGGGCAACTTGGGAGAGGCCTATGTCCAGCAGTGGACCGCGATAGGCTGAGAGAGAAAGGTATGTCACATGGAATACCCTAACATAAATTATATGAAAGATAAATGAAAAATCTGTAATAATCTAATTTTTGGCAAGTGATAGTCTTTGAGGTTTAAAAAGTTAAGTTACATATTATAAGTCCCTCACATTAACGATAAAGCACCAAATATAACGATAGAACATAACATAACATCACGCCTATATTCCCCGAAGGGGTAGGCAGAGGTGCTTGTTTAATACACCCACATTTCACCAGTTATGTTTTAGGTCCCAATGTCCAACACGGGGCGAGTCTATTGCCATCAACCGGCCACAAATCCAGACTCCGTGCTGCTACTGAGAATTATCTAAAGGAAGAACCCAGTAACACTTTGCCCGACCCGCGATACGAACCCAGGACCTCGTGCTCAGCAGTCGCTCTTAGCAACCGCTAGACCAACGAGGCAGTCTAACGATATAACGATAGATCACTACGTATAACGATAAACCACCAACACCAAGTAAAAGATACGTGCAAGATACTATACACATACATACATAACATCACGCCTGTATTCCCCGAAGGGGTAGGCAGAAGTGCACATATAGTACACCCACATTTCGCCAGTTATGTTTTAGGTCCTAATGTAATAGGGGGCGAGCCTATTGCCATCAACCGGGCACAAATCCAGACTCCGTGCTGCTACTGAGAATTGCCTAATGAAAAAACCCAGTAACACTTTGCCCGAACCGAGATTTTAACCCTTAGCAACCACTTGACCAACGAGGCAGTCTAACAATATAACGATAGATCAGTAAGTATAACGGAAAGCACCAAGACCAAGTAAAAGATACGTGCAAGATTCTATACTACCTGTGTATACTCACACTTTCGAGTACGCTCTGTTATTTTTCACCATTGCTTTATCAAATTGGCTTGAGGAGTTTCCTTTTAAGAGAGTGGACAGAAAAAAGGCATTTACACGCAAAAGGCCACTTAAATACAAGACAGTTATCATGAAATAATTGTATTTTCGAGCAATTACTTTTAATAATATTGTTGAAGGAATTTAGTGTTATAAGAGTATAATTGCTAATTTATTCGTGAGGCTAAAACAATGTAGGTAGATGTATTCAAATAATTGAGTTACATAATCAACTTTAAGTTAATAAAAAGAAAAATATAAATAACATATTACTGACTGCCTCGTTGGTCTAGTGGGCGCTACACACGACTGCTGAGCGTGAGGTCCGGGGTACGAGTCGCGGGTCGGGCAAAGTGTTACAGGGTTTTTCCATTAGGTAATTCTCAGTAGCAGCTCGGAGTCAGGCTCGTCCCCTATTATCGGGACCGATTGTGATCGGTTATGTTTTATTTACTGTATTTTCCGGTTATACTCACGGGTGTATTCGGGAATGCCCGACTAGTAGTTATTATAGTAAAATGGTTATGGTTTGTTTATGTTTAACGGAACTGGCAAAATGTGTGTGTATAATCGTATATATACCTCTGCCTGCCTTTTCGGGGAATACAGGCGTGATGTTATGTAATGTTTTTATTACTGAGGTGTGATAATTAAACAAACTGGCCAAGTACAAGCCGACAACGTAGAGATCAGAGCTCTCTCTGCTTCCCTTTGGCAATGTGATATCCCTACCCCAAAAGAAGTCATAAATACGGGCATTATTTTTCCTTTTTAACTATTATAATTAATTAGCATTGTTTTTAAAGTCGTGGCTGGTGAAGACGTACAATGGCCGCGGCAATTAGGCACCGCTTCGAGTCAAATATAAATTAAAAAAGCGTCGACAAATATAAAGTCTGGTTCAGAAAATGGTGAAATACTCCAGTTTTAATTAATTTTTGCCATTGCTTAGTTTGTGTGGCTTTGAACTGTGGGTAGGTGTTTGTATTTACGATTTATGTTTTAGTATAGCTCGTTTTAGTATAACCGGAAGACGCAGCGTTCCAGGCAGGCCTCCCACCAGATGGGCCGACGATATCGTCAGAATTGCGGGCAACCGATGGATGGAATTGGCAAGCTGTCGTTCATTGTGGCGTTCTAAGGGCTGGCTTCCTCTTCCGGCTGGTGATGATGATGATGATAGCTCGTAGCTACGTGGCTATCGCACAGATCAGTCGATCAGCTAGGTTAAGCCGTGATCGCCGCGGTCAGAGACCGATGGGTGACCGTTTTCACATGTCGAAATCTCTCCGAGCTTCAGGAGGCACGTTAAGCCGTTGGTCCTGAGTCTTATATCTCTCCCGTCGTGTCGGCCTACCGTCTCATCGGACTTTGAGAGAGGGAATATCCCTGTTTGTTGAGGCAGTCTAGGAATACAGACGTGACATTATGTTGTTAGATGTTATTGACCTCTTCCTGGCCCTTAACTCACCTACACGAATTTTTCGTACATTCTGCTATTATAAACTACAAGGTATCATTAAGGAGAGCTCCGGGCAATATTATGGTCTGCAAACAACATTACTCTCAAGCCACTTATCTCTAAAATACAGGTGTACTTACCAGTATTCCACCTACACCATTAAGGGAAATGGGAACAGTCCAAATTAATAAGCAAATCAGCTAAAAAATAACATGCTACGGACTATAAGCAATTTTCTAGCATGTTTTTTTAATTGACTGCCTCGTTGGTCTAGTGGTTGCTAAGCGCGACTGCTGAGCACGAGGTCCTAGGTTTGAATCCCGGGTCGGGAAAAGTGTTACTGAGTTTTTCCATTAGGTAATTCTCAGTAGCAGCACGGAGTCTGGATTTGTGCCCGGTTGATGGCAATAGGCTCGCCCGCTATTACATTAGGACCTGAAACATAACTGGCGAAATGTGGGTGGACTATATGTGCACCTCTGCCTACCCCTTCGGGGAATACAGGCGTGATGTTATGGTTTTTATGCTTTTTTAATGCTATGTTATAGCATCTAACCCAGCAAAAATTTTAGCATACAGCGCTAGTCGCTTTATACGCACGAAGACTATCTGCGCATCTGCCCAATGGCGCTGTTACTAAATACTGACTGACGACGTACGACGATGCGCTTTTTACTATTATCAATCTATGGTGCTACGGCTATGTTGCTGCGTATGTATATGTACATAGCAGTAAAATCAAAATCAAAATAATTTATTTGCTTTAAACACGTGTGAGTTTTGGTGATAACAAAGTCTTATAGTTCAACATGTATGTATTACCTATACTGAGGTGTGCAAATATAGTACTTATGTAAAATTAAAATTTAAACAATTAGACAAAAACTTAATCTAACATAAACTTAAACTGTAGCAAATATATATAAATACTAGCTGTTGCCCGCGACTTCGTCCGCGTGAATTTCGTGGTATGAAATATAGATGTTGGCCGATTCTCAGACCTACTCAATACGCTCACAAAATTTCATGAGAATCGGTCTAGCCGTTTCGGAGGAGTATGGGAACGAAAACTGTGACACGAAAATTTTATATATATAGATAATATATAATAAATAAGCAAATTTCCACGAAACAATGGGAAATAAGCATTAAAAACTATTACATTTGACAGTACACTCGTACTATCAAATAGCACTAACTGCGATTCAAAATTGCACGTGCTAAGCGTTGAGCATTAATCGCTATCATCGCTAATCCTCACTAGTCCAGGTGTTATGTAAATTTTCCTATTTGGGCAGATGAAAATGTAATTCAGCATTTTAAACTTGGTTAGCGGTACACGCTCATTGTGTATGCAGCATTCAGCCAATGTATGTGATAGAATTAGTTAACAGGCGCATTATATGGATTATTAAATCCTTTGAAATTCCTGTAACGTGTGTTTCATTAGCTTTTGCCTGTCTGGGTTTTTATTTAGGTTATTATATTGACAATAGGGATGATAACTATGATTTTTTTAGTAATCTTTTGAAATATTATATAGAAATAATATGAAGACTTACAAAACAAATTAAATACGGCAAATAATTACAAAGTTATAAGCATTATAACTGTCAAAGATGGCAGATCAGTCAGATTTCTAAGGCTAGAAAAGACGTCACGGACTCTTAATTGCATAGGAAATTTAACGTTGCCCGTACATTTAGCGTTTTGCGGGAGATGGATAGAGAATGCTCCTCTACAAACTTCAAAGCGCTATTTCCTCCATTTTTTCAGGGATTTATTTCTTCAGTTTTTTTCATTCGATCGGTGTTCAATAAAGAGAAATCTATATGTACTCGTATATCGCTCGTCTTCTGCGTATCGGCGTGAGCTAAATCTAAGGAGAACAGGTCATGCTCATGGCGTAATGTAGATTGACCAGTCAACAAAGATGGCAGCGAGGTAGCGCCAGGGTGCGCCGGACGTACTTAGGTAGTATCCCACGTGCAGGCACTTAAATGAACAAAATTGTATTTAATTAAAACCCTTGTTTATCCTGTAAAGTACTGAAACTAGTGACCCAACTCCGCCTCAATCATGTTTTTCTAAATCCGAATTTGGGACAGCATTCTCCGATAAATCTTCCCTGTGGTTTTACTAAATCTACATTTAGCTTGACTACATCGTTCCTGTGACGTAGCGGCGATAGCCCGGTCAAAGGTTCTAGGGCAAACGCCGGCTTTGAGAAACGTTTGGTCACGCCCCTTTTTTATTGGCTATCCAAGAACACGTTAATGTAGGAGTTAACTTTAAATAAGATTACATTATTTATCTTACTAGTAAACCTATGTAGGTTAGAAGGTATATTATGTGAAGGTTAGTCAATTTTAGTGTCTGTTTTTTTAAGTTATCTGAGTTGAATTAAGAAATTGGATCAACACAAAAGAATAGTTTTTAGAACATTTCTTTAAACCGTCGCCACACACTAGGGCTTTCTCCTGTACCATGGGAGTGTTTGTCCCTTGTCCGTCGTGGTAATCGAACCGCATATCTTTGCGCAGCAGTCCAATCGCTTAGCCACTGCGCCAATCAGGTTGTCATAAAGTCATCGAATTAAAACATTATTGGAGAGGCTATTGCTAAAAACTTACTACATAAGTAGGTACCTATAATATTATACACTGACATAAGCATACTCTAAGGAGTCCACTGCTGGTCGTAGGCCTCCTACGACCAGCAGTGGACTCCAATGGGTTGATGGAAAGTGTCATAACCAGGGTCCATACAAAGAGAGAGCAAAGTATGGAACGACGTATGCAACCTTTCGCATCCGTCGATGCGTAAGTCGTTGCACACTTTTACTTTACGTCGAACACCATCGATCAATGTATTCGGACTCTAAGTCAATATTACTACATCATCATCAGCCTTTAAATGGCCCACTGCTGGGCACAAGCCTCCTCCCCTAAACGCCAATATTTCTACATAGCTAGATACATAAGTACATAAAAACATTTATTGAAGTCCGTTCATCTTGACTTTACAATTCTTGAAGTCCCTGCAGCTATATCTCCAGGAAAACTTCTGACAAGAAACTACGAAACAAAGGTATTCAGATATTTATTAAGGAAGAATTACCTGAGAGAAATGCAAGTACCAGCTTAAAGAAAAAGGAGGGAGTTCAGTTGCAGAGACTAATTGTATTAGCTGGAGCTAGACTCGCTTCGCGCGTAAATTGGACAAATTTGTTGGGACAGTTGTAGGGCACTTTATAGTTTTTATTTCTTTGACTAGCTGTTGCGAGATTTCGTGTTCAATGCGCCTGTTGCTGCGAAGAGTAAAGGTGTGCTGTAAGACTGGCAGATTCAAATTCAAAATGTTTTTTATATAAACCAATTACAGGCGCTTATGAAACGTTAAGATTCTAGTTGCACGGTTCGAAAAATGTCATTGGAGAACAACCGGCAAGAAATAATAAATTTACAGAGTATTGACCAAGCGTCTATAATAGTCATAGCTTGTTTGTAAACGTTAAAGGTAAATGAAATCAACATTTTAAATTTTATTATTTATTTTTTGTAAACAATAACATAATAATTAATAATATAATATATTATTTCGCTAAAAGTATTTAATACTGAATTATTGTCAAAAATCAATACATAAAAGATATTTTCAAAAATTCGTTTACTAAATCGAATTCCATATCCATTCTCATATCCTGTACCGGTCTAGTCTAGCCTATCGTACTGTAAATACAACAGTTTTTCACCTAATCTTCTGCCTGACTAGTTATCGTTCTCTCATAGTAACCTCTGAAACTGACTAGAAAAAATTCAGTCTGGTATTAAACTACACCTCTGCTTACCCCATTGGGAATTACAGTTATAATGGTATGTTAAACCGCATCACAATTCCAATAGACTTAAGAGGTGGTTAAATTAACAAACGTTTTATCAGCGTTTTAAGTGTTCATTTCCTCAAACACGATCCTTAACTATATGGTCTCCTAACTGGT
This sequence comes from Abrostola triplasia, assembly GCA_946251915.1. Classification (NCBI taxonomy): domain Eukaryota; kingdom Metazoa; phylum Arthropoda; class Insecta; order Lepidoptera; family Noctuidae; genus Abrostola; species Abrostola triplasia. Next base: position 9,256,900 of record OX276440.1, on the reverse strand, counting down.
AAAACCTAATCTTTTTGTCAGAAATAAGTACATAAGAAGTCAGAAATAGATTTCTGACAAACCCAGAAGTAGTCTTCTGACAAACACAGAAGTAGTGCTCTGACAAGCCTAGAAGTAGTCTTCTGACAAGCCTAGAAGACTAATAGTCTAAAGCACAGAAGAGGGCGACACCACGCTTGATCCAGTGTGCCTGCGGCTTGTGTGTCTGCAGTTCTATGGTCATGACGTAGTTGGTGGAGTGCCCCGTGGTGGACAGCGTGCCCGCGCGGAGCAACGTCTTGTATGTCGGGCACTCATACAGATTCTGCTGCAGTTTGTGGTTCTGTTCCGGTTTCATGAACAATATTGCCATTTCTGTGTAGAAAAAATAATAATACAGACCGACCGTCTCGTTGGTGGTGAGCATGCATGAGGTCCTGGGCTCGATTCCCGGGTGGGGTAATGCGCGACGTCTATTGGTCTTGGTTAATGGTAATAGGTTAGCCCCCTATTGGGAACTATACCTAAACTGGCGATAGGTTTAGTCTCAGATGAGACAGGCCGCCGTGGCCGAAATTCGGTCAGGAGAATACATGACACCCCCCCCCCCTCCTACCTAAGGGGGCGTCCTTTGTTCAACAGTGGACGTCTTTCGGCTGTTAATGATTTGTATATATATAAGCAGCATTATATATAATATTACACAATATATAATGTAACGATAGTTTTAAGGTTTCGCTAAATAAATAAATAATAATATGATTGTATTCTTCAGTCTTCCCTACCTGTGTGCAACTCCTTGGGCCGGCTCTCCTCGAGGGACATGTCCCCCATGTTCCAGCGCGCCCCCTCCAGGTACATGCCGCGCACGCAACACCCATCCTCTGGTTTCTTTTGAGGAGGTGCAGCTAGAGCCTATAGTAATTCAAATTCAAATTCAAATTCAAATTCAAATAATTTATTTCAGACATGTGTCCATAGTGTTAGTATACAAAATAACTTAAAGACTAGTGTTAGTAATACATAATTAAAATCGATAATTTGTGTGGATCCTCACCCAGTGGCGCAGCAGAGGGGAGTCCCACCGATCTGAAAACACGTTCAGGAGACCGTTGGTGGCGGCGCGCAGCCGGCCATTCATGGAGGCGGCCCTTTTTCTTATTATGGCGTAAAAATCGTCTGTGTGCGCCTCCGCAAACATACCGGACGCACTACAACGCCACGCCCGCCCCAACAGTATCCTGAACGCATTATTATATTGGACACGCAGATCACTGTATGCTCTCTGCGTAAAACTGGTCCAAAGACTGCACGTGTAAAAAGACTGGCAGAAGGCTTTAAAAAGAGTTATTTTGACTTCATTAGTACAACGTGCAAATCTTCGAACCAGCATATTACATCGAACAGCCAGCGACCTGCGTTCCCTCTCTATATCTGTGTTATCCTTGAGGTCATCAGTGACCCAGTGACCCAAGTACTTGAACTTCGTAACCCAGGCTAAGGGAGCGCCACAGAGTGACACACTGGGGACATCAGAATAATTAAACGCACTCGCTTTAAACATCATAAGTTCGCTCTTTTTGACATTGTACTTGAGCCCATGGGCCACTGCAAAGGACTCACAGATCGCAACAAGTGTCCTCAAAGCGCCGATCGATGGGCTCAGCAGCACCATATCATCTGCATAACTAATATTATTCATACAGATGTCATCAATATGACATCCAACTCTGGTACTGCTGAGCTCACTGATCAGCCGGTTTATGTACAAGTTGAAGAGGCGGGGTGAGCTCAACCCCCCCTGCCTCACCCCGCACTCCAGCCGGTACACATCCGAATGAGCCTCCGCCCATCTAACACAATTTCTCTGGTTATCGTACCAGTAACGAAACAAGGATGTTACTTCATTCGGTAGTTCCGTATCGCTCTGCAATTTATCCCACAGCACGTCATAGGACACAAGGTCAAACGCCTTTGACAGGTCCAAAAAACAAGCAAAAACAGGTGTTTTTCGGGCAGTATAGTATTGGACAGTTTGCTTAAGGCACAGAATGGCACTCTCCGTAGATAGACCGGGTTTGAAACCAAATTGCGCATCATGGAGTTCAATGTGTTTAGCCAACTGTTTATCAAGCAAACTGTCCAGGATCTTGGCGACTATCGTGGCCAACGAAATAGGCCTGTAATTGGACACGTCAGAGGCGTCCCCCGTCCTGTCCTTAATAATCGGCACTACCACCGTGTGCATAAGGTCCTGCGGTAAATAATGATGACTGAGGCACAAATTAAAAAGTAAAGCGAGAACCCTATGCAGATGTAGCCCAGCATGCTTTAGGTGCTCGATGCTGAGGCCGTCGTGGCCTGGCGACTTACCTCTTGTCATTCTTTTTATAATGGCCGCAACCTGTTTAGCTGTAAACATTATGGCAAGTTCACCAGAACCCGAACACCCCCCTCCATCGGACACCCGCCGCCCTGTTTGCAAGAGAGACTGAACTCTAAAATGATTTTGAAAAAGGTTGGCGATGTCTTTAGGTTCACTCAAACCCGCCACACTCGCAGGGAGACTCGGCTTGGCCTTTAACTTATTTGTTGATTTCCAAAATTTAGAAAAATCTTTTTTAGTATGACTTTTTGCCAAAATATCTAATTTAATCTGTTGTTGATTGTTTTGTACAAATTTTAATTTAGTCTTAAATATTCTTCGTGTATCACGCATTTTCTGATATATAGTCCCCTGTGTAGGTGAACCATGCAAAAGCCAAGTCTGATAATGTGTACGAGCCTCCCTGTGAGCGCCGCTGACAAATTTGTTCCAACCTGTGATATATTTGTACCGCCTGATGCAATCACTGCCGACATATGTGTACACGGCACTCTCTTGGAGGGTCGATACAATATCAAGATACAATTTATCTATTAATTTAAAATGGTCTTCATTATTACATATTTTATGAGAACACTCTATACATTGACTAGGGAAATCTATAAATTTTAATTTATCATTGCTATACTTATAATAATTATTAATTTGTTCACTACTTCTTTCACCCCAGCGTACTTTATTACTAAAAGAATTTTGAGCTGAAAACTTCTGATTGACTTTAGTCAGGTTACATTCAAACAAAACAGGATAATGATCAGACTGGTACACCCCATATGAGACTGATGCATTAGTCACCAAGTCTTTGGCTGCACTTGTTATCAAACAATGATCTAGCCAACGCCGCGAGCCGCTAGCCTGACAAACAAACGTATAGTAATATAATATACATAATAGAAATGATGAAGACATTTTTTTTTATATTCTGGAATATTTTGTGGGTCCCAATCGGAGCAAATATTAGGCCATAAGTTATTGGTCATCGCGGCAGACCTAGACGCTGGTGGCATGACGAGCTGCTTACCTACAAGAGAGACTGGTCCACTTTAGCACAAGACCGAATAAAGTGGAAGAATGGAAGGGAGGCCTTTACCCTGCAGGGGGATAACACACCCTGATAAAAAAAAACTGAAATAAAGTTTAGAATTAGTATGAAGTTTTTTTTATCCCCCACACTAGGAATTCCTCCTGTAACGTGGGTACGTTTCACAAACATGAAATACCACATACACAAACACTCAGACTCGGGACAGACATTCGGAATCGCACAAATTTTTGTCCCATGCGGGAATTGAACCAGCAGCCCTTAGCGCAGCTGTCCAATCGCTCATCCACTGCGCCAGTCAGGTCGTTTCATTGCCTAGGTACACCGACCCTTCTGTACATCCCAGGATGGAGGAAGTGGATGATGATGAAGAAGTGCTTGAGAAATTTCCAGGAAATAAGGCTCCACATTCCAAACGTTTGTTACTAACCTCAAAAGCATAAGCGACAGTGTCGATGGCTATGACGTGTTTTCTGGCGTAGTTCTGCAAAGCGCCGGTAAGGAAGGCCTGCGGGAAGTAGAAGCCGGATATCCAGAACACCTTGGGGATGCCGCCGGTCTCCCACTCGTGCATGAACTGGACGCGGAGGCACAGGTCCTTCACCCAAGCCGCTGGTGATAATTATATGTTATTTTATTTGGGAAACAGATACAATATAGCAATTATAATATATTCAGAGTAAACGAAACATCATCTAAAACAGTTTCCACACAAAGTCTTATATAATCGGAAACGAAAAAAAATTTATAAACAATTAAAAACACTGACTGCCTCGTTGGTCTAATGGTTGCTAAGCGCGACTGCTGAGCACGAGGTCCTGGGTTCGAATCCCGGGTCGTGCAAAGTGTTACTGGGTTTTTCCATTAGGTAATTCTCAGTGCCGCACGGAGTCTAGATTTGTGCCCGGTTGATGGCAATAGGCTCGCCTCCTATTACATTGGGACCTAAAACATAACTGGCGAAATGACGGTGTAGTATATTATGTGCACCTCTGCCCACCCCTTCGGGGAATACAGGCGTGATGTTATGTTATGTTTTAATTAAAAACATCAACAAAAATAATTTTACTGTAGTAGTAGTTACTGAGTTATTCAATTACGTAATTCTCAGTAGCAGCACGGAGTCAGCATTTGTACCCGGGTAATAGCAATAGGCTAGCTCCTTATCAGGCACATTTGGACCTATCACACTAATATTATAAAGGCGAAAGTTTGTAAGTGTATTTGTATGTTTGTTACCTCTTCACGCTCAAACGGCTGACCGATTTTGATGAAATTTCATATGGAGGTAGCTGACACCCTGGGTTAACATATTGGCTACTTTTTATCCCGAAAAAATGTAGCGGGTAACACCGCGGGGCGCAGCTAGTAAGTTCATAAATAAAAATTGTTTCATTGATAGTCCACTCACACAGCGGCTTCAATGAAGGGTACGCCTTGGAGCTCCACATTTTAGGCACCAAGTTCTTGGCGAGGCTGCCCGTCATGTCCTCAAGGGCCTCCGACATCACCACCAGGCCTTTGAGAGCCTTCAACAAGTCCCTGCGCAGGATATAAATAAATCCGTGACATTGAATAATATTCTAGGTACATGACACAGTTAAACTAGGCTAATTAGCTTACCGGAACTCTGTATACTTCGTTATCACTCCCTATAACCGGTGGATGCAATTGGCGAGTTGTCGTTCATTGTATTCGTTGAGGGAGGCCTTTGTTGAACAGTGGACGTCTTTTAGCTGATGATGATAATGATGATGATGATAATGATGATGATGATAATGATGATGATTTAATTACAACACGCCAATCTACTTCCATAACGTCTAATGTAGCATAACAATCGCCCACTGTTGTACAAAGGCCCTCCCTTTTTAAAGGGGGGGGATCCCCACGCTTGGCAAGCCGATTGGGAATTGCAGTATTAATGGTGAAGTTATAGAAGACGCTGCTGCCGATCTTCTGGATTTTTCCTTAGTCGCCTCCTAGGACAGCCGCGGGAAATGTAGATGTGCTGTTCTGACCTTTACGGGCGGGTAGCATTTATCTACTGCTATTTACATAGTACAATAACACAACGCACAAAAATCTGCATCGCAAAATGAAGTCTATTCTTTATGGATTTCTGTCACAACTATAGTCAGATTGTATGGTCAACGAATCAGGCGCCGGCGCACGCGCACCTACTATGTACAGGATTCATCATCATCCGCCTATCTCAGTCCACTGCTGGACATAGGCCTCTCCTATGGCACGCCACTGAGCTCCGCCTCTCCTATGGCACGCCACTGCTACAGGATTGTTATTGACTAAATCTTACTTCAACGATTGATTGATGACGGTCAGTAGTTTGTTGTACCGGATGGCTTCTTGTATTAGTACCGTGTTCAACGACTCCTTGTATGACACTGGATACCTGTGCCAAAATATTTTTACAGTAAGCGATAAGTTCGGCTCCGAAGTTAGCTACGAGACGCTGCGCAGTAGGAGAGTTTAGGTGTGCGCGGGGGTGAGATGCGAGCATTCAAAACTGCGTGGAACTTACTCCTGTATTTGTACGCCTTTTAAGGAAAAACATGTTATAACTTATTTGTTTTCTTCTTGTGTTACTGGGTTTTTCCATTGGGTAATTCTCAGTAGCAGCACGGAGTCTGTATTTGTGCCCGGTTGATGGTAATAGGCTCGCCCCCTATTACATTGGGACCTAAAAACATAACTGGCTAAATGTGGATGACTGCCTACCCCTTCGGGGAATACAGGCGTGATGTTCTGTTTTTTTTCTTGTAATGTCGAAATTTTAATGTAAACTAACCCCTTCGGGGTACAGATAAGATAAGATATATTTATTTGCTCAAACATGTGTTTACATACAATAATATACAGGCGTAAGGTTAAGTTGATGTATGAATGTTATATTTCTTTGTTGTAACTGTATTTAGTAAAATAATGATTTTCTTTTAAATTATCATCCAAGCCTCAAAAGGTGTAGTTGTCGCATTATTTCCTGGGTTCCCGGGTTGGGCAAAGTGTTACTGAGTAATTGTCAGTCGCAGCAGGAAGTCTGAGATAGCAATAGGTCCCCTATTACATTGAAACCTATGACATAACTGGTGAAATCTGGTATGTGGTGTCTGCCAATCCCTTCGGGGAATGCAGGCGTGATGTTATGTATATCAAAAACAAATTTCCAAGGGACTTACGCGGCAGCTATGTGGGCGGTATCGAGGGCCTTCGGCAACACCTTGAGGATGTCTTTAGCCGCCAGTTCTGTCATCATCTCTATGGACATGCCGCCCGCCGCTGCGATCTCTTTAGGTTGAAGGTCTCGCAGAATATCTAGTGGAAAGAAAGAAATAAAAAAAAGCTATAAAACGTAACGGGTATATGATTTATTGGAGATGGTTCTTAACTATCATTCATGACAATGTTTTTTCTACTAAGACATTTATTGTGGCGTTCTAAGGGGGAGGCCTTTGTTCAACAGTGGACGTCTTCTGGCTGGTGATGATGATGATGATGAAGACATATTTATATAACCGTCGTAGGTTTTCAAAAAAATCTTTTTATTCATCTTACGCGTTTATACGATGGGTCCATCAATATAATGCGACAGCCGCCGAATCTAAAGAGTTAATCTTCTAAATTAATAATCATAACTAACTGATGCAGGTATTAGTTTCCGACATGGCATAGCTGATGTTAGCGTTGCTATGGAGACCGAAGAGCGCAGGGTCGTCGTTCAGCGGCAAGGTGCGGATGTAGCGCGTGTAGTCGTCGATGGCGCTCGACGGATTTTGCTGGAAGAGGGGTAAGGATGAGGTAGGTAAGGAGGGGTAAAGGATGTAAGGTTGTTAAGGAAGGAGGGTATCAGTAGGCTGAAGATGTTTGGATGATGGAAATTATGTGAAGGGACTGCAGTGAACGAAATGGAGAATACTCTCTCCATCTCCCCATTTTGTAATCTATCAAGTCTGTGAGAAAAGGTGTTTAGATAATGTGGATAAAGAAACGATACAGGACTAAGAGTTAGTGGGGCTCCCGGATCTTATTGGGTTCGGGGGAGATTCATAGATTCCCCCGTCGTCTCCCAACGGCGGGGGATGCTTAACGCATTTCTCTCACGGTAAAAAAAATTGCTACAATAACATAGTCGAAACATTATGATTGTATCCCCATACATTTATCATTCTATTCGATGTTTACTCGTTTTCAATTCGATTTCATTTCGATTTCGTTTCGATTTCTATTCATCAAGCCTTATGCCACTTGACTAGGGGGACAGTCGTACCTGTTTGTAAGCGCCGCTCTCGTCAAATATGTAGCGATCAGTGAGTACTGAGATGGTGTAGTAATCCCCGAGCAAACACAGGAGGCAGCGCCTGTCCCAGTCGTCGGTCACGCGCCCGCCGTAGTTGATGTGGCCCGCAGTGTATGTTAACATCTAGATTAAAGTTGGAACACAACAAAAAGTACTGAATATGGAGGTAGCTGACACCCTGGATTAACACATAGGCTATCTATTTATCCAGAAAAAATGCAGCGAGGAACACCGCGGGGCGCAGCTAGTACACGATAAATCTAGGTATATTTTTCTATTGTACGCTGATGACCTAAAAGTTTTTAGAAAAATCCAGTCATTAGAAGATTGTCATTTATTACAGCAGGACCTAAATAGACTATCTGACTACTGTAATAATAATAAATTAATCAAACAATCATGTGAATTACTACCAACAATGCCTGAAATCACCATTACCATCCATGATGTAGCCAGTGCAGTCCGTCTGATGTCAAACTGGAAGTCTCCTGGACCAGACGGATTGCACAATTTCTGGCTTAAATGGCTACGTAGTTCACATGGTTGCCTGGCGTCTCAGTTTCAATTGGCCTTAGAATCTGGGTCGTTACCAGAGTTTCTAACGACAGGAGTTACCCATCTGCTCCACAAGTCAGGTAGTATCACGGATCCCAAAAATTATAGGCCGATCACTTGTCTGCCTACTATATATAAGCTTCTTACATCCATTTTGAAGACAAAAATTTGTCAACATATTGACAGTAACAACATCATGAATGTCGCTCAAAATGGATGTAGGAAGGGATCACGTGGTACTAAGGAGCTGCTCTTGATTGACATGACTATTAACAGACAGGTCAGACGTAATCGTAAGGATTTGTCGGCATGCTGGATAGACTACAAGAAGGCGTATGATTCCGTGCCCCATACATGGCTCATGAGGGTGCTGGAGTTGTATAAAATTGATGCAACTCTACGCGCCTTCTTGATGTCGTGTATGGGACAATGGAAGACAATACTTCAATATCCTGGATGCCGGCAAACCCGCGAATACGGCGACCCTATCAGGATTAAACGTGGGATATTCCAGGGTGACAGTTTGAGCCCACTGTGGTTTTGCCTAGCCTTGAACCCCCTGAGTACATTACTAGAGAGCTCAAGGCTGGGTTATCGGTTGAAAAGAGGAGGTCAGGTAATATCTCACCTTTTTTACATGGATGACCTGAAACTGTTTGCGTCAGGTAGTCTACAGCTGATGGATCTACTAAAAATCACTGAAAGCTTTAGTAGATCCATCAGAATGGAATTTGGCGCAGATAAATGTGCACTCATCCATGTAAAACGAGGAGAGGTTGTGGAATCTGAAGGAACACAGCTGTCAGATTCCACATACCTTAAAGCCCTCTCTTCAACCGAGACCTACAAATATTTGGGTATATCGGAATCATTAGGTATAAAAGAGACTGACATGAAACAACTGTTCAAGGAACGTTTTTATGGCCGCTTGAAAAAAGTGCTTAAAAGCCTTCTTTCAGGTGGAAATAAAGTGCGTGCCTTTAATAGTTGGGTCATGCCAGTCTTGATGTACTCTTTCGGTATACTCAAATGGACTCAGACAGAGTTAGACACCATGGATAGGAAGGTCCGAACAATGCTTACTGCATATCGAATGCATCACCCACGGTCTTCCGTGATGAGGTTGTACATCCCGCGAAAATGTGGGGGTCGGGGTTTTTTAAACGCTAAGACCCTCCATAATCGTGAGGTGTGCAACCTCCGGGAATACTTTTTAAAGACTGACGTGGGGATGCATCGAAATGTAGTTGCAGTTGATAAGGGCCTTACCCCGTTATCCTTGTCTAAAGAGAACTGGCGCAAACCTGCAGTACTAGATACAGATGATCGCAGGGAGGTATGGCAGAGCAAGGAGCTACACGGACGGTTCTACAAGGCTCTTCATGGACCCGATGTAGACCTTCTATCGTCCGTCTCTTGGCTACGCTTCGGTGATCTCTTTGGAGAAACCGAAGGGTTTGTTTGTGCAATTATGGACGAAGTTATCATGACGAATAATTACCGGAAATATATAATTAAGGATGGCACGGTTGACATATGTCGGGCATGTCACCGGCCGGGTGAATCCCTAAGACATATTATCTCTGGTTGTTCTCATCTTGCTAACGGCGAATACTTGCACAGACATAACCAAGTGGCCAGGATTATACATCAGCAACTTGCTCTGAAATATGACCTTGTAGAATCAGAGTTACCGTACTATAGGTATGTGCCCGACCCAGTTCTTGAAAATAGTCATGTCACACTGTACTGGGATCGATCTATCATTACTGACAGGACTATTGTTGCCAATAAGCCTGATATAGTGGTGATAGATCGATTGGAACGACGCGCAGTGATTGTCGATATCACTATCCCGCATGACGAGAATCTCGTGAAAGCTGAAAAGGATAAACAGATTAAATATCTGGATTTAGCGCACGAGATTGTCGACATGTGGGAGGTGGACTCGGCAATCATTGTGCCGATAGTTGTTACAGTCAATGGCCTAATGGCCAAGAGCCTCGACCAACATCTTCGGAGGCTCGCGTTAGGCGGCTGGGTTAAGGGCTTGATGCAAAAGGCGGTACTTCTTGACACGGCGCGTATAGTCAGGAGGTTCCTCTCTTTGGAGTCCTAACCACCGGCAGCTAGGACCTGTTCCCGATGCCGGTTGGCGACTATATTTTATATTTTTAAAAATTGTATTTTTTATATTATTTAAAAATATAAAATGTAAGGTAATATGAATGAATAAAGAGAATAAATTAATATTAAGTATATCTAAATGCAAATATGTAAATTTCACTAAAAACAAAAAAATCATCAACCTTAATTACTCTTTGTGCAATGAACCTCTACTTAAAGATAATATAATTAGCGATTTAGGTATCCTCTTGGATTGCAAACTCCACTTAGACGTCCACATTGAAAAAATTACCGCCAGCGCTTTTAAAATGTATAACTTAGTGATGAGATCTTCAGTGGACTTACAACTACATACCTATACCTATTTAATGCTCTCGTGCGACCACAGGTAGAATATGCTTGCATGATTTGGAACCCCTACTATGCAAAGTACGATCATGCAATTGAAAGAGTACAGCGTAAGTTTCTGCGCGCAACTCAGTTCAAATGTCGTCTAGGCCGTTCCACATACAAGGAGTCTCTGCAAGAATTTAATTTGCTTACCCTACACTCAAGACGACTGTTACTTCAGGCCATGATGCTCTATGACCTTATTAGCAATAAGTATGATTGTACTGAACTTGTTAACGCTTTATATTTTATTGTACCCAGAACTGTAATAAGACGAGAGACGCGCGCCTACCCGTTATTTGCTACGTCTACTAGTCGTACGAATGCGGGTGAGCGAGCGCCCCTCCATAGAATAGTTAAAAATTTCAATTCATTTATTGTTAATATAGACATTTTTGCCCCTACTCGCAATCAATTCAAAAAAAATATTATAAATACGCTTCGTCATCTCCAATAGTATAAAAATTGTCAACATTTGTTTATAACCACCCCCGGTTTCTGGAAGGTTTCTGGAAGGCTGATCAACTTGACCTGCTGTCGAATCTGTGATTGGTTGGCTAAAAAAAGTAACAACCAATCACGGCGCATGACATGAGGTTTGACAGTTGATTAACCAATTTTTGTGTTGATCAGCCTTTCAGAAACCAGGGGTTCAGACTCAGAATTAGATTTAAGTAGTTACTAACTTTAAGCTTCAACTAGGTTTAACTGTACTTCTCAAGGTAATATGTGGAAACGTCGTGGATTGTACATTAATTAATTTTGTTGTGTACCTAGCCAGTAAGACACAATGTACAATTGTTTGTTTTCCCAAATAAAATAAAATAAAAATATTACTCCTAAAATGTAAGACGTTTCTTAAAGAATTCTTCACTCACCCTGAGAGGTACTTCAGAGTACTCGTTAAGGAACATGTGTAACTGTGAGATACATATCCGGAGGTCTCCGTCTGTGAACTCGTAGGGGATGTTGAAGCCCAGGGGTCCGAACTTACGGCGCTCCAGCACCACGCCGTGGAAGAGGCAGAGGGCGAATAGCAGCCACTGTTTAGGATGCAAGAGAAATCAAAATACTGGTACAACAAAATATTGGGAAAAGCAATCAAATCGATGCCAGAACTATATAATTATGAGCACCTCTGCCTACCCATTCGGGGAATACAGGCGTGATAAAAATAATAATAAATGACAAAAAAAAAACAAAGCCTTGTATCAATGATTTTACCTTGAAATTCGGCACTTTAGCGTCATTTGAATTGAAGTATTCCGTAAAGTCCGGCACTTGGTTCATGTAGGCCTTCAACAAGTTCGCTTTGATACCTCTAGGTGGCTCCACTGTCATTTTGTAACCTGTATTCAAAAATTCCTGTATTTGAAATCCACGCAGACAAAGTCACGGGCGGAAGCTAGTGATATAGAATTAAGTTTCTGTAAGATTAAAGTGGAGTAGTCAAACAGCTAGTCGTCTTTAAGTAGGAGGGGGGGGATATACATACATTATACTCATACCCCCTTATTCACAAAAAATACGGTTTTAAACCAGGGATTAAGTTATACCTGTCAGTGTGGTGCATATAAAAGAATAGAGATATCAATAGACTTAATATGAATCATTAAAATTTATATATATATTATGTCTGTAATATTGGAAAACTTGCCTGGAATATACGTTTAGTATTATTTTCTTTTTTTTCCTTTATTTCTTTAGTTTAGGATTACCCCATTGGTCGAAACGACTATCGGTACAATGATTGCAGAGTCCACTTCCCACATGTCGACAACCTCGTGCGCCAAATCAAGATATTCAATTTGTGCATATTTTTCAGCTTTCACGAGATTCTCGTCATGGGGGATTGTGATATCAACAATCGTTACGCGGCGTTCTAATCGATCTATCGCCACTATATTAGGCTTATTGGCAACAATATTATTATTATTAATACAGGGTTTAGTTATAGCCGGAATGATCCTCGTTTTTGAATAAAAGGGCTAGAATGTATCAAGTCACCGTTCTGCAGCAGGGCGACGGGGAAGTGCGGCGAGGGTATGGAGGTGAGCCACAGCCTGAAGTCCTTGTGCACCAGCTCCGGCGTGATGTGCTCCACGTTCAGCTCCAGCACCGGCATCCAGGAGGGAGATAAGTGGCAGTTCTGGATCAGAAGCCATGTATGCAGTTGGCAGTATTAATTCTTATAAATGAATAAATGATTTATTTCTGTAAATAGGTTTTCACAAACACTTTTACATATCAAATTTAAATAAAAAATAAAACAAAAACTAGATGGCGTCGTCGATATCCTAACTGACAAACTCAGGGGTCAATGTCTCTTTTAAAGTCCAGACAAACGTAAGTTTGTGTATAAACAATGTAGGTCGTCCGAAAGCAGGCTTGAGCCGACCTGTCCTGACAGACACCCCGTCTCGTTAGTACTATCGGGTCTACAGTGGTTAACACTTCGCCAGACCTGAGAATCGAACTCAGGTCCTTTCGCTCAGGAGTCGCGCTTAGCGAACACTAGCGGGACAGTTTCTGCAATAAATCGAAATTGACGCGGGTAAAAGCGCGAAGCACCTCTAATAGTTACAAAAAAAACCCATAACAAATCGGATTCAATTAGGTAAGTAAATCTGTTTACTGGTGCTACGATACAGGTTATTTATAGGAATCGCATAAACTATTAGGTAATATCTTGCCTGGAAGAACACCCAATTCCCGAAGTCACTGCCCACCCTCATCATGGCCTCGGCGAGCGGCCCCTGACCCTGGCCCAGGGAGATACTCTCGAACCGCTTGCCCATCTTCATCTTGTCAGCGAACTTCAACAAATCTGGGTGAAATAGGAGATCAGTTTGCAAAACATCGCTAATGTCGTGGTGGCCTAGAAGTTGACATACCAGATCTGTATGCACTAGGTTGCAAGTTCAAATCTGGGTGAATATAGATGCAATTTACAAAATTCTGTATAAATTGTTTATATAAAACCGACGAGCGTGTATGAGGAATGTGATGCGTGTGAATGAAGCGAAAGACATAAATGCCAGGATCGTAGGAAATCCGTGGTATCTGCTTACCCCACAGGGAAACAGGCGTGACTTTATGGAGGTATGTTTATATTAGGTATATTTAAATTTGACTTGGTTAATCAATTTATAGCACGCACATAAAATCGGAAAGACATTGGTGCGGGCCGGGGTTTGAACTTGTGGTCTTAGATTTAGCAGTCCAACAGTCATACCATTCGGCTATCACTGATGCTATAATTGCTAAATAATTACTTACAGTTCGGATCTCATTCGCATTTCACAAATGTATTATAAAATATTATAATCTTGACAGGCATCAAACAAAACTCTAATGGCAATACGGTGGCAAAATCAAGGTGCACTATGCAACTGCCTACCCCTTCGGTAAACAGGAGTAATGTTATGATATTTTATATAACCTTTGCGCGAATAAAACCTAATTTAGATACCATCATAAAACCATGTATAATCACATTAAAAAATATATTTCGCAGGCAACACACACGATGTTGCTTATTTTTGTGCACTGGCAAGCACAATTTGTCTACTAACGCTTTAATAACTCAAATGCGAATCACCCCTAACCTGCCAAAATAACCGTTCATAAAAATTACTTCTAACATTCATTAGAGCGGCTACATCAAAAATAAGCTAAGCGCACAGTCATTATTACCTTTCCTTCTTATTAAAAGTTAGATAAGTCGTAAAAGGGATTTATTTAAAGCCTCCATTTATCCGCGGGAACAAACGTGCCGATTACATCAACCTTTGAGTCTGAGTTTTTCGTATATTCCCCTTTATAAGCTTCCTCAATAGACTAGTCTCGTTCATACTTTATTAAAGGAATACCTACTAGGTTTTTCGGCTAAAATGTAGAATATTTGCCTTTAGAACGATGCTTCGCTCCTGTATCGCGGGCGTGATGTAACGGCCGTATCAAAATCGCGAACATTTACCGGTTTTTTGGAGGTATGTTTATACTTACAAGAAATTCAGACAAACTATGAAACCTGTCAGATTATTTTTAATGGTAACCTTGTTGTTTTCAAAAAATAAAATATTATCGACATAATCATCTACCCGTTGCAGTCCACTGCTGCACATAGGCCTCTCTACGGTACAGCGCAGAGAAAATATTATCATAAGTAGGAATTATAAAAAAAGATACATCACACTTAATTTATAAAGGCGAAAGTTTGTGAGTGTGTTTGTTATCTCTTCACTCTCATCACGGAAAAACCGATTTGGATGAAATTTCATATGGCGGTAGCTGACACTTTGGATGAACACTTTTGGTCCAGAAAAATGTAGCGAGTAACACCGCGGGGCGCAGCTAGTTTTAAATATTGTGTAATTCTTGAAAACGAGAACCTAAGTTCCCCTGGTAGAAAATGCCTCAAGCATTAGGTCGGCCTTTGTACACACGTTTTTTGTGAATAAAGCAAGAATAAACATACAATCCAAGTCATTTAATAATGTTCTACTGACCGAATTCCAGTCACGGTGGCCTGTATCAATTCGAACTAGCCAACTACGCAGGAGATATTATAGTGCTCAAAAAATACATATACATGACATATTCTCTATTTATCATCAGCCGGAAGACATCCACTGTTGAACAAAGGCCTCCCCCTTAAGGGTGGGGTTGCCATAACCCCCACACTTGGCATGTGGCTTGGGGATCGCAGTATCAGTGCTGAAGTTACAGAAGACGCTGCTGCCCATCTGGCACTTGGATTTTTCAAGAGGAAAGCACTATTGTCTATTATATTATAGTTAAAAGTCTGTAATCCTAAAGTTCTCTTACCAGCGGCCGGGTCGGTGCCGGTGGAGAGCACGAAGATGATGGGCGCCAGCGGGTCGGACTCCCCGTACAGCGCGGCCAGGTCCGCCGGCTGCGGCTCCACGAACCGGGCACCCAGCCCCACCACCACGTAGTCCTGGTTATATCGTCATGGGCAGGGATGTTACGGAAGTGGTTTTATCGGAACCGAAATCGGAATCGGAACCGAAGCCGGGCCCGAAGCCGGAATTGGATTCGGAACCGGAGTCGAAATTGGATCAGTCGGATTGTTAAGGACAGTTGTAAGTAATAAAAAACAGCTAATTGTTTTTAAACACAATTCTAAAATTTGACACAACAAATTACAATATTTAATAAATAAATACAATATAAAATAAATTACAATATTTTAAAAATAAATTTACATATTTAAAAATGTGTTGGAAGATGTTTCTTGCTACTGTTTATTCTCACTCGACGTTTGTAATCACTGCGTATTGGTTTCAAGCTCCGATAGAACATCCGATTGTAAATTTTCGGAACCGAAATCAATAAGAGGTTCCGACCTTTTGAGATCTAAACCGATGTAACTAACCTAATGCCTGCCTCAGGGGGTCGCTAAGCCACTGCAAAGCATTAGGTCTGGGTTCCATCCTATTAACACCAACTGAGCTTAAACCCAGACACCGTGCTGCTACTGAGAATTTAGATAATTCTCAGCTCCTATTCTCTACCGTCAACCATCGTCGCCATACGCGACTACAGCCTGGTGAAATGTGTGCGCTAGTTCACCTCTGTCTACCCCTTCTAGATAAACATGCGTAATGTTACCTGTAGCCCTGGAATTAGCTTGTCTGGACGAAAGCACTTCAAGACAAGCAACCTCTGGAACGCGTCCAGCTGAGTATCGAACGGCTTCGGAAATGGTAACCTATGAGCAGAAATATAGAATTTAAACCTGGTCAATGTGCATCATTCTCAGTAGCAGCACGGAGTCTGGATTTGTGCCCGGTTGATGACAATACGCTCGTCGCCTGTATTCCCCGAAGGGGTAGGCAGAGGTGCACACATAGTACACTCACATTTCGCCAGTCATGTTTTTTAGGTCCCAATGAAATAGGGGGCGAGCCTATTGCCATCAACCGGACACAAATCCAGACTCCGTGCTGCTACTGAGAATTATCTAAAGGGAAAACCCAGTAACACTTTGCCCGACCCGAGATTTGAACCCAGGACCTCGTGCTCAGCAGTCGCTCTTAGCAACCACTACACCAACGAGGCAGTCAAAAATAAAAATAATACGTTTGAAATTACATTCTAAAAAAAAACTTCACTTGCAGGCTCGACATAATATTTCAGAAGGTTAGGTTATTACACAAGTCTAAAATATATGAAGACGTCGATTTATATAACTACATAAACAAATTAGGCTAAGATAACACACATTGACGACCTGATTAGCGCAGTGGCTAAGTGATTGGACTGCTGCGCTAAGGGTTGCGGGTTCGATTCCCGCACGGGGCAAAACTTTGTGCGAACCACTGTCAGTCTGGGTGTTTGTGTAATTGTGTATGTGCTATTTCATGTTTGTGAAACGCACCCACGACACAGGAGAAATTCGGGGAGGATGCGGAGCATGAGATCCCGGTTTCGATTCCCGGGTCGAACAATGTTAATGTATTTCTCAATAGCATGGCGCGAAGTCTAGATTTGAACGGCAATAAGCTCGTCCTCTATTACATTGCGACCTATAAAACTGCCGAAATGCGGGCGTAATACACACCTCTGTCTACCCCTTCTGGGAAACAAGTCGTACTATATATACATAATTGTATTAATTATATATTAGACCACATCAATCACCGTAAAGGTAATTGAGTGGCCAAATCAAAAATATAAAGCTATTATTTTGATATTATACAGACGATAAATTGTAAACACGCTCGGTGCTTATAATATGTGGTTGTGAACGAAACCATAGCGCGATCTAACTCGACGGCAACGCCATCTAGTTACTATATTGGAAGCTTTGACGCGTAATATTGTTGATTGTTGAAGACGTAATTTGAGTTAGATGTTTTTTTTTTAGAAAAAACGTCGCCCCACAGTAGGAATTTCTCCTGTGTGCGTGGGTGCATTTCACAAACATGAAATATCACATACACAAACACCCAGACTGACAGCACTGACAATCCTTAGCGCACCAGTACAATCGCTTATCCACTGCGCCAATTAATTCTATATTTTATAAATAGATTGAAACTGCTTCTGTCGCTGACTGTATATGAAGTCCGCGTACTAATAAAAAAAACTTACTTATGTGGCGTGTGGGAGTCATAGTACGTCTTGAAGAACTTGTGTTGGTGTCGGAACTCTGAGAGGAAGTTGGACATGGTCGGCACCATGTTGAGCTGCTGCATGTCCAGCCACATCCGCGGGGATATCCACTTCGGATCCGGGTTCTCTTCCTCCTAAGAAACGGGTCGCCAGGTTAGGAGTACCCTAGACAAGCTTGTGCGAAGAATTGGGTATTTGACACCATTACCAACAATTATCTTATAAACGTGTGTATTGTGTGGAACTCGGGTGTGTGTGTAAGAATCTAACTCGGCTGGGCAGCGTTCGGGAAACTACGCGAAATCTTCTCGTCCAAAATTTCGCAGTTTCTAAAGACGTTCTTTAACCTGTGTGTGTTGCCAGAAGACGTGGTCGCTAACGGTTAGCCTTTTGGAGAGGTTCTGAGTCACTCAACGAGCTATGGAGCGATCCTTGCTCTGAATTTTTTTCGCAATAAGATCTGGAATACGGAGGTTCGCCAAAGAACTGAATCACTGACAGCTCAATCAATATGTAAGTTGAAGTGGCAATGGGCAGGCCATATAGCTCGAACCGATAACCGCTGGGGAAGAAAAGTTCTCAAGTGGCAACCACGAACCGGGAGACACAGCGTTGGCAAATCTCCCACCAGGTGGACCGATGATATCGTCAGAGTTGCCAGCAACCGATGGATGCTAATGGCAAGTTGTCGTTTATTGTGGCGTTTTTGAGCTGATGATAATGTTTACTATAATAACTTTCGTGAGTGTTATCCATATTATCTACTACATATCCCGGTTATATATCCCAGTTCGGCTCACGACCCCGCCGCATCACCTGCTCATGAATAAGGGCTCCGTTAGAGTCCGAAACTAGTCGGGCATTCCCGAATATCTACGTGAGTATAACCGGGATATACAGTATAGTAGATAATACTGATGATAATGTATTGTGTGAGTTAAGAATCTTGTATATTCTGTAAATGATATATGCAATATTTTTTTGTGTTTATCACATTCTTATATTGATAAAAAGTAGGTTTTTGTAGGAGGGTGTAACTATGGTACGTAAGTAGGTAGGTATTTTGATACTTGGTTCTAATCAAAAATAAATACAACTTTGGACTTACATGATCAATCTTCGCACCGTTCAAAAAGTAGTTAAACTCAGTAGCGCGTATGACTCCCTTATCAAGTAATATTCGCGCGCAAAGCAGGAAGGCGAACAATAGCTTGTGTCGCTCAAACAGACTGCGGCACACATTCTGGTATAGAAGGAACGTGAAGTGTACTATTATCACGTCGACGCGCTCCACAATATCCTCTGTAGAACAGTTTTAGCATAAGTAATAGGCAACTTTGACTGCCTCGTTGGTCTAGTGGTTGCTAAGCGCGACTTCTGAGCACGAGGTCCTGGGTTCGAATCCCGGGTCGGGCAAAGTGTTACTGGGTTTTTCCATTAGGTAATTCTCAGTAACAGCACGGAGTCTGGATCTGTGCCCGGTTGATGGCAATAGGCTCGCCCCCTATTACATTGGGACCTAAAACATAGCTGGCGAAATGTGGGTGTACTATATGTGCACCTCTGCCTACCCCTTCGGGGAATACAGGCGTGATGTTATGTAATAGGCAAAGTCAGGCAGCGTGGCGTGCCATAGGCGAGGCTTATTTCCAGCAGTGGCCTGAGATAGGCTGATGATGATGAAGCGTTTGGCGTGGTCAAACATTGCGTCGGTGACATTCCGCCAGTTATGTTATAGGTTATAATGTCATAGGGAAGCGAACCTATTTCGATTTTCTTGGTGTTGGTAGTTGGTATATATAGGTGTTGCTGGTGTTGCTACTGAGAATTACCTAATGGAAAAACCAACAACACTTTGTCCGACCCGGGAATCGAACTCAGGTCCTTGTACAGTCGCGCTATGCGACCACTAGTCCAAAGGGCCCCTAGGCAGTTTTTCTACATGTCTAGTTTAGTGGTTCACTAAAGTTACAAACAAACCGACAGATATACATTAGTATGTATAAATTAAATCTTAATACGACGTATATGGCCAATATTACCACAAAATGAATACCCACAGCCGGCCGCCGACGACCAGGCAGACCGAACAGGCGATGGCGAGATAACTCGGACATCTTTGCGGGAAAGATGGCCCGAAATTGATCAATTTTTATTCTTGGAGCTTTGCATAATACGTAAAGTACCAAGGACATGTAATCACCCAGTTTTAGGCGACTATTTTATTCGTTAATTTTTATGATTAGGCGTATAAGCTTTGGGCAATATAGCCGTAGCTGTAGTCTTTTTAATATTTTTGTACTGGAAATGAGGTGAATTCTTCCTGGCTGCGTCCACGGTAACCCGAAGCCGATTAGCACCTGCAGGTGGTGCTACACGAAATGGCATTGGACAGGGTTTTGTGGTAGAATAATGGGGAGATTTTTACCCAGCAGTGCAACACTGAACAGGGTACATAAAAAGACGGCGTATCTAACTTACCATTGGGTTCCGTTTCCGACATGGATCTTGTGAACAGTTTGACGAACCACTCCAGCGAGTACTGATACATGGGGTCCACGTTCGCCATGTCAGACAGACAGAAGAACAGAATCTGACCTCTGTTGGCGACCGGGACGTACCCACTGCGGGCCTCGTCTATTTCTAGAGTGGTTCGCTCTATGTCTTCTACTTTTATCTAGGAAGAATTAGTTATATTATTAAGAAATCTAGGATAATATTACAATTTTCTTTTTATTAACTTCGCCCCTCACTAGGAATTTCTCCAGTATCCTGGTGGGTGCATTTCACAAATATGAAGTATCACATACACAAACACCCAGACTTGGGACAAACATCTGCGGATCACACAAATTACTGTCCCATGCGGGAATCAAACCCGCAACCCTTAACGCAGCAGTCCAATTGCTTCCGCGTCACCAGCTCATAAATAGGGGCTCCATTTGCGTCCGAAACTAGTGAGGAATTCCCGAATACACAAAAGAGTAAAACCGGCATTTATATCTGGTAAATAATAAGTATATGCTCACAAGAATCTCAGCACTTTTTATCTTAATAGCTTCCAGTGTCATTATGAGGGGTACATCGTCGACCGGTGATCCTTCACTGTTAGACAGCCCGTACAAGATGTCCGCCTGCATCTCCGCGAGCTGAGTGGCCATCTGAGCTCGGGACACGATGAGCTGGCCGCGCAGCTCTTCTAGGTCTGGCCTCTCTTGAGCCACCACTATTGATAGCAGCTGCTCGGCTAGACCACTGTAGGAGTTAGCTCAAGTTGAGACTATTTGTTTAGAGTATGTTTCGTGGATACTGAGAATTAGTAGTGTCGGATTTTTGATATAATCTCTGTTTTTGGTTCCGCCGTAGTCGGGAAAACTGATGTAGTGTTGTTACACTGGTTTTCTAATAATTATTTTATATTTAATTAATAAATTATCACACTAATATTATGAAGGCGAAAGCTTGTGATTTCGTGTCGGAATCGAACCCACAACTTTCTATCTTTAAATTAACCGACTTCAAAAACCAGAAATTACATAATAAAGGCGTATATTTTCGTACCTGGGCACTAGCGCGAAGTTCACCACCATCACCTTGACGGAGGTCTCCGGGGTGTACTTGGGGTTGGGCAGCTTGGTGGTCAGGTACAGCCGGAAGCCCTTCATGTAGGGGATGATGGAGTCGCCCAGCTTCAGCACCAGCTGGCCCGCTTGGCGGAAGTATTGGCGCTGACGTCAAAGTAACAAGTAAATCAATCAACTCACGCCTGTATTCCCCGAAAGGGTAGTAGGCGTGATGTTATGATAAAATCTAAATAAAAAGACTAACAAATAAAAACACGTTTTATCGCAGTCGAGGATTTTTTTAGTAACTAAATATTACTTAGTCGTATTTTTATTATAAACAAATTTATAGCCTATATAGTTCTTTTTACTAGCCTGGAATGTCCCACTGCTGGGCAAAGGTCTCCCCACTCTCTTTCCAAATCTCTCTGTTACCAGCTGCCTATATAGTATAATCTATATATATAAAATTTTCGTGTCACAGATTTCGTTCCCATACTCCTCCGAAACGGCTAGACCGATTCTCATGAAATTTTGTGAGTAGGTCTGAGAATCGGCCAACATCTATTTTTCATACCCCGGGTCAGCTAGTAATATATATATAGTAGTATACTACTGTAGGTAATACTACTCGAGATCATCACGATTCTAACGACACTCCATACATCAAAATCGGTTCAGGTATTCAGAAGTCATGGTAAAATAACGAAACTAAACTACTAAAGTAATTTTATTGTTGATCATAGCTAATAATAACGAACCGTACCTAAGAATAAGGGGGAGGTCTTTGTTCAACAGTGGACGTCTCCCAGTTGAAGATGACTTTTTTTTTTTTTCTTTTTTTCGAACTTGTCTCTCGCAGTTAGCTCTGAGGGAGCTCTTACTGCTTAACCGGTCGTTTGGCGAGACCTAATAAAAGGCCTCCAGCCAGGAAGCTGAAGATGATGATGATAACGTACCTTTAATACTGGGTCCAGGGCAGGGTCTAGCTCTTGACCGACGTTTTCCAGTAAGATAGGCTTTCCGAACCTTAAAGCCGACTCGAAGTTCCTTAGTAGATCTCTATCGTTCGGCTTGCACACCACGAGGCCTTCCAATTTACCCTAAACGGGGGTAAGAACATGTTGTAGTTAATGTGCGTAAAGCATGGAGACTAGCACATGAAGAGAAGGCCTATATTTATTTATTTACCATTTACAGCTAGGTTAAAATACACCTGTGAACATAGCTGTAACATAACATCACGCCTGTATTCCCCGAAGGGGTAGGCAGAGGTGCACAACTAGTACACCCACATTTCGCCAGTTATGTTATGGTCCCAATGTAATAGGGGGCGAGCCTATTGCCATCAACTGGCCACACCTCCAGACTCCGTGCTGCTACTGAGAATTACCTAATGGAAAAACCCAGTAACACTTTGCCCTTTGTGCACAGTAGTCACGCTTAGCGACCACTAGACCAACGAAGCAGCCCGGATATTTTAAAAACTAACCTAAACTTTTACTTTTTTTAAATTATTTATATAATTTAATTTAATATATTATTTTTTTTTATTAATAATTTTTAATTCGAGTTCCGTATTACCATGGCCCTGATCCACTTGTTGGCTTGCGTCTGCGGGTCTATGATGAGCGGCCAGCGGCGCGAGTTGGACATGAGCACGGCAGACTCCACCGACATGGGGTCGCGGGGCAGGCCGTACATCTGCCATGTCCTGGGCAAAATTCACACGTTTTACCCGACTGCCCCAAGAGGGTTTTGTTCTTTTGTTGTATTTTTAAGAAATTGCCGCCCCCTATACTAAGAATTTACAAAACAACAAACAACAAACCCAGGACCTCGTGCTCAGCAGTCGCGCTTAGCAACCACTAGACCAACGAGGCAGTCACAGTCAGTAGGAACATACCCTAAGTACAATATACGTCTAGATAATGTGGATCATCATCAGCCGAAAGACGTCCAGTGTTGAACAAAGGCCTCCCTTAGAACACCACAATGAACGACAACTTGCCAGTTGGATCATACATACATAAAGTCACGCCTATTTCCCTGAGGGGTAGGCAGAGACCACGGATTTCCATTTGCTACGATCCTGGCATACTTCTTTTGCTTCATTCACACGCATCACATTCCTCATACACGCTCTCCGGTTGAGGGTACTCCTCACTTGCCCAGTTGGATCATATGGAAGTTAAAATAGTAGTGTAGTTAAGTACCGGATTTGTACAGCGTCGCCTAGAACTGAGATAGGCGTAGCACCGGGCGAGTGCGGCACATTTACCTCCTGCCAAAGAAAATAGCCAATTACTTACTATTATAAGTAAAATAAGTTAATATTAACACTGACTGTGCGCGAAGCAGACACAATAGTTAAACAATAGCCATACCCCATATGTGGGTCATTATACTAGGAAAGGGTGAAAAATATATTTTTATTTTCTTTTCTTTTTTTTTTTTAATAAAACGTCGCCCCACACTAGGAACTTCTCCAGTATCGTAGATGCGTTTCACAAACATAAAATATTCACATACACTAACACCCAGACTCGGGACAAATATCTGCGGTTCGCACAAAGTTTTGCCCCGTGCGGGAATCGAACCCGCAACCCTTAGCGCAGCAGTCCAATCGCTTAGCCACTGCGCTAATCAGGTCGTCACTTATAACACAAAAGCTTTTAAATCAAAAGTACCATAATATTGTCACCAAACCTATTTCAGTATGCAAAATCTCATTTCAATCGGATGTCAAAAAGTTTTAATTTAGATTGCAAGATTTGACCTAAACAAACTCACATACATACATCGATACATACAAACATTGCAAATTAAATAAAAGAGGTAGATGTTATCCTCGACATTCGATCTCCAAAACTGAATTACAGTATTGTGAAACTACATCTGCTCCGTGGTTTTACTCGCGTTAAACATGTTCCTACAACAACATCTACATCTACTACTGTACGCGACAGGTCAACATGGCAATCGGGGTATGAGGTAAGGCGCGGGGCGGGGACACCCCTCATACCCGCACATCGTCCCCACCATCATTTACCTCCAAATGTGTAAACCAGTGCGTCAGAAGTTCTCTTCTGAACTCATCTGTGAACGGCGTTATGTATCCCACAGCACCTGAGAAATAAGAGATATTTAAAATAAAAATTACATACCTATGACTTTTTGTATTTTTTATGCATGTTGCCATGCTAGGCTTAAATTTTAAATTGATTAAGGGAAACTTGAAAAATGATGGACAGTCGCGGCGCCAGGCGCCACGGTAAGGCGACTGTCGCGGGTTCGAGTCCCGCTCGTGTCCATCATTTTTCAAGTTTCCCTTAATCAATTTAAAAATTACATGTCATGATATTCTAGTGGTCGATAGACCGGATGTGTATCTATAAGGTTGCAGGTTCAAACCCAATAACTATCAATATGACTTTTTAATGTCATTAATATTTTCCGACATATTTTAAGACACTAAGTACGTAAGGAAAACACCGTGAGGTAACCTGGATTTAATTATGTAAAATCGCACGCAGAGACCTAGCATGGTGATCAATGCTCAATACTTCTCAATATGAGAAGTGGCCTTTGCCCTGCAGCGGGACAATTATAAGCTGTTATGACTACTTCAAATTAATAAATGATATATATATTATTCTTATACTAAAATATACTTGTGATGCGTGTGAATGAAGCGAAAGAAGTATGCCAGGATCGTAGCAAATAGAAATCCGTGGTCTCTGCCTATCCCTCAGGGAAACAGGCGTGACTTTATGTATGTATGTTCGACGACCTGATTAGCGCAGTGGCTAAGTGATTGGACTGCTGCGCTAAGGGTTGCGGGTTCGATTCCCGCACGGGGCAAAACTTTATGCGAACCACAGATGTTTGTCCCGAGTCTGGGTGTTTGTGTATGTGATATTTCATGTTTGTGAAACGCACCCACGATACAGGAAAAATTCCTAGTGTGGGGCGACATTTAAAAAAAAAATGTACTGAAATAAACCTCTGCCTACCCCTTCGGGGAATACATGTGTGACGTTATGTTATAATATAAGTTAGGAAGATAGGATTAGCATTGCACGACTTACATGCGCTGAGTAGTATGTCTCCAATCAAGTTGACGATCGCCACGCCCAGGTCCTTAATCGTCTTGATCCATCTGACGCGCTCACTAGACAAGCCGTTCAGCAATCTGTATAACATAACATTTGTCTGACTATCTCGCTGTAGCGTGGGTAGTTAGTAGGGTAGTTGTAGTTGATAGTAATTGTTCAAATTAGACGTTTAACACCTCAGTCTGCCCGTGACCATGAATGCTGTAAAGGATTCGAAACGTCGGGACCAAAAATCAATTAAAAAACCGGGATAAAATCCGTAAACCTAGTTTTATTTCAATCGCCTCTGTACATCAAATTTCATATTGTTATTCTGTTGATATTTATATGTATGTGGAGTTCCTCCAACGAAAAGAGAGGATCTTCCAACCAGGCGATGGTAAGCCTGGTGGGCCGTAGCCCCCTACTTCTCAACTTAGGGCGGCTATATATACTTACAAACGTGATTCGTCCTGCGACGTGTAGATGTCGCCACAAGCTCATGGTAAGGGGGCTGTCGGCCATATTGCCATGGTCACCAACCTGTTAGCGCGGTCCATCCTGGCGAGGCACATGTTGATGTCGTCCTCCATTCTCTTCCTTTCGTCTTCCTTCTCCACGAGGTACGCGTTCAACTTGGCGATGCCTTCCAACAACGCTATCATCTTCGCCTTCGCGTTCGCCAACATGGCTGTAAGATATTTGTGTTAAGTATGTATACTCCATTTGAAATAACATTAGATGACAAGACAACTTTTATGTACAATCCATTCAAATGATTTTGAATTCTATTTCATTAGTGTCAAGACAAATTACAGCTACAGTAAGCAGTTGGCGTAGGGAATTAGTTTTTGCTTCTAAAACCATCCTTATGCTTCCAGAATAGAAGACAAATTCGCTTGAATAAACTGAAAATAGATTTGTTGGTTTTTCTAATCCCACTTTAAATGGAGTATAGGTAAATAATAAATGATTTTATTTCTGCAAATAGGTTATACATAACACTTTTACGCGTTAAATATTTAAAACTACATATATAATGGTACATATATACATACCTATACATATTTTATTTATGTTACTATTACGCTGAGCGTAAATTTCCTGTTTGTAAAACGCACCCAGGATACAGGAGAAATAAAAAAAAAATCGTTTATTTGGAACAGAAACAGATACAATTAAAATTCCTAGTATGTGGCGAGGTTTCCTTTAAAAAACCCACTAGATCAACGCGGCAGTTAGTCAGGATTTTATAGTCACCTTCAACGATGGCCAGGTCCCTGGTAGCCCTCTCCAGAGCCTCCTTCTTGGGCGCGACGGCCTTGTTGACGTGGTAGAACTTGTACATGGCGTGCACCCACATGCACAGCGACTGGCACGCTTTAGACACCTGAGGAACCACTCTAATTGGTCAAACGATGCAATTATAGTTCTGATCAAGTTTCAATAACGTAATTAATGTCAAAATGACATCCAAAAAAAAAAACAATTGGACTGCTAAGTCAAAGGTAAGGTAAGGTCGCAAGTTCAAACTCCGGCACGCAGCAATGTTTTTTCTAATTCATGTGCGTACTATAAATTAGTTATCAGTTGCTATAAACGGTGAAGGAAAACATCGTGAGGAAACCGGCAAACCTGAGAGATTTTTCAGCGGTGTATAAGGCCATGTCAGAGACCTACAGGCGGTTGAAACTTTGGCAGGATTCTCATCATCCATACGATAAGGAAAAGAATTACATTATTTATTGTGTTCCACCTACCTACCTTGTATGACCTATTGAAAAAATCTATGAGTCAAACGATGTACCTTCAAAATCTTCGCCGGATCATAGTCAGGATTGGTGACGAACCGCTTCAGCTTCTTAATCATATCTTCTGTGATGGACTCCTTGTCGAACTTCATGAGGGAGTCCAGGAAGGCCGTGGGGTCCGCCAGCATCGCGGACCCTGGCTTCCAGAAGTTGAGGACCTTCTCACCATACGCTGCTCCAGCTTCCTAGAGAAAGGGATTTGATACATACTTAGTAATAGTTATGTTTTTATCCCAATCAATAAACAATTAAATAAATGGATATATAATATATAAATGGATATATAATATACAAATGAATTCAAATTCAAAATGTTTTTATTTCACGTAAACCTATTACAGGCGCTTACGAAACGTTAGGATGCTAGTTGCACGGTTCCAAAATGTCATTCTAATGGAGAAGAACCGGCTGCCTCGTTGGTCTAGTGGTCGCTAAGCGCGACTGCTGAGCACTAGGTCCTGGGTTCGACTCCCGGGTCGGGCAGTGTTACTGGGTTTTTCCATTAGGTAATTCTCAGTAGCAGCACGGAGTCTGGATTTGTGCCCGGTTGATGGCAATAGGCTCGCCCCCTATTACGTTGGGACCTAAAACATAACTGGCGAAATGTGGGTGTACTATATGTGCACCTCTGCCTATCCCTTCGGGGAATACAGGCATGATGTTATGTTATGTTAAGAACTGGCAAGAAACTCCAAAATTAAGGGGGAGGCATTTATTCAACAGTGGGCGTCTTCCGAGATGATGAGTCATCCGTCCAAATACAATGCAATATAGTTAGTGAACCTTAATGGGCTTGATGTCGAACACGACGCAAAGCGACTCGATGACGAGCAGCACCCCCGCGGGAGGCTTCTTCATGGCCTTCACCTCCACCACGTCGTTCCGGTTGAGCTCCTGCAGCGCCTTCTCCGCCGCCCGCAGCGCCGGCATTGCCTCCTCTGGATAGTACAGTATAGCAAAATACAGCCAAATAGTCATCGAAATAAAACTATTTTTGCGGGCTCTATCGCGGTTTTATTTGGTTTTTTGGTCCCAACGTTTCTTATTACAGCTTCGTATACATAGTTTTATTTCAATATCAGTCTATCAATTCGCGTAAGTATAGAAATCATTAAAGCCCAAAAAACATGAAAACGAACTGCCAAAAAACTAACCTAAAAAACTAGTTGTAAAAAGGAAATAAGAAAAAAATATTTTCATCGCAGCCGGAAAACCTTTACTTTAATACGAAAGTAATGAAATCTTCTTCTTATCATATGGTTGATAAACAACCTGGTGTCAGAGTTTAAACCGCCTGTAGGCCTCTGACATGGCTTTACTCACCGTTGAAAAATCTCTCAGGTGTGCCGGTTTCCTCATGATGTTTCCCTTGCATATATAATACGCACATGAATTCGAAAAGACATTGGTGCGTGCCGGGGTTTGAACTCGCGACGGACTCGGCAGTTCAACGGTTATACCTCTCGGCTATCACTGTTACTAGTAACGAAATTAAGAGGGAGTCTGACCTAAGTCTCTGGTCGCATCTTCTGTCATGGCAGCGTTGATGGCAGCCATCTTCTCGGCCATCACCTGTTCCTTCTCCACTTTCTCACGGGCCTCCTCGGCTATTGCCTGAAGAGGTAAAGTCAAAGAATGTTATTTTTATGTTGTCTACTTCTATAATAACATTTGAAAAGTATGTATAGATGTTTGTTACTCTTTCACGTAAAAACTACTGAACGGATTTTAATAAAATTTCATATGGATGTAGCTGACACCCTGGATTAACAAATAGGCTTTTAATCTCGAAAAAATGTAGTAGGTAACACCGCGGGGCGCAGCTAGTACACGATAAATCTAGGTATATTACTCCTAAAATAATAAAAGAAGGCGTTTCTGCGCAGCTAGTAACTAATAATAATTATTATATTTCTCCAAATCAAATGCAGACGCTATGAACTCACGGTGTCGGTGGCGATCTGCTGTATGACCTGGCGCGTCTCCTCGGCCGCCTTCTCCATCAGCGGCTTCAGCTCCGCCAGCTCTATCTGGAGCTGCTTCACCTCCACCTCTGTCTGGTTCAACTTGTTCAGGCCTGGGTATACAGATAAAAAATAATAGAACAGCATCGTTCTTCGAGTGTTTATTTATATTAATAATATTAGGGGTCTCCCAACAAAGGCTTTACATTTAACTGCTTCATAATGTGTCGAGAACTGAACTCATTAATTAAAATTGTCCCGGATACATACATACACCGTGACTCACAAAACATTTTTACGTCCATATCCTGAAGTCCGATAATCATTATCATCTACAGCCTTCAATATCCCACTGCTGTGTATAAGCTTCCCTTAAACAATGCCATCCGCCGCGGTCCTGTGCCAATCTTGTCCAGGAAAACTTATAAAAACCCATCGCCCTCACAATAAGCACTATGTTTCTAAGTCTCACTCTCTGTAAAATGTATATTAGGTTATATTTATTTGTTCTTACAAGCTATTATTTAACTTGCAATGTTTATAATTATGTATGTGAGTTTTTCTATCTAAATTAGAACCACCACCGCCATAGAGATTTGACAGCAGGTACCAATTATGTCAACATGTCAACTGATTGGTGGTGCCAAACCCTACTACCTAATGAAAAGCCAAAATAATAATACCTAGCCCAACTCAGGAAATCCTCATGACTCCATGATCTATAGTTACATTTTGCTACTAGGCATGATAGTCGATCCGATAGAGTATAATGACGTCACTAACCAGTCTTCAGAGCATTGGACTCCGTGAGGATGTCTTTCTGTTTCTTCTTGAACATCTCCGCGTACGCGCCCAGCATCTCCATGTACGACATGGGCGTGACGTAGTTGGTCCGGTAGAGTATAATGACGTCACTAACCAGTCTTCAGAGCATTGGACTCCGTGAGGATGCCTTTCTGTTTCTTCTTGAACATCTCAGCGTACGCGCCCAGCATCTCCATTTACGACATGGGTGTGACGTAGTTGGTACGATAGAGTATAATGACGTCACTAACCAGTCTTTAGGGCATTGGACTCCGTGAGGATATCTTTCTGTTTCTTCTTGAACATCTCCGCGTACGCGCCCAGCATCTCCATGTACGACATGGGCGTGACGTAGTTGATCCGGTTGAGTTGCTCTTTAAAGCGCTCGCTCGCATCCACTACCGTCTGGTGGGCGTAGCAGCATACCGACTGGAAATATAGTTTTATAAGTATAAAATGGTAGATAACCTATTTACGCAATGTTTGAACTTGAATAACTTCTTATTAACGTCAATTTGCCAGTGAAAGTCCCGTCAAAATCAGTCGAGCCGTTTCGCAGATTAGCAGGAATAAACCGACAGGCAACAATTTTGTTGCCTGCTGAGCAAAGGCTTCCCCTATCTTCATCCAAAGCACACTATATGTCGCAGAGATTTTGGTATATTTTTTTTGTTTCATGTCTCCTTTATACTTTCATCACTTTTTTATTTATATAATACGTATATTAACCATATATAATATAAATCTGTATATCTAGTAGTGGACGGAGACAGGTTGATGATGATGATGAATACTCACCACCATGCCGTGAAGCACTTCATCGGAGGCCGCGGTGAGCTCCCCCATGGTCTCGAAGAAGTGGTAGGCGACAGACTCCAGGGCTGTCTTGGGCCATTCGCTGAACCAGTCAATGGTGCAGCAGTTCACCAGCGACGGGAACTGACGCAGGCGTGCGCGGAACACCTGGATCAAGATCAGTTGTTTAAGTACATAGAATACAGAAGCTGCCTCGTTGGTCTAGTGGTCGCTAAGCGCGACTGCTGAGCACGAGGTCCTGGGTTCGCATCCCGAGTCAGGCAAAGTGTTACTGGGTTTTTCCATTAGGTAATTCTCAGTGGCAACACGGAGTCTGGATTTGTGCCCGGTTGATGGCAATAGGCTCGCCCCCTATGACATTGGGACCTAAAAAACATAACTGGCGAAATGTGGGTGTACTTTATGGTGCACCTCTGCCTACCCCTTCGGGGAATACAGGCGTGATGTTATGTTATGAATACAGAAGCTGTATTACAGTATCACATAAAATAATAATCTCCTCCTGACCGAATTTCAGCTGCCTGTCTCAGCTGAGACCAGCCTACTACCTAGGAGATATTATAGTGCACAAGTATGCGCGCAAACACAGGTTCAGTCTCTATTCCCTCTCTCTCATAGTCCGATGGGACGGTAGGAGACGACCGGAGAGAGATCAGGCGCAAGACCAACGGCTTACGTGTCATCCGAAGCTCGGAAGGGTATCGACATGTGGAAACAGTGCTTAACCTGACATAGCAACTGTCTGTGCGGTAACTGAGTAGCTGTAAGTTCTAATGGTCATCGCTATACATGCATAACACCACGCCTGTATACTCCAAAGGAGTAAGCAGAGGTGCGCATATAGTACACACCCATTTCGCCAGTTATATTTAAAGTACCAATGTAATAAAGGGCGAGCCTATTGCCATCAACCGGGCACAAATCTAGACTCAATGAGATGTCAATAGACTTAACAAGTAGATATCTTAAGACGCATGTTAACATCGTTTATAAGGGGTAAATATCTCTGAGTGCGGCTATTCATACCTCTCCAATAGGGCTCATAACAATGACGATGTGCAGGTTGCTCCTGACCCTCCTCTGGAAGCAAGCGTAAAGGTTGGTCTTCGTGGCCGTGAGGTTCATCTCCATGACAGCGTGTCGCACCGACTGGTATATCTTGTCCAAGTCCTCCACCTCGTAGATGTTGGGCACGTCGCCAGAACTCAGGATGTTGTTCAGATCCTCGAGGAACGACTCCATTTTGATCTGGAACGACGTAGATTTTTAGATGGAACTAGAAGTGCTGCTTTGCAAGGGCCTTAAATAGTCACCAATTTTTGGACTGAGGTCTAAGAATCGGGTAGTTGCCATCATTAACCATTAATTCCAAGACTTTTCTTCAATTCTTTAAAACAATGTATATTAGCGTGTGTGATTAAGCCCTAAAATCCTTACACATTTTTATTTTACTGTAAAATTAGATTTTTAATTGCTTAGAATAAATAGTGAATTGAGTTGGCAACACAGTGACGTCATAATTTTTTTTTTTAAACCTTCGCCCTACACTTGTAACTTTTCCTGTGTCGTGGGTGCGTTTCATAAACATGAAATATCAAACACCCAGACTCGGGACAAACATCTATGTTTCGCACAAAGTTTTGCCCCGTGCGGGAATCGAATCCGCAACCCTTAGAAAATGATTATCCACAGTCTGACCGCGGCTTAAAAGTGTGTGTTTCCCGATGGTAAGTAACAGCAGCAGTGGGCCACCTGCGCGTCGGAGAAGAGGAACACGATGCCCCTGTTCTCTGCGCCGGCCTTCATCATGGTCTGCCGCAGGTCCTCGCGCCACTCGGCCTGGCCGTACGCCTTCGTGATCTCGATCTGGATGCACGTCAGCTCCGCCATGTTGGCCGCCAGCCGCGACAGGGACTGCCGCCCTGACGATATTATACATATTTTTTTTGACTATATTGCATAGGTATATTATAAAAATACGTCATACATACATACATAAAAGTCACGCCTGTTTCCCTGAGGGGTAGGCAGAGACACCGGATTTCCATTTGCTACGATACGTCATTATAGTTATAAACCAGAGGACCCGACAGACGTCGTTCTGCCCGGAAAGCAGCGTAACCGGTAATGGCCAACACAGACCGGGACGGAATGGCAAAGGATTTTACCATATAGATGCACGCGTCATGCCGTGGCATGTCACGGTATGCCATGGCATGCCACCGCGTGCCGCGGCACGCCTTCTGCCCGATACACATTAAAATAGAGATATAGAATATTAATATTAATCATTATTAAGTAATAGCTTCGATAGTATATATTATTGTTTCAAATTCATATGAGAATATATTTAAGGCCAGTACTAACCGGAACCGCCCATGCCGAGCAGCAGCGCGTTGGCCATGGGCTGCCTCATGATGCGCGCGACGCGGCACAGGTGAGCCACCGCGTCGTCGAACAACACCAGGTCTAAGGGAGCCGTCGTCGCCATGTTGTACTCCTCCAGGTAGTGGGCTAACACGTCGGCTAGCTGCAAGGCGGAATATTGGTTGTCATAGCAATATTGGCCGTCGTAGTAATATTGGCCGTCGTAGATCCAAATATAATAGGGGGGCGAGCCTATTGCCATTAGCCGGGCAGATCTCCAGACTTTCGTGCTGCTACTGAGAATTACCTAACGGAAAAACCCAGTATCACTTTGCCCAACCCGGGATTCGAACCTAGGACCTCGTGCTCAGCAGTTGGGATATCAACCACTGGAGTAGACCAACGAGGCAGTCTAAAAAGACTGCCCCCAACAAATTTTGATACAGGGCCCGTCTAAGGCACGCTACGCCACTGCAACACATAACTCCTATAAAAAGTATCGGTATTGATAAAAAGTATCAGCAGATTTGTGTTTTGAAATGATAACATTTATCAAAATCGGTCTAGCCGTTCGAGCGTGAAGAGGTAACAAACAAACACACTTACAAACTTTGGCCTATATAATAGTAGTGTGACAGTGTGATTAAATAAATAAATTAATGTGTGTGGCCATTGTTTTACCATTGTGTATGCAAAACGTGACACGTGTAAGATTATTTTTATATCAAACTAGCTGACCCGGCGAACTTCCTACCGCCTTCTCACCGTTTAAACCTTCTCTGGACTTCCACGGATATTTCAAGACCAAAATTAGCTAAATCGGTCCAGCAGTCCTCGAGTTTTAGCGAGACTAACGAACAGCAATTCACTTTTATTTATATAGATTATTCGCGGGAAAGAAAGTAATACTTACTTCATCTCTGTCCGTAATTTCAACGTACTTCTTATCGTCCGCCCCCAAGTCCATGAAGTCTCCGAAGAGCATCATTCTGTCGGCCAGCAAATCTTTCGGTTTCTTACCGAACTCCGTGCGTACCTTACTGTTTATCAGGCTGAAAAATATCATTATTAATATTAGACGAGATACGATTAGACGGATTACATTAGATATTAATAATAACTCCTTCTCTTCTTAAGAGAGCCTGGAGATCCGTCATAGAGGACTCGAACCTAGTGCGGACTTCAGCTCAAAAAGTTAAGTTAAGCTATATATAATCAAAGGGCTGGTTCATTTCTTGGCCAAAGAATTAGCATTGCCATTTTTAGTGGCAATGCTGCCAGTCTTTTGAGCACGTTACCGATTGTCATCAATGGGGATGCATTTTTTGATGCTTTTTAACTTTTTATTTTTGTATATAATGTTTTTATTTTGTATTAGATTTAATTTGCAAATAGTTGTAAAATAGTATAATAGTAGAGCACGGTTTATATGACAGCAAAAACTTTATTTATTTAACTATTTAATATACAAAATTACAAACTATAATGTACTTTTTGAGGAAATAAATATCTTCATTCATTAAAAAAAAACGAATTAACGAAGTAAGTCGGGTATGTGCGTAAAAATTGTGCGTAGTGAATCTAGGTGGTAAGTGTGAGTATCTACGTAGCTACCGCGCAGATTAGACGATCTGCGAGGTTAAGCTATGCTCTCTGCGTCAGTCTTGTGATGGGTGACCATTTTGAAATGTCGAGACCCCTCCGCTTCGGAAGGCACGTCTCCTTGGACTGTAAGAGTGAGAGAATAAGGGAGTGCACCTGTGTTTGCGCGCATACTTGTGCTCTATAATATCTCTTTCGTAGTTGGCTAGTCTCAACTGAGATAGGCCGCGGTGATTGAAATTCAGTCAGGAGAACATTATTGTTTATTACATGTTAAGAAAAGAATATATATTCTATTTAGTGAGCAGTTATATATTTACTAATAACATTTGTATGGGCTTGCCAGCCATTGCCACTAATGAACAAACAAAAAATCCGCAAAAAATCAATTTATAAAATAAAATTGGAAAACGATGCACACAAGCGGGAGCTTAACATGGTCAAAATGCTAAAATGATATCAAAAATCGGAAAATAATTTAATTTATCAGAATAATATAAGCGAAGACTGGAGCGCAAGTAGAGAGCCTGCACGCCGCACCCTGGACGGTCAACCTCGCTACCATCCATATTGACTGACAAATCTTCGTCTCCGGCTCGACACCACGGCATGACGTATTCTATGTGGCTATTGGCCAATTCCGATACTAATAAGAGGAAGAGTGAAGGCTAAACTTACTCAACAAATCTCTTGCGGTCTTCATCATTCACCAGCCGGTCCTGGTACACCCGCTGGTGCTCATGGTACCACAGTCTGATCACATCATCTTCGTGCTGAGGGTAAGTTAAATCTTACAATAATAACCTTCGTGACGCACGTGGTCAGATATTGCAAAGGATAGAGTGCTTTGGAGGAAGGAAGGGGAGGCCTTTGCCCAGCAGTGGGAAATAAAATAGGCTACGAAAAAAAAACTTTCGTGAATGTTATTCATATTATTTACTATTTATATTCCGGTTTTACTCACGGGTGTATTCGGGAATGCCCGACTAGTTTTGAACTCAAACTCGGTTACCAGCGTAGTCGGGCATTGCCGAATACACTGCTGGAAATATTTAGAATCCCTAGTAATATTATAAACGCGAAAGTTGGTATGTATGGATGTTTGTAACTCTTTCACGTAAAATCTACTGATTGGGTTAATTAAAGATATGTGTATGTTATTCACATTATCGATATTCCAATAAAAAGCATATATATATATATAAATCGACATAAAACGGCCGCCCTAAATGCGTTTTCCGTTCGAAAATTTCTCCCATTCGATAATACCGAATGTCTGTGGCCGGCCTTACTCACATGTTTATTCTTACCCCCACATTTCGCCAGTTATAGTCCGAGTAGAGGCCGAGTCTAAACCGGGCACCGAAACTTCTTGCTGCTACTGATAATTACCAAATAGGAAAACCCACTACTACTCAGTCCGACCCGGGAATCAAACTCAGGCGCATATGCTTAGCAGCCACTCTTTGCGACTATACTTGAAACTTACTTGAACGCCCTTGGGGTCCATCATCAGTATTCCCTGGAACACCTTGCTGAGGTCCCTTAGGTTGAAGGTATAGTGAGATTTGGTAGGAGTGGGGAGCAGTTCCTCCACCAGGTAGTTAAAAATATCCAGGGAACCCTTGAGGAAGGGAGCTTCGCGCACCGTCACCTTAGGGTCGATATTACGGACCCATGAATGCAGAATCACTTCGAATATCCCGTACTGAAAGAATTCAAACAAAAGACATGATATAACATCACGCCTGTTTCCCCGAAGGGGTATGCAGAGGTGCTCATATTTTAGTACACCCACATTTCGCCAGTTATGTTTTTAGGTCCCAACGAAATAGGGGGCGAGCCTATTGCCATCACCCGGGCACAAATCCAGACTCCGTGCTGCTACTGAGAATTACCCACAGTAACACTTTGCCTGACCCGGGATTCGAAACCAGGACTTCGTGCACAGCAGTCGCGCTCAGCAACCACTAGCCCAACGAGGCAGTCCGAATCAGTCAGAATTCAAACAAAAGAGATACAAGAATATTTTATATAGTAGTGCGTTAGTACGCATTACAGTTAATGTGGACATTGATCTGCTTACTATTTTAAATTAACTGCTTTATACTAAATGCACGTGAAAGTATTTATGATGCACAAAAAACTTTTTCTTTTTTTGTCTGTCTGTTCCGGCTAATCTCTGAAAGGGCTGGACCGATTTTGACGGAATTTTTACTGGCAGATAGCTGATGTTACAAGAAATAACAATTTTCGCTGATTAATAATATCATTGCTTGAATATATATCTGATTTATTTCTGTAAATAGGTTTTCACAAACACTTCAGGTTTCAATTAACAAAAAACTAGATGGCGTTTGCATTTCCTAATTGACTACCTCTGAAAAGAAATGCCGAAACAAACTCAGGGGTGTCTGTCTCTTTCTTGCTTATAAAGTTCCCTTACCTTGCTGGAGTACTCCATCTCCGTGAAGGAGATGTAGTGGAAGTGCCTCATGAGGCGCATGGTGACGGGGTTGCGGCCCCCGCCCGGCGGGCCCATCGCGGCCACGATGCCCACGTCCACCAGCGAGCGGAACTCGCCGATGTTGCTGCGGTCGTACCAACCTGACCACAACAGTCCACTCTGACATATCTACTAAGCTTGTATATACTTTATTCTTTATTCTTTAAAAAAACGTCGCCCCACACTAGGAATTTCTCCTGCATCGTAGGTGCGTTTCACAAACATGAAATATTCAGATACACTAACACCCAGGCTCGGGACAAACATCTGTGGTTCGCACAAAGTTTTGCCCCGTGCGGGAATCGAACCCGCCTCCCTTAGTGCAGCAGTCCAATCGCTTAGCCACTGCGCTAATCAGGGCGTCAAACTTTGGAGAAGGCCTTTTGAGGACCCGAGGAGTTCATGCAATCCAACTAGATTGTTAACAATACTTGTATTATATGTAATCGCTCGGTTGTAAGCTACAGTCGTACATTTTTCGATATCATTTCTAGGGTGGACATTAGACATAGGCTTTACATAACATCACGCCTGTATTCCCCGAAGGGGTAGGCAGAGGTGAATATATAGTAAATCCACATTTCGCCAGTTATGTTTTTAGGTCCCAATGTAATAGGGGGCGAGCCTATTGCTATCAACCGGGCACAAATCCAGACTCCGTGCTGCTACTAAGAATTATCTAATGAAAAAACTTAGTAACACTTTGCCGGACGCGGGATTCGAACCCAGGACCTCGTGCTCAGCCGCGCTTAGCAACCACTAGACCAACAAGGCAGTCAGATCAACGAGGCAGTCCCGGCTTTTAATCTCGGATAAGAAAAACGATTTTTTTTCTACACAGACAAAGTCTCGAGCTGGACATTAAAAAAAAACATTTTCCAACAAGTTCCTGTACCTCCAAAGTCCATGAACTGCCTCAGCAGCTCGATGGGCGGCTGCGCGCCGAAGACCTCGAGCGCCGGCATGTTGAGGTCGTCGATGAAGAACACCTGCCGCTTGGTGGGCGGCGGCCCGAACACGCCGCGCCGCCGCCGCTCCAGCTTGCCGTCGATCACGTCCTGGACACGGGTGACATGCTCTAGTGCTCTAATACGTATAAGTAGTGAAGGGCCCGTGGAATGTCGAGCCAGAATAGGACCTCCCCCTCCCCCCATTCGTGTCGTAGGAGGCGACTAAGGGAAAGTCCAC
The DNA here is from genome assembly GCA_946251915.1 of Abrostola triplasia. Classification (NCBI taxonomy): domain Eukaryota; kingdom Metazoa; phylum Arthropoda; class Insecta; order Lepidoptera; family Noctuidae; genus Abrostola; species Abrostola triplasia. The sequence continues at coordinate 9,218,245 of OX276440.1, read as the reverse complement.
AAGATGGGCAGCAGTGTCTTCTGTAACTTCACCACCAATGCTGCAATGCCCAAACCGCTTACCAAGCGTGGGGAATATGGCACCCCCTCCCCTTTTTGTTTTACAGGAGTAGTTATTTTTTTATTAAATTAAATTCCTGTGTTCCTATATGTGTACCTAAGTTCCTAAATATGTACTTTTATATGTTATTACAAGCGAAATTTAAAAAATGCAAATAAAAACCGGTTATTATTATTATACCTGCGTCTGATTGGCGGACGTCCTGGCGGAGAAGACGAGGAACTCGCAGATGAACTTCCTGTGCAACCCCCGGGACAGCTTGGACGTGATGGTGACGGTCTTGCCCGTGCCGGTGGGGCCCACGCAGATCACGTGGTTGTAGTTCACTATCTTGTAGCCCAGGATCGCCGCGCTGCGCACGTTGTCCATCGTGGGCACTTCGATGTCTGAGAGGTGATACGGAGTGAGGTTTTTATGAAAATTGCACTTTTTCATAAAAAAAATGTCAATTTTAAACCTAGGAATAAATTATCCCTGTCACTGTCGTTTGCATATCAAAGAATAGAGATGTCAACAGACATAATACGGGGTTTAGTTAATGCCGGTATGATCTTCGTGTATAAGACGCTAAATGCTTTATTTTATTTGTTATTACATTGGGACCTAAAAACATAACAGGCGAAATGTGGGTGTACAGTATGTGCACCTCTGCTTACCCCTTCGGGGAATACAGGCGTGATGTTGTTTTTTTTTATTTGTTAAGGATATAAAAAGTCCATATGCTAAAAATGGACTACCTCGCTGATCCAGTGGTTGCAGACTCTTGGATCGTGCAAAATGCTAAATGGGTTTTTGCATCTGAGTCTGGATTTGAGCCCGGTTGATGGCAATAGGCCCCCTATTACATTGTGACCTATAACATAACTGGCGAAATGAGGGTGTACCGTACACCTTTGCCTACCCCTTTGGGGAATACATACCTGATGTTATGTTTATATAAAAGTCTATTGAACAATCGTAGCAGTCGCGATTTGCGACCATTGGAACCATGACGCATATTATAATGAAATACTTATATATTTATTTTATTTGTGACATTCCGCCCCACACTACGTAGTTCTCCCTGAGCGTGCGCTTCACAAACTCTAAAGAAATATCACACACAACAAACAACCAGACTCCAGCCAACCATCTGCGGTTCGCACAAATTTTAGGCTCGCGCGGGAATCGGACCCGCAACCCTTAGCGCAGCAGTCCAATCGCTTAGCCAATATGCCAATCAGGTCATCAACATAAAAAAAATGATTTTAACAGAATAAAGAAAAGGTTCGAGGGAGATAAATGTGATGCGTAGTCCTTACCTGCGTACTGCCACTCGGAGTCGACGACGTAGGTGCCGAGCTTGGCCATCCAGCTGTACCAATAGGGGTTGGCCGGCTCGCCGTCGTCCGTGTGGTCGGTGAAGCCGCCGTCGTGCAGCCTGGTGGCATATGTATTTATTTATAACACATTTATTTATGTCGTGGTAGCCTAGTGGTTAACGTACCGGATTAGTATGTACATTGCAGCGTAAACAAAACATTATATATTTTATATGCTTTTTCTATGTTATAAATACTTTCTTAGTTATTCTAAGACACCACTGCAACTGCAGCACAAGCTGACTTAAAACGGTTCCGTCTAATTTCCTGCCTTTTAGCCCATTCAAAGGGGTAAGGCCAGAAACTAGGATTAGGATAATTATAAATAAGAATAGGAAATTTATGGAAAGTCCTCTTTTTCTTCCTCCAACAGCTTCAAAGCGTTCAAGACTTGTTATAGGAGCCAAGCTCCGCTGTAAGTCTGTTGATAAACTAACGTATAGTCATAGACGCGCCCCTCGTCCGGGAACAGCGGCTTGAAGCCGGCCTCCGCAGTCGCGGTCCGGATGAAGTCCGAGAACAGCGCGCGCCCGTTGTGGTCGCAGGTGGCGCCCACCGACCAGATCACCGCCCACACCACCCACAGGGGGGCCAGGCGGGCTGGGGGGTACACACGGTATTAATTATCTTCAAAACAGGGGGCAAATGATCATTTCGTTGTTCGATCAGATAGGCCTGAGTAGACGGCCCGCGTCGGTCAGGCCGGGACGGGCGGCGGGGGGTGTGCTGAGCCAGGCCCGTCAGGGAGAGGTGGCGAGACACAGATATTGCGTCCTTCGACCTAAAATAGCCGGGTTTGGAATTTCAACTGGTAAAAGTCCACCCGCCCCAGGACCGAGGAAGTCGATGATGATCGATGAAAATTTACCTAACAAAAAAATGGCACATAATTAAATGTAATTGTGTATTATTATATTTTCTTGAGAAAAAGTAACACACTAGTCGCATGGAACTAGAAAGAATGACCAGATATTTGCAGTGACAAAATAAAAAACTTACGCATCAAAGCGAGGAAGTTGGCCGGCGGAGGTGGCCTGTCATCCTTGCCGGTGAGCGGGCGCAGGCGGTAGTCCAGCAGCTCCAGGAACTTCAGCACCAGCGCGCAGTCCAGCGACGCCACGATCTCCACCAGGTGCGCGCGCAGCAGCTCCAGCGCAGGGTACAGGTACGTCTGTATCAGCGTCGGCAGCAGCTTGCGGATCGAATCCGCGATCTACTCGGAACAGAAACTTATCTCTATAATAATACTAGCTGAAGCCCGCGACTTTGGTCCTACTCTATTTCGCAGATCCCAATATATTTAATCAAATTATAAATAGCCATGTTACTTCTTATAACACTGATGCTATAAAAATAAATAGGCTATCTATTTAGACTTGATACAATATTTTGACAGGATTGTCACTGGTCAAAATCACGTCAAAATGGGTCAAGCAGTTTTGGAGATTAGCCGGAACAAAAAAACAGACAAACCGACAAAAAAGACTACGTATTGTTCATGTACATATTATAGGTACTTTCAAATGCAATTGGTGAAATATGTGAAAAGTATATATATAATTTATATGAAAAGCTGTTATTCTGACACATAAATTGTATTTATTTGCACAGATAACTCACGGGTGGCAGATTGCTCTTGATCCAGGCGTTGACCAGCGGCGGCAGGCCCACTACTCTAGAGTCCAGGTACACCATGCCGCAGCGGGACACGGTGGCCGGGGAAGCCACAGCCAGGTCGGCGACCTCGAAGATCATGCGCTGTCGGTCTGTCAGCTTCATGATCTCACCGCTTGAGAGACACAGCTTCTTATTGTCGTCTAATACCTAGAAAGGAGAATCTAGCTTAACGTTGTTCTTCTTCTTATCATATGGTTGATTAACAACCTGGTGTCAGAGTTTAAACCGCCTGTAGGCATCTGACATGACTTTACACACCGTTGAATAATCTCTCAGGTGTGCCGGTTTCCTCTCGATGTTTCTGAACATATATTTACATAATCCAATTTATTTATATAAAACAAGACATCGCACCTCTTTAAGAATTTCTTTTGTATCGTGGGTGCGTTTCACAAACATGAACTAAAAAATGTTATTCTGCATAACATAACATCACGCCTGTTGCCCGAAGGTGTAGTCTGAGGTGTTATAGTACACCTACATTTCGCCAGTTATGTTATAAGTCCGAATGTAATAGAGGACGAGCCTATTGCCATCAACCGGGCACAAATCCAGACTCCGTTCCGCTACTGAGAATGACCAAATGGAAAAGCCTAATAAGATTTCGCCGGACCCGGGATCCAAACTCAGAACCAAACTCAGCAGTCGGGCTAAGCGACCATAAGTCCAACTAGGCGTAAGTTGTACATAGAAAAAAGCTTACAGTGTTCATGTTCTCGATCCACACAGCGTCGACCGGGCCATCGAACACGTACCAGCGCTTGTCCATGTCCTCCACAGCGATGCCGGCGCGCACCAGGCTCGACAGGATGCCATCCGTCCTAGACATCACATACACACATCACATAGAAGAAGAAAAATATGTTTAATGCTTATTTATATTATGCCACAGTTTAAGTTTATTTTATATTAAGTTTTTGGCAAATTTTTTTTAATTTTACATAAAAACTATTTTTGCTCACCTCAGTATAGGTAAAACATGTTGTACTATAAAACTTTGTTATCACCAAAACTCACACGTGTTTAAAGCAAATAAATTATTTTGATTTTGATTTTATGTTGGTTTCGTACACATTAAAATGTTCTCCTTATGTGATCCTGAATATCAATTCTGAATATTGGTAAAAGAATTTTGGAAATTGGGACAGTTCTGAATATTATACAAAAAAGTATAGATTGTGCAAAATACAGTCTTCTGTACGCCTCTCACATGGCTTTACACACACCTCACGATGTTTTCCTTCACTGTTTTCAGCACCTGATAACTAAATTATTATATGCACATAAATTCTAAAAAACAGGGGGTTGAACTTGCGACCTTTAACTAAGCAGTCCAATGGTCATACCACTCGGCTATCAATGCTATATCAAATACGGTAAGTTACCATTCATGGGTGAGCAGATCGAACTCTCCGTACAGCTGTCCCATGGTGATGGACTTGGGGTTCACCACGAACGTGTGTACCGGTGTGAAAGGGAACCCGTCTGGAGCCAGCTTCCCTTTGATCGCCGTCAGCGCATCGCGCAGCGTCTCGTAGCACTACATATGTTGAATTAACGACGGTTAGGGGAATTCCTATCATCTTCTTATCGTATGGTTGATGAACAACCCCGTGTAACAGTTTAAACCGCCTGTAGGCCTCTGACATGGCTTTACACACCGTCGAAAAATCTCTTAGGTGTGCCGGTTTCTTTACGATGTTTCCCTTCACCGTTTTTAGCAACTGATAACTAATTTATAGTACGAACATGAATTCGAAAAGACATTGGTTCGTGCCGGGATTTGATACTAAATTATGATCATGAGACTATAATAAAGAAAGAAGCCTTCGAATTAGCTCTTAAACTCAAATGTCAAACACTACGGCCTACACATGGTTTTTTAAGTTCTTTTATTCAGCCATGAGTAAACTAAGTAATCCTACTTATATTATATACGTCAATATTTAATCAAGACCTTTGGAGACATACAATAAATTATCCTTTCTTTGTCTTTTAAGAAAAGTCACCCCCCACGACAGGAATCTCTCCTGTGTCGCAGGCGCATTTCCGTTTAATATTCTTTGCCTATGAGCCTGGGCCATCATGGGCCATTATGTGACCATTACCTTCGTTTTCCCCGCCCCAGCAGGTCCAACCAGCATAAGTCCATGCCTCACCACCGTCGTCTCATATAGCTGGATCACTTTGAATATGAATGCTGAAATATGAAATTGTGTTAATTAAAATTGTACCTTATTTCAAGGTAATAAGACTGAATTTAGTATGTATGTTAGTGGCTGCTTAGAACATTGTGAATTAAATTATCTATCAATAAATAAAATACTTTCAATATGTTAGGCGTTTCAATAGGCGTTGCCAGCATACAACCGATTAAATTCTCGCGTATTATGTAAAATAAACTACCTTGTTGGCTTTGTGGTCGCAAAACGCGACCGCTGCGTACCTGGCTTTGAGTCCGAAGTCAGGCAAAATGTTATTTCATTGGTACTAAATGTTAAATGACAATGGCTCCCTTTTACATGGTACCTATAATATAGGTGTATTATACCACCTTTACCTTCAAGAATATAGACGTTTTATGTTATATTATAAACAAATTGTTTAAAGAACTCACAGTACAGATCATCGTATCCCTTCTTAGCCAGCATGTTCCTTATAGACTGCTCCATGATACCGTAGTCTACTACCGGAATCTCCACGCGCGGGAACAAATCGGAAATTATGCCTGGAAAGTGGAAAATACAATTGACGTGTTATATCACACTAATATTATAAAGGCGAAAGTTTGTGAGTGTGTTTGTTACTTCTTTATTCTCAAACGGCTAGACCGATTTTGATGAAATTTCATATGGAGGTAGTTGACACCCTGGATTAACATATAGGTTTTTTATCCCGAAAAAATGTAGTGGGAAACACCGCGGGGAGCAGCACGGAGTCTGGATTTGTGCCCGGTTGATGGCAATAGGCTCCACAAATGTCTATCCAGTGTTATATGTTACGTTATATTATATTATGTCACGTCTTAACCTAGTATCCCATTAATTATCTCACCGTTGAACAGCACGAGGTCATCAGCCAGGAACTTGGGCACGTTGACGTCCCGGAGCGCGCGCAGCACGATCTGCCGCTCGTCGCCGTCCGGCATCTGGCGGATGAGGTTCCCGGCCACCGTGATCACGGTCTTCACGGCGCGCATGCCGAAGTCGTAGTGGTCCTGGAGGTATACCACAGGCTTCACTCAACACCAAGAAGTACGGTGATTTTACACCAAGGAGAATGGTGGCTTTAACACCAAGGTGAATAGTGTTTTTTACACCAAGGAGAACTGTGGTTTTACACCGGTGAGGTCTGACGTGAATATAGGGAATTGAAATTTGTGTACCATTTTTATTCACATCCCGCCCATCTTTGATGTAAAACTCAAATTTTGAACTTTATTGCTGCGAGAATAAAGTATTTATTACTTTCTTTTCCTTACCGGTATGAGCCAATAAAAAGCTACATAAAATAGGGATTCCCAGACAACTAGTATTCAGTCAGGCAAACTTAAAATGGGAGAATAGAGTAGTTGACACCATTAACTAATAACTTAAAAAACCTATAAATGTTTAATTAACATTGACAATTGAGTAAGCGAATTAGTGACGTCAAAGGTCCCTATTTCCATACAAAATGTATTTCGGAGTAGCGTTTTGATGGCTTTTAAACAATCTGTCAATTGATTGGTGGTGTCAACTATCCAATTGTAACTGACCTGCGCCGACAGTTGTTCAGAGCTCAGCCTGAACGTGGTCGTGATCTTGCCGGCCAAGATCTTGGCTTCGGAGAACCCGAAGGAAAACAGGGAGATCTCTGCGATGAGCGCGTAGTCCGGGACCATCATGGCGATCGGACGGAACAACGCCTTCAGATTGTCCGGCAATTCCGTGCGACCTGTAACACAAATGGAAATAAATTAATCTTATATATAAAATTCTCGTGTCACAATGTTCGTTCCCGTACTCTTCTGAAACGGCTTGACCGATTCTCATGAAATTTTGTGAGCATATTGAGTAGGTCTGAGAATCGGCCAACATCTATTTTTAATACCCCAGGTCTGCTAGTCTATTCTAAAATAAAATATATAATAATAATAAGATGTAAATCGTAAGTAAGTGCCTAGCTATCGCATTGGGTAGTACTCACCTGTAATGATAGTTTTAAGGTTTTGTTAAATAAATAAATAAAACAAACAGAAGTTACGAGTGGTACCCTGTGGCTGCACTGAGAAGGCATCAGTTTTAATTAATGCCTAATTGAGGCAAAATTATTACACAACTCTGACGATATCGTCGGTCCGATACCAAAACCTAAAAACAAGAAGTACCAACCCGCGTATCCAGGGTTCATCGTGATGAAGACGGCACAGGAGGCCTTGAGCGGGAGGTCCACACCTTCGAACATGAACCGGTCCTGACGAGCCAACTGCGCCTTCTGGATTGTTGCTACCTGCGCCATGGAAATAGAATTTTGATTGTAGTAAATGGAAATCCGTGGTCTCTGCCTACCTCTCTGGGAAATAAGCCTGACTTTATGATTGAATTTAGTTAACACACATTTCACAACCATTTATTTTTTTATTCTTAATAAGAAACGTATTTCCACGTTAGGAATTTCTCCTGTATCGCGGGTGCGTTTCACAAACATGAAATATCACATACACAAACACTCAGACTCGGGACAAACATCTGCGGATCGCGTAAATTCTGTCCCGTACTGGATCGAGTCTGCTACCTAAGGATTGACGCAGTGGGTAAGCGATAGGACTGCAGCACTCCTATCGCTTACCTACTGCGACAAACAATATAAATGAAAATATATCTAAATTGATAAAGAAAATTTGGAAAGACGTAAATACTAAAAGGGAACTTCAAATTCGATAGATGCGAGTAGTGACACGATCGATCAGTTGGCGGAGCGGCGCCACGGTACGGCGAAGGTCGCGGGTTCAATCCCACTCGCGTGCATCATTTTTCAAATTTCCTTTATCAATTTCGATGCAAGCTTAACTTGAGCTTCATGGTAAAATTACACCAAAAGTCATATATGACATGAAAATATATGTTATTTATTAAATACCTGTTGCGCCACTACGGAGAGCACTTCGATGTCAATGCGGTTGAACTCGTCGAAACACGCCCAGGCACCCGACCTGAGGCAGACATATTGTATAGTATGAACTTTACTATGTCTAACAGTGGACGGAGACAGAATAACGGTGATGAAACTTTACTTCCCCATAAAACTATTTTATTTGTATACTATTTAGACTAGGTATTAATTAAATAAGTTTAAATTAAAAATATATTTAAGCCCACGCTTTTAAATCAGCTAGGCTCAAAGTACTTGTAAAGACAAATCGAACAAGCTCAAACACGATGGTGTTGCGTCATTTTATTAGTGTTCCTATGACCACCTTCGACTCCATCATCAAACCAGCTTAAAAGTACCATAATATTGTGTTGTCACCAAACCTACATAATATGTATGTAAAATTTCATTTCAATTGGATGTCAAGAAGTGGTTCTAATTTAGATTGCAAGATTCGACCTAAACAAACTCACATACATACATTTACATACAAACATTGCAAGTTAAATAAAAGCTTGTAATTAAGAAACAAGTTTATGTCATTACATGATACTATTATAAAGGCAAAATTTTGTGTGTGTTTGTCTTCACGCTCAAACGGCTGGACCGATTTCGATACAATTTCGGGGTGAAAAGTAGCCTATGTGTTCAGATTATTAACTGTGTGCAAAATTTCATACAAATCTGTTTAGCAGTTTTGGGACAACAGATAAATACACAAACATTCAATATTACTAGGATAACTATTTTATACTTACGCTGCCAGTCCTTTGAAGAACTTGCCCATAGCCATAAAGTCGAGCTGATCTGAGCAGTTGAACACTACGCATTGCACAGCCAAAGCCTTCGCCAGATCCTGCAACATTACAAATATAATCGATCTATCAAGGATAAGTTATGGTTTACGCGGTCAATCAACGGATGGTTGACCATCTTTTTAAACCAACTGTAGGCCTTTGATGGCTTTACACACCGTTGAAAAATCTCTCAGGTGTGCCGGTTTCTTTACGATGTTATGATTCACCGTTGTTTTAGCAACTGATACCTAATTTATAGTACGGTGTGGGTGTACTAAACTTGTTTTTTTTTTGGTAAATATTAATTTAAATAAGATGCTTTAGATCTTAGATAGTCGATACTGGCAATCAGCTAACTTCAGGACCAACAAGACACGTCGGCCATGTTGTACATATTACGAACGCTGTACCTTGGTGGTCTCAGTCTTGCCGGTGCCGGCGGGCCCGGCAGGCGCGCCGCCGAACTTCAGGTGCATGGCGCACATCAGGGTCAGGTAGCAGCGGTCGGTCAGCGGGGTTATCACCAGGCGGCCGCTGCGGAGAGATACTCGTACGTGAGGGGAAGAGGGGGAAATAAAACTAATAATAAAATGTTTAAATGTATACACACATACATAAAGTCACGCTCTGTTTCCCGAGAGAGGTAGGTAGAGACCACGGATTTCGCTGCTACGATTCTGGCATAGTTCTTTCGCTTCATTCACACGCATCACATTATAAATGCATACAATAGAGGTTTATACACATAAAAGAAATGTTTTCCAGACCGAATTTCGTTAACAGCGGCCTATCTCAGCAGAGACTAGCCAACTATAGCGGCTAAGCAATTGGACTGATGCGCTAAGAATTGCGGGTTCGATTTCCGCACATGACAAAAATTGATGCGATTTGTCCCGAGTCTGGGTGTTTGTGTATGTGATATTTCATATTTGTGGAGCGCGCCCACGCCAAAGGAGAAATTTCTAGTGTGGGGTGATGTTTTGTTTTTTTAACGCTACACACCTGTTGCCCAGGTACTCGTTCTGGTAGGTGAACACAGAGTTGAGGGCCTTCACATCGCAGTGGTTCTGACTGAACTGCCTGTAGAAGCCGCTGGTGTCAAGGTGCGTCTCGTCCTGGAAGATCTCCGGCTGCTCTCCAGCCTCCAACGGATACATGGGCTTCACGATCTCGTAGTACCTGAAGACACCATAACAGAACTTAATTCACAATAAATTAATATAACATAACGTAATTCTAATCTTCGGCATTTTGGCACAAATCTAGACTCCGTACTGCTTTGAGAATAAACATAACATAACATCACGCCTGTATTCCCCGAAGGGGTAGGCAGAGGTGAACAGTTCGCCAGTTATGTTTTTTTGGTCCCAATGTAATAGGGGGCGAGCCTATTGCCATCAACCGGGCACAAATCTAGACTCCGTACTGCTACTGAGAATAACCTAATGAAAAAAACTAATAACGCTGCCTGACCAGGAATTCGGACCCAGGACCTCATGCTTAACTGTCACGCTTGTTATTGATAAGCATGAGTGTTAAGCATGAGGTCCTGGGTTCGAGTCCTGTTTGGGGAACGCAATGGAAGATGTAGCTTACCGCAGCTGGCAGATCCACTGGAAGTCGGACACGTTCCGCACGTTCTCCTCCACGAGCGTGCGCGTGACGTCCCGCGCGTGCACCTCCACCACGATGAGCGCGCACAGCACCTCGCGCTGGAAGTACGTCAGGTCGCCCTTCACCAGCGCGCGCAGCGTGTCCAGCTGGGGGAGGGGGGGGGGGGGGTTACATACTGGTTAAAGTTGGCAGGGCTCGTAGCTACATAGCTGCCGACGGTCTGCGAGGTTAAGCCGCGCTCGCCGCGGCCAGTTTTGTGATGGGTGATCGTTTTTAAATTTCGAAACCACATTGTGCTCGGAAAGCAAGGTTAAGCCGTTGTTATCTCTCTTCGGTCATGTTGATCTACCGTCCCATAGCACTATGGGAGTGAGGGAATAGGGAGTGCACCATACTTATGCACTATAATATATTCTATTACATAATATATACCGCGACCGAAATTCGTTCAATCCCATACCATGAACTCTTAAAGCAGGACAGTTTACGTACTGTTGCTCCACGCCGCATTACACTGCACGTAGCGGCGTCACGCTTCCACATCGTAAACTGTCCTGCCATAAGAGCTGAAGGCGCGCACCTGAGCCAGCATCTCCTCGAAGTAAACGTCCATGCGGTACTCGTCGATGGCGTGCTCGACGCCGGCGGTCCAGGCGGTCTGCGAGCCGGCGATCACCACCTGGCCGGGCCAGCGCAGCACCCACTGCGCGCGGGGCAGCACCCACAGCTCGCGCAGCCCGTTCACCAGCGTCAGCCGGACTGCGGCACACGCGAGACCTCACTGCGACTTGGCCTTTGCCTTTTGGTGCTAACTTATTACTACTGATATTGTAATAAAGAATTAGGTGACCGTGGGAAAAAAGGGGGAAATTCCGTAAGGGAAAATCCAGAACATGAGCAGCAGCGTCTTCTATAACATCACCACCAATAATGCGATCCCCAAGCGGCTTGCCAAGCGTGGGGATTAGTCACCCTCCCCCCCCTCTCTCTAAAGGGGAGACCTTTATTCAACAGTAGACGCACGGCTGATATTGACTAAAAGGAAACTTCTAATTCGATGACTGCAAACGGTAACACGATAGCTCAGTTGGTAGAGCTGCACCATGGTTACATACAAGAGAAACTCCTATTATGGGGCGACGTCAAAAAAAACCTATTCCTTTCATCATTCAATGTGCTGGTCACTCACTGGTGTGTCTCATGGTGTCTTCGAGCAGCAGTAGCCACTGCTCCACGTTCGAGGAGGGGAAGAACTGGTACTTGAGCTCCACTATCTCCCCCTCACTGGAGTGCATGTGAGTGATCTTCAGATCCGTCTGGAAAGTGACCTGGGACCAGAAATACATACATGAAGGAATAAGCAGTGGTACACATATAGTACACCCACATTCCGCCAGTTATGTTATATGTCCCAATGTAATAGGCGGCGAGCCTATTGCCATCAACCGGACATAAACCCAGAATCCTTGCTGCTTCTGAGAATTATCTAAGGGAAAAACCCCGTAACACATTCCCCGATCCGGGATTCGAACCTAGGATCTCATTATTAGATTAGAGATAGAGATAGATTATATTATAATCAACGCGTGAATTTTATTAAATTTTTAGTATACATTTTTATTTTCGTTTTAATGTATCGAGACAAAAAAATAATATTTCTTTCTTCCAATCTGCAAACAAATCACAGTCCACTAAACCCATACCTTGGCAATGTTCTCGAAGCACTTCCTCAGATGTGGCTGCACGGCCCTAGGGTTCCTGGACTGGGAGAGTATCTCCAGCAGCTCATCATCGCTGAGGAAGAAGAACCGCGGGAACCGGAGCCGCTTCAGCTCCATGTACTCGTTGAGGCCGCGGGAGACCACCGCCAGCAGGTGAATGGCTTCCGAAAGACTGTCTAGAAGACGACTGTCTGGACATATTATCATTATCTGTGGATAAAAAAACATATATAACATTTAATACACATACATACATACATAAAGTCACGCCTGTTTCCCTGAGGGGTAGGCAGAGACCACGGATTTCCATTTGCTACGATCCTGGCATAATTCTTTTGCTTCATTCACACGCATCACATTCCTCATACACGCTCATATAAATAGTTGGTTTTGATTGGCCTCACTTTTATTGGCGTGTGACGTTGGTCTATTCGATGCAAAGCGTAACTGTCAACCGGGTCCGAGTTTTAATAATAATAATAATAAGCCCTAGCCACCGGTAGCTTGGACCCTGTTCCCGCTGCTGGTTGGGCCCTATATTTCATATTTTTAAATTATGTATTTTTTATTTTTATATGTTATTTAAAAATGTAAAATATGAGATAAATATATGAATAAAGGAAATAATAATAAATCTTTATTGCAGAACATGTCCATAATAAATACAAAAACAGTTACAATACTTGTGCACGAATAAAAGATTTCAGGTATACGAGTTTTGCCACATGGGTCAAATTTATATCAGGTAATTCACAGCGCACTGAGATAGGCTGATGATAATGATGATAATTCTCAGAAGCAGCACGGATGTCAGTCCTGTTAATTGCAAATTCTAACCGGGAGACCTTTGTTCATCAGTGAGCGTCTTCCAGCTGATGATGAAAGGCATAAGCTCTCCTTTTGTTACATTGGGACCTATTATATGACTTTAACCATGCACATATCCAAACTCTTGCTGCTACTGAGGATTACCGGAAAAACCCAATATCACTTAGTGCGACCCGGGAATCGAACCCAGGACCTCATGCTCGGTAGTCGCACTGTGCGAGACGCGGACGTCAATGAGGCAGTTAATTTAACATAACAATATAGTCAATCAATTTCTTATTGCCCACGTCATAGTACAAGAGAAACACTAAAGACCTTAGGGCAGGCAGCTGCGGAAGACATGATCCGTCTCCAGATCCTCTCCATGGTGCCGTACTTCTTGGCCTCGAGCGGCAGCTGCCTCGATATGTCCTCGGACGTGAAGATAGGCTCCAAGTACATCCACTCCCTGTACCAAAATAACGAATTAATGAAAACCGTGTTTTTTTAAAACTTACATACGTACATTCTTAGACATGTTTGGCGACTCGTGCCTATCATTGCGACTCCTGTAAGCCAGGGTCTACAATGATGATCAATGAGAATCATCGAGACAATGAAGCTCGAGGCTTCCCAGAGAAATGATTCGACAGCCTTAGTCGCCTCCTATGAAACCCGCAGGAGGAAAGGGGGGGTAAAATCTAGGCCAAATACCATTCGGCAAGTCAGGAGAACATTTCTTAATTCTTACTTCTGGCACTCAATCCACTCGTCGACCACTTTCTGCGTGAGGCGAAGCTTATCGTCCCACTCTTGGATTCGAAGCTCGAACGCCGCCTTGAACGGACTGAACCCTAACTGCTGCGTCGCTAGGAGATGCTCGTCGAGCAACTGGAGCGTTTCATCAGCTATCTTCATAATAAACGTACCTGAAGACAGACATAGACGTAGACTTGTATAAATGCCATTTGACAAATTAACACACATAACATCACGCCTGTATTCCCCGAAGGGGTAGGCAGAGGTGCACTTACAGTACACTCACATTTCGCCAGTTATGTTTTAGGTCCCAATGTAATAGGGGGCGAGCCTAATGGCATCACCCGGGCACAAATCTAGACTCCGTGCTGCTACTAAGAATTACCAAATAGAAAAACCCAGTAACACTTTGCCCGATCCGGGAATCGAACCCAGGACCTCGTGCTCAGCAATCGCGCTTAGCAACCACTAGACCAACGAGGCAGTCAGAGACAAATTAAGAGGTTTTCATTATCTGAAATCGCCAACCCGCAGTGAGCTAGCGTGGTGATTAATGCTCAATCCTTCTCTATACGAGAAGAGGCCTTTGTCCTGCAGTAGGTAAGTTTTATATCATATCGTCGCCCCACAATTGACATTTTTCCTGTATCGTGGGTGCGTTTCACACAAACATCCATACTAGGGACAACCATCTGCGGATCGCATAATTTTTTGTTCCGAGTGGGAATCGAACCGCAATCCTTAGCGCAGCAGTACAATTGCTTAGCCACTGCGCCAATTAGCTCGTCATAGGCTGTTACTATATAAAAAGCAATAACTCTACAACTAAGTTTAAAGGAGTTTGGACCTTACCGGTATTCTTATAGGGTGACATTTCGAGCGCCTTGTTGGCCCACTCAGCCTGCATCTTGTCCAGGCTCTGCTCAATGACGTACTCCTTGCTGGCCAGCTCACCGATGTCCGCGATCAGCTGCCCGTGCGCTGCCACGCCCTGCTTTATACACATCTGGAACGTCTGCTTGTCGTTCATCGTCACCGTAATGCCTGGACACAAACAAATTGAATTATAAATAGTAATAAGATACATTATTTTCTTTCTTTAGGTACTTAGGTTTATGTATTTCATTTAACGTCGCCCAACACACGGAATCCTATATACTTGGTCATCATCATCAGCCGGAATTCGTCCACAGTTGGACAAAGGCCTTGTCCTTAAAGAGGGGGGTGCCATAATCCCCACGCTTGGCAAGCGGCTCGGTGATCGCAGTATTGGTAAAGTTACTGATGTAAAGCCATGTCAGGGGCCTACAGGCGGTTTAAACTCTGACACCGGGTTGTTCATCAACCATACGATAAGAAGAACTATATTATTACTCCAGCAGAATATTCAATTTATATAAGTCTTTACAACTCACCAGCTTTATCCATAAACTCGTTCCAATGTCTTTCCTTCATACCGGGGTTTCTCACCGCTTGTATGATTGGTATTAGAGGTCTGAAGCTGTCGATATTGTCCTAAAACCGTTAAAATTATGAATAATTAACACTAAATACGCCTAAGCCTACTTTCAACGTGCTACGTAGGGGTAATAACCATAACAATTCTGATTGGAAAATTTTGCCTAGCAGTGATTGGCTAGCCTGAGTGACGTTTTACATGCGCGGGGGCAAGTGTCAAACACTACTTTATTCTTTTACTCTCAAGTTGTATAAAAGTATGTGTGCAGATCGGACCACCTTTCTCGTTCATTTTGTTAACGTAATTATGACGTATCTATACTTTTACATATATTATCACGCTTGTATTCCCCGAAGGGATAGGCAGAGGTATACCTATAGTACAATATTTCGCCAGTTACGTTATAGGTATCAATGTAATAGGTGGCGACCATATTGCCATCAACCAGGCACAAATCCAGACTCCGTGCTGCTACTGAGAATTACCTAATGGAAAAACCCAAAAACACTGCCCTACCCGAGATTCTAACCCACCTCGTGCTCACGAACGAGGCAACCTTTTTCCATAAATCTTATATATAAAATTCTCGTGTCACAATGTTCGTTCCCGTACTCCTCCGAAACGGCTTGACCGATTCTCATGAAATTTTCTGAGCATATTGAGTAGATCTGAGAATCGGCCAACATCTATTTTTCATACCCCGGGTCAGCTAGTATATTATAATAATATCTTGGGTGCAACTGACCCGTATAGTGAGAGCGACTTGTTGCACTTTGGGCAGGTCGGAGAAGGTGCGCACGCACTTGATTATGGTCTTGTAGTACTCGTTGACGAGCGGCTCTATGGTGTCGGCGTCCACATACATCAGCGGGTTGTCCAGCCACACCTCCCTTGCCTTCAGGAAGTCTGACAAAAAAGGTATAAAAAACGTACATACATTTTGTTATATACCTCTACGTTTAAGAGCCTTATACGGTACGATGGATGCTTCTAATAAAATTTAAAAAAACATATGACTTTTCGTATCTTTTTTGCATGTTGCCATGCTAGGCTTAAATTTTAAATTGATAAAGGAAACTAGAAAAATGATAGACACGAGCGGGACTCTAACCCGCGACATTCGCATTACCGTGTCACCTTATCAATTTAAAAAAAAATCTTTAAATAAGACGTCACCGCACACTAGGATTTTCTCCTGTATCCTGGCTGTATTTCAAACACCCAGACTCCGGACAAACATTAGCGGAACACACAATTTTTAGTCCCGACATCAGGTCGTCTAGGTATTTATCACGCCTGTATTCCCAGGTGTACAGAGAAGTGCTCATATAGTACACCCACATTTTGCCAGTTATGTTAAACGTCCCAATGTGATAGGCAAGCCTATTGCCATCAACCTGGCACAGATTCAGTCGTTCAAACCCCGGCATGAACTATTTGGCAAACATTACTCGTAATACAGTTACCACATTGCCAGTAGAGAGCTGCGATGATTTGTCTGGTCCTAATGTCTTTTTTTTTTTTTTTTTTTTAAATTTTCATTCATTTTCAAATTAATGAGCGTACTATAAATTAGTTATCTGTAGCTAAACACGGTGAAGGAAAACATCGTGAGGAAACCGGCACACCTGAGAGATTTTTCAACGGTGTGTAAAGCCATGTCAGAGGCCTACAGGCGGTTTAAACTCTGACACCAGGTTGTTCATCAACCATACGATAAGAAGAAGAATCCTGTACAACTAAGGCCAAGGTACCTGAAGCAGTGACCCAAAGGTTCCTATAGGGCTCGAACTCCTTCACAAGCTTGTTGAGGTCTGCGAACGCGACGACGGGCTGTCCGAACAGCTTCTGCCGCTGGTTGAGGATGCGGCCCCAGTCCTGAGCGTCCTTCATCGCCTTCCACGCCTTCTTTATGTCGTTGGCTATCTCGTGAACCTGAAAACTTTAGTTACTTCATCTTCCGTTCTCTTTACCTTCAAAGTTCAGCAAAGGACAGAAGAATTAAATGAAATAGATGACAATTATTAGTAGACTACATAGCTCTATTTATAACTCTTACTTCTAATTCTAGATTGTACTATAAAGATTCGATACACAGACGGTCACCCATCTCAAAGCCGACCGCGGCGAGCGCTGCTTAACCTCGCAAAACTATCTGATTTGCCCAGTAGCTAACCTAACCACTAGTTTTTTAATAATATCTCGTATACAAAACCAAAAACGTCGCGGTGGCCTAGTGGTTAACATACCGGATTTGTATGCACAAGGTTGCAGGTTCAAACCCGGGCAAGTATCAATGTGACTTTTTCGATGTTATAATATATAGTGTACTTCCTTAGTTATTCTAAGACACCACTGACTAACGGTGACATAAAACATCGCGAGGAAACCTGTTTTTATTATACAAAAACAATTCGCCTGCGCCGCTTTACCTTAGAGAAGTCATTCTGAAGAGTGAGCGTCATGCACTGCGCGGTGAACATATCGATCTTATCGTACAGGGTCTGCTCGTCCTGCATGTGGAGCTTCCAGAACTTCTCCTGCTCCTCCTCCAAGAACTCGATGGTGGCGTCCACCTTTAACACAAACACATAAACTCATCATGTGCACCAGCTTTCATCAGACAAATCATAGTATAGATTTACCTGTCTGGTAATCTGTAGAGGCCAGCCGATAGCCTCCCACAGAGCTTTGAAATCATCGTTCTCTAAAGGCGTAAAGAACACTTCTAACACTTCGTAGTCCTGTGGAAAAAAATGCTAGTCTAAATCATCTTTACGGGAAAGAAATCTAAATTAAAACCACTTTTTGACATCCCATTGAAGTTAAAAGAACACCGGCGAGGAAATTGTTGATGAAATTATTAAGCGTCTACGTATGTCACCCTAATAGATACCGATGAAATAATTCACTAAGTTTTATCAAATCAATCATAAGGCCTATCAAAGTCTGGAAAAAAAATCTTCATAATTGAGAGCTTAATTGATTAGATTATTTTGATAGAGGAAATTGTTGATGAAATTATTGAGCGTCTACGTATGTCACCCTAATAGATACAGATGAAATAATTCACTAAGTTTTATCAAATCAATCATAAGGCCTATCAAAATCTGGAAAAAAAATCTTCATAAATGAGAGCTTAATTGACTTCATGACTTCTGGATATGCTATACTTTTAATGTTGCCATGTAATATAAATCTTAGTCAAGTTGCATAAAATGCTTGGCTTTACATAATGCATTAATATACTTAGGAAATGCATGTCTGCATTACTAAATAAGATTATTAAATAAATATTTATTTAAGTAGGTTGTATGTACCTACCTATGTTTCATGTGGCCATGTCCATGTTGCAGACCTACGGACATCCGGTTGGACTTAGTATCCTAAATACGTAGTCCGTAGATTAGTTTGTATTGAAAATGCATTTCTATCAATGATATTTTAAGTGATAATTAGGTATTTCTATATTTCTTTTTCGATTAGTCTGTTGATGACAAGGCATAACCTCTAAAACTTCAAACTGAAATATCTTTAATTCCTGACTTCCTATAAAAGTATAACTGAAGACAAATCTGTTCAGAAATTCAAACTCTATACTTTTAGATATTTTTCATAGGCAGACGCAAAAATAAAATGTCAACAAAAATTTGTTTGAGAGTTCGCCGGTGTCCTTTGCATACTTAATAGGTTTAGTGACAATACAATTACGGTGCTTTTGATTTAAAATCTTGTGTTAAAATATATGTTTAATATTAAGTTATTAAAATTTCAAGAAGCCTAAGTAACTCTTTGTTACAGTACACATCTATACTATCTATAATACTTTTCTGACCTTTATCTCATCTGAGACGAGTCAACTACGCGCTTAGTATGCGCGCAAACACAGGTGCACCCCCTATTCACTCCCTTACCGTATGGACTTTCCTCATGATGTCATCCTGAGTCTTCAGCGCGAAGGGTATGGACTCCATCCACTCTCTGATCTCGTACACATGTTCTATGGTGTTGGGCTTCTCCCCTAGCTTGCGCATGATGCCCTTGTACGCTTGGATCACATCGTCCACGACGAGGCGGACCTCTTCCGCCCACATCACTAGCAAAGCCTTTATTATATCCGATCGCTTGTTGACTAGCAGTTGCTGAAACATAAAAAAAAACAGCATTCAGCCCGCGACTTTGTCTGCTTGGAATTTTGTTGGTGTCTCTTCAGGAATTGTAACCTATCCCGGAAGGATTATTAAAAATATTCTTTTCTTTAAAAAAAAACACTGTACGTCAGGTAATTCTCGTGCCATGCGTTTTACAAAAATGAAATATCACATACACACACACCCAGACTCGGGACAAACATCTACGGTTCGCACAAATTTTTGCTCCTTCCGGGAATCTAACCCACAACCCTTAGCGCAGCAGTTCAATCACTTAGCATATGCGCCAATTAGGACGTCAAAATACTGTAAATAATAAGCATAAAATATCACAAACCAGTTCTGTGTACACCGAAGACTCGGGTTTATAGTACACCCACATTTCGCCAGCCATTGTACAGGTCTCATAGAATAGGAGGCGAACCTACTGCTCGAGTACAAAACTGGGCACAAATCCAGAGACCGTGTTGCTACTGAGAATTTCCCAATGGAAAACCTAGTACCACTACCAGACTCGGAAATCTGGCCCCCCTGGACCTCACGATATTTGTTACTCCCTCACGCAAAAGCTTTATAGTAACACATCAGATTAATACATAGGCTAACAACAAACCCCCGGGGCACAGTTAGTCAATTATACCTTTAGAGAGTCTACATTGATCGCGAAGGGTCCGATGTTGATGAACTGCGGCAGCCTCCATATAAGGTCCTGCTTCGCGTCGTAGTGGATCTGGACCTCTTCCCTGGTCTCCGACGCAGAGTGCTTCTCATTACGGAAGTTCCTATAATTACATTTTTTTTTTTTTTTTTTTAAACGTCGCCCTACACTAGGAATTTCTCCTGTATCGTAGGTGCGTTTCACAAACATGAAATATTCACATACACAAACACCCAGACTCGGGACAAACATCTGTGGTTCGCACAAAGTTTTGCCCCGTGCGGGAATCGAACCCGCAACCCTTAGCGCAGCAGTCCAATCGCTTAGCCACTGCGCTAATCAGGTCGTCGAATTAGGGCTTAACTCCATATATTTTTGGTCCAAACATCAAAATATTTTCATTATCATCAGCCGAAAGACGTCCACTGTTGAACAAAGGCCTCCCTCTTAGAACGCCACAATGGGTACATAAGGAACTACAATTGTATTAATTTTAAAAGTTAATTTATAGTGCTGGGTGTAGCAACTTTTAAGGCAACGACGGTCTATATACTAGGAAACGTTCCGTAATCCATACTTCCATTATACATGTGAAAGTAACTCTGTATAACCGTCTTGTCGGATCGTCCGTCGGATTGGACCGTCTTGTCGGATTTTGATGAAATTTGGCATGTAGAAAGTTTAACACCCGAGAAATGATATAGGCTACTTAACAAGGGCGAAGTCGCAGACAAAACCTAGTAGGGAATATGCATGTAATATTTAAGGTTTATATGAATACTCACTCGACATACTCTTCGATGTCCAGTACGTAGATTTCTCGGTAACAGTTGTACTGCCTCATGTAGGCGTACAGCGGGATTATCGCTTTCCTGTACGCCTTCAGCAGCCTCTCCCGGTAGTCCACCACGTTGGGCTCCACTAGGCCTGACACCATAATAATTAAGCTATCTGAGACTAGCCGAGCAGGCCTCCAACCAGGTGGACCGACGATATCGTCAGAGTTGCGGGCAACCGGTGGATGCAAATGGCAAATTGTCGTTCATTGTCGCGTTCTAAGGGGAGGACTTTGTTCAACATTAGGCGTCTTCCGCTGATGATGAACATAACATCACGCCTGTATTCTTCAAAGGGTTGGGCGGTGGTGCACATATAATACACCGATAATTCGCCAGTTACGATTTAGGTCCCAATGTAACAGGGGGCGAGCCTATTGCCAACAACCAGGCACGAATCCAGACTCCGTGCTGCTACTGAGAATTACCCAATGAAAAAAAACAGTAAGGCTTTGCCCTACCCGGGATTTAAACCCAGAACCTCGTGCTCTGTAGTCGTATTTAGCGACTACTAGACCTACGAAACAGTCACCATATTGCTGGCCTTTTATATTATACCATTAATATACTTTCAAGTAAGAATGTTAGGACCTTATATACTTTCATATGACGACCTGATGGCTCACTGGCTAAGCGATTAGACTGCTGCGTTCAGGGTAGCAGGTTCACTTCCCACACGGGACAAAAAAATGTGCGATCCGCAGATGTTTGTCCCGAGTCTGGCTGTTTGTGTATGTGTTATTTCATGTTTGTAAAACGCACCCACAATTCAGGAGAAAATCCTAGTGTGGGGCGACATCATTTACAAAGAAAAAATATGCAATTTTTATACAGCTGCCGAGTTAGAAATAACAGACACTACAATTTTATTAATGTGTATAGTGTATATAATAGTGAGGAGGTACCCTACCTATGGACGTGAGGAACAGCTCCTTGTCGAACACCAGCCCGGTCATGATCATGGGGTGGACTTGAGGAATGAAGTGACACCGGTACAGCATCTCCCGGAACAATCTCTGGATCACCACCTGATTTTATAAAACGGAGGATATGTATTTGGTGCGTATTTTTGTTTAATGTATGTTTAATTATATATACATTTATGTACTTTGTTTTGGCTACCTCATTAGCAAATCACTAGACCAACGAGGGTGTATTTCACTATTTTAATGAGAAAATTTCCAGTCTTGTTTTTATCGTATGGTTGATAAACAACCTGGTGTCAGAGTTTAAACCACCTGTAGGCCTGTGACATGGCTTTACACACCGTTGAAAAATCTCTCAGATGTGCCGGTTTCCTCACCATGTTTTAGCAACTGGTAACTAATTTATACTACGCACATGAATTCGAAAAGACATTGGTACTGGGGTTTGAGCTTGCGACCTTTGACTTAGATCAACAGTAACATACCTCAAACTGTGTCGGATCGGTCGTGTAGTACGGTCCTTTCTCCGACATCATCAAATGGAAGTAGAACAGCGTGACGGTAGGGGATCGGAAGGGCGAGTTGATGAGGTCTTTCTCGTCCCAGGCGTAGTCGTCGCCGCAGGTGTACGTACACAAGCATGGCGTCTCCAGCAGCGTCACGAACATCAGCATCGACTGCTCGATGCAGTAGCGGAGAGCGTACTGCATTACGGAAAACATTATTTATTACATACTATCACACACACACACATAACATCACGACTGTATTCCCCGAAGGGGTAGGCAGAGGTGCACATATAGTACACCCACATTGTGCCAGTTATGTTTTTAGGTCCCAATGTAATAGGAGGCGAACCTATTGCCACCAACCGGGCACAAATCTAGACTCCGTGCTGCTACTAAGAATTACCCTAATGGTAAACCCAGTAACACTTTGCCCGACCCGGTATCGAACCCAGGACCTCATGCTCAGCAGTCGCGCTTAGCAACCACTAGACCAACGAGGCAGTCATGACGTTCTACCGTCCATTACATACTATCACTAGAAAAATAGAAGGTAGGAGGGGAAGGCCATGGCGTAGTTTATTCAACAAGTAAAGTTGCAGGTAGGAGTTGAGACGTACCAAGCGGTTAAATCTAATGCTGACAATAGAGAACAGTGGCGTTTGCTCCACCCACAAAGCAAAGCTCTTAAATTTAAAAAGAAGAACTAACTCGTGGAGTCCCCGGCTAGAATAGTACCTCAGACACCCTGGATTAACACAAAGGCTACTTTCTATCTCGAAAAAATACAGCGGGTAACTCCGCGGGGCGCAGCTAGTATTATATAAGTGCGAAATAGGTCATAATTGTACTTTGCCGGTATATGTAAGTACCTGCATACGGAACCTGACGAGCTGCATGAACCTGGCCAGCTTGCTGACACCATAGAACTGCCACTTCTTCTCGTATATGTTGAACCATCTGGAAACATTTTACATCTACATCTGAAGACTGTAAGCGTTGCTAATGGATCAAAGTGGCCAAACACACTGCCGACAATACGCGATCTCAAAATTCTATTACGATGGTAATACTACCTATACATATATTCTAAGTAGTCGGTACGCGTGTAAATGTTTGGCGTTTGAATCTAATATGATAAATATAGGGCCTTACGTAATACTATATTGGGGGTGCTAGTAGAGAGCCTTCATATGGCTATTGGCTCATGCCGATACGAAGAAGAAGATCACTATATTGCATTTTTTTAAATGTCGCTCCGCACTAGCAATTTCTTCTGTCTTGTAGGTGCGTTCCACAAACATAAAATATCACATACACAAACTACTTGACACAAACATCTGCGGATCTCATCAATTTTTGTCCCATGCGGGAATCGCACCCTTAGCACAGCAGTCTAATCGCTTAGCTACTGCGCCAATCAGGTCGTCAATATCGCTATTATATCAACATCATCAGCCTATCTCAGTCCACTGCTGGACATAGGCCCCTCCTATGGCACGCCACTGAGCTCGATCCCTCCGCTTCCAGCCCCATTGCTACTGCTATTATGTATCTCTTTCTAAGAGCTACTCGGTTCTACATTAAAATGTTAACAGATACCCTTTTCCGACATCTCGAAACGACATTCTTATTGCATGCGCCGTTTGATTCAGCCAACTTATATTCAAATATTTTAACATCTGAAAGAAACACAACTGGTCACATAACACATAATCATAACACCATACCTGTAGTCCCCGGAGTATAGGCAGAGGTGAATACTGCGTATAAGTACCTACACCCACATTTCACCGGTTATGTTTTAGGCCCCAATGTAATTGAGGGCAAGCCTATTGTCAAACTCCGTCCTGCCTTTGGGAATTACCTAATGAAAAAATTCAATAACATTCCCCGACGCGGTAATAAAAGTCAAGACCTCATGCTCAGTAGTCCCACTTTGAGACCACTAGACCTACTGTGTAATGTAATGTTTTCAGTTAAAGTAATATCGAACGGCTGGGCCTAATCCTCCCAATTCCTACCATGGACGTGCAGTGTTGTTGCGCCGCATCGAACTCCGCCAAGCTCGCGTTCCTGCCGTAGTTAGCGGTGAAGAACAGCATCGCCTCTACCTGAACACACCAAACATTTACTATGTACTTCTTCTTATCGTATGGTTGACGAACAACCTGATGTCAGAGTTCAATCCTGTAGGCCTCTGACATGGCTTTACACACCGTTGAAAAATCTCTCAGGTGTGCCGGTTTCCTCACGATGTTTTCCTTCACCATTTTCAGCAACTGATAATTAATTGATAATACGGCAATGAATTAGAAAAAGACATTGGTGCGTGCAGGATTCAACTTGCGACCTTTGACTTAGCAGTCCAACTGTCATTCTAGTCGGCTATCAGGGCACCATGTACTGTAGACACATATTTTTACGTATCTAACTTATCTACCTCTTACATAATTATACTAATATTACATAGCTGAAGAGTTTGTTTAAAAGAAAAAAGAAAACGTTTATTGACATAAAAAAGTTTGTTTGGTTGAACGCGCTAATCTCAGGAACTACTGGTACAAATTGAATTGTACTTTTTGTATTGGACAGTTCATTTAACGAGGAAGGCGGCTAAAAACATTCGAAATACACGCAGACGAAGTCGCGGGCGGTAGCTAGTAACATACTTATTATATTCTTTTTCACACTAGGAATTTCTCCTGTATCGTGGGTGCGTTTCACAAACATGAAATATCACAAACAAAAGCACCCAGACTCGGGACAAACATCTGTGGTTCGCACAAAGTTTTGCCCCGTGCGGGAATCGAACCCGCAACCCTTAGCGTGGCAGTCCAATTGCTTAGCCACTGCGCCAATCAGGTTGTATAAAGGTTATATAAAATATGAGATACCTTCAAGCACTCATCCACGACGAGGTGTATGCAGGCCACGGACTCCGTGAGCACGTACAGAGAGTGCCACTGGTTGTACTTCAACCGGCCGAGGAAGTCCTCCATCACGCACGGGAGTCGGCCTGTTAATTAGAATTCAATTAATTATATGACTTTTTGTATTTTATGCATGTTGCCATGCTAGGCTTAAATTTTAAATTGATTAAGGGAAACTTGAAAAATCGATGGACACGAGCGGGACTCGAACCCGCGACAGTCGCCGTACCGTGGCGCCGCTCTGCCAACTGAGCCACCGTGTCACTGCTCGCATCCATCAAATTTCACTTTTTAGCGATTTTTTCAATTAAATTAATTAGTTAGAGAGCGGTACTCAATATGCTTCGATTAATCGGGAGATAATCGTGACGATCGATCGCAAAGTCGACTAATTTGCAATCTCCGATAATGGTGAGGACTAAGTGATAGGGCTGCTGTATCAGGGTCGCGGGTTTAGATCCCGCACGGGACAAATATCTACTTGTACTCTTTTTTTATTTATTTTTTATAATATATTTATTTCTCCAAAAATCAGTACAATAATTTCGTTACAAAAACTTATAGTCTAATAACTAAACTTAACTGTCGAAGTGTAGAGGAGTAACATTATTTTAGAACAAAATCAAATGAACGATGCCCGACCCGGGTAAGAACCCAGGACCAGCAACGGGCTATACTATAAGACAAGTAATCTTACCATAGTCAGGTACCGGAGCTACGTAATCCTTAGTGGGTACATTAATGAAGTTATACAGATCCTTATATTTTTGTATGGTGTATATAATTTTCATTTTCCCTTCCATTTTTCTATACAGCAGCTCGGCCTGTGAAACCAATACAAGTGCTTTTACTAATAATTTAATTTATAATACACACTAGCTGACCCGGGGTATGAAAAATAGATGTTAGCCGATTCACAGACCTACTCAATATGCTCAGAAAATTTCATGAGAATCGGTCAAGCCGTTTCGGAGGAGTACGGGAACGAACATTGTGACACGAGAATTTTATATATAAGATAAGATAATATAATTGGAGTGTCTGTTTGTTATTGTAATAGCTTTAAACAAGAACATATGGAAGTAGATGCGTTACGTATAACATAACATCACGCCTGTATTCCCCGAAGGAGTAGGCACAGTGCAACAGCACATTTATAGTACACCCACATTCTTACATAAGTCTTAATGTAATAGGAGGCGAGCCTTTGCCATCAACCGGGCACAAATCCAGACTCCGTGCTGCTGCTGAGAATTACCTAATAGAAAAACGCAGTAACACTGCCTGACCCGAGATTCAAACCCAGGACCTCATACTCCACAATCGCACGAAGCGACTACTAGACCAACGAGGCAGTCTAGATGCGATGCTTATAACAAAAAAAACGCAGGCGAAGTCGCGTGTTATAGCTAATTTAATAATTAGGTATTTATCTCTATTTTCTTTACATAATGATGTTTTCACCTAAAACTAAAATTGCCAAAAAAAACTGTAAATAAAAAGTTAAACAGATTTCCCATGAACTCTTCATGCAGGACAGTTTCGTTAAGGAAGCGGGACGCCACACTACACTGCACATAACGGCATCTCGCTTTCACAACGGAAAAACTCCTAGACTAAGAGTTCATGCGCGTACTATAAATTAGTTATCAGTCAAAAAACAGTAAATACATAACATCACGCCTGTATTCCCCGAAGGGGTAGGCAGAGGTGCACATATAGTACACCCACATTTCGCCAGTTATGTTTTAGGTCCCAATGTAATAGGGGGCGAGCCTATTGCCATCAACCGGGCACAAATCCAGACTCCGTGCTGCCACTGAGAATTACCTAATTGAAAAACCCAGTAACACTTTGCCCGACCCGGGATTCGAACCCAGGACCTCGTGCTCAGCAGTCGCGCTTAGCGACCACTAGACCAACGAGGCAGTCAACAACAGTGCATGTTCTGCAAAAAGGGCAAGTGAGAAGTACCCTCAACCGAAGAGCGTGTATGAGGAATGTGATACGTGTGAATGAAGCAAAAGAAGTATGCCAGGATCGTAGCAAATGGAAACCCGTGGTCTCTGCCTACCCCTCAGAAAAACAGGCGTGACTTTATGTATGTATGTGTGTAAACAGTGGAGGAAAACATCGTAAGAAAACCGACACACCTGAGAGATTTTTCAACGGTGTGTAAAGCCATGTCAGAGGCCTACAGGCGGTTTAAACTCTGACACCAGGTTGTTCATCAACCATACGATAAGAATAGTTCATGGTAAAGGGGCAGTTTCTTAAGGTCACCGTGTTTGGCAGGTCCCTACTACCAATCAGATTGCTCACCTCGCTTTTCAACGCCTTAATGTGATCTTCGTCCACATCCTTAGCTTGTCGATGGATGAGCACCATTTTAATAATTTTGGGCATATTTTGCAAAGGCATCATGGGCAGTCCTTCGAGCAGCAAACAGTCCAGGTACAGGTAAAACCTACGACAGGGACAAATTCTTAGGAGACTAAGACAGATCTTTAAAGTGCACTTACACTCATCTCAGACTTATGTGTTCAGTCAAATTCAATATTTAATATATAATTAGTAGCTTTTGCTCGCGGCTTTGACCGCGTTAAATAGCCTTTGTCTTTTTCGGGTCTTAAACTATCTACATGCCAAATTTCACCAAAATCCGTCCAGCGGTTTAGTCTAACACCCAGACTCGGGACAAACATCTGTGGTTCGCACAAAGTTTTGCCCCGTGCGGGAATCGAACCGGCAACCCTTAGCGCAGCAGTCCAATCGCTTAGCCACTGCGCTAATCAGGTCGTCAATTACTTTCACATTTATAATATTAGTATGAAAGTTGGCAACACTTATCGTTGATTATGTAGGTATATAAGTAGGTAGTTGTTAATGCTGTCAACTACCCCAATTAATTGTTTGATTGTATGTATAAGATTATCTCCGGAAATATCCATCCGACATAACAATAAATCCCTGTTTCCCTTGATCACGTCATAACTCGAGAACAGCTGGACAGATTTGGCAAATTTTGCTTTTGAATATTCATGGATATCCAGGGAAGGTTTAAATATTAATATATCGACGACCTGATTGGCGCAGTGGCTAAGCGATTGGACTGCTGCGCTAAGGGTTGCGGGTTCGATTCCCGCACGGGACAAAACTTTGTGCGAACCACAGATGTTTGTCTCGAGTCTAGGTGTTTGTGTTTGTGATATTTCATGTTTGTGAAACGCAACCACGACACAGGAGAAATTCATAGTGTGGGGCGACGTTTTTTAAAAAAAAAATGATGAGACGGCGGTACGAATTTTAAGGGGTCAATTAGTAAGTATTAGAACGCAAACCTTAGATTATTTTCCACTTCCTTTCGAAACTCTACGGCGAATTTAATTCGTTGAGTAAATGTCTCCGGGTCGTCTGCCTTGAACATGAGTCGGATCCGCGGTATGCTACAAATAGACAAACAACAATCAAAATATATTGTTTATATAGTTGACTGCCTCGTTGGTCTAGTGGTCGCTAAGCGCGACTGCTGAGCACGAGGTCCTGGGTTCGAATCCCGGGTCGGGCAAAATGTTATTGGGTTTTTCCGTTAGGTAATTCTTAGTAGCAGAACGGTGTCTGGATTTGTGCCCGGTTGATGGCAATAGGTTCGCCCCCTATTACATTGGGACCTAAAACATAACTGGCGAAATGTGGGTGTACTATATGTGCACCTCTGCCTACCCCTTCGGGGAATACAGGCGTGATGTTATGTTACATAGTTGGACTACTGATCGCCTGAGAAGAGAAAGTCCTTCGATTCCCGGTTGTGCTTATATTATTGGATTATTCTATCAAGAACTGCTTGACCGATTTTCATAGTTTTCCATTCGTTGGATTTGTGTCTACCCCGAATAGAATAATTAAAATGTCGGAAAATTAAAAAAGAACAAGTAATTAATTTTTAAATAAATTAAGTTTTTTGCATTGACAGCTCACGTCACGCTGGTTTTCGGGCAGGACGACGTCTGCCGTGTCCAATACTTAGTAGGTATATACGTTTAACTAAAGTTATTATATACTTACATGTATTCCCTCTTAGTGCCATCCAGAGCCATTACCTCCCACTTATCAGTTTTCTTGTCGTAGTTCATAGCGGCCACGTTGGTCCACTGTCAACAAATAATATCGACAATAGAGTATGGAACGGTTTAAGAATCTGGATTTCCGCCCGGTAAACGGTTGATAGCAATAGGCTCGCCCCCTATTACATTGGGACCTATAATGTTCTCCTGACCGAATTTCGGTCACAGCGGCCTATCTCATCTAAGGCAAGCAAACTACGCAGAAGATATTATATTGCACAAGTATACGCGCAAACACAGGTGCACTCCCTATTCTAAGTCTCATAGTCCGATGGGACGGTAGACCGACACGACCCGAGAGAAATAAGACGCAGGATCAACGGTTTAACGTGCCGTCGAAACACGGAGGGGTCTCAACAAGGGATAGAGCTCACAATCAAACCTAAAATGTTACATTACACGCGAATACTCTAGTTGGGGGGGGAGGGGAGCGCCTTAAGGGTCAGGACACATTGATCGACATACATTGACGTTTCATACTTTCTTCTCTTATCGTATGGACAAACTGTCGAATGGCCGTCCAATGTGTTCTGACCCTTAGTTTTGTAATTACCTCATACTGGTTGTTGAGGGTTTGAACAAAGTCGCCATCAGGCTTGGCCGGCTTCGAGTCGTCTTTAGGGATGAAAGCGAGCCCCGGACACGGGTACTGCTCCCCGTCGATCAGGCCTAGCGACATCCACTCTTCAGGCACTCTGAAATACACCAGGAAAACATACATATATGTACATTGTACATACATAATTTATATATATTATGAATATGAAAATATAAGTTCTATTAGCAAATGTTATTAACTACCTCATACTGAGTGGTATCCGTCATAGAATTGACCACCCCCTTTCTTCCCGTGGGTGTCGTAAGAGGCGACTAAGGAAAAATCCAGATGGGCAGCAGCGTCTTCTGTAACTTTACCACCAATACTGCGATCCCCAAGTCGCCTGCCAAGCGTGGGTGGTTTTACGGGGGAGCCCCTACCCCCCTTACCCCTAAAAACCCCTTTTAAGGGGGAGGCTTTTGTTCAACAGTGGACGTCTTCCGGCTGATGATGAAAACTACCTCTTTGGTAGAGGTTATGAGGGCCTTTACCGGATTGGGCAGTGATATTGGGGTGGCAATAGTTTAGCCTACATAAAACCTATTACATAACTGGCGAACTGTCTGTGTACAATACACTTTTCTAAAGGAATACAGGTGTTATAATATAATGTATTACTAGCGATAACGATATCACCGCAAATTGTACGTTCTGCATTTATTCTTCCTAAAAGTCGATCACGGCCTTCCTCAACTGAGACTAGCCTACTACGCAGGAGATATTATAGTACACAAGTATGCGCGCAAACACAGGTGCACTCCCTTTCCTCTCTCTCATAGTCCGATGGGACGGTAGACCGACACGACTGAAGAGAGATCAGGAGCAGGACCAACGGCTTAATGTGCCTTCTGGACACGAAAATTCTATTCTACTGACCGGCAATCAAAATCGGTGTTGTCAAAAATCTCTAGGTCCAGTTTGGGGAATGGGCTGTAGAGGCCATAGTGCTCCTGGTCTGTAAGCTTAAACTCCTCGACCGGCAACAACCAGTACGGCTGAATACCTAACTCTCGTAGCATTTTCTGTAACAAAAAAACCGAGAAACACAGTAATAATAACAGCCTATAACTGTCCCACTGCAGGGCAAAGGCCTCTTCTCGTATAGAGAAGGATTGAGCATTGATCACCATGCTAGCTCACTGCTGGTTGGAGATTTCAGATAATTAAATCCAGGTTTCCTCACGATGTTTTCCGTCACCGTCAGTCAGTAGTGTCTTAGAATAACTAAGAAAGTATTTATAACATTGATAAAGTCACATTGATACTTACCCGGGTTTGAACCTACAACCTAGTGCATACAAAGACACATTTAAATTGGGGATTTGTGTCTGGTTAACAGTAATAGGCTTGCCACCTACATTGGGACTTTAACTGGCGAAATGTGGGTGTACTGTATGTGCACCAGTGCCTACCCCTTCTCCAAATACAGGCGCTAAAATGTGTTATTTGTCTACACACCCATGTAGCCTCTGCTAGTCATTGAGCTTCACCGAGTTCATTGCTTCTTACTATGCTCTTCTGGTAGAATATCGTATTTTTAATCTAAATCTATTCTTTTATTGTCATTTTAGCATGTTGCCCCTGCTAAGCTTTAATATACATACATTGATAAATGAAATTTGAAAAATGATGGACACAAGCGGGACTTAAACCCCGACCTTCACCATACCGTGGCGGTTTTCGAAATTTCCTTTATCAATTTAAATCTATTTTATATTCTATTCTAAAAATAAATTTACCTTTATATTAGCAGCCAGAAATTTCCTTCTTAATCTTTCTATCTTGACCAGCCGCGGTAGCTCTTTAGGCAACACAATAGACAGAAACTGTAGTTTCGGCACAAATGTTTCAAATGGGAATTGCTGAAAGTAGAGATGAACTTTTATTAGAATTTAGAATAAACTTTTATCAGAATATATAACACAATCTTATACTTTATTTATTTAAACGTCGCAGATCCATAGGAATTTCTTCTATATTTGTGCGTTTCAAAAACATGAAACATCACATACACACATACCCAATCTCGGGACAAACATCTGTGGATCACAACTTTTGCCCCATGCGGGAATCGAACCCACAACTTTTAGCGCAGCAAGCTAATTGCTTAGCCACTCCAATTAGGTCTTCAAACTATACTGTGTACTTGATTGTACACCATGGAATTTAAAACACAAAAATATATAGGGATAATAAGTGAATACAATGGGTGGTTGTTGGTTTGGAAGGCCAATACCAATTCAGTTATATTATACTAATAGAGAGAATATGGCTTAAGGTTATAGTGGGTGGAAAGTCTTGCTACTAAAAGAGTATTGCACGTGACTAGGAAGGCTGAAGAATACATAACTGGATTGGGAGATGGTATGGTATGGTATTGCTGGGCATTTACCGCACTTAGCCTCTTTAGTGGGCCATTGTGTGGGAGATGGTATGAGAAAGACAGATACTGCCCAGACGGGTAGGCATACTCTTAGAGGCCTACCATCTACCTACAAGGAGGACTTCCATGAGTTCCATAAGATGAAATCATTCCCCTGTCACCGATTACTTTAGATCATTATTTATTACACAAAGGGTAATTTCGAATTAATATAACTTACAATGCTCTCATCTTCTCTGTAAGTAGTCCACCGTCCAGGGGGTAACAGAAGTTTAGGCCTTTGTGGTTTGGGTAAAGACACTAGCATCGGGGCCAATTTTTCTGTTTTTGCCTGTAAAAATTAAACCTTTGTTATTTAAACCACGATAATAAGTTATACATCCTCCTTCTCCTGAGTGGCCAGAGTCAGAGTTGCAGGCAACCGGTGGATGCAAATGGTAAACTGGTGTTCATTGTGGTGTTCTATGGATGAGGACTATTTTCAACAGTAGATTTCTTCCGGCTGATGATGATAATGATGATGATGAGTTATAGTCACAGAATAGTTTTAGGACTAGGACTGCCTCGTTGGTCTAGTGGTCGCTAAGCACGACTGCTGAGCACGAGGTCCTGAGTTTGAATCCCGGGTCGGGCAAAGTGTTATTGGGTTTTTCCATTAGATAATTCTCAATAGCAGCACGGAGTCTGGATTTGTGCCCGGTTGATGGCAATAGCCTTGCCCCCTATTACAGGCGTGATGTTATGTTTAATGTTATGTTATGTAGTTTTAGGATATCCCCACAGAGTAAATGAATAGGAAAACGGAGCAGAAATAAAGTTTCTTAATGTGAAAATAAAGGTGTCTTTATGTGTGTAATTATATTAAACCATTAT
Organism: Abrostola triplasia; assembly: GCA_946251915.1. NCBI lineage: Eukaryota > Metazoa > Arthropoda > Insecta > Lepidoptera > Noctuidae > Abrostola > Abrostola triplasia. Next base: position 9,184,869 of record OX276440.1, on the reverse strand, counting down.
ATCTTATTATTTTTAATTAAAGGGCTATGTCGCTTTGCTATTATGTCACCCAACCATTAGATCTTAATGGTTAAAATCTTAAACATTGAGGTGCTGACATTCCATCATATTAATTAATATTTTCATCTTAGACTATAAACTTTCATATTATTACAAGGTATTAAAAATATTCTTTTAAATCGTTGGGTGTTGTCACTGCTCATGACTCAGTATACAGAAACATAATTAGGTAATTAATTACTTATTTTATTTCAAGATTATAAGTGTATAAAAGTAAAAAAAAAACTAAAATGAATACAAATATTAATTACTTTAAGGGATAAGACTTTTATTAATATTTTGTATGTGAAGTACGTCTCACGAGTTTATAGAAAACCCTAAAAAAGTTGAACTTTATAGTTACTTGATTTAATCGGATTTAACTGGTATATAAGAGTTATTTACAATGTCATATGAAAAGTAAGTAAACTTTTAAGCGTAACAAGTTACTGGCACCAAATTTGTACAATGAGAGGAGATACATATTATAGAAGATTTGAGCATTATCTATCAACGAATTTAATTGTATTTTATTACTTCTACTGATCCACTACGTTAATATTATTTGCATTTTGCCGCTTATCCAATCAGCTGATATCATATTCGCATTTCGCTCTCATTTTGAAGTTTTAACATACTAATGTCAGTGCCAATATGTCAACCCCACGTTAGACTATATACAATCTGTGCGCGTTTCATTAATATACGAATAAAAAAGTTACTAAATATACTTACTATTTTTGTATTGGTTTAACAAGCCGTTTTCAGACATTTAGTTTGATAATTCTATGTTGTACAAACTTTCTTAAATTAGACAAAATCACGCCTAGGTTGTATCCGTACTGGTGGCACGCTGGCCTAACACAGGTGTGCCTATTGCTGCACCCATGGATCGAAAATGTCAAAACACAACAGGTGCGTGGCCGCCGCACTGGTGGTATGTTTAGCATTAAGCAGCGTGTGTGTTTTGCCGCAGCGAACGTTTAGACGCAGCTTTAAATAATTTTGCAAACATTTAAGGTAGAAACGATCTGCTCTCACGTAAGCAGCGCACTATGATATCTGGATGTTTAATGTTGAATGAAAATATATTCCAATCAGACACTCTTGTCGTGCAGCATTGCATCGTACAGTAAAGGTTCTATGCGTGAATAATGATAAAGTGATGTCGGACGTAAACAAATAATTATAAAATAAGCAATATCTTTATGGCTAAAATAATAATCATTATACAAAGTCCAACAAATATGTACTAGTCTTCGTAAATTATCGCCATAAATCGATAAAAGTCTCAAATATATTTTTCACTATACTAATATTATAAATGTATGAAAGTAATTCTGTCTGTTACGCCTTCACGACTAAACCGCTGGACGGATTTTAATGAAATTTGACTAGGAGATATATAGGGGGATTGAGCAGCAGCGTTCCCAGTGTATGAGAAAGCGCACCTTGTGGCGTATTCTGAGGGAGGCCTACGTCTTGCTGTGGACTGCAATTGTCTGATGTCATGTAATAAAAACCACAATCATGTTTAATACAATTATTATGAATGAATAACCTTATTTATCAATGAACTTTATAATTAGGGTTCATGAACTATTGAGTACCTAATCCCTAAACACTTTATAATCGTGGCGCAACGTAGAAATAAGAGCATATAATGGTGTTTCTACATAACATACAGCTGCATAGTAGTTACGGACCGACCGAGATTCAAAGTAAAATCATTTATAATAGGCAAACCTGTAATATCAATTTCATTCGCTTTTTCGTACAAATATCTTTAGTAGGGTCATCTTTAGACAACTCTGACACTAATTCGGAGTAATATCCTCTCTTAGGAATGTTATCTCTTGTGGTATTGTCAAACACTAAATCGTGTTGTTGTATTTTCTTTCGTTTGCTATACATATTGTTAGTGATATTTAATTTTTGTTAATAATTAAATGCAAGTGATAAGACTAATCGTCGTATCTTGGCATGACATTTGTCACGCCAGTTTTATTATTGTTTTCAAAATTGATATTTGACATAGTAATTTACATAAATATTTAATCAACCAGTATCCGTCAAGGTCATAAACCTACTAGTAAATTCAGTCAAACTTACTTTATGCAACTATAGAATTAGTAACTTTCAAGTTATAATTTGTATCAATAAACGCAATTAGTGCAAAGGCGACGATTGAATTTTAAAAATAAGGAAATATAAATCGGGCTATTTAAAACATTTTTAATTTTCAATAAAAATATAGTAGCCTATTGCATAATAAATTATTGTATCAGAGCCTAATAGTAAATTATTAGACTAAGTAGCCAACAAATGTATCTATAAATATGTGAGCCTATTTTAAAAAAAATACCTGTAAACACCATTATTTCAAGCAAATAAACTATTCTATTCTATTCTAAATTAAAATCCTGTGGTGATCATGTATAGTCTGTTTTTTGTCTATGAGTTCTGCAATGTAATATTGTAAAGTCATTTGGCGTCTAGTGTCAATGGCGACTATGGCGGAATTAAAATCAATAATGTGCCCGTGTAATGTAATGCAAGAACGCAATGCTATTCACTTCTCAGAATTTATATTTAATTCGTTAGTTTTACGTGATTATTGTTAACACCATGTGTTTTTAACAAGCATGGTTATACCTGTGTTTGTATGTCGAATTTGTGTCCTGCGTTGTCAAAAATATCTATCTTGATCTTGCATTCTCGTTATCCTCCTGCATTGATGTCGGGTTTCTGATTGTTATTTATTGCATCGACTTGGGTTTCTGTTGTTAAATGGTTTGGTTTATTGTCGTTATATATTTGTAAGCATGGGTCAGTGCGTCGGTAGGTCATCTTAGGGGTGGAGTTTCTAACTATAAAGGAAAATGTAAATCCATGAACCGCAATTTTACGGAAAATAGGGAGCAATTATTGAGATTTGAGCCTAAGTCATACAGCGAGGCTAAATAGTAACTGCAGTTATTTATGTAATGTATATAGGGATGTAAAGAAGGCAAGTAATGATTTTTTTGGATTAGAGCTTGCAGCTTGCTTTGGGGCACTCACTCGTGGCGTTTACCACTCCGTGGTCAATGATACTTATTTAGTGTCATATGCCCTGTTGTTTCGAGAACAAGACTGGTTGAGTAGGTTGTTTGACTAGTCTGAAACAGTTGTTCTAATCTAAAATGTATGTTGGATTGAGGATCAAACATTAAAATGTCGATTTTGCTGACTGAATTAAATAGTGGCTCAAGACAAAGTTGATTTAAATTGGTTGCAATGGTGTCTACAAGATCTTTTGGTCATAAATGAAGCTATGATTTAAATGATTTGCTAGATTTCCTTCCAATTCAAATTGAAGTAGTATATTGTGATGATTATGTTTTAGCGAGTATGTATAATATATAGTTTACAAACAAAATGTAAACATGTTTTTGGTTTAACCCTTAACCGCCTGACCCCTATATCAGTTACGTAACCACCTGCACGCGGTCACAGTGACTGCATCGGATACACATGAGTTTTCTTAGGATGTTAAGGTTTTATTATAAGAATAAATTAATAATAGTCTTTAATATATTGCTTGCTTAGTATTAAAGTGACTGAATTTAAAAAACTAGTTTTTTGGCAAATCGCAGAAAACATTTTGCAATTAGGACTTTGGTTGTTCATTTGGACATAAATGTTACAAGATGTTAGTTGCATTGTTATTTTTTTTTTTTTATGATAGAATATGAACCACATATTTGACTGAAACTTAAATTTCAATTGAATACTATTTATTTTGTTTATTGTAGGCTGTCCAAATTAATTTTGTAGAATTAGGTCTATATAATACTAAGTAGCAGTTAGTCTGCTAAAATGATAAAGACTTAATTAATTTTTTTAAGTTGGTTATTGTGTAGTTTTTCGTGTCTCAGGCAGGTCTTGTTGAAGTGTTTGTATCTTCCCTTTGTGTGGATTAAAGGTTTATACTCAATACGCAATGACTGAATTATTTATTTGTACTGTTTGAAAAAATCTATATTTGAATAAAATTCGTTACAACCAAATTGAATATTGTTAAAACACTCAAGCGTCGAGAGAGCCGATCTGTATCGAAGTGAAGTTGCACTCGTTCGCCCTACCACAGCTACGTTCACGCCGCGCGCCAGTCGTTCCGTCGTTTCAGTTTTCGCCGCCGCTCGCTAGATGGCGTTAGTCGTAAACATGCCCCCGGCCTTGGAAGCAGCTGGTTTCAAAGGGGCTAAAATCTCACAGGTTTTGATCGTCCCCGATATCATACAGGAGTGGGCATATTTTTGGGAATGCCCTCCGGATAATACCCCTTGCAGTTTTGATGCTTGCAACTCGTGAAATGTCATCTTTGCCAGCAAATGTTTCCAGCACTCGTCCTAGACGCCACTTCAAAGGCGGTAAATTATCCTCCTTTATTAATACTAGTGTATGTGGAGTTATATTGTCCTGATGATATTGCCATTTGGTCCTCTTTTGAAGCTCAGATATATATTCCTTTGACCACCTGCTCCAGAAGTTCTGTCGCATCTGCTCTACACGGTCGTATCGAGGGAGGCGCTGTGTTGCTGTAGTTGTGAGGTCTCTGCTGGCAGGTGCAGTGAGTGGTCGGCCAACCAGGAAATGAGCAGGACTAAGTGGAAGGAGATCGTTAGGGTCTGTGGACATAGGTGAAATTGGTCGGGAGTTGAGGACGGCTTCAATTTGTGCTAACACCGTACTTAACTCCTCATAAGTTAAATGTGCATTACCAATTATGCGAGTTAAATGAAACTTGCAAGACCTGACGCCTGCCTCCCACAAACCACCAAAGTGAGGCGTGTATGGCGGTATAAATATGAACTTAATTGAATTATTAGCTGAAAAATCTAAAATATTATCTTGCGAGTTATCTAAAAATTTTGAAAATTCCTTTAAAGCTCCCACAAAGGTCTTTCCGTTATCAGAGTAAATCTCTAAGGGTTTACCACGACGAGAGATGAACCTTTTCAGTGCCAGTAAATATGCTTCAGTAGTGAGATTTGTGACCAATTCCAAATGTATTGCTCTTGTGGTAAAACAAACAAAAAGACAAATATAACACTTAATTAACTTTGCCCCCCTACCTGCACGATTTAACATGAACAATGGCCCAGCATAATCAACACCACACCTAAGAAATGGATATCCTGGTTCAACTCTTTCTAACGGTAAGTTACCCATTTTAACCTTTAAAGGTTTAGCCTTCATACGTACGCATTTCACACAGGTATGCACTACTTGTTTAGCCAAGTTGCGTCCTCTAATAGGCCACCAAGTTTCTCTGATTGTTGCTAGTAACAACTGAGGACCTGCGTGTAATAACATCTTATGCTGAAACTGAAAAATTAGACGAGTAAATGTATGCTTTGCACACAATAACATTGGATGTTTTTTGTCGTATGAAAACGATTCAGAATAGGTAAGTCTACCTCCTACTCTAATTATATTGTGTTCATCAAAAAATATATTCAAACTAGAAATATGACGAGGATAGTTTGATGAGCGATTATTTTTTAAGTTATCATAAATTTCTGAAAATGACTGTTGCTGTGAAATTCTTGTTAAAGCCCTAGTTGCATAATCTAATTCATCCACTGAGAGGCAATCTGTGATGCGTTGTGCCTTTGCTTTATCACGACAGTTGTTAATAAAACGTAAGATGTATGCTACTACGCGTCTCATCCGATTAAAACAAGAAAACCGTTCAAATGGAAATGAACCTTGATTTATTTGACTTACCAATGTTGTTTTATTATTTTTCAATTCCGGTAAATCATCAAGATTTAATTTACTACTGTATATATCGTGTGCGCAGTCCGTACTAAGAGTATGTAAGAATGAAGGTCCTCGCCACCATATATCACATGATATAAGTACATCTAAATGCACTCCGCGCGATAACAAATCAGCCGGGTTTTGTTTGCCAGCCACATGAAGCCACTGTTTATCACCTATCAATTCATTTACTTCCACAACACGGTTCTGAACAAACGATTTTAATAAATTAGGCGACGTCTTGAGCCAGCCTAATACTATAGTCGAATCTGACCAAAAGTAAACGTTATCGAACGATAATCTTAATGATTTAATTATTTTGACGTATAATCTCGCACCCAATACAGCGCCACACAGTTCTAATCGCGGTATACTAACCGGTTTCACAGGTGCTACCTTACTCTTCGCACACAACAAATTAACTGTTAGCGACGTATCGCTATAAGTACGTAAGTATGCACAGGCACCGTATGCGTCTTGTGAGGCGTCAGAAAAAATGTGTAACTCAGTTTTGTGTGTATTATCTCCTATTACGTAACGGGGAATGCGTAAATGTTGTAAATGTTTCAACTTACTTAAGAAATTCTCCCATGTTACTAATATAGTTTTAGGCACTGGATCATCCCAACCTATTTTTGCTAACCATAGCCTTTGTAATATTATCTTAGCGATAATGACAACAGGTGTGAGCAGACCCAATGGGTCGTATATTTGCGCAATAATTGAAAGAATAGTACGCTTAGTAGTGTTAGTCACATATAGATCACATTTTGTACTAAAATGTAATTCATCAGAATGATGGAACCACCCTAACCCTAAAGTTTTAACTTGACAATCGTCACCAAGTGTCAATTCCTTCGACGGAAGATTAGATTGTGATGTTGCTAAGTTGAATATCCATTTTCTTAGTGAGAAACAGCCCGACTCAAGTACCCTAGAAACACTACTACATATTTCCATTAATCTGTGTTGATCCTGATGCCCTGTAATCAGGTCATCCACGTAAAAGTCCTCGTTAATGACCCTCGCGATGACGTCATCGTTACATTCTAACGCTAGTTGCTTTATGCATCGATTACTAAGATAAGGAGCGGAAGCTGTCCCATACGTGACTGTATTCAGTTGGAACATACCGAGAGGTTCGGATGGATCTTCCCTCCAAAGAATCAGCTGTAAATTTCTTTGATCAGGTTGAACTAATATCTGCCGGAACATTTTCTCTATATCCGCACATGCAACATATTTAAACTGTCTAAATCGAAGTAAGATGGCAAATATATCATTCTGTAATGTGGGCCCTATATGTTGAATATCGTTTAACGATTTGCCTGACGATGATTTCGCGCTCGCATCGAATACCACCCTTAACTTAGTAGTAGAACTATGTGCTCTGTAAACGCCATGATGAGGCAAAAAATAGCAAGGCGACGAATATTCGTGTATGCGACTCATGTGACCTAAACTTAAATATTCTTTCATAAAATCAATGTACATTTGTCTATAGACCGGCGTGCTACGGAGTAACTTACGTTCAAGCGTAAGAAACCGGTTCTCGGCCATAGTATATGTGTTATGTAGTGCATTAGCTGTCTCTTTCAATGGAATGCGCACGGAAAAACGGCCTTTGTCACCGCGTAATGTCGTTTGTGTGAATAAATTTTCGCATGCACTTTCCTCTTTGGTGAGATTATTATGACTTGAAGTAATTTCTTCAAGTTCCCAAAAACGTTTAAGCTCCGCATCCAATGTCTGTGTGTGATTACATTGAGTTCGGTTAATGTGTGAAGCTTGTTTATGAACTGATCCCGATATAATCCAACCAAGTTTTGTATTTTGCAAATAAGGACCTTTAGGTAGATGAATTAATCCCTCCTTTAACAATTCCCAAAATTTATCAGCTCCTATGAGTAGCTGTATGTCTTTAGACAGATAGAAGTCGGGGTCGGCAAGTTGAATATGTTCGGGTATCTGAATATTGTGATTAATAGCTAGTGCCGGTAATTGTGAAGTAATGCGAGGTAGGACTAGACAGTTAAAGCGTGTGTTATATGAACTAGTTTTGGATCGCAAGCGAATTTGACATGATTGTGTAGATTGGGTAATGGAATTTCCTACACCTATTACTTGAACACTAGACTGTAACAATGGAATGTCAAGAGTTTTGCATAAAGTTTCTGATATGAAACAATGCTGGCTACCGTTATCGAGAAGCGCTCGAATTGGGTGATATTTATTATCCCTGTCTGCGATCTCCACCAATGCAGTTGATAATAATACTTGATTTTGAAAGTAGTGTGTATTCGTATCATGGTTATAATCCTTATGAAGCGTGTGAAATGTATGTGTTGCGGATTGAGATGTGTTTGTGTGTGTGCTTGTACTCGGCTTGGAATGTATCGATGTTTGTGACAAGTGTGCAACAGCTGTCGATGCGCTATCGTCAGCAAATTCATTATGAATTAAGGTATTGTGCTTTCTGTTACAATGCTTGCACGGCCCATACCAACATTCGGCTATTATGTGACCGGCTCTCAAACAGTTGCGACATAAGTTTTTCTCTTCAACGAACTTTAGCTTATCCTTTGAGGTTAAGCTAAGAAAACTCTCACAAGAATAAAGGGGATGGTTTGAGCTGCATAAACTGCATTTAAAACGTTGCGAGTTGGATGATTTATTACTATGTTTGTGGGTTGTAACATGACTGTGTGATTTTATGGATGACGACTTTTTATTGTGTGTGTGATGAGTGTCTGCTGGTTGTTTACTGTGTGAAGGTTTGTAAACTGTTTCTAAATAATCTGCCCTATCTTTGAGAAACGTCAATAAATTAGACAACAACAATTTTTTATCAGAGGATGCATTCGTGACGGTTCCTTTGTGATGTTCCCATTCCCGTTCAGTAGACGAATCTAACTTAGTGACAATTATGTGGATAATTAAAGTATCCCATGTATCAGTTGGTTCGCCTAATGTTTTAAGGGCACGAATATTTCTCAACATTGTGTCGATTAATTTGCGAATTTGGGACGCTGACTCTTTACTCATTGATTGCGCAGAAAATAAAGCCTTAACGTGATTGTGTACTAGCAAACGGTTATTATTATATCTGTTCTGTAAGAGATCCCAAGCAGTCACATAATTCTCGGATGAGAATTCTAAGGCTTTAATAACATTTAATGCATCACCTGTTAGAACTGATCGCAAATAGTGAAATTTTTGAATGTTATCGATATTATTACTATTGTGAATCATAGATGAATAGGTGTCGCGAAACTCGAGCCATTGGTCGTATGAACCATCGAAATTCGGTAAAGAAATAGTGGGTAATTTGATCCCGTTAGAGTTATGACCTTGAACACTTTGATTTGATGAATTTTCCTTTAAAACACATTTACATCTAGCTACTACAGCGTAATACTGATTCTCAAAATGTTCTCTCTCCTCTAATTCTTTATCTATTTGACTACCGGACGCCATTAAATCCAATTCATCTTGAATTTCTGAAAATTTATCAAAAAGCAACTGAGACCTTTGTAATCGCTCTTGTAATTCAACCTTTTGAGTTTCTGTTACTTGTGACTCATCTAAAGATTGAACATATTTAGTGAACAATGTAAATTTGGCTTTAACAGATCCCCTTTTTTTGACAAAATCTCTAAAAATATCATCACTACTTTCTGTATCTACGAGTGAATGCCTCTTTTTGGTCATTTTGGTGATTGTGTGAAACAGAAATCAGGCCACTTACAGTTCAGATGATCGCGTAGGTACGATGCCGGTGGGTACCCCGCACTCGTCACCACTAGTAACGAACACTGCAATTTTAGACAAAAGAAACGATGTTAGCACAAATGAACACGGGATTTGGGAAGGAAAGGTTTGACTAGCCTGACCGACTGCTGTGATGCTGCTCCTGATGCTCATCCGGCTCGAAGGACCATTTTATGTGTAGTTTTTCGTGTCTCAGGCAGGTCTTGTTGAAGTGTTTGTATCTTCCGTTTGTGTGGATTAAAGGTTTATACTCAATACGCAATGACTGAATTATTTATTTGTACTGTTTGAAAAAATCTATATTTGAATAAAATTCGTTACAACCAAATTGAATATTGTTAAAACACTCAAGCGTCGAGAGAGCCGATCTGTATCGAAGTGAAGTTGCACTCGTTCGCCCTACCACAGCTACGTTCACGCCGCGCGCCAGTCGTTCCGTCGTTTCAGTTTTCGCCGCCGCTCGCTAGATGGCGTTAGTCGTAAACAGTTATTATTAAATTTAAATACTACTTGGCTGTATATGTAAGGTTTAAGTCACATTATTACGAAAACCAGAACACATTTTTGGAGTTACGATTTTTAATAAAAAACAGAGTTCAACATTAAGGAACAAGTTTGTATTAAAACTATCAAAAAATAAACAATGTTGTACTTAATAGAATGATTATTATACCGAACTTATTAAAATATAAGTTGTAGCAAATAACTAAATTAAAAGAGATCTTAACTTCTAAGCAATTAATCAATCAGTCTCATGGTATTTATTCGAAGTAGGTATATATCAGTTCACAAAAATCACTCCTTTATCCTCACTATCGCTTTTTTAAATTACAAATCTTTAAATGATTACAAGTAATATAATAAAAAAAAATAGCATACATTTCCACATACCTTCAAAATTAAGAAAAGCGAATATATTTTTTCTTATAAAGTAGGATCTCCAGTATTTTACAAAACTATGATAACTATTATAAACTAAATGTAAAAAGTTTAATCTTCTTCGGCGGCTTGAAGTAATTTTTTTTTTGAAGCATTTTAAGTTTTCCACATCTTGAGCAATAATTCTTAAAAAGAGTGCATGTTTCGTGCAGCCACTTCTGACACATAACGCACTGGATCCAATCAGATTTGGACTTCGTGTTATTATAGGTATCGAAGCATTCTACGCAAACATTTTCATCTATAGAATTAGTCTCTTCAAATTTTTTTTTTTTAGTTTTTTTCACATGTAGTCCTATGGTTTTTTTACCTTTTTCAGCATTAGGTGAGAGGTGATCTTCATTTTCTGTTTGAGCTATAAATAGCTAGTCTTTTACGTAATCCACGATCCTTGTTTACTTTTAAATAATAATCATATTCTTTATGACTGCAATCAGTCACGTCACCATCTGTTTCTTCACTTGAGTCATAGTTTTTCTTTGGTTTTCCTTTCTTATTTTTATTTTTTTGTATTTGTTCTTTGGCGTTTTTATTTGCTTTTTTTATTGTTCGTCTTTTTTTGGTAGCTTCAGTCTTGTTTATCTTAGATTCTATATGTTTCTTTTTCCTGTCTGCAATATCCCTTTTTCTTTTATTGTTTCTCTAGAATTGAGAATATCTGCCGATTGTTTAGCTCTCCTTGCTAAAGTCAGAGGAATTTGTGGTATTGGTGATGCTTCGACTAAAAATTTAGAAGGTGTTTCTTTTTCTTCGTTATCTAGAATCGGGATCGGGTTCTCTCGTCATCTGCAGCTCCCACGATTACTCCTTCCGGCTTTACACACTGTTTCATGCCTTCAAGGATCAGGAAATTCTCTGCCGCGAAGCACCACTCGCTGTAATTTTCCCGCCCGCGTAACTTGGGTACATTTATCAAGTAGTTGGCCGCCATCTTAATTCGGAATAAAATGCTTATTTCACGAATGTCCAATCAATCTTCACTAGTTTCACTATACAGTGAAAACGCGAATCCAAAAGTCTTTTAACACTCGTACCGTAACGAAATTCTTGTTAAAAAAAACTTTTTATTTTCTGGGCCCATAACCTCTAATAGAAACAACTCAATTATAGTGCAGAACAGAACTAAAAGTATTTTATTTTTAGAAACATAACACAAAGCCATCACAGATGGCAGCACATGTAACAATAGAGCACAGATAACATTTTTAGATATAAAAGTGGATGTCTATGACTTTTCTACACGTATTAGTGAATCATCACCTATATCAACAATATCAATAATCGTATCTTCTAAAATCTGAGGATCGATCAAAAGGCTGGGTGAGTTTCGGTTGAATGAAGTTGATGGCATATTGGGTGGTGTTATGTTCAGGTCTGCGACACACAAATGTTCGTTTGCAAATGTAGTTGGACAATCAATTGAAGAAATCGGAGGTATAGTTGTTTGTGTTCTGTGTTCAACTTCAACATGCTCACAAGGTTCTGCATTTTCGTTTAAAGAAGCGCTGTTGTAGTTTGATGTAGCACACAGGGTTGATCAGGATCATTGTCACTGCGATGTGCAATATCAGATATAGTAAAAACAGAATCGGGCAAAGCATTAGGATTTAGTGGATAAATCTCACTTCTTCGAAAGTCAGCAAGAGCATTTGCAGGTGTAGTAGCGCGTATCCATGCGTTGCGTATAAGGGTTCCAGCATTATAACGGCTTATCTTTTTATTTAGATTTGCGCGCATAAACTGATTAGTTTCATGGTTAAAGTATGTTTTAAATGGTCCAAACACCGCTACGTCTAAGGGTTGTAAAGCTGAGGTAGTGTGGCTGGGTAAACATAACAAAATAATATCGTTATCAGAAGCAACTTGCAGCATGTCTGGTGCGGATGAATGAGATGAGTGCCCGTCTAAAATAAGCAGAACCTTACCTTGCGGTTTCAAAGCTATGAAGTGTTCCGTAAGCCACTTATAGAAAAGATCGGTATTTATGTGAGGTGTTTAAGTAAAACAACGTGTGGCTAGTACCGTGGTTTATTGGGGACTGTCCGTCCTTGACACAACCGCCGCATCGGCGCAAGCGCACTCACACATACACTGCAGGCCAAAAGTTTAAGACCACCTTTATTAAAGTAGGAAAATAAAAAAAAACTCCAGTAAAATATTAAATGTTTAAATATCCTGTTTAATCATCCAATGTAACACTGGTTGACAAACAATATACTTTAAAATCGTAAAGAAATATTAACAATCCATGTTTAAAACCGCTATAGTTAGTTAAACTGATTTTTCATCAAAAAATCCTCCTTTACATTCTATGACTTTTTTCACAAGTCTCGGCATACGGGCAATCAATTTGTTGATGGTGTCTTGTGATATATTGCTCCAACTTTCGTATAAAGTATTCCACATTTCTTCTTGCGAGGATGGGCCACGATTACGGACGTTCCTATCAAGCTCTTCCCACAAAAGTTCAATGGGATTGAGATCCGGACTCTGAGGAGGCCATACCATGTTTTTTAACACCCCCTGTGCCTCTTTGTCATCTAAATATCCTCTGCATAATTTTGAGCTATGCTTTGGATCGTTATCCTGTTGGAAAATGAATCCATCTCCAATTAATCGCAACCCGGAAGGAATGGCATTTTGGTCTAAAATTTTCTTGTACTGTTCCTTTTTCAAAATTCCTTCAATTTTAATCAAATCACCAGTTCCTTGGCTAGAAAAGCAACCCCAAACCATAATTGAGCCACCACCATGCTTAATTGTTGGGACTACACAGTCTGGCATCATCTTTTCTTGGGCACTGCGTCGAACGTAAATTCTTCGTTTTGAACCAAATAGTTCAAACTTGGATTCGTCCAAAGAACTTTTTTAAAATCTTTTTCAGTCCAATCTCGATGGGCAAGAGCCCACTGCATCCGTTTTTTCTTGTTTTGTGGCCTTAGCAGAGGTTTTCGAACGGCGACGCGACCATACAATTTTGCATCTCTCAGTCGCCGTTTTACTGTAGTCAACGATAAAGGTTTAACTCGGGTTTTATTTACTTCAACGCGGATTTCTGGTGCTGATAAGCGTCTATTTCGCTTGCTGGTAACAACAATGAAATTATTTTCACTAGACGTCGTGGCTCTCGGTCTTCCCGAGCGTGGACGATCTTGAAAACTGCCTGTCTCCCTGTATCGAGTTATTGTGCCATGAACACAAGTCTTCGATAACTTCAGTTGTGAAGCAATCTCACGTTCAGATTTGCCTTCATTGTGTAAAACAACGATGGCAGAACGCACTTTACTGCTAATTTCGCGTGTTTTTCCCATTTTAAGATGTCTTCACTGTAGAAACCACAAGTTTAGACTAATTGAGATTGTTTGTGAACAAACTCAAGTAAACTCAGGTAATAATAAGTCGGGAACACGTGTTTTCAGAAGCTAAATAATCCTAATTGTTGACCAATGCGAAACAAAAGCAAAGTAATTAGTAATCAACACATCATAAAAATATGAATACGACTCTACCACCTGGCTCTAGCGCAGCGTTTGTCGGTGTTTGAAAACAATACATGTTTATTGTCCAATAACTTGAACATAAACAAAAGAATGTCTTCTTTAAATATTCGATATTAACAATAGAATTTGCAGATGTGCATTACTTTTATTTATCTTATGGGATTTTGTTACAATTGATAGATAATTATGTTGTTTAAGTGCGGTCTTAAACTTTTGGCCGGCAGTGTACATCACACCTTCACCCTTAATCTAAACATCTTTATATTTATACTTATACAATTAAGAACTTACATAACTAACAAAACCCAAAATATTACTTATCTCTAGGTAGCTTATTTTCTAATACATATACTTAAACAATTAATAACTTACGTAACTTACAAAAGAGAAAATATTATTTATCAGATCTTATAATTAGGTGGCTTATTTGTTCTACATGACCGGATGGGACGAGACTGGGTCGGCTCAGGAGAGGGCAAAGGAGTATGTGTTTTTGGTTCGACACAATCATCAAAATGCTCTTGTTCTCCGTCACCATCCATCGATACACATGGTTAGGCTCACCGGTTTGTAACTGTTCAAGCTGAGTTGGTGGACGTCTTCAACCGCCCCCCAATCTCCCTCGTCTGACAACGGCGCTTCATCGTCCCCTGACTGGTCCGCAGGGGTTCTCGGCCTGGCCGCTTCGCTCGTGGCCCGCACATGCGCTGCCATGTTGTTGGTATCACATCGATCTAGGGGCTGTCGAGCCCCTCTTCGCATTGGACATACTCGACGTAGATGACCTTTCTGCCTACATCTCCCGCAGATAAACCGATTGTATCTACATCCTTCACTCTGATGATTTGTGGCCCCACAAGCTGCACAGCTAATCCGCGACTCCTCAGTATTGCCCTTCCGCGTGCCCGCCGATATGTCACTCCGTACATCACGGCCTCTCCGGCCGTTTATAAAGATATGGAATAGTGAATACTTACCTTTGAAATTTTGAAGCGTTCGTCGCGTCCGCTGCGAATGTAATTCGACACACAAGCGAGAAACGTCCGTCTAGCACAACAACTCGCGCGTCACTGAGGTGGGGGGTGCATGTGGCGCGTATGTAAACAACGAATTTGCTGTTCTCTGGTAGTTGAGTTTTTAGAAACGAGGCATCTATCCCAGCGCGGCATCTATCCCGGTTTTACCCTAAAGATAGTGTAACGATAAATTTATTTTTGTTTTGCCCTCCGCAATTGTCTGAATATAGTATTAGATTGATGCCTTCCTCATTAGTGGAGTCGATACAAAGTTGTTCGAAATAATGGAGTAGACAAGAGCCTATTTCATTAGCACCTCTTTTGGCATCGGTTTCATTCCAAAAATAACAATGCACGTTACTGTATGATTCCTGAATTTTGCCTTCTACTTTTTTGTTTAAGGAGGCTACAGTGAAATTAGTATTACAATAGTAAGTAGTAAGTACAATAGCTATTATTGAGCTTACTTTTATAATAGAAAGCTGAGGTATCCCCTTTAAGTGATTGAAGGTCAAACAAAATTACTTTATTGCTGTCATCGATTTTACGTCGGTCATCAGATTTTTCCTGTCGGCTGAGGATTTTTTCTTCTAAATGGGTGTCATATTTTTCTTGAATAACAAGTTTTTGTTCAGGCGATGAATTCTGGTATTGTAAACACGTATCGCATTGATCCTTTCTTGGGCGAAAAAATTATATATTGAATTGTGTATTAAAAACCTTATAAAATGTGCAATACTTTCCTGCTGGCTTACTTTTTTGTTTTTGAACTTCTTCAAAGTCTTTAAAGAGATCTACTATCGTTTTTCTACCGTCTATGTATTCACGGGTCGATGATTGTCGTGTGTAGTGAGAATTCTTGGAATAGAATTGATAAATTCTTTGATATCAGAAATTAGTACTTCATCTGATTTATGATTACCGGTCGTTCCTCTATAGTCAGTCTTTAAAATTCCATGTTCATCAGTCTTATGTTTAACAGTACGTATCACACGGTCGGATATGTTCAAAGTATTAGTAAAAAAGGTTTTACAAACTGATCGGATTACCAGCAACAACAAAATGGAAAGCCTTAATACAATGCCGTGGGGTCAATGCATTAGTATATTTATATCTTGGTGTTATATCAGATAAACACGACAAAATGAAAGATCGCTGATTAAGAATATCTCCAAGTTCCCAGTATGCGTCAAAAATACTTTGCCTTTGAACAGAATCAATCTTGCTAGAACATTGCAGCCTGCACTGGTCATTACATGGTGGTTTAAGTTCACGACCTTTAGTTATAATATTTTTGCTATTAATATATGTACTACTATTTTTTAATTAGTACAAATACTTAAAGGGCTTATTAGAGAAGTCTTGTTATTATATATGTAAAGTCTCAATAAATAATATTCACAAACAGCAAAGATAATAGAGTTTGTTTATATCCCAAAATGTGACTCAATTTATGGACATATTGGAGAGGCTATTCATTGTAGTATTCATTAATCATATTCTCTCACTCTCGCGTTCGCGTGCTCTCGCTCAAACTTGCCCCGCTTCCAACAGCTGTTATCGAAATTGTAGGTAACTAAAACGCATCGTTATACTTTACGATTGAAAACTAAGAAAAAGTAAAATAAACGGTTAACGGAAAAATAATAGGCACTTATTCAATTCAAACTTTTTCTTCGTACTTTAATTGGGCTTAGGACCAACGAAATTACCAACTATTTTAAAATAAATTAAGCAAACAATTAGGTAACTTAAGTAAAAAAAGAAATCAAATTAAATTAAAGCTTTAAAACTTGTAAAAAAGTAATTTCGGCGTATTTAAATAGTTTGAATCAGCTGATATTTAGGTACAATAATTTACGTATTTACATAACTTAAAAAAACTTACAGGTATTTTAACTGTCCTTCGAAATGTCCACCACCATTATCAATACAAAGACGGGCACGTTTAATTAAATTGTTTTTTAACGATAAAAGTATGTTTCGCTCACTTTTCACTACGTCAAATGCGTCCAGTATGCGCTGTTTTAATTGTTCTACACTTGTTGGCTCATGAATGTACACTCGTCGTTTCACTTCACTGCACAAAAAAAAGTCCAATGGCGTGCGATCAGGTGATCGTGGAGGCCATGCCATGGGGCCGCCTCGACCGATCCACTGACTATCGAACTCCTCCGTCAGGTATTCACGCACTGCACTATGGTAGTGCGGAGGCGCGCCGTCTTGCTGAAACCAGAGGCCTCGTAAATTGGCTATTGGAATGTCATCTAACATTGAAGAAACCATAGTCCGAAGCAAAGTTAAATAGCTTTCTCCAGTAAGACGATCTTCAATGAAATAAAGGCCAACGATGTTGTCGTTCAGGATTCCTGCCCAGACATTAACAGAAAACCTGTGTTGGAAAGAGTTTTCCCTTGTTAACATTGGATTGCGTATTGACCACCAGTGTTCATTATGTTGATTGAACAATCCGATACGAGTAAACATGCACTCATCTGAGTATAACACATTTGTTTCAGTGTTGTTGAGTATCCACCTGCAGAACGCCATCCTTGGTTCATTATCCACTGTGGTTAATTCTTGACCCTTTCTGTAGTAGTATGTGTGAAATCCATATGAACTAATGATCTTCCATGCACAGTGCTGGCTGATACTAAAATGACGAGCTGCGTCATTCGTACTTCGCCGGGGATCTTCTTTCAAAGTAGTCCACTACATCTTCGTACAGGTTCTGCGAATACGCCGGTCTTCCACGTCCTTGGCTATCAGCCGGTGCTTGGAATGATCCATGGTCAAGTAAACGCTGGTAAACATTTACCACAGTCCGAACGTTCGGCTGGCGAGCATTTGGGTACTCATATCTGTACCTACGTACAGCGGCACTCGCGTTCTCACCAGACAAAAAGTATGCACTTATCATAGCCGTATACTCCCGAGATGAGAACTAATAAGCCATCGCGACAGTAAAAACGTAAACAAATAATTTAGGATAAAAAAGCACGCGCACACTTCCGCTAACAAATTGGCACTGACTGTGTCACGGGGTTACGTTACGGGGATCGCCGTGCTCGCGAGTTCGCGAGTTCCCGATTACATAAACAATATTTAACACATATCATTTACGGGGATTATTAAAATTAATAATAAATAGGTTTACTCACCACTTTCATTCATTATTTGCCCGATTTCTTCCCAAATATTGTCTCTCCTCAGTTGGTTATGATAATGCTGATGTTTTAGATTGTAAAGTTCTTCATATCTTTCCACTAAACTAATTAAAACATCGTCGTTCATCGTGAATAAGTATTTATGTATAGCTTAACTACGCAAACACGTCAGAACTCGAAACGTTCGGAATCCGAATGACGCATTCACTGCGGATGACGTCATCAGAATAAATTCCGGTCTCAGGCGCAAAAATGCCGATCCAGTGGACGCAGGTACCTCGAATCAATACAAAGCAACAAATCCTTTCGTTCCGTACGCTCCGATTCCGATCCAGTGGACGCGTAGCTTAAACCTTCACTGCACCGTGCGGACGCGCGGAGGGAGAGGAGGGAGAGGCAAAACAATCATTTCGAACCAATCTTCAAAGACTGTGCTGTCAAACCAACCCGATTTTGAACGATTGTACCGAGCTCCTTTTGGTCCATTTACTCGCCATTGTTCATATAGGTGTTCGGCTTTGTATACAATATATGGCGGTAAGCATTCACCTCCCGCCGTAATTGCGAACATGACGGAAATAGCACCTTTGGAATAGTTTAAAACTCTTTCAGGGTATTTACGCCTCTTCGAAATAGACATTTTTGCGAACCGGGATTATCACTTAAATTTGTCTCATCATAATTCATTATATTTTCTTTGTGTATGCCATCTAGAGACCTTTCCAAATTGTTAAAATAGTTGACCATCTCGTCAGGAGTTTTTTCGGCCCTGCTTCTTTTAATATTTTGTACTGTTCGTTGTGCAAGTTCATTCTTATGCCGTTTTAAGAATGAATATGACCACTTCTTACCTGGTAGTTTATTATTAAAAACTGCCGTTCTCCCGTTCTCTGTTAAATATTCATGCACGACAATTCTCAAATCTAGCAAACTAAGAGGACTGACTTATTCACCAGCTGCAATGAGCACTTTTATTATATTTTTTTCCTCGTCAGCTGTAAGTCGTGTAGGACAACCTGGAGTCAGAGGGTGTTTACCATGCATTTTGTCTAAAAGGGTTTGCCTTGGAATTCCAAAGGTTTTTTCTGCTTCATATTACGATATTTTTTTTTCTCTTAGTAATCCTACAGCAACATCTATCATTTCTTGATTATATTTTGGGGTATAGTTTCTTTTCGTTTTCTTTTTTACTATCTTAATTTTCGGTTTTCCCATTATGATTGTGACTGTAACGAAAATAAAATAGAAAACACTACAATAAAACTTGGAAACAAATGTAAAAAACATATCAATAGGAACATAAACTTCAAAGTGACAGCTTTAAATACACAACTTATTGCAAGACAGAAATTTGTCTGAAAGAGGGTTTAAAATAGATCCTAATACAATAAAATGTTCAGCCTTACCTGCAGTCTAAAATGGGCACCAATCAAAGTTTTGTCCGTGTTAGAAAAAAGACACTCGTTGTTGTAACCGAAAAATCGCATCTGAAGTGAAGTGAAGTTAGCTGCGTTTTGAACACAAAATTGTTGCCAGGAATAAAAAATGTTTAGCGTTTGGTAGTTTTAGGCATAGGTAGAAATACAAATATTTTGTAAATTTTAACTTCTTCTGAAACAGGCGAAGTTAGGGTTCACAGGTGAAGTTAGGGGTTTTTACGGTTCTAAGAGTTTGTCACAGATGGCGTTGAATTAAAGATCACGGTGTCACTAACTCATTTATGACTAATTTTGAATTCGGTCACTTTAACCCTTTCAGACCTGAATTATTTTTTTTTCTCTAATCGATTTAAGAAAATTCCTATAACTAGTCTAAGATATGGGGACCTAAGGAAAAATAAATAAAAAAATCCTGGTTGACAGTTTTTCAAGAAAATCAGGGTTTTCTATTTGTGTACAAGTGTACACATCCGTCCCATGTAATGATAATATTAGCCTATAGGGATTTTTATATTAAATGATAAAAAACATTTATTTTGAAATTATTTATTAGGAAATATAAAGAAAAATTATAAAAATAACGAAATATTATGTTATTCTCTTTAACAAAAAAAAAACTTAGGTTTCTTCTTTGGGTGGGTTGAATAATTGCACATAAATCAATGTCTAAATTATAAAATCAAATGGTAAATTGCTTCTTAGCATTTCAAACATAAGCGTGTTCGCTTATGTATGGAATGCTAAGAAGCAATTTTTATCCTTATTTAGGCATAAATGAACTTTGCATTTTATGCATTTGATCCGGCTTCTACCCTTGCATCCCACCATTTTACAGCGTGTGTAGGAAAATGCCCAAAACCATCTCGAGCTATTTCAGATACTGGGCGTACCTCTCCTGGTCTTCTAGGTATAATCTGCGGAGCTGGGCTACTGCTACTTGGACGGCCTCTTTTATTTATAGACATTTTGTTTTGCAACACCAGGCATTCAGCCACCTGACGACGAAACTGAAGCAATGTGAGCTGTTTCTTTTTCGGTATGCCTAGCAAGTCGTTGTCAATTTGGTATTCTCGATATGCTTGAACGACTGCTAAATCTGATGCATGAAATATCATACGGAGAGTCCATTTTTTTGATTTTATAAACGTCCTGTAGTAACTCATGAGCTGATCTAACAAGTCTACTCCTCCCATCGCATGATTATACTTCTTAACAACTTCAGGACGTTCGACTTCAATAAATTGCTTATCTTTTTTACACCATCTCCTCACTATATCTTTTTCACCGATTCCAACAAAATTAGAAGCTAGATGTGTAATTCTGTTATCTAACCATTTGACCACAGTTACGTCTTCGTCATAGCTAGTCACCTCCTGGGCAAAGCCGCGAGGTTTTTTGCTCATTTCTCTGTCGCAAAGTAACGATGGGCTTGCAAATCTATTGATACGAGCTGTGCATGCAGTCATGATTCCCCTTTGTTTTAGAATTTGTAGCAGATGATACGAAGAAAAATAATTGTCGAAGTATAGTTCGTGACTCTTACTTTCTCCAATTCTCTTTGTAAGATGAAGAACAACTGATGCACCGTATCCAATTTTTTTTGTCAAATTATTATCTAATTCTGGACTAGAGCTCTGATAAAGTATAAAATCGAACGCTTGACCATGTTTACCACATAAAAAAAAGATTTTTAGACCCCATGGACAAGGTTTGCCTTTTATATACTGTTTGGCAACATGTTTTCCGGTAAAAGGAACTATCTGTTCGTCAACGCAAAGTTCTTTCTCAAGCGGTAATTCTAAACACCGCTTTCTAACAGCATCAAAAATTGGTCGCACTTTGTAAAATGCATCTTTAGAATCACCTGGTATATGTGTGTTGTCAACAAGATGTAAATTATTACGCAGTTCAAAAAATCGGTCTCTTGCCATATTTTCTGAGAACAAGGGAATACTGATGTTTGTTTCCCAGTACATTTTCAAACAAGGATAATGAAATATACCTGTGGCCAAATGTAATCCAAACAAAATCTCTAGTTCTTTTTCAGTAGTAGGCTTAAACCTAGGTCTATTTGAATGTGTTGCGTATAGGTTAGTCATTTCTGCCATAACCTGAAATAATTGTTCTGGCACGTACCTGTTATAGTAATCTACTGCTGTTTGAACTCTAGGATCAATTGTTATAGGTGGAAACCAAGCCGATGTAATTGTATTTATTATTGCCCTATGTCTCCACCTAATGTTCTGCTTAGACGTAACATTCTGTAGAATATTTTCATAGACGGAAGGCATTTCTCGTACTACGTCATTGCTGATGTTTGCGAGTTCTGGCTCCGGATTACTCATTTCAACCCACAATGAGTTAGCTACTTCATCATCATCTGAATCCGGTGGGAGTACTTCTCTTTGGTTGCGGTTGATGACATCTGCACCCAATCGGACAGAGCGCAGTTCCCGTTCAGACGCAACTTCAACTGGTTCTTCAGAAGATAACAGCAAATCAGAAAGATTTCCGTCTTCTAGTGCTCTTAAAACGTCGCGTGAAAACATAATTTGGTACTTTAATATCTGAAAATAGTATTAACACAATTTGTAACATCAAAAATAACAAAATTGCACAGTTGAATAACAATTATAACTTATTTTTAAAGTACCTACGAAGTACGTGAACAAATCGGTAAAATATCGTATACGCCTGATGTGTACATTTGTGTACAAATATAAAAATCGTGAAAGTTTGTACAAAAATAAACTAAATCTAACAACATATATGTTACATATGGCCACAATAGTATAACATATCGACTCATAATTTTTCTATTACATATATTTCGATATTTTCTACTTTTTAGAAATAAAATAATGAGCTTACCTGCACGTTTCGAACTTCGGTCGGCCACTGGTCATAACTTGTCAAAAAAAATGCCAAGATACGCTAACAGATGGCGTTGGCAGTGTTGATTTTGGTAGTTTATTATGTGAACAAATGAACACAACCGATTTCAGTTACAAATATTGCGAAAAAGATACTTAAATTATTTTTTATATTATATGTGTACATTTGTGTACGCCAGGTCTGAAAGGGAGAATCTAATAATATTCTAAATAATAAATAACAACAACATCACGCCTGTATTCCCCGAAGGGGTAGGCAGAGGTGCACATATAGTACACCCACATTTCGCCAGTTATGTTTTAGGTCCCCGGCAGTTTTTAATAATATTCTAATGACATTAAAAAAATAAAGAACTAAAAAAATCAAAACTTCGAAAAAATTGCAAGGGATAAAGTTTTACAATTTTTCACGACAATTTTTGCACATTTTGTTAGAACATTCCACACAGATTGGTTTTTTTACAAATAAAACACAGATGAAATGTTTTTCGTTTCTTCTTGGGATCGCAAGTTTTTATTTTTATTTTATTTTATTTTATTTGGGAAACAAACAGATACTATATAATATACAATTACAGTTACAAATAAATAATACATAATCCAAAACAGTTTCCACACTTAAACAATACATTCGCGCCAAAAACAATGTTTAAACACAACAACACGTTTTGCGTGTTTCAAGATGAAGAGCTCCAGAAACAGTAGGCAATTCGTCTTCTATTTTTATGATCCGGCGAACGGAAGTTTTGATGTCACGAGGAGTGTGCTCGTTCTTTTCTGGACGTTTCATGTGTGGCCTAGTCAGTTCTTCTGCTAGCTGATCCATAAATTTAAGGTATTTTTGCAAGCTCATGACGTAAGCATTGGAAGCTGATGTATCTAACAGCCGATAAAAATGCACAAAGGCCATCTTTGCGTTCGTCGCGCCATGGTATAGTTCGAACACCTTTGATCCAGTAAATCAACGCCAATTTTCGTGTCATTGTAGTATAATATTATTTCGGGCTTTTTGGTATTATCATCTACGTTTGCTGTATGGTGCATGCTGAAAATTAACACCACAGCACTGTTTTTTCTCGGCACAAAAGATGTTAAAGTAATATTTTTACTAAAACCGAAAAGCGAGGTTCCAATTTCTCGTCGCCGATTTGCTTTGAATTCTGGCGGAATTTCCTTTTTTTTTTAAGGTACTTTTGGCATTTTCCTTCAGAATTTTCTGTATGATTGAAAAAGTAAATCCACTTCTCTTCTACAGATTTTTTGGCCTTCCACTTTTCCGTGTCAACCGTAGCCTCCAAAAAGTTTTTCAGATAATTATATTGTTGAAAGCAGCTGTCGCCCAAAATCTCCACACCATTTTCATTCAGGTATAAAATAGTGTTTTCAACTGCTCTGGATTCTGGGATTTCAGATAGCATCATCCAATCAAACACTTTATATTTATCAAATGATATGGACCACTTTTGCAGATACTCAAAAGCTGTATTATAAAAAGCCACTATCTCCTCCTCAAACATCGTGATCAATGTCATTATTTCAAGTGAATGATTCTAATTTTTTTATTTGTTTAATTGTATTTTAGTTTGCATGCCTATAAAATTGGCAGACTTCCTCTCTGTCAGTGAATTTTGTGTTTCCTGTAATATCTGCTTTATTTCAATTATTGACACTTTTTTCTTCTCAACGCTTTTTATATTTTTTTGAAATAAATTGAGATTGGACTGTATAACTTACTAGCCGAGTATATGCCGCTGTAGATGGATCTGAGGGTATACGCTACGTCCATAGGGTTCCGATGTGTACACGGCAACTCCTTGTCAATGTTGCCTACATGTCTGGGGCGGCAGTATTTCAGTTGTTGTCGTGAGGACCGAGTCCTTCTGATGGTCGAAGTTTGCTACGACCCACGTTGTCTTTCCACAACCCGGTACTCCGTTGACCCAAGTGATCTTTGGGGACTCCCATGATCCAAGTGCATCTCCCTGACTCCCTTTCATGAAGGTTTCCGCTCTCTCCTTGATCCTTTCTTCGAGCATGACCTTTGTGCACTTGGCTACCACGACTATCGGGTCTTCCGGAGGGTTCTTGTACCTTGCACGTCCCTCTTCTTCCTTGTCTCCATCCTCGTCTGCCTCCACTATGCCCGCGGTTGCGCTGTAGGCTGCCATACACTGGTATGTGACTTCTCCGCAGATTGTTGTTGCGGTGTCATTGTTGTATATGGCTGCTTTCTCCGCTTCTAGCATCTCTTTCAACGATTCCATGTTCCCTTGAAGGTACATCTGCATGATGGCTTTGCAGTTTTGCAGCTTGACCTGCTTAGTAGCCTCTATGATGGCTAGGTACTCATGGAACGCGTTTAGGAGGTGGTGCCGGGTGCTACTGGCTGGAGAGAGGACTTGTGGGGCCACATGTCCTTTTTCGGCTTCACTGGGGAGCATGATGGACTTCTGTTCTGGCCTCTTCGTTGTTGTTTTACCCCAGTTTAAGTTGCTCTGTGTCGTTTTCCTTTTCAGAGTCGCCGGTGCAGCTTTAACTACCGCGCTGAAAGCAGACGTTAAGGCTCTCAGCTTGCTGCGTGCAACGCCGCCGGCGGCGGTGACGGTGCCGGCAGAGACGACTCTAACGGCGGGCAATTTGAAATGTCTTGCCGTTCTATTTGGAGCTTGATCGTTGGGTGTTTTAATTTCATATGTCTATTAAAATTACCGACAGACTTATTTGGAATTGCCATTACTTGCCCACAATATCCACATTTAGCTTTATTATTGTCTATTTCACTAAAGTGATTCCATATAGCACTTCTCTTTTTAATAGGAGCCATTTTATAGCTTAGGTATTAGTTAACAGTATATTTTAAAGTTATTTACAACCCTAATTACAACACCATTTCACATTTACATCACAGAATATACTTATTCAATTCCGTAAACTTTACGTGCACTTAACTAATTAATTTAGAAAAACTAAGTTTTTACTTGCGCAAAGGTCAACTAAAAAAACGTAAACAAACGATGCGACAAGTGCGCGCAATATTCGTCATCAAATTTATTTTGTATCTCTTTTACTCGTACGCAAAGCAAGAAAAGATAGTCAACTCGACGCAAGCCGATAGCACCCGAAGCGCCCCGACAGAACACGACGTGTTCTTTCGTTCGCGTCAGTTCGCGATGTTTCGGATCAGCCGATGCATGAGTGAGAGAGTTCGTGTATAGCCGCGTTCCAAATGAGGCAAATTGACAGAGATCCGAAAGAGCAGAATGAATGATACAGATACACTATTTGTATAGTTTCGAGATACGTTTCAATGCATCAGATTGAAGAAACGACTAACTGAGTCGACTCAGTAAAGAGTTACACACGACTATTGGTTTAGCAAAGGAGATAAAGTGATGTAGCCAATCTACGAATAAATTTTCGTTGATCCAATCTGAATTACTGACAGCAGCAATCATATCAGCGTTGCTTCCCCGCATCAACTGATCATTCATGCGTTTTCTTTTAATGGAGGAACATACTTTCCAGAAGCACTGAACGCACAAACAACTGTTGTCGTTGAACCCCTTTCGCCACTGGTCGCCATCCCAACTTGTTTCTGGCCTTTAGGGGCTAATATTATATTACAAAATATTTTGTTGAACATTAGAGATACCAGTCTCATCAACATTATATAAATGATTCGCGTCAAAGTGTTGAGTTCTAAGCAGAGTTTCTAGATTTTCAAAAAACAATTTTACTTCTTTTTCATTAAATGCATTAATTCTGTTTAAAGAAGTGGGCTCAGGTTTTCTTAGTGAAATATTTAGGTGTCTTCTTATAAAATTATAATACCAGTCTTTACCTGCTATTTGTGATGTCCTATTAAACTTATGCTTGAGTTTATTTTCTTCAGCAAATTTATAAGCAATTTTTCGCACCATTTCTATAGTCAATCCATAAAAAGCTGGCTACATTTGATGATGTGTTCTCCCAGATGTTTTTCTTGGGTAACAGAGAATGTGTTTCTTCCGCATTTTGGCTGTTCTACGACTTCTTTCGTTAGATGGTCAAATATGGTGGTTTTGGGCACAGAATAAGCAATCGCTGCTTTACCCAGTGATAATTATAATACATGTAATAGTAATAATAAACTGAACTCACTAATGTCATGCACAAGTGTACTGATTTCTTCGTCAAATACGACTTGATCATAAATCAAAGTCATCTCATCTTCGTCATTGCTGTCTTCCATCTTGCAGGGTTCAATTGTTAGATTAAATCGCTTACACGTTCAGCCATGCGAGCAGAGAGTATGATACCTACACCTTGGCAGGCTCTGCGAGTACTAGGTACCCCAGACCAATACGCCGCGCCGTGTAGGTCCCTTGTTTGGTGGTGTCACACCCTTTCCGCTTCGTCTCATTCACACAAAGAACATCAATTCGTCTTTCATCCATCATCTGATATACTTCATCTAACTTGTCTTCCATTCCTCCTCCTACATTAAGCGTAGCAAAACGGCTTTCCGTGGGCCGCTTTTCGCCCTCGCGGGAAACGAGACGTGACGGGTGGCGGACCACGTCGCCGCTATACTGTTGATTATTAATATTTCTTCGAATCACCATGTCGTTCCCACGAGTAATAGGGATCTAACGGTCCACTCCCGCAGGGCCCTTTACGGGAGTAAGGCGGATAACAATGTGCCCTGTGACCGCCAACACATGCACCCTCCGTTAACGACCAGCTAACCCTCTGGCCACCACTGAATCCGCTGGCACGGGTCGGTTGAAACCTTAGATCGGGGTTTGTTTTCGGGTGTGCTCCCTACTGTTGGTTTGATTTTGGAGTATTCCTTCTCCTAGACAGGTTGCAAACCAATGCTAACGAGGCCCCTCTCCCGTTCAATATTAATTTATACTTAATATTCACAAATTATGTAGACATGAGATATCGATTAATATTATATATAGGATTTGCTATATATCCATTCTCTCCCTCAGCGTGAACAATAATCCACCGTTGACCTGGATTTATATTTTTTTAACGCTGCTATCAGTGCTATTTTGCCAGCACTTACTCACAGTGTAATGAGAATAAATCCAGGTTTCATCGAGGTACGTAAAGATAAACTACGATAACATGGCGCGCCCCTCCAAAATTCAAAACGTTTGAAAGTATTTGTGAAAGTATTTACAATGCACCACCAAGATTCACAACGCATGTGTGCGTAATGAGACGGCCGTCAAACAAAAACAAATCCACGGATTTGTTGCTCGACTAGTCACGCTTTAATCGCTCATTATTATTAGTAATGGCGCTGCACTGACGTATTCTATGAAAACGACACGTGCGTTGTCTTGGGCGCTCGGCAACTTATGATTAGTTGACCAACAAATCTGGTAATAAGTGAGATATTACGAGTACTGATTGCAAAAAACTATGAATTAATTTTATTGTGTTCAAATATTGAAATGTAATTTACTCTATATTTTGCATGTTTAATGTTTTCAATAAAATGAAACCTTTATAATGTATTTATAACACATTTATTTTTAGTGACTAAGACATCAAAATCATTTACAAAAATACGTAATCATAATTTATTTTTTATTATGAGAAAGTTTATAATATGTTACGAGCCAAGTGATAACAAAGGCATTATTCATACTGCCCGGGCATTAATAATAATATCCTCATTAATCACTTGGCCCACAACATTAATAAAACATAAATCAAACAAACTTAAATCTTATTGATCTCTATTGGCACTGGAACTAAAATTTTCTTCATCGCTGTCATAGAAGCTTGATGTGTCATTTTCAGAATCGGATTCTCCTACGTGAATAATAAATTCTTGCTTTTCCAGTATTTGCATTCAGTCTCCTCCACATGTCTGCAAGTGTTGGTCCACATCGTGCAATCGATCATGTCTAGACGTTCATGAAGTAATTTCATGATGGATGTGTAGTTTTGGTCTACATTTTTGTTTGCGACATAGTTTTTTAACACTCCCCAAATTTTCTCAATCGGGTTTAAGTCGGGATGATATGGAGGAAGTCTTAAAATATCGCAATTATATTTTTTTGCTTCGCCATCAACGGCGTAATTTCTAGAATTATCTTTATTTTTTAGAATGAGATCATAGAGTTCGATTTTCTTCATGTCTTCCTCGAAGTCGATGTGTTTATTCACCAGCCAATATTTCATGGCTGCTTTGTTGCTGTTGGAGGTGGGAACTTTTTCTGTAAATGTGTTATGGTAGGAGGCGTTATCCATAACAATTACGGACTTTTCTGGTAGGTTAGGTAGTAGTTGTGTTATGAACCACTTCTTGTAATTCTCATGGTTCATATTGTCGTGGTAGTCGCCTGTCTTCGAACTGGCCTTGTAAATTAAACAAGCATTGGGGACAAAACCATTTCTTCCACCAGCGTGGACTATTATGACGCGTAACCCTTTAGAAATTTTTTTCTTTGCTACAGTTCCTTGTTGAGTGCCCCATGACTTATTTTGTACATGTGTGGTATGAATGTAGCTTTCGTCAGTATAAACAATATTCCTCCCTTCTTCTCTAAATTTCTTCAATTGTTTTAAATATTTATAGCGAAGGAACTGCACATCATGTTTTTCAACAAGTGCTTGACGATTGTCTTCAGTAGTTTTCCACTCATAACCTATATCAAGAAGTATACGCCGTAATGTCTCCAAACATCCGTCAAAATTTATCTTTTCAGTAAGCACCCTTTTCAGAGCTTTTAATGTTGGATATTGTTTATACTCTCTATGAAAGTTACTGACAGTACGCCTTATTACTCCCTTGTCAAATTCATCAATGTTACGCTTTAAACGTTTGCGAGGATTTTTGTTTTTACGCGGTGAACTCATTTGTGTGCCAGTTGCATCACATTTTGCTTTTTCTTTGAGAATTCTTGTTACAGTCCTTTCACTAACCCCCACAGCTCTTGAAGTTCTCCATCTAGCGTCTGTCAAGCGCTCCACTCCATTTTCAGCCTCGTACTTCATATGTTGGTATACTGTAGCTATCACTTCTCGTGCCTAAAATATATAGAAAAGATTTTACATTAATTAATCAATAGACATAAAAGTCAATCAAAACATTACATAAACTTATTTCACAAACAAACAAAATTACCTGACTCCGCATCATTTTTTTTCTTGAATTTTCCATGACTAACTTGTTTTGCAATCAGTACTTTCGTATTACTGAGCGACGTAGAATTAATAACTTGACTGTCTCAGACCGCTGCCGGCCTGCTACTAAAGACGAATACGTACAACTACATACAAACTCCTTCGTAAGGATGTCACTACACACATTGAAACAGTAATTTGGAGGGGCGCGCCATGTTATCGTAGTTTATCTTTAACCGGTTTTTTATCAGCGCCAAGGTCATTGTTCTCTTTCTTTCGCCGCGCCGCAGGTAGCGAGCTCTCCAAGCAGCGATATCGGGCTTTTGTATTAAGACCACCCGAGCGTTCTTGCACTTTTTAAATTTGTATCCCAGTTGCTCCGTAATAATTTTCCTTAATGTTTCTTTTTGGCCTGGATAATTCAGATCTCTTTTAGCAATCTGGAGAATTTTATTTAAAGTTGGGATTTCTTTTCTGACGGTGTAAAATGAGTTAATTATATTCCTCAGAGCACAGAGGTCAAAACTGTCAAGTACAATTTTTCTAGGACATTGTTTGCGTTTTTTACCTGGTGTCAATAATTTGGGTGAACTTAATTGGGCACTAGTACTTGGACGTGGCGAAGAAAGATGCTGTGGCGAAGATAATAATAAATAATAATAATAAATTCATTTATTTAGGTAATTTTACACCCGTTGCCACATAAATCATAACAATACAAACATGAACAAAATATTAGAATTCAGAAATAATATGTAATGATTATGATAATTATTATATTAAGGAATTATAAAAGAAAAACTTGAAGCTGGTAAAGCAGCTGGCTGCGATAATTGTTTGGCTTCCTTTTTTATATTCATTAGCGTCCTCTTAGATATGCCGGTTGCGGCACAAGTTCGCTGAATAACTTTATCAACCGGATAGGTCATCCTTTTATTAGCTTTTTCTTCTTCGAAAAACTTCAATACTTTCAGGATTATGTTTCTCCCTTCACTGTGTATCACCTTTCCTTTCATTTTTGTTGACCACAACGATCCAGTCGAGGTAAAAAAAATTAACGGTAACAGGTTCAACAAAAACTTAACAAAAACAGTCCAGTAATATAACAAAACAGTGGTAACAACAAAACTTCAACAAAAAACCCAACAAGAACAGTTCAAAAATTTAAAATTCAACGGATAGTGAGACGAAAACTCGTCTGACGCGTGTCGGCAACAAGGATGCTAACCGTACTGACGCGACAGGGCGATCGCGGGAAGGTGAGCGGGGAAGCGTGCGGGGCGCCGCATTCCTGGGAGGTGCAAACTTAGGTTGGTCGAGTAGTATAATAACATTTGAGCGACTAGCCGCCGTCGTTAACATTCTGACGAGAGGAGTCAAATCTATTATATATAAAAACTTATAGGTATATTTGTAAATATATTATGTAATAATATATTAATCAGATAATTTCACGATGTCTCATCATTAGGAGATGAAATCATCAAAGCAGCTGTAGTTGGTGTGTAACATGTAGAAGTTACAGTTGAAGTCGGATGCAATGCGAGGAGGGCGGAATGGTCACGTGTAGGAGGATATTCATCCTCTAGCTAGCGGAATACCATAATCTCCGAACTCAAACTCGGGTGATGCGGGACAAGCGCTTCGTAGATTATAAAAATTACGTGAGTATGGTGAAGTATCGCGTGTAGATGATGTCGGATACACAACTTCCGGAGATGATGTAACCTCACGCTTTTTCTGTTTACGCCGACGCTGTGTCTTTTCAGCAGGTTCTTTTGATTTCCTTGCTTTACGCTGGATTGGAAGATCGCACGCTGCTGGTGAAGGATTACGCACTGGCGGTGAAGAAACATGCGCAGATGTAACTAAAGCAGATGGCATGCTTAATTGCTCGGCGACCATAGGCGAGTTGGGACGCCTAACTTCACTTGCAGGGGATACATTTGAAGATGAACCTGCTGGATTCATACGCTTTTTTTGGTTACGCCGACGCCGCGCCGTTTTATTTTAGGCTTGGCTTCTGGTGATTCTACATTACGCTGAATAATCGGTTGGGGCACAGCAGGCGTTTCAGCCGCCGCCTGGATATCAACAGGCTGAGTAGTCAAATACCTAAAGATAATTGGCAGAGTAACCATGCCCTGCATAGTAATAACACCACCTTGGGTAGTCGAACTCTGAGTTGTCATACTCTGGCTACCCTGCGTAGTCATTATCTGGCTACCCAGTGTAATTATTCTCTGACTACCCAGCGTAGCCATACCTTGGGTAGCCATACCTCGGGTGATCTTACGCTGCAGATCTTATTGCTCGTCTGCCCCGACGGCAGCAAAAATGACCTTTCAGAGTCAGGTAAATTCCATTTAAATTTCTTTGGCACGGATGAAGCGTCCACGGTGCACAGAACGATCTCTATCTTCGCCTCCCTATTGTCTATATTGCTCGTCTGCCCCGACGGCAGCAAAAACGTAAACTTAATGGTTACGGAAAATAAATAATTAATTAAATATATTTTACTAGGTATGTTGTATGTGAATAAGTCAAAAAACTTAAATACGTCACACATACCTGATTTCTATTAAAATCTTAAGAAAAAAAAGTTGAAAAAATGTAACGTCCAAACTCAGATATGAATTTAAAACTTACCCTTACGTAACCATTTTAAAATTCTTCTCTCTGTTTAGAAGACTTATGCGATGTTTCTCTTTCTATTGCGCGCATAGCACTCTGTAAGAACGCAGTCTTTGACAAAAGCTCGAATAACCCCTTCTAAAAAAATGTGCATAAATGTTGGTATTTTTAACAATTTTCTCAAGCGCTTTATCGGGATACATGCTCATGAAATATTGTATGATTTGACCTTGTTTGCCGGCGCGTTCATGACCTTTCAGAGTCAGGTATATTCCATTAAAATTTCTCTGGCACGGATGAAGCGTCCACGGTGCACAGAACGATCTCTATCTTCGCCTCCCTATTGTCTATATTGCTCGTCTGTCCCGATACTGGACAAGTCACAGTTTCCTATCTTCTACGCGCATAAATCTTAAACTTGCATCCTGGAATTCCTGTGAACCTGCCCTTGGAGATACGTCGATGAAAATAAAGTTAGGTAACGTATAGCAATGTCTCGAAGCTTTGGAAAAGAAATTGCTTTTTGGCTCCAAAATTCCTCAAGATTTATTCCTGATTCGAATGTATCTTTCAAGTTCGTGTCGTGTTGCATTTCAATCACTTCTTCTTGAATTTCATCAGAGACTTCGGAAACATTGAGAATGAAAGGATTCCGAATCAGTTTCTGAAAGCTTTTGTCCCCGCAGTCAGGAAAATAGCGATTAAATTCACTTTCTAAATTTGTCAAATGAAGCATCATGTTTTTATGAATTTCTTCTTTAATATCTACACCTTGTCCGTCAATAATTTGGTTGAGCGTATCAAATGCAGAAAAGTTTTTTCTTTCGACCTTATTAATCCATAGCTCGATTTTAGCAATAAACGCCCTGATTTTATCTTCATATGCAAATATGTTGCTCATGTTTTGCAACTTCAAATTTCCTGATCCTTGCAGTTGAAGGTTCAATTTATTTATTTGCGCAAAAAAGTCGACCAAATAAGAAAAACGTATTTTATATTCGGGCTCACAGAACTGATCTAGCAACTCTTTGTTTTCCTTGTTAGTTAAGAATATTTGTACTTCCTCTCTTAGTCCGTACAACCTCGACGGCATGTTTCCTTTCGAAAGCCAACGAACTTCTGTGTGGAAAAGCAGGAACTTGTTCCTAGAGGTTACGGATGGTGTTACACCTAAGTGAGGTGTCCTAAACTGTGTTGAATAACAGACTCTGTTAATAGTAAACTTTACAGATCGTCTTCTTTTTATCATATGGTTGATGTACAACCTGGTCCAAGTCCAAGTCCTAAGGTCATACTACTCTGCTATCATTGTTGTTATAATAACATTTGAGCGACTAGCCGCCATCGTTAACATTCTGGCGAGAGGAGTCAAATCTATTATATATAAAAACTTATAGGTATATTTGTAAATATATTATATAATAATATATTAATCAGATAATTCCACGATGTCTCATCATTAGGAGATGAAATCATCGAAGCAGCTGTAGTTGGTGTGTAACATGTAGAAGTTACAGTTGAAGTCGGATGCAATTCGAGGAGGGCGGAATGGTCACGTGGAGGAGGATATTCATCCTCTAGCTAGCGGAATACCATAATCTCCGAACTCAAACTCGGGTTATGCGGGACAAGCGCTTCGTAGATTATAAAAATTACGTGAGTATGGTGAAGTATCGCGTGTAGATGATGTCGGATACACAACTTCCGGAGATGATGTAACCTCACGCTTTTTCTGTTTACGCCGACGCTGTGTCTTTTCAGCAGGTTCTTTTGATTTCCTTGCTTTACGCTGGATTGGAAGATCGCACGCTGGATTGGAAGATCGCACGCTGCCGGTGAAGGAGTACGCACTGGCGGTGAAGAAACATGCGCAGATGTAACTAAAGCAGATGGCATGCTTAATTGCTCGGCGACCATAGGCGAGTTGGGACGCCTAACTTCACTTGCAGGGGATACATTTGAAGATGGACCTGCTGGATTCATACGCTTTTTTTGGTTACGCCGACGCCGCGCCGTTTTATTTGAGGCTTGGCTTCTGGTGATTCTACATTACGCTGAATATTCGGTTGGGGCACAGCAGGCGTTTCAGCCGCCGTTTCAGCCGCCGCCTGGATATCAACAGGCTGAGTAGCCAAATACCTAAAGATAATTGGCAGAGTAACCATGCCCTGCATAGTAATAACACCACCTTGGGTAGTCGAACTCTGAGTTGTCATACTCTGGCTACCCTGCGTAGTCATTATCTGGCTACCCAGTGTAATTATTCTCTGACTACCCAGCGTAGCCATACCTAGGGTAGCCATACCTCGGCTAGCCATACCTCGGGTCATCTTACGCTGCAGATCTTATTGCTCGTCTGCCCCGACGGCAGCAAAAATGACCTTTCAGAGTCAGGTAAATTCCATTTAAATTTCTTTGGCACGGATGAAGCGTCCATGGTGCACAGAACGATCTCTATCTTCGCCTCCCTATTGTCTATATTGCTCGTCTGTCCCGATACTGGACAAGTCACAGTTTCCTATCTTCTACGCGCATAAATCTTAAACTTGCATCCTGGAATTCCTGTGAACCTGCCCTTGGAGATACGTCGATGAAAATAAAGTTAGGTAACGTATAGCAATGTCTCGAAGCTTTGAAAAAGAAATTGCGTTTTGGCTCCAAAATTCCTCAAGATTTATTCCTGATTCGAATGTATCTTTCAAGTTCGTGTCGTGTTGCATTTCAATCACTTCTTCTTGAATTTCATCAGAGACTTCGGAAACATTGAGAATGAAAGGATTCCGAATCAGTTTCTGAAAGCTTTTGTCCCCGCAGTCAGGAAAATAGCGATTAAATTCACTTTCTAAATTTGTCAAATGAAGCATCATGTTTTTATGAATTTCTTCTTTAATATCTACACCTTGTCCGTCAATAATTTGGTTGAGCGTATCAAATGCAGAAAAGTTTTTTCTTTCGACCTTATTAATCCATAGCTCGATTTTAGCAATAAACGCCCTGATTTTATCTTCATATGCAAATATGTTGCTCATGTTTTGCAACTTCAAATTTCCTGATCCTTGCAGTTGAAGGTTCAATTTATTTATTTGCGCAAAAAAGTCGACCAAATAAGAAAAACGTATTTTATATTCGGGCTCACAGAACTGATCTAGCAACTCTTTGTTTTCCTTGTTAGTTAAGAATATTTGTACTTCCTCTCTTAGTCCGTACAACCTCGACGGCATGTTTCCTTTCGAAAGCCAACGAACTTCTGTGTGGAAAAGCAGGAACTTGTTCCTAGAGGTTACGGATGGTGTTACACCTAAGTGAGGTGTCCTAAACTGTGTTGAATAACAGACTCTGTTAATAGTACACTTTACAGAACGTCTTCTTTTTATTATATGGTTGATGTACGTCCTAAGGTCATACTACTCTGCTATCATTGTTGTTATAATAACATTTGAGCGACTAGCCGCCGTCGTTAACATTCTGACGAGAGGAGTCAAATCTATTATATATAAAAACTTATAGGTATATTTGTAAATCTATATATATATAAAATTTTCGTGTCACAGTTTTCGCTCCCATACTCCTCCGAAACGGCTAGACCGATTCTCATGAAATTTTGTGAGCGTATTGAGTAGGTCCGAGAATCGGCCAACATCTATTTTTCATACCCCTTAATTCGAAATTCACGCGGACGAAGTCGCGGGCAACAGCTAGTATATTATATATATATATTAATCAGATAATTCCACGATGTCTCATCATTAGGAGATGAAATCATCGAAGCAGCTGTAGTTGGTGTGTAACATGTAGAAGTTACAGTTGATGTCGGATACAATGCGAGGAGGGCGGAATGGTCACGTGGAGGAGGGTGGAATGGTCAGGTGGAGGAGGATATTCATCCTCTAGCTAGCGGAATACCATAATCTCCGAACTCAAACTCGGGTGATGCGGGACAAGCGCTTCGTAGATTATAAAAATTACGTGAGTATGGTGAAGTATCGCGTGTAGATGATGTCGGATACACAACTTCCGGAGATGATGTAACCTCACGCTTTTTCTGTTTACGCCGACGCTGTGTCTTTTCAGCAGGTTCTTTTGATTTCCTTGCTTTACGCTGGATTGGAAGATCGCACGCTGCTGGTGAAGGATTACGCACTGGCGGTGAAGAAACATGCGCAGATGTAACTAAAGCAGATGGTATGCTTAATTGCTCGGCGACCATAGGCGGTAAGTTGGGACGCCAACTTCACTTGCAGGGGATACACTTGAAGATGGACCTGCTGGATCCATACGCTTGTTTTGGTTACGCCGACCTCGTTTTATTTGAGGCTTGGCTTCTGGTGATTCTATCTACATTACGCTGAATAATCGGTTGGGGCACAGCAGGCGTTTCAGCCGCCGCGTGGATATCACCAGGCTGAGTAGTCAAAGGCCTAAAAATAATTGGCAGAGTATCCATGCCCTGCATAGTAATAACACCACCTTGGGTAGTCAAACTCTGAATTGTCATACTCTGGCTACCCTGCGTAGTCATTATCTAGTTACCCAGTGCACTTCTCCAGAGGCTGTACGAATCTTAGCGACACGCGAAACTCCGTCTTTCCCTTTGTAGACTTGAACTACTCGTCCGAGGCGCCATTTAAACTGAGGATAATAATCTTCTTTGATGAGGACAAGCTGGTTAATATTGATGTCACTCTTGTTGACCTTCTATTTCGTCTGCGTCTGCAGCTCGCTGATGTATTCCTTCGACCATCGTTGCCAAAAGTGTTGACGCATTTGTCCAATTCTGTCGTAACGTCATCGCTGGCTGGAGCAGTGAATGGACGTCCTATCAAAAATTGCGCTGGTGTCAATGCTTGCAGGTCGTTTCTATCTACAGAAAGAGGGGTTAGCGGCCTGGAGTTTAGGACGGCCTCGACTTGTACCAATACCGTGTAAAACTCCTCAAATGTGAGATTATAATTCCCTACAACGCGTCTCAAATGATACTTGCAGGACCTCACATCTGCCTCCCACAAGCCGCCAAAATGAGGAGAGTAGTAATGCCATCTAATGCTACCTTTTCTATGATTGAGGCTGAGTTTTTTATAAGAAAATCCCCTAATTCGTTAGCTGCACCGACGGCGACGTTGATGTCTCGCAGAATATTTGTTTATTTTTTCCGGGAACGACGATTTTTTTAAGTTGAATATTGGTTTGTTTTGATAAGGTGGGTATATTGCTATCTCTTTCTTGCGCTTCTGATAACTTGTCGTAGTCGATTGGAGGGGTAACTCGACGCGGGAGAGTGCATCGGCGACGACGTTGTAGTCTGCTCACGTGACGTACATATGTCCGTTGTGAACTCGCTGATAAATAACAGCTGACGAGTGCGACGTTGAGTGTCGCTATCCGACGCGACGGTGGCTTGCGTATGGCATATGTGAGCGGCTTGTGGTCGTAAATGATAAGTTCTCTTCCCTCGAACATTTTGCGGAAATGTGTTACTGCCATGAATATTGATAATAATTCTCTGCCGAATGTGCTGTATTTTTGTTGCGTATCGGAGAATTTTTTCGAGAAATAGCCGAGCGGTATCCATTGCTTGTTTATATGTTGTTGTAGTACCGCTCCGGCGCAGGTGCTCGATGCGTCGCACATAAGGGAGATTGCGTCGTATGGAGACGAAGAGGGATGAGCGAGTAAAGCTGCGTTTTGTATGCTGGCTTTACATGACTCAAATGCTTGCAATGCTTCGGTATTCCAGTCGATTTTCGTCTTATCACTCTTCTTAGAGTTACGTAGATAAGCGTTAAGAGGAGCTTGTATGTGTGCTGCGTTTGGTACACTGTCGCGGTAAAAGTTTACCATACCGATAAATCTTCGTAAATCTTCAATTGTCTTTGGCTTCGGGTAGGTGGCGATAGCATTGACCTTGTCGAGTGGTGCTATCATTGTTGTTATAATAACATTTGAGCGACTAGCCGCTATCGTTAACATTCTGACGAGAGGAGTCAAATCTATTATATACAAAAATATATATATAGGATGTAGGATCAGGAGTGCCGAGAGGAACTTCGTCAGGGTTTCGAGTTCCCATTTTATTGGGACAAACAAGACTGTATAAGCAATTACAGTGTTTTTATTACAGTAATAATGTAACACAATATAATAACACACAATGATTGATACACAATAAAAAGTAAGGGTAATTAATATAAAGTTACAGCAGGTAAAAAAAGTAACAATACAGTTAGGCGAACAGACTTTCTATGGTCACAGTTCGGATACACAATAAAAAGTAAGGGTAATTAATATAAAGTTACAGCAGGTAAAAAAAGTAACAATACAGTTAGGCGAACAGACTTTCTATGGTCACAGTTCGTATAGTGGCTAAGCCACCCAATTGCAGTGTATCGTATCTTTAGGTGAATGAAGTGGCTTTTGGTGTTTAAGGCGAGGGTTGTCCCTGCTCTAATATCGACAATTGTGCTTATTCACGTGCCCATTGATGTGAAAATGGGCCTCGTCCGTAAACAATACATTCTCAAGGCTAGAGAATCGCTCGCAACATAGTGTCAGCCAATAACTGACGTTGAATGTAATCATTTGCTTTCATTCCTGCACAATTTGAAGCTTATATGGGTGTAGTTTGAGGTCCAGATGCAAAATCCGCCGTAAACTAGTTCTTGGTATTGCCAGAGCCGCCGAACGCTTACGCGTAGATGATTCTGGATCGTTCCGTATGAATATTTCGACCTCTCGAATGTTCTCATCACTTCTTCTTGAACGTGGCCGCCCTGTTTGTTTAATATTCGTTGTTTATCCCGTTTGCTCGAACTTCTCGATCCAAGCTTTGATCAAATTAACACTTGGACACTAACTTATACGGCGTAATTCATATTCAATTCTAAACAAGCGTCGTACAGTAACGTAGGAATCATTATTTTGTAAAATTGTTTTACACAAAAAGCACGCTGCTGTCCCGTGAAGCGCTCCATCTTGACTAAAATTGCATGAAGTGACGCATAGTTTCCCGCCACCTGCGAGCCCCTCCCTCGAACGGTTTTCAAAAAA
Source organism: Abrostola triplasia (assembly GCA_946251915.1). NCBI lineage: Eukaryota > Metazoa > Arthropoda > Insecta > Lepidoptera > Noctuidae > Abrostola > Abrostola triplasia. Next base: position 9,145,484 of record OX276440.1, on the reverse strand, counting down.
TCTAGTGTTGCTATTTGCAAAAACTTTTGGCCTACCCTGTATTAATAAGATAATTCCACGATGCCTCATCATTGGGAGATGAAATCATCGAAGCAGCTGTAGTTGGTGTGTAACATGTAGAAGTTACAGTTTATATCGGATGCCATGCGAGGAGGGCGGAATGGTCACGTGGAGGAGGGCGGAATGGTCACGTGGAGGAGGATATTCATCCTCTAGCTAGCGGAATACCATAATCTCCGAACTCAAACTCGGGTGATGTGGGACAAGCGCTTCGTAGATTATAAAAATTACGTGAGTATGGTGAAGTATCGCGTGTAGATGATGTCGGATACACAACTTCCGGAGATGATGTAACCTCACGCTTTTTCTGTTTACGCCGACGCTGTGTCTTTTCAGCAGGTTCTTTTGATTTCCTTGCTTTACGCTGGATTGGAAGATCGCACGCTGCTGGTGAAGGATTACGCACTGGCGGTGAAGAAACATGCGCAGATGTAACTAAAGCAGATGGTATGCTTAATTGCTCGGCGACCATAGGCGGTAAGTTGGGACGCCAACTTCACTTGCAGGGGATACACTTGAAGATGGACCTGCTGGATTCATACGTTTTTTTTGGTTACGCCGACGCCGCGCCGTTTTATTTGAGGCTTGGCTTCTGGTGATTCTACATTACGCTGAATATTCGGTTGGGGCACAGCAGGCGTTTCAGCCGCCGCCTGGATATCAACAGGCTGAGTAGCCAAATACCTAAAGATAATTGGCAGAGTAACCATGCCCTGCATAGTAATAACACCACCTTGGGTAGTCGAAGTCTGAGTTGTCATACTCTGGCTACCCTGCGTAGTCATTATCTGGCTACCCAGTGTAATTATTCTCTGACTACCCAGCGTAGCCATACCTAGGGTAGCCATACCTCGGCTAGCCATACCTTGGGTAGCCATACCTCGGGTGATCTTACGCTGCAGATCTTATTGCTCGTCTGCCCCGACGGCAGCAAAAATGACCTTTCAGAGTCAGGTAAATTCCATTAAAATTTCTTTGGCACGGATGAAGCGTCCACGGTGCACAGAACGATCTCTATCTTCGCCTCCCTATTGTCTATATTGCTCGTCTGCCCCGACGGCAGCAAAAACGTAAACTTAATGGTTACGGAAAATAAATAATTAATTAAATATATTTTACTTGGTATGTTGTATGTGAATAAGTCAAAAAACTTAAATAGGTCACACATACCTGATTTCTATTAAAATCTTAAGAAAAAAAAGTTGAAAAAATGTAATGTCCAAACTCAGATATGAATTTAAAACTTACCCTTACGTAACCCTTTTTAAAATTCTTCTCTCTGTTTAGAAGACTTATGCGATGTTTCTCTTTCTATTGCGCGCATAGCACTCTGTAAGAACGCTGAACAAGGTCGAATTTGATGAGGAATTAAACTCTGGTATTTTATTAAGCCGAACACAGTGCTTGATGCTCACCCAAATACAATTGAAATGATTGACCTAGTTTAGCGCCGGAAAATCTTAACACCGCCATTCAGAAACCGGCGCTCAACTAACAGCGCCATCTCTTACCCAAAGTTATAACTAATATACATATTTACTTAAACATTCCGGCCACCAAGGACATTATGGCGAATGTCTTTGACAAAAGCTCGAATAACCCCTTCTAAAAAAATGTTGGTATTTTTAACAATTTTCTCAAGCGCTTTATCGGGATACATGCTCATGAAATATTGTATGATTTGACCTTGTTTGCCGGCGCGTTCATGACCTTTCAGAGTCAGGTAAATTCCATTCAAATTTCTTTGGCACGGATGAAGCGTCCACGGTGCACAGAACGATCTCTATCTTCGCCTCCCTATTGTCTATATTGCTCGTCTGTCCCGATACTGGACAAGTCACAGTTTCCTATCTTCTACGCGCATAAATCTCAAACTTGCATCCTGGAATTCCTGTGAACCTGCCCTTGGAACCATCGGAGGTGGAAGGCTCAGCGTGTGTCGTAGCAGTCCAAGGAACATGTATGCATTGTATTTGCTATTGACATTCTGTGGAGTTTTTGAACATCGTTTATTATTAATAATTCTTCAATTGTGCCTGTTTTAGTGGATTTTACAGTTTTTTTCGTCGTAATAAGTTGTTGGTCATTATTATTTGATTTAAAGTAAGTATGGTCTTTTCTTTCCCACTGATACCAAGTGGCCAATTTATTTTTCTCGGTTTGATACGAGCCTGTGATTTCTATTTCTCGTCCTGCACATGATTTACAGTCGCTATACATGCACGAGTAATTCCCCGTATTACAAACCAATTGGTTCAAAAGGTCTGAATGCTTGTTATGTTTCAAAATACCACGTTGTTTTAGTGCAACAAACAGAAAATTAATATTACTATGTTTAATACAGGCACATGTTTCTCTAGAGTGTATATGTGGAGATAAAACAAAAATTGGTTTTTGTTTATAAAATGTAGTAAAACCATAACGACCACCTTCCTTTTTATACAGATTAATCAAACTATCGAGTAAATATCTGATTTGTTTTTTGTCCTTTTGTTTGTTTTTTGCCTGCTGTATTGGCTTACATCATCTCTCATGTAAAAATATCGTATGTCTTGAATTACTTTTATGCCAATTGTCTTCTTTTTTCCTTTAACATATCCGTTTTTCAGTCCTATTAATTTTGCAACGTATGCCTTGTTACTAGAGTTATGGATTAATTGTTTAAATAAGCGTTTGTCATAATGTTTTTTACAATGTCTATATGTATTCTTTAATGTAGAGGAACTGCAGCATATTTGGAATACTAGTTTGTTTTTTAATGATACTTTTAAAGAGAAACGGGATGGCTCAATGAAAAAGACAATAAAATATTGGAAAATTTATAAACTTTAATAATAAAAACAATGAAACATAACTAACACCAGAAATCTTATCAAAATGCACTATAATAATATCTAATGAAGTAATCAGTCACAATAATCACAGGTCAGTCTTTAGTTTGACTTTACAGTTTACTATTCTTAATTACTATTTCTTGCAGTAATCACAAATATACGAGGGTCAAACTGAAAGTTCTTAGAAAATCAAAAACTGATTACATTAGCCAGTTATTAGTTTTATTATATCTTTTCAAAATATTGTCCATTCACGTCAATACACCGCTGCATGCGATGGAACCACTGGGAAAAGCACTTTACCCACTCGTCTTTAGGGTTCTCTTCAATGGCATCGCGATACGCAGCCACCGCTTCTTCAGCATTCATAAACCGCTTTCCTTTAAGTTTTTCTTTAATTTTTGGAAATAAATAAAAATCACAAGGGGCGAGGTCGGGGCTATACGGCGGGTGACCCAGTAATTCAACGTTTGATGTCGCCAAATAGTCGATCGTTCGCTTAGCGGTGTGCGACGAGGCGTTGTCGTGGTGAAGGAGGATCCTACTGCGAGGTCGTTTCTCTCGAACTTTTTCCAAGACAAGTGGCAAACAATTGGTAGTGTACCATTCTGCAGAAACTGTTTTTTGATCCTCTAACACAATTGTTGCGAAATGACCTATCCTTCCAAAGAACGAGGCCACCATTTTTTTTCCCGCACTTCGATCTCTCTTCACTTTAGTTGGCAACCTCTCGAAAGGAAACACCCACTGAGCAGATTGTCTTTTGGTTTCAGGATCATAACAGTAAATCCAGCTTTCGTCACCTGTTAGTATGTCGAACACAGCATTTGAGTCACCTCCGTTAAATCTTTCAATCATTTTACGGCACCAATCCACACGATGGAGTTTTTGAGCCTCAGTCAAATTATGAGGTATCCATCGGGCGCAAAGCTTCCTGACTGCTAAATGTTCGTGGAGGATTTTGTGCACTTGACTCATACCGATGCCTAAGCTTGTCCGAATCTGCTGATAGGTCACTCTTTTGTAAGTCTCTATCATACGCCGCACAACACAGATGTTATCTTCAGTCGTCGCCGTAGAAGGCCGTCCTTCACGTAAATCATCAGTGAGATTAGTGCGACCACGTTTAAACTCATTAAACCAGTTGTAAACTGTCGCACGAGATGGGGCTTCATCGTGAAAGGCCAATCGTAGTCTATCATAACTTTCTTGTTGACTTAAATGACATCGAAAGTCATAAAAAATCATTGCACGAAAATTTTCTCGTGTTAAATTCATGTTGACGTGACACAGACAATTTTCAATTTGCCGCCAAATCGTAAAACAAATGACAAATTAATGAAATATATACTCAGTAATATTGGCAAAGAGTTCTATTTTCAAATTTTAGAATTATTTTTTTATTATATTGTTTATAAGTGGCCAGTTCTAAGAACTTTCAGTTTGACCCTCGTACACACCGGATTCATAACCACTACAAGCACCGTGAACCCACAATTCGCTCATTAAGCACTGTACCCATTCTTCACCCCTTTTATCCTCGCTATATTTTTCGTTACAGAAAAAACATTAGCCGTCTTCGTTAGTAGGGACAGTAGTCTCATCTCTCGTTGCTACATCGTCGGAAGAGTCTGTGTTATTTCCAGATATGGCCCAAGAATTCGGATCTGATGAGTCACTATCCGTCACATTTCTTTCTTTTGTCTTCTTTGTAATATTATTTTTTCTTGCCTTTTCCTTTTTTCTGTTTTCTTTATCAGTCATTTTAAGTTGTGCATTCTCAAGGTCTTTTTTATAAGAAGAACTTATGATTATAGCCGATCCTGCTGGCTTACGGCCAAAGTTGCTAGTCCTCTTTTTTATAGTGGGCACGGGAGAAATATGAGAGGGAGTAACAAGGGGGTAAATTTCTGTCCTAATACCTGACGGCCCTGGTTCTGTTTCATCAAAATTCTCCCATTGCAAAGAATCATCCATGGGTGAGGCGATCGTCGTTGAAATTGTTTTACGGTCTTGATCCTCTTCAAAATCTGTAGCAGCGGTCATGTAATCAGCTTGAGTAAATATATTTCGATTAAACGGATATATTCCAGTTTGTTTTAAGAAGTGTTCCATCTCTTGTGAACAAAACTCACCTCCATTATCAGTTCTCAATATTTTTATCTTGTTTCCTGTTTGATTCTCCACCAAAACACGAAATTCTTTGAAGTGCTGGAATACTTGGTTCTTTTCCTTCAAGAAATAGACATAAGTCATTCTGCTGGCATCATCTATGAACAGAAGAAAGTACTTTGCTTGACCAATTGATTTGGTCTCCATCGGTCCACATAAATCTGAGTGTATTACTTCTAGTAGTGTATCACTTCTATGATTAGCAGATGGGAAAGGGAAACGAGCCTGTTTGCCCTCACAGCACACTTCGCAGTTCTTGATTTGAATATCAGCTTTCTTATCAAAAGTAACCCCTTCCACAACACCTTCTTTCATCATTTCTAAAGATTTACTGTTTACATGTCCTAGCCTTCTATGACACATTGTCATGGCCGATAATGCACTCTCTGGCCTTTGTATTTGTAGTTTGTACACACCATTTGTTAAGTTTGCAATTCCTATAAGCTCATTAACTGGATATTAAACAAACATCCTTCTTAAATGACACTTTGTTGCCATTTGCTATCAGTTAACTAACTGATAATAAGTTTGTCGTGAGCTTCGGTATGTATAAGTTTAGGTTTACTTATTTCTTATTATTCACACATGCATGTCATCAATTTCTTCATTTTGCTCACACAATTCTTCGTTATTGTCACCGTCTCCACCCTGTTGGTTACTATCCTCAGTTTGGTCATTATTATATTCTTGTAGCAATTCTTTGAAAAATTGCAAATTTTCGTTTAAGTTCCAATCGTTACCCCAATGGCTTCTTAGCAAGGTAAGTGTATCTTTTTTTTTTGCGGCAGTTAACTTATTCGAAGTACGTATTTTAGGGATCGTTCTAAAATGTCAATTATGTGAATCCCTAATTGAGCACTGCTTCTTCTGGTTGGGGGTTGCACGGAACAATTGAAACACTGAATGAGTGTACCGAGTATATTTCGCGATAATACCCCTCGAGAGAACCGTTCATTCGGACCAGTGCGCAGTAACTGGTCCGCTCTACATTCGTCGCACACACATTCATATTTTGTCTACCTTGCATTCTGTATACCATGCATACTACATGTGTCCCTACAGTATTTTCTCTGGATTTATCATAGCACTTTTTTTTCCTGGTTTACAAACATTTTTGCTAACTCCATCATCGGATTTATAATGCCCTTGAATCAAAATATTTCCAGGTCTCTTCGAACGTTTTAAAACAAAACGTTTACACTGTTTAAATTTAAAATGCCAGTTGCTTACGGGTTTAAAAACTTCCTGTGAAGCTGTTTTCCAGTCAAGGACTCCGCAATCAGTAGCTCCCAAGGTAGTGACAGCACTGGAGTTTGAAATAATATCCAAGTATTTTTGGGGGCTATTTATTTCTTCGTGGAGCCGGACTTCCTTTTCGATCTTAGCGAATACCCTGTCAGGTGGTATGTAAGAATGTCCATCCAACTACTGGAAACACTAGTTCAATTTATTTAACATTTTGAGGAGCTTCTGTCATCCATTTAGATAACATAGCCAATATAATAGTGTTTTTGTTCTAGCCTGCACAGCCATCAGCGACAAGCCGAACTATTTGACAAGAAGAGAAGTCTGTGTTTTACAGTCGGTGATACAAGGCTGACGCAATTTCGTTAGCGGCTTTGGGAAAAATATTTTCGGTCCAACAGTAGGCAAACACGTTTGTGGGAGTTAATTTTGACGACCTGATTAGCGCAGTGGCTAAGCGATTGGACTGCTGCGCCGCGGGTTGCGGGTTCGATTCCCGCACGGGGCAAAACTTTGAGCGAACCACAGATGTTTGTCCCGAGTCTGGGTGTTAGTGTATGTGATATTTCATATTTGTAAAACGCACCCACGACACAGGAGAAATTCCTAGTGTGGGGCGACGTTTTTTTTTAAAAAAAAAAAAAAAAAAATTTGAAGAGCCCTCCACTATTGTGAAGTTAAACAAATAATTATTTCTCAGGTACTATGCGACTTGGTCAGGAAGTTTTAGCAAATTTAAATTCTTTTCGCAATCAAATGAAAACGTCTTTAGGTTAGGGTTTTCTTCTCTGACTTTTTCAAAAAATGCTTTAGCTCTCAATTTGTGTAATCTTTGAGAGATCATTAGATCGTTTCATGCTTGAGCATCATTTTGGTGACCGATTTCTGATGAAAATCTCAAACAAGTGGCACAAACGTCTGTTCTTGGAGTACCGAAGCCGAGATTGTAGTTACTATTAAATATGTGTCGAAAGTATTTAATATGTGTTTTGATTTCTTGGTCAGGTTCTATTAGGAGTTTAAAACGATAACACACACTTTTTATTGATTAAACGTTTAATTAACCTATAAAATTATAAAAAAAAACTGGTCAAATGCAAGGCGGAGGTGATAACATTTTAATTGAAAAATATTCTGTAGTCATTAAATATATATTTTACAATTCTAATAAATTATGATTTTCATGTAGAAAGCTTAACATTTCAACTGCGTCACTAACATATTTACACGTAACATATTTCTTCGGTTATTGAGAATGTAACCTGTTGTTGAAAAGACTTTCTGATCTAACTGATGTTGCCGGTACAGTCAAGTATTTAAAAGCTATTTCTTCTAAAGGATAAAGATGTTTATTAAAATTCCAAAATTCTACAACGTTATCCCAATTATGATTAATATCAGAAAAAGATGTTTCAGTGTACATTCTTAACAAATTTATTGCGGTTGCTGATGATGAATCCGAAGTAGAAGCATTAACGTTTTTTAGAAAGCTGAATAAGCTGGCACTGTTATTTTCACCACCGCTTGCCAATATTGTTTCTTCTGAATTTACAGATATTGTACTAGCTTGCATCGAATGAATTGATTTCAGCTTTGACGGCTTCTTTGGCAGCTATTTTATTTTCCAATAATCGAAAACTGTTCCGGAAAGTAGGATGCAGTATTGTAGAAATACGGCACACTGTAGGTACGCTGTTAGTATTTAAAATGTAACAAAAATAAAAAACAATCATATAAGTAATAATATGTTTATTAATTCACCGGAGAATAATCGATTAATCTCCGGTGATTTTAATCGATTACTTTTACCGGTTTATCACCGGAGATTCTCCGGTACTCACTGCTCCGGTGCAAACCTCTAACTTAAATTATCAAAATTGTCTGAACGTACTGTAACTCCAACCATCAGTTTAGTAAATTAACAGTATTATATAAAATTAATGAAACGAGGTTATTTAGCTATACTTCATTTATTATAACATTAGAAAAAAGAGGCTCGTAGAAGCAGGAGTGCGAAACATTTTATTTCTATGTTAAATTAGAACGATTTGATTTATTCCGTTCTAATACCACTGGTATTTGTTTCAATTCATATTTATTTTCTATTCCGAACGGGTACCATTGTTTAAACTAATACCAAAACAAGTTGAAGGATATAAGGTACAGTCAGTGAAAATGCTTTGTATGAAATTGTAAGACTTTTAATTAAAAAAAAGAGTATCTTAATCCAAAAAATAATATTAACTTTTAGACGTTTGTAAAAATATTAACAAACGTCTATATCAATAACTCAATAATAAAATATGTCTAATAATCAACATTATTATAGTTTTAATTCCTCCTAGTGCATGTGCATAATATCTTTGTTGCAAAAAAAACAAAACAAGAACAATTTACTTACAATCTAAAATTACAAAATATCTCAGAAATTCAACTCTTAATTTGTAAATATCAAAATTAACAATACAAAATACAAAATAGTTTATTGTGCCAAATAGAAAATTACATTACATTTAAACGTGTTTGGAGCATCCTTTTAAGCAAACAATGCCTGTATTAGAAGGCTCCGCTCTTTCACATCATTGTCGTACACTGTACTAACTTGAGTCAATACAGTGTACTGTGACCTTAAGGGTAAATATGCAATGCAAGTACATACATTTTAACCTAACCTAACCTAACATAGTTATTATTAGATAGTACATACGTATCTATTTACGTCTACCTATCTAATAATATCTACGTCAGGTAATTTTTTGACATAAACAAATCACTTTTAATCTAACAATTGAAAAATATCACAGAAAATCAACTTTTTGTATAATCATATCAGTCATTCATCATCATACCTACCTACATAGCAATAAATCATAATTTTTTTTTGCAAAATTATCCAAACATGTATTATTAACTTATAATCTAACAATTGTAAAATAACATCGAAAATCAGATTTGTATATAATATATATAATTATATATAAAGTCATCACCGAAATACATAGGCAATGAATCTACAAATTAATATGAATAATTCACTTAAAATGTCACAATAATAAAATATCACAGAAAATCAACCTTTTAGTATAATCAACTAAGTGAAGTGTAAATTATTTCTTATATTTCAACAATTAGTAGCTAAAACCTTAACTTTTCTAAGCAATGACCAACGGAGATTTTGCTATCGAGGAGTTGATCAGTTACATATGTGATCCACGAATTTTTCATGACAGTTGTCTTTGCACATCGTTTCGCGGGGGGTGCGTTTGATTCATATTGAGTAATAACCACTGTTTGTAAATCTGCGTCCTCTTTCAGCACGTTCAGAAGCTGATATAAATTGGCGTTCTTTGGCACAGCCGAGGTTAATTTATTATGCCAAGATTCTACTGCATTTGTGGTTCGATGGCTGAAAATGTTACATGTCTTCGGGTGATTGCATCTTTTGTTAGATTCAACTGTTTTCCTTTTTTCCATACATTTTTAGAATAATGAAAATAGCACCCTTCTATAACAACTGACGGAAAAACAGTTGAAATGGCGTTCATTGCGGCTAGTTCAAAATCTGTCAAAAATTTAACGGGTTCCCACCCAGGAATATTTTGTTTCAAAATTTTTAATAATTTTTTGTATGTTTCTTCTGTTTTATTGTTAAGTAATACATAAATGAGAGGAACTACGCGAGTGTGACCTTCGCCACTTCCCAGATCTCCGTGGATAGTATATAGCTGCACATAAGGCTCAGGGGTGCAATCGAATGTTCCATCACATTCAAAAAATTTTATGTCCGGAATTTTCTTTACTTGATTTGACCTGACCAAGATTATTATACGGGTATTGGTAGACTCGTCTTTATAATCGTAAAACAAAAAATCTCGAAATTGTAAAGGAACTTCTACTTCATCTACCGATTTACACTTTATTTTTTTTTACACCAGCTTCGTTGTTTCTTGCATAAAGCCGGGTCCAGACGAGTGTAACGTGTAATGTAAGATTATGTGTAATTTAATCATTTTTTGTTTGCATGCTCCCCCACTTTCATTCATGATACCTCCGATTTTAGCCCAGGCATCTTCTTTCAAATGATTTTTGTAATAATCTTTGTCGTTAGGGTTCCATATTACAGTATTTTCCCTGTAGGCGTCTATCATCAAAAGACATTTATCCTCTGACCATTCACTCATAATGACGAAGGAATAACACGCAGCGGCTAGCAACAACCTCTCCTCTTGACGTCCACGAGCGCACTGCGAGACATCTACTGAGCGTAGATATATGGCAAAGTAATAATACCCCGAACATTTTAAGACTTTTCGCTATGGCAGCGGCAGAAAGGGCTTTATTGATTAAATTGCAGGTTTGCTTAATTTTGTGTAGGTACCCCAAAAAATAAAATATTAAACAAAATATAAAAAAGTGTCAGCGGAAAACTGCAAATTAATTGATGAGGCCATTTAGTTTATACCGCTGCCATGGTGAAATGTCTTAACATGTTCGGCGTATTATTAGGTAGTTTACTCATTGTAAGTTATAATTATCGAAGTCTAATTTAAATATAAAATGTCCTCGTCGGGAAACTTGGGGATGAGGTAACACTGCAATTCATTTAAATCATTTACAGCATTTATATGTATCTTCAATGTTGGGGTAGGTAAAGACTGTTCCCTCAAAACATTTGGTATTTTTTACTCTGCGCGCAAACTTCACGGTTGGAATTTGATTATTCATAGAAAGAACCTTTCCTACAAAATGTTTAACACTTTTTTTTTTAGTGAATTTAACGATTACCCAACAATTTTCTTGGATTTCACGAGACATTTCATCGTTAATGTCTATATCGCCAAGACTTAAGGGGCATATGTTTTCTTGTTCTTCGTTTTCTTATTCTTGTAAACATGACGAAATATAATCACTATAGTTTTCTTCGTCGGAGTCGTCTGCGGCATGATAAGAAATTTCTGATGTCAAGCTTGAGTCACTGTGGTATACAGGTTTCTTTTTTCTTTTCATTTTAGATGACTGTCCTCGGGAAGTGCTGGCTTGTTTTCTTTTGTTTGATCACATTAGCCACCTCATCCAGTCTGAAACCGGGGTCAGAGGACCAGTATAGGTCTATAGACGGCAGAACATGATAACCCATTATTATTAATATGCCCAAAAAAGCTTTTAGTTCAAGCTGAGTCAATGGAGTCCATGTTTCAATATTTCGCTGCTCAGCATACAAATTGGTTTGCAAAACTAATGAGCTCGTAAACTTTGTCACTGAAAAAGTTTTCAAAAAAACGAATTAGTTTTGTTTTATTCGTGAATCGTCGCTTTGCCGATATAAGCTGCTCATCAAAAAATTGTGGTTGAGGCCGGGATGCCCACTTTTCTTTTTTCCAGACCACCTCATCAGCATCAGATTCAGAGTCGGAATCAGAGCTCGAGCTCAAGTTGTCAATCACAGGACTATCGGGAGATAAAGATCTTGTACCAGAACACCTGGGTAATACCGGAGGTTGAGGGTCGGGATTAGTTTCGGTATTCCCAGAGAAACTAGGACATAGGCTACAATTCTCATTTTGTGGTTTATCTTGTAGTGTAGCCGATTGTGGGTTGTTAGGTATTGTAACTCCATCATCTAATCCTTGCAATATACTTTCGAGTCTAGCTGTACTATATTGTTCTTCACCCTCCGATTCGTTGTCATCGTCTGATTCTTCTGGATTTTCTGGTAAGCCAAATAATTCCATCTAAAGCTTCTTCAATCTCTAAATATTTCAATAGTTTTCGACTCATCTGCAATAAAAATGCAAAAATCCATAACCCATGCCAAAGCCACCACACAAACATTTTAGTATTTTCGGTTGTACACCTTAGCACCCCTTTAGATAGATTATTTATTGTGAAATCAAATAAACAAATCAAACCAAAAAACCAGTTACGACAACACCAAAGTACCCGACAGGCAGAGGGAACATGCAACCCACCTTGAAAAAGTTACACTAGGAAAAAACGAAGCATAGAATTTGAAAAATATCCAACACATTATGGTCACAAAACCCAAATAAAACGAATAAGTAAAAAAAATATCCTATATACCTTCCGACAATAGCAGATTGCGGAGATTTTCATCGATTTCTTCCACCATTCAAAAATACTCCACTTTTCAATTACGAATGCAATTCACAGAAAAAATTCAAATAGCTGGCTGTCATTGTCTGATGTCAAATTATTGACACTTAACTATTAGTGTTGCCAATGTGAAAAAATAGACCGTGCGGAAACATTCACTGAACTTTTTACTCCAACAAACATGGTGGTAAAAGTTACCCTTTATCCCAAAAAGGAAACCCTTTTTGGGATAAAGGGTAACTTTTCTGTAAAGATAACTTTTCCAATATTTGGTCAAAACCGACATCAGACATATCATTCTCATCAATTCTGAACTTGTAGCCCTTGTTATCACAAATTTTCATAAAAGTCACTGTTAATTCGCCGTCCTCATTATCTACTTTATTAACAACAACAGCATAACGATATTTCCTGTTTCTGACAATAAACTTAACTAAAACATAATCACCATTATTATAATATGATTGCTGTTGGCCACTTGTACTAGGTTCCGCAGTATTCTCAAAATCAGTCTTAGAATTTTGAAATGGTCTTGAAAGGCCAGTTTCTGTAATGCAGTCATTATTACGTGTGATATGAGCAAGCGGGATTTCGTCTTCGGAATCGGAGTCTGTGTAGAGATCCTGGACGCGAAGTTTTGCCACTTCGTAGTTCATAACTCCTAGGTTAAAATGCTGGCATTCTTCTTCACAAGGGCAGCTTAAGCTTTTCATTATAAGTTTGGCAGTGCCTTGTGGCAACCCCAAAGAGCTTCGTGATATTATCCCCTTAATCTGATGTATTTTAAGAGTCCCATTGAAACTTTTCAATGTTTTGGAGTCTGTCATTTTTTTAATTGCATCATCGTCAACTGAAATCTCTGAATATCTGTAAATAATGTGATTGAAGGACATCTTTGACTCACAGTCTATAAAAGATTGCAAACTATCGATATCTCCTCCTGCAGCGACAACAGTATCAGCAGATCTTTTGCACGTGGCGCCAATACCATCTGCTGCACTCTTGCCATGACCACTCTCTGAAAAGTTCCAGGAGAACTTTTCTACATTTGGAACCTCCACATAAAGCCTCGACGCTAGAATATGGAACATCGTTTTATTCCGATACTGTGTAACGGGTCCGTCGCTCACAAAATGAATGCCGGTAATATGCATCGGTAAAGTTTTGAAAATAGGCTTCAAGTGTTCCCAAATAGCAGCAGGTGAGTGTGTAGTATTTTGGGAAACAGTACAATAAGATTTTATGGCATTTTTACTGTAAACAACAACAGTGTGAAGGCTCAGCTGAAGTCTAGACCTCCAAAACGATAGGCCTGTATCTCCTCATTGTACTTGGTAGAGTAATTCTCGGAAAAGTCCATAAGTATAACAACTTCATTATCATTAAGATTCGTTCGATTTGTATTGATGAAATATGTATTGTGCATCGCTGCTTCTTCTAAGTTTTTAGCATTGACACTGGAATTTTAATATGGCTGAAATAATATATTTAAATGAAAGTCACTTCGCCGTCCCCGGAGAATAAAATGATAACTGCAAAAACACAACTTTTCAGGAAAAATAAAAAACCTATTTTTGACTATAACTTGCCAAGCAATAGACGTAGAGAGATCAAAAAAAGGCTCAGTGGTAGCTAATTTTTTTACCTTTTATAATGTTTCAACATAGTTTTAATTAGGTTATCCAAACTGAAGATATTTAAAATTTTAAAAGTTAGTAGCATTTGACTGCTGTCTTAATTGACTAATATACACTTATCATTTTATTCTCGTGACTTTTAAAAAACTGTAAGTATTGCTATAGTGCATTACAATAATATTCAACGAATAATGTACGCCAAATATACGGAAAACGTAATCCATTACAATTTTATTCTCGTTAATATTGGACATGCATTATTCGGTAATAGAACCATGAACTTTTATTCTGGGGTATTAAATAAAACAATATTAAAGTAATCAACTATTACTATATTAAAAATAAACATAGTAAACATTAATAAAAATCAGTCTTCCTGATCATCTTCGTAATCATCATGTACATGGTCTTCAGAACCATCGATACAAGTGAGTGCATCGTAAAAGCCATGGTAGTACGTCGGAATTGCTTCTGTCCTACATAGACTCATCAGGTCGGCGTGTAAAGCCTTGCTTAGTGGCAGAGGTTTGTCGTAAGCTAGTTTCAATTGAGGCTCAGTAAAAGGGACTAAAGTATTGTTTGTTGTTTGCCGGGAGTTTCGCTTGCTTCTTTGCGTGATTTTTGGATGCGGATCGACACTTAGTTGAGAATAATTGGCATCAAGATCATATTTAAATCGTAAAATTGTTGGCTGTGAATGCAAAACGCTTACTTCCATTATTTTGGACCATGATATTTTCTGTCCTTCTTCATCTTTGACCCAGTTCTTGTTTTTAATCAATTCTTTTATATCTATGAACTCATTTTGCGACATTTCTTTCACACTGTACTTCTCACCATGAACTTTTGCATTCATTATAATTGCGTATATCTGTTCAGGAGTGAATACAACTTTATTTTTTAATTCACGTTCAATATTAGAGTGCATGGAGTCACCTTCGCTTTGACCATGGCCAGTTTCAAAAAATCGGTGAGTAATATTGATTTTAAGTTTCTGAGCGGCAAACATATAAAAAGCAAATATGTATCTATTTTTATTCTGGCCTCCACAACCGTCAGAGTAAAAAGAAATATTTTTTATTCCTCTTTCCGCTTCACTTAAAAGAAATTGCCATAAACAGCTTCCAATTTCTATTGCTCCTCTTTTTGCGATTGCATAGTGCCAAACATAGCAATAACCTTTAAGTCGAGTACTATCAAAGACAGTACAATTATACAGGGTGCAGTTTTGAAGATGCAAAACATTTCGGGAGGTTGTAATAAAAGTCACAAATAATCATATAAAAATACGATACTTGGTCAATAATCAATAGTACATTTTATTTTAATTTTTTAAGTTTAGCTGTTATTCAGAATAATCCTCTACGCAAACATCTTGAAACAGAATCAGGCGTTGCGAACTGTCAAGCGCATCATGCCACTCACGCACACAGCTGCGAGAGTGCATCGACCTGTACGAGGCTCCGCCCACTTATTCTACGTAATAACGAAATGTAAGCGCAATAGTTGCTTTGGGGTGGAATGTCACAAATAAAGTTCGGGCTTCACATTCAATATACCACTTTTAAGCGACAATCGGGTACAAAAAAGACACGGGATACATGTAACGTAGAAGCGCGAAGGATATACGTGTTCGTACCATCGGACGGTCGGTAGGCCTCTGGAGCTCTGGCTCGGTCGTCGGGCGCGGGTCGCGGTGCGCAACGCACACGCAGGGCCTCTCTCGGCAGCCGGCTATTCTCCGGTGTAGCAACAACGCGGACAACGTAAGTAGGTAAGCAGTACCGCGCATGCGCGCGTTTTGCGCGCGTGCTAGTCATTTTTATAAAAGAAAAGTTCATGTTGCCTCGTTAGTTACCTATCAGCTGATGAGTAAAATGTTAGGTCGAGATAAATAAACCTTACATAGCACGTAAGCAATATTCGTATCCCTGCTACACAATTGTGAATAGTTTCACATTAAATTGATTGCAAGTTAAAGACGAAACATAGCTAACCTAAAGTAATGTTTATTTATCTTGACCTTAGTTTTGCTTTATGACTGAGACCGTGACTGACACGCACAAATGTTGTTGTAGGTATGTAAGTTGTAGGACGTCGTTCGTAATCCGTGGCTGCATAGTGGACGCGCGCGCGGGTATTAGGTACATAATAATAAAGCGGCGGCATGCGACTGTAGGTAGTTGGCGGCGGCGGGCGGCGCAGTCGGCGCGCTGTAGGTAAAGTTTAAGTGATTTATCTTGCCTGAGATGTAGGTATGTTTGGCGTAGATTGATTCGGCTAACAACGTATTTACAAATTATTGTCTATGTACAAATAAAATAAATAAATTACCTACTTACGTTAATTGGAGGTATTGTTTAAAGTGTTAACACTCCAGGCTCAGTCTAGCACGACGTGGCTGATGATCTTTTAGCTTACGTAGCACAAACACATTCGTTTTTAAAGTGTGGAAAGCACTGATCACTTTTTCACGCAATTGTGTAACACTGGTGCTTAGTCACTCGTGGGTTATGCTCGCGGCGAGTCCACTGGTGTTCGTTATGAACATTTAGACGCCAACTTGAGTAAATAAACACTCGTCCGTCCATAGGATGTTGGCGTCTTGGTGTTCCAGCAACCAGCGACAAAACGTAACTCGCGCGGCGTTATCAGCTGTGTAGAGGTCCTGTACCTTGCGGTAAAGCAATGGATGTTGCAGTTATTTCTTCAGTAGCCGCCACACTGTAGAGTGATGCACTCCAAACAGTCATTTTTATTACCACTAGCTATTACCGTACGTAACCGAAAACGCAACGGCGGGCGGATATTGCACGCGCATGCACACGCCGGCGACATGAATTACACCAAATCGATAGATCGATGGCCGCCTGGGCGGGGCTAGCGAGGTGCGGGCGGCGAGGGCGCTGCCGATCAATGAACTGTTTGTGTGCGTTGTTATGGGGCGAGTAGCGACTAGCCGCTTTTAAATAAAGGTGGTTTACACATATCGACTTCGGCAAATAAGAAAAAAAATACCTACTGATTTTATTGTTGATTCGGGTCGAGGATCACTAACATAATTACCTCCCGAAATATTTTTCATCTTCAAAACTGCACCCTGTATACAGGATATTTCCTCTTATAGTGAAATATTCCTACCTGCGATTGTGGAATATTCAATACCTTTTCTAAATCAAAGATAGCTATAGTTGTATGTGGATCAACAGATTCTTTTTCTTCTTTTTTTATTTGACGTACTCGATCTTTCTTCTTTTGGTGTTGGTCATATTTCTCTAGCAACGATTCTTGTCGAACGGGATCGGCTTGTCGGTAAAGGGTGCAAGTAGCACATTGGTCTTTTTTTGGTTTGAAAAATGAAAAATTGAACTTAGTGTTGAAGATAGTCTCATACTGGCGTTTAGAAGCCATTGGGCAGTAGTTTCCCATTTGAAACCAAGTTTGGTACAGTCGATACATTTTAGAAATATTAAGAAGTTCTGAGAGATATAGTCTGCTCGAATCTTTCCGTGTGTAATGGGACTCCATTGTAGGAAACAATTTAATGTGCTGCATGATATTTTGTTCTGTTTGAATTGACATTTTACGTGGTCTATTATCATGGTGGCCTCTGTTATCAATAAAGCTTTCATCTGATTTAAATTTCTCCAACGCTGTATATACTGTTTGATGTGATACACTTAAAGAATTGATGAAAAATGTTTTACATACTTGTACTTTCATCTCGTCTAAATTAAAATAATATTTAATAGACTGAGTACGATTGTTTTTTCGAACTACAGTTACTCTTTTTACGTCTTCAGCTATTGTGTGTTTAACGATGTATTGCCACTGTCGCTCATGGTCTGCAAGTTCATAGTATTGCTGCATTATAGCCTCTCTTTGCTCTTGAGTGAACTTATCTCCACATTTCTTTGTGCACTTACAAACAGCCTTCAAAGCTTTTTTCTCAAACTGTTTCTTAGATCTGCATCCTATGTAAGGTTTTCCTGAATTTTTCAACTTTTTACTTTTCTGGTCTTGTCTTTCACTGACATTTCGAATCCGTTTTCTGGTCAGTGTTTTCACGTTATTTATAATGTACGTCGACGATTTACTAATGGGCGACGACGATAAATCGTATTTATCCCACCTTTGTAAACAGGTTTCTGATGTGTTCCAGTCTGGTTGTTTTCCGCTGCGTAAGTGGGTTTTTAATTCACCTGAAGTAGCTTCAGATTCCTTACATGGTGAAAATTCTAAAGAGTTAATGTTAGACGACAACCAATCTAATAAAACGTTAGGATTGGGCTGGTTAAATTATAGTGACCAACTACATTTTACTACGAAAATTAAATCTGACACATCTAAAATAACTAAACGCCTTATCTTATCAGTTGTGTCTCAAATATACGACCCATTAGGTTTGTTGAGCCCTATTATAATAGTAGCAAAGGTGTTATTGCAAAAACTGTGGCTTTGCAAAACAGGTTGGGATGAGTCATTACCACCAGATGTTTTGGTATGCTGGCATAAATTCGTTCATTCATTAATTGATTTACATAAACTGCGGATTCCTCGTCATGTGATAGGAATTTCCCCAGACAGTATTGAATTGCACGTATTTAGTGATGCTAGTCAAACGGCCTACGGTGCGTGTGCCTTTATTCGTTCCGTGAATAGTAATAATGACGTCACAGTCAGTAGGCTTTTATGTTCCAAGACTCGCGTCGCGCCAATCAAACCGGTTACGATTCCTCGGTTGGAATTGTGCGGTGCGCTAATAGGTGCTAGATTACAATCTAAGATAACAAAATCTATGCACATCAACTTTAACAAAATCGTAATGTGGACTGATTCAACAATCGTTCTAGGCTGGCTACGCACGTCACCGCATTCCTTAAAGGTTTTTGTTCAAAACCGTATTGCTGAAATAAATGACCTGATGGCAGGCAAAGGAATTTGGTGTCATGTTGATGGCAAGTCCAATCCTGCGGATTTGTAATAAATAAGCATAAAATTAAATCATCTAGTAAACTAAGTTCATTGAATATTTTTTTGGATGAAAATAGCGTAATGAGAGTGGGGGGCAGGTTATGCAATTCAGACTTACCCTTCGATCAAAAACATCCTATGCTATTGTGTGGTAAGCATCAATTCAGTACACTTCTAGTTAGGTACAATCATGATTTAATTCTCCATGCTGGTCCGCAACTTTTGTTATCTCACCTGAGGCAAATGTGGTGGATAACAGGTGGTAGAAATCTAGCTAAAAAGGTTGTGCATCAGTGTGTCAAGTGTTGTCGCATGAAGGCAAAGTCCATACAACCTATCATCGGTAATTTACCCAGTGAGCGTTTTCATTCAGGTTTTCCATTTATTAAATGTGGCGTCGACTACGCAGGGCCTATGTATGTTCTAAACAAAAAAGGCAGAGGTTCTAGGTTAGAGAAATGTTACCTATGTTTATTCGTTTGTCTGTCCACAAGAGCATTACATTTGGAACTTGTGACGTCACTCTCATCAGAAGGTTATATCTTAGCTCTAAAAAGATTTATTTCTCGAAGAGGGAAACCTTCCCTCATTTACTCAGATCATGGTAGAAATTTTGTAGGTGCAGCAAAGGAATTTTCAGATTTGTTACAAAACAGCTGTCAAGGTATTATCGATTACGCTTCTAATAAGAAGCGATTTGATTATTAAATTCATACCTCCTTATGCGCCTCACTTTGGCGGTTTGTGGGAAGCTGGAGTCAAATCCTGCAAGCACCATATAACGCGCGTCATAGGGAAGGCCCATCTAACCTTTGAAGAGTTTAGTACGGTTCTGGTACAAATAGAGGTCGTTCTGAACTCCCGTCCTATGCACCCTATGTCCGTAGACCCTGATGACCTTGCGCCCCTGACGCCAGGTCACTTCCTCATTGGCCGGCCTCTGACGGCTCCTGCCGGCGCTGACGTCACGGCAAAGCCTTCACATACCTTATCCCGCTACCAACGAGTCGAGCAGCTCAGGCAGCATTTCTGGAAGCGCTGGGCCACAGACTATATCTCCGAGCTTCAGAGACGCATCAAATGGAAGGAGAATCAGGGTGCACTCACTCCCGGTACCTTGGTGCTCATCAAAGAGGACAACTTACCGCTCCTCCAATGGCGATTAGGACGGATCCTGCAAACGTACCCGGGACGAGACAAGGTTTCCAGGGTTGCTTGTATCAAGACATCAACTGGAGTCGCCGAGAGAGCATTCTCGAAGATCTGTCCTCTCCCAGTTTCGTCATCATCAGAAGAGAGAGACCAGGCAGTCCAAGTTGAGAGTCATAGCTCTCAAAGGGGGCCAGGATGTTAAGCAGCGCCATCTTTCTCTAGCGGACGACACTACGTTGACTGGCAAATCGGGTACATTCCGATCATTGAGTGGTTGCAGTCGACAGCTGTCAACTTAATCTGTGTCATCGCCGTTAGATGGCACCACTTTCTGTTAAAATCAATAATTACTATTCTAAAGAATTTTTATCTATGGTTTTTATTATTGTCTATGTAATGTAAAAAATGTGATGTCATTACACCAATCCGTTACCGAAGAAAAAACGCTTTTTCTTTTCTTTCTTCGCCACTAAGACCTCAAACTACCCAAAGGTATCGCAATCAAGCAAAAGCTCAATTGACACAGTTCATACAATTGAAATAAAAAACATCAGCTCTTTAAGTTTAACAACTGACCTATGGACATCGGCGGCACTAGAGAGTTATATTGCCATATTAGCGCACTATATAGACACGGAATTTAAGTTCAGGAAAGTCTTATTAGAATGTGCACCATTACCCTGCTCACACAGCTCAGCATATCGCAGAGGAAATTTCTCGGGTAATATCCGATTTTGGCATAGAAAAGAAAAAAATTCTTAATATAACCACCGACAACGCAAACAATATGCAAAATGCTGTCAAAATCCATTTAGAATTAAAACATTTTGGCTGTTTTGCCCACACTTTAAATTTAGTGGTAAGAAAGCTTTGGAGGTTGACGCTATAAAATCAACAATAGAAAAGGTCAAAGCGGTCGTTTCCCATTATAAAAGAAGCACTTTAGCTATGGAGAAGTTACTGCGGTATCAAGTGCAAACAGGAGTCGCCCAACCCAAAAGACTGCTTCAAGCAGTGCCTACTCGGTGGAACTCAGTGTTCTTTATGCTAGAACGATTTTTAGAGTTGCAAGACGCGCTACGAAGTACGGCGGGATTATTGGACAAATACCTACCAATGTTGACTGCAGAAGAATGGCAAATATGTAAGGATCTCTGTAGCGTTTTAAAGCCATTACAAGAAGTTACTCAACAGATGAGTGGCGAAAACTATGTCACCGGGAGTCTCGTAATTGTATATACAAGAATTCTTTTAAACATTAACGAGAATAAAATTCCTTCAACTATTCACCGCGATGTAACCAAATCAGTGGAGGTAATTGTGGGACAACTTAAAAGAAGATTGGGGACAATAGAACACAGTGGCACTTTTTCTATTTGCTCGATACTGGACACAAGATACAAAATGCACTGCTTTAAAGACCTGTCTGCTGCTGAAAAGGCTAAAAAAACCTAATCGAACTTGTCACTGCCGAAATAAAGAAAAATTCTCTGACGAGCAACAGGCCAAGCACACCACAACCATCGCCAAGCACATCCAGCAACGACCATGTAAAAACTACCTTGTCTATATGGGACGATATTGATGAAATGTGTCTTGTGGAGATGCCGAACCAATTTTCGTTCTCCACAAGCTTCTGCTATAGACGAGGTACAGAGGTATCTTGCAGATAGGTTGTTAGCGATTAAGAAAGCAAATGGGAAACTAATTGATCCATCCGATTGGTGGAAGAACCACCAATTTGTTTACCCCAACCTGGCACAATTATACCGAACGAAATGTTGTGCAATGAGTACCTCGGTGTCATGCGAGCGCATTTTTTCGAGGTCCGGTTACATCATTTCAGATCGTCGAACGAGACTGAAACCTGAGAAGGTCAAACAATTGATGTTTTTGAATGTAAATATGTAAATACCTAGAAATCTATTAAGTAAAAAAAAAACAAAAACGAAAAAAATATTAATTGTGTTGTACATAAAGGTGATTGAATTTTTAAATACGCCAACGTATTCAACGTTGACAGTCCTAAAACCTGTTAAAGTATGAAGGGAAATTCAATCACCGCTACACTTTAACCCTTAAATGCATGAATTTTGCTTTCTGAGCAAACTATTTTTTTTTGGATGCAGGGTTAGCTCTATTATAAGGGAAAAATAAAATAAAAAATAAAAAGATCAGGAAAATATTATATTTTTAATGAAAATGGGTTGATGGAAATTTCCATCAGTATGTTGTCAGTAGTGAACTGACAAGTACAAATTACTCATTATGGTAATTATTGAAGCAATTATTGTTTTTATTGAGACACAGATTTACTTTGCATTTTGAACAATGAATAGTTGAATATCCCTTACAGTTAGGGTATTTACATCGTAGGGATCCCCCAACCAGAGGCCAATGACCCTGTCCATGTCTTCTAACTTCCTTTGGTGGAGCAACTGCAACAGCACTTCTCTTTTTCTTTGCTTGTAATTGTATGTAACTTGATGAATAGATGATTTACCTTTAAATGTAGGAATTTTAGAAGGAAATACAGATTCTATTTTTTGAATTTCAGCGTCGTCAATAACTTCAATTTGGATATTACTGTTGCACTGTTTCAAGGCTGTGAGAAAGTCTGCAAAATTACCAATATCACGACCGTGACTAACAACACGATCCATCGCAGTCTTTAAAGCACCGCCTACTCCATCGGGCGCACCCTTGTCATGGCCGGCCTCACTATCGTTCCACGTAACACATTCAAGTCCGCAATAATCTTCATGCAACTTAGAAATCATAAAAAAAGTAAATTTATTGCGGTATTGACTAGTTGGACCGTCTGACATGAAATGGATAGTGTTGACGTGAGGATTATTATGTTTAATATAACGTAGTAATGGTTGCAAGTGTGCCCAAATTGCAGGAGTGGTGTGATTTAAACACTGGCTAGGAGGTAACACGTAGAAAGGGCGGTATTTTTTGAAGGTACTGAAACTTACTCTTCAACATATTTTCTATGTAAGTTCTTTAGCTTGTCTAACAAATATCTCTTTTGGATTTTGTTTTTTTTAAACGTTTTGTATTGTTTCTTCCCCGCTGTCGCTCGGCTGACGTCATCTCTTTTATAAAACGCACCATTATAAAGATATTTTTATAAGCTTTTTGAAGCAACAGAAGGCACTTCAATCAAATGAGAGAATCAGACAATATCACTTTTCGAAGTCACTTTGTTTTAATGGCAATGACGACTATAACATGGTAATGACTTTTCTAAATTGGTAATGACAATAGGTTAATGGCAATGACAAAAAAATATTTTTTCAGTTTTCAACTACTTTAATCACATAAAAATCACAAATTTGCAAAACTATCGTATAATATAAAAGTAACGTTACAAAAGACAACAATATAATTATCTACCGATTAAATAATTTTTGGATAATCTTTGGAAATCAAGTTATTCTTACAGCTACTTTAATGAAACTAGGCTTATATTTTTTTTGATTAAATACACATTTGAAATCAACATTAACAAAATTGTAGTTATCTAAAAAAAAACAAAATCAAAATTGTAAGAGATTTGTCATAATATTAGTTTTCAGACTTCTTTTTATTTGGTATTATTCTTTTATTCGATAATATCTTTATATTAGAGGGTCCAGCGACACAAAATTTTTCTGCGTATGATGTGGACGCCTGCATTGTGTTAGTAAAATCTTGCAATACTGCACTGCCATATTTAGTCCTTATGAGAGGCGCCACTTCATTATCAGGAATGGGAGACAAGCTCAGGTTGGGTGGTGGAGGTGGTATATTCATAAAACCAAGGTGTTTTCTATGAGCGCACACGGTTCCACAGTCACATTCAAAGCAGCTTGCATTTCGAAATGTAAGACTAGGGATTCCTTTTTTCCACAACACTTGATGGACTTCTAGAGTTCCTCTAAATGGTTGCAAGTTCTTTGGTATTTTCTGTTCTATCTCAGTAATGCTTTCTTCGGGTACATCAATCATGGTCACATTCGTAATCTTGTCTCGGCATACTCGCATAAACTGATCATAGCTGCCGACGTCAGTACCATGATTGACGCAGGAATCGACTGTCCTCTTAATTGTAGCTCCCACACCATCGGCAGCCCCTTTGCCGTGGCCAGCTTCGGTATAGTTCCATGTTATTAATATTATTTGTGTAAATTCCTTATTTAAAAGTGGAATCATATAGAATATGTATTTATTTCTGTACTGAGAAGTGGGAGAATCTGTTTGGATGTGTAGGGTATCAACAAATGGATTATCTCGTATTGTTTTTTGTGAAAAAAAAAAAAAAAAAGTTGTAATGTCAACAGTGGTCCGCGAATTTTAAATTAATTTAAAGGGTTATCGTTAACTAAATAACCCCGTACATACATAAATAGCCTCACAAAGTGTCAGTTTACTAGTGACAGTGTTATCCCATCGATTAACTAAGTAATTTACTCGATATAACAATCAGTGCAATATGTGATGACTCATGTGACTATGGACAATGAAAACAGTAAATACACAGGAAAACACAGGAGAAGTGTTTATACGTGAAACCGAAGAACTAAGCTGCGGATTAAAAGTATAAAACATCGAATTTATATAATTTCAAAACAAAATAGTTTGTCAAGAACGGTTAATTATTGAAATTGTGCAATGTAAACAAACAGCTGTCAACTCATCGACCAATCACATCAAAATACATCCTTTTTGACATAATAATATTCGTTCGGAAAGTAAAAAAAACAGGACTTGGACTCCTGCCTTTTAACACTACGTTCCGTTACATCTCTGATATACAAAACAGTTGTGTTGTGTTTTTTGAGAGCTTTGGAAATTTTGTATTACTATTTTTATAATTGAATAATTAAGTCAAATACAAAAATGTCGTCTAAAAATGGGACGAAAAGCGACCGTAAGATACCAGAAAAAGTTATATGTTTCAAGTGCAAGAAGGCAGTCGACATTAGGGAAACAGCTTTATGCTCAACGTGTAACAATCGATATGAACCAGATTGTGATGGGTTTCCAGAACAAACCTACCGTCTAATGGACCTGGAAACTAAGAAAAAATGGCGATGTAAAACATGCAATAAAAATAAAAAACTCTCAACAACCATCCATGTATCTGATGTATCGAACGTTACAACCAGGAAACGAACAAACCTACGCCTTAACAGCCCATCACCTGGACCCAGTGATAGCTTCCAGGAAAATAAACAACTAGTAACAGTCAAACCTACCGTCCAGGTGGCTTCTGATATCTTAGATTCCCAAATACTGTCCGAATATGAAAATTCAGATGAATCATTTGAAACACCTAACAAATTGTCTCACAGCGTTGATGGTACGATATCTGAAATATCTGAGACATTATCAGTTTTAGAAATGAAAAATACCATAAAGAATCTTTCGTGTAAATTGAATAGTGCAGAAAATGAGCTAGAAAATACATTACTAGAAAATAGCAACCTCCACCAACAAATAAATAAATTAACTGCAGAGACTAAAATGTTAAAATCACTGTGTTATTCTCCAGTAACCTCTGAGAATAGCCCAGCCATCAAACATAAGAGGAAAAGACTCTCTCTACTACCTCAAAACACGCTCTCTACACCTTCTACTCCTTTGCCAAATAAGTCTAACACCGACTGCTACAAGACCATTGGAATTATACGTCTTCAACAAAAAATTTCAGATCTTCAAAAAAACCTAAAAGAAGCACAACAGCAGATCGACGATCTTAAAAAAACAATAGATACTTTACAACGCAGTAATAATAAAACAACTCGTTCACCTCTGGTATCAACAAATAACTCAGAAGCGCCTACTTACACCAAAGAGCAAAAACATGAACCGACAAGTGGAGTATTTATCTTTGGCTCTCAGCAATGTGTTGGTCTAGCAGCAGCCATGTTACGTTCAAGACAAAATACAAGGTATGGAAAGTATAGGATCATCGCGGATACGAAACCAAATGCACTCAGTAGACAAATTATAATGAGCTGCCGTTACGCTAAGTTGAATCCTAACGATAAACTTGTAATTTGTTTGGGAGAAAATGATTACAATTTAAAATCTGTCTTATCTCAATTACAAATAATACTGGAAACATTTTATAACAATATGATAATTGTGCTAAATGTAATTGAAAATGAGTATTTAGATGTTAATAAACTTAATTATCATATTAAAAATTTATGTATAAACTATAAAAAATGTAAATTTCTTGAAAGCAAATCTTCCAAAATCTTCGAATTGTGTACTAAAATTAATCACTTAATTGACTGTAATGATTATAATGAAAATTATTTAAATCCTAGAAATCTTGTGAAACTAGTACTACGTAACAAATCAAGCAGTGAAGTAAACACAAAAATTAATAAACCTAAAAAGGGAACAATCCCGTTCTATTTTGATCGTGTAAGCCGACAACAAACTAAAAAACCCCAAAAAGGAACTATCCCATACTATTTTCCAGTAATAGAAAATAGTTTGAAGTTTTTTCGAGTCAGAAACCCAGACCTCTGTAGTACGTCATAGTTTTAAAATACTGCATCAAAACATTGCCAGCATCACATCCAAAAGAGATCTCCTAGAACTAACCTTACAGGAACTACAGGATATGAATAGCGACCCTGATGCAATATGTCTTTCTGAGACCTTCATAAAAAAAGGTAGTGAATTTCATATTAAAATCTATGGTTATAATATGGCGGCTAACTTTTGCAGAGAAAAGCAAAGAGGCGGTACCTGTATTTTGCTTAAAAAAGGCATTGTTTTTAAAGAGTTACCTTTTATAAATACATATGCAACACAAAATACTTTCGAAGCATGTGGTGTAGAACTTACACGTAATAAGCTGATAATTATTTGTGTCTATAGAACACCCCAGTCTGATCCCACTCATTTTTTGATTAAATTAAATAGTCTTTTGGAACACGTCTTTAAAAAATATAATTCCAAAATGAAAGTTGTTTTGGCAGGGGACTTTAACATAAATACTCTTCAGAAAAGCAATATTAGTAGTCAATTACAAGAATTGTCATATAACTATAACTTAAAATTACATATAGATCGTCCAACTCGTAAGTCTTCCTGTATCGATCACATTCTTAGCAACATTCATAATGCTAATGCCACAATATTGCCACTTCACCTATCCGACCACGACACAGCGCAAATGTTGAGTTTTCCCTTGGAACATAAAATACAAAATCAGACGGCATACCATTTCTACAAAAGAGATTACAGCTTGAATAATATCCAAAAATTTAAGGAATGTATAGGTAATCTGTCATGGTCAGAGGCTTACGCAGAAAATGACTTAAATAAAGCATTCAATTGTTTTCACGAAACATTATGTTTGTTCCATAATTTATGTTTCGCAAAAATAAAAATAAAAGTGAATGTCAACAATAAAAAGAAACAGAACTGGATAACCAAGGGTTTAAAACAAAGCTGCAAAACCAAACGATCTTTGCGTTATCAATATTATAAAACTAAAAATATAAAAAATAAAACAGAATACATTAAATACGCAAAGATTTTACAAAAATGTGTCTACACGTCAAAAAAGAACGCAAACATAAAATTTATAAATAACAGTGAAAATAAATGCAAAGCGGTATGGAGAGTTATAAAAAATGAAATCATAGACAGTACCGATATTCCCAGCATTGAAAATATTCAAATTGACAATACCTTACTCTCAGATCCTGTAGCTATAGCAACAGCATTCAATAACCATTATATAAATATGGGACAATCTTTGAGTAAATATGAAAAACCACGTAATGAGTGTTCAATGGCCCACTCGATGTTCCTTAATCCAGTGTCCGAAAATGAAGTTAGAGCAGAGATTATGTCATTGAACAACACAAGCTCCGAGGGTTATGACGAGATTAATACAAAAATCTTTAAAACATGCACTAATGAACTTATTGAAATATTAACGTATTTAATTAACTTATCATTCTCAACTGGCACTTTTCCCGAAGCACTAAAGATGTCAATAATTAAGCCCCTTTATAAAACTGGTGAAGAGACAGACGTTAATAACTACCGCCCAATTACCTTAATACCTATTATATCAAAATTATTTGAAAAATGCATGAATAGAAGACTAATTGAATTCTGTAATAAATTTAATATCATACGGAGGGAACAGTTTGGTTTTCAGAAAAATAAATCAACAACGTTAGCTATCTACAATCTTATTAAGATAGTATTAACGAATATTAACAACAACCATTATACTACTGGGCTGTTCTTTGACCTTTCAAAGGCCTTTGATCTAGTCTCTCATGACTTATTATTACAAAAATTGGAGGCAATTGGAATTAGAGGCATTGCACTTCTATGGATATCCTCTTACTTAAGTAATAGACAACAACGTGTTGCTATTACGAGAGTGGATAAAAATAATGATATGACATCGCATTATTCTGACATCAAATATATCAAATATGGCGTCCCACAAGGGAGCGTATTAGGACCTATTCTATTCTTATTATACATCAATTCTATTACTAATATAACGAATCATAAATTTATTTTATTCGCTGATGACATTTCTATTATTGTGACATCTGATAAAAAAACCAATACAATTAATGACCATGAGACTGAAATAAATAATGTAATTGAGAGACTGATTGAATGGCTAAATCAAAATAACTTAGCTATAAATCTTAAAAAGTCCGTTTATATACAATTCAATAAATCAAATGCCAAATATAATACTAAATTGAATATACATAGAATTCATGAAGTGTCTCAAACTAAATTTCTAGGCGTAACTTTGGATCAAGATATTAATTGGAAAGCACATGTTGACACAGTTTCCAAACGAATTAACAAGTTCGTATATGCACTGAAACGGATCAGAAACATAACAAACATTAAGACAGCAATAACAACATATCATGCGTATGTTGAATCAGTGCTGCGCTATGGTTTAATTATGTGGGGTAATAGCACCGATCAAAGTAGAGCGTTTGTTGCACAAAAAAAATGCATTAGGGCTATATATGGGCTTCAACCGGATGAATCCTGCAGGCCAATATTTAAAAAACTTGATTTGTTACCATTGCCATCACTTTATATATTTGAAATCTGTATGTTTGTGAGTAGGCACAGAGAGTTGTTCACTAAAGCAATCGATCTTAATCCTCGAAGCCGTCGGGACCCCCACAGGCTCGCGTTAGATGTTTTACCTAGGCTTGCAAAATATAACAAAAACTGCATGTTTATGTGTGTCCGGATATACAATAAGATACCAGAGGAATTTAAAATATTAAATATAAGATTGTTCAAAAATAAATTATACAAATGGCTATCTGTTAATAGTTTCTATAGTGTCAAGGAGTTTCTAGAGCATAAAATCGGATGATGACAGTGGTTGTATGTTGTTGTCATGTATGTAAATTTGCACGCTTATGTTCATAAAGCAAAACATGTAGGACCTACCAGTGTATTCATGTTACCATCTTGTATACCATGTTTTATGCAAATAAAATATTATTATTATTATTATCTTTATTTTTACATTATCTTATAATTTACATTTTTAAATGTTATATATAAAAAATACAAAATTTAAAAATATAAAATACAGGATCCAACCAGTAGCGGGAACCGGGTCCAAGCCACCGGTGGTTAGGCCTCCAGAGAGAGGAACCTCCTCACAATGCGTGCCGTGTCAAGGAGTACTGCTTTCTGCATCAAGCCCTTGACCCAACCGCCTAACGTGAGCCTCTTCAGGTGTTGGTCGAGACTCTTGGCCACGAGGCCATTGGCCGAAACGACTATCGGTACAATGATTGCTGAATCCACTTCCCACATGTCGACAACCTCGTGCGCCAAATCAAGATATTTAATTTGTTTATCTTTTTCAGCTTTCACGAGATTCTCGTCATGTGGGATTGTGATATCAACAATCATTGCACGGCGTTCTAATCGATCTATCACCACTATATCAGGCTTATTGGCAACAATAGTCCTGTCAGTGATGATAGATCGATCCCAGTACAATGTGATATGATCATTTTCAAGAACTGGGTCGGGGACATACCTGTAGTATGGTATCTCGGAATCCACAAGTTTGTATTTCAAAGCAAGTTGCTGGTGGATAATCCTGGCCACTTGGTTATGTCTATGCAAGTATTCGCCGTTAGCAAGACTAGAACAACCAGAAATAATATGTCTCAAGGATTCACCCGGACGGTGACAAGCCCGACATATGTCAACCGTGCCATCCTTAATAATATGTTTCCGGTAATTATTCGTCATGATAACTTCGTCCATAATTGCACAAACAAACCCTTCGGTTTCTCCAAAGAGATCACCGAAGCGTAGCCAGGAGACGGACGATAGGAGGTCTACATCGGGCCCATGAAGAGCCTTGTAGAACCGGCCGTGTAGCTCCTTGCTTTGCCATACATCCCTGCGGTCGTTAACACTCAATACCACAGGTTTGCACCAGTTCTCTTTAGCCAAGGAGAGCGGAGTGAGTCCTTTATCCACTACAACTACCTCTCGGTGCATTCCCACGTCAGCATGCAGAAAATATTCTCTGAGGCTACACACCTCACGATTATGAAGAGTCTTGGCGTTTAAAAAACCACGACCACCACATTTTCGTGGGATGTATAGCCTCATTACCGACGAACGTGGGTGATGCATCCGATTTGCAGTTAGCAGTGTACGGACTTTCCTATCCAAGGCATCCAATTCGGTCTGAGTCCACTTGAGTATACCAAAGGAGTACATCAAGATTGGCATAACCCAACCATTAAAGGCACGAGCCTTATTACCACCTGATAACAGACTTTTCAGTACTTTATGCAGGCGGCCAAAGAAACGTTCCCTCAATGATTGTTTTATGTCAACCACGTTGATGCCTAACGCCTCTGACATACCCAAGTATTTGTAGGTTTCCGTTGCGGAGAGTGACCTAAGGTTTATAGAATCCGAGAGTTGAATTCCCTGGGATTCCATAATCCCCCCACGTTTTACATGCATGACTGCACATTTGTCCACACCAAATTCCATCCTGATAGAGTTACTAAAAGTTTCTGTAATCTTTAGTAGCTTTATCAGTTGGACTCTGCTGGGGGCAAACAATTTAAGGTCGTCCATGTAAAGCAGGTGGGAAATTACCTGACTCCTTCTCCGCAACGAATAGCCTAGCCCTGAATTCTCAAGTAAAGTACTAAGAGGATTCAAGGCCAAACAGAACCACAAAGGGCTCAGACTATCGCCTTGGAATATTCCCCGCTCAATCCTGATCGGTTCACCGTCCTGTTGGATATTTCGACATCCTGGATAGTGAAGAACCGTCCTCCACTGCCTCATACATGACAATAAGAAAGTGCGTAGAGTTGCATCTATTTTGTACAACTCCAGCACTCTCATGAGCCATGTGTGAGGCACAGAGTCATAGGCCTTCTTATAATCTATCCAACATGTCGATAGATCCTTTTTTGAACGACGTACCTGTTGGCAAATGGTCATATCTATGAGGAGTAGCTCCTTCGTACCACGGGACCCTATCTTACATCCATTTTGAGAAGCAGACATAATAGTGTTATCATCAATGTGTTTTGTGATCTTTGCCCTCAAAATGGATGTAAGGAGTTTATAGATGGTGGGTAAACAAGTGATAGGTCTAAAGTTTCTTGGGTCCGTGGTACTACCTGTTTTGTGGAGCAGGTGGGTAGATCCTGTCGTTAAGAACTGCGGTAGCGATCCTGCTTCTAGGGCTGATTGGAATTGAGACGCCAAGCAACCATGCGAACTACGCAGCCATTTAATCCAAAAGTTGTGCAGTCCGTCAGGTCCAGGTGATTTCCAATTTGACATTGGACGGACTGCACAGGCCACATCCTGGGGGCTTATTGTGATTGCCCCCATTTCTGGTATGAATTCACATGACTGCTCGACGTCAAGCATCCAACTGCCTTCAGTGTGGTTGACAGGCACCGACCAGATGCTGCGCCAAAAAGCATTAGTAGCATCATCATCGGGCAGGCGCCCATCAATCACACCTTGAGCTGATCGCTCCCAGTTCCTGTATACCCACCTTTGATCCTGGTTGAAGATACGATTCTGGGTGAACCTATCCACCCGACGCTTATACCTACGTATACGACTTGCCCATGCATAAACTTTTTGTTTGTAGAAGTCGATGCGCTCTGGGACACGAGCTACATATTCACGGGGATTAATGTCAATCCCCGAAAATGCTCGCCTCACAAAGCGCATCACTCTAGGTCTTACATTACCCTGTTTAAAGGCCAAAAGTTTGCCTATAAGTACTCTGGCCTCCGCAATACGACGCTCAATCCTGCATTGCCAGGCTGGTACGGCAGGTTTCGGTCGTGTAGCTCTGCTGTTATCAAAACACTTCACATTTGCTACACGACATGCTGCAACAGCCGCGCAATACAGAATCGAGTGTGTATCACAGAGATCTTCGCTGCCTTCAAAGTAAGTTGAAAGCAGCGAATCCAGAGCACCTATCATTGCCTTATTCTTGTTATGCATAGGCAAGCGTGGTAGACGCGGTCTAAGTCCAGGTGGAAAAGCTCTATATTCCCGAATCGTATCTTCAAGTGTACTCCTCAATATATCATTGTACTGTGTACTTACAGTAATAGTCCTGTCATCTGCTTCCACATTATTATCATAAGTTGGTTGCGGTGGGCCAATAGGCGGCACCACCACTTGTACTGGCCTGCAGGTGACAGGATTACTGCGTACTTCTGAGCGAAGCCTATCAAGCGTAGCGTCATCCAACCTGTGGTTCCGTAGGATGACGCGTACCTGATCCGAAAGTCGTTGTGCCGAGACGTTGATGGTTGGTTCAAGATCCTGAAACAGAGCAAGCATCCTATCGCGGTACGCGGTAAGGTTAGCTCCCCCCTCTGTTGACCCATAATATGCGCGCATGACGTTCTCATTTATTAGTTGAGTCCATTTCATGCGCTGCACATAACCACCGGAAGTGGGGACCCGGTTTGGGGCCAGTTGACCCCTGAGTCCCAAACTCGTCGGTGGCCGGCCTCTCCCCTGCCGACGTACAGGTCTTGGCGACGTCGGCGGAGAGAAATACTCGTCGCTGGAGCTCGACGCAACTGCAGATGCCGGAGATTGCAGCGTTTGCTGGTCCGACAGCTGCGAGGCGGAGCTCGGCGACGAGTCCGGAGATGTTGGGCGTGCTACCTTGGCTCTGCTTCTTGTAATCATCATAATATTTTTTCTTCCATATTATTTTCCATACCTATTATTTTGCTTGTCATCGAGTTGACAAACTGTGACATTTGCTTTTGAAAATATTATTATATAAAAAGACACTTTTTATCATTAAAACTGTTTGTAATATGCATATAATTATAAATTAACTGAAACTAAATATTTGATTAACAAAATAAAACGTGTAACAAATGGATTTCAGGTTATTGGAAATAAATATGATTAAAATAAAAATAAGTGAGAACATGTAGAGCAGTGTTGCCAGGTTATTATTATTATTATTATTATTATCAAAGGAACAAAGTGCGCCCAAACAGCTGGAGCGTCATGTCTTAAACAAGAGCTCGTTGTACAAATTGATTTGGGTTTTATCAAACTAATTGCAAAATCAAAACTGTAAATTATAGCGGTATAAAGGCTAACTTCTCTGCGACTTCCACCAAAATGCATGGCTTGTACTTCCTTATTAAATTTTAATCCATAATTTTCAGAAAAGTCCGCGTGAATAACGGCACAGTTAACAGGCATTGAGTCCTTTAATGTCTTCATAGTAATGTATTGGTTATGGCATTTAAAAACGTGCCTAAAAAATTCTGGTAAACTTGCGATCAATAGATTAATTAGCCCTTGGCTTGGTTGCTATCTCTTCTTTTTTCATAATTGATATTACTTTTTGGCCTTTCTTTGTTTTGATCGTTTCTCTTGTGCGTATCCATCTATAGTAAGAAATATCTTGAACATCGGAAAATTCGTTAACTCGTATGAGCTTATTTTTACAGATTTGATACTCACGTCTCAGACATTTTTCTTCGTAGAAAGAACAACACATGCTCTTAATCAATGCATCACCATTAGACTCCTCTATTATAGATGATGTTTTTAGAGCTTTGGTCATGAGATCTAAATTTTCATGAACGATGCACTTGCACGTGTCTCTTTGGGTGCCTTTTGGAGTTAGCACCCAGAACGGTCTATACTTGCAAAAAAAGCTATAGCTAACTTTTAACTGATATTGCCATGAATTTCTGATGCAATACTTTTTGCGTACTTGTCATGTAGCGTTTTTGCTTTTGTACTTTTAATCTTGTTATATATTCTTTCTTCCCTGCTCCCACTGTGCTGTTCAAGTCATCATACTTTACCGGCTTTTTTATCGTATATTGGGGTCTTTAATGTCAGTAAAAATGATTTTGCTTCATCCATTTTCTTCAGTATTTCTGAGTAATTTTCTTTTGAAGAAGTTTTGCAACTGCATTGTTATTTTTAAGTCCGTATCCATGAGTTTTTGAATCTAAGATATCAAAAAGATCATTTAATAGCATTAACATATTGGCAGTAGCTGTGACATCTTTAAATCCTGAATATGTAGTTCAGTATTGCAAAATAACAATGCAGTTGCAAAACTTCTGCTAAATAGCTGTGTCGCTAGTTTGACTTTCATAATATTAGTTTTAAAATTCAAATGTTGTGCGCGTAGTTTATTTGCCATATGGAATGATTCAGTTTCTTGAAATGTATGTAATTTTTGTATATAAGTATGACTATTTTATGACATCACCATTATTGTCACAGAAATCGTTATAGTATTCAAAACTGTTTCTTACCAGTTTAATCATATGTACAGGATTCAAAAACACTGCAATTTCATCGTTATTTGTTTTAAATGTGGTTATCAAGCTAGAGGGGTCAAAGTTACAGCCAAGTTTTTTTGCCATACATACATTTGTTGGGCAACCATCAAAAGTAACAGCTTTTACTACAAAATTCACTTCGCTGCACATTTGGATTGCTTGACGTACTAAGTTTGCTTTTTGGTCTGCTGTTACTTTATTTACCAAGAAGTATCCAATCGGCACTTTAAACATTCCATTAAATGGGACAACAATGAATACTAAAGCATCAGTACACTCATCATTATAATCGGTATCAATATCATTTCCAAAATCCACATAACCAAATGTTCTTCGTGCACTCGGAACAAACTCAATTTTATTTCTAATTTTCATCTCGTCAAACACGAGGGTACCATAGAAATTAGTTTTAGCTTGCTCTGACCTTAATTTAAAATAAAAAAACTTAGGAATGTGCCTGACAGAAACATTGTGTACAGAAGCCTGGAGAACCTTCACATTGCTTACATTCGTAAATGGTTTGCACTCTCTTTTTCTGGGCTTTGCAGCCTTTGCATTCCTTTCGGGCCACTTCGGTGGTTTCCTTCATGACTCTTCCTACCTTCTTTTGTCTCACTCGGGTCTTTTCTATTTTGGTGAGTTGATGTTTTACTTTCAAAACATTGCGTTGATTGACATCATGAGGATCAGGTAGAAGCCTTTCCAGTATGCTCAAACGGAAATCGTACAGATTCATTTTATTAGTCGCCGAAAATTTGTTGTACAAGTACATTGCATTACTGAGGCTCATTTGCAGCATATGAACAAACAGCTTCTTGTACCAGCGCAGCGTCTTTCTTTGGACTGGGTAATAAGCTAACATCTGATCTTGAAGATCTATGCCCGACATAAAGTTATTGTAATGGACAATTGCGCTTGGTTTCAATACTACAGATCCCCTTTTGGAAGTAGTTTCCAGCATCTCGTCACCATGTTCTGTGGAAATATATAATACGTAACGTTTATCTCTCCACTTACCAATATGAACCCCGTTCAAGAACAAGGATTTGTTTTCTCCTTTTTTCAATGGGATAG
Organism: Abrostola triplasia; assembly: GCA_946251915.1. NCBI lineage: Eukaryota > Metazoa > Arthropoda > Insecta > Lepidoptera > Noctuidae > Abrostola > Abrostola triplasia. The sequence goes on along the minus strand of OX276440.1, from coordinate 9,109,331 downwards.
TCCCAATTTCAACAGGATTATCTCTGCGGTTTTTTCTTAACGTTCCTGTGCAGTACGTCTGTCGATCTAGCAATTTCACAGCCAAACCATAAGAATTATAGTAGTTATCCATGTACACATGGTGGCCAGAATCTAGTCTCTCTTCGAGGAGTTTAAAGACGACCTTGCTGGCATGACCCTGTCCTGACATCTCATCATTGGCACCTGCGTAAACTTGATATTTTAAAACGGTGCCATCTGGCTCTGCCAAGACATAAAGTTTGATGCCATATTTGTGCCTTTTGTTCTTAATGTACTGTCTGAACAGCAGTCGTCCGCGCCATAAAACCATGGACTCATCCAATGATAGCTGTTTACCCGGACAATAAATATTTATCATTTTATTATTAAAATGATCCATAAATGGTCGAATTTTTATTAGGCGGTCTTCTTCGCTTGTTTCCGACGTGAAGTGCAGGCATCGTAATATCAATAAGAAACGGTTTCGAGACATAAATTGACCGAAGCATGGAATATTAAATAAATAGTGCCGTTTCCAGTAATCGCATATACGATTTAGCCGAATTGTTCCAGTGTGCAGAAGGAGTCCGAGAAATGTCATCAGTTCTTCTTTAGTTAAAACTTTCCAGTTGTTTATTCGTGAGTTGCGCTTTACATTATCTGCAGCACCCACTCTTACTGCATTTGCATTCGTCTCTCGAACAATCAGATCTAATAAATCATCATCAATAAATAAACGGAACGCATCGTAAGGATCTGTTGGAGGCGGCACCAAGAGTTGTTGTTCCGTGGTAAAGTCGATAGTTTTCATTGAATTTGGGTTAGAGCTCCAGGTGGTAGTGGCTCCTTGATGAGAAGGTGAGTTATTGCGTGAATTTTGAGGTGACGGGGCATCATGGTTATCGCTTGGCAAGTCGGGAGTACTACTACTACTTTCAGATCTTAGAACGGGAAAAGCCGGAGGTGCGTCATTTTGCTCTGACGAGAAGTTCGGAGTCACCGCATTAGATCTCAGAAGCGACACGCTAGGCGTAGAAATGTTACCCAAGGATAGATTCTCTGGCAAATCGGGCAGTACGTCTCCATAATCTTGTACGATAGAGGGCGATGAAAGACGTTCAATTTCGCAGTTGATCTCATAATTGTCCAGTCTGTCAAATTCTAGTTGGCGAAACGCAGGCCTCGATGCTGAGAAATCTGGTAACGTTGAAGACTGAGCTGATGTATCACGCGTACCTGGTATATTCGCTCCCTTGCGGCCATCACTAACCATTGCTTTCAGTCGCTTAGGTCGAATAATAGGGCTACCGCCTGACTCACTCAAACCTCGCTTTGATGCCTGTGACCTTGAAGGTTGAGCTGGTACATCACCAGCGCGTGGTCTACGACTGGTCGTCTTAAACTTCATTTTTGTATCAAAAATACTAACATCACTGCCGCTAGATCCTTCTGAACTTGAAGATAACCCCTCTTCATGAACTCCTTGCGAATACACTTCTTCATCACTATATTCTTCAGACCCTTCCGAGTCATAATCATCACTTTGTCGACGCTTTTTTGTAGCACTTTTACCAGTCGACGGCCGAGCCTTACTGTCCATTTTGGCTAAAAATAGCGTCCTGTCTATCGTGTATAGGTACAAATCAACACAACACTATTAGAATGAAACCAATTAACTTTTTCGTAAGTTGATTATATTGCCAGAGTGGCCGCGCAAAACAACGTGAGCTCGCTTCGAACGCCGGTGCGTTACTAGCCAAAACAAAATGAATGGGACGCTTGCACGGATCCGAGTGGGCGGCACCGTTACTATGGCCCCGCCCCACTCGGATCCGAGTGAGGAGCACAGAATGTGTTAATGGCCTCAAATGCTTCTTTCGTGAAGCCTGGGCGGCCGTCGATGGTTTTATACCATTTACTCAAAGTTTGTATTGATGGAAGACAAGTATTAAATGTATTCCTAACATACTGATAGGCTTTTGTTGAGTAGAAATTTAATGTGAGAGCAAAGGTTCGTAAGGTGGGGGAATATTTCGCGTGACTAACTTTGCCTGATGTAGCATTTATGACTTGAAGTTTAATGATCTCCTTACTCTGAAGACCAATAGCGTCAAGTTGATGAGTTCTCTTGTGAAATCAATTGTTTTTTTTCCAGTTCTCCTAGAAGGTGCTTCAACGAATGTACTTTTCGTTTTAACACACGGTTCGAGTCTCTTAAACGTTTTAATGCAACGTTTTTTTTCTTAAGTTTTTAAGAAAGGTCAATAACAGCCCTCGCCAGTCGTCGTTTTCTGGGTGAACTACAGGTAGATGGTATGCTAATTAATTAATCAACAATAGCAGCTTTTGCTGATGCTGCTGTTGACGGCAAAGCAAGAATACTTTCCTGAAAATTGAAAAAAAGAACATAAGTATGATAGATTATAAAATACATACAGCCAACAGAATGTTCGTTGCATCCACACTAGAAGTTGGTTGAGTAGCCAATGTAAATATTTTTTGGTCTATAATTTCGGGTTTTGACGAAGTTGATGTCTCCGCTGAACTATGAGGACTTTGCTGTAAAAAATATTATAATTAGGTATCGACCTAGTTGACCTACAGGCCACCTAGTATCGCTATTTTGCTGCAAATCTTTTATAGTAGGTTCACTGAGTTGTCTTAAAGAATATTTTTACCCAAAATTAACTAAACATACCAAACATACAAAATAACATTCCAAACATGGCAACATTAGTGTAGGTACTGCAGTTCCGAATAGTAAACGCTGATTTCCGCTCATGAAATGACAAGAACAAATTACGTGATTTTTTCCAGGAAACCAATTGTCACCTCGTTTTGTAGCGTCAATCCATTTTTGATTTATTTCAGAGCACTTTGGAAACCTTAAAAACGAAGTTCAAAATTATAAGTAGCTACAAATTGAATAATTTCAAAACACACACAATAGGCTGCTGTATGAATTTAAATGTTAAATGGGGTGCAACAGTAGCACGGTGCAACACTGTTCCCTAAGTTGAAGTAAATGTAAGCCAATAAAAAAATAATGGTGGCAATCGGATCAATAGTTTCGGAGATATGCATACATATATTTAAAAAAAATGTTTGGAAGCCCTAATAGATTGTCATATGTGAATATAGGGCAGTTCCAATGATATTACATACATACATACATAGGTACGTATCGAATTGAGAATCTTTTTTTTAACCGCTTCATAACCAAGCTAGTTTAAAAAAAATCAACAACATAAATCACCGAAAAGTAAGAAATAATTTAATTTGGAGACTAATTATTCTGTGTGACATTACAAAAAGACCTATGTAACTAGGTAGGTACTTTTCTTTTTTGAAGTTTTAAAGGCTATTTATGGACTTAAGCAGGCCTCTAGAGCCTGGAATAAAAAGGTTGATAGTTTTTTGATCAGTAATGGTTACACAAGGTCAAAAGTAGAGCCGTATGTATATAAAGGATATTAACAAATGTAAGACAATTGTAACAGTCTATGTTGATGATTTCTTTATATTTTCCAATGATAAAATTGAAACTGAGAACTTGAAACAGATTTTATCTAATAAGTTTAGCATTAAGGACTTAAGTGAAGTTAGACAATGTCTTGGAATGAAAGTAATCTTCAATAAAGATAAAGGATATGTAACTCTGAGACAGGAAACTTATGCTGCAGCGATCCCGCCTCCCCGCCATCTAAAGCGCAGAGCAGGCAGGTGAGTTTTTAGTGGGTAGGCCCCCTGATCTTATTGGGTTCGGGGGAGAGTCCGACATACCCCCGTCGTCTCCCAACGGCGGGGAATGCGTAACGCATTTCCCTCACGGTAAAAAAAAAAGGTAGATTTATATTTATTAGTAATAAGTGTTGTAGGTAGTTGCACATGGTATCATTGTCAGTCATTATCTGTGGTCTTTATCTGTTGTCATTATACGCTCGTGTCTAACGGCTACGTGTTTTATTTGATTTCCTGGATCCAGTAGAGCCCCCAACACAAGAATTGTTCAGTGGAGACGAGGATTAAAACGAACAGTGTGTTAATTAGGCGGGTGATAGTTTTTGTCGATAAATGCGATAACAACAACGTTAAAATATGTCAGTTGGCAAAATTAACGAATTCGATATTCACAAGGAGGATTGGAGGTTGTATATTGAACGACTTGGACAGTACTTTCTAGTGAACAACATACCGGCTGAATTGCAAGTGCCGACGTTAATTACTGTCATGGGTGCGACTAGTTACGAGTTGTTAGTGAATTTATGTACTCCGGCGAAACCGAAGACAAAAACTTTTGAACAGATAACGCTTGTAATGGAAAAACACCTACAACCGAAACCGAATGAGTTGGCTGAACGTTATAAGTTTCGAAATCGCAAGCAGCTTAGCAATGAAAACATTTCGGCCTATGTGGCTATTTTAACCCTAAACTGGACTGAGGGAAAATATTCCCCACATTAATTTTTGAGGTTCTACTCGAGCTTTAGACAAGATATTCCCACAATATGTCAAACACACAACAACAGTAATATTAACTATGGTCCGGAATGTAATATCGTTGTGTAAAAACATTTTCTTTAGTGTTATGAACTTCATATAAAAATACATCTTTTTTCCAATCTAAATGTTTTGTAATTTTTCTTTTTGATCCTTTGTTATTTTTATTTGACTTTACTTTGTTTTTATTATTATTAATTTTATTTACTTTTACTGATGTTTTACTTAGTCTAATTTTGGATGTCGTAGGTTTGGGCGAAAGAACTCGTCTTTTACAAAACGTAGATTTTGCTGAAGCACAAAATTTTCTTTTAGACCTCCTTGGAACGATCGCTGTAATTTCATTATCACTATCCATTTCGAGATCACTAGCACCAGGCGGACATGGACTTGATATTTCTAACGCTTGGTTGTTATTACAGTGTACCATCAATGAAGATTGTGCTTCACCAACTTCCTGAGATGGGCTATCTTGATACGATATTCTTTCATTATTTGAATTCACAGATGACAAATTGATAGATATGTATGCTGCTGGTGTAGGTACTGAACTGCAAGGCGAAAATCCAGTGGCGTTTGTTTTGGCAAAAATGTGACTGGGGTTGATCGGGCATTGTATATTTTTGGGTGACTCGGGTATCTCATCTATACTTGACGAATCTGTATCACTTACTCTAAACGTTTGCTCAACAATATGCTCAGAAATATCAGAATCTGTGTCTGACTCATTTTGCGGTATTATAGCATCCATAATGCGCTAAAACAAAACGAAAGATAATTAAAAAAAAACCGTTATTATGTACGTTCGACTTGTCAAGAGCATAAAAAATAATCAACGCTAAATAAGCAAGTGCCCTATAGGTCACAAAAACTAAACTAAACCTATTTGGCAATGTACACGTGCCCTCTGGTACACTTGCCAAGCTAAGGGATAATGTTTAGATCTTCGGGCAGATATTCTTTTTTTGTATCATTTAAGCTATAGTGACTTAACCTTCCTTTGAAGGATTTTATATGATTAATTATCAGATCTTTAATGTTATTGTCTAATCTCTTGTTTGAACTCGACTTGCCTCTTTTGTCACTTGGTGCAGCACCTGTAATTTTCAGTGACTTTTGAAGATGTTCTAGTTTTCCTTTAGTAATCCCAAATATGGATAAAAATGCCTTATAACAAACAGGTACTTCCTTTGTGTCATTATTTTCTATCACCCTCACTTTGTAAGTGAAATGGGTTTGGTGGAAATTAGCATCCATTTCATCTGTCTTTCTACTTCGCCTTCTTTTAATTGAACACACATTTATCAAGCCACAGAAGTATAAACTTTGATCATCTGAGCTCTTCATGCTGTTGAAATCTTTAAGTAATTTTACACGTTGCTCCGATGATATTCTATCAAAACATTTCAATCTTTTACACCTACAATCATCTCCTGGTTCGTGCGTAGCAACTCTTAATTTTTTCATCCCTTCCCGCATTCATCCTGTTTTCTTTCGTTTCTTTGTGTTCCGCACAAAGCTGTTATTAGTTTCTTCGTCACTATCACTCATTTTACTGAGTATAGACCAAAAAAATAACTATCTTTTCGAAATCATATACAGCCGGACCAAGTAAATAAATACTCGACATAACCCCAAAATTTTGACAGCTTGGACGTTCCTTGTTACGTTCCGTTACACTATGGACCTTCCCTGTTTTGGGTTTTTCACAAAAACAAAAAAGACGAGATACGGCACTGGCTAAACTCTAATTTCGCCGGCGACAATTTGGGTCACGACACCGACAGTTCCTTATTTTAATGCCCCTTTTACCCAATCCGGGATACACCCTATGCATATCCCGCAAGAGCCGGCGAAATCGGGCCGCCTCTGATGGGAGTTGATTTAGAATATTGTGGCGGTACATATATTCCCCCATGTACCACTTAAGGCGACGCTGGCTCCTGCAAGACAGACAGTGTTGTTTTAACTCGCGCCACTGCCGCTCTATGGTATTGGTGTGAATCTTAACCCTGACATTCCCGCCTGGGGCCGGTACTCCTAACGAAGCGTCAACCGGAATATCAACGGTCCCCCCTACAAAATTCACGCTATGATTCACCGACGAGTGACCCCTCATGCCCAAGCGCAAATGAATATTATCATATGCTCGGTGCATCCCGACATTATGTAGGTGCCTGTGCGGACGTTTGCCTCTACAATAGGGTCCAGAGTCGTACGCGACTTGTCAGGGATAAGCTTCACGTGACAGTGACAACCAAAGTTCCGATATACAGTGACAACCAGAGTTCCGATAGTGACAACAAAAACTACTTTTATGTGTACCAAATGAGGGGTATAGATGCAAAAGTGCTTCTATCCACATTCTTAAATTTTTCGTGATTCCTCATATATTCATAAAACATATTATACATAAACTACATTATATATTTAAATTGAATATCTTGGCAAATTGATATTATTTTCGATACCAAATTATACTTTTTTCATAAACAATATAAAAAGTTAGAAAAATTGACTTTGAGATCTGGATAGAGGCCCTTCTGCATCCAAACAGTAGATAGAGGCGGTTTTGCATCCGCCACTACTGGATAGAAGCGGTTTTGCTCTTAAATTACTAGTGTGGATGGCTTTATGCAGTCGATGGGTCGGACTGATTTAAATTACGTGTATATAAGTCATATTAAATTAGACATCAGGAATTTATTAAACGATAAAATTAAAAACTGCTATTATTGTATTCACTTGAACTTTTATTAAAAATAATTAAAAATGCACTTTTTAACTTCTCATCTGTGAGACGGCCCGCTCCGGTTCGCTTATTAAGTATAATCAAAATAAAAAAAAAAATACTTTTATTAAGGATAATGAAAATCACACAGATAATCCAGCTTCTTCCAAATATTCACAATGCTCTTGATTTTCAGGTTCACCGATATTTGCGTGTTGCATAATATTTTTGTAAAACAACAGCTGATCAGACCCTAATTCTGATTTCCAGTTTGTACCAAAATGTTTTACTAATAGTTTGTCAACATCAGTAAGTTTCAAACCAGATACATTTGTTTGATATGGTGGTATGTCTCTTATACCAAACTCAGATGTCGAAGATACACCTCGTTTAATTACGCTTTTAGCAAGTCCTGTATCGTTTTTATAATGGATTTCTCCTCTCAAAAGAAACCGGTCCGGCTTGTTCTTCACTCTCGTCACATAATATCTTTTGCAAGCAGCAAATTGGAAGTGGTAATTACCTGGGGGTTTCAGTGTTTCACTTGCATATGCCTTCCAATCTTTCACAGCACAATCCTCACCCAGTTTGTGGACGGTACCGTAACGATTATATATATCCATGTATTCCGACGGATTAATAATTACCTCTTTATTTTTTACTTCTTTTTCAATGTGTCCAAAAATGCGATCCGCTGGCATGAATGAATGGCCAGGAACCGGAAATATAAGTTCGACGATCTTAACACGTCTTGGGGCATGATTTGTCAACCAGTACGCAACCATAGCAATCATGACAGTATTTTTATTTTGAGAGCCGCATCCGTCTGCCATCATTCGCAGTTTTTTTTTGCCCGTGCGATCTGCGAAAGGAAATCGAAAACTGCTGATGCGATCTCGTTCGCAGATTTGGCATAGAAATTTTCTGTCCATGTATATATATGGACATTTTCTTTTGGAAATTTGTTTGTGCTATTTCCCAGTACAATAGTAAAATTGTAGATGTAAAGTTGACGGGAATAATATGCAGCTTGGTCTGCAACCTTAGGCAAAACTTGGTTTTTCTGGCAATCAAACGATATCGAAACCGTGTTTTCATCATATTCTCGCAAAAAGTTATAAAAGCACTTGGCTTTTAATTTGTGAATCCGTAATGTAGCCATTATTTGAACTTTTTCTTCATTTTGTGCATTTTTTATTTTTTCTGAGAGCTCCGTACATTTGGAGCAAACGTCTACTCGTGGTGTTTTAAATCCGATGTTATAATTTGTGTTAAAAATGTATCTAAAATAACATTGTCGCACCTTGAGACTTTCATCAACTTGTTTATCTTGATACAGTCGCCACATTTTACGAATGTTCAAATCAGATGATACATATTTTCTTTCTGATGTGGCTGATCGGCAATAATGGGACTCAATACACGTAAAAGACTCAATGAATCGCTTTACATTTTCTTTTTTTGCTGAATTTTTATTTGAAACTCTGTCACCGCCTCGATTTTCCTGTGGAATAGTGCCATGTAGCAAGAATTTTTTAGAAATATTACGAAGTCGATGTATTCCGACGCCAAGAATCTTCGAAAAGTTTCGTTGACAAACTCTTATCATTTTGTATGGTTTCGTGTATGTACGGACATAAAACTTAGTATAAGTTTGCGATTCTGCTCGGTTTCCTATTTTACGTCTACGACGCTTGGGCGTGTGAACTTTCATAAATTTTAAAAGAAAATTATCTTGAAAGGTTTTATCTGCTTTAGCATAAAATGATTGGTGAAATAGCCTAATATCTTGAGGATTGAGACTATTGCATTTTAATTTTTCACTTTTCTTATGCGTGCAACTTCTGACATCCGTTAAATTTGGTAATCTTTTAGCCGAGTACCTAAAAAAAAATACTTAAGTTATCAACAAGTTACAGATCCTATTTAAAAACCAACATGCTTGTTCAAAAGATACAGTGTTCTGGCTGTGATGGACTAAGAGCATAAGCTTAGAAATAATAAATAAAGTCTATTGCACCCATTTTTAACGGATTTTGTTTTATAAAGAGTGTCTCTGACATCAACGAACAAACGAATACCGCGGATCCAGTACATTATTCTGGACCCCTCAGTGGTGGAATTTCTCGTCGGTTTTTTCCTATTTTAGAAAAAAAAGTTGTGATTGTTTTTATTTTAAACTGTATAAATCGTTATTCTAAACAACCCCAATGGCATATTTAATTTAAAAAGCAATCCAATAATTTTTTCCGCATTAAATTTTTGAATAACGTTTTATAGTTTAATTTAAGATACGTAAAAAAATCATAAAACATATTAGGAAAAAACCGACGAAAAATTCCGCCACGTCCAGAATCATGTACTGGATCTATGGCATTCGTTTGTGCGTCGATGTCAAAGACACCCTGTATAATAAATTAAGAATATAATAAATAAATAAATATGAACATAACACTAAGAAAATAAATAATGACACAATAAATATAGTGTAACATAAAAAGAATAACCTTATGTTTAAAAGTAAAATACGGATTGGAATCTGTTCCGTGTCTCACGTTTTGCATAGACACGACCAACAGTAAAGCAAAACGAAACTTACCTATTACGCTTATCTACGTTGCGCTTCCACACATTTTCATTACGAATCCTTTTCCTTGACTTATTCCCTTGCACTGGAGCAATATTAATTTCCATTTTTTGATGATTTTGTATTTAAAAACCGAAAAAGAAAATTACACAATAAACCAAAACAACAGCTGGACGCCATTACACTCCTAACAAAATACTGTGCTGTGATTGGTCGAGTCGCTATAGTGGCGCTTTTGCTATTTAAATTTTATCAGAGGCGGTTTTGTACAGGGTGGCCCAAAAGTCCTTAGAAAAGTAAAATTTGAATTAAACGAAAACGGCGCGCGTGAGCGGTGCAGGGGAAGCGGGGGCAGTAACTTCGGTTTCTGGGAATTTAGTCGCGATGGAGCGTTTCACCGGAGCGGACCGTGCGTTTTGTGTGCGCGAGTTTTATCAAAACAACAATTCGGCAACCGTTGCGAGGCGAAAATTTCGAGAACACAAAGGTTTACACAACTTTGATGACACCCCAGCTCTCCAAACGATTAAGAATTGGGTTGCTAAGTTCGAGGAGACCGGTTCGACGTTAGATAAACCGCGGTTGGGTCGCCCAAGGACATCACGTACGGAACAAAACATCGACACAGTGGCACAATCTATTCGTGAAAATCCTACACAGTCAACTCGTAAGCGTTCCAGTGCATTAAACGCATCCAGGACATCGTTACAACGGATTTTGAAAAAAGATTTACTTATGCACCCTTACAAAATTCAGTTGGTGCAAGAATTAAAAGAAACTGATGCTATTCAGAGAGTGAATTATGCTAATGAAATGTTTAATCGGTTTACTTCGTTCAATAACATAATGTTCTCTGATGAGGCACACTTCCACATTAACGGACACGTTAGTAAACAAAATTGCCGCTATTGGAGTCCGATTAATCCAAAACTTAAGCACGAGAAGCCCTTACATAGCCCTAAAGTTACAGTTTGGGCCGCTATGTCAGCCCATGGCATCATAGGGCCTTACTTTTTTGAGGACGGCAGAGGGCGTGCTGTTACTGTTACTTCGGAACGATATGTGGCCATGATCGAGGAGTTTTTCACACAAAAATTGCAAAACTTTCCAGGCTTTAATGCCCGAACATGGTTTCAACAGGATGGAGCAACTTCCCACACCTCCAATACTGCTATGCCCGTTATCCGTCAACTTTTTCCAAACAAAGTTATCTCTAAGAGAGGAGACATTTCGTGGCCACCACGTAGCCCGGATCTGACTCCAATGGATTTTTTTTTGTGGGGCTACCTTAAGGCTAAAGTGTACGACTCTAACCCGCGGTCAATTAATGACCTAAAAGAAAACATCCGCAGAGAAATGGCAAGCATTTCAGCACTGACGTGCCGCGCAGTCATCGACAATTTCAGAAGGCGTTTGCAAGAGTGCCGTGACTGTAACGGATTACATTTGGACGACGTTATTTACAAAAAATAATTCCCGTTTTTCTAGCTATATTTACAAATAATAATATTATTCATAGTGTAATTAGTTTTATTTTAATTAATTTTTTTCATTACTAAGGACTTATGGGCCGGGCCACCCTGTACCTAACTTCATGTTTCTCATGTCATTTTCTATGAGATAGAGGCGATATTGAATGAATTTTATTTAACAAAACCAACGACGAGAAGAAGAGGGTTGCCAACAATAAAAAAAACGTTCAGGCTTTTAATTGGGATAGAAGCGTTTTTGCATCTATACCCCTCAAATGTGAAATGCGATTGTGCATAAAAAAGGACCGAAATTGTTTCGTAAGTTTTCACAGTAGGGAATAACAACAGGTAATTTTTTTGTGTGTCTGAAACTAATAAAATAATGACAATATACAGTTGACAAATGGCAACAATTTATTTTTTGCCAGCAAAAACATAATTTGACAGCTGTACGTTTCTGAACGCAACGTAATATGCGGACATAGATTAAAGACTATCAGAAAAATAAAAAGTATAACGAAATTTCCCGGTAATTTTTCTGTCATACGTCATTACAAACGAGTAAGTGTAAAAGTTCGTGTATTGGCGATTACGTGTGATTTGATTTACGATTTCACATCAAAGAATCTGTTCTTCAAAGTTTGAAAAATAGTATTCGAGTAGAAAATGAGGTAAGTTTTTGATATTTCATACATTTTTCCTCTGCTTTCTTTGTTATTTTATGTCAAGTTAGTTTTTATAAATGTTGCCAAATGTCTACATTATGCGTTTGCTGTATAAAAAATGCTACGAATTTATATGGTTGAGGGTCTGCTTGGTTATTTTTTGCTTTTGCTTTTTAGCATGGCACGCAGGCTGCGCGATGGAGATATCGAAGGTATGCTCATGGCTTTAGAAAATGGAAATATCTCAGAAGATGAAGAAGACATAGGTGACCAAAATGATATAGATTATTATCCAAGTGTGCAAGATATCTTGAATGATTTGGATAATGAATCTCCCGAAAATGAAGAAGTCCACGAAGACCCTCCACTTGTATCCGAAGAAGAGCCCCTATCACGTGAGACTTCCTCCGTGGAACCTGCTACAGGGCCTTTGCCCTCTCCATCAGTTCTGGGTATTCTTGGAGTTGCAGCTTGGAGATCACGTAGCAGAGATCTTATATGGAAAAAGCGTAATTTGGTATGGAATGAAGATCGCGTAGCCTTCTTAGGAAGCTCAGAGCTACCCTCAGATGTCGCGGACCTGGAAACTCCATTCCAATTTTTCTCTAGATTCATAAATGACGCAGTTATTTCAAAAATTGTCGATCAGACCAATTTATATATTATCCAAGAGAGTGTTACCAGTGCGCCCGTAACTGCTACAGAAATACGAAATTTTTTAGGGATTATCATATTCATGTCGGTGTTTCACTACCCTAGTGTTCGATCATACTGGTCAAAATATGGCTTTGCTCAAATCATGAAAACCATGACAGTAAACCGATTTGAAAAAATACGATCTGTAATTCATTTCAACGACAACTCAGAGCACAAACCTGTAAATCATCCACAGCATGATCGTCTCCATAAAATAAGACCATTGGTGGACCATCTAAACTCATCGTTTATAGCTGCTGCTCCATTTGAGCATAGGCTATCCCTAGATGAACAAATGTGTGCTACCAAAGTGGCTCATTTTATGAAGCAATATCTCCCAAACAAGCCACACAAATGGGGCTTCAAGTTATTTGTGTTGTGCTCTCTATCTGGATATGCATATACTTTTGAAATATATTCTGGTAAGCAAGATTTTGTCCAAGCCCCAGATGAACCAGATCTGGGAGTGGTAGGAAATACCGTCATAAGATTGTGTCGTTCAGTCCCTCGGCGGGTAAACCATATAATTTATTTCGACAACTTTTACACCTCAATTCCTTTGCTGCACTACCTTGATAGTCAGGGCATTTATGCTCTGGGTACCATCCAAAGGAATCGTCTCGGCAAGAATTGTAAGCTGCCAACACAGCAGACATTCATGAAAGATTCTGTACCTTGTGGGTCTTATGAGGAACAAGTGACTGATTATGAAGGTGTAGACATATCTGTAACTACCTGGAAGGACAACAAAATGGTAACATTGGCATCTACATACGTTGGAGCAGAACCGGCCGAGACAATCGATAGGTACGACAAGAAACAGAAAAAAGTAATAACTATACCCTGCCCAAAAATTATCAAGGACTATAACGCCCACATGGGGGGCGTCGACCTTATGGATAGCTTTTTGGGAAGGTACAGGATAAGAATAAAGAGCAGGAAGTGGTACATTCGTATCTTCTATCATTTGATTGATATGGCGGTCATCAACTCGTGGGTTTTGTATAAAAAAGCTAATAATGGAAACCAAACCAAAAAAATTACTTTGGGTGACTTTAGAGCAGAGTTGGCAGAGGCTTTATGTAACTATAAAAAAAGTGTTGAAAAGAGAGGAAGACCATCTAGCAGTAATATTGAAAGAGAATTGGAAGCGAAGAAACCTCGTCGTAAACCACTCAACCCTGTGCCAGTAAAAGATGTAAGAACGGATGGTGTCGACCACAACGAAAGAAGATGCGAAAAGAAAAATAGATGCAGACTGCCTGGTTGCAAGGGATTTTCGCGCACCGAGTGCACAAAATGTCTTGTTGCTCTTTGCCATACCAAAGAAAGAAATTGTTTTGCTGCATTTCACTCTTAATGTAAGAGTTGTCCTTCAACGCATAATGTATCCAAAAGGCAACATATAGTTTTTTCCTAATAAACTCTTTATTTTTACCTTGGGATTTTTTTTATTATTTTTCCTATTAAATATCGTCAAACATTTACACAAAAATATTATTTATTTTACAAAACTAAAAATCATGCATTTAAGGGTTAAGTAAATATTTATAACTATGCTAGTTTTGTTATGACCGGCGTGCGCGCGCCGCTTCCGCGCCCCCCGCCATCTGTGCCTCCCGCATCGCCGCGTACGCGACACTCTCAGTACCCGATAACTTGTAAATTATGGAACTTCAGTAAAGCTGACTTCAATCAAATATACAACGTGTTTTTTTTGATATCCCATAACTCTAAGGTTATATTCTGTAGGTAAAAATAATACTAAAACTCCTAGAATATGTGGTCCAAAAATGCATAGTTTCGGAGATATCATCAATCATAAATTAATGTTGCCAAAAATAGTCACCAGTATGACGAATCATTACTTTTCATTCATTACAAATTTCGTAATAGTGTGTAGTAAAATAAATAGTGAAATAAAATATGTAGGTATGTTGGTATCGGGACTTTCCGGCGGCTGCTAGTGAAGGGAAAGTCACTTCGTCGATATCGATGAAACCTCAAGTAGTTTGAGTATCTAAATTACTAAGCAAAATTCAAATGACATTACATCTTATTTGATATGCGTTTCAACTAAGAATAGGATGACCTTGACGCCATACTGTGACTTTCTGCACGCTTTTCTAATACTTACTCGCTCTTAAAAATATGAAAATAACATTAATAAGATAATAACGATACTTACTAAATACTATTGAAAATTAATTTACAGTATTTTTTTTAATGTAATTGTCGTCACAATAATTATCGTGCCAAGGTCATCCTATTCTTAGTTGAAACACATTGTACGCTTTAGTAGAACTACTACTGCACCAAAATTATCGGGTATGCTACCTAAACTAATTACGAGTAAGCATAATTAATTAAGGTTTGTAACCTATGGCTAAAGTTTAAAGTAAGAACTGGCATATTCTGTGGTCCTGGGTTAAGGTTAGGAACCTATTAATCTAAGCCACCTTCGTAATATTCGCACTTTTGCTTTTACTAGAAAATTCGTAATCTTCATTGAATAATTATGTGCGTTAAATCAAAGTGTTTAATGACATAAGACTAAGTACTAGTTTAATCGATATCGATTTCATTAAAAAGTTACGACGTCCCAAGGTACCTACCCTAGCGCGCGGCGCGCAAGAGTTGCCTACCTACAACGATAACTCGGTGAAGTGCACCTGCTACGACTCGGATTTTTCACTCTCTCATTGGCGCTTGTCGCTTTGGGTAAGTAAGATAGAGCTATTAAGTAGGTTCCTGCGTAGCGTCACGGGCTCGGACGGGACAGGCATTTAACAATGAGTTCTATGTGTGTGTAGTGCTCGGAATATCAGGGTTGTCAGTACGTAAGATTTTTTAGTATTTCATTCATTAGGAGTCATTGGCTTTTTACTGTTTTTTTTTTTTTTAAGTTAATTCTTCTAAGCGAGACGAACGGGATGGATAGCCACATCACATGCTAATGTATTAGTTATTCCAATTAAGTAACTGGAGAAGACTTTTTTGGAATTTAATTATGTAGGTACAAATCAAAAAACGAATTCAAAAATGTTTATGTTGGTTTTCATGTGTATCCCAGCTGTTTATTTTCTGAAACACCTATCTAGCTTTTTTTTAAACATAACTTTAGTTTAGCTACGCAAACTAGATACTATCATATGATGTTAAATTGTTAAGTAACATTCAATATCTTGGTCCCTTCGTCCTTTTTTAATAATATCCATACGCATTTTACCAAACACGAAATCAAACCTGTCCTGATCGGATCTCATTTTCACAAGTAGTAGTTTATGACTCAATTGCCTACTTAAATATGACAACCCTAAATTCTTTTATCCGACGCCGCCATGTTCGGTACCGAATACAACTGAACGCACACAATGAACTCGTAGCGTTAGCAAAAAAGTAAAATTAATTTTACTTTAATAAGCAAGGTTTGTTTTATTTGTCTCCTGACTTTCGTCTGATTCGTCTCGTTTTGGTGCCGCGTAAAATTGTTACGGTTTTGCTGTTAAGTTTTGTTGTTGTTTTTTATTAAGTTTTCTTGTTAATTTGTTTTTGTTGAACTTTGTACGTTGAATTGTTTTTTGGGTGTTAACTCAGTTACAATGCCGAGGCACAACTATCCACCAGAACATCAAGCAGATATTCATTTTGTGTATGGATATTGTAATGGAAATTCCATGGAAGCTGTGAGAGAATACCAGCGTCGATTTCCAAATCGCACTGTGCCGGACAATCAAACTTTCATAAACGTAAGTTCACATAGTTTATTTATTAATTTTAGCCCTTGGTATGGTCTCTTTCAGTAATAATAACATACATGAAGCAACCCAGTTTAATAAAAAGTCTTTTACATGGCAATTAAATGTAATGAATAATTTGTTGATTTATTTTATTATGTATGTACACACAGTAAATAAACAAAAATTACAGAAGCTTCTTAAGAAGTGTTACAGTTGCAAAATACACAGCGTCTTACATTTAGCGAAATTTTTGTTCTTCGTATCGAATAAAGCTGTCCTCAAGGTCAATAGGTTTCGCTTGTTGATATTATTGAAAGGTTCGAAAAAAAAATATACCTAAATAATTCTGCTATGCTCCTGGTGACTTACCTACTAATTTAGTATCGAACACGAGGGTCTGCAAGCCTATTGCCATTAACCGGACACAAATTCAGACTCGGTGACTGCTACTCAGAAATTTTTAATGGCAAATCCCAATAACACTTTGCTCGACCTGGGAAACGAACCCAGGAACCCAGCACCTCATGCTCAACAGTCGCGTTGAATTGTCGGCGCGCTGCGATCTGGCTCTCTAGCAGTTAATTACAATAGTTCCTGCTACAGATTTGTTTACGTTAACAAGCTTATCGCTGAAGAATTCGATATGATGTTGTTTATGTTACGAAGCCCTTATGTGATGACGTGACGAATGATATTTAATTGTAGTTCTATGAGAGATGCTGCGTGTTTAATTTGAAGCCGGTGTAAACAAAACCAGGGAAAAAAAGGCCCCGGTTGCCTTTGTTACCACTCGTACAGTCAACAAATCTAATACTTTTCGTTTCTAAAACAAAATCGCTTGCACCGATGACCACATCTGTGAATCGCACCTTTTTATGAGGACCAATAGTAGTTAAAAGAATAAAAAAAAAACGGAAGAGATGTAGACCTTTTTGCATAACGTCTTGTAAAATGTTGTTTATAAAAAACTAAAACTGCCACATCTGTGATTCTGATTACTAACAATGGTCACAGATGTCTGAACAAAGAAAGAGAAATTTGTAATGTTTTAACTAAAGTACATAACCGCTTCTGTCGCTGCAAAAAAGAATAGTCTTTAAGGCGGAAAGAGTCTAAGTTGACCGACTGTACATAAGTCACATTTTAAGCGCACCTTTATTTGTTACAGATACATAGACGATTTCGGGAGAATGGTTTAAGATCATCTTCTCACGAAAGAGTCTTGAATTTGACTCAGGTTCAAGAAATTAGGATCATGAACTTAATAATTGAAGATCCTACATTATCCACGAGACGTGTGGGTGCAATAGTTGGAGTGTCTCACAACTTAGTGTGGAAATTATGGAAGAGATATGGGCTCCACCCTTACCATTATCGCAAAGCTCAAGGCCTATTACCCGCCGATAATTTTTCAAGAAGAGCCTTTTGTCAGCGCATGAATGAACTATTAATTCAGGACCCAAATTTGATTAGTAAAATTTTGTGGATGGACGAAGCCCAATTTACGCGCGCTGGGGTTTTTAATTCAAAAAACCAGCACCAATGGAAAACAGAAAATCCGCAAGCTGTGTGGGAAACTTCTTACCAACATGAGTTTTCTGTAAACATGTGGGCGGGAATTTTAAATAATAAATTAATAGGTCCCATAGAAATCCCGCACCGCCTTAACTCAGAAAATTATTTATCATTTTTACAAAATCTGATATTCTTAGATTTTTTTGATGATGTGGCTTTGGAGACAATTCGCACAATGTGGATCCAACACGATGGCGCGCCTGCCCATTATGGGACACAGGTACGGGAATACCTAAACCAACAATACCCAGAACGTTGGATCGGGCGTGGAAGCCCGACTATTGCGTGGCCGGCGAGATCACCAGACCACCCCACTAGACTTTTACGTGTGGGGTACGTTAAAAAGTAAGGTATATGAAAAAAAAATTTTATCAAGGGACCACTTACTTAGGCGAATTGAAGAAGCAGCCAATGAAATGCGCCAAAATAATGTGTATTTAAATAGGCAGATTCACACCAGGCTAAATGTGTGCTTGGAATACCATGGCGGACATTTTGAAAATCATTTAGATTAAAATGATTACTTAACAAAACTTGTTTTATTTATCATACCCTAAAGCCATAAAACACACACATTACACATCGACTTAGCCAAATCTATGAAATCCCTGCAATCAATTTTCAATTAGACAATGAAGTGATAACATTAAGGCGAGTTTGTTTTCATTTAACTTATTTCAAATTATCCTATCCATCATTCTAGCGTTGTCTTGGTTGCGTCCTTTAAAAACACTAAATGCTGAACTTGATTAAATTTAAATATCTTAAAGTTCACCTAATTTTTTTTGCTTACCGTACAAAATAGACGCTCGGCCGGCCTCGATGTGTCTAGGTATCAAGTTTCATTGATAAATACGAGTAATTCATTCATATTTAAAGCTAAAAAAGTGCGAGTTGTCATATTTCACGTAAGGGTGTGTTACAATAACAATCGTGCCTTAGTCGAATTATTTTGTATGAAAAAAAAAAAAACAAAAAAAAGGATGATTGAAACATAATTCATATGCCAGTTGATTCTTTGATATGGTCTCAATCATACCCTAGAGTTATGGGATATCAAAAAAAACACATTGTATAGTTCATTAAGTACAATAGACTGGAGTGAGATGTATTATTTAGAAGACCCGGACGTAGTTTTAAATTTATTTTATGATAAAATACACTTGGGAGCAAATAAATCGAGCCACTTCCTTTTTCACGCATTATGGTAATTATTTTTGGTATTAAGGAACGCATCGATTCGAAACATATATCGCCTAAAAGGGTATTTAATAACCTTTACAATGAGGGTAGTTAGTTGTCAAAATTTCATTTTTATTAAAGTTTAAAGGGTAGAATAAAATTATCGCATTTAATTTGCTTATGACATTTTTATTGTACTCTGTTAAGAAAAGATTAAATTTGAGGTTTTTGTTAATCATACCCATATTACTTGTTATTGTTGTCTTTATCTGTGTCTGTGTAATCAAAATAACCTGATAAAATGGATACTACACCGACGGAAGCTGCCCAAGTTGTAGCTTTACTTGAGGTTGGACACGGACAACGTGAAGTGGCACGCAGACTTCATTTGAGTCGTTCAAAGGTACAGCGGGTATACCGCAGGTATCTGGAGACTGGTGCTTTTGTTCGGCGACCTGGAACTGGCCGACCACGGGCAACAACAGAACGTGACGACCGCTTTATTGCAACCAATTCGTTGCGCGACCGTGGACTTAATGCTGTTCAGCTACAGCAAGCGTTACGTGACGTTCGAGGAGTCGCAATCAGTAGGTGGACAGTGAGACGAAGACTAAAAGAACGAAATTTAACATCACACAAACCAGCAACTGGCCCAAAATTTACTGTAGCTCATCGCCGATCTCGCTTGGAGTTTGCTCGAGAACACATTAATTGGACGTTAGAAGACTGGAGGTCAGTTTTGTTTTCTGACGAGTCAAGAATCTGTCTTTTTAGCAATGACGGGAGAAACCGAGTGTATAGACGTCCTGGTGAAAGATTTGCCCAATGTTGCATTCGAGAAACGGTGAGTTTTGGTGGTGGTTCTTGTATGGTGTGGGGAGGAATTTCTCTAGACGGAAAAACGGAACTTGTCTTCGTCGACCCCGCCAACGATGGCAGTGGTAGACGTGGATTAACAGCTGACCGATACATAACTGACATTCTTGAAAACCACGTAATGCCGTATGCTGGTTTTGTCGGAGAAAATTTCTTGTTTATGCATGACAATGCGAGACCTCATACCGCGCAGATCGTTACGGAATACTTGTCTGCGATCGGGATTCAACAAATGGTATGGCCAGCACGAAGTCCCGATTTGAACCCGATCGAACACCTATAGGACGAGCTAAAACGGAGAGTCCGAGCCAGGGTTCCCGCTGTTTCATCCATTCCCGAGCTTAAAGTCGCTGTGCTTGAAGAGTGGGAGAACATACCACAATATGTCATCGTAACGCTGATCAGATCGATGACTAATAGGCTACAAGAATGTATCAGGGCCCGGGGGGGTAATACCAGTTATTAAGAATATTTTTTTTGCAATAATTTTGTTTTTTATTGTTTTTATGGACTGTTTTAGCCCTACTAAATTTTCTATCAAAATTACCATTTTTCTTGCAGAGCCAATAATTTATCATTTAATAAGGTTATTATTCAATAATTTACCCTCATTGTAAAGGTTATTAACTAAACTTTTAGGCGATATATAGTTCGAATTGATACGTTCCATATTACCAAAAATATTTACCATTTTACGTGAAAAAAGGTAGTGGCTCGATTTATTTGCTCCCAAGTGTATATGACATTTTTGACAAATACATTCCTCCAAAAAATATTAATACCATGAATAATAGATACATTTATCCGGTTTGGTACACTGCTAAAATTATTAAAGATATTAAACTGAAATATAAATTACACAAAAAATATAAATCGAGTAAATTGCACAGTGATTATGAAGAATTCTCACGTTGTAGGGCGAGAGTTAAAGCCGAGACCTTGAAGGCGCATGACCAGTACCGCAACCGGGTGCAAGATCACTTGGCGCGAGATCCGCGAGCGTTTTGGGGATACGTACGATCTAGGAAAGGCAATACCAGCAACCGGAGGATAATCAAAGACGGACATCCGAATACGAATGTGCAAATGAATTCGCTCGGTCCTTTCAATCGGTGTACAATCCGGAGCCTCCTGTACTAAGCGTGGCGGCGGCGGGTGCGAGCGTGGATGCGGGCGCGGCGCCGGGCGCTTGGGCGCACCTAGCGCGCATGCGCCCCGCCGACGCACTATGGGACCAAACAGTATTTTCCATCTCGAAAATGGTTGTGACGAAAGGCGTAAATCCATTGATTTCTTTATGGTTTTATACTCTCAAAGAATGGAACTTACGAATTAATTACAAAAAATATTGAATAACTTAGTTTTACGCTTATAAAATGAACCTCAAACATTGGTCATAAATATTTTCATGGCAATTAAATTACCGTTAAGGAAATTCATTACAAAATTATTCGGAAGTTTACCAAGGAAGCATATTAGTGTTATACATTCTTAGATAGCTTAGAATGTACACTTTACAACCAAATAGGTTTTTGTAAAAAAAAAATTATGTTTATTTTTTTAATAATTTTTTTAGTGAAGTAAAGAAAATTCCGTTTTTGTTTAATTCAATTGGAGTTTTCCTTGTTGCCGAAAGCTGCCGGTGTCAAGTAAATTACTCTATTAGAGACCTTACCTATTCAGTAATATATGGATAAAAAAAAAACTTGCGCCTTTTTTGCGCTAGTGGTGATTTAGAAGCAATAATGTCAATCGGGAGAAAATACAAAAATCCCCGAAAATTACGGTTCATTTGTTTTTTAAAATAATATATTATATTTTGATGTCTATCTTGTTTTTTTTTTTCATTTCTATGATAGAGAAGCATACAATAACAAATTAATATACTACTATTATATTCAAGGAATCTTCCCATGGTAATTTTGTTTGCGGTAATCACCTTAACCACAAGTATGATAAACTATATTGCTGCGGAAGTTCTAGTTATCTGTCGTGGTAATTAATTACAATCAGTACTGATTACACTATTTCGGTGAGAACTTCCATAATCAATTGTCCCATGGTTTTTGCACAAGGCACTAAAATATTGGTCCTATATATACTCGTGTTTTCAGCATACTATTCATCAAAGTGTTCACATACGTTTTTCAATAACAATTAACAGACAAAAAACATATAATTATCTAACAATGAGTGAATTTGTTTGTGTTCGACGTGATCTTTGTGATCAAATAATAAGAGGAAAAAGTACTTCAGACCTCAAAAAATATTTGGTGGACAACTTTCAACTATCGGAAACTGACGTTAATACTGTAATACAGAGTATCCAAAAAAATCTAACATCAAGTTGCAACCAGAAATGGACCAAAGCTCAAAGAAAGTCAGACAGGTTCGAGAGTCTATACTCAAATTGGTTAAATGGTGAGTTTAAAGTACCATTGAATTCTTGCAGTAATTCAACATCTCAAAATTCTGGCTTGGATACTTCTGGTGATCGTGGTAGACCAACAAAACCATATGACGAGTGTTCGGAAAGCACAAAGAAACGAAAAAATATGGAACTGGTCCAGGAGTATGGAATGGGACATGTCCGTAACGCTTATGTGCAAGGTTTACGATCCATGGGTGAAAATGACGAAGCGTCGATTGTGAGTATTATAAGAAGTAAGGAAAAAGAAGAGAAAAAAGTAATTTTACAAAACATACTCAATCCAGATAATGCACTTTCCTTTACAAAAGAGGAGGCCTTGAGTATGTGTATTGAAACAGATTTAACCAAAGCCCAATATGCGTACCTAAGAAAAAGGCTCGTTGATAAGAATTTAAGTTCTGTATTGCCTTCTTATCAAATACTAAATGAAGCAAAAAAGGCTTGCTATCCGCCTGCATCCAGCATAACGGTGACAAATATAAGCGCAAAAATAAATCTTCAAGATCTCTTAGACACTACAGTCTGCCGTATTATAAAGATAAAGTCTGAACCGACAAATTATAATCGTCTCAAGTTGTTTACTAAATGGGGATGTGATGGATCCTCCGGGCAAAGTGAGTATAAACAAACTCTACCGGAAGAAAACGAACAAATATCGGATGCTAATTTGTTTATAGTTTCCCTTGTACCACTGCGACTAGTAGACGAAGAAACTTCTGCAGTTATATGGCAGAACCCTGCTTGTTCATCTGTTAGATATTGTAGACCAATTTCATTAGAGTTTGCAAAAGAAACACCTGAAAAAACTACAGCGGTTGTCAGTGAAATTGAAGCCAAAATTAATCAATTAATACCAACTCTTGTGTCAATAGACGACAAAGTCATTGAAGTTAAACATGAACTGTTTATGACAATGATTGATGGGAAAGTTGCTCAAGTGTTAACGAACACATCATCCAGTGCTACCTGCACTGTTTGTGGAGCAACTCCCAGACAAATGAATGATCTTTTAAAAGTTACAACGAGAGTGGAAAATGAAGATGCGTTTAAATACGGTTTGTCGACACTACACGCATGGATAAGATTTATGGAAATGATCCTCCATATTTCTTACAATTTAGGTTTTGAGAAGTGGTCTGCAACAACTCCAGAAAACAAGCAACTAAAAGAAGACAAGAAAAAATATGTCCAAAAACGTTTTCGAGAAGTGCTTGGTTTGCACATTGATAAACCACGTCAAGGTTCCGGTAATAGCAACGACGGAAATACGGCAAGGAGATTTTTTCAAAATTACCAATGTTCTGCAGAGATAACCGGCATTGATGAAGAATTAATCAAGAGATTATATATAATTCTTCAAACTATGTCATCGGGATTCCCTATAAACGCAGAAAAATTCGGCCAGTATACATTGATTACTGCGCAATTGTATGTAAGCAAATATAACTGGTACTATATGCCATCTTCGGTCCATAAAGTACTTATACATGGTGCTAAAATAATAGAGCATTATGCAGTTTTGCCCTTAGGACAATTATCCGAAGATGCGCAGGAAGCCCGAAATAAAGATTACAAGAAATATAGGTTACATCACGCTAGGAAGTGTTCCAGATCAGCAACAAACGAAGACGTTCTGCATATTTTGTTATATACATCTGATCCTTATATATCTAGCTTAAATAAACCAAGTTTTCTAATATCCAAAGAATTGTTTGACGAAGCTAAAGAATTGTTGAAAATGGAAAGTGATGAATAGGATAAGCGCTAAAAATATATTTGTTATCATGTAAATGTTTGTTTAAAGTTAACAATTAGTTAGTTGTAGTTTAGTTTTAAACTTATTTCCATAAAAAGTGTAACTTTTATTAATGTAACTGTATAATTATATTTTTAATATAACTGCATAATTTTTTGTATAAAATTTCGTATAACTTTATCATTTTCATTTTTTTACGATAAATATATAATTTGTAAAATGATAGTGTTGGATTTCTTTTATTGCCTAGATATTCACAAATACGTAAAAAAAAAATCAAGGAGAAAAATCACAAAACTACAGAGTTATCGATTATTGAGATGGAAACTACCGTTTGGTCCCATAGTGCGACGTCCGGCGCGCGCTCGCACGTTTGCCGTCGAAACGCTCTGCAGGGCCCGATGGCATTCCGGTGTTTGTTTTTAGGGATTGTAGGGAGGTGTTAGTGAGACCATTGCTATACTTATTCAACATCTGTATCAGGACAGCCAAGTTTCCAGATCGTTGGAAACTCACTCGGGTTGTACCAGTGCCGAAGGGTAGCGGAGGTTTAGCACCTAGTGATTATAGACCTGTGGCGGTATTATGCACTCCAGCTAAAGTGTTTGAGTCAACTATTCACAATAGCATGTACCCACAAATAAGCGCGCTTTTGTCCGACGCACAGCATGGTTTCCGGCCGGGTCGGGGGACAACAGGGAACCTGCTGGACCTTATGACGCATATAGTACCAACGGTGGATGCTGGACATCAAGTAGATGTGGCCTACTTTGATTTTAGGAAAGCTTTCGACGCGGTAGATAACGATATCCTTTTGTCTAAGTTAGCTAGAGTAGGCTGCACATCGCATACGTTATCGTTTTTTGCCAGCTATTTACGAGATCGATGCCAGTACGTTGACTGTAATGGACAGCTTTCCGAACCGTACTATACGAGATCAGGTGTGAGTCAGGGCAGTAATTTAGGGCCTCTCCTCTTTATTATAACAATCAACGACTTACCGAAAGTAGTCAATAAGTCTACACCCTTGTTATTTGCTGATGACCTGAAATTAGTTCTTAGTATAACGGGAAAATCAGATCACGACATACTGCAGCAGGACATAAATCGGGTCGTAGAGTGGAGCGTTAATAATAAATTGTATTTCAATGTGGCCAAGTGTTCCGTGTTATCATTTACCCGTGCGCGTATTCAGAGTCATCATCAATACATCATGGACGGAACGCCGCTGCAGCGTGTTACTGAAGTTAAGGACCTAGGCGTGCGCTTTACTACGGATATGCATTTTCGAAGACACATTACCGAGGTTTGTAAAAAGGCTTACCGCAACTTAGGACTTGTCCTACGGCTAGCTAACCAATTCACGAACATCAGTGCTTTAAAGTCATTATACGAAGCGCTTGTAAAAAGTCATCTAGAATGTAATGCTGTAGTTTGGTCGCCACATGAAGCAAAATATAAGTTAATGTTAGAACGTGTCCAAAATAAATTTATAAGATTCTTGTATTTAAAACTGTATGGTGTGTATCCTGGATACCCACTGTTGTATCCCACTCTTTTTATTCTTGGCATGACGGGCTACTATAAGTTAGAAGTAAGAAGGGAAGTAGCCATCGCTGCTTACTTATTTAAAGTAATACGTGGTAAAATACACAACCCAGACGTCTTACGTACCGTTGGGTTGTGTGTGCCTGATGACTACGTGGGGCGGCGGCGCGCGGCGGCGACCGCCGCTGCTTTCGGTACCGCGCGCGCGCACCAACCTCCTGCAGCACGCGCCCATTACACGCGCTCTTTGTACGCTCAACGCGATGTCGCAGCAAACCGACTTATTCAACTGCACTTTGAATACATTCACACTGGCCGCATATTGCATAATGTCTGATAGTTAGTAGGTAATACTTGTTGATTGTTATGTTTGTTTTATGTATATTTAAGTAATTACACTATTGTATTAGGTTATATTACCTGTGATGATAGATGTAAGTGGTTGAAAATAAATAAATAAATAAATAAATAAATAAATAAATAAAAATAAATAAATATTTACATGAATATTTACATAAATGACATGTTAGTTTTGGTCACGCAATAATACACTCACAGGCACAATTAACCGCCCACCCTTATCCTTCGTCGCCCTGTTTGTTTACGTTAAGTATGACTTATCCACTGTTTTATATTTTGTCAAGTGGGTACTCTAGCAACAAATTAAACATTTATACCCTTATTTCGTTTCCTAAATTTGTGTCACCGACGGGTTTTTAGAATTTAGTCGTTGTTAGACATTGTTGCCATTGCGTTACCGTGTTAAGATTTCCTGTTATTTTCAGCCATAGTGTCTGAATATTGTTTAATTTGTGTTTGTAGTGTATGTTTATTGTTTGTGACTGTAAAACATGCCACTCGATGCAACTGGTGCAGCCAGGGCAGTGGCTTTGGCGGACGCTGGGTATAGCCAACGTCGCATCGCTCGTACTCTCGGTGTGCCTCGAACCACGGTACGGGATGCTATCAGACGATTTCGGGAGACAGGCTCATACACCCGCAGGCCTGGTCAAGGCCGACATCGATGCACTTCGGCTCAAGATGACCGCTTCGTTGTCAGCAATGTATTGCGAAATCGCTTTTGCACCGCTACTGAAGCTCGTACGCGTCTTTTTGAGGTGAGAAATGTCAGAGTGAGTGAACGTACCATTAGAAGAAGACTGGCAGAAAGAAATCTAAGGGCTTTTCGCCCAGCTCGCGCCCCACAACTGCTCCCACAACACCGTAGAGCTAGACTTGCTTTTGCGCGAGAATATGCTGATTGGTCTGTAGAACAATGGAAGGACGTGCTATTCTCAGATGAGAGCAGAATAGCCCTGAGAGGACCAGATGGACGTCAGCGTGTCTACAGGCACCAAAATGAAAGGTTTGCTCCATGTGCTATCATTGAAACAGTGGGTTACCAGGGAGGGTCCGTAATGGTTTGGGGAGGTATCACTTACGAGGCTCGTACCGATCTTGTTGTGTTCGATAGAGGGAGTGTGAACGCTCAAAGATACGTGGAGGAAGTTCTTCAAGACCACGTGATACCTTTCGCACCATTCATTGGTGACAATTTTACTTTAATGCATGATAATGCACGTTGCCATACTGCAAGATTGGTCACTGAGTACCTTAATGAGGTCGGAATTCAAGTTTTACCATGGCCGGCACGCAGTCCCGATCTCAACCCAATAGAGCACATCTGGGACAACCTCAAAAGACGTGTCCGAGCAAGAGTACCAGCCCCTACGACCCTAGGAGCACTCAAGACGGCTGTAGTAGAGGAATGGCAGAATATTCCTCAATCAGATATCCAAGACATCATGGACGGATTGCCAAACCGGCTCCAAGAAGTCATTAGAGCCAGGGGAGGCAACACTCATTATTGATTTTTAATTATTCTTTTAATTATTTTTTTTTTTTAAGTATTGTTTTTTAATCTTTTTTGACGATTTTCACAAAATCGATATTTGATATGCATAAACGACTTCATTTTTAAGACTTTTGTTTTTTTTATTTACCTGAAAGATAGCTTTCAATGTACCCCTCATTAAATGTGGTCTAAATTTAACTATTTCTGCAAATTGAAAGAAATACAAGGTGGGCGGTTAAATTGTGCCTGTGAGTGTATTTTGGTTAATTTGTACGAAATGTTTTTTTTTGTAATTCATAGATTTTCAATTAGTAAGTATGGTTATATTTTGCGTTCTATATTTTTGATCTCATAAGGAGGCTGTTAAGTTAGATAAATAATTAATTTTATTGTATAAGTTAAAAGTTAATTCTACGAACAATTTATGTGTTGTTTTTATTTGAGATTTATAAGTTTTGTTGAAATATTGTTTTGTCATTTCTTTTAATAAATTACTTATTTTCATAGATACAAAATATTGTTTTATTGTTATTTTTGTATATTATTACCGCACTACATTGTTTTAGGTAAAAGCGGCTAAGTACCTTGCAGGGGACAAAATATAACAGTAATCACTCATTCGAGCGAAATTGTTTATGTGCCCTTTTGGGCACTATTAATATTTTATAAAGTAACAAATGAATAATATGAAAAATATTTTTTACGGTGTATTTAAGGTCCCCTAAAGCCATTTTAAAGTAAATAACTGGTTAATTTGAAGTTTTGTACTTTGCCAGAATACCATACCAACATGCACGTTACTATTTGCCAAGTTAAGGGTTAAGAAAATGTATAAGTTATATTTGGATGCATATGAGTCACAAAATTATATATCTTATGAAACTTACAGAACCATCTTTAACACAGAGTTTAATATATTATTTGGCTATCCAAGGACTGATACTTGCAGTGCTTGTGATGAATTTACAATAAAAGCAAAAGCATTAAGAGCTGAAGGGAATACTGTTGAACTTAATCGGTTAACTATTCTTAACAATTTGCATAAGAAAAAGGCTCAAACATTTTATGATCGTAAGAAGAATGCAAGAATGAAGAGCAAAAGAGATGTGGAATTTCAAGCAATAGCCATGGACTACCAGAAGAATGTATCCCTGCCAAACATTACCACTAACGATGTGTATTACAAGCGTCAGTTATCAATGTACTCTTTTAATGTCCATGCATTGGAAGATGCAAACTCCTACTTTTATACCTATCCTGAAACCTGTGGACGCAAGGGATCAGATGAAATGGTTTGTCAAACAAGATCTCATTCGTTGTATTGCCATCATGGAGGACTACGCCAGTACTTATACTCATCTATGGACGCTACGCTCAGTGACGAGTAGTGTTGCCAATTTAGCATATTATATGCTAAATTTGACATATTTTCTTCTTGAGATGAACACTGCTATACGGCAGAAATACTATATAACATGTATAATGATCCACAGAATCATTTGTACTTATTATACAATATGACAAGCACAAAATCATTGTTCTTAAAGAACAGGGACTTTCGGTTACAGTCATAGCAAATGAATTGGGAATCTCGGTGAGTTTGCCATTAATTGTTGATTTTTTTATTTTATAGGCTTTTTAATTAATAAAAAGTTCAAATTAATGATAATATCTCTTTAAATCTGAATTATATCCAATATAAGCTATGTGCCGCATGTTACGTCGTTTTTAGGATTATTTATTTAATTTCTTTATTAGTAACAGTTTACTTAGATGCGTTTTTTTTTTCAGAGGAAAACCGTGTATTTGTGGCTCAAGCGGTGGGAAGATAACGGTGACGTTGTTTTAAAAGTAGTGGTCGTCCACGAATAACATCCGCGGCGCAGGACAGGCAGATCGTGAATAGGGTGGTTAGTAATGGATTTGTACGAATTCAGGACATAAAATCTTCATATCGCGTATCATCTTCAACGATTCGACGTCGCCTACGCACAGCTGGCATGCGTCACAGAGTTCCAGCGCGAAAACCACTTTTAACTGCACGCCATAAATAACAGCGACTACAATTTGCTCGAGAATATCTGAACTACGATTTCAGCAGAACCATTTTTTCTGATGAAAAAGTGTTTGTTTCTTCTGCTGACAGACGTTTGTCTTTATGGCGGCCTAATAACACTCGTTATTTGGAAAGAAATATACTGACATCTAGAAAAAGTGGCCGGATAAGCTTCGGCATTTGGGGCTGGATGGCAGCCAGTGGACCCGGTGAATTGGCAGAGATTAGTGGACGAATGAATAGCAAGCAATATACCAGTATTTTAGACGAAGTTTTACTACCTAGTCTGGAGGTATACTTTCCCGAACTGACGCCTATTGATTTTGTGCAGGACAATTCAGGGGTCCATAATTCTCGATTCACTCAGGCCTGGTTCAGTCGCAACCGAAATTTTGTGAATTCGTTGCCGTGGCCGCCTAAAAGCCCAGACCTCAATCCTATTGAGAATTTGTGGGGGCTGATGGTCCAAGAATGGGACAGCAACCAAGCTAGAACTAGAGAAGCCTTGGTCAAGCACGTCCATGACATATGGGATAGTTTTAGAGGCAATAATGTATGTTACAATATGGTTTCGTCAATGCAGGAAAGGTTGCAAGATGTTATAAACGCTGAAGGTGGCTACACAAGATTTTAATTAAAGTACCGATACCTCGTATTTAAAATTAACAATGGTTTTGTGTAGCGATAGTAAATTACTTGACTAGATAGTGATTTAAAATTAATTATTATATAACCTGTTCCGTAAATAATGCACCCTCTTAAGGGGTCATTGTTATCATCATTATGAACAAGTTTTACTTAGAATTATAACACTGATTTTGTAAGTCCTTGTTTTATTGCAGTAAGAACCCCTACTTATTTGTAAACTCTAATTATTACTGTAATAAACTTAATAAAAACATGAAAAAATAGACACACATAATAATATATATAATACATAATACCTAAGTATACACTTTCAATATCATTTTAATGTATCCATGACAATTCCTATAACTCGTATACAATTTGTATTACATGTTTTGACGACCTGATTAGCGCAGTGGCTAAGCGATTGGACTGCTGCGCTAAGGGTCGCGGGTTCGATCCCCGCACGGGGCAAAACTTTGTGCGAACCACAGATGTTTGTCCCGAGTCTGGGTGTTAGTGTATGTGATATTTCATGTTTGTGAAACGCACCCACGACACAGGAGAAAATCCTAGTGTGGGGCGACGATTTAAAAAAAAAAAATGTATATATGTTATAGAAATTGTCACGGATAGTTAAAAATTACATTGAAAGTGTAAACTTTTTACTGATTTTGTATCGTTTATATTACTGTGAAACCAATGTATACCCACTTTTGACACAGTTTGATGGTTAGGTAATTTAGAAAAAAATATCGTACATATATTTTTTGAATGGTAGAAGATAAGATATTTTAGAAAATGTGACAATGTATATATATTATTACTCGTGACTGTACATAGGAATCTCAAACAGGGATACAAATGTAACGACTTAACGATTCAAGACTACAGTAAATTTCATCGCAATTTTTATTCAACTTCAGATAAAATCACCCAGGATACGTTTTTATTGAAATATTGTACAACACAAACTCCGAAAAAAGAAGGTAAGAAAAAAACCCAGACTATATGTTATTTTATCCCAAAGCACGATACTTTGAATGGAAGACGCCACGTCAAATTAATTAAAGTGTGTCAAAAAGCAATGACCACTATTCTGGGAATCTCTAGGGATAGAATACAAAGAATTTGTAAACAGCATCTAACCACAATGGCAATGCCTAGAGAACGAAGAGGAGGTGATAGAAAGTCCAATCTGTATTTTGATCGCACAGAATCCGTAAAATCGTACATAAAAGGACTTAAATCTTTGGAATCACATTATGTGAGAGGGAGATCTGATGTGCAATATCTCAGCAGTGATCTAAGTATTAGAAAATTACACAAGGCTTACAATGATGATGCTCATAATGTGCCGGTAAGATATGAATTTTTCCGACGTATATTTAATAAATACTTCAATTTGAGTTTTAAGTCTCTCGCTACCGATGCTTGTTCGAAATGCATTCAATTAAGAGAATCAATCAAAAGTGAACGTGACTCAGCCAAAAAACAGCTGCAAATAGCGCAGCTTCGTATCCATAAGCTGAAGGCCAAATGGTTTTACTCTAGCCTCAAAACACAACTGGACGACGAAATAATTCTCTCTTTCGATTGTCAAAAAAATTTGGTTTTGCCGAAAGTGCCAGATCAGAGTGCCTACTTTAGCCGGCAACTTTATTTGTACAACTTAACAATATGCCAAGGACCATCTCGTGGGCCTCAAGGCAGTTCAAACACATTTATTTACGCGTGGCTGGAAACCGAGGCCATGAAAGGATCTAATCAAATCGCTTCGGCAGTATTTCATCGTCTAATGAATACCAATATTGAAGAAACTGTTTGTCATATAAAACTATTTTGCGACGGTTGCGGGGGACAAAATAAAAACTCAATCGTTTTGGGAATGTTGGCATATTGGCTAAAAACAAAAGCTCCTCGTCACATCAAGAAAATTACAGTAATATTTCCAGTAGTAGGGCACTCATTTTTGCCCCCTGATCGCGTATTCGGCAATATCGAAAGAGAGATACGATCTTTGGAAGTAATTGTGGAGCCCCAGACGTATTTAGATATTTTTAAAAAGTATGGAACGGTTTTTAGACTTGGTAGCGACTTTTATTTTTATGATTGGAAATCGAGCGTTAAAACTGTATTAAAGTTACCTGGATCTTGGCACTTTCAATTTAATGCCTCTAAGAGATTCTTTTTAAGAAAAGATCAAAATAATAGAATTGCAATTAAAGGGGAACCTAATTATGTATCCGACCTAATAAACTATGGGAACATTTGTAAAAGAGGCAAGTCGTTCCAAAATATTGAACCAGTTTTAATGAATGTTGGAGTTCCTGTAAAAACAGTAAAGTTAAAAGATGTACGAAATCTTCTCATAAAACATTTCGGTGAAGATTGGGCTTCTTATGATCATCTGCGCTTTTACAATTTTCTTCAAGAAGAACAAAATCCAACTACTGTAGAAGAAACAGATAGTGAAGAAACTTTAATGAATGAAGAAATAGACATAAGAGTGTAATAAAAGATAAAAAATTTAAGTTAGTAAGAGAAAGTAGAT
The DNA here is from genome assembly GCA_946251915.1 of Abrostola triplasia. Lineage (NCBI taxonomy): Eukaryota > Metazoa > Arthropoda > Insecta > Lepidoptera > Noctuidae > Abrostola > Abrostola triplasia. Next base: position 9,076,480 of record OX276440.1, on the reverse strand, counting down.
AGAAGTTTAAATATGAAACTGTTTCAAAACTACCTATGTTGATTGAATACAACTGCAAAACTGTCTATGTTTAAAGTACTTCTGCAAAACTGTCTATGTTTAATTTTAAAATGCAAATTAAATGATAATTAATAAACAGTGATTTCATTTCTTAACATAAATGAGTTTTTATGATCCTAATCTCTAGTAATACGCATATTCATGCATCTTTATAACTTAATTATAAAGATAAACATTTTTGTTAGTTTTCTCAAATAAGTGCTTCACTAACAAAACGTGGTTTGCAAGTGGACTACTCAATTACACGTGCCCTCTGGTACACTTGCCAAGTTAAGGGTTAAACTTGCTGAAGCCAACTCTATTGAGTCAGAATCTTTTGTGATTAAGCCAATATCGAACGCCACAGAGTTGAACGAATTAGAGGTAAACTTATCCGACCAACGAGAAAAGCAAAAAATGCATTTGCAATCCGCACTTTTGTGTAACAAATCTGACGGCAGCGGTATTAGTTGCGCATATAAATTGCTGGATATTATGTTTAAAAGAGAATTTCTCTGTAAATGTTCATGGTCGGGGGGCAGTAAAGGACAACTATAGTTTTTTTGCCCTAAGAAGAGTTCCCTGACACTTCATTTTTTTCCGTGACATGCATACTACTTTAGAGTAATAAAAAATAAACTGAAAAAAAATTTTAAAAATTATATGATAAAAAAAATATTGCCTTAAGTAAATTATTGTGGTTTTAAATAACTTAAGTAAATAAATATATATAAGTTAATAAATTAAGTAAATAAAATAACAAAGTATAAATCTTAAAAAAGTATAATGCGTGGAACGTAACTTCTGCCAATAGGGATTGACACTACTCGTAGACACAAATCGGAGCGGCCATCTTGTAATCGCGGACGAGTCGCGTCAGTACGAGTGCGTCTAGCTTGTATGCTGTTTGTGTTTGCGTTACGTCTGCTCTGCGTGTTTGTTTGTTATTAATTTTATTACTGTTTTTGTTAAGTTTTTCGTTTTGTTTTTGTTGTTTGGAAAAACAATGCCAAAAAAAACAAAAAAGACTGTTTTAAATTCCCAAAGTCGGGAGTTAGTGATTCGTTTGAGGGACTACTTCGAGCGAGAGCGTACAAACGGGGGCCCGTTAATACCGATCGAGAGAGTCATAGATCGAGTTGCGGCAGCTTTGGACATTGGAAAAGCTACCATTACCCGTATCACTAAGGAGAAATTTGGTGAAACTGGTACTGAAGACAAGAAAATGTCCACTCCGAAAAAGCGTAAGAGCAAAGCTTCAATAACTGATATAGACAGTTTTGATACAGATGCTATCCGAAATCATATTTATGGATACTATGAGACAAATGAGTTCCCGACATTAATAAAATTAACAAAATCGCTAAAAGAAGCTGAACTGTTTACTGGAGGCATAACATCACTATGGCATGTGTTGCATAAAGTGGGATTTGGGTGGAAAAAAGTAAATAAAAGAAAAATAATAATGGAGAGAGGAGACATTGTGCTTGCACGTATAACATTTTTAGAGGCTGCGAAACAGATCCAAATTTGGGAGAATGTTGTATTCCTCGACGAGACTTGGCTGAACGCTAACCACACTGTCGGTAAAATGTGGACAGACAACACCGCTCATTCCTCCACAAAAGTACCAGAAGGAAAAGGCGAGAGGCTAATTATATGTCACGCTGGGAATGCAAAAGGGTTTATACCTAATGCCCTTCTAGCATTTAAATCCAAAAAAACGGGCGACTACCATGAAGAAATGAACGCCGATAAATTTGAAGAATGGTTTGAAAATAATTTATTAAATAATCTTACAGAACCGAGCATAATAATAATGGATAATGCGAAATACCATTCCCGGCAACTTAATAAACCGCCTACCTCGCAAAATAATAAAGGTACCCTTGTGGAATGGTTGAAAAAAAATAACGTGGATGCCGATATGTCGATGTTGAAGGAGAAATTGGTGCAATTGGTAAAATTACACAAGTCACCGACGCCCACCTACAAGCTTGATGAGATGGCAAAGGAACGCGGGCATCGAGTCCTAAGATTACCGCCATATCATTGTCAGTACAACGCGATAGAATTGATTTGGGCTCAAATAAAAGGTAGGTATGTACTTCTTATTAACGTTAAATACAGTGCGATTATAATGAATTTAAGCGATGGCACAGAAAGAGACCGCAAAAATTACTGTTCCATTTTGACATAAAAACATAATTATTTTAGAAATCCAAGTGTATTTTTTGGGATATATCTATTTTTTTAAGCTTTCGAGTATCGTGATTAGAGACACAATAGAAAGGCATTAGGTGTGCGATCGCCGCCGGCGTTAACTTGGGGATTTAGTAATATGGGTGTTTAACCATTTTACCTAGGCTAATGAAGACACATTAATTTGTGTAAAATCCACCTATATATCAGATTTTTTTATTTTATTTTATTTATTTGGCTCACCAACAATTGTTTACACAATAAAAATATTAAATACATTCATCATAATACAATACTCGTGTAACAATCTCTTATAGGTAAGCACAGCATGCATTAAACTACATAGTTAAAGTTAAGATTATGACAAAATTGAAAATAATGATACATACAAACATGAATGTGAAAACTGAATGAAATTAAATTTACGAATGAATTAAAAGCTAAAAACTAAACCTAAACCTAAATCTAAAAGATGCTTTTATTATTTGCAGGTTATGTAGCCAAACACAATATGTCTCCACCATTCACGGCAAACAAAATGCTTAAATTACTGAAAGAGGCATCCCAACATGTAACGGCAGAAAATTGGAAAAAAGTAATAGAAAAAACTCAAAAAATTATAACAGACGACTGGAATAAATATATCCGGATTGACCGAATTAGGGACCAACAACTTATCATTGCGGTTGGAGAAGATTCCGATTCCGATATGGACACAAATTCAGACCAAGAGTCAAGTTCTGACAGTGATAAATAAATTATTATTTTAAACAGACTTAGTTTTATTTACATACATCCACACACACACCCATACCAACTTTCACATTTATAATATTTGCAGGATCTAAAATCGGTAATCCGATTTCATTTTCTTTGCCAACTGATTCGATATTACAAAAAAATCGATTAAATTTTGTTAGGTCACATCACTACATTTGTCAAACAAGAACTGTCAAGGAACTCTTCTTACGGCAAAAAAACTATAGTAAAAGTTGCATTGTAAGCGTACAAGAATATCCTAAATTTCTTTTTCAGCCTAATTAGTTCTTGGGATAAAACTTACACGCATGATACGAACGAAAAGTTTTTCAAGACAGTGTTGAAAAATTCAGGGAAAAGATTAGATATTAAAAACCTAAGAACTTCCACGAAACGCACACGCAAAGATTCAGGTAAAATTAACAAACGAACAAAAACAACTGACGTGATGGAAGCCGTCGAAGTTGAAAATAATCAGCAAGAACACGAAAGCGACATAATACCAAACTTAGATGTTTAAGATCAAATTATCGGCAATGTAGACTTAGAAGAAGCATCACTTTGTTAAAATATAATTTTATAAAAAATTTCTCAATTTAATTTAACAACTTCGCTGCCAGCTCCGCGAATTAGCGGGGTGCAGGATGAACGCGGGGTGCCAGCCCCGCTAATATGCGGAGTAGCGCCGCTCGGTTTCTTAGAATTATTACGCGCCCGGCACTGCGCTTGGCGACACGTTTGGAGGTTGGCCCTACGCTTGAATAATATAAAATACCGTTACAAGTTGCGGTTTTTGCATCGTTGCTGAATGATTTCGCGGCGCGTGCGGAGGTTCGCGGCAACGCTCACCCCCGCGCCCCACCTCGACTAGCTCGTCCGCCGAGCCGAAGGACAGTCTCGCTCACGGCCGCGCGAAGGACGCGCCATATTTGGTCATTTATATTGTAACTGTCGTTTATGTGCTTTAACCCCATTATTGTACTATCATTGATTATACTAATTTACATCGTGTTTCGAACTACACACACCGGCACATTTAGGGGAACACAAAAAAAAGTAGATTTTTTTTCAATAACTTCGGATATTTTGACAAGTTGTTATTATTTTTGTATTACTACCCTCTCTAGAACTACACTTGAGCACAAATTTCTCATTCACAAGTGTGAAAATTGTTTTTATGGCGCTTAAAGAATTTATTGACACTTAGCATTGCTTCTGATAAGAACTTTGTTGGGTCCTGTGCACAGTGACTGTGGCTCATTCAACTGTTTATTTTTGAATTGTGTACACATTTCCGATACGAAATGAGTGATTTGCCAGCAACTACAGTGGCCAGGGCAGTAACCATGATCGAAGAGGGGCATACCTACCGCTCGTAAGTCGAGCTTTGGGCGTATCGACTTCGGTTGTTCATCGCGTTGTTCAACGCTATAGGGAGACAGGATCTTACGTGCGGAGACGAGGACAAGGCAGAAATCGGGGTACAAGCGCCGTAGATGACCTTTTCATCACCTTGCAAACTTTGAGGAATCGTCGACAGACCGCGGTTCAGACCCGAAATCAACTGGCTGAGGTCCGTAACGTTAATGTTAGTGAACGAACAGTTAGGAGGCGTCTTAATGAAGTTGGATTAAGATCTTATGTGCCAGCGAAAGCACCTAAACTCGAGGCAGCTCATCGTGTGGCAAGGTTAGCGTTCGCCCGTGCTCACCGAGATTGGACAAGTGAGTGGAGACGCGTTTTATTCACCGATGAGAGCCGTTTTTGTGTTAATTTCGTGGATGGACGGGAGAGGATGTGGAGATATCGTGGAGAACGATATAACCAAACGAACTTCACAGAAACAGTGGCATATGGTGGAGGTTCAGTAATGGTATGGGGTGGCATATGTTTGGGAGCTCGCACAGACTTAGTGCTTATTGAAAACGGATCTCTCACTGCACAGCGATACGTAACAGAGATCTTAGAACCATATGCCTTTTGCCCCATTTATAGGCGCAGATTTCGTTTTTATGCACGATAACGCGCGCCCCCATACTGCGCGTATCGTGAGTACCTACCTGAATGAGGTTAGCATTAGTCCAATGAACTGGCCAGCGCGATCACCGGACATGAACCCTATAGAACATGCCTGGGATATTCTGGGAAGAAGGGTTCGACAGCGAAATCCAGCACCCAGGAATGTTGAAGAACTCAAACAGGCATTAGTGGATGAGTGGAACAATTTGCCTCAATCAATGATCGATGGCCTTATTGTGAGTATGGGAAATCGCATCCAAGCTCTCATAAGAGCCCGTGGTGGCAACACCCGTTATTAATTTTAAGATTTTTTTGTTAATTTTGTAAAAAAAATCAATTTAAAATCTCACTCCTAGTGCCTTATTTTACAAATTTTCGTAATTAACGTTTAATTTCTTTAAAAACGGGTAATTTGTAGCTTATTATGATTTAATTTAGTTATTTTAAGGCAAAGTGATGTGTTACTGAAGACCAAAAACATATTAAAAATAAATTCATTGAAAAAATGAACCTTTTTTTTGTGTTCCCCTAAATGTGCCGGTGTGTGTATATACACCCGTACCTCTTTACAATAGTAATAAACACGGAACTCATTTTTTTTTAAATTTCATTATTGTTTTATTCTCAGGTACAATAATGCCTCGAAACTATAAATCCGATCCACGGGGTAAGCAGTATCGCAAATATGACAATAATATAATTAAGCACGCTTTATAAGAGTTTGCAAAAAGTCCAAAGTGTTCATTGGCATAAATCACAGAAAGACATAATACAAACAAATCGGTGCTGTATATGAGCGCCGCGTCGGCGCGCCGCCTTTTCTCTGTTGCAGGGCAGGTAATAACCGCAAAAAGGTCTCGCTTAAATCCCATAAGAGTAAACCGAATAATATTTATTCATGACAACTATAGCCATCGCAAACGAGAAACCGACATCTGAATTTGATTGGTATTTCATCTTTTATCTGACTGAACCTATGTGATAATGTGTTCGTTAAAGTTTTAAATTATGTTTATAATTTTCGAATTATTTTTAATATGTTTTATAGGTAAGTAAGTACCTTGAGATTTTGAGATGGATATGAGAAGATACTATCCTTGTTGATTATTTAATATTTTTTTTAATGCGGTTTTATGTTCCTAATTTTTTGTTGATTTACTGAATAACAGACTATTTTAATGTTTATTTTGTTTTCTCCTTTTTAATTTGTCTCGTCAAAAATATAATAAATGTTAATTATACGTAAATTATTGTTTTATTTTTTCTCATAAATTTAAACAGTTAAAGGAAGGTCACGCCGACAACGCCGCCGCCGCGGAATTCAAAAAGTCGGCGCGCCGCCGCCAACAAATTGACCATCGCCGGCGCTCATATCTACGACATAACAGGAAAACTATGAAAACGCAAGGTGGACAGAATGCTTTAGATGAAGACACAGAAAGCTACATTGTAAATTATTTGAATATTTGCGGCAATTGGGGTTATCCATTAGACACATATGATTTAAGAATTATCATTAAATTATATTTGGATAATATGGGGATCACACACAGACGTTTCAAAAACAATATGCCAGGACCAGATTATGTCTCAAGATTCTTAAAAGGTATCAAGATTCCATTTCTTTGAGAATGTGTCAAAATATAAAAAAGTCAAGGGCTCAAGTTTCATCCGATACAATTAAAGAATACTTCGAGGAGTCACTAGATATTAATCCAAACAATATAGTAAATTATGATGAAAACCAATCTCTGTGATGAGGCTGGGCGCAAGGTAATAGTTAAAAGGGGAAGTAAATACTCCGAAAGGGTCTTCAACCAGCAAAATTTTTCCATAATGATGGCTGGTACAGCAGCAGGAGAACTTTTGACTCCATATGTAATTTATAAAGCCAACAATATGTACGACTACAAGCGAACCTAAAGGTGTTGTTTTTATTGATGGTAACAATATCAATACGACTAGCGCCATCTACTTTCATTATGTACGTGATTTAGCTAATAAAGTTCAGTTCATAAATGTCAACCGTTGTTTCATTATTATAAAAGATACACGATATAATAGAACTGCATCTGGATGGATTGACGGCAACACATTTGAAGATTACATTAAGTCTATTGTGATTCCATTCTTTAAAGATAAACCCGGAAAAAAAGTTCTGATTGGCGACAATTTGTCCTCCCATTTATCAATGGAAGTGATGAGTGAAAGTACAATAGAAGTGAGTTTATTTTAGTTATTTCCACAGTGTTATGTCGTATGGTATTCTTTTGTGGGGGAATGCTGCCGATATACAAACAATTTTTGTACTACAGAAGCGGGCTGTTCGGGCAATTTGTAAATTACAGACAGGCTATCCACTTTAAATAAATTTCTTTTAGTTGCCCCTCAAATCCAAATTGCGATCAAATCATCTTTGCGCCTTCTAGGGTCCCCAATTTTAGAAGACTCATATGAATATTTTATTGACGAAAAAGTTCAAAACTATAATGCAATTGCAGAGAGATTTTCTGAAATTAGCATACATTCGGCCATTACTTTAATTAGTTTTTTTTTGTTTTGGCCCAAAATTTACATATTACCTTCGCTCTTGTGGTATGATGAAAAATAATTGTCAAAATAAAACTCATGACCCTGGCTTTCTCCGATTCTCTTCGCGAGATGTACATTGTACAACTATCGAGGCGCCATAGCCAATCTTTTTTGCGATATTACTATCAAGTTCTGCAGAGGAGGTCTGGTAAAGTAAATATCACCACATTTATATATTGTTTGGCTACATGTTTTCCGTGGCAATTTGAAGTGAAGCTCTTATTGTGTAAGTAGACCGTAGTCCTGGTTCGCTTGCAATAAAATAGTAACTTCCTGCAGTAGTTTTAGCGGGAGAATCTGTACTAGTGGTGGTGGAAGTAGATGACCCAGCCGCATCAATCGGTCTTCTTTGGTACAACATTTTGAGTAGTGAAATTTAATTATTTCCTCCGTAGGGCGAAATGTATTGCAGCATAAAGGTAAATAAATTTAACGTGTTGTCATTAGAGGTAAACGCGGCCGCGGAGTACCAGTTCTATTTAATTATGGAATTAATTGTACGCGAAACCAACGAGTACGCGTGGAAGACAATTGTGCAACTTTCTGCAGGAAAAATCTTTCAGCAAGTAGAGCGATTTGCTCAAACCTATTTGGAAGTATGTATGTATATAACTATTTGGAAGATTTTTATGAAAAATTAGAAAAAGAGTTAAACGAACATAACCTTCCATCCGAAAGAATATGGAACTGCGACGAAACTGGTCTGATGTTTGTCAACAACCTCAACAAAATTGTGACAAGCATTGCGAAAAATATGTTAAAACAGAACATACGCGGAAAAGGGTACGATAACCACATTATTGGCGTGTATAGATACGACAGGATGTTATATCCCACCATTTATTATATTTAAAGGTGTAAGAATCATTCCACAACTGACAAAAGGTTTTATGCCAAACACCCAAGTACGATTTTCTAAAAAGGGATAGATCACGGGTGAACTATTCCTAGATTGGTTAAAATTGTTTGTTCGATGTATCCCTCCAGCAAGACCCGTTCTTTTGATAATGAACTCACACGCCAGCCACGTTATGCCACCTGTACTGGATTACGCTCGATCACAAAATATAATATTGTTTACATACCGTAATACTGTACATGCGAATCAACAATTTAAGAAGAAAAATAGAACCGAAGATGAAGATTGGCTATGTGAAATATGTATATAAACTTTGTCCGTGTATTTTATTTGTAAAATTAATGTTTTATTGCATAATTTAGCTTAAATACTCATTGAATAGTATTCATTAGCTATAAGAAACGTTAAAATATATAAATCTTAGTGTTTAATAGTGTAATAAGAGTTAATTAAGTTGTTCAGTTACCGGTCAACACACGCAAAGTAATTGTTGTCATCTAGTGAATTACAGGTACAAATTCATTATAAATTGTTGTAGTATTTTGTTAAAACGTAGCGAATCGGTAAAAACTACTGTTTGACCAAATATTGTTGATAGTTATTCTATTAACAACAACATAACCCTACTTTAGTTTGGTGATACAACTTTTATAAACTTTCACCTTCATACTTTGTTTTTTTTCTCAATCAAATTGGTCTTTAGCTTTATCTCTATCAGAATTTCTTCTATCTTAATCTTTATTTCACCTCTTTTACAGTTTATTCATCACTATGATGACTCGCAGGGCCCTATCTCGCCAAGAGGAGTCCAAACTCTTGTATTGTATAGTCTTCAACGAAAGTTTTGTTAATGTTCCCCTTGGAAAAGCTAAGGATGATAATATTCCATATGGAATGAAACTATTTCCGGACGCCGCGCCGCCAAGAAAATATTATGTCTGCATTCAATGCTTTTATAAGGAGCAAACGAGATGTAAAGAATATAATTATAATAGTGAGACCATTGCCACAGAAACTATAACAATAAAATATTTTCCCTTCCCTCCGGACCGCGGTTGCGACTAGACGTGTACACTTTACCAGTTTTTGTTTTTAAAATTACTGTATTTTCAAATAAAATATAATACAAAATTTCTTCGTGAAGTACCAGGCGCGCATAAAGCAGCAGCGATCGCAGTGTGTCTGTGCGGAAGTGATAGCAATAGTTGAAACAAAGATAACTCCATCAACTCCGACTTAGAAGACTGTCTTCTGAGCTGTCAGCTGTCATTTGTCACCAGGCTGTCTGCTGTCAACGTGCCGACAACTGTCACGAGTCACTGGGCTGTCATCCTGCTGTCATCTGTCACTGGTCTGTCATTTGTCATTATAAAATCTACCATCATCGAAGGACGTAATTAAGTGTTGCCAACGTATAAATAAATTTTATTTTGGTATATTTGGCATATATATATTTATAAAAAGTCAGTGGAATGGCTGCGCATACACCAAACAAAGCTGCTAACAAGTCGCCACTAGCCTCAAATCTTCATACAACGGTATCCGACCCCACGATTAACATACAATCACAAGAGCGCGAAAATTTAAAGGATATTTTTGTAAATGCGGCCCGTAGAACACGGCGTAGACTTGACGATGATGTGTATGAGCAGAATTCCTTCGACAGCAATACACTCTTGTCTGAAATCGCGAAACTGTTTACCGATTTTGAGCACAAACAAAACAGAAAATTTGACCATCTGAATTCTAAAATGCGTGACATTTCAGACCAGAACTCCAAAATTCAGGATTCTATAGCTTTTATGTCCGAGAAGTATGATGAGATTTTGGACCGTTTGCAGTCCTCTGAACGGGAAAACTCCACTCTTAAGAAGCAAATAAACTCGTTGGAAGCTAAAATTAATCATTTAGAGCGGAATTCTCGGTCAGCACTGATTGAGATCAATAACCTTCCAATCTCCCCTTCTGAAAGTAAAGAAATCTTAACTGAGACTCTCTGCGAAATTGGATCTGTGATCAACCTACCCATTCAACCTACGGACGTAAAGAATATTTTCAGGATGAAACCTAAGAAGGATTCAAAGTCTGTCTGTACTGTAGTTGCTGAGCTTAACTCCATTATACAAAAGGAACAATTTTTGAAAGCCACTAGAGCTCACAACAAGCAGAATCCGAGTGCAAAACTTTCTACCGTCCATATTAAAATGACGGGCCCACCTACTCCCTTATACATTGCTGAATCCTTGACCACGTACGATAAACATCTATTCTACCAAGGGCGTAAACTTCAAAAAGAAGGCAAGTGTGAAAGCTGCTGGTCAAATCACGGCAAAATCTTCATTAGGAAAACTTCCGGCTCTACTCCGCAGTGTGTCAATACAGAAAGTGATCTACATAACTTAACTTCTTTTGCTAATTGACTAGTCTGCTTACTTATTTTTTATAATTTTGTTAACTATATAACACATGTACACTTCATACTGCTCATAATACACCCCACACATACTTTTACACTTAACCATAATACCTCATACCTCCTTGCCCACATAAGTCTTTCAATCAGTTGCCCCCACAATGACGCACTGTTTAATACCTTTTACCTAGCCCAACTACTTACATACCACTTTTCATTTTTATATATTACTTTAAGTGCGCCTGACTATCCCGCATTCTCTATTTTAGTAAATTTTAGTTCAATGTTAAATAATCCTATTTTATAAATTCGATAATCTAGATGATCTTCAAAACGATATTGATCGCGTATCGGTTGCAGACTCAGCAGTTTGTGTGATGGAAGACTGTACCCAAATCTCGATCTTGCATAAAGATGCATTCACACTGCTTTGTCAAAATATTCGAAGCATAAATAAAAATTTTGATAACTTAAACACACTGCTAGCACGCAGTGGAACCTTATGGGATTTAATAATTTTAACTGAATGCTGGCTCTTACGTTCCCCTAATTTACCCACAATACATGGCTATACCTCTGTCTCAACCGCCCGGCACACTACTCAGAACGAAGGCGTAATTATTTACTTCCGAAATAACCATCAAATCTCAGTCACAGAGCCCCTCATACATGACGCAAATTGCCTATTGACAATAGTAAACAAGGAGACAGTGGTTATTGCTTTATATCGTCCACCTTCGACTCGTAATTTGTCGAGGTTTTTGGACTCTCTTGACGAGCTCCTAAAGACAGTGTCATCCTATAAAAATATTATTCTGGTGGGTGATATTAATATTGATATTTCGCAAAACAATACCGATTCGCGCTCAGAAGAATACCTTAACCTGGTTGCATCTCACGGTATGTTACCAGGCCATATACTTCCGACACGGCAAAACCGTTCATGTATTGACCACCTCATCCTAAAGACCATCCGACCTGCATATTGTTTCGTCGCAAACACATCAATTACTGACCATGACACGGTTCTGCTCTACCTTCACACTCTAAACCACTCAAACAATGTTCCCAGTAAGAAGAAAACCATCAGGATAATTGATTACGATAAAATTGAATCAAACCTAGTGCAAACTGATTTTAGTCCTATCTACAATACCGGTGACGTTAACGAGGCCACGAATTATTTTATAAATACCCTTAACTCAATTATAGTTGCAAACTCTATTTTAAAATTGGTGCCTTACAGAAAAAGGCTAAGGAAACCATGGATGACGACAGGGCTGCTTAAATGTCTCCGAAATCGTGATAATCTGCATCTAAAACTCAAAAAATCACCAAATAACGAAATATTAATCATCACTTTTAAAAGATACAGAAATTATTGTACTATGTTAGTTAAAAAGGCCAAAATCAACTATGAAAAATCTCTTTTAAATAAAGCACACAATAACAGCAAGAAACTCTGGGAAACAATTAAAACAATTACACACACGGAAAAGCACAAAATTTCTGCTCACGATCTTCTATCATCCTCCGAGCCTAAAAGTTCAGTAAATGAAGTTAATTCATATTTTGTTAATATCGGACGAACCCTAGCTGAAAAAGTACAGACTGCTTCTGACACACACGCTATGGTGGCAACTCTACCGTCATTTCATAAAACTTTTGTCATATTGGATACGGATGAAACCGAAATAGATCATTTGATTAATAAATTAAGAACTGACTGCGCAGTAGGTGCTGACAATATCTCTGGCAGTATCCTCAAAAAATTTAAGAATATTTTGATTCCCCCGCTAACATACCTTTGCAATCTGGCTTTATCTACTGGTATTTTCCCGGATGCCTTCAAGCTCGCTATCGTCCAACCCATTCATAAAGGAGGAGACAGAGATCGGCCGAACAACTATAGACCAATATCTATATTGCCCACATTGTCTAAACTGCTAGAGCGACTGTTAAATAATAGGTTAATGAAATATTTGGAACACAATCAACTTTTATCATCATGTCAATATGGCTTTCGCTCTGGCATCTCTACTAGTAACGCCGTTTTGAACTTGACCAATGAAATAGTGTCAAAATTAGACAACAATTTAAAAGTGATCGGCATCTTTTTAGATTTGGCAAAGGCGTTCGACACAATCTCTGTCCCCATACTTGTAGATAAGCTAGAGAAAATCGGCATTAGAGGCAGCCAACTCTCGCTTTTTAAGAGTTACTTAACTGGTAGACGGCAGTGCGTCAGGATCGGTGAATGGACTAGTGACGAGCTACCTATATCCTATGGCGTGCCCCAGGGCAGTATTATCGGCCCGACCTTATTTCTTATATACATAAATGATCTGTGTCAACTTAATCTCTCTAACGGGTCGATTTTCACTTATGCCGATGATACAGCTCTAATATTTCACGGCGCGTCATGGGAAGCTGTCTTTGAGTATGCTCAACAAGGTCTCAATTCTGTCACAAGCTGGTTAACTAAAAACCTACTCACCTTGAACGCTGACAAGACGCAATATCTCACCTTCGCTTTATCTAATACTGGCAAATCCACCTCAACCTCGCTTTCCCTTTCAGCTCACTCCTGTAAAGTCTTACCTTCTAATCAATGTAACTGTCCTTACCTTAGCCGCTGCAACTCGATTAAATATTTAGGAGTAGTAATCGATGACCTTCTTTCTTTTCACAATCACATTGACACTCTTTCATCTAGGCTTCGCAAATTAATTTTCATTTTTAGGAACCTTCGTCATGTCGCAGATGCACGGGTCCTTAGGCTTGTTTATTTAGCTCTTGCTCAATCCATTATCCAATATTGTATTGTTTCCTGGGGCGGTTCTACTAAAACTCATTTCCTGAAGTTGGAACGTGCCCAGAGAGCGATACTAAAAGTAGGATGGAAATTACCCTACACTTTCCCTACTACAAGTCTATACTCAATCTGCAATGTTCTCACAGTCCGAAAATTATTCCTTCTTAACCTTATTCTTACCACTCATTCTATGACTCCATATGATCCTAATAAATTTGATAACACGCGACGTAAATATAGCGCTCGTCCCCCTATACTGGTTAAATGTAGTTTGGCTCAACATTGCTTTTATTTCCTCAGTAACTATGTTTATAACAAAATTAATAAGATTTTAAATATTTATCCTCTGACCCTATCTGAATGCAAAAAAACTGTAACAAATTGGCTTTTCAAATTAGACTACACAGAGACAGAAAAAATTATAGTTACACTACAATAGACTCAGCTGATTATACACACATACGCTCGAATGCACATACTTTTCTTACACGCAAACACACACACACACCCACACATATACATACACACACACACACACACACACACACACACACACACACACACACACACACACACACACACACACACACACACACACACACACTCATCCACTCACTCACTCACTCACTGACTCACTCCCACGCACACATACACTAACATATGGTACACTAAATTAATATCTCATCCTTTATTTACACAGTACATTATTGTTGTTGATGTAAAGTTTTCACGTTGGCTGTTTACCTCTTTAGACTGTAAGGAGTAAGAGAGCCTGGAGATCCGTCATACAGGTCTAGAACCTAGTGCGGACTCCAGCTCTCAAAAAGTTATGTTTTAGCTATGTCTACGCTAAGCTAATTTATTGAACTGTAATGTACTTTTTGAGAGAAATAAATAAAAAAAAAATTATTAAATTAAAAAAATTATTAAATTAATTTTGAACCGGGACACAGCTTCATGTCGGCGGATCATTTTCATCATCAGGTGGAAATGGCTATGAAAAACCAGAAGATTTATGATTACGATGACTTCATAGATGCTGTTAAAAGATCCAATGCTAAAAAGAATACTGTAAAAGCTATGGCCATTTCTGACGTGTCGTCACAACATAAGCTAAAAAACACAGAGCCCAGACTATATTAGAAAGATGTGATGTCGGTCAGAGCTGAGAAGAGTGAATTTTCGCCTGCCGACCTAGTATACGGGCGCAAACTCAGGTAACACTTGGATCTGATTAACCCTCATGTATCGACGCCCTCATCTCCGGCGCTAGCTAACGTTGTACGTAAAAAACAGTGTTCACAGAATAAGACATCAGGAGGCAAAAATAAACAGTGTTACTCACAAGGAGAACACGTAATGTATAAGAAATATATAACAAACGGTAAATTTACATGGTGTCGTGGTATAATTGCAAAGAAATTTGGCAAAGTCGTGTATACACCGTGACTTTTTAGTCGTCATACAAAGATGGTCCACTCAATGTATCCGACATCAAACACCTCTAGGCGCGATTATTTTTTTTTTTCCATTCATTATGATAATAGGTACAAAGAAAAATAAATAATACGTTATAAATATGAAACATCCTGTTAATAATGTTTACGAATCAAACGTTAGAAAATACCTACCCAGCGTACGAGTCGAGCAGATCATTCCATCTCCATGTTCTATGAGACAAAATATCGTAAGCCAATCTAGCATAGTCCACGTGGACTATCATCCAATGAGATTGTCTAACGCTATCCTTTGACAAGTGCGGCGCGAGCGACGCCCCGCCCCTTTCACTTAAAAATAGGTTAAGGTCACTCTTACTTGTGGCTCAGTTGCGCTCGAACACCGGAAGCGGAAGTGTGCGCGCGCGCTACCGGGCATCAAGCGTTGTTCGCGATCGCTACTTAGTGCAACGAGGAGTGAATAGGGTCCTACCTACGTCATAATGAGTGATAGGAACTATTGCTACTCGAATGTCGAGTACCTACAAATGGTGCGCCTGTACGCAATAAGTGGTGACAATTTACGGGAAGCAAGAAGATTATACGCTGAGCCTAACCATCTCGAAATGTTACGTAACCGAGGAGTGATCAACCCGCAAGTGCTAGGACTGCAAGTCATTTTAGCAGCAACACAACGGCTGCTTGATCACGGCCAGTTTCGCAGCCCACCGCATGCGCAAGCTCGGGGCCGCACACGGCATTCACCTGTTCTCGAAGAGAATGTAATAAATTATTTTGAACGACACCCGCGACGGAGTACTAGAGTGGCTGCCAGACATTTCGGAGTCAGCCAGTACTATGTTTGGAAGGTATTACAAGCGGAAGGATTGCACCCGTACCACTACCGACGAGTACAGGCCTTATACGGGGCTGACCCTGAATCCAGAATGGTATTGTGTCGCTGGCTTATGGAACATCCAACCACCAACATTCTCTGGACCGATGAGTCCACGTTTACCCGAGTTGGGATGTTCAATATTCACAACGAGCACTGGTGGTCAATAAACAACCCACATCTAATCCGTGAACATTCCCACCAAATCCGATTTAGTGTGAATGTGTGGGCTGGCATTATAGGAGACCGAATAATTGGCCCTATTTTTATTCAGGGTAACCTCAGCGGTGGAACGTACCTAGACATGATACAGAACGTAATTCCCGAGTTACTGGAAGATGTACCTGTCAGCTATCTAAGAAATCTGTACTACCAACACGATGGTTGTCCCGCTCATTATTTTCGATCAGTGCGAGAGTACCTAAACCGTGAGTTTGGTGACAGGTGGATCGGGCGAGGTGGTCCCGTGGCCTGGCCACCTCGTAGCCCGGACTTGACACCATTAGACTTTTTTTTGTGGTCTGAAGTAAAGAGACTTGTGTACACCGAAGAAGCACGCAGTGTAGAACAATTAAAACAGCAAATAATTGCTGCTTTTGATATTGTGAAACAAGACAGAGTGACTTTAAATAAATTAAAAGACAATATTCAAAAACGTGCCCGTTTGTGCATCGAACAAAGTGGTAGGCAATTTGAACAGTTGCTGCAATACAGGTAAAGCCTACTTACCTACCTAACATGTAAATAAAAAGTGCTCATTTGTAAATACGAAATTAATAATTAGTGTAAATAATTCAGTTGATTCCCATTCTTTAAATACGCCGGAAACAATTTACTTATTACCAATTTCAATAACTATTTTGTTTGTTATGTATTTGTCAGGTTAGACGTACAAATTCTGGATTTATGTAGGTAAGTAGGACGTATCTAAGGAACATGAGTCAAACTATCTTCAATGAGGTAGTTATTGAAATCGGCCGTGGTATGTTTGTTACTTATATCGTACCTTTTTTATTAATTTGCACTTACTAGGTACCTACTTAACTTACATAATTTGTTTCGGTTTTATTACTAAAAATGTTTCTGACGGTCCTAAGCCCGTAAAAGTATGAAGGAAGAATTGGAATTAAGTGGCTTTTTATTTACAAACTGCTACATACTGAGAACATTAAGATTGCAATAGTAAGAAACCGATTTTGCGCTAGGGTGAATGAACTCTGATAAAGACGCCGCCCCGCCGCGCGCCGCCCGCTCCATTGATACAAAGCTCAGACCGCGCTTGCAACAGGGTGTTTCTCAAGCGTCACAATAATGAACAATGTTTTTATTTTTAATTTATTCAAATCTTATAAATACCAATATTTTTTTTTATGAACGTTTGCTAGTCGTTGGATACATGAAGTGGGCTGCCGTTGTAAGACGACTAAAAAGTCACGGTGTATAGTAAAAGACAATATCACATCAATGACCTTTAAAAAGCGTAAAAATCAAATAGTGGAATACAAGGGCTACGATAGCGCGCGCAATGACCATGTGGATATTGACATGGAGATTCAGGGCGATGACTCATCACCCGATGTCGGTCGAGCGTCGTTAATTCGCGCGATGATCGCGTACTCGCATTCTATTAGGACACCTAGTTTTTGTTGGTGCGACCATACGATGATCGCATCGCTTACTCACGCGAAAATCGCGTAGTCGCGCTCTGTTAGCGCAGTGGGGACGGTTGTAGTTTTGGAGATTTGGCTCGCGCGGCGAATACGTAAAAATGGACAACGAAAAGTGCCGTTTACTAATACAATTGTATAGCGCTAAAGAATTTTTGTGGAACAGCAAATCCTCCCAATACCACAATAAATCGCTGAGGTATGATGCGTGGGTAGAAATCAGTAAGAAAATGGATATACATCCTGACTTGAAAAAGAAAATGACTACACTCTTGGCGTCCTACAGAAGAGAAAAATCTAGAATAGCTAAAAGTTGTCGTACTGGTTCTGGTAAGTACCTATTTATTTTGCATTTACAAAAAAAAATAAAACGCATTTTGTAATTACGTAAATAATTTTAATATACCTATTGTTCTATTTGATTTGATTTTCAAACTTTTTAATTGGTATTTAATTTTTCTTTTAGGTTGTGTGGTCGTCTGATTCTACGTATTTGGAATTCAGAAAACAGAGCTGCTTTGAATGCTTGAACTTTGTTTGCATCCATGATAAATATCTACGGTTTTTTAGCTTCTATAACAGCCGAAGATTGGAGGAAAGAAGTAAACCACGTAAAAAAGTTAGAAGACGATTACTGGACGAGAGAGGTAACAAACGAGGGGGAAATCGAAGACTTCATCATTAATGTTGGGCTCAACAGTGATAGTGAAAGTGACTGTGACTATGAGCCTGATGAGGATGACCCCGAAGACGATAGTTTATCTGGTGTAGAGGAACTGCCTCTAGATGATCATGGTGAAGGCACTAGCAATATGTAAACTTATAACTGAAAATAAACCTAATTATAATTATTACATCGTTTTATTTCCACATATTTGAGATTATTAAAAGTTATAAAGCGAATATACTGTAGTTTATGTCTACTAAAGGTAGGTTTATACACACCTACCTATAACATATAAACATAAATATAAGCTACTATAATAACTTTCGTGAGTGTTATCCATATTATCTACTAACCGGTTGTACTCACGTTGATATTCGGGAATGCCCGACTAGTTTCACGTCACCTGCTCATGAATAAGGGCTCCGTTAGAGTCCGAAACTAGTCGGGCATTCCCGAATATCAACGTGAGTACAACCGGTATATGTATATAGTAGATAATATAAATATAAGCACTTCCGTCGTCCAGCTTAGGAACGATGTTGGACGACAATACGTTTCGAATTGCCACCAGCTTACGCTTAGGTGCACCCTGTGTTGCTCCTCACCGGTGTCACTGTGGTGAAGCTGTTGACAGCCTCGGGCACCATGGCCTATCCTGCGCCAGGAGCGCTGGTCGCATACCGCGGCACGCGAACTTAAACGACATTATTCGTCGTGCTCTTGTCACCGCCGGCGTCCTAGCTATATTAGAACCTAATGGCTTGGTACGGGACGATGGAAAGAGACCAGACGGTATGTCTTTGATGCCATGGAAATTGGGTAGGCCTTTGGTGTGGGATGCAACATGTGTCGACACCCTTGCGCCATCTCATGTTTCTGTAATTACCTATAAGGTTATTATATTTTCGCCGCTTGAGGGTCTCCGCAGCTGCAGCAGCAGCGCCAGAGCAAACCGCTGTGCTGAAATCTATGAGTGAAAGAGAAAGAACAACCGTGCCAGATCGCGATATCACGTTGTCTCTTTTTGCGCGGAGATTTGTTTCAACAACGAAACATAACAATGCTTTCTTTTTTACCGTTTCTGGAAAAAAGACAAGAGTGTGCAAACTATTTTTCAAAAACACTTTTGCGATTACTAACCGGCCAATAGAGACGGTGTTAAAGAAGAAAAATAGAGATTGCAACATTTCTTCAATGAAAGATGAGCGGGGACATCATGCAAATAGATTTAAAGTGGATGAAAACCTAAAGAATGGTGTAAAAAGTTTTATAGAAGCCATACCAAAAATCGAATCACATTACATAAGAGCCAACTCTAGAAGACATTACATTGATGGCAGCAAAGCCATCACCGATCTTCATATGCTCCGATTGTAAACAAGTATAGTGACGACGATTATGTTGAATTCCAATATGAAGTCATTAAAGTTATGAGAAATTTAACTCGGAGAAATCAAGCGTCCATGCAGCAGCAAAATTACAATTACAATATTAATCGAGGCTACACTACGGCTACAAAAAGTGAAGCAAAAAAATTACACGTATAGTCAGAAACAGCTAGACAGACTAATGTTCAGGAAGAACTGACGTCTTTCGAAGAAGACCCACAACCTAGTACGTTAGCTTCAGTTGCCACGGACACTATTAACACTAGAGTGCACGCGCGGGCTACATATGTAACCCAGAGTGTAATATTGTCGTATATAATTCCACTTCAAGAACCAGATCTCACAACATTTTAGTCCGTCCACCAGGTCCAGTAGGTGTAGCAAAAGACGCTAAAACGGCTCTCCTATCATTCCTGTTGTTTTTTGACGCTGATATTTGGAACGTACTAGTTGATTCAACAAATTTAATATTTATATTGATATGATAAAAAGCAAATACCAAAGAGACAGAGATGCGTCTCATACCGACGTGATAGAAATCAAGGCACTACTAAGTATTTTATTAGTCATTGGAACTTGCCGTGCGGGGCGAAGAAATCTGAAGGACTTCTGGGATAACTCAAAAGGTACTGGCATTGAAGTAGTGTATACAACTATGTCAGAGAGCCGATTTCGGTTCCTACTGCGCGCCCTCCGCTTTGATGATGTAAGAGGCAAGCTCGTCATCAAAACGACCGACTAGCTGTTATACGTCAAATTACGAATATTATGTTACATAACTGTAAGAAATATTATACTCCAAACGAAAATCTTACTATTGACGAACAATTAGTAGCATTCATGGGACGTTGCGGGTTTGTGATGTACAATGTGCAGTGTGTCTTATATGCAAGTCAAAGCCATCAGAAATGAATAACCTTGACCAAGTGCGAAATAAAACTGCGGACGCTCTCAAGGTAGGTTTATCGCCGCTTCACGCACGGATTAAATTTATGGAATGCATATTACATATTGCGTACAATATGTCATTTGCCAGTTGGAGAACAAACGCAACTACCAAACCACAAAAATATGAAGAGAAGAAAATAATCCAAAATGAGCTGTTTCAACGTTTAGGTCTAAAAGTGGATTTTGTAAAGCAAGGAATGGGAACATCTAACGATGGAAACACATCTAGAAGATTTTTCAATAATGCAGATATTGTAGCTGAAGTCACAAGAGTTGATAAAGAACTTATTCATCGGTTTGGTATAATATTGCAAACAATTAATTCTAGTGCATTAGTTGATTCGGATAAGTTTGGTAGTTATTGTTACCAGACTGCCTCGTTGGTCTAGTGACTGCCTCGTTGGTCTAGTGGTTGCTAAGCGCGACTGCTGAGCACGAGGTCCTGGGTTCGAATCCCGAGTGGGATGTTATCTGCACGATAATATTTTGTTTATTTACGTTATGGCACGCATTTTCAATTAGTCTGCTTTCTTTCGCCACTACATCTGCTTGATAAATATAATTATTATAAGTAAATCGTTAGTAATTAAAGTAAATAATATATTAAGTGTAAAAATGGGACGCAATAAGACAAATGCTATCCACGGCTACTTTACTCACAATCCAGATAACAAAACATCTACATGCGTTAAGTGGGGTTAGTCCCGCTATGGTATGGTCCCGGTATGGCACCCTCTTAAAATACCTATCAAAAAGTCCCGCTATGGTACCCTTCAGTTTTTGGTACTGTTGTAAAGAAAAGTTATACAATGCGTTAAGAAAAAAATAGTATTAATAAAAAATATCTTTTCTTAACTACGAGGGTCAAACTGAAAGTTCTTAGAACTGGCCACTTATAAACAATATAATAAAAAAATAATTCTAAAATTTGAAAATAGAACTCTTTGCCAATATTACTGAGTATATATTTCATTAATTTGTCATTTGTTTTACGATTTGGCGGCAAATTGAAAATTGTCTGTGTCACGTCAACATGAATTTAACACGAGAAAATTTTCGTGCAATGATTTTTTATGACTTTCGATGTCATTTAAGTCAACAAGAAAGTTATGATAGACTACGATTGGCCTTTCACGATGAAGCCCCATCTCGTGCGACAGTTTACAACTGGTTTAATGAGTTTAAACGTGGTCGCACTAATCTCACTGATGATTTACGTGAGGGACGGCCTTCTACGGCGACGACTGAAGATAACATCTGTGTTGTGCGGCGTATGATAGAGACTGACAAAAGAGTGACCTATCAGCAGATTCGGACAAGCTTAGGCATCGGTATGAGTCAAGTGCACAAAATCCTCCACGAACATTTAGCAGTCAGGAAGCTTTGCGCCCGGTGGATACCTCATAATTTGACTGAGGCTCAAAAACTCCATCGTGTGGATTGGTGCCGTAAAATGATTGAAAGATTTAACGGAGGTGACTCAAATGCTGTGTTCGACATACTAACAGGTGACGAAAGCTGGATTTACTGTTATGATCCTGAAACCAAAAGACAATCTGCTCAGTGGGTGATTCCTTTCGAGAGGTTGCCAACTAAAGTGAAGAGATCGAAGTGCGGGAAAAAAAATGGTGGCCTCGTTCTTTGGAAGGATAGGTCATTTCGCAACAATTGTGTTAGAGGATCAAAAAACAGTTTCTGCAGAATGGTACACTACCAATTGTTTGCCACTTGTCTTGGAAAAAGTTCGAGAGAAACGACCTCGCAGTAGGATCCTCCTTCACCACGACAACGCCTCGTCGCACACCGCTAAGCGAACGATCGACTATTTGGCGACATCAAACGTTGAATTACTGGGTCACCCGCCGTATAGCCCCGACCTCGCCCCTTGTGATTTTTATTTATTTCCAAAAATTAAAGAAAAACTTAAAGGAAAGCGGTTTATGAATGCTGAAGAAGCGGTGGCTGCGTATCGCGATGCCATTGAAGAGAACCCTAAAGACGAGTGGGCAAAGTGCTTTTCCCAGTGGTTCCATCGCATGCAGCGGTGTATTGACGTGAATGGACAATATTTTGAAAAGATATAATAAAACTAATAACTGGCTAATGTAATCAGTTTTTGATTTTCTAAGAACTTTCAGTTTGACCCTCGTATTATAGTTAAGCAAGATTATGGTGCCGATTCTCTTGTTCAATAACTAAACTAAAGTTAGAGAATCGCTATCTTTTACTAACGGGCAGCGCGAGAAAGGGATGGCTATAGCTATGAACTAAGTTAGAGATGTCAAACTAGTTTACGCCTCGCGCTTCACCGTGTTTTTAGTCGACATGTTTTTACGTGTCGTCTAAACTTGTACGGAATTATTAGTTGGACTAAATTTGACAGCTCTAATTTACGTCCGTCTCTTTCTTGTTTTATTAGAGAGAAAAAGTTAGCAATAGCCTAAATTAAGTTTAGTTTGTGCATAACAGAATCGGCACCAATATTTATTAATACTATTTTTTAAACAAATCATAACATCACGCCTGTATTCCCCGAAGGGGTAGGCAGAGGTGCACATATAGTACACCCACATTTCGCCAGTTATGTTTTAGGTCCCAATGTAATAGGGGGCGAGCCTATTGCCATCAACCGGGCACAGATCCAGACTCCGTGCTGTTACTGAGAATTACCTAATGGAAAAACCCAGTAACACTTTGCCCGACCCGGGATTCGAACCCAGGACCTCGTGCTCAGCAGTCGCGCTTAGCAACCACTAGACCAACGAGGCAGTCAAATCACGCTCGGTAATTGTCGTTTCACTTCAGGTAGTTACCTGACCAACCGGTTTTTTCGTAAAACAATAGAGACAAGCCCTTCCTCGAATTCGTATCTAGCTCTTCCCTTTTGTTTTTATGAAAATAGAGAGAGACAGTATTATTCCGGGTTTAGTTTGCTATTTGCAGCTGTACTTTTGCGATATGAGTAATTAGGATAGCTTGTTAGTTTATCTATTGCAATGTCTGGGTCAAGTAGTTCACGTGGTGTAAATTTAATAATTATTGACAGTCGACGCGGTGGAAAAACTTTATTACGTGCCGGACATAAATATATTAAGCGCAGAGAAAATAAAAATTCAAGTACTTGGCATTGTGTAAATAGGAGAAATAGTATTAAATGTAGTGGATATATAACTATTGAGAATACCAATAATACAATAATTAAAGATTATAAACACAGTGATCAGTGCGTGCCACATTTTGAAGACAATGAAGTTCAAATGGCTATAAGTGAGTGCAAAAAAGAAGTAAATTCAAATTACGGATCAGTACAGAAAATTTTCGAAAAACACATGGGTAACTTAAAAGACAAAGGGTTACACCTTACAGGAAATGTTCCTGACTATAAAAAATTAAAAACAGTATTATACAGACACCGAAATAAGTCGTTGAACGTACCAAAAACACAATTTAAGAATGTGGAAGAAATTATAATACCAGAAGAATTTAATAAGTATGTATTGGCTGATTATTGTAATGAAGACTGTAATCGAATAATTATATTTTCCTCGACAGAAGTAAAGGAATATATAAAATGTGTAACGCATTACTTTGGTGATGGCACTTTCGACGGCTGCCCAAACCCATTCGAACAAGTTTATGTCATTCATGGAGACATGGGAAGCACTGAGTTATCCACGAATGTAGCACCATTATTTTATATTCTGTTAAAAAACAAAGAAGGGAAAACTTATGAAAAAGTTTTCGAATTGATTAAACAAACTTTGCCTGAATGGCGTCCATCGAAATTTACCTTCGATTATGAAATAGGAGTAATAAATGCAGCAGCGAAGATTTTTCCTGATATCAAAATAAATGGATGTAACGTACATTTTCAAAAGAACGTTATCAAAAAAGCGAAATCTTTAAATCTCATGGAACACGAAGAGTCCTCGAACCATGTTAAGCAATGCATAGGCTTGGCGTTTTTGCCAAAACAAGATATTGAAGACGGCTGGCTGCATATAATGGAAAATAGGTATAATATCTTGGTTACTTTCCAAAATGATGTTTGAGTACTTAACTCTAATTATATGGCAAAAAAGTAAAGAACAACAATATCAGTAAGGACCTGTTAATCTCATTGCTTTACAAGTACGAACGTTTAATAAGTATTTTTTTCAGTTTCGACGATGAAGCTATGACCAAATTCAATGACTATTTTGTCACTCAGTGGCTTGAATATCCAGACCTCATTTGGTGTTGCCATAATGAACGCCATAGAACAACTAACTTGGCGGAATCATGGAATGGCAGATTCAACAAAGTTATTGGAAAAAATCCCAGTTTATTACTGTTTCTGCAAACAATTGGCAACGACACATGTCACTTTGATATAAAACAAGCCAAGTAAGTTGTATTTTTTTGGACAATATTTTTAAGCAGATATAATATTTTTAAAAGCAGATATATATTTTTTTACATAATACGAGTACATAGAAGAATTTGAAAATGGATTTGATTTTATTTATTTTGGTAGATATTATTGGTTGTCGCCTTCTATTACAGACGGTTACTGAAAAAAATATAGCTTAACTTAAATAACTGATGATTTTTGTTGTAGCTTTCGACTAAAAAGATCACCTATAAATTCAAGAAAAAGAACAAGTATAGAAATCGACCGCCAGATTCAAAAGCTAACAAAAAGTTACGAAAATAAAGCTATCTCCATTGGTGATTTTCTGATTAACATATCAAAGTCAACATTTCGATCAGAACATTTAAAAAAATATAGTATATAGTAATACTTAAGAAAGATTAAAAAAATACCGAACGGAGAATCGCCCTATATTCTATATGGATGAAACATGGGTCAATGCAGGTTTGTCAAATAACTGTGCCTTTATTATGCTAATAAATACTACCTTTTGCTCTTACTTTACTTATTCTTAGTGGTAACTGCCTTCGTTTCCGAGTGGGCTGAGCGTGGGCTCTCAATCTGGAGGTCGCGGGTTCGATTCCCGCAGGGGACACACATAGTAATAAGTCACTTTATTTGTTGTTCTCTCGTTAGGTTTCTTGAATTTTCGGCAGTGCATATCATTGGTAATCTAAAACTGATTATTTCGTTTTCAGGGCACACTGTTTCAAAAACTTACGTGGACTCCACAATAACTTCAAAACGGCAAGCTTTTATGGAGGGACTGAGTACGGTACGGCGACTGTCGCGGGTTCGAGTCCCGCTTGTGTCCATCATTTTTCAAGTTTCCCTTAATCAATTTAAAAATAGATGTGTGATATTTTTAGCCTGATGTGTTTTATTATGTCAATTATTGGCTATATTTGTTTTTCTCGTTGCAAATCTTGCGATTTTTTTATTGCCTGCTATTGCTCGCTTATTTGACGTATCTAATGTTCAAACTTAAAATTTTTCAGATAAGTTAGACTACGTGTACTAATCAATTGAAGTGTAGATTTGTTTTCATATTTACAGATGTACATTAATTACATATTCATACTATGATATAAATATGATTTAAAATATAAATAATTATGTTGTCATTAACCTTCATGATGTTGGAATGTAATGTAAATAAATACATTCCAACAAAATGTGTAAACTCCAAGTAAATCCTACTTAATATTATAAATGTGAAAGTTTGTGAGAATGGATGTGTGGATGTTTGTTACTCTTTCACGCATAAACGGCTGGACCGATTTGGTTGAAATTTGGTATGTAGATAGGTTATACCCTGAATTAACATATAGGCTACTTTTTATCCCGAAAAAATGTAGCGGGTAACACCGCGGGGCGCAGCTAGTTATATAATATTTTCGTGTATGGTGAAATTATACCATTATTTTCAGATGTGGCTAATGATTTGAATCGATGAACGATTTGAATAATGGCAGAGCAACTCTCTACAAGCAAGGGTGAACTAGCTGATTTCACTTTAATTAAATCAAAAAGAGGTCAAGATTCTTGCGACATGGTTACAGTTATAATAAACGTAGGGAAAATAAAAACGGTTTAATTGTATGGAGATGCGTAAAAAGAAATGAGTGTAAAGCGCAACTAAAAACGAACATTGATTGTACTGTACTAATAAACGAAAATCCTCATTTATGTCAACCAAGTCATATAGACAATGAGTCAAAAATCTAAATTGACAAAATATACAGTGGCGTGCATTGGTTTTCCGACCAGGTAGGCAGATATTAGGCAAATCGAGCAAAAAAAATACCTACTACTAGAAATAACGAAACAAATGTAAAAAACTATTTTCTACTCACTTTTTTAAAGTTTCGTAATTCTAATTCTTATTCTGTGGTTCGGGTGTTATCAATATCATACAAAACTACTACTTCATTAACTTATTAAACTTCTTGAAGGGGTTTGCACGTAATTTATACATACAGATTGTATTTTCGAAACACAAACAAACTACGCACTGTAACTTTTCCATATTTATACAGACACAACAATTTCTGTTTATAACACTACAGTAACTTCACAAAACCACAATAAGTCAATAACTCACAAAACAAATAATTACGAAAATAATGCAAACTACAACAAATAAACAAACTACAACAGATTAAATATAACAAAAAGACAAGCAAGTTGCAACAGATAATAGAAAACAAAAATCATTTATTGCAACTAAAACATGTTTACATTATTAATTACGTAGTTGTTAACTTTAAAAAAACATCTATATTCAATTTACAAGTTATTAGTATTTTATAAGATTAGTTAGATATATTAGAAATGTAGTAATAACTAGAATTTATATATTTTTTATTTGTTGAGCTGTATGGTCAATGCCTTTGCTACCGAGTAGGCATGCCTACTATTGGTCTGGGAAATTGCGAAGGTCAAATGTCAGGGCGCTGTGCATGTCAAACAGATATTTTTTGCTTTCACCGTATTATAAATTTGAGAAAAAAGTAGCTTATTATGAAGTGTGCGTGCGTATATGAATACGCCAAAATGGTTTGGGTGTGTGAGTGTAAAGTAGGCACTGGCGCGAGTGCCTACTTCGCGAGTCGCGAAGTAGGCACAATAAGTCGCGAATCGCGACGTATTGTGAAGTTATATTGAATGTGACGTCATTTATTATTTGTTTTGTAATGAAATGTTTGGTTATAAGTTTTATTATTTGTAATTTAATGAGTATGATGGGTGTTGACTAATTTATTATTATATTTATATCGTAATAATTCAGGATAGTTAGTTGGATCTTAGGAGGTAGGCACTGCCGAACACCAACGACAAAACGAGACCAAACTTTGTTGAATGGCGAGTGAAATATTTGAAGGCCATAAGAAAATTCAGAAAAGCCAAACGAAATATATTCTTTTTGGACGAAACTTACGTTAACCAAAGTCATAATGTCCAAAAATGTTGGCAATCTTCGTCGGAGCCTGGTATTTATGCAGATATAGGTGTGGCGACTTAGTAACGCGATTTGCAAAGTTGCAATTTTGGTTGAACAAGGAGAGCGCGAGTGGACGGCTCGCCAGTCGTCTACAGTACACCGCCCTGCCTCAACGCATACATAGTACGTAGTAAGTTATAACAAAGTATTGTGGAACCCATAATATAATATTCACATTTAATGAGAGTTATATTTATTGAGACTCCCTGAAGTATCCCGGACACGTACACGACAAAGGAAGGCGTTTAATAATAGTTCACGCTGGTAGTCGCAACGGGTTAGTTGACGATTCTTTGCTAATTTTTAAATCAGATTCAAAAACAGGAGACTATGGAGACATGAATTCTACAAATTTTTACAACTGGGATGATCGAAAGTTAATACCTAAACTTCCACCTAACTCAGTCATAGTTATGGACAATGCAGCTTACCACTGTGTGCAAGTTGAGAAGAAACCTAATATGCAGAATTGTTTGCAAAATCATAACGTGGCCTTTTCTCCCACGATGGTCAAACCCGAACTCTTGGGCTTGCCGGGCTTGATTAAATACGACCCAATCAGAAAAAATATACACGATTGATGAACTTCTGAAAGGTGCAGGTCATACTGTTCTAAGACTACCTCCATATCATCCAGATCTCAACCCAATCGAGCTTGTGTGGGCAAATATAAAAAATTGCCTGGCCAGAGATCACATTAATGCTACATTGGACGAGAAAATTACAATACTAACAAGACTATTTTCTGAATTTTCTGCCGAACGATGGCAAAAATGCGACGTCCACGTACAATAAAACGAACAAGAATACTGGAATCATGATATGAGATATTTATTTATATATTGGGCCTCCAACAAAGGACATACACAATCATTCTTAATTAAATACAAATAATTATTGGTAGGTGTACTCCTTCAATTATAGGAGACCACAGCATGCACACATTAATACCAAGTATCACACTGACTACAATACATAATATAAAAAGGAACAATGTTAAATTAAAATAATTTTAAATAAATTTGAATTTTGAATTAAATTAAAAGTATTAATAATAATAGTAATAAATGGACACACGCAATGAACGTCAACGTCATGCGCGCATACTTTGGGGCTACAGACGGAGGAACTAACTTGACTACGTACCGTAGTCGAATACTTCCTTTGTTTCAGGCTCTTGAACCAGCCGTCAACGTAACGACACAGCGACTACTGACATGAAACAACTGTTCAAGGAACGTTTTTATGGCCGCTTGAAAAAAGTGCTTAAAAGCCTTCTTTCAGGTGGAAATAAAGTGCGTGCCTTTAATAGTTGGGTCATGCCAGTCTTGATGTACTCTTTCGGTATACTCAAATGGACTCAGACACCATGGATAGGAAGGTCCGAACAATGCTTACTGCATATCGAATGCATCACCCACGGTCTTCCGTGATGAGGTTGTACATCCCGCGAAAATGTGGGGGTCGGGGTTTTTTAAACGCTAAGACCCTCCATAATCGTGACGTGTGCAACCTCCGGGAATACTTTTTAAAGACTGACGTGGGGATGCATCGAAATGTAGTTGCAGTTGATAAGGGCCTTACCCCGTTATCCTTGTCTAAAGAGAACTGGCGCAAACCTGCAGTACTAGATACAGATGATCGCAGGGAGGTATGGCAGAGCAAGGAGCTACACGGACGGTTCTACAAGGCTCTTCATGGACCCGATGTAGACCTTCTATCGCCCGTCTCTTGGCTACGCTTCGGTGATCTCTTTGGAGAAACCGAAGGGTTTGTTTGTGCAATTATGGACGAAGTTATCATGACGAATAATTACCGGAAATATATAATTAAGGATGGCACGGTTGACATATGTCGGGCATGTCACCGGCCGGGTGAATCCCTAAGACATATTATCTCTGGTTGTTCTCATCTTGCTAACGGCGAATACTTGCACAGACATAACCAAGTGGCCAGGATTATACATCAGCAACTTGCTCTGAAATATGACCTTGTAGAATCAGAGTTACCGTACTATAGGTATGTGCCCGACCCAGTTCTTGAAAATAGTCATGTCACACTGTACTGGGATCGATCTATCATTACTGACAGGACTATTGTTGCCAATAAGCCTGATATAGTGGTGATAGATCGATTGGAACGACGCGCAGTGATTGTCGATATCACTATCCCGCATGACGAGAATCTCGTGAAAGCTGAAAAGGATAAACAGATTAAATATCTGGATTTAGCGCACGAGATTGTCGACATGTGGGAGGTGGACTCGGCAATCATTGTGCCGATAGTTGTTACAGTCAATGGCCTAATGGCCAAGAGCCTCGACCAACATCTTCGGAGGCTCGCGTTAGGCGGCTGGGTTAAGGGCTTGATGCAAAAGGCGGTACTTCTTGACACGGCGCGTATAGTCAGGAGGTTCCTCTCTTTGGAGTCCTAACCACCGGCAGCTAGGACCTGTTCCCGATGCCGGTTGGCGACTATATTTTATATTTTTAAATTTTGTATTTTTTATATTATTTAAAAATGTAAAATGTAAGATAATATGAATAAATAAAGAGAATAGTAATAATTAATATTTTTATATTTTTAAATTTTGTATGTTTTTTTTTATATACACTTGAGAGCAATAAAATCGCACACCCTTGTAATTTGGTTTATTACTGATTTTTTTCTTAAATCTAAAGATATTGAGTACAAATCATTAGGCAAAATTAAAGTAATAAAGCTTAGCTTTAAAAAAAACACAAAATTAAATCATTGACCTTCACGGAACTTACAGAAACCAGCCGTACACCAAATTCCCCAAATTTACCCGTTAGCATTATCACTACTTGCACCCCTTACCCGCAGGTATAAAAGGGTCGGTTTTTTGAATTTTTAATCAGTTGCATACCGAAGGTCAACGTGATAACATCTCTACTGAAAGCATACGGAAAAATATGGATACCACGCCCGCAGAAGCCGCTCAAGTTATTGCCTTGCTCGAAGCAGGCCATAATCAAAGTGAAGTTGCTCGACGACTAAATTTGAGCCGCTACTCTGTTCGTCGTGTGTACCAGAGGTTTCAAGAGACCGGTGGTTACATTCGGCGACCAGGATCTGGCCGGCGACGAAGAACATCAGAGCGTGATGACCGCTTTCTTGTGTCGAGGTCTTTAAGAAATCGGCAACTGAATGCGGTTCAACTGGGACAAGAGCTTCGAGAAGTTCGCAATGTCAGTATAAGTCGGTGGACAGTCAGAAGAAGACTTGGTGAAGCAGGACTGACTTCACATCGCCCAGCAAATGGTCCCAAATTGACCACAGCTCACCGACAAGCCCGACTACAATTTGCCAGGGAACATTTAAATTGGACGTATGACCAATGGCGGTCTGTTATGTTCTATGATGAGTGCAGAATGACATTACATGGTCATGATGGACGCTCTAGGGTCTACAGAAGGTCATCAGAGCGATTTTCACAATGCTGTATAAGCGAACGTGTGGCCTTTGGCGGTGGATCGTGTATGTTTTGGGGTGGCATAATGTTGGACACTAAAACTGACATTGTATTCATCACTGGGGCGAATACCGGCCCGAGATCGAGAGGTTTGACGGCTGCACGATACGTCGAAGAAGTGCTCGAAGGACATGTGAGGCCGCTTGCGTGGCTTATGGGAGAAGATTTTCTCCTAATGCACGACAACGCCAGACCGCATGTCGCTAGAACAGTTTGCGACTACATGGAAGACGTTGGAATCACCGCGATGGAGTGGCCAGCTCGTAGTCCTGATCTCAATCCGATTGAGCATGTCTGGGATGAGCTAAAAAGAAGAGTTCGAGCAAGAAGCCCTGCTCCTACGCGCCTCCGAGAGCTGCAACTTGCCATTGAAGAGGAGTGGAACGCTATACCACAAGATTTCATGGTAAAATTAATACGGTCCATGAAAAACCGATTAGGAGCTGTAATTAAGGCTAGGGGAGGGAATACACCTTATTAATAAACAATTTGATCAAGAATTTTGAGTTTGATTTTCATTATTTCATAAGCGAAATTGGGTAATTTTACCCGTTTGTTGGGTTTTGTGCCGTAAAACCTCTTATGGGTATTTTTTTACACTGTATTTGATATCATTAGAAAGGTAATGAAGTAGACTTTCAATAAGTGTGTGTTTTTTTAAATATTTATTCAGATTCATGAAAAAAAAACTGCCTTAACAAAAAAAAGTCAAGGTGTGCGATTTTATTGCTCTCAAGTGTATTATTTAAAAATGTAAAATATAAGATGTTAAGATGAATAAAGGGAATAGTAATAATTTTTAATTAATTTAAGAAGGCAAAAAGATTATACACATTAAACAGAAAATACCTCCTACCCTATATGATAGTGTGATGGACGAATTCATTATAAACTTACAGAATGATTCTGACTCAAGTTCAGACAGTTCAAAATCAAGTGATTCAGAGGATATGTCAGAGTAATTTTATATCTATATATTATATAAAAGAATAATAAACCTGAAGATATGAATGACCGTGATGTAATTATTAACGAAGTAGCGATTGTAGTGGAAAGAGAGGTATTTATTTTTATTTAGTTTGTCACGTAATAATAAGTATTCTAGGCGTTATTTTGATTTAGAAAATTCATTACTCTATAGTTTTATCAAAATCGTTACAATAAATTTAACATAAAAAGCATCCATCTACCCACAAAAATGTTACAATATTACCTAGTTTATTATACTTAATTTATTAATTACAATAACATTTAAATTTTATTTTAGTATCAAGAAGAAATAGCCAAATCTGAAGTAACAGAAATAGAAAGAACCGTTAGTAACGAAAGCCTTCAACCAACTATTACTGATATCATACCTGAAAAAGATATGGATATATTGAGAAAATCTTTAGAAGATGATAATGCTGATGGCAATGTTCGACTCACCCTAACAGGGGGGAAAATCCAATACGAAAGAAAAACCAACGGGGATTAAAAAAAAGCTACGTGGACTTTTTAAGTGAAGATGAAGATTTTGCCTGGGACTCAACATCGTGGAAAGAAACAGACGAGTCTTTAAGTGATCAAGATGATCTAGTACCAAGAAAGAAAAAGAAAATTAGCATAAAAGATGGAAAAGTAGGAGATGCAGGTTTAAAAAAGAAAAGAATAAATAAGAAAAAGGTCCGAAAAGATGCTAGATCAAAGGGCGTTCAATATGTTAAGGCAGATGGTTCAATTGTTAAAGATAGATACATGAAACCGAATCCATGCTTAGAAAAAAATTGTCCATACAAGTGTCAAGAAATAACCTTAGAAAAAAGGAATGCCATATTAAACATTTTTGGGAATTATCTACGGAAAGAAAAAAGCAGTGGATAATATCTATGTCCTCTAAGCGAAAAAAGAAAGAGATCTAAAGACTCTAACTACAGGAATAATACATACTTTTATTTAATTAATGATGGAGAGGGTCGGCGACAAGTTTGTATAACATTCCTTATGAATACTCTCGATATCACTCAAAGATACATTTATTATACATTGACAACACAGGAAATTGGTATGGCGAAAGAAGATGGAAGAGGAAAATGCATTCCCCCAAACAAAACATCTAACGCAATTAAGGAGTAAAATCCTTCATCAAAAAGTTACCTGCAATACCGTCTCACTACTGCCGAAAGGATAGCACAAAACTATATCTACCTGTTGAATTCAAAAATATAAAAAAATATACCGCTTTTATAAAGAAGACCTTATTAGTAAAGGCGTCGACGTTGTAAGTGAAAAAGTATTCCGCCAAATATTTACTACCGATTTTAATATCGGATTTCATGTGCCTAAAAAGGACAAGTGCTTAAAATGCCTGAATTTTGAAGGACAGAAGCCTGAGGATTGTGTCGAATTGCAAGATCACGTAGAAGAAAAGGAAGCATCAAAGAAGCGTTTGGAATGTCATCGACAATTAGGTAAAGAAAATTCTTCATTTCTTTGTACATCTTTTGACCTCCAGAAGGTTCTGAGCACGCCTCATGGCAATAACAGTTTTTAATTTATGTTTCTACGAAAGCATCACAAGGAATAGTTTTTGTTTCATCTGGGGCGAATCTGAAGCTAAGAGAGGCGCAAATGAAATTGCTACTATTATACAGAAATACATAGAGAATGTGGATTCTAGAGGTACCATTAAGTCTTTGATCTTGTATTCAGATTCTTGTCCTGGCCAAAACAAGAATTAAATAGTCCTTGCAACAATACATGTAGGAAGCATAAAAATATCCAAACTCTGTTGTCTTAAATGCGTTTCATTTCTAAACTGTGTTTCCAAACGTATGTCTGAGTGAGGCAGAAATAGGAAATGTGTTGCGTACTGACGCTCGAGGACTTCCGGTGATGGCGACCGCACGAGATTGTGTGCTCCGTGCAAATTGATATATTTTAATAAATTAAGTACAGTGAAGAACAACTCCAAGCTCGATTTACATTTGCTCCCTCATCCCACAAATTTGGGGGCTCGTCCGGGATGAGATGAGAGATCGGGCGAATCGAGTTGTGGCGTGCGCATGAAGAGACGCGTAGGCACGGCGGCGGGGCAAAATTTTTCATGATCAAGGTGCAAAAAAAAGCTGTGGTGAGAGGTGAAAAAACTGTGGCGAAGGCGGCGGTGGCGAGATTGTTTGGAGTTGAGTTCATTTAAGATGACTAAACCAGACGAAAATATGGCGGCGGCGGCGGTTGTGCCGGCAGCGTGGTGGTGCGAGGGCTTGGTGCCGAAGTTTGATGGCGTCGATAAGGTGTACACGTCTAGCAAGTGGGCGCAGGATGTCGAGGATCACGCAGAGATTATGGGCCAGGCCACAACAGTGCGTAACGACGCCGCACAACGCATCGTGGAAATTTCCGATGCGCTGCCGCAACGTACAAATCTGCGATGCGACAACGCTTTGCCGTTTAGTCGGTGTCCATACTTTGAACGACCTGCACGTGTTTTTTAAGCGATATGGCGCAGTACGATGTCGACCACCTGATATCTTTAATTTACGAACGTCCCGTCCTTTGGGACAAAACTATATCACAATTCAAAGACAAATTTTTAAAAACAGAAGCATGGAGGGAAGTGTGTACAAGTTTATATTCAAATTTTGAGGAGTTAAATAGTGTTGAAAAAACAAAACTCGGTAAGTACTTATAAACATTTATATTTTTGTTAACTGCAAACTAAGACCTCCAATGTTACTATTAAAATAATTACAAAATTCGTTTCTGATTATGTTAGCTCCTGTTCTACTTTCATGTGTTGTTTCGTGTAAAATTTGCAAAGAATCGTCAATAATCATTTCTTCACACGTTTGTGCGCCATCTCGATTCAATACAAAGTTGTGTAATACACAGCATGCTTTTATAATGTCTATTGTGAAATCGTAAGAAACATTAATGGGTCGATGAAATATGCGCCATTTATTTGCGAGTATGCCAAAAGCGCTCTCAACATATCGTCTGGCTCGGCTCAAACGATAATTAAAAACTCGTTTTTCTATCGATAAAAACTTCCCAGAATATGGGCGCATTAGTAACGATGTCATAAAGAAATGGAGAGGAATCAAGGATAATTTTACAAAATACGAAAAAAAATTAAACGAGCAATGTAAATCCGGAGCTGGGGCCAAAAAAATTAAACAATATCATCTATACGACCAGCTCCTATTTCTGAAAAAGATTTCTCAAAATAAAACAACATCAAGTCTTGACGATGAAGAAATAAGACCAAGCACCTCAACCCAACAAAGCCAGCAACCTGTCATGCCACGTTACCAGCCTGCATCGCGTAAAAGAAAAATTGACGAAGACGAATTTGAGAAGAATATTATAGCTGCTTTAAAAACCTTTTTTTAAAGGAATTTTGCCATCATTGGAAAAATTGAATGATAATCAAACAATAATTTTCCAAAGTCGTGTCCTACAGATATTAAGTGATTTACACCAACCATCATACTATCCCAGCCACTATCAAACTTCACAAACATCCGTCCAAGCAAACTATCAAACATCTCAAACAACTGTTCAGACTGGCTATCAAACAGCTCAAATGTCTATGCAGAGTGGCTACCAATCAGCTCAAATGCCTATGCAGAGTGGCTATCAAACATCCATTCAACGCAGTGCCTTCCAAAGCGGATGCGAAACATCACCGGCACCTATGCAATCGTCTCCACAAACGCCAAGGAATGATGATGTAAATGAGCCAGAACAAATTCATTTCGATGAGGAACTAACAAATTTGACGAATGACACACAATCGGAATACGAGTTTTGAATAACACTAAATTATGAAAATGATTAAACAGTATGATTATAGTAAAAATAGTTTATTTTTTTCTTACCTTACAGTTAATCCCAGCATCTCCAGAGGTTCGATGGGTTTTCTAAATATGTATTTCTTTTGTAAATGAGGCTTTATCAAACTAAGAAGTTCTTCAAAACTTACTACACTCATCCTAAAGTAATCGAAAAATTTAACCTCGTCCACTTTTAGCGCCTCATATTTCCTTTTGAAGTGGTTTCCATCTTTATTCATAATTGTCAGTAATGGGTGCACCCAGTACTTTCTTTTCTGTTTCTTTTTCTTAATACGCCTTAACGCAAGCAGAAGTAGAACACGCGCAGTGCGGTCCATGTCTCACTAGAAACTGAACTGACGGTTAGCGTCTTGTCGTACGATGTCGTATCCGATGAAATTTTTGCGTTGCGACATCGCATCGCATAGCTGTGCAATGTTGTTTTTGCGATGCGACGCCGCAACGCACTGTTGTGGCCTGGCCCATAGCTTCACATACTTCTGGAACTATTGAAGATATCGTTTGTTTCGAAATCTTGAAAAAGGTATGCAAGGCTTGTATACGAGTCCCCAGTGGCCAAAAATCGTAATGTGACGGCTAATCTCTCCTTTACATGGGATATTTGGAATCGCTTCACGATAATTTGTATTTTGTTTTGATATTCCCGGTCCAATACTATCGATCCTTCTGCGACTGAGGTGGTAGTCTATCGGACACCACCAATCACAATACACGTTGACAGATCGTAATCGCGCTAACGGTCAGTGAGGCGCGGGCAGCGCAGCGGTGTGTACGTTTGGAGTTTTCGACAGCCGGTGTCCCACAGACGTAAGGGCTCAAACACATAAACACGTTACGACGACGCAACGTACAACGATGCGGCGTCGTTTCACGATACGACGTCGCATCGTGGAAATCTACGTCACGACGTCGTAACGTGTCGATGCACGATACGACGTCGTGACGTTAGAAACTCACGATGCAATCCTGCGCATTTGTTATTCAAAATTCAAAGATGACGGAGGTTATTGAAGTCGATCATTTAATTACCCTAGTCGAGCAGCGTCCCGTACTATGGGACAAAACATCTGAAGAATACAAGAATAAAAATGCAAAAACAACAGCATGGAAAGAGGTGTGCGAAAATTTATTTCCTGGTTTTCAAGAATTAAGTAATCAAGAAAAAACAAAATATGGTAAGTAATATCCTATATTTTATTTAGTTGCCAACTAAGAGCTCCCACATCACTATTAAAGTAATCACAAAATTCATTTCTTATGTCGGTAGCTCTTGTTCTTGTTCTACCCTCCTGTGTGGATTGTTGTAGTTCAATAAAAGAATCATCAATTATCATATCTTCAAATGTTTCGGTTAGTTCACGGTTTAGAATGAAATTATGTAAAACACAGCTTGCTTTTATGATATTTGTGCAAAGATCTAAAGAAACATTTAATGGTCGATGAAATACCCTCCACCTGTTAGCCAGGATACCGAACGCACATTCTACAAATCTTCTTGCTCGGCTCAAACGATAATTAAAAACTCTTTGTTGTATCGTCAAATGTTTTCCCGGGTATGGGCGCATTATATTATTTGTTAACGGTAAGCCTTCGTCTGCAATAAAAACAAAAGGAACAGGCGTTTGGGAGCCTGGTAAAGGCTTTGGCGTTGGTAAAGGAAGTTGTCCTTTTAAAAGTAATTCATTCAATTTTGAATTATTGTAAACGGTTGAGTCACATTCCTTGCCATATGCTCCAATATCAACATATATAAATCTGTATTTAGAATCTACGAGAGCCAACAACAATACAGAATGGTAATTTTTGTAATTATAAAAAAGCGATCCGCCATGTTTGGGACTCCAAATACGAACATGTTTCCCGTCAAGTGCGCCTATGCAATTAGGAAAGTTGGCACTCTTGGCAAACTTCTCAGCAATTTTTGTTAGCCGCTTAGTAGTTATTTTCGGTATATTTTCGATCAAAAGATGCTTCCATATAACTCCACAGACTATTTTTACAGTTTTAGCAATAGTAGACGCTCCACGATAGCAGTTTAAATGCATGTCTTGAAAAGTGTTTCCTGATGCCAAAAACCTGAAATAAAATAAATAAATAAATAAATGAAATAATTTGTAGTATAGGCATAACCCACACTTCAAATTAAAAGTGTATACATAAATAAATAATCTATGTGAAGGTATGCATGTGTATATGTGTATCAGTGTGGTGCGTGTGTATTCGTGTGTTGGTGGGATGGGCAAGTGAATGTATTATTT
Source organism: Abrostola triplasia (assembly GCA_946251915.1). Lineage (NCBI taxonomy): Eukaryota > Metazoa > Arthropoda > Insecta > Lepidoptera > Noctuidae > Abrostola > Abrostola triplasia. The sequence continues at coordinate 9,037,771 of OX276440.1, read as the reverse complement.
ATTTATTTCTGCGTGTCTAAACATAAAATACTATTGTTTCAGGTAATGCTGTGTTAAAGAAATGGACTGGTATTAAAGATAACTATGCCAAGTACGTAAAAAAACTTAAAGAAATAAATAAATCTGGAGCAGGCGCTAGCAAACTTAAAGAATATCATTTATATAAACAGCTCCTTTTTTTAAAAAGAAACGATCAAAACGAAACCGATGATAGTATAATAGATCTAGAAATAAACAATCAGGACACACAAAAGGAAAGTCCAAAAAGAAAATTTAAAAGTCCATCTCTACCCCAGTCATCACGAAAAAGGAGAAATGTCGATACATTTGAAGAAGAGATTATGGCAAAATTAGAAGAGCCCGAAAACAGACATTTATCTTTTTTTAAAGCGATATTGCCATCTTTAAATAAACTAAATGATCATCAAACGTTAATTTTCCAAAGTCGGGTCTTAAATGTTTTAACGGATATATACGAACAATCACAGCAACGTACCTCTATATATTATTCTCAGAGCAATTGTCCATCTTCGTACCAGGGTAACTATGAATCACAAAGACCCCAAAGTTCATGGCAAAGTTCTTACCACGGTGGTTACCAAACAGCCGGAAGTTCGACACAGTCTACCCGAGAAGCAGCACTGCCACCAGCTGCCCAGCAAGGCCAAAGCGATGAGAGCGTATCTAATGATTATTCGAATACATCACGTGAACCAATAGCATCACCCCTATCGCTTTACGACTTTTCTTAAAAAAAGGAATCCAAAGGTGTAAAACCTTTGGATTCCTTTTTTTAAGATTTATCTTTGTTGATTTAAAATTATGTTTAAGTTGATTTAATATCTGTTAATTTGAGGTGAAGCTTTCTTTATTAATAACTTAATTTTTAAAAATTGTTGTTTAGTGTCGTTGATTTGTGAAATGAAAAAATATGAGAAAGTTGTTGTTTCATTTACCTTACAGTTAATCCCAGCATCTCAAGAGGTTCGATGGGTGGTCTGCCTCTGCCATATTTTCCTGCTATATGTGGCGTTATTCGATGAAGTAACTCTTCGAAACTTGATACACTCATTCTAAAGTAATCAAAAAACTTGTTGTGGTCTATTTTTAAGGCATTGTACTTCTTTATAAAGTGACTCCCGTTATTCATGTTTGAAAGAAATGGGTGGATCCAATATCTTCTGAGTATCTGTCTTTTCTTTCTTCGTCTTCTTATTAACAGCAGAAGCAGAATGCGTCTAGTGCGGTCCATTTTTCGGAATGAACTAAAACACCACCTCACTGTATCGACGGCATCGTGCCGTGTATCGTGCGTGGCACATTACGTTACGATGTCGTGTTTTTTTACGATGCTCATCGTCGATTTCCACGACACGATGTCGTATCGTGAAACGACGCCGCATCGTTGTACGACGCGACGTCGTATCGTGTTTATGTGTGGGAGCCCTAAGTACAGCAATAAACGTTGATTCTGATAGACGTCACCTCACCAATATCTTTTTAGGTTCATAGTTATATACTTAGTATAGTGTCTCTCAGACATAACCTCACATTTAATTTGCTTTACTTATAATATTTATATTTTTTAGATGACGACTCAAAGCACAGATAGTAGGCCACCAAAACGAGACAGCAGTGGAAGATATACAAATGATGATGAGCAGATTGAGGAATGGCTTAAAGAATTAGAAGAAGAACACGAGTTTAGCGATTTTGATGATTCCGTAGAAGACCCTAATTATGTGGAAGGAAATGTACATCAAGAGGAAAACGAAGACCTCGAGGAACAGAATACCCAATCGAGTGAGAGTGATTTTAACTCTGAAGACGAGGAGCCCCTTAGCTCTTTAGTTTGTGGTAACCAAGATGGCCCAAACTACATAGGAAAAAATGGATTTTTATGGTCTAAGAAGGAAATAGCGAGGACAAGCAGAACTCCTGCACATAATATTATTCAAGTATCTCGGCCGACAGAAGAGCTGGTTTTTAGAAGTTTTCAAGAACTTTGGTCTAAATTTTTCGACCGCAAAATGCTAAAGACTGTTGTTTTGCACACCAATCAAAAATTGCAATCCTATCGAGAACGTTTTCGCAATACACACAGGCAGGAACTCAAAGATACCAATGAAATTGAAATGCAAAGTTTGTTTGGCCTTTTGTACTATAGCTCAGTATTCAAATGCAATGACGCAGACGCTAACTACTTGTTTGCTACAGATGGCACCGGCCACGAAATTTTCCGCTGTGTGATGTCTAAATACAGATTCTGTACATTACTTAATTGTTTGAGATTTGACAACGGAGATGATCACCAAGAACGTTTGAAGTCTGATCGATCAGCAGCAGTATCATGGTTATTTGGCAAATTTGTTTCAAACTGTCAACAAAACTACATCCTTGGACCAAACACATGTATTGATGAGATGCTTATTCCATTCAGAGGTAGGTGCAAGTTCCTTATATACATGCCTGACAAACCTATTATGTAATTGTTTTTGTAATAAAATATGAATAATACTGTCCTGATCTTTTTCATTAAAACTACGTTTTTTCTAAATTGTATACTGTTTTAGATATTTTTTTTACGAAAAGTTATGTTTTTATTTAAAATTGACCACTTTTTATCATAAATCTGACGTCACAAGTAGTTTAAACCCGAAAATGTTGACTTTTTAATTAATAAATGTAAGATTATTTTTGTTTTCGTTAATAATGGCTATTTCATTATGACGTAAATATGATTTCACTGTGATTCTGAAACATACAGCGACTTGTTTCGACGTGATTGGTTATATTGCAATATAACCGAACACGTTAAAACTAGTTTGGGTATATTGTTACCGCGCGTACCTCTCTAATACAAAACAATATATACTTTGGCCAACGAAACCTGTCCACGAATTTTTTCAGAAACTTTTATATGGCGACATTTTTTTACTGTCAAGGAACTGATACATTTGTCATTATTGATGTCAACAACAACTCCGTATCGTTTATTTTTTTCCTTGAATTTGTTATTAATCATGCCGAAAACAATCAAAAGTTCGACGAGAAATCTACTGTTTACCATGATCAACAAATTTAATGATGTGAAAAGTGATATAAACGAGAAATCTGCAAAGAAAATACAACAACTGAACTCAATCGCTTCACTTTTAGGTTAGTTTTTTTGTAGTATGTGGAAACATCTTGATATTTCTTGAATATTTTAAACATTTTGTAATTACTTTTCTGGTTATTTTTAGAAAGTATTGACGACGAATACAACAGAGAGATAAAGCTCAATATAACAAAGGTGTTACATGAAATGATATCTGTGGAAAAAAACGAAATACTGACTTGTGAAAAACATTATTTAGAAAAGATATCTTCAATGACAGGTATTCTAATTTAACATAATTATCGATATAAGTTAGTTTAACATGACATTATTGTTTTACTTATCACATTCTCACACTGATAGGTGTAACTTATTTTATGCCAATTAAAATAAAAATAAAAAAGTGAATTCACTGATTCATATTGAAAGTCTCTAAATCTTCAAATAATGCAATGTTTGAACTACATCAGTTCAGATAAAAGAAATTGACAAGTTGTGAAAGTGTTCGGTGTTTTTAGAGTTTTGTTTACATTTATCTTTTGTTTTTTTCAGAAGTAAGTGTAAAAACACTTAGGCGAATAAAAAAGGAAGGTTCAGTAAATCAGGGGCAGTGGAACACTCCAGGAAAGAAACGACCTCATCCAGCAACAGTTTCTAATTTGGATGATTTTGATATTTCAGCCATAAGAAATAAAATAAATGAGTACTATTGTGTAAAAAAACAAGTCCCAACATTAAGGAACCTGCATAATGAACTGAAAGAAGCAATTGACTTCACTGGATGCCGTGAAACTCTTAGAAAATAAGAACAATTAGATAATAAGAAAAGACTGGAAGGTAAACAGATTATTTATATTGACGAGACATATGTACATCAGAATTATAAAGTAAAAAAATCCTGGCAAGGTCCTTCTACGAGTGGCGTAATCAGTAATATATCATCAGGTAAACGGTATATCATTGTACATGCAGGATCAGACGAAGGATTTGTTCCAGGAGCTTTATTAATATTCAGCACAAAATCGAAATCTGCAGATTATCATGATGATATGAATGCTAATAACTATATGAAATGGCTAGAAGAAATGTTGCTACCAAATTTAAGTAAGCCCAGTGTACTTGTGAGACAATGCAAGCTACCATGTAAAACAAGTCAACAAACCACCTTCAATGTCTGTTACGAAAGTGGTAATACAGACATGGCTTCAAGAAAATAACATTGCTTTTGAGGATTATCAAACAAAGGCAGAATTAATGTGTTTGGTAAAAGATAATAAACCTACTCCAAAATATGAAGTTGAAGAACTTCTAAAAAAGCACAGCAACATTCACAACCATGAAATTTTATTATTGCCTCCATACCATTGCGACCTCAATGCGATTGAGCTTGTATGGAGTCAGGCAAAAAGAAAAGTCGCTAGCAAAAATATTGGTATACCAGCATCGGAAATGCAAAATTTAATTAAAGAATGCTTTGATAGTGTAACTAATGACGATTGGAAGAAATACACTGATCACGTAATTAATGTTGAAAATCAGTATAAAGCGAGGGATCAAATTTTTGAAACTGAGCTCGAAAGATTTATTATAAATGTCGGGGGCGATAGCAGTGAAGAAAGCAGTGAACCTGAATCATTATCAGGTGTGGAATACTTAGAGTCGGATTTCGACTTCGATTCGTAACTTTTTTACAAAAAAAATTATGTTCAGTTCATTAATAAACGGTTAGTAATAAAATGTTGTTTACTTCATGCACATCTTATTCAACTTCAACTAATAATAAAAAAACAGTGAGAGTCAAAAAATCCATATAGCAATGTAACTTTGCATACATTATAGGTTATAGCATGAGAAACGAGGCAATTCTCTCTAACACAATAGGTACTCGTATGTAGGTTTGGTACCATTGGATAAGGTATCTGTATTATTAACAATAATTAGTCTTCAAATATTTATTTTTGTTATAGTGACATTTTTCCCTGAATATTAAAAAGTATCAACTCTGTTTATGCAGTATAATAACAGTGTTGACAACTTAATTTTTTTTGAAATTGCCGCCGTTTTCAGTGGACAGCTTTCGTTGGCCAAACTCTAGCCGCGATTGGTAACCGTCGCGTATTGTAGTGTCGGCTCTAGTTGTATGTTTTAAACTGTTTTCTTATTTATTCAGATTAATTTAAATGCTTTTGAAATGGCACAAAGAAGTAAATTTTTAGAGATCTTGAAACGAAATATAATTACTCAGAAAGAAATAAAATTGAATGATCCGCCTGTTGCCGATTCTGAAGTGGAATCGATGGACATACTACATGAAAATGACTCACAATATGTAATAAGTCATAACTTAGGTATGTTTTTAAATTTCGAAATATTAATAATGAGCTTTTTCTATTTAGGTAGGTACCTACTTATTACACTTTAATATTTTTATTTGACAGGTTTACAGGAAGATTTACAGGAATCGAACGAAAATCGCCAGGAAGGTTCACAGGAAACGAATGAAAATTCAGATTTACAACAACAATAACAACATAAGGGTCGTTTTCAAATTTGGGGCCAAAAGCATAATTTTTGGTATAACTTTATAGTATAGTTAAAATCTCGCTGCAGACTCGGTCATAAATCATTAAAGTGTTTCGCTCTCTTTCCCACTCATGGGCCTTATGGGCAGGCCACGCCCACACGTAATCCTGTGCATTACTGCAGTCGATAAGTGATATCGATAGTTGTATATATTTATAACTGGGTGAAAGAAATAAAAACACATTTATTTTTTATATTTTATTATCAACAAAGCATATTAAATAAACAAAAGAACGTCTCTATAATAAATTAAAATTCTTCGTCTGAGTCATCGTCATCATCATCCACATGAATGATGAACTCTTCGCATAAATGTGCTTTTCTTAAATCTTCATCTTGCAGCAATTCTGCATGTTCCACACATTTTTGCCAGTTTTCAATGGAGACATTGGAAATGGCTTCATCGACTAATTTCTCGACATCAGCTATCTTGAAGGTTTTATTTTTCGTTGCAACTTCATTTTTTACTTGAGCCCACACCAACTCGATGGGATTGTACTGACAGTGGTAAGGCGGCAAGCGGATAACTTCATGACCATACTCCAAAGCCATTTGATCCAAGTGATACGTTTTTTCCGGTCGATGTCGACGCACCTTTTGTAAGAGCTCTGGTTTGAACTCTTTTGAAGTATTTTTTTATTTTTTATTTTATTTTTTATTTTATTTATTGGGGACAAAAAACAGTTACATAATAGAGCATAACAATAAAAGTCCTTATACTAAGTTAGCAATAATGCAACCCACACCATTGTCCACAAATTAACAATTGAAAAAGGAAGGTTGAAGACATGAAGAGAAAAAAAATGAGTGTTTTTGTGTGAATTGTCAAAGTGAATTATTTCAAATCCGCAACTTATTATTACCTAAAGCTGATTTTCTCAGATAAGAGCTTGACAGCTTTTGCTTTAAATTGATGGTTGGATAGACAGAATATGTCGAGTTCTGTAAAATGTGAATTGTATACATCTACAATGCGACGAAGAGGTGCGCGCACTCCAGCATTAGTCTTACAGACGTCTGTATGAAACAAACGAGGCACGCGCACCCCTCGACGGATAACGGTTCTAGGTATTATGTAACATAATTTATTAGATAAGTCAATGCAATCAAATCTATTGTTACACAAACCATGCAGCATCATGACTGTCAAAAGTAAGCGTCTGGACTCCATACTCAAAATGTGATATTTTTTTAATGACTGTATGTAGGAAGTTTTCATGTGATAACATTTATAATTTATGGACCGTAGAAACTTTTTCTGCACCATTTCTAATCTAGAGCTGTACTTTTCGTATATGGGATTCCAGATGGGAACAGCATATTCCAATTGAGATCTAACTAAGGTTTTGTAAAGCAGTAACAATGTAGAGGGACGCACAAAGTCGCGAGACGATCTCATGACAAAACCGAACATTTGAAACGCTTTATTTATTACATTATCATGGTGCACGTCAAAGTGTAAACAAGAATCAAGCGTTACACCCAAATCACGCACTGAATGAACTATATTTAAAGGTACGTCATTAATGGAATATTTATAATTAATTTTGTTTTTTTTCTTGGTAAATGTAATAGAATGACATTTTGGGAGGCTAAGAAACAGTTTATTATGAGTACAGTAACTATGTAGTCTATTAAGGTCGTCTTGTAGCAATAAACAATCTTCCATCGTTATACAAGAAGTATAAATTTTAATGTCATCTGCATACATTAAAAAACGAGCGTTGATGAAACATTGTTTAATGTCATTTATAAAAATTACAAAAAGAAGAGGACCTAAAATAGATCCTTGTGGAACTCCCGATGTGACAATTACAGCGTCAGATTCATAACCATTAACAACGACTTTTTGAGTTCGGTTAAAAATATATGAGGAAAACCAACGCAGTAAATTACCGCGTATACCATTGAAGGCAATTTTCTCCATGAGTAGTTTATGATCCACCTTGTCGAAAGCCTTCTGAAAGTCCGTGTACACGGCGTCTACTTGTATTCGTTGATCCATATTTTCAAATAAATAATTAGTAAAAACCATAAGATTCGTTGTGGTGGAGCGACGTTTTACAAAACCATGTTGTTCAGGTATAATATGCTGATGGATATGCGGATATAGCGCGCCGTGCACCAGTCTCTCAAAAACCTTAGACAAGGTGGAAAGGATGGAGATAGGGCGGTAATTCTCTACATTATGCTTTTCACCATTTTTATATACTGGAGTGATAAAAGCTTTTTTCCAAACTGTTGGAAAAATACCTTCGCGCAGACACTTATTAAATATTATGTGTAAGGGTGTACAGACGTTTTTGGACAGTCTCCTAAAGAAATTAGGCGGTAAGCCATCCGGTCCAGCTCCTTTAGATGGATCTAATGATTCTAATGCCACATTTATAACATCTGTGGGAAGGTAAATGTCTGATATACATGTAGAGTAAAAAAAAGGTAAATGTCTGATATAGACTGCCTCGTTGGTCTAGTGGTTGCTAAGCGCGACTGCTGAGCACGAGGTCCTGGGTTCGAATCCCGGGTCGGGCAAAGTGTTACTGGGTTTTTTCGTTAGATTATTCTCAGTAGCAGCACGGAGTCTGGATTTGTGCCCGGTTGATGGCAATAGGCTCGCCCCCTATTACATTGGGACCTAAAAAAACATAACTGGCGAAAATGTGGGTGTACTGTATGTGCACCTCTGCCTACCCCTTCGGGGAATACAGGCGTGATGTTATGTTATGTTATGTTACATGTAGAGTTTTCAATGCATTCTGGAGACGGCTGCCATGCGGTTGGGTTGAAAGAAGATGGTTCGTAGACGGAACAGAAGTAAGATGAGAACAAGTTACAGATATTTGTGGGGTCATCGGAAGAAACATTTCTGAAGTACATACTGGCCGGTAGATTAGACTTACTCTTTCTGGCTGAAATATAAGACCAGAAATACTTAATGTTTTTAGGAATGTTGTTTTCAACTGATTCCATGTAATTCCGGTAACATTTAGCAGACTCCTTGTGAAACAGATTGCGATAATTGGAGAAGGTTAAGTAGTCAGAGAGATTATTATAGTTCTTCCACTTAACCCATGCGCGTTCTTTGCTCCTTAGAATACGTATCAGGGGTGGAGAGAACCATACAGGAAAGTTGGAGTTTTTAATGCGAGTTAAAGGAACGTGCAGTTTGATAATGCTATATATCGTTTCATAAAAGGTGTTAACTGCTTCTTCACAGGAAAGGTGGGAGAGTTTCTTGTTCCAATTTACTTTACCTATTTCAACCTTTATGTTATCATAATTTGCTTTATGGAAGTTATATCTTAGAACCGAGCGACGTTTCATGGGAGTAAATAGCATATCTAGATTAGTTATTATAGAAAAGGGAGGGTGGTGGTTATCAGGTTCTAGAAGAGTGTTACAGGATACCGTCTGACAATCCACGTTGGAAATAAACAAATCCAGTATACGACCTAATTTGTTTTTTGTCGTATTGTATTGAACACCATTGATATATCCCATGAAATTCAATAGATTTCGCCCAATTGAACTGGAAACTTGAGCAATAGCGTGATTCCCTTGGTCTAACCAGTCGATATCTGGTAGATTAAAATCACCAATAAAGAAATAAGAGTCACAGGCAGGATCGTTAGCTAAGTCTTGCAGCACGTCTAGGTACTGTAGATATGTGTCCTCGTGTGCTCGCGGCGGTATGTATGCAGCACTAATAATGTGGCATGCGTCATGTCGTGCTGAAGGCAGTTGTATCATGATCTGTTCGACTTCAGAGTGGGAAAATTGTGTGATTACTTTGGTAGGCCGCAGTTCGCGGAGGACAGCCACTAAAACACCTCCCCCCTCGCGTTTTTTAGTTTTTAAACGATCACGATCGTGTCTGAAGACAACGTAGCGATTGTCAATAAATTCGCTGTCCTGAATACCCGGAATAAGCCAAGTCTCTGTCAACACAATGACGTCGTAGGAGCATGATAATATATTCATGTGAAGTGTGTGCAACTTTGTACGAATCCCTCTACAGTTCTGATAGTATATCACAATATTGTTAGTAGCCATTATTAAATATAAAATTACAATTATAATTCCGTATAATATATGATATTCCGATACATAATGATTTAATAATAATTTTAAAATAGTACAGCACAGTTTTCAGGTGGTACCGATTTTTTTTAAATACGTATTTGTTTTTGAATACTACAGTCTTATTATCCAGCATTAACTTGTCATCAGTATAATATAACAATAGAAAACCAATTAAGCAAAAGTAGAAAAATCTTACAGTTAAACTCACAAAATAGGAAAGTAAACAAAAAGTGAACCTTTTCATAGAATAACAGAAACTTTGAATTAATACCGAGAAAGCACGGACTCGTAAATTAGAAGTTATGGGTGAATACAACAGGCACCAACACGGTATAGAACCGCGTGTGCAACTAACACTAGTAATACATTTAAGGTTGTGTGGTAGTTGAAGTGTTCTTGTGTTTATTAACAATTTTACCCAGGTCAGCATCAGAACGTATAGCGAATGCGGGCGTTCCATCTTGCTCACGCACAAGTATCGTAGCATTTCGAATCCAAACGTATTTAAACCCAGTTTTGTTGGCGATCTTCCTGGCCTCACGAAATAAACCTTTATTTTTCAGTGTAAGGTGTTCGTTTAAGTAAACTGAGGATGAAGCGCCTGGGATTCCTAATTGGTCAGACTTAATGCTCTTACTTTTTCTGTAGGCGCTGAGTATGTTATCACGAATAATCAAGGATTTAAATTTAACTATAATATTCTTGGGCGTACTATCATTTTGATGTGCGTGCGGGACTCTGTGGATAGAGATAATGTCCTTTTGTGACAAAGGTAAGTTTACTGCATTGCCTATTGCTTCCAAAATGGTAATTAAGTTCTCATTTCGTTTTTCGGGCAAGTTGCAGACTTCAATGTTGCATTGGCGTGCATGTTGTTCCATCGAGTCGATCTTCGCCTCAAGTTTGGCTATCATTTGAATACCATCGCTGCCGACCACTTCGTTTAAGCGTTTAGCATAATCCTTATGTTCGGTTTCTAATCTCTCAAGGCGGCTTTTCATTTCTTCATAACTCGAATTAAAGAATTGAATAGATTTTTCAATCTCTATGTTGGAGTTTTGGATATTGAGACTCTGTTGTTTAAGTTCGGAAACTTCAGCAACCAGTTTGTTTAGAATAATATCCTGATCAGATTTCCAGGACAGCAGCATATTTTTTAGGTCTTCAAACTTGTCCAACTCCATACAGCTGTCATCACCTCGAAAACGTTTGTTACTAGGTCGTGTAGTTATGTTTCCTAGGGCATAGGCGCTGGTTTCGGGCGCCATAGTGACAGGAGAGAGATCGGGTTCTGACCGAGACTCTAAAAGGGTACCCTTGCCAGGCGATCTATGTGGGGGCGAGCGCATCATGCGAGACATACTGGCTTTGTCTGCAAAACAGCAACTAATAGGCAGCAGTAGATAGAGGTTACGTGTTTTGAGCAAGCAGACAACCGTACCTGTGGTCAAGTACGCGAGCAAGCCGCCTTCCGTGGAGATGGTCTGGGTTCGGATCCGGGAAGACGCAAAACTTTTAGAAAGTTTTTAAAAGTTTTTTCAATTTTAAATTGAAGTAAGATCTCACAAAAAACCTCTATCCCTCTCTAGCTCCACCCACTGGGCGTACACCTTACGTAAAGACACCGCAGGAGTGACAAGGAATCGAAAACATAGGCAAGAGCCAATCACAACACCGGCTACAACACAACTATCAGAATCACAGCGCGACTCGCAACACGTCTTCACTCTTCCAACAGCGAAGCGAAACTGTTTTCGAATTCAATTCCATGCTCTCGAAGCCACTCTTGTATTTCGCTCTTTCTGGTGCTAGATGTTGGTACAAGATTTATTTGCTGGGAATGGTAGCTAGCATTGTCCATTACAATAATCGACGGTTCTTCTAGACCTAGCAGCAATTTCTTGAACCACTCTGTAAAGCCTTCGACATTCATTTCGGAATGATAATCATCATTTTTTGACTTCACAGCACGAAATACCCACTTAGCTTCTTGTAAAAAGCCATATTTGGCGCAGCCAGCATGACAAATAATGAGCCTGCTCCCCTTTCCAATTTTAGTGTTCAAGCCGCCATTACCATCTTCATCGACCCAAACACGCTTACGGCTGTGATTCTGGTTCACCCAAGTCTCGTCTAAATAAATTCTTGGGCGAACATCTGCACTATCTTTTAATGACTTGAGCTTTCTCAAAAACTGAAGGCGAGCACAAACGATGTCACTTCTTTCCATCAATTGCTTACGCCCATCCGGAGCCACTTTAAACTTGTATCCAAGTGCTAAAAGTATACTGCGCATTGACGAAACAGAACATTCAAACCCGTCAATCCTCTCCTTTGCTCTACACAATACTCTAGCCGCAGAGGGGTATTCACCAGCAGAGTAAAACGATGTCACGATTTGTTTTATCACACTTTTGTCAAAGTCATCTAATGCAGTTACTGGAGAAGGCTTGCAGATTGATTCTCGCGGAGCGCTTGGCACTCCATTTTTGCACTCTTGCTTAATAGTGTCTACCGTTCGTAAACTCACATTACACATTGCTGCAGTAAGGTCACGAGGGCGAGAGAAATTAATAGTCTTCAAAGTTTCAGGATCTTCTTTTATATTTGTCAGAAAAGTTAAAACATTGTTGATAACAATACGCGCTTGAACAGCAATGTTGTCGCCAACAGGTAAAACGTTACTTTGAAAAGCCATTGTGTCACTCTTGTAATCCAAAATAGGAATGATCTAATTTATTTATGTAGCGATTTATATATATTTAACAGCACGGCGCAATTAGCGGGTAGCAAAGGAGACGAAAACATATTTGTTAATTACCCTCTTTTTATGTAATTAATTAAGAACAGAAAAACATTAGTTTTTATATAATTACCTTCTGTTTATTGAATTAACTAATGGGTTAATTCAAATTAAAAAAAAATAATATGTTCTTACGAGAAAAGAACATTAAATAAATTATATTACGCATTAGCTACCCTGCATACTTAATGAATGCAGTATGTTTAAGTGATAACCTTAATGATTCCGTTATCGATAATGGCCTTGCGCGCGCGCAACTAGCGCACATCCCTACTCCGATTATGATTTATGACCGAGTCTGCAGCGAGATTGTAACTAGACTATAGTATCGTAACTCGCCATGTGTTTAAAACTACTTTATATAAACTATATCTTTGATTTCTATCCGGTACGTATGCAGTGATTTTTCTCACGATGCAGATGGAAGAAGTAGACTGACATAACTAACCTATTTTTCATTAGTGTTACCAATTCCAAAGGCTTATTTTTCAGTTGATGCTTTAAAACTCGAAAAAAATACATGTAATAATGAAATATTATTTATGAACTTAAAACCATATTCCAACAGGAAGCTAAATATTTTATTGCAGCGATGGACTAGATCAAACAATAAGTTTTCTGAGCTCTTTTTAAATAATTCAATTTTATAATCTCATTTGTGTAACCCTGATTTCGGACACGGTATACCCAAGATATACTCTAGCTACCCTGCTTCTTATCCCGCGCGCACATCGTAGCCCCTCAGTTGTCCTCAAGCGCGCGTAGTGTTGTACGGTAGGAAGAGACAGTAAATGAAACCACGGACTGCTGAGAATATACTGCGTTTATTAGAATAATGAAGCGGCATATAAAGTGTCTAATATGACAAAGATTAGTATAATAATGTAGAGGGGACCTTACACCTCCCCCCTTAAAACAAAAAAAAAATAATTACACAACTAGGGGTACATTTTTTTTTTTTTTTGAACTTAAAACTAGGATGATACATACTTTTCATTCTTATGCTAGTTAAAATTATGTTGATTGATGATACATTTTAGTGCGATTTTTGTGTATTACATCAATTTTATTATTTTTTATTATCTCTACATTGGGTGACATATCTCGATAATTCGCATTGTATAGTTAATATATATGAATAATTATAATCGTCTCTGTTTAATGGTCCAACAATATCTAAAAATATTTTTTCGAATCCAGTTTTTGCTGTAGATGTAATAACCATTGGTTCTTTTATGGAGACTGAATGTTTACACTTTTGACACTTGTCGCACCTCTTTACAAATTGAATAACATCCTTTTCTAACCCTGGCCAAAAATAATATTTTTTGATATTGTTTATCATTCTCCTCATACCTGCATGACCGCTGGTAGGTAAGAGGTGAAAGTCGTTTAAGATCACTTTTCGGTCATCTTTATTTTCTATCCTAATAACGTTTTTTAATATACATACCCTCGGAATCGTTATACTCGTACTTTTTTTTAATTCATTTAAAAATCTTTCAATGAAAATATCATTTGTTTTAGTTTTTATCAAATATATTTCCTTTATGCCTGTTTTTTGACATGATATGTCGAGTTCTCTCACAAATTCGGCTGGCGTAATCTGTGATGGAGAGTTTTTGTATTTTATATAAAGTGTATTCTTTCCAGGAATATAGCAAAACGTTTTACTTTCATAGCATATATTATTTAATTTTTGCATGGCTTCTAACCTTTCTTTTTCTATAAATATTAACTCTGTGTAATCCTTTGGCCTGAAATGCGTCTCCACAATTTTCAGGTGATCTTGTACATCATTGCTATTGGTAACAGGATCTGTCACCTCCTGGCATTGCTTACGCCTTTGCGCCCTGGTCATAACACTTATTACGTTTTTGCTCATGTCTTTTAAATCTTTTACAGTTAAGCTGATTCTAGACAAGGCATCTGCGGCTGCATTGTCTGAGCCTTTCACATATTCAATAGTAAAATTGTATTCTTCCAATATGAGTCTAAATTTCATTAACCTGCTGGAGGGGTCTTTCATATTAAATAAATAAACTAAAGGTCTGTGATCCGTTTGAATTTTGAATGGTTTACCGTATAGGTATGGCCGAAAATGTTTTATTGCCCAAACTATTGCCAACAGTTCTTTTTCCATTATAGGATAATTTTTCTCTGCCTTATTTAAACTCCTGCTAGCATATGCTATTGGCTTTAGATCTTTGTTAGACAAAATTGCACCGATTGCATAATTTGACGCGTCTGTTTGTATAACAAATGGATTTTCTTCAGAAAAATCAGGATATTGTAATACAGGTGGTGAAATAATACTTTCTTTTAGAACTTGGAATGATTTCTGACAATTACTATCCCATATAAATGGTACGTTTTTCTTACATAAATTATTTAAAGAATTTGCCTTTTTCGCAAAGTTTGGTATAAATTTCCTATAATAATTAACAAATGCAATGAATCTTTTAACTTCATCGAGGTTTTTAGGTATGGGATAATTTTTTACTACATCAATTTTTGATGGGTCTGGCAATATTCCACCACCGGAAATTACATGACCTAAATATAATATTTCTTTTTTTAAGAAGTCGCATTTACCTGGATTCAACTTTAGGTTTATCTTTCGTAATCGTTCAAAAACGTCCTGTAAGTTTTTATTGTGAGTATTCAAACAGCTCCCAAAAATGATTAGGTCATCCATATAAACAAAGCATTTATCGTATGTTAAACCAGCCATCGCCATATTCATCATGCGAGAGAATGATCCTGGGCTAGTTTTTAGTCCCATAGGCATACGCGTCATTTGGTACTGCCCTGAGCAAAATGCAGTGTATTTTCTACTGTTCTTTTCTAATGTTACATTATAAAATCCATTGTATAAATCTAAATGAGTAAAGTATATACTTCCTGATAATGCATCTAATATATCTGACATATTGGGAAGAGGATATTTATCATCTTCGATCAAATTATTTAGTTTACGATAATCTATAACTAATCTTAATTTCTTTTGACCGCTGCTGTCTGTCTTTTTTGGCACTAACAATAAAGGGCTAGACCAACTACTATTACAATTTTCAATAATATTATCCTCTAATAATTTATTTATCTGTGTTTTTATTTCGTTCTTTTGTGAATATGGTAACCTATAGGGCTTTGTGAATACCGGACTAACGTTTGGTTTTAAGGTAATGGTGTGTTCGTAGATATTGGTTGTTAATAACTTATCACCCGGTAGATAAAAAATGTCTGAATATTTGGCGCATAAATTCTCGATAGATACTTGTTCTTCTTTATTCAAATGGTCTAAATTTAATTGACTAAATAATCGCTTAACCCTTTCGGCATTTTTGTTTGTCACATCGAACGAACATATAGTATAATCAGATAATTTATGAATAGTCGGCTCAATATTTGTCAAAGTTACAGTTGTTTCTAAAGTGTTTAATATTCGTATTGGTACAAAGCCGTTACAGGGAACAGCTACAGAACTTGCCAAGAAAACACCGTTGTCTAATTCTTTACAACATATTACGCATTCTTCAGTAAAATTAGTGCGGACATAGTGTATTGATTCACATCTAGATGGTATTTCCCAAGTGTTTTTGTCATTCCGCACCAAAGATATTTCGAGTTTTATGTTTTGGTCTGTCCACAAAGTTACGTTATTATTTTTGAAGTCTATAATCGCGTTATATTTCTGAAGAAAATCCTGTCCAATAATACCATGCGCTGTACAAGGTAATGTATCAATAACATAAAACTTATGGTAAACATTCCTATCATTAATATGTAACTGTAAATATGTATATCCTATTGCGTGGACTTTGCCACCTATTCCGTTTATAGTAATGTTTTCATTATGGATAGAACAATTTTGTTCAAGTGCATGTTTATATTTTATAGCTGAAATGGTAGCGCCCGTATCGAGTAACCAAGTATATATCACATTATTATTTACCGGTAATTTAATCCAACAATTACTGTTGGTCGTTAAAATAATGTTATTGTTCACGAAAAAACTGGTTTTCTACGTTGTCATTTTGAGGTTGATTTTCATTGGAATTTTCGCTTGTATCTTCGGTATTCACTATACGCATACGTTCGTTGCATATCCGCTGATTGCCGCGATTATTAAAATTGTTATACCTACCTCGTGTTTGCCAAGGTCTTCGTTTAACCATTCGTCGTGGAGACTGCTGAGAATTATCATTAGAACTCTGACCTTGGTTGCTTGAATTGCCATTTCTTGCGTTTGAGAAAACCCTTGTGTCATAGTTTGTGCGTGTTCCGCGGTAGTTGTTTGGTCGTCCCCTAGAGTTATAAGAGTTATTGTAATACATACCCATAACGTCTGCCGATGTAGAGGCCGTTTCAGTTTCTTCTTCCTTAGCAGCCTGTATTGCGTCCTTCAAGGAAGAGTAGTTCCTAGCTGCAATAACAGTACTCAACCTGCGGTTTCGGAGCCCGTCAGCGAATTTTTTTATTGCATATTTTTCGTTGACTGGCCGCAATATATTAAAAGAATCAGGATTACCATTTGATTGCGTAATTGTAAGTTCTGTGAACAATTCGGTAATCTCTTTTCCATATTCTTGGATGCTTAAATCATTTTGCCTAATCTGCTGCAATTTATTTTGAATAGCTGGTGCCGATTTTTGAGGTAAAAGCTCTGTTCGCATATCTTTTATCAGATCACTAATGTTTGAATAAGCTTTATTTAACTTTAATTTGGCAACCTGGGACAATCTACTTTTGAGTACAAATTGTATCAGTTTAGTTTGACAGTCATCATTTTTTAATATTGATGAGTAATATTCGATATTGTCGATCAGCTGTTTAGTATTAGCCTCATCATCTGACATTACTGGTAGTAACGATAACGCGGTTTTTAAATTAAATAGCTCCATTGTCTTTTCTACAATAGAATCTTTAAACTCTTCACTGGAATCAGAAGATTCCGCTTCCAAACTTTCTTTAGAACACAAATCTACTATGTTACTATAAAGTGATTGAAAATCTGATGATATTTTTGTTACTATTTCTGCATCAAGGGAAGATAGTTTTCCTTGTGTAATGTCAACTGATAACTCATTAATAATTAATGTATATTTATCATATAAAACTTTAGCTTCTTTTAACTTCTGAATAACAATCCTCCCCTGGCGCCTACTAGGTCCAATTTTAATTAAATATTCTCTGATAGTCTTTAAGCTCTGATACAATTCTTTTAAAACACTACTCATAACTTACCAGGAGCGATGATATCTCTGTTCTTTATCAGATACATACACTACACTAAATTTCACTAATAAAACTTATGGTATAGTCCCACTAAAGTGTTCTGTATATTCGGTTCCAATGTTCTGTTCCTATATTATGTAGATAAGGTAGGGTAATTTTATATTTGATTGTTCAGATTTTCATATAATTTTAGGTATATTTGTTACGCACTTCTATTATTATTATTTTATTCTTTTTTTTTTTTTCACTTTTCACTTTATGCACTGCACACTGCACATTTATTTTATATATATTTATATTTATTTATTATTTGTTATATGTAATAAGTGTTGATTTAATTTTCTCCTAACTTCATATTTCTTCTATTTCGTATAAGCTTGATTTCAAACAATTCCATTAGTTTTCATCTCATCGGCCCCGGCGCGGCGACGAAATATAGAGAGTCGAAGATTATTTCGATTTATTTCCTGCTGCATCCAGCGTCTATGGCATTTTCTATAAGCTCGGTATATGAATAACAATAGCCCTAAACCGATCACTAGGGCGATGATTATAAGTATAATATTTGCTGTGCTCAAGTGGTAACGTATTTCTTCAACAGTTGCTTGGTTAGAGCCTCCAGCTGCATTCTGGGCCAAGATTACTTCTTCATGAGACTGAGATGAACCCATTTTGAAAGTTTCCCGAATATTTAGCAAGAATATGCCTCACGTCAATCACAGTTAAAATTATAGTATTCATATTGGTCGCACTTTGTATTGGATTCACTAAATTGTTTTGCATTCTTTGTCCATAATTGGCAGGGTGTCGCCGGCCAACGCTGGCCGGTGTCAGATACGCGACACACGTGTAGCACGTACTTTTGGCAGGGTCGCCATGTACGGTAGGAAGAGACAGTAAATGAAACCACGGACTGCTGAGAATATACTGCGTTTATTAGAATAATGAAGCGGCATATAAAGTGTCTAATATGACAAAGATTAGTATAATAATGTAGAGGGGACCTTACAGGGAAGGGAAAAGGAAATAAGCGTGAGGATAAGGATTTTGGAGATGTAAAAGAAGAGGTTAATAGCATCACGAAGTCTAAGGATGAAACACTAATGCAAGCAGGCGCTAAAGAGGAAGAAGCTGGTCCATCCGAAAAGGTTCCTGCCAAGAGTGGGTTTAATGTTGACACCTTAAAGGAGCAAATTCAGATTACACTAGACGCATTGAGACAGTCATTGAAAGAATCGTTACAGAGAATTTCATTGGTATCGTCATTAGGTATTACGCCAGTTGATAATAATATCCTTGAAAAATCCGGTGCAGTTTTACAAGTTGCAGATAGATTTCATTGTTTCTACAAGCTATTGCCAATTGGAGACAATGCGAGGTTCATCCTTGTGCCAATTCCTTTTGAGGGTTTCGTGGTGGCGCAGACACCGTTAGAGATGGTCCAATCGATCAATCAGGCGATACGTGTTGTAGCTAAAGAGGCTTTGAAAATTATTAAAGGAGTGAATTTGGTTCCTCAAAATGCATTTATGGTCCCAGCGGACGGAAGTTATGGCTTGGACACGTCGATGGCTGATGCTGTCATTTCACCTCTAAATAATAGGTGGCGTGATGTTTTATCACATAGTACTTACGCCGTTAGGAATGGTACTAGAGTGACTCTTGGAGCGGTCATGCCAGAGTGGTTCTATCATATATTTATAACGTATTCACGTAATATGTTACAATCTGTTTCGAATATTACAAATTCACCTAGGTATCATACTGCTGCAGGGAAGGTTGTGTATTATATTATTGGACGAAAAAAAATATTATCAGGTAAGATTTTCTAACTTTGACCAAAATATTGTCATTAGTGTTTATCCATATATCGTGATGACTACTTTGTTTCTTTCTTTATGTGTTATTTGACTAGTTATGTGCCAATAAGTGAATACGTTTTCAAGGTCTTTACATATTCTAGAACGTTCCATTGCGGCGGTAAATTTAAAATACTTTCAAAATATCATTCGTGTCACTCTCATTCGTGTAAATTCTGAAGTCACACGAATGATATCGAGTTGTACACTAATGACAACATTTAAGTTCACCTACTTTTTTATTTTTTCAGTGATAATCTAGATACATAATGGCAAAATCGAAAAAATAATCTGAAGAAGAATTAGAAAGACGACGTATTGCTCGTAGTCAAAAATAATCCAGAATTATATGCCGCTGAGCAGGCTAAAAAAAGACAAAATTATTTGAAACGGAAGGAGAATAATGAAATCAAAAGTATAAAGGATATGAGCCCTCGCGAACAACGGGTACAAAGAAGAAAATGGAAGGAGAGTGCAAACAAATACTATAAAAAGAAAGTCAGCCAAAGAATCTTACAAACTGTTACAGTTAGTGATGTAAGTACTTATAGACGAAGCTTCGAATGTAACTCCTAATGTCCGCTAGATGGCGCGCGCTAGTAAACATTGAATTCTGTTGTCCTCCCAGTAAAAATAATTTAAATAATAGATAATATAATACTTCTGAACCGTGTTGTGCAAAAAAGTGAAACTTAACATATAAACTAGCAGTGACAGCGTTATTGACGATTTTTGTGGCGTAATTATCGAATAAACTGTGAGATATGCACTACCGTAACAGTGACTTAATCTTATAAAAATAAGATATTGAAGTTAACATCAAACTATTTATTATCGTTTTTAGTGCTACTTTCATAAACTGACAGAGTTTCCAGCAAAACAACACAGGATTAGTGTCTTTTTAAAGAATTGTTTACAACAAGTTCCGTTTTTTATTCAAATACATTGCTAACAACACCATCTAGTAGTTAACAGAGACAACAAATAACAATACTCAGTGTTAGCTTACTCAAACCAGTGCTGCCAGAAAAAAATAAAAAAAACTTTTGTCTTTAATTCAATATGTAAACAGTGACATCTATTGACAACTAAGAGTAATTACAATATTTACATAGTGTTACCAGAGTCATTTCAGTGTTAAAACGCCAAAAAATATAATAATGGTTAATTGTAGTGACATCTGTTTACTACAATAGACAACTATAACATACTCTAAACATTTCGATAGATATATGCAAACATGAATTTTTTAGAGAATATTACTTTCCGTCGTACCCGCAGTAGACAATCAGAGTCTAAAAATGACGATAGTAGTAATACATCTCAAACTTTGAACTGCACTACGAACAGCATGCCAGAAATGTCGGAAGACGAAGAAAGTACCCAATTAAAAATATTACAAGAGAAAATTGAAGTGTTGACCTGTCAACTAAACAGCGCACATAAGGAAATTGAAATATTATCCTTAGAAAACAGCAATTTGAAGCAAAATAATGAAGAATTAATCCGGAAAAAGGGCCTCTATAAAAAAATAGCCTCTACTCCAGTCAAAAATAAATTGACTACACCAAAGAAATACACTAACATTACTACGCAAACAAAACAAACACAAACCTTAGCAAATATTATTTACTATGATTCTTCGTGTGGTGACGGCAAAGCTATAAGTGAAGACAGTAATCTTCTAAACACTACCGGCAATAGCTTGACGATATCGCCTAACATTACTGAACCGAAAATAAGGAAGAAGTTACTTATAAAGCAGAAAATATGTTTACTGAGTAGTGAACACTCTAATAGAATGTACAAATTAATTGATAATACTAATTTACCCTATAATTACGACATCTGTCATTATCGTAAGCCAAATTGTAAAATAGAGCATATTCTGGACAATATAGATAAAAAAGTTCAACATTTTACAAAATCCGATTATTGTATAATCTATATTGGTGAAGACGATTTAAAAAAAACTCACAATTATATAGAACTTGTAGTATTTATTCGTGAAAAGTTGTTACCGCTGAGCCACACTAATTTTATAATATGTTTGCCAACATTCAGATACATGAATAATATTAACGTTATGTTTAACAGTCGAATTGATACCTTCACCAATCTACTATACATGGATGTGGAAACATATAAGTATGCGTGTATATTAGACTCTAATCTTAATTTACCCTATACTCGCGATACTTACAGTCAATATTACGGAACTCTAAATTATAAAGGTTTAAAAATTGTCATATTGGATTTAATAGATATCTTAGATATTTCTAGAACTACGCACTCGGAAGTTGATTGCTCTCAAATAAACCGAATTGAAAATTCAACTGATTCAAAACCTCTTTCCAAATCTCAGTTTTTTCTGTAACTACATTAATATACTTCACCAAAACATAGCGGGGCTGATGAACAAATCAGATGCACTTTCCGTTAAATTGGAAGAACTTCTCAATAAAGGCACCAATATCGACGTTATCTGTATCACGGAGCATTTTATTGAAACAGGCTATGAAGGTTACTTACATGTTCCCAATTTCTGCCCCGCAGCTTTCTTTTCTAGAAAAGCAAAACGTGGAGGAACATGCATTCTTGTTAGAACCGGACTAGAGTACAAGGAAATATCTGATATAGCCAAACTGTCAGTGCCAGGTGTGTTTGAATCATGTGCTGTAGAATTAGTACATCACAAGATTATCATTATTAGTATATACCGAATACCAAAGTATAATTATAACATATTTTATGAAAAATTAGATGAAATATTGAAAAAAATTTGTTTACTTTCTAAAAAAATATTATTTTAACTGGAGATTTTAATATTGATGTTTTAAAGAGAAATAAAATTACACTAGAATTTGAATACTTTCTATCTCAATTTAATCTAAAATTAGCTCTTTACAAACCTACAAGGTTAAGCAGCAACACCTGCATAGACAACTTTGCACACAATTACAGAAAAGATTACAAAGCAGAAATAATAGACTTAGTTCTATCGGATCATACATCTCAACTACTTAAAGTACCTGTCAACAAATCATGCCGAATCAAGTACTGGAAAACGCAAAAACAAGACATTTCTCCTGATAACTTAATTAAATTTAAAAATCACCTTCACTGTTTATCTTTCGTGCAAGTCTATAATGCAATAAACGCGAATAACTGCTATGACTGTTTCATAGATGATTTTTTGATGCTTTATAAATTGTGCTTTCCGATAAAATATGTAACAATAAAAACTAATACCAGGACTAAATGGATTTCTCGTGGGGTAAAAATCTGCAGCAAGAAACAAAGAAATTTACTTTGGGCATACAGATTTAAACCTAATAGTGAAAATAAACTTTATTTAAAGAACTATACTACCATCTATAAAAAAATTTTACGTTTAACGCAAAAGGCACAAAATAACCACTTTATAAACACTTCTCAAAATAAATCAAAGGCTGCATGGCAAGTGATCAATAAATCTAAATTTCGTTTACCACAAGATCAAATAATGTCCATAAAAAAGGAAAATCTAACCATTACCCATCCTAAGTATACCATGTTTTACGCAAATAAATATTCTATTCTATTCTATTCTATTCTAAGGATATAGCAAACGAATTTAATAATTATTTTGTGGATTTAATTGAAAATAACATTCGAACAGATACTTCTTCAAATAGTAAAAATATTTTTCAAAACATAACCTCGCAATCATTATTTATACAACCTGTTTCTGCAAATGACGTAATAAAAGTAATTAGTAGTCTTAAAAATACCAAAACTGTAGGCCATGACGGTGTATCCACGGAAGTAGTTAAACATGTCAAAGAAGTTATAGCACCACCACTAGCACACATAATAAATTATTGCATTGCTGATGGTATCTATCCCGATAATCTAAAAATCAGTATAATAAAACCCTTATTCAAAAAAGATGATAAGTCTGATGTAAAAAACTATAGACCGATTGCGAAAATTCCCATTTTTTCCAAAATTATCGAGAAGATAATCTACAATTCCATATATGGTTACTTCGACAAATACAAGTTGTTCTGTAATGAACAAAAAGGATTCCGAAAACAGACTACTATTAATATGGCCTTGTATGATTTACTATCCAATATCATGACATCTGTCGATGAAAGGCTCCCGGTTTGTGCTATATACACTGACATGACGAAAGCCTTCGATTATGTGGACCATAAGATTCTGCTTAATAAACTATATGGTTACGGAATCAGGGGTAACATTTTAAAACTTTTGGAATCATATTTAACCGACAGATCCCAATATACGGAAATCGCACGACTATGTCCAACTAGCAATTTAGTAACAACTTATACATCTCAACCTAGACATACTAAATATGGCGTGCCTCAAGGTAGTGTACTGGGACCACTACTTTTTTTGATCTACATTAATGATCTCCCAAAAGTTACAACACACAAAATGGTTCTCTTTGCAGACGACAGCACAGTTATTATAAAATGCACCAACCAAAACAATTACCAAAATGATATTAATAACTGCTTATATGACATCGTTAACTGGCTTACTAATAATAATCTCGTAATTAACTTGAACAAAACAAGAGTCATGCACTTTCATCAAAGGCGTGTAAATCCCGTAATTAATGTTACATATAATAATTGCAAAGTAGAAGGAGCCATTAAAGCTAAGTTTTTAGGTATCATGGTGGACAATAAACTAACTTGGAAGCCTCATATAGAAGAAATTTGTATGAAATTAAATAGGTCATCATATGCACTTTTCCAGTTGTCAAGAAAAGTAAACATGCAAACACTTTTAATGGCGTACCACGGATTGGTAGCATCAGTCCTACGATTTGGTGTTATTTTTTGGGGACAATCAACTGAAAGGGAGCTTGTTTTCCGAATGCAAAAACGATGTATCAGATCCATGTGCAACTTAAAAACTACAGACACTTGTAAACCTTATTTTATATCGTTAAAGGTATTAACATTTCCATCCATGTTTATATTTGAAACTGCCATGTTTATAAAAACGAATCCACGTCTCTTTCAAAAATTCTGCAATGTTAAAAAAACTCCAATGCGTTCACAGTATCATAATCATTTATGCAACATTAAATGTAAAACTGCTTTATTTACAAAAAGTTTTTTTGGTATTGCCCCGAAAATTTATAATAAAATACCCGACAACATAAAAAATATGCCTTTACCAAAGTTTAAAAAGTCTATCCACTCTTTTTTAATTGAAAGGTGTTATTATAGTGTGGATGACTTTATTAATGATAAGTTTATATAAATTACATGCAATATAGTTTTTGTGATATTAATGTTATAATTACTTTAAAATACCTACCTATTAGTTTTAATACAAAACCTACCTACCTAATATTATTTTTTGTTACCTTTGTTATGTTATTTTAAGTTGTAATTTTATATCCATTTATTTATAACTGTTCCTCATTACTAGTTTAAGTACCCATATTTGTACGCCTTCACGGCAAAACATAGTGCTCTAATTATTTATTTAACATCTGCATTATAATATGTAATTACCTATGTTTTACAAATAAACATTTGATTTGATTTGATTTGAATGTAGATCCATTGAATGTTGAACAAACCAAACAAAAACCTAAGATAAGTAATATTGAACGTAAACTATTGAAGAAAATAAGGACAATACGATTACAGCATAGAAAAGAAAAACAAACTTATATATCATTAATTAATAGGTACAGAAATAGAATTAAGTATTTGCAAAATAAAATTATTAAATTGAATATTGACGCCAATAAACAGCCAACAGATGCTATGTACAGAGAAATGGGCAAAAAACAATTATTTAAAGAACTTTTGAGTAATGAAATAACACAGATTTGCAACAACTAAAAGCAGGAAGGAAAAACGCACTATCACAAACATAATTGATCGAAAGAAATTCAAAGAATTTAAAGTTTCTACTGGACTTCGTAAAGTGTGCCTTCGAGAAAGATTTAAGAAAAAAGTACGGGATGAGAATGTTAATGTTCAACAATTAATTCAGAATTTTTATGAGGACGATATCAATAGTCGCATTACTCCCGGCAAAAAACAATACAAGAAAAGACATGGAATAGTCAAGCAAACACGATATCTATTAGATACAATGAAAAATTTACACAAAAAATTTTTAAAAGAAAATACTAACATAAAAATTAGTTACACCACTTTTACAAGACTTCGGCCATTTTGGGTTTCCCTTCCAGTAGACGATCGCAATACTTGTGCCTGTACGCTGCATACAAATTTTGACTTATTGATATCAGCACTATATAAAAATAATATTATCCATAATAAGGACAGCCTTCATTTGCTTACTGAATTATGTTGTGATAAGTATAATTTAGATTGTGTCAGCCGCAAATGTAATATTTGTAAAGGGCGCACAATTCTATACAAGGAATTCCAAAATAACCAAGAGATAAAGTATCAAGTATGGGAGAAAGACACTAAGAAATTAGAAAGAAAAGAAATTAAAATAATAAAGAAAAAGACAAAGCAAACGAATCCACGCAATTTGATTTTAAATTTAGAAGAAATGTTGCCAAAGCTTTTAGCGCACACATCAAATATTATTAACCAATACGAGACTATTAAAAATTTGAAACAGTCGTTAAATGATAACGAATCCTTGATCCATATGGACTTTTCCGAAAATTATGCTTACAAATTTGCTGAAGAAGTTCAGAGCATGCATTTTGGTGGTAGCCGTGGCCAAGTTTCCCTTCACACAGCGGTTGTTTATATGAAAAATAATATGCGTGCGATCGAAACATATTCAATATGTTCAGCGAGTGAATGCACCCGTCACGATGCAGCGGCGGTTTGGGCACATCTAAATCATTTGCTAAAGTTTGTTTTTGACAAATCGCCACAAATTGATCGAATTCACATTTTAACGGATGGCCCCAGCAGCCAGTATAGAAACAAATCATTTTTTTATATTTTAACCCAAATAAAAAATGACTTCCCTACATTAAAACTGGTAACTTGGAACTACCAGGAAGCTGGGCACGGGAAAGGTGCCCCTGACGGCATAGGCGCCGTAGTAAAACGGACGGCTGATTATCAAATCAAGTGTCAGCAGGATGTTGGGACCTTTGACACATTTATAGACATAATTACAAAGAATGTAAGAAATGTAAAAATTATAACTGTCGAGGAGCATGAAATAAAAGCAAAGGAAATAATGCTTCCCAAAAATATCGCTATCTATCTATATATAGGTTTCAAGATAGTGGCCTAACCGAAAAGTAAGGTAGCAGACTTATAATAACAACTAGGCGAGATTTTACAGACTTACCAAAGCCTTTCGTTTCGAATATTGATCTGTCTCAAGTTAAAAAAATATAAAATATTTTACCATCTCAAGTTGCTTCTTGTAAAAGGTGGTTGTAACGTCACCACTCCTTTGCCTCATGATAGATGTTACATAATTATCATAAACTCCCGGTCGCTCTGTAGCGACTATTATCACGATTTGGTTTGACTTTGCCTCTTCTTATAAATGGTAACAGCTTGGGCCCTGTGAAAGTTGGCAATCAAACAATATTTGTGCGAAACACCTGTGCATTCGACTCTACCGTGCAGAGTTTGCTAGCTGCGTACCACGATTTTGGTTCTTACCACGATCACATCGCAAAGTCAAAGATTCCTTTGTATGCTTTAGTAGAGACACTGTCGAAATCGGGTGTATCTACCAAAGCATACAACGAAAGATGCGAGATTTTAAAGAATACTTCTTTGATAAAGGATGGGGTGTTAGATTGCGAAATCAACGTCGCTACGTTGATAGAATCGCACATTTTACCAAACACTCCGTCACTTGAAGTAATAATTGAATGTAGCGATTGTATGTCTAAAAAAACAAGCAGCATCCCAGTCCTCGATCTGAATCCAGATCCGATTTTCAAAGATGCAATGAGGGGACTACAGGAAGCTGTAAATGAATCTGCAGAATACTAAGCATCTAAAACTCGCGAGTGTTGCTTTTGTAAAGGGACAAATATTACAAAGACGGTAGCTGGAGGAAGCCACATTTTCCTTAATGTCGAGGCTGCCGAAATTGAATTGATTGCTGCACGGCGTGGTTTAGCGAATTGCAGGAAACAATTCACTCTTTCGGAAATCCCTGAAAATCTGAACTACTGCGATCGTCAATATAGAATGGTTTCAGCGATAATTTTTGTTTCTGGGCACTACTACGCTTGTATAAAACGAGTATCTAGTACGTGGGAAGAACATAACGATCTATGTTCATTGCGAAGAGTAAAGGCAATTACCAAACGGGAAGTACTGAAACAACGTCGAACCCCGTTACTATTCTACGTCCAAATTTAAATATAGGCTTTAGTTCTACATAGTATTGACGTCTACCTACATATTTGATTTACAGTTAAATATACACAGGTGAAAACATAAAACAAAAAAATTAAAGTAATTAAAAAAAAGACAAAACAAAAGTAGTAAAAAAATTAACATAATAAAAGTAATAAAAAAATTAACAAAAAAAATAAAATTAAAAAAATATATAAAATTAACAAAACAAAAAAAAATAAAAGTATTAAAAAAATACAAAATATAAAAATTAACAAAACAAAAAAAAATAAATAAAAGTATTAAAAAAAACACAAATATAAAAATTAACAAAACAAAAAAAAAAGTACCTCATAAAAATGAAAAAAAACAAAATATACAAAAAAAAACAATCTAAAGAAATAAACTTAGGTAAATTGTAAAATATTATATGAATAAAATATAGAAATCTTAAGAATCTAAACAAAAACAATGAAATAAATAGGGAAGAAAAATAAAGAAAGAAATACATAATTATATATTTATTTTTAAGAAGTGTAAATAACCTTGTAAATAAAATCTATTATAAACCTAAGAAAAAGAAACACTCGGGTCATGGGGTCCGAGTGCGCGTCTTCTTTTTAGTGACCTCTCTAAACGGTTGGTTGACGCTTCACGTGACCAAAAGGATGGCCTGTTTTTCGGCCAAAGAATTAGCATTGCCATTCAACGTGGTAACTTAACTACAATCCTCTACTAAATTTTCGATATTTTAGTGAAAATATCGTTTTATAAGTTTTCTGTTTAACTACAAACGAAAATAAGCTCACTACAAACCTCTAGTAACACATACGCACGTCTTTTAGCCACTTTCGTCGTTTGTAGTAACCGCATTTTCATGTAATACGACTTCAAGGGGGAAATTTTCGATATTTTAGTGAAAATATCGTTTTATAAGTTTTCTGTTTAACTACAAACGAAAATAAGCTCACTACAAACCTCTAGTAACACATACGCACGTCTTTTAGCCACTTTCAACGTTTGTAGTAACCGCATTTTCATGTAATACGACTTCAAGGGGGATTTTAGTGAAAATATCGTTTTATAAGTTTTCTGTTTAATTACAAACGAAAATAAGCTCACTACAAACCTCTAGTAACACCCACGTACGTCTTTTAGCCACTTTCATCGTTTGTAGTAACCGCATTTTCATGTAAAACGACTTCAAGGGGGAAATTTTCGATATTTTAGTGAAAATATCGTTTTATAAGTTTTCTGTTTAACTACAAACGAAAATAAGCTCACTACAAACCTCTAGTAACACCCACGTACGTCTTTTAGCCACTTTCATCGTTTGTAGTAACCGCATTTTCATGTAATACGACTTCAAGGGGGAAATTTTCAATATTTTAGTGAAAATATCGTTTTATAAGTTTTCTGTTTAACTACAAACGAAAATAAGCTCACTACAAACCTCTACTAACACATACGCACGTCTTTTAGCCACTTTCAACGTTTGTAGTAATCGCATTTTCATGTAATACGACTTCAAGGGGGAAAAATTTCGATATTTTAGTGAAAATATCGTTTTATAAGTTTTCTGTTAAACTACAAACGAAAATAAGCTCATTACAAACCTCTACTAACACATACGCATGTCTATTAGCCATTTTCATATTCGTTTTGCAATTTCGGGTGCTGCCTTTTTTTACGAATTTTTGATTTTTAATAATTTTTTTTTGGTTTTACTACAAACGAAATTACTTTCACTACTATCCACTACATACCTAAATCTATCAAAAGAACCTAAAAAAAGCGATTTTTTCCAAAGTCGGGTGCCAAGTTCACAAAGCTATTTTGTGGCGTAAAACGCATGAACAATACATGCCATTCATTGCTGGATTATAAATTACTATTGGCCGAAGCGCTAACAAGAGCTAACCAAGCATTTTATACGCCGACACGAAATCGCGGAAGACCTGCTGCCGAAGAACCTAAAAGAAAAAGAAAACGACGAATAGATACCTCTACCCGAAATTGCCAATGACGGTTTAGATCATTTGCCTGCATACACATCGGTGCTTCGTCAAATCCCTGTACTGAATAACATTGATAGTGAGCAGCTACCCAAGAAAAGAATCCGAAATAAGAAAAAATTGGACCAAAAACAAAAAGAAGCTTTTAGTAAATACTGGTCAAGCTTATGGCCGGGTTCCCACTACGCCGGACCGGCAGATCTGCCGCGCCGGTAAATCTGCCGGAAGAGCTAGTGGCTGTACAATTTATATGAAGCTATTCACATTATCCCGGGTCCGGCATTTTTGCCGAGCCCGGCATTTCTACCGAACGTTTTGTCACTAGGTACGAATTGCCGGTAGAACGACCGGGCCCGGAGTAATGTGAACGAGTTTGTGCCGGTATCTGTCCCCCGCTCGCCCCGCTCGTGCTCCCCTCGCCCCGCCCGTGTTCCACTCACGTCATTCGGCTCGCATGTTCTGGTAAAAGTAGACGTTTAGCATGGATATTCAAGCAGAAACTTTAATTACGCTTGTCCAAGAGAGACCTGTTCTGTGGGATAAGACCGAAGACGTTTATAAAGACAAAAACTTAAAGTTAGCAGCATGGCGTGAAGTATGTTTAATACTGAAACCAAACTTCGATGAACTGGATGAAAAAGAAAGAAAACAGTACGGTGAGTTTTTAATGTTTTATTGATAAAATGCGAATAATTTTTTGCGAAAAATGAAGAATGGCTAAAGCTATTGTTTAATTTGCCGGTGTCTACAGCAGTAGAAAGTTCTGAAGAGTGTGAACCTGGTCCTTCAAAACGAACGCGAACTGGCCGTCCAGAAAAATCATTTGACGAGTGCTGTGATAGAGCCAAGCGCTATAAAGTTAAGAGTTTGTGTGAAAACAATGAACAACAGACTATTATAAACGCTGCCAAATGTTTAGAAGGAGAATTAAAACCTAAGAAGTTCTCACCAGAACAAGCATTAGCATTATTTTTGGATGCCTCATTGTCGAAGCATCAATATGAAATTATTAAAAAAGCGACGAAGGACTTGGGCTGCGACATTTTTCCTTGCTATGATATAGTTTCAAAAGCCAAGAAGATGTGCTTAGCAGAAGATATAGAGTGCACCGAATCTTACGCTGTTGTAGGCTTACAAAGTTTACTGGACCATACCGTGAAACGGATATTCATGACCAAAACGAAAGAAGAGTTGTCGGAAATGAATGATACCTGCACTTTAGATTCGAAATGGGGATGTGATGGCTCTTCCGGCCACAGTGAATATAAACAAGCTTTTGATGAAGAAGACATTTCTGATGAAAACTTGTTTTTGACATCATTGGTACCATTACGTCTTACTGATGCCAAAAATGATACTAATGTTCATTGGTTTAACAACAGTCCATCTTCTACGAGACTTTGCCGGCCAGTGCAGTTCTAGTTTACGAAAGAAACTCGTGAAATCATTAAAAATGAGATTTCAAGAATGGAGGGAGAAATTAAAAATCTTAACGAATCAATTGTGAATGTTGATGGGAAAATATATAAAGTGAAACACAATCTAATGTTCACTATGATTGATGGCAAAGTGGCTCAAACCGTTACTGATACGGCTTCAAATGCTGTGTGCTTCATTTGTAAAGCAAAGCCAACCGAAATGAACGACTTGAACCGTGTGAGGACCAAGGTAGTAGACGAGGATGCGTTAAAAGTTGGCTTGTCTCCTCTTCACGCAAGAATCAAATTTATGGAATGTATTCTACACATCGTGTTAACGCTCAACCCCGCCAGGGGCAGTCGCGTCGCCACGCGCTCCCCACTCCAAGGACACCGAGCATATATAAGCGCATGCACCGCGCGCCCGCGTGTGCGATACATCAAATAACGTAAACCAATCTTGCTCTATTCTCAAGAACAATATATTTGTAAAGTGCAAAGTACCAAGTAATAAACTAAGTAGTAGTCGCCAAAGGTATTTAATTTCAGCTCCTCAAAACCTAGTCTGAGCCCAGACATTCTGGTGCCGTGACCAGGATATGGATGTCGAAACATATTAAAAAGGAATAAATATAAAGGACAAGAAGGAAAGGAAATACAAGGATAAAGGGAAGAGAGAGTAAAGTAAAGGAATATCTCAAGCAGAAACAATATTTGGTAAGCCCGTTCCATTATTTCCTACTACCTCCTTATTTGTCCCATGTGCAGATTATTTGGAAATTTCAGTGTAAAGTTCCGATATCCTATTCTTTTGTAAAACCTGGGTAGCTATATTTTATTTGTATTAAACACAACGTAGGAACGTAGTTTTATAGTCTTATCGCGATGTCTCTAGCCAGTAGAAAATGTGCAGATCCAATAAAAAGGAGAAGTTACATAAGGGGTAGACTAACAATTTTCAAAGGTTATTTGGAGGGCGTAAGGACAGCAGACACATTAAATGATGAGCAGGTTTCTGAGTTAAGATTAAGGTTATCTAAATTAGAAACATGTTTTTGCACTTTCGACGAACTGCAGTCGGAAATTGAAATTGAGTCTGAATCTCCGGAAGAACAAATGAAAGTGCGTTCCGAGATCGAGGCTCAATTTTATTCTATGATATCACAAGGTCAATGTATTTTAGATAAAATTGAAGAAGGAAACCTCAAGAAACGGTGTATAGCCCAGCAAACTTTAAAATCATCAGATAGTTTTGAAAGTGCAAATCCATATACAACCTCCATTAAGTTACCCACTATTAAGTTGCCCACATTCAATGGCGATTATAACAATTGGTTAGAGTATCGAGATACATTTGAATCTTTAATACATAATAATGAGTCAATTGAGACGATTAGTAAGTTCCACTACTTACGATCGTCGTTAGAGGGTAGTGCCGCATTGGTTATTAAATCATTATCATTTTGTTCTGATAGCTATCGTTTAGCGTGGGACTTGCTATGTCAAAGGTATAATAGTAAACGTCTTTTAATTGGTAACCACATGAGATCATTATTTGGTATGGAATGTATAACTAAAGAGTCTGATAAATCGTTGCGATTCATGATTGACCACATAACAAAGAATTTGAGAGGTTTAAAATCATTAGAAGAACCAGTAGAACATTGGGATACTATTGTTATTCATTTAGCCGTGAGTAAACTGGATAATGTAACAAGTAGAAGGTGGGAGGAACATAAAAGTACTTTAGCAGACGTCCCTACCCTCGATGATTTCTTTAAATTTTTGCGTGACCGAGCGGACGTATTAGAATGTGCGAAACCTAGTAAATCTAGCGTTACTCATAAAGGCGAAAAAGCATCTTGTTTTGTTGCATCCACACAGGCTAGTAATAATCGTAGCTTGAATTGTGTCATTTGTAATCAAGAACACCGTCTGTTTGAATGTACAAAGTTTATTTCTATGAGTTTACAAGAGAAAAACGATGTTATTTCAAAAAATAAATTGTGTATTAACTGTTTTAAACCAGGTCATCGCGCATATAATTGTAAATCATTTGGATGTAAAATTTGCAAATATAAACATAACACATTATTACATAGAAATAAACCTCAATCAGCAGATAATAATGTAAATTCAAGCAGAGAGCAAAATACGGTTACGCCACAATTAAATTCAGTCGGAATGGTGCACCAGGCCACGGAATGCGAACCGACGCTGGCGCCGCGGCCACCCGGAGCTACAACTACCATGCCAGAGCGGTGTGCGCTTGCGCTGCCGGCGGCGGAACCGGTTTCCTTATCGGCAGATAGCACTCGGTATGTTCTATTGTCCACCGCGCTCGTCGACGTCGTTAGTGAAGTAAACAATAAACATTATGTAGCACGCGCATTATTAGATTCTGGTAGTCAAATCTCATTAGTAACTGAGAAGTTTTGTAATAAATTAGGATTGTCCTGTAAACGGATTAATCAAACAGGTAATATTTACGGTATAGGAAATAATAAGATAGAATTAGCAGAAAGTTGTAAGTTTAAAATAAATTCAATGCGTAATAGTTTTTCCATTGAGTTAAACTGTATGATTATACAAAAAATCACGAATATGTTGCCGAATGTAAAGGTAGATGTAAATGAATTTAATATTCCCGGCGACATATTAGTAGATTTAGCAGATAGCAGATTCTATGAGCCCTCTGAGGTAGATTTATTAATAGGAGCTGATTTGTTTTGGGAGTTGGTAACTGGTCAACAAGTAAAATTAGGTAAAGGTCGTCCAACATTGCAATATTCTAAGTTGGGTTGGTTAGTTACTGGTCCTGTAAATCAATGTACGTCTAAGTATGAAGCAAAATGTAATTTAGCTACAAATATTTGTAAACAGTTGGAGAAATTTTGGAAGGTTGAGGAAATATTAAGTATAGATGATATCCAGTATAGTAATGAAGAAGAATTTTGCGAAGAACACTTTCTAAAGTATATGCATAGAACTAAAGAAGGAAGGTTTTGCGTAAAAATACCTTTCCATACTCCTCCGACTGTACTAGGTGATTCATTGTCAAAGGCCAAGGCGCGCTTAGTAAATTTAGAAAGGAGATTGAGTAAGCAACCTAATGTAAAGGGTTCTTATGTTGAGTTTATTAAGGAATATAAACAATTGGGTCACTTATCTGAAACCTGCAAGCCTGACTTTGCATATTATTTACCGCATCACCCAGTTATTAAAGAAAAGAGTGAGACAACTAAACTCCGTGTTGTATTTAACGCTTCTGAGAAAACAAGCAGTGGGTATTCGTTAAATGATATACAAATGGTAGGACCGGTGATTCAAGATGATTTATTTAGTATATTAATTAGATTTAGACAACATAATTATGTTATGACTTCAGATATAGAGAAAATGTACAGACAAATATTAATTTCTGAAAGTCAAAGACATTTGCAAATGATAGTATGGAGGGAGAACGAGTACGAACCATTAAAGCATTTAAAATTAAATACAGTTACATACGGGACCGCTTCCGCACCCTATTTAAGTACTCGTTGTCTTTTGCAATTATCTAATGAGTGTGATGATCCTGAAGTTAAGGAGATAATTAAACATGACTTTTTCATGGATGATTTGATCACGGGACATCAAACAGAAGAAGGGTTAAATCGTATTTGTAGAGAAATTACTAAAACTGTAGATTCGGGTTGTTTTAGTTTACGAAAATTCCGGTCGAACGCCACTCAGTTATTAACCGAAAATAGATTGCAGGAAGTGAAGGCATTGACAGAATTTAAGGAAGTCACTAGTACTTTAGGTCTAACTTGGTCGCCTCAGTCTGATTTGTTCCAATTTTCTGTACAGGTTAATAAACCGGAAAGGGTTACTAAACGTAATATCTTATCATCTATTGCAAAGATTTATGATCCTTTAGGTCTTTTAAGTATATTTGTAGTGAAGGCTAAATTGATCTTACAGAAGGTATGGGTATGTAAGTCCGAATGGGACGACCCAGTAGTAGATGAAATAGAACATTTATGGAATAACTTTGTACAAAACATGAATTCTTTATCTAGCATAATGGTACCTAGACATGTAATTTGTAAGGATGTAGTACAGATTGAAATTCATATTTTTTCAGACGCATCTATGTGTGCGTATGGTACCTGTGCTTATGCGCGTTCGGTCGGTCAGAACGGAGGTATTCATGTTCAATTACTTTGTGCTAAATCAAGGATTGCTCCATTAAAAACGTTGTCAATTCCTAAACTTGAATTGTGTGGCGCTCTGCTGTCCGCCGAGCTAGGAAAAAGGGTGACTCACTCCTTGCGATGTACTGTGGTGCGTTGTGTTTACTGGACAGATTCTATGGTAGTGCTCGGTTGGCTGCGTACCGCTCGCGCGACTCCCAAACAATTAAAAATTTTTGTAGCAAATAGAGTAAATAAAATTAACAACCTTACTAGGGAAAGCGAGTGGCGATACGTACCAACAGATCAAAACCCCGCAGACTACATCTCGAGAGGAGTGGAAGACCTAAACGATAAAGTACAAAAACTATGGTGGAGTGGGCCACACTTTTTATCCCTAAACAGTGATTATTGGCCTATAGTAGATTATTATAAGTTAAAAAATGTAACATTACCGGAAACCAAGGTCATTAGCACATGTTTAACTAATGTAAATGTAAGCATTAAACACAATTTAATTGAATTTGAACGTTATTCCAAGTACAGTAGACTCCAACGTGCTATGGCATATGTACTTAGATTTGTTAACAACTGTAGAATTAAAATTAAAGAATTTAGAAATAAGAGTTGTGCCTTAAGCGCTGATGAGTTAAGGGATAGCACAATTTATTTAGTAAAATTATCGCAACAAGACTCATTTAGCGACGAATTTATTAGATTATTAAACGATAAACTCATTAGTAGTAAGAGTAAGATTTTATCGCTTAGTCCCTTCTTGGACTCTAAATACAAGGTAATGAGAGTGGGAGGTCGTATAAAAAATGCATCTATCTCGCATGATAGAAAACATCCCTTGCTTTTAGATTCCAAGCACCGCCTATCCAAACTAATCTTTGAAAATGAACATATTAAGTTGCTGCACGCTGCACCTCAGTTATTATTATCAGCTGTTAGAGAAAGATACTGGGTAGTAAATGCTAGGAGGGTGGCTAGGAGTGTAGTTAATAATTGTATAGTCTGTAAGCGATTTAGATTTAAAGCTATAGTACCGATTATGGGTAACCTACCTAAGGAGCGTTTGAATCCAGGGACGCCCTTTGAAACTTCGGGAGTAGACTTTGCTGGTCCCTATTTAATAACGGATAGGAAAGGCCGCGGTTGTAAAATAAGTAAATGTTATATGTGTTTATTTGTGTGTTTTACAACCAAATCTATACACTTAGAAGTAGTTAGCGATTTAAGCACGGAAGCATTTATATTATCACTTAGGAGATTTATTGCACGCCGTTCTAAACCTTGCTTATTATATAGCGATAATGCTACAAATTTTGTAGGAGCTAGCTCTGAGCTCAATAGATTTTTAGTAGACAATAAGGAGGATATATATAAATTTTGTTCAGATGAAGGCATGAAGTTTGCTTTCATACCACCGTATGCCCCTAATTTTGGGGGATTGTGGGAAGCAGGGGTAAAGTCAGCTAAGTTCCACGTAAAAAGAATATTAGGGAATAGGCACTTAACATATGAGGAGCTTTCCACTTTATTTGTCCAAGTAGAAGCCATATTAAATTCCAGGCCCTTATATCCTATGTCATCTGACCCCCATGATTTCCAACCCCTGACTCCCGGGCATTTTCTCGTCGGAAAACCACTGATAGCTCTTCCCTCTCCCAACTTGACAACTATTAACTGCAATCGACTCCACAGATATGAGCAATTGGAATTAATGAGACAGCATTTTTGGATGAGATGGCAACATGAGTACATATCTGAGCTACAACATCGTACAAAGTGGCGCAAGGCTGGTACCACACTAAGTATTGGAGATATGGTTATTATCAAGGATAACAATTTACCTCCCCTAAAATGGAAAATGGGACGCATACAAGACCTACACATGGGTAAAGATGGTGTATCAAGAGTAGCCGATGTAGCCACTGCTAATGGTACAGTGAGGCGAGCTGTAAATCGCCTGTGCCCTTTGTTGAAGCCTGATGAAGAACAGTTGAAGGCTACACCTTCAACGGGGGAAGTATGTTAACGCTCAACCCCGCCAGGGGCAGTCGCGTCGCCACGCGCTCCCCACTCCAAGGACACCGAGCATATATAAGCGCATGCACCGCGCGCCCGCGTGTGCGATACATCAAATAACGTAAACCAATCTTGCTCTATTCTCAAGAACAATATATTTGTAAAGTGCAAAGTACCAAGTAATAAACTAAGTAGTAGTCGCCAAAGGTATTTAATTTCAGCTCCTCAAAACCTAGTCTGAGCCCAGACACATCGCGTATAACAAATCATTCCAAATGTGGCGTGTAAATAAAAACACATCGCACTTACGTGATGAAGAAAAAAAAAGAATACAGGGGTTGTTTGCAAAAGTTGGCCTTAAAGTAGACTGTGTCAAACAAGGTTCCGGAACTACCAACGATGGCAACATGGCTCGTAGATTTTTTGCCGATGCAAGAAAAACATCGGAAATTACTGGGGTTGATTTCGATTTGATTTATCGATTTTCCATAATCTTACAAGTCATCAACTCCGGAGCTTGTATAGATGCTGTGAAATTTGGTGAATATTGCGAAGATACGGCCGAACGCTATTTAAGCTTGTATAGTTGGTATTATATGCCAAATACCATTCATAAAGTGTTGATACATGGCAGTAAAATTATATCAGATGCAATACTACCGATTGGTATGTTATCCGAAGAGGCACAAGAAGCGCGCAATAAAGATTATCGTCAGTACAGATTGCATCATGCGAGAAAATGTTCTCGAGAAAGTACTAATGAAGACGTAATCAACATGCTACTAATTTCTTCGGATCCTTTATTATATACTATGAGAAAAGGGCCAATAAAAAAAAGCATTTGCCCTTAGATGAGGATGCAAAAAATCTCCTTAGTTATTAATTATTTTGTTTTATTATTTTGTTAAATTTTCTTATTTATTATTTACATTTTTATAGCTAGCATGTTTGTTGTTACCTATATTTAGTTATATTTGCAAATAAAATATTTATAGTGATTAACTAATATTTTTTTTAATTGTTCCCATTTCGAATGCTAAATTTCGTGGAAAAACCATGACTTATAATCACAGTAATTAACTTATACATACTAATGATGCATATTTATATTAGTAATGACATAATCCTATCATTAAATAAGCAAAAAACTTATTGAAATCAATAACTAACGGCTTTACGTAGTTATTTCCTCGCGCTTATACATAGTCTCCCACAGTGCGCCGTATAGCCCCGACCTTGCCCCTTGTGATTTTTATTTATTTCCAAAAATTAAAGAAAAACTTAAAGGAAAGCGGTTTATGAATGCTGAAGAAGCGGTGGCTGCGTATCGCGATGCCATTGAAGAGAACCCTAAAGACGAGTGGGCAAAGTGCTTTTCCCAGTGGTTCCATCGCATGCAGCGGTGTATTGACGTGAATGGACAATATTTTGAAAAGATATAATAAAACTAATAACTGGCTAATGTAATCAGTTTTTGATTTTCTAAGAACTTTCAGTTTGACCCTCGTATTTAGTTCTTTTTGGCGAATGGCAGATCACTGTCGACAATGGGATTACATCGTCAACCATACCGAAGTAGGCGATACTAAGTATCCTTCTACTACAAAACCCGTGTCTAAGCGCAAGAAATCGGTTAAGTATTGCTTGCCTCTTATTGAGTCTAATTCTGACATACCTAATAAGGTGTTCGTTTGCAAAACGATGTTCCTAAACACACTCTCTGTAGGGGAAAGAACTGTTCAAACAGCATTGGCGAAATGGCGCTCAGGTGGTGGTTCTATTTCTCCTGATCGACGCGGTGGTACCAGAACTATTGTCATAGACGACGAACTAAAACAGGATGTTTTAAGGCATGTCAAAACCTTCCAGCCCGTTGAATCTCATTATGTACGTAAAGATACTACTAAAATTTACTTAGAAAGTGATCTTACATTTACAAAAATGTTATCTTTGTACAATGAGTGGTGTATTACTGAAAATATAACTAAAAAAGCAACGAAAGTCAGACAATATCGAGATGTCATAAATCAACATTTGAATATACCATTTCACAAACCGAAAAAAGACATCTGTAACGAATGCCATATTTACAATACAAATAAAAATACAACGACGGAAGAAGGAAAACAAAAACAAGAAATTCACATGAGTAACAAGATTAAAGCTAGAGAAATGAAAGCAAATGATAAAAAAGAAGCTTTAGAAAGCGAAGGAAAAATAGTTACAGCGTGCTTTGATTTTCAAAAAATCTTGAACTGTCCTCATGGCAATGTTGGTTTATTTTATTATAAAAGAAAATTATCAATTTATAATTTTACTATATTTGATTTAGCTAGTCAAGAAGGTTTTTGTTACATGTGGCCTGAAAGTAACGGGAAACACGGAGCACGTGAAGTAGCAAGTTGCCTATCCAAATTTATTGAAACTAAAGTTAGTCATGGTGCCAGATTTTGGTCCGACAACTGTGCCGGTCAAAATCGAAACCAATACGGTTTTGCTTTTTATACACATGCAGCAAAAAAGTATTAAATAACAATAGTTCATAGGTTTTTAGAGCGTGGCACACACAGAATGAAGCCGACTCAATGCATGCTCTTATCGAGAGGAATGCAAAAAATAAGCTTATTTACACCCTTGCACAATGGTTTGCCTTAGTAAGATGGTCAAAAGTCAACCTACCAAATTATATTGTAATTGAAATGAGTATTACAGATTTTTACAATTACAAAATATTACTAGACGGTAGGAATTGACCACAAAACAGTTTTGGCGCATTTGAAAAAAGCTGGGTACACAAAAAAGCTCGATATTTGGGTACCTCACGAGCTCACTGAAAGAAACCTAATGAACCGTGTACTCATTAGTGATTCTTTATTACGACGTAATGAAACCGAATCATTTTTGAAGAAGCTGATAACTGGTGATGCAAAGTGGATCACGTACGACAAGAATGTGCGAAAAAGGTCGTGGTCAAAGGCCGGTCAGGCTTCACAGACTGTAGCGAAACCCGGGTTAACTCGCAATAAGGTGATGTTGTGTGTGTGGTGGGATTGGAAGGGCATTATTCATTATGAGCTATTACCACCAGGCAGGACTATCGATTCTGAACTCTACTGCGAACAACTGATGAGATTAAAGCAAGAAGTTGAGAGAAAGCGGCCGGAATTGATCAACAGAAGGGGTGTGGTGTTCCATCATGATAACGCTAGACCTCATACATCTATAGCCACTCAGCAAAAATTAAGAGTTTGGCTGGGAGGTGTTAATCGTATAGACCGTATAGTCCTGACCTTGCACCTTCAGATATCCACCTGTTTCGGTCTCTTCAGAATTCTTTAGGCAGTGTTATGTTAAGATCACGAGAGGACTGCCAAATCCACTTGTCGCGGTATTTTGATGAGAAGTCCCAAAATTTTTATAGCAATGGGATCATGTCCCTACCTACAAGATGGCCAAAGGTTATCGAACAAAATGGTACATACATACTTTAGTTAAATGTAAATAAACTATATTAAAAAATGTTTTGAATTTTCTTAAAAAATGCGAAGAAACTTTTTCCCCAACCTATTATTTAGAGAGTGGCCATACACACATGGAGGTAGACTCTATGCACAGTGCAATAGAAAAGTGTCAAAGGCATACGCCAGTTTTCTCTATGATAGATTGGAAATCTATTATGATTCGCGCTCGTTCAAAAAGACATAGGAATTCGGCACCGCCATATATTGTTAAAGAAATGACCTATGACGATATGATAGACGTAAAAGCTCTAAGTGAACACTTCATTAGAAATACAAGTAAGGACAAAGAGGGTAAGAAAATAATGTGGCTAAAAATTAAGTGTCTTAGATTCGAAAAACAACATCCTGGTCTGTGCAAATTTCGTTACACACACGATGGCCCGTATTCCGAATTTGATGTATTTCAAACACTAGATAAAGTTGCGCCTCGTGCTACAAGACGGAAGAAAAGAACTTTAGATAGTCATGCAATTGAGGAAAATGATTGTGAAGGCAGCAAAGACAAGATTGACAAATTAAAAGAATATGTAATTCTTAAGGCCTATTCTAGCCCAATCCCAATATCAGAAGCTAAGAAAAAGGACCTGTTCATTCTTTGCACCAAAGGGATTATACCTCAAGAGCTTCATTCTTGGTATGAAACTCCGCCTACCAGTAAAGATGTTATAGACAGATTGTGCGAACCAGATGTAGCAGAAGAAGCTGAAAACGATTTAGATTTTTGAACTTTTTATTTGATTTCTTGATTCGTGTATTTCGTACTAATTAATTGTTTTTGTTTTTTTTTTTTATTTTTAGTTTTCATGAAACTGTTATTTTTCTACATTTTTAATAACTATTAATGATTGTATATCAATTTTATTTTAATGATTTTCTTATCCTCAATTATAACTAGGGTATAACTGGCCACTACCAATAACAAGCCACTTGGTACTTTATCTATTTGAAATAAGAATAATATTTAATTCGCGCCATCTGTGAACGTCTCAAACAAATGCCTTGTCATTCACCTTCCATAGTAGTTCAACTTTTTTTCGCTACGAACACTAGCGCAAAAGCAAACGGCCATTTACTGACAGTCGGTGACCGGTGTACGTGTCTCGACATGTAAGTTACTTCATTACGTAAATTTTAGTGGCTAAGTTTAAAAAAAATAATAATTGTCGGTGCTAATTCTTAGCGTTGGTGAAAGGATCGCATATTTCTTAGTGTTTGCATGGTAAGTTATATGAATCTTTAGCTTAATTCTAATAAAATCTTTATAAAACCGTTATTGTAAGGGTGGCTAGTTTCTGAAGTATTGTTTTTGGCCACGTATGCCAGTTACTAAAGTTTTACCTATTATTCAAATTCCTTTAAAAATAACTCGTATTTATAATGTTTATAAGGTGTAGTATTGTGTATTTCCTTTATAAAAGAATAAATCCACTCTAATCAGAAACTGGCATAGGTGGCCAGTTACTAATCTACTGTCTTTTTTTTATTCTTCCTTTAACCTTTCAATTATAATTTGACAAACTTCTGTTACTATTTTTCTGACCGTGGTTAGTCCTGTCTGATACGCCAGATGAATATCGACGAAGGTATGTCCACTAACTAAATATCTGTTATAAAATAAAATACCTGTGTTATTGTTTCAGTGAAAAAGCTGCAGCAAAGATGGAAAACTGCAAGAGACACTTATATAAGAGTGAGGTCTACTAAAAAAAAACTTAAATCAGGTTCCGGTTCCAGGGCAAATAAAACATACATTTACTATGACCAGTACCGGCGTTAGGGTAGGGCGCGGTTGGGCGACCGCCCAGGGGCGCCGGACTTTAAGGGGCGCCGTGAAGCGGCGCCCCTTTATATTCCCATCTCTGTAAGTGAAAAAAAAAAACGATGTGTTGGCAACACTAGAATGGAACGCAGTGCTCAATCCGTTAAAACTGGGAATCCCCGACCACAGAGAAACACATTATCTATCTCTTTTTAACATTTTAGTTCAGAAGAGTTGACGTTATTTTTGATGGAGCGGAACACAGCTCATTCTTATTCATTCAATCGGTGCACGCACTTAAAAACAGTTATCGTAATTACATATTTTAAAACAAACAGACGCAGTAATCAGGCGGTCCACGCTAAGTTACGAAGTGCATGTTTTTTACTTTTTGTCGCCGACTACAGAGTGACATAGGTTTTATCCAAAAAGTTGAAATTCAAATAGTGTTTAAGTAGGTATTTGCTTCATGACGGATTATTTCACTAATTAGGTAAGTACAATTTTATTTTAACTATCTTTACTTATTATACTAAAGAGGTAACATTTGTTTGTTTGTTATGTTTGGAGTGGGGTAATCTATTTAAAGTAAATTATCCATACTAATATTATAAATGGAAAAGTGTGTTTGTTTGTTTGTTCGTTTGTCTTCCCTTCACGCCTAAACCACTAAACCGATTGTGATGAAATTTGACATATGTATAGTTGGAACTCATGAGACTGCTATAGGCTACTTTTTAACCGATTGCGATGCGACAAAAAAGGGTTATAGGTTTAAATAGGGATACCACGCGAGCGTAGCTGCGCGGGCAACAGCTAGTATATTATAAAATATCTCTAGAACTGACTATATAATGTTGATGAAATTTTAACACGGAGATAATAAATGAATGTCGAGGAGGTACGGTCAAGTGTAAAGGTCACAGCTCATTAGAGCCACCCGGCACCCACTCCGCACCGCCTCGCCGCGTGCGGTTAGTATTCTTGATATGGACTTGTATGGGTATGCGCTCACTACATCAACTCCGTAGCGTCACCGGATCGCCTCTATCGTAAGCCGTCCACGCGCGGACGGCGGGTGGACCACTCG
Source organism: Abrostola triplasia (assembly GCA_946251915.1). Taxonomy (NCBI): domain Eukaryota; kingdom Metazoa; phylum Arthropoda; class Insecta; order Lepidoptera; family Noctuidae; genus Abrostola; species Abrostola triplasia. Next base: position 8,993,745 of record OX276440.1, on the reverse strand, counting down.
GTGACAACTCGCTGCCCTGCGTTGACTGCGCATCGCCAACGCGCGGGTCCGAAGCGGACCGCGCGCTGCCCGCGAGTGATTCACGCGAGGACGATACGTTGGCAATGCGCCGCTCCCCACCCTCCCTTCATTCCCAGCATTTCTTTCGAACGAGTCGGACGTATCGTTTTTGTTTTAAAAATGAATAAAGAAAAACTTATCGAAGAAGTTCGTAAATATAATTTATTGTATGATCTAAGTGACTCAAAGTACAGTGACACTGTAAAAAAGGAAGAAGCATGGATGGAAATAAGCAACACCTTAGCGATACCAGGTAATATTTATTTATTTCAAATATTTAAAGAAAGATAGTACAATAGATTGGTACTTGTTACATAATTCGGTTTTCCCTTGTTTCGCAAAATATTAATATAGTCTAATGTTAATTCGATTATACATTGCGAGCTAGTAATGGACAAAAAAAAATCTAACCTACAATGTATATCAAATGAACAAGAGCCAAATTGATATTTTTTCAAACGGTATAATGCGAAACAAGGTACTTCCACATAATTCGTTATTAATTAGACATTTACACATATGTAGGTACGTGATGATTAGTGCATAATAAAAAAAAAAACTAAATTAAGTATTCCATGGTAGCTGCCCAACCGATGATTTGAAATAAGCAGCAAACGAATCACGTACGTCGAAAGCGGTACTGTTTCCACCAATGTGACGTAGATCACTGAATGCCTCCTGATGTAAGTTTTGATGCGCTGACCTGCGACTGGGGCAATACTGTTCGTTGCATTCGATATTATAAGTTCGCATTACATTATGCAATATACATGTTGTCAAAACAACATTATCAACAATGTCTGGACATAAACGAATATTTTTGTTGTATATTTCAAATTTTTGGTATAATATTCCGAATGCATCTTCGACTACTTTGCGTGCGCGTGACAGGCGATTGTTAAATTCTTTTTGGTCCTGAGACGGGTTTTGAGAACGAGAATATGGCCTCATTAAGTTCTTTTGTAATGGAAAAGCCTCATCCCCCACAAAAACATGTGGAAGTGCTACGTTTGTCCCGGGCAATGCTTTGTCATTTGGAATATTGAACCTAGTATTTTGAATTCGTTTTCCAATTTTCGAAGATGCAAAAATACCACCATCGCTGTTTTTGCCATAAGCACCGATGTCAACAACTGTAAATCTGTATTTATCATCAACTATGGCCAAGAGAACTATCGAAAAATGTTTTTTATAGTTGTAGTAGAGCGATCCGCTGTTGGGTGGAGCTATTATATTTATATGCTTGCCATCTATGGCACCAATGCAGTTTGGGAAATTCCACCTGTCATTAAACCCTTCCGCAATTTTTTCCCAATCTTCAGCTGTAGGCGTTGGCATAAAAACACCCATCATTTTGTCAATAATAGCTTTGCACACCTCCTTAATTATTGACCTAATAGTCGTTTCGCCTAATCTAAAGCTTGTAGATAAATTTCTGACAGAAGCGCCGCTTGTCAAATATCTGAAATATAAAAGTTTTTTGAGATTGTATTAAGCAAAATAGGGTGTAACAAGAATGTGTTGTACTTAGTTAATATTTTAGGGCTGGAATCTGACTCGATACTAAACAAATTCCCTAACTTTTTTATGTATCATTCTTTACAATTACTGTTTCATTTTTTCAGTATCAATGTGCAAGAAAACGTGGTCCAATTTAAGGGAAGCTCATCGTAGGGCTATTAAGAAAAAAAGTACCAAAAGTGGTCAAGCTGCAATAAGTGATAAAAAATGGCAATACGAGGATGAAATGAGTTTTTTGCTACCGTATTATAAAGAAAGAGCAACTGTATCTTCACTACTCAGAGATAGTGATCAGGAAAGTACTGCCAATGAAGATTCTCAATTGTCTGCTCCGGATTACCAATCAGATATTTCAATAATAGATGATCGTCCAACATCTGGCTTGTCTACAACGACATCCAAGTTTCCAAATATAAAAAGGTCAAGGGTGGAAGTGGAAGATGGATCTACTGCATCGTCATTGTTAATGAAATATATACTAAAGGAAAAAAAAAAGGAGGAAGATGATATTGACAAATTTTTTTATGGTATAGCTGCAACGGTGAAGAAATTTAATGAATACAACAAAGCAATGATCAAATCTGAAATTTTTAATATTGTTTCACAAATGGAACTCCGAGAAATCAATGAAAAAGGAAATAATTACTACGGCAGTAATGCAATACATGCAACTGCAGGACCTTCTGGAAATTATTCAACTCCAGGACCTTCTGGAAATTATTCAACTGCAGGATACAGTACTACACCGAACTATGATCCAGAAAGGAATGCCAGACAGCTGAACACACCAGTATTGAGTGTGACTGAAAAAGATTTATCGGATTTTTAAAAGTATTTCTACTCCTATACTTTGAAATTACTCTCTAATTATTTTAAGAAATTGAATGATTAGTACTTAATGAATGGCAAATTCATGTCGAAGTTACAAAAATAAAGGTTGATTTAGTATGCTCTTACTTTTTTTACTTTTACATACATACATTTAGAGAGACATACACACATACAGACATACATACATACAGGCAGACAGACATACATACATACATACAGGCAGACAGACATACATACATACATGGGCATTTCTCTACAAACTGGGCAACTTACTGTCTCAGTCAATTTTAACTACTTCTTTAATAGTAAATCATCCCCAACAATGCAATTTCCATAAAAGATGAACATAGTTTTTAGGAACCTATCTTTTTTATTTTAAAAAGCATTTAATTTGTTTGTTATGGTTTTTTAAATATGTCTAAAAACAGTCCCCTGGAGTGTCCCAAACCCAGATTTAAATTAAAATGAGTTTAAATAACTAATATTTCTGATAAATGACTAGGATTTTGCAAATATTCTTAAAACAAAAGTTACTATTTTCATTGGATTTCATATTTATTTTAAAACACTAAAAGTGTCCTTAGGGTTAAAAAACAGTCCTCTGTAGCCGATTTAAAGACAAAATAACCATGCTTTTAAAGAAAAAAATGATTGCACGTATGTTAATAATCGCAAACTATATCAATATTAATATGAAAAAAGGAATTTAATTTTTATATTGTTAGTAATTCGACATCGAACTTGGCAGAGGACTATTCAAAGTTGCCCAGTTAGTAGAGAAATATCCACATACATACAGACATACCGGTCAAAAACATAACCCTCCTTTTGTTTCGCCGTAGTCGGGTAAAAATAGAAGGCTCTTAGACAATTGCCCGTTGTACCATAAGCACCATTGATCTGCACCATTAATGGTGCAGAGGAGACTAATTAGTTTCGTTTGCACCATTAATATTAATACAACTACTTCACCATACTTTTCCCGTGTGCACCTTTTACTTGCGCCATCAATGGTGCAGAGGAGACTAATTAATTTCGATGAAAATACTTTCTAAGACTAACATAATAACACATCCACAGTAGGTATACTTATTAATGTGTCGCGAGGTAGTAAATGTATAAATTTTACTTACTTTAAAGTCACAGCCAATCTCTCTTCGGGTGTGATCGCTTCTCTGAACTTTGTGTTTTTCTTTGTTATCGAGTCTTCAATATGAGACAGGATGTTATAAAACACACATTGCTGCATATGATAGTACGAAAAAAATTTTTCTTCGTCGGCTAACAAATGCCTACGAACGGTCCAATATTCGCCCTCTTTTTTTCTTTGTTTAAACATTTCGTGCACCCAATAAGCTTTCTTTTTTTTGTTGCGTCTTTCATTTTCTTCTTCATCAAGCGCGACTGCTATGAGTGCCAATTCAAGGTTTGTAAAATTTGACATTACGAAACACACGTGTAGACCTAATGCCAATTGTTAACAGACTACTCGAAAATTCGTGGACTAAGCGACGTCCACTCGTTGACCACGCGGCGTTCACTCGTTGACCACGCGGTGTTCACTCGTTGACCGCGCGGGGTTCACTGGTTGATCGTGCAACGTTTTGGTGATAACGTGGCGTCCACCCGTGAACCACCTGTCGACAACGAGTGGACGCCGTACGACGAGGCGGTGCGGAGTGGGTGCCGGGTGGCTCTAATGAGCTGTGACCTTAAAAGTGGATGAAGCCTGTTCATTCGTAAGCCTTTGTGTTAAAGGTGAAAAGTGTCCACCGACTTTTGCATCTGACTGTACATAGAAGTCATTTTTTCGGGAACGAGTGGATGATCGTGATTTTTTTCATACAAATCTAAGCACTATCACGTAACACAAGCTTTTAAATATAACATTTCACAATTATTCCGCTGCCATGACAATATTACCTTACCTAGATTTTTCGATCGTAGTTCACGTGTATGCTAACGCTTTCCTGTGGCCTTACCATGAGTTTGAAAAAACGTTCTCGCTATCGAAAACTATAGCTTTGTCTCTTTCACGTGCACCACAATGACAGGGACAAAGCGATAGTTTTCGATAGCGAGAAGAGAACGTTTTTACAAACTCATGGTAAGGCTACTGAATATAAAGCGTTTTTGGTCGTCCTCCCTCAATAGCGCTATATTTAATTAATTTATAGAAATGATCGGACTTACGCAGATTTAATTTGTTGCAGATTTGATTAGTACAAAATGTCTGAACACGTTGATCCTTTCAAAAGAAAACCATCTGGATCAAAATATAGAAAGCGAAAAGCAGAAAAAGAGAAGGAATTTGAAAAAACAAAAAAGTTTATGAATATAGGCAAATATATCACAACAAAAAATCAAGACCTTAATGTGGCATCTACATCTGAAATACAAGCGAATGCATCGGTAGTGGAGTCTCTGTCTGACAAGTCAGATCAGTTAGCTGTTGAAGAGATTGTGGACGAAGTTTCCCGAAGTGAGGAGACAAGTTGTGTTACAATTACAGATGCTGCTCAGGATGACACTATTGGTGATGTACAACAAATACAAATTCTAGATGACATTAGTTCTCTTGCTCCAAATATATCGGATCCAGCCACTTGGCCACTCACTCGAAATAGCAAAGTTATTGATCATATAATAACTAATGGCCCAGTGCAAACTCACATTGATAATTATCCAAAAAATGATACAGGGCGACATTTCTCAAATTCTCATTTTACAAAAAAACTTGCAAACAATGAAATAATTCAGCGTCGTTGGTTAATATACTCAGTTTCTAAAAATCGAGTTTACTGTTTTTGTTGCCGGCTATTTGATAGCAGCTCAACGTCGAATTTAGCATCTGAAGGATATAACGACTGGAAACACTTATCAGAAATGTTAAAAGTTCATGAAAGTAGCACTTTTCATAAGAAGTTTTACCTCTCATGGATTGAGGCTGAACTAAGATTAAAAACGGGAAAAACAATAGATTGTCAAGAGCAACATTTGATTAGAAAGGAAACTACAAGGTGGAATAATATTTTGTCTAGATTAATGCATATTACACTGTATTTAGCTGAAAACAATATGGCGTTTAGAGGTACTTCCGACAAACTATATACGCCAAATAATGGAAAGTTCTTGGGTTTAGTACAACTACTAGCCAAATTTGATCCAGTTATGGAGGAGCACTTGCGTTTAGCTGTAAAGGGTGATGTTTCTGACCACTACTGCGGAAAAGACATTCAAAATGAATTAATAGAGCTGATGGGTGAAAAAGTGAAGTCAGAAATCATATCACGTGCAAAGAAATCGAAATATTATTCTATTATAGCTGACTGTACTCCGGACATTAGTCATATAGAACAGCTTTCACTGACAATACGATTTGTTGATTTATCATCAGATGTCGATAAAATATCAGTAAAAGAGCATTTCATAGAATTTATACCTGTTAATGAGTCGACTGGTGAAAGGCTGACTGAAGTTATTATTGATATTTTAAATAAATACGGACTGGAATTGAACGATTGTAGAGGTCAGGGCTATGACAACGGAGCAAACATGAAAGGAAAAAATATTGGAGTTCAAAGAAGAATTCTGGACATAAATCCTTTAGCTGTATATGTGCCGTGTGGCTGTCATAGCTACAATCTCGTACTATGCGATGCCGCTAAGTCATCTGTAAAATCTGTCACTTTGTTTGGAGTACTTCAGAGGTTGTTTACGTTGTTTTCAGCTTCTGTTCATCGATGGAAAATTCTGACCGATCACTTGGGATTGTACACTATAAAAAAACTCAGTGACACGCGTTGGGAAGCAAGAATAGGCAGTGTTAAAGCAGTCCGTTATCAAATTAGCGCCGTCCATGACGCTTTAATCACTTTGGCTATCGAAACTCAGCAAACTGATGTTCAAGTCTCTCATGAGGCTACTACTCTAGCCGAACAACTAAAAGATTTCGGCTTCATAGTTTCATTGGTTGTCTGGTATGACATACTTTTTCAAATTAATGTCGTTAGTAAATCTCTACAATCAACAGACATGGATCTCGGTAAATGCACAGACATGCTGAAAAAATGCTGCAATTTCTTGGAAGAATATAGAAATACAGGCTTTAAAAGCGCCATTCTAACTGCGAAGGAATTGGCTGAAGAGTTAGAAATAGAACCTGTGTTTAGAGCGACAACAAGAATTCGACGTGTTAAGCGCCAAGCTGGTGAAATTGCCCAAGATGAGCCTATAACTTCTCCAGAAAAAAAATTTGAGGTTGAATTTTTCAACTGTCTTTTGGACACGACGTTAACTTCACTCAACGAAAGATTTGAACAGTTATGTGAGTACTCGGAATCTTGGTCTTTTTTGTACAATTTAAAACAGATTCCAGAAAAACACGACCTTATCAAACTCTGTAGTGATCTTCAATTGAAATTAAATGTAAATTCCAAATCAGATATAGATGGATGTATGTTGTGCGATGAACTCATAAGTCTGAAATCGTTTTTGCCTGATCAGAAAGTGGTTACTCCTGTTTTTGTTTTAAATTTTATTAAAGACCGCAACTTAAAAGAACTATATCCAAATGTTTGGATAGCATTACGAATATTATTAACTATTCCCGTAACGGTTGCTAGTGGAGAGAGGAGTTTTTCTAAGCTTAAGCTAATAAAAACCTATCTGCGATCGACGATATCACAATGTAGATTGACAAACTTGGCAACTTTGTCGATCGAAAATGAAATAGCTGAAAACATCGACTTTGATAACTTAATAAAAGAGTTCGCCGATAAAAAGGCTAGAAAAGTAAAATTTTATTAGTTTTTTTAATAAATGTTTATTTCTTTTCATAAATGGTTATTTCATTATTATCCTTCGCCTTTTTTCGTATGGGTTTGAATTGCAATTAGGGGGCGCCGTAGAAATCTCGCCCAGGGCGCTGTTAGTACTAAAACCGGCACTGACTATGACATGCTGTCATTTTTAGATTCAAACTCGAATACTCAAGGAGAAGAATCGGCAGACGATTTTAATCAGTCAGTAGAGCAAAACGCGTCACCGAGAACTTCACAAAATAATACGATTATTGAAGAAGATTTGATTAATGTACCTAGCACCAGCTCCAGCGTTACCAAAGAAACACGATCTTCCAAGAAACGTAAGTGCGAATCGCCAACTGATTTCGAATTAGAGTTGTTAAATTGCGTGAAGAATAACACTGCAGATAATATGGACGAAGACTTGAATTTTTTTAAGTCATTATTACCAACTGTGAAAAAATTGAGTTGCTTTAAAAAATTATTATTTCGTACAAAAGTATTAGAAGCTTTAATTGATATAGAAAAAGAAATTATTATTACCATTGATGACCTTTCATTAACGCAAAATACGGTAACGAATGATTTAGAATCCTTAAATATAAGATCAGACATGAACAATGAATAAATAGGTAACAAGAAAGACTGAAGATTTGATTAAGACTGTTTAATTATTAAGAACAAAAGAAAGAGAAGAACATGACGAACTGGTAACAAAAAACGACAATACGGTAAAACAACAATAGATAAGGCTAATTAATTTATTGAGAATAAAGAGGGTTCAATTTGGCAAGCTGCAAAACAATTTGGTGTGCCTAGAAGTAGCCTACAATTTAAAATTCAAAATCCTGACACAAAGTTTAAGTCTGGACCAGATCCAGTGCTAACTGAAACTGAAGAAAACAGTTTTTGTGACTTCATCATACAACTTTCAAAACGTGGCTTCCCAAGAAAGAAGGAGGATATCCAATTGTGTGTCCAGAGTTTTTTGCAACAAAATCCGAGACCCAATCCTTTCCGAGACAACAAACCGGGAGATGTGTGGTTTAAGGCTTTCCTGAAAAGACACCCTAATATTTCTATTCGAACATCAGAAGGAGTTACCAATGCAAGTGCCTGTGTTTCTGAACAGGATATCAGGAAATGGTTTCAGGAAATACAGCAGTATATTGTCGAGGAAGAACTTAATGACGTCATTCAAGATCCCATAAGTGTTCAATGCCGATGAAACTGGAGTCAATATTTGCCCAAAAACAGGCAAAGTACTGGCTGAAAAAGGGTACAAAAATGTGTACCAGATAGAAAAAGGATCCTTTAAAGAAAACATTAGTCTTATTAACGTTTTCCGCTGCTGGACATGTCGGGATGTAAATACTGGCTAAAAGCAGCTGCCTTAACTGACAACTCAACATTCAAATTAATAGACTGACATTGCTGAATCGCTATTGGAATGTCAAAAATACACCGATTATGATTGAAGTCCATAATAGCTTAAAAAATTATCAAATGCATAAAAGTGCAATATTAGATATGTTTTCTTTAAAGGTTTGGGTGTCAAGTTTAGAAATGAAGTCTGTCATACATTTCTCTTTAGATAGCCCCAATGTACCTAAAAGAAATGTTAACACAAAAAAGCTTACGCAAAGGGTAGTGGATGAGATTCAGTGCAAATACCTCGATCACAAATAATCATGTAGGGACACATGTAGTATGCATGGTATACAGAATACAAGATAGACAAAGTATGTATGTGTGCGTGACAAATGTAGAGCACGACCAGTTACTGCGCACTGGTCCGAATGAATGGTCCTCTTTGGGAACGTTATCGCAAATTATACCCGGTACACTAATTATGTGTTTCAATTGTTCCGTGCAACCCCAACCAGAAGAAGCAGTGCTCAATTAGGGATTCATATAATTGACATTCTAGAATGTCATGTAATGAATTATATGAATCCCTAATTGAGCACTGCTTCTTAATAATCCAAATTAGAGATTCGATTTTCTCGTAATATAGAAACATTTCATAGAAAGAATGATAGAGAATCCGATTTTTGATAGTCACACCACCCTCAAAATGAGATAATAAAAATCTTACTCGAACAGAAAAAAAAACTGTTTTTTACGAATTAAATCATTTTAGACTTACTTCAATTTGAAATCTAACAACACACTTATATTACTACTTATATTTTTATTTGATTTAAACAATCAGGCTTTTAAGGTTAAAACATACTACAGTGAGGAAATAAGCATGTGGATTAGAATCAACAACTGACTTAAATTAATCCAAAAATAAAAACCCCCTTAAAAAACAAGCAACTTAAATGTGTTAAATAATATTTCACTTCACTTTACATACACGAGGTTGAAGTCGGTGCCAAATCCAACAACTAATACGGACAAATACAAACATATTTAAGAGAATGCTCTAATACTATTAACAAAATGAAGGCATAGTGTTTTTGTATGTTAAAAGCACACCACCCTCCTGGTTTATTGGCTTATCGGATAGTGGGTGGATGAGAAGTGGTATATTTCATGATTATGTTGCAAATGGCTTTAATGATTGGATGTCTTCTAACAAGCCAATTTTTTTTCTGGCTGATGGCCACAAGTCACATCTAACCCAATATTTGAGCAAATTTTGAGATGAAAATGGCAAAGTTTTGCATACATTGGCCCCCAACACTACACACATTATGCATCTGGCCAATTCTAGTATTTTCAGGGCACTCAAACTTCAATTGCAAAAATCAGTTAAAAATTGGTTAGACGATGACGATAACTGACACAGAAAACTGTCAAAAGTAACTTTCTGTTCCTTACAGGAATAAAACCTTACAAATTATGGGAGACACCAGAATAAATGGCTTTTGAAACTTCATCTGGATTGAAAGGATATAAATCCAGATGCAGTTGACTAAATGTATAAAGAATACTAAGTGCACAAACGAAGATAACACAGTATCTATAAGTGACTTGCAAACAACGTTTTAAGTGTTAAGAATCTACGAAAGAGCTTCACAAGGTCTAGTACCTATAATATAGGTATTTGTATATTGTACAAATGAGGCTGAGTAAGGCTGAAATGTGCAATATTATTTTTATTAACTTATTCAATAATAAAATAATAAATTACACTTGTAAACTATTTCTCACCAACCCATAAAATCATCACCCTACGACTTCTAAAAACGACAGTGACAATTTTATACCTTTAACTATTTACCGATAAATGACACATGAATATTTCGAACGAAATTCCCACTTCAATGTACATACGATCGACGCCTGCAATAATAGAAACATTTCAGATACAAATCATGGATAATTTAACAACCAATTTACAATCCAATCGATATTCAACCAGCACAAATTACAAAACTTTCAAACGACTATAAAAAATGTGTACCCAAAAATACAACAACGACCAACTCGAGATGAAACAAACGAGAACAGAACAAAACGAAATTATCAAAATGACAAATTAATTACAAAATTATTACGCAGGACAAAGCAGATGCAGAACCTACGACTACTGTTGTGTAGCTGTAGACCATAGACTAGAACTAGATAGACGAGTTGTCTATGACTTGACAGAGTATATAGCCTAACTTAATATACTTTGGATACAAGGGATTTAAGATCAGTCATTTTCTAATACCTTTTATCTTTTTAAAATCTTCTATATTTAATATCTTTAAATATAAGTCCAAACTGAATAAAACATAATTGTGTTTGAATTAATCATTCAGTTAAATAAATAATTTAAATATATGAAAACCTGGATGAAACTTTCATAACTATAATAAAGGTTATACTAATACTGTTCGATATAAATAAAACTATGTACAGGTGACCTTTAGATATATTTTATACCAAATATTCATGGGATGCTTGTTTACAATTAAATTATTAAATTTATAGAATTCTTTTTTGTTGAAGTCGGTGTGACTACTATCGCAATTTTGTATTGTCATTATTTTCATTGTAAGTTAGTAATTGACCATTATTTTGTGCTTATTGCTCGCCATAAGATCGTTGGTGCAGTCGTTCAGTTGAGATGCTAATTGACACTCATCTTGATTGTGAACACTTATTTCGACACAACGATCTAGATTTTTATCCAGTTTCTTCATGAGCTTAGTGTCCTTAGAGTAAAATTTGCTCACCAGTGATAGTAAGTTATCTGAAAATTAAATTAATTTTAACCAAATAAAAACTGTATCATAGAAAAACCTTGCCTAATATGTTGGAATCTGTTTTTGCCATTCCTACTTTTTTATTTATTTATATATTACGCACGCAAATCAAGTATGCATTGGTATTGAGAGATTCTCAACGTTGTAACGTTCAAATCCTTTTTCGGTTCTCACCTCCGCACTTCCACCCTAATGAGAACCAAATTTATTTTACATTAACGTTGCGTTACTTGACGCTGGCGGATGCACAGAAGTGCAAGCCAAAATCTCCTGACTGGGAGAAAAAAAAAAAAAGTTGCGTTCTTCTGAGGGAGAAACTTTTTGTCACGCTCACTAAAGTGGCTAAGTGCGGAAAATGCCCAGCTAAACCAAACCAAACGTTGCGTTCTACCCTAAAGTTGGTATGGTGATAATATGGTGCATTAGTATTTATATTTTTGTAAAATAGGTAAGTACCTATGTAAGCTACAATACCTTTATTTATTTTCCCGTTTTCAATAACGCCGTTGCGTTTTAAAACACATGCAATTAGACACTCGCCATGTACCGGTGACTCTGTTTTTGGAGATAATCGTTTAATCGGTCTTTTGTCATTAGCTTGTACCTCCCTTAGACAATCAGTCATGTTTCTTTTAAATTGGTCAACATGTTCCGCCACTTCTTTAGGGAAAGTTTTGTAAGACCAATCGGGCTCTTTTTCTTCATCGATTTTGTTGGGGGTTGCTAAGAGGTGTAAAAAACATAGATTAAAAAAAAGTATATTTTGTTTTTTTTTTAATTCAAGATCTCTTCTAGAATATACATTATACAGTTTTGGTTCACAATACTACCAGTAGAGAGCTTTATTCACAGGTTTAGTTACTAACAAGTAACCTGCCTTTTTGTAAGAAAAATTCCTAACGTGTAACGCCACAGAGAGACGACAGGGATATATGAGACTGTTCTCCATGAACCCAAAAAGATTTACAGGGCCGACCACCAGTAACCTGGCTGGCAATCCAGAATTGAAATCTAAACCTTATTAAGACTCAGAGTAATTGCTTTAGTCATTACTCTGAGTATTAAGATGTGACCATAGACAGCATTACCCATAGAATTGTCCTTGGGAATTTAATTGTAGTTCGAATTTCGATCGTTACAATTGAAACTAAAATAAAAAAAATACCTGATGCAAAAACCATGCTAAATATTCATTATGTTTAAGTAATTTAATACACATAAGCTTACATTTCATTCCGCGATTTCGTTTTTCCAACTTCAAATTACGTGTTATTATGGTATCTTTATCAATTTTCTTCATATTACTATCATGCACCGCGTCTATGCCCATCATGCGATTCTTCTCTGGAACGTCGATTTCACCTTGATTCTTCACATCGCAACGTGCTAGGTAAATAATGGAGAATGTAATAAATAGCCTGCGGTACATTTCGAGTCCTCGGTGTTAAATGGTGTGGTCCGAGGTAACAATACGTGGAAAAATCTTTATCAATTAGGCTCTAATTGATTGTTAACAATTTTGTTAAACAATTAAGTGTACAGTTGTTTTATGTCATAAAATATTTTTAATTGTTTTAAGGGTAAAATTTTGCGGCGGTTACGTCAAAACTGCACTAAGAAATACGATGAGGATTTTACCAAACGTTGCGCAGTTCACATCATAGATTTTAATAACCAAGTAAAGGTACAGTAGATTTCGATTATAGGATGATAAAAAGAGACGAGAGAGAATTTATTTGACATGTATTTATATCATCATCATCAGCCGGAAAACGTTCACTATGGAACAAAGGCGGGAGGCCTTCCTTTCCTTTTCTTAGGTAAGGGGGTTTGCCATAATCCTCACGCTTGGGGATCGCAGTATTAGTGGTGAGGTTTCAGAAGATGCTGCTGCCTATCTTCTGGATTTTCCCTTTGTCGCCTCTTACGACACCCACGGGAGGAAAGGGGCTGGTCAATTCTAGGCCGGATACCATTTGGCATTCTAGGCTGAATACCATTAATGTACCCGCATAGTTTTTAATTCAGGCCTGATTTCAGTGAATCTCGAACTTTGCATGCAGTGACCGATATGTAGTTGTCTCTTATGGTAAGCAGGCCTTGTCATTGCACCAGTCTTACACTCCTTTTAAATTGTACTGAGAGTCATACAAATATTAGACATCAGTTAATGGTAAACTGTGGGGACCGTACGATAGAAAAGTCGCAGGACTATTTTGAAAAAGCCTTTAGAAGGTACATAGAACATGCAATAGTAGAGGTGAGTATCCAAATTACATAAAACCACGCCTGTAGGTACTCCCCGAAGTGGTAGACAGAGGTGCACATTTACGTGCACCCCCATTTCGCCAGATTTATATGTCCCAATGTAAAACCGGGCCGAGCCTATTGCCATTAACCAGGCACAAACCCAGACTCCGTTCTGATAATAGAAAAACCAAATAACACTGCCCGTTCCGGGAATCCTACCCAGCACCTCCTGCATGGACTATAAATTAGTTACCAGTTGCTAAAAATGGTGAAGGAAAACATCGTGAGGAAACCGGCACACCTGAGAGATTTTTCAACGGAGTGTAAAGCCATGTCAGAGGCCTACAGGCGGTTTAAACACTGACACCAGGTTGTTCATCAACCATATGATAAGAAGATGACTACTTGACCAACGAGGAGGTTTCCAAATATAAAATAAATAAAGTACACTGATATACATTTATTTTTACACTATTTAAATATTGATTAAATCATTAACACAAATTACTCGACTATTTATTTACAAGCATTGAAATAAATTTTCTACACAAATGTACATGGTATACATTATTCTTATTTAACTAAAATATTTTTGAACATTTTCAATACAGAGGTAGGCTTAGGTACATGTATCTTTCGCTAACTGCTTCGTCACATGAATCGTGAAGCAAATGAGAGGACACCAAAAACAATAAGGGCGGGTTGATTCAATTATTCTGTTAACGTATGTCAAAAAATATGTTTAGCATACGTAAAACATGAAGCGTTAGTAGCATAATAACCGGTTATCAACGTTATTAGGGCTGCTAGTAGAAAATAATAATAGTATTGCCATTTTTCATTGCGTGCGTCAAGTGAAACTGAAGCAACCCTCCCTTACCCACTTATAAACGATGCTAAAATGTATTTCAAGTTAAACACTTCCATTCTTTGACATGTAAAAGTCAGTAGTAATAGTGATAAGTACAATTCAAGTGTTCAGCGTTGACAATAACATAACATCACGCCTGTATTCCCCGAAGGTGTAGGCAGAGGTGCACATATAGTGTACCCACATTTCGCCAGTTATGTTCTTAGGCCCCCGTTGACAATAAGGGGGTTCATTTCACCATAAACAATGAAGATTGGATTTTTAATGCAGTTGTTTTGTATGATACTGCTTAATATATATTCAAGATAATTTATCTACAATGTAAAATTTACATACATACAATTTATTACAAGTTCTAAAAATCTAATGGAAGAAACCAATAACATTGCCCGAAATGAGAATCAAACGGTCAAATCCAATAACTAACGCACAGCAGCCGTGATCGCGAACACTAGATCAAAGAGGCAGTTTTAATATATGTATGTGGTTAAAACAAATAATATTAAGATGGTTTAAGGTCGATTTTGAAGTAACCAGATATTTTTTATCAGTGGAATAAATTTGATGTTTTCACATATTTTCGTACATGTCAAAATGTCAATTTTATCCTTTGAATACTAAACAATTTATCTAACGATGGAGAAATCGGCCCATAATGGATTTATTGCTACTGTTATAAAATATTCTGATTAAAGAAACCATGCTGAATGAATTTATTATGTCTATTGAACCTTGTGAGTGTTTTATTTTACTATAATAACTATCATGAGTGTAGTGTGTTATCCATATTATTTACTATATAATATACCTCTTTTAAGGGGGAGGCCTTTGTTCAACAGTGGACGTCTTCCGACTGATGATGATGATGCCGGTTTTACTCACATGTGTGACTCGCGACTCTGCCGCGTAACCAGCTGATGAATAATGGCTTAGTTCAGTATCGACTTCGAAACATTACATGAGTATTCACTCACGCGTGCATTAGGGAATGCCTGACTAGTTTCGGACTCGAACTGAGGCCTTCAGGAAAACCGGCTTACATCTTATATATAAAATTCTCGTGTCACAGTGTTAATTCCCGTACTCCTCCGAAACGGCTTGACCGATTCTCATGAAATTTTGCGAGCGTATTGAGTAGGTCTGAATAATATTGGGAGTGCTTGGCTTGGCATTGATCAATCTTAACAACTACCTACTTACATCTTAAAATGCAAAGTAAACCTGTATTCAACAGAGATCAAACTCGCGTTCATGTCAGCTCTTATTTATAGCTTTAAGGGAAGGTTCATATCTGACGGAACACTTGTCGCGTGTTATCGGTCGCGTAACGCCAGGACAGACAAATGTATAAAACACTTTTTTTTTTAAATAACGTCGCCCCACACTAGGAATTTCTCCTGTGTCGTGGGTGCATTTCACAAACATGAAATATCACAAACAAACACCCAGATTCGGGACAAACATCTGTGGTTCGCACAAAGATTTGCCCCGTGCGGGAATCGAACCCGCAACCCTTAGCGCAGCAGTCCAATCGCTTAGCCACTGCGCTAATCAGGTCGTCATCACTTGACCGTTCGCACTCAACCGATGATACGTTAGTGCGTTAAGCTTGAACGGTCAAGTTTTTCTATTCATTTGCCTGTTCTGGCGTTACGCGACCGATAATACGCGACGCATGTTCCGTCAAATATGAACCTTCCATAACTCTCAATTTACATGTAAACTTTGTACAATAATTTTTTATAATATCGGAACGCTATAACGCAAAATCATGTTTAAAAAATATACTTTCTAAGTCCTAAAACTCACATTAATGACAAATAAATGACATTAAACAAAATTGAGACACCTCTAAAAATATTTGAATTTAAAATACGAGAAAATATTTAATATTACTATTGACATTCAGAAACAACTAAATATAAAACTACACATATTATTTCTTAAACATAAACAATATTTACAAGAATTGATTTTAAGCATGTTGTAAATAACTCATATATAGTTAAGCTTTTCAATTTCGATTTTTTTTTTATATATTTCCGGTTGTCACTAGCTAAGTTTTAGGTTCCAATGTAATAGGTGGCGAGCCTATTGCCATCAACCGGGCACAAATCCAGACTCCGTGCTGTTACTGAGAATTACCAAATACAAAACCCAATAACACTTTGCCGGACCCGGGATTTGAACCCAGGACCTCATGCTCAGCGGTCGCGGTTAGCAACCAATAGACTAACAGTCTAGATGCTTTATCTTATCTCTATAATTTGGAAGCTATGTGTGTAAGTGCCAAATATACATTACAATAAATATACAGATGAATATAAATTTTACTATATTATGGATAAGGCAAACATTCTTATATCAGACATGTATTTTGTGTCTATAAACGGTTATTGATAAATTATGTATGTCTCAAGAAGTTATACAAGGAAATTAATGTTCTATCGAAAATTAAGCTTTACAAGAGAAATGTCTGCTTATTATATGATATATATATAAAATTTTCGCGTCACAGTTTTCGTTCCCATACTCCTCCGAAACGGCTTGACCGATTCTCATGAAATTTTGTGAGCGTATTGAGTAGGTCTGAGAATCGGCCAACATCTATTTTTCATACCACGAAATTCACGCGGACGAAGTCGCGGGCAACAGCTAGTATGATATAAGTGTTTCTTTGTTTATTAATTTTATTTGTGTTTTCTATTGTATTTAATTGGATTTTATTTGTGTTTTTCGATTTTTATAACTATGGATGTTATGTCTGAAAATAAAGTTTTTATTTATTTATTATTATTATCAAACTATATGTGTAACTGTGTATGTTTATTAAAACAAAATGTTTAGTAAATCGCTGGAACCTTGTAATATTCCATTGCGTAGTTACCAGTAACTAAAGTTAACAAATTACCTTATTTTTTAAATTACACTTACTGCACAAATCTTATATATTATATAATACAGACAATAGTATAATAATTACATTCGAAGCTGTCGTTATTCATCCAAGTCAGATAGCAGCACTATATCTGTAAAAAGAGAAAATAATGTCATTATGTATGACTATAGATTAAGATTAGAGAGGTGTTACTTGCTTCGATTGCAAGGCGGGGCAGGGGGTGTGTGTACCGACCGGGGGGCGAGCCGCCAGGGGTGCGGGGTGTGCGGGGGGAGCGGGCGAGCGCGGCGTGGCGGGCGTGTCGGGGCGGCAGGCGGCGCACAGCGGGGCGGCGCGGGGGGCGCCCAGCGCGGGCAAGGCTGCGCGGGCGCACACACAGCGGGTACACACGCAGCGCCCGCAGCCCCAGCAGTGATGCTGTCAACATACTCATTAGTCACATCAATTCTAACCTCAACTTAATTCCGATTTTTTTTTAATCGTCACCCCATACTAGGATTTTCTCCTGTATCATGGGTCCGTTCCACATACATGAAATAACACACACAAACATTCAAACTCGAGACAAACATCTGCGGATTGCACAATTTTTTGTCCCGTGCGGGAATCGAACCCACAACCCTTAGCGCAGCAGTCCAATCGTTTAGCCACTGCGCCAATCAGGACGTCTAGAATTACAAATGCTTATTTACAATTATAGTCTAATTCAACATCGTAGGTTATCATGAACAGTTGCAAGGTCTACCTTCCTGCTGAAGTGGTCGAGGGGTGTGGAGCAGCTGCACTCGGTGACGTTCTTGATGCTCTTCCAGTCCAGCGCCACCGTCGTGACTTCCTTTTCCAACAGCGCCAGGTTAGCCGGTATCACTTCGCCTGACTTCTGTTAATACAAACTCACTTTAGAATATATATAAAACTAGCTGCGCCGCGCGGTGTTACCCGCTACATTGTTAGGCTATGTGTTAATCCAGGGTGTCAGCTACCTCCATATGAAATTTCATCAAAATCGGTCAAGCCGTTCAAGCGTGAAGGTGTAACAAACACACTCACAAACTTCCACCTTTATAATATTATAGTGTGGTAACTATTATAAACTATGTGATAGTACATTATTTTTGTGAATTAAAATAATAAAAAAAAAATGATACTGGATAAAATGAGTTTGTTTGTATATTAGGGGTTATCTTCGAAAAAGCCCTTATTCATGAGCAGGTGACGCGGCGAGGTCGCGAGCCGAACGGGGGCTCCTTTAGAGTCCGAAACTAGTCGGGCATTCCCGAATATCGACGTGAGTACAACCAGTATGATGAAAAGCTAGTATATTTATAAAAATAACTAAAAATACCTCAGTGATAAGAGGTATCTTGTTCGGTTTTGAAGGCGCGCTCGGCACCTCTTTTAGAGGGTGGTCGTGGTTCGCGCACTCCAACTCAGTTAGAGTGCCGCCAGACTCGTACAGGAGTCTGGAAATAAAACTTTGATTATTTATAAGGTCGCGAGATAGTAATGCCGCTTTACACTAATTTATTAATATTTAGATAACATTGTTTGAGTAGCAAATGGAGACCGTGGTCTCTGCATACCCCTCAGGGAAACAGGCGTGACTTTGTGTATGTATTTTTGAGTAATTGTATGTCTATACTAGCTGACCCGGGGTATGAAAAATAGATGTTGGCCGATTCTCAGACCTACTCAATATTCTCAGAAAATTTCATGAGAATCGGTCAAGCCGTTTCGGAGGAGTACGGGAACGAACATTGTGACACGAGAATTTTATATATAAGATATTTAAAAGTATGTGACAGGTAACTAAAAAGGTAAATTAATCTGTTCGACCTATCAGAAATACATGGTCAAATTACAGATTAACTTTCTCAGCAATTAAGATCTGACACAACAACTGCCTCGTTGGTCTAGTGTTTGCTAAGCGCCACTGCTGCTGAGCTGAGGTCCTGGGTTCGAATCCCGGGTCGGGCAAAGTGACACTGAGAGTTTCCATTAGATAATTTCTTAGTAGCACTGAGTCTAGATTTGTGCCCGGTTGATGGCAATAGGCTCGCCCCCTATTACATTGGGACCTATAAACATAACTGGCGAAATGTAGGTGTACTATATGCACCTCTGCCTACCCCTTCGAGGAATACAGGCGTGATGTTATGTTATGTTATGTAAAGCGTTGTTCAACTCACTTGTTATCAATCTGTAGTGCTTCAGTCTTCGTTTCTATCTCCACAGAGTTGACATTCCCGTTCTGGTAGTTGACGACAGCAGTGTCTTTACTCTTGTCCTTCTTACCGGATAGGAGATTCTTGAAGGTAGTTATCCTCTGAAATTTATTCATATTGTAAATAGAAAATTAACTAAAGTCTTTTTGTAAAATCTGAACGATTAATCGATAGAGATGGAGGTAATAAGGTACAGCAGTAGGTCGGCTAGCGGCTTCCGCGGGTGGGTGCAGCATAGTGCAGGGTACCTTGGCGAGGTAGTTCTCGTGATGTTGTAGCGAGGAGTAGTGCTCGACGGCTGGTGCGAGTGGGTGCAGCAGGTCGATCAGCAGGTGGTGCGAGTGCACGAGTGGGTGCAGTATGTAGAAGGGTGCAAAGAGCAGGGTACAAGGTACCTTGGCGAGGTAGTTGACGTGGTGCTGCAGCGCGGAGCAGTGCTCGACGGCGGCGGGCAGCAGGTCAGCCAGCGGCTCGCGCGGGTGCACGCCGCTCTCGTGTCGGCAATACATGCCGCGCCAGAACCTGAACCACGGAACATGACTTAGTAGACAAATTGGATGCCACCGACAAACTTTGTGCGAACCACAGATGTTTGTCCCGAGTCTGGGTGTTTGTGTATGTGAATATTTTATGTTTGTGAAACGCACCTACGATACAGGAGGAATTCCTAGTGTGGGGCGAAGTTTTAAAAAAAAAAAAAATTGCGTGCAACCGGTGGATGGAATTGGCAAGCTGTCGTTCATTGTGGCGTTCTAAGGGGGGGGGCCTTTGTTCTACAGTGGACGTCCTCCGGCTGATGATGATGATGACTTAAAGCCGAATATTCGGCCGTAGTTCTTCTTTGGTATAACCCATATTCGGTCCATATATCAACATCAATACGCATAAATCAAATTGGAATGCCAGATTGTAATATAAAAAAAATGCATATAATAGTTTATTTTTGTCTGTCTGTACGTTTTTGGCGTTTTGTTTTTTGCGTTTCAACGATGCGCGCGATCTTCATAAACTAAAAGTCAGGTCGTCCAATTAGATAATTACTCCGTTTTAGAGTAATTGGTTGTTGTTGCGTCACTTTTGTGCGCTCACAGATTCTGGTTTGATAGTAATATTGGCTCTCGTAGCAAAATTGACTCTCGTAGTAATATTGGCTGTCATAGCATTGGCTGTCGTAGCATTATTGGCCGTCGTAGCGATGTTGGCCTGAACCTATGTTTGCTCGTTTGCGCGCACTATAATATCTCCTGAGTAGTTGGCTAGTTGAGATAGGCCGCCGTGACCAGCGGCCAGGAAATTCGGCAGATCATTATAATTATATTTACCGAATGCTTTGTGCACTTAAGTCCGGCTTTAAGACATCGGGATGAGCCTTCGGGTTGTACAGTGGGTTCTTGTACTCGTTCAGGTGACTCGCCATGTAACCCCACAGGGAAAACGTGCGCTCCGATAACCTGGAAACAATAATTAATATCTTAAAACATAAATTACTAATACAATTATATTGACAAGTTGAACCGATCCGGGATTTGAACCCAGGACCTCGTGGTCAGTCGCACTTAGCAACCACTAGACCAACGAGGCAGTATTATAAAATGATGTTTGATTCTTTCAATTGTTTGAATAAGGCTTCATAACATGTTAAGCTACTTATCATACCAATACTACATACCTCTAGTTCTTCGAGAAATACAGGTATGACGGTATGTATGGAAGGTATGCTTCTAAATGTATGAAAACGTACCGCAGATCTCGCCTATCCTTCTCGCAGTTGCCAATGAACGTGCCGTACTGACAGGCGTGCGCGTGATCATGTAGCGTCAGCAGAAACCGCTCGTTAAACTGGAAAGCCTGGAAGATACACGTAGTACACACATCAACACTGTCTAGGGATATTTTGGATTTACTCAATTTACTCAAAATGTATTAAAAATAGCATACAACATGTATATATTTTTATAAAGCCCATTTATCAGACTACACTCCAGAATAAAAGAAAACAATGTTTTTTGCGTAAACAAATTTTTATTCAAATAAAGAAAAAACATGAAATAATGGTAAAACTAACAACGAATGTGTTTCTTAAGAAAAATTTACATATAAGGAAAAATAATTTGTTTTTAACAGTTCTGTGAAAAATCAGTAGTCAGTAAAACCACCCATGACGTTAATAACGGTCCTGCAACGGTTTTTCATACTTTGGATTAAGTTATCCAAGTCGTGCTGCGGTATATTGTCCCAGGTCCGGCTAAGATGCAAAAAAAGTTGCTCTTCCGTCGCAACGTTTGCAGGGAAATTCCTCAAAGCCCTTCTTTGGAGCATGTCCCACGCGTGTTCTATGGGGTTTAGGTCAGGCGATTGAGCGGGCCAGCCTAAGACCGATACGTCGTGCTCCTGCAACCAGCTCGTCACCACTCTCGCTGTGTGCGGACGGGCGTTATCGTGCATGAGCGTGAATTCTTGGCCCATTTGTAGTCGATGGGGGTAGATTATTGGTACTAGCACCTCGTTACGGTATTTTTCAGCCGTCATGTTGTTTCTGATCCAAACGAGGTCTGTTCTTCCACCAACACGAATTCCCGCCCAAACCATAATTGTCCCGCCGTGGTATGAATGGACTTCCTGAGGATGTTGCAGACGGCTCTCACGACCAGGAACTCGCCAAACACGCACTCTAAGTGTATCGGGATGGAAACCGAACCGGGACTCATCGGTAAACAGCACTAGAGACCACTGGTTTTCTTCCCAGAGCAAATGTTCACGAGCCCACTCTAGTCGTCGTCCACGATTTCCTCGGCGTAGTTCTGGAGTACAAAACGGTCTGCGAGCATGAAGGTTAGCTTCATGCAGCCTTCTCCTCACAGTTTGGTCACTCACAAGCAACTGGTGCTCTGACTGGAGCCTCTGAACCAACTGCATGGCCGTAACATTTGGTTGTCTTCCCGCGGCAACTTGCAAAAATCGGTCTTGTCGTTGAGTGGTTATGCGTTTCCTGCCTGGGTGTCTTTCAGCCACTTCACCAGTAGCACGATAACGTGACCATAATCTTGATATCACGTTTTGTCTTGTTCCAAACTCCTCAGCAATACTCCGTTGAGTAGCCCCAGCTTTTAGCATGCCTACTGCCCTTAACATTTCTTCTCTAGTTAAATGGCGCCTCTGCATGATGCACACAATAACATTAATTCGGAATTAACCGATAACTTGTTATAAAACTTAAATTGGACACAAAAAAATAGCCACAAACTACTGTAGGTAAATGAAACCTTCGGACTTCGCTACCATTATGCCGCGTAAATCTTTTGTTTTTAATGTATTTTTTTAAATTCAAATTTAGAATCGTTCAAAAAGGTTTACAAAATAAACTTTCTTCAAAAGAATTTAAAAGTGGCCAGTATTTTTTGAGTTTAAGAACTTTATACAAAATATCCCTAGACGGTGTTGATGTGTGTATTACATTATTAGAACACTAAATATTAGTATTAATACGTTAGGCAAGAGACTCTCAAAATAGACAAGAAAGGCAGAACAAGGGGAGAAGCCAGCAGCCTATGGCGTGCCAGGCTATAATAGCACCTTCCTATCTCGTCCCGTGGGGGTTGTAAGAGGCGACTAACGGGAAATCCAGAAGACGGGCAGCAGCGTCTTCTGTAACTTCACCATCAATACTGCGATCCCCAAGCCGCTTGCCAAGTGTGGAGATTTTTACAAATAAGGGCGAGGTCTTTGTTCAGCAGTGGACGTCTTCCTGCTGGTGATGATTCCAGCAGTGGGTGATACAGGGGTAGAATAATGATGATTGATAGTGATGTTGAAAGTAGAAAAATAAATTATGAATTATTGTTAAATACGTCAGCTTCTATTAGTCGCAAGGCGCGACTGTTAAGCGCAGAGACTTTGGTACGATTCCCGGGTGTAATTGAATTTCCAATTAGGTAATTCCTAGCAGCACAAGTTAACATATATCACAGGGACAGAGAATCCTCGTTGAGAAAGAACGGTCACCCATCTATTGGTAGACCTCGGTAAGGGTAGCTTAACCTCGCAGTATGTACCTCGGGCCGCTGCCGCAGCAGCTGCCACGTGCAGTCTAGTAGCTGTGTGAACACGGGCGACCTCTCGCGGCCGTCGCAGGCGATGTGCCCGCACCTGGCTGTGAACTTGTGACCGAACGATAGCCAGTCCTTCTCTATCAACGCCTGTGGAAAGTAACAAACAAAATTACGCTTTGTGTCGTGGTGGCTGGGTGGTGTAATATTTTTTATATTCATTTATTATGTATTTATAAAATAAACTTATATACTAAAACATTGCCCCACAAAACCGTTTACACAGTTTGTCTGTGGGTGTGACGAGTTATTATTAAACTTATACCTATAGTATATATAATAAATAGGTTCGTACAGTATGGATGGATAGCTATTTAATACTATGTTTTACATCATAGACTAAGTAAATGTTGTATTTATATGAATTATAGTTGTTTTAATATCTATATGTATAAAACAGAATAGCTGTTCGTTAGTCTCGCTAAAACTCCAAAATGGCTGGACCAATTTAGGTGATTTTGTTCTTTACATATTCGTGGATGTTCAGGGAAGGTTTAAAAGATGAAAAAGTTCGCCGGGTCAGCTAGTTAGTTATAATTTAGTATATGTACCTGGTAGCCATTGATGGTGCGGTAGTGCGGCTCGAGGCAGAGCGCGGCGAGCGAGCAGACCTGCGCCGTGCGGTCCCAGCCGTCGCTGCAGTGCACGCACACGCTCACGCCGCTCTCGATGGCGCACGCGATCCACCATGACGTGTCCAGGATAGACCTGGGAGTGAACCCACATTATACTGTAGCACTCTACATATATATATATATATACCATTACGCCTGTATTCCCCGAAGGGGTTGGCAGAGGTGCACATTTAGTACACCCACATTTGTTATATTTTAGGTCCTAATGTAATAGGGGGCGAGCCTATTGCCATCAACCGGGCACAAATCCAGACTCCGTGCTGCTACTGAGAATTACCTAATGGAAAAACCCAGTAACACTCTGCTCGACCCGGGATTCGAACCCAGGACCTCGTGCTCAGCAGTCACGCTTAGCAACTACTAGACCAACGAGGCAGTCCGTGTAGCACTATTAGCACTTTAACTGAATCTCTGCCATCTTCTGCCATACCCAACTTTCACTACCACACACAAGTCTACACTAACACTCCTCTATGCACGGTCAGACGAGTATTTTACACGGTTAAATGGGACAGTATGAGCTGATAATAATATTACCCGACCAACGAACTTACTGCGTCACTAGTCTACTAGTAATGATACATAATTTTATTTCTGCAAATCGGTTTCAAAACAACACGTTTACACGTAATTTTTTTTAAACTAGATGGCATCGGCATTTCCTAACTGACTACCTCTGAGAAGAAATACCGAAACAAACTCAAGGGTCAAGGTCTTTGAACCCCTCACATTAAAATTTCAACTTACTTGATGTGTTTCAGCCAGCCCGACGATTCCAGTCCGCTGAGGAACGAAGACATGGTGGGCGTGTTTTGTTCACACGCTGAAAGAAATGACATTTCTTATTAATAACGATATTTATATACTACTCGGGACTTCGGGAGGGCCGAAGATCGAGCTCAGTGGCGTGCCGTAGGAGAGGCCTATGTCCAGCAGTGGACTGAAATAGGCTGATGATGATATATTAATCCACTATGCACGGTTTTAACTGTATGGAGGGGGGGGGGGGGGGTAGTGTGTAAGCCAAGTTGTACCCGGCCTAAAATTGACCACCCCTATCCTCCGTGGATGTCGTAAGAGGCAGCAGCAGCGTCTTCTATAACTTCACAACCAACACTGTGATCACCAAGCAGCTTGCCAAGCGTGGGGATTATGCCCCCCCCACCTTCCAGGGAGAGGCCTTTGTTTAACAGTGGAAGTCTTCCGGCTGATGATGAAAAACCTAAGTATATCTGCTGTGCTCACTAGCAGGAGATAAAAACCTTATAACTTTTTGTCACCAAAGCCGGTAGATGTTGTTACTCACTCTCCACAAGTTTCTGCAGACTCTTCCTCATGACGTGGATGTTGCCGATGCCCATGAACTGGAACTTGATGTTCTCGTAGAAGGCCTCGTTCTCGTAACCTTTGCCCGCGGCGCGGTTCACCATGGCATTGATCTGACATACATAATAATCATTTATTTCTCACAAAACCAAATCGGAAATGTTCTGCAAAAAGGGCAAGTGGGACCCTCAACCGGCGAGCGTGTATGAGGAATGTGATGCGTGTGAATGAAGCAAAAGAAGTATGCCAGGATCGTAGCGAATGGAAATCCATGGTCTCTGCCTACACCTCAGGGAAACAGACGTGACTTTATGTATGTATGTAAAAACTTTAGTCCAGTCCCGTTATCAGTAAAAGGCCGATACCTCGGAACTCAATTACTCTGTATCAATATAAAACTATTTCTAATGTGTTTTACAGGCCAAATAATGAAAGGTTTACCCATTTTTTGGCCTCATATAAATATGATACTAAGTTAAGTTGCCTTGCAACCCTGCGTAACCAGCTCATGAACAAGGGCTCCGTTCCAGCCCGAACCTAGTCGAGCATACCCAAGTATATTTGGAAAAAATGTGAATAGTAATATGAAAACTGTTCCGAAAAAGATAGGACATTCCAAATATGTTTTTAAATACCCCTTGATATTTTTGCTAGATTTATAAGTGACCTTATGTGAATAAACATTAGATTCTATTTACCCTGGGCCTCGTATCCACCACATACATGTAGCCGCAGTTCGGGTTCGCCCGCCTGATCAGGTCCAGCATTTGCTCGTCCTCCATGCATCTGAAAACATGTCGTAAAGTATTTTATTAATTAAGAATTAAGTAATAAATCCTTCATGTGACAAGACGCTTTCCAAAGGCCATTGTTTTACTATTGTTTCTGCAAAGCGTGAAAAGCGAAAGGATGAATAAATACCCCGTGCTTCTTTTCGCTAGAACTTGTGAAGTTATAATTTAAGTGTAGAAAGTAAAATAAAAAAAATTAAAAGAAAAGTGGTCGTTAAGCGCGACTGCTGAGGTCTTAGGTTCGCATGCCCGTCGGACAAAGTGTTACTGGGTTTTCCATTAGGTCATTCTCAATGCACGGAATCTCTGGATTTGTTGATGGATGACAATAAGCTCGCCCCCTATTACATTGAAACTTACAATACAAATGGCGAAATGTGGATTTATTAAACACCATGCCTTATCCCTCCGGGGAATACAGGTGTGATGTTATGTAGACTAGTAAAATAATACTTCTTGAACTTCAACACATGAGAACAGTCTACCGAAACGCACACCCGCCATTGATGACGAGATGTTAGCCTAGTTTTGTTACCTGGCAGAAAACCCGCTTAACGGCTGACTGCAGCGGGCTATAGCTGCTTTATTGTGGTGCAGGTACGCCAGCACCGGCAGCCGGCCACGTGACCTGAAGCTAGCGCTGCCCAGGAGCACGGCCGTCGATGCGCGCGCAGGCACGTACACCTCGCTAGGGTACGTGTCGCATAGCTAAAAAAGTAACATACATTAAAAACAAAATGAAAACAACTGCACGAGGAGGTCCTGTCACATGGACTACTAGCCCCACCCCCTTATATAATTCAACATACACAATAGGAATAACTTTGGGTAAGTACGGAAGGGGAAAGGTCACGTCACCAGTTCTTACTTCATAGTCCTTATTGGCGGTGCACAGGACCCACTGGTCGTTGGGCACGTTCATCCTCTGGTACTCAGTCTGGATGTCGAAGAAGTTCCAGCCAGCTGACTTAGGCAGGTCGTCGGGAGTCGACTTGTAGAAGAAGCAGTACAGCTCGTCTATATGAACTGAAACCAATTGAGTTGGTATATTATTTTGTTGGGACTACGTACTGAAGGTTTGTTTTGAGGTTTCAGGATTTTAAGGTAGCATACGGGATTGCGGATACGTAAAAGGTCTTAAAACGGATGGAACCACATTTCGCTTATTTCCATTTCTTTTTTATTATTCCATTCGGTGTTTTTCAATAGCAGCATGGTGTCTGGATTTGTGCCCGGTTAACGTTAAAAGGGTTGCCCCCTAATACATTGTATAGCCTATAACATAACTGGGTGTAATTCCTTCCTTCGGAGAATACAGGCGTGATGTATAAGTTGGTAGTTATAGATTTCAACAGAAAATACCTGACGTCACCCTTAAGACGTAAATGCTAAAAGGAAACTTGAAATGCGATGCGTGCGAGCAGCGACATGATAGCTCAGTTGGCAGAGCTGCGCCACGGTATGGCGAAGTTCGCAGGTTCAAGACCCGCTCGTGTCCATCATCTTTCAAACTTACTTCATCCATTTAGATGCAGGTGTCTATGTTTTACGTTCGATGATTAGTATCAGTGACATACCTGGTTGGCTGAGCCTGAGGAGTATCTGGTGCATCTCGTGGCAGTCTCTCTCGCGCGGTATCACGAAGAACACCGACTGGAAGGTCTTGGTGCGCACGAGCAACGGCGAGCCAGTCGTCGTGATCGGCAGCCGCTCCACCGACGATATGTGCATGAGAAGGATCTATTAAACAAACATAATTATGTAGCATCTTTGTAAGTTATACGACATTTTATTACCCTCGACGGAACGGAGAAGTTGTATGCGCTTAGAGTGAGAGGTTGTTTGTTTGTTTATGCGAGTGCACAAATGATTGTTGCCAATTTTCTCAAAAATTGGTTGACCGATTTTCATGCGGTTATCGGTAACGGGCATATGGTTCATTAGAGATGGTTCTTACCTATCATTCATGGCAATTTTTTCCTACTAAAACGTGTATAACCGTCGAGGGTTTTTTAATTGGGAATTTCTGGGGTCGTCTGTAGACGCAAAGCCGAAGATGAAAATGATACATACCCATGTTTCCTTCCTCATCTCATGGTCGACGAATATGAGGTGCGTGGTTGCGAAGTACAGCGTGCCTTTGGATGGGTTCCGCAGGTTATACTTGTCCAGTAGCTGCACATTTTCCAACTGCAACAATAAGATAATGGTTAAGAGTTAAAAGTCTAGACTGCCTCGTCGGTTTCCCTAATGTTACTCAAGTCGAGCAGTTTTATTGGGTTATTGTTAGGCAATAGGAATGATAACTATGATTTTGTAAAGACTGGAAGACTGAAAAAGCAAATTGAATACGGCCAGAAATTACAGTAATAAGCATTTTAATTTTATTATAATAATAATAAGATTTTATTTCAGAATTGCTTCCATTTATTTTGTTAGTTACAATGTTATTAATTATAAGACACATATAAAATCTGCTTAGAAATGACGTCACGCCTGTGTAGTTGCATAGCGACTATCACATTACCCCGAACATTTAGCGTTTTGCGGGAGAAGGATAAAGAATGCCGCTCGACATACTTCAAAACGCAGTATTACCTCTATTTTTTTCATAAATTGTTTAAATTATCATAAGTTACTACGATGTAGTCATCATCCCTGTTCCTAGTAGCAGCACGGAATCTGGATTTTTTCCAGGTTCATATTATTACGTAATAGGTTCAATGTTTTACAGGTGGCGTAATCTTATTAACCGTCTGAATGACCTAGAACCTCACTCAACAGTCGTGCAGTGAAGGTTTTATTTAACCTTTTTATGTAAATAAAAATAAGGCAAATGTCCCTTCACGCGCCGTCGAGTGCTCCACTTATAAAGTGGTTAAGATACCCCTTTTATCAAATGGTTTACATTCTATTTTTACTGCGGTACCGCCTAACAAATTAAACTCTATGTTCGCAGAATATCCATTAAAGAAAGAATACATTTCATTGGATCCTTGTCCCCGTCGAGTCGTGAACTGAGTGAAATGAAGAACACTTTCTTATTTATTTATTCTCTTACTGTTTAACACGACCCTCTCTTGAGTTTCGCCCGATAAAGTGTCTATAAATTGTTTGCAGCTACAATGCGGGTGTTGAAGAGGAAGAGTTAAGCCACAAGGGTAACGTTTCAATTCGTTTTTATGAAAGTACGGTTTTATTATCTACTGCTTGTAATCAAGTTTGTTGGTAGAGGGCTTTTACCGCAGAGCGTGGTTGAGTAAGGTAGGTAGTTAGAGGCTGGAGTTCTAAAGATTCACAAACATTCCTTCATTATCGTATCGTATGAGATAATTGTGACTTACTCAGTATAGACAATTGTAGACTCATACAGTTCGAATCAGGTCAAGCCGTGGTTGATTGCCAAGTTACACCAGATGCTCTTAGTCATCAAAATCATCAGTTGTGAAGGCTTTCTTGCACCTGAAGCCATTCCATAGAATATACAGTTTAATCTTATGCAGTAATAGCCGAGTGGTATGACCGTTGGACCGCCAAGTCAAAGATCGCAAGTTCAAACCCAAAACGCTCCAGTGGCTTTTTGAATTCATTTGTGTACTATAAATTAGTTATCAATTGCTAAAATACATACATAACGCCTGTTTCCCTGAGGGGTAGGCAGAGACCACGGATTTCCATTTGCTACGATCCTGGCATACTTCTTTTGCTTTATTCACACGCGTTATCAATTGCTAAAAGCGGCGAAGGAAAACATCGTGAGGAAATCCGCACATCTGAGAGATTTTTCAACGGTGTGTAAAGCTATGTCAGAGGCCTACAGGTGGATTAAACTCTGACACCAGGTTGTTCATCAACAATACAATAAGAAGATTTACTAAGTACCTAAACCTAGTTCTTAGTTGAATATACGTCAGTAACAAGCTAACACTATCTCGTGGAGTACTATATTAACCATCCGCTTTTAGTAACTAGTTGGAGACAGTTTCGTCCCAACTTGTGTTCAAGTAGTACAACTGTATCTTAATTAAATGCAAAGCGAGGTTCCACTTCGGTTACAGCTTCCCATTTCGTCGCCAAAAACAGTACTTTTTCGTTCAAAATACGTGAACAGTGTGGAATATTTTTAGACGGTTCATTTAGGCGATGCGCAAGCTTTTGTGTCTCGTGTCGGATACAAGCTACCAATGAATATATTATTTCTATATCATCACCAGCCGGAAGACGTCCACTGTTGAACAAAGGCCTCCCCTTTAGAACGCCACAATGATTTTCAGTTTCTATACATAACATTTTGTCCAGTTGCTTCCACTTGACACATACTGGTATAATATGTAGATGCTTAGCAAGAACTAGAGGTAGCTACGCTATCCTTCGAGAGGGATGGCGTGGCCGACAACACCAATATTTATTCCAATTATTGAAATAATTATAATAAATCTTATAGACGTCATTCGTCTATAAGATTTAGTATTTTTTTTTTTATAGAAACGTCGCCCCACACTAGGAATTTCTCCTGTGTCGTGGGTGCGTTTTACAAACACGAAACATCACATCCACAAACACCCAGACTCGGGACAAATATCTGTGGTTCGCACAAAGTTTGGCCCCGTGCAGAAATCGAACCCGCAACCCTTAGCGCAGCAGTCCAATCGCTTAGCCACTGAGCCAATCAGGTCGTCATATTTTGAAATTATTTCGTAATTATTTTGAAAAGTAAATACAAAGGACTTAGAATACTCGTTAAAATAGGTAGGTGTTACTTATCTTTGACATTATTAAATGGCTTTAGAAGATCCAAATGTCAGGATTCAGGGCGGAAACACCAAGCAGACTTAAATGATACCACTTAAGTTAAACGATACTTCCAGTATCATAATTTGGCAGACCGAAACTCTGACGTCTCCTTAAAATTGTAAATTCAAAGTAAATATTAATGGTATTACATAAATAAGTAAAGCAACATACTTCTCAGAAGTTGTCGAACAAGCCTGGCATTTATTTAAGAAGAAGCAAAGTTGTGTTTTCTTGAAGTTTTCGCCTTTTGTCCTGTCCCCAACTTTCTTGAGGCCACGAGTTCTATATAAGTTATTTTACGTAGCAAATTAGTATCACAATTATCGTTTGGCTTTTTACACCGACTTAAAAGAAGTGGTTCTCAATTTAATATGAAGTTTATTCTACGTTTAATTTGATTTGACTGCCTCGTTGGTCTAGTAGTTGCTAAGCACGACTGCTGTGGACGAGGTCCTGGGTTCGAATCCCGGGTCGGGTAAAGTGCTATTGGGTTTTTCCATTGCGTAATTCTCAGTAGCAGCACGGAGTCTGGATTTGTGCCCGGTTGATGGTAATAGGCTCGCCCCCTATTACATTGGGACCTAAAAAACTGGCGAAATGTGGGTGTACTATTTGTGCACCTGTGCCTCTACCCCTTCGGGGAATACAGGCGTGATGGTATGTTATGTTTAATTTGGTATCTTTACTCTAGATGCGTATTCCGTGATCTGGAATCTGATGACCTTTAGAGATAAACAATAGAACTGTTTAAAAAACGAAAATACGCTTTCAATTCAATATTTGCTTCCAGAATTGTTCGTGGTATCCGACATCACGGTTGAATTTAAAGAAAGACGGAGGGCTTATAGGATTCATTTGCATTTGGACACGATAAAACAGCTCAGATAGAAGAATAAATTAAACGCGTACGTGCCTGTAATTCTAATTTTTTTCAGATGTAGGTGTAATTGATATAAATCTTTTTGGTGTACCATCACACATTTCGAAGAGGTGACACAGAGACTTTTAACCTACACATATGGGTCTTACTTATAATAATTGACAATGTTTAGCCCATAGATATAGGATCCAAGTAGTTCTTCGTCTTAGGTTTAGCCAGTGCTTAAACTATACCTGGTACTGTCGTTTGCATGTCATATAATAGAGATAAGAATCACTAACACTTCTTAAGACAATAGACTTAAGAAATGTTATATCATCGTTTATAAGTACCTAAAAGGGAATTTGTTCAAGACTAAAAGGTCCTTATAAAATAATCCTGTCTAGCTGACTTTCTTTTAGTAAAAGTAAATGTTAGTAGTAGCAATACGAGGTGTGAAATTTCGCCCGGTTTCTGGTAACCTATAGACTTTCTAATTATATAGAACTTATACATAACATTACGCCTGTATTCCCCGAAAGGGTTGGCAGAGGTGTGTAGTAGACCAATATGTCGCCAGTTATGTTACAGGTCCCAATGTAATAGGGGCAAGCCTATTACCATCAACTGGGCACAAATCCAGACTCCGTGCTGCTACTGAGAATTACCTAATGGACATCCAGTAACACTGTGCATCTCAGCCTACCCCTACGGAGACTACAGGCGTGATGTTATGTTATGTGATGATATTATACATAAAGGTAAATTAACATATTTTTAATAGTTCATCTATTTAAATTTAAATTATATATATACGAGTGATATGTTATTTAAAGGTGTTCCAGAGAGACTCGACTACATTTTAATTCAGCATTTCGAAGCACAATCTTCGTTCATCTATTGTAATCGAAGACGTTACAATTAGCTTTTGTGTATTCAGAGGGGTAATGTGTAACATATGGATGATTTACGATAATAATCAGAAACCCTTGTAATAGAATCCTTTCCGCCATATTGCATGAAAAGGGTGAGGCGCTGACTCGGAAAAACATTTTTGTGTGTTCTAATTGTACTATTCATTTTTG
This sequence comes from Abrostola triplasia, assembly GCA_946251915.1. Classification (NCBI taxonomy): domain Eukaryota; kingdom Metazoa; phylum Arthropoda; class Insecta; order Lepidoptera; family Noctuidae; genus Abrostola; species Abrostola triplasia. The sequence goes on along the minus strand of OX276440.1, from coordinate 8,960,482 downwards.
AGCTTCGGTTCGATTCCGAAAGGTCCGAATTTCCGATTGATTTTACACTTTCATTACATTTTTACTATATAATGTTATTTAGTAAGACCGATGACGACTTGATTGGTGCAGTAGCTATGCGATTAGTTGGATTTCTGCGCTAAGGGTTGCAGGTTCGATTGCCACACGAGACAAAAATTTGCGCAATATGCAAATGTTTGTTCCGAGTCTGGGTGTTTGTATATGTGATACTTTATGTTGGTGACACGCACCCACGATACAGGAGAAATTCCTAATGTAGGACGATGTTTTTAAAAGGAAAAAAAAAGTCTAATTGTTTTTTTTATGACATACCTGTCCTTAATAATCCGACCGTTCCGATTTTAACTCTGGTTTCGGCTCCGATTCCAACAAAATAATTTCTAAACATACGATTCAGATTCCGGTTCCTATTAAACCACTTTCGTGACGTCCCTACTTCAAAGTATCCCGTGTCGAGTATACGTGTTTCTCATCTCTTATTACTCTAGTTCAGTCTTTCCCAAAGTGGGCGATAACGCCCCCTTGTGACCGCTGCAGGTCTCAAGAAGGGCGGTAAGAGACCCAGAAAGAAAATGTTTTTTTTTTTGCTAGGAGCTTTATTTAGCTAGGAGGCCTCTTAAACAACGACTGCAAGAGCTCTCGACTCTCAACAACAACTTGTGAACATCAACTAATATGAATTAAAAGATTGCTCAAACACGGTTCTATATTTCTCTCCGCGTAGTTCATATATAGGTCACAATAATTAATTAATTTAATTTGTAGTTATAGTGGTTTTTAAATAGGTGAAAAAATGGGGGCGCTAAAAATTATTTATTTAAAAGTGGGCAGTAGACAAAATAAGTTTGGGAACCACTGCTCTAGTTCGTAGTACTAACTTTGCGTTTTGAAAGTTTATAACAAAGTTGGTTTACAATATCGAAGTTTATATTGTATGGATTTTAGCTTATTGCAAGCTAACCTTAGGAAGAAATCTGACGCTACATATTGTGCAAACGTTTCATTTCGAAGTCGCACACATATACAACTTAATGAAAAGAAAATTGCCTGGACCTAGACTGCTAGGCACTCTAGACGTAAAGCTGCAAAGTCTCACTTGTCTCAAAGCAAGGCAAAAACCGTCTATGCTCGCAATTAGTTTTGACAACTACGCTTGGCTATCGGCATCGCATATTTAAATTTTATGACGATTTTTAATCCAGTCTCATGGACTGCCTCTTTGGTCTAGGGATCGCTAAATGCGACTGCTGAGCATGAAGTCCTGGATTTGAATCCCGGGCCAGGCAAAGTGATTATGGAGTTTTCTAATAGTTAATTTTGAGTAGCAGCACGGAGTCTGGATTTGTGCCCGGTTAATGGCAATAGGCTCTCCCCCTATAAAAATGGCAAAATGTATATGTACCACACACGTCTATCCCTTCGGGGAATACAGGCGTGACGTTATGAAATCCAGATAGTTTCTTAGATCATTTTAGATATATCACAAGAAGTCGAATTGATGCCTGAAACTGTTTCAAAGCTATCCTATCCATAATAAACTTGTCTACTGAAATATCACTTATCTGAAGAACACTTTATTAGCTAAACGTTCCAGGTGCCTAATTAATCCCCGTGGCGGCTCCCGCCTACCTACATCTGACCCTACCCTGACCCTTGTTACATTACCAGGCATGGCCAATTTGAATTTTTCATCACACAGTGTCTAATGGGGCCAGGAATTATTCATACATTCATACTAAGCCTTTACATTGGTTGTAATATTCCGGCATAATATTTTGTGTCCTAGAAAGGGAATAAAATATTCTCTATGAAGGCTTGAGTTGTACAGTATATCTTTGTGAGTTCGTTTTGAATTGTTTGTGAAGTAACATTTTTGTTGGGCCTTTGTTTTTATATGAAAGATGCGTGCCTTTGATCCGCGTAAAGCCTTTTAAACGGGCTTTTTAATATGCACCGTTTTTTCTCCGAAACAGATATTTTAAACGTTGCCTACTCAACGTGAACAAATGGGATTCCTGAAAATAGGCGCGTTTCACAGGTATCTGGTTCATGGGAAACTAGACACATAGATACACCACTGATACATACATAACATCACGCCTGTATTCCGCGAAGGGGTAGGCAGAGATGCGCATATAGTACACCCACATTCCGCCAGTTATGTTTTTCGGTCCCAATGTAAAAGGGGGCGAGCCTATTGCCATCAAACGGGTACAAATCCAGACTCCGCGCTGCTACTGAGAAAAACCCAGTAACACTTTGCCCGACCCGGGATTCGAACCCAAGACCTCGTGCTCAGCAGTCGCGCTTAGCAACCACTAGACCAACGAGGCAGCCAAAGATATTTAAATTTAAGTACGTTTATGTATAATCGCTAAAGTTTCGTCATAACCCCCAGCTCAGACAATGTAGATAGATATACACACTAAGACTTAAGTGCCTGCATCTTCCAAGTTCTCCTACAATTTACTGGCTTATCATCTTGTGTATTTCCCAAGGGTAAAATCCTAGTATGAAGCTATGTATGTGTATTAAACTATTAACATTTTGACTCACTTTGGTGTACACAATACACGCATATAAGTAACTAGCGTCCGCCCGCGACTCCGTCCGCGTGGATTTCGATTGTTTTATAGCCTATAGCCTTCCTCAATAAATGAGCTATCTAACACTGAAAGAATTTTTCAAATTGGACCAGTAGTTCCTGAGATTAGCGCGTTCAAGCAAACAAACAAACTCTTCAGCTTTATAATATTAGTATAAGTATATAAGAAGTATAGATAAAGGTTATTGTTAACCTTTTAATTGCCCATCCGACATAATAGAAAATCTTTTGTGTTAGGATTGCTTGTGAGTTGCGCGGCGTCTAATGTGAAAAATGGCAATGGTTTCCAAACTTTAATCGTGGCCACATTTACGGACTTACAGGCATATGACATACCGTAAAAAAGGGTGTATAAGGCTCAAGGGAGAATAAAAACAAATCTTTGGAACTGATTGTTCCAGTAAGTTGTTAAAAATAATATTGTGACCATTTTCGATAAAATTTGGCATGGAAGCAGCAGTCATCCTGGATTAACTCAAAGGCTACTTTTTATTCCAAAAAATATTTATTAATTTATACTTAATGCACATTTGTATAAAGGCGAACTTAATGCCAAGAGGCATTTTCTACCAGTCAACCTTACATTAGGTACTTACTAATACTAAATTGTAGGTAAAGGTACCTACATCGACATATTCAGAATCTTGTTTCATAAAGCCAAGACAACACCTAACGTGACAAGTTATAACATATCCGACCTTGTTATTACAATAGAATCGATACCCTATTGTATGTTTGCTTATAATTCCCGATTTTCTTATATGTCGAAAACAGAAGGTCAGGAAGTGAAAAGATGGCGGTTTGATAGACGTTTCATTAAAGAACACGTGTAAACATAACATAATCACGCCTGTATTCTCCGTAGGGGTAGGCAGAGCTGCACATATAGTACACCCACATTTCGCCACTTTTGTTTTTAGGTCCCAATGTAATAGGGGACTAACCTATTGCCATCAATCGGGCACAAATCCAGACTCTATGCTGCTACTAAGTATTCCCTAATGGAAAACCCAGTAACACTTTGCCCGACCCGGGATTCGAACCCAGGACCTCGTGCTCAGCAGTCGCGCTTAGCAACCACTAGAACAACGAGGCAGCCTTTATAGATGGTTTAACCGATTTTGATATATAATGCGTTAGTGATAAAGCAAATTATAGCTGCAGAAAACAGTTATTATCCACATGAAATACAATTTTAGCTTAGGTCTAGCACATTTTTGACAAACAGCTAAAAGTTGTAAGTATTCGCTAGGTCTTCTATGAAATAGAATTCATAATCGATTGACGCTGGGCCCTTGACAATAAGATCCTCGCGGCAGCTAATACAGATACCATAAATAAACTGATAAAACCACGATGAGGACAAAACTAAGATTAAGCTACAGTTAAGACAAACTCCGCCTTTAATAGGTTTTAGTTGAAACCAATAAATTTCAATAACGTCGGACAGTTTCCGGGTTTGCGCTGAATCGTTCGAGTATTAAAGTTTCAAGGTTAAGAAGTAATTGTCGTTAATAAACCAGTAAACGTTTCTGTGGATAGACTGAAAGCCTCGTTGATTTTAGAAGAAGCTGAAACAGCTTTAGTTTGTACAATGTTCTCCTGACCGAATTTTGGTCACGGCGGCGGCGGCCTATCTCATCGTAAACTAGCTAACTACGCAGGAGATATTGCAAGCACGGGTGCTCTCCCTATTCCCTTACTGTCATAGACCGATGGGAAGAATTCGACGACCTGATTGGCGCAGTGGGTAACCGATTGGACTGCTGCGCTAAGGGTTGCTGCAGGTTCGATTTCCGCACAGAACAAAAATTTGTGCGAGCCGCAGACGTTTGTCCCGAGTCTGGGTGTTTGTTTATGTGATATTTCATGTTTGTGAAACGCACCTACGACACAGGAGTCATGCCTAGTGTGGGGCGACGTTTTAAAAAAAATAGACTGTAGGCCGACACGACCGCACTGAGATCAAACGCAGCACCAACGGCTTTGTACCTTACGAAGCACGGAGGCCAAACATAAAAAAAATTTGCCACAAACTGTAATGATTCAAAACAATATTTACACAACAATACAAATACTTTGTCCACAGTCCTCTGTAAGGTTATTAGTAAAGTAAATAAAACCTTATTGATGTAACGATAAGGTACAGTAGGTACTGATGTGTGTATATTTGTTCAGCTGCATTATCAAAAGGTATACCAGTAATTCTGTAATATAATTTGTTCCGATTTTCTGATTCGATAATGGACTCAGGGGATACGGTTGATACATTACGACTTTGTTACGACCTGTCTCTGTGGTGCTATCATTCTGCGAAACTTCTGATAACCTCGGGTGCTTCGGTATTAATGTTATTTTTATCTTCCTGAGAAATTACGGGCAGAAGTACCTTTACTAGACGAGAATGTACGAATGTTTATAAAAGTTTGATTCAGTTTCGTGCCTATGATATGCTGTGAATAAGTTTATGTAACATAAAAACATAACATCACGCCTGTATTCCCCGAAGGGGTAGGCAGAGGTGCACATATAGTACACCCACATTTCGCCAGTTATGTGTTTAGGTCCCAATGTAATAGGGGGCGAGCCTATTGCCATTACTGGGCACAAATCCAGACTCCGTGCTGGCACTGAGAATTACCTAATGGATAAACCCAGTAACACTTTCCCCGACCTGGGATTTAAACCCAGGACCTCGTGCTCAGCAGTCGCGCTTAGCTACCACTAGACCAACGAGACAGTCCTTAAGTTTATGTGAAAGGGAAAATCATTGATTCTGACAACCTCTGAGAAATAGTGATTATCGGAAGAAAATTAGGCTATTTTTTTTCATACAATTAGGCATGGAACGTTTCATGAATAGCATGTGAAAAATACCATCAAATTATTTTCATTCGTCACACCTGCTACTTTTCTTCACTCAGACTGCTACAATTCACATTCTGTGGAATCGCAGATCGTTCGCATTTCATTCATTCGTTAGTGATAGTAGCAAGCGTGACATTAGGACTCTGCAAAATAAAAATCATTGCCTGCGAAATTTTACATGAGAAATCATATGAAAAAAAAAATCATTTCATTAAATGAAAATGAATGAAATGTGTCTATACACAATCATTCAAATTCTAATAAACAGAATGTATCGCCCTAATAACACTAAAAATCTGTAATAACAATCGTAATAACGAGTGGTAATCATTCTAACCTAGTACCTACAGCAAGCTTTGCACAATATTCTAAGAATGCAGTTACCGGCAGTAAACGGCAAATTGGATGGCGACCTGGCAATAAAAAACAAAACACAAAAGGTCGTAGGAGAATATTGGACTACACGATTTTTATAGATATGAAGGAGGAGCACGTCCCGTACTATGAATTCATATATTCCTATATAAATAGAGGAAATAACGCTACATTGCTTTTGATGTTCGCAGGCAAGCTTTTTACGATTTTAAGCAGTGTTCTCTCGAAGGTACTCCTAGTACAAATACCTTTGCTATAAACTACCACAAACAATGAAACTATAAATACAACGCAAACCAAAAGACTAACGTTGCAGTACGTGTAAAGTATTACCTAATACGCGTTAAGCCTGCTCTTACGTTCTCTCTAGCGACAAATGCAAGAACAAAACTTTATGCTCCTTGCACAGCAGAAATAAAAGAGCCTCTATCGGTAGAAAAACAGCTCCATTTAATGGACGCGGGCCGTGCCAGTTATCCGTCAGGCTTTACCGTGCAATAAAAACACAATACCGCTGCCATTAAATTTATCTCGGCCGACACTAATACTTCAGAGCCGCTCACCCGCCTGCAATGCCGAGATTATAATAAGATGCACGTTTTACATAAATCACAGACTTCAGTCCTAGTAAATAGAATGGAAGAACATACTAGTGATAGAGATTTACCGACTGAAATATTGCAGATGAATTCGTAAAAGTATAACCAGATTCTACGAAGGTCCTGGAGTGATATAGACCTATAATGACTCCTAATGCCTCGAGCAAGGCAGGAGCAATTTGAACGGCAGCTGAAATACTTTGATCGTTTAGATCTAGACAGGCGACTATTTGACCTAGATGGTAGAAACGTTGTGTTTTGAGCTCAATACACGTGCAATATAGAATTTTTAAATTAAAAACTTCAAACGTCTGGGGAGATAAATGGTTGTCACGTTCGAAGTTCATTGTTTGACATTGCGATGCGACATGACGCATTTTAGCGTGTAGTATCCCCAGTGCATACTTTTGTAGCTACCATCTCCTATCAAAGATAGGCTGGTATATTGTGATATGTAACATACAGTAGAGAGCTTCTGTCTTAAATAATTTTCATTTTTTTATTATGATTAAAGTTCATAACATTATGACGCCCCCGCAACCAACCCTAATTTTGCTTCGTATTACGTAACTGTGGTTGAAACGACTCGTGCTTATGTTTGTTACACAAAACAAATGAGTACAAAAGGTACAGTACTGATGTGTGTAAGGACCGTTTTCCACTAAAGCGGAGACGAGCAGCATGGTGGGCAGGTTATTTCTATCAAAGTGTGGTGGTTACGTACAGGTCTGCTCATCCCCGCTCCGCTCAGTTCCGCTAATGCAACATATTTTGTGTGGAAACACTGCAGATATCTTTTCCGCTCTGCTCAATCGTTTCCACTGAAGCTGTGCGGAGACGAGACGTATAAATAACGAAATTCTATTGGTTGCTCATCTCGTCTCCGTTTTGGTGGAAAACATTAACATCATAAGGCTATGATGACGTCGACAAGCGTATGAATAAGACAGTTTTACAGGGGAACTGCATCACCATCAGCCGGAAGACGTCCACTGTTGGACAAAGGCCTACCCCTTAAATAAGAGGGTAATTCCATATCCCCACGCTTGGCAAGCGGCTTGGGTATCGCAGTATCGGTGGTGAAGTTACAGAAGACGCTACTGCCCATCTTCTGGATTTTACTACCTTTCTAGGATTAAATTTTTAGCTCGCGATACAACCGCGCCACTAGCTCATGAATAAGGGTTCTGCTTCCGATCCGAGTATTGCTGAATGGTTATTCCGGAATATCCAACTAAGTTACGGGAAGCAAGAAAGAAAGAAAATATCATATCTATTTTCTTTCTTCTTTTGGAAGAAGACTGAGCACGACCGGATAATATATAATTTATTTTTATACTACATTACTTGTTATCCGGTGAAACTCTCTGACCTTAGTGTGGCATTGCCGAGTTATCCAGTAAGAATGAATAGAAATTCATTTCTCTTATGGAGGGTTTTTGAATGCACTATGCCTGTTTCAAAATATGCTAAAAATCATGAGCTCGTAGACGGTTTACAAAGACAAGTTCTGACTAAGCTCTAGGTTAAGAGTGCCTTAACCGACGAACATGGAGAACGTGATGAGCGTGAATAATGCGAAGGCTGTAAACCAGGATTGTAACCAATGGCAACACGTGCTCCGTCTGCCCGTTGGGGAAACGGCCAGGAATTTATGTAAATTTAACAAACTCTTTAACAGTTCGCTCAATTAATTCTATCTTCTATTGCAAGTGTAAATAAGACTAATGATAACTGCAGTAAACAGTTGTAATTTTATTAATGTTTTTGCGTTATACGATCCTTTTGCCTACAGAATAGAGTTCATAATCAATTGAATAAACTGTAAATAAGCTATATAAAGGACGCCTGCTTATTTATATAAACGCTAGTGCTGAGATGGTACATAGTGCGAAGACTGAGCACGAAAACCTCGCGATTAGGATTCTTCCATTATGTTATTTCAGTAGTTTCAGTAGCAGCACGGAGGCATTTGAGCCCGGTTAAAAGTAATAGACTCGCCCTCAATTACCTATATCTATTCACTTCTGCCTACAGTCTCCTTACCATGAACTCAAGGACAGTTTACGTTGTGGGAGCGAGACGTCGTTACGTGCAGTGTAATGCGACATCTTCCTTCCGCAACGTAAACTGCTCAGCTTAGTTCATGGTAAAGGGGCAGGCGTAATGTTATGTCAAATAATCACTATCCATCATTACACGTGGCCAAGTGGATTTTCTGTATACATCCAGTAGGTGTTAAAACGTTCCATACTCGTTTGTTAGCTGACAGGCCGCCATTTTAACGTAACAGAAGCCGGCCCATCAGTTACTCGCGTTGACGTTTCAGGAACTGGATGTATGAACAATAAACTGTTGTATGCCATGATTTACGGCCAGCATTTTGGACTGCGGTTATGATATTTTTTGCAGCATAACGTGAATTTTTAAATATAAATAATAATAATATATATTTATTAAATATCCTATTGCAAGCTTAAAATATCATGAGGAAAAGAAATATAGGAAATAAACATGCACAAACAAACATAACATCACGCCTGTATTCCCCGAAGGGGTAGGCAGAGGTGCACATACAGTACTACCCACATTTCGCCAGTTATGTTTTTAGGTCCCAATGTAATAGGGGGCGAGCCTATTGCCATCAACCGGGCACAATTCCAGACTCCGTGCTGCCACTGAGAATTACCTAATGGAAAAACCCAATAACAGGGCAGTCAGAATGTTTTTAAGACCAATATTTTTGCTAAGAATTTGCTACAATAAATTATCAAGTTAGACTATTAAAATTTTACCTTGCTATGCGCTAGTGTCGAATCTCACCGCGGATTTAGAAGTGAGTTCGTAAGTGATATCTTTAGAATAGGCTAGTATAAGGACACTGTTGACGCATTATTATTGTGTACTTTTACTCAATTATATTAGAGCGACGCAGCAGTCGTTTTCCCGCAGGCAAGTAGTTAGGTCGCCACTTAGTATTTAATATAAATCACGGTAATTTTATTTAAAATACCACCTCAATTCGCACGCCTAGCTAGCATAAAATATGGCAGAAAAACAAATAGGTTTATGTAATATATTTCACTATGCTTTTATCTAAAAGGCCAGACATTAAAGCTATTTCAAGGTTAGGTATTCATTAAAAACAAGGCAATCTGAATATAAGTTTAGTTTTTAAGAAAATAAATGATGATTGAATAGAAACCATTACAATAATATCATTTCTTTTTCTTAGGAGGAGACTTTTTCTTATCACGGATTTTATGATTAGATTTGGTTGTTTTGACAGTTTCTTCCACTACACGCTGCAGTGGTATTATGTTGTGGTCAGCGAGAGCAAGTAATTGGATTTGACGCTGTTTTAAAGCCTCAAAAGATTTGGTACTGCACGTTTCTAAGGCGTCAGCACCCTTCCCTAAGGCTGTAGAAGCCTTTGTCGCTTCAATAGCCGCGTATCGGCCACCTTCACTAAATAACTTGATTTGTGATATGAAACGTACATTTGAAATCCTAGCCTCTTGAATACGTTGCTCAAGCTTCCGCTTCTCATCCAACATGGCAGCATTAAGCGACTCCTCAAAGAGTTGACGATGTTTATTTAAACGCGGCCCGTAACTTTTCATTTTCAACTTTCTCACTTCGGGCTCAACGGGTGGATCTTGGCTTACGGTGTTTTGTATACTTACTCTGAGCCGCTCCAGCCAATCGCATAGAGGGTATATACCTGGAGCGTCTAGACCAGCAAATTGGGATGCTTCCTCAGGTAATGTATCAACAAGTTTATAAATGGCATTTAAATGGGATTCCAGTCGAGCGTCGTGGAAACGCAACTCGTTTAGACGCCTGTCCCGAGCTGCTTTAACACGTTCTACCCTTATGGCGTGCGATATCATTTTTAAAGAGTAGCGCATGTGCAAAGCTGCGCTTCGTTCTTCAACCCACAACCGAGCTTGGTGATGCAATTCTTCAGGCACTAAAGATACATTACCTTCGAAAGATTCAAGAAAACCATTTCTCCAGTTCTGTAAGGCTACTTCTTGGAGCTCTGTCGTTAATATAGCGCGAGGAAGAGGTAGCTGGAGTGTGCTCGGATTTGTCCGTGGGGTGCCATGACCGGGCTGGCTTGATGTGCTGCCAGATGTTTTCGGTGGACCACGTGGGTATTTTTCAAGAAATACATTAAATTCTGCGAGTACAGTATTTGCCATGGATGGTGGTAAGGTCATGAATTCCTCAAGGCGCCCGAGTTCTGCTTCACTGTGATGTAAGTACATTTCAGCGGTTTTTTCTAGCATAATTATAATAGCATCATACTGTTGCTGCAGTTTGTCAGGATCATGGGCACATCTTAAGTGTTCCAAGGCAATATTAAAAGCCACTTCATTAGCGAGCTGCATTGTATCGTGATTGGTCAAAAGATCTTCTACAGCTGCAACTGTTAACTTTTGGACGTGAGCTGAGCGCAATATATGATCATCCCAAAGATGACCTGCGTGGTGCAGTATCGAGTAGGTTTCGCGAAGACTTTCACCTAAAGAATATAAACTTTTCTGCATCATTATTACATCGGCACCTGTTATTTCCATTAAGGTTTTGGTTGGTGTCTTTTTACTGATGATGCTGGATAAACGTTGCAAAGGTCTTTCAATTATACGTTGTAAATCTGTAAATTGACACTCGATAGTTTCGTTATGTCCTTTAAGATCTTGATGGCTGCCAAGGTCTTTTTCCAGTTCACTCAGTTTATTTGAAAACCCAGTAAATACCCCAAGAACTGCATTTCGATACGCTTGAACTAGACGGGATACGATTGCATCTAGCTCTCCTACATCATCTAATATACAACCCAAGGAGGCCTCAGCACCGTCTCGGGATCGGTCAGCAGCACTAGCAGATCGCTGCCGAGAAACTTTTTCATCTTTACACCATATTAGGGCACTTCTTCCTCTATACGCCATACCGATTCCAAGAAGCAACTGGTTCAGTGATGATCGCGCAGTCAAAATGCTTTCGTCTGCTTGAACTTTTAACTCAGCCTCTAATTCTGAATATGCTCTGGAATTGCTAAGAAGCTGCTGATTTATATCGTAAATTTTTTCATCGAATTCATGCAATAAATCTTTAGGCGTTTTGTGACCAACCGAAACAAGACGCTGAAACTGTCCACGTAGCAGAATCCTCAACTTGTCCGCTCTTTCTCTTTCTAATCCCAACGCTTCTTGTTTGAAAGACGATATATCATCAATGCGCTGATCAAATTTTTCAAGAATGCCATTGAGAGATTCTTTACGACATTCTGCTGTAAGAGGTCCATCTATGATATCAAACTTGTCAACTAGGCAATCAATATCACGTTGGTTTTGTTGTATATGAGTCAAAAGAGTACTAGCAAGGAAACGTACCCTTTTATCAATGTCTTCGTTGACATCAGCTGCACCTTTAGCGATATCATCGAGAACTTTCTCGTGGTCTTGTTGCCGTTGCTTGAGGTAGTTCGCGAGGATGGGACCACTGTGGCGCGGTACCCAGTTATCGGGCAATGAGGCAACAGCATCGTCATCTTCAGGGCAACCTGCTTTCGCCACATGTTTCAGCGGCTTAACAGTCTTATCGCATACGCACGTGCCATGTTTTAGACTTACCCTAGGATGCGATAATTTACTACTTGATTTCATATCTGTAGTTTGCATAAAATTGTCTAAAATCTATCAAATGTCATTGCTTATGAACGTCAACATAACTTACCTTTGTATTTGATTTATGACAACAAGAAAGAGGTTTTATTAATATATTTACGTGTATCCTTTTTAGAAACATTTAAATAAGAAAGCCTGGGGGGAGACATCCGAGATCAGGCTTGACATGCGAAAGATAGAAAATGTATACGAAAATAAAACCTTATTCCATATCATTACGTATTTGGGGTTATATAACAATGTCTGAACGGTGTGGGCAATTAATTTTAAGTATTTTTTTTACGGCAAGGTTTTAAGAAATTCTGTTAGATGTCAATTTAACTTAACTCTGAGAAGAAATGCCGAAAAGAAACATGGTTCTAGTTCCCGTTTCAAGTCAAGCTATGCTATATATTTGAGAATAATGAAGACTAACTGATAGTCTTAAGAAAAATGCACCTAGGTCTCTGAGCTACGACTAGCAAAACATTTTAGTAAACCACCCACCAACGACAATCCACATATCTGTGTCCAACAAGAAACTTATCATAATTTAAATGAGAAAAGTGTATCCCCACAAATTATTTAAATTACAGTAGACAACCGTCCTACCCACAATGATCCTGTAAATAATGTCTCCAACATCCATACATTTCAAAAGGGATTTGAAGGAAACTTACCAAGGACGAAGGACAACCCAGCCTGAATTTAACAGCATGGTCGCAGATCCCTGGCAAATCCTTGGAATATATGTATTTGCAGGTAAACCTTTTAGTTCGTACGCTTTGGGATCAGGCTTGACTAAACTTATTTGTTCAATTCTGGGCCTGTTTCAGTAAAATGTGGGCGGAGTCAACACTATAATACGCTTTTAAATTGTAAATTTAAACGTGGGCCCAATGAATGGGTTTAGGGGCTCTACAAAAGTGGCAAAACTTTTGACGAATAGAAAGCGTATAGAATGAAGAATATATAGGGTTGATATTATTATAAATTACAAAGTCGAAACATTATGTCATCCCCATATATTTATCGTCATTCCATTTCTATTCGACAAGCGTTTTGCCAATTATCTAGGGCTTCAAGCTTACAATCTAAGACACAAAACTTAATCGGTCTCATTACAAAAAACTAAATAAACCTGTGTTTAAACCTGGCCTATGAAGTCCAGACTTATCTGCAGAACCATGGTTTAAATTGTGATGCTGTCTTTAGGTACGGGCTGATAAAGAAGAAAACCTATGTCTACCTCTTGAAGAGTTGGCTTGAAGAGCCGTAACTGGTACTCTTTCCTGGTGACAGAAAGGAATCCTATTTTTAACCGGATCCTCAGCGGATGATATCATTGGACAATGTGGCAAATGCCACCTTCAAACGATTAAATGACACACAAAGGTTATACAACATAAGCGTCCGAAATATGATGTAAATTTAAGCGAAAAAATTCACGCTTGCAGAGCTACGTACGAGAAATATTCGTAATATTCTAATTGAAATATGTAGATTATGACCACGCGTCAGAACATTTAGGTGGAATAATCCCGTTAGTTTAAAGTGAAAATTAAGCATTTTTTACAGTCTGGTGGCTACTGAATAATAGAACAAAACCTTCTATAAACAATGCTAAAACTTTTTTTTTAACACGTCACCCCACATTATGTATTTCTCCTGTATCATGGGTGCGTTTCATAAACACACCTAAACACCCGCGATAAACATCTGCGGTTCGCACAATATTTGCCCCGTACAGGGTTTGAATCCGCAGCTGACTAATCGCTTAGTCTTAGTCTTAGTCGACAATACGTTTATATTGATATATTGACATAATTTTTTGACATGCAAACAATATGAACAGTGACAGGTGTAATGTTATGTTAAACATTGTAATTTTTTATAATATATTCACACTAAACGGTTGTAGTTTTATTACGGTAAATGTAATTCGGTCTGAATAATTCTAATAAGAACGATCAGTGGCTAAGCCATTGGACTGCTGCGCTAGGAGTTTCGGGTTCAAATCCCGCACGGTACAAAAGTCAAAATGTGAAAATTTCAACTTTCTCACTATCACGGTTCATGAGATTCAGCCTGGTGACAGATGGACGGACGGACAGTACCCTATCCCGTTTTACCCTTTGGGTACGGAACTCTAAAAACTTACCAAACATCTTTGCATCTATAACATCGGTAGAGTTAAACGAGAAAGCAAATCTAGATCCACTTATAGTAAGACGGATCCCTTTTTAATCTAGCTCTTATCTTGAGATTTCTTAATTAGACTTTACTGTTCAAAGTCCCTAGGTATTTTCTTACAACAAAAAATCACGAGAAGCCTTTTTGTGCGAGTTACTTTAAAATACGTGGCAATGAATGATTATACCTTACAAAATCAATGATTATACATAACATCAAGCCTGTATTCCCCGAGTAGGCAGAGGTACACATATAGTATACCAACATTTCGCCAGTTATGTTTAGGTCCCAATGTAATAAGGGGCTTTATTGCCGTCAACCGGGCACAAATAAAAAAGGAATTACCTAATGGAAAAACCCAGTAACACTTTGCCCGACCCGGGATTCGAACCCAGGACCTCGTGCTCAGCAGTCGTCCATGATTATGTTAATTGAAAAGGCACCCCATGCTTATACAGTTGTGTACACATCGTAATATTTAGATTTTTAATGCAGGATAAAGCGTTTTTAGTCTTTTAAACACATATTATTATGACTCCGATTAAAAAGTTATTTGGGCGTATTTGTAACAAATAAACTAAAGTTCTAATTAGCATGGAACATGATCAATACAACGCCACAATGTGGTAAGCAGAGGTCTAATGTTACATTGCGAAATATGAAACAACATCTAACACATATCGGATGACGTGTTAAACAATCAACATTAGTTTAGAACAGTATTATTATATAATTTGTGTTGGCGGCATACTTGTGCAGTATGATATCGAATGCGTAGTTGGCTAGTCTCCACTGAGACAGGCCGCGGTGACAGAAATTCGGTCAGGAGAACATGTTCTTTACTCGGGCTATTAACCATGCGGAAGATACCCGGACTTTTAAAAGGCTTACGTGGGGACACAGATCTAACACGCAGAGGCCCGTTGAGAACTTTAATCTGAAAGGGAATGCGACACCAGCTAGGGACACCACACAACTGCTCTATAAACGAACAGCCATGAAAAGTCCCCAGAAGTTGCGGGACTATTGAGAAAAATGCATACTAAAATGATTTGGTCTATTGTGTTAGGATGTTTCGTGTAATGGTTATTTTTAGTGTTTATACTGAATAAAAACGGCGTCTGCCTTTTGACATAAAATATGCAGTTTATTAGCAGACGGTGACTCGCCACTCACTAGATGGGCTCACTAAACAGTCGCCACTATAGGCAACAGGGAGCAACACCGATGTGAGTGACTAGGGTTGTAGAGCGGTGAGGCCCCGGTTTGGAGAACATTATTATTATGTAATCTGAAACCTTTAAATATATATTGTTGTACCTCCGTCGAACCCTGGGCGGTAAACCTCTGTACTATGTGTCAATTACCTTATGCCAATTAATGAATAAGTTGTCAGAATCACACTTCAAAGCTTAAGAGCCATTTCACATTTTTTTACAGTTTTCTGAGATTTTGGACGCAAAATTCACTATCTTAGGTAGTACTAAGGAATTTCAAAATACATGAAGAATGTAGACCAATCTTTCCCATTGTTACGAATGGAATTAGATTTTCAAAATATAACTTGATTGCTGTGTGGTGAGCTATCTCCCGCAACACGTTTTCTGAAAATCCATCGCAGAGCCATTTTCGGGCTTCAAATTCTACCATTTACACCAACAAATTTAAATGAAAAAAATACAGTAGGCATAGGACATATACTTTTGTTGTAACATACGGTGGAAAATTTTCGATTAATAACACTTTTAATTGATAAAAAAATAAAAACTTAAACCGGTTTTCACGGTTTTATATGGTAATTTTATCGCGACTTTTTGGTTTAAATAAAGGTATTTATTACTTTTAAAATTATGCCATAGTGAACTATGCTCTCTGGGAAATCTATTAATACAATGTTTTTTAATATTCCTTTATTTATTTAGATATAATACCATTTTCAATATCACTCAAAATCACAATAAATTACACTGCACAAACGTAGAACGATCAGTCGGGCCCGAGCGCCCTAAGAGGCAGGATCTGTGTCACTTTTTTCAAATTTTGAATTACGAAAATTCGTATTAAAAACCCATGTTTATACTACGACCACAACGTTTTAATTTTTTATGAATTATTTTCATCCGGGTTTGTTTATTATAAAATGTTATTAAATTCTTTTAAAATATTTTATTTCATTAATATTCAGCAACCATCAAATCAGATATATCTGATGATGTAAGTTTCTGTTCTGTAGCAGACACACTGAATTATAAGTTGCGCGAAAAATGTTGTCCCCTCAATGCGCAAAGTATTCCCAGCCAACGTTCATGCCATCCTGATTTCGGAAACTGCACAAACCTCACATCTTATCTACTTCCTACCCCCTGCTCGGGTTCGTCCTTATTTGCAATTATAAGGTCGGTAAGGGAAGGGGTGGCGCCGCTAATTACCTCCGTAACGTTTCCACTGCATTCGAAACAGTATTATAATCGATAGGTTCATATTATGCACACCACATCATCATGGGAGATTTCAACACTTACTCCGCATACCTCTCGATCCTCCAAACTCCTGCACATAGTCGATTCTGCCAGCCTACTCGTCGTACCGTTTCAAGCCACTCACCACAACGATGTAGGTGAGCACACTATTCATACCTCCAATCCTTCCCTGGTTTCCTCTCATGGCCGACTCGTCGCCGCCGGATTCTCTCACCACGACCTTATACCCTTATCGTATATCCTCAAACCTCCTAAACCTAAGCCCAAGGTACTGTACAATGTACATGCACAGCTTCGCGCGAAACAATGTTAGCAAACTGAGTTCAGATGCTTCTCTAATCGACTGGAAACCTAAGATGGAGGCTCCCGCGGTCGACGAAAAGGTAGCGTTTTTAACCGGAAAATCATCGAACTTTACGATATTCCACTTTTGCCGATCTCTAGAAGTTCTTTGGAACTCTCAGTATTGGCAAATCACGACTATTTGACCTGTCGAATTCCATTGGTTTAGACGATCTCAATTCGCATTTCTTCACTAACTCAACTTTAGACAAAAGACCAAACCTCAGACACTTGCTCACGTCGATGGTCTCTCGCGTCCCAACATTAATCCCTTGCACATATCTCAACTCACTGCGAGAAAAATCAAAAAGATCATCCTTCATCAAATCCAAAGCGTTAGACTGTGATAACATCTATCGCGGAATGATCGTTACAATAGTTGACCACCTTCTTCCAGCAATCACATACATAATATCCTGCTTCTTGGATACCGGATACTTCCCCCTCCATGTAGCGCAAAGTTTTCGTTCACCTTTTGCCTAAAATATTGAGGTCTTCTCTACCCAGTCACTTCCGACCAATCTCTATCCTTTCTTTCCTATCTAAAGTGTTCGAGGCCTATGTCCATGAGAATAAACGAAGAGTCAACCAAAATAACCTCTTGTCTCCCTTGCAGTCCGGTTGCAGGCCAGGCGATTGGCGACTTTAAGGCAGGCATAGAAGATACTAAAAATACAGCCCTAGTTGATTTTTCCAATACCTTCAATATAGTCAATCGCGATATCCTCGTCTACATCCTATCCCATCTCTTGGTGTCTCCTAAAGCGCTGGAATAGATCTCTGTTTTAATTTACTCCATCTTCTTCGTAAAATTCACCCTAATGGTTTCGACCGAAATCAGGATGTGCAACAGTAATTGCTCCTTGAAGCTGAGGGTCAAAGCTTACTTTCACACAAATACTTTTGCAGCATTATCTCCAGACTAGTTTTATATATATATACATATATGTATGTATTGCACTGGCACTGCTGCTGCTGCTGCGGAGACCCTCAAACGGCGGAAATACAATAACCTGATAGGTAATTGTATTTTTGAGCCGTTTGGGCGTTGAAACATTTGGGCCATGGGGTCCGAATACTCGCGCTTTGTTTAAAGAGTTAGCAAAGCGCTTAGTGCCACACGTGACCAAAGGGCTGGTTCATTTTTTGGCCAAAGAATTAGCATTGCCATTCAACGTGGCAATGCTGCCAGTCTTTTGGGCACGTTACCGGTTGACATCGACGGGTATGAATTTTTTGATGGTTTTTAACTTGTTATTTTTGTATATATTGTTTTTATCCTGTATTAGATTTTAGTTGTAAATAGTTATAATAGTAGACATAATTAACATCAATTTATGAATGTAAATAAATATATGTTTACTAAGAAACTTTAAATGTATGTATTGTATTGCTTTAAGTATATATATGTTTTGTTTTGTTTCATGTATGTATGTTTATTAATTTAGCGTATCGAAATACGTCATCACCATCATCATCAGCCGGTAGACGTCCACTGTTGAACAAAGGCCTCCCCCTTAGAACGCCACAATGAACGACAGCTTGCCAATTGCATCCACCGGTTGCCCGCAATTCTGACGATATCGTCAGTCCACCTGAGCCTTTCCAAAAGGCCAACCGTTAACGACCACGTCTCAGAGCCATACGTAATCTCATCGCATGCATCGATATGTGCATCTACCTAATATTTGTCTCCATATCGCTCTAAAGTCGACTGGTAAAAAGTGCCTAAGGTATTAAGTTCGCCTTTGTATATTTATTTTGAAAACTTTAAAATGTTTAAATATATTTTTTATGTATGTTCGGGCATAACTCCGTCATCTAAAGATGGATTTGCAAAATTCTTTTTTTGTTGGAAAGTAGTTTAATTCGAAATAGTCCCATTGAAATTTCATGTAGATCTGATGATGATCTTTGAAGATATAGAACTGAACTCCTTATAAAATCATAGCAGAACTGTCGTTACAAGTAATATTGCCTAAGTAATTGTTGATGACTGACCACAAACTAGGAAGAAAGAGGGGGAGGTGGTGCCTTGTCCCCCCTCCCACCACTTTAATAGTATATATCGTTTGAGGGAGCTTTTTGTAAGGATTTCAAAAACTTATCCTTAAAATGTCAACGGTGGATGAATCCTAGGCATCACTAAAAATTGTGAAATAAAAAAAATAAAAACCGCCTTAAAAAAAAAGGAACAAATAAATAATATGATGAAATTACTAATGAATTCAAAATATTTTCATAAATCTGGAATATTGGTATATTGTAATAACGATCAAGATTTTTTTGTCCGTCTCGTTTTTTGCGCTACACTGTTAGCTTTATTTTTGTGTGGGTGTGTCACGCACACATGACAATTCTACCCAAATTCGAACGTCAAAATTTTGTGAAATGGCTCTTAAGTCGCGTTTTAAAAGCGAGACCAAAAAGGCGGTATACAAAACGTAAACTAATTAAATTCATAGCGTTTAAGTGAAAGTAATTATTTCGTATAATAATAAACAGTTATAATTGCTTAAGCAATTAATATAAATGTTGGTATAAATAATGAAAAGATAAAGTAAACAAACGGCCCCCTCACCATGACCTCTTAAAGCAGGGCAGTTTACGATATGGAAGAGAGACGCTATATGCAGTATCCGGCGTCTCGCTTTAACAACGTAAACCGTCCTGCTTTAAGAGTTCATGGTAAGGGGGCAGGAGGTGTATTTCATTATTTATTTTATTTAAAACCTCCAGGGTTTTGTTCCAGGAATAATGGGGAGGCCTATGCCCAGCAGTGGGACACCGAATAGACTATATAATAAAAATAAAAAAAAAAACCTTATGCAACAACAGTTTACTTTGACATGGCATGTATAGAAGCAGAGTCAAATGAACAATCTCTCGAATATAGTGTGCAGTCAGCAACGGAATTCTTATTTTTTTATATAGAGGAAGGATCAAACTAGCAATAATCGTCTTTCGTAATAAAAAAATGGTCCCTCAATTATATCTTACTTAATATAAGACGCTACTTAATAATATCACCCGCATTACCCGCATAGATATACTCTCAAGCGAGATAAGCCGCAACCACCGAAATTCGGTCAGGACGACATTCCATAATGATGTTAGAAATGTAAGATACAATACACGACAATTTAATTTCGAGGGCAAGCTGGAGGACTTCTTGTAAATTACAAAAAGTTATCGAGAATTTAATAACAATGCCATGGCGCGGCGTGTATCGCACAGATCGTTTCAACCTCCTTTCATCTGAGTTCACTCTTATTATTCTTCCAATTCAAGGCACATTGTTAAACAAGGTAGAAACTCTTAAAATATGACTTATTACATTGTGCGTCCGTAATCAAAATAACGACCTTTGTTATATTTTTCGTTATATTAAAGTCCTTGTTCTATAACAAATTTATTTACGCACTTCTTTAATCCGTAATTTCACTTATTTTCCTTTTAAAAGAAATTTGGCGCCCAACACGGGGCTGGTATTCATAAATATTTTAATTTTGCTAAATGTTTCATAAATTATTGTTTCTTTCAGTGTTTTTATGAAACAAATTACAAATGAAAACAGCGAACTGTGAATTTGTTGGAATCCAGAGTCGTTGTACGCCTGTGATTGCGATGAAAAATAAAGCTATATTTTTTATATTCGTACCTACCGAGTACAAAATAATCAAATTAAACGACCGAAATAAAATTACGCTGCGTCAATTTCATCAATACTATTTAATTGGCGCCCAACGCGGGGCCTGCTTTTAACGAGCACAATAAAAAACAAACTACCCACAGAAATAAAAACAACTGCAACACGCCAAATGCGAGCTTGTATCAGTTCCATTGTTCCACTTATATTATGATATAGAACATTTTACGTTCATGAATATCACATAAGACAGTAAACTTGTGTACTACCCACGCTGTTCTCGCGTTGCCTCGCCTGCTTACCTGTAACAAAATAACGAGCGTTGAAATTGATATTGTAAGTTCATTACTGACGGTAACTTTCTCTGTCTAGAGCGATTCGTGATCATATTACGGGAGACTTGTTGACATTTAATTTGCATTTAACGTTACATACATAATATGATTAACTATTGTACACATCTACATAGTATACTTACGTATCCTTTATATTAAGTTTGCTTATACCATTTACGATTTTAACGATCTTTCACCGACCATCCATCCGATTACGAATCCGAGTATCAATCCTTGTACAGTGTGTGTGGGATCGCTAGTTCACGTAATTAATATCGTTGATCTTATTTATCCGACTCATGAAGTGCCAGAATAACACGGGGGATGTTGTTCTGGCACTCCACTGGACGGACACATTTCGTCCCGCGGGTATCGTAGGGGGCGATAAAGGTAAAATCCAGAAGAAGGGCAGCAGCGTCTTCTGTAACCACATCACCTATACAGCGATCCACAAGTTGCTTGCTAAGCGTGCGGATAATTTCAACCCCTCCTTTGATCGGGAGGCCTTTGTTACAATGGATTCTGGCTGATGATGATCTTAATTATAGTAAAAGATATGAAAATTTTTGACGACCTGATTAGCGCAGTGGCTAAGCGATTGGACTGCTGCGCTGAGGGTTGCTATTTCATGTTTGTGAAACGCACCCACGACACAGGAGAAATTCCTAGTGTGGGGCGACGTTTTTAAAAAAGAAAACTGTCTTTTATACACATATCATTGAGACCTTTCGGGCATGATTTATTAAATATTGTTTCTACTCCTTTAAGATAAAGAGCAAGAGATATAATAACTTCGGACTTAAGGACACTAAAATAAATAAGGGATTCGGTTTCACTATTTTGATAGGGACATCTAAAATAACAATATGATTCTACCTACACCGGGGCATTGCCCTCGTTATACAAACTTGTGAGTTAGTCTTTGTCCAGTTCGTATTTATTTTGTCTAGCCCATTAATTCACAGAAACAACCAATGGCGAGCTATTTACGCAATGTAATTCGAGCTGATTAGTCTTAGACATTTAGTGGAGGCAATTCGAGTCGGGAGTATTTTGTATACCTACCATAAATAAGATATTTCTCTTTTTAGTTCGTATTTTATGAAGGCGGTTTTTTCTATTTTCTTTTCATATACAACTGAAACCCTGCATAGTTGTGACGCCGACATAAGAACAAAAAAGCAGTTGAAAGCTCAAAAGTGAACAAAGCTTTGTGAGGAAATTTTGGAATATAATGAAAAACCTTTGTGACGTCCTTTTGTGTGGTGAAACAATCGCGGGACCTGAACAATCAGGCTTTGAGAAGGCTGTGTTGATCGATGTGGAGGTTTTTGGCAGAAGGCTTAGTTGGCTGTCGGTCTGGCTAGATTGCCCGATAAGACAATAGCAGGACCTCACTGATCTGAATGCCTGCAGTGGACCGTGAAGGGAATAAATCGATTTGCAGGGTAAGATGTACTAGCTGTTGCAGGAGCTTGGATAATTATTGCAAAATCGATGTTTACTACTAGTGTTACATAAGTAAATAAGTCGCAAATACAGACGCAACATTATTTGGGTCAACACTATGTTGACTGTGCTGATGAAAACGTTTGTAGATACAGTTCGTACAATTTTTGACGAAAAATGTTTTTCTTACGATATTCACATACTGTTTTATATATACTATGCGTGGTTTTAATTAACATTATACAGAGAAATAGGGTGAATAAAAACATTGGACTAACAACTAAAAATAAATATTGAAATCATCACTGAGGTCCTTCCGAGAATTCTAGAAACATTTGTTCCCTTTCTATTTTACATATATACCATCAAAATGATAGATAAGTTTATTGAGACGTGGACATACGCCATTTTACTAGGTCTTCTAGACGACCAGTGATCCGATTTCTGACAAATTCTGTAATCAGATTGTAACGATCAAACCGGCGTAACATTTTATCGATATTTTTTATATTTTTCTCGATAAGGGACGAATGAGCCTATTATATGATACAGCTGTTCAATAATTAAGTAGAGAAAGAAGGCAGATGTTCATTACGGGTCGCGGGAGTTAGAGGAAAACTTAAGTGTCTTCGCATATATTTCAAAAGTTAGGTCATTTCTGAGTAAATTTAAAAGAGATTTGATAACAATCATATTATAATTGGATATATTGGAGTGTTTGATCGTAGGAAATTATTGTCTCCACACAGAAGACTTTAAAGCGCACTAATGAGTAACAACATTGCCCGGTTGATGGCAATAGGCTCGCCCCTATTACGTTGGGACCTGAAAACATAACTGGCGAAATGTGGGCGTACTATTTGTGCACCTCTGCCTACCCTTCGGGCAATACAGGCGCGATGTTATGTTATGAGTCACAACAGGCACCGTCTTTCTTTCCGCAAACTCTTAGTCATAACAGGCCTCAACTTCAACGCGGTCGGTAAGAGAACAGGTTCACCAACGGCATAATATAGTCTCCTAAGCTCTAAAGACTGATCAGCAATTCCAGCTTTACCTTGCAAACAGACTGGCTTGAGGGGTAACTATGTAACTAAGAACCCGATAGTCCTATTAAACAGTATGACATATCCAAACAGTGAGGGACCAACTTATATCGGTCCTCGCTATAATGCACGACCTTTAGGATTTGGCAGAGTTCCCGATTCACTTCAAAGGCTATTGATACGCCCGACCATGTTTACTTCGCTCCGTAATATAGTGAACTTATTGGAATGCATTTCGTGATTCAGCCCATCTACAAAAGAGCTTATATTTATGTGCACGTAGTATATTGACTGGTCCGGTCAGCGTTTGAATTATTAGAAAAAACTTACGCAGCGATGAATATCACTAACCACAGATATTTGATCGCGTCTACTTGTCGGCGAGTATAATTTCAAATTTGAGTAAATTGCGAGTTTAATTTATAAAATTTTGCTTCTTGATGTTATCGTAATTCTTTCATAGCCCCTACCTACATTACTAATTATTCTTTTATTTATTGTTTTTAATCCGCTTAAAAGGGGCATGTCCATTGTCCATGCGTATACAGACAGATACTGTATATTGAACGTAAGCCAATTACAAAATAGCAGATTTTAAATATCCTTCTCGATCAAAGCTGATGAAGCTACTTCGCGCGCTATTTACTGCAGAACCAGCCAAAACATTTTTGTATACCCTAGTATATTTATATAAGGCAGCACAAATATAAAAATAGACGAGGAGATATATTGGTAGTGCTTTCTCCCTGGATATAATCTCAGGCAGTGAATACGACACCCGCGGGGACTACGAGATCCTCATATTCGCAACGCTACACCGTACGGTGTAGCGTTGCGAATATGAGGATGAGGACATTAATAGCAGTACTGCTATTAATGTAGACAGTTTTTATGACCATCCGAATGGTGGTTTCGTACGGCGCGTAATAACACGAGCCACATCAGTGAGGAGCCGAGAAACGCCGTGAGAAGGCGTCTGGCGTGGCTTAGCATGTATGTCGTACTTGCTGGCCCGTAAAAGTAGGCTCCGGGCGGAGCGGTCCGTGTTATAACGAACTTTACATTGCGCGTCTTTGCCCTAGATTAGACTAAAGTTCGTTTTCCGATAGGTTGAGAAATAAACGGTATGTAGCTACTAAAACATGTATTTTTGGTTAATTAATTTGTTGGAATATTGGACTGCCTTGTTGGTCTAGCAGTCGCTAAGCGCTGCAGCGACTGCTGAGCACGAGGTCCTGGGTTCGAATCCCGGGTCGGGCAAAGTGTTACTAGGTTTTTCCATTAGATAATTCTCAGTAGCAGCACGGAGTCTGGATTTGTGCCTGGTTGATGGCAATAAGCTCGCCCCCTATTACATTGGAACCTATAAACATAACTGGGGAAATGTGGGTGTACTATATGTGCACCTCTGCCTACCCCTTCGGGGAATACAGGCGTGATGAGACAGATGGCGCTGTGCTATCACGGTAACATAGTGCTCCGTATTTTAAATAATTTTTAAATGTTAAATACGACTAATTAAACATAAGTTTGTGTTAATTTCAAAGATTATAATCTGAACTACCTGTGAAAGTGTTATCTCGACAAAAAACAAACTATTTAACAAGTTTTTTCGCAAATAAAAACATTCACCTATAAAAACTGTGACAAAGTGCAAAAATTCCAAATTCCTTTAAATATTCTACAAGACAAGTGTTATAAAACTAAAAACATATTAAAAAACGGAATCAGAAGCAAGAAACAATCAAAAATAAGATATTCAAGCTTAAAAAGTGCAATGATAAAATGTTCTAAGTGCAAAAATGTTTGTTTACATTTTTTCAAAATGAGTCACGCTAACGAACTTTTTTAAATCCATCAGCAATAAGGTCATAAAATTCACCAACTATCTTAACGTTCAATTGGCCTAGCGTACGTACTACACTACATCTATTATTAGATTAGGGAGTTCTAGACCCAGAAACCGCAATTCTTTTTGAATGTTTATTTGCATTCCAAATTTACTTCATAACCACCTGAGAATTACAACAGCGCCACCTGAGTTGATTTAAAATAAAACAGCAGTCAAAATGAACTTCTTAGAAAATATAACGTTTCGTCGCACACGAACAACATCTGAACCAAATAATACGAGCTGTGAAATTTTATCCCAAACACTGGATTGTAGCACCAACAGTATGCCAGAAATGTCAGAGGATGAAGATAAGCAAATTGATATCCTTAAAACTGAGATTGAGAACCTTAAATCTCAATTAAAAAGCGCACACCTTGAAATAGAAGTGTTATCTATAGAAAATTGTACTTTGAAACAAAAGAACACAGATTTAATCAAGAAAAATGAAATGTATAAGAAAGGCACAAGCAGTCCTATTAAAAAGAAGATACAAACACCAAAGAAAAATAAAATTAACCATACGAAAACTAAAGAACCACAGATTTCTGAAGTCCTAAAGTCTTGTTCATCGCCTGCTGAAGACCCTATAGAAAGCTCTCAAAATAAACCGCCACGAAACAAAAATATTCAAAACAATCCACTTCCTATAATTAAACATAATATATGTATTTTAAGTAGTGAAACTTCCAATAGGTTATACACAATAAGCCAAAGGACGGATTTATGTAATAATTTTAAAATGTGTCACTATCGTATGCCAAAGTGTGGATTAAAGCAACTTTTACATAATATTGATAAGAAAGTAGAAAACTTCACACACCACGACTACTGTGTTATTTATGTTGGTGAAGAAGACTTCAGAAGAACGCATAATTATATAGAGTTAGTTACTTTCATTCGCGAAAAACTACAAACATTAACCCACACTAATTTTATAGTTTGTTTGCCATCCTTTAAATATATGGACAACAAGAATATAATGTTCAATAGTAGAGTTGATACTTTTAATAACTTAATTTACATGGATGTAGAAACTTATAAATATGCGTATATTCTAGACTCCAATCTAAATCTTCCGTATACATATGAAACTTACAGTAAACGATATGGTAGCTTAAATAATAAGGGCTTGAATATTATTATAACCGATTTGCAACACCTAATCCTGTATATAAACTCAGTAATCATGCCTTCAAATATTGTCAGTGCTCAGAAAAGTCAATGCGATTTGCAAACTGATTCACTACTGCAAAGTAATTCCCAGTTTTTTCTGTAGTAATTACTTAAATATCCTTCACCAAAATATAGCAGGACTTATGAACAAATCCGATTTACTAACCGTTAAATTAGAAGAGCTTTTTGATAACGGAATTAATATAGATGTTATCTGCATTACTGAACATTTTGTTGAGTCAGGTTATGAAAATCTTCTTTATATACCTAACTACTGTCTTGCAACTTTCTTTTCTAGAAATATTAAGAGAGGTGGAACCTGTATTTTTGTTAGAGCGGGATTACAGTATAGAACAATAACAGACATTGCGAGACATTCAGTGGAAGGTGTTATAGAATGCTGTGGTATAGAACTAATATCTCATAGCATCGTAATTATATGTGCCTTTGTTCAACAGTGGACGTCTTCCGGCTGATGATGATGAATTTGTTGGTATTATGAAGTTACACGAAAATGATTGCCCACATTAAATACGACTGCAACGCCGCTCGTTACTAACTTCAGGGCGGCCATTAGTAGTTTGTGCAGTAATTTAGTTCCAATGCGCGAACTAATCATGGCGTCCGTCACCAGGCTGTATCTCATGAACCGTAATAGTTAGACGGTTGAAATTTTCACAGGTGATGTATTTCTGTTGTCGCTATAACAAAAATTACTTAAAACAGAATAAAATAAATATTCAATGGGGCCCACATTTTTATAGATAATGCACGGAACCCTTCCTGCGCGACCGCCACGGACGTGGCCGGTTTTTTATAGTTCCGTAGTTAAACCACATTTCGATGTTCATAATAAGCCCCATGTACAATTACAGGACACTGCCCCCTAAACAAGCACCTGTTCACAATAGGTGTGGCGGACAGCCCTCTATGCAGAGGCTGCATGGAGGCAGAAGAAACGCCACATCACGTGCTCCTGGAGTGCGGCAGTGTGGCCGATCAACGGGCCCGAATCCTCCAATGTCCAGCATCACTACCGGAGGCTTGTAGCAACCTGAAAAGGCTGCTCGCTTTCTGGGATGATCTGGGATGGTTGGAATAAAAGAAAGAAAACCCTTGTCACGCACAATGGCCCGCTAAAGAGGCTAAGTGCGGAAAATGCCCAGCAATACCATACCAAGCCCCATGTAATCTGTGATACCTAAACCTATACCATAACATGGACTCATCCAACCTTAAGTACCGATATGTGTATACTGCCTTAGTAAACACATTTCGTAGGCGCAATTTATTCTCGACGTTTCTACAGTACTTGAGTAAAATTTTACAGCTCACGCTGGAATGAAAGTAGCTTGGTACTCTCAGTTTTCTTTTATAGTACAACAACAAAGGCCGGTCTGTATACTAGGAACACTCCCAGTTAATCTCGAAAGCGCTAGCAAACAGTTCTTTGATGTATTGTTTGCAAACACGCATTATTTAGTAATTTGTTATACATTCAATACCATTGTAAATAGATAAGAGATGAGGCTGTTGGATATTATGAAATAGATGAGAGTTTGATCTGTTTTATGCTTTATTTTCTTAAATCTTCCTAGCTGATCCGGGGAACTTCGTATCGCCATAATATATAAAAAAATCTATATTTCCACACCGATTAAACCTTCCCTGGACTGCCACGGATATTTCAAGACCAAAATTAGCCGAATCGGTTCAGCCATTCCGAGTTTTAAAGAGACAAACGAACAGCAAATCCTTTATATATAATAGTTAGATTTAGAACAGTTAAATAAAAAAGACATTACGTTTAAACGGAAAAACCGATTTTGATATGAACATCGCTTCACAACAACATACCTAGACAATTTAACAAAACCAAATATGTACAAAGCTTGAATCTAGCAAGGACAAGCAGCCAGAATATTCTCAATAAAATATTTCCATGTGGAGGCTTCAAAGCTAATCTAATATAACATGTTTATATTGAATAAACACTAAACTGCACTGAATTTACCTTTGAAATTCTCGACTTCAAAGGCGAATGCAGCAATCAATAGACAAATAAGCTTACTGGAATGAATGGATAGAATTCGTCAAATAGACGCTGTTATATTAAAACTTTATATCGTTGAGTTGAGGACTCAAGCTTAAGGGTTTACAAGCAAAATTAATAAGGACAGGGCTTTGGAGTTTACAAAGTAAAACGTCCCACGTCTAAATTAATGAAGGTTAAGCAGTACTTACCGAGGTAAGTAAGTGGATCGGTGACCATGCTAATTTATACGACTGCTGTGTGCTTCAAACAGCACGACCTAAATATGATCGGGAAAATACTAAGTAGAGGACGATGTTCTAGAAAGGGCAGGTCTAGAGGTTTTTTTTGTTTTCGAGGGGAAACCTTCAAAAGGCACCCGGCCCCTATGGAGTAGGGACCAGGGAGTGAGGGATTTCTACCTCACTAAAACCACCCCGATGGTCACCATTTGCACAAACAAGGGAAGTCCTGGGACGTCTAAAAAGACCAACTCCGGAACCTCCCTATATACGCCTATGTAGCACATCCCTGGGGAGACTGCTAGAGAAAGTAGAACTGATGATCATCATCTACTAAAAAAAATGCAGGTAAGCATGATTGAGTCGGCAGTCAGGATCGTCAATCAGATCAACCTATCTCTAGAGAAACAGGCGTGACTTTACGTAGGTATGTAATTAACATCAGGAGATACAATTTCAATTACCTACTATAAATCCACTCACTTGCCACTAAGGGACTTAATTCTATTAACGCAGAATTACCAATGAAGGCGGCTAGATACTAAATCCAATTACACGGTCAAAAGAGCCGGTGGAGTGCGAATCAAAGGCTTGTGTTAAACTATACATATGTACATATGTAGCACCAGGTACATGTCTCCTGTTAAATTGTGGAATTTTAGCTCAGTTTTGTGGTTGAACTGAACCGGAGCTCATGTTATAATGGAGCTGGTTTTTGCTTGCTCAAAAGTGAGAATGTTTGGCTGGTGACATTAGAGATGATTGAATGTGTTACACATCGAGTACTTATTTATTTATTTATTTTATTTATTTATTTCGGGAAAACAAACAGATACACATTATGTCTTAATAATAAATATTACAGATTCTAATGTATAAATGTGTAAATCACAACGTTATCCACATCTTAATTAGAAAAATATTTTAATTTGAAACTAGCTTAAACGAGTGAATCTTATAAGCCTGCAAAAATAAAATAAATATATTTGCTTATAATAATTAAGTTAATCTAATTTTGAGAGTAATATAGCTATAAGTTTTTGATATTTTGTATTACAATGTTTTTAAATTTATTATAAGCCAAGTTAAATAAATCAATGCCAGAAAATAACAAATTATAATTTTTAGTTATGCGACGTACAGGTGCACGAACACCAGCATTAGTGCGACACGAACAAACGGCGAAAAGTGGTCTAGCGCGCACCTCACGTCCCATTACAGTTCTTGGAACAATGTAGCTTAACTTATTGATTAAATCTGGGCAGTCGTATCTGTTACTACATAAGTCATAGAGAAACATTGTTTCTAAAAGAAGCCTTCTAGATTTTAAACTTATCAGCTCTACATTTTTCTTGCGTGAATTATTAGCAATCACATTATGGCAGCAACGATATTGTACTGCTTTGAGAAACCGACGCTGTACTTTCTCTAAAGCATCTATATACTTCTGATATAGGGGATTCCATATCAAAACAGCATATTCAAGTTGGGATCTAACCAGTGATTTGTATAAATGGATGTAGGTATCAGTGCGCTTAAAATCGGTAGTGGCTCTCATAACAAAACCGTACATGCGGTAGGCGTTGTTAATAACTTTATTAATATGCTGATCAAGATGAAGTTTGTGATCCAGTAGAACGCCAAGATCCCTTACCGTCGAGACTTTATGCAGAGCGACCTTATCTAACATGTAAATGTTGCTTATAATATTTTTATTTTTCGTAAATGTAATTGATACGCATTTTGATGTACTAAGTTGAATTTTGTTTATTGCACAATATGTAGAAAATTGATGCAGATCCTTCTGTAATGAAATACAGTCGTTACGGTTGCGAATTGTTCTATATATTTTGAGGTCATCGGCGTAAAGTAAGAACTTGGAATGCTCAAAACAGTTCCCAATGTCATTTATAAAGGTAATAAAAAGTAGAGGTCCTAAAATTGATCCCTGAGGTACGCCAGAGGTGACAATTACGGAGTTAGACTGGTGACCCTTGATTACAACCCTCTGAGACCTATTTGTCACATACGATGCAAACCAGCGAAGTAAGTCCCCACGAATGCCGTTATACGCAAGTTTGTTAAGGAGTAGCTGATGGTCTACCTTATCAAAAGCTTTCCGAAAATCTGTGTACACAGCATCTACCTGTATCTGTTGATCCATGTTATTAAACAAATAATCAGTGAAAGTTAGTAAATTGGTAACAGTAGACCTTCTTTTAACAAATCCATGTTGTTGAGTTATAATAATTTTATGAAGGTTAGGGTAGATTTCGCTGTGTACAAGTCTCTCAAAAATCTTAGACAAGGCAGACAGTATAGAAATGGGACGATAATTTTCGACATCGTGTTTAGAACCTGTCTTATATACTGGTGTTATATTTGCTCTCTTCCAAACTTCGGGGAAGGTACCTTCGATAATGCATTTGTTATATATAATGTGTAACGGTGTACATATACTATGGGCAGTTCTTTTGAGGAAGTAAGGTGGTAGTCCATCCGGGCCTGGCCCTTTGGTTATGTCTAACGACTTTAACGCCTTTAAGACTTGATCGCGACTAAACGTTACACGATTAATAATGACACATTTATCGGCATATTGTCTAGGCGGTGACCATTCATTATTATTAAATGTAGACGTTTCATAAACTGAGTGAAAAAAGGATGAAAAAAGATTACATATCATGTTAGGGTCATTAGAACTCATATTCTTATACGACACTGTGGCAGGTATACCAGCATTAGTTTTACGATTCGAAACATAGCTCCACAAATTCTTAATATTTTTTTTTATATTGTCTTCAACACTTTTAATATAATTCTTGTAATTTTTAGCACATTCAGTTAGGAATCTACGTCTGAGAAGTGAAAATTTTTCGTAATCTGACAAGTTATTGTACGTCTTCCATCGAATCCAAGCACTATTTTTATTCCTGAAGGTACGAATCAGTGATCTAGAAAACCAAACTGGAAACTTTGTCGTTTTGGTTCGAGTAGTAGGAATATGGTTTTTAATATTTTCAAATAAAATATCGTATAAAGTATTGACAGAAGTTTCTGCTGACAAACAGCTAAAAGTCTCAATCCAATTAATTTCATTTAAAACTTGATTAATTTGTTCGTAATTCCCCTTATAGTAGTTGTATTTTAGTGTTTTTGCTTGAGAAATAGTTTTAATGTCGCATTTGTATGTGATTGTGGTACAAAAAGGAGGATGATGATCGTCAATAGGCAGTAATGTACACGATGGCGTGTAAGTAATGCAGTCTGTGTTACTAATTAATAAGTCCAGGATACGACCGTTGTAGTTTCTGGTATGATTAAATTGCGATGCATTAAGTAGCGACATAAAGTTGCTCACGTGTATTCCCACCGAGGAATTACTATTACAATATAAGGCCGTGGTACCGCCGACAGAATTAGGTAACCAACTAATGTCTGGTAAATTATAATCTCCAAATAAATAAAAAATATTC
Source organism: Abrostola triplasia (assembly GCA_946251915.1). Lineage (NCBI taxonomy): Eukaryota > Metazoa > Arthropoda > Insecta > Lepidoptera > Noctuidae > Abrostola > Abrostola triplasia. The sequence goes on along the minus strand of OX276440.1, from coordinate 8,928,028 downwards.
GTATTTAGTTTATCTATTAAGCCATGTAGAAGCTGAAAGTGCTCTGAATATATTTCTTCCGAAGATTTCGGGGGTATGTACACCCCACTAATAATACAATTTTTACTATAATTTGTGCCAGGAATTTGAACAATAACATGTTCAATGGAAGAAGTAGATGGTTGGCCAATAGATACAAAAGTAGAGCGCAAATTTTTTAACACGGCAACGAGAACTCCACCGCCTTCTTTTTTTTTTTGTAGCAGTGCGGTTACGGTCGCATCTGTAAACTATGTATCGTTCATCTATAAACTCATTGTCAAGTATTTGTGGAGTGAGCCATGTTTCCGTCAGAATGATAATATCATAGCAATTAGATAGTATATTAATATGTAGGATGTTGAGCTTGGTGCGCATACCTCTGCAATTCTGATAATAAATAGTTAGATTATCCATTGATAAACGAATCAAAAGTAACTGAGTATAATTCAATAAAATTCCCCTCCAGAAGTTTGTGCAATAGATAATTTAGGTTTAGTGTTAAGTTAATAAGCGTCAAAAGTAGTGTAATATTATGTGTTAACAGATCCGACCGCATTACACTTTCAGAACAACTGCAATACTGATTACATATAACAATCTTTGAGAGTTTAGTATACAATGGTAATTTAGAATAAATAATAATGTACATAAACACACAGGCAATGCATGAAACAATTTTACATATTAAAAACTTGCAAGTATAGGAAATTAAGTAATTAATTTGAGGTGGTAGAAACAGCTCTAGGCTTAATTTTATTAATGTCTTGTAAAGATCGAATGGCCATTGCTGACTCACCATCGCACTCTCGCACAAGAATGGTAGCATGCTTGACCCAAACGTATTTGAATCTATTTTTTGTTGCTGCTTCTCTGCACGCTCGAAACAACTGTTTATTCTTAAGAGTCAGGTGTTCATTCATGTAAATAGGTTGTGACGTACCTGAGATTCCTAGTTGGTCGGTTTTCACACCCTTAGCCATACGGAATGCACTTAACAGATTATCTCGAAGAATACGAGAGCTAAGCTTTACAATAATATTTTTAGGTTTATTATTTTGCTTTTGTGCATGTGGTACACGGTGAATGGCAATTATATCTTTTTGACTCAGCGAACAATTTATAGTCGTACTAATAGTCTCCATAAGCGTAATTAAATTCTCAGCGCGCTTCTCCGGGACGTTACACAACTCAATATTACATTGTCGGGCCTGTTGTTCGAGTGCGTCAATTTTCGCCTCTAATCCCAAGATTGTGCCATTCAAAACCTCTGGGTTAATGTTTTGCTTAGTAATGGAATCTACCCGTTTCTTCAAGTTGTCTTGACAGTCAGATGTAAATTGAACATCATTTTTCAAGGAGTTAATGTCCTGTACCAAAGTGTTATGTTTGTCATTTAGTGCACTTACGTGCTGATCCAATATAACATGTTCAACTCGCAGAGAATTCAAATCGGCTGTCATTTCTGAGGTAACTTTAGTGACTGCAGCCAGATCAGTTTTAATGGTCGTTATGTTCTCAGTTAGATTTGACATAGCATCGTCGAAATAACACCGTAATTCATCAAATTTCTTGTTGATGTCTTGAGTAAGGGTATAAATTGCAACTGTTATTTCGGATTCTGGCTGTTTCCTTTTTCTTTGTGTTATATTTACTCCCGTTTCTGTAATATTCGTTAAATTGGGCGAGGAAGTAGATGTATTCGGAGAGCGTATCATGATTAAAATATATATTATCTCACCGTAGCAAATATTCAATCCGTTGATACTGGTTAAGTATTTCGCAGCGCCGCCCTCAGTAACGGTGGCTTAGCGGCATAAGGCGCTGTCACTGGTCACGGTGCACGGCGAGCCGCGCGTTCGAATCCCAGTCACTCAGTTGACTTTTTCAGTGTTTGTTCTTCAATGATTACTGTCAGAACTCACCAACAAGGAGCGGGATGCAGCTATACAGAACCAAAGATGGCGGCGGCCGTTTATGGGTATCTCCACAAGATAGTAAGAGAGGTACCGATTACACCAGCACAAAAACGAACTTTGACAAATATTTAAATTAAATTAAATTGAGCAGAATTTCGGCAAAGGTCCACTCGCAATGCTGTCCACTGTCGGTACTTGTTCTGTCTTGTGGTTTGATAGAAAGGTATTTAGGTTTATAATACACTTGTTGCGCCCCGCGGTGTTACCCGCTACGCTTTTTCGGGATATTAAGTTGCCTATGTGTTACTTCAAGGTGTCAGCTACCTCCATATGAAATTTCATCGAAATCGGTCTAGCGTGAAGAGGTAACAAACATACTATCACACTTACAAATTTTCGCCTTTAAAATATTAGTGAGATTTATTTATTAGTCCTATATTCCCCCTGAAGCCATTAATTTCTGACTTGCGTTTAAGTAATTCTTTAAACTACTGTTAAAGAATTACTTAAACGCAAGTCAGAAATTAATAAACCATGATTTGGCATACATACAATATTAATTAAAAAGAATACTCTTAATTAGGAGGAATTTTATGATCAGTTAAGCCAAGTTCAACAAAAAATTGTTAAATAAGTAAATGTAATCGCACAAAAGAATGTTTATTTTACCTAAGTACTTAATTTTAATTACTCAGGACCGTGTTCAGTAAAGGTCTACGGTATCATATTTTAAGATGTTATACTCATGCCATTAGTCCAAAATTAACACCTATTTAGGGTTTTCAACAAAACGCCTGAACAAAGGTGGGCGTGACTTCAAGTATACCTAACCCCGCCATGACACCACAATCCATATAAAACTCGCCAAGTCACACGATTCCCGGCCCGTACATACATTAGCTGATTAGAAAAAGATTTATATGGTCATTTCGCACGGGTAAGCAAGTTTCAAAATGATTTTCTGGTATCCAAAACATTAATTCAATGCAGATTTAAACCCATTTTTGAGAACTGGCAACACACAATTTTATTACGTCTCATCAAATGTTTTTTGCCGTAGAGCTGGTTAAATTTTAGAGAGATACTGAGAATTTTGGTCCAGAAATTTGCCAAAATCGCCTTTTAAAACACTCAAAGGTCAGACATATAAATCCTTATCAAATATAGGCCATAATACAAAAATATCTTACAAACAAGAGATAATACATCCTCTATAATAACTACCAGAAACTAGAACACGAATGCGACAAATGCAAGCCAAATAGGTCGTGGAGATATTCGGTAAATGCGGACACACCCGTGCTGTATTATAGGCTTTGCAGTAATGAACGTGATTGTCCGGTGCCCGACAACTGTTCGAAACAGAAGCTTGATTTGTAATTCAAACTATAACTACTTAGGGCCGGTTGTTTCAGCTACATTTGACGGACACGTGAATGTTAAAAATAGAGTTAGCAATCGTCAAACCAAAAATGGGTTTTTAATGACATACAATTTTTACGTACGTTAAAAATTAACGTTAACGGTTACAAATGCTGTGCCCACTGGTTAGCGTCAACTTATTCTTAAACAGGTTCAGAACAAAGGAATTGTTTGCATCTATCATAATTTAATAAAGAATTCAAGTTTATAAATAAGTAAATAGTCAGTAAGCTGTATTTTTAAAATCTATCGTTCATGTTTTTAAAATTCATTGACCAATATTCAGAATTAATCTTCAGGGTCATTCCATGACAATCCAGATGAAATCGCAGGACTAATTATGTCAATAATAAAAAATACATGAACCTTTTACTTGTATTCTCGTATATTCTATTCCTGTTTGGTTTCAAAAAAAGTGATAGGATAAAAGATTGGTCCGTCTTAAAAAACACGCAACCTAAAAGTGATAAATAATATTTTATTCACTTCACTTTACATACACCAAGTTGGTGCCAAAGCCAACAACTAATTCAGACAAAAACGAACCTATTTAAGAGAATGCTCTAATACGAAGTCATAGTCTTTGGCACCGACTTCAACTTGGTGTCTGTAAAGTTGTAGGTGTATATGAAATTGGATAAGATGGATTGCTTCATCGATTCACAGTGTGAAGACGACCTTGTCGCTCAAGAATTGTGCTATTTAACCAAAATAAGATATGGCATATGTTCAACAGTGGACGTTTTTCTGCTGATGTTGAAGATATGACACTGTTAAAAACTGTACTTCTAGAATGTTCTAGACGTTTGAGACCAAGACAAATAAATTTGGAGAAGGATCAAACCGCAAGCATATTACCATATTTTTTAAAGGAGTCACCCTTTGCCAAGAAGACAATCTCTTAGAAGTATGGAAATAAAACGTTCCGTATAACATCTAGACATTTAGGCTTATTGAACAAAAGATAGTGATAAATATTTGCAAATGGTGTCAAAACCATTTGGCAACAGGCTCGAAAATAGGTCGAATAGCACTATAGCGTGCGGAGCCAAATAACCTTAAAATCGGGACACCCAGTTTGAGCAATTCTATAGAACTAATAAATAGGCTGTCATCTCCGAGAACAGGCCTGATCAAAAACTTATTGGTCATGAAGTTTAAACAGCTATTATTGTTGAAAAAGGTTTTATTTAACCTAAATATTCAGTCATTTACAGTACTCAAGGTACATTTATATGTTTACGTTGAGAACTATTAACTCGCGACAACTTTGATACGATTCTAGCAGGAAGAAAAGTAAGGAGTAAGGAGAGGATAAGGCGTAGTTTTATTCAACAAGGAGAAAGTAGAAGTTGAGACGGACCTGCTGATAATAGAGAACAGTGGCGTTTGCTCCTACAAGAGCTAAGGTCTTAAATTTAAGAAGAAGATAGCACACATACGATAACCTAGAGCTTGGTTCCATCAACTATCTAGAAAAGCAATCGAAAAGGATTTGCAAGAGATCATGCTCAATTCTAAAGTAACCTTTAGGATCAGAAGTAGTAACAACTTCTATCGAATCGATTACTTCGTATTTGAATGAGACTACATGATTGGCGCAGTGACTAAGCGATTGGATTGCTATGCTAAGGGTTGCGGGTTCGATTCCCTCACGGGGCAAAAATTTGTGTAGACCACAGATGTTTGTCCCAAGTCTGGGTGTTTGTGTATGTGATATTTCATGTTTGTGAAACGCACCCACGACACAGGAGAAGTTCCTAGTGAGGGGCGATGTTTTATTTAAAAAAAATTAAAAGGTCTTTTTCATATCTTCAGTACCGCTACCATGAGTTTTCACGTAAACTCGCAAGCGACCACGTGAAAAAATATATGCTCGGAAAAGTAAATGTCCTGCGGAACCGCTAGAGGCGCTGTATAGTTTCCTATACAAATATTTCACGTGGTCACTTCGAGTGAGCTTCCGTGAGAAAACTCATGGTTGAGGCACCAAGATACTCGTATCGGTATAAAAAATACACATACCTACCAGTTAAATATCTTAGGAATTGCATCACTAAAGGATTACTCGATTCAGTATGTTTCTATAGAATATACCTACGATAACTTTGCCAAGGGTCGCGGTTTATGGGATAGCTCTAAGTTAGCTGTAAGTTTTCTAAAAAAAATAAAATAAAATAATATGGATAATAAAAGTCTGAGACATGAAAGACAATGCTTAGAGCGAATACTGTCGTTTCTATAATATATACGTATTCACAGCATTATATTACTTCTAGAGACGGCTGTAAAGGTTTATCTTATGAGCATTAGTCAGCACGTCCTCTACTGGATATTGACAATTTCTGTTGCAAATATGTAACAACCAAGGACATTTTTTGTCGATGCAATTTGGATACGCCAGAACCATAAAAGTGATTAACAATTTTCTTGTGCAATAACTTATGTCTTCTTGGATGCCAATTATGTAAGATTAACTAAACTATTATAATTATTTGTCTGGCTTGTAAACAAGACCAGGCAGTCGGCTCGTGACTGCCGCGTAACCAGCTCGTGAATAAGGGCTCCGTTCGAGCTCGAAACTAGTCGGGCATTCCCGAATACACACGTGAGTATAACCGGAATACACAGTAAATAATAAGACCAATGTTATTCTATCACGAAAGCTTTCGTAAATATCCTTTAGAAAACAACAAAAACAATTATCCGTTATTAGAAAAGTTTAACTTACTAATCCCATCAAAAATAATCCATAAAATAATCTCAAATATGCTGTAATAAACTCAATTGCTTTATAAAATAACTTTGTTTTCTCGCTGTGATATTCAAATAAATCGACTAAACGAGTTAATTTGTTCAATGTGGTTAAATAAACACTAATTGGAGTGATTTGTTGAACATTCGTATGTAATAGGCAGTATAAATACTATTTATACTTACTTAAAATATTGGTGAAATGTAGAATTTAATTACTAAGGATTAAAGTTTAGGCAATGAATCTATCCAATTTAGCCATGGATTAGTCTAACGAAGGCTCGTACTTTTAATTACCTAAAGAAAATAATATTCAAAAAACAAATTGTATAACCAAGGCTCATGGCTTTTAAATAAGTTATATTTTAGTACGTAAGGTCTTGGTGGCCTAGGTTATTCTAAGACACCACTGACTAACGGTGACGGAAAACATCGTGAGGAAACCTGGATTAAGTTATCTGAAATCAGCAACCCGCAGTGAGCTAGTGTGGTGATCAATGCTCAATCCTTCTCTATGCGAGAAGAGGCCTTTGCCCTGCAGTGGGACAGATATAGGATGTTATTATTGTTTTATATTTTAATGAAAGTAGCCCTGAATTAAAACAAAAGCTTATTTTATTCATTCCGAAATAGACCTTTACATTTTTACACGTGGACAAAACAGTAAAATTAAAATCACTTTCTGCTTTCATATTTCACGCCTGTTGTATACGCTGTTAATTAATATTATATCAACGTTAATTACCACACATGAAGTGTCTCCTAAACTCAATTAACAGGTAAATGTTATTTTAATTGGTCCTGTCATATTAATTTGTAGGTTGCCGGCTGCTATTAAACGTATATTATAATTATGTTGGTAAATCTACATAATTGTATTTCCCGATGGGGGCAGAGTGCGCAACCATGAATTGCAGATAACATAACATCACGTCTGTATTCCCTGTAGACGTAGACAGAGCTTTGTAGTAAAGTAAGTAAGTAAAAAAAAGGGGCCAAGTCAAGGACATTAACCGGCCAGAAATTCAGCGTCCATGCTGCTACTGAGAATTACCTAATGGACAACTCAATAACACTTTGCTAGAACCAGGATTTGAACTTAGAACCGCATGCTCAGCAGTCGCAGTCAGCGACCACTAGACCTACGCGTAAACAAAAAAAAAGAAAACGCCCTGAATACATAACCTTCTTCTTTTATGATAAAAAAAAAATCATAAGTATACCGAAATATTTAATGAAACTGCCTTGTTGACTCATTACAATGTTTTCTATAGATTAAAATTAAGACAGCGCTTCTATTATTCGCTTTAGAAAAGATATTTCATTTTCTTTGTTTAGATGTCGGAGAAGATAATTATAACAGTAAGCGGACACTGCCCTTTCGAATTAGCTTAATTCGCTTTAGTTGCGAAGAAAATACTCTTGCTAAGAGAAAATGTATTTTATCTTATTGTTTGGTAAGAAAAGAGCAGGAATATAACATACAACTGAACATTTTTCTATACCATAATCGGCTGATTAGGGGGCTCCCTAAACAAATGGCAAAACGGTTGACGAATAGAAATGGCATAGAAGGATTTATTTATTAGAATAGAACGGCTAACCAATTACACTATTCAACATAAACACATACAAATATTTATATAACAACAACACATACAAATATTAACAATATAAAAATATACATAATAACTCTCTCACAGAACTTCAGACATTCTGACTAGAATAATCCTCTCATACTCGCAAACACGTCATACTCTGATTTTGAGTCCAAATAGATGATAATTATAATGTTTCGACAATGTTATCGATGACATATAATATGTATATCAAACCCATTTATTTTTCATTCTATTCGTTAAACGTTTTGCCACTTGTCCAGGGGCAGCAATGCTTCAAGGATTTTTTAAATAACTAATGACGGGGTTATCCCTCCCCCTAGAAGAATGGTTCACTTTTCTATTATACATGCTATAGTAACTGTTTCTTTGTTACATCATTATCACTTAACTACTGAACAAATCGCAATGAAATTTCAAGTTAAGATAGTTAAAACTATAGGCAAGGAACATCAGGTTTTAACCCGGAAAAGGACTATTAAACTACTCAATGCGAATGAAGCCGCAGGCAGAAGCTCCTGAAGATAGTTGTAAATATTTTTCATTTCTACTTAATACTTTAGAGTTGCCGCGTTTCCTCCATAAACAAATTTACGGAAAGGTAAGCAAAATAAATAACATTTTTATCTCGCAGTGAAACAACTTCGTCCGGTATATTTCTGTATTTATTTTACTTTGAAACATGTCTGAAGCACTCATCAGCACTCGTGGTCTGAATAAAGTGGTTTCGCTGAAAATTGCACGAAACTCGGGACATGTTCGTACATACGTTAATGCAACATAATTAAATAAATTGTCATGAAATTATCGTGGCAGTTTTATTACAGCACATGTTTATTTTAAGACTAGCTGTTGCCCGCATCTATGTTCGCGAGGATTGTATGGCCGTTTGTCCCCCGGCACGGGAATTTTAGAACTATAAGCTAAAACCCCACCAGGTGTACCGATGATATTGTCAGAGTTGAGTTCAACCGGTGGATGCAATTGGCAAGTTTTCGTTTGTCATTTTGGCGTTCTAAGGCGAAGGCCTATTGTTCACCAGTGGACGTCTTCCGGCTGATGATGATAAAGCTATAGTTGTCTGATCTGTGTCGGTGCAGGCGGGCAGTGGACGAACTAGGTACCTAACCGTATAGGACAGCATCGTAGAGGAACCTGGATGTATAACGGTCTGAAATCGGCCACCTGCAATGCAAGTGGTGAACAATGCTCATCCAATCATCAACAGGCCTTTGCCATACACAGTAATAATATCGTATTCTGCAGAATCAATGCCAAATCGATTGATCTCAACAAGTAACTATATCTAACAATTTCTCAACCTGTTCGGTTCACTATCTTGAGTTCTTAACACATACAAAATGTATTTGAATCTCTACTTGTTATTAAACAACACATAACATCACGCCTGTATTTCCCGAAGGGGTAGGCAGAGGTGCACATATAGTACACCCACATTTCGCCAGTTTTAGGTCCCAATGTAATAGGGGGCGAGCCTATTGCCATCAACCGGGCACAAATCCAGACTCCGTGCTGCTACTGAGAATTACCTAATGGAAAAACCCAGTAACACTTTGCCCGACCCGGGATTCGAACCCAGGACCGCTTAGCAACCACTAGACCAACGAGGAGACTTGTTATTAATATATGATTCAAATCAAACAATAAGTCAATAAACAATGACAACAATAAAAAGTTTTAGAAGCACTTTATAATGCCCGAGGGGCAGCCATAACCACTGACACGTAAACAAATGTAGGCAAATGTTTGCTGACTACAAATGTCATTTAAGGGCCCCGATATAAGGGCATACAGGTACGATACGACCGTCGCTTCCGACCGATCGTGACAACGGATCGCTAGTGCATCCGAACGTCGTCAATATCGATATCGTTGGTTGTAACAAAAACTTAAGCAATGTTAATTAAAGTAACGATAGATCGTCACGATTTCCCTCCGATTGATCGAAACGATATATCACACAATTAGATCCTACGTGACGGTAACGTAACGTGGCTTAGTTGTTACATTTGCAGCCATCGCATCAACCCTATTGTTCTTAACAACTTACTGGCAACCAGAATTTCCAGCTTTTTCTGTATAGTTGGCAAGTCTCCCACCAGGTGGACCGACGATCATCATCAGAGTTGCGGGTAACCGGTGGATACAAATGGCAAGTTGTCGTTTATTGTGGCGTTCTAAGAGGTAAGCCTTGGTTGGTTCAACAGTGGACGTCTTCCAGCTGATAATGACCATGATACCTTTGCAATTACGTAACATTTTATATTATGATTGATATAGGTATAGAAATACAATATATGAGGTTAATTTTTCCATCGGAGTCAAGTGGAGCAAGGTAACTTGTCAAGCGTGATATTTTTTTATACTAATTAGGTTTACGCTTGCTAATAATCTCGTATCGGCCCCGTGTCGTGACCGTGAGTACTAAACAAACTGCCAACTTGACTGTATTATGTTAAAGTTTCCAGTCTATTGGTCTGGATAAACATGTCAGATAATAGTTGCAGATTTTCCAATTGAACACACATTGGTTGTCAGGACCAGCGTTAGGAATATGTTATGAGTCTCTATTTGTGATGGCAGTGTAAAATATTCAATATACAACCTCGTTTGTGAACTTTGTTGAATCAGGAATTGCGTATACAACACCACCAATCAATTGACATCCTTTTTATGAGCTGTCAAAACGCTATTCCTCCATAGATTTTGTATGGAAGTAGGTACTTGTGACGTCACTATTTTGCCGACTCAACTAACATATTATTTACTGATTTTAAAACAAATAAAAAAATAATTTTACAGTTAGATAAAAATGTATGGGGTTTTTAGAATTAATCGAATGTCGGTCACGGCGGTCTATCTCACCTGAAACTAACCAACTACGCAGATACGTGCACAAGTATGCGCGCAAACACAGGTGCACTCCCTATTCCTTCACTCTCATAGTCCGATGGGACGGTAGACCGACACGACCAATGGCTTAACGTACCTTTCGAAGCACGGAGGGGCTCGACATGTGACAACGGTCACCCATCTCAAGACTGACCGCCGCGAGCACGGCTTAACCTCGCAGATCGACTGATCTGCGCGGTAGTCACGTAGCTACCTGTTTCTTTTAACATAGTTACAAACAGTTGTTTTATTGGTATAAAGTTCATTGAGCCGTATCAAGCTGAACCCGCCTCTACGGGGTAAAAATAAAATATTTACCTCCATCGAGCCCGGAATAGACCCACGTCTTCAGTAGGCGTGTATACGACCAATTAGTAGGTTTTAGAAAGGTTGGAAAACGATGGCACGGATTTGTTTTACAAAATAAATGAGTAAGGTTTTTTTATTTCTGATAAAATAGAATATATGAATAAGAAAAGAAGACGAAAGAAAATATTTGTGAATGAGGTTATATTCATTAAGAGGAGGTGCCTCCCCCCCTTCTACCACTTTCCAAGATTAAATATATCGTGTGAGGTATCGTTTGAAAGGACTACTGGAAATTGGGCAAGACGTAATAAAATGCCTTCAAAGGTGCAAACTTTCAAATAAATAAATGTAGCGTTTTTATCGTCTTGAAAGTTTGTTGAACTCTTATGACATCGGCAAACACATGTCATGTCCATAAAGTTTCACACATCACAATAAAGGTTATAAATAGAGGTACAGGTATGGATAAATATTTTATAATTGTGAAGTCATAGTTACCGTGGAAAATAGTAGGTTTGAATTCCCATAGAGGGCATAAGATATTGTAGATATATTCAAAACAAAACATCGTGACGATATCTGGACATTACAGTCTGATATCGCCATTACAAGTAGGCGTGACAATAATACTTCTTTTAAGTTCTGACTCAAAGAAAAAGAAATTGTTCAATTGTCGAGTAAAAAACAGTTCACTGCTTTGACAATTTAATAGTCTTACTCTTATTATCGTTATATTACCAGGATTATGTACGAAACAATTATGTGACCATCTAAAAATTCCAACTCAAATTACTAGGATCGACACCGACCTATTCCATATTAAAATGCTGTACAAACCGGCTGTAGAATCGATCGGCAACCATTATGTATGCACATAAAAAACCTTAGAGCCAAGGCAAGCAACGTTGCTCAATGAATATTTCAGTACAGGAGCACACTTGATTGATGTATTCATACCACAATTGGATAACTCGATTACAGAAAATTATTTTGCATTATGCATTTTCGTTCGCTTATTAGCATGTAAGCTCTAACCCGAAGCACGGACAGCGATCGATTTTTAATTATGCTTATGGTCGGGCGAAGTGTTATTGGGTTTTTCCATTAGGTAATTCTCAGTAGCAGCACGGAGTCTGGATTTGTGCCCGGTTGATGGCAATAGGCTCGCCCCCTATTACATTGGGACCTAAAACATAACTGGCGAAATGTGGGTGTACAGTATGTGCACCTCTGCCTACCCCTTCGGAGAATACAGGCGTGATGTTATGTGCCTACAATGTTTGCTTCAAAATATCGAGAAGGGAGTTGTATCGGCATTACCTATGAACTCCTGAAGTACAACCGCCTTTACCCAAAAACATCCTATTGCTATATCGAGAAGAAACTTATTGACATTTAGTTGACCAGACTGCGGATTCCTCGACTAGTACCGTCTTCTTTGGCCTTTGCGTCTATCACAGACAATTTAAACTATGGGGAGTGAGGGTCTCCAGTAGGGACCTTTTTTGGTGACCAAATAACGGAATTCTAGAACGATAGGCCGTTCACAACCCATGCAGTACCTAGTGCGGTAAATTTCCTATTATACGTTTATATGTATAGGTAAGCTGGTATCTAATTTATATACGTACATTTTCTATTATTATCTCACTAATATTATAAAGGCGAAAGTTTGTGTGTTTGTATGTTTGTTACCTCTTCACGCTCAAACGGCTAGACCGATTTTGATGAAATTTCATATGTAGGTAGCTGACACCCTGGATTAACACATAGGCTACTTTCTATCTTGAAAAAATGCAGCGGGTAACACAGCAGGGCGCAGCTAGTAAGCAATAAAATGCTAACTAAGGGTTGAAGTGAACGCAAAAATGTTCCGGCATACGAATAATTTAATACTTGCGATATTAAATGAATTCGTATTCTGGAACGTTTTGTTCACACGGGTCGAGCCATATTTTTGGGATCCGCAAATATTTGTAGCGAGTCTGGGTGCTTATTTATTTACGTGATAACACACCGCCAATAGGTATAAATAAAATGGATTTCCTTTCGTTGTTTTTTGTAAGAACCATTACAAGGATTACACCAGTGTGGGCCAGAGTAATGGCAATAGGCTACCTATCACATGAGAAAAGACCCCGCGTTCAGCCATTTATCCTTTCCGTTTTCTTCAGTTTTGCACACTGGCATTACGCAATATTCGTATTAAATGCGCAGCGTATAAAACGTTTCAACAATGCGCGCCGTCTTGTAAACTATATGTCAAATTGTCCAATTTGGTAATTACTCCGTTTTGAAGTAATTAATGTTGCCTCACTTTTTTGCGCGTTCACAGATTCTGCTTTGTTCTGTATTCTTAGCACATGGGTTAGGTTTACAGTACGGCGAAATGCGATACATCCTTTGCCTCTTCGGGTTGTCCAGGTAAGATAGAATGCGTCATAAGGACATTCAAACATACATATAGCCACGCCTATTTCCCAGAGGGGTAGGCAGAGACCACGAAGGACATTCCTTAGGTTGTATTTACTAAATCGAACGATGAGCACACGATTGACTTAATTTAACTGTAATTTCTTAATTAAAGTTTAACGCTAATATAATTCAGGACAAAGCCTTGGACTTTAGACAACTGTCATTAATTCAAAAAAAAGCGCTCAATGTGTGTCGTGCAAGTCACCCTTAGTTTAAAAAGAGGTCGCGACCCAAGTAGTCTATACTAGCACCGTTATAATAATTCTGGTGAAACACGGTTCTAAAAAACATAACATAACATCACGCCTGTATTCCCCGAAGAGGTAGGCAGAGGTGCACATATAGTACACACATTTCGCCAGTTATGTTTTTAGGTCTCAATGTAATAGGGGGCGAGCCTATTGCTATCAACCGGGCACAGACCCAGAAGATCTGCTTTTAACATATTTCAATATTTCAGCAGAACTAAGTTTTAGTTTACCATTCCTTATACAATCATGATTCAACAGTATCTAGCTAACAGTGCCTAATAACATTGAAGGGAAAACTGGAAATAATTAGTACTTGTCCTTTTAGTACCTTGCCTGGAGGTAACCTTCCAGATTACTGAGAAAATAACTAGAGATTACACAATTATTCGTATAACGTATTGATATTGTTACACAGAATTCCCTTTGGAGCGAGGCGGAGTAAATCTAGCAATTGTTCGCGTTTCCCAGGGACGTATTATATTGTATCACTTGTGATTTCTTCGATATAGAAAGCTTGAGATTACACTTCGACACGTTATGTATGTGTACAAAGTGTATCAGAAATCCGTGGTCACAGGGTGTGGCATCATCATACAGCCCTTACAATGAACTCTTAAAGCAGGATAGTTTACGTTGTGGAAGCGAGACGTCGTATTACACTGTATGTAGTGGCGTCTCGCTTCTACATCATTGTTCTCCCCCTTAGACAGGTGGCAAATCGCTTGACAAATAGAAATCGAATAGAATTAAATGTATGGGAATGACATAATGTTTCGACTATATTATCGATGACATTATGTCACGTCAAGTCAATCTTGGCATTCACACTACATGTCAGCAAGGTATGCTGACCGGCTTATATTTATACCAAAGCAAGAACTATGTTACACAAAATATACAAGAGAGGACTACAAAATCCCTACTACTATAAAGGCGAAAGTTTGTAAGTATGGATAGATGTTTGTTACTCTTTCACGTAAATAATATAATAATAATAATAACTTTATTATCAGACACAACATCCATAGTTATAAAAAAATACAAATCGAAAAACACAAATAAAATCAAATTAAATACAATAGACAACACAAATAAAATTAATAAACAAAGAAACACTTATATCTACTTCTTATATCTGAATGACGCTCTGTGAGTTGTCATCCAATGCCACATGATAGGATTGTCAACCCTATTGGCCACAATTGCGAGCAGGCTGTTGGAGCTGTCGCGCACTCGCCTCATCAGGGACGCTATTCGTGACCGCATTATCGAATAGAAATCAAAAGTAAAAACTACTGAATGAATTTTAATGAAATTTCATATGGAGGTAGCTGACATCTTGGATTAACACATAGGCTTTTTATCCCGAAAAAATGTAGCGGGTAACACCGCGGGCGCAGCTAGTATTCCATAATAAATTTCTAAACCTAACTAAGTAATTTGAGTTCAAAATAGTTCAAATCTCTTCAAAATCTAGTTTCAAATACTTTTAAAGTTTAATGGCCAAGTATTGTTCTAGAATACAAGCTTCGAATGTTTAGGGTCCGAACTATAAATCAGACTGGAATAATTCGCAACATGACAGCAACTAGTATTATTATTTAATTAAATACAGAACAAGGGCCAACATTATTATTCTACCGCCTTCGGCTTTAAACATGAAATGTCTACGTAATATTTATATGCACAAGTCAAATACACTGTTCAGAATAATAATATGTATAATGGAATACCTTTGTTTTGTACAACAAGCGGTGAACAACAAACATCTCGAGACTACAAGCTCAGACCTCTTACCATGAACTCTTAAAATGGAACAGTTTGCGTTGTGGAAGCGAGATGCCGCATTAAAC
The DNA here is from genome assembly GCA_946251915.1 of Abrostola triplasia. Taxonomy (NCBI): domain Eukaryota; kingdom Metazoa; phylum Arthropoda; class Insecta; order Lepidoptera; family Noctuidae; genus Abrostola; species Abrostola triplasia. The sequence continues at coordinate 8,912,495 of OX276440.1, read as the reverse complement.
GGCACGTAGCGGCTTCTCGCTTGCACAACGTTAACTGTCCTGCTTTAAGAGTTCATGGTATGGGGGCTGAACGACATTTCACTGCCTCTAATTTGAGTGCCCGTAATGATGCCTTGTACGATATAAATAAGGAGATTCTGTATCTCATTGCTAAATTCAACTATTATTGTAAATTATACATATGTATAGTTATACAATTATAAATACAAAAGACACGCCTGTTTTCCAGATCACGTGAAAATGGTTAAACAGATTATTTACCGTTTGTGAATCTTTTGAAGTAGATACCTACATTACTAATTAAGTAGGTATATATTATAGATTGCGGGCAACCGGTGGATGGAATTGGCAAGCTGTCGTTCATTGTGGCGTTCTAAGGGGGAGGCCTTTGTTCAACAGTGGACGTCTTCCGGCTGATGATGATGACAGGATTTTCAAATACCCTTTGATTTTCCTTTTAACGTAAAGTTACGTAAAACTTACTAAGCTGCGTCACTGCAGATGGTAAATTAATATCAGCACATGTTAGCGATTTTGAAGCATGTTCGGCCCGATTTCAAACAAATTATAGATCTGTTCTGGTTCTATAAACTAGTTAAAACATTTAAAAATATAGGCATTCTACTGCTTGAATAAACACCGACTTTGAAAAAACAGTTTTCATTTTTAAAATGGTACCTAACTTATTTTAAATATCAATTCGTGATATTTAGGATATTAAGATTAGATATAAAGGTGTATTTAAACACATTAAAACAGGTAGCCTATCAGACATAATCCAGTATTGTACTCGCAGTCTTGACGAACAGAGTAGGTACCATTAGTTTGCAGCATCTAGACTAGACCACAACAGTTAGACACACTTTTCCCAAGTTTCACATTAAAACTTGCCAGCATACTAAGTCATACAAAGTTCTTACAAGAAGTCCTTAACAAGCGCTTTTGATGGCAAACTATAAGCTCTGTCAAATTCAGAACCTAAAACGAAGACTTACAACAAAGTTTGTAGTTTCACGGAGAATATAGAAAGTTGATTTACCTATAGGAAATCTTATAAAAGTTCTGGCTCAAGGAAATATAAAATGCAATGGTGTTATATTCTAGATCGGTTTGCTTTTCAAACACGATGCAAACAATTTGCTGCCGCAATACCTTGTTAAATCAAAGACATTTTTATGATTTAAAAATTTGTTTCTACAATGTACATTAATGAATACCACTGTCATGATGACCTCATTACCTAAACTGTTGACGCAACATGTTTAATATTCAACATATAGTAGAAAAATCGACTACTATTAGATTTAAGAAACACGTTGAAAAACTGGAGTTTCAGTAAATTTAGTTCATCATTATCAGCTGGAAGACATCCACTGTTGAACAAAGGCCTTCCCCTTAGAACGTCACAATCAACGACAACTCGCCATTAGCATCCACCGGTAAATTTGGTTGCTTAGGTCCAACCTGTTGATTTTGTAAATAAATGAAATACAAAAACACGATTCTACCATATTGACATGACATATAAGAGCTATAATAATAATTAGAGAAGATGCAGTCAAGTTCAGAATTAAAAATAAAAGTGTAAAACTAGACTGAAATTAAATTGTATGTAGGAGTAAAAATGGGACATGAACTAAAGCGAAATGTAATGAAACAAATGAACACCCACGTCAGGCCACCCTTTAGTAAAATACTGCACTAGGTATTATTATGATTAAATTATTTCGTAGAACAGTAAAAGGTAATGTGAATTCTAAAAAATATTTGCCATACATCGTAACTGTCTTTAATATTAATGGATTGGCCCACGAACCACGAATGCTGACGTCATACCCTTTCTACATTCACACAGCGGAATTATATTACCATTACTTGAGGTTATAAATGATCCTTAGTTTTGCAAATCTTATCACACGTACTAAGAAATATATTACTGTTCCAAGTTGGCTTTACTGTGTGAGAAAGTATATTCGAATGACATAGATGCTTATATAAACATTAGACTCTCATCATCGCCCATGACGTCATTATTTCAGGATATATCTAAAAGATACTAGCTGACCCGGCGAACGTAATACGCTTTAAACCTTCCTGATCTTCCACGAATATTTCAAGACTAAAATTACCTAAATCGGTCCAGCCGTTCTCGAGATTTAGCAAGACTAACGAACAGCAATTAATTATTATATATAAGAAAGATAATAATATGATCTCACTAAAAACAAAAGCTTACTCAAATAGAAACCGTCTAAATCGTTTAATCGCAAAGTACCTAAAATTCCTTTTCTTTTAAATGAAGGGCTCTTAAAGGCACTTAATTCAGTATCAAGTGACATCTCAAGACTCACAACATCCAAGCATTCTTCAGAAGTAAACCATTAAGGGAACAAAAAATAATTCTAAAAACAGATCACAGAACTCATCGCATACACTCCATTATCCTCTTCATAATGGAGACACATAATTAGTTCATCCGCATTGTAGAAAGAAATTGTCTGTAACCGTAATAAAGGACAAAAGGTGTGCTACAAAGGAAAACAAAGGTTTGGCGAGACGTCAAACAAACGTGGTATTACATAGCGAACGTGTTCCCGACACCGCTGCGATATATTCATTATTTGGGACCTCAGAATAAATATACACATCTCATTTACCAACTGTATCTGCTTCTATTTTATGACTCTTGTTATCCGTCAATCTTATCCAGCTTACCGACGAACTTCTCTATTTTAACAATCTTTTGGTATTCCAACAACCTGAGCCTTTACCATGAATTTTTAAAGCAGGACCATCTTCGTGGTGGTTGCGAAACGACACTGCACGTAGCGGCGTCTCTTTTCTACAACGGAAAATGTCCTGCTTTAAGAGTTCATGGTATATCTGTTCTTTTTAATAAACTGCTCAAAATCAGAGCATATTTTTGGATTTTAATCTACGTTTTTCGAGTGGAGGCAAAAGTGAGCCTGAACACGGCTCCGAGCCAGATTAATGTCGGCTTTCGGTGCAATTTAAAAGACGCAGGCGGCGAGGCATGATGCACTAACTTTAATCTCGAATTTGCTGTAGTCCCAGATTTGCAGTACCCACTCAATCATTACGAAATCTGAGGGGAATTCTCGTACTGTAACATGTTTATTCTATACTTTGGATCCTGTCGCATGTCCTGAATTTAACATTAAACATTTTCGCTATGTAATAAATAAAGGCCTTTGAGACTCTTTAATGTCATAATACGTTCTTAGAAATTCTAATTTACTACTGGCAAAGGAATTCTGCCTGATAAATGACATTAGCTAGCTCCCTACATAATTTGAGGTTAATGCTGTCTCTGGCTGAATATGATGGGCAACAGTACCCCTGTGTCTTCAATTTCGAGAGAAACAAGCTTGACAAATACTCCACCGTACTCTCTCGATACTAGTATAGTGCAGGACACAATCAATATTTTATCGACTCAACACATTCCGTTGCGCCGACGGCGATATAAAACTTGTTATTAGTTATGGGACATTAATGTTCTCCATTTTCAATTACGCAAATAAATCTACGTAATGATTATTACTTCGGGGCACGCAAACAGAAACGTTTAAGTCAATGTTGTCACAACCAAAATACTATTGCCTCTCAGAAACCCCTACAGGCGTACCATTAAATACCTAAAATGAGGCTTTTGGTCGGAATTCAGTAGAATAATTATTTACTCTCCTTGAACATATATGTAAGTCAATAATGGAATGTATAACTGAGAGCTATAAACAGAATATAGCTGAATAACGTTAGGGAAGAAACGTGATGAGATTTTGACTTAATGGTCTGGAATAGTCCACACAGTTAAGTGTTCGATCAATGATAATTTCCTTTATGTTTGCGAAGATGCTTTTGCCTAGCTATTGATAGTAACAGCCCATAGGTATACAATAAAAATATGAAGCGTACCAGGAAAGCTCCTTGAGGATAAGAAAGAAGGAAAAATTATCGTTCCTCTTCCTTGAAAAAATATTTAACCTCTACATTAGTTTTTGTTTAATGCTGATTGATGATTCCAATACATCACCATTTAATTATCCCATAGATCTTTAATATGTTAGTTGTATTCTCCAAAAAGATTGACAATGCTGTTGAAAATACAAATACAGTTTGTGTAAGTCCCTTTAAAATACGTCGTATCTATTAAATTCCTAATCCCGTCCTCCCACTAAGAACTCGACAGACCAAGACACAATTTTACTTGACCTAGAATTCCTAAGCCCTTAAGCTTGACAGTCGGGTTCTGCGACGAACCTAACAATACGAAAAGCTCAATACAGGTACGAACACATATTTTATTGATTAACTATACAGCTTACGTTGCCTGGCCTTGTACCAATCTAATAGGTTGTTCTAAGTCAATTTACGATAGCATCCGACTTCAATTACCCATTTGATTGTCGCGTATGAACAATAACTTCGTTATTGAAACTGAAATAGACTTTTAATACGAAATGCTCACTTCGTTACGTCATCGCAGTGAGTGCATTGAAAACCTTTAATGGTATTCAGAAATTTTCAATTTCCTGACAATGCCAGGTTTTAAATCACATGTCAGTAAATTCTGGCACAAATATCCAGTTGCAAAAAGTATCTGAAACTAAACTTGACAGAAGCCATGTCCAGCACTGGACTGCAACTGGCTGGCGATGATGATAGTTAACCATCTATGTGCCTATTGTAAGAAAAAAAAATTAAACTTCAAAATAACGAAGCTACAATTCGATTACAAAAACGTTCATTTGATTTCCATAATAACTTTGTCAAACAACTTTATAAGTTCTTCTTTAAACCGAAAAATAAAAGGAACTGAAGCGATAAAACATGAACCCAGTGTAACTCAACAACAATTTCCAAGACGTGAATATTAAACTTTGCGTCCAACGAAGACATTTCAGGGAAAAGAATTTCACAATATCTTCGACCCTGCGTGTACCGAATTACGTAAGGCCCGTACCCTATCCATTTTCACGACACCGATGCAGACAAAACGATTGGAACGTGATTAGAATGTTCTAGAATGCATTCATGGCATGTTGCTTTCTGGAAGTTCTCATTATGGTTGAACATGAAAATATTGACAACAGGAAGAGCCCCGCGGCATAACACGCGTAAAATTTTGAATGAGTGATAGCTGGTATCGTTATAAATTATAACCTATGTGGTATTCTGTCGTATAAGCTATATTTGTCTAAGTTTTTATTAAAATCCATCCAGTGAAACTAGTACAATAAAAACTAAGCAAATTTTGAGCAGGCCGCGAGTAAATATGACCAAAACTACGCCTTATGAATTGCACAAGCACGAGGCAATAAAACGTCAAATTTAATATCAAATTATAGCTAATATTGTTCTTATATAAACTATTTAAACAGTAATCTACTAACCTTAAGTTTCATAAATATAAGAAATATTATACTGGTGTAAACGTATAAAATTTTATCCTTACTTTTTGCAAACAATAAGTTCTCGATCGATATTTTCAATTTCTGTTAAGTGTTACTTCCGTAGCAATGGAGCGAGGGACGACGGTTATGTTAACAAAGTCAATCCAAAGGCCTAATATCTAAGATTAGGTCAGTTAAGATACTGTAGAAAATACTAGACGAGTGTTTACCTAAAAAATGTTATATTTTGTTCGGTACCTCAAAAAGCACGTTTACCTATACTGTGTCTGATCTGTCTCCTGTATCGGTCTGCAGTCCTATGAGACTTCAAGTGTGAAGGATAGGGTACCTCTGCGTTTACGTGCATACTACATCTCCTGGTACCGGCTGTCGTGCAGTCAGGAAGACAATATGAGAAAATGTATGAAATATGTTCCCAAAAAATATAGATAGAAGTGTGAATGTAGCTTAATGTCGCAATTAACAACTGTGTGCTGTAATAAGGGGAAAGCTTAGTCACTTATCGAGCGTAATTCAATAATTATTGTTTTCCAAATCAGACAGAAATGCTTGAGAACTCCAAATAACCCTTCTAAGCAATCATGTGCTAAGAATCAGTTCCTATAGCCTATAAACCTAGATAGGAGTAATAAAGTCGTCTTCACAGCTCATAAAGAACACAAGTATTAAAAAGATCGTAAAGTATAGGACTGAGATCCTATTAATTCCTGATAGAAAAGGTAAAGATATCGTCTTTATAGCGTCTTGTACAACACTACTCCACAAAGTTGGTGTACCATGGCAACCATTGTCAAACATGAGACCGCGAAGTACGCCAAGAATTTCTAAGTTTTCAGTAGCAATTTAGAGGTTTTAAAATGAACTCGATAGATGGCTATAGGATCGCTTTATACTATTCGCAATTACACATAGCATACACTCGTAGCCGTAGCCTTAATTAATATAGGTACCGCACAGATCCGCCGATCTGCGAGGTTAAGCAGTGCTTGCTGCGTTTAGATTTGTGATGGGAGACCATGTTTCGCCCATCGTGATCGCCCCTACCGCTACAAAGCCCCACTAAGTTAGTCTCAGAATATTATTACACACACTACCTATTGATTCCAGGAATGCTTAAACGTAATTAAAGTATTAATGAAAAGAAGGATAGGACCACATCCCAATCAAATCTATACTGTGATGACTTATAATTATCGCTCAATATTGCTTAACATAACAAATTGATAATAATGGTTCAATTGAGCGTCACATTACAACACATTACTTAAATATATTTGTTAATCTGTCTTATCTAATTGAAGTTCATTGTTCCATTATCTGGCCCTCCAATGAAGAGCTTTACCTCTATACCTGTAATATTGAGTGAGTGCGCGGCAAAAGGGGTCAAGTATCGACGCTCTTTCCTGCGCAGTACGGTAATTAAATGGAGTATCTTTCAAAGCAACAGGGTAGTGAGGCTTCTACTTGAAAAATATGAAAAGAACATTAAAGCATGACCTGGATTTACGCAGACATGTATATTTTCTAACGAGCAAAAAGAGCCGACATGGGTATATTAACCTTTTTAGCGCCAGTCTTCTATAGAAGACAAGCGTTACCGTGCCGATCACGCCACGATTGTATTAGAAGACAATATCTAATCGTAACATTTATTGCTATTATTGCATTACAAAACACAAATTTTAAATTTTATTTGATATTGTCTCCTGGTAGAGTTATAGCGTGGGGGGGCGGATGCGTTGTCTTCTATACGTGGCCTTCGTAGGGTTAATACATCGGGCGCACCCTGCGCTACCTCGCTACCATCATTGTTGACCAATCTCTACACCATGGCCTGACCTATTTACATGACACGTATAAGGAGGTTATCTATAGCTTTATCAATACTCATCCGCTTCGACCTTCTCGATTGAACTATTAAGCCGTTTCTAATATACCTTTTTTGACAACCTTCGAAAAGATATGCACTATGGTATCTTGTCTTAAGCCATTTATTTATTTATCAAATTACATGCACAAGTGGTGGATGCAATTGGCTGTCGTTCGATGCTGACATGTATTTCAAGATAACTACTTGTTAAGTCTATGGACATCCCTATTCTTTGACATGTAAACGACAGTGACAGGTATAATTTAATCAATTGTTCAGCACTGACAATTTTTATAAGTAAGGTGGACTATGTCTTAAGGCTATTTCTTGAGACAGAATATTATATATCAACGCTCAGAATATATCTCTTGCTCAATACTTCGGGTTTCCGTTGACAAATGACAATCCAACAAACAGCATTGCTACACCAATAAGATCATTAGAATGGACTAGTGATTATGTAAACAAAAAGGCGGTATCAGAAAATAAATACCGAGAGTAACGGTACTCAATGAATCGTGAAAACCAATAACGAGACGTCAATTCACTCGGCTGTTAAGTAAGGAGCCAGAGATAAGGCGACCTGACAACTGAGGGTAGCACAGATAACACAGAAGCTGAATACTATCAGAATAGTGGCTCGTGATCATAAAATCCCTACTTCCCTACTAATATTATAAACGCGAAAGTTTGTATGTATGGATGGATGGTTTGTATGTTTGTTACTCTTTCACGTAAAAACTACTGAATGGATTTTAATGAAATTTCATATGGAGATAGCTGACACCCTGGATTAACATATAGGCTACTTTTTATCCCGAAAAAATGTAGCGGGTAACACAGCGGGCGCAGCTGTGCTCAATAGTGTTCCAAATCAAATTCCTTAGAATATCAAAAAAATGCAAAAATGCCGATGCCATCTAGTTTTAAAAAATTACGTATGAAAGTGTTTTTTTGAAACATTTTTGCAAAAATAAAGTCATTTATCCTTTACGTCCGGCGCACCCTGGACGGTCAAACTCGCTACCATCCCTGTTGAATGACCAGTCTCTACACTACGGCATGACCATTCCATGTGGCTATTGCCTCATACGAACAAGAAGAGGAACTAAACTGAATAAAATATTTAATACACTTTTAGATTATGGTTTTCAGAGCAGTGTCTCTTCGTGTCTTCTACGTTACGTAAAATGTGCATACATATTATATGCTACCTAAAGAGTAGGACACCTCAGCCTATCCCTTTGTGGACTGCAGTGTACGTCAGGAAAAAACCCGACCCAAGTCACCAATACTTAGTTAAACATGAGATAGTAATTCATTATGGAGCATCGTACAAAACGGACCTTTTCTACTTCCCTTTGTGTGGTAAACGTCTAAAAAGGTTTCGGTGTATCTAATCGGACTTAAGCGTTGTGCTTGAAGTGAGTGCGTCAAACCACATTTGGGACAGACTCAAGCCTCCACATTCCTTGTCCCCTTTTTATGTCCCATTATGTATTTGGGTTTGATGTTCTGGGATTTAGATGTGTTAGTAAAGCGGTATAGATTTAATATATTTCGTATCGATTCTGTTTCTAAATATATACATACGTGTTTCTCTGAGCGATAAGCAGAGACCGCTGATTTCCATTTTCTACGATCCCTACAAACTATTTCGCCTCATTTTTCGCGTCGGTTAAGAGTACTCCTAACGTGCAGAATCATCTTCAATTATCACTACACAAAATACTTTTTTCTGAAAATCTTTTAGGGACTCATTACGCCTGTGTTCGCTGAAGGTGCTAGCAGAGGCGTCTTATCGCCCACATTAGCTATTCTATTATTTCTTGGACTTAATTAATTTTTAATTTTGGTGCAATGTACGAGTAATTCATTTGGCGATACATTGATTAACAATAAACTATGCTATATGTTAATGTTCTGTAGAGAAGAGGTATAATATGACGTTTTCATATTGATATTTAGGTGTATTTGAACCCGCAATTATATTATAATAAATAATGCATTTGATTCCGGTCAGGCTTCTTCTTCTTATGGCATAGTTTATGAGCAACCTGGTGTCAGAGTTTAAACAGCCTGTGACTTGACAAGGCTTTATATACCGAAAATCTCTGAATTCCGGTCAGTAAACTTCTGGGTCATGATAAGACTTAATACGATATAAAATTTTCTGGTCCACGGCGATAAACAGTATAAAGTGCATTACAATACTATAATAAAATTTAAATAATGTTGGCGACTAGCCTCGACTTATGCAGTAGTTTGATAGATGATAAGGTTGACTGGTAGAGAATGCTTTAGGCAATTAGTCCGTCAAGTAGAGTTTTGTTACATGAAGTTTAAATAAAAAAATTGATACCAATAATAAACATAACATAACATAACATCACGCCTGTATTCCCCGAAGGGGTAGGCAGAGGTGCACATTTAGTACACCCACATTTCGCCAGTTATGTTTTAGGTCCCAATGTAATAAATAGGGGGCGAGCCTATTGCCATCAACCGGGCACAAATCCAGACTCCGTGCTGCTACTAAGAATTACCTAATGGAAAAACCCAGTAACACTTTGCCCGACCCAGGATTCGAACCCAGGACCTCGTGCTCGGCAGTCGCGCTTAGCCACCACTAGACCAACGAGGCAGTCAAAATACTAATAATATAAAAAGTAAAAAGAGATAGATCATGTTACGTTTTATTCAACAACGACACAACATTGTAATGTCACACTAGATGACTGACATGCAGAAAAAGGACAACAAGACCTTATAAAAGGGAGTAAAAAGAGATAAGCAGAGTTCAGGTTAGCTTGGCCTAGTTTGAACATGCCACTTTAAAAATGTTTTATAACTTATCTACCTCTATTTACTTATCATTGGTACACATATCATATATATTCAGTCAGTTCCAACTGATGGACTATGAATCAATGCTTTACGTGTCCTTAGTGCATTTCTACATCTAGCATCCACGGCATCAAGCCGTACTATATGTTAATACTACCTATATATCTAGGTATGTACCTATGTATGTGTACACGAACGAACTTGAAATTACATGAGTGCATTATCCAAGTCTTTGCATATACACCGTCTCATTAATTTCGGGATAAAGCCGCTGTCGAGAATTAATCCTCTGGAAATGCGAATAGAACTTTGTCTGTTTGCTCCCTTACGACTAAACCGTTCGTCATGAGTCTATGGAGATAGCTTGAATTTTTCAGCGACATAAAATCATCATCATCGTTACCCTGTACGTCGTTGTATGTTACAGACGATCTATGACTCTTAAGGGTTGGACCACATCTGGACACACCGAGACAGAAAGCATAATGCGATAGCACGCGATCGCCTCGAGGATTCTGCCGCGTGCTATCGTTCTGTCTCGGTTTAGCAAATGGCAGTTCTAAGCGACAGAAAGAGAAAAGGCGACGGAAAAAGGCGATTCCGTACTGCCAGATGTGGTCCAACCCTAAAGCAGGCCAGTTTACATTGTGAAAGCGAGCCGCCGCATTATACTGCACGTAGCGACGTCTCGCTTCTACCACGTAAACTTTCCTGTTTTAAGAGTTTGTGGTAAGTTGGCAGAAGAGATGTCTCTCAGACATTACCATGGGGCTGGTGGCTGTACAGGCCGATGCGAGAGCAGCACAATTTGTCACAGGCCTGACAAGAGAAGCTTGTGGTGGCTGTTGGTACTCCGTCTTGTATTCTCTGTCTCCGCGACATACCAACACAAAAGAATATAGACTTCCTATTGCTACGATATGATTGTTTATTTTTATGTTTCTCTTGTACGTGTCTCTTTTTTAAGTAGCAATAAATGTTTTTTTTTTTTTATAGACTATTTTTTTTTTTATCAATTTAAAATGTAAGCCTAGCATGCAAAACAAAAAAGATATAAAAAGTCAAATATAGACTATTATTAAAACACGTCGAAGAGACAGGGTAACTTAAGTGATATGTCAAACATAATAAATAGCTATAGGTTTTTATTTTTTTTTCGAACTTGTCTCTCACATTTAGCTCTGAAGGAGCTCTGACTGCTTAACCGGTCGTTTGGCGAGACCTAATAAAAGGCCTCCAGCCAGGAATATGTTGGCCACACTAATGAAAGGGACTAAATTATAAAGCAGAAAAGTGTGTAATTCTCAGATTATAGTAGCGCTTGTATTATAAATAAGACAGGAAATCGTCCCGCCTATAAAATGTAGTTTCCATTTTACAACGGAAATCGTGATAAGAGGTATTTGTGTAACAAAATGTTTGTAGGTTAGAAATATAACATAACATCAGCCTGACCTATTGTATAGTACACCTATATCTCGCCAGTTTTAGTTTATGTTCCAATGTAATAGGGTGCGAGCCTATCGCCATCAACCGGTTACAAATTCAGACGCCGTGCTGCTACTGAGAATTACCTAATAAAAAGACAATTAACCCTTTCCCCGAATCGGTATTCGAACCCAGTTTGCGTTTAGTGACCACCAGGCCAAAGAGGCAGTCTTAATTTGTAGTTAAAACAGACAATAGTTTTATTGGACATTGTTGTACATCACAAAACCCACCCTGAACCTTTTTTATTAATAAATAAATGCATTAGATACCTTCCATAAGTGATTACTTGTGTACTTTCCACGCCTACATTCCCAGAAAGGTTCCCCGAGTCTTGAGGTATTATCAACAGTTTTGGTCAAATACGACTTTTGAATACCGCCTAATCGATATCTTTATTTATACATGGAAAAGCAACACACCTACCCCTAACCTAATGATAGTGAGTTCCATTTGCGTGAATCGAATTGTCAATAATTAAGTACCTTAGTAATGGTAACCATCAGATGTTAACATCTGTCTACCTGTGACAACCAATCGTGAAGGGTAGGAAACGTTGGAAAAGTAACTTAAAGTTTGGATGGATTTAAATGAAATTGCGCGCACTGAGAATTGCCTTATATAAAATTTATAGACCTAATTTTTGTTATTTCGATTGAAGTCTCGAAATTACGACGAAATCCGTAAACAATTACCTAATATTATCTTATGTAAAAAAATGGATTGCTGTTCGTTAGTCTCGCTAAAACTCGAGAATAGCTGGACCGATTTGGCTAATTTAAACACTCGTGGAAGTCCACGGAAGGTTTAAATGGCAGTACGAAGTCTGCCGGGTCAGCTAGTCTACTATAGGTACATATGTATATACCAGTTATACTCACGTCGATATTCGGGAATGTCCGACTAGTTTCAGCCTCTAACGGAGCCCTTATTCATAAGTAGGTGACGCGGCGGCGTCGCGAGCCGATCTGGTCGGGCATTCCCGAATATCGACGTGAGTATAACCGGTATAATATAGTATATAATATGGATAACACTCACGAAAGTTATTAAAGCTTAATTTCAATGTCTTATCCGCGCAACTGTTAAAATCTTAGTAAGAAGTAATTTGTTTCCTTCTTTAACACTCCCCTCCCACCTCCCGGTCTATCTATTGTATCTAAGAAAATAATAGCAATAAACAACTAGTTTATTCCGCGACTTGCATTATATGGGGTAATAGCTTTATCTTGTATAAAGTTTCAATGCAAGTAGGTACTTCACGGAGCTTTATTGCTTCGCCGCGGGCAAAGTTCTTCTTATATTATTTAATAGCCTAATTAAAACGCAATAACTAAAGAAAAGGACTTTAATTATACCAGTGAGGTCTCCGAAGACTTATTATTTATGCACCATGAACAGATTTATGAGAAACTAGCGGTTGCTTGCGGTTTTACTCGCTTGCCACGGGAACGATTTATGTTCCTAAATAAATGAAGTATTAGAATAGAATAGAATAGAGTCTGTTCTTGTTCTGGTTATGTGAGCTTTTAAGCGTCCAAAACTAGTCAGCTGTTAAAGCGTGATCACACTATATGTATATACATATAATATTATAAAGGCGAAAGTCTGTGAGTGTGTTTCTATGTTTGTTACCTCTTCACGCTTAAACGGCTAGGCCGATTTTGATGAAATTTCATATGGAGGTAGCTGACACCCTGGATTAACACAGGCTACTTTTCATCCCGAAAAAATGTAGCGGGTAACACCGCGGGGCGCAGCTAGTTTAATTATAAATATTATACGTTTCGTTCATGCATTTACATTGTACACATCGATTGGTTGTAATAACAAACATGTCTCGATTTGATACTATTGGTGCTAGATAGAGTGCATGAGGAAATCCTCGTGCACTCTATCTAGCACCAATAGTAGTGCAATGTCAGTGGTGGCAAAGTCAACTACACATTGGCACTAATACCCCAGTGGTATAACCGTTGGACTGCCTAGTTTAAAGTCGCAAGTTCAAACCCCGGCACACACCAACGTCTTCAGGAATTTCTGTGCGTATTATAAATTAGTTATCAGCTGCTAAAACGGTCAAGAAAAAAGTGAGTGAACCGACACACCTGAGAGATTTTTAACGGTGTGTAAAGCCATGTCAGGGGCTTACACCTACAGGCGGTTTTAACTCTGAGATCAGGTTGTTCATCAACCATACGTTAAGAAGAAGAACGTTAATGGTGCGGTTTAGGCACCCATGATTTCATTCACCAGGTCGGACTCTCTTAAACCCCTACAGTCGTAAATGTACAATTGCATATTCAAGCGCTTAGTTAAGGTACTTATACACGTACAGTGAGGACAATGCAGTCCGGGTGCGCCTGTTGTGCAACACACAATTATTAAATTATGCTCACCGCTAACTAAGTAGTTGATAAATAAAACCAATGTGTGGTCGAACTCTGCCAATTTAAAATATAAGCCTGTATCTGCTTCACAGTACTGGCAAGCTTATTAATTTAAGAAAAAATTAGAAACTAATCGTGACTGTACTATTTGATCGTATCATTTTGTTTCATATTATTACTTTATAAACGCGAAACTGACTGCATCCCTTTGTCTGATTGTTTCATTTAACATAGTTACTAAGCTGATTTCGATAGAATTAACAACAGATTCTGAATAAGATAAGTGTAGGCCATTCTTAACCAGGAAAACAGCAAATTCTACACATTGAAAAAAGAAAGGAAGAGTATTATTTACTATATATTCCGGTTATACTCACGGGTGTATTATTATATTATAGTAAAATAGAAAGGAAGAGTGTTTACGTCTCTATGTTCAGTTAGAAGTCTAACTACCAGTCGTACTAAGGGGTATAATTTAAATACAGAGTTGTGACTGCTCCATGTAATTACTAGTATCAAGCTGCACCCTGCAGGATTGAAGCTGACCTCAACATAAGCAAGAAAGTAAAGTAGATGAGGAAATATTTTCTATTTACCACACAAGCTCTCACCTTCTCGGTGACAGCGAGACCGGCGTACTCTTCGGGTGCAAGGCAGTCTCCTTTCAGCCAGCTCGCGAGCCGACCAAGCTCGCCGAGCATGTTCGACGGAGTTAAAGAACTGAGCGCCATATTTTTTACACCAAAAAGTTTTGTAACTATATTTCATCCGATATTTATTATTAAAAAATCACGTAACAATAACCTACCAGTGCGCTTTAATTTGGAAAGCGTCTTGATTCAAGTCAATTTCACATATTTTATTTAGCCCGAAAATTTTCCGCGAAAAAACTTTTATTTTTAACCGAAAACAGGATAGAAGTTGTCCACTTCCATTTTTTTCAACGAGCACAAGGAATGTTAAACTTTTCCAATTACACGCCGCGATAGTAGCCGTTAGGATATTTGGATTTTGGAGTACTTTATTTTCCCGCTTCGCCGAAAACCCGTCTACCCTCCGCCACGGCGCGAAGTCAACTGACAGTAATCGGGAATCACAGTTATTTATCGTCAAAATATTCGCATTTGCAACCTTGTGCTGCCCGATTCAAACCAAATCGTCCTCTATTGTGGGAGACTAGGGTGTATTTTGTAATGCCATTGGGCGGGGAACAAATTTTCGGAGCATGCGCGTGGAAAAGAGACAACACAAGGAATTATCCGGCCAAAGGAAAAAGATAGTGCGATTTCCGCAATTTATGTTCCATTTCCGAATTTTCAGCACATGTTGTTATGAACTATGATTAAAGACGCAACAGACTGCAATTCGTGACTTTTCCTGTATTAACCCTTTAGATACCTATGCTCAAAGGTCAACAAAACATCTGACTGCCTGTAGCTTCAATATTAGTCTCTAACTAGTTATTAGTTGACATGAAATATTGTCAGCCAGTCATTTTATTACTAATAACAATTTAAGTAATGAACTTCAAGGGTGTCTGGTGAGGGGTTACCATGATGTTAAGTGCCTGTCAATTAATGAGGTGATTTTAAATAGCAATTTCTGAAGGAAATATCAAAAAATCACTTTGATTGTCCATCATTTTTTCTTGTGATGGGAGCTTGTGCTGAAAACCTTTCAGCTTTTATAAAATACCAAAGATTCACAGGCTCTCGCTTTAGAATACATGGCTTAAAATTTTAATTTATTATTCATAATGGGATTAGGTCACAAGTTCAAACACTGGCATCAATGTATTTTTGAATTCTTGAGCCTTCAGTTGCAAAAAATGGTGAAGGACAACATTATGAAGAAACCGGCACGCCTGAGGGATTTTTTAATGGTGTGTAAAGCCATATCTACTGTTTAAACTATTACACTAGGTTGTTCATCAACCATAGTATGTGAACATGAAGAATACATGCCTGAATTGTAAGACATTTCAAGCCTAAATGATAAATGATTTTATTTCTGTAAATAGGTTTCAAACAAACACTTTTACACATCATTTTTTTAAATTAGATGGCACCGGCAGAAATACCGAAACAAACTCAGGGGTCAAGGTCTCTAGGGTCCTGATCTGGTTTACTAATATCAACAAAAACAGTTTAATATTACAGATGATTAAATCAGATTATTACCACAATATAATGACCTGAGTTGAATAGCAGTAGGCAGTGCTACATCTTGCTGAAAATGAATGATTCATCAATATATTGATTAAATAATTTATAAATATTCCTGATAGAATAATGCTGTATATAATTAAACACATGATAGATAGTAAATATAAATCGCTGCTTTGTGCCAATGAGATAAGAGGATAGATAAGTTTATCAACATACACAAAGAAGGTACTTAATTTGTTCAAAAATTATACATAAGTATGATTATATGATACTTTTCAATATTATTGAAGGAGATCTGTTATCTGTATTGCTGTGGCTAGAAACAGAACGCAATTGTGCATAGATTACTCGGTTTTTTAAACTCATTCGTTAAAAAACGTGAGTATAAACATCTGCTGTGTATGAGTAAAACAATATTGTAAATTAATGTGTACGTACAAAAATACTTTATTTCCCGTCTTGATTCCGATACTAATATTATACCAGAAAGTTATTTAACACGTACCTTAGGTGTTTTGACGATATCCATAGCAGCAGCTCACAAAAATCGATAAAATAACCAATTCACATCAAATCACATATGTTTTGAAAGCAAGAACTTTTGAATACAAGAGTCAAGTAACACTTATACACTTAGGGGGAGTCATAAACTGCAACATCAGCACTTTTATAGTTCTTAGTCCTAATTCAACAAGTAGAAATCAACACAAACAGAAAAAATCGAACAATAAGTTGGATTTCTTTTGACGTTTATTTTCTGTAGTATAGTGATGTACAAGTTGAACAACTGTTTTGTTTGATTTTGAAACTTTGAACATGAAATATATCCTACTCAGTTACTCATAGCAAATGGCATAGCTCTGTCACCTTTATTGGCTGACTAAGAAATAAGAGCATAGCTAAGAGGTGATTTCCAGATTTTTTAAATTATTATAGAAGTATTATAGTGGTTATTTTTAATACAGGTAAAATTAAGTTTCTAACTTATAGACAGAAAATCAAAAAACCAAATCATTATTCTAAAAAAATAGACTCGCACTCTAATATATAATTTAAACAATAAAGTCTAAATAACACCAAATATTACTACACAATTAAAAGATCATCAGTAATAAAATTAATAACTCTTATTGAAAGAATAAAGTAAACCAAATTATATGCACAAATATTAATTTACTATCAAAATTATACCAAGTTCAATAGTATTTCATCTACACATCACTAGTTATTGTCAAACTCTTGACGTCCGTTCGATTGCATACTGTCATCACACGTTAATATTTGTTTGCGCTGTATTGATTGAAGACGGTGAAGTTATCTATTTAATTCGTTTTCAAGACGGAAATACTAAAAATAATCCTGAATAACATGACGTCGACCATGCCAAACGATAGAAACGAGGAGCGTCGCCGAAGGGTAAGTTCTAGCAAAACTATTAATAATAAATACTGTACTACGATTCGCGAAAGTATGAATCATTGTTATTGCGTTTATTTGGGGAGATTATTATGATAATGAACGTTGTTTTGGCCGGCAAACAGGCTTATTAACCGGTTCCTATTAACATTTAAGTCTGGTTACAGCCTGTATGCAGTATTATTAGTATTTAGAACGCAAATATCGATTTAGTTGCTGGGAAATTTCCAGACTTCAGCTAGGGATTTCACATGAAATCTATTAACAATAGAAGGTCAATAACCTGAAAACTAAAGCCCTTTGTGTGACATGAATGTATTACATCTACACTTTTTAGCAATCTATTAATCAAATTATCCTAAAAATGGAAAAGGTAATCCCCAAACACAGACTAATCATAATTATAACTTATCAGTATATTCAAGGTATGACTAATGTCTTTTTTTAAAGATAATGTGATATCTATCATATATAACATACCTACTGACATTTGTTGGTAAAAAATAGGAGTAAAACTTCTGTATAGGTATATAAATAGGTATGTAAAATAAGTTGAGTCTATATCTAAATGGACTCACCATACAGGTTCTTGGTGTCATTGCTTCTTAGTGAAGGACAAAGAAGACACAAATTGGATGGATTGGATGTTTATGATACCTAACTTTTTAAGTATAACAAGCATAGCAAATCTATCTGTATTGAAAAATAAATTTTGAATACAGATAGGTTTTTTATGTGTAGAAAGTTTGTTTTTTAATATTTGAGAAAAAATGGCTGGCCGCCGGCTCAATGATCTCTTAATTTCTCCTATATTGAGGTGTTATTTTACATAGTTAGGGGGATGCCTTTGTTCAATAATGGATATCTTACGGCTGAAGCTGATAATGATGATGACTTAACAGTTACCATATGGACAAACACCCATATTTGAAGCAGACATCTGTGGATGACTAAATTAATGTAATGTTACAGGTGTAGGCCTGAATACAGTCATAGCTACTGTTCTAAGTTGATAATTAGAAATAAACTCTGTACAGACTTAGTTAAACAACCCTTACGTAGTTGATTGCTACAAAATCACACTGAAAATAACACTATTTATAGTGAACTGATGCATAAACAACGGTTTTTAAAGACTAATATTGTAGATTATTTTTTATTTCAATAAAGTCCTGGACCAGGCCGACCGAAAAGGCGATGGCGAGATGATTTGGACATCTTTGCGGGAAAGACGTGGCCTGAAATGGCATTGGACAGGGTTTTGTGGAGGAATAATGGGGAGGCATTTGTCCAGCATTGGGACACCGAACAGGCTACATAAAAAAAAAAGTCCTGGACCTTATTATTATTTTACCATGATCTTCCCACTGCAAGGCAAAGGCCTGAATAATAGAGGAAAAACTGTTGTGCTACATAAAAAGGAATATTCACTTGTCTCCTTTTCTGTGTGTAGTTTAATGTGATTTCATAATTTTACTGGTTATTGCATAATCAAATAAATGTATGGAATTAAATTATGTTTTGACACCGGATAGACTGCTGCGCTAAGGGTTGCGGGTTCGATTCCCGCACAGGGCAAAACTTTGTGCGAACCACGGATATTTGTCCCGAGTCTGGGTGTTTGTGTATGTGATATTTCGTGTTTGTGAAACGCACCCACGACACAGGAGAAATTCCTAGTGTGGGGCGACGTTTTTTTAAGAAAAAGATAAAAAAAAGATAGATGAAGTACAACAATGGAGGTAAACTTAAACCTTATTTGTCGCAGGTGTTGTTAGGCCCCCTTCCAGCTGGATTTCTCCGTGCCGATGGTGCAACAGACACTGTGGATGCAGACTATCAGGCTGCACTCGCCTTGCAGCAGCAGCTGTGTGGAGCTACTGTAAGTACCAAATTGCACCATACCGATTTTCATGTATCACCAATACCGAAACAGTAAATGAGAGGATAACCAATCAATTCACATTAAAGCCCGGTTGATGGCAATAGGCTCGCCCCCTATTACATTGGGATTTTTTATACTAGTAAATTGACTGTTTCATTCATTAATGAGATTGTGTACTGTCGTTTAGACATTTGACTGCCTCGTTGGTCTAGTGGTTGCTAAGCGCGACTGCTGAGTACGAGGTCCTGGGTTCGAATCCCGGGTCGGGCAAAGTGTTACTAGGTTTTTCCGTTAAGTAATTCTTAGTAACAGCATGGAGTCTGGATTTGTGTCCGGTTGATGGCAATAGGCACGCCCCCTATTACATTGGGACCTAAAAACATAAGTGGCGAAATGTGGGTGTGCAATATGTGCACCTCTGCCTACCCCTTCGGGGAATACAGGCGTGATGTTTTGTATGTATTAACATTAAATAATGGTTATAGAAAACCAATACTACACAGTTAACAAAATAATTGGCTCTAATATCATCTGCAAATTGGGTAAAATGTAATGAAGATTGCACTTTTACATATGATGTCATGTCAAACAGGTCCCTGCTGCCGGCCCACCGCTGACTGCAAGGCTTAGCATCACAATAGCACAAGCTAAGCTCTCTAAAAACTATGGTAAGTTTGTTAAACAGAGACTGGCAGCGAATGCCCATGGCAACAAGTCCGCCTATATAGACAGTTGTTACATGAAGTTTAAATAAATAAAACATATGATCATCATCAGCCGGAAGACGTCCACTATTGAACAAAGGCCTCCCCCCCCCCCGTCCCAATTAGCACGCCACAATGAACGACAGCTTGCCAATTGCCTCCACCG
This sequence comes from Abrostola triplasia, assembly GCA_946251915.1. Lineage (NCBI taxonomy): Eukaryota > Metazoa > Arthropoda > Insecta > Lepidoptera > Noctuidae > Abrostola > Abrostola triplasia. The sequence goes on along the minus strand of OX276440.1, from coordinate 8,892,123 downwards.
GTTGCCCGCAGCGTTGGCAGGCCTCCCACCAGGTGAACCGACGATATCGTCAAAACATACCCCCCCCCCCCCATTCATAAATGTCAATTTAATCCATGGATTAAATTATACCTGTCGCTTGTTTGCATGTCAGTGAATAAACATGTTAATAGACTTAATACCGGGTTTTGTTAATGCCGATATGATCCTCGTTTAAGAATAAGAGGGCTAATGATTTTTGCTTCGGATTATTACCTTGCCGGCCTTTGGTGTATACAAGTGTGCAGAAATTAAAAAACTACACCATATTTAATCTTCCATAGAATTTCTTGTCTTTTTCATTTCATTTCTTGACTTTCTGTGATATTACTGACAGGTTTGACTCGTATGGACCCATACGTGCGCCTGCGCGTTGGCCACTGCATATATGAGACCCACACTGACCCCAGCGGCGGTCGGACTCCGCGGTGGAACAAGGTCATTCACTGGTGAGTACATACTTCTGATAAGCCACAAAATAAGTAATTTCTCACACCTGTATGATATGTTAATTAAACTAGCTGCGCCCCGCGGTATTACCTGCTACATTATTTCGGGATACAAAGTAGCCTATGTGTTAATCCAGGGTGTCAGCTACCTCCATATCAAATTTTATTAAAATCGGTCCAACCGTTTGAGCGTGAAGAGGTAACAAACATACAAGCACTCACAAACTTTCGCCTTTATAATATTAGTGTGATTCCTGCTCAAAATACTTGTTTGACCCCTGCGCGCGCACTCAATTTGGCCGTAATTGGACTGCAACGATTTAATTGACGTCAATTGTAAGTTGGGTCATTTAACTTTACGAGCCAATGCTAACTCTATAGGTAGATATTATAAATATTTATTATTACATTAATAGCTCTTGAATCCTAATGGTTTATGGCTACGGCTGGCCCGCTTTACAATGAGACCTACAACATAACTGGCGAAATGTTTATGTATAGGTACTTTTTTTTTTTAATACTAGCTGCGCCCCGCGGTGGTACCCGCTATATTTTTCGGGATAAAAAGTAGTCTGTGTTAATCCAGGGTGTCAGCTACCTCCATATGAAATTTCATTAAAATCCATTCAGTAGTTTTTACGTAAAAGAGTAACAAACATCTATCCATACTTACAACTTCCGCGTTTATAATATTCGTAAGGATAGTAAATTTCGTGAGTGTTATCCATATAATTTACGATATATTTCGGGTATCCTCACGGGTGTATTCGAGAGTACCCGACGAGTTTCGGACTCGAACTGAGCCCTTATTCATGTGCTGGTTACGTGGCGAAGTCGCGAGTCGAACTGATACTCAATTATCTTTATATGACTGGCCTATTGACATGTTTATCCCTGTTGCAGCCTGTTGCCCCCCGGCGTGAACTCCATCTACCTGGAGATCTTCGACGAGTGTTCCTTCACCATGGACGAGCTGGTCGCCTGGGCTCACATCACCATACCACAGGCGGTTCTTCAAGTAAGTAATACTTGGTTTGGTAAAAACACTGTTTCACAATGTTATAAATAATTTGTAATTTACTGTTATAAGTTTCTTTAGAGGTGGAAACGTGAAATGCATACTATTATCCCCCAATGTAAAAAGAGGGTGGTTAAAGTTTAGTGTATGTCTGTCTTTGGCATCACATCTCCTAAAGAGATGAACCGATTTTGTTTTATTTTCGTATGAATACAGTTCAACAACAATGACTAAATGTGTAACATTATTTCAGGGCGAGACCTTTGACAACTGGTTCACACTGAATGGCAAGCAAGGAGACGGGAAGGAAGGTGCCATCAACCTGGTCCTCAGCTATTCTGTGAGTTTGTTACTTGAAGTAATACCTGAGTAAAACGGGGTGATTCGAAACTAATAAAAATATTAATAATTACATTTAATATATATAATTTTCTTCGTTTGCGAAGTCCTGTTATTTTTTATTAATAAAGTATCTTCATTGGTGATGTAGGTGGGCCCGGCAGCGGTGGCCACGTTCCCCCCGATGCTGGTGGTGCCGAGCACGGGCATGGGCTACGCGGCCATGCCGATGTACGCCGCCCCCCCGCAGCAGCACGCGCCGCCCCCGCAGCCCCTGCAGCCGCCGCCCATCACCGCCGAGCAGCTGCAGCAGGTCTGATACATGTTTTATTTACAAACTAGCTGATACCCGGGATTTCCTCCCCTTGGATTTTAGGTGAAATTATCTGTATGTAGCCACAGTAAGCAGATTCACCTATTTGTGAACACTTGTGAAGTTTTCGTGTATCAGATTTTTTTTTAATAAACTTTGCCTTACACTAGGAATTTCTCCTTTATCATAGGTACGGTTTACAAACATGAAATATCACATACACAAACACCCAAACTCGGTACAAACATCTGTGGGTTGCACAAATTTTTGCCCCGTGCGGAAATCGAACCCGCAACCCTTAGCGCAGCAGTCCAATCGCTTAGCCACTGCGCCAATCAGGTTGTCAAACTAATGAAGTCATGTTCACAGATTGAGGAGATGTTCCCGAGCATGGATAAAGAGGTGATCAAGTCGGTGCTAGAAGCTAATGGTGGTAACAAGGACGCGACCATCAACTCACTGCTGCAAATGTCGGAATAATGTTACTAAAGACGATCCTGCAGTATGTATCATGATGTATTTTGTTTAGTTCAGCTTGTTATTCTTGTATAGGAAGGAAGAAATACACGTTATACTGAAGACGATTGCTATATTGTGGCCTAAACAGCTGTTAATTTACAAAAGTATAAAGTTCTCACCAGTATAGCTGGTTGTACCAAACACCACCACCAAACTGGTGAGGCAAAACAACTGACCTCCAGGTCACGTAAAAAAAAATATAAACCCACATACATATACGTACTATCTATATAATAACTATATATATGTCGCAGCCAACTAGCGTTGGTTTTGCTGGACATTTACCGCACTTAGCCTCTTTAGTGGGCCATTGTGCGTGACAAAGATCAGCCAACTAGCGTTATAAGCCGTTCGATTAACAGCCTACCCTCTACTAAACGACACCGTTCACCTAACGGCCTGAATTCAGCCATTTAATTAAACGGCTAGGCATATCTTGGTGTTTATTAAATGCCCACATATATAATATCGCAGTATATAAAAAATATTGTATGAAAGCGAGGTACATAGCGATCTAAAACACAGCGTTGTTTGTATAAACTATGTATGTGCTGACACTGACGTCAGATAAAATATTTTGACTTCTAAACCTAAGATAAATATGTCATGATATATACTGTATACATATATTTAAACGTATTATCTACCTAATTTATAGTCAGGTAGCAACAATATTATATTACATCAACACACACGACTCAATGATATTTCAAAAATGTATAGATATGTTACTAACGCGCTCTTTAACACTCGAAAAGGGGATAATTATAATCTTGGATAGTACGCTTTGACGTAAGACTAGTGCAGTTTGGACTAGGTTCGGAACACTTGTTCATTATTTAATGACGTATCTAGACCTGACTGCCTCGTTGGTCTAGTGGTAGCTAAGCGCGACTGCTGAGCACGAGGTCCTGGGTTCGAATCCCGGGTCGGGCAAAGTGTTACTAGTTTTTCCATTAGGTAATTCTCAGTAACAGCACGGAGTCTGGATTTGTGCCCGGTTGATGACAATAGGCTCGCCCCCTTTTACATTGGGACCTAAAAAACTGGCGAAATGTGGGTGTACTAAATGTGCACCTCTGTCTACCCCTTCGGAGAATACAGGCGTGATGTTATGTTATATATCTATACCTTTATACATCATTGACCAGCCTGTAACTGTCCCACTGCTACAGCTTCATGAAGTCGACTAAAGTAAATATTATGTCAAAGAACACAAACCCTAATTTAGTTGCATCGCGCTAAATGACTAAATTTTATTTATATTATGCTGTGGTGCTGATTAAGTTGCTGTTTAACTGAATAAATCAAGTCTTACTACACTCTAAGATATAAAAAAAATCAAAATCTTTTTGGTATTGTTTAGTTATATCAATTTAGTTATTTGTTGGGCTATTGATCGGTAAGCGCAACAGCTGAGCATGAGGTCTTGGGTTGAAATATCGGATTGGGCAGTGTTACTGGGTTTTTCCATTAGGTAATTCTCAGTAACAGCAGTCTGTGTTTGTCGTTACAAAAAAGGCAATGGCGACTAAATTACAAGGACAAGGAAGATAGATAATTTTTATGCTTTATAGTACACCGAGAAACACAAGACAAGATACATATATTATATATATTATATTTAATGAATGTGAATGAAGCAAAAGAAGTATGCCAGGATCGTAGCAAATGGAAATCCGTCTCTGCCTACCCCTCAGGGAAACAGGCGTGACTTTATGTATGTATGTATTTAATAAAGAAAATATCATCTTCAGCCTATCTCAGTCTGCTGGACAGATAGAGGTTTAGTAAGACTAATTCATTTAGTTAATCAGCACTAAACTGTCAAATAAATTCTTAAAACTGAATTGAATTTTTATGCTATGTTATTGGATTTATATAATATTTATATCAGTCATTTCAGCTTTGGTCTCAAAAATTATAATTATAAGAATTATATAAATAAATACCTATATTAGTAAAATACTATAGTATATTAACGCTATCGGCCTTACTTTTGTAGCAGTAAGACTAGTAGGAGCAGAATTAAAAAAAAAATATTGTACAATCAGCGCCATAAGTAGCTGAACATTTAATTATGTTTTTAAATACCATAAATTAAAATACAACTTCTTATACAGTAAAAAATAATTTCGACGTTTCTATAATTAGAAACGATAACTTAAATTGGCTTGTATTTTTTTTTCAATTATTTGACATAAGTTTACTTAACATTTAAAGCTACTTATGATGCTGACTGTACCACCATTTTATTTTTGACAACTTTGTGATTGGTTTTTTATTTTTTTGCTCAAAATTACAACTATTTGTTAGTTTTTGTTGAATTATTTGTAATCCCTTTGCTTATAAGTTATATGACCAATGTAAAATGATCTGGTGTTTGTCATATTAAGTTCAAAAACCAATTCATATTAATTTAAAAAAATAATGTGTTCGATTTTGTTGTCATTTTTGTCAAATTTTGACATCTGACATGTTGAAAGTAATACTACAACAATATTTAAATTAAAAATAATTTACGAAATTTACTTATATGTATATATCATTATGTTTTACTGAAGCACAGTCTAAATAATTTATAAGTGACGGGCTTACTCGTTTATCAGTTATTCCATAATTAAGTTCATAGTGACTAGATATATTATTGTGATTTAATGTTATACTAGAATTTTTATCAAGTTATATTTATTCGTAAGAAATTATCACTCGGCACGAGAAATACTAGAAACACAAAACCACACAGAGGGGAGAATGGGCATCCTAAGTTTATATACTATTAACAATAGAAGCACCTTTACAAGTTAAGAATTTAACGTAAAATCACTGAAATAAATATACATTACTTCAAGTTATAGTCTGACATTGTAAGAGTTCAAATAATCCGATAATATTTAATACCATTTTTTTTTATTGATAAAGGGAAACTTGAAAAAATATGTATACTATTTTTCTTTATAACAAATGAACTGAATGTGTGCGTGGTTCGGATCCCGGGCCGGGCAGTGTTATTGGGATTTTCCTTTGAGTAATTCTCAGTAGCAGCACGGACTATGGATTTGTGCCTGGTTGATGGAAATAGACTCGCACCCTATTAGATTGGAACCTATAACACAACTGGCGAAATGTGGGTGTGCCAAAGGTACACCTCTGCCTACCTCTTCAAGACTACAGGCATGATGATATATATGTATGTATTCTAAAAAATTGTATGTCTAAAAATTTAATTTTCAGGTATTTTTGTTGTTGACTATACCTACAGTATATAATGTTTAGTTATTTATTGTCTAGCTCCCACTAGAATAATATTAAATGAAATATTATATTTGTAAACGTCTAGGCGGATCATATAAATACTTCAATTCGGGCGGACATCGAACTCGCAACTTTGCGTTACTTGACCCATAGTTAATACTTAAAAAGTTTGACGTGTAATTAAATTATTTTCAAGTTATTGTACTACTTAAATCAATCCACAAAAACATAACCCGTCCAGCCGGTCGGGTAAAAATCGATAACATAATGTAATTATATGCTTGTAATACACATTTACAACATACCAGTGAAAAATAATATATATAAAAATAAACGTAGAATGTCCATTCTCCTTTGTAGATCGATGTTAATTTATAAGAAAATTTTAAATTGTACTCACCTTATAAATAAACAGTGTAACAGCCCCTTAGACAAGTGATCGAAATCGAATAGAATTAAAAATGTATATTCGATTCGATATTATACTATGTCATCGATAACATAGTATAATATCGAAGCATTATATAATTCCCATACATTTATCATTCGATTTCTATTCGTCAACCGTTTTGCCTCTTGACTAGGCAGGCAGATAAGTACAAAATGCTTTGTCATCTTCTAACAAAGGTAACATTACTGATGTCAGAAAGAGAAGAATCGAGGTGTTTTTCCACTGTTTATTTGTAAGATTGTTGCTATATTACTATTAAATCATTAACTTCATATTTTTGCGACATGAGTTTCTTTGTTCGTTTTATAGGAAAAGAAAATAAGGCTTTATTCACACTATAGTCCAGATACAATAATTGAGTAGGTTTCAAACGAATTCTTAAATAATAACAAAGATAATACCTACTAGTAATCATAAAAAAGTTTGAGGAACTACGCCAACGTAGTTTGTTACCGAAACGACAGGCCATCACAGTAAACCGTAGTGGCTGTGTCCTGTAGCGACGAATGTCGGCGCAGGGATTGGCTGACTTCCTACTGGTTATAAAGAAATCAAATATTCATTGGTAGCTTGTATCCGATACACAAAATGTGTGTCCACGTTTGCACATCGTCTTAGTTTTGCCAGTTATTTTCCTTGGACTTAGAATTTCACCTATTGGCGTCTCAACTCAACTGATTTCAACTTTATCTTAACGATGTTAACCAATTTCAGGATTATATTGTGAATAAAGTCCATACATCAGACATTATATTTGAAATTTCCTATTTTATCCTTCATTTTAGACGTTTTTATTACATCGTTAGTTAAATCATGATAATTGAATAAATATATGGTAAATTCAAGTAGAAAAGTCGCGAAAATATGATATATTAACAGATAAAATATAAGAGAACTCTATATAAATAGCCTGGCCTGACATTATGCGAAAGCTTATAAATTTTGTGCCAAATAATTTGCCATCGACGCGACATGCTTGAATATAAATATATTGTTGTTGTATTTATTTGTAATTTTATAATGTATAAAAATAAATTATTAACTACGTATTGTGTTTTTTATTTAGTTATTAAACTAAATAGATCATTTAGTTATGAGGATCCTAGTAGAAGCAGCCCTATTTAGTGAGGCGCGAGGCGGGCGGCGGGAAATTATACCAACAAGAACATTACTTCGGCAGCTTGTGTTTACTTTGCATACTTTCTTGGTACAGTTTTCCATTTGGAATGTTCGGAACTACCTAATGATGTAGTAGCTGAGTGATATAACTGTTGGACTGCAAAGTCTAAGGTACAGTAAAGTTCAAAACCCGGCACAGACAAAAGTGTTTTTGAATTCATGTAATACACGCTTGGTCACCAGCTTATACTAAACTTGCTTATTTAAAAACAAGTTGATTCAGTGTCATATAAATAAAAAAACCAGATAAAAAAAACACATTTATTACTTCACAATATTCCCTTTACCTTTCTTTATCTTTTTACTGTTATCTTTCGCTTCACTCCTTACTTTAACGTTATCAGCTTTCCTTTTAATCTTACTTATCTTTCCTATGACATCTTTGAATCGATCGTCTTTCTTCATCAACCTCTTGTTAACCTTCTTCAACTCATCCTTGATAGAGACGTCGATATCTTCCGTCTCTGTTTGTAGTCTGTCTTCTCTCGGTTCTTGGTTCAGGATTTCGGACTGCACTTGTTTTATTTTGGCTAGTTTAGCCTTTTTAGTCGCTTTTATCCGTTTCCGACGCATTTCTTCTAGACTGTAGAAGAATGTACATTATAGATGAATTAAGTTTGCTGTTATTTTAATTAAGCATACAAAATGACGCCCCAAATTCGTCCTGTTACACAATATCGAAAATCCTTTACAAAAGGTTACCATAAAAAATCCTAAAATAACAGAAATAAAACTACCTAGAGACATTACAAAAACAAAAAAACGTAGTAAAATAAATTTTGTTATTTGAATAAAATAATTTGAATGATCGCATGAAAATCTTTAGGAGTATTTACTACCCAAGAGACTTAAAATAAGACAGTATGACTCCTCACCCTTGCTCCATCAAGTCAGGATCGACTCCCGCTTGTATCCATCTCTTGATGCGGTAGCTCCGCTTCCTCTGCTCAAACTCCTCATTATCCAGCTGAGCTTCCTGCTCACGCCGCGTCACACTCACTGTCGTGAAGATTTTGACTGCTTCGTCATCTGTAAGAATTTGTTTATTAGTAATTTGATAACAAAATAATGCTAGATTCAGCCCGCGTTTTTGCGTTCAAATTTTGGCCTACACTAGAGGTCCATTTTTTTATTTCTTTCGTCACTTATGATACGGACGTATCATGAGGACTTCAAAACTATCAATCCGACTCCAAAAATCAGTTAACTAATATTTAGAATGGACCTTATGGATAGCCCGAAATTTGAATACAAAATCACGCTAAAAACGGTGAAAGAAAACATCGTGAGGAAACAAGCACACCTGTGAGATTATTTTAATTTTTAACGGTGTGTAAAGCCATGTCCCCTGACATGGCTTTACACACCGTTAAAAATTTAAATAATCTAGTAGTAGGCCTCTGCCTACAGGCGGTTTAAACTCTCGACACCAAGTTGTTCACCAACAATACAATAGGAAGAAGTAAAAAGATAATGAGATAACTAATAAATAAAAACGATTCAGCAATCAAAATTATTTGCAAGTATATCACCATCAATCTTATATTCTGTAAGTTTAGTCTTGATAGCTTCCTCTATCTCTCCGAGCCGCAGGATATCGTACGGCGTGATGAGGGATATCGCCATGCCGGTGCGGCCAGCCCGGGCCGTGCGCCCTACCCTGTGGGCAATTATATTAAAAGGTAAAGATAAAAGTTTGTAACCATAGGCAAAGTAAGTATATACAGTGCTAACATTTCTATAAAATTTATTTTAATTGGTAATTGTAAAAGAGTTTTGACTCTTTGTCTAATGATTGAAGCAATATTGCTAAAATTATAAAAGCTAGTCTAATTTTCGTAATATAAAACAGTACAAAATTGAGTTCCAATCAAATCGCAGTGTAAACGACAAAATTGGACAATACGTATATATTAGTATGCCACTCTTAACCTACTTTATAAAAGGATGTGTGGATATTTGAGGCGTAATTTTTTTGTCGATTACGTCAAAAGTACTGATAGTCAACTTGGAATATTTTTTGCTGTCAGACTAATTCAATCTCTCACTTTTTATTACTACCAAGTTAAAAAACCTCCATCTAAATTCGAACTCCATTTCTACTCTACACCAAAAATCCACATAACATCACGCCTGTATTCCCCGAAGGGGTAGGCAGAGGTGCACATATAGTAACACCCACATTACGCCAGTTATGTTTTTTTTTAGGTCCAAAAATCCAACCTGTGAATATACTCCTTCGGTTCCAGAGGCAGCTTGTGGTTGACCACCAGATCCACCGTAGGTATGTCCAAGCCCCTCGCGGCAACATTGGTGGCCACTAGGGTACACTTCAGGTTGCTTCTGAACTGCGTCAGAGCAGCCACACGTTCCTTCTGACGCATAAAACCGTGCAGACATACGTTGTCCATAGATATCGCGTTCAACATCATTGATAGGACTTGGCATTCTCTGTGGAAGGATAACGTTAATATACTCAATTATTTATTGCATTCCACAATGTACATGATTCGGTGGTAGGTGAAAACATTGGGCACAATCGTGGACCCTGTAGGGCACAGCAAATTCAATACTTATTCCAGGTACTTAAAAACTAACTATTCTATGAACTATTTTATTAAACACTAGCTTCCGCCCGCGACTCCGTCCGCGTGGATATCGAATGTTTTATAGCCTATAGCCTCAATAAATGGGCTATCTAACACTGTAAGAAATTTTCAAATCGGACCAGTAGTTCCTGAGATTAGCGCGTTCAAGTAAACAAACAAACTCTTCTGCTTTATAATATTAGTATAGATTTATCATGATCATTTCAGCCGATAGAAGTCCACTGCTGAACAATATTACGTCATCATGATCAGTGTATCTGTCTCGGAAATCGAAATGTGGATTTCGTGTTTCGCAGTCACGCTTTGCTACTAGGCTACTATTAAAAAGGGTGACAAATAAAGTTAAATATGAAAGTTGAGTAAGACTAACAAATAACATAACATCACGCCCTTTTTCCCCGAAGAGGTTGGAAGAGGTGCACATATAGTACGCCCACATTTCGCTAGTAATGTTTATAGGTACCAATGTAATAGGGGGCGAGCCTATTGCCATCAACCGGGCACAAATCCAGACTCCGTGCTGCTACTGCTACTGAGAATTACCTAATGGAAAAACCCAGTAACTTTGCCCGACCCGGGATTCGAACGGAGGACCTCGTGCTCAGCAGTCGCGCTTAGCGACCACTAGACCAACGAGGCAGACTAACAAATAAACTGAACAAAATTAAAGACATTTTATTCATCTTACAATGGGTTGGGGATTGCGGGCTAGGATAGGACGTCCCCACTTCGTCCCGGGGGTATCTTAGAAGGCGACTAAGGAAAAATCTAGAAATCGGCAGCACAGTGTCTTCTGTATCCAACAACCAATACTGCGATCCCCAAGCAAGCTAACCAATACTGGGAATTATGCCACTCCCTTTAAGGGGGAGGTCTTTCTTCAACAGTGGAGGTCTTCTAGCTGATGATGATGATGAATGCGTTAAATAATAAGAACAACTTCTAGATATTTGCTGGACTACACATTTTTGTTGATGGCTTAATGGAAAATGACTTATACTCACTTCTTAGTGTCAGTGAACACTATGATATGGCTGCTGGGCTTGGTCTCGCGGTACTTGCGCAGTGTCTGCACGAGGTACACGTCGCGCGCGTACGCGGGGCACACCACGTATCTCTGGTCTAGAGTGGTGACTGTCAGCTGCGTGTCCGTCTCTGACCATGTTAGGAGATTCTGGAATATTTCGAAAAGAACATGTAGGTACTAATGAAATGAAAAATGCTTTGGCCTTGCAAACATTTTTTTCCCCCCTTTTCCTGTTAATGGAGTATCGAAAAGGGGAAGACCTAGGCGAACATACATAGACCAAATCGGAGATGTTCTGCAAAAAGGGCAAGTGAGGAGTACCCTCAACCGAAGTGCGCGAAAAAATGTAACACAGCCTAGTTAAAGTATAACTAAACTCACCTCTTTATTAAGCGGAAGGTGTTTGGATTCCTTCACATCATCAGTGATAGTGGCTGAAAACAATAAGTTCTGTCTCTGTGCCGGCAAGGCATTGAAGATCGTCTCTAGGTCATCCTGGAACGACTCACTGAACAGTCTGGAAGAGGTAAATAAGACTTGAGTAACATAACATAAAAACATAACATCACACCTGTATTCCCGGAAGGGGTAGGCAGAGGTGCACATATAGTACACCCACATTTCGCCAGTTACGTTTTTAGGTCTCAATGTAATAGGGGGCGAGCCTATTGCCATCAACCGGGCACAAATCAGACTCCGTGCTGCTACTGAGAATTATCTAACGAAGAAACCCAGTAGCGCTTTGCCCAAATCGGGATTCGAACCCAGGACCTCGTGCTCAGCAGTCGCGCTTGGCCACCACTAGACCAACGAGGCAGGTACCAAAGACCTATCATTCAAAGCAACTTGTCATAATTATGATGCTATACCTGTCGGCCTCATCCAGCACTAGATACTTGATCTTCTTCAGGCTGAAGGTGTCACAGCCCGTAATATGGTCAGCCAACCGCCCCGGCATTGCCACCACAATGTGGGGACGCTTGCTCAGCTTCAGAGACTCTTCCAGCTGGTCGGAGCCTCCAGTCACTATACATACTCTGAGCTTCAGCGGCTGACCAAGGATGCTGAATTGATCTGCTATCTGATTGACAATAAATAAGTGTACTTGTTACTAGAAAATCATCAAGCTTGTTAATGGTGGATTTTCAATGTGATGGTAACTAAATAAGTTATGAAATAAATAGGAAACTGCAGCACTGATAATATTAATCAAAAATAAGAAATTGTTAATTTAAACTATATTTTACCCCCATTAATAATACTGTAGCTTTTGCCCGCGGCTTTGCGCGCGTTAAGTAGCCTATGTCCTTTTTCGTGTCTAAAACTATACACATGTAATTTCATCAAAATCTGTCCAAAGGTTTAGCTGTGAAGGTCTAACAGACTGATTGAGACACTTTTACATTTATAATATTAGTATAGATTTAATGTATGTAGAAAGAATACTATAAATATACCTGATAGGCTAACTCGTGTGTAGGGGTAAGAACCAATGCAAAAATCCCATACGGATCTTCAGCCAAATGTTGCAGTATAGGCAGAGCAAACGCAAATGTTTTGCCCGAACCAGTTTTAGCTGCACCAATACAGTCAGCTCCAGAGAGTATACGTTGTATGCAACCTTTTTGGATTGGTGTGGGACTTCTAATGCCTGTAACAGAAAAAAAAATGTCTTCTTATTTCAAATATCGGTTTTACTTTATTCTGGAATTAAATGGTGATAAACTGCTACAAATAGTAAATTATGAAGAGAGTAAAATCAGAAACAAAATGCGTGTGTGTGTACGAATATTTTAGTGTAAATAAAAACATACTAACCAAGACTAAATAACTGTTTGATTAGCCAAGTTTTGATGCCCAGTCCAGCGAATTCCTTTCCGTCGTTTTCGTTCATTTTAAAGTAATGTATCCACTAATATTTACTCCGTATTACGTTGGTTATTATTTATTTATCACTACTTTAGCTTCAACATCACATTTCACAGTGACACAATCGCCATGTGATTTTGACATTGACATTGACATCTGTTAAACAGTTTAAAAATATTATTGATAAAAAAAATCCCTGTTTTTAATAACGCCATTTACTCCTCATTAATGTGGTATGATTTCAATAAAAACAACTTTAATCTTAATATGTGTTTTTTAAATAACCTATTTTTATTTATCACACCACTTTTATTCTAATCTTGCTTGTCTGTATAACATTGACAGATATCGTAATGTTACCCTACAATTTTTTTTAATATTTTCTCTTCAACTCGATCGTCTCGATCGCTGTCGCTGTTGTCGGGCAACGGTACGTCAAGTCGACAAACCACGCATTGTGTGCGTGTTTGTTGCATCTTTAATGTATTAAATTTTAGTTTGTGTAGTGTTACTCTCGTGCCTTATTGCCTATTAGATTCTCTGAAGTTCTTCCGAGTAGCAGTAATCTTTGTTTTATATCCAGTTAATCATTAAAATTGGTAAGTTACTTGTTTACAAATTAATTACCTAATTCTACCGTTCGCGTGTGGAAATGTACAGTAATATCAACTATGTACGCATTGTACACATTACATCTTGCTGGCGTGATTGAAAGTTACAGCAAATATGGTTACAATGCATTAGAAATGAATTTCTTCTAGAAATATTTTGGTTTTAATTTATGTTTATCTTATTAATCGGGTTCGGGTAGGCAATATCGGGTAGTTGTCAATGATTTTAACATATTTATTTTATTATTGAATTATATTATAGAGAACATTTTATTAGACGTGTATTCTTCAATTATTAGCTAGTCAGATCATAATTATTTTTTAACGTTAATGTTAACTTTTTAAAGCCATATTTTACCTTTGTCGAACGTAGAATTCCAAACGTAATCTAACATAGAAAACTCAAACTTTGAACTTTTTTTAAAAAACTTTGAAAACTGAAACCACAGATATAAACAATGCAACAGTTTTAAAATCAAATAACTTATTTTATAACTGAAATCTACAATAATTTATTGATTCCTTACATATAGAATTTTAATATTATAAAATTATTGTATCCCTATAAACTATAGTCAATTAGAGATGGCCTTGATACTAATAATAGACAAGTAGTGTGTTACATATTTGGCATCACTATGTTTCTACAATGTTGCACATGCTGGCTGACTTTCATTAGTTGATTTAATTTAATAACATTAAGTGATACACTGTTATTCATAAATGAATATAATTTATTTAATGATGTAGGTATTTTTATTAATCTTAAAACCCATTTGACTGCAACTTGTTTAAATTCTAACTATGTATAATGATAACCATAGGAAATGTGAAAAAAATAACTATTTGTCTATTTAAAAAAATCTGCCTGTTAAAAAAGTATAAATATTTATTTCAAAATTTAAATGACATTATTTTACCATGTTGCCATGTACATTTTTCAATTATAGTGTATATGGGACAACAATGGGATTCATAGTTTAAACCTAAAATTATTCTGATAATTATCAATTATATTAGATGGTTTAAGTTAGAGACCATATCTGTGTGGGGCTATAGTTCAAAAGTATTTAAATTTGTATTTATTATGTTTGTATTGTATTGAATTATAGTTTCTACTCACATCAGCCTTTATGGTAATTATTCATTCACTATTCTATTCTATAATTTAATATTCAGCTACTTTTCTAAGATATTATTCTTTATGTCCTTGTGTAAAGTCCAAGTTATCTCCATAATGCCATACAACCTATCAGTTTAAGAAATAAGATAAGGTATCTAACAAATAAATATACAGAATTACTTTCACATTTATAATATTAAGGACTAGCTGACCTGGTGAGCTTCGTAACCCTTTCTCACCATTAAAACTTTCCCTATTTCAACACCAAAATTAACCAAATTGGTCCACCGGTTATGAGGTATCAAATAAAAACAGGGATTTAATTTTATATATTTAGATTATTTAAGGACTATTCAGCATTATTAATCACTATCAAACTATAGGTTGTAGATTACCTTTAGTGTTTTGTAAACTACACTCACTGTTATGGTTTACAATATATTCTACAAATACAGTTATAGATATGTTTGTATAATGGTATATGTGTATATATATGTTTACATAGAATAGGAAACACTTTGACTGTGTTGAAGTTGAGAGGAATTGGGCAGGAACAAATATATGTATACCTATATATTCTCAACTACAATTCCCCACACTAAGTCTAAACACCCACATTTCGATGGCTTTGTAAGTAATATTTTATTATCGCAGGTGCACTTTTTAATAGTTAAGATTTTAGGTCTAACATGTCATTTCTATGGAAGAGAAAAGAGTATTAGACTCGCGGTTCTTTTTAAGTCCCATGTAAGTAGGTAAACAGGAAGTTTTATTATGGCAACCTTGTCATCGAAAAAATTTAATCCGTTTCGAAACGATGTGTCAAGTGTATAAATAAATCTCTTTTCTTTCGTCTTTGTATTTATAAAGATAGGTAAAAAAGAGGTCTGTACACTACACTTTTTTATCGTTTAATACCTATAGACTTTTTATACCAAATCCTTGAGTTTACTTAAGTGTTTGCAGCAAAGGAAATAGTTGCTTTTATATAATACTATCTGCGCCCCGCGGTGTTACCCGCTACATTTTTTCGGGATAAAAAGTAGCCATGTGTTAATCCAGGGTGTCAGCTACATCCATATAAAATTTCATTAAAAACCATTCTGTTACTTTTACGTGAAAGGGTAACAAACATCCATCCATACTTACAAACTTTCGCGTTTATAATATTAGTGATGTGTTAAATGATTTATTATTTAACACTTATAATTTATGAATTCATTATGATAAATATCTAGTATTTGTATGCGACTTTGCTCATCTGATTACCTAGTCTGCAGACTAAGATAAACACTTTTTTTTAAACGCATATATATTTTATGATGGCAATAGGCTCGCTACGAGTATTACATTGGGACCTAAAACATAACTGGCGAAATGTGGGTGTACTATATGTGCACCTCTGCCTACCCCTTCGGGGAATACAGGCGTGATGTTATATTATGTTTATTATGCATATATACTTTATTTTCACCTAATGTGCGTAGTACTAGCATGAATCCAGTTTAAAGTGACGAGTCACCCTAAAAATAAATTTAAAAAAGTGTGAAATGTGAAGAAGCGGTATACGCATTCAATTCTTTAGGATTCGTAATGAAGAACCAATCGTAAATGAGTAACATTTACATATTATTATGTATACAAAGTAGGTATGTAGGTACACACCTATGATAAGCTTGCACCACACCACGGTCAAAGATCAACGTGTCGCGTCTGGTATAATGTAAATCGTGTCTAACTATGAAACAATCGGAAATAAGTTAAAATGCATCATGTTTTAAATGATTAACGACGCTGTTTTTGAGTTTACAGAGAAAGATATAAATAAAAGAACCCGACTGCTAAAAACTGAAAAAAATAAACAAGTCTAGAATTATTTTAAGTTAAGCTATAAGCATAGTGACTTTTACAGTCGGGAGCCATTCTTGAAAAGATTTGAGCTAATCAAGATTTTAAAATGTTTTTATTATAACATAACCCTCCTTCTGACGCAGTCGGATGAAAATACAGACAAATTGAGAATCTCCTCGTTTTTGAAATCGGTTGAAAAGTATTATTCCTACATTTCAGACTATATGAAAATGTAGTGTAAAATTAAATTGCTCATTTAACTGGTAAACAGTAGGCCTCGCGAAGTCGCCATCATAGACACCAGCAGGCATGTGTGGTTTTTAGTGGGTATACCCGTGTGGATCGGCCTTTTCGGTTCATGGGGCGAGTCCCACATAACCCCGTTGTCCAACGGCGGGGTGTGTGTAAGGCATTTTCCACACGGTAAAACAAAAGGGGGCCAATTATTTAGGTAGGTTAATAGGTGAACTATTCGAATCGGGTCGTCCGTCATATAGGTCGTATAGTTTCGTCGTTACTTACAGCAGAGTTGTAATTATAAAGAAATTTGACTAAAGAGTACAGTTACATCCATGAAACCTTATTTGAAATTAACTTGTATTGTTGCATCAGCCAGATAGTTTATTGAAAACTTATTCATTTTTAAATCGAATAACACTCCAGTGTTCATATTTGTATATGTACATCTAAGTTTTACATATTTATAAAATACTAGCTGCGCCCCGCGGTGTTAACCGCTACATTTTTTGGGGATAAAAAGTAGCCTATGTGTTAATCCAGGGTTTCAGCGACCTCCATATGAAATTTCATAAAAATCGGTCTAGCCGTTAGAGCGTGAAGAGGACACAAACATACAAACACACTCACAAACTTTCGCCTTTATAATAACAGTGTGAAATGTGATATCTACATTATTAAGTTAATGCCGTAATACAATATTAATTATTGCACACCGTTTTACGGATTTCATACAGGGTAGGTAATCATATTAACCCAGTATCAGAGCATCGCCCAATGCTGTGCGACACTGGCGAGGTACTGGCCTCAAGTACCCAGAAGTGTTTTTTAAATAATAATAATGATTTAATAATAATAATAATGATTTATTTCTCTCAAAAAGGGTACAGACTTTGGTTCATGTCACATTAAGTCAAATCAGATTAGTAACCTTTGTGAGAGCTGGAGTCTATAGTGGGTTCAGGACCTGTATGACAGATCTCCAGGCTCTCACCCTCTTATACAATACTATTAAGTACTAATTTGAACACATTTAAGGCTTTCACGTACAGAGAGGAATATTTAAAAACTAAAACAGGTAAACTCTTAAACTAAACCATACAAAATTAGAGCAACTGCGAGTATGTAGAGAATGGTATGTCTGTGAGTGAGTAATGTATGGTATATGTGTTGTGTGTGTGTGTGTGAAAGTATATTTGTGAGAGTGAGTGTAGGTATGTGTAATGAATGTGGTCTACTAATTTATTTTAAAACAGCTAAAATAAATCTACTAAAAATTACGTAAATATTGTTTTCTAACACCTCACCGGTAAATACTTTTATCTAGGTACTATATCTGATTTGATCTATCTACAAAGTTACGTGAGTCTGATTACTAATACACTATCAGAATAACAATGATTCGTAATGTTTTGTAAAATTAATAATACCTGAAACAGATATGACGTAGGTAGGTAAGTTTTTTGACTGAATTTTTGGTCTAGTGGTCACTAAGCGCGACTGCTGAGCACGAGGTACTTGGTTCGAATCCCAGGTCAGGCAAAGTGTTACTGGGTTTTTATATTAGGTAATTCTCAGTGGCAGCACGGAGTCTGGATTTGTGCCCGGTTGATGGCAATAGGCTTGCCCACTATTACATTGGGACTTAAAAACATAACTGGCGAAATGTGGATGTATTATATGTGCACCTCTGCCTACTCCTTCGGGGAACAGGCGTGATGTTATGTTATGTATGTGTAGGTAAGTTTTTACAAGTACCAGTAGACACAAGGTTGTCTGTTATCCAGTAAAAAAAAATAAGTTTTTCTAAATTGTTTAGTAAAACCATAAACTTTACTCAATGGTAAAATAAAATGAGTCCCCAAAAATAAACTAACTGTGGTAGATTTGTGTTTATGTCCCCTTCTTAAGTTAGTCATAATTATAATAACAGCCTATAACTTTCCTAATGCAGGGCAAAGGCCTTTTGTATAGAGAAGGATTGAGCATTGATGAGATCGAAGGTAGTAATAACAGGTAAAAAGAAGCAATACAAGGATTTATTTATTTGTATATACATAGAAATAAAACTAGGATTACGGATTTTGTCGCGGTTTTTTAATAGATTTTTGGTCCCGACGCGCGACGTTTCGAATCCTTTACAGCATTCATGGTCACGGGCAGACTTTAGAATAGAATAGAAATAGAATTACTGAAACATAGTTATTGTTTTAGTAATTCCCACGATTTTATTGTTACGTCCTCGTATTTATCTTATCGTGTAAGGGTATCATATCTACAACTGTGATTATCTATTTAACACGTCAGCTTTAATTCGTCATAATATTTCGTGATTTATTGCGATAATACGCTAATTTGAATTTTAGGCGAGTCGGTTGTTTTTATATTCGATTCGTACATTAAAATCCAATAAAATATCACTCAAGTACACCCTGGAATGAATTAGATTATGCCAAGAGAGTCCAAATTTCTAGAGCCTAGAGACCCAGGTAATTTTACTACGAATTTCCGGACAGATAGGTACATTATAGTACCACTGAACGAAACCTAGACGAGTATAATGTCAAAAGTATGAGTTTGTTTTTGCCCAGCGTTCGTGCCACTAAATTAGCCACCAGAAAAGTCAACAGCACGTTCTACTAAAATCGATCCTTAGATCTCACGCTTATCAGTCTAGAGACGGGCTGTTGAACACAATTAGTTGTAACAATATCTATCTTTGTATTGCAGGTAAACATAAGAGATGAGTGCCTTGAAGAATGCTGTGTCCTTAGCCGTGAACCACGGCAAAGTTGGACTGAGGAGTAATGGGAAATTTGTGAGTATAGATGTATGTAGCTTCTTCTTTCTTCTTCTAAATGTCTCATCTCATTTAAATAGATCATGCCGTGATGTAAAAATCGGCCTGTTAACATGGATGGTCGCGAGGTTGACTGTTCAGTGTGTCCGACGTGCTTATGTATTGTCTCTCACGTTTGTATGCGTCCAAGTCCTTGTTAAGAGACTGCTCTTTGACTATTGTGTCAGGTTTCCGAACTGACATAATGTTAATACATACAAGACTTCTGGATCAAATCTTGTGTATAGAAAATGAACAAATATGGTGCTAGAATTCCCCAAAGAAGTAAATTTTACTCGTAATAAAACTTATAAAAGTCCCTTGTCATCTAAGGCGAGCCTATTGCCACTTATCAGGATATATTTATAAGTCATTATGGCATTGAATAACTTATCAGTCGGAACTTTAATTAGATACGCAAGGCATAGGAAACTGTCTTATTGTGCTTAAGCGTGCCTCATTCTTGTAGGTCGTAAACCTTAATATTATTGAGTTACATAATAATGTATGTATTCATTAATTAATACCAGCAACACATCTTATAAGTTTATTAACAACTATACATTCAACTAAAATCTAATCACAAAGGAAAACTATAAAACTAGACAAGCAATAGTAAACCAAAATACGTGTTCGCTGCTTTAATCAATAAGATCGCTGCGCTAGGATCTACGCGCGGCGCAGTTTACAACCTTCCTGGATGACAACAAGGATGATTATCCCTTGAAAAAGCAGTCCTCAAAAGTGTACCTGTACATACCGCCATTTTGTTTTCGATAAACTACCTCCTATTATGAGACTAGGACCTACATTAACACGTGTCATAAACACGTAGCATTGCGTCGTAGGAATAGATAGCGCGTTCTATGATATGCACTTGGCAACGAGTGTGATGACGTCACTGTCACGTGGTCAAGCAATGTGCACCATGGTATAGATGTGTACTGCGTAGGTTAGCAGAGTTCGTGGTAATAGAAACAGTTATGATGGCGATAAAGAGTCAAGGTTGCTGCACTACGCAACGAGCTACGAATATAATATGTTTTTACCGCTTCATTTTTGAGATGTGAAGCCCGGAAATGGTTTTTATTGAGTGTTATTTTTTATTTAGTGGCATCCCTAAACAAAGAATCTTTTTGAAATAAGATAAGACATTTTGGAAGCCCTTATTTGCCGTTCAACGGACTTTGAATCCTATTGTATTGGTGTTATGAAAAATGGAACTGCAATAAACAGTTGGTGTAGCAGATATGGTTATGCTGTTAATGCTAACCTTATGTCTGCAGCATAGAATTCAAAATCGGTTAAATAAAGTGCGTTCAATATATTTGGTTGTATAATTTTATAACAAATGAAGATTAGTCTATAAATAGTAAAAATTACTCATTGATACAATCAGTAAGACAATAAACCATGCGCTTGGAATGAATGCAAGAAATATCAACCGTTTTCTATCACTTACGCGACTTTTACGGATTATATCGTGGTTTTAAATTAATTTTTTGGTCCCAACGTTTCGAATCCTTTACAGCAATAAAATCCCTAAAAGGAATTTTAATTTCAATATCAACCGTACTATATTAATTATAACCGCTATTCCTTCGTTGAAACTGCGCATGCGACGCACGGCTTCAATTTAACGATATGTGTCAATTTATTGTCTCGTATCTAGCCAGTTATAGTGCAAGTGTATATCGTGACGAAGCTGGGGCGGAAATAGCCGAAATAAGCCGAATGGATTCGTATTTCTTCCTCTAGCATTATTATTGAGAACTCACTTGTGTTCCCAGCCTATTCAATATAGTTGCAAGATGAATAGAAATAGTGGTTAATCCATTAAATTATAAATATGAAAGTAATTCTTTCTATCACGCCTTCAGGACTAAACCGCTGGACGGATTTTGATGAAATTTGGCATGTAAAAATTTTTTTTTTTTTTAAAACGCGTCGCCCCACACTAGGAGTTTAAGATCCGAGCAAGGACATAGGGTACTTAACGCGGGCGAAACCGCGGGCAAAAGCTAGTAGAATATATGTGGTGTTGCCCCGATGAATGGCAATATGCTCTACCTCTCTAGACTGATGTTGCATGAGACTTAAGATAAGCCACGAAACATCCTCCCGATAAGGAAGAACTCCTCTGCCAATCTTGGTATTACTACCATGAACATATTATGTATCTAAGATCTGAATGGCGCAATGGCTAAGTGATTGGACTGCAGAGCTAAGGGTTGCAGGAACGGGACAAAAATGTGTGTCTTCGCAGATGTTTACCTCGAGTCTGGGTGTTTGTGTGTGATACTTCATGTTTGTGGAACGCACCCACGGTACACGTGAAATTCCTAGAGTGTGGCGTCGTTTTTTATATAAAAAATAACAACTAGAATCTATAAAGTAACAAGCAGTCTCTCGCTAGCATTGGATAGGTAATTAAAAATTTATTAACTGCTCCATTGGTCTCGTGATCGCAAACGTGACTGTTAGCGTCCTATCTTTCATTCTTGACGGTGTTAAATACGTTTTAAATTAGTAATCTGCCTCGTAGGTCTAGTGGTTGCTGGGAGTTGGTATTTTTAGAGATCCCTGAACTTCCCTTGTTCGTGTAGATGGTGACCAGCGGGGTGGTTTTAGTGAGGTAGAAATCCCACACTTCCCGGTCCCTACCCCAAAGAGGTCGGGTGCCTTTTGAAGGTTTTCCCTCAAAAACAAAAAAAAAGGTCTAGTGGTTGAACACGAGATTTTGGGTTTATATTCCTGGTCGGGCAATGTTACTGGATTATCCCTTTCGGTAATTCTCAGTAGCAGCACGGAGTCTGGATTTCTGTCCGGTTGATGTGCACCGGCTTGCTACCAATTACATCGAGGACGAGATAACTGGTGAAATTTGGGAGTACATTATAAGCACCTCTGCCTACCCCTTTAGGGGCAATAAATGTCCGATGTTATGGTATGTTTTTATTAAACGTTTTATCATATTGGCTCAGTGTGTTACTGGCCCGTTTTGTATGAAGAGCATCCACGAGTGATGATACCAACGTATTCAAAAGGTTAGATTAGGTTAGGTATTTGGCGCACACAGCAGTAAACCTCGCTATCATTATTCTTCTCAGCACTACACACTTGTAGATAGAGCTCAAAATTCATTACACTGACTGACGAGAGTTAGTTTTGCCATTTTCTATTTTCCAACTGTAGGACTAGGAAACTGAAGGTAATTTGTTTTGGGGGCCTTATCTAATGACTTCCAAAATGTATCCATATCAAGTGTGATAGTCCATTTTGTTTGAATTTTTTTCATCGTTTACCGTTCACTATTTAGAAGAAATAAGGAAGTATTATTAGTAAATAACTACTTGAATAGTGAGTACACAATCAGCAGTTGTTAGGAGCGATCGGTCGCATGGAAATTGCCAATATTACAGAGTTATCATCATTAGTATTTATTGAGCGCCGACATGCGCTATTCAGATGATATAGTTGTGACATTGTTGCTAGTAAATCATTGTTCCCATGCTCATAGTCTCTAGTTATAGAAACTATTGATGTACGTGGGCACTCACAAGTTCCGTATCAACATGAGCTAGTATAGTCAAATCAAGAAATGTTGGCTTATGCATTGCCATGTCCTGGGTACCCTTTTCAACAACACTCACGTTAGGTAAAGAAACTATATCTGTGCGTATACATATTTGTTCAGTTAATAATAGAATAAATAAATAATTGACTGCCCCCTTACCATGAACTCAAGCAGGGCGTTTTCCGTTGAGAATGCGAGATGCCACACTAAACTGCACATAACTGTCTCGCTTTCACAACGAAAAATTACCTGCTTTAAGAGCTTATGGTAAGGGGCATGTGCTCTTACGGGCGCATTCAGAAATCTAAGAAAGTATTTGACAAAGAAAATCATCACATTTTGCGTTCAAAACCATTTTAGATTTTGTTTCCAACGCAACGTCTCTGTAGGAATTAGCGGTTGTTGGAATCCACTCAATAAGAGACATACCCAGTAATTGTGTTCATTCTACAGCACGCGACACACAGATGATACTCACTCAATGTTCAATTCCTCCATTTAAGTAATGAATGATTTATGAATGCTAGCGATAAGGAACGTTCAATACTGTTGAGATATACTTTTTATTGTTATACATTAGTTGTAAAAATATCTCCAATCTATGGCATGTAAGTACATAAAATGTGATGAATGTGTCAGATTAAAAGGGTTGGTAAAAAGGTTGGTTGCAAGAAGAAATACGCAGTATCTGCAAACTGCCAATAAGTGTCCCACTGCAGGGCAACAGCCTCTTTTCTTATAGAGAAGGATTAAGCATTGATCATGCTAGCTTACCTTGGGAAATCCAAGAAAACGTGCCATATCTACCAAGAAGTGACGAAACATGTGAACACTCGCTTTTACATGGGACTGTCACATACCATGAACTCTTTGAGCAGGACACTTTCCGATGTGGAACAGAGCTGCCGCTATGTGAAGTGTAATGCGGCCACTCTTTTCCACAACGTAAACGATCCTGCTTTAAGATTCGACGACCTGATTAGCGCAGTGGCTAAGCGATTGGACTGCTGCGGGTTCGATTCCCGCACGAGGTAAAACTTTGTGCGAACCACAGATGTTTGTCCCGAGTCTGGGTGTTTGTGATATTTCATGTTTGTGAAACACACCCACGATACAGGAGAAATTGCTAGGGTGGGGCGATGTTTTAAAAAAAAAAAGAAAAAATATTTCATGGTGAGGGGGCTGATGATGATACTGAACTGTTGGTATACTTACTCCATAGAGGATGACAAGGATTTATAGTATATAATAAATAATTAGTAGGTACCATAATATTCTAGCACAAGGAATACACACTTCGATTTATAACACGTAGTTAGCCGTCCATGTATACCTTGTTCCGGTACAAGATAGTGCCCAGACAGCATTTATAAACAGTAGGACGTTTAGCTTGTGTTTGATATCTGCGTTCTGATAAACATAAGATAAATATGGACGGTAATTGATTTGTATAATACCGCGGAAACAGACGGCACTGTGTTACTTAGATAAAAAAGTAAAGGGATATTTACAATAAATCTTTGATTATTATGTATTTTTTTAAATAATTAAAATGTAGGATCCTAATCTAGAATTAAATTACACAAATACGTTATTTGAATACTAGCTTCTATGTTTAAAGGCGGATTTAACTAAATAGAGACTTCTACTAGCAAGCCTATCCTATATCATGATTCGTGGAGACCTTTTTGACACATCCCAGTGGGACTCCAAAATAAATAGAGTAGTGTGGACTCCAATATGTTGCACTAAATAAGTTGCCAATACTCTTCAAAGTGCCGAGTGGTATCCGGCCTAGAATTGACCACCCCTTTCCTCCCTTGGATGTCGTAAGAGGCGACTAAAGGAAAATCCAGGAGATGGGCTTCACCATCAGTACTGCGATCCCCAAGCCGCTTGCCAAGCGTGGGGATTATGGTAAACCCCTCCCCTTTTAGAAGGAGGCCTTTGTTCAACAGTGGACGTCTTCCGGCTGATGATGATGATGAACTCCAAATACTCCTTAAAATATACTCGAACTATTTTAAAATTTCGCTATGATAAAAACATGGATATGAATGTTTGTGAATGATCAACATAAATTAAGCATACCTGTGTCATGAATGAACGCTTTCTGTAGTTTTTGTCTTGTATTTAAATCATTCCTTCTATCTCTTCCGAGACTTGTATCTGCGTCCAAAGGTTCTTGCATTGTTAATTTGTAACAACAACACGTCATCAATCTTCATGAGTAGTTGTTTCGTAGGTTATGAGCTGTATACTGCGCACCAGTCTTGCAACGTGAATATTCTCATGATTTCCGTAAACAATAAGACTGCCAAGTAAGCCGAGGTCTAAACTGAAATGTTGCAAACAAACTAAGAAAGGTAGTTAGGATATAGCATCATTACCTACGGCCTGCATTTGCTGACGAAGGTATGCATTTGTAAATTTTCTCAAACAAGTCAAGTTCCAATTATGCAATTGTTAGGCACATTGATTAGTTCATAGGGTCTTAACATCACTAAGAAGCTTATTCTGCTTACCACTTTAATTCTGTTTAATATGAATTTTGACCACAGCAATCATATTAATTTGGAAGCACCAGCTAACATTTCTTGATGGTAAACAAAACAACAACTTGAAACCTGGGCTCCGAAGGGGTTTTTACGTTTCACCAGTTATGTTATAGCTCCCAATGTAATAGGGAGCGAGCCCATTGCCATTAACCAGGCATACATCCAGAATCCGTTCTGCTACAGAGAATTACCTACTAGAAAAATCGTATAACACTTCCCGACCCAGGAATCAAACCCAGCGCGTCACCTCACGCTCAGCAGTCAGCGCTTTGCTTCCACTAGACCAACAAGGTCTTCCATTGATCGAGCTAAAAAGTAATTACTAGACTTACATAATAACAAGCCAGTCTGTTCAGGCCTTTAGTTTTTTATCGCGTGTCTCGAACTCGACCAAGCCGTTGACTCGACTGACATTGAACTTGCTCGTTTTGCACTATTGCCAGTTACGTGAGCAATTGCCTTCACTTATATACATAATAACGCTCGCGATCGTCGATTTGTAGGCATACAGACCAAAGCGAACGACGGGGCTAATCTAGGTCTAACTATGAACAAACTGCTTTAAATTCATATAAATAGCAAGTTTCTCTGGAACCGCTGGAACACGTGTCTAGGAGTTCGATCTAACCGAAATATTTTGACTGGCCCGTTGGTCTAAAGGTTAGTGATCCTGGCAAAATTGGAGGTCGCGGGTTCAATTCCCACCCAGGACAAATCTTTGTGTGATGAGATATAATCATTTGTTCTGTGTCTGGGTGAATATAAGTATGTTTACCAGCTGTTGTCTGATTGCCATATTACAGGGTCTGCCTAGCTTGGGATGACCTTGGGTGAGCTGTCCCAAGATATTATTATTATTAATTACATGTAATATGCGATAGCGATAAAAATTGAGGTTATATGTCTGACAGGTGTCGAAAACTTGTTCTGAATAGGGACCTTATCAGTATGATATTATTTATGAGTCAATTCTAGTTGCATAAGCTAAAGAATAACCCGATTTAAATAATCTTGAAGACTATTGTTACAAAATTTAAGTATGTTGGTCGATTATCTCATTTGTTTTCTAATGTGTTGTAAGTTCTAAAATCTTTCTTAGCTCATTGACTGCAAAAGCACTTTAAATAGCCTCATCATCATCATCAGCCGAAAGACGTCCACTGTTGAACAAAGGCTCCCTTAGAACATCACAATAAACGACAGCTTGCCAAAGTCTAAGTAGACCTTATTCAAATCAATATTCTGCTAAATCACTAGTAACCAGTTACATGAAGAAAGCAACAAAAAAAAAAGGATTTTTTATCTCTTTACAAAGTTTATTTTACTTGCAATGTTCGTATGTAAGCAAATTATCCATTTAATAACTTGCAATTATTTTTCTATTACTTGTATATTTGACATACTTTAGGTAAGTACCTAAGTTCGTTGACAAAAATAACATACTGCCCAGTTTAAAGCTTACTGTTTAGGAATAGGTATATCAATAGTTTATTTCATAGTATCAGTATTACGATTTCATCCATTTACCTTTACTAAAAATCATACATACATCATCGACCTACGATTTGTAATTAATGTATCCTCATCATCAACAGGCGTCATTCCGGCCGCTGCTGTCATGCGCCCCCGTGGTGATGATGGGCATCGACCGCAGCGCCCACACCCAAGACCTGACGAAGAACATACAGTACATCAGCAACGACAAGGTCAAGCTCAAAGCGGACCCTAACACCATGAAGTAAGTACCTTTTGATAAGGATAAGTAACATTGCCTAAATTCCATTATACATCCCATGTTATAGGATATGAGAATTTTGTCACTAACCGGCAGAAATCCAGACTTCGAGCGGCCAGATTACTACAGAGAATTAACTAGTGGAGAAACCCAATAACACGTTCCAGGAATCAAACGTAACGCTTAAAAGCCGCGCTTTGTAACCACTAGAGCAAAGACAGTTCATTTTTTGTTAAGTGTGTCCTAATTCCACAATTAGGATTGACTCCAAACGTGGGAACTCAATGATCTAAAAGCATTTGTTTTTAGCTCTCGGGAGAAGACTTTCAGAAACATAGATAATAAATTGATATAGGAAATTTGAAAAATGATGGACTCGAGCGGGATTTGAACCCGCGATCTTAGCCGTACCGTGGCGCTGCTCTAACCAACTGAGCAACCGTGTCGCTGCTCGCATCTATCAAATTTCAAGTTCCCTTTATCAATTTGGATTAAAGCTTAGCATGGGCAACATGCAAAAATTACACCAAGTCATCGATAATAAAGTTCATATGTATAAAAGTCTAACACTTCTTATTACATGTCAACGCTCTTCAAGCCTAGAGCACTGTTAATTTTGTGCGCCAAATGTTACGCAACATAACGTAACGTTGGTATACATTTATACTTATTGTTACGTCGCCTATATTAACAGCCAATAGACAAAAGTGGGTCGATTTGGCGATCGTCACAAACGGTCTGGTGACCGCTCGGGAGACATCGTATGATCGATACGTAGACTTTAAAAAGTATTCATTCAAGTCATACGTTAGAGAATAAACGTACCTTATCGCTATGGCTAAACAGAAGCGTTTTTGGCTTTGTTTCTTTAGACAGACGCTATTCTTGTGAATTAGGGGATCAATTTTACTTTATTCATCAAATATTGTATGCTTGTAGCAAATACAGAATTTTCTGTCCATATAATTTCATGCCTATTTGTGTTATATTTATTTGTAAGAAAGGCTCAAAATAGCATAATCAGCAGTTCTGCCCTCTTAGTCGAGTGTTAAAACGCTTGATAAATAGAAATTGAATGAAAAATATATGGGTTTGACATATGTCATCGATAACATACTCGAAACATTAAGTCATCCCCATACATTCATCATTGGATTCGATTTCTAATCGACGTGCGTTTTGCCACAAGTCTAGGTGGACTGTCCTCACACGTCTGTAAACTTCAGAACCTATTAAAAACTAGCTGCGCCCCGCGGTGTTACCTGCCACATTTTTTCGGATTAAAAAGTAGCCTATGTGTTAATCTAGGGTGTCAACTACCTGCATATGAAATTTTATCAAAATCGGTTCAGCCGTTTAAGCGTGAAGAGGTAACAAACATACAAACACACTCACAAACTTTAGTCAGTATATTATTAGTGTTATGTCAGTATATTATGAGCCATATTAGGGTTCATCAAGGAAGGTGATTTCGGGGGTCGCCGTTGTCGAAATCAACATGGAGGACTATATATATATATATATTAGTGTGATGTGATAAGCGTGAAAAATAAGTGTTTATTTTATACACAGACACGCAGCCAAAACAATACGAGTAATAGAGAAACAATGCGTTGGTAACAGATCAGGACTTTTGATTCAATTAATTCCAATCTTAGGACGCCTTGGTTACGATGTGCTCGATTGTGGCTCCGTCCATTCAGTTAGGACAATGAAATATGACCAGAGGCAGGACGTCCCGTTGACTATGATCTGTACATACAGACGAACACTATAGGTAGGCAATGTCTAGACTTTAGCCGAACGGGGACTTTATTATTTTATCATTACAAACCATTTTACAGCTTGTCAAACCAATTTTGAATTGTATTCTGCAGGATAATGATACCATTAAACACAAAAACATGTTTTCAATACCATTTGCTTAGTGTTTACTGCAGCTGTCAATTGCCATATCCCCACGCAATAGAATTCAAATTCGGTTGAATGAACCGTAAGAGCTTCCTAAATACCTAATGCCCGTTTTAATATAAATCTATTGAACAAATGTTAGTATTTGAGCAATAATTATTCATTTCCGACTATATTTCTCGTGCACGTCCGACGCTCTCTAACACCCCATCCCGTTACAAGCGGGCTCGTAAAATAATTACCATCAGTAGGTAACTAAGCACCAATTATCTGACTAAGCCATGCGGATATAACTGGTTTAGAAATAGGCTGCATCCGTGAACAGCCATGCTTAGAGACCCTTTTAGTCTTTCTAGGGATGTTTCTAATAGGCGTTGCATGGGAGGTCCCGGGACCCCCCTTGCTCGTATGATTACCACCGGGGTTGTTTTAATGAGGTAGAAATGACACACTTCCCGATCCCTATTCTTCTAGGGGTCGGGGGCCTTTTGAATGTTTACTTCGAAAACAAAAAAGGAAAAAAATGTGCTGCATCCGTTTCGCGTAAGCAGTGCGCCTTGCCTGAGATGGTTTTGATAAATATTGTTCAAAATATTTTTTCCCCTCTTAAATCAGTTATTTAGTTAACGAATTATAAACAAATACAGATTATATACTTAATATGTTTGTAAGTACATACATACATAAAGTCGCGCCTTTTTCCCTGAGAGGTAGGCAGAGACCACGGACTTCCATTTGCTACGATCCTGGCATACTTCTTTTGCTTCATACATACAAATGTGAGTACATATTATGTACTTACAAACATAGGGATGTTTGTTTTAGAAAACAATTATCCTCGCATCAACCATGAATCATAATATTTGGTAACTAACTCTCAGTAACTAACAATAAGACTGGTTGTCGCTTTCGGTCTCTAAACACCTGTACCACCTGTCTAAGCTATTATAAAGACAGCCAAAGCCGACAGTTAAACGTATGAATGATAAAGACAACATCACGCCTGTATCCCCCGAAGGGGTAGGCAGATGTGCACATACCTATATATAGGTAAAACATCCACATTTCGCCACTAACGTTATAAATGCCAATGTAAGAGGGGTGAGCCTATTGCCATCAACCATGCACAAATACAGACTTCGTGATGCTACTGAGAATTGACTAATGGAAAAATCCAGTAACACTTTGCCCAGGATTCGGACCTAGGACCTCGTGCTCAGCAATCGCTTTTAGCTACCGCTAGGTTCGAGGTTCACATCCCGAGTCGAGCAATGTGATACTGGGTTTTTCCATTAGGTAATTCAGTAGCAGCACGGAGTCTGGATTTGTTGTTATATCACGATTGTATTGTTTTCAGGTTAGACAAGCGCGTCGACCGTCCAGTCTGTGTGATGATCAACTGGCTGCTGGCGCGACAGAAGCACGTGATGAAGTACGCCACGCTGTACCTGGAGCAGGGCTTCGACGTGGTCTCCGTGTCGTGCACGCCTTGGCAGCTCATGTGGCCGCTTAAGGGGACGCAGGTTTGTGGGATTTTCAACTGTGAGATCATATGCATAAAGTTTGAATTTGGTTGTGTGCATAGTATAAAGGTTCTATAGGACATAGGTGTGTGGGAATAGCAACTCTTTGATTTAGGACATAGGGTTTGTTATTAACTATTTACTGGTAGTATTCATGTGTTTTTTTTCTGGAATACCCCATTATTTTTGGGGTTTAAAGGAGCTTTTATTCTGGAGTTAGTGACGCAGCGGAGTCCCAACCCAAACTTGAGTACGGCTATCAGTTTTGGTATAACTATTAAGTTTGTGTGACTGTGTGTACTCTAAAATTGTTAAATTTTTTCTATAGAAAATTTATTGTTTATTTTTACAGTTGATAGCTGAAGACCTGATCAAGTTCATGGCAGCGAACGAGAACGAACATCCGCTCGTCGTGCACGGGTTCTCCGTCGGCGGCTACATGTGGGGCGAGCTCTGCGCCCACGTCATGAAGAATAAGGAGATGTAAGTATATATACACACTACACAGTTGTTTTATATCTTCTGCCTCATTGATCTAGTGGTTGGTAAGCGCGACTGCTGTGCACGAGGTCCTGGGTTTGAATCCCGGGTCGGGCAGTGTTACTGGGTTTTTCCATTAGGTAATTCTCAGTGGCAGCACGGAGTCTGGATTTGAGCCCGGTTGATAGCAATAGGCTCGCCCCCTATTACATTGGGACCTAAAAACATAACTGGCGAAATGTGGGTGTACTATATGTGCACCTCTGCCCACCCCTTCGGGGAATACAGGCGTGATGTTATGTTTTATTATATCTTCCACGTATCGGCTTGGCCGTACCGTGGCGCAGCTCTATTAACTGAGCTATCGTGTCGCTGCTCGCACCCATCGAATTTCAGCAGCGACACCATAGATCAGTAGCAAAGCTGAAGCTCGCAGGTTCAAGTCCCACTCGTGTCCATCATCTTTCAAATTCCCCTTATTAATTTAGATTTAAGATTAGACTTAGCAGATTTTAGCTTAGCTGTGTGGCGAGCAGACTCGATTGTTCATATGTGGGTCGCTGCTGCAAGCTGTCCAAGTGTCCACCTCAGTGTTAGGCGTGTGGCAGTAACTTACATGTATTCATGGTTAGGTTAAGTGATTAGAATAGGAAAACTAACATAGGGGTAAGAAACATTGTTACTAACACATTTGAGTCATGTTACCTACTTGATAAATAAAGATTTATTATTAGCATAGGCACTCTGCTAAAATGACACCAAAAGTCCAAAAAATTAAAAAATTGACAATGTTATTTATTATTATTAAAAATTGTAAGAAGAAGCAGCGTTATAAGCCTCTAACAGGTATATATATCTCTCTTTGAAGCTACCAGCCCGTGATGGACCGCGTGGTGGCGCAGGTGTGGGACTCGGCCGCCGACATCAGTGAGATCACCATCGGCGTGCCGGCCGCCGTGTTCCCCAAGAACCAGGTCATGCAGAAGGCGCTCCGAGCTTATATGGAGTGAGTAGTTCTTTTTCACCCACGAGGGGAAGGTATATGCGTTTAGGGTGAGAGATTGTTTGTTTGTTCTGTATGAATATTTTTCGGGGCGGAGACTAATCCGACAAATGAGAGATCAGTAAAATCGGTCCAGCAATTCTTGAGCTATCAAACTCAACTTTATTTTGTATATATTATATAGGTATACTAGCAGATCCGGGGTATGAAAAATAGATGTTGGCCGATTCTCAGACCTACTCAATATGCTCACAAAATTTCATGAGAATCGGTCAAGCCGTTTCGGAGGAGTACGGGAACGAACATTGTGACACGAGAATTTTAAGATAATTTATTTTCCTAGCTTAACAAGACAGTAAAGGAGTACCTTTTCTAGCATGAATTCACTTATACGTGAAAGCTATAAGTAATATTACCATAGTAACCAGCGAAATAGTTATCTACCAATAAAGTTAATCATACGATTAAAGTATTTACCGGTCATTTGTAGGTGAAATGCGAAGTTATAGGTATTATCGAAATATGCTATTTATATCGCGGTCACATGAGATACGCATGATTGGGAATTAAGAATGTAATTCCTTACGCCGCCGGAAAAGAATGTCGTAAACGACAAACTCTGTGGTGGTCATATTTATGGAAAAAAGCCACTAATATTATATATGTATCACACTAATATTATAAAGGGGAAAGTTTGTGAGTGTGTTCGTATGAATGCTACCTCTTCACGCTAAACGGCTTGACCGATTTCGAAGAAATTTCATACGGAGGTACCTGACACCCTGGATTAACACATAGGCTACTTTTTATCCCGAAAAAATGTAGCGGGTAACACCGCGAGGCGCAGCTAGTGTTACTATAAAAATTCCTCTTAGGCATCACGCTGGTCTTCTTCTTATCGTACGGTTGATGAACAACCTGGTGTCAGAGTTTAAACCGCCTGTAGGCCTCTGACATGGCTTTACACACCGTTGAAAAATCTCTCAGGTGCCGGTTTCCTCACGATGTTTCCCGTCACTTTAAGCACCTGATAACTAATTTATAGTATGCACATGAATTTGAAAAGATAGTGGTGCGCGCCAGGGTGGGAATTGCGACCTTTGACTTGGCAGTTCAACATTCATACCATTCTCTGTTATCATTCATGAAGAAGTTCTAGAATAATAATTCTAGATGCTAGCTTACTGCCAATGATAAGCTCGAGTGGAGGGGAGACGAAAATTCTTATTAGATCTACCCACAAATTTAAATTATCTATTGAAATTGCAATGCAAATTCTTTTTTTTTTTTTTTAAAAAAACGTCGCTCCACACTAGGAATTTCTCCTGTATCGTGGGTGCGTCTCACAAACATGAAATATCACATACACAAACATCCAGACTCGGGACAAACATCTGTGGGTCGCACAAAGTTTTGCCCCGTGCGGGAATCGAACCCGCAACCCTTAGCGCAGCAGTCCAATCACTTAGCCACTGCGCCAATCAGGTCGTCAAATGGTTGATTTTCATAAAATAATATCTTAAAAATAATATAACAATTATTGTTTTTGTATTAGGAATTATCTTCCACGCAATAAAACTCTAAAAACAAACCGATTAAACAACGTCATAAAATATGACGTAAATAATTATCTTCTAATTAAAATCCGGTGTGTGCCCTTAAATATTAATTAAAAACAATTACAACATGAATAGTAATAGCCATACATTAATAACGAAGTGATAAGATTTTATATTTATCAATAGATTGCCGCAAAAGTAACACGTGTTTAACACACACACGTGGTCGATTCATTGATTCCTTTACCTGTATGGCATTTATCTTCACACTATGCTTTGTCTAAGTGTTACCGGGTTTTTCCATTAGGTAATTCTCAGTAGCAGCACGGAGTCTGGATTCGTGACCGGCTGATGGCAATAGATTCGCCACGTAGTACATTGGGACCTAAAACATAACTGGCGAAATGTGGGTGTACTATATGTGCACCTCTGCCTACCCTTTCGAGGAATACAGGCGTGATGTTATGTTTATATACATCATTGTTACAAACAAATGCCCTATAAAACCGTTTAAACGGTTTGACTGTAAGAACTAAAGTTACCAACCCAATTAGAATTATAACATGCGGACATTTTAAACCAAGTCTAAACTCCAACTCCTCATTCCAGGTACCACATGAAGACCTTCCACGACGCCGCCACCTCCCACTACATCAGGTCCTCGCAGCTGTTCCACACGAACCTGTGCCATGCGCCTGCGCTGTTCTTACTGTCGCGCAGTGACCCCGTCGGCGCGGAGAGGAGCAATCGTAGCGTACACGATAGCTGGGTCAAGATGGGAATGAAGGTGAGGCATATCGTTGGTCTAGTGGACGTTAAGCGCGACGATAAACATGAGGTCTTGGGTTGGAATCCCGGGTCGGGAAAGTGTTTCTGGGTTTTTCCATTAGGTAGTTCACGGTAACAGCATGGAGTCTGGATTTGTGCCTGGTTAATGGCAATAGGCTCGCCCCCTATTACATTGGGACCTAAAAGCATTACGCGAAATGTGGGTGTACTATATGTGCACCTCTGCCTTTCCCTTCGGAAATACAGGCGTGATGTTATGTTATATCTAATTTTTAAGGCTGCTTAAAGGCGCAGAAACTTGGTACTATTAACGTACAAAATAGAAAATCCAAAAATAAAAATGATGACGTCACTAAAGTTGTATATTAAAAATCAAACCTTCAATCTTGTCTCCAGTGCACCTGGAAGTGCTGGGACCGGTCGCCGCACGTGCAGCACTACACCAAACACCCGAAGGAGTACGTCGCGGCGCTGTACGAACATCTGGACAAGTACGGCCTGGTCTCCCAGCCCGAGAAGATGAGGATGAGGTTATAAATGTAAGCACATCTACTGCAATTATATTTTAAGTATCAGTATATCAAAAATATTTTTAACGCTAGCTTTTAAACCAGATAAGCTCAAAGTAAAAGAAGATGGATTAAACAAGCCCAACAGTGGGATTGCCTTATTTTGTCAGAGTTCCTATGACCATCTTCTGACTCCATCATCAGATCAGCTCAAATGTACCATACTATTGTATAATTAACAAACCTATTTAACTATCCAAAATTTGATTTTTTTTTATTTTTTTTTTGGTCAACTGTATTTAGCAAAAAAACGCTAACGCAATAGTTAAGTAAATGTTGAACAAACTGTATTGTCTACTATATATACCGGTTATACTCACGTCGATATTCGGGAATGCCCGACTAGTTTCGGACTCTAACGTACCCCGGGGCTTTCGGCTCGCGACCCCGCCTCGTCACCTGCTCATGAATAAGGGCTCCGTTAGAGTCCTAGTCTAGAGAAACTAGTCGGACATTCCCGAATATCGACGTGAGTATAACCGGTATATATAGTAGATAATATGGATATGCCTCGTTGGTTTAGTGGTTGCTAAGCGCGACTGCTGGACACGAGGTCCTGGGTTCGAATCCGGTCGGGCAAAGTGTTACTGGGTTTTTCCATTAGGTAAGTCCCAGTAGCAGCACGGAGTCTGGATTTGTGCCTGGTTAATGGCAATAGGCTCGCCCCCTATTACATTGGGACCTAAAAACATAACTGGCGAAATGTGGGCAAGCACATATATGTGCACCTCTGCCTACCCCTTCGGGGAATATAGGCGTGATGTTATGTTATGTTAATATGGATAACACTCACGAGAGTTATTATAGTAAACTGAATTGTTCTCATTAATTGTTATAGGCTCAAGACAGGACACAAAATCTTCGCATAGTAGCTGGGGAGGTAAACGGTGCAAATAGTTCCAAGTTAATATAAGCGTTATGTTTAATGTAATTAGGTTAAATTTTGAATGTACGGTCTGCACGTTTTGCTGTTTAAAATGGAATTGAAGTATCTAAATGCAAACATATCAAATTGTTTACTTTAAAGTGCAATACATATATAAGCTGTCAAAAATAATTTATATAGTTTGCCTTCTTTTGGTAGTTAAAAAAATATCTTATTATTTACAATTTCTTACAAAAGGCAGGCAACTTACTTTACATTAAAACCCAATTTTACAATATTTAGAATAAATAACTCCTTTATGATCCAAAGACTTAAAACTCTTAGCCAATAAATGGCAACACTTAAATTTTGTTGCCATTTGAAATATTAATAGACTATTGGATTTTATTTTCGTGGTGTTACACAGACATGTCAGTGTTGCTATATCGACGTTTTCTATTTGATGATATTGTCTTTTTAATGGTGTATTTTAACTTTATAAAATAGTAAAAAAAATTGTTATTGAACCCGTAATAATATATTAAAGATATGATATATTTAGACCCCAAAGTTAATATCTTTTATCTTTGTAAAATAAATTTTAGTTTACCCACCTCTGCCTAGTTATACATTTATTATTATTATATAGAAATTTTAAATATATGTAAAACTTATATCGACTACGATTTTCGTGGATAAAGATTATAATTTTTATAGAAATATGATCGTTTATCTCACTCCATCATTATATTTTTACTGTAAGGAGATGCGTATACGTGGACACTTTGTGTCGACCCATCTCGCTAGGCGACCTACGCGCTTTAGACCTCGTCTAGCTAAGTGTCCTGCCCTACTCCATTTTGGCTTTATATAT
Source organism: Abrostola triplasia (assembly GCA_946251915.1). NCBI lineage: Eukaryota > Metazoa > Arthropoda > Insecta > Lepidoptera > Noctuidae > Abrostola > Abrostola triplasia. The sequence goes on along the minus strand of OX276440.1, from coordinate 8,854,973 downwards.
AACCAGTATAAAGTCAGGCACTCCCTACTCAGAAAATCGCTACAGGACACAGCTACTACGGTGTCCTGTGACAGTGTGACGTATCGGTAACACAGTGGCTACGTCACCGCAGCCCCTTAGAACGGAAACGTCGTAACTTTCGACAGCTTTACGAATTTGAACATTAAATGCTTGGCGAATTGTCAAGCAGTTCTTTTGTTTCTTTAACTATGAAATATGTATATACTCAATAATACCTTTCTGAATAGAGTTACTGACTTCAATAGTATTTTGTTTATTTCTCTGACTTTTTTAAGGGACTGTATCAAAAGAAATTTTTAACTGATTCCCTGTCCTTGAAGTAGATACAACAGTTAAATTATATAGTCTGTGACAGCCTATATGTAGTCTGTGGGACTTTGAACCTGTTTAAAAAATGGAATCTGTTTTCAATTGGCCAAAAAATCTCTAAAACCACGATAATAATAATAATTATTATTGCTTTTGTTAGAAAGAGAACTAAGCTAACATCTTATATTTAAATTGATAAAGGAAATTTTAAAACATGATAGACACGAACGGGACTTGAACCCGCGACCTTCGCCTTACTGTGGCGCTGCTGTAACCAACTGAGCCACCGTGTCACTGCTCGCATCCATCGAATTTCAAATTCCCTTTTAGTATTTACGTCTTAAGAGTGACGTCAGGTATTATCTGATGGAATCTACGATTACCAATGTCTACCATCTACCGTCCAAGTCCCGCTCGTGTCCATCATTTTTCAAATTTCCTATCTATTTAGATTCAAGCTCAGCTTTGGCAGCATGCAAAAATGACACATCTCATATTATAATGATTTCTATTACTTACGTCCGTGACCATGAATGCTGTAAAGGATTCGAAACGTCGGGACCAAAAATCAATTAAAAAACCGCGATAAAATCCGTGAACCTAGTTTTATTTCAACACCTTATATTGTTAAAATACACATTTTATAACACAAAATAAATTTTGTATTGTTTCCCAATTTTAATACACCATTTATATGTCAATTACACAAAGCCTTAAGAACGTTGTGAATCAGTCTAAAAATCGGTCTAAAGTATTAAAACGATGAATTTATCATGTTTAGTTTGTAAGTTTTTTATAATGTAGTTTTAGAATAAGAGAATATGCACTGTAGTTTAATATATTAGTAAAATACACTTTTATAAAAACTGTTTTATTGTTTAATTTATACGCCTGTATATTTCTTCTTCTTCGTATCGCTGTTGTCGAGCGGCAAAACTCTCGACGAAGAGAATGAATAACGAAGAAAATAAGTTAAAATTATAAATTTTACACCAGCTAGGCTCAAGGTACTAGTATAGATGGATTAAACAGGGGCTTGTTTAATCCATCTTCACTTCACACGGTGGGATTGCTTCATTTCGTCAGAGTTCCTATGACCATCTTCTGACTCCATCATCAGATCAGATCAAAAGTACCATAATATTGTATTGTCACCTAAACTATTTAAGTATGCGAAATTTTATTTCACTCGGATATTTTTTTCTGACTTGTCTCTCGCAGTTAGCTCTGACGGAGCTCTTACTGCTTAACGGTTAAGCCGCTTAACCGGGTGATTGGCGAGACCTAATAAAAGGCCCCCAGCCAGGATTTCAATCAGATGTCAATAAGTGGTTCTAATTTAGACTGCAATATTTGACCTAAACCAAATTCATATACATACATACAACCACCGCAAATTACATAAAAGCTTATAAATATATAGGTTTGACAGTGACAGACATGTTATCGATAACATACTCGAAACATTATGACATCCCCATACATTCATAATTCTATTCGCCAAGCATTTGCCACTTGTTTAGCGGGCAAGTCGCTATTTAGTAGTCTCTTCACCAGGTGCCTCCATTCGTCCCGCACTGCTGCCTGCTGTGTACATTAGTGCAGGGATGGGTCTATGGCGGACTTGATTTGATCCGTCCACCACATGATGGAACTACCTTTGACGCCTTCTACTTTGTTCTGGACGACGAGGCGTTCCATGGACTCTTCATTGCGCTGCAACGACCCGAGAACAAGGATAGTATACCTAGTTTTTCAGTATTATTCTTAGGGGCGATTTTTCTATCGCCAGACAAATTATATTCGAAGAATAAAATTGTCATTAGTATTTTTACAAAGCCCATTTCCAGCACTTTGTTTCCCGCAGTAAACTTCCACATATTTCAAGACCAAAGTTAGCAAAATCGGTTCAGCCGTCCTAGAGTTCTAGCGAGACTAACGAACAGAAATTCATTTTATTCTATGTATCTTTTATAGTTTCAAATTGGCTATCTACGCACATTTAAAAAAGCGTAATGTACGCAAATGACTGAGATACAATCACTTCTGATTGGCATCATATAACTTCACGCTTGTATACCTCGAAGGGGTAGGCTGCACTTGCAAGGCTTCGGAAACGCATCTCCGTGCGTTATCCGGTTCGTAGCCTTTTAAATCTACAACGACAATATGAAATCGTATGTAAACTGACATGTTTTAAGTAGGTATAAGTACCTACTTGGTAGCTCTGATGTATTAAGCAATTTAGTTAAATATGTTTGAAACTTGATGCTTCTATTGTTCTCTGATTCGAGTCAGAGATGTAATTTGAGCAGATAAGTATTTTTATTCACTGCTTAATAACATTAAAATTTATAAATTATAATTATTACTAGCGGCGCCCCGTGGTGTTACCCGCTACATTTTTTTGGGATAAAAAGTAGCCTGTGTTAGTCCAAAATGTAAGCTACCGCCCGCGCCATACCAAATTATATCAAAAATTGGTCCTACCATTTGAGCGTGAAGAGCAAACAAACACACTCACAAACGTTTGCCATATTAGTGATTACAAAAATCGTCACGTCTGGGAATTAAACGTGCTACCTTCTTGGCCAAAAATAATACTGTTAAAAACTGCGCCATTGGACCATAAACTAAAATATATATTATCTAATAATAAACAGAATAAATGTCACATCTACAATAGATCAGGAAGCAGCTAACAATAGTCTAAAATCCAAATGGAATTACGAGCAATTTTAGATATTTTGGTATCGTAATGTACCCTTGAACTCATTCCATGGCGCGCGGCGTCAGGCGGCGCCGGCGCAGTTTGTACGCGGCTTGTGTCGGCAACGAACGTTGACTTTTCTATTGACACACATACATAATACTCGTCATAAGCTGACATATAACGAGATATTTTTTGACTGTAAAATAGCTTTTGACAGATTGTTTTTATTATAAAAGTTTTATAATCTGTGAGTTTAAAAAGTGGTTGAAGGCAAAGGTAAGTTTTGTTTCTTATCTATTTCCTGGCAATAATTAAATTATGCATGCATTGTTTATTATTCAACTAGGCTTCGGGCTTCGGCAGTACAAAGTTCAGTTCAATAAAACTATAACACTGACTCGTTTATTTTGTTTGTAAACACTTTAAATAGATAAGATTATTTGTGGGTATATACTGTAGATACTGATTGCACGATACCTACTGATAAAAGATGAGATTTCTTCCCGCGTATTAATTGAAATTATGAGTGTAAGAACAAATTTTTTTATTATAATTATATAGAATTAAGATCTGACACGGAGTAATATATTATTTGAGTTAGTTTAGCCTATTACAGTCACTTTTGGGTCAACCCTCGCATTCGCACAGAGAGATAGATGTATTTAGAATCCTTTTTCTTCCGCCTTTATTCAAATGTTGAGAGAGTTTGATACCAAACTAGTTCAGTACCTACCTACTGCACTATTTTACAAAATTGTTTTAACTTTATTTTTGCTGTTACTCTGTGAGATGCCGATTATCAACCATGAAATAAGTAGTGAATAAACCTTTCAACTCAAAGATAACCAATATTACTGAATTAAGTACAGATACGCATTATACACATACAACGAGGTTAATTTTCTATTCAATCATAACCACACACACAACTTGTATTTATATACTTCTAAACAATCAACTAATCTTTTAATTAATTTCAACTTAAAATAAATATTAATTTATATTCTGTGATTAGGTTTGTTATAAACATTACTGTAAATACTAGAGATGATGATTGAATAATTTCCAACTCAGTTTAGAAGTCGGAGACTTGCTTGTGAGTTTGTGACTCACAATTACAATGTAATTGGCCCATTTTACAAAATAGGTAGTTAGACCTATTAGATTAGTACATAAGTTGATACGAACAATAGTTAGTTTAGTAGAAAGCTGAAGATTACCGACAAAATACGAAAGGTACATATGTAGTTACTATACGGTATATGCCGGAAGGCCGATCGAGTTTAGTGGCGTGCCATAGGAGAGGCCTATGTCCAGCTGTGGACGAAGGACAAATGATTTTAATTAACATTACTACTGCTAATTTGTTGCAGTGGCGGAGATTATATTTTTGGTCATGCACAAACGCTTAGACAAAGTGCCGCAGCTAAGTAATTAGGCTATTGCGAGTTCGATTCCTGCAGTATATTTCTTATATTCGTTTTAACAGTTTAAAGCAACGGAAATCGATAAAACTCATCGTTATTGATAAAAACATAACATAACATCACGTCTGTATTCCCCGAAGGGATAGGTAGGTGCACACACATTTCGCCAGTTATGGTTTTCGGTCCCAATGTAATACAGCGAGCCTATTGCCATCATCCGGGCACAAATCCAGACTCCGTGCTGCTACTGAGAATTACCTAATGGAAAAACCCAGTAACACTTTGCCCGACCGATTCGAACCCAGGACCTCGTGCTCAGCAGTCGCGCTTAACAACCACTAAACCAACAAGGCAGTTAGGCAGTCGTTATGGATACTAGGTATTTATTAACATTTGAAGGTCAAAACGAATTTATTTTAACAAAAAGTCAGAAGTATGTATTGTCTACCAAAAACGAATAACATTTACACACTGACTACTTAAAGGAGACATAACAATTACTTTAGTTTCATTAAATATTCTTCAGTGTTGACGCGGGTCGCTATGGACGCACTCCTGTTGCGGGCCGCGGCCACTGCAGCGGTACACCAGGGGAGATCTACTTGTTTTAAAAATGTAAGTTACATTAAAAAAACATTACATTGCGCCCGTATCCCGCAAAGGGGTAGGCAGAGGTGCATATCAGTCGCGCTTAGCAACCACTAGACCAACGAGGCAGTCAATGCAATTCAAACACATTCAATAGTTATAATAATAACGCACACAGTGGGTCAATTATCGTAACTTAAGACGTTCTCGATCAGTTCAGTAGCGATTGAGTGGTTTCGAAAAAATCGACGTGTAATGCAGGTTTTTGTATAATATTAAGAACAACGGATGCATAATTTTTAGTTTTAATTTTTTCTTTTGCTATATTTATTTTTTAACGTAGGTTATAGTGTGTAAATAAGCTTAAGTATATTATTAAATATTATATGTATAATGAGAATAACGGAGAAATTAGAATATTGGCATCGTGTATTCGCCCAATTTAACAGAACAGATAACATTATTCTCATAATGTCGTATGGATTTCGGAAACTATCAGCCATGGGGTTCTCCCCTATCTTATAATTATACATAGATATTGTTATTATAGTCCGGGCAGCTGGTGCGCACACCCTAACTCACCCCTGCGGAAGCCATAGATTATGTGGGTAATGGGTATGTCTGATACAATATAACCAAAGTTACTCAATCAAGAGATGAGTGTAACTAAACTAACCTATACATATAAATAACTAAACATAACAGCACATCACGCCTGTATACCCCGAAGGGGTAGGCAGGGGTGCACATATAGTAGGTACATCCAAATTTCACCAGTTATGTATGTTAGGTCCCAATGATTTCTAGTTAGTCCTTTAGCTCGTCTATTCAGCTAGTAATTCTACACCATTGACTGAAGGAAAATATCGATATGAGACGTGGATACAATCATTTTAAAATCATCAATCTGCAATAAACATAAAAGATTAATAATACTCTTCCCTTTGATTTTAAATGTTTTTGCATTTGTAATTATTTTTTTAGGTTATACTATAAGTAATTGTAATGTAGGTCAATATAACGTCCATTGTTAAAAAAATAAATTATACACACACTTATACTTCATTGGAAATTATATTCTATTTTAAACTGAATACATATTTTGATTAAAAAAATTAACAAGTAAAGTATCTCTCTTGTATTTCTCGAAGTGGTAGACAGATGTCGTATTTTATTCCACACGCCACACCCTTATGTTACCTGATAGTGGGATAATAGACATCCGATGTGCGAGTCTCGGTCTCGCTGAAACCGCCATGTTAATGTGTAGCATGTATCCTTGATATCTTAATTAGGTCTCCGATTCACAGACATGTTCCCGGCAGCTGTTGTCATGCATTCCCGTTGCCTTGGTGGCGCTAGACCGCAGTGCTCACACGAAGAGAATCTACCAGAATATGACGTACATTAGCAACGATAAAGTTGAGCTCAAAACTGATCCTAGCACTATGAAGTAAGTTATTTACTATATGTTTTTTTAAAACGACCCTCCGCTCTAGGAACTTCTCCTGTATCGTGGGTGCGAGTCATAAGCATGAAATATCACATAGACAAACAGCCAGACTCGAGACTAATATCTACGGATGACACAAATTTTTGTTTTGTGCGATAATTGAAGCCGCAACCTCTAGCGCAGTGGTCCAATCGCTTAGCCAAAAATAATAAAAAGCTTTTACAACCTAAACAGTCCAGCTTTAAGACTTCATGGTAAGGCGGCAGGTCGTCATCAATCATGCTATTATTTGTCATGCCTTATAAATAAACGTCAAAATAAATGAAGCACTTGAAATATTCACAAGACACAGTTGTATTTTTAAAAATAAAGAATAAAATTAAAAAAATATTTAGGGGTCGCTTTCATACAACAAAAGTGACTTTTTGCCGCTTTTTGCCCGATATTAAAATCAAAAAGGTAATATGAAATTAGTGTACCTACTTGTTGTTTACCTAGTCAATGGTAGGGAACCTTCCGCGCGCGAGTCCGACTCCCACTTGGCCGGCTTTTTCATAGCCTAGTTTCATTACCAATGCTGGGCCAAGGTCATGATTAAAATATTTTTAAGCTTAACATTTAAATAATTTAACTTTATTTAGAATCAGAACGCCCATGAGTACAATGTACAAGATGACACGCCTGTTTTTATGTATTAGGCTGATCGCGTAATCGTATCGTGTAAACTATTCTAATTATAATGTTTTATTTCTATTCGATAGTCAAAAATAACATCACACACCTGTATTCCCCGAAGGGGTGGCATATAGTACACCCACATTTCGCCAGTTATGTTTTTCGGTCCCAATGTTATAGGTGGCGAGCCTATTGCCATCAACCGGGCACATAACCGGGCCGGGGATCGCAGTATTGGTGGTCAAGTTACAGAAGACGCTGCTGCCCATCTTCTGTATTTTCCCTTAGTCGCCTCTTACGACACCCACGGGAGGAAAGGGGGTGGTCAATTCTAGTCCGGATACCACATGGAAAAGTGAGATGTCATTACAACATAAGAGTTACATAACTAAGGTTTTTAGGTATTTTTTCAATGTCAAGCATGTATTTGACAAGAATAGCAAATGCGAGTTTGATTATATTATTCAGCAGGCTATTAAAACTGGTTAATTATTTGTTAAATGGCTTCTTATTATTAAGATAGGTAATTATTTGTGGATGTCGTTAATTAAATGAGTCTCTTAAGTATCTATTCAAAAATTATGTGGCAAGGCAATGCAAAGAAAAACAATGACTTATGTATGCACGTGGGTAGGTTTTTTATTAAGAAATACTTAGTAATATATCTATTCTTCTGTACGTGTGTTTGCAACCTAACTCATCCTAAAAGGCTGGACCGATTTGGATGAAATTTTGTGTGCAATTCAGTGGCGCTGCTTTTCCGGGTAGGACGACGTCTGCCGGGTCCCCTAAATGTACTATAATTATGACTTTTATTACTGAAGGCCTAGGATATAGATGTTCTCTTTTATATTGAGTTAAAAAAAAAACACCTACATTAGCATCTGTGTTTTTACCACACCACCTGCATTTCACATTTCTCCTTTCTTTTGATTTCGGCATTTACCTACACCTACCTGAAATCGGTTGCTCAGTGGAATCCGGCCTAGAATTGACTATTCCCTTTCCTCCCGTCGGTGTCGTAAGAGGCGACTAAGGGAAAATCCAGAGGAAACGCAGCAGCGTCTTCTGTAACTTCACCATCAATACTGCGATCCCCAAACCGATTGCCAAGCGTGTGAATTATGGAAAAAAACACACCCCAAGGGGGAGGCCTTGTTCAATAGTGGACGTGTTCCGGCTGATGATGACGACCCCAGTTAACTGAAAATTCTGATTACAAATTCACTTTGCTTAGATTAAATCAAGACATAAACAAGCCGCTATGCATTATCATGAACTGGATGATGGCGAAACCGAACCACGTGCTGAAGTATGCCCAACTTTACCTGGAGCAGGGCTTCGACGTGGTTTCCGTGTCCTGCACGCCGTGGCAGCTCATGTGGCCGGCTAAGGGGTCCCAGGTAAGACCTGCATCTCCATTCCCTTCTATATTCTTCTTATAATATGGTTGATGAACAACGATCGACGAGCATGTAGAATGTGTTTTTCTTTATCCTATGGCTAATGAATTGTTGTCAGAGTTTAAACCGCCTGTAGGCCTCTGACATGGCTTTACACACCGTTGAAAAATCTCTCAGGTGTGCCGGTTTCCTTACGATGTTTTCCTTCACCGTTTTTAGCAACTGATGACTAATTTATAGTACGCACATTAATTCAAAAATACATTGGTGCGTGCCGGGGTGATCTTGCGACCTTTAACTTGGGAATCCAACGGTCTTACCAGTGGTTTTTATAATAAATTGTGTAGGTAATTAATGTGTGACGTAAAACACAATTTAATGAGTTTAGTTGTGGCTGCATAATTATGTTTCTATTTACAGAAGTTGGCTTCTAATTGTTTAATAAATAAAAACTTTACATACAAATAAGACTTGCAAGAATCAGCACAAACAACAAATTCAAATAATGATGATATTTTAAGCATCATCAGCCGGATGACGTCCACTGTTGAACAAAGGCCTCCCCCTTAGAACGCCACAATTAACGACAACTTACCATTAGCATCCACCGGTTGCCCGCATCTCTGACAATATCGTCGGTCCACCTGGTGGAGGCAACATTCAAATAAAATTTTATTATTATTCAATTTATGTTTCAAAGCAAGGCTGTTTTCAAAAAAGAAATTATAAATATTGTAAGTAATAGGAACCCTAATAATTAAGTTCATAATTATTTATGTTATGTTGCTAGGTTATAGCTGACAGGCTTCTGAGGTTTATAGCGGTGAACAGCCAAAGCCCACTTGCGGTCCACGGGTTCTCCGTCGGCGCTTACGTGTGGGCAGAGCTGCTAGTCAAAGCTACACAAAATAGACTGAAGTAAGTCCAGTAGTCCTTTAAGGAGTATGACTTTGAGCTTAGTAGGTAAGAAATAGGGTCTATTTCAGAAAGCATGAATGAAACGAAAGAAGAGTGATAAAGGGTAAGACCTCGACGAACATAGTCAAAATTGACGAGCATATAGAAGAATGTGATCTTCTTATCGTATGGTTGATGAACAACCTGGTGTCAGAGTTCAAACCGCCTGTAGGCCTTTGAAATGGCTTTACATACCGTTAAAAATTCTCTCAGGTGTGCCGATTTCCTCACGGTGTTTTCATTCACCGTTTTTTGCAACTGATACTAATTTAAAGTACGCACAAGAATTTGAAAATAAATTGATGCGTGCCCGGGTTTGAACCTGCAACCTTGTGCATACAAATCCGGTATGTTAGCCACGATCTAGCACTGCGGTAAATATTTATATGCCAAAAACAGCTACACAAATAGTTTGTTCCTCAGATTCCAGCCCGTGCTAGACCGCATATCTTCTCAGGTGTGGGACTCTGCGGCCGATATACACGAGATTCCGGTCGGTTTCCCCAGCGCCGTGTTTCCCCGTAACAAGTTTCTACAAGAGCTCTTCAGGACTTACATCAAGTAAGTAATATTTGGTTAGGCCATGCTCATTGATACTGATATAGGTACTTACTTGTTGACAAATAGCTGTAAAATAAATTAATTGTTTTGAACTATGCCTTTGTGAGTAGTACGGTTGGATTATCATGTACCCCCAAATGGATACAAATACCCAAACAAAATATTTTTTAAGGCTATACATCATAGATGTGTCCTAAAGTTATCTGCGGGAGACTACAACAAAAAATAATTTGTGAATTGAAAACTACAAATGAGTTCAAGTCTTCTTCTCTACCGAACTGCTAGGCTTCCAGTGCCAGTGGTTGCGAGTTGGACTCCCATACAGAACAGATACTTGCAGGACCATCCAATATTTTACATGGTAACCCTACGTCCCTTAAGGCTGATAACCCTATAATCTCTACAGGACCCATATGAAGGTGTTTCACAATGTGGCCACGAAGCACTACATGACGGCGACCGAGGTGTTCCACGAGACGCCGTGCAGGGCTCCGGGCCTGTTCCTGGTCTCCAAGACCGACCCCATAGGAGCCGAGAAGAGGAGCAGAAAGGCCCACGATTCATGGGTCAAGAGTGGAATGACGGTCAGTGAACTACCCTTACCTCCCTAACTATATATGTATATTTGACTGCCTCGTTGGTCTAGTGGTAGCTAAGCGCGACTGCTGAGCACGAGGTCCTGGGTTCGAATCCCGGGTCGGGCAAAGTGTTACTGAGTTTTTCCATTAGGTAATTCTCAGTAGCAGCACGGAGTTTGGATTTGTGCCCGGTTGATGGCAATAGGCTCGCCCCCTATTACATTGGGGCCGAAAAACATAACTGGCGAAATGTGGGTGTACTATTTGTGCACCTCTGCCTACCCCTTCGGGGAATACAGGCGTGATGTTATGTTGTTATGTATGTTGTTTATACTATATATTCAGTATAAACGAGAATGATAACAGATGAAACATAATACCAGCCCCCTTACCATGAACTCTTAAAACAGGAAACTTTACGTTGTGGAAGCAAGACGCATTTCCCTACACGCAGCGGCGTCGCGCTTCCATAACGTAGACTGTTCTGCTTTAAGAGCACATGGTACGGGGGCTGTTATCCTTAAAACGTTCTTTAAAAAATATTGATATAGATCCAAAAATGGACCAACCCGAAACTATAACAACATAGTTTAGGTGCTAGGCTAGGTGGTTATTAGGTGCTACCTAATTTAATTTTAACCTTACCTTGATCCATTTGTTACAGTGCAACTTGAAATGCTGGGACAAGTCTCCTCACGTTCTACACTACATCTACCACCCAGAAGAGTACAAGGCAGCCTTACACGAGCACCTCAGCATGTGTGGTCTGCTGCAGAACAAATCATAGTGAAAATCCTGCGAATAACATAACTATAGGGTCAATAATAAAGAAAAAAGAGGTAGATAAGTTATATTATGTGATTGAAAGTGGGACGTCAAAAATACGCCCATAAGCGCGTCAGACTGTTCATCTCTTTCCACTCCCAAAAATTACGACATGCAGTCCTACTTCAACGTGTCATATAATGTAATGCGAGATCACCAGTCCAGTCCAGTTAGCATTAAATAGACCGAAACCTCGGAACCCAGTAATTTCGAATGTTTTATTACTTATAAAACAATTTCTATCATGTTTTATAGGTCAAACATTAAATAGTTATGAATTTTTTTGTCGATTCTAATATTTACTTTCTTCGATGTTACACTCAATGATATTTAAAAAAAGTAGGTACAGATATGGTATTAGCGCGCGCAGCGCGAATTCTGAAGACCCGAAAAGGGGACGATTGTAGTCTTGTATAGTACAAATTGTTGTCCGATTTAACATAAGACTAATGCTGTTCGGAGAGAGTTCGGAACACTTTTCACGTTTATTTTGTTCACATATGAATTATCTATACATTTTGACATATCCTTGGATACACTATTTTGAAAAGACAGATTAATCATAGCACCGCCTAAAGCGCTGGAGCTAGAGTATTGAAATTTAGGCAATAGGTATAAGATAGGTCTTAATTGAGTTCCAAGGTCACAGTCAAAAGCTAAGGGGACTGGACTTTGTGCGGTTGAACATTGCATGTTGCGTAGATAACGAATCTACCTCTTTTTACTTATAATATCATTGTTTAAGGTTAGACATAAACGGTGCCAATGACCTAGCATTTACTAGACTGCATTGAGTAATATTTTTCGAATAATAAGTGGGCTGCGATTGTATAACCTTTTTACAACGGCGGCCTATCTATACATATAATAAAATCGTAACGAAGTCAAAACTGTACATTGAAGATATTTGAAAAAAAATAAGTGCAATGGGATGTCTGAACGCTTCTGAAGCCAAAAATATAATTTTTAGAATTTTTGTCTGTTTGTCTGTTTGTCTGTTTGTCTGTATGTATGTGTTAGATTAACGTAAAAACTACTGAATAGAATCCGCTGAAAGTTTGCAAATATATTCTTTAGGGGCCGGCGCGTCGGTATGCTTAATATCATCACGGCAATTGCAAAGAGGGCTGAGCAATATTGCATTATGTCTTTGTTTTGTCTAATGTTTGCCGTAGAATGATAAAAAGACGAAACCAATAGTCGCATTATGCAGATTACTTACAGATGAACTTCTGAAGTAGAAATCATCACGCTATATCCACAAGGAACTGAGCAGTGAATCATGACATGTATAGAAACGTCTATTTTAAACATATTGATATGTGTCATCGTAGCGTGGCGGTTTAACGATCGCCCTACGAGTTATGCATAGTGAGATCGATTCTTGCCGAAGGTTTTTCTTTTTGCGTTAGCTTTAATTTCTTTTTGCATGTTTTTTGACTTAAATATCAATAAAAAGACAATTATAATATATATATTTTAACATAATATTATTACCAACAATTTCCAGTAAATTATAGTTCTAAATTTTTTTTTTTTTCTACATTAGTAAGTTTGTAAATTCACCATTTCAAATAAGTGATGTCCAAACAATTCTGAAGCCAAAAGCAGTCGCTTCACGTTGACAACAGATAGGTTGTTCCATACTCACCTGTGCTTTCTAGGACGTTTGAAACACACATCAATGTTGAATCGTGTTCCAGCGTCGAGTCAATTAAATACATTTGCAAATACGTAAACAAGGGTAGTGACCAGGCAACGTTCGCTTTGCAAAGCACTGATCGGGATGAAGTGACCAAGTACCAGTCTGGTCGCTACATTAGTACTTCAGAAGCAGTATGGCGAATGCTGGCGTTCTCTATACAAGATCGGCATCCAGAGGTCATGAATTCATGGACGTCCATTTTGAGAATGGCCAGCGCATTTTTTTTCGACCCCGCCAATGTATTAGAGCGATTGGAAAATCCCCGCCAAACAACACTCTTGGCATTTTTAAATTGATTAAGGGAAACTTGAAAAATGATGGACACCAGCGGGACTCAAACCGGTACCGTGGCGCCGCTCTGCCAACTGAGCCACCGTGTCACTGCTCGCATCCATCAAATTTCAAGTTCCCTTTTAGTATTTACGTCTTGAGGGTGACGTTAGGTATTATCTGTTGGAATCTACGATTACCAATTCAGTGTTGTACCTTTACAGCTACAAACCACTAAACCGATAATACCAACCCAAATTTATATGACTGTTGGTATTTTTTATGCATGTTGCCATGCTAGGCTTAAATTTTAAATTGATTAAGGGAAACTTGAAAAATGATGGACACGAGCGGGACTCGAACCCGCGACAGTCGCCATACCGTGGTGCCGCTCTGCCAACTGAGCCACCGTGTCACTGCTCGCATCCATCAAATTTCAAGTTCCCTTTTAGTATTTACGTCTTAAGGGTGACGTCAGGTATTATCTACGATTCCAACAGACGACTCTTGGCATTTTTACGTCTCTGTGAAGTTAATTTATTGCAAAGTCACTTACGTATGATGAGGTGCCGTCGTACTATACATACTACAAGCAAAGAGGTGTATTTAATCGACATCGACGTGGTCGTATTGTCGAAGGGTTTCCGGGAATCTTTATGGACACTGCATTGGGAAGGATTTACACTGTGCATCCAAATAATGCCGAGTGCTATTATTTGCGGCTATTGCTTCACATCGTATAGGGGCCAACGTCATTTGCATTCTTAAGGACAGTTGATGGTATGGAGTATCCGACATTTCGTGCAGCCTGCGTAGCACGAAATCTTCTTGACGGTGACCAACACTGGGACAACACTCTCCTGGAGGCTAGCGTTAGTGATAGCCCAAGTCGCCTATGACATTTGTTTGCCGTCATGTTGGTATTCTGCGGTATTGCAAACCCGGTTTTGCAATGACCACCATCGTGAATGACTACGTCACTAAATTTACCTCAGAGCAAGCACAGATTTACAATATTGTCCTTGAAAGCGTTGGGCTTGGCCAGGGTAAAATGTTTTTCTTGGATGCTCCTGGTGGAACAGGGAAAACATTTATTACCACTGGCATTCTTGCAGAGGTTAGGAAACAAATAACGGTGGCAAAATTGTCTTCCGGAATTACTACCTCTCTCTCTCCCTCAGATGACAAAATATAAGCGCTCGCCATACTCTAGATACACATCAATTCGAAGCAATAAAACGTCTGTTCTTGGAGAGTCACGCAATAGTTTTAAGAGAAATTTGCTGAAATGTAGTCATAATTATAGTAAAAATGTACAATACCACATAGTGAAAGTTTTAGACAGAACTAAGCAGGAACAACAATCATGTGATGGATCGGCACATTCCTGTTCGTCGGTGATTTTAGAGAAATATTTTCTGACTTAAAACTTTCTTTGCTCTGTAAAAACTTTCTTTATATATTTCACTTTATACACTGGATATACATAAATATCAATAAATAGTAATATTTAGACGGGGTATATAGAATTCTGCTCATTATTTCACGTTCTTGGATAAGTTGGTAAAGATATGATTTAATAGTGTGATTCCCGCGTTCGGCAAGATATTTGCTTATTCAAACAACATAATATTTTTAATTTTATTGGTTTATATGTTTTAACTCTCTAGCAGAAAGTGGACTGTAGGCAACCATCGTCAAGTTAAAGGTCTGTGATCCACCTCAAAGTTATCCTTTTGTAGATAATCATCATAGACATAAATTTTCATTAACCGGGCACAAATTTAAAGTCGGTACTGCCACCGAGAATTAGTGGAAAAACCAATCACTCTTTCCGATCTGGTAAACAAACACACGGAACTCCCGCTCAGCAGTCGCATTTTACGAACACTAGACCAATAAGGCAGTCAAATTCTAAGTTCCACACAATTATCAAAGTACTTTTGTTGCTGGGGAAATCCTCATGGACTTCCTCCACCATGAGCGGACGGAGGGTTATGCCGGTCTCTTATACTAACTAAAACCTCAGGGTATCCGCCTAACAACCTTAGGTTGAGGGACTCGCGATCCGCGTATGCTACACCATCTCTTTAAACAAATTCTGACTCGCCTCTTCGCGATTGGTCGCGCTCACCACGTAGGTACGGCCTACGTGCCTTATGTCCCTTAAAACCGCCTTTTCTGTTTGAGCATCGAACTGCCCAATTTCGTCGCCCACAGGCCCAACCTATGGGTGACGGACATGAGCAGTTCGTTTAAATTTCGTCTACAATAAATTTCAATACAAGCGCTTGGCGCATTTTGGCATACAAACTATCACCATTAGCACACGCAGAGGTAGACTTAATTAAGGCCTAGAAACCAGCTGATTTTTACACGGATTACTGTATGACGGTCGCTTCTGAGTTACCAGTCCACACTCTCTGTAAATGTTGTCTGCTGAAGACAAAACTACTACCGTAGTTTAGAGAAATGCATGCTGTCAATGTAGTACATAGATACAGTAAAATAAAGATACATTTAAAATTGAAATTCCTTATAAGCCAACAAATCGTGTCAATAACTTTCCTGTTAGTCACTCAATATTTACCGATCATACAAAATCGGTATAAAAAGTAAACTAGCCCCATCTTAATTTGAAATATACCTTTATCATTAAAATACTATGTATATTCCATTCGGTAAGTAATTTGTAGTGTTTTCCACTTACTTACAAAATCTGATTATAGTCTACTGGTGTTTTTACCTGAAATTCACGCGGACGAAGTCGCGGGCAACAGCTAGTCTCATCTAAGAGTATTCTGAGCCAGGGCCGGATTACCATGTCGGGGTCCCTACGCAATGAAGGTCTCAGGGCCCTATTATCCTTTTCCGGCCTTCTCGAAGGCAGAAACTAGTTGAACTACCTATATGAAAGTGGTTAATTACATACCTATCTTAAAATTTAATACATTAAGAAAATAATAAAAAAATGTCTCGTAGCGTGGAGTCCCTGCCGATGTGGGGATTTTCTGCCTAATGGATAATCCGGCCCTGCTGAGACCCAACTACGCATATTACATATTTATTATTAACAATACGTGTGCAAATAAGTGAATTACCTTTAATAACAGTCATTATCCAATGGGACAGTATAATAGGTCAAAAGGCAGGCTTAACGTGTTCTCGGTACGGGGCGAACACCCATCCAAATACTGACCGAAGACAAAGAAACTTAACTGCAGATAGACTGATTTGGGACGTACCTTTGTAACTATGAGCATGAGTAGTGACCTGTTTAAATGAAAAGTGTAAAAATATTTTTTCGGGTAGGCAACCCAGCGAAGTATTAAACTACCCGCAAAAATAAGCTTTTTTTGCATAATTTTGGGAATTGGGAAATTTTAAAAATTATATTATGATATTAGCAATAAGTACAATATATTGACAAGTCAAAATAGTCACTTAGTTAGATCTGAATGAACTGGCAACATTAACTAATATTAGGTAAGCATAATAACTACGGATCCAAGTCAACGGTAATCTTCCTTTACTTTTAAGGTTTTTGTATACAGATTAAATAAAAAAAGGTACTTAAATTCTTGCTAGTTTTATTTATGGAGTTTTGCATATGGATGTAATTAATTCTGCACCTGACAAAGATTTTCTTGCGTATGTGTGCGTTTTCGAATATTATTTATTTCTGAACGAACGGATATTTCAATCACAAATAATGTTAAAAAAACAACTAAATATAATAAGCAGTAATTTATTTACAAAAATAAAACCGTGAACATACACTGTATCAATATAAGATACGTTAAATATACTATATGAGTAGTATACAGCGTGTGTAAGAAACCTTTAGTCAAATTAAAAAGTTTGATACAGACCATTAAACTGAACGTTGTCTATGAGTCCATATCATAATTTATATTAGTTGCTACTAGCTGCGCCCCGCGGTGTTACCTGCTACATTTTTTCGGGGTAAAAAGTAGCCTATTTGTTAATCCAGGGTGTCAGCTACCTCCATATAAAATTTCATTAAAATCCATTCAGTAATAAATTTTATATGGACGTAGCTGGCAACCTGGATTAACACATAGGCTTTCTATCCCGAATAAATGTAGCGGGCAACACCGCGGGGCACAGCTAGTAAAATTATATTAGGCCCTTATAGAAAGTTGTCCATTTCGTTGGTTTGAACCGCATTCTTAAATTTGACAGCAGATTTCTGATACACGTTGTATATTGAAATATTAACATTAACACATAATTACAACAATCTATCGAACTTCGATCTAAATCTATTCTTATTTCTCTTCTTGTCTGGGTTTTTGTTTATCTTCTGCTTCGGTAACTTCACTCTCTCTTTGGCCGCCATCTTTAGTCTCCATGCTCTGCCACTCTGTTTCTTCTCCAACTTGACAGTTTGTCTATGGATGTCGGCCTGCGCCTTTAGTTTATGGTTGCTCCTCATCTTGTGTTGGGAGCCTTCTTTGGCTGTTAGCCCTGTGTACTCGCCGTACTGATTGTCTCTGGGCTGCCTGACGAATTGTCCAGGTTCCTTCTGCTCAGCTTCTAGCACTTTTCTTTCTTTTATCTTATTTTTGGTGAATTTGTTCAGTTTCCCGAACTTCCGCCGCTTCGCGTAGCTCTCGTCGGGCGATATTTCGGGCTTCCGTTTCCTGTTGTGCCTGTCTGTGGCGTGCGTGTCAGCGCCATCTTTGTTTGCAAGAGGGTTGTTGGCTATGGACTTCTCTAGCCTCTTCTTTCGCGCGTTCAACGCTGTTCTGTCTTCTATGGAGAATGAAACTATGGGCCTCTGAAAGATGTATTAATTATGTTATTTAGATAAAAATAATCTTACAATGTCTAGCTCATAGTAGGTTAATGTCTGTAGTATATATATGTGCGTACATTTTTTAGTTTATCATCATCATCAGCCTATATCCGTCCACTGCTGGAATTATGCCTCTCCTATAGTTGACGTCATAAGTAGTCATAGATGACGTCATTAGTGGGGAAACTGTAGAAAATAACCTCAGAAGTGGCGTTTTTTTACTTAAATATGACGTAATTCTGACGTCACAAGGCAAATTAACTTTCTAATGGATTAGATGAATGAATAGGTCTGCCTATTGTGACAAAACATGGCCGAATGTTTATAACCGTAATAGGGGTAATTTGACTGACTCGTTGGTCTAGTGGTTGCTAAGCGCGACTGCTGAGCACAAGGTCTTAGGTTCGAATCCCGGGTCGGGCAAAGTGTTACTGGGTTATTCCATTAGGTAATTCTCAGTAGCAGCACGGAGTCTGGATGTGTGCCCGGTTGATGGCAATAGGCTCGCCCCCTATTACATTGGGACCTAAAAACATAACTTGCAAAATGTGGGTGTACTATATGTGGACCTCTGCCTGCCCCTTCGGGGAATACAGGCGTGATGTTATGTTATGTTATGTAGGGGTAATTCAAGATAATACTTACATTATTTTTATCGAATATATCCGGATTATTGTTCAGTTTACGTAGACAAGCCAACGCGTCTTCGTGTCGCGTGAACATAACAAAGCCGTAGCCTTTTGATCTGAAAATGTATATCACACATATTATAAAAGCGAAAGTTTGTGTTTGTATGTTTGTTACCTCTTCAAGCTGAAATGGCTAGACCGATTTTGATGAAATTTCATATGGAGGTAGCGTTTGTATGTTTGTTACCTCTTCAAGCTGAAATGGCTAGACCGATTTTGATGAAATTTCAATAGAGGTAGCTGACACCCTGGATTAACACATAGGCTTTTTATCCCGGAAAAATGTAGCGGGAAAGATCGCGGGGCGCAGCTAGTTTATTATCGTCATCATCGTTAAGTCAACATTGATGACTGCCACGTTGGTTTAGTGGTCGCTAAGTGCGACTGCTGAGCATGAGGTCCTGGGTTCGAATTACGGGTCGGGCAGTGTTACTGGGTTTTTCCATTTGATAATTTTCAGCACGGAGTCTGGATTTATGCCCGGTTGATGGCCCTTATTACATTGGGACCTTAAAACATAACTGGTGAAATGTGGGTTTGCTATATGTGCACCTCTGTCTACCCCTTCGGGGAATACAGGCCTAGTGTTATGTAGGATGTTAGAGTATGCAGTATGTACTGACGGATGCTTCCCGTCCCTGGCGGTGGGCGCGCGCAGGTCGCGCATGACGCGGCACTCGGTGACGACGGCGCGCCGCTCGCCCGCCGCCACACACACGCGCCGCAGCTTGCCGTCGTCGAAGTGCGCCGGCAGGTTGGACACCACCAGGCGGTAGCGGGACACGAACCTGGCAATCACGATCAAGATAGAAAACTAAAAAAAAGAAACTAGAACGAAACTTATCACACGTCAATAATTTTGAAAAATTGACTACCTCTAAGGTTCTTTTTTTTTATTTAAAAAAAAACGTCGCCCCACACTAGGAATTTCTCCTGTGTCGTAAGTGCGTTTCACAAACACGAAATATCACATACACAAACACCCAGACTCGGGACAAACAATTGTGGTTCGCACAAAGTTTTGCCCCGTGCGGGAATCGAACCCGCAACCCTCAGCGCAGCAGTCCAATCGCTTCGCCACTGTGCCAATCAGGTCGTCTTGAAACTAAACATAATGTAGTATATTTGCTAACCTGTTAAGATTCTTCAGCATCTGTGTCTTGCTTCGCTCGAGCGCGAGTCGCTTCGCCATGTCGGACGCGGACAGGCCCACGGCCGCCTTCGTGCCGGCTACTACCACTGGCAACGACCAATCACAAATAATCTATTAATACGTAATACGAAAAATTCGGATTTTTGACGGAAATTACGCGGACGGAGTTTGATATTAGGCACAGTTACAACATAACATCACGCCTGTATTCCACGAAGGGGTAGGCAGAGGAGCACATATAGTACACCCACATTTCGCCAGTTATGTTTTAGGTCCCAATGTAATAGGGGGCGAGCCTATTGCCATCAACCGGGCACACATCCAGACTCCGTGCTGCTACTGAGAATTACCTAATGGGAAAACCCACACACTTTAATTTAACATTAAGAATACGGGCGTGATGTTATGTGTACTATAAATACACCTCTGCCTACCACTTCAAGGAATACAGGTGTGATATTACGTTATACCATACCTCCTTCTTTAACCAGGTACAGGTTCCTATTATCCTTGGCCTCCTTCTTGGAGCCTTTCTGAAGGTTCTCCCTCTTGAGGGCCGGCTTCACCTGCAGCACCTGACCTTCTAACTTCAGCTGGTCGGCTGGCAGCGATAGGAAGGCGTCCGCGTGTTCTTTGTCCTGTCAATTAATAAAAATGAGGTTTGATATACATTACATGACTTTTGGCATATATAGGCTATTCACTATATATTCCGGTTATACTCACGGGTGTATTCGGGAATGCCCGACTAATTTCGGACTCGACCGAAGCCCTTATTCATGAGCTAGTGAGTATAACCGGAATATATAGTAAGTAATATGGATAACACTCACGAAAGTTATTATATATATAGGCTGGCAAGTGGCAACAGACCTACCAATTCTGAATCGAACCGAAAGAATTTGGTAGTTGACACTTTTAGCCATGATTCCAAGACACTACTCTTTTTCTTTTTTGATTTTTATTTTAACCAAGGCTTCAGTCACTCTAGGTGACATTGACATACAGACTATGCCAGCCTCATAGGCGAAAGTCGCGGGTTCGAGTCCCGCTCGTGTCCATCATTTTTCAAGTTACCTTTATCATAAAAACATAACTTCACGCCTGTATTCCCCGAAGGGGTAGGCAGAGGTGCACATATAGTACACCCACATTTCGCCAGTTATGTTTTAGATCAACCGGGCTCAAATCCAGACTCCGTGCTGTTACTGAGAATGACCTAATGGAAAAACCCAGTAACACTTTGCCCGACCCGGGATTCGAACCCAGGACCTCGTGCTCAGCAGTCGCGCTTAGCAACCACTAGACCAACGAGGCAGTCAAAATTCCCTTTATCAATTTAGATTATTTGATAAGTCTACAATAGCAACCGCAGTAGGACAAAAATGTACTTACATTAAACTTGACGAACCCAGTCCCTTTGGAATGTTCCGTCATCTTATCGACACAGATGAGGGCGTAGTTCACAGGACCTGTCTGCTGGGCAAACTCCCTGAGCTGATCGTTGTCCACGCTGAAGGGTATGTTGGTTATAAACACTGTACAGCCATCTTCAGCATCGTTGAGTTGTATCCTGAAGATATTAAAAAAAATATGAATTAATTAAATATGATTTTATGATATACTAGCTTTTGCCCGCAGCTTTGCCTGCGTTAAGCCTTAGCATAGGCTAAGGCTGTCTAAAAAGGATATAGATCCTTTCTCGGATCTTAAACTTTCTACATGCTAAATTTCATCAAAATCCTTCCATCGGATTAGTTGTGAAGGCGTAAGAGACAGACAGACAGAGTTACTTTCACATCTATAATATTAGTATGGATATGGATTTTAAAGCTTCTATTATTTATAAATAGATTGAAAGAAAAAGGTAAATTTAGCTATGTATCAACTATTAATAATGGAAGTGCTGAAATAATGAAATTCTACACATCTGGTTGGCTGCTCAAAACCTGGACCAAATTTTAATAACATAGCTTTGTATGACTTTTTGTATTTTTTATGCATGTTGACATGCTAGGCTTAAATTTTAAATTGATAAAGGGAAACTTGGACGTCACCCTTAAGACGTAAATAAAAAAAAAACAAAAAAAAAAAGGGAACTTGAAATTCGATGGATGCGAGCGGTGACGCGGTGACACGGTGGCTCAGTTGGCAGAGCGGCGCCACGGTACGGCGACTGTCGCGGGTTCGAGTCCCGCTCGTGTCCATCATTTTTCAAGTTTCCCTATATCCATTTAAAAAGCATACCTTTGTCTTTCTGGTTTGACTTCAACTGGTTCTTCCTCTTCATTCATATCCTCATCCTCGTCGTCTTCATTCTCCTCATCATCCTCATCTTCTTCTCCATCCTCACTATCTTCCTCCTCTGATTCACTTTTAGCATCATTTTTCTTTGTGTCTTCATCACTTTCAGAACCACTGTCTTCATCTGAATCGTCATCTGAACCACCTGGGAAGTGAAATTTTGCTGTCAATTATTTCTATTAGACATTATACGAATCTTGGATCTAACGATTTAGGCTTAGCTGTGTTAGCGCAGACCCGAGATTTTTTTTAAGACACTCGAGTGTATAAATCAAAATCAAAATCAAAATAATTTATTTGCTTTAAACACGTGTGAGTTTTGGTGATAACAAAGTTTTATAGTACAACATGTTTTACCTATACTGAGGTGTGCAAATATAGTTTTTATGTAAAATTAAAATTAAAAATATAGACTAAAACTTAATATAAAATAAACTTAAACTGTGGCATAATATAAATAATCAAATTTCCACGAAACAATGGGAAATAAGCAATAAAAACTAGTACATATTTATAAAGTGTCATTTAAAAAATCTTTTATACTATAATAACATTTTACAGCTAATATTTGTTTTAATTTCTTTTTAAACATACTTATATTTAATTTTTTTAAATCTTTGGGTAGTTTATTATAAATAGTAGGGCCCATACAAAAAATACTTTTTCTCATTAATTCAGTCTTAGCCTCATGTATCCTTAGTTTACTATTGTCACGGCGGTTCCGAATGACTGTATCAGATAGTCGTGGGAATAATTGAGGATTTGTTTTTACAAATAATGCAAGTTCTAGTATGTATATAGACGGTAGTGTTAGGATTTTATGTTGTAAGAAATATGATTTACAGCTGTCTGTTGGGTAAAGTCGAAACATGGATCTTAAGCATCTTTTCTGAGCCTTGAAGGCTTTCTCAAAGTCGGGTGAGTTAGCCCAGAATATAATTCCATATCTTAATACAGATGCCACCATTCCGTGATAGGCCATAATAAGAGCTTCAGTATTAAGTACCGGAGAAAGCTTATGTAGCTTATGTAGCTTAGTATACTTTAAAACTATTGGTATAGAGTGCATACTTGCTTGAAAATGACAAAATAAAACACATAACATAACATCACGCCTGTATTGTAAGGGGTAAGCAGTGGTGCACAATACACCAACGTTTCGCCAGTTATGTCTTTAGGTCCCAATGTAATAGGGGCGAGCCTATTGCCATTAACCGCGTACAAATCCAGACTCCGTGCTGCTACTGAGAATTACCTAATGGAAAAATCCAGTAACACTTTGCCCGACCCGGGATTCGAACCCAGGACCGCGTGCACAGCAGTCGCGTTTAGCAACTACTAGACTAAAGAGGTACTTTCTATCCCGAAAAAATGTAGCGGGTAACACCGCGAGGCGCAGTCTTCAGCCTTCATTCTCGTCTAATAAAAATCATCTTATCTGAATGCGGCTGTTGTTTACCTATTTATTTCAAGTATCAATGTCCATTGCTACAGACACAAGGACATGTTTTAGTTCCAGAATCTGTAGAAGAACTTACTTTCACTCTTGATTTCATCTTTAACTTCCTCGCTGGAGATGTTAAGCGGTGGTTTGTCATCATCATCACTATCCGACTCCTCCTTCTTGATGTTCTCTTCCATCTCCAACTGCTGGCTCACCACATGCTGCATGTATTTGTTCTTGGCGACTGCCCAATCCACTGATATTGGACGATCTGGAAGAATTTTAGGTTAGTTATGTACTAGAAGATTTATGTGTAATTCATATAAAATTTATCTACTATATATACCGGTTATACTCACGTCGATATTCGGGAATGCCCGACTAGTTTCCGTTAGAGTCCGAAACTAGTTGGGCATTCCCGAATATCAACGTGAGTGTAACCGGCATATATAGTAGATAATATGGATAATACTCACGAAAGTCATATAAAATTTACATAAATTAAAATTTTCTTAAGTTTACTAAATGTTTTGTGACTGTGGCCAAATACACGAATATAAGGAATAAAAATATAACAAATGAATCTCAGATAAAGTATGGGGAAAAATAAAAACACTAGAATGGAGTTAAACACTGTGATTTTGGAATGTTATCATTGCATTATTGCACCTCTAATATTGTTGTTAATAAGCATTGAATTCTAGAAATTATTTACTGCAATAAATAAAGGAAAGTATCAATTTACTGTACTTACTTAAGTAAGGTTTCATATTAGTATTCAACAATGCTTTCTTTGCCATCGGTACATTTTTAAAATGTACAAAGGCGCAACCCACAAGCTTTCCATCTGGCTTTTTAAGCAATTTCACCTCTAACACTTCACCATAAGGTTCGAAATGCTCCTTCAATGACTCTTCGGTAGCTTTGAAAGACATGTTACGTATTATGAGACGAGCATTGCGGTTGACTCTCTCTTTCTTTTCTTCTTTTTGCTTTTCCGAGCTCTCTGGCTTCTCTTCTGTAAAAAGTCCATATTTTAATATATTTGACGAGATAAGCTATGTTTACTGCGATCATAGGCATTTCAACAACCTTAACCATTTGAGCGCAACATTTGTGTAATGTTCTAACAAACAATAATGACCATAAATGTTATGATTGGATATTGGATTTAATAAAATCGTAGATTGGAGGGCTTGTAAACATGTTTTCTATATAAGGTCATGACGCTCAAAAGGTTATTGAGCATATAAAGGGAAAGGAGTCATCTAGTTCTTAAAAAATTTAACTTGCTGTATTAATTGGTCTATTGCAGCTCACAACCGAGAGGAATGGAGGAAAGGGAGGCCTTTGCCCTGCAGTGGGACGATCATGGCTGAAATAAATAAATTAGTCAACAGTATCATTATTAATATGTAAATTGCTCTTACTCTTAGGTTTGTGGTCTTCCTCAGAAGTCTGCCTATTGAATGTGGGTCTTGAGTCTTTGTTATCCATTTGTACATATGTCTTCTTCGGTACCGCCCATGCTACGTATATTGGACGTTCTGTAAGATGTAGAATATGTATGTAAAAATAATATCTTGTCAATGTATGTTTACAATATTATATGTATAGGTGTTGTAGACAAACCAACAAACGCTCATCTTTTTCTAGCAATTTTTTTGAAGTGCAAAACAAATTGTGACATGTTGCAAAAATTATTGGATAGTACACTTTGACCGCCACTCGGCTTACTGGTGAGCCGCAAAAATTTTTCTATTGTGTCTACTGTATGACAGTCAACGATTTAAATAATAATATAAACAACAAACTTACCCATAAAAGGCTTCTTATTAGTGGCAGCTATAGCTTTCTCAGCTACAGCCACATCTGCAAAATGCACAAATCCACATCCCACTAGCTTCCCATCAGGCTTCTTCAAAAGATTAACCTCTTGAATAGTCCCGAACTTTGAAAAGTGATCTTTCAACGCTTCCTTAGTAGCTTTGAAAGATATATTTCGTACAATTATCCGGCCATTGCGTTCGGCGGGAGCTTTGTTTTTAGCGTCGTTCACCCCTGCATAGAACTCGTCGTCCATTTGCCCCATCTTGTAGTATTTTTAGTGTTCAAAAAATACAACAGCTCTGTAAGTTTTGTCAGTAAAATTCACGTGGTATACCAAAACATAACCTCATGTAACGTTACGCTAATATTTACGTATTTGTCTGATATTAATTAGATCCGTGTCGTTACAGCTATATTTATTAAGTTTGTTATAAGAATTATTAACTAGGCATATGAAATTAATTCAAGTAAACTCATTTCAATGCACAGCGGTGTATTGATTTTTATTTTTCTCAATTCAATAGAAAATATGCTTGACAATTGACATTGACGTTTACTAAATGAACATAGACACATGGTTTATTAAAACATAGACATAGTTACAGCTGATTCATGTAACAAATGAATCGTAACTCTAAAAAAACCGAATCGTTCGACTAGACATGGCATCACTACTAAGTTTAAAACGGTAATGAATGAAGGCAATTACCCCATGATTCTGAATGTAAATGTTTTATGTATTTTATAAAATTATTAGCAACATATAAGGATTATTTTGAAATTCAAAATTTTGTTTTTAAAATTATTCAATCGTACAATCAGCTGTCTTACAGTCACATACATTGACAATGACGGATGACAAAAGTCAAAACATTGTAACCTATTTGTATTCGTCGCAATATATCTTTAGATTATTTTTATCTTTTCAAAATGAACTCTCGCCATCTATTTAAGATGTGTAACAGTTTACTGATACCTCAAACAATATCTAGAAGGACTGCGTTTAAAATTGTTCAACGGCCCGACCCCAAAACTTTAAAAATGCCAGCACCGGGTTCGGCTCCCAGCCTTCTTGAAATAATAAGGGAAAAAATAAAACTAAATGGACCTATCTCTGTAGCTGAGTATATGCATATCGTGGCAACAAATCCGACAGAAGGATATTACATGAAAAAAGATGTTATTGGCGAAGCTGGTGACTTTATAACATCGCCTGAAATAAGTCAATTATTTGGTGAAATATTAGGGGTATGGTTTTATGCGGAAACACAGAAAATGGGTACCGGTAAGCCACTGCAGATCGTAGAACTCGGGCCCGGCAAAGGAACCTTGTTGTTGGATATATTGAGGGTGAGTTGTTGAATTATTCCTGTGCTGTTAATTTAATGTAGCTTTCTGTTCAACAACTCCAAGCCCGCAGGGTAAATTTTGGTGTTTCCCACAATGTTTAACTCTATGCATGCAGGTATTTTACCTCAAATATATCTGTAATTCAAAAAAACAGTATTTCTGTTACTATGTAAAAATTACTTGAATAAAATAAAAATTACAAAATAATTATCATTATTATAAATGTGGAAGTAACCAAAACATAGATTACTTAGTGCCATATTTTATGAAATTTGTGAAGTAAATTTTGTGAGGCAAAATCCTAAACTATGTGATTAATAATAATTACTTATTTCAGGTTATCGGCCGCCTAGGATATACCTCGTCAGACCTCAGCCTTCACCTAGTGGAAATCTCTGCAACAATGCAATCAGTCCAGGCCA
This sequence comes from Abrostola triplasia, assembly GCA_946251915.1. Lineage (NCBI taxonomy): Eukaryota > Metazoa > Arthropoda > Insecta > Lepidoptera > Noctuidae > Abrostola > Abrostola triplasia. The sequence goes on along the minus strand of OX276440.1, from coordinate 8,827,474 downwards.
ATCGCTTATGTGTATCACACAGAGAAGTCGATATTGAAAAGCCACATAACTATGAAGTAAGATTCCCATTCACCATTTCTTTTGTAGCATAATTATTCTAATGAGAGACGACTGGACCTCTCTTTCTCTCACTCTCTCTCAGCCTATTGCAGTTGACTGCTGGACATGGGAAATAGACTGGTTACCTGGGAATGTTATATTATTTGTAAACATAACATAACATAACATCACGCCTGTATTCCCCGAAGGGGTAGGCAGAGGTGCACATATAGTACACCCACATTTCGCCAGTTATGCTTTAAGTCCCAATGTAATAGGGGGTGAGCCTATTGCCATCAACCGGGCACAAATCCAGACTCCGTGCTGCTACTGAGAATTACCTAATGGAATAACCCAGTATCGCATTGCCCGACTTGATTTGTAAACAATAGCAATAATATTCGATATTGAGCAAGACCACCAAGCAAAATCACAGATGATTATTTGCAAAAATTACACTTCTGTCTTTTTGTGCTGTCAAAAGAATGGTAGCAAGATCATCATCATCATCATCATCCAGGGTGTACCAGAAGTACTTAGGTGTCAATATTCGGAGACTCTCTACTTGTGTCCAGCTCTATTTAGTCTGACACTCTATTAATGATGTATGCTCATATGATTATTTATTTCCAGGGTGAAACAATAAGTGGTATCAAAGTGTACTGGTACAATGATTTGAAGAAGGTTCCACATAACTTCTCCTGGTACATTGCACATGAGTTCTTTGATGTATTGCCTATACATAAGTTTGAGGTCAGTTGTGTATTATATTAAACTACCCTAATGGTGACTTCTCATGTCTCGTAGTACCGACCCGAGCCGAGCAACGCGCCGTAATAAGAGGTCGATCGACTTGTGGTATTACGCGTCGTGACAGGCCACCATTGTAGTCACTGGTCTTTGCAGTCTCCAAACGATTTTGCATTAATTTTTATCTTCTAGAAAACAGATAACGGCTGGCGAGAACTTCTCATAGACCTTGATGGTCAGGACAAATTATACTACAGGATATCTGGAGCGGAAACTACCCCATTAAAGATGTTAGTCCGGCCACCTCTTGATTCTGGAGATAGGACCGAACTGGAGATCAGTGCGAGGAGTCTGGGCATTGCACGGCAGCTGGCTCAAAGGGTCGATGAGCATGGTGGCTTGGCCCTTATAGCTGATTATGGACATGAGGGTGAGAAGGGCGATACATTTAGGGTGAGTCAGGGAGTTATACAATTATTTGAGGTTTTATTTTGACCTTTTGAATTAATTTTAAGTGGAGATTTTTTACCAAGCGATCACAAGTAAAACTGTTGCATGTCCGGAATAAAGTACCAAGTCAAACTTGTTTTCTGTTAGTCTCAATCACGGACTTAGGTATATAATATGTAATCCTCCTCAAAAACGAAGCAATAACACCTACATATAATATAATGATACATATATACGTGTAATTATTATTGTATAGTTAATAATTAATACTAATACATTTTCAGGCCTTCCACAAACATAAAGTGGTGAATCCTCTAGAGAATCCCGGTAATTGCGATCTAACAGCCGATGTGGACTTCTCCCAGCTGAGGGTGGCGGCTGCTAAAACCGCGGCTAGCGAGAACTATGCCCTCGTGATGGGCCCTGTCAAGCAGAAAGATTTTCTGGAGAGATGTCAGGCTGAATCTAGGCTCAAGGTAAGCCATAGTTTTAGACTAGTATAGATTTTAGTAGGTTGAGTTGACTACAAAGAATGGGCTTTTCCGAAAATGTAATCGTCTCATTGACCAACATATTTTACTATGTCTCTTTTTTACATAACAGCAGATACATGTTTAGGCGATTTTCTTTGAAAATTCCCAGTTGTTTATTTTAACTGCCTCGTTGGTCTAGTGGTTGCTAAGCGCGACTGCTGAACACGAGGTCCTGGGTTCGAATCCCGGGTCGGGCAAAGTGTTACTGGGTTTTTCCATTAGGTAATTCTCAGTAGCAGCACGGAGTCTGGATTTGTGCCCGGTTGATGGTAATAGGCTCGCCCCCTATTACATTGGGACCTAAAAACATAACTGGCGAAATGTGGGTGTACTATATGTGCACCTCTGCCTACCCCTTCGGGGAATACAGGCGTGATGTTATGTTATGTTATGTTGATGTTATGTTGTTTATTTTAAAACTGTAGCTTTAGTAGTACTAGTTTGTAAAATTTGTAGTTTATTTTCTTTATAATCAGTGAATAAAAATATTAATTTACGTCACACCTTTTTTAGGTTCTCATGGAAAATGCTAAGTCGGATGAAGACAGAGAAAAAATAAAGATGGCCTACGATATGCTCGTCGACCCAAAGAAGATGGGGGAACGATTCAAATTCATGGCCTTTTACCCCTCAACGATGGCAGAACTGTTAAATAAGTATCCTCCCCTAGGTTTCGCGACTCCATAGATCTTAAAAAAAATGTGAACAAACTACTCTCATGAAATATATTTTAAATATTAATTAATAGAATAGATCATTTATGTCTTAATTATAATGCTGTTTTATTTTTAATTTTTGTTTCACTCGCCTATTTAAGCTTCGAAGGAGTAGGCTAACGATACGGTCTCTTCCTTAACTTGAAGTAGGACTTATGGGGAGCTTTTGAGCCCACAGCCCACACCGGATGCGTCACCTCTTAATTTATACATACCTACATACATAAAGTCACGCCTGTTTCCCAAATAATAAATCATAATTTATTTGCATTCTTAATAGGTAACCTAGTAGTATAGGTAATTCCTCAGAACATAGAACAAACTCCTATACATGCAGGGCCGGATTATCTACTAAGCAGAAAAGGCAACTACCTAGGGGCCCCGTGCCACGGGATAATTACATTTCTTTAGTTTTATTCTTCATATATTAAACCTAATTTTATGATCAGTATTTAAGAGAACATTAATGATAAATACTGCCTAGTTTTCAAATAAGTACTTTACGTTAGTTAACCGTTCCTTCTTCTCTTCTTCGCCAGCACATACCTATACATTCTCGGGTGGTATGACCGTTGGGCTGCCAAGTCAAAGTTCGCTAGTTCAAACCCTGGCACGCATCAATGTCTTTTCGAATTCATGTGCTTATTATAAATTACTTAATTGCTAAAAACGGTAAAGGAAAACATCGTAGGGAAACCGGCACACCTGAGAGACACTCACACATATGCAACGGTGTGTAAGGTCATTTCAAAGGCCTACAGGCGGTTTAAACTCACCAGACTTGACACCAGGTTGTTCACAATCATACAATAAGAAGAAGAAGACCGTAACTAAAAACCGGTATTTAGTTTTATCGTTTATCGAAGCCGCTTCACTAGCACAATCGGATCGTTCCGTCCGTCGGTCGGGCATCCGTCGATAGATTTGCATATTTTTATTTTTATTGTTTAGAGAAAAGGCTCAATCATATTTCCTAACCATACTTGCTGTATAATTAAATATAAATTCACTAAGTAGTGATTCATTTGGTGCAAAATATACGATATTGGTATTACTTCGTAAATTTACCGATGTGTATTCATTGGACTGTGATGAAATGTCAAAAATTTTCGTGGATTGGTGCCAATGGTCATGAAATTTTTCTGCCGTGAAAATTTTGTGATGAAAGTGCAATTGTGAACTATTGTTGTTGTTGAATTTTGCACAGATGGTGTGTTATTGTGCGCGACTCAGTGGAAACTTGACTGTGACAGTTGCGTGATTTAACACATTTTGAGAAAGTGAAGGTAATTATTATTTTCTTTTGTTGTTGGCTGGGGGCTGTACATAATCAATTGCACAGTGTCATAATATTGAATTATCAACTGGTATTTCCTACCATATGAGGCCGTAGTTATTAATTTTATCTGAGCCATCAGTGATTGTGCAAATCTGCGCATTTTCCATTGTTCCGTGCGTACAAATGTAAATATTTACGGAAACCTAGCTGACAATGGTTCGGATTGTTAAATAAGATTCTTAAAAGCTTTAAAACGTATAAATTATTGTACAATAAATCTTGTGAAAAATGGAATCTCACACATAGCCAGTGTAATGTATATTATACGCACAACGTGTATTGACGTAAAAGCAAGTTAATTCACTTCCTAATTATTCTATTTTAACTTCGTCGTATTAGTTTCTGGTTTGAGCCAGTTCCCTTTGGATTAAGGTGTGACATGCATTATTTCGTCAAAATAATTAATCATCATCATTATCATGCTCATATCACCAGAGTGGGTCAGCAGGGATGTTCCTTTGCACACAAACTTCAATGTAATAAAGAATATGTCACTTTAAATTTTGTCCCATACTGTTACTGAGAATTCTTAATTATGCTTATTAGAATCTTAACTATTGAAATGTGACATAGATGTGGAAATACATCGAACAATTGCAGCTATTGTCTACAGTCCAGAAATCAAGATTTTTAATGTAAATAATATGAAATAAACTTAGGGTGCCAGTACTTCATTATTAATGGTCTGATGGCATTTTGGGTAGTTAGCCCCGCTACCAACCCATCTATAAACCACAGCATGAGCCATTTGTAATGTAAAACTCATCATCATCAGAACAAAGACGTCCGCTGTTGAACAAAGGCACTCTTAGAACACCACAATGAACAACCACTTGCCCTTTGCATTCATCGGTTGCCCACAACTCTGACAATGTTGTTGGTCTACCACATAAAGCGCATGTCACACACAAGCAACCATGCCTTATACCTACCTAATCTTAAATTGGTTGTAGGCATAACTTATCTGTAATGAAAATGTTTTTTTATCTGTAGCATTAAACAATTGATAACCTTTCCACATTAGTACACTTTACTCTTTTATTCTCTGTACTGTCGTAACCATGAACTCTTATAACAGAACAGTTTATGTTTAGGAAGTAAGATGCAGCATAACTCTGTTTTGGAAATGAGATGCTACATGCAATGTCTCACATCTACAATGTAAACTGTCCTGTTTTAAGATTTCATGGTAAGGAGGCTCAATGTTGGCACAATGACTTGGCCTATCATATAAAGAAAATAAGAGGTCTATTAGATGCTTATTCATACTTTGTGCATATTTATTGAATTAGTTTATTTTTTATTAAACTCCCATGTAGCATATCATGTACCGATTAATCTGAATATGTTTAAAATAATTAAAAATATATTATGTTGCCAGTGTCTTAAATGTTAGTGTAAAAAGTAATAATGCTATTTACAGATTTAATGTAGGTAAGTACTCATACAGGTTCTGAGTAATGAATAAAAAATGTAACTTCTCATTTTAAAGTTCTTGATGAATCATAAACATTGTGCAATTTATAATTAATTTTAACTTAATTGTCATTTGAATTAATGGATAAAGATTAACTGACTTTTCACATAATAAAGGTTACTCAAAAACATATTTATTTAGTCCTTTGTTTTAAACATTTAACCGCAGATGCAGTCACAGGACTCATGAGCAGAAACCAGATATATAATCTAAATACCTACTAAGGTAATAATATATGTACGCTGAGTGGTAGTTGGCCTAGAATTAACCACCCCTTTCCTCCTGTGGGTGTCGTAAGAGGAGACTAAGGGAAAGTTCAGAAGATGGGCAGCATTGTCTTCTGTGACTTTACCACCAAAACTGCGATCCCTAAACTGCTAGCCAAGCATGGGGTTTTCAACAGTGGACATTGTTCCAGCTGATGATAATGATGTATATATGTATAAATCTTATATATAAAATTCTCGTAAATATATATATAAGATAATATAATAATTTATGTGACAAAGTCAATAAAACAAAACTGAGTTTCTCTGTAGTAAAAGAAACGACATTTAATGTTCTTAAACACTATGTCACAATTACAATATCATATTTAAGTAGTTTTATAATGTTATACAAATCACATGAAAGGAGACGTAGACAGTTCTTCTAATATTGTTTTTATGACACAAAAGTCCATATGTCACGTCCATTTCAATCATAGATTTAGAATACCAAGAAGTTCATAATTTGAACTAAAGAAAAATATATTTTTCTTTACATCTCCCCTCCCAGAGAAGAAAAACATGCGTTTGCTCACGCATACTCAACTCTTTAGGTACAGGCAGGGGCTGGTGTTAGCTTTGAGATGTGGAAAAAGTTTGACTCCGATTTCTTATGGTCAGTGTTTATTTTGTAAATTGAGTTTGATATTTTCTCTGTGATCTTGTAGGGTCCAATTTTCAATTCATCAAGCTTCTTCCTATTCAGTTTGTTTCCATTCTCTACAAAAACGGTATCACCAACTTTAAAGTCAATATGTCTTCGATTTTTGTCGTAAATCGTCTTGTTGTAAGTATGTGATCTGATTGTATTTTCGAGAGCTCTTTCCCTGGCCTGGATTAAATCATACTCGGTCTTTTTCTGTTTCAGCTCATCTGGCAGAATCGTCACGTCTGTGCCATAGAGTAGGTATTTGGGAGCATATCCAGTAACAGTGTGCTCGGTTTCGTTGTATTTTTTTACACAGTCGTGTGCTATAGTGGTCCAAGCAATTTTTTTGTCTTGTTCGTTAATCTTGCATCTGATTTTATTGACTAATGTTTGGTTTAGTCTTTCGTTTAAGCCATTTGAGAAAGGAGAGTTTACTGCTGTAAAAATTATTGGAATATTCTTTCCATCCAAAAATCTCTTAAATTCCTTAGAGTTAATACCTGGGTATTGGTCTGAAAGTATCAAGTCAATTTCATCAGCTTCTGCACAGTTTCTTATCAGTTTGATAAAATCGTTTGCATTTTGTGTACTTGATGTCAAAATATATGCGTACCTAGTGAAATGATCTGATAGCAGGTGTAAGTATCTCTTCGTTGATCTGGAACCTCCGAAGCCTCCAATAGTATCAATAGAGCATATTTGAAAAGGTTTTGTGGCGGGGCCCAAATGGGACATCAATCCATATTTATTTTGTCCCCTAGACTTATTCTTTAAACATACTATACAACTCTCGCAGATTCTTTTTATGTTTCTCGTCATGTTTTCTGCTGTGTACACTGAGCTAATCATTCTTTGCATCTGTTTAATTCCTATGTGACCTAGATCTGTATGTACATTTTCCATGACTTCTGTGCTGAACTTCTCTGATATAATTATTTTTTCTTTTTTCTTTACTTTCTTGTAGTAAACATTGTTTTTTGTTATTAATTCGTCCTTTCTGCACTGTATATATTCATTGTTAACTTGATCTGTCAAGATATCTTCCAGTGTTATTGTGTTAACTACTTTTAACTGTTCCTCCAGGTTTTCATTTGGCTCAAGGACTGGATTCCTGCTTAAGCAATCAGCTTCAATGTTATATCTTCCTGGAGAATATCTTATTTGGAAATCATATTGTGATAAGTAGTATGTCAGATCGCCTAATTCTTCATCTGTTCTAGATCTTATGTTCATATTCTCCAATGGCTTGTGATCTGAAAAGACAGTAAATTTCCTACCTATTAACAGATGCTGCCAATATTTTACACATTCTTTAATTGCCAGGCATTCCAGATATATAGCTTTCTTCCTTTTTTGTACTTCATTTAATTTCTTGGAAAAGTATGCCACTGGTTTTTCTTCATTGTTTTCTTGTGGCTGTTTTAGGACTGCTCCTACTCCTAGTATACTAGCATCTGTGTATATGTGAATTGGTAGGTTCGGGTTAAAGATTGTTAATATTGGTTGGGAGCATAATATTTGTTTCATTTCATCAAATGACTCCTGGCATGCTTTAGACCAGTTAAAGGTTTGTCCTTTTCTCAAAAGGTTATGCAATGGTTCCAATTTTATTGCTATATTTGGCACATACTTATGATAAAAGTTTATTTTTCCTAAGAATTGCCTCACATTTTTTTGGGTTTTAGGAGTCGGGAAGTTTTTTATTGATATTAAGTTGTCTTTCAATGGTCTAACTGAATTATTCTGTATTACATGACCCAAGTATTTAACAGTATCTGCTGCAAACGTGCATTTTGAGAATTTCAGTTTTAAATTTTCGTTTTTAATTGCTTGAAATAACTGTTTCAGATGTCTGACATGATCCAAGAATGATTTTGAGAATAACAAAATGTCATCGATGAAACATACTGCAAACTCTCCAAGCTTGTGCTTCCGTAATATGTTACACATTATTCTCTGGAATATGGCTGGGGAAGTTTTTAAGCCAAATGGCAAACAGGTCCATTGATAATGTCCCTCTTGAGTCACAAATGCAGTTTTGTGTCTATCTGTGACACGCATAGGTATTGACCAAAACGCTGAATTTAGGTCCAGGGTTGAGAAAAACTTGCAGTCTCTTGTTTTAACTATTAGGTCCTCAATAAGAGGGAATGGCTGTGATTGAGGCACAACTATTTTATTTAGGTCTCGAAAATCAATGCACAATCTTGATCTTTTATTTTCATCTCTTTTATAAGCTAAAGTTACTGGTGCTGCGAATGGGCTATATGATTCTTCTATTATGTTTTTTTCCAATAATTTCGCAACCTGGTGTTCAATCTCCTTCTTGTCTTCCATTGTGCAACGATATGGCCGTTTACTGCAATATTTCTCTATTTGTAGATCTATATGGGCCTCATAATCTCTTACTTTTCCTATGTCATATTTGTCCTTTGCGAACACAGATTTATTTTTTGAAATTAGTTCATCAATCACTGTCTGTTTTTGATAGTCTAGATGATTTATACAAATTTTGAAGTCCTTTTCACTAAAGTCTTCATTGAAGTTTACGAAATTATCAGATGTTATTTCCTTAGAAACTATATCTGTTTTATTTGTTTCCTTAGAAACTATTTCACTTCTCTGTATAGGTATTTTTTGACTAATTTCTAAGTTTTCGTTTTGAAGTAGGTGAAATTCTTTTATACAATCTAGTCCTACTAGAAAATCGTAATCAAAATTTTCCTTGTCTATTACGAAAACATTCATTCTTTTTTCCACATCGAAAATGGCTACATTAAGTGTAATCATGCCAATTGCTCTTTTAACGCCATTAATCGTTTTTAAATTAGTATTTTTGGGATGACTGGCTTCCTTATCTTTTATCTTTAACAACTTTGAATTTATCAATGAGACATTAGATCCAGAGTCATATATCCCAAATACTACAACATTTTTATTGAGTACTAATTTTACTTTGATCAATGGCGGAACTATTAGTTTTTTTGATCTTCACACTGCAATTCACATTCCAACTCTGAATTGTTAATGAGCTTTATTTGCTTTTTATCCTTTTCAGTATTTATCTTTGTTTTAAACCAACAATAATCTTCTGAATGATAACGTACTCCTTTGTTGAGTTTTTCACAAATATTACATTTGTCTTTAATAGGTTTAGCGTCTTCTTTATTTTTGATATTTTTTTTCCTTGTAACCAAATGTTCTAATCTGCCAAGTTCATTAAATAAGTTCCTTGTGTGTAGAATTTCTTCTTTGTTAATTCTATCTGTTATAAAATCTGGTAAGCCGGCAGCAATTATATCGATTAGGGTCCCTTCATCCATTGTTTTTCTTACTTCAAGTAAAAGTCTTTCTTTTTTTACTGCATATTCTAATAAAGATCCTGATTGATACTTGAAAGATAAAGCATACTTGCTAGTAGTCCAACCTTTATTGGCATATGTTTGCAAAAAACTTGATTTCCATTCTGACCACTCGGAATGTAAGCTAAGCTTGATCATCATGGAAGAATACCAATCAGTGCATGATTTTTCCAGAAATAATCTGAAGATTTCAATTTTTTCCTCCTCTTTTACTATATCGAACCTTCCACATTCTATTTCAAATATTTCCATCCACCGAGATGCATTAGAATTTTTTCCATCAAATTTATCTATTATAAACCTGTCCGCTAACTTTTTTACATTTTGTGTTTCTTTGTTCTGTTGCCGTTCTACTAATTTTTCCAAAATTCTAACCAAAGGATCTTCTAAACTTTTTCTATTAGCAATAGCTAATTGTTCTTGGGTAGATTCTTCTAGAAATTGATCTTGAATAATCATATTTCCTTCTTTATCAACGTATGTTTCTAAAATATCTGCCGTTGTTTTCACCCAAACATTTCTAATTTGGAACCTTTTTTTTAATGTATTTTTTACTGTGGTTAATGTTTTTGAAGCTTGAATGTGTTTATGAAAGGATAGAGATTGGTATTCTTCAGGAATAAGAAAAATTTTTCCATCTTCTGTGGCAATCGAAGTTATGGCGATATAATTTGCCTTTCCGTCTATAGATGGTTTTATTTGAAAAGTAAATTTTAACTTTTCCATTTTATTTTTTTGACAATAAATGTCGTTTTATAAGATAATATAATAATTTATGTGACAAAGTCAATAAAACAAAACTGAGTTTCTCTGTAGTAAAAGAAACGACATTTAATGTTCTTAAACACTATGTCACAATTACAATATCATATTTAAGTAGTTTTATAATGTTATACAAATCACATGAAAGGAGACGTAGACAGTTCTTCTAATATTGTTTTTATGACACAAAAGTCCATATGTCACGTCCATTTCAATCATAGATTTAGAATACCAAGAAGTTCATAATTTGAACTAAAGAAAAATATATTTTTCTTTACATATATATTAATAAATGAATCCCTGTTTCCCTCGATCACGACATAACTTGAGAACAGCTTGACCTATTTGTCTAATTTTGGTTTTGAAATATTTGTGGATGTCCAAGGAAGGTTTAAATGCTAAAAAGGCGGTACAAAGTTTGCCTGGCCAGCTAGACTGGCTGGCCTGGCTAACTAAAATTGAAACAGATAATATTCTCAAGTATTCATAGTTATAATTATACAGTGTGTGTTAATATACTGCACAATGAATTAGTAATATCATTGAGATTATTTAATCATTATTCATCCTCACATTATTATACTGAATACACTTATAAAGTGGCAATGATGATGTAATAACTTTAATTAAAATGATGAAGCATATTTTCTTCTAAGCTGATAATATGTTACATGTTGATAATTCAAATGTAAATTGTTTGTTATGTAACTCTAACTAGTAAGTACCGTAAACAGTAAGCCACGCGCCTGTACGTAAGCAGTGAAATATGTTTCAAAAGTTCCGTTTAATGATTATATTATTTATTAAACAGAATTTTTATAAACATATTTTCTTTCAAATCTTTATAACATAACATCACGCCTGTATCCCCCCAAAGGGGTAGGCAGAGGTGCACATGTAGTACACCCACATTTTGCCAGTTATGTTGTTAGGTTCCAATGTAATGTTTTGGGATAAAAAGTAGCCTATGTGTTAATCCAAGGTGTCGGCTACCTCCATACCAAAACTTATCAAGATTGGTCCAGCCATTTGTGCATGAAGAGGTATCAAACATACAAACACATACAAACTTTCGCCTTTATAATATCATTGTGATTTTCAAGTTTTACTTTCGTGTATATACTGGAGCACCTGACTAGTTTTCGGACTCAGTTCCGAGTTCGGCTCGCGACTCCGCCGCGTCATTAGCTCAAGATTAAAGAAACTGTTTGACTCTGAAACTAGTCTGTCATTCCCGGATAAAATCGTGTGTAAAACCGGATTATAACTATTTATTAATTCATACATAGATACATAAAGTCACGCCTGTTACCCTGAGGGGTAGGCAGTGACCACGGATTTCCATTTGCTACGATCCTGGCATACTTCTTTTGCTTCATTCACACGCATCACATTCCTCATACACGCTCTTCGGTTGAGGGTACTCCTCACTTGCCCTTAATAATTCAACTAGATATCATTGAGATTATGATTCAGCGTCTTTGTATAAACGTGTTCAAGGTCATTGACTGCACTTTGCCACACTTGTGACCTAATATCATACCTAATGATGACGCGTTCATTATGTTTAGACAGCGATATCGTAGGTTGTGGCGATTTGTATGTACTACAAGTGTTTAATATCTATGTTTGTTATTATAGATATATTGTGTCGTGTTGAATAAGGTTCTTCAATACGTATTGACTTAATAAATGTATTAGGGGCCAGTAAAAACATAACTTCATGCCTGTATTCCTCGAAGGGGTCGGCAGAGGTGCACATAATTATAGTACACCCACATTTCGCCAGTTATGTTTTTCGGTCCCAATGTAATAGGGGGCGAGCCTATTGCCATCATCCAGGCACAAATCCAAACTCCGTGCTGTTACTGACAATTACCTAATGGAAAAACGTCAGTAACATTTAACCCGACCCGGGATTCGAACCGAGGACCTCGTGCACAGCAGTCACGCTTAGCAACCACTAGACCAACGAGGCAGTCAGTTTTGGTTTTTGACCCCGTCCCATCCTATATAAAAATAAAAATAGGCCCAACCCTCCCCCTGTTTAATATTTATTACGTAAGAATCTAAAGGAAAAAATGAATACACGTTTAGTTTATTGCTTTTTGACTGTAATAAACTTTTTTGTGATTTTTGTGAACTTACGTAAGAAATATGAAGACTCCCACCCCCTTGTAAGAAAAAAAAAGACATGGTTTACCCCCCCTCCCTCCCTAAATCGACTTTCGATATAAATAAATGGCCCCTTACAAATATGTAAATAAGTTTTATTCATATTTTGCATGCATAATTCATGAGAATTTGTCCCATATTACTTTTAACTTAGTACCTATGTTATAATGTAGTAACTATGGTCGCATACATGAAGGTTTAACTAATACATTACATACATGTCAAACGTAGGTACCTATATCATCACGGCTATTATTCTTGAGGAGGTGGGCACGAGTATTCTCCGTTCATCGTGACTAATAATTACCTTCGTAAAACTGAATTGTTTATAAATATTAAATTGATAAAGGGAAACTTGAAAATGATGGACACGAGACTCGAACCCGCGACAGTCGCCGTACCGTAGCGCCGCTCTGCCAACTGAGCCACCGTGTCACTGCTCGCATCCATCGAATTTCAAGTTCCCTTTTAGTATTTACGTCTTAAGGGTGTTTATAAATATGCACAAAATTCGTCTGTGATAGGAATACGTTACAAAGTCCGCTTGTTCTTACAAGCTGGATTCGACGATGACAAGTATCTCAGTAAACTAAATTTGTAACGGACAAAGCCGCAGACGGGGACTAGTGTAAAAATAAATTAATGCGTTCATCGACTTAAAACTATTTGCGAATTTGAAATGGAATGGGAGTAAAGTTAGTCTGGCGAGCGTTTATAATCCCACTGACATTATAAATTGTTGGAATATTTCCTTGTTTATTAATTAATCACACTGAAAAGAATTTGGGTCAAATCTGGTATTATAGAATACATACTTACATATTATGCCGCGTTTTCACTAGGGGACATGTCGCGGATACAATATGTCGCCCAATATTCTCGTGGTATGACTCTGTGACTTTGTGGGACGCTTGCGGAGCGTCGATTTGCGACAAGTCCCGCGACCCGTAGATGTCGCAGGCGAAATCGCGCGTCAGGTGAAATCGCGCGAGACTCGTACACTTCGTGTCGAGCAACAGGGTCGCGGGACAATTGTGGCCTAGTGAAAACGCGGCTTTACATTTAACAGTGCTAGGTTCAATACGATATTCTTCTGTTCAACCTAGCTAAGAATCCCTACTTCCCTACTAATATTATAAACGCGAAAGTTTGTAAGTATGGATGGATGTTTGTTACTCTTACTACTGAATGGATTTTAATGAAATTTCGTATGGAGGTAGCTGACACCCTGGATTAAGACATAGGCTACTTTTATCCCGAAAAAATATAGCGGGTAACACCGCGGGGCACGGCAAGTAAATAACATGTTTATTACCTATCTCATTACTGTGTCGGTATTTCTATTTTTTTAATGACAAACCAAATTCTTAAAATCAAACATTAGTCTTAGAATACTGACACATCAAGAAAAATCGTCTTCCGGCTGATGATGATGTATGAATAGGCAAACTGGATTCAGCCCGCCAATTTATATGCGTGAACCAATTTGTCGTGTTTTTGTCGGAATAAGGTCTATGTTTAAATATAGGTAAAATTCCTAAATATATATTTATTAATCGGATGTGTATTTTCGTAGTTAACCTCTTATATCTAAACGTACGAACTTTACCTCTATAATAATATTAGTACGGATAGAGGAAGATTTATTAAAATATCGGTATTTATAGGTATAATCTTTAATTAACAGCCATTGTAAATTATTCGATGGTAACTTTAGATCCAATTAGTGTACTGCTGTGTTTTGGAAGCATTATGACGTACTAGCTACGCCCCGCGGTGTTACTCGCTACATTTATTCGGGATAAAAAGCCTATGTGTGAATCTAAGGTGTCAACTACCTCCATTTAAATTTAAATGGCAGGGGAATACGGGTTGCTGGGGATTGTTGCGCCGTTTCTTCTTCACAGCAAAAATGAAAGGTGAAAGGAAGCTGTAAAGGGTAGGCTTTTTCAGGGATCTGTCTTTATATCTAATTTAGACGTACAAGATAGTATGATTCAAAGTAATTTATCTAATTCTCTCCTAGGCCTCCTAAAATCGAATTGTCTCCTAGGCCTATGTTATAATAGTGTAGAACTGTAGAAAGGCGCTTTTAAAGTGAAACTCGGTACGAGAAAACTGCAAGTGGTCTAGAAATGCATTTTTAATTCAGCACACAACACAGTTGCATACAACTGGTCGCTGTCGAGCTGCAGTTAACGAGTAATTAAGGCTTGTGTAATTGCTAGGCTTTCTGTTTCTGCGGTTTTAGTCGCCATCTTGGCTAGAAACTATTATTTTGTGACCTGCAGCGACACTGTATTGCAACATGTAGCTTGTTGCCGGCAGACTTTTAGTATTTTAGATGTTTAATATGCTGTATTTGAGGGAAATCACATTTCACACTAATATTATAAAGGCGAAAGTTTGTGAGTGTGTTTGTTACCTCTTCAAGCTCAAACGGCTAGACTGATTTTGATGAAATTTCGATGCAAAAGGCGTTACGAATAGAAATGGTATATAATGAAAAATATGTATATGGGTTTGACGTATGTCATCGATAATATTGTCGTAACTTTATGATTCTATTTGCTAAGCGTCTTGCCAATTGTCTCGGAAGACTAAGTCGTTAGTCGCTTTTTAATAGGCATGGATAGAAGACGACCTGACAAATTGACAAAATAATTTATATACATTTCTAAAGGCGGCTGACTGCCTCGTTGGTCTAGTGGTCGCTAAGCGTGACTGCTGAGCACGAGGTCCTGGGTTCGAATCCCGGGCCGGGCAAAGTGTTATTGGGTTTTTCCATGAGGTAATTCTCAGTGGCAGCTCGGAGTCTGGATTTGAGCCCGGTTGATGGCAATAGGCTCGCCCCCTATTACATTGGGACCTAAAAAAAAAACATAACTGGCGAAATGTGTGTGTACTGTATGTGCACCTCTGCCTACCCCTTCGGGGAATACAGGCGTGATGTTATGTTATGTTTACTAAAGGCGGATATGTCGGTTCTTTTGATATATATTTAACATCTTTTTTACCATATTTTTGTCGAATAAATGATTATTATAAAATAAACTACAATCGATTCGTAATGACAGAAAGTTATGAGGTTTTGTAAGCCTGGCGAATTAGCTCTTAACCCCTGACTCCTTATGTGTGAGTGTGAATTCCACGAAAAGGATTCATTGTATTTTAGTCATAAGTCCGGTCCTATAAAATTCGTCTAAATGCATTATATTTCCTTCAGCTGAGAAATCAAGAACACAATGGATATCTAAAGAGCAGCTGTACAAGTCTACATTCTCTATTGTTAGACGGATTCGGGGTCATTGACTCGTAGATTTTATCATGCAAAACTGACATAAATTGCAAGTAGGTAACTGTCAAAATAAGTAATTGTCAAGTGCGTTGCCCGCCTGAGGTCGTGCGCATAACATTGATCATGAAGTTACTGTTCTAAGTTCAAGTTATAAAAAAAAAGAATTTGCATTAGGTTTCACTTTTGAGGTATGTTATGTCGTGTTTGTTTATTTTGATATTGGTTACATGAATTTTATTTATCGTTGTTTGTATTGGTTTACATTGATGTAATATTTCGTCTTTAAGAATTCTGGCGAATTAAAAAATTGTAAGGCGTAAAGGGAATGCTAAGCCGGTTATCAAAAGATAAGCCCAGGGTTATGCCCCCCCCCCCCCCCCGGGAAGTCTTGGTCGGTGGACGTCTTCACGCTAATGATGATAAAGCCCAGAAAATCTTAAAATATATCCAGCTCCCTTAAATCATCTCTCCTAGCAACCCTTGTAAACTAAGATAATATTTAAAAAATTTCATATTTTCTTGTGTCTGTCTTCATAACTTTAAATGTCGAGCCCACTCCGTGCTCTGCCTAGGGAATAGGGAGTTCACTTGTGTTTGCGCGCATACTTGTGCACTATTATATCTCCTGTGTAGTGGGCTACTCTTAGATAGGATAGGCCGCCAACATGATTGGACTTCATGATCGTACTTATGAAATTCGACCCTTATTTAGAGTGATGATGATTTAATTTGTTCCAGGGTGGCTTGGTGATCTTAGACACCTGAGCTGAGGGATATGAGCTCCCCGCCCCCCGTCCAGTTGGAGGTGGAGGTCGGCGACGAGTCTATGGAAGACGACTCTAGCGACATGATACCGGCTGATAGGTGAGTCGGAGAACCTTTACCATGTTCATTGACTGCTGTGTTTATGAATTTTGTTGAAGTGTTCTTTGTAATCAACAATGGATGTTGAAGAGACGATGGTCACGATAATGTTCAAGTTTTTTTTTAAATTTTTGTGGAATTTACAGACGAAATTGTTTTTAATGAAACTTAGGTTGTTTTGTTTAAATGAATTTAACGCTTATCGTTTCTTATACTGATGCTGGTTTCTGTCACAATTTCCAACGAATCTATCGTCTAAATACTATCACGTAAATAAGCACGTATTCAAAAGTCTAATGATATTAATTAGTGGTGAGTAATTTATAATTATCTTAACGTTGAACTATCCACACTTTTCCGATTAAAATATTAATGAAACAAGCACAGGTGAGTCAAACGTATAACGGGAGAGACCTAATCATGAAATCAAACCAGATCTCTGGCAGCCAATCAACACGTCTAAATGGGTCGCGGAATAGCGAATACAGTTCAAACACCCCTACGTATCAACAAATAGTACGCGCTGATAGAACTATTTGCGAATACGTGGATAGATTTAAATTTTGATTTGTGGTTGAAGTAGTGGGTGTGTTGGAATAGCTTATTATTGAGATGAATTGGTGCTGATGACATATTTGTTCTTAGTGATGCTGCTGTTAGAATTAATTGACATGTCATATGGAACGC
Source organism: Abrostola triplasia (assembly GCA_946251915.1). Classification (NCBI taxonomy): domain Eukaryota; kingdom Metazoa; phylum Arthropoda; class Insecta; order Lepidoptera; family Noctuidae; genus Abrostola; species Abrostola triplasia. The sequence goes on along the minus strand of OX276440.1, from coordinate 8,810,107 downwards.
GCAATTAGGCCGAAACATGCTTTAATTGAATAAATATAACAACTTTTTTTATACACCATAATATTAAAATAATTATAAGTTTTTAACAATTTAGGATTTCTTCTTCTTCGTATCGGCATGTGCCATTGTCGCACATAAGCAGTTCATGCTGTGTAGAGATAGTCTAGTCAACAAGGATGAAATTTACTTAGATATTATCACTAGTGAAGATTCTCTACTTAAACCTCAAGTTTGAGATATAAATAACCTTTAAGAAATCTTCACAAGTTAAGTTCTTCCTGGTTTAAGTGAAAGCGGAAATGCAGTACTCCTTGACGTCACCGGCTTTTATGGAGCTATCTTTATGGTTATTAGCCATTCTTCAAGGTTTTTATCGCAGAAACATTTACATTGCTTCTTAATCAATTAAAAAGTATACAAATACTGCTATTTGTATAGCAATATATGTACATTGTGGAGGTAGGGATGTGGAGTTCTTCTAACGAAAAGGGAAGATCTTCCAACCAGGCGTTGATTGGTGGGCCGCGGCGCCCCACTACTTAACTCGGGGCGGCTCTGCTAGTAAATGTGATAACTTCGCTAGCGCGATGCAGAATTACATACGTCATTCGTTCTTCGACGTGTAGATGTCTACCTATTTTATTTATGTCTTCATCTGCCTAACGTTTAACCAATTTCGTTGAGTTCGGTTTCTGATCTAACTGGATGCAACTGGATATTATTATTTTACTTTGAGCGACTGCGATAGAGCCTTAATAACCCTTAGGAACATCATCAATTAAAAACGGATTAAGATATAATTCAGGTACAATAAAAAAAAACAACATTACATAACATCTGTATTCCCCAAACCGATCATGGTCTCGAGAAGTATGTTTGAATAGTACTGGTATAAGAAGTATTATAACAAAATGTTAACTATGGAGGTCGATTAGGTATACTTTGGCAAAATACGATTCCTATAAGCAGTAACGTGAGGTAATTGTTCATGATAAAGTGACATTTCTTTAAGCTTTACTTCTGAAACCCTGAGATTTGAATAATCGATAGCATTGATATTGATTTCCCGAGGACATTGTTACATAAATACAGATAGATAGCATTTTAAGGTTATTGCGATAAGATTACCTAACTTCCTACATTTCCTATTATGATAAAACAATGTGTTTTATGTTATTTTGTTTACAATCTTTCTCCGCGAACTATCCAGGTTTAAATAGTTTTGTTAAATAACAATATTTTTTTCTGATTCAGTGTGCCTCGATTAACGTAGTGCGAAAAATTGTGTGTATTCATTCAGTGTTTGTTGATTTCTATAATGGATGTGAAAGAGTGTAGTCAACAGATAGACTCAGTGGAACGAAATTCTCGTCAAAGAATAGTGTGGGCGCAAAAGCTTACCCGTGCCTATCTGCGCTTTGCTGCTCTGTGTAATAAAACTCAAATGACTGATTCCAACATGTTGAATATTGATGACAGGTATTTAGTTTTTGTTATACTATGCGTTCCTATAACATTGATTAGATATAGACTAAACTGGGAGGTGTTTTTGTCCATGCACAGAAAGACTTGTAACAAAAAATCAATAGTACATGCGGGAAATATACAATGTAACATTATTTCTTCAAAAGATATGGATCTTTTGATGTTCATACACTGTTCTTACATAAAGTCGTACTTGTCTGGACTTCAAAAGAGACCTTGACCCCCTCAGTTTGTTTCGTCCTTTCTTCTCAGAGGTAGTCAAATTGGGAATGCGGACGCCATCTAGTTAAAAAAAAGTATGACGCGAAAAAGTGTTTACTATAAACCTTGCAAAATATTTTTTTTTTATTGTTGTGAAGTTGAATTTTTGATGTAGGTTTTTTTTAAACACAACTCAATGCCTGATTCGATTATATTGAAGTTAAGATACCAGTTATATAAAGTAATTCCCATATAATACCGCTTGTAACCTTTGGATTGTTATTAATATACATAATTTCCATTTTATTATTGTTCCTACCAAATATTTTCCTGGTTAATATGGTTAACGCACGATCTGCAGTACCTTCCCATCACGACCTTAAAGGGAATTTCAATGCAGCGGCTATTCCATACTAATATTTTTACGTGAGAAAGTAACTCTGTCCGTTTATCAGTCAGCTTTCACAGCGAAACCACTAAACCTATTTTGGTGGAATTTGGTATGGAGTAAGCTGCTGCAGTTGTACCTCTGGGTTTGGTAGGACATGGATACTACGACTATTGTATCCTTGAAAAGAGGCGTTAAAATAATAATGTAAATCCTTAGCAACAGTTTTACTTTTTTTTAAATAATAAAATAGAAGTCTACCTAAGACTTCTATTTTAATTAAGTGCGTCGTTATTTCATCTACCCATGTATATGCATATATCCGTGAATACCAATTGCATATAATATAGATTTTTTTCCTTTAGAACAATCTAGACCAGTGATGTACCTACGACTGGCCAGACATTTTTTGCTGCGTACCGAGTTTTTATGTGACCTCAAAGCATAAAGAATTACTTTATGTTTGGGGCCTGACTTAAATGTAAGTTACAATACTGGCCGGTTCACCACGTTCCATAAATGAAGGTCTATGGTCAAAGAAAGAATAAATAAAATATTGCTTTCGAAGGCCGGAGGTCTAGAGGTTTTTATCGTAAAGTTTTCTATAGTCGTGCTGAAGGTTTGGAATTGGGCTGTTGTCCTACTGCGTAGGGGTGGCGGGTACCCTTAGTCTGACCCCAAAGGAAGAATGTATATGGAATCTACAAATACCTATGTATGGATGAATCTTAAGCCTGAATGTTTTACCCTTGTGCATGATGATTAATGTTTGTGAATCCACGCGGCCATCCAGTGGATAAATGTAAGGGTTTGCAAAAAAAACAAATTAATATGCGTCGTTCTTGCGTGTGTGAATATGTATAGTATTACAAAACGTGTGTAATAACATTTATCAGTAACACAGTCATGTTAATTGTATCGATAACAGAAGGAAACGCTCGCGAGTCAGGATTTGTCACACATTACTTTTTTGGTATTATCAATTTTGTTGTGACTGGTTTACCAGACTGCATAAGCTTTAAGTTGCCAGTTGAAACCTATACTGTTTGCTGACGTGTTACACAAACACCTGAACTAGGAAAAACGTCTGCGGATTTCACAACCATTTGTACTGGTCAAGGAGCTAAACTGCAACTGTCTAATCACTTGCAGCTCCAAAGGCAAGCTGCAAGATCATACCTACATATAATGATGCCCGGGTTGACAGAAGTGTCTTTCTTTATCAAGAGTATATTTCGTCGCTCATAAGTCCCATATTCGGTGTTAGAAACAGACATAAACAAAATGGGTAATTGACGTTGATTTGTCATGTATCTGCAGCAGTGGCGAGCACGTCTCAATTCCATTGCAAGAGTTACTGAATGAGATTTGTTTCAGCTTCGATAGGCCGCCGTGACTGGAATTCGGTCAGGAGGACATTATTTTATTTTAGCTAAGAACCACGATGATCGATCCGAAGTGCCTACCTAGTACATTTAGTTCGAACGTTTGGTCTGACAAAATTTCGCGGACTTACTGGATACACAACAGTAATATAAGACCTACTGCGCAGTCTCTAATTGCTGATATTCGGACAGCATCAGAAGTTCCGTACTTCTCCTAATGCGCAAAGGCTCTCTAAGTGGTGATATTCGGGCCGAAAGCCCGACAATAACAGATGCGTTGATTTACTATCTCCGTCCGTATCTTTAACGTAATTTTTATACAAAAGATAAGATACAACTTTGTAATAATCTATGTAAAATATACACGCGTTATTACGTCACTGAATAACCTAATAACGACTGGAAACAGTTACAACGCGACCGCGAGGTACATTCATATTTTGAACACTGCGCATTATCGTATCTATAGTATAGAAATATATTGTGATTGATGTAAACTACACTAGATTGCAGAATCAATTCTAAACAAGTATCGATAAGATTTTTATTAATATTTTCTTAGATATTCTAATCCTCTTACTACAAAGTGATGAAAAATATCCTGATGTTATGCTAGTTCCCTCTCTTTATAAGAAAGTCTTTGCCCTGTAGTGAGTACATAAGCTTGAAACTATCGTCTAATAACTTTTATTTTTAACTTCTAAAGCGAAACTCAGCATCGCCATAAACTCGAAGTAATTTCCGCTGTATAATTAAAACAACCTCCACTCTATATGGCACATAACATTATCTCCAGCCTTCACGTTAACTAGATTCCCCACAGGCCCGTGCATGAATGCATGCCGCTAGTATTGTGCTGGGAAATCATTTGATTAAAGTAGAACACGACTCTCCATATAGAATACTGACACATTCTATAGAATCTATTTTTCACCTTGCCTTTTGTCTTTCTGAAGAATCTTTTGTTGACTTAGGTGTGGTGTGTTGTTTGATATCTGAGTTAAGGGCGTTATATACGGTCATACGTTATATTATAAACAAATGATAGGTCGTAACGCTCGATCGTTGAAGTGTGAGCGGCAATATTGAAGCGATTGATCGCCACGATCTGGAGTCTGGATTTGTGCCCGGTTGATGGCAATAGGCTCGCCCCCTATTACTTTGGGACCTAAAAACATAACTGGCGAATTGTGGGTGTACTATATGTGCACCTCTGCCTACCCCTTCGGAGAATACAGGCGTGATGTTATGATCGCCACGATTTTCAAGCGATCGATGGTTGCGGTCTATTGCCCCGTATACGTCATTTATAAATTCCTTGCTTAATTCCATTGGTGCCTTGTGCTATCCTAACGAATCCACTATCTTATTGTTCGATTCGTCTCACTGACCCGTCTCAACTGCTTCCCAATCCTTGCTCGAACCGGTTCTTGTAGCTTTAATCAAATAATAATCTCAATTGTAGCATTCTGAATGTCCATACTAAGTCTTTCTGTCTGTTAACCTTTTTGCTCGCAAAATAAAAGTAAAACAAAAAATGGATTTCAAGTTGGTTCAAATTCATGAGCAAATTTGTCCCTCTAGGTGGTTAATAAGTGCCACAGCTCTTATTTTATCGACAAATGTTTTATTTTACTTGGCAACGATAACGTATCTAGCATTATTAAACGGATTATTAGTACCGCTTAGTGAGCACGAGCGAGAACTTCGATAGCATTGTTTATGTGTTTTAGTTGTTTAGGACGGATAGAAGTATTCCAAAATGACAGAGCTAGTTTATATTTCATCCTCTTTACAAGAGCAAGCAGTTTAAATGCATCTGTTGTGTACTGATAAAGTGCAGTCCTAATCTGCACCTATAGAACCTACATGTATGTACCCTAGGCAGTAAACCGTGTTATGAACTGGCTGAATATCCAATTTCCGAACATGGTATTCCAATTTGCCTCCGCGCGGCTGAGCGACAGGCTCATATCGTACCGATACGATCAATTTGTTGCATTTATATTGTATACTAGCTTCCGCCCGCGACTCCGTCCGCATGGATTTCGAATGTCTTATAGCTTATAGGCTTCCTCTATAAATGAGCTATCTAACACTAAAAGATTTTTTCAAATCGGACCAGTAGTTCCTGAGATTAGCGCGTTCAAGCAAACAAAGTCTTCTGCTTTATAATATTTATTATTGTATATACAGTATACACTAATTATCTATAACATGACAATGCAATGCGTCCGGAGTTACTTACACGAGATGTTGGACTTTAATTTTAATGACTCAATGCCAAGAGGACTGGCAGTATTTGTGACGTAAATCTTAAGTTCCGTAGATATTTTGACGGGCTGAACGTTTGTGTATGTGAGTTCGTATTTGTACGCACGCCAAGATGTGAGGAAATGGAAGATTTGACGGGACTATATAACAAAACTATTGAGTTAAAAATTATGTTGTTCAGATTACGCGTTCAATTAAAGCAACCAATATTACCTTTATTCTGCAAAGTATCTCTAACACTATTTCTGCCAGATTGTACTCATTTGTTAAACGACACCAATTTTCATGGAATCTTGCATGGATGCTTTCCCTAGGGAAATGCTACTTTTGTCATGGGTGAAACCGCACGATTAGCTAAGAAGAGAGCAGTATCTTTTCAACAACAAACACCTGAGCAATACACAAGAAGTTCACACGGCAAAATAGCTTCTTACAGCAAAAACATTCCTAGACAGCCTCGTGTCTATGACAACAAATCGCACATTACTGCTCTAAAATCTAGATCATTAACCACAAAAACTCGGTCATACAGCCAGCTGAACACACAATCTACTTAATAACAATAGGCTTAAGGTTGATATTTGTTTGGTGTATCATGAGAATGAGGGTTGGCACTCTGCCAGATAGCCTCTTCAGCATCACTACCTGTTCCCTTAGACCTTGAGATCGACACTGAACTCATTCTGCGAGGTTGCAGTTCACGCCGGTATGTTTGATGTTGGATGTCTATTCTTGTCTTTGCAATTATTCAAGTTATTAGTCTATACGTTCTGTGTTGGTGATGAGGAGTGATTCAATTGTTTCTTGACGTTTTAAAAATTGAGTGAGTGATCATTTGTATCGTTTAATCTTTGGCATTTCTGTTTGTGGCTCTTTGACCTGTGTAAATAACAATTTTAATGATTTCTTATTTATATGTAGTATGATTCAACCGGTTTATAATTTGTGAATGCCTGTAATTCAACCACAGTGTCCTGGCTAATCGTATTTGGATGACACAATATTTCGATATAAAACTGAAATCTTTCTTACTGGTTTTTATTTATTTCAGAGTAAGTGATTTTAACTGCTGTAATTTATCTTGTATAAAATTCATTCCGTTTACAAATTACGCACATAAGTATATGTAAATATCTTTTAGATCTTTAAATAAACATATTATAATGCTGTGAGCAAAAAAATGTAATTTATAATTTTTCCACAGAGGAAAACAATAAATTATCTTTTTGTAGGTAATGAGATGAATCAGTTTGTTATCGACGAATAAAAACATAACATCACGACTGTGTTCCCCGAAGGGGTAGGCAGAGGTGCACATATAGTACACCCACATTTCGCCAGTTAATAAAAACAATTTCATTTTAATATCAAGTGTAGGTTAATGACATCGATCATCTTAGATAAATCACCTTGTATGTAGGTTTATTGACTTTTTTATTAGTTATTAATTACTAGGGATGTTTGGAGCTTTGGTTTCGATTCCGAATGGTCGGAACTTCCGATTGATTTTACGCTTTCGGTTCCGAAAATTTCTAATTGGATGTTCTATCGGAGAGAATGCAATACGCAGTGATTTTTAACGTCAATCGAGAAGAAACCACTTTTATAACCCAATATGTCCAATTCTAATTGTTTTATATGACATATAGCTGTCTTTAACAATGCGACCAATCCGATTCCGACTCCGGTTTCGTTTCTGATATCGATAAAATAAGTTCTAAACATTCGATTCCGATTGCGATAAAACTACTTCTGTAACATCCCTGGTTATTGCTGCATTGCAGTAATATTTTTTTGGTAGAGGAGACAAAAGACATGGTTTAAAATTCGTACAATGAAAACCCAAAATCGACATCAATGCAATGCATCGACGGATGCGAATGTGTCCTGACCCTTAACCGTTTGTTTCATTTTATATAGATCGATATTGAATATAGGTAAGGGAGATGGCACAAAACTGCGATGCAACGTCGACCGAAATTGTCATTCGCAGTTTTGTTTCGTGTCTGTACCCTTGCTGTAAAAACGTATCGTTACTTTCGCATGTATAATTGTGTAGCATTATAGATAAAATTACTAAATAGTTGGGACTTGGGACGTAAGCACTGTCCATTAGCTTTATCGCAGACACTTAATGCTGATTACGTCGGTGAAATCGTGTTGAGCAACTAGTAACAATAATAAATAGTGAAATGGTTTTGATGAGGCGGAACTTGCTAGAACATTTTCTATTTCGTTTTACTGAATGCAGCCTCCTAGACAAGTTAGAAAACGCGTGACAGATATAAATCGAATAGAATGATAAATATACTAGCTGCGCCCCGCCGTTACATTTTTCGGGATAAAAAGTAGCCTATGTGGTAATCCAGGATATCAGCTACCGCCATATGAAATTTCTTTAAAATCCATTCAGTAGTTTTTACGTGAAAGAGTCACAAACATCCATCCATACTTACAAACTTTCGCGTTTATAATATTAGTAGGGATGGGGTGACGTAATATTTCCACTAGCGATGGTATAATGTCAAACCCATATATTTTTCATTCTATTCGATTTCTATTCTTCCAACGTTTTTCTACTTGTCTAGGCTGTTCTGTTTTTGTCGAATCTGGATTGCTTTTGGACTCGTTGTTTCTAACATTTATGATTTTGGAGTTCTTGAAAGTTATACTATTAAATATAACTTTAGGGTGTTTCTAAACATGATTGTATACAGGCTGTCTGTTTCCAAGGAAACGAAATCTTTAAAGGCTCTTAATTAAAATAATAATACATAATACTCTAGAAATAAAGCAATAATAAGTGTTTGATGACATTTTAATGTTATCCGCAAAGAAAATGAAATCTGGATCTGTGACTCAAATATTTGATACTAAATATTAGTACACGATCATTTTGATATTAATAACATCATGTCTAGCCTCCATGCCGTGTTAGTATGTTTATCTGTTTCTATCTCAGAAACTAGGCTGTGTAAAAATGTTTTTTTTTCTCCACTATAAATCTATTGGCCTCTTTCCTTTAAACTGTCTTCATACAATGTTGAGCGTTTTGTTTTTTTGCGTTCAGTATTTTTATCCGACTTCGTTAAAACTGGGGTAATGTGTTTGCCTCATGTTTAGTGGATAATATTTTGTCGTTTTCATATTCGTACTTAGATAATAGAATTGGAGTAATGGTATGTAAAATGCTTAGTGTTATTTGTGAACATAGTGCGGCTGGAGATATTTTGCTTTCAGGTACTGGAAGCAATTAATGATTGCGTTGGATGCTGACTTATATAATTTACTTTCAAGAGTCTATATTGAATAACATACTGTACAGTATTAATTAAGCAATGAAGAAACCAATTCTACTGAAATTTTTATATGCTTGTGTTTGTTGCTTTTTGTTCTTTCAAGCACCAGCAAGTATCGGCAAACGTATTTTGACCACATTAAGATGGTTTCGAAAAGGACCAGCTTAAAACCTTAAACCAATTAATAAAATGCGCATTTAGGTAAATGTGTACACGACCAAAAGGGTAAGATTTAGTGCATACATACAATTTATAATCGATAGACTTTTTGACATACAATTAAATGGTTGTTTGAAACCAATGTTAAAAGTTGTATATACGACTATACGTACGTATGCGCTAGGCCTAAATTAGGATTATAGGAAATGTGAAGTTATCTGCCTACCATTCGGAGAAACAAGCTTGCCTTTCGTCTAAAGGCTCAATCTTGCATCAGTCTAAAATCAGTAATGAGGTAATCTTCAACTCGATTTTTGACTGCATGATAAATAAATAAAAAAAGTTATTGCGCTTAAGATACAACTGAGTCATTTGTTTATAATGTCGCAATGATTTCGTGAATTGAACCGGCCAAATCTTAACGTAGGTCGCTCAACCATGTACAAGGAAAAACAGAAGAGGTTATATTACAAGCTAACCTTAGATAAGTTGTTGCAACAACACTGACGTATTTATTATTCGACAAAACAATTAAACAAAAGAATATAAAATAAATAGATCAAATACACGCCGTGCTGTAATTGGCTGGAAGGAGGTTAATATGTCAAAACGGGAAAGTTAAAGTAGCTTGGGTTTGGGTTGGTATTATCGTTTATTCTAGTTAGTAATCATAGATTCCAACAGATAATAATGACGTCACGCTTAAGACGTAAATGCTAAAATGGAACTTGAAATTCGATGGGTGCGAGTAGCGACACGATGACTGTTGGCAGAGCAGTGCCACGGTACGGTGAAGGTCACGGGTTGAAGTCCCGCTCGTGTCCATAATTTTTTCTAATTTAAAAAAATCTTTATGGCCCCTACACATACCTGGCAATTATTTATTAATAGTCTAAAGAGTCCCACTGCTGGGCAAAGGACTCTCCACTATGTTTCCATATCCTATGTCATGAGCTGCCAACCAGTTTTGCACAAAGAACTTCAGTTTGTCCCACTAACTCTGTCTGGGTCTGCCTCGCTGTCGTCTGCCTTGTTGATATGTAAGTATGACCTATTGTTCATCTGACATACAAAAGACGTCACCAGCCCCCTTACCATGAACTCTTAAAGCAAGACAGTTTACGATGTGGAAGCGAGATGTCACTACATGCAGTGTAGTGCGGCGTCTCGCTTTAATAACGTAACTTGTCCGACTTTGAGAGTTCATGGTAAGGGGGCAGCTCAGCTCCACTTAACGCAGCAGCTTTTCGAGTGACATCAGCGATGAATAGGCAAATATCTTGAATGTACTTTTAAGTGATTCATATTGCCGCCTCTGTCTCGGTAGGGATCGTTGGAAATATACAAAGCTGAATGCCAACATTCGCTCGATGGAGAGGCAGTATATAAAGAAGAGGTCTGTCTGCATTATGAGAAGATTAGGGTCTTGAGACCTGGAACTTTATCAAAAATAACGATATTTTGACTAATGTTTCAAGTCCATGAAAAGGATCATGATCATAATCATTTCAGGGGCATAGACCTCCCTTTTTCTGTGCCAATTCTCTCTATCTTGAGCGTCTCTCATCCAGGTGTGTGTATGGAAAGGATACCATAAAAATATGTTTGTCTAATTTGGTCGAAATCTGGAGTGTTAAGATTGATTTACGTTAGTTAGCCCACCTCTCGTACTAAAATAACAGTGTGCTTCATACCAAACTTATTAATATTCGCGAAACGACGCAGTTTCCAAACGTCTACACTATACGTTCGTTTTATTCTAGTCTCATTGATAAAATATATTGTTCTGTTTACCATATTTGTACAATGTACAGTCATGACTGTTTAGTACGCATCGTCTTTCCTTCTATGTTTTTTTTTAAATATTTGTATTGTATACTTACACGTGGTTCTGTTGTGCATTGTGAAGGGACCGGTTGTGTCTGTTCGTTCTTTGTTTGCGACGCAAAATAGCACAAGTATTTTCAATTATAGTGTTTGAAATTAGATTATTCGAATGGTTTTTGTATTTTCTTTATTTTTGTGGATAGGAAAATATACCTAGGTTGTCTCAAAGCCTAATAGGTTGTTCAAAACACTACACTGTATCTCATGAACATGATAGTTGAAAATTTCACAAATGATGTATTTCTGTTGCCGCTATAACAACAAATACTAAAAAACAGAATAAATTAAATATTTAAGGGCGCTCCCATACAACAAACTTGATATTTTTGCCGTTTTTATAGACAATGATACAGAATCCTTCGTGCGCAACCCGTCTCGCACTTATCCGGTTTTTCTTTTAGTTGTGTACGAAATGATCGCGTCCGAAGTCATTGAAGGCTAAAGCAGACCGGACGGCATGGCACGGGATTGAAATTTTTACCAATGGATATTCAAACGTATTGTTATACAAATTCGACATAAATACCATTCCGCCTCGGTCTGCGTTGGCCTTTAATGGTAGCCATGGTAGGGTAGTTTTTCAATCATTTGAGAGAGTCCTGAAGTACAATAGATACAAGACTTCACTAGTCTAAACATTATCAATTGACATTACGATATTTTTTTCTTTTTTTACATTAATCGGCCGTATTACATTGACTTAATGAGCAGCTGTTGAATAAAATATTTAATTGTAATAATACTTGCAATCAATTTAACAAAGGTGACCCGTCTTATGAGGCAATAACCTGTTCAATCGGTCAACTGTGTATTAGGCTGGTTACACACGTCACAATTGTTGCCTCGCGCCAGTGTCCTACTCGGACGTACGATCTGTCAGATTGGAAGTGTGTTGAATGTTCAAAGAAAATAATGGTTCCAATACCTTGCTGTAGATCGCTGCCAGATCAGATCCGACTATCTCATGAAAAAAAAAATTTACGTGTGTCGTGTGCCTTACAGTTCTTTACTGCGTATTTTTGTATTTGTATTGAATTTTGTAGGCTGAGGCTTTAAGTATGTTGTTGTGACAATTTATTGTAGTTGTAGTTGAATGTGACAAGTCTACATAACATCTTTTTTTTTTAGTAATTGTAACGGAATTTTTAGGCTAAACCATAGTAAACCACAGCCTAAAAATCAATAGGCAAACGATAGTAGGCAAAACCAGTAGGCATTTCAATTGTGTCTTAATAGGTCTTTATGACCCGTATCTCCAGTCAACTAAACGATAAACACATTTTCAGCTGTTAAAACCCTTCTTATCAGAATTAGAACATGCGTTGTTGAGACATGAGAATTGCATTGCGTGTCTTAGCTAATCAGAGATAAGACCACGAAGAGGTCGCGACCTCACAGACAACTGAGACAGCGATTGAACTGAGGAAAGCATAGTCGTGAACACGCCTTAGCCAAGTCACGATAGAAATTAAGATTCTATTGCAATTATCGATAGAAATTGAGAGTTCATTTGTTTAATATGAAACGCTGCCACCAGAGCGTTGCGTGGCAAGTTCCGTCTGCAAGCTTGTGTCGGTAATATTGGCTTGACGGTTTTATATGATGTTGAGTGTAAACGGAATTATTTGATGTGTTCAATTAATGGTATATTATAGGTAATTGATTGTTAATTTAGTCGATAGAGTTGTACTTACCTATACGAAATGATGTGGTGATATTGTAGGTATTAGTAATAATGTTTTTAAGTCATGTATTCAATGCAACGTTTGTAAGTTAACAAATTGATTTGAACCTGCTGAATGATTGAAACAATTACGGTTAATGACGTTTGGATCATGCGCCAAACTATATTCGATTCTCAAGTTTGTATTAATAGTAAAATGTATGTAATATAGCCTCCACGAGTGATGATAGCTATGCTTGTCCGGCACACCCTGGGCGGTCAACCTCACTACCATCCATGGTTTAAAAAAAAATATCGGCCTATACTAGGAATTTCACCTGTATCATGGGTGCGTTCCACAAACATGAATTATCACATACACAAACGCTCAGACTCAGGACAAACATCTGCGGATAATTTTATTGTCCCGTGCGATTATTGAACCAAGCTAATCAGATCAGGTCGTCGAACGGCCCATCTGCACTATATCCGACTGTTTCCATGTGAAGAAGAGAAAATGATGCTATCATCACTTAAAGTGACACCCTACCTTTAATAGTTATTTTTCCCGGAACAGCTTGACAACCATTCAATTCCCATAAATTATCTTTCAATCATTACCTTTTAAATTCTATCGCTCGATAATGAGAATGTAGCGCGGACATTTGGCAATATGACTCATGTGAAGATACCATTAGCTCGTGGGTCATGAGGCCACAGAACTTTGAACTTTAAAAACATACAAATAAATGTCATTTTAGATATTAAAAATTGTATTGTTTTTATTTGTTCTTGATCTTTATTCTTGTTTAGGTTTTTTATATATAGAATTGATTCTCGGTGGCGGTATGCCAGGTTTTTCGCCAGTACTCTGTTTACTAGCGTGGCGGTAGGTCGCCAGTCTTTGTTCGATATTTAGTCGATTTTTGAACCCTATAAAAAGAAGAAAAAAATAGACTGGTGCAGCAAAAAATCTTTTGCAAATAAAGTGTTTTTCTGTGACAAATCAGTTGTTTAGTTCCTTTTAACATTTAATCAATAGTTTTAATTGAGTGTTCTATAGCTCCTATATAGAAAAATATGATATTAAGTACGTGACTATTTCTAAAAAGAAACTTGAACATCGTGACCACTGCAAACACCAAAATAACCTCAAAGACTGTGAACTTGAAACATTTTTGCTTCGATACTCAGTGACGATGTGTGACAGGTTCACGTTGCCTGCGCGCGCAGACGCTGTGGTGGAGCTGTGGAGGTCCAAGATGGAGGAGGGTGTACTAGCCCCGGCCCATTTCCTGGACCATTGGCGGGTGACCGTACCCAGGATATATTCGCCACAACCAAACAGGACTTGTCTAGGTGAGTGTTATTTTTATTCTACACTAGTGTTTTTTAATGGTTGTTGCACCTTCATTTTGTCTATGCAACTTCCCTGGTTTATTGGTAAATAATGCTCTTAAGCCCGACTATGTGGACATAAAAAATATCATATAGGAGAGTTCAAACTCAAAAAGGAAGCCTTTAACCAACAGAGGAGATATTATAGGCTAATATAAAAATACCTACTTTATAATGCAAATCTCGTCAAATGCAAGTCTTATTGCTTATATCGTCATATCGCAGACAACCATTAAATAGATAAATAAAAGGTAGAGAGATGTTTATCCTGGTTATTGACGTCAGAAATGATCCTAAAAATAATTCAAATGAAAGTTCCAAACATCTTAGGCAAGTAGGTCCTTAAACTTCAGATATTGTATTATTCACGGACAATGAAACTGTCGAGTCATGTAAACATCTGACTGCCTCGTTGACTGCTAAGCATGAGGAGGTTCAAATCCCGGGTTGGGCAGTGTTACTGAGTTAATCTATTCAGTGCTCAGTTGCAGCACTGAGTCTGGATGTATACACTGTTAATGGCAAAGGGCTCGCTCCCCATTACATACGAAAAGTAGGTGTACTATATGTGCACCTCTGCGTACCTCTTCGAGGTATACAGGCGTGATGTTATTTGCTTATGAGACTGTCGAGTCATGTAAACAAAACAATAGAAATAAATGTCACTGATTGTACTAAAAGTAAATGAATGAAATGTCCGTTAAATGGTTTGTTATAGATCCTATCAAGTAGATTAAACGTCGGTCAAGGTCAAGTGGACCAATTGACGTACATTTTCGTTAAATATTTTAGTAGCAACATTGGATACATGGTACTAATGAATTTGGTTTAACGAGATAATTGGATCTCGTTGTAACTTGCGTGGCTTGGATTCGTAGAAACTTATTTTTGTCAATGAATTTACTTTTACTTGTTTGACTGAGGAGGCTCTTGGGTCACGCAGGTAAGGCAGATAAAGCGTCCCTGGGGTTGTCAGCAGTAGACCTATCCGTACTATTATTATAAATGTGAAAGTAACTCTGTCTGTCTGTTACGCCTTCACGACTAAACCGCTGGATAGATTTTGATGAAATTTGGCATGTAGAAAATTTAAGACCCGAAAAGGACATAGGCTAGGTACTTAACGCGGGCGAAGCCACTGGCAAAAGCTAGTAAAGGAATAAAATACTTCTACTTGTTTACCTACCGTGTTGTTACGTCCTTTCTAACAAAGATTGCTTAGCTACTATTTTATTGTTGTACTTGTATGTTAAAAATAATGCTTTCAATTAGGCGTTGAATACTTATTTTATATTTTCGATAAAATAAGTCTTAACATATTGCATTTTTAAGTATTAAATGAAATCTGTAAAATTGTTCCCGTGTCTGTAGTTTCTGTGGTTGCTTACTTGATTGTTTTACTGTAAAAGTTAAAAGGTAAATCCTATAATTATTTGCAGTACGGTACAAGCTGCACATTACACTGCTTGTGTATTAATTGAAGCACTTAATTAACACTTGAATCAACAGCCGTGACAACCAATGACAGTTCTCGAAAACGGTATTTTATGCCATCGTTCAGTAACCTGTCATGTCCATGGTTTTAATAAATTGCAATTCGTTGATATTAAATTATAGGCCTTATGTTTAACTGACCATAAGAAATAGTTAAATGTACTTTGAAATATTCAGCTCGCTTTAAAATGAAATTAAAATATAATATTCAAGTGAAGAGTTCCCCTAAACCGACGAGCGTGGATCAGGAATGTCATGCGAGTTAATGAGGCGAAAGACGTATGTCAGGATCGTGGCGAGCGTAATGAAAATCCGTGGTCTCTGCCTACCCCTCTGGGAAATAGCCGTGGCTTTATGTATGTATGTATATTAAAATATTTAACATCTCCTTTTCCTATAACCAAATGAATCAATTGTTCACAACTTTAAATTCGGATTTTATTAATTCTTAAGTAGCCTGTTTGGTGTCCCAATCCTGGCCAAAGGCCTTCCCATA
Organism: Abrostola triplasia; assembly: GCA_946251915.1. Lineage (NCBI taxonomy): Eukaryota > Metazoa > Arthropoda > Insecta > Lepidoptera > Noctuidae > Abrostola > Abrostola triplasia. Next base: position 8,793,978 of record OX276440.1, on the reverse strand, counting down.
GTTTCACAAATTTCTGTTAACGATGTCCTAGACAAAGGTGACCAAATCGTCACGCCGCCCCGTAGCAATAATAAATGTACCGATAGGCGTTTCGGCTAATGGCTTCATGGCCAAGAGTTTCGACCACACCTAAAGAGGCTCACGCTAGGCGGTTGGGTCAAGGGCTTGATGCAAAAACTGGTACTCCTCGACACGGCACGCATTGTCAGGAGGTTCCTGTCTCTGGAGCCCTAACCACCGGTAGCTTGGACCCTGTTCCGGCTGCTGGATGGACCCTATTTTTTATATTTTTAAATAGTTTTTTTTATATAGATACTCAAAAATGTAATTATTAAGAAAGATGTTTTAAATAAAAGAAATAATAAATACGACGTCTACAAAATGTTATGAAAGTTTGAAAAATAATTGAACCGCTCTGAATACTTGATTCCTCTATACATATTTTATCATATCTTTATACATTCCAGACTGGTCTTTCGACGAGGAGTTAGCGGCCAAGTTGCTGATCCAGCCATTGGAGCAGTTCGTGTGGGGCAACAGCGATGGGTCCATGCCTCCGTTACCGCGGCGGTCAACCCTCTGTGGGCGGGTGTTCAAGCAGGGAGACCCGGCGTACAGCTGTAGAGAGTGCGGTTAGTACCGAGCGCCTTTTTATTTAAACGTAGGAAATCCTCATAAATACTGGTAGCTGCGGGTTATGTCTTTAACCGACCAAAACCCCCGTTGTTCCGCAATGTTACGTGCCGCTAGAATAGCCAAGCTTACAATCGTAGCACGTCACGCGAAGTAGTACCTGGTGTCTGGCTGAAGGCTTCTGCGACGTCCAACGACTGGCTAAGCAGTCTCAGCTCCCCTACCATATTATTTATTGAAATTGTAGTATTTAAATAAAAGTAGCCGGATAGAGTTAGCTGCGAGAGTGCAAAGTAGTAAATATAAATAACCATATACATACATATATTATGTATATGGCCCAATCTTTGATTTACGACATTATCGATTTTCAAAAATGTTTATAAATCTAAAAGCGACGTTGCCAGCCCGCTGTCAATTCTTTAAGAACTTATTGTCAAACACCAAACAGGGTTGTTATGCTGTTATAGTGTTACATGTTGTATGTTATATTTCCATTATTTTCAAACAAATTCAAAATTCGACAAATTTCTACTAAAACGTGTCGGCTCGCTATTGCAGCTATTTGAAAATATCAAACATTTATATATTCCCTGGCTGGAGGCCTTTTATTAGGTCGCGCTAAAACTACGGTTAATCAATTAAAACTCTTCTCGGAGCTACGTAAGAGGCACAGAATTGAAAAAGAAACGTGTGCGTCTCGGGACGCTCGACAAAGTGATAACTTCAACTAAACTGATGACGTATGCGTGAGAGAAAGGGAAGCCAGACATAGTGGCGCCGTAACGCGTTACGTTAAGAAGCAGTTTACCGTCCCAAGAAGTTATCACTTCAAAAACCCTTAAATGAAAGAAAATACATATATTTTCTGCTGAATAGTTATTAGAATTATTCTATTCACCGTATAAATTCAGTACATACATACAAATAGTACCTAAATCTCTCAAAATAATGCTGCAGGCATGGACAACACGTGCGTGCTGTGCGTGGAGTGCTTCAAGGTGTCGGCCCACCGGCACCACAAGTACAAGATGGGCCAGTCCAGCGGCGGCGGCTGCTGCGACTGTGGGGACACCGAGGCCTGGAAGAGGGAGCCCTTCTGTGAGCTGCACGCGGTATGTTATACTTCCCATCACGTAAAAAGAAAGAACAATTATGGCAAAGTATTATTATGCAAAAAAAAATCGTTATACCAAAGTATGTTATGCAAAAAAATGGTGTCCCAAAAAGAACGCTGACCTTAATTTTTTTAATACTAGTCTATTCCAAAGTGTTATGTAAATATTAAAGTACCTATAAAAATGCGATTATATTCGCCTAATTCACCACCTTGGAAGAGAACTTAAAACGAAAATTAACCCGTAAACTTATAGCAATAGAGTTCAAAATAGTTTAACCAGTTACTTACGAAGTGTTCTCCATCAGGCGTCAGAAGACGACAACAAAGCTGAGCCCAACATCAAGCCAGATGTGGTGGAGCGTATGAAGATCGCAGCGTCCGTCTGCCTGACGTACTGTCTCCGGCTACTGACCCACGACCATGCGCCCTGTCTGCCTAATGACCTTAGGTGAGTCGGCTTAATTAAAGAATTCATCATCAGCCGGAAGACGTCCACTGTTAACAAAGGCCTCCCCCTTAAAACGCCACAATAAACGATAACTTGCCATTTAAATTTACCAAAAAATTTAAAGAATTACCTTATTGATAAAACAATTAAAATGTCCGACTAGGTGTCGAATTAAGGACCTCACGCTCAGCAGCAGTGCTTTGCGACACTGCACCAGCGAGGCTGTCTAATTTTTTAATAGATTAAATATTTGTTCGTATTTGGTGTACAATAAAGAGAAGCCTATTTAAGGGCGGGTTGCTTCAGATGCACTTGACGTAAATGTTAAAAATGGCAATACCAATTTTTTTCTACTAGCAGCCTTAATAACCTTGGTAGCTGGCATTTTTTAACCCTTCATATTTTACGTGCATTAAATATCTTCTGTAATAATTATATTTTGGCTTACGTATATAACGTTAACAGCCTGTGGTCGCTTCAAACGACCCGCCCTAAAATATTTGCAACATTTGAAAGTAAAGCATCTGATGACAACAGTTTTGTTTTCACTTAAACTTGCTTCTTATACACTCATTGCATACTAAAAATAAATGATCTAGTATCGTTTATTAGGTGGCCTAGTGGTTAACATACCGGATTTGTATGCACAAGGTTGCAGGTTCAAACCCGGGCAAGTATCAATGTGACTTTTTCAATGTTATAAATACTTTCTTAGTTATTCTAAGACACCACTAAGACTAACTGTGACGGAAAACATCGTGAGGAAACCTGGATTTAGTTATCTGAAATCGCCAACCCGCAGTGAGCTAGCGTGGTGATCAATGCTCAATCCTTCTCTATACGAGAAGAGGCCTTTGCCCTGCAGTGGGACAGATATAGGCTGTTATTATTATTAGTATCGTTTATACCCACATCCACTCCTAACGGCATTTCTAAACTAGTCTTGTAGTAAATTGGACTCTATTAACATACGTCTAAGGTCTAATATTCAATATTAACGTGCAATTTCAGGTTAAAAGATGCGGAGAGGGATCTCCTGCAGATACTGGACCAACCGGACTGTTACTGTACCGTTTTGTATAACGATGAGACGCACACTTTTGATCAGGTAACTTATACATGCTTTTTTTTTGCTATGAAAACGTCGTCACTAGGAATGTATTTATTTATTTATACTTAATGCACATTTGTACAAAGGCGGACTTAATGCCATTAGGCATTTTCTACCAGTCAACCTGTATTTTTTTTTTAATTTGGGACAAGCCCACCACTCGTGCCCATCATTGCGACTCCTGTAAGCCAGGATCTACAATGATAACCTTTGAGAACCATCGAGGCAATGAAGCTCGAGGCGTCCCAGAGAAATGACTCGACTGTCTTGGAACCCGCAACGAAATTAATCATAGAAGAATATATAGGAGGAGTAGGAATATAAATTTAGTTCCGACTTCCCTCCATAGCAAGCGGGAGACACAAAGATTAATATGCCAAAAGCATAATAAATATGGGATCCACAACTGAGATAAGCCCAGTCAACAGTCAACCTGTATATAAATGCGTTTCACAAATATGAAATATCACATACACAAACACCTAGACTCGTAGTAAACATCTGCGGATGACAGAATTTTTTGTCCCGTGCGGGAATCAAACCCGCAACACTTAGCGCAGCAGTACAATCGCTAATCGCTGCGTTAATCAGGTCGTCAAAATTTGCATTTTTTATTCTATTGTACTTAATTATCTAATGATACATCCTGTCTGCTGGAAAATAATGTCGACCTTCAATAATGAAGCATATTCAAAAATATGCGTGTCCGCAAGTCTAAATTATGTATGAGTATTCTGTGACTATATTAAAACATAATTTAAGTTTCTTATAATAATACATATATGCATAAAGTCACGCCGGTATCCTAGAGGGGTGGGCAGAGACCACAGTCTTCCATTTGCTACGATCCTGGCATATTTCTTTAGTCTCATTTACACGCATCACATTCCTCATACACTCTCGTCAACTAAGGGTAGTCCTCACTTGAACCTTTTGCAAAACACCTCTCATCGTTCTTATTTTAATTATACTATGTTAAAAAAACAGCTATTTATGATGCTGACTGTACTATATACTTATATATTTATGTATTACAGCATGGAAGTGACTTTTGGTCTCATTTTAGCATGTTGCCCATGTTAAGCTTGAATCTAAATTGATATAGGAAAGCTTGAAAAATTATGGAAGGTCCCGGTTTCGAGTCCCGCTTGTGTCCATAATTTTCAAGTTTCCTTTATCAATTTAGACAGCATTATCGGCTTACAGCTCAATACAAGTAAAAACAGTTTGGGCAACATTGAGCCAATAACAAGCTTTCGTTTTTAGAAGATCGCGTAGCAATTACTTTTTATGTGATGCACTGGATAGTAAAAGGGCTAATATTCTCCATTTTCTTCCAGGTTATAACAACTCTAGTGAGAGTAACGAAATGCAACCAACGGGACTCGCTGGAGCTCGTCAGTCTGATCGACCGCGAGGGTCGCGCGCTCGTCAAATGTAACTCATTCCAGGTCTGCGACAAACTGAAGACTGACATCGAGATGTAAGTCACGTTTCCTTATTTACTTATTGCTTTATTTACTTACTGTCTACTCAACTAAACATGACTATTTTCTTCTAGACTTGATTATACTGTAGTAGGGTAATTTATAATACATTGAAATTATACTCTAGTAGACCATAGTATGCTTAAGTAGACTAAAGTATACTCTAGTAGACCATAGTATGCTTAAGTAGACCATTGTATACTCAAGTAGACTACATTATATTGACAACTAAAATTTTAAATGGATTTTGTATAAAACTAAATTATTCAGTAGGAGACTAAATTGTACTCTTCTAACTTAAAATTTATCCTAGTAGGCATAGGTAATAGTTTAAACAAAATTGAACTTTATGTGCCTTAATTAAAATACTCAAATTAGACCACATTTTACTATATTTTAGTCAATCACCCAAATAAAAGCTATAAATTTCATATAACTATAGTCTGCGCAAGAGCCTATCTTGTTCCAATGTGATCAAAGTAATATAGCAATCTCTAAAATGCATCACTTATTTTACTTGTCCTTTAACAAAGTGATAGATACTATTGCTTTCTTCTCTCTCTTAACATAGAATATTGCTTTTCTCTCTTTTCTGTTCTCTTCTCTTTCTCCCCCCCCCCCCTATCCCTGGCTTGATCTACTGGTGTGGGGTGATTGGTAACGTATGTGCTCAGTGATACGGCGATGTTCGAAAGGTTCACGTCCCGTCACGGCCCGAGTCTGAAGGTGTTGGTGATGCACGCGCATGTCATCGCGCACCAGACCTTCGCTATGAAGCTGCTGCATTGGTGAGTTGGTTTTTACTAAATTGTGTGTCTAAATAGTTATGTATACTTGTATATTTCAAGTTGACGACCTGATTAGCGCAGTGGCTAAGCGATTCGACTGCTGCGCTAAGGGTTGCGGGTTCGATTCCCGCACGGGGCAAAACTTTGTGCGAACCACAGATGTTTGTCCCGAGTCTGGGTGTTTGTGTATGTGAATATTTCATGTTTGTGAAACGCACCTGCGATACAGGAGAAATTCAGTGTGGGGCGACGTTTTTTTAAAGATAAAAGTTAAGTGAGGTGATTTGAGGGTGACCGTGTGTCACACAGGATGGCACGGAGACCTACAGTGTATGGGCTTCGAAATACAGGCCTGCTCACTATATATTATTTATAGTATAGGAGAAGTGTATGTCGAATTTAAATTGCAAATCGCGCTTTTTTAGTGAACATACCTTTATTAGGCTTTATTTGACTTAAATTGTGCCGATATTAGTTCTAAGTTGAAACGCCTTTAAAATCCAGGTTACAAAACTTCGTAAGCCAAGAGCAGAGCCTGCGCATAGCCGTGAGCCAGGTGGCGCTGGGGGAGGAGGTGTGGGGCGGCGCGGGCGCGGGCGCGGCCGTGGGGGGAGGGGGGGGCGTGGCGGCCGGCGTCATGCAGAACGACGCGCGCATGTGGAAGGCGGCGCGCACCGCCTGGCACCGCCTGCTCATCGCCACCACGCTCATGGACTACACCACCAAGCGGACCATGGCCATGCTCTTTACTAAGAACTACGGTGAGTCATGAATAGAATAGAATAGATATCTTTATTTACATTGAATTGGTGTATTTACCCAAATATTCGTGGCATCTTAGTAATGCAAAATCCACCGTTAGTTGAATGCAATAAGGTTCATTTTTGTACTACTAATGATCGCAAATATTTGCACAAATAATAATATGTAGAAAACCTTTTATCCAAAATAAAAATGTATAACTTTTTGGAGTGACAGCGAAAAATAAAAAAAACACTAAAAACATATCACACATTAAACTAAGCGAGGCAAAGGGAGAACGTAATAACATTATTTTCAGTGGTACTTCTCTTTTATTTTACTATCTGTATAATAATCTATTTTTTTTCCGTCATGTCCCAGGTTCGATCCTCAAGGACTTCATCCGCGACGACCACGACCACTCGTTCTCCATATCGTCGCTGTCGGTCCAGCTGTACACCACACCGACTCTTGCGCATCATCTCATAGCGAAGCACGACGCTCTGTTTGTCGTCATGAACACTTTTGTCAGCGAGTGTAATAGACGATGTAATAATGTAAGTGAGAAGTAATATATTAGTAATAATACAGGATGAATTTTTAGTCACCGTCCAATTTTTTTCTAGGCATTAGGTATCATTCAATAATTCCAGTTTTGAAAAAAAAATCGATACGTAAAATGTTTATATTAAATCATTTTCTCGAAAGAATTATCCGCTCTGCGTGGTCACTAAGTTCAGTACACTTGCCGCGCAAACATTCAATGACAAGGGTAGCGCGCACCCCGCTTCCCCCCCCCCCCTACACCTAGCGCGTACGCACGGCGTGGCGGTGTCCAGAAACATTAACTTTTTATAGATAACTTTGTGATGTTACTCAATATTTTTGTATTGAGTGATACTAAAAGAAAAAACACGTATTCAATGATTTTCGCCAAAGATAAATAGTATATCAAAATTTGGACGGTGACTAAAAGGGCATCCGGTATATAGTAATAATTTTTACTAGCGGACCCGGCAGACGTCGTCCTACCTAGAAAAGCAGCGTGACATGAGCTGTCAATTGCGAAAAATGTAGTAGTGCACACATTTCGCCAGTTATGTTATATGTCCTAAAATAATATATATAAGGGGGTGAGCCTATATTGATTCGTCGCACAAATCCAGACTCCATGCTGTTACTCAGAATGACCTAATGAAACTAAAAATAAAAACCCATTAACACTGCCTGACCCGGGTTTCGAACCTTCCTAAGGTTCGTTTCTGTCGAGCAAAGTGTTTCCTTATGCTCAGCAGTTACGCTTAGCGACCACTAGACCACCGATGCGGTCCATTTTCTACAACGTACACATGTTTTCTTTGACATATCTCCCATCAAGTAAACAGTTTAATAATTTTAAATTGATTAAGGGAAACTTGAAAAATGATGGACACGAGCGGGACTCGAACCCGCGACAGTCTCCATACCGTGGCGCTTGGACGCGCGTGCGCGTGTAGTTTAATAATTGTTTTTTAGTACCAATAAACATTATTATTACGTTGTCCCCAGGGCCGGCTAGAATTCGATCGCAACCACGTTCCGGTAGCGTTCAAGCGCGCGCAGTTCATCCTGTACGACGTGAAGTACCTCCTGAGCTCCGTGCCCACCACCTTCACCGACGACCTGCGCAAGGGGTTCATGCACGGCGTGTCGCTCATGCTCAACCTGCTCGTCATGATGCAGGGGATGGACTCCGTCGTGCGGCAGGTGAGGGGGAAGTGGGGCAGAAAGATAAAAAAAAAGTTAATAAAGATGATTTTTTTTTTGTAAAACATGAGCAAATGTACAAGTACATGGTGTTATAGCAGGTAAATCTAGTATCTACATGTTTTGTCATACATGGCGTACAAAAATGATATAGATGGTTTGGTGCTATATGGTTAATAGATGTCGAAATCAGATTGTGACTAAAAAAAACGATTTAAATACACTATTTTACCTGATTAATGGCTAAGCAATTGGACAGCCTTTGTGCAGCAGCGCTGTGGGTTGTGGGTTCGATGCTCGCACGGGACGAAAATATGTGCGATCCGTAGATGTTTATCCCGAGTTTGGGTGTTTGTGTAGTGATATTTCATTTTTGTGGAACGCACCAACAATACAGAAAAAATTCCTAGTGTAGGCCAGAGGTTTTTTTTTAAAACATAAAGAACAAAATTGTTTATTTAATTCTGCATTAATCTCTGTAATTGTAACTCCAGGTGGGCCAGCACATGGAGTACGAGCCGGAGTGGGAGTCGGCCTTCAACCTGCACGTGAAGCTGGCGCACAGCATCACGCTGTCGCTGGAGTGGTGCGCGGCAGAGAAGGCGCTCGCCGCCGCCGTCTACCGCATGGCCCTCCGCAAGCACGCCGAGACCTACAGCCCGCCGCCTAAGGTCGTTAGAGGTCGGTACTGGTATCTACTTATTGTAACACATTATTTACTATATACATCTATTTTGTCATTAGTCCTATAAAATAGATGAGGCGCTTAGTACTTATTACGGATTATATTTAAGCACTCAAAAGAAAAAAAAATCGACATCCCAAAATTGCGTACTAAAATGTGTAATATTTATTCAAATCGTAACAGAATCAACACGAATCACAATTGCTACTATACTATAGTACTCATAGTATTTTTTATTCGTTTACGTATACGGCCATCATTCATAGATCCCGGCAAACTCGCGTCGAAGCTCAAACTCCTTTCCCTGCGCCGTCTCAAGAGCCGAACTCATCGTAATATATGAAAAACAAGTGGATTTGGTGCTGCAAAGAGTAGGAAAAGCTTTTTTGTAATAAAAAAAGTAACATATATCACGCTATTTTCCGAAGGGGTAGGCAGAGATGTTAAGCGCACCCACATTCCGCCAGTTACATTACAGGTCCCAATGTTATAGGTACCTGTATACAGTCCATATGTTTTGTCCAGAGCTGGGCAACCAGAGCGCGTCGGTGATCCCGTACGACGTGTCGAGCGAGCCCGTGTCCATCCACCGGCCGCTGTCGCGCTACCTGGCGGGCCTGCACCTGCTGCTGCACCGCCACGGCCTGGCCTACCACAGCCGCGAGTTCGACCGCCAGGACCGGCCCAAGCCCAGCCCCGACGAGCTCATCGGTGAGGGCGACAACATCTGTGGACCTCTCGTCGTTAACAGATAACATATTTATTTATTATGACCAAAAAAGTATATTTAAAGGCTGAATTTTTAATCTATACTTCTGTATCTATACATTAACAATTCTTCTTCTACTGTCTTGTCGATATTTAAACTATTATTATAAAGAACTAAAGTTACGTATATTCGCACTATAAATGTATGTCTCATATCCCCCCCCCCCCCCCTCCAGAGCCGGTCCTGCAGACCATGGCCATGATCGGGCAGGTGCACGCCGGCATGTGGCGCCGCAACGGGTTCGCGCTCATCAACCAGCTGTACTTCTACCAGAACGTCAAGTGCAGGGCCGAGATGCTGGACCGGGATGTTGTCATGCTGCAGGTAAGGGCACCTAGCAATTCCGATGTGGTCAATCGCAATTCTTTGACATACAAACGACAATGAGAGTTATAATTTTATCCGTCATTAACATTGATCAATAGTATACAAGATGAAGGATCACAAACAGAATCATACCGCACAAGTGGCCGGAAAATTTAATTTATTTTTATATTTCCTCGTAAGACACCTAACGACACCTTCATGTAGTTTCTACATTCTAGACGTTTCTAACTTTAATATTAAATAGCGTTTAAACTGTGACATGTTTCAACAGATCGGCGCCTCGCTGATCGAGAGCAACGAGTTCATAATCCACGTGTTGAACAAGTTCAACCTGCTGGACTGGGCGGCGGCGGACTTCGAGCAGCGCAGCATCGAGGACGACACCCTCCGGCACACCATCAGCATGCTCGAGGAGTTCCTGGGACTGCTTATTACTAGTGAGTACCTTGTGGGGATTAGCATTTCCAACATGGGAGAAGGGGGGGTGGTCGAAAGGAGGTGATTTTGTCTAGTATGGGATACTTGACAAGCCTATTAGAATTGTATGAATGCTAAATATTATTTTTTACTATCAAACAAACATAACATAACATAACATCGAGCCTGTATTCCTCGAAGGGGTAGGCAGAGGTGCACGTACAGTACACCCACATTTCGCCAGTTATGTTTTAGGTCCCAATGTAATAGGGGGCGAGCCTATTGCCATCAACCGGGCACAAATCTAGACTCCGTGCTGCTACTGAGAATTACCTAATGGAAAAACCCAGTAACACTGCCCGACCCGGGCTTCGAACCCAGGACCTCGTGCTCAGCAGTCGCGCTTAGCAACCACTAGACCAACGAGGCAGTTAACTATGTCACTATCAAACAACAACTAAACAATATTTATTTGCATCTTCCTAACATCCAAAGCTTCCAATTCTTCTTATTTTTATTTTCTTAATTCTAATCGATATATTGCTATTAATTCTGTGTTAGTTTTATTTTATTCAAAAGGTGATATAGGTAAAAGAATAACGTAGTACAATATAGTGACGTCATAAGTTGCTAAAACCACACAAAATCTATGAAGAAATTGCGTTTTGACAGCTCATAATAAATTAATATTAAATATATATTTTTAACACAAGCTTTGAAATCAAAAGTACCATAATATTGTCACCAAACCTATTTAAGTATGCAAAATTTCATTTCAATCGGATGTCAAAAGTGGTTCTAATTTATATTGCAAGATTTGACTTAAACAAACTCACATACAAACATCGCAAGTTAAATAAAAGCTTGTAAAAAGTATATCAATTGATAAGTGGTGTCGAGTACCCAATTGCCTATATTAACACTTTGACTGCGGGAAGCAGACACAATAGTAAAACAATCTAAAGCTAAACCCCATCGGTGGGTCATTACACTAAATTTTTATTATTATTAATTATTTATTTCAGACCAAAAGTCCATAAAATGTTAGTAACAATGATCTTAAACTATGGTTAGTATTTTAATATAAATAAATAAAACTAATTCTACTTTACAGTCTACATCGCGTGCAGTCTAATCCAATGGTCCAACATTGGACTGTCCCATTTATCACACAATACGCTCAGGATGCTGTGTGAACTGCCACGCATCCTGCGGAGGAGGGAAGCGCAACGTTTGCGTATGATGGCATGAAAACCATCAACTCTGGCCTCCGCAAACATGCCTGATGCACTACAAAAACGTGGCAGTCCATTCAACATTCTGAACGCATTGTTGTATTGAACACGCAGGGCGCTATATGCCCTCTGCGTATAGCCGACCCACAGAGCGCATGTGTAAAAGGGCTAATACATACATTATTCCAGTCGTGGGCTCCCGCTACGTGCCCGGCGTGGGCGAGGTGACCAACGAAGACCGCACCAAGAAGGAGATCATCCAGATGCTGTGCGTCAAGCCCATGCCGCACTCTGAACTTAACAGGTCAGTTATCTAACAGCATTTTGGTACACATGACATCACGCCTGTGTTTCCTAAAGCAGTAAGCATAGAGGCATACAGCTACCACACTCACATTTCGCTAGTTATTGGCCCCAAAATAATAGGGGGCTTGATTGCTATCAGCCGGACATAAGTCCAGACGCCGTGCTGCTACTGAGAATTACCTAAAAGAAAAACCCAGTAAGACTTTGCTTTTGCTTTGACCCGGATTCGAATTCGTGCTCAGCACTTGCTCTTAGCGACCATTTTTTTTTTTTTATAATACGTCGCCCCACACTAGGAATTTCTCCTGTGTCGTGGGTACGTTTCACAAACACGAAATATCACATACACAAACACCCAGACTCGGGACAAATATCTGTGGTTCGCACAAAGTTTTGCCCCGTGCGGGAATCGAACCCGCATCCCTTAGCGCAGCAGTCCAATCGCTTAGCCACTGCGCCAATCAGGTCGTCTTTAGACCATTGAGGCACAATACAGCACAATAATACACCACGTCCTTATGGAATGTATAGCTACGAAAAGACAGTGTGTGCAAATAATAGCAAGCTGAAAAGGAATTAAAAATTACCCATATCTATTCCAGTTTCTAAACTATCTCTGTGGTAAATTTCATCCAACACCTAAAAACCGAATATTTAACAAACATCTACCTCACTAATATTAGTGTATATAGTATGATTTACAAAATTTCCCTTTTTAACCGACTTCAAAAAAAGGAGGAGGTTCTCAATTCGACTGTATTTTTTTTTTATGTTTGTTACCTCATAACTTTCGCTTGGGTGAACCGATTTTGATGATTTTTCATTTATTTGAAAGCTGGTGCCTCCCGTTTGGTCCCATTGCAATTTGATTAAAATCCGATCAGTACTTTTTCAGTAATTCTTAATAATGCTGTTTTTTTTCACGTTCTCTACTACATTTTTCTATGATTGTTCTCCGATTTCTGCGGTTTTTTTTACTTTTTAGTGCTTTTTAATTTGTTGTAAAATAGTTTTGTTTTGAAGTCGGTTTTTTTTTTCTGGACGACACGTGGTATATTTGTAATCGCCCAATAATTTATCTCACTTCATTACGCAAAATATACTATATATACATACTAATGACTACTATCATATCTCCCCAGATCACTCCCAGAAGACCAGCTGCACGAGACAGGGCTCGAAGCCGTGATCCACGAGGTGGCGGACTTCATAAAGCCGTCCGGCGGCAACAACCGCGGCGTGTACAAGCTGAAGCCCCACCTGTATGACGAGTACGACACGTTCTTCTACCACTACACCCGCGAGGAGCTGTCCCGCAGCGAGGAGGAGCAGAGGACCAGGAGGAAGGCGGCTGGTGAGTCCACATAACAAGATTACTAGCTTCCGTCCCCGACTTCGTCCACGTGGACTTTAAATATAGCTGTAGTAATAGCCGAGTGGTATGACCGTTGGACTGTTTAGAATTTAGGCGTTAGAAAATGATTTGAATTGATTGATATTTCTTATAAAGACATAACATAACATCACGCCTGTATTTCCCAAAGATAACTAGCGAAATGTGGGTGTACTATATGTGCCTACCCATATAGTACACCCACATTTCGCCAGTTATGTTTTTATTTATTTATTTATTTAGGTTCACCCACAGCACATATATAATCACAGTCACATACAGGCTTTTAGGTAATATTCTAATATATATGCCAATTACGGGCAAACACAACATTTACAAAACAGACGCCAATTTCCGCTTAGCAAACTTGTGTAGAAAAACAGAGAACAATAGCGGCAAACAATTTGGAAATGAAGAAGAAATAGAAGACATTAACATTAACATGACAAATATTAATTATATTAAACGTGACAAATATTTAAAAATATACAAACAACATTAGAAATATACAAACAACATTAGAACTTTAAAAACTCTACATTAGAAACACTAAAAAAACACACTACACGCATATTCAACTACGCTTCTCCAATGTGTAGAGAAGCCAAAATTCTTGATTTGAATTTCGCCTTGGAGTCATTGAAATTTTTAGGTCGCATTGTAATAGAGGGCGAGCCTATTGCCATTATCCGGGCACAAATCCAGACTCCGTGTTGCTACTGAGATTACCCAATGGAAAAACCCAGCAACACGTTGCCCGACTCGACATTCGAACCCAGGACCTCGTGCTCAGCAGTCGCACTTAGCAACCACTAGACCAACGAGGCAGTCAAATAAAGACACAGATACAAATATAAGATAGGGACGTCACTGTATTGTGACTTATCCTTGCCAGGGCTCCCGGAGTGCTGCCCTCCGCCGCCGCTGCCGCAGCTGGCCCCCCCCTTCCGGCTGCTGGCCAACCTGCTGCAGAGCGACGCCGCGCTGCACGTGCTGCGCGCCGTGCTGGAGAGGGCGCTGGACCTCAGGGCCAGGTCCTTCTCGGAGACGCAAGTGCATAAGGTGAGGGGCTGGTCACACTGGGTGGCCGCGCTGGGTCTGTCGGAGTGTTACCCCTTTCGGCGACGGGCGTGTGACACTCGATGTGCAAATGTGCCCGTAGATTTTGAGTCCTCATTCAGTCAGAAGACAAATCTTGCAGTCGAATGACATTGGTGTGTATCCAGATGATAATCGTCCTTATTCCAAAGGGCTTCCACTAATATAAGATCAGACTTTATGTTATCATGAATCGTCCCTCAAAAATACGGTAGTTTAATATGTATTTGATTTTTATATGTGCAGGCGCTGCACCTGATGGGCTACGCGCTGCGCGACGAGGAGAGCGGGCACTACGAGTTCCTGGCCTTCGCCGAGAGTGCGGCGCGCGCCGGCCTGCTGCCGCTGCTGCAGCGCCTGGCCGCCAGCCCGCGCGTGGACGCGCACCGCCAGCTGGCGCGCTGGGTGCGCGCCAAGATCAGGTGCGGCCCACACACACTAAACATACACACTGCAAACGTTGCTCAGAAGATAGGAACTTTTGACACATTGACATATGAAAAAATATTACCCACAGTCACAAAAAAACTTAACACAGAGTCACAAAAAAACATTACTCACAGACACAAACATAACAATACACAACACAAAAAATTGACTCATTAAAAGTAAATATTTTACAATAACAGCAGAATTAAACATTAGTTTTCTTCGTCTTTATACCATTCTCAACGTAAATTGACATGACATTGATGTATTTGAATCGAAATCTAACTCAGCTTCATACTTGTTCTAGAACCCTGTTGGGCCAGAACGACGAGCACATTGGCGACGGTGAGAGCATGGAGACCGACCAAGAAGAGAAGCCGGCTAATGATGAAGCTGCCGGTATGTACCGCTTAATGTAAAGACTTGATTCTTCTGACTCTTGTGTGTTGCCTAATCTGTGGTAAAAAAAATATTTGTCTAGATTAAATATCAGAAATTGACATTTACTGTTTAACTGTCAAAAATGTGATAGTTTGTATTTTTTTGGTCGTCCTTTATTTCATGAACTCACTGTAGTAGTAGTTGACAGGCTTGAATGGTATAAAGTCTATGTCCAAAAAATATAGGCATATTTGCAGTCTTCGGAAAAAAAATCGAATAATTCCGTATGCGGGTTTGTGTTTTGTCGAATAATTTGTTACGAATTTTCCAATCGTCAATGTCCAAAACAATTTTTGGCCGAATATTTTACTAAATAAGCAATTTCCCATCGATTTACCGATTACTTCTTCAGGAGGCTGGGTTTTAAACTGCTATTATGTATCATTAATACCTAATTGATGTTTAACACTCAAATAATCATGAACATAACTAGTTTATAACATAAATCTAATGGTACAGAAGCCGAGAAGATCCGTCGAGCTAAACTAGCGGCCGAGCGTCGCGCGAAAGTCATGGCTCAAATGAAAACGCAGATGAATAACTTCATCTCCAACAACGCTACACTCTTTGAAGAGACCACCACAGAGGTAAGAACTTTAATAATAATACTATTGTATATATATATATATATATATGTAATAATAATACTATTGTATAGGCTAGAATCTTCTTAAGACACAATATAACCATAAAAATACATAGTACAGAAAATTTATTTGAAATGAATTTGACGAGTTGAAGACCCGGCTAAGACATACTAGGACTGCTGCGCTAAGGGCTGCGGGTTCGATTCTCACACGGAACAAAAAGTTATGCGATTCGTAGATGTTTTTCCTGAGTCAGGGTGTTTGTGTATGTGATATTTTATGTTTGTGAAAATGACCCACAATATAAGAGTATTTCATAGAGCAGGTCGACGTTTTCTTAAAAAAGAACACATCCACAGTTAATACAAAAAATAAGCGGTAAAACATGCTGCTCGCACGTATATGAAATAATTGTATTAACCTTTCTTTCTCAATTTACACCGAATAATCGGTCAGAATTGTTTCATGGCAAAAGCGTTCCTTAATTTCACGATGAGTTGTCATCGACTCCGTGGCGCAACGGTAGCGCGTCTGACTCCAGATCAGAAGGTTGCGTGTTCAAATCACGTCGGGGTCAATGTTTATTTTTAATTACTAAGTATTTTTTATATAGCTTTTTACATTAAATGTATTTAAAATGTTTGTTATCTTATTTGAAAATTCTTAATAATATTTTTTTTTGTATTAAATTATTTAGACAGAACTTTCATTAAGTTGTTTCTTAGTAATATCAGTATTGGTTAAACCTATTAATCACAATATCTTTAACATTTTATGTGTCAACAAAATTTTAATTGTATTTTCTTCGGTATCAAATTCAAAAATGTATTCGCAAAAATATGGTGTACAGTGGTGTTCAAGGGTGTTACAGTTAGTTTGACATATTTTATCATTATTAAATGACATGCAAATAGTCATCATTAGCAAATTAGGTAATACTTAGATATTAACTACAAAAATCGATTTCGAAATGACGTCTACAAAGTTTTACGAATACTGTATCTCAGTTCCTTCACGCTATCATTACCATAGGTGACGGCAGAGGAGCAAGAGCTTCGGCCTCTGTACTGCGGCGCCGCGCTCGGCGTGTGGGGAGGGGGCGTGCCTGAACCGCCGCGGGTCTGCATCATGTGCCAGGAGGAGGTAAGCACATGTAACATTATCTTATAATAATAATAATAGTAACACCTAAAGAGGCTCACGTTAGGCGGTTGGGTCAAGGGCTTGATGCAGAAAGCAGTACTCCTTGATACGGCACGCATTGTGAGGAGTTGGAGGAGTTCCTAACCACCGGTAGCTTGGACCCTGTACCCGCTGCTGGTTGGGCCCTATATTTTTCTATTTTTAAATATTGTATTTTTAATATAGATATATTATTTAAAAATGTAATTCATAAGAAATATGTTTAAATCAAAGAAATAATAATAACGATAATTCGGATAAATTTCCATATTTTGTTAGTAGTACAAATTGCTTATAACATTATTGTCGACTACATGGCTAAAACAACAACAGCTTTAAAAAAATAATTTTGATAGGTAAATGTTTCGATCTGTACTTAATGTCGTAAACGTCACATTTTGACAGTTGCGATGTTGAATTTAGATTGAATTTTGTTCTTCTGCACTTATTTGAAGGTATGTTTAGCAGGGAGGATTATAATTAACTTTTTTGATAAAACCTTGGTGATTGATTTTTATATATATGATTTTATTAAGGGTGAAAATAGGGGAATATACCTTTTGTACTGCAATAACGACATACGTATAATGTATGGTGATCAGGTACTTAGTAACACTATATTAATACAGTAGGGAGTGTACACACTACAGTACAAGAGCAGTTCAATATTGCGTTTGCTTCGTTCCACATAACTGAAGGTTTGGTCACACCTCCAGGCCCGCGTCGACATAAAGACTGAGCCACTAGTGCTGGTCGCGTTCGTGCAGCAGTCGAGCGTGCTGGACCGGATGCGGCGCCTCAGGATGGGCCGCCTGGTGGACTGCTGGAACAACAGCTGGCTGCCCGCCGGCATGGGCCTGCAGCCGCACGTGTCCAGCTGCGGGCACGCGCTGCACGCCGCCTGCTGGAGGAACTACGTGGACAACGTGCAGGACAAGGAGAACAGGAGGTAGGGACACGCTACATATACAGGTCAAGGATATCATTTTACGACCTGATTGACGCAGTGGCCAAGTAATTAGACTGCTGCGTTAAGGGTTGCAGGTTCGATTCCCACTCGGGTCAAAAATTTGTGCGAGCCAATGATGTTTGTCCGGAATCTGGGTGTTTTTGTATGTGTTATTTCATGTTTGTGGAACGTACCCACGATAAACCGTTTGCCAAGCGTGGGAACTATGGTAACCCCCCAAATAAGGGGGGGGGGCGCTTTACAACAGTGGACGTCTTCCGGCTGATGACGTGTCGAGAGGGTAAAGTTCGCCCTTCCCATATCCTCATATGGGACACGGCACGGCCATCTTGTCTATTGTGTCTGCTGCGCTCACAGGCATAGTGATAATGAAATAGGCGTCTTATAAACAAGAACGCCCACAGTCGTTGTGCAGTCAAAGGTCCTGCTACTTCGCACACGTATATTTTTTTTGTTTATATATGAGAATTTTTATTTGGCACAATAAATTAACATTACAATATAATTTACTTACAATAATAACTATTTTACAACTTCATTATAACACAAAATAAAAACAATATATACATAATTATTATGGATTTTCATCAAGAAATTCCATTTTCCAGGCCGTACCGCGGCCGCCAACCAGCGGCGTTCGACGTCGAAAAGAAAGAGTACCTCTGTCCTCTCTGCGAGAGGCTATGCAACACAGCCCTCCCCCTCCTCCCCGCGCCTGCCATGCCCGTCGGGAACCCGCCCCCACTCACAGAAGAGACCTACATTGAATCAGTAAACTTGATCCTCCGGCTGAAACACCAAGTCAGATCTGAAGCGTTACATATATGTACCGAGTTCTGTGAAGAGATGCATTGTCAGGCGCGCGCGAGGAGTGTTGGCGCGATGTCTTCGGACATGGAGGATGAGCCGGTTGATGAGACCGAGGAGTACGTGTCTACCCATGCGGAGAACCTGCTGACGCCGGAGTTCCTGGCGCACTTTGATGGAGAGATACCGCCCTACAATGATATGACTAAGGCTCTGATTGAAGATTTTGCTAACGTGAGTATAGTGTTGCCTACTGTCATGAGAGACTGGATATCCTACGTGACTCAAATAACTCAAAATCATAAGATTACTCATTTCTATTTTAACTCACAATTTTAACATCTTCAATTTTCTCTACAGATTCTTCCCATAGCAGAGTACGGAGCCATGGTAGCAAGTGCCGCCCTCTACCGGGCCACGTCCTACACAATATGCTGTACTAACGCGGTCCTGCGGGCCGAGAACAGGCCGCTGCTAGGCGACCTCCCTGCGCGGCACAGAGACACGCTACAAGCCTTAATCCGCCTCGCCGCAGCCATGCCCTCCGTCTGGTCCCTCCCTAAACACCTCGCACACCACGCGCTAAGCTCACTCAACACTCTAGAAAGCTCCTCCCCATTATCACACGAACCATTTGGCACGTTGGTATCCTTAGTCCTAACAGCGCCATCTCTGTTCTGCAAAGTCGCAACTCCAGCGAGACCGAACAACTTAGCCAAGCAGATCACCCTCCAGTGCTTCCGAGCGGTCCTAGCCAAAGCACTGCTCACCATTAACGTCGAATTTTGCAAGAGCTTGCCAATGGAAGTCCAAGAGGAAACAGAGCCGGATCTTGAAAATCTTCTGTCATTCATGAAGGAGCTCCGCAGAGGTGATCTAGAAGATGACTTGAATCCTCAAGAGGTTTGGCAGGACATTCAGATTCAAAGTATCACGTTTTTGCGCTGTTGTTGTTTGTTCTTCCACTTCTTAAGCGATATCAGCGCGCCTACAGAATTGACAGAAGTTGATGGCGACACGTGGGACTCCATGTGCGGGTATCTAGGCATACCATCGACGTTCAAAGAGCTAGTAGATACACCTGCGGCAAGAAAGAAGATATTGGAATGGGTGGGCCTGTCAGGAGACTGGTTTACTGGTGATATCCCACATCAGGTGGTCAGAGAGCCTAGTGGCCCGCCGGTCCTAGTACCGCTTCCGGATGACTTCTCCGAGTTGATGAACATAGTTTCCGAGTTCTCGTGTCCGAACTCGGAAAGGGAGGACAGTAAGAAACCGACCATGTGTTTGGTGTGCGGACAGATATTGTGCTCGCAGAGTTATTGCTGCCAAACTGATATACCAAAGGTGAGTAGTTTTTATCTTTATTTAGCGATAAAATACTTATACTTAATCGCCTTTCTGAATATTATGTTTTTTAAGTAAATCAATACAAAACTAAAAACTAAAACATATACTAGGTATATTAGGGAATGCCCAACTTTTTTCGGACTCAAACTTATGAGGGCTACGTTTGAGTCCGAAACAAGTTGGGCATATGAGCTGTTTTTTGAAAAAAAAAAAAAAAAAAAAAAACAATCTCAAGAGGGGTCTTATTAAGGGGTGGTCTCGCCCTTTTGTTTGGACCTCCTTAGTGGTCCGAGGGCCTCCAGCCAAGTATGTATGAGCTGGTGTACATTGACTGATGGTGTGTGTGCAGGCGGGCCGCGGGGGCGAGACGCAGCGCGTGGGCGCCGTGCTGGCCCACTGCGTGTCGTGCGGCGGCGGCGCGGGGCTGTTCCTGCGCGTGCGCGACTGCGAGCTCATGCTGCTGGCCGCGCCCTCCCGCGGGGCCAAGCTGCCCGCGCCCTACCTCGACTCCTACGGCGAGACCGACCAGGTCAGTTCACACTTCATACAAAACTGGGGGAAAATTTGATCATTTTCAGATTTTTTTTTTTTAATACGCCTTAATGTTTGTCCCAATATTGGGCAAGGAGGCAAATGTTTTTGCTTTCTAATGCGGTAAAAAAGAAACGGCGCAACTAAGTTTCCAGTAACACAATCTGTCGGTCACAATTTAGATTATACTAGCTGCGCCCCGCGATGTTACCCGCTACATTATAGACATATATATATATATAGTATATTTAAATAATAAGTTTTTTAGATGTTTACCAACTTGTTTGTACTGGCCATTTTAATGGTGTCAGCAACCCAACTTGAACGTGAGCCTATGTCCGCAGGGCCTGCGGCGCGGCAACCCGCTGCACCTGTGCCCGGAGCGCTACGAGACGCTCCGCATGCTGTGGCTGTCGCACGGCCTGCACGAGCGCATCGCGCGCGCGCTCGACACCAACGTGCTCATGATCACCACCTGGCAGAACTTGTGATCGCCTACCCGCTAGGAGCGCCGCGGACACTACACGCTGCCTTCCATGTCGGTCTGCTTTGTCGTGAAGTGGTAACCTACCCGCTAGGACATTACTTGCTGCGGCATACGTGAGTCCGCCTGGTCGTGCAACAGTAACCTACCCACTAGGACGAATGGAAACCGCCTCGGACCTTTCGTCCGTCGGCTTTTCGCGTCCCTAACGACAAGAACTGGATTCGGCTAAGTTAGCCCGGTTTCCATAGCAACTAGTGTGTCCAGATTGGCGAAATGGTACTTTTTGGTTTGATGTTCGACGCGTGTGTAAGCTGTTATTATCAGAAGATTTTGGCTAAACCTTGGATATAAATCGACTTCACAAGAAGGCCTTTCAAATGCGATGATTTTCCTAATTGTAATTTTAAAATACATCCCAAAGTTCGTCCCAATATTGGGCAAGGAAGAGTTTTGGCCAGCCCTGGGCAGTTCAGCCCAACAGTTATGTTATAGTGTTAGTGGCACAAAGACTATATAGCTATAATCACTGTGATTTTCTCTTAGTTACTGTGTTTTGATTTATTAACCAATGAATTTTATCATAGATCTAACATAGAATTTTAATCTTTATTTTTACGTACCCCCATAGACTATGTTTGTTCTATAAATCTTTTGAGTGTCTGTGGCATGAATGATGTTACTGGTTTATATTTAAGCTCAGAGTGACAATTATCTAAATTTAAAAAAGCTGTTAATTTTGACATAAACGCCATTATAGTCATTGCGTTGTAGGGTGATGCGTTTGACATTAGACCAACCGATTCTTTATATCTATTGATTTATTACAGCAGTGATAGTAGTGAATATTACGTATGTAACGTTACGTCATCGATTGGTTTAGAGATGGGAAACGACTGCTACGATGTCGATAAAATTTCTTTGCGGTTTTGCTAAATTATGCCAACTTTTCATTGAATTAATAAAATTTAAAATTAATTGTGTTTTATATTTTTCTTGAAATTTTGTGGTTACCCTAATATTATAAAAAAAATCGGTGAAAATTGATTTACTATATATTCCGGTTATACTCACGGGTGTATTCGGGAATGCCCGACTAGTTTCGGACTCGATCGGAGCCCTTATTCATGAGCTGGTTACGCGGCAGAGTCGCGAGCCCGAATTCCCGAATACACCCGTGAGTATAACCGGAATATATAGTAAATAATATGGATAATACTCACGAAAGTTATTATAGAAAATTGATTTGTTTTATTTCATTTAAAAAGATAATAAAACAAGCCAAGTAATATTAGATATAAATAAAAAATACTTGATATTAAAAATACATCAATGCAATTTTACTATTTTGAATAGTGCCACTTCCCAAGTCATCTCATACTGATAGTCACCCGCAGCATGCTAGAACGCAAAAACTGCATATCTTTTTTGACATATCTGAGACTGGATTTAAACTATGTTTTGAACTTAATAATTGTTTCCATGTTGTCTGAAAATTAAAGTTTGACTTTACCATCTATTATTACTGACAAATCGTAAGTTTAAGTCAGAGCTATTTAACATTTTGTCCGAGTTTTGTGTCAAAAATCATGATTTCATTTTTATAGATACACTAAATAATAATCTAATCCTATTAATTTTGATTTCTGTGACTCTGAGGTAACTTTGATAACTTAGGGATCGTTCAAAAACCACGCGAGGCTTGAAAGAGGGAGGGGGATTATAAAACCTCAACAAGTATCACCAGAGGGGTTCAAAAAGTTGCTAAATCTTCACGTGGTCTGTGGACGCCCCCTTATCGAATACCTTAAATTGATGTATACAGTTATGGCCAATGATTTAAATTTCGAGAACTGTTGGCTTACTGTAAGCGATAGCACACAATACAATGACTGCTAGCTGAGTAGATAGTTGTTTACATTGAATTCTATTAACATAATGTACGCATTCTCAGTTCAACTGACCGGAGTTCGTGCGTAAGTGGATGACAAAGAGAAAAGTATGCGTAATGAAGTTGGTTAATTATAACAACATAACATCACGCCTTTATTCCCCAAAGGGGTAAGCACAGTTATACACATTTCGCCAGTAATGGTCAATTATAATTATTTAAAAAATGTATTACGACTTGTAACTAACTTCAGTCGTGTTAACTGTGAATGCAAGCATTGTATAATGAGTTATACACGCTTACTTATAAATAATGATGAGATGGATTTCTAACCGACTTCAAAAACGAGGGTCCTGTGTTCGTCTGTATGTATTTAAAATAAATGTATCTTCAACGATTTCTCCGTCGATTGTTTATCAAATCAAAAAATGAATTAACTAATATAATAGTTTCAAAAGTTAAAGTGCTTTCGCAATAGTTTTAATGTTAAAACTATAAACAAAGCGAACACTTAGGATTTGGCGCCGACTTCAAATTCGTTTATGTAAAGTGAAGTGAGTAAATTATTTTCACTTTTGAGTATGTGTTTTTGAAGGCGGTTTTTTTGTAACTTAAACACCTCTTATATTGACAATTGTATTCTTTGAAATGCAAACAACAGTGACAGGTACAATTGAACCAATAATTCAATATTTAATAATTCAACATTGTCAATTTTTATAAGTAAGGGGTGATATAATAAACCATACATGGGTATTTAATGTCTGAATGATTTAATCACACCATCTGAAAAAATAATCCTTGATTAATGTTAATTATTTTGTCACCGTTAGCTTAATTAATATATTACTTAATTAAAGTTAACCGCTCAAAGAATTAGAGTGATTACATTAACTTGCTTGTAAGCAATTGCTGTTTGGATTTAGTTTGTAAAGTTGGAGGATTGCACTAACGGAAATATGTTCGACATTGAACTGTGACGTCATGTATCCAAAAATAGACAGCTGTACAATCCCAAAAAAGAGTTGTATTTTAATTTTATAGATTACAATTTAATATGAATTCAAAATGTTAATTCAAATCAATCGAAAAATGTATTTTTGTGGCGAGACGAGAAAGGGTGAAAAAGATTTTTTGTGAAGAGGAATAAACACTACATTTTATATGCGACCTATTGTCCTCAAATTCATTAGAAATCCGGCTACACGGTCATCAATCTACAAAATACACTCCCTCATATAAAAGTATGTATAGTATTGTTATATAACACTAAGTTCCTAACTAACATACAGGTTTAGTGCAATCGTTCAAATTAGTTTTGTGTCCCGCGTGTTATTTTTATTTTAGTTTATTTAAATTTAATGTTGAGTTAGGTAGTTACATAGCTAACTAGAGATTCCTAACACAAGAATCAATTTTGCGGCTTTGATTCGAGATAATGTAACATCAAGGTACATTCTACGCCAGGGGTAAGCAGAAATGATTGCTAACAATTTTTTTTTAGATTTCTGTCTCCCTAAAATGACCTAAAAATTGAATTAAGATAGGTTTAACTGAGTATGGTTGATAGAATGGTCTGGAAGCTTTCATGTTGCAGTATTATTGAGATTGACATTGTGTTAGTTGAAATTATAATCATGTAATAATTCCTTCGGTGTCATGTGAAGGCTGATTCTCGTATATTTACATTTCGGGCTAGCTTCAATGAATTATCAAAAATGACTTATTTGTATTGTAATAAGGATCGGAGCTGGCTAAATTACGTGAGTTATCCTACTGTGTTACCGCCTCTATGAGTTAAATTCACGCGAATCATTCAGATAATAGTATTAACAATAAAAAAATTGACATTGCTGTGAATAGACACACGCTTTGCCTTTATGTATATATTTATGTGATATATTAATATATGTGTGTGGCCCGCGGAGACAGCAGAGTTGTGAAGATTTGAATTGTTGGACCGTTGGAAGTCTGTGGGCCGGAAGGTTGGGAATTTTGACATTCGACGTTTGTAAATTGACGCGTAATATTATATGTAAGTGTAACGGGTGTGAGCTATTGTTGATTTGTAACATACTTAAGTTTGCCTTTGACTGACGTTGGGTAGTCAAAAGCGCGAAAGGTAACCTATGTTAGGGGTCGTACTGTATATATATATGTTACGTGAGACGGGGGGGGGGGGGATTATACCTATATTACCAAGAGGGAAGGGGGATATAGTGAGATCTCACGTGTATTTATTATTACATTGAACACGCGATGTTGTAAAAACGGACTGTCACTCCGTCGAAAAATCGAGTTGTCTCACTCCATCGAAAAATATTACTTTGTTAATAAATACACGTGTTTTTGGATAGTGGAGGGGTAGTCACCAAATATAATAACCAGAGGGCGTTCAAAACGTTGCTATTGTGGAGATCAGATAGGCAGTCTCTCTAATTAGAATACTGATTAAGCTGCATCGGAAAAGCACTGCGAATGATGCTAATGATGAATCAGTATTCTATAATAATGTTACAAATCAATACTACATTTTCATTGCTTAACATTTCGAGATTAAATTGACTTCGTTTTTATCGCGAAATAATACAGTATATAATGCCTGCACAACATTTTAACCTAACTGGAACCGACCTGACTCGAATGTAAGTTTTGTAAAAGTAAAGTTTCAAAAGGTTAGGTTAGGTTTTGAATTATATCAATGGACTAACTATTCTCCTTTTGTAACTTGATTATTCCGAAAAAGTCTCACTGGAGCCCTTATTCATGAACTTGTGATGCGGCGGGTTAGCGAACCAAACAAAAAGAAAGTTATATTACTTTCATGAATTAATTAATAATTATGATACATATATACATAAATACATTGTATATTATTATGTTTATATCTATGGAAATGTACGACTGCTTGTCACCCGACTTAATATCGCTATAAATTATATTTCCGTCTAATTGTTAATATTTGTGACGTCGCGACGTGCGTTACTGATCGTAATTTGTTGTTTAGTACTGCAAGTGTCACGGTGTGCCCCTCGTGGTAACTGTATGGTTGTACCGTGCGGCGAAAGCTGTCTATGTTCTCTTATTAATTAAATTAATATAATTGAAATTAGTCTGGTGGTTTCATTTGTTGTATTACCCATTTTTAATGATAGTATAATTTCATTCGCTTCATCATCAGCCGGAAGACGTCCACTGTTGAACAGAGCCTCCCCCTTAGAACGTCATTCACATCATTTATCTTCAATAATATTATTTTAAACATTTATACTGTATGTTGATTGAACCCGCATTTACGTAGCAATGTTTGTCATTGCGCCATCGAGTACTGAGTCTAAAGTAAGATCAAATCCATCCATCCCCCGCAAATTAAAAACAATTACAAACACACAAATACAAACATTAAAATTACAGTTTTTTTTATAATCACACACCTCACCACTTAGTAAGTAGAAAATATTATATTTTGTGGGTTAAATTAACATGGATGGTTTCACAAAAAATTCAAATAAAATTATGTTATACCGATATTTAACTGAGATTATTGTTCTAGAACCGTGCTAGATCGGATTGGAAAATGTAATTTAATTTTAAAACTTGCAAAAAGCAATGTTTGACCCCGACGTGATTTGAACACGCAACCTTCTGATCTGGAGTCAGACGCGCTACCGTTGCGCCACGGAGTCGTTGAGAAGTGAATCTAAATTAATAACCAGTCTACAGACGATGTCTTAAAATAGAAACGTTTCAGAATGACGAGTTTTTAGCATTACAGATATTAAGATAACCGGGTAGGTTTCAGACTCGATTCTCAATAACGTATAGTATTGTGTGTGTGTGTCTGTGTACTGTGATGAGTCAGCCTACGTACCCAGGTACCGTTAGCTATGGTATTGGTTCTCGAGTGGCGACCAAGATCCGGAGAACACAGCGTTGGCAGGCCTACCACCAGGTGGAGCGACGATATCGTCAGAATTGCGGGCAACCCGGCACAACAAACAAACGGCACGCTCTCGTTCGATGGGGGAGGCCTTTGTTCAACAGTGGACGTTTTTCGGCTGATGATGATGAGAATTGTTGTGTCTAATCGGGTAAATTTCACCAATTCAGCATTTGCCAAAGCAAAGTAGGGCACATCACACAAGTACTGATTTATTAGTACCATACTCGTACATTTTTGACTTTCGTAAATTTTTAAGTGTCTGAAATCTCTTTAGTTGGGTACATACTTTTTTATGATTTTTTTATCTCGGGTTTTACTCATGTTTCCTTTCATACGTTCGGGGGTCCTGTATCATTGTGATTCCACACATTTTGCCTTGTGCGGCATGCGAAAATGTAAATTCAAAATAAAGTGTCTCTGTAAATTGATGATAACGCTTCAAATAAAACAATGTAATAACAACGTAAACTGATTTATTTAAATCTCATTGATTTCACGAACTATCGTCTAATACTTATCATGTATTAATCTTATATAAAAATAAATTAAATATTACACAATTTCATCATTCCCACACAATATTTAAATTCATAACTATTTGTATTTTGTTGCATATCTCACAATGTCAGGTAATAATAAGGCTTCTGCTGTTCACTTATACTCCATAATACAATAATTCACAATTATATGTACGTATTTCAATTTGAATATAAAGGTAAAAATAGTAAAGATATATTCAAAGATAAAATATGGAAGATGAAATACTGTTACATACATTTATATTGGCTGAAACGTTTAGTTTTTTTCTCCAATATCCGTTTTGTGTCTAGCAATAAACTTTGTATAGACTTATTGCAATATTTGACCACAATTGGCACAATTGTTATTAGTCTCATTGTTAGGTAGTTTATCTAAGCTGCCAAATAATTTACAAATGCACAATATATAAGCAAAATACGCAATTTTGATTAAAACCCTAAGTTTAGCAGGCTTTGGTGTAAACGCATAGTCTTGGTAGCTTGAGGGGGGCCAGTTAGACCCAGATATAGTTTATAGACCGCATTTATGAGCTGAAAGTCGTAGGTTCAAATCCAGGGTCTTGTATGTACAAATCACGTGTAATACCCAACATCCCTACTAATATTATACACGCGAAAGTTTGTAAGTATGGATGGAATTTGTTACTCTTTCACGTAAAAACTACTAAATGGATTTGAATGAAATTTCATATAGAGGTAGCTGACACCCTGGATTGACACATAGACTTCTTTTTATGCCGAATAAATGTAGCGGGTAACACCACGGGGCGCAGCTAGTATTACATAAATGCTATGTCAATTGTAATATAACACTGCCTCGAGGATCTAGTGGCTAGTAGCTGAGCATGAGCTCCTGGGTTCGAATCCTGGGCCTAGCAGTGTTACTGGGTATAACGATTAGATAATTCTTAGTAGTAGCATGAAGTCTGGATTTGTGCCCGATTGATGGCAATAGGCTCACCCCAAATATGTACACCTCAGCTTACCCCTTCGGAGAATACAGGCGTGATGTTATATTATGTTGTCTATAACTCAGATTTGATTTGAATTATTGATAAATGCTACCTTAAACTGTCGGACATACCTCTGCCTACCATTTAATGAAAAGGCGATCGTTTCTAGCATATCTAAATGATGTTATCCAAAAATAATATTTCCTTATTACCTAATTCATAAGGTAAATATATTATTCTGAGAGGATTTCATTGGACTAATATCTATCTACTGTATTACAAGAATAGTTCACAATATATATTTATTTGAAAATATACAACACAATAATAAGTAAAAACATTAAAAAATACATGTAACAAATGCTAAAAGAATAAAAGTAAGGGTGGAAACAGACCTGCCACACCCAGTGCTATAATAATATATCGATGAGTCCTTTGTATAAGGGCCAGAGTGTAAAATTTCAATTGAACGTCTGTTTCAATTTGATATAAATATTTTACATGCTTCAACTGATTAGTTTTTGTATTGCAGCAAAGCCGTATTTTCACCTAAAATGGGTATTTATGTACCTCGTCAAGTAGCGGAAAAGGAAGCATACACAATAAAGTTTAAATGCAAATTGTTGCATTGGCCCATACACTTGGGGCCCATCGATTATTATAAGCCTAGTCCGGACACCGGGTGTTACACGACCTATATCATTAATCGCATGACAGGAATGCGGTTTCGGCTCCCCCCCACTTCCCCTAGTAAGCCGCAAACAGTGACTAACTTCATGATTAACACTATTTAAAAGCGGTTTTCTATTATTTGTTATATGCTTTTCGTTATGCTTTGATAGCTGTCATGCGCCTAAGTATATTGGTCGCGTTATCGCGAAATACAAGTGTTCTACACCCATTATCATTACATAAATTGTATGTAACAGAAATTATTATCAGATTAAATATTATTAGATCTAATAACAATATTTTGGCCATAATTTCCGCAATCAATTCACGCCTAACAGCGGCTAACTAACTAGGGTCTGACTAGGAACCCACTTAGTTAAAGTAACGTCTCTAACATACGAATTTAAAAAAAATACAGTCTAAAATAAATATTTTTGGAATGACTAAAAAATACATTAAAAACAACCCAAATTTAAGACATTTCGTACAGATAGATGGCGCTGAACGCGCTTGACCCATCAATAACCATGATAATGACGTCACCCTTAAGACGTAAATACTAAAAGGGAACTTGAAATTCGATGGATGCGAGCAGTGACACGGTAGCTCAATTGGCAGAGCGGCGCCACGGTACGGCGACTGTCGCGGGTTCGAGTCCCGCTCGTGTCCATCATTTTTCAAGTTTCCCCTTATCAATTTAAAACCATGATAAAGTTTAACGAAAGATATATAACTATTTTTAACATAATTAATGTCATGACGTTTTCCATACAATACAACTGAGATCTATAATGACAAGACTGCCTTTTGAAATAATTAATAACTATGGTATTAGTAGGTAGGTGAACTAGAATCCCCCGTACTTATAAAAATCGTTATTTTTGCACAATAGATTAAATTATTATTATTTTATGGTATTCAAAGACACCACTGACTAACGGTGGCGGAAAACATCGTGAGGAAATCTGGATTTATACAGAATGAATTTTTAGTCACCGTCCAAATTTTTTCTAGGCATTAGGTATCATTCAATAATTCCATTTTTGAAAAAAAATCGATACGTAAAATTTTTATATTAAATCATTTTCTCGAAAGAATTGCGTGGTCACTAAGTTTAGTACACTTGCCGCGCAAACATTCAATGAAAAGGGTAGCGCGCACCCCGCTTCCCCCACCCCGCTACACCTAGCGCGTACGCACGGCGTGGCGGTGTCCAGAAACATTAACTTTTTATAGATAACTTTGTGATGTTATAACTCAATATTTTTGTATTGAGTGATACTAAAAGAAAAAACACGTATTCAATGATTTTCGCCAAAGATAAATATATCAAAATTTGGACGGTGACTAAAAGTTCATCCGGTATATTCAGACATGTTAGCATTGTTTATAAGTAAGGGGGTTTAAGATTAGACAACAATAAACAAATCGATCTTTCTCAACATTAATAATGATTATTGCCATAATCCACACGCTTGGCAACCGACTTGGGGATCGCAGTATTGGTGGTGAAGTTACAGAAGATGCTGCCCATCTTCTCGATTTTCTCTTAGTCGTTTCTTACGACACCCATGGGAGGAAAGGGGGTGGTCAAATCTAGGCCGGATACCACTCGTTATAATAATAGCTTCATCTTATTGTATGACACCAACATTAACAGTCGTGCGGGGAAAGAACTATGATTGGTTTTAGCTTGATAAAAGTTGGGGACCAAACGCCTATTCTCCTTTGGGGTCAATATTTAAACTTTAAATTGAAATTATGAGTACACAAGCCAATGCAAATGACATTATATATATTATGTAGTACGAGTTTTTAACTGTAATATACACACAGCAAATCAGGTTTGCACACCAACATAACCAAAACTAGCTGCGCCCCGCGGTGTCACCCGCTTCTTTTATTCGGGATAAAAAGCCTATGTGTTAATCCAGGGTGTCAGCTACCTCCATATGAAATTTCATCATAATCGGTCAAACCGTTTGGGCGTGAAGAGATAACAAACACACTCACAAACTTTCGCCTTTATAATATTAGTGTGACAATCGCAAGTGTGTGCGTGGATAACGAGATAGTAGAGCAAATATTAATAAATAGGCGAAGTAATACTACCATTGATTTAACTCACACCATCATCTATGTTGGTGGCCTCCCCCTTAGATGGGGAGGGGGGGTTGGCCATAATACCCACGCTTGGCAAGCGGCTTGGAGACGAGATCGCAGTATTGGTGATGAAGTTACAGAAGACGCTGCTGCCCATCTTCTGGATTTTCCACCCACGGGAGGAAAGGGGGTGGTCATTTCTAGGCCGGATACCACTGCATTTCTGATTAGCTGTGTGTACTCGACTTTATAAATAAAAACCTTTGCCCTGCAGTACAGTTATAGGCCGTAGGCACTCTTTTATAAATATCTTTACTAGACGTCACTTGACGTTACTTTAAAAGCATTAAAACTGTAACGGAACTGTTATTTGAACATTTTAAGAATTGCCCCCTACACCTCTACCATGAATTTTGTCACATAACCTCGTTAACGACTACTTAAATATACCTACATAGCACTGATAGCCGAGTGGTACGACCAGGACTGTCAAGTCGAAGGTCGCAAGTTCAAATCCCGGCACGCACTATTCCATACGATAAGAAGAAGACGATTCTACTGAGACCTATGTAACCGATAGACACCCTGTATAGTTTGTAATAGCGGTTGCTAAGCGCGACTGCGAGCATGAGGTCCTGGGTTCGAATCCCGTTCAGCGAAGTTTTACTGGATTTTCCCATTAAGTAATTCTCAGTAGCAGCACGGAGTCTGCATGTGCCCGGGTGATGGCAATAGGCTCGCCCCCTATTTTATTGGGACTTATAACATAACTGGCGAAATGAGGGTATTCTTTACGACCTCTGCCTACCCCTTCAGGGAATACAGGCGTGATGTTATCTTTTACGTGGTCGCGAGCGAGTTTATCTAAGAAAACTCATGGTTGAAGTATTCGTATTAAAACAATTCTCATTGGTTTGTTGGTTAGACGGAATGTGTAGTACCGTGTACATTGCGAAGTGACTTAGTCGCAGCTGTTTAACTACATAGGCAGCTGTCGTTGGAGCTCGTTGTACGTTTCTGTCGCTGGAGGGTCACCACTCCGGGACCGAGTTCTCCCTGGAAACAAAGAATACAGATGAAGTCGATTTTGAACTAGATTTTGTTCCAAATTGGTTCTCTGAAGGGGTAGGCAGAGCCCGGCAGACGTGTACGTATAACACTCCTACATTTAGCCAGTTTTGTTTTTCGGTCCCAATGTAATAGGGGGCGAGCCTATTGTCAACACAATTCAAATTAAATTTTTAATTCCATATTAAATTCATCATTATCATCAGCCAGTAACGCGTCCACTGTTGAACAAAATCCTCCCCCTTAGAGTAGGGGGTTGCCATAATCCCCACGCTTGGCATAAATGTTTAGATTATATATTTTTAATTTTGTAACATAGCTATCTCCAATTACTTTTATATATTTTGCGCCTAACACGCGTGTTAATTATAATATTTTTAAATTGATAAAGGAAACTTTAAAAAAAATCATATATCATTTTAAAAATTTAAGCCTAGCATGGCAACATGCAAAGGATATTATACAAAAAGTCATATAATTATAATAATTACAATAATTAAGCGTCCTAGTTGTCGCATATAAGTATATCAGTCATTGCTTTCACAAGAAGATTTTTGAGCGAAAAGCACAAAAAAGCTATCTTCGCGCCTATCGCAGCGCAGCCACAGATCTTACCTCAACGCTGACGACTCTTAGAGGCTGTTTGGAGTACAGCTTGTGTGCCAGCGTCATGAATATAGACTCCACATTATCGCACTCTGTGTCCAATAAGGCCGACGTTTCAAATAACTGGAAAAGATAAAAATACGAATTAGGTACGATAAAGTCTTCAACATTATATTCTAGTTTATTTAACCGTATTAAGTAGTAACTACACGTTTGTCGACCTGATTGGCGCAGTGGCTAAGCGGTCGCTACCATGGCGGGGCGGGGCATCACTGGGGCGGATTCTTCGCGACCCCTATGTAGAGGTAGGGGGAGGTAGTACGGGATTCCATGGAACATTAAGGGAAACATGATGGTCCACCTGGTGGGAGGCCTGGCAACACTGCCAACGAGATAAAGTTAAAAATATAAATAGTTAGCTACTTACAGGCATTCCGTATTTATCAGCGAGCCGCTGCGCGTACGTCGTGGCCAGGCGGGACTCGGGCGTGCCGCAGTCGCACTTGTTGCCGACCAGCACCCGCGGAGCTCGCATCAGCCCGTGGGACTCCACCTCCTGCATCCAACTGGCTATTGACTGTAATAAGGAACATTAACTTAAGTAGTACTAAGTTATTAAGATTTTTTATTATTTTAAATCAATACACATAATAATAATTTGGAGAAAAAAGTAATTTAGGAAATTCACCCCGTTGGGATAAAATTGCAAATTTTGTATATGTATATTTAAGTTTGTATGATCACTGGTATATTTGAAAATAAGTGGCCTGTTAATTAAGCTTTAATTTACAGTCAGGGGGCTTTAAATACCACTTGTATTCATCATCATCATCAGCCGGACGATGTCCACTGGTGAACAAAGGCCTCCCCCTTA
The DNA here is from genome assembly GCA_946251915.1 of Abrostola triplasia. NCBI lineage: Eukaryota > Metazoa > Arthropoda > Insecta > Lepidoptera > Noctuidae > Abrostola > Abrostola triplasia. The sequence continues at coordinate 8,760,244 of OX276440.1, read as the reverse complement.
GAAAGCCACAATGAACGACAGCTTGCCAATTGCATCCACTTGTACTGCCTAACTTCAATTACATTGGATTACTTAATGTTAATATATACTTACATGGAAGGTCTCAGGTTTGGTGACATCATATACGATGACCACAGCGTGGACATTCCTGTAGTAGTGCTGCACCATGGACTTGCGGAACCTCTCCTGCCCCGCTGTGTCCCATAGCTGGAGCTGGAGATCAGATGTATCATCAAATATTGTTATAAAGTTTATACTAGCGTATACATGCTGAATACAGACTATACCATAAATGCTATAATGTAAACCAAAATAATAATTTTCTTACAAATTTAACAAGAACTGCCCAGTTTATGATGTAGAAGCAAGATGCTGCTACGTGCGGCGTAATACGGCATCTCGCTCCCACAACGTAAACTGTCCTGTCTTAAGAGTCCATGGTACAGGAGATGGTTAGGTCAGATGTCAATGAGAGAACAGTCCTGCCAATGTCATAAAAATATGTATCACTAGCTGCGCCTTGCGGTGTTACCCGCTACATTTTTCGGGACAAAAAGTAGCCTATGTGTTAAGCCAGAGTGTCAGCTACCTCCATATGGAATTTCATCAAAATCGGTCTAGCCGTTTGTGTGTGAAAGAGCAACAAACGTCCATCTATACTTACAAACTTTCGCGTTTATAATATTAGTAGGGATTGTGGAATATGACTAGACTAACGGCACTACTAAAAATATTTGTTTTGTTGGACTGCCTTCTAATATAATTACATTTAGGCTTACCACAGCTGTAACATCTGTGATTAGTGTTTGAATTGTAACCTTGACCTAGACTGGCTAGGTAAACACAATGTTATGTTATAGAGGTATAAACAACTATAGATAAAAAAAATCTGCAAGTTAGTTGCAGGTATGTCATAGTTAAGAGTATCCGCCTACTACTATGATAACGATGATAATTATGACACGATAGTTCAATGAAATAACTTTCTATAAAAACAGTTAGTTACCTTAATATCTTCATGTCCGATTTGTATATTTCTTTCTCTAAAATCAACACCGATTGTGGCTTCGGATTTATCTAAAAACTGTCCTTCACAAAACCGATAAGTTAAACAGGTTTTACCAACACCAGAATCACCCAACACAATTATTTTAAACACTTTCTTCTGTTTCAATCCCGATATATGTGTATTTGGAGCATCCGACATTGTTTTTAGTTAAGTAAACGGAAATTTATTATTAATATGGTTATTAATCTGATAAAAATCAAACATCAATAATATTTTGGTTCATTGTTTGCCTTATCAATAGTGAATACGTGGATAAATTCAGAAGGTATACAAATTCTGTCACACGACAAGAGTTGGCGACAAAAAGCTCTCAAAAAAGGCAAATCATTAGTACTTTTAGTACTATGTCAGTCTATTTAATTTTTCCACTTTACATTTACGACAAGTTTTAAAGTGCACAGATCACATCATCCGAGACATAGGCACAGATAAACATTTTTTAAATCTGAAGTATTCAATTATTGCCATTATAGAAATTAGTTATACTCCCATTTATGAGGATTTCATTAGAAACGACTGGCTCATTCTTGTACACAACTGAGAAGAGTAAAAATAGAAAAGGAGGACTTTGCCCTCTTGTACGATAACATAGGCAGAAAAAAGTACTAGCCTTTAACCACCATAAACTGCTCCTGCAGGGTAAAAGTCTCTTCACATAGTTCACAATCACATATAGAAATCACTGCCCTTTCCCACTGTAGGATTTCATACCATATGATATACTATGCTCGGTTGATTATGATGTCTTCATAATTAATATAACAAATAGAAGATAAATGATTACACTCCCATATTTCGCTAGTTATGTTAATAGTCCCCATTTGTAAGAGGAAGCGAGCCTAGTGCCATCAACTGGACAGAAATCCAGACTCTGTACTGCTATCTTTCATTAAAAGAGCTGCTACTGAGAATTACCACTTAATGGAAATTACCCAATAATAACACAGCCCGACACGGGATTCGATCTCATGTCCTCATACTCAGCAATTGCGGTTAGCAATCATTAGACTAACGAAGTAGTGTGATGGATTGTAGAGTAAATACAAATATTAAACAAATAAATGAGAATAAATCTTTGTGAGAAATCTCTTATTGGTAGAAAGACGTATTTTAGTAGTTTATACAAGAGAGGTGTGGCAATAATTTGTGGTAGGATTTTAATTCGTAGTAGATTTTTTAGAAATGTCGGACGGGCGAGCGATGGGTCGCGGTTGTAGTGACGTTTGATAACAAAAATTATTCTAAAATATACAAGGTTGGGCGTTATTTATCACACCAACAATTAATTTTATTGTTGATGCCCCTATTTTATATAAAGTGGCATTAAATACCGGTGCGGTTATATGGATTAGTGTATAACCTCTTCGACTGGACAATCTATAATCTTTCTCGTAATTGAAGCTAAAATTCTTTAGCTCGCGATAAATGAAAGTGTTGTTTACATTCCGTGAAGTGTATGGTGTGCGAATTGTACGCGTTGTGTGTACGGAACTATCGGTGTTCGGTATTGTGCGACGAATATGTGCAAACGAGTAGCTTTGTGTATAAAATGTGTGTAAATTCTTGTAATCCAATTATAAAGTGTTTTTGTGCTGGAATGTTGCCGTAGGAGTGCGATGTCCAGGCTCGTCGACTACTTTGTTATTGTGGGCTTCGACCACGAAAAGGAGAGTAAGTATAAATACTTTTGATACACCTCCACATTAAATTCATATTCAAATTTAATTCAAGTCACGTATTTTACGCGGATAGGATAGAGGTACAACGGAACACAAAAAATGAACAAGCTTTAAAAGCAACAGGCTGATAGAATTCCTAATGACTTGCTCAAAATAAGCATAGATAAAAAATGGCCTTAATTAAATTATGTACCTGTACTTTTTTTTTTAATTCTTATCACTTGTATATTATTTATACAGCCTTGATAAAAAACAGAGCTTTCTCTGTGAATAAAGATTCTATAATTGTTATAGCTGTTATCCTTATCAGTAACAATAGTCATTGTTTAAACAACAATATTATCATTATTCAAATATAAACTCCTTTCTATCATAATAAATTGATTAAAAACAACTTGTTCCCTTAGCAATCAGTATGATAATTTATTTGAAATAATAAAACATGCTTTGCTTTCTCTTACTGATACCTATTAATTATACAAAACTTTGTTAAATCATGACAATTTACCAGTTTATTAGTTTTCTAAAATTGTGTTAATATTTATCAGATAATTAATTAAATAATTATGTTTATTTAGAATAAATATTTATTTAGAAGAAGAAAGTAGCATTTATTTTTTTTGTTTGCTAAGATATGATGTGACAGTTGATATGGCTTTTAATCAAGGACCTTATCAAGTTTCATAGCTATTAAGATTTACTTCCTTTGTTTTAATAGATTAGATAAGAAAATGTTAGTTTAGTGATTAAATACAGAACATCTAAAAATGTTAGAAACAAGAGAGATTCTGACCTGTAACCTTCGCCGATCTGTGGTACAACTAAATTTGTACCGTATAGCTAAATTTAAACCTATCAAATTAATTTGTCAAATAAGGCATTTAATTAAAATATTAACTTATAAAAAAAGATAATATGTACATTAAAATTACTCTACACTATAACCTACATTAAAAAAAATCTCAAATTAAACTGAATAAGCAGACCCTTATTATAAGGCCCTGCAGTTAGTAGTTTTAATCCCATCTAAATTAATTCTTATTAATTTTAATCTTCCCCCATTACTTTTACATATCAATAACATTGAATAAAACCTACTTGTATCACTGGACCCCTATTACAACAATTAATGATACTCAAACATAAAATATGAGTCATCCAGTTCATTGACAGTGTGTGTTATGTTATCTGTTGTCAGTTTTTATAGACTGTGGTGCATAGAGCATACCAATGTTGATATTACAAATAGGTTTGTTCATAATTCCTTGTTGGAGAATTGTATAGTGTTATAATATGTTAATTAAATATACCTATTCGTATGAATGAATTGTGTTTGTAAAGTTATGCATTCAAAATCTTGTACTCAAATTAGACTAAAAATATTATAGTAAATAATTTTTGTATTATATGAATAATTATTTATTTCTGTAAATAGGTTTTCACAAACACTTTTACACGTCAAAATTCAATAAAAACTAGATGGCGTCGGCATTTCCTAACTAATCTTTGAGAAGAAACTCAGAGACTGCCGAAACAAAGGTCAATGTCTCCTTTAAAGTCCTAACATTAAAGAGCCTCCCTAAAATACCAGCTATGACTAAAGTAGCTTGAACTTCTGCACATAGTCGCGTGTTCGATTCCCGCATTTCGTGGTAGAACGTATGTTTACGCAATAAATCTGTATTTTTTTAAAATTCTATGATATGGAGTCATCCAAGCATTTAGTAATTCCCATTTTGGTAATTTAATCAATTCAGTAGGTACCTACATCATTTTAGTGCATAATACGTAACAAATAGACAGACACAATTAGGTATTTTAACCCTATCCCAGTGTAATGACCCACCGATGGGGCATAGCTATTGTTTTACTATTGTGTCTGCTTCACGCAGAGTCAAAGTGTTAGTAAGAATTTATGGTATGAGAATACTACTATGTACGTACTTACGGATCTAATATAAAACTTAAAACAAGTCTAATAAATTCGCCACCTGATAACCTGACCTATCGTAATACATAACGGCATATAGAATACCGTTATCAAATTAGCAATTATATCGCCATACTTTTAGACTTGGAATGTAGACTACACATTTTTGATTAACAAGTTGCTGGGCCAAACGGTAGACACAATAGGTAGCTAATTAGCCTCTTGCAGTTCACTGCTGTCCAGCAGGACCTCTATTCGTCCCTCAGGGTAGGAGACAAGGTCCGCCCTCTCGTTTTCGCCACCCAGTTACCTAGAATAGTAGGGCTGCCGGAAACTGAGGGACGTTTTCTTTGGCTACACTTCAGGTATATCGATCTCTTCAGGGTTATGAGTATGACCATCGTCACCACGCTAGGCAGGCAGGTTGGCAAGCGCAGTATGGTGTAAATACCTACACAGGGGAACGCTGCTGCCTATCCCCCAGGAAATATCCCTTATTCGCTTCTTACGATACCCACGGGAGGAAAGGGGCCACCCTTTCCTTCTTCCTCATAGACCATCGGTTAATGCGGTAACTTAAGCTACCCCTCGGAGATTCTTCGTTTAAAATGCATAAGTGCGTGCGCAAACAAGTGCACTCTGTATTCCTTCACACAGTCACACCCATAGTCCGGTAGGACGGTTATCCGACATGACCAGAGAGAGATCCGGCAAATATGATTACGCACGAAGGCCTTTCTGCGACTTTTACGCGTGCAAAGTTATGGATCGTTTTACGCATGCCCATAGTAGATAGTACTTCACACTTTTAGATAGATTTATGTCCTAGATAATGTCATGGATTTACGCTGTAATAATAACGTCTATATTCTTCTATTACCTCATATTAATGTCTAACCTAAGTCCTAACGCTTTAGATTTTTTACAGCCTATATTTTATGCAATAACAATAATATTACCGAAGAAAACTAAGTTTGTTTCGATTTGTAAGTAGAGTTATTACGAATGACGATATCTAAGTTCGCACACCCTGGGATAATCACTGCCATCTCTGTTGACTGGTCAATCGGACACCACGAAATGACATGCTTCTGTATCTCATGTCAATACAAAGCAGAAGTAAATCAATTCTATATATCTTCTATATCATTTAAATAGGTACGTACCTAGCCTATCATTTACAATAATAGTTGAAATCAAATTGCCTCTAACAAGGATAATAAGACTACAATATGAATAAATTTCTAGAGCGCGCGTCTCAACGAATTGATACCTAATTCAAAAGGCCTTGGTGTACGCAGCACGTTTAATAGTCAGAAATGATCTTATTGTATTGATTTATTTATACTGTGGCCTAGAGACGCGACTCTTTGTTACTCTGTGACCACATACACAAAAATAAATTAATTGCCATTTAGTTTTTTTTGGTTTCTGGTATTCGTTACAGCATTTGTTTGATGAAAATCTAGACTAAACATTTTTAAGATTATTGATTTAGATCCAATATAACCGAAAGAGATTAGGAATATATGTAGTGTTGAACAGTTTCGCTAATTGTCAGAGTATCAAGCATGAATGCATAACATAAGACTGGCCTTAGACCAGCAAATAACAGCACAAGCGTAAAAACTAACATGTGTGAAATTGTATGTATTAGGCAAACCCATCCGAAAGCCTACACTTGTTTCGCCGCTACACAGAACTCCTCAAGACTGTCTCGTCAATAACAACAACGCAACTATATACCTTCTATGTGATATGCGATGTCAAAAAGCCGAACAATCGGCACAGTTCAGAAGTTTACTGCTTACGCCCCTGTTGCTATGGAAACCAAATCTTGTGATTACCGATTACACATGTCCATTTTTCGTTTTAATTTGCATACACGACAGTTTTGTAGCAATGAACAGTCAAGTTTTATCTTTTGTTCGTAGGAAACATTATTAGAAAACTATTCTCTTCCTTGGTCGTAAATGCGATGAACCTAGTGTCCACGCGATTAATGGCAATAATAGGCTTTACTTACACATGGGGGAGATATGGTGGGATGCGCGATAAAAAACCTTTTTTCGGCCAGTCATCGCTGTGTAATGTCTAAGTCGTTTCGAATAATTTACTGGATAAGTATCACGAACAAGCAGAGAAAACAAACTAGGTACTAATAACTAATTTTTGTAGGTATTACGGTTAAATAGAGTAAAATCTTTTGACATTTTAATCCAGATTTATCTATAAAACTGCTTTTTAAATTTGTTCAGTGAACATCTTTGTTTCCTTACAGCATAACATAACATTAAATTCAAAATGTTTTTATTTCATATAAACCTATTACAGGCGCTTATGAAACGTTAGGATGCTAGTTGCACGGTTCCAAAATGTCATTCCAATGGAGAAGAACCGGCAAGAAACTCCAGAGGTTATCACGTCTGTATTCCCCGAAGGGGTAGGCAGAGGTGCGCATACAGTACACCCAAATTTCGCCAGTTATGTTTTTAGGTCCCAATGTAATAGAGGGCGAGCCTATTGCCATCAACCGGGCACAAATCCAGACTCCGTGCTGCCACTGAGAATTACCTAATGGAAAAACCCTGTAACACTTTGCCCGGCCCGGGATTCGAACCCAGGACCTCGTGCTCGGCAGTCGACTTACAGCATAACGATAAAAATAACGCTAAAAGACTAAAAGCCTATTAACGAGAAGGCAGGCAATCGTAATTATGAAGTCATACTGATTGGTTGTGAGTTAATTTCCTCATACATTTTCCTACTACACAGCTTGTAATAAAAATTAAAATAACGCTCATTGGCACGCGCCCGGCAAACACGACAATGTTTCCACAGTTTTATTTAAATGCATGTTTTAGTAACTATGGCAGTTCGTATATATTTTTATGTATGTATATCGTGTATTTTCAGCATTGTTTAATTGTTTCTGCTTACAAAGGAACTCGTACGTTGTGAAGGCTTGTTCGTTGGTGGAATTCAGGCGATGAAATTTTCATTTGCTCTCGGTAGCTGTGTTTGAGTGTTGTCAACTTTGTTGCTTCTAATATCTGTTATTATTACATTTTAATTAGTTCATAAAATATTATTTACTATATATTCCGGTTATACTCACGGGTGTATTCGGGAATGCCCGACTAGTTAGACTAGTCGGGCATATATAGTAAATAATATGGATAACATTCATAAAATATGTATGCAATCACGTCGCTGGTGCCCTCCTTATCATTAACACTGGCGTCTGCGGTTGTTACGAAAGATACACTTGTCATTAGACGATTTATAGCTTCATGTGAGACCTTAGTGTGCCTACTTATATCCAAATAACTTCTGTGTGCCACCCCTGAGTTCAAAACCCTGTGAAATTGATACTCGCATACTTTACCTAATGTTTGCTTTCTTTCTCATACGAAATGTCCTTACTCCTTATCAATGTAACACGCTACCTTCTGTTTTACATACCTCACATAGGTATATATTCCAAGTGTGTATATAGCTATGAACCCGGCACGTGCCTGTTGCTCGGTCATGCTATACCTACACACAAATCATAGGCATTCTAAGGGCGACTCCCAAAATAGTACATAATGAACTTCGGTCGGCAGTAATTGATGTGATTGACCTATTTCACAAGCCGGGCCCGCCTCGTCGACCCCTAAATATGTCATTATGTTAACAAACGCGTCCTTAGTTAGTTTGGTAACTGGACTTCCCTAAATATTGGTTGTATTAGGATCTATTTGCCTTTAAAAAGCCATGGGTCCTTGTATGGCTATAGCCTATATGAATCAGACACTAGACTATAATTAAATGCCGTTTCTCTTGGAGCTTAATACACACAGCCACGCCTTTAATACAGCATAATACCTGTATTAACTTAAACCGACTATTAAACTATATAGACAGATGCAAATAGTTTCATTTGTATTTTTATGATTAAGGGGAAAACAGACGGATGATGATGAATGCTTGCAAAAGTTTTCACATCAAAAATACAATTCGGGTACATTAAAAACCCAGTGTCTGTCTAATATAAATGATTTAATGTCATAACTTACAAAAATAACATTCATTGTTATAACTGCGTCGTTGGTCTAGTGGTTTAGCGCTAAGCGCGACTGCTGAGCACGAGGTCCTGGATTCGAATCCCGGGTCGGGTAATGTTACTGGGTTTTTCCATTAGGTAATTCTCAGTTGCAGCACGGAGTCTGGATTTGTGCCCGGTTGATGGCAATAGGCTCGCCCCCTATTAAATTGGGACCTAAAAACATAACTGGCGAAATGTGGGTGTACTACAGTACTATATGTGCACCTCTGCCTACCCCTTCGGGGAATACATATTTACATATTTACTCCTCAGATCTCTCCCTAATCTCTCTCTCTAATGGTTTAGACTACGTATAAAAAAGTAACCAACGCAATTATAACATGATTAGCGTCTGCAGTATGTTATCGAAACGTTAATTTATGTAACCATGGTTACGCGACTCCATTAGGACAGGTGTTCACAATTACGCACTCTAATCACGCTGTATGCTTTACAACTGCTATACTGCGAGCTGTAGGTACCTATACAAAGACATAATAAGCTGAGGTCATTGCCAGGTATAGCTACTTCAGGTTTCGTTGAAATAACAACTATTTGACAAAGGCAATTTATTTTGAGAACTTCTTAGGTACTTAGTAGGTATATTTTAAGTTCCAAGCCTTTATTTCCTTTTGTAAACCTTCATCATCAGCCGGAAGACGTCCACTGTTGTACAAAGGCCTTCCCCTTAGAACGCCACAATGAACGACAGCTTGCCAATTCCATCCACCGGTTGCCCGCAATTCTGACGATATCGTCGGTTCATCTGGTGGGAGGCCTGCCAACGCTGCGTCTTCCGGTTCGTGGTCGCCACTCGAGAACCTTTCTTCCCCAGCGGTTATCGGTTCTTCGAGTAATTGTAAATCTTACACACACTAGATATTAAAACCTACCTATATAATGTAAGCTACATCTAATATCTGACGTAATATGTTGTTAAACTATGTATTGCTTTCCGATATTGTAATAAAGACTCAATGTAGGCAGCCTTCGTCGTATAAATTTAATTTCCTTGAAACTATAAAGTTGTTCTAAATACAGAAGTATTGTCTGCCCACAATAGTTCTAGCCGTTTGTCGGCATTGACTTTTAGATCGCACGACTGAATTCGGTCTGTAAATATGTTATTGATTTTCTGTGTATTCGTTCCGACCTGTATTGGGAATGCCAAATAAATTGCTAACTTTGGAAACGATGAACACAACAAGACGTTTCTCGAGCAGTAGGGTAATTTTCTAATATTTGATTGTCAGTTTATATCCTAAAAGTGTTAGAGCCTCCACGAGTGACTACTGAATACTCTCGATTGCTGAACACGAGGTCCTGGGTTCGAATCCCAGGTCGGGCAAAGTGTTACTGGGTTTTTCCATTAGGTATTTCTTAGTAGCAGCACGGAGTCTGGATTTGTGCCCGGTTTTATTTATTTCACCATATTATGGCATTAATATTAAGTGTTCGATGTGACGTTGTGATGTAAGATAATTGCAAGATTGATGTGCTGCAGCAGTAATAGATAGTTCCCTTCCGTATTTATTTAATCACTTCATGTTAGGACTTAATGATTGTAGTGACGTGTTGTCCTATCATACACTGATGGGTTTTAATAATATGCAGTATTTAATATTAACAGAGATAGTATTTTGGGCGAGGAGCACTTTGCTGGCACATTCAAAAAGAGGCCTATGATATGTCTATCATAGGTCCACCCACTGTCGTGGGTGAAGTCGTGAGTGCGATGATATAAGAATCTGTACGAATTTTATAAAGCGAAAGTATTTGTTTGTTCGGTTGAACGCCCTAATTTTAGGAATGGTTCGAATTGAAACAATCTTTTTGTGTTGGATAGTCCATCTATCGAGGACGGCTATAGGCTGTAAAACATTCGAAATCCACGCCGTCGAAGTCGCGGGCCGAAGCTAGTATTTTTAACTGTATCGACAAATAAAACGTTAATATTCTGAATCTCTGATTCCTCCCAAGTTTAAGTCAGGATTCAATCGCGATTAGACTAAAATCGGGTCTAAAATAAAGTCATTTTTAAATTGTTTTGAATGACTTTTAAGTAGGTACTTTGAGTTAGAAATACTTTAAATTATCTTTACTGCGTTTCGGAAAACAACTGTGAAGTCATCAATTAAATTTATTGGCACTGAATAGGTGTACAATTGAAATAAAACGGATTTTATCGTGGTTTATTTACCATTGTATTCGGCGTCTTACTCTTTCTTCAGGATTTACTCTGAGATGTTTAGCGTATAATTGTTCCAATAACAACAAGTACCCTACTTTGAAATAAAATGCAATCCGTGAACTATTCTTATGTCAAGTACTCGCAAAAATCAGAATTTTTAAGCCATGGTATGGTATATGGCACTAAATGAAGTCTTGTATGGGTGTAAAATAGTATAACCTGTAATGTCTATGAAATTTTCGACCATCTGAACGAAAGAATTTCACATATTCACGCGAGTTATTTCCTCTCTGTCGATTTTACGAGGTGTGCTAAAAAGTAATGGAAGTGTTATTGAATGCGTGTATACCCGCTCGAAACTATTTTCATTTCCATAGTGATGGAATGATTCAGCTCATATACCCGTAGCCTGACTAACCAAACTTCAGTTTCCCCCCCGCCCCTGAACTGCCATTGAACACGTGCTGTTTATTGAAAAACAACATCAGGTACCTAGTTATAACGTGCCTAATGAGTACCACATCAGAAGACTAGAGAATAATCATAGAACAATCAATTTGGCTATAAATTGGGGTGATCAGAAATTATGAGAAAAACATCGATAATTAAAAGAAGAACGTAGATTTGACATTTACAGATAGGCTGAAATAAGCTTAAAGAATAATGCTCTCTGGTCCTGATCTAACTTTGTTTGTCTGTTTCATACCTCATCACAACTAAACCATTAAACTTTTTATAAGGAAAATTTGCCATGGAGATAGGTTGAACTTTAGATAAGGACATAGGCTTTAATAACCCTAAAAAGATCTGCCCAAATCCCGTAAACCAAGTCGCGTGCGATAACTAATTCTCAGTTAAACCCTACGCTAGCGCGTCCTACTACATACATTGTATCGTCCCTATTGAACTTGATCTGGATAAAAATCTGAAGCCAAAAGCCCGTGAACAATCCATACACGGTACAGTCACGTAACAAGTTCAACAATAGTGCATTTTTTGCCCATTTCCTTGTTACTATCTGACATCAGTGTTGCGTCATCGTTCGCACGCCGCTCGTTATGTGACGAATGCTACAAAATGTGTGCAGAAGTTCCATAATACACCTGATTCTCATTATGATTAACATAAATTAAACTAGCACTATAAAGGTATCAAGAAGCAATGTAAACTCCCGATTACTTTTTTATTTCTCTTCTCGAGTAACTTAACTATTTTCGTTTCGTTTTCGTTTAGCTCTGTTATGTTACCAATGTATGCGTGTGACGAGGGTGGAAAGCATTCGACGTTCATTGATCTAATGTCATTTGTAGAAACAATGCAAACAGGAAAAATATAATACGCATGCGTGTATCTTTGTGCTCGAAGTCCGTAACATGGTATTCTAGACTTTGAGTTTCCTTCTCCATTTTACCGCTTGATCTGGGTGGTAGTGTGGAAACTGGGTGTGCTCGATCCCTTCCAAGACTCATCTATCATTTATCAATTTTTACGTTGCTCTCTTTCAGGGTCCACAGTCCTCTATGAACCACCATGAGCTCACAAAGACTTCTCTTTGCAGTTTCACCTTCTGCCTCTGCCTATCTCGTGAATGCGGTGTGACTAATGTAAAATATCGACAAACAATCATCGCTGTAAAGTAACATTTGAATGTCAATTATTTTATTAAGTGATTCATACAGTTTTGTTACCACTTTCATCTTCATTCATTCGTTGTTATGACTGTATGAAGATGAGCTGTGAACCTTCGAGTTGTTTTAATAACTTCTCTTAATTGACTCTGATAAACCGTAAGACTTTAATTTGTTGAAATGCCTTTGTGTTGTCAAGTGGAAGATGGATTTAATATATTTAATTGAAATGTTTCCCGCATGGATGCGTTATACTGCCAAGTATAGGTAACACATGCGTACTGATCAAATATTTGCAGATCTCACAAATATTTCTTTCACTTTTTCTATTTCTCACGTATCCATTGCTACAATTAGGTCATCAAGGTAATGATTATGAAAGAAGCTTAATTATTTGTATCATTTATCGGACGATTGAATTGAGTATCTTTACTTGTGGAACTTTATTAATGCACCCAAACTTCAAGCATTGATTTTATAAGTACACTTTTCGCTTCCCTGTCATCGCTTTCCTTACTACCTACTTACTACTACTGTTAGACGGATTCATTCGGAGTAACATAGTGTACAGTACACAGTTATAAAACTCACCGTGTTGTGTATACTTCGACTCCGTATGTTTCCTTAAGATATGACACAATAATTACACAGAGTAAGCGTTAATCGTTGATTGGTATAATTACCCGTGAATTGGAATTGTGAAGGCCATTACCATTACAATTGTAGGTTAACAGTGTAGCTGTTTATTTGATTATGGCATGCTAACAGGCTGGTTGTAATGTATGACATTGTGCGAGTTAAATGTCGAAGATAAAACCTCGAGATCAATAGTCGTGCAGATCACAAAACTCGAAGGCTCTTTTTAAATTAAGCATTTTAAAATGCAAGAATGAAGCATAAGTATTGTATTACAATACATTATTACTGGCTGATTGTCTTTGAAGTGTGGGGATACAATGTCTTCGCCTATCTTGTTAAGAGGATGTCGTCGCGATGTTATAACAATACATTTATGCGTTGTATACACAAGTATGATGTCGCTCAGATGTGTACGAAGCGAAATTCCATCTTTATTGTTGTGTTTTTTTTTTGTTTTCGCGAGGAAGCCTTTGAAAGGCACCCTACCTCTGTTAGGTAGGGACCGAAGAGTTTGGGATTTCTACCTTACCAAAACCACCCCAGTGGTCACCATCTGCACGAACAAGGGAATTCCCGGGACCTCTCCGGAACTTCTCCTATTTGGCACATCCCTGGGGAGACTGTGACGGGGTCTCCCCTTAGCATCGCTGTACACAAACCCCTATATTCTATGATATATATACATCATAGTTGTGTTAATACCATTACCTTATTCTCGAGTTTATGATGACCTAATGCTGTGTTATAAATTAACATAGAAAAGCATGCGCTCATTTTACCGGGTGTACGTATTCTAGGTATTATATGAATAGTAGATATTGTAATTGATCATTCCTACGGTACAAATTTTGAGATAGGTCAAGGGGATACTCTATTTTTTTTGTACTGCAAATTTTATACCATATTCTGCTGACTGATTAAGCTGTGTAATCATTTACATTGTATTGAATTTTACCTGAACGAAATTCGGTCATCTCAAATCTGTATCTTATTGTTTTCATTTCAATGCTTTTAGTTTAATTAGAAAGGCTGACATAGAGACCCAATCTAAAAAACATAATGTGAAGAGTTTCTATGCATTTCACTGTTTTAGTAAACAGACTGCATAGGGACCCAGTCTAAAAAATACAGTTGGTATTCACTAGTATCTTAACACATTTCACTTTACTACGTAGTTAGGAGATGGTGCATACAAGATCCGTAGAACCGGCCTCCACGGCCTCTAAAACACAAACATGAGTGACCAGTTAGCCTTCCAGTTATGCAATGTCGAAACGTGATATCTATGCACTTAGAATTTGTAGTTACTTCGCGTCAGGTTGGGCCCACCTGTATGATGTTCATTATATCATTTTCATGACTCTTGATAAAACCAGGAGAAATCTGATAACTAGGTATTATAATTAAGTACTGTTTAATTCTGTTGCAAAATGCTTTTTTTAACGAAACCCCGCACCAAGTTAAGAGAACCAGAACGCTTGACGATGAATGTATGGGGATGACATAATGTTTCAATTATGCCATGAATATTCAATGAAACCCATATATTTTTAATTCTGTTTGATCTCTATTTGTGAAGCCTTTTACCACTTGTCTAGGGGGCGGTAATCATAACAAGGTCTTACATGAGTGGGTTCGTTTTTAAACCTGATTCGAACTTTATTGTCAAACATGTGTGTTGCTATTGGTTACGGCTACTTGCTACTCCGTCTATTCTAATAGGACTTCGTGTGACATAGCTTTCAACGTGACGTCACACTAATATGCCCAATACATTTGCTTTGAATGATAAGACGGGTAGCAAGTTGTCTGTTAGATTACTTGCCAGATTAAGATGTTTCTTACGTAGAAGCCTTTTCATTTCCCTGCTTTCATCGCACTTGCCACTTATACGAAGTTATAAAGTTTTATTACTTAATCCTCTTTGCAATTTAAATATGTAATGGCGGCACTAACCTCGAGTACTGCTGCTGTTGTATCAGGATGTAGCGTAATATTATTACTACCGCTAGCACCGAGGCACGAATGGCCTTCTTAATTGGTTATAAGTTTTTATTATTAAAAACGTATTAAGTAATTACGAATGCTATTTGCATGCTGGTGTAACTTCAATATCATACCTATTTGTATTATTTGTAGGTGTAAGTGTGTTGTGTTTGTATTATGTTAGACAGGTAATAGAGACAAATTCTGGACTTCCTGTCTGAAAATTTCACTGTCGATGTTGCCTATCTTCCATAGGGATCGAACCCTCACTGCCCTTGGTATGCGCCTAGGTAGAAGCTGTATGTTTTCTTTACTTTTTGTGAAAAAAACTCATCTTGCACAACACAGCTAGAAGAAAGTAAAAAAAAGCCCAGGAAATGGTACTCAACATCTCAATATACTTAGATTTGTTCACCGTAAACCTCCTTGTCACCTCAACTCGTATGTAATCTACACAAAGAGTCTTTGGCAGAACAGTTTTGTCCTTTGCCGACTACAATCGAGACAATGTTCAGTGGAGCGGTTACGATAAAAAAGTCGTAATTCGTAATCCGAGCGTAAATATTGCGTAGCGATTGTGGTACTTATATTCTTAAATTTTACGTGCGATGAGTAATGAAAAATTCAACTATGGTGAGTTTATACGATTGTGAAAGTGTAGCGTAGATCATAAAAAGATAAATTCCAAAGTATTTATTGAGGTTGTTTTAAGAAACCGAACCGTATCTGTGGTGCTGCACCCGCTATGGATGTTCGATTCCCGCACGGGACATAAAAGTGTGCGATCCGCAGATGTTCGTTCCGAGTCTGGGTGTTTTTATATGTGATAATTCATGCCTGTGAAACGCACCCACGATTTATAAAAAAAAATTAATGATCAAATAAAATAAATGCAGCTTTTATATGGCACCTGTGACAGCGCCTTGAACTCTTGGCTCGGTACCAACTAAGCTGAACTATGCAGGATCGTGAAGGGCCATAAGCTGCAGTTCAAATGGCTGGCGATTGTGTACTAATGGTGTGTATATTGCAGCTTGATACTGTTCAAAGGTCTTGTTACTAACGATTTTATGGCAAATATTTGAATTGTAAATACACTGCTTTTTAGTAGACTATACTGAATGATTAGAGTTAAATATACGGTAGTTTTGAACTTATTACTTAAAGTAGTGTGTGAGACTAGGTCTATAGATGCTATATTTTTGATATGGACCGGTTAGATATGCGTCTGTGTGCGTCAGAGTGTATGGAGTAGGTAGATAGGAAAATCGTAGATAAGAGGAAGAATAAATTAATGATGAATGAGCTACCAATTTTATCTTTAGCTGCTATATTCCCATAGGCAATACCTGTAGGTATTTCAATAACAATATTTGCTCATAAGTTGACAAATGGTGTTAAATAACATTAATTAAAATGAATTTGCTTATCGCTTCTAGAGGCAGTGCAAACACATAATAATTTGAATAATAGTAGTAGGTACTCGATACTCTACAGTATATCGTCGACACAATCGAATGACAATAGACCATTTAATATGTGTGTCAAACTGATAGATCGGCCACGATTGATTGTCTATCAAATAATAACGCGCTTATTAGGTACCTACGTCAAATGCTCGCAATATCGACACGTTTATATGGGTGGTAACTGGGAATTGCATTATATTACCTACATACTTATAATGGAGTTGTAACCGGCGTAGAATTGACCACCCCTTACCACCCGTGGATGTCGTAAGAGGCGACTACGGAAAAACCCAGAAGATAGGCAGCAGCGTCTTTTGTAACTTCACCACCAATACTGCGATCGCCAAGCCGCTTGCCAAGCGTGGGGATTATGGCAAGCCCTCTCCAAGGGGGAGAACTTCGTTCAACAGTGGACTTGTTCCGGCTGATGATGAGTTATAATCACTATGCAAAGCGCGACCAATAGACCGACTAGGCATAGTACCGGGTTTAATTTTCAGTTTGGACGAAGTGTTTTCGGGTTTTTAAATTAGTTAATTTTCTGTAGCAGTCTAGATTTGTACCCGGGCTAATGGCAATAATCCCGTCATGGGACTTACCGAATGTGGTAGGCCTCACATCTCTACCTACCCCTTTAGCGTATACAGGCGTAATGATAAGTTAATGTTATGATAAGCTGCTTAATTAGTCTATGACGTCACGACCGTTATCTTAATTTTCTTTAGTTAGCGATTGTATTTGACTGATGGCCTAAATTACCGGTGTTACTGGGTCATTAAAGTAAACCTACAAGGGTATGCTAGTTATGTGTATGGTAGAAGCTCTATTTATGTTGCCGAGCTATGGAAGAAACTCAGAAGACGAGGTAAATTGGTTTGTGTACGTGATAAACCCCATATCTGTTTTTTTTAACAGGCTTATTAGCAATAACATTACGTACCCTGGACGGTGTACCACCACCACCACGGCATGACTTGTTTCCATGTTACAACTAGCTCATGCTAACACTAAGAAGATTACAATTACAACCCCCTTTTCCATGAACTCTTAAGCAGGACAGTTTACGATGTGGAAGCGGGACGCTGTTGTGCAGTGTAATGCTGCGTATTATATGCATAGGTTTTTATATGTGATATAAAAACCTATGCAGTCGATACATTAGTAATGTAATAATATAACAATGTCGATCCATTACTTGGCGACAATGACATCACAAGTGGCAGTTTTAACCGCGTGACGTAACGAAGGCAAAATATAACGCCCACTTAACAATAGTCTAGACACGTGCATTTTAATTAAGCCTATACCGGCTGGACTGAATCGAATTATTATGGTGGCGTCCCAGATAGGCAAATGACGGCATTCATAACAAATGTGAAAGAATGTGTGTGGCCAGTTAGATCTAGTTGTAGACGGGTAACCAATGAATTTGCACGCTCTCATACGTTGTGCATTGAGATTACAATGCTTACAAGGCAAAATTGTATTGTTGGATCTTATTAACTTTATTGTGGAATACAGATATTCTACAAGCTGTGTCCGCGGTTTCGTCTCCGAGATTTTTCTCACGAAAACTTTTACTAGGTACCATGAACTATGTCTATTTCAAAAACATACAATCTTCGGACCTTAACGCATACACCTTCTCAATTCCGTCTTGGGTAATAAATATTGATGATAATGATGCCTTGATCCTGTGTGAATGAGGACAAACGTCGTGAGGACAAAAGTTTTGGTATAGATTATTATATACCATCCATGTCCAATGACCGCTATTCTGTCAGTATATTTCGATCCTTTTGCCATCACTGGCTAGCCAAAACTAAAAGGTTATCACTAGTAAGACGTTTATTTTGTTATTTATGTGTTACGCACTAACAATGAATTCATAGGAATACACACTACTACGAACTAATAGAAGCTTTAATTCAAATTGAAGAAGTGATATCATCGCCATCGTAACAATGATTTATTTTCGCACTGATTAAGATATGTTACTTTTATATGGGAGCTTTCGTCATACGCTGTAGAATAGTAATCGAATTGGGTGCCACAAAAAATGTATAAGCCAATACCACCGGTATATCGTATCCACAATAATACCTGTGCCAATTTTGTAGCGTAACAAGTACTTACGTAAAAGGCGAAAGACTCGCAAAAAACGGTTCAGCACTACGTTGCCGTTGGTAATATAGTTAAATAATTTGAAAACCGCCAGCAGAGTACGTGACTGGCATTATGCATGATGTCCTCGAAACCCGGCGCTTCCTATGAATGCCTAATGAAAACTGCTGTACAATTTTTACATTAGAATTTCGTGTTTTTTAATGTTTGATCAATCCTGCGAATTAGGTTTGCTCTTTCCCGACTGCCAATAAAGAGTTTTGTTTTATTTAACGTGTATATAAATATGCATTCCCTTTTTGATATCAAACGACGTTATTAATTTTACATCATGCCTGTATTCCCGAAGGGGTAGGTAGAGGTACACATATAGTACACCCACATTTAGCCAGTAATGTTATAAGTCCCAATGTAATAGGGGCGTGCCTATTGCCATCCGCGGTACAAACTCAGGCTCCGTGCTGCTGAGAATTCCCTTATTCCGAAACACCTAGTAACAGTTTTTCCGACCCATTGTCGAACACAGGAGCACTCTGTTGCACTCTTAGGCTCGGCGCAAACGGGCCACCGACCACAGCCACCAGTGGCTGTCGCGCGCTCTCGCCACTAGTGGCGCGTCGCGGACATTGCTGTAGCGAGTGGCCGCCACCGGCTACACGTGTGCGGCTCGTCTATACAAAATATATGAAAAAGTATGTTCAGGGGCTGTCGCTGGCCACCAGTGGCCGTGGTCGGTGGCCCGTTTACGCGGAGCCTTAGCCATCCATTGGAGCAACAAGGCAACCACGTTTTATTTCTAAAATGTTCAGTCAGTATTTATAGTGTTCAGTGCCCAAAAAGGTTGGAAGCCAATAAGTATTATATAAAACCTCTGTTAACCGCAAAAGGTTTCTAGGGACCACTTCTATGTGAATATATTACCCTATGCCTTGTGGTGGAACCGACAGGGTTTTTATTTTTCATGTAAATTAGAAGCACCGGATGGAAAACCTGAAAATATACAATCTTTTATTCATGAGTTTGGAATCTCGAATGACCTGCTAAATGCCACTTAAATATTACAACGGGAAATATTTTTGTACTGTAACGTTGGTAGTACACGATAGAAATTCTATTTCTTACTCAGTTGGGTGGAAAGCAGTCACGTTTTATGTGCTGTATGGATTCTGGAAGTTTTATCAGGAAATGTTAAGTAATTTTGTAGAATGTTAGCTCTTTGCAGTCAGTGAGACCCAAATCGGACGGAAGGTTTCTTTTGTGTTTTTTAATGTGAACTTTTAGTGATTTCGTAAATATCCTTAAGGTACTTTTCTCATCATAATAGTCCTGAAACGCTTTATTCCGACAAGTGGGCGTTTCAACGGTACACTAGCCTACCACTTTTTTTTTCTTGTCCGGTTGCCAGCTATCTGCCAGAGTCGAGTTAAGACGTTGACGTTTGTCTGTCGTGTTTATTTTTTGATCAATCATTATAGAAAATAAATTAAAAAAAAACCGATGGCGGCTATAATTTAACCGACGAGCGTGTATGAGGAATGTGATGCGTGTGAATGAGGCGAATGAAGTATGCTAGGATCATAGGAAATGGAAATCCGTGGTTTCTGCCTACCCCTCTGGGAGACAGGCGTGACTTTATGTATATATGTATGTTGCCAAATGGGATATAGTCTTGTCTTTGCCAACATGGGTCAGCGATTCCCAAATGATAAATTAAATTGGCAAACGTTTGAAAATTTTCACTGAGTATTGATTTCGTAGAACTAATTTCAGGAAAACCCACTGCAGTAGTAGTTAATTGTAAATTAATATAGTAATTGGAAACAGGTGCCAATCAATCGGAAATTAATGTTGTGTTAATAAAAATGAAATCAGCGCCTAACTAATTAGATACACAGGATAGCCTAAACCGTTTGTAATTGAAGGCACTTTTGTTAATTGAGTGCAAAATATCCTATCATGTTTATTGCCGTGAACCGTATACAGTTTACGGGATTACAATTGGTGTAGATATGTACCCATATTTCCCTATAGACCGTCTAAGTTCAGCTCAAGTGTCATGTCATACGGGCGAAGAGAAAACCTATAAATCCTGATAGAATTTTGGTCACGCTGACCTATCCTAATTTAGTTCATTACGCAGAAGATATTTTTGTGCACTCTCTATTTCCTTATACTTCTTATTTTCGTGTCAAAGATCTTAACACTTTTCGACCAAGAAGTCGCTACCTGGATGGCGCAGTCGTTGGTCGCCATCATGCCCTGGCGGGTGCAGAAGGTAATGCAGGTTGGGCAGGACAAAAAACAACCCTTACACTCAACCCCGCGTCTATCTTTCAACTACATTTGTTCTAACTATCGCCGGAACAAAGCACATTCAATAAACCTTATACTTTACCAGCGCATACATTCAGCGAGATTTATTCTATCATAGTTCGATCTTCACGAAGAGGGAGTTCCTAGGTCCTGTTAAAAGACCAACACTCGAATAGCTGTATTACTGCAAAGTTTCCATTATCAAATAACCACCAAAGTCCGTATTTTCGGCAAGGCAGTCTAAAGCTGTGTAATTAAAATTCGTTGTCTACGCGTCTGAATGCGTCCTTGACCCAGTTGGTGTCTCGGCAACAGCCAGGCATCTATTTTAGGCTGACATAATGAGGCAAAAAGAACACTCCCTTGGAACGCTCGTTAGGTCATGATTTTTATCGGATGGCTTGACTGAACCTGGAAGGGACGGTTGGATAAATAATTTGATAGGCGTGCCATAATTATTTTTGTCTATAAATAAATTTATTCCTTGTTTTACTTTTTTGTATACCTAATTCTTTTTTGTGAAAGATACATAATTATATAAGGTTTAGAATTTTAAGTATCATCAGGATATACAGAAACACCCAGAACGTTTGGTATGGAAGTCAAACCAGTTCTGCGAATGGTCTAACGCTTGTTACTATGCCAATAAAAGCCTGATTTTGAAAATATAATCTAGACAGTAGCTTGCTGTCTGAATGATGACAAAATTAATAGTATCCGATGTTCTTCAATACCTCCATAAAACAAACAGTTTTATAACAAACGGAACCGATAATATTTACTTCATACTACGATAATAAATGATAATACTAAATATTTTATAACCACCATTCAGGCGTTCCACCCGCCCAGACCTGCCTTTGAATAGAGCTTAAAATAATACGAAAACTTTCAAACAGGATTTCCCTTCAATTATTTCTGGTCTGGAATGCCAGTGCGAACTTTCGCCAAGGGCAATGACTTTGTTTTGGAGTATTACATAAAAAATATTACGGGATTTAGTCTGAAATACTTCTTACAAGCTTCGGAAGTTTGTATAGGTGTTTCATATAATGTATTGTGTTTGTTTCTGCTGTGAAGTATTGTATTTAAATTAGATGCTGTTTTGTAAGGATTTGTACAAAGTTTGGTGAAGCAACTTGGCACGAAGTCGGCTTTCCTTTTTTGTTAAATACTATAATGATTTGTCTGCGTCTTAAGCAAGAACTTAGGGGTCCGTATGGGCTTATGATAAAGATGCTCTGTTTGGTTAAGTAATTTCTTTAGAACTTCGTTTTTAGTTTAGTAACTTCGAACGTTCGTTTCTAGTTTGACTGCCTCGTTGGTCTAGCGCGACTGCTGAGCACGAGGTCCTGGGTTCGAATCCCGGGTCGGGCAGTGTTACTAAGTTTTTCCATTAGGTAATTCTCAGTAGCTGCACGGAGTCTGGATTTGTGCCCGGTAGATGGCAATAGGCTCGCCCCCTATTACATTGGGACCTAAAACATAACTGGCGAAATGTGGGTGTACTAAATGTGCACCTCTGCCTACTCCTTCGGGGATTACAGGCGTGATGTTATGTGTTTCTTTAGAACTTCATTAACATTAGTCTGGAACGATACGACTGAAAAAAATTACCCGAGAAACCCCTGAGTCCACAACTGCTTTCCATTTTCATCTATTTCCACAATAAAGCAAGTTAGCTCTAGTAAAGTAAACCTATTTTCCCGAACCCAGGTAATTGACATTGACGGTGTATTGACATTTGTCATAGAAATGCAAGCGTGTATTGTAAGTGTGACCGTTCCACATTCATTGTCCAGACGACACACAATCGCGTGTTGATCTGTTGAACGCACGAAGCAGAACTAGTGTTGTTAAGTTTAAATGTCAACGACATATCGATGTTTAAGTTTGACATTTGTATCGATTGTGTATCAAAGTGACGGAAAGACGACGAAATGCATATAAATATCTGGGAAGATGGCAAAAGTAAAACGCCGAAAGAAAGTAATACAGTTCTTTTTGAACATCCCTGACATTTTGAGATCCGACAAGTAGCATAGTCTTTAGATAGTTTTTTTTACGTATTTATAATTATTATAAACTTATTTCACTTATGAACCTGGGTGAGGCGAGTAATGGAAGAAATATATCGATAACTTCATTTCCCATCTCTCGCGCACACGGCCTCGTAGTACAACTTCACAATATGTGTGGCGAACCGTTAGTTTGCATAAATATAACAACGATTACATTGTTCTTGTAGGGCGCAGGCGCAATAGTGGAGACTTTCTTTCTACGAAATTAAAGATGTTATGATTAACTTTCTTTGCTTATTCGTAATATTATGTAGCGTAGTTACGTATATGGTAAATAGTTTCTTCTTTGTTTATATGTATGTAGATTATTATGTACTCGTAGTTACGGTAATTGTTAGGTATTCAATTGGTATAGAGAAGAGACTTAAGTATGCACTGTTACATAATCCTCCTTACATATAAACTATGCTCACATGTGTTTTAAGATAACTGCTTGTTAAGTCTATTTACATCTCTATTCTTTGACATGCAAACGACAGTGACAGGCATAATCAATTGTTCACACCGTCAATTTTTATAAGTAAGAGGACCTATCTAGACCAAGTCGGAGATGTTCTGCGAAAAGGGCAAGTGAGGAGTAACCTCAACCGACGAGCGTGTATAAGGACTGTGATGCGTGTGAATCGAAAAAGTATGCCAGGATCGTAGCAAATGGAAATACGTAGTCTCTGCCTACCCCTGAGGGAAGCAGGCGTGACTTTATGTATGTATGTATGTAAGAGGTAATCTTATGTATTGAATCTTCATCTATATTCTCTGGAGGGTTAGGTGACTATTGTATTACCTACAAGTATGTAGTTATCAGCGTAGCACAATAAAGTACTACGTTTTAAAATATCATAACATAAAACTGTAGTAAACTTTTTAGTAGGAAAAAGGGAGAAGCGACTAATATTACCTTTGTTTTATAACATAAGTGTCTGACGTGGGACAAATCATAAACCTGAAATAACTGCTATAATATCTGGAAATAACTCATATGAATCATGAAACAGAATTATAAACTTCTGCGCTTTATAATGCTAAATGACATGTGCCAAACCCACTTCATTAAATATTGTTTTATTGCCTGGCCGGCCCATACAAGGTATTCTAAGTGCGTATTCACACAGCGCCCCGCGATCCGTTTTATTGTATACGTTTTTATTCAGTACTGGCGTCGGAGTTGTTCAAGTGATTTCACATAGACAGTAGGTATTCCGGATCCAGTAAGCACAAACCGATATGTAGTAATATTATTAGTTATCAGTTGCTAAAAACGTTAAGGGAAAACATCGTAAGGAAACCGGCAACCTGAGAACTTTTTCAACGTTGTGTAAAACGATGTCAGAGGTCTACAGGCGGGTTTTACTCTGACACCAGGTATCAACCATACGATACGATTGTAATTTTTTCAAGAACACTGGTCACTCGATAGTATTTTTGACAGTATCTGTACCAAGAAAACTGTCGTAGAATCTCGCGTTTTCTGCATACTATAGATTTTAGTTCATAGCGTTAACTCGCATGAGACTTTGTACTCTTTGTCATAGAAATAACATAGGTTTTCAAAAGTAAATTTTTAAACAAAATAACTCTTTGTAGACACGCAGGATGTATTGCTTTTTGTGTTGTAAACACTAGTAACGTGGTATCTGTTAAAAACGGTCCCGTAAAAACGGACATTTTGTGTGAACACGCTCTAATGTGAAGTATTGTTTCAGGGGGCGGTCTGAACAGCGGCGTGGTGCTCCAGCGATTTCCAGAGATCAATTGGGAGGACACACCCTTCCACGACGGTATAGGATGGGTGCGTACCAAATTAATTAACCCTTCATGCACACAATGGCCGTAGATGGCCGTATTGTCAATTGACATGGTGGTACATGGCGTCCATATAGGCATATACATATGGAATTAGATCTCGAATCTTGCATGATTTCGTCTGTGACTAAGGTTGTATTTGTATTTCTTTGTATTACAATATCCATTGTACAATATTTCAGAACACCAGTTAGATCGACCATTTTCGATTTATGTTGTTGGTTTTCGAAATTTAAAATCGCTGGTGGTAAAAGTATGTCCATCTTATGTTATAAGCTCCCACATCACCGCCCATCGCTTTCGGCACATCTAAAAACGCTAGTTACTGGCTACTTTGTTGTAAAAAGTTACTTTGTAAGAAGTAACAGTCAAGAAACTTAACCGGACAATCCGTGTATTTGCTTATATATTGCTTCTTAATGCCGAATAAACTAAGTAAAGTACAGTAATATTTGTTTACCTACAAGAACGTGTGAGAACAACAAAAATAATAGCAATTAAACCTTCAACATAGCGCTATCATATACTGCAATGTAAAAAGTTTACATCAATTAATCTGAGCTATTGATGTGTGCTCCCCACGTCAATTACACCGCTCTGTTAATATCTATGACTTTTTCTACACTAGTACCGCTTGTCAACGCTGCGCATGAATTATTGAACGCCAGTCTAGCATCCATTTTAGATGGCTGGTATAACTTCGTATAAAGCTGTGGACGTACCAGCTGTTAAAAATATTGTTATAGAAATAGGATGTAGGATCAGTAATTTTTACATATTTGGGTTTAATAAATGGATATGGATATATATATTGGTGTACGACAATTGTGAAATGGTGTTATACATAGGCTTTTATGTATTTTATATGGCAATATTATCAATTCACACTTTTCTTTCTTTTTTTCTTTTTTTTTAAACTACTATTCATCATCATCATTATCATCAACCGGAAGACTTCCACTGCTGAACAAAGGCCATTTGCATCCACCGGTCGCCCGCAACGCTGACTGCTATTACTTCACCCAAAAGACTGGCCTGAAAAATATTTGTACCTATGTGTATCTAATATAAGGGTAACGCTGGCCCAGCTCTTATGTTGCCTACATAATTAACACACAAGAAATCAGATATCACGAAACCTTTATCATCTCTGAATTTTGTTTTTGCCGCTTCTATGGTTTCATTAAAAATGGGTTTAAATTATAACAGACTGTGAAAACGTGAAAGGTCGGCCTTTGTATAATACTAGCATCCGCGGATTTCAAATTTAAACCCTAAAGCCTTCGTCGATAAATAGACTACCTAAAACAATTTTCTTTTTTAAATTGAACTAGTAGTTTCTGAGATTAACACGTTCATTCAAACAAGCAAACTCTTCGACTGTATAATTATAGTAGTAGATACCACAAAATGGAAAACATTGCACCTGTTGAGTTTAATATGTTATCATCACGTGGTGAACCAAGGACGTGTACCGTGGAGACAGACAACTGTAAAACGTCAGGTCTGAAGATTACGCTAATCGCAATACACGTACTTCTTACACAATAACAATGATGACTTTTATACAAAAGTAAACGTGGCAAGTCCATACAAAAGTATGCTTTTATGTGGACTCGCTCATGTGAAGTTGTCGTAAAGGAGTCTGGCTTTGTAAAAGGCCCCATATACAATACACTCCGTCGTCTTACCGATCTCTCGCGACAGATCGATCGGAACGACTGATCGCACGGATGTCGACATCGCAAATGATTTACCATATCGCAGATCGCTACAAGATCATATCATAACATATCCTATAATATAATGATGTTTTGTTTACTCCGAACTAGAGACTTTGTTTAGATTACAGTAACGACCTATTGTCGACGTGTCAGCGGCCATTTTTAACCGACTTCAAAAAGGTTCTATGTTCGATTGCATGTGTTCTTTTTACCGATCGGTCGTCACGATTTCCTTGCGCTCCATCGCCCCGTATATGGGGCCTTTTGATATTACGACTACAAAACCTCATACTTTACTCATGTACTTATGTGTCTTTTAACTGTACGTTTAACTAGGAAATTACTGGTTTACGTCAAGACGCATGACGAAATCACACGCAATAACCGCTGTATCGCTAGCGTATCACCACGATTGCTCAATCAATATGTAATTAAAGAGTTATTGCTCTTTTCTTCTTTAAGAAGGTTTGCCTTTTAAGGCCTACACAATTTAAGGCAGGTTTAGGTGTAGAGTGTTGTAAAAACATACATTCTTCTTTATTATTACGTCTGTAATCACCGAAGCGATAGGCAGAGCCATTGTTTTTTTAAGTAGTCTATTCACACTCATTTTTACAGCTCCTTATATTGAAGTCAATTAATGGGCGGCAAGCAATTCCCTTATCTAAGGGGAGGCCTTTGTTCAACAGTGGACGTCTTCCGGATGATGATGAAGAATTTCTCGAGCCTATATCGGCCTTTTAAGACTTCCTTTCCCGGTGTAGGAAATAGTTTTATTAGTAAAAACAAACACTAAAGTACGATTTTCAACTTGAGTTTAATTCCTAGTACATTAATAAATCTAACTTCAAACTTCCATAGCCACAAATAGGGAAGGCCATTAGAGCCAAATGTAAGTGGAGGAGTAACGATCTACGGAGAAAGGGCACAAAGAAACTGTTGCCAGGCACTCGCGATTGTTACAGCTTTTACAGAGAAAAACCCCTTTTCGCAAATAACACTTTATTGGGTACGGCTCTAGTTGTAGAAGTAGTAAAATACGTAGAAGAGTAACAATGTTATGGACTGAATCGGATTAGAAAATGGTGGGGGATTTTATTGGGAAATTGTGCTATTTTTTCGACAGTCAGTAATCCCTTTTGCAAGTACGACATGTTTTTTATTTACCTCGTTTTGTATTAGTTCTGCCTACTGATATTGACCAGACGTGATGTGCATAATAAAGGCATGCCCTTAGAAGCCAGTGGCCATGGCAATGTTTTAAGAGGTCTGTGGTGAGAGAGAATCCTCTGTACTTTTGAGAGTCAATAAATTTAATGACACCTTATTATTATACGATGAAAATAGCCACGAATAATCGCCCACGGCCTGTCTTACTAAAAAATAACCCAAACCCAACATATTTGTGAGTATGGGTTTTTGTAGGTACATGTAGATAGATAGAGAGATCATGTAACAATTGTTCTTTATTGAACAACAAGAAACAAAGCATAGGTACAGAAAAATCTTAAAACTGATAACAGTGCAAATTGCTATCTTATTGTGGCTAAGTAAGCTTCATCTTGTTTTAAAATTCCGTGCCGCGTCTTTGCGTAACATGTTTCCCGACATAAATCCATATTCTGGAATGATCTTCGCAGAACTTATTCAAATTGTAGTAACGTTACCTATTAATTAAACATAGGCTATCGGAATCGATTACAATGTAAGAACGGCTGCATGCTTATGTAATATAGTTCTGGGAACAGTCTCCCAACAGTAACTTGTCTAACAAATATCTTGGAATGAATAAAGTTTCATAGTCTTCGGAATGGAGGATCCCTTTCAACTTAGATTGATCTTTGAACCCAAATTGAACGAGAATCTTAGATGGTATTCATTCGTTATATTCACTATTGTATAGCCTGATCAAACTTCCACAAGGCCTAATACTGATTTGCATGGATTTGAATTATATTATAGAATCTCTCTGAAACGAACGTGAGTTTTGCAATTTGTGAACCTTTTCTGTAGATTACAACAGGGATTTTTGTCATTGTCTGCCTTTTAGTCTATTACGTTTAAATTAGCTTTCTTTTTCCAATAGTCTAATTACATTTTTCTTAAACTGTGAAAAAAACGCCACAATTAACGACGACTTGCCATTTGCATCCACCAGTTGCCCGCAACTCTGACGATATCAGTCCACCTGGTTAGAGGCCAGCCAACGCTTCGTCTGGTATACTCAGTTACCCAGAATATTAACTTAATCTTGGCAATCATGTACCTATTACTATACTGGTATTTTAATCGTTTAGTATTTTCATCTGCAAACAGGAATACAGCTCCCTATCTGTAAAGTAAACGGGAACGCCTCTGCCTGCCCCTTAGGGGATTACAGGCGCAGTTATAATACGTATCACTACATTATTCAGCGCAAATACCAGTGTGCGTTGGTTACATTTCAAGGCTGGGGCTTATCTAGTGTTCGTAAAACCGTTGCTGTAACGGACAATTTAACGTTGACAATAGATCGTGCGATTGCGCATAGCTTCTTCGTTCTGTTGTGACGTGCTTAATTGATGGCATTGCCTGCACTTAAGTCCCGTTCATCTGTGGTTTTCTTTTCAGTTGTGGTATTTTGTTTCTTCATACCTGTGTGATTGATTATAACAAAAACCTACTTACCTACTGCTTTACTTCTGAATTCTTCGAGGGAAAGGCATAGGTTTATGGTGAACCCTAAGTTTGATAGTAATAAAGGAATTTGCCATTGCCATATTAACTGGCTGGAATCTAGACTGCTGTTATGAATTAATGTAGATATATAATACTTTAGTTAACCCAGCCCGTGATCCGAACCCAGGACTTCTCTCAGCAGTCGCGTTTGTCAGTTACACTAACGAGGCTCCTTCTATTATCTCTAGATATTAAGAAAACTACTCTGTGGTGTACCTTGGGAGAGGCCTATGTCCAGCAGTGGACTGCAGCGGGCTGATGATGATGATATTTAAATATTCCTTGATATACTTGTATATAGAGAGTAGGGAGGTCTTTGCCCTACATTGAAACGTTATAGGCTCATAATAATAATTCTTCTAAACCTCATGTACCACATATTTACTATTTGCTTTGTAACAGTTCTGCCAGCCGCAAGGATGGTCGCTGTCAACGGAGCGGATCGAGCCTCGGTTCTACGTGTCCGTGCTGACGGACGTGGACGCCAACCGACACTACTGCGCATGCCTGTGCTTCAACGAGACTGTCGCCATCACGCCCACCAAGCCCGCAGACGAGGTAAGCTCTTGGAAAATATTAGAAGATTATAAATACATAGACTCTGTATGGTCTTAGGTTCTGGCTGAAGGCTCTGGCAGTCTCGTCTTTGTTCGGTTACGCCCAATAATGTCCCCTCGGGGACGCCGGCACACACCTACCCTGACAAAAAAAAGGTCTTAGCTTGCATCTAGGCTACTAGAGCACTTAAAACGTCTGGTCTACTTATACTTACTACTATACTATCTAATATGACGTGAAAAAGGCCTGAGTAAATGGTAGACCTGATCATGTTACTACGCTTCTCCGTGAAGTAACTGAAGTTAGTCTATCTATATTTTTTAAAGAGATTTTTTTATTAGAAAATTCTTAGTACCTAGTCCTCAGGATTAAGGACTTCCTTTCTATCTCAAATGGCATTGACACAATCTGGGCCCACAGTAATCGCGGTATCTACTGACCAAGTGACATTGGTTCCCGCCAACGCTTCACGTTTCCGTTTAGATACCGATTCAGGACTTGTTAGTAAGAGGAATATCCAATATGTTTCATACATCATTCACGTGCACTGTGAAGTGAATAAATTCGGGAAAATCACCATTTATAGGTAAAAACAAATTAAGGAAGGCAGTCAAAATTATCAGCAGGCAGTACCCTATTCAAAGACTTGCTTATATTGCAAAAGTTCTATGGTCCTTTGATTAAAATTTCGTAATAGCAGCCAATAATCATAATAGCTCGACTGGATTACATTAAAATAATATTTTTTGCTTATTTTACTTCGTAAAGAATTAAGCGACGAAATATCAGAGTATTCTACACATAATGTCCGTTTGTAACGTACGTAGCCACCAGTGCATTCAGCTTAGCATTGCTTTCTTTGAATGTGGTCTCTGTTTATTTTTATGGTGCGTTTCCTGCGTTTGTTATGTTCTGTTTGAAGCCATAATTTATACAGTGACAGTTTTAGTAGTTCTGTGGTTTGCTTGATTACCGCTTAATGTGGTTTATGTAGTGCAGACTGTGCATGCATGGGATTCGTGTGGTTCATTGGCTTCATTTATGTCGGAGAATGACTTATTAAAAAGTAGTTAAGTTACAAGGGATTTTCAGGCGGTAAATTATTACTGTTTTTCCTGCTGTACTCTCTTATTTTTTCCTAGAAGACGTCTTTAACCTAGAAGTGGAAATAAAATTTTATTTGCTTCAAAATAAAATCTCAGCAAGCAATTTCATTACATTAACCTGCAGTTGTTTTAGACTGATGAAAAAATCTTGCATCTGCAATAAGAAACTGAAAACATGGTTTGAAGCTCGGGTCATGCTAAACAGCTTGTCGGATTTGTGCGGATTAGGTATATACTAAAAGTGAGAACATATATTTATACACACATGAAAAAAAAAGAAATATAATACACGTGTGCTAAAAGCACAAATGTATTACCTTTTTGGAGCAGAGAATTGGTATTCATCGGGAAAATCTATCATATTTTGTAGTGAAGTAAATTCTCAGAGGCGTTGAATAAAACTCTGGTGTCAACAGTATTAGATTACGTCTGACGCGTTGCGGTTAACCAAGCACTGCCTTTAAGGCCATGTTCCTGTTTTATACCTGGCTAGGTTTGTTAGGTAATAGGAAATATGATAGATTGTAGAATATATGTAATTAGTACATATATTACTACTTATAGCATTTTAGTAGAAACGTCTTTACGCGTGTATCAGCCATGTCCACTAGCGATGGCTTCAATTTATTCGCCCATCTGGTCGCCGGACGGCTAAAACTTTTCCAGTCCTTGGACGATACTGAGAAGCTTATGTGTCTAA
Organism: Abrostola triplasia; assembly: GCA_946251915.1. Taxonomy (NCBI): domain Eukaryota; kingdom Metazoa; phylum Arthropoda; class Insecta; order Lepidoptera; family Noctuidae; genus Abrostola; species Abrostola triplasia. The sequence continues at coordinate 8,728,436 of OX276440.1, read as the reverse complement.
GTGTGGACTGGACAAACGTCGGTATAGAAAAACGTCCTTTCATATATTCATTTACCCAAAACTATGACACACACAGGATGTTGTTTCTTAATATAATATAGTTAAGCATAAACCATATCTACATAGCCGTTAATGTTAGGTTTATTGAGCAGAGATTTATGTTCTAAACCGAGGTGCTTATTGCGATTGCAATAAACTTGTGTTAGGTTGAATAGGAATGTTTGCAGGTAAATTGGCAGGTGTATTAAGATTGTTCCAATTCTGTACCGTGGGTTGGGTCCGGTCTGTGTATTGCTCACTGATATCTAGGTACGTACCGGTTTGTGTTACTCACAGTTTGAGGGTTTTTGGTTGTATTTATTTAATACAGCTGTGTTTTTGATGGCAATTTTCAAAAGAAAGTTGAATGGGAAATGATGGTATCAGACGCAGTTCGGATTTGGCAGAAGATAATTTCGATCGGTCGTACAATTAAGAGTTATTGCAGTAATACATTGCTTCTACATAACCCATGATCCTAACCCTTCTTCCGTCTGATGATGATGACGAACCCGTGATCAAGCGTGGATTTGCTGTAGCTACATGCATATATGCCTTGCGTGTTGGTATGCGACTGTTGGTGGCTAAGTTTCTTGAATTTTTTTTATCATGCTATGCAAAAGATGAACCATTTTTTGTTTTAGGCACATTTTCTAAAAGAGACTTTTTATCCTGTGTCGGTACAGAGTTATCATTTACTGACATCTTGTCCGAATTGACGCCATAAGTTGAATAAAATACCTGTACTGAATGCCCAACCATGCTCAGAAACTCGTCAACAGCGTCAATTAGGTAAGAATTCTTCAAAAAATCATCGTCGTACAACTCAAGCCAATAATCTTGCCCATGATAACGACCCTAATTGCTTCTCTGACATACGTATTGCATTGTCGACCTTGTTGCTCTATTCGTAAGGTCTGAAATGGGTGCTGTGGTCACTAATGATGGCGTTGTGGATCCCATTCTCGTCACGCCAGGCAATCTGTTGGCGAATGGGTTTGGTGGTGAGTAATCTTTTATGTCTAGAGCCTGTCTTTTGCGCACGATGTTTCCTGAATACTGTTGAACCTTAATTAAGGTTTTCTCTAATGACGGTTTGTGTAGAATTGAATGGGGGATTTCATTTTATTTGTCCTTTCTAAATTCCTTTTTCTACTCACCTTCGATTGAGACCTATGAAATAATCAGTATGTTTGAAGTGTCGTGAAGCTCGGTATACACTATTTAGGGGGGATGTAGCTACGCTATCCCTTCAAATACATGCCTGCGTAAAATTATAACTACCTAAAGAAAATAACAATCAATTTGGTTGACTTCATAATATTTGGCTGTGTTCGTTGATTTGAACAGAGAACTACATATATGCTTCCTAGTTTCTACGATTAGTTAGCTATCGTATGCAATAATTTCTTAATTAATATAATGTGTCTTGAAGTTTGAGTCTTCTAAAGCAACGTCCTTTACACGGGCAATAACTGTAAAGAAAGATAACATAATTATGAAACTTAACTGTTGGAATGTAAGAGTGTTATGAGAGGAATGTATGAATGTATCATTTAGCTGTTAAATCGGTTCTACCGTTGACCGTTGTATACTTTAAAAATACATTGTGATTGGCACGTAATACTATGGTATGTAGATCAGTATTTCTTATACCTTTTACACTAAAGTTTGACGACCTGATTAGCGCAGTGGCTAAGCGATTGGACTGCTGCGCTAAGGGTTGCGGGTTCGATTCCCGCACGGGCCAAAAACTTTGTGCGAACCACAGATGTTTGTCCCGAGTCTGGGTGTTTGTGTATGTGAATATTTCATGTTTGTGAAACGCACCTACGATACAGGAGAAATTCCTAGTGTGGGGCGACGTTTTATAAAAAAAAAAAAGTCTACGCCTTATATTTTCGGTCTAGACTCAATGTCTTATATACCCAAATGTTATCACTAAAGGTTATGGAAATATCAGTTCAGTTCTCTGTTTTAAGGAATTCATACACCCTCATTTCGTTGCTTATTAGTTGTCCCATGTATAGATAGCAAGCCAACTGCCATTTGGTTTTTCAGAAGAAGAAAAAATATACATAATTTGCGCTGTTGTATTACCACCATTTCCTTAGAATCCTTTGTCATCAACTCTCGCGTCATTTCGTTTCGTGCGTTCGCTCATGAAAGTTTATTATTATGTTTATTAAAACGACTGACTGCTAACATTGCTTAAGTGGCAATTTGTTTTATAAGTCACAACAAGATTTAATGTATTGTGGTTTATTAAAGCTTTACCTTTCAGTGCAAGATGACCTAATTTGCGCAGTTGTTAAGTGATTGGACTGCTGCGCAAAGTTGAAAATAATAACAGAATTTATTTAGATATTTGTTACTTAAAAGTGGACATCTTCTATACTAATATTATGCTTATGTACCTAATGTTTGTCCCCCTTATTAAAAAAATAATCACAATTTAAAACTATGGACTAAATTATACTCGTCACTGTCGTTTGCATTGCAAAAATAGAGATATCAATGGACCTAATACGGGGTTTAGTTAATGCCGGTATAATCTTTGTTTATGAATTAGAGGGTGTATGTTTAGATGTATGTAATCTTGGAAATTATCCATCCGATTTTAGGAATTCCTCCTACTGGTAAAACATTATAATTTTGCACGCGGATGCAGTCGGGTCGGATGCTGGTATACCTCTATAATCTATACAATACTAGGTGGTCCGTGGTATATAGTAAAATATTTCTAGATAGCCTAAACTTTAAATCAGAGTTTTAGCTTTTCAAACAGGCATCACCGCAATCTTACTAAACAGTATAAACGAACGCGTTAGAACCATTAGATATTCAGGATCGTTCAAATGCGTTATTTATGGGCCTAAACAATCGCATGCCCGTCTCATTATCATAATTTATTAACCCTAAGACCGGTAGCGTCTAGCGAGGTCATTCGTCTATTTCATTCCGTATCGGGAATTCGTTTTACTGCATCGTTCCCTGCTCATGCCGCCCCCGATCATAAAAATGACCTATAAATACGATGCTGCGGAAACCATTCACTCATCCTCCCTGAGGTTTATTAATAACGGTTTGAAAATTATAGGGTTAACGTGTAGGTTTTATTTTTATATGTTTATGTAGTTATTTTGTTGTACCTACCTTTGTTTAACAGTGGACGTCGTCCGACTGATGATGATGATGTAGTTATTTTTCATATTATACGTACTTATTGTATTGCATAAATGTCCAATCCTAAGACCATAAAGTCCATTGGTCTTTTCATTGAAAATTCATTTATGTACGGTAGTTATTTTCAGTATAGTTCTGTAAAAAATAAGGAAGAATGTACTGTTAGTGTTAGGTAACATATAATCTTCTAGATATGCAAAGAATTTACTAAATGCTTGAACCTTTAATGCTTTACACAATAATAATTTAAACCGCGTAGTATTAACTTCGAAAGCTAAGGAATTGCATGCCCGGTAGATAAGAAATTATAATACTACCTGTGATAATACAAAGGTTTCTGCTTTTTTGTACTGCGTAGAAATCAGCAAAATAAAGTACCCTAGCCTACGTTATCGTTGGAGCAGACCTTTTGTAACTCCTCACATTGTGGGACGACAGTACACTTGAGCCGTAGTTTCTTATTATCAGTCACGCATGCATGCTTGCACGGGGGACGTCGAACAATTTTTTTCTACCTTCCACCTCGAAAGGGCGGAAGGGAATAATCAAGTTGGACAGGTGCGTGCGTTATTTGTTAGGGGAGAAACTATTAATGAGTGGAGTGCCTTTGGATCGGTGTTTGTTGAAACTTTAGTTGGAGTGCGTGCACTTGAACGTGTTCTGTCAAAGTTTGCTGGAGTTGCGCTGAGGTTAGAAGTTGTCTGTGCTGTGGAAGCTGTTTGCTAGATGTTTTCCTTAGGTTAATATTGTTATATTGTTATGTGATCTGTAATACAGGTTAACACCTATAATAGACACCAGCTCCACACAAACACTTGACTGTGACTTCTTTTTTCCGAGTTTGTGTTTTTCTTTTTTTATGTTTATATTGTACCGGTCTAGTTTTTGTGAGGAGAAATAAAGATATATATTATTATTATAGGTATATGACTGAATTGAAATGAGGACTGCCTTTCAACAAACTGCAGTGTAGGCTTAATGTATGGCAATGGGTTTACCAATAGGGTTTATGATGAGCGGAGAAATGTGAGTGTGGAGCCTTGTGCTCCCCTTCTGGCATTATAGATGAGATTTAGTAGCGCAATCATTTTAATATGATAACCTGTGTGTTGTAAAATCATTTGTTGTCTTACTTATTCGAGAAAAATACAAAAAACTAAAGATAACCTTTTTTAAATCAACTGTTCAACCGGTGAAGGAATACATCGCGAGGAAACCGGCACACCTGAAAGATTTATCAACGATGTGTAAAGCCATGTCAAAGTCCTGCAGGCGGCTTAAACTCTGATACCAGGTTATTCATCAACCATACAATAGAATGAAGAATCAACTTGCTCTAATTAAGTTTTGTTAATCAATTTCTTTATCGAACAGGATGTTTTGCTTCCGCGATTACAGTTCTAATCTAGTTAGAAGTTATAGAAGTTATTCGGCCAGAGCTGAGCAGAACAAATATAAACATACTAGCTGTTAAAGTAGTCCGTAAATGTAAGATCGACGAGTGAGATTATGTATTCCCTAGTCGTAAAGTTTATGGGGCTTGTTATTGCAGCTAGTGTAAATGTGTAACAACGGGAAAATGTTTGTAGTTTATGAGAAAAGTAAAGTAAAGTCTACTAAAACTAAAAGTAAGTCGATATGCCATAAAGCGGATATGTAGACTTAAAGCTAAGTATGTAGGTACTTAGAATATTTGTTATAGTTATTGTTTTATACCTTTTTGGTTGGTCTCCCGAATCGTGTTATAATAATTACCTAGGATGGACCCGCCGCAGTGCGGTTCGAAACCTGTCAAGGGTTGCGGTGTAGCGTACGCAGATCCTGCATCCTTTGACCTAGGGTAGCTAGGAGGACACTCTGGGGCTTAAGCTGTGGTCAGAAGATTGCTACTCTATGAACCGTACGACCTACACATGTATAAAGTTCCTTTATCTTTACCCAAATCTCTCACTACAACTTTCAAACCATTCGTGACGTGATGGTATATGATATTATTGTATTTTGATAGATTAAAAAAGTTAATTAGTAGATAAAAGTGCCATAATATTAACGTAGGGACTTATTATTGGAGTTATACGTGACGTAGTTGAAGTCACGTAGAAGTAAAGTATAGTACAGACTAGTATTTATTATGTTTGCTCAGAACCACGGAGCCACCCTGAAACGTGGGGCAATAACAGTTATGAATGGCCGTGCGCTGAATGTGGATCTTCTAATATTAGGGGGGACAGTGGAGTAGTATAAAGTTAGCAGAAGTAAGATAAAACTAAACCAGACGTGTGTTACTTACACGCAGCTTAGTCAGATAAGATAAAACAATAATTTATTTAAATTAGACTAATATTATTCATTATTATTTATTGATTTGTAGGCTCAAACAGAAATAGATAAAAACACTTTAAAATTAAACATAACATAAAACATAACATCACGCCTGTATACCCCAAAGAGGTAGGCTGAGGTGCACATATAGTACACCCACATTTCGCCAGTTATGTTTTAAGGTCCCAATGTAATAGGGGGCGAGCCTATTGCCATCACTTAAAATGTTATACTACAAAGTAACTTGAAACTGGATTCGTTGCGTCCACAAATGGTACACTCAGCATTAACGCTGCAATACTATATAGTATATAGCATTACAGCGCTGGTTTTCATTGGGGGACCCAAATGACGTGCGGTCTCAGGACGGTAAGTTAGAAAAAACAACATTAAATATTTTTGAACGCTCAAAACTGCCCAAAACGCTCGTCACCGCTTCCTAGTGCTTTTACTGGATAGAAGAAACGGCGCAACAAACTACCCAGCAGCATAACCTGTTATAGTAGAACGTAGTATACCTAAGTTTGATCATACTGGACTCGGAAATGTTGGATATTTTGTTGGAAAAATGTCCTATGAACAGTTATCCCTACTAATATTATAAACCCAAAAGTTTGTAAGTATGGATGGATGTTTGTTAGTCTTTCACGTAAAATCTACTGAATGGATTTAAATGAAATTTCATATGGAGGTAGCCGACACCCTGGATAACATATAGGCTTCTTTTTACCCCGAAAAAATGCAGCGGATAATATCGCGGGGCGCAGCTAGTAATAACATATTATCAACATGCGCAATCATAACCTATTCTAAAATTGCGAGAATTTCCCAGCTAATCATGTTCCAATGGAATGTCAGTAACTACCTCGTTGGTCTAGTGGCTGTTAAGTGCATCTGTTGAGCATGAGGCTTCGAATCCCCGTTCGGGCAAAGTGTTACTGGGTTTTGCAATTTGGTAATTCTCAGTAGCAGCACGGAGTCTGGATTTGTGCCTGATTGGTGGCAATAGGCTCGCCCCCTATTATGTTAACCTATAACATAACTGGTGAAATGTGGGTGTACATCTACCTTCGGGGAATACAGGCGTTATCTATATATATAAAATTTTCGTGTCACAGTTTTCGTTCCCATACTCCTCCGAAACGGCTAGACCGATTCTCATGAAATTTTGTGAGCGTATTGAGTAGGTCTGAGAATCGGCCAACATTTATTTTTCATACCACGAAATTCACGCGGACGAAGTCGCGGGCAACAGCTAGTATTATATAATTATATTATGTACATTGTACAGTTATATATTAGGTATACACACTAGAAACTGTATTTTGAACGTTTTCCTCCCTCTGGACACTAACGGTGTACGTTTGTTTGTTTAACCTAAAGGAATCTATTATTTATGTTGTTTATGTTTTCCTTAATTGTGTTGGCAGAGTTCCAAGCTCGTGTTAACTTAAACGTTTGAGTGATGGTGGGTAAAATGTATGATATACTAATTTAGGTACTCATTTAAAGAATTTTATCATGTTAAAGTTGAATTTATGATAATTATGACAATAATGCGGCATAATGCAGTGTTTCTGCCCGCAAGGAATTTCACTATGACTTTCCCATGAAAAAATCGCTTTAGTCCCTTCCTACGACACAAGCAATTTCAATATTAATTACCATACGCTTGGAGCTCAATTTTAAACGGTTAGACAGTCTAAATAAAGCATATAATAGTAACCAGCCAGTGTTACTATGGCGTTTTATAATTTATACGAAAAATGACGTCAATAATAACTGAATGAACTAGAATAACTAGTCCACATCACTAATATATAAGGATCTGTGTGACATCATACAGTCTAACAAATACAGTGCTAAAGTCCAGAAAATCCAGTCTTTGTAGAGTATCTTCTTTATCTTCTGACTCTAAGTCATTGACCCTTAAGACGGGTAACTAAAGACACAACAACTCCATTGGGTTTTAAAGCTTGCAGAAGAGTGTATGGATAAGGCGAACTGGTTTTGTTTTAAAATATGTAGTAACATGCTTCAAGGTATTTTTGGTTAGGCAAAATGGGCAAAAACGGGCTAGAATTGCGGGCAACCGGTGGATGGAATTGGCAAGCTGTCGTTCTTTGTGGCGTTCTAAGGGGGAGGCCTTTGTTCAGCAGTGGACGTCTTCCGACTGATGATGATGAAAAATGGGCGAAGAGGAAATCTAATTGGCCTCTGAGCATATCAAGTCGATAAGATGTTACATTTGTATTTGTGTAGTATTGCTTTTAAATATTAATAAAGTAATAATGCCATCCTATAACCGTCCCACTACAGGGCAAAGGCCTCTTCTCTTATAGAGAAGGATTGAGCATTAATCACCACGTAAGCTCACTGCGAGTTGGCGATTTCAGATAATTGAATCCAGGTTTCCATACAATGCTTTCTGTTCGTCACCGTATTGCTGTTGTAGTGGCAAAAACTTACTGAATTATTTTGTATATACCTACTAGGTCAGTAGGAAAAGATTAACGCTTTTTTCCGGGATATAAAGTACTTATGCTCGTCATTATCGTTGTAGCTACCGTAGCTATTTCATAACGATAGGTTTAGTGGTTTTATAGTGAAGAAGTTACAAACAGACAGACATACCTACTTTCGCATTTATGTATAACAGGATTTGCCGAGGAGAAAATCTAATGGTACGCTAATTAGATGCGAAACTGAATTATTTAGTATCAATTAATTCAGCAAAACTTGTCGATCAGCTAGTAAACTTTATTGATCATTAGAAAAGCGTGGGGTGGATGCACTCACTGTGAGTCTGCATAATATTATTTTTATAAAACAACGTTGGAATTTCTCCTGTATCTTGGGTCCGTATACAAACATGAAATATCATATTCAAACACCCAGACTCGGTACAAACATCTGCGGTCAGCCAAATTTCTGTCCCGTGCGGGAAGCGAACCCGCTATCTTTAGCGCAGCAGTCCAATCGCGTAGCCACTGCGCCAACCCGGTCGTCATGATTGCATTAGCGGATTGGCGCAGACTCAATAGTTTGACTTCAAACGCATACAATCTATGCATTTAACAGCAAAAATACTATTGCCATTAATCGGTCAGAATTTTATAATAGTAGTGTAGGTATTAGAATAACAGATAGCACATATGGTATCCGCTACCTAGTTTAATTAAGTCGCTTTGCATATATCTAGGCCAAAAATAAAGATTTCTTCTTTTAGTAAGATTCTATCGTTTAATATTAGGACTAGGTCTTCTGCGCCCTTCATATGTAGTGACCTCAGTCTGCACGCAAGGGCCGGAGATACGCGTCGCTCCCCACCGAATCAGACGTCAATTTACATAATCATTCTAATATATAAAAGTCCAATATAACGTAGTATGTACTGTTAACAACAAAAGTAGCTGAACGCAAATTTCTAACAGGCTTTGAATATAGGAGGTTCTGTATTAGTACCTGTATGAATATATTATGTATAATATTAATATAATCGGACTGGATGCGGAAGGCGGAGGACCTTGTGTTGAGGTGCAGGTTGGGAGTTGCCATGTCCAGCAGTGGACTATTATGATGATTAAGAATCTTTGTTTGGATTATTGATATCTATTATAATAATTGAAGATTAATTAGTAACATCTTTTAAATATTCTCAGATCATCATTTGGACTCTTTATTTCACATTCAGTTTCTTAACTTGTTGTGTTTTTTTTTTGCTGACCGTACTATGGATCGAATTGAGAATTACATGTCATGACGTCATATAACATTAGTTGAAGAGTTGTTTCGTTATGTTTTTGTTATTAAGTCAGTTTTTGAGAAGCGTTATGAATGGTGTCTGATAAACATCTTAATGATTGATGGTTAATTGTTGTGCTGATGTTATTAATATTTATACAGTTTTTTGGTTTGTCTTACCGGGCATCTTCTGATGGTTAGCGTTTTTGACTACTACTACTGTTTTACGGTATTTTAATCTTTCTTTGAGTCTTGTCATGTTTTGGAACTAAATAATTGAAGCCGATCCGAATCTTAGTATTAAATTCACGGGAATAGGTCTTCTACTTGATATAATATTATCTGTAATATTATGGTGTGAGATTATAGGTAGGAACTCAATATACTTTACTGCTAATATAGTTGTAATCTAAAATATGCCAATTAAATTGCAGTATCATTTTTTTTTAACAGCCTGTGTTGTCCCACTGCAGGGCAAAGGCCCTTCCATTCTTCCACTTTATTCGGTCGTGTGCTTAAGTGAACCAGTCTCTCTTGTATGCAAGCAGCTCGTCATGCCACCGTCGTCTGGGTCAGCCGCGATGACGCCGTATATTTTGTGGGACCCAGTCGGTGCAAATTTTATCCCATACGATATTGGATAGTATCATATAAAAAAAATCTGCTATTGGTTTCCTTCGATCTTCCTCGGTAGATGAGTAAGAGTTTGCGGCTCTTTCCTGCCAATTATAAAACGAGTTATAATACAAATACAACCTTTATTATCTGCGTCATAAGAACGTTTTTAACAAGCAGCTTTTCTGTCGTCCCCATCCGGTGTTCGCACAATCCACATGTGTATTATTGAGCATGTGCTTAGATGGTGGGCAGACAGCAGACACCGACCACGCGTCACACGTGTCATCTGTAGACGGTACACAATGCAGTTTTAGTGCAACAAGGACGAGCAAGGAGGCAGAATGCGGTTTTCAAAGCTTGCGAAGACATTATGCGATATTTCTATTTAATTTTAGTATTTGTGTATACAGTGTATACAGTTATAGATACGTACTAGAAGTTTTTCTATCAGTCTACAACTGTCTCATTCATGACAAAGACATTTTCTCACACACAGATAACCAACAACGCTGTATCCTTACTTACTGCAAGTACTAGATTGAGAATATTAGGATAATTTAATGAATAAGCATAATCCAGAGCAATTTATGATTTATTTATTTCCTTCACTATTAACACTGATAAAATACATGTGCAATAGAAAAAGTCATATTGCCATTTTGCTGCTTTTCATCAACCTTCTGTTCAAAAACTTGTGTCAACGTATATATTTATAAATGGGATGATTTTGTTACATTTGAATTTTAGCCAAAGATTTTTATGTAATTTGACGACCTGATTGGCGCAGTGGCTAAGCAATTGGACTGCTGCGCTAAAGGCAGCGGGCTCGATTCCCGTACGGGATAAAAAATTGTGTACACCGCAGATGATTGTCCCGAGTCTGGGTGTTTATTTATGTACTTATGTGATATTTCTTGTTTGTGAAACATGATACAGGAGAAATTCCTAGTATGCGTTAAAAAAAACTAATAGGAAGGCACTTACGTCATTTTTGATTGGTCTTTGCAACAAGTGTACGTTTAGCAGATGGGGTCGACGGCCTTGCGCCTAAGACGGAATTGTTCGACAAATGTGCGGAGCGTGTGACTGTACTGCGGTGGATGCGGCATGTTTCAATGTAGGTCGAGTACCTATTGTACGGTCGGCAACACAATGTCGCATCACTTCTTCTACTCTTTGGACGTTATTATATGTGACATGAAGGATTTGAACATGGATTGGTGTCAAGTCGTACAATTTCTTGTCCCGTGTGGAACCCGCTACCCTCAACGCAGCAGCTTTAATTGCTGCGCCAATATATCCCAGCCTTAAAGCAGGACAGTTTATATTGTGGAAGCGAGACTACGTGCAGACCGTGCAGTGTAATACGGCGTGTCGCTTCCACAACGTAAACTCTCTTGCTTTCAGAGTTCATGGTAAGGCTGGTCGTCAATGTCAGTTGAAATGCCTCATCCATTCTCTAGTAACTTTTCATGGCTCTGATTTAATCCTTAGACGTAATTGAACTTATCTCAGTGGGGCCCTCTATAAGCCACGGGTGTAAACGACTCATGTTGAATAGGAATTGTAATGTGAGATGTTTACTGCTTTTTGTTGAACCAAATTACTTACACACGTTTCTTTACATGAGTAAAGATTTACCCTCTCACTTATAAACGATGCTAACATGTTTCAAGATACCTACTTACTTAACGTGTACCTACAAACATTATACAGTCTATGAGTTTATTATGATTTACATGTTTGTGCGCATGCACCCACAATACAAACGAAATTCCTAGTGTGGGGCGTTTTATTAAAAAAAATAAAGATCAAACATAGTCAAACTCACATCTAAAAAGTTTACAGTAGTACGGGTAGATACAATTTTAGCTAAACTGTAGTTCAGACTAAAGTAATGTATTAAACAAAACACTTTTACGGCTTTTAATGTACCATAAATCGAGGGTAGATACACTGGCGTGCACACAAGGAACCTCTTTGATTGAACGCAGGTGCGCATATTTGCCTGAATGATCGATGGCTGTTTGAAAAGCAACGTGGAAGCTTTAATCGAATTTATTAGCTACTTTTAAATTGTAGTTACTAAAAAATCTAGTGATGCTATTTTTGGGTTGCAGTGTACTAGGATAAGTTGAGGTTTTGTGTTTTAATGGAATTGTAATGTTAGGGTTTGGTTGAAATTTGTGATTATATTGGTAGTAGGTCAGTGACCGGCTGGAGGTCGGTAAGTCTCGTTTAAAATTCAGGTTAAGGAGTTATAACTTCAAAAGAGTTAGCTGTAGAATACAAATAGAGAAAAAGGGTATATAGATATAATATGAATATATGTCTATGTGGGTATGTCGATGTCTGATTGAAGGCCGTGTGTGAGGTCTCGGCGTAAGTTCGATAAAGTCGACAGATTCACAACTCCTTTAAGTTAGATGCGGGAGACAAACCGAAAACAAATTATATAGGCACATAGTACCCAAATAAAAGCATATAGGTACTATAAAACATAATACCTATTATGCTTTTTTTTTTGGTCAGTCTGGTAGTCGTATTAGTGGTTCACAGTAGTACATACAGAAGGCGCTTGCGCTTGTTAGATATGCTAGCACAGGGTCTTGTGACGAAAAGTGTCACAAGCGTAAATGAGTCTGGTTATTGGTATATACATTTTGCTAAAAACTCACATCAAAGTGTACGGACTAAACCCTTTCCCAGTCGATGAGCTCTATATGGCACATGTCGATTGTCGGCTACGTGGACAGTCTTAAAACATAACATAACATCACGCCTGTATTTATCGAAGGGGTAAGCAGAGGTGCACTTATAGCACACCCACACTTCGCCAGTTATGTTTTTAGGTCCCAATGTAATAGCGGGCGAGCCTATTGCCATCAACCGGGCACAAATCCAGACTCCGTGCTGCTACTGAGAAGTATCTAATGAAAAAACCCAGTATTACTTTGCCCGACACGGTATTCGAACCCAGGGCCTTGTGCTCAGCAGTCGCGCTTAGCAACCACTAGACCAACGAGGCAGTGTTAAAAACCCATCACCCATCAGTCAGAAACATCCAACATAATACACTCGTGAACAAAACACTGTCGTTACCCCTATTAAATGAAATGCTTGCTAGTAATTTGTATGTCAAGCATAGTGGCGGTAAAATATTTGGGACGCCAAGCGCCCCCGTTGTGTCTAGACCAGACATAAAAATGTGCGCTGCCCTACAAACGGGTCTTTACTCTGTTATTGAGCTGAGAGAATGTCTTATATACCGTCGTCAGAGATAATTAAAGTATTTTAAATAGTTCAGCTATTTAAAATACGAAAATCTATGAAATTATTACACTACAGTTTAATCGATCTACATTGAAACTAACAATATGATTATACTAGTTGCGCCCCGCGGTGTTACCCGCTACATTTTTTCGGGATAAAAAGTAGCCTATGTAAGCACCTATCCAAGGTGTCCATATGAAATTTCATTAAAATCCATTCAGTAGTTTTTACGTGAAAGAGTAACAAACATCCATCCATACATAAAAACTTTCGCGTTTATAATATTAGTAGGGATATATCATTTGTATACAAATTTAAATAGATAGGATAAAAATCATTTATTTAAAACAGACTTCATTTTAAGTACTTTTTGTACGTCAAACAACATCAAGACAGCCCCCAAAACGCCCGCCGTCACCGCTTCCTAGTGCTATAGCTGGGTAGAAGAAACGGAGCAACAAACTTTAGCTGCACAATCGGTCCGTCAAAAAATAAAAAAATATATGCATCAAAGTATGTCTCATCATCGCTGACGACTATTTTTTTTTTTTTTTTTCATGTCGCCGCACACTAGGAATTTGTCCTGTATCGTGGGTGCGTTTCACAAACATGAAATATCACAAACACAAACACCCAGACTCGGGACAAACATCTGTGGTTCGCACAAAGTTTTGCCCCGTGCGGGAATCGAACTCGCAACCCTTAGCGCAGCAGTCCAATCGCTTAGCCACTGCGCTAATCAGGTCGTCACAGGTAGTGAGGCTGGTCATCTTAAATAAAATTGTATGTTCGATTCATTTTAGTTTGAGGGTAGGATAAGAAAGTAACAGCGTTCTTGAACTCACCTTTTAATTACCGTCTTGGCTAATGAATCAACCTATTTAAATATTTACAAATACCCGCATCCCAATACTATTATTACCGACCAGAAAAGTTTGTTTACATGTGAACCCGTTTAAGCAAACTAAGCTTTGATCGCAGGAAGCTACAACGGCCGGCGCTAGCTCGCTTACATGTTATCCATATATGTATATTTAAAACTCTAAGCACTTAGTAATAGAGTCGATAATACTGTGTCTGTTGGCTGGGTTACTGCGTCAATCGATTTTAAATCGTATGGTGATAGATTTATAGTTTGGAATTGTTTGGATATTGGCAGAAACATAGTCCAATGGATTTCAAACTGTATGATGAGCTCAATAAAGCTTAAGTTTGTGTGTTCGCGTAAAGTGTATGAAATTTTCGGCGTTTACGCGTGTATGAGCGAAGGAACACGATACGAGATTGGTTTTGTGATTAAAATGAGTTTGAACGTCTCGATATCTCGTTGCGATTGTGATTTACTTAGCTTTGATGGTTTGGAAGTAATGTTTGTGTTGAGGATTGGTGCTTGTTTCCGTTTTTCTAGAAAATTTATTTATTTATTTAATACTTAAGTACAGTTGTGTACGAGGCATTTGTGTTTGTTTAGTAGGTTTTTTGGTCAACGTATTTTGGAAGACTTAAGTGTTTTACTAGAGAAGTTAGGCACTGCAATATCTACCTATCGGTTCTAGAGTAAGGTTTTATTAAAACACAAAAGTCTATGTTGTTGCATCTTAGATCAAAGTGAATGCACGCTCAAACCAGCTGGACCGATTTTGATAATACTTGGTATGGAAGTAGCTGAGACTCTTGATTAACATATAGGCTATGTTTTATCCCAAAAAAATTAGAGTTAATAAATTTAACACCGCGGGGCGCAGCTAGTATTTAATAAGTTTGACTTGTGAAAGAATAAACGTCAATCGTCACCATCGTAGGTACATAGTATAAACAATTAGATTACAGAAATCAGCCGTACAACCTACAGGACATCCCACTATGTTTTTGTACAGTATCATCATTAATTTAAACATGTTATACGAATTTTCGCCACAGTTACCCCAGATCCATGTCCGTGGTTACACATAGCGCGGTTGAGTGATGTTAATTAGGCAATTAGTGCCTCATTACACGCCGTATTTATTCATTAGCAAACATTATACATTCTACTGATTGTTTATAGATTGATTGTTAGTTTATAGACCTATAGGTATTAAAAACAAAGTTTTGTGCGATTTTTAAAACTTGTTTGTATTATGTAACGCCGTACTATAGGATAAAATCCTAACGGGAGAACAAATCACCCAATTATTTTGAGATTAAACAAACTATTCTGTGTAGGAAATAACATAACACTTAACATAACATCACGCCTGTATTATCCGAAGGGTTAGTCAGGACTACCTATAGTTAATACACCCACATTTAGCCAGCTATATAATAGGTCCCAGTATATAGTCACGCCCATTACCGCACATATCCAGACCCCATGCTGCTACTGAGAATTAACCTAATCAAAAAACCCAATAACACTGCCCGACCCGGCATTAGAACCCAGGACGTCTTGCTCAGCCGACGCGTCTAGCGACCACTAGACCAACGACGTAGTAGGAAATAATACTCAATAAATAAACACTAAAAATGGCAGTGAATGAAGCAAAAGAAGTATGCCAGGATCGTAGCAAATGGAAATCCATGGTCTCTGCCTACTCCTCATTGAAACAGGCGTAACTTTATGTATGTATGTAAAAACGGCAGTTATTGGAAATTCATGAAAGCTTCACAACAACGTCAAATGTATGGTAACGGATGACTGGACGCCTCTGTTAGCGCCTAAAGGTCAATTTACATTTCATCGCACACCAACTGGGCTGTTTGTTTAACTATAGGCACCTCTATCATAGTAACGGGTTATATGTATAGGGATGTTGACAAAGGTAAATGTTTTAGATGAAAGGGTCGTATCTATATAGCCGTAGGTAGATCACTAGCTTGTGAGATTAGGCAATACTTGCTGTGGTCAGTCTTTTGGTTGGTCTATGAGTGATTGTTCTTTATACATCGACAGCTCCGAGTGTCCGTATGTTGTAAATCACAGGTGTCATCATCAAAAGCTGGAAGACGTCCACTGTTGCCATAATTTCCACGCTTTGCAAGCGGCTTGGGGATTGCAATATTGGTGGTGAAGTTACAGAAGACGCTGCTGCCTATTCTGGATTTTTCCTTCGTCGCTTCGTACTACACCCACGGGAGGAAAGGAGGTGGTATTCTACGCCAGATACCACTTGACAATTACAGGTGTCTAAAACACTACAGGTCTAACCTGAACCTATCAAATAAAACAAACGATGAAAGTATAATTAATGGGTGTGTCTCGTGTATCTGCTTACTCATTTGAAAAATTCAGGCGTATAAAATACATGACAAAGAAAAAATAAGTCGTAAAATTTAGGCCATGTTTGCAATCCCCTGATTCCACATAAAGAGTGCTCCCAAGACACAATCCGGGTCAAAGGAGACAAAGCGGAATGAAACAAAGCGAAGACGGGTCGTTGCCAAATGTAACACATAAAATACATACAGAACATAGAACCTCCTCCATTTTGAAGTTGTTGAAAAGGGATCAACGCCTTCCGTACAATCTGAATCTTGGATCTGAATATTGTTTGAAAATTGATAAATAGGTTATAAATGTACTCCGAAGGTGGCACATTAATTGCTACTTTTAAGTTTTATCCACTTTTTTGTGAATGTCCGACGAGTTTAGGACTCAAACGGAGACTTTTTTCATGAGCTGGTGACGCGGGTCGTGAGCCATCATTTTTGATATGCTCTCACAATGAAACATATTTAATAACATGTTTCGCGACTTTGTGCGCATGGAGAATTGTTGAAAGGTCGTTTCTACCTGAGCTAAAAAAGTTGTCAGTACCTTTTAGTTCTTTAGTGTATTATTCTCTAAGGTTAAATATCTTAATATTGTGTAGGAAAATCAAAAGGATTAAAACAGTACAGTCGCAATACAGTAGCGTCTTGCGACTAAAAGCCTCAGCTCTGTCGGAGTCATCATTATTATGGTTGCGTAGCTTCCGCGTCGCCGGCGGAAGCGGTGCGGACTAGGCGCGGTTGTGAGTCCTAACGCGTCTAGTAGCCGGTTCATGTATCTTCTGTTTATGGTTCATTAAGTTGTGTAGGTAGGGTTATTAGTCTAATGTGTATATAGGATTTTATCTCGCCTGTAATGTATGAAGCGGGGTATTGGCTTGCGCAGATTTGAGTTTAGCTTTCCGCTCTGAAAGGAGATAGCCATAATATACCCGTTGTATTTTATGATATAGCTCCCACGAATTTCAGAGTCGTCTTTTTGGTATAGAAAGAAATGGCTATTATAGTTAACACATTGGTATACATTTCGATTCTGGGTTTTTAGTGTATGCAATTGTGGACATGTCCTTTGAGGGTGATAAACCTATAACCAACAGATAATTGCTAATTATGTATTGTGACTGTATTGTATTTTAGTTAGCAATCCTGCCAAAAACGCTGTATAGAATGATCGTTTAATTACGAAAAACAAGTAGAATTTTACTACTATTATTCACATCAGGGAAATATATTTTTAATGAACAATGGTAATCTAACTATAAAAAAAAACTAAACTAGAATTACACTAAATGCAATCTCGTTAACAGATACTCGTAGGCAGCCTGACCTATTTGGAATTGATTATTCTCCGTACTCAGCAAATTAACGAGAAAACCGTAGCATGCCGCAAATAACATTCGTTCTTAGAATCGTCACAAATTCTCCACAATGGTTATGTTCATAACGATAATGCATGCCGTTTTTCTTGTACTGGCGAATGCGATAAGCGATACGAGCTTGAGAATCGATTGTTGTCGATCCTTGTCGATTGTTATCGATACTCTCTGAAACGACCTTCGATAGTGTGAGGAACTTGCTGTTGATAGTGGAGTGTTGATAGAGATAATTGAGAGCGTCCTAATCTTAAGCGGAACTGTTAGGTTCGTAGCACTGAGCACATATATCAACCCGGAAATGGATCGTCAACTTATCAACTCGAGCCATCCAGTATTATTTGTATGAAACTCCTTACTGCGAAGCACACTAATCGGAATCGTAACGTGATCGCCTCGCCTCGGGACCGGCGAGCCGTAAGCGCGGCGTCGCTTAACCGTAGCCGAGTCCACGTATCGGAGCAGCTGATCCGCTTTAGTTACGTACTTACGTAAGGTTGTCGCATGTTTGACGGCGAGGCGAGAGATGTACGGGTACGATCCCTTTCCGATTTGATACGTGTGCTAAAACCCTTATATGTAAACTCAATTGCTCAATCAAAATCGAAAATATTCGATATCGACTTGTTATGGGTTAGAAAATGAATTGTTTGAGAGCACTTAATGTATGTATGTATAATAATATATCTTTATACGACACTTGAGTCGCCAACTGATTATGAATCAATCTGTTTTCATTGAAATTGCCCTGACAAATAAAATCGCCAATACCCAATAATTAAAACGTCATCGCATGATTTCAATTCAATAAAACTTTTAAAGTGAAGTGTTTTCATCCTACCGTTGTTTATTGATGCTCGAAGCTTCGCAACGACAAAATGAAATTCCGCGAACCTATACCTCAACTACCAGTTCTCTCACGTAAACTCGATAGCGACTACGTGAAATATTTGTATTGGAAACTATAATTCCCTACGTAGCCGTTAGAGGAAAGTATGGGGTATATATAGGCAAATAGAAGGGTGCAAGTAAAGGCTATCCACAAGTGACGATACCTAAGTACGTCAAGCGCACCCTGGATGGTCCATCTCGCTACTAACCGCGTTGACTGACCAATCTCTACACTACGGCATGATCTTTTTCCATGTGGCGCATGTCGCTACGAAGAAGCAGTGACCGCTAGAGGCACTCGCTTTGCTATACGAATATTTTATGTGGTCGCTAGCGGAGTTTACGTGAGAAACTCATGGTAGGATACTACCTCCGTAATATGATTTGAGGGTTGCGCTAGGCGCTATCAAAAATCCCCATTTTACAGTTTAATAACACGACATTTTAGTCGTAATCTCGCTGTTGAGACGGCTGGCGTTGTTTACAGTTTTTTTTATTGATGTTTTGGTCGTTAGTGCTGGTTTATATACCATTTATTTTTTAATTTAGATTCTACGGTTCCCATTAGAACGTTTCGTTAAGTTTTTTTGTTGTTGCTATATAAAAATAAAGATTTCTAGGTTACTAAGTAGACCTATTTTTTTTTTTTTTTTTTTTAAAACGTCGCCCCACGCTAGGAATTTCTCCTGTGTCGTGGGTGCGTTTCACAAACATGAAATATCACATACACTAACACCCAGACTCGGGACAAATATCTGTGGATCGCACAAAGTTTTGCCCCGTGCGGGAATCGAACCCGCAACCATTCAACCAGCGCAGCAGTCCAATCACTTAGCCACTGCGCTAATCAGGTCGTCAGATTATTGTCGGATATATATGTATTTTTGTTTAGGTATTTTACATGGTATATTATGACGAAGACAAAATTTCTTGGGAGGCCGTAGTTCTTCAAATAGAGGAGTCTTGTCGAAAATGGCTCTTATTGCCATAAATATTAAACAGCTTTTTGTTTGTCCACAGGACGAAGAGTCTCTAGAATCTTCGCGGTCAGTGCCAAACATCACCCACCACAGCATCATGTACGCCCCGAAGTGTCTCGTCATCGTGTCGCGGCAGGACTACATCGACACCTTCAGAGTGAGAACTAAACAAATAAAGATGGATGAATATATAAAAATGTTATCTGGAAACTACGACGCCCATTGTTTCTTCTGCCCGATGTATTAAAAGGATTTTAAACCATAAATACACTTAAATACGTGAGATAAAACCCACTTGGATAAGCGGCACACGCACTAGACGTAATTATATATTGTGTCAACAGCATACATGGACCATTTTGTCTAGCGTTCGTGTCAGTTGTCTAATGTCTAGGAGGCCTGACCCTTAATTTTATTGGTCTCAATCGACTCAAGTCGATCCGTAAACTGAATTTTTAGTATCGAATGTAAATACAATTATAGACATCAATATGACAAGTTTTGTTATGTTCTAGAACTGCCTGGGTATAATCTACACCGTATGGGTGGAGAACCTTGGCGTGCCCCTGGAGACGTTGGTCGGTAACCTGGTGGGCGGCGTGCTGGTGCCGGGCGCGGGCGGGCCGCAGGTGCGCTTCAGCATCGGCGCCGGGGACCGCCAGGCGCTGCAGCCGCCCGCCGCGCCGCCCATGCCTGTCACGCACACCGCCGTCTACATGCTGCTGAGGCTACTAGGTAAGAACTTGCGGAGATAGTTAGGTAGATCTTGGAGTTTCGTCGACGAAGATGGGTCAAGAAGTATCGAGGTTCGTTGTAAATTGCTTGTTAAAAAAAAACTTGCCTTTTAAGCTATACCCTACATCAGAATTTGAGTATAAAAACCTCGGGACACCCGAATAACAATGTCAGAGGAGTACATCCACAAAGTCTACTTCAAGTGCACTGTACATCGTAAAAAGCATATGCCAAACTTATACAGTGACGTCATCTCTGTTTCCAGGTATCCACAACTCGGTGACCCTGTGGTGCGCGGTGATGAGCGAGCACAAGGTCCTCCTGGTGTCCCTGGCCGCGGCCCGGCTGGCGGCCGCGTGTCGCGCGCTCGCCGCCCTCATGTTCCCCTTCAGATACGCGCACGTGTACATACCGCTGTTGCCCGCGGGCTTGGCAGAGGTGCTGGCCACGCCCACTCCCTTCCTCATTGGAGTGCACTCTAGTCTGAAGGAGGAGGTTTCGGAGCTGGTGAGTGGTTTAACTTCTAGTCTTTCTAGTCACTTTAGTTACTGTTTGTATCATCATCATCAGCCGGAAGACGTCCATTATTAAACAAAGGCCTCCCCCTTAGAATGCCACAATGAATGACAACTTGCCGTTTCCATCCACCGGTTGTCCGTAAGTCTGACGATATCGTATCTGCTTGTATATAAAGTTGAAAACCTCACTTATATATGAAGGCACCTATGTCAATAAGCTCATTATTTTTAGAGATACCGGGTAACTCTAGACATTTTTCCAAACAATAGCTTTATCTTCATATTAATAACGACACAACTATACCAAAGATTCTGTAGAGTTAATTTATTGCTTTAGCTAAATAAAGTAGACCTTTATACAAAGACATTCGTTACTTATCGATGAAAATCTATCGCCTGGTATTAATTACAAACATTGTCTATCTTGTGTTAATCTAGCAACTTCGCAAAATAACCTGGTTTATTAAATCTTTTATTCGTCTTTTCTTTCAGTTGGACGTAATAGTAGCAGATTTAGATGTAGGATCTCTCCACATTCCGGCGGGCGTGAACATCCCGCGGCCCGAGGGCAAGCTGCTGTCGTCGCTGCAGGAGGCGCTGGCTCTGGTGCTGCAGCCGGAGCTGCGGTCCGCGGACTCGGCCTTCGCTCCACCGCCGCCCGCGTCCTCGCCGCCCCATATGCTCGATAAGGAGATTAGGGCGGTGTTTATGAGGACGCTAGCCAAGTTATTACAGGGTTATAGGTACGTAGAGTGGAGTTATAATTCAATGCTTTGTTAAATACCTAATCTTAATTTTTTTTTATTGGAGCATGCTCACAAATCTATAAATCCACTTAATTTAATGTAGTTCTTTTAAAAACATTAGAGACAAGAAAGTTTTTTTTTGTTGATGTTAACTAGAACTAGTCTGACTATCTATTATGGATTTTTATACCCTAAATTATGGTTGTGTTATTTCTTCCAGGCACTGTCTAACAATAATCCGTATCCACCCGTCCCCCGTCCTGACTTTCCACAAGATGGGCTTCCTCGGCGCGCGCGGCCTGTCCCAGTGTCAGTTCGCGCTGAGGCTGCTGGACTCCATGTTCTTCAACGGCCTCGTGGCCGAGAGGGGCCCCCCCTGGAGGCCTACGGATATATGGGACGAGCTAGTACAGTGAGTATCGACAGAACGGTTTATTAACTGACTGAACAAATAGAGGCGGTTATGTGTTAGGGGTATATCTTTGTAATTTAATATAAACATATCATCACGCCTGTATTCCCCGAAAGAGTAGGCAGAGGTACACATATAGTACCTACACCCACATTTCGCCGGTTATGTTTTGAGGTCCCAATGTAATAGGGTGCGACCCTATTGCCATAAACCGGGAACAATTCCAGACTCCGTGCTTTTACTGACAATTATCTAATGAAGAAACCCAGTAACACTTTGCTCGACCCGGGATTCGTACCCAGGACCTCGTGTTCAGCTGTCGCGCTTAGCAACCACTAGACCAACGAGGCAGTCGTAATTTATTGGGTTAAAATTAACTGGGTGGTCAAAATTTGACTGTGACTTGAAATGTATACATTTTAGTTTTCTGCATTGTGCTAAATCCCTCTATATCTCTCTTCCGTCCCCGAAATATACTTAAAAAGAAGTCCAAAGACTTCTCCTCACTTAAAAGTATACAGATTTTAAATACAAATTATTGGCATGAGTTTCTTCCTGTATTAAGAACTTAATCGAGTGTTGAATTTCACAGAAATCTTCCTGAGCAACTTCGTCTAGAGTCACTGAATCCTGAGCTGGAGTTGCAGCACATACAAGACTTGGCGATGCAGTTACATCTCAACGAAAATCCTAACCCACAGGTATAAACAACATTTATTATACCGTATTATTTGAAGCAGATGCGTAATACACACTTTCAGAGAATTAAGTTGCGTACATTTACTCTATACTGGACACGTCATCAGTTTGGTTCACAATTGATAAAATTCTTCTAATAACCCACAAAAAAATTAAGGGGGGGGGGGGGCTTTTACCTGGCAGTTGGATACAGAACAGGCTAATCAAAAACCGATAACTGCTAAAGGCAGCTTCGGCTGCATTTTCGTGACCACCATAAATTAAAGGTGGTTTATTTTTAATATCACTCATCTACCTCGTATTCATTATCTTTGGATTACCTTAAGGTTATCTTGTAGAAAATGCCTTTGACATTAAGTTCGCCTTAGCATACTTGTTTTGTACATAAAGCATTTCGCAATCGATTCACAATGATAATGTGTAAATAATATTGGTGTCAGGCATTCCAGCAGCGCATCCTGCGCCCCCCCGAGGGCGCGTCGTCCCGCATCCACCAGCCGCCGCTGCCCGCGCTGGACGCGGCGCGCGTGCGCGACGTCATGCGAGAGGTCGCGCAGCGCGCCGCCGCCAACCACAAGTGAGCGCTCTGATATTTTAATGTTTAATCTGACTAACTGAAATCAGCTTACATTAGTTGACGGTACTTCAACATCCCGCTACCAATGATTGTTACCCCCTCTGTCCCCCAGGTTGAGCGCGCTGCGTCCCCCTCCCGCGCGCATCGTGCCCCCCGCCGCGCCGCCCACGGGGGCCGCGGAGTACGCGCACCTGCTGCTCACTAACTCCGCGCGTAGACTAGAGGTACCACTTTCTATATCATTCATTCGTTCGGATTTTTGTCTGCTGTACTAGGTAGCAACTAGTGCGCCAGACCTTCAATGAAGCGGGTCAGGACTTACATATCTCGCAGCCGGACGATTGGATGCTACCGACGCGCTCGACCGATGTGACATAAGTCGCACTATGTACTGTCCGCGCACGAGCTCCGAGGAATCGGGGGCTAAGGAAGCAGGCGTGCACCCTGCCCGATCATTGCTCCCCGCACACTACTAATTTTAGTGTTAATCTTGACGCCAGAGAACGCTTATTGAATCCTGTCTTCCAAGGTCTGCAATATAAAGCGCGCAGCCGTCTGCTGACGCGGGCTTGCGCGCGCAACATATTTTCATACTAAATGTCACATATTTATATAGATATGTAGCCCACGTTAAGAGATACACACGTCAACACTGTCTAGGGATATTTTGGATTTACTCAATTTACTCAAAATGTATTAAAAATAGCATACAACATGTATATATTTTTATAAAGCCCATTTATCAGACACACTCCAGAATAAAAGAAAATAATGTTTTTTTGCGTAAACAAATTTTTATTCAAATAAAGAAAAAACATGAAATAATGGTAAAACTAACAACGAATGTGTTTCTCAAGAAAAATTTACAAATAAGGAAAAATAATTTGTTTTAAACTGTTCTGTGAAAAATCAGTAGTCAGTAAAACCACCCATGACATTAATAACGGTCCTGCAACGGTTTTTCATACTTTGGATTAAGTTATCCAAGTCTTGCTGCGGTATATTGTCCTAGGTCCGGCTAAGATGCAAAAAAAGTTGCTCTTCCGTCGCAACGTTTGCAGGGAAATTCCTCAAAGCTCTTATTTGGAGCATGTCCCACGCGTGTTCTATGGGGTTTAGGTCAGGCGATTGAGCGGGCCAGCGTAAGACCGATACGTCGTGCTCCTGCAACCAGCTTGTCACCACTCTCGCTGTGTGCGGACGGGCGTTATCGTGCATGAGCGTGAATTCTTGGCCTATTTGTAGTCGATGGGGGTAGATTATTGGTACCAGCACCTCGTTACGGTATTTTTCAGCCGTCATGGTGTGTCTGATCCAAACGAGGTCTGTTCTTCCACCGACACGAATTCCCGCCCAAACCATAATTGTTCCGCCGTGGTATGAATGGACTTCCTGAAGACATTGCAGACGGCTCTCACGACAGAAACTCGCCAAACGCGCACCCTATGTGTATCGGGATGGAAACCGAACCGGGACTCATCGGTAAACAGCACTACAGACCACTGGTTTTCTTCCCAAAGCAAATGTTCACGAGCCCACTCTATTCGTTGTCCACGATTTCCTCGGCGTAGTGCTGGAGTACGAAGCGGTGTGCGAGCATGAAGGTTAGCTTCATGCAGCCTTCTCCTCATAGTTTGGTCACTCACAACCAACTGGTGCTCTGACTGGAGCCTCTGAACCAACTGCATGGCCGTAACATTTGGTTGTCTTCTCGCGGCAACTTGCAAAAGTCGGTCTTGTCGTTGAGTGGTTATGCGCTTCCCGCCTGGGTGTCTTTCAGCCACTTCACCAGTAGCACGATAACGTGACCATAACCTTGATATCACGTTTTGTCTTGTTCCAAACTCCTCAGCAATACTCCCTTGAGTAGCCCCAGCTTGGAGCATGCCTACTGCCCTTAACATTTCTTCTCTAGTTAAATGGCGCCGCTGCATGATGCACACAATAACATTAATTCGGAATTAACCGATAACTTGTTATAAAACTTAAATTGGACACAAAAAAATAGCCACAAACTACTGTAGGTAAATGAAACCTTCGGACTTCGCTACTATTATGCCGCGTAAATCTTTTGTTTTTAATGTATTTTTTCAAATTCAAATTTAGAATCGTTCAAAAAGGCTTACAAAATAAACTTTCTTCAAAAGAATTTAAAAGTGGCAAGTATTTTTTGAGTTTAAGAACTTTATACAAAATATCCCTAGACGGTGTTGATGTGTGTATAAACCTAATAAATATAACGTGACCAGGTGCTCCGCTCGTGCATAGCGGCGATGTTCGAGTGCCGCTACGCCGACGCGCGCAAGTCGTTCCCGGGCGTGCTGCGCGCGCTGCGGGCCCCGAGCGCGCGCGCCGCGCTGGTGCGGGACCTGGCCGCGCGCCTGCCCAGCAACAAGCACCTGCTGCACCACCACCAGTTCGAGCTCGTCGTCAGGTTTGTATAAAGATTCGCACTGAATACATAACCCCCCTTTTTTAAGTTGGTTAAACTATTCCCTATTTAGCATAACTAAATAAGCCGGGAACGGCCCCTTTGAGCATCAAATATTTTATTTACTCATATTGCTATAATATGTGACGGCAGTATTTAGTTTTTATTTACAACAGATACAGCAGTAAATTGGTATTAGTAATTTTCTAAAGATAGGTACAATATAGTTCCTTTTCTCACGGTATTTACCTTGAGAAAATCGAATGGAACTTTGTATGGAAAAGATATATTGCAAAGGAAAATACGAGCATGCGGTATCACTCAATAAAGGAAAATGTTAAACTATTTATTAACTTAAACAAAAACACAGTACCTATACAATTGAATTTATTTATGGCCAACATTACAATCATAGTCTATTAAAAAATCAAAGTGCTAAGAGTAATACTCCTAAAGCCAAGTGCCCACTAACAAGTGACATGCGCAAGTTCTTGCAGAAGTACTAGCTTTCCCTAATTTCAAGTTGCTTTTAGAGGAAATCAATAAACACACTGTACCGTTTCCGGGATTAAAGAAACCTAAGTCATCTCTGAAGGTCCATGCTAAATATTGGTGATATAATTTTGGAAGTCGGATATTACCCCCTACATAGAAACAAACAAACTTTTATCATTTTTATAATACTAGTACAGATTAATATATTTATCATTATCATTTTTGCAAGCTTCACTTGTAGCAAACTTGCCACAGCCAACTTCTGCAAGTTTTATCTCTAGCAACACTGGGTTTTGTTTCTAGAATTACAACAGATCGTCGTCATCCTCTCTTTCGAATAGCAGTTGCACTTTGACGCATGCCATCTTCTTTTGTCCTAACAATAGGAACGCGTCCACTTCGTACGTGCCGTATATACCGTGTTTCGGTAGTTCTGTATAGTCCATCACGAAGCCATCCTTCACTACATAGTGGCCCTGGAGATAAGAAAAACACATTATTACAAATGTGCCGACTAGTCGCTTAAGCCGACGTTATACCGACGGATACACACGGTCGATTTTCCCTTGCAATAATATTATGACGTCATGTCATGTGTCAAGTGTCTTGTCTAAGCATTATTTAAATTGAATTGACCAATTTGAAAACAGCCAAAGTTACTATGGGCTTCAAAGTGATTTTAATTGTTCTCGATAATTATTTATCGATCGATCTCACAGAAGCTTTCGTCAAACTGTTGGTCGACTGTACTATACATCTCTGCACCTTCGTTAAATACAGGCTCGATGTTTATGTATAATATGTATACGGTTGTATAGGATATATTTACCGGTTGTATAGGACAGCGTGGCGGATCAATTTCGGCCATTGTGAAAACCCGCTCGATATTTTCCCGCGCATGTCTCATAAGGAAGGTACAAAAACAATCGTCCTGTATCGTCTGATAAAACTTGAAGCCTCCGTCCATCTTCTTGTAGACGTTTACAAAAATCTGAAAAAGTTTTGTAGGTATTATCAGTTCGATATTAAACTTATTAATACTAGGAATTTCGCAGTGTGACTTGTGAATTTTATGGCCCCTCTTTACCATTGGGCCCTTGGGGGCAATTGCCAAGGGCCCCGCGATCGATGGGGGCTCTCTAGTAACCATATCAATCGATATTTATTAATGTGCCAAGACTGAAGCGTAAAAAAAAACTTGTAGGGCCCCATTATTCAGATGTGCTCAGAGCTTCCAATAGGTTGAAGACGGCTGTGATTTTATTTACAAGTATCAGATTTTGACTTATTTGACATGTATATACAGGACATATTCAATGTAATTTTTTTGTATAGGTTTGACGGGGCGTACGTATATATTTAAGCGTCTGCTAGTATAGTCTAAAAGACGTGGAAGATCGACCTTCACCGATCTGATAGCCACGCCTTGCTTCGCCGGTCTAAAACTTTTTTGGGCCGCCGTTGGGTGACGACGGGGGTATGTGGGACTCTCCCCCGAATCCAATAAGATCCGGGGGCCTACCCACTAAAAACCTCACCTGCCTGCTCTGCGCTTTAGATGGCGGGGAGGCGGGATCGCTGCAGCATTCTACCGCCAAGCCGGTCTAAAACCTGGACTTACGCTGTAGGAATTGTTGAGCTCTCTTACGACGTTACCACTGCCCGTAAAGCAGTCGTGGGTTCTATTGATTTTCTTGCGGACGACCTCGAACCCAACTTCATACTGCTCGCTGTTCTTACACTGCATCACGTTCAATACCAACCATTGTCCCGGGCCCTGGGATAATAAAATTATGATTTACTAGCTGCGCCCCGCGGTGTTACCCGCTACATTTTTTTGGGCTAAAAAGCAGCCTATGTGATAATCCAGGGTGTTAGTTACCTCCATATTAAAATTCATTATAATCCATTCAGTAGTTTTTACGTGAAAAACTAACATCGATCCATACTTACAAACTTTCGCGTTTATAATATTAGTAGGGATTCAGTGCAGTGCTGAATAGAACAATGGCGTATCAGAAATTTTGCTTAGTTTTCATCTAAAATAGGTATTGTAAATGAAATACATACATTTTATTTTATCGAATTAATAAAATAGTACTTTCTATCTCGAAAAAATGCAGCAGGTAACACCACAGGGCGCAGCTAGCTTGCTCAATAATTTTGAACGCTATGGAACACTTTAAATCATTTACTTACCAGCATAAAATCGCCTAATGACGTCACTAACAAAATAGACCCGCCTAGCACCAGCAATAAGATAAAATACTTCATCGTTCATTAGCAATGCGTACAATACTAGAGACAGTATACATTTGACCAGTGATACATATAGTGATCGTAGCAACACATTAATATAATTATGATGCTATCTATATTGTATTTACAGATAATTATAGGTGTTAGGCACATATTTTAAATGCTAAACATTTTTGATCTGGTGTTTTCTATCTGTTCACGCTATTTCTACGTTTGATGATAGATATATGTTTTATTGTTGTTGCTGGTGACGTTTTTCAGTACAGTCAGCATCATAAGTAAGACCCATTCCCAGTGTAATGACCCACATAATGGGGCATGGCTATTGTTAACCTATTGTGTCTGCTTCGCGCA
Organism: Abrostola triplasia; assembly: GCA_946251915.1. Lineage (NCBI taxonomy): Eukaryota > Metazoa > Arthropoda > Insecta > Lepidoptera > Noctuidae > Abrostola > Abrostola triplasia. The sequence continues at coordinate 8,699,535 of OX276440.1, read as the reverse complement.
CAGTCAAAATGTTATCATGTTAAGATACCTTATGTCAGACTACCTGCGCCCCGCGGTGTTACCCGCTACATTTTTTCGGGATAAAAAGTAGCCTATGTGTTAATCCAGGGTGTCAGCTATCTCCATATTAAATTTCATTAAAATCCATTCAGTAGTTTTTACGTGTAAGAATAAGAAATATCCATCTATACTTACAAACTTTTGCGTTTATTATATTAGTAGAGATAAGTAGGGATAATTTAAACAAACAAACATCAATTCAAGTTATTGTTTCCAACTATAAAACGTCCAAATGATGTTCTGAGAATGTTTAAAACTTTTTTCTATATTAGAAGTTGCTCTTTAATTAATGGTATGGTAAAATAATTAAATATTATTTACTGTATATTACGGTTATACTCACGGGTGTATTCGGGTATATACAGTAAATAATATGGATAACACTCACGAAAGTTATTATAGTAAAAAAATATGAAATGTTCAGTTATTTATGATGCTGGCTGTACAGGTTTTACCCTGTCCGTCCTTAAATGGAAATTTATATACACCGGCTTATTCATAAACGAGGCACATACCTGTTAGCTTAAACTCCTAAGAGTATTGACATCTGTATTCTCTGACATGCAAACGACAGTGACAGGTATAATTTTATCTATGGTTAAATTTTTTTTTTTATGAAATGTACTATTTGGTATTGGGTGTTTTTTCTTGATAGAGGCGCCCCGCAGCTTATTTGTGTTATATTTGCATAAATACAGGTAAAACTGACTATGTATACTAGCAAAGGTTGACTAGTAGAGAATTATTTAAGCAATTAGGTAAGTCCACCTATGTACTATGTAGAAATACATAAATAAAACCGCAAAGCAAAGCTAGTATATAGTAATAAATCATGTGTTATTTTGATGTATTTATTATTGTGAAGTTTCATCAAAATTTGTTTAGTAGTTTTTGCGTAAAGGAGCAACAAATATTCACCCATTCCTCTATAGGTATATCCTGTTTTCATCATATTAATATAAAAAAGTTATGTTCAGAATATTTTTATCTTAAGTCCGCAACTGCGTCCCCGTACATTTCGATTAAAGTTACCTGTACCTAGCAGCAGTAAGCAGATTTACCTATTTAAATCGGATTATGTTAACAATTTTATACGTTTTTATTTTTTCAAAAGTAAGAAAAAATTAAAGTGGCCTATGTTACTCCTTAACATAAGCTATTTATCAGTGAAAGTCCCGTCAAAAACCATCTAGCCGTCACGGAGAAGCTGTAACCCGCGATTTACCGCGTTTTTCAAATTGTCATGTGGATCCCTTAATATTTTTGAAGTTCAAAGTAGCCTTTTAGACTATATTACATCAGCTATCTGCTAGTGAAAGTCCGTTATCGCGGAGTGGCTGTAAACTTGTTATAATAGATAAAGAGTATTTCGTTGGTCTAGTGGTTGTTAAGCGCGACTTCAGAGCATGTGATTCTGCGTTCGAATCCCAGGTCAGCAAATTGTTATTGGGGTTTTCTATTAGGTAATTCTCTGTAACAACGCGGACTCTGGATTTGTGCCCGGTTGATTTATTATTATTATTTATTTATTTATAAAGGTACATGATATTTTTATGACATACATTAGTGATTGATAATTGATGGCAATGATCTCGCCCGCTATAACATTGGGATCTATAACTTAACTGGCGGAATGTGGGTGTACTATAGATACACTTCTGCCTACCCCTTCGGGCAATAGGCGTGATGTTAAGTATAACAGTTTCCCGAAGGCGTAGGCATCAGGGTAGTCATTGTTGCCGTCGCTATTTGCCAGGATGTAGTAGCGTCTATGTATTAGAAAGCCTGCATTGTCGTTCATCTTGTAATATTCCTTATATATATTTTTTTTTTTTTAAAAAAAAACGTCGCTCCACACTAGGAATTTCTCCTGTATCGTAGGTGCGTTTCACAAACATGAAATATTCACATACACAAACACCCAGACTCGGGACAAACATCTGTGGTTCGCACAAAGTTTTGCCCCTTGCGGGAATCGAACCCGCAACCCTTAGCGCAGCAGTCCAATCGCTTAGCCACTGCGCTAATCATGTCGTCAATCAATATATCTGCGTATTTTTCTGTTATACTTATCAATCTATTTGATTTGACGACGTGATTGTGCGTCAATTTACACACGGGACCAAAATTTTTCTGATCCACGTACGTTTGTCTTGAGTCTGGGTGTTTGTGTATGTGATATATTTGTTAAACGCACCCATGATTCAAGAAAAACACCTAGTGCATAGCGACGTTTTAATTTGGATGACCTAATTGAAGGTAACAAGGCAGGGTTTACTTTAAAAATCGACATAGAAGGTACGGTTCTATATATAATATTATTTATGCGCAAACTGCAGTAGACTGTTACAGGCTAATGATGGTGATGGTGAAACTTCTAGGTTCAGATGTAATAGAAAACACTAAATTTGTCCCGTGCCACTTGATAGTAACGCTAACGGGTATGATGATGCCATATAATGATATTTTGATTATAATCAAGATTTTTGACCCTCTTATTCGAGGTTTGAGATTCGAGGATTATATCGGCATTAACTAAATCCCGTATTAAGTCTATTGACATCTCTATTCTTTGACATGCAAACGACACAGTGACGGGTATAATTTAGTCCATGGTTTAAATTACAATTTTTAATGAATAAAGAGTTTAGCGTTTAAAGTTAAATGACAAAGAAATAAACGAACTCTATATTTTTTCTTTCTTTATTTTATAAAATACACAATTACGTTTAGTCTATACATATATGTTCAATGATAAATAACCATCGATAATGCCTTTTATAGGGTTGTTGACATTTTGATATTTTGTAATAAATGCTGAAAATGGTTTAGAATTGACATTGTAACTGTAAACACAAACTAAATATGGCATTTCAATTTTTATTGTTAGACAGAAATGTCATTATAAAATTGTACAATTGACCTAATAAAAGGCCTCCAGCCAGGTATTATAACATTGTGACGTCAATGTTCTGTAGTTAAATAGTAAATTTCGCATTGCCCCGTCAATCAAGCGTTTTGTGTGAGAAGGATAGAGAATACCCCTCTCCCCCCGCAAACTTTAAAATGCTGTAAATCCTTCGTTTTTACTGGATTTTATCAATTTTTATCTTTAGGTTTCCTTTTAAATCCTTTTTTAGGTTTCAATTAAGTCTAAAGTCATTTTAAAAGTAGTCAACATCCCTATCGTCAACAAACATCCAAATATTCATTCTTCTTTATCGCAGTCGCAAATAGCATCGTCCTCGTCTTCTTCTTTGAACTCTACGAAGAGTTCGACGCAGCCGACCTCGTTCATTCCCTCTAGAATGAACGCCTTAGCACCGAAGACACCATAGATGGATTCACAGGGCAGCTCACAGTAGTCAAATGCAAAGTTCTCTAATTGGTAATGTCCCTGGAAAATCATCAATTGAATGAGCAATTCCTCAAGTTCCTTTACTTGTTAAACTACTTTAGTTGCTATGCATACAATACGACCGACGTATCTTGACAAACCTGAAGTTAGCAGATCAGCTGCGCAGTAGATCATTTTGTTCCTAAAAGGTCCATTGCGCAGCTAATCGGCTAACTTCAGGTTTGTCATAACACGTCGGCCGTATTGTACCTATATTTCAAGTTTATACCAAGTAATAAGAGAAATACCTTCTTGATGGGAAACTCGGTCGGTTCTATTTGAGCATATTCCAAACAACTGATGACGTTTTCTTTAGCGTATTTGTTGACGAAGTTCACCGCGCAGTCGTCAGACAACACCTGGTACGGCTTGCATCCGCCGTCCACGTGCTTGCATATGTCTACGCGAATCTAGAAGATAATCTGTGCTTTAGACTACTACTTTTATATATTGTAAAAACTGTAAATACTACTGTAATAGTTAATAAGCTTACACCATGACGAATAAAAGCAGGTTAAATTTTAGTGCATTGTAATGCACTAAATCCAGCCCGCGACTTCGACTACGTGTATTTATTTTGTTTCGACAAACTAGGTAAAATATAATAGTATAAAATAAGTTACGAGCTTAAATATCGGGTAAATCATTTTAAAAATAGTAGAAATAGTTACAAAGGTTACCATTTATATCAAAAAAATACTCTTTACGTTGCGGTAAGTCGTTTTATCTTAATTACGAGCATCTGCCCGCGACTTTCTCTGAAAAATGTGTTTTTTTGTCTATTCTTAATATTAGTGAAGGAATTTAGAAAATTGTATAAGAAGTTTTGATAATTACCCCTCCCCCCTTATTTAAAAACTTTATTGCTTTATAGGTTAGGCATAGACTAGCCTAGATGATGTAGCGGTAATGCTGATACAATGTTTTTAATTTAGCAGGATACCCCCTTACTTAGCGGCGTCTCGCTTCCACATCGCTAACTGTCCTGTTTTAAGAATTCATGGTACGGGGGTTTTGGTGCGCTTGAAGCGTGATACCACAGCTGACCCGTATATCACACTACTGTTGAGTTGGTTACGTTTAACTTACTGAATACTTGTCTGTGAACTCCTCATCCAGAACAAATTCAGCGTTGAACCCGTCATGGGTTCGATTGATCTTCTTCTTGTTGATATCGAACTTGAACTTGTGGGCGTCCTCCTGGCATTTAGTTATGTGCTTCACGTTCCATATTCCGGGGCCCTGCGTAAAAATAACAATAATTATTGTTATTTTTACTGGGAGTATGTTATTATATGGGACTGTGGAGATTATATAGCAAGTCTTGCGCGTGCGCATTGCAGTGCATTTTAGAGTTGGTATGGAAATTATAAGCAAAATTGTATGTCGTTTTTCAATATTTTTTTTAAATCCTGTGTATATTATATATACACTAATAATATTGTCAGTTTTAGCAGCAGTCTAATAGTTAGTTATATTAGTTCAAGTTACTGCGTCAGTCGGACCATGAAATTGCTATCTTGACGATATAATTGGTTATGTATATTTTTAACTTTATACTTCAAAAAAACAGTAGGTTCCATGTTTGTCTTTATAAATTGTTTATGTATGTTCACCGATTACTCTATTAATTGTGGACTGATTTTCAAATCTAATTTATCTTGTTTGATATTATGTACTGAACTGTATCCCGTCACGTTGTAATAATAATAAAAACTTACAATATCCCCAGTACCGTACACAGGGACAGCACAAAACACCACGCTACATATAACCCACGCAGAAAACAACATGACGCTAGCTTTAATAATATGTTTGAACACAATGAGATAGTTGCCTTATTGAGGCCAATATATAATACTATAATTGTATGACATGACATGCTCAGTGACCATTACGATGGTATCTAATGGCGTGATGAGCACTAACACGGTGCGAGATACACATCTATATTAACGGTCAGTAAATTAATTGGATATTGTCATGTAGTTATTCCAAATATTTAATAATAATAAGGTCGCCTTTTTATGCCTTTGTATCTGCGGTTACCAGAAACTATTAAAGCAGGACAGTTTATGTTGTGGAAGCGAGACGCCGCTACGTGTAGTGTAATGCGGCGTCCTGCTTCCACAACGTATACTGTCCTGCTTTAAGAGTTTATGGTATAGAGGCTGATAATAGTGGTAAATGGTTTATTTTGAGACACGGACTTCCGTATTGCGTGCTTATAATTAAGTGACTCGTCGTTGTTATAGTTTGAGTCGATGGACGCCCACTGTTGGACGTAGGCTTCCTGAATAAGCTTTAGAATAAAGGCGTTCTGGGAGGGGGGGGGGGGTTGTTCAATGATGATTGTTTTTTAAAGGAGGCGAGTTTATAACCATTTATCAGGGTTAATAAGTAACAAAGTGTAAAGAAGAACAAAGAAAGTACACAATCACGTTGACATAACATTAAAACCTCAATGGTGGTCGGGATTTGTTTGATATATTGGAATGGCTGTATCCAGACCCACTCAGCCATAAAGAGCAAAACTTCACGTCTTAATGACTTCTACTCCTAAAAGCAGTGATAGCTTAATGGTATGACCGTTGGACTGTCTCAAAGGTCGCAAGTTCCAATCCTTGCCCCATAAACCCTTGTAGTGTAAACATGGTTGTGACTGATGAGGTGTAGTTTTGTTATCCATGTATAAATTGTTACAGACTAATGAATTGCGCGCTTCAGTCGGCGACGGCGCTGGACGAGCACTCGATAGCGGCGGCCATGCTGCCCCTGGCGACCGCTTACTGTCGAAAACTGTGCACCGGTGTCATCCAGTACGCTTATATGTGTATACAGGTATAAGTTTTTTGTTTAATTATATAAAACTGGTTTTTCCTCGCGACTGGCAAACATTTCTAGAATAAAAAGTTTTTTTATGTTTTTGGGGCTCATAACAACATCATGCCCGTATTTCTCGAAGGAGAAGGCAGAAGTATACTTACAGTACATCCACATGTAACTGGAAAGCGTGTCTAATATCATCAACTTTTTAAATGCGAAATCCCAGTAACTCTTTCCGCGACCCGGGATTCTTACCCAGGATCACATGCTCAGCAGTCGCGCTTTGTGACCTCTAAATCAACGAGGCAGACCATTTTACATTACTTAATTACATTAATATAGGATATACATGTTACACATGTATCGCACAGATCGAAATGTATTTACTTTGCACTTTCTGTAGGAGCATCCAGTGTGGACGAGTCAACAGTTCTGGGAGGCGGCCTTCTACCAGGATGTTCAGAGGGATATCAAGGCTCTATATCTGCCGAACCCTTCACATCATCAGAGGGTGCCAAGCCCAAGGTAACAACAGACTATGAAACATAAATACAGGTACCCCCCTATATTGAATTTGGAAAGTCAAGGAAGAAACTTTTACCCAGCTGCGTGACCCCTAGAGTAGAGATTTGTCTCTTGTGTTCTGCGGATCGTACAATGTTTTCCAGACATCTCTTTTTATTTTCTGAACTCCTACAAAACTTTGTTTAAGAATGTGCTTTTTTCTAGGGACGACGAAGAATACATATCGCTGTTGAAGGCTCAGGAGCCGAGCGCGCTGGAGATCGCCGCCGAACAGATGAGGCTCTGGCACACTCTAGCACCAGGTACGAAGTGTTTGTGACGTCATTATTTAATACAATATTAAAGCTGGTTTTGATTTGTGCCCGGTTGATGGCAATAGGCTCGCCCCCTATTACATTGGGACCTAAAACATAACTGGCGGAATGTGGGTGTACTATATGTGCACCTCTGCCTACCCCTTCGGGGAATACAGGCGTGATGTTATGTTATGTTAAAGCTGGTTTCACAGCTGTGAAAGACACACGTGAGGCGCTAGGACGTCGTTTCACAGCGACGCGGATTGGTCCGTACGTGACCCGCTGCGAGTAAAACAGCACAACCCTACCCGCGTCCTAGCAACCATATCTTACTAAACCCGTTTTAGAGCACTGCGGGTGCTACCCATACGGGTCTCTCGGACAGCTGTGAAACCGATTTTCAAGGTTTTCAGTATATAAATACAAAAATGGTAACTTTCTCCGCTGTCCGCCATACAAACTGTAACCGTTTCAAATCTCACAGGACTCTCCTTGTAATAAGCATATATAACCAAATTTCCCTTCGCATATAAATACATACATTCCCAACAGAGAAACAACGCGAGTTGATAGCAAGCGAAGAGTCTACGCTATACAGCCAGGCGATACACTACGCGAACCGGATGGTTTACCTCCTGCTGCCGCTAGAAGGCGCTGGCAGACGGGCTGATGTCAGAGGGGATGACGCTGACAGGGCCAGCAATAGTATTACTAATAGGTAAGATAGTGTTCTTAATTTTTAGAGAATTAATAGAGAGGCCTTTGCACAGCAGTGGGACAAAGAGCAGGCTATTAAAAAGTCTCTTTCATAAAAATTGCTGTAACTATAACCTATTCTATGTCTGATGTCATTATACTTCAACGTGAGGTACGTATGGGCGTTGAAAACCTTGGAACTAAATTTCTAACAATAGGTATATAAACATAACAAATTTTAACGCTAAATATATATTTTAAGCTGCCTACAGTCCTTCAATTCTGACTTTCATAAGAAATGATACCAAAAATACTTAATGCGAGACTTAAGAGATATTGATTTTACAGTGTTCTTTATAAATAATATGTCATGTTAATTGCAATTTTATTATTACTAGCTGACCCGGGGTATGAAAAATAGATGTTGGCCGATTCTCAGACCTACTCAATATACTCTGAAAATTTCATGAGAATCGGTCAAGCCGTTTCGGAGGAGTACGGGAACGAACATTGTGACACGAGAATTTTATATATAAGATTGTCATATTTTTAAAGATGGCAATATATTTATCATGGGTATCTCTTTAAAGTTGATAATAAAGTTTTCACTAAGTATTTAGGAACCTAATTAATATTTATTATGCACATATCAAGTTATGTCATACATTGGTGTTTTGTACTCAATAAAACTGTCTCTGTCCAGTGTCGCGGAATCAGATAGCGTAGACGCGGAGTCAGGGTTTGAGGAGGCGGATCCAGGAGAAGCGGGCAACAACGTTATCAAAATGGTGTCCCGATTTGTGGACAAAGTAAGTTAATATTCATTATTTTAAACTCTATGGCACTTAAGAATAACTTTGTTATTTTAAAAATTCGGAATAAGTACATGACATGACAACTATGAAAAACTTTATTAAAATATATTTAAGGTCAAGTTTCAATAAGGACTTTGTACAACCTTTTTAATAGAAATATATTTTTTTAATATTACATTAAAAATCTGTATTCATTGTATTGTAAAAATAACAAAATGTATTCGAGATACATCTATTCATCTTTTTATATATTGCTGATCTCAAAAATCTTAGATCCATACTGATATTGAAGGCCAGTCGGAGTCGTAACATTGAGACATTATAATATGAGTATGTGACGTCACATTTTCAAAATACTATTCCTATAGGTATGTACGGAAGGCGGTGTGACAGCGGACCACGTTCGCTGCCTACACCAGATGATACCAGGCGTGGTTCACATGCACCTGGAGACTCTAGACGCCGTCGCCCGCGAGAGCCGACGCCTACCTCCTGTACAGAAGGTAACACTTATTCATACATGCTATGCGTACGCGCAAATACTGATCGAACATAACTCTTAATTAACAGGTGATGGAAAGAGTTAACTTGCTGTTGTTCTTAACTTTTTGGTAGCTTACGTTTATATGCGCACGCGCATGTTACAGGACGATTGTTTTTTTTATTGGTTTATCAACTGTGTTCATCATCAATAAGCTTAACAAACACTAGTAAACGTATATACACTTTTTTTTTAGTACTTTACTTTTTTTTTCTGCTTTTTTGCTTTTTATTAATTTCCAATTGCACAGCTTTTTCTTAGCTTCACACAATCTTAATTCACGTAGGAATTCTCTTCGTTCTAGCGATTTCGCGACCTTGATCCAAGGTCAACTTTTTACTTATAAGCAACGAGTTTAACACTGGCAGCGCGACAAGACGAGACCACGGACTTTACGGACAGCAATTGGTTATGGAATTTATTGAGTACAACATAAGGTACATATTTCCGTGATTTGTTGCATATCAAACTGTTTGTGACGTCACACAGGAGATTTAGATTTTTTCACAAAAAAAAATAGATTTCTCTCGTCTTGTCGCGTTATCGTCTTGAAAGTCTTTGATGAAATTATACCTATATTACGTATAGGTGTGTACATGAAAATCATGACATTTCCATTTCTATTTTTCGTTAATATCTATATAATTTTTTTGTTACTTTTGTATTAAATAATAATAATAATTGCTTTATTTTGGACAACAAACATTGGATCCATTTTTTTAGTACCTTAAATCTAGTTGTTACTATTAACGCATTACGTTATAAAGTAACAAATAAGAAAACATTATTATTTATATATTTTTAAACTTACCTCAAAAGACGGTAAGAAAAGCCCCCGTGGTATGATGGGTTCTGGGTGTCCAAGTGCCCGCAACGTTAGCAAAGCGTTGCGGGTACTTTTGTCAGTGTATAGTATAGTTACCTATTTGTATGATTTACTATTGCCCAACTTTACTTACGTGTTTATTCTAGAATGGACTAGTTTCGGACTTAAAGAGCGTTTATGAGTTTTTTTTTAATGGAAAAATCCTCATAGGCTTCCTACGTTTGGGGCGGGCGGTGGGGTATGCCAAAATCTTACGTTTATCGGCTAAGACCCTAGGGTGTCGTCCTAACTACTTTAGGTCAAAAGACGCAGGATCTTACGCTACACTGCTTTCCTCGACAGTTCACAACCCACTTCACGGCAGGTCGCGTGCTTATTCATAAGGTGATACAGCCAGGTCGCGAGCTGAACTGAGTCACAGACGGATGGAGCCTTAACTATTGTATTTGGTGTACATAACATCATAACATCATGCCTGTGTTCCCTGAAGGCGTAGGCAGAACTGCACATATAGCACACCCACATTTCGCCAGTTATGTTTTTAGGTCCCAATGTAATAGGGAGCGAGCCTATTACCATCAACCGGGCACAAATCCAGACTCCGTGCTGCTACTGAGAATTACCTAATGGAAAAACCCATTAACACTGCCCGACCCGGAATTCGAACCCAGGACCTCGTGCTCAGCAGTCACGCTTAGCAACCACTAGACCAATGAGGCAGTCAAATTTGGTGTACAATAAAGAGAAATCTATCTATCTAGACGGGCATTTCCGAAAAAACACGCGAGGAAAGCAGGACAATTGTAAAAAATATCGATAACACTCACGGGCTTTACACTATTGTTTGTTATAGCCGCGCATAGTGGCCCCCGCGCTGGTGCCGGGCGAGACAGTGTCGGTACCAGCGCTGCGCGCCTACCTGGTGTGCGACGGGCGGCACACGGCGCTGCTGCCAGCTGAAGGCGCGCTGTTCCTCACCAACTACAGGCTCGTGTTCAAGGGCACGCCCACCGACCCCTACGGTGAGTAGGCTCGCCTACACCTGGTGGGTGACGGGCGGCTAACAAATCTGCGAAATTCTGGACTTACTCCCAGTTTTATTACACACACAATTTTAAGGAGTAGTAGAATTAGAGAGATTGTAGGTCCGTCTCTCTTTAAAAAAAGTTTAAGTTAGGTATATTTAATAAATTATTTATGACTAACTAGCTTTTGCCCGCGGCTTCGCCCGCGTTACGTCCTTTCTCGGGTCTAACTTTCTACATGCCAATTTTCATCAAAATCCGTCCAGCGGCTTAGTTGTGTAGCCGTAACAGACAGACATAGTTACTTTTACATTTATAATATTAGTATGGATGTATTTTTTTATTATAAATAGTATTATAATAAAAATTCAAATTATTAATTATTCAAATTCAATTTAATTAATTTTCAGTAAGATGTACTCTTATATAAATTGCTAAGTTAATGATTTATGTTACAGCTTGTGAACAGACAGTGGTTCGTTCGTTCCCGCTGTGCTCTCTCACGCGGGAGAAGGCGGTCCGAACGCACTACCTCCCGCACTTGGAGCAGTCGCTTCAAGAGGGCTTGCAGCTGAGATCCGCCACCTTTCAGCTCATTAAGGTAATGTCATCATTTTTTTATATTAGTACCGCCGAATTACAATTAAACCAATAATAATTAACAATTATTATTATTTATTTATTTTCTCACTACAAATATACAGTTTACAACAAACTGTATATTGTAATTTATAATTAAGTAATATTTGATTAATACGAGTACTAAATAGAGTATGTCTGTATCTCGTCCCCGCGGTGCAGGTGGCCCTGGACGAGGAGGTGAGCAGCGAGGCGGTGGAGGGCTTCCGCAAGCAGCTGGCGCGGCTGCGGCACCCGGAGCACGCGCTGCTGCACTTCGCGCTCGCGCCGCGCTCGCAGCCGCCGCCCAAGCACCACCAGCCCAAGCACCACACGCTCAAGTACGGACCTCACACAACCACATCCTCTACATCCTTCAATGACCTTTATATATTAAAATACATTTATATCAGCCATATATTCTGAAAGTCTTTCATAATTTGCCTCGATGGTCTGGTAGTCGTCAAATTCGATTGCTGGGCATGAGGTCCTGACTTCAATTTCCGGTCGTTAATGAAAGAAAGAAAAGAAAAAGCGTTTAATCACAAAAGTAGTACATTTGTCATGATATTTTACTTCTGCCAAACTGCATAACAGTTTGTTGGCAGATGCAACTCCCGCTGTTTACAATGTTACACCGTTTACGCTTTTTAAACATTAAACACTACCCACACGAAAAACATTTTATCTTTTACAAGTAACTACTTAATAAGAACGTTTTACAATAGTTTTATTTATACAATGTTAAATGTTATTTATTAATTTTGGCGTGTGTTGTTGGGTTTCGCCATTAAGTATTAGCGACACGGAGTTTAGCTTTGTTTTCGATTAATGACAATTTTCTCGCCCGTACATTGGAACCTGCTTAACTGGCGAAATGTGGGTGTTCTATAGACGGCACCTACTTATCGCTTCCAGAATTATAGGAAGATATTAGATTTTTTTTTTATTCCACTTCTTTTTTGTATCAGCAAAGCTACCCATAATAATATTTTAGGTGGACCAAAATGTTTCTATTTTCGTTTAACAGGGGATTCGCAAAGAAGACTCTTCTGAAGACGGCCCGCAAAGCCGGACTAAAGCCGAAGCCGTCCAAACGTCAGAAGTACGTTCTACCGTCGGCGGACGCCAGGTCACTCACCTCGCCGCCGCTCATGTCCTCGCTGTCTGCTGACACACTCTCACGTGAGTCATATATTAACACTTTGTGCGTGAAGCAGACACAGTAGTAAAACAATAGCTATGCCCCATCTGTGGGTCATTACACTGGGAAAGGGTTAAGCTAAGCTGTAGTAAGTTGGTCGTATGTATATGTAATTGAAATGGATGTGGCAGTTTTTTTATATACAGGCATTGTGCTAAAATTGCGCTTTTATATGCCTTAGAAAAGTGAAAAGCTTATCTCTTTCTTTTAGACTGGTATAAAGAAAGAAAATTATACAGCTTGTATATAGATCTGTATTTTTTTGGTCGCTATCATAAACGGAAATAAAAATAGTTATTTATTTAGTATTTCATACATGGTGTACACAATGTTGTGCATAAAGTTATGATTAAGTGTCTTTTAGCTGTCACTAACTTAGTAAGCAAGTTAGCTATTTCCTGTGCATCTAAACGAGTATTCTCGTAGTATCTTCGACAACCGCTAATAATCATATGTCACCGGCAGTGGAGGAGCTGGAGCTGGTGGGCAGCGAGAGCGCGGAGAGCCCGGCGGCGCGCACGCTGGAGCGCGTGCGGGAGCGGGTGTACGCGCGGGACTGGGCGCGCCTCGGCCTCGCGCAGCCGCCCTACCGGCTCGCGCACGCCAACGCCGTCTACACGCTGTGCAGGAGGTGACTATAGCCTTCCATCGTACTAAACAACTATCGGCCATCGAAATTACTTCCTTTTATGAAACATAACATGACTTGCTAGATCGAACTATCTCCGAAAGTCTCTAAATTTGATGTGAACTTTTCACATTAAAATTTTACTAAATATATATCACCTAGCGGACCCAGCAGACGTCGTCTGAAAAGCAACGCCAGCTACCGGGTCTAATTGTATTCAAACCATCCAATTACCCATTAAAATATGTATACACACAAAATTTGATCCAAATTGGTCCATCTGTTTAGGAGGAGTTAGATGACAAACACACGTACAGAATATACATACCTATTTAATCCAGGGAATCGTAAGTTAATCCTGGGTGTCAGCTACCACAATACCAACATTTTTTTCTCAAAGTTAGTCCAGCCGTTTGGGCATGAAGAAGTGACAAAGATACTCACACACACACAAACTTTTACCTTCATAATATTAGTGTGATATAAATAGACTGGTCTATTAGTCAACCAATAACAGTGTGTGATGTACTCCGTTGTTTATGTTTACCCAGTTACCCAGCTGTGATCCCGGTACCAGAGAGTTTCGGCGACGACTCGTTGCGGCGGATATCACGGTGCTACCGACAAGGACGGCTGCCCGTCATCACGTGGAGACATCCGCGGACACACGCGTTACTGGCCAGGTAACAATTTTTTTTTTCCGTAGCCTATTTTGTTTCCCACTGCTGGACAAAGACCTCCCCTTTCTTCCTCCAAACCACTCTATCCTTAGCAATATCTGACCACGTACGTCCCGCATATGTGACCAGATCGTCACACCACCTATACCGGTAACTATTATATTTGTTGATAAAAAACATATCATCATCATCAGTCGGAAGACGTCCACTGTTGAACAAAGGAACCTCACCCTTAGAACGCCACAATTAACGACAGCTTGCCAATTGCATCCACAAAAAACATATATTGTATAAAAATATCATAGATAAACAGACATTAAACATACCTACAATACATATACTTTAACTGGAAATTAGGTTGGTACTTACTTATTATATAACTTATTCTTACCATAGTTATTGGATACTAGATTCCAAACATTGTGTAGTTAAATAAGTTATCAGTTGCTAAAAACGGTTAAGGAAAACTTCGTGAGGAAACTGGCACACCTGGGACATTTTTCAACGATGTTTAAAGCCATGTCAGAGGCCTAGAGTTCGCTTTAAACGTTGACACCATTGTTGTTGTTCATCAACCATACGATAAGAAGAGTTTTGTAGAAAATTTAATTATTTTTAAATATACACTATAGTGTAACTCAAGCAGTTGAATAGCACATAGGTTTTTTAATTCATTTCCTTCACTAACATCTATTTTTTGGCTACAGATCAGCGGCCCCGCACCACAAAGGCGTGATGGGGATGCTGAAGGCGAGCCACCAGACGCAAGGGAACGCACAGAGCGGGACCGAGACCACTTCCAGTCTAGAACAGGTAACATTACTGTACAGTATACCTATATTATTGAGGAAACTCAAAGGTTGTTGAGATTTGTAATATACCTATAATAAATATTTATGTTATATGAAAACGTGTTACTAGGTTTTTCCATTAGGTAATTTACAGTAGCAGCACGGAGTCTGGATTTGTACCCTGTTGATGGCAATAAGCTCGCCCCCAAATCCCAATTACATTGGGACCTAAAAACATAACTGGCGAAATGTGGGCGTACTATATGTGCACCTCTACCTACCCCTTCGGGGAATACAGGCGTGATGTTATGTTATATTATTTCTACACTATATTTAATAATATCAATATAAAAAAAACTCGTAGTCATCATCCCTGTTACAAAGATTGACATTACACAAAATTAAAAACGTCAATTTTATTTCCAAATACAAATAAGGTGGTACTAAATACTTGTTTACCTCAGGAGCGTTACCTAGCAACGCTGGTGGCGTGCACGCCCGCGTCGCGCGGTGACCTGGAGGACTCCAGCCTGAGCCTGGACTCGCTGCTGCTGTGCTGCGAGGACCAGCAGCCCACGCACACGCCGCTGCTGTCCAAGGCGGCCGGCACGCTCAGGTGGGTGCTAGTCGCTAGTGGTTTGACTGGTAGGCTCGTACTGACTCATCATCATCATCAGCTTTTAAGTGACCCACTGCTGGGCATAAGCCTCCTCCCCTAAACGCCGCTGTTTCCTGTTTTGGGCTTTTTGCATCCAGGTCTTTTTCAGTACAGCAACAAGATCATCAGTCCACCTTGCTGGAGGTCTGCTAGGGGCTCTACAGAATCCTCTGGGCCACCACTCTGTTACGGCCTTACTCCACCTGCCATCACCCAAATCTTGCCAAATTCGTCCTGACTAGTACAAATTAATCATTATGATTCTTTAGAGTTGAATAGGGTACAGATCGCAAAAAAAATGTTTCACTTTTATTGATACACGATTATTTTCATAAACCTGTGATTTAAACCCGCCTTAAGTCTATTGATATTTTCGATATATTAGATATTATTTTTATTTTCTTACAATGTGTATTCACGAAAATCTCATTATGACTGTGTATTTTACAAACTTAATTGACAGCTTGCTCCTAAACTATAAAGACTTTAAATTGGTTAAGAATATGGTCGATATTTCCTTAAAACTTAAATGTTGCTAAAGCCTATAATTATGCTAAAGGTGCGGGTAACCTGGCTATATTTTTCTTTACATATTTGGTTACAGTATTTTTGGCCAGATTTTAGAATTTCATATATTTTTTTCAATACACATTGGCTATAATATAGCCATCGTCAATCATATAATAATATGTCTAAAAAAATATGTCTGAACCACTTTTTGGCTAAATATTTTACCTGTAGACGGATTATATTTAAATAATTCATGTCTTAGTTAAAAAGAGATTCACTTATGAACGAAAGGAAAAGATTGGTCAGGCAATATTTTAGTATTATCATTTGCTTTGCGATCTTTTCAACAGCAAATTCAAATGCTTCAGCCTTGTGGCTAAATGTGGCTTGACCTTGTATTCAACAGTAATGATTGATAATGATTTCACTTGAGATTCGCTCGAACTAGATATATCATCAACGGGCTATACAGAGCCTTGTGGCTATATGGCCTGACCTTACCTAACATATTGTCATAAATTGCATGGTGTGGCTACAATTGCTGATAATGTAATGCAGCCATATATAACTGTAAATTATTCTCGGTCTTACTGACATATATGGCTATTATTGCTGTGGTCAACCCACAGTGAGCTAGCGTGGTGATCAATGTTCAATCCTTCTCTATACGAGATGAGGCCTTTACCCTGCAGTGGGTAAGTTATAGGCTGTTATTATTATTACCTGTTTGACCACCTCTTTAGATTTGTGAAAATAAATTACTGCAGTCTAAGAGACATTTTTTTTTATTTGTAATCACTATTAGTTAGAATTATTCACTCGAACGACAAATGTTGCCATATTCTGAATCTGTCTTGAAACAAGGTGGACAGTGTAGGGTATAATGTAATACAAGTAACAGTGACTTACGTGTCAGCGTGTTGGGTCGCAACAGCGGCGGCAAGGGCGGCGCGGGCGGCTCGCGGCACTTCGGGCGCTGGGGCTCGCTCAAGGACCGGCGGCAGCACGAGCACCTGGAGCTGTACGCGCCCAGGCAGCGGCTGTCCACGGCCGACGCTGACTCCGGTCAGTACACACCGCTAGGTTACATACAACTCGGGTTTCTCGTTGGTATTATTAATATATATGAGTTTGTGCGCAGTGTGCGGCTCAGCGGGCGGTGCGCGACGAGCGGCGCTGTACGTGGTGTGCGACAAGGGTGGCGCGGCGCTGGGCTGCGCGGGCGCCGAGCCCGTGCCGGCGGAGTACCCCGACGCGCGCGCCACCAAGCACGCCTTCAAGAAGCTCATGCGGGCCGCCGTGCCCTCCGCGCCCGGCCCGCCGCCCGCCGGGGACCAGCCCGGCTTCCTCAGGTCAGCCGCGAGCTATATATGTACTGACGGAACTGGTAAAAGCTTGTATTACGGCCGCACATTGGTTTACTTACTCAAATGAAAAATAATGTAAATAACTCTGTAATTAGAAACGATTTTGATAAGTGGCTAAAATATAATAAAATAAGAGCTTTTACTTTACTCGTACATACTTGTACAGAAGATACAAATGTAAATAAAAAATTTAATATTCAAAACTGATTATAATATTTTTTTACGCAATTTAGAACTTGAATGTATTCCATTGTACAGCTAAAGGTGCTTCACAACCATTTACTAACTGCACCCCGCGGTGTTACCCACTGCAATTTTTCGGGCTAAAAAGTAGCCTATGTATTAATCTAGAGTCTCAACTACGTCCATACCAAATTTTATCAAAATTGGTCCAGCTAATGATCGTGGAAAAGTAACAAACACACTCACAAACTTTTGTCCTCGTAAAATTTGTGTGATATGCGAACCTATCTAATTTTTTTCTTCTAAACTTCCCCAGGCTAATAGAAGAATCAGGCTGGCTGTGGCAACTGAGACAGCTGTTCCAACTGAGTGGAGCGGTGGTAGACCTCCTGGACCTACAAGGGTCCTCCGTGCTCCTGTCGCTAGAAGATGGGTGGGATGCGACTGCGCAGGTTTGTATACTCAGAAGGTATAGGGTATTTCTGGACAAGTCAGGTTAAGTCTGACATTCTCAATTAACGCGTAACTTAACTCAGAAATTGGTAACTAACGAAAAAACCCAATTAAATTTTGCCTGACCCGAGAATCGAAGCCAGGACCTCACGCTCAGGTGTTTCACTTTGCGATCAAACTTCTCCAAATATACCGCTGCATTTCTCTTCCAGATATCATCTCTAGCCCAGATATGCTTGGAGCCGTACTACCGGACGCTAGAAGGGTTCCGTATCCTGGTGGAGAAGGAGTGGCTGGCTCTAGGACACAAGTTCCAGCAGAGGTCTAACATAGGGGCCACGCCGCAGCAAGGGTTCACTCCCACATTCCTCATGTTCCTAGATGCTGTGCATCAGGTTGGTGCATTAGTTAGGATAAAGTCTGATTCCCGCGACTGGCATCGATTTATAGATAAATCGATGATGACATTGATATCATCATTCATCATCATTCATCGTCATCATCATCATTCATCGTCATCGACATCATCATTCATCACCAATTGACAAAATCACTGACCATACATCATTATCATAATTCATCTTGTCTATTACCAATAAACATCTCTCATCACCAATCATCGTCACTTAATCGTCGTCAATCATCATTAGTTCGATTTGGTAATCGATAATGACATCGATATCATTTAAAGCCTATGCAGTTACGTCTAAAATTAGTACATATCAACATAGATCGTGGGTTCAAATTTCGATCGTGTTTTATTTTTATTTATTTATAATTAGCTGCGCCCCGCGGTGTTGCCCGCTACATTTTTTCCAGATGAAATAAGCCTATGTGTTAATCCAGGGTGTCAAATCCATCCAGTAGTTTTTACGTGAAAGAGTAACAAACATCTATCCATACTTACAAACTTTCGGGTTTATTTATATTAGTAGGGATTTTTTAATTTTAAAATCATGCAACACTGATATATTTTTTTTGTTACAGCTCCAAAAACAGTTTCCGCTCGCGTTTGAGTTCAACGAGTACTACCTACGCTTCGTGGCGTACCACAGCGTGTCGTGTAGGTTCCGTACGTTCCTATTGGACAACGAGGCCCAGCGCGCTGAGCTCGGCATCACCGCCGCCGACGACAAGCGAGCAGACACCAACAGAATGGTTAGTTGTGTTGTAACAAAATGCAGATAACGAAAACATCGCAAAATATCATCGTGATCTATTATCGGTTTAAAGACATTTATTTTCTTATAAAAACTGTACAGTTCATTTAAAATAATGCATAACAAACTCATTAAAATATAGTATGGTATCCCTAGCGCTTGTTACTATTTATTACATATTCATTATATTTTTTAATTAAAATTTAAAATTAGTTATCTATGTTAAATTAAAATTCTATAATAATAATATGTCAGAGTATTGATTATCGGCATCATAATGTATCACCATCATGTATAATTGACGATGATGACATCCTAGCCGATTTCGGCCACGGCGAATGCTTCAGTTCTGGGGTTGGCGCCGTTCATGTGCTCGTATATGGCTTGTGAAATCAATCTTCATGTAAAATTATCATCATCATCATGATAAATTATCGCCTTCATGAACATTTTTGGGTAGAAATAAATCGCGGTCAAATTCGTATAAAACCTTATTCGAAATAATTTAATGTCATTAATGAAGATTTACATACTAGATAATAAATAATTACCAATTACTGGGTGGCTTTAAAATTGTGAACAACTTCTCTTATCGGATGAAAACTGAAATTTCAAAATGATTGCGGCTGTGACTCTAAAATATATGTATATTTAAGTCAGAGGCTGTGACAATGATGTTGGTCTATAGCCACTGTACTGTTTTATTTTTTGGGAATACCAGGGTTGGTTCCATAAATAAAGTTGTTCACAATAATAAGTAGAATGTACTGTCAAAGTACTGCTTCTTATTATAAAGTCACCCAGTATAATACAGTACCAGTTCTAAGCGGTGTGTGTGGGTGAAGGTGTACCTGTATGAGCAGGGGGTGGAGACGGGCGGCGGCTCGGAGGAGGAGGGCGCCGCGCCCGCCGGCTCCGGCACTGGCCCACGCACGCCCATGCTGGGCCACTCGCTGTTCGACTACATCGACCGCCACCACCAGAAGGCGCCCATCTTCTACAACTTCCTGTATACGCCTGATCTTGATAACCCTGTGAGTATTCATCTATTTTATAAAAAAAAATAATGACAAGCAGTGGAATTACTCCTGTGTCATAGGTGCATTTCACAGACGTGCAATACCGCATACAAAAATACTCAGACTCGAGACAAATATCTGTGGATCATGCAAATATTTATACTGTGTGGAAATCGGCAATTAAAAAGAATTGTCATTCGGTCAGAAACTGCGTAGGATTGACTGCTTTGGAAGAACAACGGGGAGGCCTTTTCCCAGCAGTAAGAAACAAAATAGGCTATTAAATAAATATTCAAATAAGTATTGTTTTTTAACGAATCATCTATTTACGTCAAAACAACCATCAAATAGAACTTCAACTGAACATCAAACTGTGCAGGTCCTCCGGCCAGTGTCGTCAGTGAGCGCGCTGGAGGTGTGGCTGTACTACACGAGCGAGGAGCTGTCCCACGGGGCGCCGTACGACCTGGAGGTGCTCGCGCCCGCAGAACCCGAGCACAGGCTGCCGCAGCGCAGGATACTCACGGCTGGGTAAATTCTATTTGCATACCCCATATATACCCCGTTACTTACCCGCTATAACCCCCGTTACTTACCCGCTATAACCCCCGTTACTTACCCGCTATAACCCTCTTACTTACCCGCTATAACCCCCTTACTTACCCGCTATAACCCCCTTACTTACCCGTTATAACCCCATTACTTACCCGTTATAACCCCCGTTACTTACCCGCTATAACCCCCTTACTTACCCGCTATAACCCCCTTACTTACCCGCTATAACCCCCTTACTTACCCGCTATAACCCCCTTACCCGCTGTAACCCCCTTACTTACCCGCTGTAACCCCCTTACTTACCCGCTATAACCCCCTTACTTACCCGTTATAACCCCCTTACTTACCCGTTATAACCCCCTTACTTACCCGTTATAACCCCCTTACTTACCCTCTGTAACCTGCTTACTTGTCCAAGCAAAATCTTTAACACACTGTTAGAACAAAACCTGTTTTTTTTTACTCCCTTGTCACTACCAAAGCTCAATAGTTAGTATATTTGGGCAGGTACGACAGCATAGCCCGCAGCATGCCGGACGCCTTCACCGGGCTGCTGGAGAGGATCCGGCAGCTGGAGCTGGAGCTGGGCCACCTGCCGCAGAAGTGGCGCGTGCGCTGGGACCAGCTCGAGTTGCCCAACACGCTGGAGCTGCAGGTCAGGCGCAGGATTACATAGATATAAAATAAAATGAAGTTTTAATTATCAAAAATAGATATAATAATACTAGAAAATTCAATTTAAATTTTTTTGTCTGGACGAATGATTGTTCGGGATAATCTCCGAAATGGCTGGACTGCCTTTGACGGGAATTTCACTAGCAGATAGCTCATGTTATAAGGAGAAACTTAGGCTACTTTCATTACTTTTATAGAAGTTGGAAATTCAAGGAACAATTTGCCTTTAGACGAGTTGCTAAATTGTGATGTTATGAAATTATTTTTTTGACTGCCTCGTTGGTCTAGTGGTTGCTAAACGCGACTGCTGAACACGAGGTCCTGGGTTCGAATCCCAGGTTGGGCAAAGTGTTACTGGGTTTTTCTATTAGGTAATTCTCTTAGTAGCAGCACGGAGTCTGGATTTGTGCCCGGTTGTTGGCAATAGGCTCGCTCCTAAAAAAAAAAAAAAAACATAACTGGCGAAATGTGGGTGTACTGTGTGTGCACCTCTGCCTACCCCTTCGGGGAATACAGGCGTGATGTTATGTGTATGTGTGTGAAATTATCTAAAGGTACCATGACCTTTAGATAATTTCATAACTGTGGTGCCGGTATGATGTGCTATAACCTTAAGCCGGTCCGTGTTGTCGGTGCAGCGCAACTCGTCGATGTCGTCGGGCGTGGTGCGGCGCGCGACGCTGGCGTGGCACAAGCGGGGCACCGCCGAGCTGCTGGCGCGCGGCCGCCTGGCTGCCGCGCCGCCGCCCCCCGCGCCCGCGCACCGCTGGGCCGCCGCGCCCGCCGCCGCGCCCGCGCGCTGCGACCACTGCCAGGACCTGCTGTGGGGGCCGCTCAAGGTAGGAGTAGGAGGGTTTTTAAACTTCTCCCGAATTAGGTATCATGTCAATCAGCATGCGAAAATAAATGTCCCACGACGTATAATAATGTATAACTCGTGTACCTCAGACGGGTGTGCGCTGCGTGGACTGCGGCGCGGCGTGTCACGAGCGCTGCGCGGAGGCGTGGGCGCCGCCCTGCACTAAGTACAAGGCGCCGCCGCCGCCTGATGCCGACTCGCTGCGACCGCCGCTTGCCGCCGGTAACAAACACACATTCACACAACACACGCACACACACATACAACACGCATACTCAACTCACACACACATACAACACGCATACTCAACTCACACACACATACAACACGCATACTCAACTCACACACACACAACAGGCATACTCAACACACACACACACACCTATAGGACGCTCACACACAACGTACATACACAACTCACACACACAGACTTCCAGATACAACATAGACACACAACTAGACAGCGTTCTGACATGAGCTCGTTTGAAATGGTTTTCAGTTGCATTTTTCCATATGTAATGTATTCCGTAGGTGTTGCGACCCTGCAGTCGTCGTCACAACAGTACTACGAGCAGTTCTCGTCGAACGTGGCGGAGAACAGGACGCACGAGGGCCACCTGTACAAGCGGGGCGCGCTGCTCAAGGGCTGGAAACAACGGTGAGTACTGTTCTTCTTCATAAATGCTGGAATGTAATTATTACTAATGTATTATGATGGTATTTAGGTTCTGTTGGCTCGTTTTTCGACATGACCGTCGTGTTTTTGTATTTTCTAAATATAATAACATATTATTTACTGTATATTCCGGTTGTACTCACGGATGTATTCGGGAATGCCCGACTAGTTTCGAACTCGAACGGAGCCCTTATTAATGAGCTGGTTACGCGGCAGTTCGGCTCGCGACTCTGCCTAGAAACTTGTCGGGCATTCCCGAATACACCCGTGAGTATAACCGGAATATACAGTAAATAATATGGATAACACTCACGAAAGTTATTATAGTAATATAATAACATAGTTGAAACATTATGACATCCCCATACATTTATGAGTCTAGGTAAGCAGTTCGCTGAATACATACAGCGCCCCGAGTTTAGTGGTGCGTAGCGACCCACCAGGCATACTACTCTTTAGTTGGAAGATCTTCCCTTTTCTTTGGAACCTCGACTATTCAATTCGATTTACTTTTTGTATGTCTCCCATATGCATCCCATAGCTTTTATTGACTGTTTTATTAGTTAACTATGTACGTGGTTACAGTTGGTTCGTGCTGGACTCCATCAAGCATCAGCTGCGGTACTACGATGCTATGGAGGACTCCCACTGCAAAGGGTTCATTGGTATGTATTCTTGTATTAAGTCCTGGGTACGAGTCCCAGGTCGAGTAGTGTTACTGGCAGATTGCTCGTAGCCTTCACTTTTGTGACATAATTTGTAGAAATAGAAAGTTGTCTGTATGTATACTTACTTTTATATGCATTTTTTAAACTTGTTCACAACAATACGTTTTATTTAGATCTCGCTGAAGTGATCACAGTGACGCAGGCGCCGCCCGCGCCGGGCCCGCCCAAGAAATGTGACGACCGATCCTTCTTCGACGTAAGTATACAATACAACATACAACTGCTTCACTATGGTTAATTCATTTTCTTTGTAATCTTTCCATATCTAAATATTTCTTTCTGCAGTTACGCACAAGCCGGCGTACATACAATTTCTGCGCAAGCGACGCGAACGCTGCGCAAGAGTGGATCGAGAAGTTGCAGGCGTGTCTGCAGTGAACACCAATTTGTTTACACCGCAGGACAACGCGGTGCAGTTAATATGATATTCATATATTGACGGAGAGACGTTAGTCTGACGAGTGACGCTCGACGTGCGATCGATATCAACTGTGGTATATCTGTCGATAGATATAACGACAGTCCAGAACGAATGACGCGGTTCTCGACTACACACACGTCCAGGACTTTATCGATATCGATACAATGACGACTCGATACATACTTGTGTGTTCAACAAGTTTTATCGATAAGAAAGGAGATTTTTGAATATTCAATGTCCTAAGACTTGGTATAAATGTTAATACAAGACTATATAATTATTGTTTTATTCTATATTTATTATTTTTAGAAAATAAAAGAGTTATTTTGTCTTTGTGACAATTTATAGGAAGACAATTTTAGTCTATGGGCTGAGATGATTGATCCATGCTTGTGAAATAAGTTTTGTATGTTGGTTACTTGTATACTCGCGCCGAACTAAACCGGTGTAGGCAGGATGCTTTGATATTGTTAACTGAATGTAGGCGCTATGATCTCGAAGCAATATTGAAATGGACGAAGTGGACTGTTTGTGTGAGATTGAACATTTCTTACAAGACTATAGATATAGGCGAATCTTGCGCGTAATTCAAGTGGTGCCATAATGATAGTCTTATTCAAAAACAAGGATCATACCGGCATTAACTAAACCCCGTATACTCTATTGACAACTCTATTCTTTGACAGGGACGGGTATAATTTAGTCCATGGTTTAAATTGTCAATTTTTTTATCAATAAGGGGGTTTGTGTAATTTCAAAGTATTGGAATATTCACAAGCAAATCTTAGGCAATGACTTACACTGAAATTGTACTATATGTGCACCACTGCCTACCCCTTCGGAGAATACAGGCGTGTTGTTATGTTTATACTGAAATTCTCAGGCATGCGACAGTTTGTTGAAAATACAAAGAAATTAAAATCTGTATTATATTAGTATGTCTCACACAGATAGTCCAATAAAATAAATATAATGTGAAAGTATTTAATTTATTATGTAATAATGAATTAGTGTCGTGTTACATGTTATGTAAATATGTCCGATGTTTGGTGTGTTAAGTATTTAGTTCAGTTGTCATGTTTTGTTGTCAGCACTAGATGTTATCTGCGTTGTTTCCACGAGAAGGCTCCCCGTTGATGCCGCGTATATTACTGTAGTTTTACTTCATTATATTCAACATTATTATTTGAATTTTAACGAGTATAAGTTCACTGTTTCTGTATTTATGACTTGAACGCCACGCACCAACGTGGAAGGCCTCTCTCGTATATACTATAGCTATATTATATACCGACGTACATCATAGGCAAGTAGAACGCTATATTTAGTTCTATAATAATATTCCTTGTAAAGAGATATTAGTTCGTTCAGGAATCTCGTTTCAATGAGCCACAACATTACATACTCATTTTTGTATGATTTGTAAATAAGTACACGTTTTTTGTTTCACATATCAGGGAGGTGAGCCCTCCGCCTATGTACATACATACAGCTCATGTAAATATTAATGTTATTTTTTCGGTATTGCATTTAATATCACGTCGGGCGGGTTATGGGTGGCGTGCGCGGGCCTCGGTCCCGGTCGAGTGTTTTTGCATCGATACAAACCTAAATTAATGTTCGTGGATACGTAACTCCTACTTTAGTTTATAATTGTATCGTTAAAGTAAATTAAGAAGTTTGTATCGTTATTACAGAAATGTTTAGAAGAATGTCCGTCTACGCTTTTGTATTGCAGTTGTAGCCAGTTGATATGTACGCTAATATCTTTCTTGTATCGATGTAAAACTTAGGACCAGCGTTCATATTAGCGCGCAGATTGTTCGTGCCAAATATGCACAAAGTGCACACAACGCGTTGCTCACGAGTCGTACAAATGTGGCCAGCTTCACTGAGCTACGATAGCAATATGTTTGCCTTACGTTCGCAGAGGTGGGCTTCTGTGGCGCGGGAGTCGCGGCTGTGGAGTGGCGCGGGTATAACTAATTTCCTGTTTCGTGACTAACTAGTACGCTAGATGGTTTGATTGTTCCAGATTAACCTTTTGAAAAACCGCCACTAAATACATCGGCGCCCCTTATACGCCTGGCCACAAAAATAAATGTCGTTTTCTTGTCGGCTATATCCGACCGTGGTGTTCGAAAGGTTAATGTTGTTTTTTAGTTTAAATACGTCTGTTGTATAGAGGAATTGAAATATCATCCAATGCTACGATTAAATATATAACGGTACAGTTTTGTACATTATTCGCTTAATTTTTGTTTATTTTGATCCAATTCTCATAACTTTAAGTCCTCGTCCGGCAGTCAAGTTTTCAGCCACTCCACAGGAAACGCCCCAACTGTACCTAGTAGTGTTAGCTTGGCTTGAGACAGACCTAACCTCGAGATTGATCCTAGCCTATTGCTGTACGTTACGTTGTCTGTGCAATATACCATGTTAATAGATGTGTACCCTTAGCACTTAACCGAAGCAAAACATATGATTTTGACATATAATTGTATTATAAAACTGACTGAAATTTTGTTTGTAATTCGCAAATATTGCCAATTTGTCACAGGATGTTATTATTTTTCTTTTGTACTAAATTGTCAATATGCGAGTTTAAAGTTGAAATTGTTAAATGTACAATGTACGGCAGTAGGCTGCAACGGTAACCTGTGACAGTGCACTTGCGTTCCATCAAATAAAGAGATTTTTAAAATTGTCAGCTCAGGTTTTATTTATTGCTACTTTTTTATACCACCCGACGCGATGACAAGCCTTATAGGTTTGTGATCAAAACACTGCAACTCTTTGAAAGAATGTCAAGTATATAATTCGGTTAGATAAAATTAAGGTAAAACATCAAATAAAACACACCAGTACCATATGTAACAATTTTATTTTACCAATATTCATAATATATTAACATATGTGGTCCATAACCACCCTCTTTGATAATTATATAATACAAAGAATTTCTCACAAATGGTCGCTGAACCTATAACAATGAAAACAAAACAGCTACGGACTAAACGACCGACAGTTCTTAAGTCAAGTGTTAAACTCAGCCTCGACTAAGGTAATGACTCCCGCTAATAATTACACGATACAACAATATTTAAAACGAGGTATAAAAGGGGAAAAGAAAAGATTAAACATTTCTCGTAATATATTAATAATCGTTATTGTTTAATTTAACCTAAACAACGGGAGGGCGCCAGCGTCGCGCGGCTTGTGTACCTGGAGTCACAACCGGCCGCTACAACATTAGGCCTGGCCTCTGCCCGGCCCGCTGCGGCCCGCCCCGTTACATCTTACATACATTTATTAATGCATTTTACATTATATACAATGGGAAATAAATATTCTATAAGCACGACAAGATATATAATAATCGTGTATGTACATAAACACAACTACAGTGCAGTGGCGACCACTGTCGAGTACCATTATATCACAAAAATATAAATCCCATTGCCGCCTAAAGGTATAATTTGTTACCTAATTATTTATATTGGCGTACACTTTTTGGCTTAGCTAAATTCCTCATCGATATTATTTAGAGATGTACCGGCTATAGTATCGTTTACAATCGATTTGGAACCCGTTTGGTTGGATTCAAACTTCAAAGGCTTCAAGTTCGACTCGACGAGGTGAATACACTGATTTTTACATTTTTATATACAACCGATACACTAAGTCGACTAAATTGGTTATGTACAATAATAGTCGCAGCCAGTCAATTTTAACTCTTATTTGTATAGGCGATACACCTCTGACTCATCGTCCGCTCGGATGATGCGTCTCCGTCGGGCGCGGCGTCAGCGCGGAAGACGCGCCGGACGGTACGGGCCGCTATGACTCGCTATTACGGATATAGCTCTCATGCGCATGGCTAGTCTCGATGACAATGGATGCGCAGTGTCACTACAAGTTACAAGTAAACAATTTTTGGTTTCCATAATATATTGTACCTACAAAGAATTCCATCCAAAAATATCCGAATACCACCGTCTCACACACATTCCAACGAAATACTGAAAACAAGAATTTAATTCCTCTCCTTCATAGAAACGTACAAAAATGTAGGTCCAACAAGTTTCGATAGAAAAGAGTCTTGTTAAATACATCAAAAAGTGGTCGATCCTCGAGGTTCAGGGTTCGATGTCAAGTGAAATGATATCATAAGACGTATTAAAGCTGTTCGCTGCCTGCGGTGACGGTGTATACTAACACACTATACTATTAGTTATAGAAGTAAACACATACGTTACAGCTGAATGTACTTAAACCTGTTACTATGATAATGACTACATCGTGACTCGCTAATATAAAACGACACTCATTTTATAATCTGTCACGCGTCCACAAAATGATTTCGTTACGATACATTTCTGATTTATCTGTCGGCCATAGAAATGAATGAACAACACTAACTTTATTTTTATTTATTTATAATTATATGAAGAACATTCACGCTTTGGACTTTATATTAACATTTATATAGTGCTAATCTGATAGTAGACTAATTTTATACATTTTGAATGTTGGGTGCTATATATTTATGTAACTGTTACCAAGACTTCAGTACACCGTGTTGGTACCGCTTAGTCTGGTAAGCACTACCAATACGGTGAGCAAAAACGAAAATTATAAGCGTGAGCGATACATACATGGTACGTAGGGATATGCCAGCTAAATATATCAGTCGACTCTATTAACATTAAGTTCCGAATGCTAAGGCCAAAATATGCTTCTTCCAAGCAACATTTCAAGTGCAATTTATCACTATAAGTAAAATGATGAAGATATGAATAGTGTGTTCTAGGAGTTAACACAAGTTAGCGCTTGTTCAGTCACCTCTAGGCCCGAGAGCCACAGTTCACACTTCACAGTGGTGCAGGCTGCGGGCCGGGCGGCCGGGCTAATGGCCCACGGGCTCCACGTAGTTGGCCGGGTACAGCCCTACGCGCCCGTCTTTTCTCCCCTTACACCAGCCCTGTTCGTCCTCGTCTTCGAGTTTTTCAAATAGGTCACCTGGAAGCAGTTGTACATTGAATTAGTTAGTAGGTAGCGACACAGAGTAGTGATTGAATGGAGTGCTAATGTGCGGGGTGTACGTGCTCTCACGTGTACTTAATAATATATAATTTACCGCGAGTGTAGTTGGACGGAGCTACGCCGCTCGACGCTACGCCGGCGATTGCCCTACGATAGACGTTTCTTTTCCTCGCACCTCACAAATTGATTGTTTGATTCTAAGAAAAAATATGCTCATTAGCACTCCATTCGATACCTACTCCGTGCACGAGTTGCGAGAAAATAGCTCTGAAGGTATAAGTAGTGAAGTGCACGGTTTGTGGAGGAATGAGGTGTCGTGAGCTCTGGAGGAAAACTATACTTATATATCGGGACATTGTTAGACTGAATAATAAGTCAAGTTTATTGAAAGCTATTGCGACTATCTGTAAGGCCTGCTTTAAATTCTAATATGAGATACTTTAAAATTCCGGCTGGCGGAGTCGCGTGTGGGATAGTAGAAAGCCCGTAATATAAAGGGGCCCCTAACCTTGTCGGAAGCTGAGTTCGTCGCTCTCTGCGCCGGTGTAGTCGTAGAGCGCGCGCACGGGCAGGCCGGGCTCGCCCGTGTCGGTCAGGGCTCCGGCGGACTCCTCGTCCCACTCGTCCTCGTCGAAGGGGTTCTCCTGGCCCTTCGTGCTGTCCTTGGCCGGCGATGTCTTGTTCGATTTTGGCGCTGGTGCTGTTCCGTTGCTGAAATCGATAGTTATTTTATGTTAGTTTGTGTTATAGTATTAAACAATAATAATGCCAGTTATTCTAGGCTATGAGAAAAGTCCTTTGCACTGCGGTGGGGCAGATAATTGTGACACTGGAGGTCAAAGATCTTATATCAAGAAGATACAAGAATTGATCACAACGCTATAGTTACTCAAAAAGAATATAATAAAAGCTACAATGAGAAATACTAGATCATAATATAAATTGATTCAATCAACAAAACCTACTTACGACGCTTACTACCTATCATCTAAATGCAAAACTACATAACCAACAAGTAAACAGCCTATCTCATCAACTAACGGTTCATCGATCGTGTCGGTCATATCAGTGATGGTGAATCTGGAGTTGCTCTGTATTTCGGGCCCCACGGCGAGCCTCACCAGGTGTCCGCCGAACGCCTCCGAGTGTGTGGAGCGCGTGCAGCCTGCGCACGCGAATATCTCCAGGCGCTCGATACTGGGAGGGGGAGGGGTTGGACTAGGTGAGGAGGTGATGGTCCTTTCGGGTTTTTGGTCCTTTGAGGCGTGATTGGAATTGAAGGAAAGGAAAACGGAGTTGTCTGCTCACTAGTGTTATAAGGAATATGGACTGCACTAGTAATATCTAAATTTCAAGATGACAAGAGCTTGAAAATTCTCGTAATGTTTGGACACTTACGTCACAGCAATGGGCGCACTGATGCTCTTCTTGTCAATGGTGTTGTTAGCGGGTGCGGTATTGTTGACGACAGTTGTTGGCGGCGGCGCTGCGTCCGTGTGGTTGGTAGGTTTGCTTATCTTGTTGTTAGCATTGATCGGGGGCAGCTCCTGAAGTGTACGTATACAACGATTATATTTTTGAAAATAATTAATTTCGGTTTATTGTTAGGAGTCAAAGGACCAATTCAAAGTTTAACTTCAAAGATATTGGTCCTTTCACCATTAAAAATACATAATTATTTCGGGGATTATTGATCAATATTTTATAATATATTTACTTAAATAAAATATTCTTCTAAATATATAGATTTGACTACAATATCATATACGGGGGTTAAAATTGTTAATTCATGCCAATATGCATAAACTGTAGAGTGAAGCGACATTCATCATGCAACATCGATAACAAAAATAATATAAAAAATAAATAAAAATGGAAGCTTATAACTAAAAGATTAAAATGAGAATGACCTCATCCCTTTAAATTCAAACTACATTTAGACCCGACATGCCGATACATACGAAGCATATAATACGAGATATCACCGACTATTATCATTCATTCTCATTTGAATCGTGAACCGAACATGAATGTTACAATTATAAGTATAATTGTACTAAATATGTTCAGCTGGGCAGTGTGACGCGGCTATGCGCGTGCGTGACGTCATTTTACGTACGACAGCGATGGTGTTTTGCGTACTTGACGTCGTAGAATCGAATGGCAATACTTAATGCGAACAGTCAACGGATTCAAATCATAATTCTCTATCATGCTTAATCTTACATACAACTATCATAATTAGATCTGATTGTCCTGTTATACTAATTGTCATGTTAAAGCAAGTTCCACATACATCCATTTTAATGAACTTGTTTTGTTACTATCTCACAAAATTAACACGCAGATATAAATCTTCATAATTGTCCCATAACGGTGCGCACGCAGTTTTGAAGTGCGATAACACGTTATAGAACGTTCATCCTTGTATAAACATTACTTTTATAGCTGTACCTTATTGCTATCGCCTTAACTAACATATAGCAGAGGCTGGCCTTCATCACATCATCACATCAGACTATTACTAGTCCACAGCTGGGCGTAGCCTTCTCCAGGGTACGCCACAGGACTCGCCTTTTCGTTATAACTACTCCTCAATAAAAAAAAACTGTCATATCATACGTCACCTTATATTAAACCATACTAAAACACAAAATTAAAGTCATACCCCTTCCTTTTGGCTTCGCCGTAGTCCGGTAAAAAGTAGATTTACTATATCATGTATTAACATCACCCTAAGATTCACTGATTACAGAATGCCGGCATCAAATCCGCCAACGGTCAAAGATGAAACAGCACACAGAGGGTCCACCGGTGTCGTTCGTAAAGTGTCGTCATTACTAAATGTGTGTAACGTACATCCTCGCTGACGGGCCGCTGGTTGAGCAGCGTGATGGGCCCGGTGGGCAGGCTCTCCTTGGACTTGCCCTTGGCGATGTCTCGGAACTCCTCAGTGTACTCCTGGGTCACCGACACACCAGTCACAAGCGGTCATGGCAAGCACAGACACGTTGGGAAAATTCACGTACGTACTTTATCAATAATCAAAATTGTATACAACATTTTTAAGACTAGTGATAGGTATGTATTCTAATATATAACTTGTATTTAAATAATGTTATAACAAGTATATATGTATTTAGTAAATAGTTATCAAATTAATTAAGAAAGACTATTATTTCCCAACGTCTCATTGCTCATATGCAAACTCAAAGTAAAAAAAGTAATTAAATAAAATCGTAACATAGACACGTCCATACAAAGCCGGTGTTCGTTAGAAGGTAATTATCAAGCTATTGGGGTTCTAGAGAAAATAAAATACATGCCATTAGACAATAGCAAACAGAATCGTTCGTCGGTCCTTAGAGACGGTTTTGGCTAACGTTTCTGAACTTTTATACACAATTTTTTAAATAACTTTTTGTTAATTGTCGTTGTGTTATCATTTGTGAATTTTAGCTTTTCGAGTAAGAATTTTCAGTAGAATAGTCGTTATGCGCAGATTGCCAATTAAAATTGTTCGTTTTCAATAACGTATTTCAATAATACATATAATCTTCAATGCCAAATCAAAACCATATTAAGCATACCAATATATTCCATAATTGTGGCTTCTGATTTAGAAACTAAAAAATAGCAGTTACCACCTTTACTGCTGTCAGTATTTAATATTTGTGTAATTGCGTGCTATTCTAAATCATTTTGCTTTTTATTTTGCTACCCGTACTTCAGTGTGGATGAGTGTTCATGATTGTGCAGCTCGCTTGAAATCAGACTTCAGTCTTTTTGAGCTAAATGTACCCTGAATTTTGAATTCAGCGTTTTGAAAAAATAACTGCAAAACATAATTCAATTTTTTATAATTATGCTGTATAAAAATCGTGTTTTTTTATTGCTAATCAGATTAATTAAATTACGGATATCCGTAAGTAAATTAATAATATCAAGTACATATTGATTTTTATCACTCAATTTGCATAAACACTGATTGCAGTGCTATCAGATCAGCCACCGAATGGACTGACGGCTGACAGAGTGTAAATGTTCCATGAGTGGTGCAGTGATCATCTATTGAAAATGTATCTTAACACCAATCATCACGGTGTATATTCGTGTGACACCACCAAACCCATCGGTGCGTTTGCAGTCATTTTATGCTTCGACCATGATGGATCGATTGCAGTCGAGTGCTGGCTTTACGACAGGCGATTTACAGTGCACTTTGTGGATAACCAATAAATACTTTCCTTAGAAACTTTGCAAAGTTGTGAGATGACGTATTACTTACCTAGTTTCGTTGTGATCTCGTTATAAATACTGTAATTAATCATTATTACAAGATTTTGTCTCAAAATAATTCAAGGAGTGTTCTTTTTTGTAGTTTTAAACAGACGTAAGAACTGTTGGCTGTTGTACTACAACATCTTGAAGAATGTACTTTATTACCTACCCTCAAAGTCCACTGTCCATCAACCAGACATAAAGCCGTGCTGTAACACTGTATGCCACCAACATGTATGTGTGATCAGTCTATTGACACCCATTTTCTTTCGTAATACAAATGATTCCGAACCAGCCCAATTTTACGTCTCATCAAAGTACTAATGACACACAACATTGGCAGTGTCCAGATTGCCACCGAACCTACACCGTGGTCGTACCATCAGCGGGTTGCTATAGAAACGGCTGCTTCCGTAGCACTGGCTACTGGTGACGGAGGGCGCCACGCGGCTGTCGGCTCGCTCATCCACACCGAAGCAGAATGCGGGCAGCGCCAGGCGCAGGCGCCGCACGATCTGGGACCAGTGCGCGGGCGCAGGTCGGGGCAGGGGGCGCCGGGCGGTCGCGAGCACGCGGGCGAACACGGCAGATGCTTCCGCCAAGTATTTGTTTTGTATCGGATCCGTTTCCGGCGTATCGACCTTGTGTTAACGATACTTTTAATGCTTGGAACAATATTTGGGTGGTCTGTGTAGTTTTGTACAAGTTCATGTAAGTTGGTAAATTTTGCAATCGGCTGTAAATGAATACCTTCTGTCTAAATGGTGTGACCAACAGTCATTACAATAGCTACGAATTATTTTTATAATGAAGCCGATTGTAACGCACTTTTAAAGTAATAAAATACTTTTCATTCGTTGATTCTAGGTCGACAATAAATTTTAAAATATTGCACTTTGGCAGGAAATCCGTCCGAATTATTTATTTTTGGCATTGATAGCGGTACACTGTAGGTATTTGTAAGTATTTCGCGTTTGGTATGCGAGGTTAAGGCGGTGGTTGTCGAGACGTAACTATCTTGATCAAACATTACTGTTTGCTGTGGCATTAGGGGACCTTGCGATAACGGGATTGTTGAAGGTCTAACTACAAGCGTAGTAGCCGCACACTGAAAGGACGAGATTTTTGTATCGAAGGACCAAAAAATATTTAATATCAAATTCGTTTAAGAAATTAGTTTTGGATCTAAGCTATGACATTATCAAAAATAGTGTAAATATTGCTATTAGAAAAAAGACAAAACTTCCAAATGGTACATTAAGTACATAATTAATTAGTGTAACTCGTAACTATTAAAAATAAGAAAAAAGATCAGGCAGTGTGTGGCCACTTAAGAATTATTCAAGGATCTAAGAAGAAATCTAAATATTATTAGAAACAACTAAATACTGTATTTTATATAAATATAGAAAAGGAAAATTTAGAATAGACATCTAAAATGTAGACATGCTTAGTTTATCATTCTAATAAGACTCATACCCTTAGAAGGACAATATTAAGTCTGAGACCAACACGAATTATTAAACCATGTTATTCCACTAATCTTAATTCAAGTAATTTTTAGTTTATACATAGTACCATTATTTTTCTTCAGGTAAAATAGTCAAACTATTATAATTTTATTTTGATTTTGAAATGGGTATTAATAATAATGAAGAAAACCTAAACGCTACATGGCTTAACAAAATCCGTGCGATGCGGACCTAAAGACTGCAGCTAACCTACCTAAGCATTCACGTTAATTAGATGCAAAGAGTAAACTGTATCGTAAGGATAGTAATGCATTGCGCAGTGAGTGGGGGAGTGGGGTTGCAGGCGAGGCTGGAGCCAGCAATGTATGTGTTACCTCGAACTGCGGCCAGGCCATCGCCATATTGACGCCGTGGTTGTTGGCCCACCACTTCAGGTCCTTCTGGCTGTCCGCGTTGTTTATCGTGTGGTGGAATTCTTCGTATATTTGGGGTAATCTGGAATTGTATGGGAATATCTGGTATACCTGTGCTATTACAAATGTATTTTGATTGATTGACATTTCTGAAATACAAACAGCGTGTTTCAAATCAATGATGACATTCACCCATATCTGAACTAAAACGTAGATGGTAAAAGTAAAAAAAACATAAGTAATAAATATTTTTAGTTTACAGACAATTGTCTTTAAACTAAGTTTTTCCCTATTCATATCATCTTGCAGGGCTTATTTAAATATAGAATCAAAACGATTTTATAAAAAAGTACTGTAGATAATCAAATTCAATGAGTGACAATACGATTTAGATTGCCTCTTTTGATATCCAAATCGTAATCAGGTCCTATGAACGTTAATATATAGATTTGGTTTGACTTCTCCACCGAAGATCTAAAAGCCGGTTTACTTACGAAGGCTCCTGGCTGATATTGAGGCACTTGTGGAAGCTGAACAGCACGTCTTTGAAGAACTTGAGCCTCTGGGCCTCCATCTGCTGGCACCGCTCGAACACGCCCGTCATGTCCTCGATGTACCGCGGGTTGTATGCTGTGATCTCGGCTAACGCTGACTGGTACTTTTCTCTGCTCTTTGACACTTCCTCGCGGCACTTTGCTACTCTCTCTGCCATTTTCTTCACCTGGAATAGATTTACGTTTAGTAAGTTGGTATGTGAAGTGTAGCTGTAGATTTTAGCTTCTAAGTTAACGTGTAAAGAGCTGGTGCTACTGTATAGTATAACTATAAGTTTTAGCTTTTTAGACCTTTTCTAACTAGAGCGAGACATTTGGATAATTTGATCGTTTCAATATGAGCAGATTAGCTTTTTTGTTTTCTGTGTATTCTAAGTTTCAAGTATTGTATATTAAAACTAAGGACTTATACCAGTATTCTCGAGAAATAATATCGAGCTTTATCGCAACTAGATGATTAAGATTGGCGACGATTTAATCTAGCGGCGTTTTAAAACTATCTGTAGTCCTGTACCTACATAATGACGCCAGAAAATAGAACATTATAACACGTTTTATTCACAAAAGTGATTTTCTCAAACCTTAAACCCAAACAGAGCTTTGAAAAACTATTCACAGACCTTCATCTACGTACAAACATATCGTTCACGGAGCTTCGTCACAAAAATTTTATGCAAGACATACAACAAAGTGCGTGCACTAGCCCCAACACAAACGTGATAAAATTACGAGGGGAAATAAGAGGGGGGAGGGGGGTGGCGTCGCAAATTGCCGCGTCCGCCGGCGACGAGACGCTACATCTACTTTATACGTAACAATATGACAAGCGGCTACGGTGACAAGCTAGTGACACACCATTTTTGAGGGATAGACGTTTTTTGAAGGTAATTTTCGTAGTTATTAAATACTGTCGTAAAATCTCTGTTTAGAGATTACTAGTACCTTTGACGGGCAGATATAATATGATTTGGATGAGACGGGTACTGCGGTAGTAATTCTATAAATGAACAGAGCCACGATATATTCACAATCTTTACTAAAAATACGTTAAAAAATGTACAAGTATTTTTTTCATAGTGGAAAAATATTTTTTTATCCTGGCTACCCTATGCGGGAGGGTTGCCACTAATTGGATAACGCCGAGGCGCCGAGATAGCAGGAACAAGGTAATTTACTCATAATCGTTACCCGCCGAGCACTTAGTTCAGACTTTACATTTTATCGGACAATGTGATTATAGGGTAATGGATTAGCATAGTGAAGACATAGTTCGTAACACTGCTACCACGTAATAAATAGACATTTAGATAAACACCCTTGTTGAAGATTAACCATCTTATGCAATAGTATTTAAAAAATTTTTGCATTTCAATCATGCTTAAAAATATAGTAAGCATAATTAGGCCAGCGCTTTTTTATATGGATTGTGCAAATATTTTAGAGATTCTAGATTGTGCATGTGACATAGCTTGGCTAACAGGCTGTCAAGTCATTTAGATAAATAGAGTGAAACATTAGAAATTATTGTCGTCCAAGGGATTGATATAACAAACATTCGTATTGGTTTACAGAGCTTTAGGACCATAGCTTATAATATTTATTTATCTACAAAAATATAACACCATAATAGCAACATCCAAATCGGAGCTATACCTATACATAACTACCTACTACAAAAACTTAAAACGAATTATTTCAAGTGTCTAGTTTCAAAATTCGTAGACATGTCCACAAATTTCAGCAAACTAGCGAAATATATCGTATGTCCTCCTAAGGTCTATCGTTGATCGAAACCATAATATTTTCTGACCACTGAAAATCGGAACAGTCATACAATTGTCGACATTATTATCAATGATATTACGCTATACAACTAAGTCCCTATTGATGTTGTATAGATACCCAAGAGTGTCATACTCTACCTTAAACATTAGCAAACAAAACAATAGTTTTAGCAAATCAACGGTGTTTGTGGCCCTGAGCGGTCCAACGACAGTCTTCACGCACAGCACACTCAACATAATGGTCAATTACA
Organism: Abrostola triplasia; assembly: GCA_946251915.1. Classification (NCBI taxonomy): domain Eukaryota; kingdom Metazoa; phylum Arthropoda; class Insecta; order Lepidoptera; family Noctuidae; genus Abrostola; species Abrostola triplasia. The sequence continues at coordinate 8,661,542 of OX276440.1, read as the reverse complement.
TTGTAATCAAGTACTAGCACTAATTAGACACAACCTTACCATTAACACCCGCTGCTTGCGTAAATAAAATAAATTATATTAACAAAATATCGTGGTGGCCTAGTGGTTAACATACCGGATTTGTATGCACAAGGTTGCAGGTTCAAACCCGGGCAAGTAGATATCAATGTGACTTTTTCAATGTTATAAATACTTTCTTAGTTATTCTAAGACACCACTGACTAACGGTGACGGAAAACATCGTGAGGAAACCTGGATTAATTATCTGAAATCGCCAACCCGCAGTGAGCTAGCGTGGTGATCAATGCTCAATCCGTCTCTATACGAGAAGAGGCCTTTGCCCTGCAGTGGGACAGTTATAGGCTGTTATTATATACCTATATTATTATTATTATTTATATATAACAAAATATAAAATAATAGAACCTATATAAGTATTCAACATTTCATTTCAATCGGATGTCAAGAAGTGTATTTTTTTTTTTAATTTTAAATTTGACCTAAACAAACTAATATACAAATTAACATTGCAAAGTAAATAAAAGCTTGTAAAAACTATACAACCATGAATCAATAACAAAAGAGTTCCTTCCACTTTACTATCATCGTCTTATCTCAGAAAACAGTGTAGGCACGTATTTTTCTCGCGGACGAAATCGCGGCTGCTAGTCTTTCGCGTCAACCACAATTTTAAAATATGTCTCGTCTGTAAACACAAGTGTCTGTATTGGAAGCTGACAGGGTCGGCAGTGGGCTGAAGGGTTCTCCATCATGTCGCCTCTACGGCACAGGGGTGTCGAGCCGTTTGATCAAGATGATGGAACAGATTTAGGAGCGTTTTGTTGAGCGAAAATGAAAGCGTTGTGGTTCATATGCTATGTTATAAGTATATGTATGTACGATACAAATGGTAAGTACAATAATATGTATTAAACTAATTATAATTAAAAATATATATATATAAATATGATTGAATATACTGCTAGTTTACTTTAGTATTATGAAGTGGCTGGATTTCAAACAATATGCCTACCTCCCCTATGATTATAACATTTAAACACCTCTTTAGAATGACATTTCCGTAGTTCACATAAAATGTTTACAGGTTTGCTATTTATAGTAGAGAAAAACCTATTAGAAACACCATGAAAAGTAAAAAGCCGACGGCAAATTTTCTGCAGGCAATAATCCTTTTCCGAAGCGATATCAATTTGAAACTTTTAAATCGATTTTCGCCTGCACAGCCCTAACTTCTCGCACGATGGCTGTGTGGGGTGCGGCTCAATGGTACGAAAACTGTCGCCCGACGCTACCTGTACCATAATTGGATTATATGGTGCGCGTGTGGGCTAGCCCTATGGAAATTCGGTATGGATAAAAAGTTTACGTATAATTAATAAATTGGTAGTCTGCTTTGCCTTTGCGAAACACGCGTCAATTTAAGTATGTGTGATAAATGTGGAGAATTAAATAGAAGAGAGAACCATGATGTTTAAATAATAACATCACACCTGCATTTCACGAAGTGGTAGGCAGAGGTGTACCAATACTATTATTTAGTAACAATCCAGGCACTAAATAACGTTATCCGAACAAAAACAACGCAATTCTAGTTTTAACCTGTAATAAAACTTAATAAAATGGTGTTGATTGCCATCCGTGGCAGATTTACTGTTCAACGAGGCGAAAGGCCTATTATAATGCTGTTAAACGATAACTATCTCGGTTATAATCTGTCAAATTGATGCTTGTTACGCATTAATCTAATCTTTGAATCTAAATTGTTCGCTACGATTGAACTGAGGTTTATAAGCCTATACTATTATAATTAGGATTAAATAATCTTCTTCCATATAGACTTATAATAAGCGAAATCAAGCTATGCTAGCTCAGGCTGTCTTCTCTCTTAACTTAAATCCTAATACAAGGCCAATGCAAAATTAATATTTGTTCAACGGAAACATGATTCCGTTTTATTGAAAAAAAAAAATGTCGTCAATCTTTTGATCTCAGTTAGTTCCTACCACACATAATATTGAATTAATTCGGCGCCAGTGTTCTTAACAACTTATGTAAGGGTACAAAACTTTACAATTTTAATGCAATTTGATCGGAAATTGGAGAGGTAAGCGTACATAGCTGGCTAAGAATATGGGAAATTGGAAACTCAAAGGAGAGGCTTTTGCCCGACAAAATAAAAACCTCCTCATACGCGCTATATACAATTTTGGTGTATAATAAAGCATATACATATCAAATCTATGAATAAAAAGGGATACACAATGTTCTCATCGCGTATACAGGTTGTATACAAAATCACCGGTTATATAGACACCTAATACTAGAAGAATGCCACAGTCTGCTATACCTAGTATGGCCAGCTATATTGACCCACGTATCCACGTGTGTGTAGTTCTGTAGTCTGTGGTCGTTGCCAGCGTTGATGTTTAATTTCCTGGCTCAGTTTCTAGGTCAATGCCTGTCAATAGTTATTGTGTCTAACAATGCCAGTGCACACATAAGGAGTCTTTTGTTATTTAGCAAAATATGTTCAATTGATTTTATCTGTACGTTTTTGATGTGTAACGATGACCCATTTTCTTTCATTATAACTTATACATACATAAAGTCACGCCTGTTTCCCTGAGGGGTAGGCAGAGACCACGGATTTCCATTTGCTACGATCCTGGCATACTTCATTTGTTTCATTCACACGCATCACATTTATTATCTTACAGTATAATACATCTAAATTCAAACAACTATAAGTGACTTGACACGTTGCTCAAATTATCGTTATTTTTGTTCGAATAACGTTATTTTGTAACGTTATAGCTATATGCTAAATACCGTTATCCGAACTACAATAATGCTATTTTGAGTAAGGCTTCGAATCCCTGTACTACTGTACTGTACTACCTATATCTAACACAAATGAAGTAGTCGCTACTTTTAGCACTCATACTTTTCTCAACTTGAGTGTCACCTACCAATAATATACGACAACATGATTGGGGCAGTGGCTAAGCGATTGGACTGCTGTGCTAAGGATTGCATGTTTGATTTCTTCCGGGGACAAAAATGTTTGCGATCCGCAGATGGTTTTCCCAAGTCTGGGTGTTTTGTGTATGTGATATTTCATGTTTGTGAAACGCACCTACGATACAGGAGAAATGCCAAGTATGGCGACGATTTTTTAAAACAATAAAAAAGAAATACTGTTAGATTTGATTTAAATGGTAAATACAATACAGCAAAATGTTATTCTGCCTACACTTCACAAATAGATTATAAAAGACAAACCTCTGACGTACCTACCTCAATTTCGGGCGTATTCAAAACTCAATGCTGCTACGACAGATCTGAACTTCAATCAATAAACCAAAAAAAACACCTAAACGAATCACACTCATGTGAATGTACGATAAATGTAATTGTATCTTTCAATTAAAACACAATCAAAAGAGATTTGGGTGTACCATAATAAAAAGGACGCGGCTGAACCGCGGTCCCCCGGCTAATGGGATTAGCAGTAATTGTTGCAATTAAATGTCCATCATGCTGCTCGCCAGTATTACGGACGAGGGGAACACTAATTGAGACGATTCGGGTTTAGAGGCTGAGCTAGTACTGTGTGTAGTTTTTTATCTACGTCACAGAATATAAATATGCACTGTGGTTTTGTGATTGATCAGGTAATGATAGTTATTATAATTGAACCTTCATCGTAGGATAGCCTTTTTTACTAGGGAAATCTGCATGGACTTTCGTGGTCCAGGAGCGAACGGAGGGTTCATCATCATCATCATCAGCCGGAAGACGTCCACTGACAAAGGCCTCCTTAGAACGCTACAATGAACGACAGCTTGCCAATTGCATCCACCGGAGAGTTAAGCCGGCTGAAACCCCAGGGTGTCCTTTATTACTACTAAAGACTACTTAACATATAATATATGTAAAAGTGCCGTATACCTATCAGGAACAAATTTTACTGAGCATTTAGGTTTAGGTTTCGTTTTCCGGGATGAGTAAGAGTATCCTCAAAAATCTAATCTTCGTTTTAAAATATATACCTATCATTGTTTGATTTATCCTATTAAAATCAGCACGTAGTTCATATTTTGAAGCTTGCCAATCTGTCATAGGTAAAAAGAACTGTTAGCCAAATAAATTAGGGATGCGTTACACCTAAAAATCACTCCTACATCCTCAATTAAATCCGTCACAAGTCTAGCCAAACATACGGAGGTCTTCTCAAACACGGTGAGCCAGGAGTATTGACGAGACGCCAAAGTAAACAGATAGTAAGCACCACAAATGTGTATCGAGGATTTGTGTGCCGTTCCCCTGCGGGAATGAAGGGAAAATAAAGATTTATTGGAGATAGACGCTGTGGGAGTCGTTACGTAGCTACTGTTTGCTTTGACTGCACATGCTTGGTTACCTGCAAGTCGGGAAGTCGGTAACTCAATTCAACAAAACTAAGGTAATATTTTTTGAATAAATTATTTATTTCTGTAAATAGGTTTCACAAACACTTTTACTTTTAACTAGATGGCGTCAGCATTTCCTAACTGACTACCTCTGAGAAGAAATGCCGAAACAAACTCATCTCTTTGATGTTGGGAAATTAGGGATGGAGGTAAAATGGTCAGAACCCTACCAAAGTGAGGTGTGACTGCGACTCAGTACAACTTAGATTGGACGCTGAACTTTAAAATAACGTACTTGCAATCTACATGCTTATTGTCCAATTTCTGCGACTAAGCAAACCACGGACTTTTTGCTATATTTACGACGTTATCACACTAATATTATAAAGGCGAAAGTTGGTGAGTGTGTTTGTAAGTTTGTTACCTCTTCACGCTCAAACAGCTAGACCGATTTTGATGAAATTTCATATGGAAGTAGCTGATACTCTGAATTAGCACATAGATATACATTTTTATTCCAGGCGCAGCTAGTTTGTAATAAATGGAAGAAGGGGTTGTCTTAAATGTGATTTTTAGGTACCTACTATTTTCTAATTATCTATTAACTTCTAGTTGAATATATATATCTTAGCTGACGTTTACTTACGTAAAACCCTGCGCCATCTACCTCAGGCTTCCGATACAGAGCATATTATGAGAGTGTCAATACTGGTCGGTGTTGACACTTCACCGTTGCGATTCAATTCCAGTTCGATTCCGTTTACATTGGCATCGTGTTACGTACAGTTAAAGATAAATTAGGTACCTACTGCTGTAGCGGCATTTTCAATAATTTTTATTAAGGTGTATCTAACATTCATCATCTCGCCGGTATTTTTCTAAGGGGTAACTAGAAGCGTGTTATTGAAGTCTTGGTTATTTTTTTTCATAATACCCTAGAATACTAGTAATACATTTCTTTTACTTTGGCATTACAGGCAATATATTCGGTTACGTTTGGGAGTCGAACCTGACTCCTCGCAGAAATTGTATTTGTGACTCCCATGGCGTCCTACAAGACACTAAGCTAATATTAAGCCATTTTTCAAATTTCATAATCACTTTTGTAGTTATTCCAAGACACTGATTAATTATTTTTTGATTTTGTGCCTTAGGATTGCAATAGGTTTGCTAATATATAAGACTTATAAAGCATGACAAAACGTGTGTGTATGCAACACAACCCCAATTTACTGTATGTATTCTATGAATATGGGCGAGGTAGCACTTAAAATATTACTGGTATTCACCAGAATTTTAAACAAACAGCAACAATATAAGCCAATATTTACGTAAACACACGTTTTCATTTCCCCTGTTTTCCGCTTCAATTTTATCTCTGCAATATCGAAAATCTGCGATCAAAGTTGACCTAGATTGAGTAGGTAGGTACTAGGTACGCTGAAAATCGTGGCATGGAATGATATACAAACGAGATAAACCCATGAAAGTTCCTTTGAAAACACAGTTACAGTATTTGTTAATGAATATGACTAATAATTTGGCAATTGACATTTTTACCTACTTTTTAGATGAGGCAAATACTATCTACATCAACTATTAGCCATTGCAGGTACAAGTTATTGCTTGTCATCATCTGATAGTTGGGGCGAACGCGACGACTCAACATCACTCCCAATAAACGCGGTTGAAAACTCTAAACGATCATCATATATAAATGGAAGCTTTGATAACCGCCAATGACGGTTATGATCCATCATTAGCATATTTCGTCAAACCGCAGCGCGACGAGGAAAGAAAGCCGCGTTGAAACTATGTTATCGGCGCAGCCATGCCATGGGAAACGCTACGGTGAAATTGTCGCTCGCTACGCCATCGAATGGTCGACTCACATTGGTTTAGTCGGGTGGCACATTGTCTAATCGTCCGTTAAAGGAAAGTTACAGAAAGGCACGTGAAATCTCTAGATCTGTATGCTACGGATTCGTCTTTCTACAATACTGAGGGGCGCTAATCACTAGAATATATCCACCTAGTTTTTCTCCATACAAATGTTTCCATTTTTCATCAATTTCCATTTAAAACTGTAGTTTTAATGGTTACATAAATGGTGCAACTCTGCCTTAATGCTCCAAGTTTAAATTGAATTTTCTACGACGTTGCTATGTTAACAGTTGTGCTAAAAATATCTGTTGTGAATGTATGTGCATGTCTGTACACAAATAAAAAAAAATTGGATGCGACAAATATCTAACAACAATAAAAAAAAGTGTAAAAAAAAATTCTTAAAATAATCTATCATGCATTTTGTGAGGATCTTGTGGCTGTTGGTTTTCTCTTAGAGGGATGAAAAATAGGGCAATGTCTTATAGTGTTTTGGATGCTTATAAGAATGACTGTCTTAAAAGTTGGCATCTTATGCTGACTTTGCATAATGCTTTGAATTGGAGGATCCAGTAAGTAGAGGATACTAGAATCATGAGTACAAAAATTATGCTTAACATGCTGTGGATAATCTTAAAGAATAGTGATGGGACTTCAATATTTATTAAATACTAATGCACTCATTTTTGAAAAATCATTATAACTTGAGAGGTTATGACATCGTCAGAATGATTGAGAATGGAATGTGTCATAATTTCTCAAAAGAGGAAGTAATTGAGACAGTAGAAATGACACTATTAACTATAATTCGGATTCAAAAACAATAGCGCTGTCCGTCAGCATAGCGCTAAAACCTAATCTAGGAATGCAAATCGGAATACAGGCTCATCATGCCATGCGAGTGATTGGGAGAGGAATGGCAACATATAGTTAATACACATAGATCAAGCAAGCTATAACGCCACTTATATTTAGTCTAAGCAGAGAGAGGAGAAATAGGGACGCCGCTAAAGTTGGCTTCGGAGGTTTGCGGCCGACCGCAGCCGCACGCGATCGATCGCATGCGGATGACGCGTGCAGTCGATGTGACAATAGTCAAACTATGAAAAAAAATCGCGTCGCTTCCAGTGTGCGACGGACGCGCGCCACACACTTTAACATCAAGTGTCTCATGACTACTGTCGCATCGCTCGCGCGCGTCTGTTGCGTGGGATCTGTCGTGCGGCTGTGATCGGCCGCGAGCCTCTAAATTCCATGTTAAGGGTCTTTGCACACAATTAAAACAAACACGACATAAACTTGATTAGTATTTTAGCAAAGTTTGTTAAGAAATGTTTAATTCGGCAAACAAATGAATTGTTAAGTGATTTTATTAGTTACTTGTTAAAATAGGCGAGTTCTATCGCGATGTTGATGCTTGACAGACCGCGTCGGCATCGCAAGGAAATTGTTTGTGTGTAAAGGCCCTAACGCGCTGATAGGCCACTATTTCCGCCTCCTCTCCGACAAGTCACAGACATAGGCTTGCCACATATATTTACCATTCTCCAGTTATACACATGTGTTTATTCGCGGATATCCGAGTAGGTCCAGACTCAAACACAGCTGTTATTTATAAAGTACCGCGTGTCGCGTCACCAGCTCATAGATAGTCCGTTTCAGGGCAATACAAGTCAAGGATTACCGAACAAACGTCGAGTCCAGCCAGAGAATAGTAAATAATATGGAAAACTCGCGACAACATCAATGTATATTAACTATATGACTGCAATGCAACCAATTCATGCAGTATTGGTATAAATAAGCCCACAACACTGTACACGGCCTCAGGCTACCAACGTACCTCGTGTCCTCGCTTGGAGTTCTCTCCCTGGAAGGGAAAATATCGTGAAAATACATTCATAAATTTGGGAACATTATGGATAATACATTTTACAATAGACTACGCTTTTCTTCTGTTTAGTAACGGGTTTTTTAACTTATTAGAGAAACTGCCGTGTCCAACGACAGTAAATACTTAATTACTTCGATGGGGATATTAACAATGGACTAGTCAAGAATTATAACGGACAATATCCTCTTTTTCTATACGCTGATAACATGATACAGCTCTCTTTAATCTGCCAAGAGTCTTGTTATATAATTACTTGTTTACTTCATTATACACTGGCCTGCAAAACTAAGTAGGTACTATACAAATTTCACTATAGAAAGCATATTTTATTAGCTTTCTTTGAAACGATAGTAAACTATAGAAGTGGGTAGAAGTAGAACGTTTTATTTAGTCATTTTTATTTACTTAAAAAGTTAGTACAATTTTAAAAGTATGATACTTAGTTTTGCAGGCCAGTGCACTTTATTATAGGAATCTGCACGGTAATAGATTGTTATGACAAAGAAAACACTATTTTGCAAGGCAGCAAAGTTCTCAAAAATCTATAAACAACCCCGTCACATACAAACGAAGAAATAGCGTAGCCTAACCTGGAGACCACACAAAAAATACATTCTCATAACAAGGTAACGTTGTCCAAACACGTGGGTCACATTACGGTCGGAAGACTGTCAGGCGGTCGATGTAGGTCACCCTGCACGAGACGTTACATAACAACCGATACACGGTAACACAGGTGACGTAAAAATGTAACCTTTGACGTTTATATTGTAACATTTGTATAAAGTTATATCGTTGACTGTATTAAAAAAAAACATTTATAAAATGACATTCGTTCGTGGCGATAATGGCTATGTGACATTAAATGCTAATCGAAACCGAATTAAAATAACACGTGGCTGTCTTACTAATGTTCATAAATGTTACTTTAACAACCCTCCTGGCGCAGTTGGGTAAAAATAAGGAAATTAATATCCAAAATAATACAATAAGGGTTGCTTCAGTTTCACTTGACGTACACATAAATGTTAAAAATGGCGATACCAATTGTGTTTTCTTCTAACAGCTTTAATAACGAAAAAGTTTTATTTCCTACTTGCAGCCTTAATAACAGTGAAAACCGGGTTATTTATGCCATAAAACATTAAAGTTTTACATACGTCAACATCTTCTGTAATCGTTATTTTTTTATACGTATGTAACGTTAACAAACTGTTTTGACGACCTGAATAGCGCAGTGGCTAAGTGATTGGACTGCTGCGCTAAGGGTTGCGGGTTCGATTCCCGCACGGGGCAAAACTTTGTGACGACCCACAGATGTTTGTCCCGAGTCTGGATGTTTGTGTATGTGATATTTCATGTTTGTGAAACGCACCCACGACTCAGGAGAAATTCCTAGTGTGGGGCGACGTTTATTTTTTTAAAAAATAAAACTGTTTGAAGCAACCCACCCTTAGTCTTCATAACTTTTGCTACCAACAAAAGGCATTAACAAAACACGATCGATAGACATAGAAGGTCCTTATTTGTCGACAATATCAAGCAGATTGTAGAGCAGGGAAAGGCTGTGATTGGCAAGACGACGGTATCAAGAAAGGGTCAAAGGTCATGCAAATTGATAAATAAAACTCCTTATAAAGGAAATCAGCCGTTCTTTATTGAAACGCAATTCTATTCATAATAAAAGTATCTATTTTGAGCTTTGTTTACGTACAAGATAGGGAGTCTTTGGATAAAATTATCAGTGTGACGTCATAGTACAGTTTGGACCACAATTCTATTATTATAATTAGACAAAAAGGTATTTATTTTAAGCTTCGTACAATAACAGGGATTCTTTGGAGAAAATTATCAGCCGCCTCATTGGTCTAGTAGTCGCTAAGCGCGACTGCTAAATATGAGGTCCTGGGTTCAAAATACCTGGGGTCTGGCAAAGTGTTTTTGGGTTTTTTCATTAGGTATTTCTCAGTAGCAGCACGGACTTGGATTTGTGCCCGGTTGATGGCAGTAGGCTCGCCACCTTTTACATTGGGTCAACATAACTGGCGAAATGTGGGTGTACTGTAGAACTGCCTAACCCTTAGGGGAATACAGGCGTGATGTAATGTTAAATTATCAGTATGACATCATAGATACAGTTAGGACAGAATTTCAGTAGGTAAACATTGCCTAAATTCGCTCCAAATCTACGCCTTTGGTGAAGGTTGGGCAAATATTTGCTGGTGATATTGAAACTGCTTGTTCAGGCTAGTCTCAACAAGGAGGATTTAATAAGTGTGCCGAGTGGATAGTATCTTTTGTGTATCTTAGGAATTTCAGTAATAAGCAATACCAACAGTAAGTGAGATGTTCAATTTGTAGGAGTTTTAAAAAGCATTTATTTTAAATAACATTTTAAACGCCGTGTTATACCTAATCAACTTTAAAATTTTAATATTTACCTAGTTTTAGTAAGGGACTATTAGATAGGACAATTTCAACCGTCAAGAGTTATTTGCAAGGATCTCAAAAAAGATAAACTAAGTTCCTACTAAAATAATACTATATTATATTGTCAACAAACCTACATATTTATGAAACATATTAATCGGTATATCAAGAAGTAGTTCTAATTTTGCAAGATTAGACCGCCCCCTTTACTCTGGGTTTCGTAAGAGACGACTAAGGGAAAATCCAGAAGTTGGGCAACAGCGTCTTATGTCTGTGGGGATTATGGAAACCCCCCTTGTTACCTAAAGGGGACGCCTTTGTTCAATAGTGGACGTCTTCCGGCTGATGATGATTGTCAAAATCGAGAATATACAAACACAAGTAATGCTCAATTGTCATGGGTAGAAAATTTAACTAGCTCCAATCCTGACATACCGCGTGCGCTAGGTACACATGCACTTACTGTCATTATACAATAATGATCATAGGTCTACTTAATCATACCTCTGAACAGGCCGGGCAGTTACCACTTTACTGCTAATCGATAACATATCGATGCGATTATGAACTGATAACAGTTACAGGACGTAACAATATCTTACGACTAGTTACATAAAGCAAATGGAAATCACATATATTCACCATCCTTAGTGAGGGAACGACAATAAAGAAAAAGAGGTTACAGGACTACAAAACAGGACAGTTTACATGTGGAGGCGAGACCGCGCATTACACTAGCGTAGCGGCGTCTCGCTTCCTCAGGCGACTTCCATGATCCCTGTTAGGTTAGGTATATAAAAATGTCTAAAATAAAAATAGTTCGTATTCCGATGGAAAATTACTTTTAATTATTTGGAACATAAGCCAATTGATTGATTGCAGATGCACGGTTATTGTAGTATTACAATATTGGTTAAATTTATTGTGGAATATTGTCCATGTTTAACAAACTTCTTGATGCCTCAAATTGTATACCATTGTGTCGTCATTGACGAAACTCGCTGCTAAATATTCCACGACCTTTTCAGTGTTAATTGATTGACTGTGACCCTTATGTAGGAGTATCGTTCACTCCCAATGTAATTTAGTTTCCTTTAATATATACATTACAGGAAGGTTGTGAGTGTGTCTAATAATACTACAATAGGTAGAAAATCCCAGCTAAATTCTTCTTCCTATCGTACGGTTGATTAACAAGCAGGTCAGAGTTTAAACCGCCTGTAGGCGCTCTGACATGGTTTTACACACCGTTGAAAAATCTCTCAGGTGTGCCGGTTTCCTCACGGTGTTTTCCAGCTAAATTGATTCTGTCGTATCAATACAATTGGCTCATAAATCCGTGTGTCTGTTGTGTGGTAAAGCACTAATCTCTACACGCGATTAACGCGGGAATCAACATGTCAATACACTAGCTCCACGTTGTGCGCCTACGCAGACGTCTAGTACAGGGTTTGTGAACCTTCGGTGGTAATATAAGAATAAAGTCTTCATTCTATATTTTTATTTAAATTAGGGAGTCCCTTGCCTTGCAGTGGGGAATGATAGGCTGTTAAAATTGATAATAAATAAATAAATATTCCGGGACATCTCACACACGGTTGTCTGATCCCAAGCTAAGCAGAGCTTGTGTTATGGTAACCAGACAACTGATAAACATACTTATATATTTCTAAACACATACATATTATAGATAAATTACACCCATTCTAATAATTCTATATTTTTAGATTCAACAGTACATAATATTATTTATAGAAATATTACTTTCCACAAGTAGTAATTTCCATACAACATCAACATTTACTACACTTCCAATTTAATCAAAGACCTTTCGTTATCTTGGTCGTTTATTAAATGGTTTACAAAGGGACGAGAGCTTGATTAAAATTCATAACAACTTAAAAGGCTTTCATACAATCACGCTATTACGCCCAAGGGGCAGGCAGTGGTGTTCATTTATCAGATATCTTAACATCCAACGTTCACTGACCTGTGTATCAGTGGCGAGCCAATAAAAACGGGTGTCAGTAACTAAATTAACAAATGCTACTACTAGACTATTACAATTTGAACAGGACTATAAACAATCCACATTATACAATTAATAAATGACAGTTGTCGTTCACTTTGGCGTTCTAAGGGCGTGGCCTTTGTTCAACAGTGGACGTCTTTCGGCTGAAGAAAATAAAATGACAGATGAAAAAAACAATACCACCTTTTTACACTATGAAAAGTACACAAGTAAAAAGGTTGTGAGCCCCTGACGTAGACGGTACGTGCGTATAATTGGAGCACGCGAGCTAATGATTAAGTTTTTAGACAACGCCTGTTATGCATTGGAATCTGATGTGATTGTAGGTAACTGGTTTCATACAAACTGATCATCAAACTTTCTGATTAAGCTTACGGATTGGAACACCGCATGATATTTTGGAAACTTTTGTACGTATAAAACTACTTTTTTGACTGAGAAGGCGGGAGAGGTGATTAACTCGATCTGGGCACGTAGAACGGCAATAGGCTTATTATTACCCCTTACTTAAAAAAAATTACAATGTTGACAATCACTGATTAAATGATATTCGCAACGCCGTTTGCACTTTGCATGTCAAAAAATTTACATGTCAATAGAATTTGAAGTTATGGGAGAGAGAGAGAGAGGTTATATGATTATTTATACGTAAGAAGGAGTGAGCCATAGTCAGTTTTTATCTTTATTCTATAGGTAAATGAGTAATCCAACCGATATTATTAGAATGTAAAAGAGTGAAAGAAATATGCCAGGATCGTCGCAAATGGAAATCCGTAATATTTGCCTACTGCTTTCGAAAACTGGCGGGACTATGGTTATAAATGTACCTATAACTAGAATGATTCAGTAACCCGAAAATCGATGGATTTAACAGTGCAATTGAGCCTATAAATACGTTTCATTAAATCATACAAAAGCTAGATCCAAACAAATATTTTTTAAAACAATTGGATACTCGTTTCGTGCATGTTTGTTCATGTGTGTACTCAAATATTTGAGGGTGATACTCAAAGAGCTTCACGGACGGCCGCTTCGCAAAAGGCTAAGCAGAACTGCTGGACTATTAAACACGCTACGAGTTTATTTATTGTTTCAAATAATGCTAAAACAAATGGTTTGGTTCAGAAATCACCCAGTTGTGATGATAATATAATTATATTAATAATTAATAATAATTATTAGTGATTTTTAAATGAGACGGCAAGGGTATGTGTTTCTTTGAAAAACATAGAATACCTTTTGTTTGAAAATCGGTTATGAACAGGATATTTTTTTTTTTCAGGACAAACCTGCCACTCCTGTCCATCACTATGCCTCCTTCAAGCCCGTATTTATAGTGATAATCATTGAGAACCATCGAGCCGTCCCAGAGAAATGACTCGTCTGCCTTGAAACCCGCAACGAAATTAAACATAAAATAATATATAGGAGGAGTAGGATTATAATCATATTAACACTTTAGTGATTACAATAGGTAAATTGAGTGAACTAAGATAGACAATCAGATTTTTCTCTGATTAAAATGCTTACTCTTCCAGAGATTGCGAGCGTGATAGCGAACCATTTCACAAATTTCTAAACATTTAATATCTTTTGTACATTTTGTAAAGTAAAATTTATTCAGCCGATCGCTCGCTGTAAAGTTCAGCGTTCACCAAATTAATGTTGTCATGTTCGTGACAAGTTGGTGTAATAACCGTTAATTGTGCGGTGACCTGGAGGAATACAGTTCCCTCTATTACAGCTGGGTTAAAGGATTATTTGATGATAAGTTGGTAACCCCCTATAACTGCATAGATGTATATTTAAATACATAGACACAAGAAGATACTTTTTGATTGATTTGAGAAGAATACATTAAATCATTCTTCTTATGCTTGGCAAGAACACAGTTTCACCATCATCATCATCAAAGGCCACCCCCTTAAAGGAGAAAGAACAGTAGACACTTAGTTTAATTTGGAAGGATGCATCTAATACCAGATTGTAATGTAATATCAGGATAGGACAAACTTTGGAAAAATAGTAACAAAATCTATTTACTTAAGATATAATTATTTTACTACCACTAGTAGGTAGGTGTTTAGGCTGTTTTTAATGCCGAGAAACATTCAAAAGGCGGACGCTGATCTACCGTAAAACACAACAATGAAACACCACATAATATTGACTACAGTACAATATAAAACGTAGAACAAGAATAATCATCAAGCATCTTTATAATGATTCTCTCAGCAATAAAACTTGCACTGTGTCAGGGATTCTTGAATGACATGCGATGCCGGCAAGCACACACAAAACAGAAGGCCAACTATGTTAACTTTGGAATGCAAGTAGAGAACCTCCACGAGTAACGATACTTGAGTCCGTCTGGCGCACCCTGGACGGTCAACCCCGCTACCATCCTTATTGACTGACCAATTTCTACAAAACTGCATGACCTATTTATTCCATGTGGATATTCGCTATACCGATACGAAGAAGAAGACTATGTTAACACACTAATTTATATCAAAGATAGACCTTATATATAAGTGTACAGTGTGTGTACCAGGTATACATACATTGATCGATGTTATAAGTCCCATCACACATGTAAGAAGGCGAGACTATTGCTACTAACCGGGCCCATATCCAGACTCCGTGCCGCTACTGAGAATGTGGCTAATGGAAAACCCGACGATACTAATCGACCCGGAAATATAACACAGGACCTCATACTTAGCATTCTTGCTTGAGTCCACTAGATCAACCACAGTCTATTATAGTTTGTTTGCTTGTAAAGGGAGAACTTGTATTAATAGCAGTGGGACTACTGTCTTTATACTTTTCTTTTGGTTTACGTCGACAAGTTGTTTTGTGCTGATCCCTAATTATATCTGAGTAGTACAAAGTTCTATGAAAATGTTAATTGCAACTTCGTAATTAACATTGTAATTGAAAACTGAGGTATACGTTACATTAGCATGACATATTTACGGTCGATTGTTTTGACATTATTTGCGTTGCAAATTAATAAAGTGCAATGAACAAGATCCGAAAAATATTTAACAAATTGGGTTTTACACGGGAAATAGAACGAGCGACGAAGAGTCTGACTCCTGTAATATAAAATTCATAAAAGAATACCACTGCCAACCCCTTCTGAGATTATAACCAAATTCAATGTATGTATGTATGAAAAGAAACAACATCACACTTGTGTTCCCCAAAGGGGTAGGCAGAGGTGCATACTACACCCACATTTAGGCAATAAAGTTATAGGTCCAAATGTAATAGGGGGAAAAAATATTGTTACCCTTATAACTAATATACAAAGTCGCCTTTAACGTACACCTAATACACCACTATGGTTATGTTATCTTAAAAAGATTATTTTCGTCTGCATGGAAGGATACTTGAAGATAATAAAGATGCTGCGCCCATTATAATTAAGTAATGACGACTGTGACGAGTCACCGTTTGATTTATTACCGTGTCAGGGCTGCGACGTGACCATCTTCTTGAGAAAATACTGTTGGACGCATACATTTACAATTAAGTAGGTGGTATAATTAATTGTCTATTATATTTATGCTATCTGAAATCACTAAGGCAAGAGTGGACTAGCACCTTCTTCTCTGTTTGAGAAGAGGCCTATGCCTTCCATTGAGGCAGTCAGGCTAGAATTACCTACACTCATTTGTAAATTGTTATTGCCAAAATAGTAAATATCTTTGATACAATAGGCTCGCCCCCTATTACATTGGGACCTAAAAACATAACTGGCGAAATGTGGGTGCACTGTACGCGCACCTCTGCCTACCCCTTCGGGGAATACAGGCGTGATGTTATGTTTTTTTATTGCCAAGATAGTTACCTACTTTAAAAATATTGTAGTATCAGTGTAAGTTTGACTATCACACTAATATTATAAAGGTAGTCTGTGAGTATGTTTGTTAACCCTTCACAAACGCAAAAGCTACACGAGTAGATAGGTACATAGTTTTGCAGCGTTGTACTCTTGAGTCAGTTTTAATATTATTACTATATATGGTTAGCAATAAAAGTTGCTTAACAAGTTAAACTTAATGTCAAAAAATTTAAAGAAATAACATTAATTCAAGTCATACTCCCAATTATAAAAGAATTCGAATGATGATCTGAAAATATTTAAGACAAACGTGGCAATGCTGGCAGTTTTATGGACACGTTACCGGTTGTCATGGATGGGGATGAATACTATGATGCTCTTTAACTATTTATTTTTGTATAGTACATTGTTTTTAATTTGTGTTAAGTATCTTCTATATCTAAAATATTGGTGATTTAATTATCTGATCCCAAACCCGCAGTGAGCTAGCGTGGCGATCAATGCTCAATCTTTCTCTATACGAGAAGAGGCCTTTGCCTTGCAGTGGGACAGTTATAGGCTGTTATAATATATTATGATTCATTCATCAATGAAAAATGTAACAAATTATTCTTATTCATATTCATTTATTGACCCCTGTTAGGGCCATAGCTTTAATTATGGGTGTGTATAAAATTGTGTGTTTAACTATACATATTTGTTGACAGTACCTAGACCTTATGCGTGACTTTATGTATGTATGTATGTACCTAGATCTGCACGGCACAAGTATGTATATTAGAGCACAGGTATTACCTACAAACTAGAAACCCGTCCCAACTGCCGCGGAGTATTCCCCGACCATAGTATTACATTTGGTGCAAGTTCCGTAATAGCTGAACTAGTTTCAATGCTCGAGTTCGCTATCATTTCGTGGAATTCAAGCGAATATGTACGATTCTAGTTGTATAAGTAATTATGGTGAAGTGGTATTTGTAATTAGTTGAAACATGATAACCTGCGGTTCCTGCTATCATCGCGGCTGTATTTCTAAAGGTAGACAGGCATAATTATTGCTCCGTTGAATCTGCTTTCAAAATCCTTCACTTATGTGATGAATGACCTGATTGGCGCTGTGGCTAAGTGATTGGACTGCTGCGCTAAGGGTTGCGGGTTCGATTTCCGCACAGCACAAAGATCGGGACGGTGTGATCCACAGATGTTTGTCTTGAGTCTAGGTGTTTGTGTATGTGATATTACATATTTATGGAACGCACCCACAAGACAGGTACACTGTTAGGTGTAGGGCAACGATTAAAAAAAATGTGTGCTGCACTACAAAAATCATAATATTCGGTCGAGAATCATAAACAAATAAATACGAAAATACTTAGGTAGTAGATTACTAGAAATAAGATAACATATAACAAGTTAATATTTAAAAATAAAGAAAAGCTTCACGAAAAGTCACTTAACTCGTTAATCTAATGTTCAGTCAACAATTCTGTTTGACGCTCTCCATCTTAAGGAATCAAGTATTACATAATTTATTTGCCAAAGTGCTTGAGTATATTATGTATTCTTACACTTTCAATCCACTTCTATATTTATATGTAGGTATAAGAAGGTCAAGTGTATTACCATAAAATATGCAATAAGATAAAAGATTTAAGCACCATCTATAAATAGCGATGAAATGGAAGGCAGGAGACCTATCCTTCACCTAAAGATGTCAATAATGTTTAGGGGACTCGGACTCCTTAATGTGCTGAATCTCTAGGACCCCATGTCCTGAGTCTCTAGGACTCCATGTCCTGAGTCTCTAGAACTCCTAAATGAGTTAGTGAGGCTGGCATACCTTAGGCCGCCAATCTTGCCTCGGATTGCACACATAACCGATTTCTGTACTAATGCCTGTTCCATTTAACAATTACCCAATAACGATATAAAGAAGAATATTTGACTACGTCATTACAATCCCTTTTCATCAATGACGTAGCTGTAGTTAGCACTCAGAGCCGAGCGGTATGACCGTTGGACTGCCAAGTCAAAGGTCGCAAGTTCAAATCCCGCACCAATGTCTTTTAGAATGTGCGTATTCTAAATAAGTTATCAGTTGCTAAGGTGAAAGAAAACATCGTGAGGAAACCAGCATACCTGAGAGATTTTTCAATCGGTGTGTTAAGCCAGGCCTACAGGCGGTTTAAACTCTGACACCAGGTTGTTCATCAAACATACAATAAGAAGAAGAATAAATGACGTCACGAGTGTGTAAAATATCTCCCATTCCTAGACACGAGTGTGCCGGCCGGTGGGCTGTGGGCGAGTGACGCAAACACTCATCTGCAAGTGTTTTATTTCGGGAGATAACCAGACGCAGAGGATTATTTATTTACATCGGGCATCGATGAAAACTTTATGAACAGGCCTGAAACAGGTCTTGAAGGAATGCGAACAATGGCGTTTGTACTACTGTTACTTGCTTTAGAAACATGTTTCTTGCGCAGAAGAAAAGTATGGGTGGTTTTTCGCGCGACTTTTCCGGGAGAAAAAGTATCCTATGTTCTTTAATATTCAAACTATGTATTTTGATATGAAAATTCATTCATCGTGATGAGTAAACTAACAGACAGACAAAGCTTGTTCCTCATTTATTAGTTAAGGATAAAGACAAACACGGATATACGAGTAGGAATAACTATTATAGTTATCGGAAAGTCATACAAATATTGGCTGTGTAGAACCAAACCGTTAGTGTGGATGTGGATCAATTGATCTAGTAATCAAATTCAAATGTCATATCCTCAGTGCATTCCGGAAATTTCCAATTTAGGAAGTAATGTCGTTGCATCTCGTATGACAACCTTGTCGATGCTTCATAATAACGAGTTGACGTAAATACGACAACTTGACAATAATAAAAAAAATGTACAACTGGACATCTTGACAATACCTATGACATTCGGCTGGGATAGGGGCCGCCACGCCCGTTCATGTCTATAATTTATGATACGTTTTTTTGTATAACCTATAGTGTCCCACGGGTGAGCAAAGGCCTCTCCCCTGATTTTCCAATTCCGGCTATTCTCAGTCAGCTCTTAAAAAACAAAAGTAGAATTTACAAACCTAAAGTTAAGTACTTTTTTGATATACTATGTAGTGTCTATATACATGTAAAACAAAGTGCTAAGCACGCCTAATCCCATCGTAAGGTAGAAACCTTCCTGATACAACTTCAATCTCAAGAAAAGTAAATCTTGAATTTTCTTCCGCTCCGAGATTGTCAGGAAATTGTTACGTAACATCGTTTTATATAATTTTGCGCCAAATGATAAGACATCTGCATGATAAGACCGGGCGTATCTGATAATATATTTACTGAGTTTTCTTTGAAGTGTTACATCACGATTTAATTTCTTCAGTAATTTTGGAATAACTAGCGGTGTGTGTCGTCCCACGCTCATCGTTGGACATGAATCGGATGTTTTTTAATACTTTAGTCACTATGATTACTGTTGCGTGTGTCTGTATGTGTTTAAAGACATATTCTCACAATAAAACTAATCGATTTTATTATATATATATAATTTTTTTATTTTGTATTAGAATTAAGTTGTAAATAGTTTTTAAATATTTCATAGATTAGATTACAAAGCCAACTAAATAAATATAAATTTTACTGTAGGGTATATTAGAAATCAAATACTAGAACTACAGTTTCCAACAAAACCAAACACGCCGACTTACTCGAATGTCTTAAATAAATAATCAGTATTTAAACGTTGAAAATTCAACAGAATGAGGACACTGGTCGAGGAACCTTAGTCGATCGATTTCTAGACGAACTTACTCCGTCCCGGTTACTTTAAACTAGTTCAACTTTTGTAGAATTACAGAACTTTACCGACTTGTTAGTGTATGATTTTCACTGCACACACGCGGGTACTTATAAACTGGAATATCCACCAACATACGAGTATAATATATAATCCCTACTCATATTATAAACGCGAAAGTTTGTAAGTATGAATGGATGTTTGTTACTCTTTCACATAAAAACTGCTGAATGGATTCTTATGAAATTTCATATGAAGGTAGCTGACACCCTGGATTAACACATATGCTACTTTTAATCCCGAAATATGTAGCGGGTAACACCACGGGGCGCAGCTAGTATAAAATATACCTAGATTCGTATACCCAACCACACATTACTACACAGTAATAAAATCAGCATCACAAGCTTTAAACATGAAAATACACTCTTTATGTCCCCTTACCCTGAATTCTTCATGCAGGACGTTTTTCGTTGTGGAAGCGAGATGCCGCTACGTTCAGTGTGGTGCGGAAAAAGTCCTGGATTAAGAGTTCTAGGTAAGGGGGCTGGACCTATCTTTTGTCTCTCACCGATGCCATTTCAATCTTACATACACGACATTGGCACAGGACCGCGGCAGATGGCATTGTTGGGAGGCTTATTCCCAGCAGTGGGATATTGAAGGCTGTGGATGATGATACACGAATAATAATAAACTTTTATTGCAGACCATTTGATCCATAATACACAGGAGATTTACATGAAGAAGAAAACAAATGAGTCTACTGACTTTATGACAACACACAACATTACATTAAATTAAACCCATCGTTAGATTTTTCCCATGTTTTCAAAAAGGACAATCGCAACGTTCAGCAATCATTCGAAGGATGCTGTTGTTGCTACCCCGAAGGCGCTGCATCAGTGAGGCTGCTTTTTTACGCATAATGGCGTGAAAACCTTTATGTTTGTACTACACCTCTATTACATTCACTGATATTATCAAACATTACAGTTCGTAGGGTCGATATGGAAGTAAAATAAGAAATTAACTTTGATCTACAATTGTAGAGCGCAGCTCAAAGCTCAAACACGCGAAAGTAACGTTTGCATATCTGGATCTCTGTTACTCAATCACTGTAGTAACGGATTGGAATGGAATTTGCATCAGATATAGAATGCACACTGGGCTAGAACGCAAGTTACTGTCATTAGTATTATTTCTATGAATATAAGGGACGGGATGGCCGTTAAATATTACTATAGTTTTATATATATTCTAAACTTATTTATAATTATTATATGTATAGATAATAACATCACACCTAAATTACCCGAATGGGTAGGCAGAGGTACTCATATTATAGTACCTACACCCTTATTTTGCCAGTTATGCCAAAGGTCCTAATATAATAGGGGGCGACAATAAATTAACGAGGCAGTAGAAATATATATAGGCATAGGCAGAAGTGCTCAAATCTATAAGTTACATTTCATACCGTCTCACAGACAGACATTTATTCTGGTAATCATGAGAGCGCAAGAGTTTTTTTTCCCCTTCAACGACAAACCTAGTATATGGAAAAACAAGTAAAATCAAATCCCTAAAATTAATTAATCTTGAAGCCTACTTAGATATGTTCCACTTAGAAAAACATTTATACATGTTTTCAGGCGACATCCTCTAGACATAGAATATAAATACTAGTCAGATATTTCTTGGTCGAATCTAGTAAGTCCGCGAAGGAAACTTTTGTTTGTAAACCGGGCCAGTGGTCAAGGAACTTTGCTGGCTAGCGATCGATCGGTACGACCTGTAAGGGAGGGCGCACATGCACGACTGTTGAAAGACATATCTGCTGATATTGTGATGAAGACTGACGGCGATAAGTTTGATTTCTCCGCACTGGACAAATATGTTTTTAGTTTCGTGTCTAAGTGTCGTTATTTTTTTTTAATACCCCACACTTCTAATTCCTCCTGTATCATAGGTGCGTTTCACAAACATGAAACATCACATACACAAACACCCACACTCGGGACAAACATCTGCGGATCACACAAATTTTCATGCCGTGCGGGAAACGAAGCCCTGGCGCAGCAGTCCAATAGCTTACCCACTGCGCCAATCAGGCCATCAAACGTGTGTACGTGACATGTCTGTAAACCACACCCATGATATTGGAGGGCAAATAGAATTTTCGAGTAAGTTTCTATTAGCTTGATTTTTCAAAATATGGCACTTCTAAAGATAGTCTACATAGCTCATTCCTTGTTAAGATATATTAGTAATGTACCTATTTAAATCGTAACTCCTTAGTACACTTACGATAGTACAGTTACATTCAAGGGTGTAGCGCCGATGACTGAAAAGTGTACAGTACTCGACCCGATTCGTAAATAATTACGGAATGAGTCAGCTATTCGCAAAATTTTAATTGCATTAGGATTTATAGAATTGTTAATTATACGAAACTTATATTATTAAGTTAACAATTGTATATTTTGTTAATTGCATTTATTTAAGTACCGACCCCGGCGAGATCTGCTTAATAATCGACCGAATGGCCGTTACAGCAGATATAAAGCCTTTATAAAAAAAACCGCATCGAAATCGGCCCATCCGTTTAGAAGCTATGATGCCACAAACAGACACACAGGTTAAACCTATAACACCTCTTTTCTTCGTTGGGGGTTAAAAATAGAAAGATGTCTACCACGATAGTTCAGTATATGCGACGACCCTTAGACAGTGTTCGTGTCCCCATTACATATGCAAACCGAGAATTAAGTAGCTTATTTACTTAACAAATACAGGCATGGTAAACATAGGCACAGCGTTCTTTCTACAAAACTAATGAAGCAATGAGCATGCGCCGTTTGGTTCACTGATCTTGATTCTGAATCTCTCGCGTACATAATTGATAATTTTAATTATTCTTGTCCTACTCTACGAATTTCTCCTGTATCAAGAATGCGTTGTATAGATGAGACATTTTACGTTTTTACGAACAGATTTAAAGATTTATATACTAATGACAGCAATATTTGTCCAATATGTTTTGTGTTGTGGCTGGGATGGATACACAGGCACTCCGTTAACCGGGTCGTTAGGCAAAAAGATTTTAGCACAAGGCATTGGCGTTTAAATATCTTCAGTTGTTGGACCTCAAAATTTAAGTGATAATAACATAGTCCTTAAGCTGGACTTAATCTAAAACCACATAGAACGGAATAAGGCTAAAAAGACAACATAGACGAGACAAGAAACAGACATTACATCAATATGCTACATCTCACAAAGAACTGACAAAAGTATTCAAGTCTTTGAACGCGGGTCACATTTGACCAGCGAACAATACAAAATCTATTGTGTCTACGGCGTAGCAGTCAAAGTGTTAATACCTACATACACACCCCTCCTTAGTTTACTAAAACCATTGAAGAGGAAATGTGTCCGTGTCTCGTCTGCGCTTTGTCTCCTCTGTGTGCACCGCTTACAAGTCGACAATTCATCATCTGTGCCCAACTTGCGTGGGCCAAAGGACCTCATAAAATCTAACTTTGTTTTCGGACTTCAATTACGTTCTGCGGACGTTGTTTTAATTGGTTTCAAGTTGACGTTGTTATAATTGGACAGGATTATTTTCGGTACAGCTGTCAGGCTGTGCTATAGTTACGACTTCCAGTTTAGATATTAGTTTTCTAAAGGTTGTTACGAGATTAAGGTTAAAATTAATTAGTAGATTTAAAGGTATTGTAGCCAAACCAAGCGAAGACGCTGACTCCTGTAACACAGGTTGTAAACCTAGCACAGAGAGCAGTGGTAGCCGAGTAGTATGACCGTTGGTCTGCCAAGTCAAAGGTTGCAAGTACAAACCCCGGCACATACCAATGTCTTTTCGAATTCATGTGCGTATTATAAATTAGTTATCAATTGCAAAACGGTGAAGAAAAAGATTGTGAGAGATCGGCACACCTGAGAGATTTTTAACGGTGTGTAAAGCCAGAGACCTACAGGTGGTTTAAACTAGACACTAGAACCAACCATACGATAAGAAGAAGAACTTAGCAGTTCTAGGTTCTTCTTCTTATAGTATGGTTGATGAACAACCTAGTGTCCTAGCACAGACGTCAGGGTTTACATAGATATACCTACCTCCTGCACCCTTAGCTGCACCGTTTCTTCTCATTAACAACAGAAAACTCTCAAGCGATAAAGATACACAACTATTTCCCTGTCAAGACTTCTCTTAAAAAGGTCTAGCCTCCAGTCAGTCTTGCCTCTTAAGGATAGAAATAATAAAGCAAAGTCTTCTAGAAATAAACTAAAACAACAGTGCAGTTAAATGCAACCTGATGGAAATAGGTCTTCAACTTGGGGCGTGGCAAAAATAGTTTCGCTGGAAATACTTTAATAGGAAAATTTAACTTGCTAATAATAACACAAGACAGGCAATACGATATTTTGAAGTAGCTAACGTTGTAGATTAACATTGTTATAGAAATAGACTTCATCAGCTAATTAGATAAAAAATAGATATGATAATACTATACACTAACCCTATTATTCATAAACGAGGATCATACCGGCGTTAACTAATCCCAATATTAAGCCAATTCTTTGATATGCAAACGACAGTGACAAGTATAATTTAATCCTTGGTTTTAAATTGTATTTTTTGTGAATAAGGGGGAAATAGAATAATAGCTTACGGTCCCTAATTGTTCTAGAAGTTTTCTAGAAGAAAACAAGCTTATTTAGTTATTAGACGGACTCTCAATAGAAAGATTAATTAAAAGAGTATGCCATTCAATACCATCAACATCATCAGCCGGAAGACGTCCACTATTGAACAAAAGCCTCCCCTTAGAACGCCACAATGAACGACAGCTTGCCAATTGCATCCACCGGTTGCCCGCTATTCTGACGATATCGTCAGTCCAGTTTGTCATTAGTTGGCGCCAATTACGTAATACCTCTATGTGTCAACAACAGTTTCTATTTCCACGTGCCCATAGAATATGTTATAATAGTTTTCGTGTGAACCTTTGTTACTGTTAACGCATTCACAAAACTTAATACGCCATCAAAGTTAACGTTTGCAGGAGACGTATAAGTTTTACGAGTTGTAATACATTTGTACCTGCATTTGCCCGGAAATTACGGAATATTTCTAACAAGTTATAAAGCGAACTTGAGAAATGTTTTAGTGTTAGCTTTGAAGGAATTCCAAGTTTATTTTTATGTTTATAGTGTACACGAGATCGTGATGTGTATTGCTTCTAGTTTTATAGTAAATAATAATCTTCTTATTGTATAGTGGATAAACAACCTGGTGTCAGAGTTTAAACCGCCTGTAGGCCTCTGACATGGTTTTACACACCGTTAAAAAATCTCTCAGGTGTGCCTATTTTCTCACGACTTTTTCCTACTCGTGTACATCCAATGATTATGTCAATAAGACAAATGCCATTTAATGCGTACTATTTAGTATCAAATAATTGTCTGGTATGTATGAACGATAGTCACTAACTAATATAACTAACTGTGTCAGCATCAACCTATATCAGAACGGATTCCAAGCACCTAGTCCAGAGATACAAAATTCATGTGAAATTCACCGTTTGCGAATGAAAGCTAGGATGTATCTTTCGCCGCCATACTGTGTATTAAGCGTGCATCCATGATTCAACGAATCCTTGTGTTTAAGACCCGTTTGTAGTCATGCAAATATTTGCTGAAATCCTTACTTCCTTGTTCAAATCCTAGCTCAAAATATCGGCGCCGTTCGACCTGATTTTGAAGTTTGTTAGAAAACGTACAGCGCCGGTGATTGGACTAACATTCCATTGATGTTCCGAGAACCGATGATTCACGGACTTCTAAAACATACGCGGATCTTAACAGGTAACACCACGACTGCACTCTCTAAAGGGGAATAAGATGGTTTTTACACTTACTTTTTATTCAAGACCACACAAGTTTCATGAGAAAGGATGTAAGTTTTATGCTATAAACCGGCATCCTAATTACTGCCTAGATCGTTCTAATTGAGAACTGTTAATGCGTTGACGATAGGAGAGATGATCCAATCATACATTACATAAGATGGCGCCTATAATAGTTGAAAAGGGTCTTTTTCAGTATCAAGTTTTTATACTATCACTTTTGCTCATCATCAGTCGATGCCGGCGCTATTTATCGCGCCTTAACTATGCGGGCTATCATCATCAGCCGGAAGACGTCCACTGTTGAACAAAGGCCTCCCTTAGAACACCACAATGAACGACAACTTGCTATTTGCATAATCATAATCCAAATAGGGCGATTGAAGCCTATAGTAACTTACCATTACAAAAGGATAGCAATAAAATATATTCATCAATTGGTAACAATGCTTTTGGTTACATATTTCATTCGAACATCAACCAAACATATGCAAACAATGAAATTGTGAAAAGCATTCAAATTGTTTGTCTGACCCATTTGATTTTACAGTGAAAATACCTGCGCTCCCGGACACGAGCGTCCCGGACGTATCGATCCAATAAAACGGGTATTGGACGTTCGGTACACAAACAAGTAATTATATGAATGTATTGATAAAGTATTTTGATATCATGTTGATTGGACGCGTTTGCTTAAAGAAAATAATAATAACTAATATGTAAGAAAGTTGTGTTGCTAGTCTAAATTGATAAAGAAAATTTTGAAAAATGATGGATTCGAGTGGGATTTGAGCCCGCGACCTTCGCCGTGCCGTGGCGCTGCTCTAACCAACTGAGCCACCGTGTCGCTGCTCGCATCCTTTTAGTATTTACGTCTTAAGGGTGACGTCAGCTCACTCTGTTGTTAGTGTTAATTCAGGTGGATTTACATTCATACATAAAGTGGTAAGCTGCCCCCTACAAATGGTATAACGCTTGAGGAATATTATGATAAATGTATGGGGATGACATAATGTCTCCACTATGTTATCGATGACATATGTCAAACCCATAGCAACCCGTTTCGCCACTTGTCGAGGGGGGGAGAACTACGGAAACAAAACTTGTTCTTCAATTAATGGTAAGTTTAAAAATGTCTGCCTCGTTGGTCTAGTGGTAGCTAAGTGCGACTGCTGAGTACGACGTTATTGGGTTTTTTCATTAGGTGATTCTCAGTAGCAGCACGGAGTCTAGATTTGTGCCCGGTTGATGGCAATGGACTCGCACCTATTACATTGGGACCTAAAACATACTGGCGAAATGTAGGTGTACTGTATGTGCACCTCTGTCTACCTCTTCGGGGGATACAGGCGTGATGTTCAGCTACTTTCCTTGTTAACTACATATACGTATAGTTATAGGAATGGAAGAGATATGTTACTCTTGATTTCGGTTTATCAAAAACATTTTACGCTAGTAACTGCGGACAAAGCTAGTCTTATCGTACTGATAAGATGTCTTTGGTGAAATATGAAGATTATATTATGTACGTTATTCAAGCGATAATTCTTATAAAAATGAAGATGTTAGATGATTTTATATCCTGATATCTCCGAAACAGTTTTACTGAAACTCAATTCGTTACTACATAAGTAAAACAAACCTATTTACAGTATAATCAACCAATTTAGAATTTCAGTACGTGAGCATAAGGTTGTAGGTTGTCTTAAGGCACAACTGTTTTTACTGTTTACTGCAGCTGTCATTCGCCTTATTATCAATACAATAGAAATCAAAATCGGTTGAACGAACTGTAATAAAGAGGTTTCGAAATATCTTATGCTATTTCCAATAGAGAATTATCACACCACACCAGCCTATTGCTCTGCTCCACTGCTGGACGTAGGCCTCGCTCTCCCGTTTCGCCATCTAGTCCTTATTGGCCCATCTGACCGGAGGGCGTCCAAAACTACGATTACCATGCCATGGCCTCCATTCAAAAACCCGTTTGCTTACATATATTAAATAAAAATATAGTGTGGCAATAATCTAATGATTACGATAAGGCCGCCAGGTATTATACTATCAGAACGCATGCCTAAATTATTTTCGTAAATCCTATGGATCAGATATAGGTACTATAAAGCGTACCGGCATCATGATAGCTGTTTGAGATCTGTTTATGAAGTTATGATAGATATTGGTTGTATAATATCAGTAGGGATACGGTTGGTCATATCCATAATATTCTACATCCATGAAGATTTCTCCACTTTTTTTATATGACGTGATATCAGGCATACCTTCAATATCTTACGTAATTATTAGCCGCATTAATACTACCGATAAGAAATACCCAAAAAAAGGCACCTACCGCATTCCTCTCGTATTTTGTGTAGGTATACCATACTCTTATTTACCGACAATATCGGACGTATTTTTCACCTTAAACTCATTCGTTCATTAAACGATTTAGATAATTATTTATTTGAGAGGTTATACCCGTTTAGTTTGTTCAATTTGACGTCGTTTTTTTTTAAATAGGCACCTTCGACTCTTCGACCTAACACTGACCTGATCAGGACTGAGCGAGCTGTCTCCGCTAGCATTTCTCTCCTGGTTCTGTGCCGTTCTCTCCTGCTTGCAAGCCGTGTGGTACTCCAGTCGTGTGCGTTCTACCTTCTGCAGGAGTTTCGCCCAGGGTTTCTGCGCCTTTTTGAAAGCTTCGTCCATTTCTTTGCGTTCTTTTAGCTGGATCATTGACTGTGGACAAACAAACGGGTGTTATTAATTTATTTTTCAATTACAGTAGAAAAGAAGTGCTTATTATATAACATAAAAACAACACAACATCACGCCTGTATTCCCGAAGGGGTAGGCAGAGGTGCACTTACAGTACACCTACATTTCGCCAGTTAAGTTTTTAGGTCGCAATGTAATAGGGGGCGAGCTTATTGACATCAACCGGTTATTTTATCTAAATCGTATATGTTATCTTACTTTGGAGATTAATGGTATATGTCACATCCTATACCAACACCATATAGAAAAGTAGCTTTCGCTCCCCCGACAAAAGCAAAGCTCTAAAATTTAGGGAGAAGATACACCATATATTATTATGCAGACACAAAGGAGCATATTCTTTTCCATCATTACAACGGTGTCTATTTCCACTTAATATCAGGAAATCGACAAGAACGTGCATATATTTTTAAAGCGATTCTGAATTCAGACGATCGATGGATCATTAGATTCAAACTTTCCATCAATTGACACTCGTGTATCGTAACACGATTCTACTCGTAAAAGACATCAATTGCCGAACACTTTGGCGTATGCAATCGGCATACCAAAATACATGGGCATGCACAAAACTGCATTTCACAAGCCAGGAAGCAGACGTTACTTGTGATGCTGTTGGTGACAGACCGTACGTGTGGCGAGTCAATAACTTTCTACTACAGGGTTTCCCAAACTTTCCCAATGTTTAAAACGAATATTAATCCTAATAGAACATGATTCATATCGTGATTCACATGTTAAGTATCACGTAACTCTGTTTTACTGTGTTAAAATCAATTCTTTAAACTTAAACGTGAAACTGCTGTCATATAAGGAACATGAGTTTAGTTGTTGCATTACCCGGAACGCGAGTTTTAAGGGCATGACGAATGGCTAGTAGTGAATAGATGGCGAAATTTAGGACAAAAGACTCCTGATTTTCTCCAAAAAATCTCTACCTTCAGGGACTATAGGCGTGATTGCATGGAAGGATGTAACACAGGTAGAGTCCTAAACTTTTTAATTAATATAAGTGCTTTGAGAGCCGCTGTCCCGCTGAAGTTCTATGCGTGTAAACGGCGAGGTGTGTGCGAAGGCACGTTTAGGCGTCGCTTTACATAATTGAATAGCACAGCGTGGCGTTATGAGGATACGAGATTGCTACGGCTAGTTAGCTTGCTGCTTGACTAGAAATTCTATTATTTTGAAGAACAGAATAAAAAAATTCTCCAGATTCTAGAAATGGTTCTAGTAATACATATTATAGTCACTCCAAAAAACAACGAAACACAAATCTCATATTTGTATATCTCAGCTCAACACATCTCACTTAAAACATTTTTGAAACGCTAAAGTAACGGTTTTCTATAAGCCTTTTAAGATAACCTACATAAAATATTTAACCTAGACTATGAAACTGGGTATCCAAGCGTTTTATTACAATTTTTCAACCGTTAAACCCTCCGAGAGAGATGCATAAAAAATCGCTGCAACAGTTTGCTCTATAAAGCAACCTGCTGCACTCTTTACTTCTTTTATTTTCAGTGTTGAAAACTTGTTGGCTACGCAATAAAACTAGAGGAAACATGTTATAAAAGAAGAGCTTGTAAAAACAGGGTACGAAATAGACGTTTACTGAAACTTTGGCGTTTAAGAGGGTATACTCGGTTGAGGGTTAGCAAAGTTCATTTTTCTTCGTACAAATTTATTGGTAATTTATTTTATTGGATAATTTTGGTTATATTCTGTATGATTGCGTGTAATGTAAAGTTAACATACAAAATAGTAATTAATATAAAAAATAAACTCCACTTACGGTATAAGTTTGTAATGACAAAATAAAAAAATATTGAGATGATAAAAATATCTCAAGTTTTCAATCAAACTCATTTAAACATTCAACAAATTACTACGAAAATGCGACATTGTCAGCTCGCAACCGCGTTCTGAAAGAGAAACTTTGGTGTTTAAGGTGAAATTTTAAACAGGGGAGGAAAAACATAATATGCGGCCGTAAATAATAAATGAGACGGTGAAATGTGTTAACTGTAATGTTATTTAAGTTTTTAGGTAACTTTTTGCGTTATATCTGTTTTTTCTTTTTAATAAGTTTTAATAGTCCTAATTTTTAAGGCATTGTTCACATCACACTAATGTTATAAAGGCGAAAGTTTGTGAGTGCGAGTGCTTGTATGTTGTTACTTCTTTACGTTTCTTTTTGTTAGTTTACGCTTAAACGGCTGGACCAATTTTGGTAAAATTTGGTATGGAGGTAGCTGACACCCTGGATTAACACACAGGCTACTTTTTATACCGGAAAAAATTCGTGTTCAGGGCGCAACTAGTTTAGTATAAACAGAAGTACTTACTAAAAGGGAAGCAACTTTATTAATGTTATCCTCACGTCTATTCCTTACAGATATGCAAAGTAAATTATTGCATAAGCATAACCCATTTCCAAGCCTCGTTTTACTGAAAATTGAGCTGGCCAATTCGGAGAACCGAATACACAGTATACATGCGAGTATTTAATGAATGAGTGAATGACGGATGGCGAATGAATTTCAGATTTGTAGTTAGTGGAAATCCGTGTTCTCTGTTTCTGCATACATACACATTGAAACAAGGATAAGTCTGAGTGCGGCCTCATAGGTTTCGACCCGAATGACCCAATAAGCACATAACATCTAGAATCTTCTCATATGTTAATGAATTACAACAATCATCATAATTAGAGTCGAAGTACAGCAATAATAACGAAGGTGATTAATGTTGATCGCATAGTATTACGTGTGATGACAGTAATGATTGCGCGGTCACGCTCGCCCGCTTCTCCACACATGTAGGCAGGTTCTATTACTGACTGATGCATTATTATTGTGACGACTGTTGCATAACGGCTAATGGTGTTTGTTTAAGGGGCCCGCAAATGAGAGACGTGTATTTTTTCTGGTTAGGCGTACAGAGAAGTTTCTTCAATCAAATTCAGCAGGTTGGCCTTTTTATCAATGTTGATAGTTCGACGTCCTGAATTGCTTTTGCCAATAGATAAATTTCTAGACTGAATTTGGACGTTAGTGCACCTGATATTATGAAAGGAAGAGTTCCTAGCATAGGAAACGTTAGTATTGAATATAAAAGAACACGAACTTGCTTTTAACATCGACAACAGACTGAGAATTTTGGTGGTTCTAAAATTCGGTGATGAAGTCTAAACAAGAGAGGCTGGTGCATTGCAGCTAATACGCGCGTCGTGTCTGCGCCCCGTCTGTATGTTTTACGTCGCGACGTTTATATGCATTTTGTATGAAAGTAAATAAAAGGGGCAAAGATCTGCGCCCAGTTGGCAACGCATCCTCGTCTTACGTCTTTTCTGTGTGGCCATCGCTTTACACTCCTAGTTCAGAGGTCTTCCATATGGTTACAATAAAGAAACACCATTTCCCTACCTACAGTACATCATTCCTTTACCTACCGTAATGTTCTCGTAACCAAATTTCGGTCATGGCGGCCTGTCACATCTGAGACTAGTCAACTACGCAGGAGATATTATAGTGCACAAGTATGCAACTAACTAACGTGCCTTCCGAAGCACGGAAGGGTCTCGATTTGTAAAAACGATCACCCATCACGAGACTGACCGCGATGAGCAATGCTTAACTTCGCAGATGGACTGACCTGCGTGGTAGCGACGCTATGAGTCCCATTTGCCGTAAATACACCAACAAATAGACTGAACAATAATAGCAAACAAAAACACATCATATATAAACCACTGACAACCATCATTGGCCACAATGGCGCGATTCGTGTCCGACGCAGTAAGAACCCTTTATAATGTCGACGTAGAGCCACAATTGTACCGTAAAATGTTTAGTGCCTATTGTGGGACAATCGTTCTCTAAAACGTAGGCGCGTTTTACTTCAATATCAGCGATTTGAGGTGTGTTTAATGCTAATTTTGAAGATTAGGTTTGAAATACTATTGATATAGTAAATAGTGCACTAGTATGCGCGCAAACACAGGTGCACTCCCTATTATATATAATTATAT
This sequence comes from Abrostola triplasia, assembly GCA_946251915.1. NCBI lineage: Eukaryota > Metazoa > Arthropoda > Insecta > Lepidoptera > Noctuidae > Abrostola > Abrostola triplasia. The sequence goes on along the minus strand of OX276440.1, from coordinate 8,628,454 downwards.
ATATATATATATATATATATATATATATGTATGTACACTCTCATAGTCCGATGAGACGGCTGTCAACACGACCGGAGGGAGATCAGATGCAGGACCAACGGCTTAACATGCCTTAGATGCACTGAGAGGACACGTGTGAAAACGGTCACCCATCACAAGACTGACCGTGACGAGCACGGCTTAACTTCGCAGATTGACCGATCTGCGTTGTAGACACGTAGCCACGAGTCCCTCAGTAACAATTATGGTTTACCATATATAATATTATATCCATATTTCCACTTTTCCAGTAAGAATGGTAATGGTAGCATGTTAACATATTCTGATACATGTTTTTGCAATAATCACGTACCTACGTCGCATCCAAAGAAGTATAAATAGAGTGGATGTCTCAAGTTTATTTATAGAAGTGATGAGATCTTTAACATTCTCTGTCAATATTTTCGTGAGTGCAGTATCGTTTAGTTAAAAGAATATAAAATGTATGTCTATGTCTAGGTCTCGGGACAGCTGACGCATGTTTTAACCGACTTCAAAAAAAGGAGGATGTTCTCAATTCGTTGGAAACTTTTTTTATACCTAAGTTTACGTATGAGCAATGTTTTATTATAACATAAAAATGCAATCCCTTCTGGTCGCACAGAAAGCAGTCATAGTCGACGATTCCAGTACGCGTCTGAGTAATAGCAATACGTTTTTAACCAATTACATGGTACCTACATTGCGCTGTAAACTGTGAATAAATAGACTGTGGCCTGTACCCGTGCCTTCGGGATTTACAGACCTACAAGAGGTGCATATGTGCATACATCATCATCAGCCGGAAGAACTTCAATGATGAAGGTCACAATTAAACAAACGCCTCCCCCTTAGGTAAGGAAAGGAGGGAAGAAGTATTGCCATAACCCCCACGCTTGGCAAACAGCTTGGGGATCGCAGTATTTGTGGTAAATTTACAGAAGGCGCTGCTGCCCATCTTCTGGATTTTCCCTTAGTCGCCACTTACGACACCCACGGTAGGAAGGTGGAGGTCAATGCTAGGCCGAATACCGGCACATTATATTAATATTAACATCATAGGCGATAATTAGAGATTGTATAGGTGCATACATCTATGTATTCAAACTCTATCACTGATTACTATTGGCATAACAAACGATCAACGCTTCCTGTTCGTGTAATTAGCAACCCATCACCCACAAGTCATACCACTACATCATAACCATAATTAATATGATTACTGTAAGTATAAAATAGCAATAAAATTACACCATTCAAACGGAATGCGCGATTACATACGGATATCATTGCGATATAACAAAGCCGTTTAAAAATAACTTATTAGCACTTGGTATTGTAATCATTAGGGAATTGGGTTTTTAGCTTATTAGTTATCAGTTTCATAAATATAGCGAAATATGGGTATAATGCGATTGGTATTTTGTTATTATGATAGCGGAATTTAATGTAATTTTTATAGTTTAGTATGTATGTATGTATAACATGGGCACGACAATTAAATACTAATGCAGACGTCACATTGATAAGACAAATGTAGGTACAAGCATGTCACGTAGCGCAAAACCGACCCAATTTCTATTTGTACAAACATATTACATAAAGAATATATTGTCACACCACGAAAATTTGAATGGAGGTTGAACGACATATCAGCATGTATCACAATATGATATCAATCACATGTTATCTGTGATAATGTCACTCAGTATCAGAACGCACCTATATTTATATTGGGAGACTGCATTTCTGAAAACTGGAAATGTTTTTAGTTTTTTTATCTTATTGGCCGCAGCCCCAATTTAGCGCACTTTACGCGCGTGCAATTTGAAATTAATAAGATTTGAAGCATAGCATAACATTGAAATGTAGTTCATTCGTACGATCCTGTGAGTATATTTTCCAAACTTCCTAATCACTAGATAATTGTGCGCGTCATCTTTATTTAAGATGCGCTTAACGTTGTTTGATCATTAATTGTTTCCGCATATTTACGCTTAGTTATCGCGTATTACGCGCAAAAGTGCGCAAACGTTCCGTGTTTACGCGCGGTTTAATCAAGTTCGTTTGCTAAGTAATTAGTAGAGTACCATGATTATCACATATTGTGTGATGTCATCTACATAAGCCTAATCAACTAAATATGTTGAGGTTGTATATGGGACAGGGTAACAAATACCTATAATTTTTACAAGAACATTTATGCATAATCACTAACCTGAGAATACTTTGTAAAGATGGAAAGAAAAAACTGTTAAAATACCTTTACCTACTAAAGAATCTGGTTAGGAGAACTCTTAACCGAAATGTCTACATGAAGAAAGTTATAGGAGTTAAGAAGGCGAAAGGAATAGATTTGCCAAAATCCACATCATTATCAGCCGGAACACATCTATAATTGAAGGAATGCATCTCTCTTAGAGTGAGGGGGGGCTATAATCCTAATGCATGGCAAGGTTTAGGGATCGCAGAATTGGTGGTCAAGTTACAGAAGACGCTGCTGCCCATCGTCTGAATTTTCCCTTAGTTGTCTCTTACGACATCCACAGGAGGAAAGGGGTGGTCAATTCTAGGCCGGATACCACTCGACCATCGTAGCAAATGTTAATCTGTGATCTCTGCCTCTCTGATCAAACAAACAAGACTATGTAGCTATGAACGTATTCATAGACACATGGTGATACGAAGGTGATGCGGGCCCACTCCGCAAAGGTCACTGGCGTTTATTTTCACTCTTTCCCTCGATACTTGGCCGCGTGCCAGCCGCGTGCCAGCCGCGCTAACTTTGTAGGGGCGTCGAAACGAATAATTCATAAAAACACGTTCAGATGTCACTTGATACGTGTTTTTGTTGTCAATATCGTGAATACTGAGGATCTTTCTTGCTAGTTCATTTACAGCGTCGAGTGTTACTCTTTAGTTTTTTAGGTGGGTAAGTGCCGCCTGAATTGTCGCTACATAATTAATCGTACGACGTAACCTTAGTAGTCTACTTGCTGAATAGCTTATCTTCTTTCCATTGCATAAGCTTTTCCTATTTATGTGTGTGAAGTTCATAATTTTATTCAAAAACTATTGTTAGTGACATATATAACGCATTATAATATCAATATTATGAGTATATTTTTGAATCGTCCAAACACTCACTCTATCAAACATCATGTTACCTATCTAAGTACGGTCAATGGCCAAGCAGCTCATAAATGCATCGTACGAATATATTCCTTCACGCTTGCACGTCCCGACACGTCTCAACAGTAAACCCTACATATTCAACAGGCGCATCCATATTATGCTGATAGTGTTGCGAAACACAACATCGAAAGTGTGAAGTTTATTTTATAGTTCAGTTGTATTGTTTTTGTTTCTATTCATTTCGCCATTACCCCAGCCAGGGTCAAGTCATCATTATCATCATCAGCCGGAAGACGTCCACTGTTGAACAAAGGTTTCCTCCTTCGAACGCCACAATGAACGACAACTTGCCTTTTGCATGATAGTGTTAGTTACACATTAATGAATGTTGCTAAAACAAAACTAAATGCAAAATAATATATGTGCCCCGACAGAAATTACCTTTTTATACTACAAATATGCATATGTCTACGTACCTACCTTTTATCTACATACATACATAAAGTTACGCCTATTTCCTAGAGGGGTAGGCAGAGAACACGTATTTCCATTTGCTACGATTCTGACATACTTCTTTACTCGCAATACATTCCTCATACACGCTCCTCGGTTAAGGGTACTCCTCACTTTTCCTTTATGTAGAACATCTACATAGGTAGCTACAATTAATATAATCTGTTGAGAAACAATCTTATCGCACCAAATCCGAGCAAACTAGTAGAACATTAAATCTGTACGTAATGTAATGTCAGCAATTCTCTAATCTTGATACAGGCGTTTCTATTAAAGAACCAGTGGGAGTTCTAATTCTAACTGATTTACGAGCTCTACACTGAACTGAATCGCCGCGAATAACTACAATTGTCTGTGATGTTACTGAATGTATTAAATGATTTATTTGTTTTATGGACTGGGAACTTTTTAGGACTGAGAAGCGCTTAATCTGAGATCGTAGATCTGGGCCTAAATAAAGAGGTTTTAGTAAGGTCTAGGTCTAGGTCTATAACATTACGCCTGAATTCTCCGAAGGGGGTAGGCAGAGGTGCATAGATAGTAAACACACATTTTGCCAGGTATGTTATAGGTCGCAATATAATAGGGGGCGAGTCTATTGCCATCAACCAGGCACAATTCCAGAACCCGTGCTGCTACTGAGACTTACCTAGTGGAAAAAACCCCACTTTATCCGACCCCACTTTATACTATAAGGATGGGAATATTCATTGGTATGTATACATTCTCGCTATCTGTAGCAGTGGGGACTAGCACAACAAAACTCTTTTAGAATACTAACATATCCAAAAAAGGGTAAAATTATGGTGAAGACATTTTGTAATACCCTCAGTCCCTCACACTTAACTATGTATAATTATTGTATATACATACAAACAAGCCTCATTTTGATATAATATTTCATCATTCGTCTTCATCAAAATATCCGTAAGCATTTAAAGAGAAACCCTTTTGTTCCTACTGGAGGACCCTAAAAAGGATCTGTCATGAACATACATACAGCAATCTGTCACACCCGTAATCTCTACACTTGTCTGCAAAAGATGCGTCTACTGCCTAAGGCTCTACCCACCCCTTTTCACGATAAAAGCGCATGTTTATGGAAAGTTATCTTCTTATCATTTTTGACTGCTAAGGAAGGGTTCGGTTTTCATCATACCTAAATATTTATTTTGGTCGCGTAAAAGCTTACGATTAAAATACTAATACTTGTACCAATAAAGTATGTGTTATTGTCCTATTTTAAGTAGCACTTCAACATATCGATGGGTCCTACGTATAAGGGCCAATGCACCATTTTGAGCATTTTCACATTTTTGTATTAAATGCCTTTAGTTGATAACGTGCACTAAAAAAACACATTTATAGATGAAAATACTATATTATTGCTACAGTAAAGGGGTTTATCAATTAAAGCATGTAAAATATATATAATTATATATAAAATAGAAACTTGAAGACCTCTATTGAAAAGTTGCCATCGCTCCATTGGCCCTTATACTTAGGACCCATCGATATAATAATACATATAGTTACGCTTGTTTCCCATAGGGGTAGGCTAAGACTATGGATTTCCATTTGCTACGATCCTGGCATACTTATTTCCCCTCATTCACACGCATCACATTCCTCACACACACTCATCGGTTAAGGGAAATACACATCACACTTAAAATACGAGATGCTACATTGAGTAATATCGTGACCCTTCCTTTTGGCTTTGCCGTACTCGGGTAAAAAGAGGCAATGTTGTTCTCGAATGTGCGAGTAAATTTTCAAAACCGTGACTAAGTTCTATTTTTAATGTCAAAAATGACAAGCAAATAAGAAAATGTGACATTTAAGCACAAAATACTAGATCAAAACTGCCGTTCTAACATTTTTATTGAGTTAGTATTCTTTAATAACTGCACAAAGGATAGTACACAAAAAATGTGTTTAATAAAATGAAAATAAAGCATGAACAATTGGTTTTAGTTTTCACAAAGGAAATATAAATGAAATGAAATAACTGTTTCTATGAAAGAATATTTTCATTATAAACTAAATAAAAAGCGCTGACTGCATCGCATTGCAGTTATGTTTCTGCTTTCTTTTAAACATGATATAAAAGTAGATATTGCTATCTACTTGTTACTGTTTTTATAACTGAATAACCTTTCTATGATATTAAAAATGTAAGTTATTGAGATGTAATAAACGTGGTTGGCGGGACGACTTGCATAAGAGGGCAAGCAGCGACTGGATGCATAAAACAGCACACCGGGCTCTGTAGCGTACCTTGGAAAAGGCCTATGTCCAGCAGTGGAATGCCACGGGCTGATGACGATAATAGCTCTTATACCTAGTGAACTACCTCGGGAATCGAACCCAGGACCTCACGCTCAGCAGGCACTTTGCGACCAGTCGCCTAACGAAGCAGTCAAGATACCACGTCGTCGACATGGCAGACAATCCCTTTAAACTAACTTGAAAACCTTACGATGGATGGCCTATTATCTTAGTATCAGTAATAAATTATCATCCAAATCTCGTAAACACGTGTCCGTCTGTTATTTCCAGATTTATGAATATAAATGTGGTGTTTTACGTCTTTGGTGGTCGAGAAGTTGATAACACGTTCGACGTGTCATCATGCGTATTCATTAGCGTTAAAACCTAATAAAAACAAGTATGATGATGGGTTTATATGGCAAAAGGACACGTTTTCTTTAAGGCAGTACAAGCAAAGTATAAGCAAGCATTGATAATTAATTAATATCTCTCGTTAAGAACGCTCTAAATGTCAGAAACATAAAAAAACTGAAAGAAGCTTATACTGATTATTGACATCGAAATCGATGTTTAAACTGGTGCTTTTATACCAAAGAGTTCGGTCGGGGTAGTCACGGCGGACTCTCTGCTAAGACTATTTAACTACGCAGGATAGTGCACGGATATGCGCGCAAATACAGGTGCATTCTCTATTTCCTTACTGTCATAGTCCGATGGGACAGCAGACAGACACGACCAGAATGAAATCAGGCGCAAGACCAACAGCTTATCATGCCTTCCGAAGCAGAGGAGTCTCTCAGCACAAGACTGATTGCGGTGGGCCCGGCTTTACCCCGCAGATCGAGTGATCTGCGCGGTTACCACGTAGCTATAAGCCACTCAAGTTGCTTTTATATTAGTGCCTCGTACAGACTTATTTTGAGTGTAAAGACAGCTAGTGAATATTTAACAATAACTACAGCTGATTGCCCAATCAAATAAAGATATTGCAGAGATAGATTGCATCCTGTAGAAGAATCAAACCCGCAGTACCAATATAGTATAATGATGAAAAACATACTATCAACCTTTGTATATTGTTTTTTTTATCAATAATATTGAATAAATAAAATAAATAATACAAAACCGGCACGGGTACAAGGCTAATAAATATGTACTTAGTACGCATAAATATACAATTTACATCTCGTCTCATTCATGACGACGTCATAATGTAAATAATGTATATAACACTAATATACATACGGTTATCCAGCCATAACATACATCAATGTCATTTGGCTGTATTCCTAACACACAATAAGACACCTTAATTTGAATAGTTATAAGGGCGATTATCACTTGTGGTTGATTCCTTATTTTTAGCTTAATTTGTCAACAAAGTTAATTTTATGATTGCTATAAAGTGTCGACTTACGGTTACGCTGGAACTTGGGTTTACTAATCAGCTAATATTACTCTTAACATCTCCATTTCGAAACGATTGTAAATACTGACGGGTTGCGTCCTGCCGTATATTTTAATACATTACTACAAAATGAATTATGGATAAGCTAATTTAATATTAAGAGATGTTATACTGAGAGATAGCTTGGCCTTGTACTTAAACAGATACATAAAGGTTACGGAACAAAAGATAGTGAAAATACTGGATAGGAATAGGACTAATTTAGATAGAGAAGAGAAGAATATATTCATTTGGTGGTTCTAACTAACAATAGAGAAAACCTAATAATTCATTACGTTACAATAAAAAGGGTGTTTTACTCTATCTCTCCGTCGCTCTTTTAATCAAAGAAAGCCATCGAAAATGTCCACTAACAGCGCATTTAATATTGCCTTGTTACCATTCCACCAGCAAATAATGTTACAAATAAAACTATAATATATTCATCTAACATGGTAGAGCCCAAAAGGATTATGGTCCAATTAAATGAAACTAGAGATAAAGTAAATACAGCTATATGTATTCTGACTAGCTCCGTACACCAGTATACTGCTTAGAAGGACCGACAGTACGTGCCTTATAGATCCTCTATGTAGGAGGAGGCCCGCATGAAAAACGAAAGGTTAAAAATAGGTACACGTTCTTACCTAAATATAGAGAAAAGATGGGTATAAAAGAATCAAGGAGATCGGCAACAGACAGAGAAATTTGGAAAAAAAACTAGGACTAAGGACACCTATAGGTGCTTAGCAAAGAGATTTCACGAGTGACGATATTTAAGTACGTCCGGAAAACCCTGGGCTGTCAACCTTGCTACCATCTTTGTTGACTGAGCAATCTCTACACCACGGCATGACCTCTTCCATGCGGCTGGTGGGCATTGATGGCTCATGCCAATACGAAGAAGAGCAAAATGGTCTATTCAAGACTGATAATGTGAATAAAGGATGAATAGCAGACATCCATTACTTACTGCTGAGAAATTTCTGACAGAACAACTTAAAAACTATACAATTTCCTATCGTAAATTAAATGAAAGAGAAATCTTACTCCAACAGCAGAGCAAGAATCCTTTTAACGTTTCCATAAAAAGAAAATATCGATAACAAGAACCGTGCAAAAGCAACGAAGCTAAACACGAACGGACGGCAGAAATATTAAAATCAAGGAATAAAAATCCAAGATAAAATCGAACATCTATCGAGGAACACTTAAATACTCTCGAGGGAGCATGGCAAGTGCTATAGACGACGATGGAGTACCGACCCTCGCTGTACCTGTCCTGAATAATCCGTCCATTATCGATATTAGGGACTAGCTTGTGACGTCAGCGCAATATACGGATAGAAATGTGATAATTAGAAGATTGCTTATTATATTTTTGTCTTGATGTATTAATAGATAAATTAAAGAATCTAATAACGATAATATGCGATGAACGTTATTTATATAACATCGTCGTCCATCATGTAGAACTAATCATAGCCGGCCAGAGCATGCGTGATAGATAACACACGTCCGGCCGCCCCGTCTTCCGTTTAAACAGACGGTCCGTCTAAGTGGGAATGGGTCCTTACTAATCTATAGGTATGACCCATGCCTAGCAAAGGATATCTTTCAGCTGAGATGCTAATAAATCCATCAGCTAACGATAAGAAGATGGTTGAACAATTTCATAGTTCTAACAAGGACTGCACAGTTGGCACAATATCATCTGTACTTAATTGTACTTGTGGCAAACGCTTAAAATGTCTTGACATCGACACAGCCATTTTAATAAATAGAAAACGAGAATACAGCAAAGTGTAACAGCTACGTATTTTTCGTTTTATTTTCGCTGAAAGTTTAAGAGACAAAGAGGCGCCTCTGAAAATCGTGGCGTCGCGTCGCTTACAGTGATGTAGCTTTACGCTACGTTAACTATCTCTTTGACGGGTATTGCTGCTAGTTTCTACTTTTATACGTAGGTAGCTATTTATTTACAGTTGGCTTGACGGAGAAGTTGTAAGGTTGACGCCTGTTTAACGCCGAGACGAAAGGCGATACGTAGAATATCCGTTTCCTGATATGTGTGCTATGACCCTGAGAACTACATGACATCTGCTAAATATCTAAACACAACATAACATCACGCCTGTATTCCCCAAAGGGGTAAGCAGAGGTGCACATATAATACACCCACATTTCGCAAGTTATGTTTTTAGGTCCCAATGTAATAGGGGACGAGCCTATTGCCATCAACCGGACACAAATCCAGACTCCGTGCTGTTACTAAGAATTACCTAATGGAAAAACCCAGTAGCACTTTGCCCGACTCGGGATTTGAACCCAGAACCTCGTGCTCAGCAGTCGCGCTTAGTAACTACTAGACCAACGAGGCAGTCAAATGTCTAAACAACAGTACACAATCTCATTAGCGAATGAAATAGTCAATTTACTAGTATAAAAACATTATTTCTCCTCTCTTTCAATACTTGTACAAACGTGCCAGACACCACGTGTCTGTTCTCACGCTATTTTGGCATAATACAAGTTAAAGGGTATATTTTCGGAATACTATTTCTTTGAGAGGCCTCATTATGTTGTATTAGAGTATGTAATGGGAGGACGATGTCTCAATTGTATCGTAACAGCCGGCTTTGTCGGTTATTACAATAATAGGGGTTATGCCTCTAGACAGCAGTTTTGTTAGCCGAATAAATACATTTAGGGTAACATCTCTATTATCTAAAATGTGGAACAGAAGTAAAAAATGGTACGGTCATGCAATAAGCTACGAGATATACGCCAGTTTTCTAGGCTATTTTATTTGTATACCACAAAAAAGGACCAAACAATTTCGTTATTTTGCTTAGTTAGTTAATTTGAACCAGAAAACTACATTGATTTACCGTTGTGGACATGCTCTTTTGTACCCTATATAAATTTACTAGCTGCGACCCGCGGTGTTACCCGCTGCATTTTTCGGGATAAAATTAGCTTATGTTAACACATAATCCAGTGTCAGCTACCTCCATATGAAATTTCATCAAAATCGGTCTAGCCGTTTGAGCGTGACGAGGTAACAAACATACAAAAACACTCAAAAAACTGTCGCCTTTATAATATTAGTGTGATTAAATCTTATGACTGCCATAGATATAATCTATCTTCTAGTATATAACCAGAACACCAAGCAGCGGTGTTACTACGAGCTTGCATTTCAGGTTATATTAAGCCACCAGTATATTAGCAATTCCATTGTAACGATTTTCTTTCTGTAACTTCAGGAAATCATAAGGACAGTGGAATTTTAAGTCTTAATTTTGCATTATCGTAGATCGTTGGTGTGAAGGCAATAAAGCAATTGACTATATATACTTGTAGATAGATAGTAGGTATACACAGGTAGGATGACGATAGCTATGTCAGATTGCTCAGCCAACAATGGATGGCCGTGAACATCTTTGAGTAAGGCACAGTTTATACCGGTAGGATTTGTTGCGTCAATATTTGAAACGGGTGTAGCAGAAGGCCTTTTTTAATGTTTAAAAATGATCAAAAAAGTGTTCGTTTTAGTTTCATTTTGTCACAAATATGATCCGTAACTACACAAACTTATCATTCATCTCAATCATCAGAGTATAGAATTCGAAACTATGAAATGTTTAATTTACTTCTATAACGCCGCACACTAGGAATTTCTCCTGTGACACAAACATGAAACATCACATACACATACACCCAGACTCCGGATAAACATCTGTGGTTCGTACAAAGTTTTGCCCCGAGCGGGAAACGAACTCGCAACCTTTAGCGCAACAGTCCAATCGCTTAGCCACTGCGCTACTCAGGTCGACTATTCGTGTTGGACCATTATTTTCTTAAATTAAGTAAAGAATAAATAAACGTTTTTAAAATAAACGCGAACTACAAAGATGACTTCCACACTTTTTCGAAACCAATGGAGACCTGATCACAGTGTATTCACAGCTTAACCTAATGCAATTCCAGCTTTAATATTAATATTCAGCGTAGTCCTTGGCATCCATTGACACGTACTTTATAACAAAATGCTTATGTAAATATATTGCACTTTGTTTCAAATCCTATTGTAGATAATGTGTATATTCATTTGTATGAAGACGATTGTCGGATGGTTAGACATGTTTAGTGTGGTGTAAAATAGTACATATAATTATGTAACATAAATAGGAATATCAGGCTATAACTGTCCCAGTCAGGGGCAAATGCCTTTTTCTCATGGAGGAAGAAGGATGAATGGTCAACATGCCTACCCACTATTGGTTCGTGAGAATCATGTACCTTCCGAAAATGCATAAATACAATGCCTGGATTGCATTTTTCGGATTATTATATATTTGAGATTCATCATCACCGGCCGGAAGACGTCAACTGTTGATCAAAGGCCTCCTTCTTAGAACGCCACAATGACGAACAACTTGCCATTTGCATTATTCGAGATTATAAAAGCGTTATTAAAAACCCTGAGATATATAATTAGACTGGTGTGGATAAAACTTGAAGCTTGGGACATAGACAGGCTACTTTTTAATCCGCGAAAACCACAGTGAAATTTTCCGAACAAAGCCGCAGGCGGAAGCTAGTCCAATAAATTACGAGGGGAATTACATCAAGTACTACATAAAGGCTGTCTTCCGTCGTCTGTCAGGAACAAACCCGAATGAATGTATATGTCGCCTTGTATTATTCATGTGCCGCCATCTTCGGACAGGGAACGCGTGCTCTATATAAGTAATAGAGTTAGTTTATTTGCTCAGGTTAGCAGATAAGTGGGGGAAGGAGTGTATTTAAGGGTGAATTGGATTAGTGGATGGGCAGAATTTCGAGTAGCCCTAAAAAGGTAGGCAGAGTGTGTACTGGAAGCAGGTATTTACCTCAATTGAATCTAGTGGGGAAATAAGTTATATTATTTCCGTCTTAATGAAGTAAAGACGTCGCCATACCACTTCTGGTATCAACGTTTTATTTCCCAACATCAAACATAGCAGTATATTAGAAGCTGTCAGTTAGAAATGGGACGTAACATTTTACATATTTCTACTATTGCGACATACCTACATCCGAACATCAATTTCATTAATCATGTTAAAATGGATAAAATTCTGTACGTACTAGTTGTTATTACTAGTAACGAACAACTAGTCGGAAAGACTAGCTGATCGCTTATAGGTATAAATGCAACTAGTTTCTCTCAATTCAGTTATTACTTGCGTAGAATGTTAAGTAGGTAATACATACTGCATATAGAGCCCGCACTCAGTATTCTGTGAGACATATTGGGTTTCTTCAGCCGTGCGGCGAGTCAAGGAATTGCCTAACAGGATTATAAAGAGTTGTTGACGTGATGTGACTTGATCAAACTGTGTATTGATAATAAATCTGGTTGGAGATGTTCCGAGTCTTGGAAGTCAAACCTAAGACCTCGACTACATTAGTCTCGGTTAGATATTTCTCATTTAAATATTACATAACATCACGCATGTTTTCCTCGAACGGGTAGGCAGAAGTGTACCTATAGTTCACACACATTTTTCGTGATATGGGACGAGCCTTTGGCCGACCCAGGATTGAAATTCAGGACCTCGTGCTACAACTAGACCCACGAGGAAGCCGTTTTAAGTGAACAAAATATTCATAGCATAGCATAACATTTCCCGAAGGGGTAGGCGGAGGTGCACATAATTATAGTACACCCATATTTCGCCAGGTTTGTTATAGGTCCCAATATAATAGGGGGCGAGCCTACTGCCATTAACCGGACACAAATCTAGAATCCGTGCTGTCACTGAGAATTACTTATTGAAAAATCCAATAACACTTTTCCCGAATTCGAACCCAAGACCTCATGCTCAGCAGTCCCGCTTAGCGACCACAAGGCAACCATTTAAATATAAGTGAGCAAAATATTCATAGCATAGTAATTAAGTATTACTTATGCCTATCACTTAGGCATAATAAATATCTAATAAACGACTGCGCCGTGCCAATGTGATGTAAATCTAGTCAGCACATTAGCCCCGATCAATATTAACTCCAGGTCCCAAATTAGAAAGGAGTTTTCATCTAGATTTGTATTCGAGATTCGCGGTACATATACATATTTATTGAGAGAGTGAGTGCGTTGTTTAGTGATACATAATTATGAGGTAATTAGATGTGGACTTGCGCATTGGCGAGCTTTCTGTGTTAAGATTTTTAAGTAAGATTCCTTTACTGTCAATATAATATGAGTTTTCTGCAATCAGCCCCCTTACCATGAACTTAACGCAGGACAGTTGAGGGAGCGAGACGTCGCATTCCACTGCATGTAGCGGCGTCTCGCTTCCACATCTTAAATAGTCCTGATTTAATAGTGGTAAGGGGGTTGCTTGACTTGAACTATACGAATAAAATGATCGATTGACGATTGACTGTAAAGAATACCTTTATATCACACGTAGAGGCTCGTAAAGGCGTTTTTAAATGTTATGTAGGTAACTTTACATGGACATGACATAGACTACTAAATTATAATAGTATAACAGTAGTATTATTTATGTATACAATATATGCTAACGTAAGTTGGTTAATAAATAAATATTAATGGACACCTAAGTTATCAATGATAATTATCAAAGTTATTGAAGCATAAATTGTATATGATAGCTCAAAGTTCTGTTTGTTCAACAGTTTGTTCTTGTTGTTAATAATAACTTGTTATTTATTTAATATTATTTAACCTACAGTTTATTTAGTCAAAACAATATCTATATAGCTCACAGGCGACTTTTTGCTGAAATATGTGCGATGCATATTGATTTTAGTGGGCACATACCAAAATAAGCCCAGTAGCGCTGTCCCCAAGCACCTATTGAGGCACCTCTACTTGGAAGCTCGCCAGAATTCCCAACGACCATAATCATACATCAAAAGTATCAAAACCTGGCCCTCGACCCTATTACGTATGAATATTGAGCCAATTTTGATCCATATTTGATACACAATGGCACATTATGAGACCATATTAAATGCTTGAACGTAGCTGCAATAAAATCAATCACGGTGACTTTTATTTTTATTTTGATTGCGTATCGGTACTAAGGCTCGTGTTAATCATAATTGTTTTGAAACTAGTAATCTGTTATAACACTTAAAATGAAGGATTTATTGCAATATACAAGATCTCAAGTTACAGCATTGTGTCCTGCTAGAGCTTTACTTCTTTATTGGTCTATGTTCATTTACGTCAATCCCACCGGTTTGAAGCTGTATGTAGAGGAATGCAATTTGGAATTTTCTAGACTGATACATAATAATTATACAGGATAAGTTTTGAAGATGCTTTATATGTTTATGTATAGCACTTAAAAGCGGTGATAGACGAGGCCGTTTTTATAAAATTGAAGAGCATCAAAAAGTATTATTACATAATAATCCACATAAGTGATTTTAAGGTAGGGCGACGACATACGCAATATGGCTCGCACCGGTAGGAAGCTGAGGCCCGAAGATCGAGCTCGGTGGCATGCCATAGTAGAGGCCTATGTCCAGTAGTGGACTGAGATAGTCTGATGATGAAGTGATTTTTGTCTTTATGTAGAACAAGATTAATGAAATTAAATGTTCTAAATTGATAAAGGAAACTTGAAAAATGATGGACACGAGCGGGACTCTTATTAGGGACTCAGGAAATTAAGTGTTATTTTGTTTCACCTAACGAAACTGTGCTTGTGGAAATTTCTCGAGAAAAGAATAAGAAGTGAATCCGCAGCACATTTACACTAAGCATGGCGGTAACTCAACAAATGATTCGTGAATACATGAAAGCCGGTTCACTTCAGACACTCTTCCGAGTCATTTAACACCGTTCCTGCTCAACTTAACATGAGGAAGTGTTACAAAGTATTTACATCACACTACTATTATAAAGGCTAAAGTTTGTGAGTGTGTATTTGTAAGTTTGTTACCTCTTCACGCACAAACGGCTGGACTAATTTAGATTAAATTTCGTATGGAGGTAGCTGAAACCCTGGATGGACATAAGCTACTTTTTCTCCCGAAAAAATGTAGCTGGTAACACCGCGGGGCACAGCTAGTTTAACATAAACCTAATATGGGTGTTTACGAATAGAAAAGCTTTGCTATCCGTTCTCAGTTATATCAACATCTAAGAGTCTAGTGTACGATCCAATTGGAAAGTTACATTCAGTTTGGACAAGTCTGGTCCCGGATAAGTTTGACGAGCTTAAAACTTGGACGGAACTAAGGTTGTTTTCCGTCGAGAGTTTTGAATCATCGAATACTAGCAAAACCAAACTGATTTTAGAAAAGACTCTGGTTACCGAAAACTGAAACTAAGTTCCCGAGTTCCCATTAATTTAAAAATATATAACTTATGCCATACGAGTCTTTCAAAGGGTTAGGAATAAGCATTTGCCTCATTTACTTGATGAGTAAATGATGCACACGGGAATACATATAAATAAAGTCGGGTTTGTTAGAACGCTTATAACTTAAGAACTGTAGGGCCGATTTTCATGGTTTTTTTGTTGGAATCGTCTCTGTCCCGAATGGCGGAAAAAGTTATAAAATGTCAAAAAGAAATAAACATGTAATTAATGTTTAAATCAATTAGGTTTGGTACTCCGCCATCTTTCGTAATTGACAGCTCACGTCAAGCTGCTTTTCCGGGCAGGACGTCTGCCGGGTCCGGTAGTACAAAGCCCAAAGTTTCAAATCCAATCAAATATAATAGAATATTAACAAACTAACCTTATGATACGTGTCTTTCTGCCAGTTCTTGATTTGCGCCATGACGTCATTGACGAGTCGATCTCGCACGCTGAGGTGCAGGTCTGAGAGGCGCTCCGCCTCAACCATACCGCCTTTCCATGCTGCTTCCATTGTGCCATATTCGGGGCCTGAGAACAGAGAGTATTATTAGTAATGATTTCAAAGGATTTCACATTTTAAAATTAGTGGAACAAGATGAATTGTTTTAGCCGCAAGAGTATAGATAGATAGATAGATTATGCTTTATTGTACACCATATAAACACATCTCACCCAAATTTATTTTCATCGTTAGAGGATAATAAGGTAATATAATTGACGGTAGAAGAACCACAATTGTGCCAGCAGTTGTTCATTGGTTCATAGTTTGACAGTTGATTTGATCGGCGAGGTCTTATATAAACCTTATTCTTTCCTCAGGGTTAAGGTAAGCAAGAGTATTTACAGTTGCCTTATTGCACCAAAAACATCCTGGCTGGAGGCCTTTTATTAGGTCTCGCCAAACGACCGGTTAAGCAGTCGAGCTAACTGCGAGAGACAAGTTCGAAAAAAAAAACCAAAAACATAATATAATAGTATTTCCAACAGATGTTTTATGGAACTAAATTCAATCACATCATTTTCTATACTAAAATCGCATTTTACTGCATATAAGACTACGTGTAAGATCACTCGATGATTACTTGCGTCAGATTCCACATGGCTGTACACCTACCTACTGGGACCACATCGGCACGCTTGGTACCGCAATGTCTCTTACATAGCGGTACCAATTTGGTCGATCTCATAATAACTTTCATTGCACTTGCCACAGCTATAAACGGGCTGCTGTAATGTGCCGAGAAACCGGTCGGTAGTCGACGATAAGGCAAGTGCACACTAGCTACATGTTATAGACGTTAATGTTATAATAGGTGTGTAAGTATACCTTAAGTGTGTGTTACGGTATCGCTGCTATATGAATAGTAAAATATATTCTTTTAATAATACCTGCCTATAACTTTGGTAGAGACTTCTCGTACAAGTTTTGCAAATAGTTTTAAGTGTTTTAGTATATGGCTCTAGTATCTGGAGTTGAAATAGCAAGATCAGAAAATTAAACTATGTAAAACTGTCTTTTCATATAGTTATTTTTGCTTAATGATTTTTTTTACTAATACATACAGATGTTAATAGGTAACATTATCAGTGTGAAAGGCGTGTATAATATAAACGCGACACAATCAGTCGGCACTCGCAACGAACCCGCCTCATCAGTCCGGGCTGGGCATTTTCGCAAGTGCATTTCATAACAAGATTTACACAAGGTGACGTAAGGGTGCACCGACTCGATGACCGATTTGAATACCATTCTAAATTCAAAACGCCCAATCGCGACACTTTCGATTTTTAAATCGGCCAATGTGATATGTTAAACACGCTTTCGGCCTGTACGTGTGCGCGCGCGTTTCGTCGAACCAATTCGCGTCCGTGATCCGAATACAAGATATTCTGTTCGATCCTTAAAATACTCGATTAACTTTCCATTTCATTAAGAATATTTTTATTCACTTCACATTAAGTTTCACAAGCGCAAGGGAGTTTGTTTTCGTCTAGAAACTCATTTTGCGTAAAGTGAATGTTTTTGTTTTTGTAAACAGTTCAGCTGAGCCTATCGCAGTCGACTGCCGTGATTGTTTTTGTTGCCGCCACATAATAGTTAAGTAATACTGATTACGGTTCTCAATTTAACGGCGTCTGACTGCGATTAACAGTGCGTTTATGGCAATAGATTTATGAGGAAGTTTGAAATGAACAGGCATTTTCTCTTTATTATTATGCTTATGTAGTATGGCTTGCCGAGTGGTATCAGGCCAAGAATTGACCACCCCCTTTCTTCCCGTGGGTGTCGTAAGGGGCGACTAAGGAAAAATCTAGAAGTAATTCCACCACCAATACTGCGATCCCTAATAGTATACCGCTTGTTAAGCGTGGGGATCATGGCACCCACCTACTTTAAGGAGGAGGCCTTTGTTTAACAGTGGACGGGTTCCGGCTGTAAGTACAAGTGTATGCATGTAGTATGACTGTAAATTTTAAGCCCTGGATTAGAAACCATTTTATTTGCTGGGGAATACCTCTGAATGAGGAGCCTAAGACATTGAAATACAATACAGTAAAATAAGTGCCCAGATGATCATAGAAATGCATGCAATCAAATAAAATTTGGATACTAGTACTGTAGAAGCTGTAGGAATATCACAGGAGTTAGGTACCCAAAACTAAAATCAAAAACATCTAACAATCAGTAAAAAAACAAATGACAAAACAAAAGCGCTTTCAAATGATTTAACTCATTTAAAAGCGCTTTATTTAGAAGTACTTAATTATATCTTCACTGTGAACATATCAATAGGCTACAACTAGAATATATATTAACCTGTCTGATATTATTAGGTGGCGATCGTCCGACAAATAAGCTATCGAAATGGAGTCAATCATTCGTTGACTCATTATAAATTGACTATTAATCTCTTTTGTATACAGATTATAATTGCGCAAGTATAGATAATTGATTTGAAAATGATTATCGTCTGCGAAATGAGAACAAGGCTTTATGAATTCTGTTACAAAAAACACTGATAAGCAGATTTAATTAATTATATAGATTTATAAATCAAGCGTAGATAAAGAATATTGCTTTGGATGGCACACTTTTAATCATTATCATAAGTAAAGTTCAGATTTAGCTCCTGTAACTCCATTGCCAGGAATAATAAAAAAATGCATGGCAGCCGTATTTTTTAGTTGTGTAAATATAAGTTCTCTTATTATATTTAATTCACTCGCGTTGATAGAAGTAAGGATTCTAACGACACTCCATTCATACACCCTAACAACATTACACTATATCAAAATTCTTGGGCAGTCATATAAAAACACGTAACCAACGGAATCTACAGGTTATCAGACTAAAAAAGGTAAAAAATCCTTTATTTAAATTGGACTTACATATACATACATACATACATAAAGTCACGCCTGTTTCCCATATAATTAGTACCTTTTGAACGTCAATTACATAAAGACAGCGCGCCCAACTCCCTAGCCTCACAAAAATTAAAACTTTATATTGCAGCTCACAACCGAGAGGAATGGAGGAAGGAAAGGGAGGTCTTTGCCCTGCAGTGGGACGATCATAGCTGAAATAATAATAATAATTGGAAACCTGAATCAAACACAAAATAAGGCCTAGCCTAAATACCTAGCCTAGGTCTCAGCGACTCAGGCGAGTCGTAAGTCTCAACGAATAATCGCTCTCCTAAAAGAGAATGAGTCGTTTCCAAACATACGACATCAGTTCCCCATTCTCCTCTACACTTCCTTGAACTAAAGACAACGTTCGATCGCACACTAAAATATTGAACAACATAAACTAGTGCAGTGTAAGCCAGTAACACTATTTCTTGCAGAACAACCTCCTGCATCCAGACATTGAATGTGCAGTGTACGTGCTTCTTCCCACTTTACCAAACGCTGTTCCACTTACATAATACTAAAGTAAAGGACATTTCCTGTTTCAAACATCGTAAGGTTTATTTGTTTGTGAAATAACTTACAACATTTTTGTTAGGCTGGTCTAGACTCCTGTAGTCATGATTAAGGAAAATGAAATGTTAGAGATAATTTGCGATATAAATAAAACTGGGTTTATGTAAAAGTAGCTGCGCCCCGTGGTGTTACCCGCTACATTTTTTTGGGATAATAGTGGCTATCTGGTAATCCAGGGTGTCAGCTACCTCTATACGAATTTTATTTAAAATTTAAAATCATTCCAACCGTTTAAGCGTGAATAGGTAACAAACACACAAACATACTCACAAACTTGCACCTTTCCAATAGTGTGATTAGATAAATTATCTAGAGCACTGATTAAATATAATCTACATAGGAATCAGTTAGTATCGTTCATTAAAATCGTACAATGAATTCAAAATTCCGGATATTATGATTAATGAGAAATTGGAACACAAAAATACAATGTATACAATGAAATATAGGCATTGCCATAATAAATGATTTTAGCACTAAAAAAAGAATAATTCAAATACTGGCCGGTTTCAGTACTAAGACATGAGTTTTCTTATTAATTTTTTCATGTCAATATAATAATGAAACAAGCAGATAAAACAAAAGGCAGGCTATATAGTAATAATGTTAGACATATTGGATACTACATAAAAATGACAAAAAAAACAGCTGCAAAACCATCTCTTCAAACAATTAAACTAAAGATTTTTTTCTTTAACTTGTAATTTAGTTTTTAAATGAGTAACCTTTGGAGTTTCTTGCCGGTTCTCCTCCAAAGGAATGACATTTTTGGAACCGTGCAACTAGCATCTTAACGTTTCATAAGCGCCTGTAATTAATTTAGGTACATGAAATAAAAACATTTTGCATTTACTTCTTCCCAATAATATTATCTTGCGCAAACCAAGACAAAATTCACGACAAGTTTGTCAGATTTCGGGCAGAACGTGTCAAGCATACTGATGTTTATATGGGACAAGTATTTTGATTCAGCGACTCTAAATTACATCAATTCTTCACAAATCATTCCTCATTACAATGTGTATGTATGTATAATTTATCATGTGTGTATGTTTATGTATGAACACGTGTACTGAAAGTTAGACTACGTCTTACACAGAAGTAATATAGTTATGTATTCCGCCGTGTTTTATGGTAATCGCCTGCTTGTTCGTATGTTGCAACCATGTATGCATCTTAAACAAATCCTTAGTTGATGTTATAACTGAATTCAAATCAACAATTGAAACCTTTTTAAAAAAATTAACCCTCGAACTGAGTAGTGTTTTGAATCAAGCACAGATTAAATATTATTTGTTTAGTCTGCGAGATTGTATTTCAAATTAGTATCTACGTACTCTATTTAAAGCCCTACACCACCTGCACCTAATAAGGTGGTATAAGTACATACTTAGTAACCAAACTTAGTAAATACAAGCGTACGACGTGACATTTCGAAAAAATCATCTAAGACAGCTAGGTACTTTTAAAATATTCACATAAACGTTTAGTTTGAATTCACGTTCCACGTTGGTAGCCCGAACGGTCAAAAATTGACCATTTCAAGTATTATTTAAGGCTGTTCTGCTTCATAAAATCGAGCAACTCCTTGGGGAATAATCAAAAACTACTTTCTTGGCAGCTAGGCGACTGAATATTTAATTTCCAATTTGACGCCGCGTCGCGAGTAACAGCGCGTTAAAAATTGAAGCTCGAAAGAGTTAAGATGTATGTTTCATCATCATTGGTATGTACGTCTCTTACAGACGGTCTATGGTGATGAGAGGCATCTCTTCGGCCCCCTTACCATGAACTCTTAATACAGGACAGTTTACATTGTGGAAGGGAGATGCCACTACGTGCAATGTAATGCGAAATAAGCCCTAAAAATATAAATAGCCCATTTTCACACGCTTTTTTGCCGATCAACAACTACGTGACTAAAACTAAATTTAGGGGAACCATAGCCCTTACAGAATTAAAAAAAATGCAAGCAATTAATTAAGAGTATACTGGGAACATATAACAAAAACTGTCAAGAGGAGACTTAAAAAAGGGACAAGAACCTTTCAGAATCGATAACAACTAAGTTTTTGTTTTTGGAGTTATGAATAGTCTTTCGCTATTATTCTAGGAAAATTGTGACTGATTCCCGGAGTTTAGAGTGATCTAACATAAGGCAGGCAAAGCTAAAATTGTCATACTTAAAAATTGAATCAACACTTAGTCCATTACTTAATAGAATACATAATATTTGGTACGAATGCTTTTCGTGCGTAAGTTACTGTAACTTACTCAGGTCATATTATAAATTAAGACTATTTTCTTACTTAGCAATGATTTTAATCCTCACATCACGCCTATATTCCCGTAGGTGTACGCAGAGTTGATAACCCAACATTTCGCTAATTATGTTATAAGTCTCAATATAATAGAAGGCGAGCATATTGCTACAAACCGAGGACAAATCCAGACTCCGTGCTACTTCTGACAATCACTTAATGGAAAAACCCAGTAACACTTTGCCTGACCGGTGCTTCGAACCCAGAGCCTTATGCTAGCGGTTACGCTTACCCTTCTAGACCAACGAGGCAGTCTTCTAATATGATAATATTAACCAAAGCCGCCATTTAACTCTCCAGGCTTAACCAGCGACCAACATAATACATTGAACTTTGCCAAACAGCACGCATACTAATACAATAGTGCAATAATTCTAAGCGCGTGAAATTAAGCAATGCTTATGAAAGAATACAAACGGATGGACGGTTGGACATTCTATAGATATCAATGTAAACATTATGCATTCATGTCGTAAGCTTGGCTGAATTGATCTTTTGATTAATCAATGAAGAAATATATGAATAAGTTTCCGGTTT
The DNA here is from genome assembly GCA_946251915.1 of Abrostola triplasia. Taxonomy (NCBI): domain Eukaryota; kingdom Metazoa; phylum Arthropoda; class Insecta; order Lepidoptera; family Noctuidae; genus Abrostola; species Abrostola triplasia. Next base: position 8,605,823 of record OX276440.1, on the reverse strand, counting down.
TAAGACTGGCGTGTTCAGGGTTCAGTGGGGATTGAAATGTTTTTATGAGCAGGGTCCAATTTTATTTAACTGGTCTCCGCAGTGTTACCCGATAATTTTTTGCAAAGCAGTATTTTTTATGTCATAAATACTGGTGCTGCAATGAACGATACCACATACTGATCTCAATCTATATTATCATCATCAGTCGGAAGACGTCCACTGTTGAACAAAACCTCCCCCTTCCCAACTTGCCTATCACGATACAACTTAAATACTGTCGTAAAGAAGAAATTATCAATCAACTCACATGTCTACGGAACCAATATAACCTTGTTCATACCTCATTAGTTCCGACATATAAATTCTATTCATACCGCAATTCATTTAAACGATGCTCAACATTAATACGTACGATTGAATCGACGTTTCTCATGGAGAGAGAACCGATTCTCACGGCATTGTCGAGATGTCACTGTGCAATACTTAATAGTGTGCCAGTTAAATTTATGGAATGCAGACTAGACATGAGGTTTTTATGTAATAAGCAACTTCGATGCTTGGAATAAGAAGAAACATTTGCAGCTACGACATGTTGAAGTATTAAAAGATACTTCTTTAATGCTTGTTCGATCAAAGAGACCCACTTTCTCTACCTAGCTTGTAAATTAAAGGGACAAAGAAGTCACGAAACAAGCTTATTCTTACTAGTTTGAAAAGCATTGTTTCTATTCAAAAAATAAAATAAGCTAGCGTCTATAGAGCCATAATATGTGTCTCATTTCACACAGAAAAAAGTGACGAATTATATCGTTTGATCAGGACGTGATTGCGATACCAGACTATCATTATATTCATCAGCTAAAATACGTCCAATGTTGAACAAAGGCCTGCTCCTAAAGGGGAGGAGAGCCATAATCCTCATGCGGCTTGGGGATCGCATTATTGGTGGTGAAGTGACATAAGACGCTGTTGCCCATCTTCTGGATACCAGACTAAAAGGGTTTCAATTTATTATGATGTCATCATTCACCGATATTCAATGCTGTCGCAGAATATCGGTGACTTCAAGGTAGACATGACGGTATGTATATAAATATGATTGTACAGGGAAGTTTTGTGCGGTCCATCTACAACCAGGCTAAGGAAGGTACTTCATAAAAAAACATCATACTAAATTCAGTAATGATAGCAAGCTATTCAAACCTTGAAGAAGTCAAAACAAACTCATATAATACAGTCAAAACCAGCAAATGTCTACCGCGCTAATAAAATCACAGACATGCATTTCCTCGGCGCTCGGTCCAATTAGGCTAATTCTGTTTCAAGCATCCAGCAAACGCTGGAAGGATGAAGGGTGGAAGTACTCGTCTCTTTAGAGAACCACTAGCTTTCTACCTTGAACGATTCAGTACGTTCAGAGCATTATTAAGAAGCGCGTAATTGGCAATTGATTGTCGATGGAGAATTACTGTTACGGGACTGACAACAATGCTTTTGTAAAAACCAAAATGGCGCAAAAAATAAGGAAATTACTTCTAAGATGGCAGACCTTAAATTATTTCTTTAAAGTAAAGCTTTATCAAAATTCAGTTCAAAAATAATTTGATTTCTGCAACTTGGCAATATGTTTTCCGGATCTAAGCAGTGATCAGAAGTACTTTTCAATTCCGCATTGGAATTCAGGTGCCTTAATTATCTACACCATACATAAACCTATTAGAAAAAGGAACAATCCATCACACATTCTACGCAAATATCGTATAAAACTACCCTTTGCTAAATAACTCACAACGTAGAAGAAATCATCATCATCATCAGTCGGAAGACGTCCACAGTTGAACAAAGGCCTCCCCCTTAGAACGTAGAAGAAATAGCTTCGATCAATTACAACGATATTCGCAAAATTCCTTTTAATAACCATACCTATCATACCTTTAGTGACGGTAAATATTTCCATTTAAATAATACCAGACCTTCAGTACGTAGAATGAATGAATGAACAGTATTGTTGGATGAACCGAATGATAAGAACGTTACACAATCAATCTTGGAAGCGACACCAATGAATGAATGGATTCACGGACCATTGTGTTTTTGTCCGGGCCATCGAAATAACTGGACCATTATCAATGAACGTTTTTGTTGGGTAATGAAAATATCATGTGACAGTCCCTTATTTATCTCGGAAGCCCACGGGTTTATTGTGAGAATTTTAGACTTTGCAATTATATGAGAAATTAATGAAAAATACCTTTACTATTAAATAAATCTAAATAAACGAATTCCATTTGGGCAGAGGTGTCAAAATTGTTTTGACGATGTTTTTCGTGTGTTTAATTGGACATAGATTATTCAAGTATTTAAGCCCATTGCGAACCTTCGCCAGTTTGAAGAGGCGCTTTGTCAAATAACTCAAAACTGTTACAGCATTGATCAAGGCCGACATATAGGTATATTTCAAAACAACCTAAAAATCTCATATAAAATAAGAGTATAGGATAAAAAAAATGTTGTATATAACTTTTAAAAGTTCACACTCACCTTTCTCGATTAGGTCGTTCCATTTCTTGGCCCACCCCCTCAAGCTCTTGGCGTATGTCTTCTCAATGTCAGCCCTCTCCTGCACTAGGGCCTGCAGTTCACCGCACAGCCGGTGTCCATCGTCAACGCGTCTGGTGGTTCTCTTATAGTTACCAGGCTCCCAGAATGAATCTGAGGTGACCGTGTGGAGCGCCTGCTCGTCGCTGTGGTGCGACATGGCGGTGCGACACTCACACACCGCCCCTCTGTAACAAGGAAAATGAAATTTAGATTATTGTTTCAAGAGGAGTTTTTATTATGTACCTATAATCAATAGTGTCGTCGGCCTAGTGATAGACAGACCAAATTTTTATGCACAAGCTTGCAGATTCAAATTCAGGTAGGCATGTCATGAAATCTATCTTAGATATTCAAGACGCCATTGATTCACGGTGACGAATAAAATCCAATTGCTTAGCCACTGCGCCAATCAGATCGTCAGATACACAGTACTATGTTATAAAGGAGTCAGTTTAGATAAACACGACATTTGTTGTACTCATAATACACAGATACACATCAATAAGTGTTTCCTCGTGGGGAGAGGGGAGTTTTATATGATACCGTTTAAATGCCATACTGGCCTTGACTTATATTTCTGATGTCATGGCCTGTTTTGTAGTAATGACTCTATGGGGTAAAAATATGTATTTGTGAAACCACATACATATTTTCCTTCCTACTACTTAGACAGCGTACAATACACTCTTAAACTTAACTGCCCTTAAACTACAAATTGAGTTTTGTCTCGTAGTTTTCTAAGAAGGATTCTGACCATGAAAGTTTTGTGTTGAAATAAAATAAGCTTCAAACTGTCCAACTGTCAAAGGGCTACGCATACAGATAAAAAAGAAGTGCAAAAATAAAACTGGCTTAAATTTATTTGGCTAAAGTTTTACGAACTTCCCTCTGAAAACCCAAAAACCAGTATACCTTTAGGAGATGAGTATCGATGCAAACAAATACAGATCATACTAATATTATAAATGCGAAAGTTGGATGGATGGCTATCCTTGCAAAGATTTATTAAAATATCCATATATTTGTTACTCCTTGACGCAAAAACTACTGCGCTTCAAGACAAGTGGAAAAACTCTTGGCGAGTAGAATGATAAATGTATGGGAATGGCATAATGTTTCGACTATGTTATCGATGATATACATTTAGGTCCAGGTATATGTCAAACCCATATTATATTTTTCATTCTATTCGATAAACGTTTTGCCGCTTGTCTAGGACAGGTGAACAGATTTTGACAAACTCTACAATTATAGACGTACATAGGAATATCACAGAGAATATATTTTTTAAAGATACGTGAAGTACCTGTAGATTGCGAATAAAACCATAGGGCACAGTTAGGTTAATAAGTAACAATCAAAAGAAAATTGGGTACCTGTCTAAACAGATAACTGGTATTCCCGTGAGATATCAATCACTGTCGCGCCTGCGTCAAGGTGCGTTTTATTAATTGGAAAAATATTGGAAGAAAAACGCCAGCAAACGGGATTACGTTGGGGAATATTTTAATGTTATTGTGATTATATCTATTCTTATATTATTCTTATCTAAATATCTAATATCTATTCTTATATAAATTCTATACATAACTTTAACAGAAACACGAACTGTAATAAATAAATCTTAACTTTGAAGTACTCTACTAAGCGATAAACAGACGCTACATGTCGAAGAAACCAGAATAGGTACATGATCAAATACCAACAATTTAACCACAAACGAGGGAAAAGTCGTGCGCGAGCGATTATGCGTGAAGAGTGACACAACGACAAACCTTTGCTGGAATGACAATGACACATGGCATGACCTTGAACTCTGAGGTCTTTGGGTGCACATTGTACAAATTGTTAGAATAGTATTGGACAGTGTGGTACTGTTAGCCACAAGCCCAAGTTAAGAAATAAAATATACGTTTTACTAGACTAGCTTCCGCCCGCGACTTTGTCCGCGTGGATTTCAAATGATAGCTTTTAGCATTCTTCGATAAATGAACTTATCCATTACAAAAAGATTTTTTCAATTCGATCCAGTAGTTCCCGAACAAAACAAACTCTTTAGATTCATAATACTAGTATGGAATTGTAAGTAATTGTAAGCAGGATTTATGGAAAAACTCAGAGTCAGGTGTTAATTAATTCGGCCCCCTTACCACGAACTCTTAAAGCAGGGGAATTTACGATGTGGAAGCGAGACGCCGCGTGCAGTGCAATGCGGCGTCTCGCTTCCACATCGTAAATTCCGAGCCTTTCAATCTTAACTAATATTTATCAATAAATTAGGGGTGAAGTTTCATCTCTCTCTGTCTGCTTGTTTGGATTGAGATAAACTCATGATTTTTGGAGCAAGGACATACGCTACATTTCATCCCGGGAGCGCCGCAGTAACTTTTTACACAACACGTTTTTAATATAAATTTTAATATTTCTACGTTTTCAAATCCACTAACCAAGTAAAGCGATAATTTTAAAATACCAATTTATTACAACTAAATGGCTGATCAGACATTTATTATTCTCTATGGGACATCTTCACTGTATAAAGGTAATTAAATAGTCTTGTGATACATGATTACGTCAACTTTGCATATACTGTATTGCCTCATCTCATAAAAATGTACATTTAAAATTAAAATCAGGGTTAAGTATATTTAAAGTAAATGTATAAATTATGGACGTACTTTTATCGAAGAGGATCTATAGCTGATAAGATGAATATCTATCTTCTATATTATGTAATTATATATATATCATTATCACACTAATAATATAAAGGCGAAAGTTGGTGAGCGTGTTTGTATGTTTGTTACCTCTTCACGCTCAAACGGCTTGACCGATTTTGATGAAATATCATATGGAGGTAGCTGACACCCTGGATTAACACACAGGCTATCCCGAAAATGTAGCGGGTAACATCGCGGGGTGCAGCTAGTATAGATCTAAAACAATGTCGGGTTTGTTAAAACACCTTTAACTTGAAAACTGCTGGACTGATTTTTATGGTTTTTTATTTGTTGGATTTGTCTCTGCCCCTTTTAAATGTTGAAAACATTCATGAAAAAACAAGTGTGACCTAACATCGAAGAGCCAAGTTAGACGACGCGTTTTTTAAATTCTGCGAATGAAACAATGTTCCATTCATGTCCAACAAAGCAATGAGCGATGCGAAAGAGGGAGTGTTTGTCTTCAAAACGACGCCCGCGCAAGTAGCCTGATCCCTGCGCGTGTCAAGCTAAATATCTACTCAAGGATTATTTTAGGTATTTAAGAATAAAAAGAAAACGAAGCTATTGCAGTTCAGTGACTGTAACACATCTTAACGAAACTAGTCCATTTTGTCAACAACTTCAAACAACCAGAATCGAAGAATAAATATCCACCCATCCAAAACCTGACCGTGGCAACAGCAGCTTAACTTCAATGACCAATCTTCAAATTAAATTACCTACACAGGCCCGATAAGTTATCTTGACATTACCTGTTGCTAGTCAACAGTGCCAAGATCACTGATGCTGCGTTATGAGATGAGCTAATACCGACAAAATCTAATGTGTAATAAAGATGAGTGTGTTTGTCCGTCCGTACGTCCAAGGTAAAGTGTAGAGCGTAAAGATTATATGATAATAAACCTAACACAGTGCAAATTTGTTTTTACGCAATCTTTTTAGTGTGTTTATGATATTCGAGAATACGAGTACTATTTTGATGAATCACGAAGTTACTTAGCAATATTCGTAAGTTGAACTGGGTAATATTATGCAGTACATACACTGGCCTGCAAAACTAAGTAATACACTTTTAAATTGTTTTTTTCTCTATAGAAGTCAGAGATTAAAAATTAAAAAAAACGTTGTATGGAAAATTTTATCAGCTTTCTATGAAACTATAGGTAGTTTTTTTTTTAGTCCTTTTTTTACTTAAAAAGTCATTGCAGTTTTAAAAGTGTGACACTTAGTTACACAGGCCAGTGTATCTTCTCAGCTCTAGATTCGTGTTTCAAAGGTCTAGGGGTTAAGAAACATAACACGTGGAGGTGTAGATTGCTCCCTTATAGATGTAGGTTTATAGGCTACAGTAATATAGATTTGTCCCTAAAGAAGTCGGTTCCCATGCGAAAGACCAATGCAAAGCCATGGAAAAACTAACTATCTTCTTCGTACTTGCATGAGCTATGTCTAAAGAAATTGTCATGCTCATGACGCAGTATAGAGATTGGCCAGTCAAGAAAGCAAGGCTAACCGTCCAGGGTGCGACGGACGTACTTAGGTATGTACTATCACACGTGGAGGCACTCTATTTGCACCCTACTTCAAATCCAACTATTCAAGTCAATTTATGTTAAAATGTTTTCATGTAAATACGGCGCACAGTGATGTATGATGAATATAAAGTGAACGTTAATAAGGATGTGGGCTTGCTTATGAGCAAACTTCCTATGAACTAGTTGATTAGCACCAAGTACTAGGTAAATTAAGTTGCAACATATTTACTCATTATACACACCAACATATTTGTGTTACCCTGATTAAAAGACTATTCAATTTTTGCCATTCAACATGGCAATACTGCCAGTCTTCTGGGCACGTTACCTTTTGACAACGATAAATACTATGATGTTTTTTAACTGTTTATTTTTGTATATATTGTTATTTTGTATTAGCATTAAGTTGTAAAATAATACCTTTTTACCTCTATATAAAAACTGCCCGTGTATTAAGACTACTTTTCTATCAAACCACCAGGAAAGCCAGACGAGAGGCACCGAACTCTGTATAACCTGATGAGTGTGTGGCCTATCTACACAGGAATCAGCCCCCTTACCATGAACTCTTAAAGCAGGACAGTTTACGACGTGGAAGCGAGACCTGCCTGCAGTGTTATGCGGTCCTCTCGCTTTAACAACGTAAACTATTCTGGTAAGGTGGCTGGTGTGATTAAAAGTAGATTTATTATATAAAATTATAACTCAAAAGCAACATGGACAACTGGAGCACACAAAACACCTATGTATGCATAGATATATAAGTCCTCCTGCATTCACAGTGCGGTTAAAGATGACATTAGAACGATAATTAACATGAAGACATTGCTAATTCATTAGCACGACAAACATAGATCATGAACATAGCGTCATAGACTACATGACGCAGCTGCATTTTTGTTGAGATGACTTAACTGAGCAAATGTCAGGTACAAGGTTGTCTTCACATTATATGCCCTAGTTGGTCTAAGACCATTTAGAACCAGCCGTCGGCTGTGAGCGAATTCATTATAAAGTAATTTAACATTTATTGGTATTGTAGAGGAAAGCTCGACAGTTGATCGTGACGTCTACAGTTCGATGTCTTGGGCGGTTTTTTCGTTAGATATTCTCTGTAGCAGCACGGAGTCAGCTATGCCAGCGAGTGCCAGAAACAAATCACATCACACTAATATTATAACGGCGAAACTTTGTGAGTGTGTTTGTTACCTCTTCACGCTCAAACGGCTAGACCGATTTTGATGAAATTTTATATGGAGGTAGCTGACACCATGAATTGACACACAGGCTACTTTCCCGAAAAAATGTAGCGCGTAACACCGCGAGGCGCAGCTAGTAATATTTATAAATGCATTCCCAAAACTAACATTTACTGACTGTCTAGTAAAATATAGCACCAAATTCAGACGAAGTTAAAGCCTGAAAAATGATCAGAAATTATGGGTTTGGGTTTATCAATGTTAAGGGTATTACAGTACCTAACATATACATACTTATACATATATTTAGATCCTATTACGCTCACTTTATCACCTGCAAAGCAATGACATAATCCTCAAGGCCGCTCTCCGAGGTATACAGAGCCATTTTCAATAGACTGTTACGGTAACTACGTACGGTAATTAGTCGTGGCATTTATATAATAATACTAGGTTATTACATTTATTGTATTGCTGTTCATACGACAAATTAATGTTGAGTGAATCATCATAATTATTTGTGATTAAAGGTGAATACAGCGTTTAAGTCATGCGCTCTTCACATATTACTGTTGTTATAGGATTTCTCGGCTAAGCGAAATATTTTAACAAGCTATTCGCTTAGGTAGCAGACCCATAACACATGGAACCTTTTACCTCCTACATCCCACCAACGAGCGATTTTACATACAATTATTAACACATCACAAAACACATGTTAAATATTTTTTAATTTTTTTCTAAATCTTGATACACTTCACGCACTATAACATAGAACATACTTCACCTAACATATCGGAGAACATGATGCACTGTCCCCTTGCACCGTGAGTTTTTCAATCTGACCATAGCGATATCGACATGCGCACGAGTGGCCGACACCGAGCCCGTTCGGAATCTCCGCGACTGGTCGACGCGGATTGGCCCGTTTTTTCAATGGTGTTTTTGTATGGTGATGTTTTACAATCGTTTTTTCTTAGGTATTGTTATGTGTTTGTAAGATGCGTTTGTTAGGTTTGCTATTATACTGGAACAGGAATAAATAAGCTATGAGGAGTAGTATACTGGCCATAATGGTAGGAATACTGTAGAAGATAACATAACAACACAACATCGCGTTTGTATTCCCCGAACGGGTAGGCAGAGGTGTACATATACATGTACACCTACATTTCGCCAGTTATGTTTTTAGGTCGCAATGTAATAGGGGGCGAGTCTATTGCTGTAGAAGATATATAAATACCGAACTAATGCATCCTTAGCAAACATTATTCAGAGGATATTTTGTCAATTTTTTATTTCTTGAAATCCGTAAGACGTCCTGAATAACATAGTGTAAGTGTTTTGCATCTGTAGCTATAACTAAAACTAATGATAACTGACTGTAATATTGGCATAAAAAGAAGGTCAATCTTATAGCACTTTTAATAAACCAGTTAAAATAATCATGGAGTCGTTTATAACAAAATTACGTGTGCAAATTAAGCATGCCTACAATACGAAATTTTAGGGACATAACCCCACATATGCGGACGTGAGCAACAGATGGGAATAACCAAGCAGAAGAACAAAACAATTAACGCAAAAACGTTGAAACACAAATATAATTAGATACCGACTATAGAATAGGCGATAAAAACTTAAGATGTCTTCTTTCTTGTTTTTGTTACACCGCAAAAAATACATAGGTCATATGAATGAATATTGTGGGCGAATAAAAGATGTAATGGTGCTTAACTTGTGTGCTTATTAGTGGAATAGCTATAAGTCGCATTATGCCAACTACATATCCCTACTAATATTATAGACGCGAAAGTTTGTAAGTATGGATGTTTGTTACTCTTTCACGTAAAAACTACTGAATGGATTTTAATGAAATTTCATATGGAGGTAGCTGACACCCTGGATTAACACATAGGCTACTTTTTATTTCCAAAAAGTGTAGCAGGTAACACCGCGGGGCGCAGCTAGTATAAATCGTTGATATTTTTTCCATTTTCTGGACTATAGTCAAGAAACATAGGTAGATAATAATAGCCATACAAACGCTTAAGTCCTTAGCAGCTTTGAGTGTAAATACAGACCGATGAAGACCGATGACGTCCCTGTTTTACTATGAAAATAAAATATTGATTTGACCTTATAATAGGTCTATTTTCTACAGACTTCCTAGTAAACAACGTCTAGCATAATAAGCTGAGTCGTCACGTTAAATTCCTATCAGTATCGGTTCAGCAGTTTCACATAAAATGACAATAGAACAACCGTACACAGGCCGATTTCTTCCAATCCGGTACAAGGGCACAAATGAAACTGGTACAGGAACTTTTTTACTATAATAACTTTCGTGAGTGTTACCCATATTAATTTCTGTATATTCCGGTTGAAACTAGTCGGGCATTCCCGAATACACCCGTGAGTATAACCGGAATATACAGTAAATAATATGCTATAGGTACTACCTATATAGCAAAATTCTTTGAAGGTTGGCCATTTCAAACTTTATATATATTTATTTGTTTTGAATAACAAAGTGTACGTGTTGCAATAAATCATGAGAAACGCATTACTATAAAACATTGTTTACTTGATAAGTATGTCACTGATTTATTGGGCAATTGAATTGTTTGGTTGCTGCAATGATTTTATAAGTAAATTACGGAATATAGGCGCATGCGCTTACGATTCGCGAACCACTGAGTTGATGACTGGATAATTAGGGTAAGGAGTAACGAACAAGTATGTAGCAGTGTGTTGTAAGCCCAAACTTTTATCTAACCGATGAAGCTATTACCGTTTTTGAAACAAGTATTTATTCAGCGTTTTTACAATGTGCTATTTAGAAAAGAATAAATTAACTATCCATATTAAAACTTGGCCCAAACCTAACCTGGAAGGCTATATCAATATTTGTTTAATCCAAATATATGTAACCGCAATTCTAACAACGTAGATTCTTCCTTTATTGACGCCCTCTTACCCTGGACTCTCAAATCAGAACAGTTTACGTAGTGAAAGCGAGACGCTGCCACGTGCAGTGCAATGCGGCGTCTCGCTTCCACATCGTATACTGCCCAGCCTTTAGAGTTTATGGTAAGGGGGCTGTTATCACCGCACTAATGTGTTCACCATTTTAAATAAGTATAACATCACTTAACACAACGAGCTATCACTAACGAAGCACTTGATCAAACAAACGCTCACATTAGATATTGTTTCCACACAATTTGATCAAAGTTCTTCCCACTATAAACCATTATTGCGAAATACTCTACTATTCGCCTCTCCACAACGCAGGTGTGATGTTATAACAGTAGTAACCAAACTACACCACATCTAAAACAACAATAAAAACAAACACCGATAAGGAAACTACAGACGTTAAAGGTGTATTTGCGTATCTTTGAGCAAAGAAAACAAAGTAACAAGGCTTTAGAGCGTTACTAAAACTACTTTCAATTTAAACACCTCTTCAATCTATCGACAACTCTATTCTGTTGGTCAGAGTGTAGCAAAGGGTGTGCAAGGAAAGTTAGGTTAGAACAATAGAGGAGGTCTGGCGTATGTGGGCACTGTTCTAAGCTAACCTAACTTTTCGAAGCCGTTTTTCTAGAAAACCGTTAGTTGTTTATCGACTTGTTTTTAGTAATTCTATATGATGGAATAAAAATAACAAACATTATCTGAAATTTTATTTTTGCCAAAAAAAATTAAGTCCTATTTCTTTGCACACCCTTTGCTAGACTCCAACCAGTCTTTGTCATTCAAGTGACTTGTAATTATAAATGATTACGATTTTTTTTTAATTAAACACGAAAACATTTTCCCTTACACATACAATAATACATTTTTACTAACTTTTAAACTATTGCGTTGCAGACAAAATTTAAATAACAACACAGGAACTAACGCGAACACAAGTTCTTGGGCTTGACGTTTCGACCGGCCGTGATCACAAGCAGTCTGCTATTTTCCTTTTATTTCATTCCCGTGTTGTAATCTAATTTTATAATACATTTTTAATTATTATACCTATATATTAGGTATACATATATTGTGTAATTGTCGTTTGTATGTCAATGAGCAGAAATATCAATACGCTTGCCAGGTGTCCAAGTTAAGAGGTATTTTATCATTATTTATTTATTTATTTATATTCATCCTTATCCACTATCTTTACAGGTATGTCCCAATGCGATAGAGAATTTACATAAAAAAAATAATAATAAAAATTAACATCAATAAAAATAAACACCTAAAATAAAAACAATAACAATTAATATTTGTGGCATAAACCATGTAGCAAAACTTTTCAAATTATTTATACATATATCAAAAAGGGTGAATTCAGGCCACTAGAAGTGTAATCTGTACACATAACTATTTTACTTCAGCGTTATTTACGTGGTTTTTTTAAATGACTAATTTAGTTCCGGACTTGAACATTTTTTGGCAATTGCGTCGGTTTGCCAACTATTCACCAGAGTTGAATTAAGACAAAGTTTTTCATTGGGCATTTTTGTGGGTCTATTTCTGATTAATCTGCTATGGTGGCATAATAAATTGATAGCTGTAGTAAACAGTTAATACTGTCAAAACTTTATTTCTTTTAAAACTGTCCTTACAACTACAGAAAAGAACACAAAATCAGTTGATATAAACCAACGTGGTTAGTTCATGTAACGTGTAAATGGATTTAAAAATCAGTGTAAAATTGAGTACCTATTTGAGCTAGTCGTGAAAAACACCATGATATGTAGTAATATTAATGTCTTTCACTATAAAACCATCACAAACACAGACACATAACCACAAACACTTGATTTTCCGACGCGCAAGCACTGAATGATATCTCAGCGCTCTCAAACAGTGAAACAAACAAATACGCGGCTCATAAAAATGAACTTACATTAAAATGAACTCTAACATCATATAAATTAGGGAGGTTATTATTTTTGCTGACTGAAAAGCGATTTGTTGGTGAAACGACCTTGCAAAGTTGGAGTCGATTCATTGAAAGTGTTAACATAATTCTCGTTTCTCACCGCGGCCATTGTATTAGTTAATTGTGAATTCGCAACGAGAATTGTGGAGTACAATCGCAGTATTATGTCTAAGATGTGTATGGATGAGTGCTACTTATATTAAACGTCTTATTTGTAAGTAACAAGTAAATTACGACAGCGTCTATTGTTATGATCTCGGAGATTCATCTATTTTAATTAAGAAGATATAATGCACCACCCATTTTCTTTTAATACAATACCTGATGAAATAATGTTTAAAACAAGGAATACAATATACATTATCTGAGTAACTACCTACTTATACTTTAGTGGATACATTTCTCCGTATAATGTATGTAGCAGATAAGCCCAATTAACATGAAATCTCTTGCCGGTTCTTCTTCATTAGAACTTAGCACAAACATTTAGAGCAGACTCGATTAGTGTTGACTATTTATAAGCCCATGGAAATGGTTCACGTGAATAAATAATACTAATATAATAATAAAAAATAATGTTTAAGAAAATACGTTCGATTAATACTTTCTTCTTGGGGGAAGGCCTTTGTTCAACAGTGAACGTCTTCTGACTGATGTTGAATACTTTCTTTGATAATATACGCAATGTCGCATAGCAGGCAATTCTAACGTATAGCAAATCACAAATGAGTTACACTTTTCTCGTAGTATAGTAGTTCACATTTGTTCCAGACATGCTGCATTTAACAACCGATATTATCATTCAGCTAAACAGCGTCCGTGTATTACCTTGGTCATTGGTTACTTAACCGTGACTTTAGATATTGAACTTAGATATTTGTAATAACATAACCGTAGTGCCATTAATTTAAGGAAGGCAGACATCTTGTATTTACAGTTTACACACACAATTAACTTGATATGAGGTTTGAAATGCAAGGGCTCTTTCAAATACTCTTGCGGTTCAAACAAAAACTTGTAATAGTCGTCAGTTTGTTAATTCGTTTGAATTGTACGAAAGAAGCACAATATCTCAGAACAATTTGAGAGCAAGATTAAAGCCAGACACCACACTAAGATAAGAAATTTAAAATAGCCTTAATATTTGCGAAAACTGCAGTCAAAACTTGGTCTAATGGCTTAAGACGCTGGAAGCATTTACCTAGAAGGATTTGCGAATATTGCAGTAAGTAACACGTGGTCTAACGGCTAAGAAATCTGTAAGAGCGTTTATCCCTTAGATTGGAAGTTCGAATCCTATAGAGCACGCTCAAGAATTTAGTTTTCTTCAAAAACTTCAAAAAAAAACAATTTTATATTTATCCAAAAGCCTGGAACAACGACCTTGATCATGTAAATAAGATGATTTATACTCACATAATTGAGCACAGTTTTACTTAAGAATTTAAACTCGGTCACCGCCCTAAGCAAAATAGATTCCAAAGTCAATTAGACCAAACAAGAAAGTTAAGCAATTCCAATAGCCATTATCTTCCGAGAAATTCAATAAGCACCAGTACAATAAGTTAAGCTCAAATAATAAAGAGTTTTCATTACTTAAGGGAAGTTTAAAACAATTTTCGATAACTAAACCTAGTAGGAGCCAGCTTCTATAACTTTAATTATTATACTTAGTCCTTTCACATTATTTTTATGGTGACCCTTTTATCAATTACTTTGTTAACAATCTAAGGGCTATTACGAAGCGTTATGAATTATCCGCGTCTATAACAGAAGATATAATTATGTAGTGTCATGTGGGTAGGCAATTGTTTAAGTGGAATACGATCTAATTCTCGCGTGGCATGACTGTCCAAACCGTATGTGCGTGGCGGCAGATACACATAACATCTGCCATAGGCCGTACTCGGTTCCCAGTGTAGCCCCAGTGCGGGTTCTAGTAAATTTTCGACTCGGCGCGTCGCGTCACGGTCCACTAGCTTCTACGACGCGTGGCTCATCCTACCACGCAACATGTGAAAGCACCATTATATTATAATAACACTTTTCCTACTAATATAAATTCTACTAACTTAACAGTAGAGACATGATTGACATTCTCGGTAATAATATTATGGGGTCTAAAAGAAATGTACCGTCTCCGACAGCTATTTATTATTCCATTTTCTTTTTATAAGTCCTTTTCTGGAAATAATCTATCTAGATATTATGTAAATATGTACTTGATACTGTAGTAGCGTAGATCATCGCTGTGATACAGGCCTTGGATGACGTCAGACAGCCTCGGGCAATCAATTCAGTAGCCGGAGATATTAGCCACGCCCATTACACCGGCTTGCCCGCAACCCCCGCTGTTTCCGGGACTATTGGAGCATGTGGCTACATTTGCGCACATACAAATACGTTATCTATCACGATGTACGTAAGTATTCTATACGATATAAATAATTAATATTATAAAGCTGAAGAGTTTGTTTGTTTGGTTAAACGCGCTAATCTTAGGAACTACTGGTTCGAATTGTTTTTTTTTTTGTTGGATAGTCAATTTATTGAGTAAGGGTATAAAACATTCTAAATACACGCAGAAAAAGTCGCGGGCGGGAGCTAATATTTTATCTTGTGTTTACAAAAATGATAATTTGAATCGAGATTCACCGTTAATACGTATCATAATAATAATTAGAAAAATCTGCAAAATACAGCGAGACAATCATAGAGTTTATCCAAGTCTTAAGATATTTCACTTATACTGCTAAACTTTTTGTTCTGAAGCAAAATCTTTACCGAGAACATAAACA
Source organism: Abrostola triplasia (assembly GCA_946251915.1). Classification (NCBI taxonomy): domain Eukaryota; kingdom Metazoa; phylum Arthropoda; class Insecta; order Lepidoptera; family Noctuidae; genus Abrostola; species Abrostola triplasia. The sequence goes on along the minus strand of OX276440.1, from coordinate 8,590,040 downwards.
TATAAAGTATATCGCGTCGCGATACTTAATATAAGGGCTTTTTCATACGACTGCAGTATTGGCTTTATAATTGTTATAGAATTACGCGTCGTTCCAATGATTATTTTATCCCCTTAGGTACTTATAATAATTGTAAATACTGAACAATTGATTAAATGACACCTATCACTGTTTGCGTAGCAACGAATGGAGAAATCAATCGACTAACGAAGTGGTAAATTTATATCACATTTTAGCATCGTTTGTAAACGATATTATTCGTTAAGTATTACTATACTTAAATTAATAAATGTCAATTTTATAATATCTCAGTACAATAAATTATTTTACCCTTTTACAATAAATAAGGCGCGACTGCTGAGCACGAGGTTTTGGGTTCGAATCCCGGGTCAAGCAAAGTGTTACTGGGTTTTTCCATTAGGTATTTCTCAGTGGCAGCACGGAGTCTGGATTTGTGCCCAGTTGATGGCAATAGTCTCGCCCCCTATTACATTGGGACCTAAAAACATAACTGGCGAAATGTGGGTTTACTATATGTGCACCTCTGCCTACCCCTTCGGGGAATACAGGCGTGATGTTATGTTTTTATGTACAATAAATTATTTTATTTTTTACTACCAAGCATATTGGCGCGCCTGTGTGCAAGCCCTAACAACCCATTACAACTAATGTTTGTCCAGCTGCATTCTACGGTGCTCTAGTCATGTGTTAAAACACATAAAACTGTTTCCCATGAGAAGTCTTACAGAACCATAACTATGTCTCTGTCACTCGTAGACTAAACGCTAAAGATGGAACATTTTATGTAACATCGTTCAAGTTGTATGGTTCTGTACTGAACTTACGTGTTTGACGTTGTTTGGCGTCTTGCTTTTTACCTTAAATGACTTTTCCAAGGCTATTTTACCATTGTTATTCTTCAAACAATTGTTTTTATGCATAGTTAGTGTCATACTTAATTAAGGTGTATAATTATTATTTTTATTTACCTATTTACAGAACCTGCCTCGTTGGTCTAGTGGTTGCTAAGCGCGACTGCTGAGCACGAGGTCCTGGGTTCGAATCCCGGGTCGGGTAAATTGTTACTGGTTAGTGTTATTCACAGTAGCAGCACGGAGTCTGGATTTGCCCGGTTGGTGGCAATAGGCTAACCCCCTATTACATTGGGATCTAAAAACATAACTGGCGAAATATGGGTGTACTGTACGTGCAACTCGCCTGGCGTGATGTTATATTATGTTTTTACAGAACCTCTATGTTTGTTTTTGTTGATAGCTAACTCAACTACTGCGTTTACGTTTTATTGTTGTTCACTATGACTCACTAGTGTACTATACAGTTTCATTGTATAAGAGGTCGTAGGAGGGTATCGCGCGGTTGAATAAGGAACATTTATTGTTAAAATTGAGGAGATGGACGGGCCAGACGATGAGAGGAAACAGAAAGAAATGTAAAATCGTAACCGACTGGTATCTTAGGAATAACAAACGGAGCAGAGAAAAAACCAAAAAGGAGATGGGAGGACCAGTAAGAACTTAAGCGGGTCCTAACTGGAGAATGGATCATGATAGAATACAGTGGAAATTGCTAGAGGAGGTATTTGCCAAGAGACATGCTGAATTCAGGGAAATACTTTAACTTCAATGAATGTAAAAACCGAAAACAATTCAGGGCAATATTATTATTATTTAAATTAGAACATTGATTATATTAAATTTGATTGTATTAATTAACGTGTTTTCTGGAATGTTCGACTAGTTACAGACTCACAGGAGTTCTTCAGGGACTGATACCGCGACTGAAACAACACAAATCACTCTCAGGAATACCTACCATACATAATTGTGAAATAAGAGCATGTTTATTACAAATGGTTCATTCACGTTCTCACGGAACCCTAATGCCATGTGATTTGTTACTCCAAGATGTAATATAATGTAGATTTATCTGCGAGCGGTTGCAGTTTATATCAACTACTAGGTACCTCGCAATGCCATGTGTAAATGGAAATGGGTTGAACAGACGCTATTACATAGTTGTTCATGTAATTATTTCTATGAGATTACTGTGGGTCATCGAACTTAAAAGTAAGCTTAGGCTTAGAAAAGTTAAGAATTTTCATATTTTTTGGTATTAAAATCGAAAATAGTAGGATATAGCAGCGGTATAGGTGTATGCTTGACTTATTATCAAGTTAATAAAATCTTTTTAATCTATATTGACTCTACACACTAAGCAATTTAAAAATAATCTATGTATCTGACTGACTCAGAGAGTACTTAAACATCTTCTATAATGACATCACAAGAATAACGACCTATACCTAAATCACAGATTCGTTACCTACTCAGACATTTTTTTTTTTTTTTTTTTTTTTTTTCTCAGACATATAGGTATTAGATAACATTAATCAGAATCTAGACCAACCAAACCCGCCAATGACCCAGAAACCTAGAACGAGACATCAGACAACCCCCAACATCCATCAATATTTTAACAATTCCTGAAATTCTCGTGAACATTGAACGTGAAAGATGATATCACTGTAATATGACGTCACCAATACAAACGTTAGGCTGCGATGGAAACACGGCAATGATGGAATTACAGCCAGTCATAACCGAGGCAATAAAAAAATAATGAGACGATTTTATAACGTTTCAGGTATATTATTAGAAGACTTTATGTACGGACAACGGTAATGAAATGAAAGCGATAGTATGCAGACGTATAATAATATTGGTCTACACGTGTAACTTGCCTGGCATCCGGCCTAGAATTGACCACCCCCTTTCTTCACGTGGGTGTCGTAAGAGGCGACTAAGGAAAACCCAGAAGATGGGCCGCAGCGTCTTCTGTAACTTCACCACCAATACTGCGATGCCCAAGCCGCTTAACGTGGGGGTTATGGCCACTCCCCGCCCCCACTCCAAGGAGGTGGCCTTTGTTCAACAGTGGACGTGTTACGGTTGATGATGATGACACATTAAACAAAACTCAATTCGTACCCCACCCTTGGGAGTAAGCTTTGCTAGGAACCTGAAGGCTAGTTGGTCATTTACCACGGCATGTGTAATTGTTGTTTTATTACTTAAACTATCACTTAGCAAAGGTTTTCTTTGTGTAATCTTTACTTTAGTATTTGGGGTGCAAGTAGAGAGCATCCACGAGTAACGATACCTAAGTCAGGCGCATCCCGGAACGGTCAAACTCGGTACCATTCGTGTTGAATGACCAATCTCTACACTACGACAGTTTCAAATCCTAACCAGAGGGATTAAATACATACGCGTTATTCACCGCAATAAATTAGGCGGTAGTAAACAGGGCGACACCAGTCAACACCAGACTGAGAGGGGGAGTGCCAGACGAGTAGCTACGAGAGCTGTGTCTGTATGAGATAAGACACGTCACGAGCTATCTGAAGCTAACAGCTAGCTATATTTACTGTCTGGGTACTTGAAGTTAGCCGCAATTTTTTTAAAGTGAGATATCAGCAAGACTCCTATAATGACTTCTGACACTTACACGACTACAAGATATTAAAATTAAACTATTTGTATTAAAGTGATTGCTTGAATGTGAGTAACGACTTTTTGATTCTAACTTATCTACAGCATAGTCATATGACTAAGGATCCTATCCTTAAACATAGGCCAAGCTATTCCAAATCAAAATTATACTAATACTAGGTGCGCCCGCGCATTTTTTAGGGATTAGAAGTAGGCTTTATTATAGTGTCAGCTACCTCCGTACCATATTTTATCAAAATTGGTCAAGCCGTTTGAGCGTAAAGAAGTAACAAACGTACAAACACACAAGCTTTCACCTTAATAATATTAGTGCGATATACCTAAACAGGAAAGTACAGGTGTGACAGACCAAACGTAACAAATCATTTCCAAATATTTTCATTTTGAAATACTACCTTTACGGCCCTTCAACCAAATCGACTGTCAAATAATGTCAAACCCAAGGCTGGGGTCTAACAGTGGAGCTAGAGATCGGAACGGTCACGCGCGTTGGACCCACTAATGCTATTTTCCCTGCGGAAAACACAACGGAACTAATACACGCCTACGCACATTATTCAGCCGATTAGGAAACGTATTATGCATGGATATGATTCATTTAACTAATATTGATGTAATAACTTCATTTTTTCTACATTTTAGAAAATGTTGCTCTACTTTAGGATTTTCTCCTGTACTATACTGTAGCTATTCAACAAAGACGCGGTTACTTTAGCGAGTAGGTTAGATACCCGTAGGTCTTTTTGATAAAGAGGTCAATCACTCAATATTTATTTGTGTTCACAGATATTAAAATAATTGGTGTACATACATAACATCACGCCTGTATTCCCCGAAGGGGTAGGCAGAGGTGCACATATAGTACACCCACATTTCGCCAGTTATGTTTTTTAGGTCCCAATGTAATAGGGGGCGAGCCTATTGCCATCAACCGGGCACAAATCCAGATTCCGTGCTGCTACTGAGAATTACCTAATGGAAAAACCCAGTAACACTTTGCCCGACCCGGGATTCGAACCCAGGACCTCGTGCTCAGCAGTCGCGCTTAGCAACCACTAGACCAACAAGACAGTCTAATAATTGGTGTTTAAGAGGTTTTTATAAAATTGGCATTGTTTAGGAAAAACTCAATATGAAATATTCAATTTTACATTGCCAATAACAGCGTACCCGAATATCAAATTTCTAGTAGGGCAATAAATGATTTGGCGTTTTAATTGAGTGGCTTTTGTTCAACTGTTGGCGTATTCCGGCTGATGAATAAAGGCAAAGAGCTACCTATTAAAAGATACGTACTTACAGTACGCTTAGCATACGATACAGGATTCTCTATACCTATATGTATTATAGGTATGTGTAACCTATATATTTATGAAAGACAATAGTGGCCAGTGAAACTACGAGCCATTTTGATCACAGCAAGCGAGCACAATTAACGCGCCCGCTAATCCTGTTACCAGTACTCGCGCAACACCGTGATGTAATTAATTCTAACGCTTCATTTTTATGATCGCACTTAACAGCTTGTTAGCGAAATGGGAGAGGTAGATTTGATCGACGTGATACGTCACAATTTTTTATTTATCTGCTGAAGCTACTTTAATAAAGTTTAGTTAACGAACAATGCACCACCACTGCCTACTAACCAACAAACTACCATTATTAATAAAAAATGTCAATTATAAACCAAGGATTCAAATTATACCTGACAGTCATGACGTTTGCATGTCAAAGAATAGAGATGTCAATAGACTTATTGTGGGTTTAAGGTAATGCCGGTATGATCCTCGTTTGTGAATAAGAGGGTACATGTTTTAGGATACAAAGGCGGATGTATGCATCAGGTGCTTTAACATGTATTGGACCATGAATATGACTCGAATCTAGCCACTCTGCGCGCAGAACTTAGTTCTATTATAAAGCCCAATTGTTTTAGTGTTAAGAAACAAATTAATCAAATTACATTTACAGTGACATTAAGAAAAAATATTTGTGGAACATTATCAAACAAAATTTGCACAACAAAATGTATATAAAAGCTTAAGAACAATAGGCAGTCTATCTCTAATAAGAATCTACAACGACCTTTAAATAAAAAATGGGCGGGCAAAGCACAATCTCATCGTAAACATAATAACGCATATTCAACACCTACGAATGACTTCACATTTGATTAGTACGCAAACCGTGGTGCTATGATATCATGGGAGTAGACCACAACACTGTAAATCATTTAAGCACGTCAGTTTGTACTCAGCATGCTAATACTGTGATAAATAAGGATTCCATGCCACTGACAAGCTTCTGCGTTCAATTAGAATGACATTAGTTAAGTTTATTGCAGTACTTACACGGGTTTCTCCTACGCAAGTCTGTTGAAAGGTTTATGAAGATGTGAGAGAGGTACTTAAGTCACATGTTTTGCAATGAAAATTCTCTTTTCAAGTTTATAATTTAGATATTGTTGAGATTTCTCGCGCGGCTTTAAGTACAACTTTAACTAAAGCTTAACCACCCCTGTTTAGCATAAGAATGCAAGCTTAACAATTTTAAGCCAAAAGTTTGACAACCCTTACTTTCGATGATATTACCAACTCGTCAAACATCATCACCAAAGATCTCAACCATAACCAACTGTAACCATATTCCCTTACAATTCAAGCCCTCAACTGCCTAATCTAAACCTCATACACATACAGTAGAACATGCAAGAAAACTTAAGCATTACAAATGTAAATAATCCTCATTATCTACGCAGCTACCTTCAAACCATTACCCTTAACCACAGAATTATAACCACAATATTATAGCGCCTAAGTCGTCATAATACATGACATCCTCAGATATCTAAAGCCGGATGCTGAAGGTAAGACAAGACCTTAGACCCAAGTCCTGTATCGTTGCAACAAATTGCGGTATCCCATACCATTTAATTAATGCAGTGAAGCTGTACCAGGCCCATTATACAACCGCAAGAACCGACACAGATGAGATAACAAAGATTACGTAGACATGACACTGGTTACGATAATATTATGCCTAAGCAATGTCTGTGTAAGTGTTTAATTAAGTGTCTGCAAAATTTTCAACGCGATGTTAGATAAATAAAGATCGAATTAGAAAGATAAAATACTTGTACACGTCGTTATTTTCTACTTACATCCTTTGATAATTATAAACCGGTGAAATAGCTTGCACGCAAATACGACGTCAAACAAGGAAGATTAAGAGTTTGCAAACATGTAATAAATATGTAAATTAATTAAGCCAAACTCGATTAATTCAATTCTAAAAATGGTATTACTGCTTACACGCTTTTTCATAGAACGTTAAATCTGATGCCGTCGTGTGATTGTGCCTTGATCTCAATAATTATTTCCAGGTTCCAGCGAAACTTGTCTTTTCTCCAAGCCTTTTTATTATATATCATCTCACAACTTACTTCATTCGACACATACTTCATCTACAAATTCTTAGAACAATAAAGCATTAAATTTCAAAATACTGGCTCATCTTCAAACATTTAGTCTATGTCCGTACAAGAATGTTGTCCGAACCGGCCTCGGGAAAGGGACTGCGATAGTATCATACACCTTCTAGTACTCTCCGCTGAAACTCATGGACCGGCTCATCTTCACCAAACTGATCTATGGACCGGAATGCGTCTCGGAAATCTCGGACCTACCTCAAGGGTCGACGAGTAACGGCTAATTTACTACGATGCATCCTCACACAGTTTTATTTATTTATTACGAGACCGCCTGCCGTCCCTGTCTTAGTGGCAACGATTCAAATCAACCAAACTCATGACATTTAGATTTTTTAATATTATGTGAAGAGCAGGGTATCTGAAGGCCTGTTTTACTAAGGACACGGTACTCGAAACCCGTTTCTACAAGCTATTGCTGCCTGGTATTAGTAAGTGGATAAGAAACTATATATTTTATTACTTGCCTCCTGTTTGTATGCAGTTAGTAATGCCCATTGCAATAATAAAAGACGTCGCTAATTGATCAGTGTGATACAACATAGAAACTCCATTAAATATCTGAATACCCAATACAATTAATTCAATAATAACTAGATTTTCAGAATAGCCTTTTGTATGTGTTACAAAGTAAAAGAATAACAGAAATTCCACTCTACATAACGTTATAAATAGGAACAAAAAAATGGCAACCAAACTAGCTACCTAAAACTTAAAATAAAACTGAAGTTAATTTATATATTTTATAGCTCTCAAAAAATCATAGATAATATAATGTTAACCTATATATCATCACCGTAAATGCTACACCTTTAACCTAACTTGTTGTAACCCGTCATCGCTCGCGGGTAAGGTGAAGGGTTATGTCATACTCCTATCAACAGGAATCCCGCTATAAACTTTGAAACGTGATTTGGGGCCTCAAGGTCACGATCTCACAATTATAATGCGCGCCACGCTGGTGCTACGCCGAAACTCGCCCGTCAATATAGGTACGGTTAGCAACAAAACAAAAGTAGCTGACGTTAAGGAATGTAATGTCAAATAATTGAAAGAAATATGCAATATGAAAGTTATAGTCTCTAATTTATATTTATAATAGAATATCGACTTTTTACTATATATGATTCTTGCATTAATACTTTTATTGTTGACTGTGTAAAGTCAATCAATACATATGACTTTTGGAGTCATTTTATTATGTTGCCCTTTTTTTTATCTATATATATAAAATTTTCGTGTCACAGTTTTCGTTCCCATACTCCTCCGAAACGGCTAGACCGATTCTCATGAAATTTTGTGAGCGTATTGAGTAGGTCTGAGGATCAGCCAACATCTATTTTTCATACCACGAAATTCACGCGGACGAAGTCGCGGGCAACAGCTGGTCAATCTATATAAATAGGTACATGCAACAACGTTTACGTATATCGTTACCATATTATATTCGCTGACAAAAAATATTGTTTACGGAATGGATCTTCTATGACTTTTTTAGTATATGACCCGCGCTCATTGAACTGTGTGAGGCCTTAATAGTTTTCATATAATTAAAAGGAACACTTTCTATCAATATTTAATATTGCGATTTCTTATTGCGAACCTGTTTTATATCTATTCGAATGTTTTATGGTCTGTTATAGCAAAATGAGAGAGATTTAACTACGGTTGTTTAGGCGCGCCAGTAGTAATGTGATAGCAGTTTCATCTCTAGGTTAGTATGTCATTAGTATGGTCAAATTAAAAAGTAATGTTAACTATAGTTCTAAACTTTCATTCTTTACCCGGGGCTATAATGACTTGATTGGTTTTGTCTGTAGTAGTGAATGTAGCAATTTTTCTGAACTAGATTAGAATTCCACGCTTTTTATACTTCTTTGAAGATTGTGAATGTTTGGACGATAACTATGTAGGTGTGTATGTATGCCTCCGGTACGTATAGAAACGTCTTATAACTTAAACACCTCTAAAGTCGATCCGTCGCTATCTCTTTTCTTTGACATGCAAACGAGAGCACTTGACAGATATATTTTGCATAAGGTAATGGGTCAGTATAGATGCATACTTGCTTAATCAGGCCGCAAAAAAAAAGAATTTTGTACCTTTAATCCAAGAGCACGAAATCACACTGTCACACTAATATTATAAAGGCGAAAGTTTGTGAGTTTGTTTGTTACCTCTTCACACTCAAACGGCTAGACCGGTTTTAATGAAATTTCATATGGAGCCTATGGAGGTAACTGACACCCTGGATTAACACGCACTCTTTATCCTGAAAAAATGCAGTGGATAACACCGCGGGGCGCAGCTACTATGTTCATAAAACTATGTTTAAACGAGTTAAGGCGAGATAGTTAATAGAAAATCCTAGTAAATGATTATATAAGAGCCACGTAGGGTGGATGCACACGTTGCGCTGTCACGGTTGACGTAACACAACAGGTGGCGCTACCTGCCCGGCTAAACCTTTACTATTAATTACTTTAACGAGGGATCACCGAGATACCTTCTGTCTGCACCTGTTCTTATTTAACTTCCGTAGGAAAGTCCGTTGAAGATGGTAAGTAAAGTTATAATCAAGCCTATTTTGGCCGACGAGAATGGCGCCTGCATTTCAAATCTTCGACAACGTTGAAATGCAGGCGTTTCACGTTACGTTTGGTTTAACCATCACCCCTCCCTCAAAAATAACTCCTCCTCAAAAACACCGAGATTCGGACCAAATATCTGTGGATCACACAAATATGTACTTGTCTCCTTGGAACCGAACCCGTAACCGACAGGTAAGCAGTCCAATCACATACTCCCTGCACCAATCAGACCTCTTACCATGAAATCTTAAAGCAGGACATTTCCCGGTGTGTCCTGCTTTAAGAGTTTATGGTACAGGGGCTGGTCGTCGGACAGTCTTTAAGGCTGCTTTTGCAATAATATCTGCGCACTTATTACTTTATTAGACTACGCTTGATCGCGTATCATTTCTATGACACAACATTCCACCAATAATTATATGGCTTCATAATATATGCATTTAAAACAAAGTTTCTAGTATAAATACTAGTTTTCGTTGGCGTGGCTATTAATGCACTGTCTGTAATCACGGTGAGAGGCCTGCAATTAACAGCCGTTCATTGATCGTAGAGATACGCAATTACAATATTTTGATACAAAACTTTTCTTCATTACATTGAAAGTAATTTACTGAACAGAGTGACTAACCTGTACCTACCGCTGTGGGAAACGGGCGTAGTTTTATGTATGTATAGGTTAAAATCTAAGCTAAGGCCGACAGCTGGACACGAGGTCCTCGGTTCGAATCCCGTGTAGAACGGTGTTAGTGGATTTTACATTAGGTAATTCTCAGTAGCAGTACGGAGTCTGGATTTGTGCCCGGTTGATGGCAATAGGCTCGCCCCGTATTACATTTGGACCTATCAAACAAATTAACCTTTTCCAATACAGTGGGGGTAGTTATGGGGTGATGTTTTAATATAGTCTTGCTGGTTCAAAATGTAGGCACGAGTATTCTCAAATACACATGTGCCTAAGGTTTTCCGTAGAAAGTATGTAATGTATTTTTAATACTTATAATAAAAATAAAATTACAACTTGCATAACATAATAACATAAACATAATATCACGCCTGTATTCCCGAAGGGGTAGGCAGAGGTGCACATATTGTATACCCACATTTCGCCAGTTATGTTTTAGGTCCCAATGTAATAGGGGGCGAGCCTATTGCCATCAACCGTGCACAAATCCAGACTCCGTGCTGCTACTGAGAATTATCTAATGAAAAAACCCAGCAACACTTTGCCCGACCCGGGATTCGAACCCAGGACCTTGTGCTCAGCAGTCGCGCTTAGCAACCACTAGACCAACGAGACAGTCAACAAGTACAACTTGCAAGTCTCAAATATCACTTATATTAAGTCGTTGAGCAAACCATCTAGGAATTTAGACTATATTTTGTATCCATTACTCAGTAGTCCACATTAATTGCCATAAACGTCCAATATATTATCCTCCTTTCATTCTCAGAATCAGATAAATACAAATTACATTACGGGAAACCGGCTTTAATTTGGAAGGTAAAAAAAACTTACATGTAAATAAAAACTAATTGATAAGTACCTTAAAGAGCTGCTTACGACAATAATGGTTGTTGCAACCGTGGTGGCAACCGTACGTAACTGTGGACTAGGGTTGCCAGATTTTTTTAAGAATGACCTAATGTTTAGGAATATATTAGGTAGTTACTTCTTTTGGGAAATCAAAGAAAATAATTGCACTTTTATTTTTCATAAATACCTGATCTTTATTTACGTTTTAAATAATCTCATACAAAAAAATCGCAATAATAGAATCAGCTATGAAAATATGAGTACATTTTTTACTTTTTAATTTCCTATAAATTTAAATTACAATTGGCTAAAATATAATACGTTACTGTAATATTATAGTACGGGTGGTAACCCTACTGAGGACACAAAGAGTTTGTCAACACATTACTTTTGTGCGCATCATGCGCGTACGCAGTCGCTCGCCACGGTATCGTTTGTTTATCGACAGGTTGAGGATGGAAGTGACAGCTGGTTGTGAAGAGATTATTAACATGATACCGTTACATATACAGACGCAGCGATGGCAGGCCTCCCACTAGGTGGACCGAGACCGACGATATTGTCAGAATTGCGGGCAACCGGTGGATGCAATTGGCAAGCTGTCGTTCATTGTGGCGTTCTAAGGGGGCTTTGCTCAACAGTGGACGTCTTCCGACTGATGATGATGATGACACAGGTATTATTAAAACGTAATTTTGATCGAATTGAGACGATCGAACATAGTCAACTGATTGGCGCATAAACATGATTACATGGACCACATAATTAATACAATTCACAAAAGTACCTAGCAATGATTGGCTAGTTATATTTTCTCAAAATGTTACGTATTTGTAGTAACATAGAATATAGAATTGTGGAGCCCTATGGCATCAACAGACTAATATAAAAACCATTGTATGAACACTGCTAGTAAGCCAATTAAAAGCAATAAAAATAACTAATTAAATAATAATTGTCGTAACCGCAGTAGCAAAGTTTCTTTACCGTGGATGCTTAGCGGCGTCTGTCAACACATTACTTTTGTTGCGGCCGAACACAATATGCGCGTGCGCACACCGTCGTTACGGTCATTGTTTGTGCTGTTATCTGCCGCAGCGTAAGTCATAAGCGGTCTAGGGTTACAAAACAGGACAGATATGATTAAAAAGTGTTGCAAAGTCAACAACAGGCATACACCTCCTCCGTTCCGTCGTGTGTAAAAAGGATAGAGATGATTTCGGCTTAGAATACAGAACACACTGAATGTAGGTAGGTATATGCCTCCCAAGCTTCTAATTAATAAATAATAATAGCTGTTCCTATGCAGGTAAAGACCTCTTCTTGTATAGAAAAAATTGAGCATTGATCACCACGCTAGCTTACTAAATAATACATTATTTTTGTGCAGTCAATGACACGGGAACAGTATAGGCCTGGAGTGTATCGTAAGCTGTCAATTATGATAGTTTTATCAGTCTAGTTAGTTAAGGCGCAGGTCGCAAGAAATAAGCTGAGTTGGCTTGCGACATTCTTTATTCAGAAAGGCTCTTTATGAAGACGATGTCAGTTGATCAAACACAAACGTAGGTAAATAATATATACAAGCGACAAAAACATCGCATTTAAATCATTGTGGAAAGTCAAAGCATTCGAAATATTAGAAAAGAATACCTGTCAAGACCATCAAACCTCAGTAACTTGCTTAATTAGCACCGAATTCTATCGCCAGCGTAATTATAATTGTATTAACTGAAAGTGCGATTAATTGACGTCGACGAATGCGATTAATTAAAAATCACATTATGATCCCGAGTGACATTGCTTATTGCTTGCTTGTGGCCACAAATCATAGATTATTATCACGCCCATGCACTTTGTATTGCATGTCTATTATAAACATGAGCGAATATAAAGTTTTCATGTATTCAGTGACAATTATTCAAAGATTTATTATGTTAAGCCATTCAATGTTCGTGATGGCTGTTCGTGTGTTAGGACTATTAATAACATCTGAGTATTCGTTAATTGTTTACTGATGCGTGCTGGTGAGATGATGATGCGTCAAGTAAGCTGTCTAGGATAGTATTGGACGAGAGCCATAAGATCGCATTGAGCTTGACTTTAGTCAAGTCCGCTGTAATGTTTTTTTTGCAAATTAGTACCTATATGTATAAAAATGATAAAGGCTAACTACGAGTATGTGATACGAAACTTTTATTAGTGTATAAAATAACACGAAATAATAATAATAACAGCTTATAACTGTCCCACTGTAGGGCAAAGGCCTCTTCTCAATTTTTTTTATTTTTAATTAAATAAAGGGCTTTGCGATTATATCGCATCAATCCTCATATAGAGAAGGAATGAGCATTGATCACATTGAACACGCAATACCATACCACATAATTATATACCAAAGACCACACCAATAATGTCACCCTTTCGATATTTCGCCGTCGAAAAAATCTAAAAACATTACTCCAAATCTCTTGACCTTAAGTATTTATGAACTGATTGACTGAGACTAAGATATTAGCTTCATTAATAAAACTACAAAGAGCAGGATAATTGCAACAAAATTCTAATTACTGTCCAAACTCGCTCCGCTCGTGCGTTGTACCACACCAAACCTAACAAGGGCCGATACTAATGACGTAAAAGAATTACCTTCAGCCTCTAATGAGATTATACACCTTTCTCCAAGGCTTTCGGCTCACAAGCTATGGTTAACACTGTTTGACGGCCCTGCTTTCATATTTGCGGTAAAACTGGTAATATTTGCGCTGCAAGTTGCTTTTCATGGTTTACTACTTAACTGTCGTGACGAAGTTATACTAGCTTTTACCGCTCGTGTGGAATTTGAAGAAAAAGTTGCAACCTCCTTGGTATTTGACCATAACCTGTTTGGTATCGGCAAATGAGGAACTGAGTAATGCTTTCGCGTTTATTGAGTTAGGATTAGTGATACTTGCGATTGATGTGAATGGCGCATGCGTATGAAATCTCGAATTAACAATAAAACGCGATGATATTGACTCTTACTTTTATATTAGGAACGTAACTGATAGTAAGTTTCCTTTTAATCCTTGCAACGAATGAATTCTGAAGAAATATGTGTCCTAAAGAATGTTGTTAGATATTATGTGAATCTGCTTTGATTAAATTCGGTTTTGTGTTTTTGACCGAACTGATCTCAAAAGTTCAGCTGAAAAAGGTGCTTGCGCAACAACACAGTTTTTAGAGCTTGTGTAAAAATATGTGACGTATTTATTTAGACTCATTTTATTCTTCCTGAACATTGGATACTTCAACATGCTTCGACCTCAAAATACTCGTATAAAAACTGTTAAAAATATACAAAAGCCTCGTAAATCGTTGATGAATGACATCAATCAACATAACCAGCACTCAAATTATTTTATAACCATCCAACTGAGCTTAAAAAATCATTTATCAAGCTACAGACCCACACAATAAGGCATTGTGTCGCGTCATGGGCCGCCGGCCTACCAAGGACAGCTGGGGTCCCAATATCCGTTGTTATTGGTGATCGGTGAGAATATTCTAGAATCGATCAAGGTCAACCTATGATACTGAATCGTCATGGCCGCTTCATCACGCGTTGTGAGGATTACGGGATATTGGAGGTTGTGTCAACCGTTTTCAGAAAAACCTTTCTTCTGAGGCAAGCGGGATAATAACGAGAAATCATTATGTAAGGCACTGCAATCCCTCGGTGACACAATTCTAGGAAGCGGGAAATCATTTTTAAAGCCACTACAATCTTTCAGTGATGCAATTCTATTTATTATTTAAAACGATAATTCTTTAAATTAACTATGTATACATGATGGGGCTGACATGGTCAAGAGACTAAAACTCCCTAAAAAATAAAACTAAATCGATCTATACCTACATCTATTTAAGTAGTTCTGAATTTATCCGATTTTTCCTTAACACTTTTAAAAGGAAAATAATATTTTGAAAATATGGTTAGATAATTATATGTCATCGCACACAAAAAGGAAAACAAATAATGATGATCAAAGATGAATAAAACATACATTTCATATTTGTCACCTGTCATTGATGACAGTTATTTTTAGTGGACATGCCGGAACTGACACCGTGAAAGGACTTACCCTGACCTTATAGGCACCTCGTCCAATATGGACGTGCGTAGTACTAGCTACTGGTAAGCTTGTAAAATAAAGAAATGCATGAATGAAGTAGTACAGAACAAAAATAGGTTCATTAAAACTAGTAGCTTAGGAACAGTTCTGACAATCCTTGTGATTGATATTCTTTTTTTTTTTAAACATCGCCACACACTAGGAGGATTTCTCCTGTGTCGTGGGTGCCTTTAATCACATGCACAGACACACGGACTGGGGACAAGCATCTGTGGTTCGCATAAAGTTGTGCCCCGTGCGGGAATCGAACCTTACTATGAACTCTTAAAGCAGGACAGTATACGATGTGGAAGCGAGACGCCGCTACGACGTGCAGTGTAATGCGGTGTCTCGCTTCCAAATCGTAAACGATCCTGCTTTTGAGTTCATGGTACGGGAGATATATGTATGAATAAAGTCCGCAAATAAAAAACGAAAGTCATTATTTCTATTTCCCATGATACGGGAATTTCTAAAACACGCTAATCAATTTCATAACTGGACAGTCATAAACATCATTGATACGCACTTTCACTGAAGGCTCCGTAATATTTTATGGCATCATGTGTCGATAATAAGACATACATCCGTCATACAGACGTCTCTGAATGGCTACCTACCGCAGTTCGGACATACAAAAGTTTTATTGCCAACTTCAAACGCCTTTCTGTGAGTGATGAGAGGAAAAGCTTTGGAATGATGCATTTAAGTCTTATATGACAATGTTATAGATATTTCGGTCAGTATGTAGCAAAGGCCCCTTACTTATAAAAAATTACAGTGTTGAACAATTGATTATATTATACTTGTCACTGTCGTTTGCATGTCAAAAAATAAAGATGTCAATAACTTAACAAGTAGTATTTTAAAACACATGTTAAGGTTAAGGGGGCCGGTGTGCAAGGAAAGTTAGGTTAGGTTGAAACTATAGAGGGGATCTGGTGCTCGGCAGCCGCTGCCGCGATTCTTTTATTTTGCAGTCGCCAAACACTATTTGTCCAATAACAATCAGTGTAAAGAACAAACATAGACAAACTTAATTTAGAGGCAACTCAAAATATTTGGAAAATCCTCGATAAAGCTTGAAATTCTTAGTAAAACGCCAGCAATTCTCAGCAGTTGTCTCAATGGTGGTGCGGTGACGCTAACGGTACAGAGGTACGGTCGGGTCGCAGCGGCGCACGCGCAACTAAAATCGGAGCAAGTAATCCGCGAGTTCCGCTCCACCGGTACAGTATCTACGTAGCTTTTGTCCGATGATATCGCTTTACGTAAAACTGTATACGAAGTTAAATGTTATTTAATTTATAATATAAAGGAACCTAATAGTAGCAGTTGTATTACGTATAAATGGAAATAAATAAATAGAAAAGAAGTATGCCAGGATCGTAGCAGATGGAAATCCGTGGTCTCTGCCTATCCCTCAGGGAAACAGGCGTGACTTTATGTATGTATATATGGAAATAGACTCGACCTAAAATTCAAAGGCAAGGCAATACAGGTAAATTTCGGCAAAACAGGTGAACCTATCAGTATAGTGTACCTGCCTCACAGCTGTACTAAACGGTATCGAACCACATAAAATCAACAATTCTCAAACATATTACACAATACTTGTTTAAAAGGCAATTAGTCACCGCCTCACCGGTGCGTGTATTGAAAACTACTCCACCTTGAGGTGAACGCTGTATACGGTGATTGGTGAATCACAAACACGTGTTGACAGCGATCAATAGTAATTCTAAATGTGTACAAAACACACTGTATCAATAACTTCTACTACCTGATTAGCGCAGTGGGTAAGCGATTGGACTGCTGCGCTAAGGGTTGCGGGTTCAATTGCCGCACGGGGCAAAACTTTGTGCGAACCACAGATGTTTGTCCCGAGTCTGGGGTTTTGTCGACTCTGGGTACATTTTTAGCCATCTCCTTTCGACATCATTGCAGGACAGTCATGACCCGAAATGACTTTTGACAGGGTTTTATGCAAGATTAATAGTGAGGCCATTGCCCAGAAGTGGGACACTGAACAGGCTACTTAAAAAACACAGAGCTCGGAGATTGCAGAAATACCAACGCGTTTCTACCTAATTGACCGATTCAAACGAGCGAGTTTCAACTGAAATAACATTAAATCATATTAGAACTAACAAGCATGTAACACTCTACAACGTAGGTACCTATATAGTTATATGAGCAAGCGGGCGGTATTGTAATACATTATAATAAATCACGTTTGCCAACATAGCAACAGTTGCTAAGTATGAATTCGTACACCATTAAACACCATGATTGTTGGGTTTCTAATGTTTCTATTGAACTTTATAACGACTATAGAAAGTAAACGTGGTCAATAGGTTTACAGATGAAGAAGAAAATACATATACATCCATCTCGCTTAATCTACAGGCCGAGGAACAATTTACTATGTAAAGGAGAAATATAGGACATACAAAAATCGCAGTTAACATCCCTATTTATCGAGCTAAAACCAGAAGTCTCACTATTTGGTATTGATTTTAATAAGAAACATGTTGGGAATATTTATACGCATTTGCTATGGTAATGGTGACCAACCTTTAGTAATAAAAGTGTCACATAAAGAAGAACTAACATAAAAAAGTGATAAAGCCTTAGGCTGGTTTCACAGCAGTCGGGCAGACCCGGACGGCTGTCTGTACACAGGCGACTCATATGGGTAGTGCCCCCAGTGCTTTGAAACGAGGGTTCAGTAGGTACAATACGGTTACTAGGACACGGGTACCCGGAGCAGGTCGCGTACGGACCAAACCGCGTGGCTGTGAAACAATGTTTTAGCGACTCACGTGTTCCAGGAGACCCGGGACAGATGTGAAACCAGCCTTAGTCTGGCTTAAAAACCCGAATGAAGCCATAAACTTCGATGTATTACAAACATTCGTCATTCCGATCGTAAGGCTGAATGCAGTAACACTTAATGGGATGTAATTAACAAATATTTAAACAATAATAAACCAGTTTGCATTTAGGTCGATTGCATGCCTTTTGTAATGTGTGGCATTTTTATACACAACAGTTGTATGGCTAAATATTTATAAAAAGATCAAGGTTCAGAATGAAATGCTTTGAATGATCGTATTTGTACATAAATATGCTATTTTATACAATTTTGTAATATAGGCATACAGTGTGCAATAAATAATTTCACAACTATAGTCGATATTTCACAAAACGTAAACAAAGAAGCACCTATACTACTGCCTACAACTTAAAATATTCAGTCGTAAAGTTACAATAATATTACAATAGTAATTTGCAAGATAGTTGACAATAACACTGCGCCCGCGCTTAAATAAAAGTTTATTGACACGATAGCAAAAGTAATAACTTTTACTTTCATATGTTTATAACTAGTCACACTATACAGTTGAGATAAACATGTATAAACAATATAAAAGATCTCACAGAACTTCTCATGCCTTTTACACAATTTTTTGTCTAAACCTGGTCTTTTTGGTGGTCGCCCAAACAGTAGGCTTAACGTCCCCTTGTGGGTAGCTAACTATGAATTTTTTTTGTGCAATTAAATTCACTTAGGCTATTTAATGTTGGATAGCAACACAACAAAATGACAACTGGATATAACAGTTAAGTTTCGGTTATAGAAATAGATTCAGGTTCGTCTTATTGATCTCCTGAAATAGGTTCAAAGGTTTCTCCCCAATAAAAGAGGCCCCAAGTTTCAAAATCTAATTATTTATTCGTTTGATAGATATTAATTAATCCATGTTGTAGCTCCGATATCAAAACCGCTTCGGAGGTCAGCGAATGAGGTCAACTAAGTTTGGTACAAGTGTGAATCAATGAAATAACAGTGAAAGTTGTGAGAAATAATTAAGTTTAAAATTAGTTTTTATTTGCGTGTCCAATGTGATTTGATGTGAGAAAATGCTTTTAGGAAGTTGTAATTACGTGTAAATAGCAAACGATTACTAATAGGCGCTGTGTTGTAGCTACAGTTAGTGTTATAGCTTCTGCATGATAGGTTTAGGTTTTCTTTCTGACTTAAAACAAATATTAAATCTATAAATAAATATATAATAAATTTTATTGTTTCAAAAATAGTGGCTACAAACAAGGTTCGAACACTATGTAAGTACCTATGTGTACTATGTGACGTACTTTAAATAATTTGTCTACTATTTGGAGAGTCATTTGTGGCTTGTGTTCACTATAAAAAGCCAAAATTTATGCATTAGTCACTATCTGACCAGCAGACCCTTATCGTATAGCAGGCATAGCAGCCCTTTAGAACGAATAAACCATGAGTCACCCAATATGGGGTTAATTGAGACTACACGTGCAGAAAAATGAATAAATTACATTTACACACACACATTTAATACAAAACGAATATATGAGGCGAGTGTTAGTGGAGTATCGGAAAGGTGAAGACCTAGGCGAACATACTTAGACCAAATCGAAGATGTTCTGCAAAAAGGGCAAGTGAGGAGTACCCTCAACCGAAGAGCGTGTATGAGGAATGATGTGTGTGAATGAAGCAAAAGAAGTATGCCAGGATCGTAGCAAATGGAAATCCGTAGTCTGCCTACCCCTAAGGGAAACAGGCGTGACTTTATGTATGTATGTATTTAATACACGGTTTAGTTACACTCTTATACAATCGTACAGAAAGTCAACAAAAGCAAGCGATAGTACTCCATCATAAAGGTTAATTACTAGCTACACCACGCCACGAAATTATAGACATCTACACAACACTATAAAATTAAAAAGTAATGATAGGAATGAATCACACTTTGCTAGTGTTACAATCAATAAAAGATACCTACAGTAAAAAACAAGTACACATGCATTATTAATACGAGCGTATCAATGTGACACAGTTTTTAAACACTGTTGTATCGAGTATTACGATCGACACTTGCGACATTTAAAGTTTTGATCAAAGTGGATATACTTAGTATTCGTTTTCGAAAGACCTTAAATTTTTGACAAAGAACTTTTAAATTGATTAAGGGAAACTTAAAAAATGATGGACACGAGCGGGACTCGAACCCGTGACAGTCGCCGTACCGTGACACGGTGGCTCAGTTGGCAGAGCGGCGCCAGGGTACGGCGACTGTCGCGGGTTCGAGGTCGGTTCGAGGGTCGAGTCCCGCTCGTGTCCATCATTTTTCAAGTTTCCCTTAATCAATTTAAAATTTAAGCCTAGCATGGCAACATGCATAAAAAATACAAAAAGTCATATAAAGAACTTTTAACTAATCATCTCTTTATTTAAAAAGCCCCGAACGATAGAACCTACTAAATAGTACCTTGCACCATGTGTAGTCATACCCACTAAAATCCTATAATAAAATCGAGTTGCAACACGTGAATTATCACGAATACAAGTTTTTAATTTCAGCTTAACGTTTCGACCGAGTTGCACCGACCGTGGTGGCAAGCAGACTTAGTGTTAGTCTGAGAGTCAATTCCTGTGTTGTAAAACTTTATTATAATCAAGCAACGCGATAGTTTAAAAGTAAGTAACACTAAGATATTGCTGACAGATTAATCTTAACTCCGGCATGAGCTTGAGATATGAGCTATGTACTTCTAAAAGTAACACAGCTTAAGGCACGCACAATAGAAAAAAAATGCTCTACCAAGTGTGGTGTAGGTACCTGTGTCTCAAAATTCTTTATAACATGATTAATTACCATACATCTAGTCTCACCAACTTTCACATTTATTATAGTAAGAATACAGGAGTCGAACATCGCAATATCTACCATAATACACCAATAAAACAACAACAGCTAAATAAATGGCCATGCTAATGTTGCCAGCCTCATAAAATACAGGCAGTTAAATCACAACAATACTGCATAATGTCTTGTTACCGCCCACGAGTCATTTCTCTTCTACACTTGTATAACTTCCGCGAATGATGACCAGATACTGATGTTTTATTCTTTACAATGAAATATTGGGCGAGATTTTCTCATGCCGACACGAGCTGAGCACTCTGGGTCTCTGGACTGGTCATTGAGGAAGCAAAAATAAGTAAACTATCTAGCTACTATCTATTAGAGCGTACCTACTATAATAATTTTGAATAAAATAAAACCTGTCAAAAAGAAAAAAGTAAGTACCTATCTACTAATCTACCTTATACTGGTGAATCTGTTTTGTGTGCAGTAATGTTTTACATTTACAACAAAACGAGAGGGGTAATTTGACTCAGAAATTCGAGAAATTTTATCCAATAACTTAGACACTTTTAATCAATATTAATTGACAACAACACTGTTTTTAGACACAGATCATAATGTATTCAAGCAACTGAAATTCTCGACCACGTAAACCTTAGCGAGAAAAACTAAAAACCAAAGATATTCTCGGTGTGTTGACTAACTATGACCCATAACAATACGTTCCAATGCGGCGCACCCAACCAATACACAATAATTATCATATCTACACATTTCCCCACTTTACATAACTAAACAAAAAAGACGCGCGCTTTACCAGTGATCAGAGTACAGGTAGATACGAAAAGTCCACATCACATAGCAGCACATGGACTATAGTAAACTACATCACTCTTATCGAGGAAATATCTGTATTAACTTAAACCTGTCTAAGTATGTTGACATCTCTATTCTTTGACATGCAAACGACAGTGACAGGTACGAGTATAACTTAATCCATGGTTTAAAACTTTTAAAAGGTATAGCGACTTCGCTATACCCGATATTATATGAGCGATAGTAACAATGATACCAGCCTATAACTGTCCCAAGCAGGGCAAAGGCCTTCTCATATAAATATGAATGTTACTATCTTTGTTCTCATAAAGACCAAGAAAGTGTAGTAGAAAATTAAAAGAGGAAATTTGTGGAAAAACTTCAAACTAGCCAAGATAAAAACAAACCAGCATGAAACAGGATAAATGCAGGAACTTACGGTCAAGAGATATCCTTTAATAAGATGTAAACACTATTATGTTCATTGCAAACAAAACAAATGTCACTTGGTACAAACAAGCTAAGAATAACAAATACATGACAAAACCGGGACTTCTGCCGCGCCCTATAATGTGGTGATAATACTTCAAAGGTGCGCATAAGTCGCGCGCGTTCACGTAACCACCGCGCATGCGTAACACCGCGCCAATACGGGCGCTAATAAACACGCGCCGAACGACAATTAAACAAGAGTATTGCGTAATTGTCGCTACTCAATTGATACTAAATTTAATGACAGTGCCTTATATGTCAATCGGATGACTTTTAAGGATATAAAAGATTTGTATCATGTAGTTATTGTAGCCTGTTGATAGGAATGTTTGATGTAGTGTTGAAAAGCGTGTCTACATTGCGTAGGTTTACAAATTTCACTTTTGTTCCTCAGTAAACAAGCGCTAGTTGCTTTTAATAATAATAAATAATAATAATAATTTATTTTCTCACCACAATACACATTAAAATTACATTAAAGCATCACATTAAAAGATACAGTAAGTATATTGTGGGAGACTGGTGCCTAAGCTAGGCTTTAAGGGCCTGTATTTCAGGTCACCAGGTCTCCATCCTTAAGCCTTTACTTTTATAAAATTAGGTGCTATTTAAGAACTATTGCGGTGGTTTCGAATACAAAATGAAAATAAAATAAATTTACAAATAAGGATAAAACAAGTAATTAAAACAAGACAAGTTTGGTGTGTGTGTGTGTCTGTATGTGGTGTGTGTGTGTGTGTGTGGTGTGTGTGTGTGTGTGTGTGGTGTGTGTGTGTGTGTGTGTGTGTGTGTGTGTGTGTGGAATATTTAGTTTACTGTACCTAGTGATTATGAAATATTAGACTAATGTGGTAAGTAATTTTTCAGTTTCAGCATAGTTTAATTCTAGAAGCCATGAATATACCTTTTCCTTACATAATTTTTTATTTAGGTTATAGATGGTAAGAAGCCTATTTATTTTATTATATAAGAATATTATTATATTAATAAAGTTAGAGTATGTAAGACTATTTAACACACAAACTACAGAAACAATGCATGAAGATCCATGAGCAGGATACTACTTAATTAAAAATACATGTGCACTATTTTAATATACTATCTTGTATCTCTTCAAACCAACGTACGACATAATGGGGGACTTTACTTGTGAAGACATCCACATCAGTAAAAATATCATTCTTTATGTGTTTTCCTACCCCTTCGGGGAGATAACAGGCGTGATTGTATGTAATACAAATAAATCAATAAAACCTTTATTATCAGACTATAGTCCATACACATTGTGACGAAACACGAAATTACGAATGGAATACAACTTAAGTAAATTTAATATAATCGTTAATACATAAATAGCTAATATATGATTTTTTAGGGCAACCATTATTTAAGAATTCAGGCGTAAATCGAAGAGCTCTTTCGAACGATCTGTAATACCCTCTCTTCACCAACCACGTCTATATAAATCCACGCAGACGCATACGTCCCAAGCAACAGCTAACATACGATATTTATGAAACAATTAAAAATACCTCATGTTATTTCACTCGCACTGTTGCAAACAAAACAGACCATTAATATTAAAGGTTGTTAATTATACTGGGCATTTTAGTCAGCTGTTTTGTAAACACGGAAGCCGGCTGTATTCAAAATAGGTAAACAGAGACGTTGTGCCCAATCTATTTTACAAATACAGCGGGTATCCATGTTGTTACAGTAAACATAGGAAACTCTAACAATAATTCATTACATCCGTGGCGATCTAGGGACGGAGATAAGTGCTGAATAAACTGTGATGTTCATAATAATGTTCTTTTGATCGAATGTCGGTGACGGCGGCCTGTATCAGCTGAGACTGCCCAACTACGCAGGAGATATTATAGTGCACAAGTATACGCGCAAACACAGGTGCACTCCCTATTCCATCATCAGTCCGATCGAACGGTAGACTGACACGACCGGAGAAAATAAAATATTGACACAGATATCTAAATCCATATTTAATCAATCATTATTTATTCACAACTACAACAGTTGTGCAATACTATACCTATTATAAATTATAATTATATTACCAATGTATTTGTTAATACAATCTTGTGGTCAATCTTACGAGATATTCATAATACCTATATGAAATACTATCATAATATTATCTTTATATATATATTTACATATACCTAGGTATATATTTAATCAATCGCATGTTAAAACCAGGTGGCCTACTCTCCAATTTAACTTCTATTATAATATAAGGTCAATAAAAAATTAAAATTTATATAAAGGAAACATGATTACGTTTCATGGCCAAAAAATGCTGTCAATCTTTTGATTTAATTTAGTTCCTCCTAATGGGCACATCATATTGAAATAATTTGGCGCCAGTGTTAAGTTTAAGAGTCCGAAACTTTTACAACAATTCCAAGCCAATTGATCGGAATTAAATTGGAGAGTAAGCCCACTGAACGGATTCATACACAATCGGGAAGCTAAAAAAATTATCGAAAAAGTAAACAAAAAGGTCTTGTCACACCAAAAAAAATCAAATTGTCAAGTAAAGGCATTATTCTCAAAAATCCTAACCCTTCATTTGGCGTCGTCGGGGTACAATAGACCCACAACGAAGCGCCTGTAAGTGTAATTGCCAACACCATTCCATATAAACGAGTCATTAAATTCCAGAATTATACATATTAACCCTCAAATACCACGCTCAACGCTCACGACCGCGAATCGTGCGACGAAACTCCTTATAGTAATCGCTATGGTCCCGCATACTAATTGAAACAACTACCATATAAACATGCAACCTATTAGGTGTCATTCGATGCGTGTCTCATATTTGTACTGATGATAGTCTGCTTAATGTCTTGATCACGGAATCATTATCGGTTGGTTTTGTTGGCGTCCCTACATAATTAGATGGTTAAGTTTGGAATATGGTGTTTAGTTAGTCATATATTTTGACTGTTATCTTTCGTGTTAGCTATATTATTAACCCTACTTATTATAATGTTTTACTCTGCGGGCAACCGGATTGTGCGTATGAACTCTTAGTCTGCGTAACCAGCTCATGAATAAGACCTTCATGCGAGTCCGAAACGAGTCGGGCTTCCCCGAATACACACGTGAGTAAAACTGGCGTATACAAAAAAAAATGTAGAGCTATATTTACTAGAACTAAATGTTTGGAAAGAATTGTATTTGAATATTAATATCAATCACAACACCAATACAATAAATGCTAGACTACTATAATAATCTTAATAAAGAGATCTCTATAACGCAAAAACTAAAAACTAAAATCTATTCGATCTAACTTACATTACAACACTAGTTTAGAAATCGAGCTTCAACAATACACTGTAACACACGTCGGAAAGAAGAGCGAACGCTGCGCGTGCGCACCACATCCGCTCAATGCATCTTCGTCCATCCGCGACGGACATACAAAACGAGCTCGTCTAAATGGTTGGAGTGGATGGGTTTAACGACCGTGTCTCATTGTATGATTGGGGGTGCACCCAATTGGCGGACGACGGGTTAAATTGTAGAGATGATTGACTAATCTTTGCCTCTTCTATCGGTAACGATAACCTTTTAACTACATTGTACCTACTAATACTGTTCAAACATAAGCTTTGGCCTTGAGAGAACTTCTATTTTCTACATTTATGTTTTCATAACAATTATAATCATTCTTCCAAACAACTGGCCGAAGCTGGCCAAAGAGAATTGGGAGCTCAAAGAAGAGGCTTTTGCCCAGCAATAAGTCACCGGATACATACAACTGAATTGACATTGACAACAAATGATAGTCACTTAATTCTTTGCTGGTCAGATTACCTGATACTTTTGCCTACTCCTTTGAGAATTACCAGCTTGATATGATGAGCTTGATTGATATACAGAGTAATATGAAACATGAGCTCATGACATCAATAAGTATAATTTGTTGGCATCATCTCAACTCCGTTCATCAGCCGAGACATAGCGTGTAATGTTATGTAGGTATTATCTAATATAATAGTAAATAACGTGAGAAGGTTTTATGATTGAGCGCATCCGTGAATGATTGCTTGTAGATTTAATGTGAGTACGATCTATCATCTAAGTTAGCGAAAGTTGGGATAATAGTATAATTATTATAAAATTAAAATAAAACAATAACTATTTGAACTGGCTGAGTTGCAGTTGCAATTTTGATTATGGTATTCTTCTTACCGCAGTTTTTGATGCCCGACGCGCGATGTTTTGAATTCTTTACAATATTCATGGACACGAGGGACTGTGAATATGATTTTATAATATTTTGCTTCGTTGTTTATTACTATTAAAGAAAGATTTACTTTCACATAAATACGCGAATACAGCCATCATTATGACCAAAACTAGTTAATTGGTCGTCTTCCAAATTACGTACATTTATGTAGACCCTTAAGAATAATCCTTACGTATACATTATCTATACAAAATGGAACTATTATGAGTAATAAGGTGAATACTAATAACTCAATGCCTTCTTCTTATCGTACCACCGTCTTCTTCTTATCGTATGGTTGATGAACAACCTGGTGTCAGAGTTTTAAGTCCACCTTTGTGCAAGTGTATTAAATATAATTAAACAATAACATACTTAATAACATACCTTTGGTTTTATCCTCATTACCCTGGTGATTGGTAGTAATGAGGATAAAACCTATAAAAGGTTAAGTCTTATTTTATGCAATTCTCATGAATTTGAAGCAGCCAACATAATCAGTTTTAAACTATCGCGTTGCATGATTATAATAAAACCAAACGGGCCTAAAATAATTATTTCGAATTAATAAAAAAGATAGTGGACCCGAGAGGGAGAAGAACCTGCGACCAACAGTGTCGTACCTCGCAACCATCCAATTTCAAGTTCTCTTTTTATTTTACGACGATTACGTGGCAATCTATGATTACCAATTCAAGGTATGTTATATTTCTTATGTTATTTCATATAGAGTAGGTATGTGTAGGTACAGTATGGTTGCTGAAATGTCAAGGTGAAGGAAACTTACATGTTAGTAAAGCGAGCAGCGTGGCGACGCCTTTTTACTTTTTTTCTTCAAAAACTCAGTGAAGTCTCATCGATGCACTCCACTATTTTGCACTAGCTCTGTGGACAAAGAAATATTTGATAAGTATGTTTTATAATAATGTATACTCAAACTAGCAAAATTATTCCGTCTCGTACTGTGCGTTTACACTCATTTTTATCATATACGCAATCAGTATTATTTAATAGTATCATCATCATCAGCCGGAAGACGTCCACTGCTGAACAAAGGCCTCCCCCTTAGAACGCCACAAAGAACGACAGCTTGCCAATTCCATCCATTTAATAGTACTTATACAAAAATATATTTCTTTTTAACATCATACCAAAGACAGAAGCAACACTTAATTAGATTTTCATAAATTTAAATAGGTACTTATTACATTAAATAAATAATAACAATTCTAAAGTCCACTAAAAACAGCCTCATAAATAATATGTAATATAAATATTAGAACCTACTTGTTTATGCAATAACACAAGTTACAGTGTTCAGGAATATAATTCAATTTTTAAACATTAAAAAATACAATTCCTTTTTTCACAAACACGTCCGTTCACTAGCTATTATTATTCACGACTGACAAATATGGCCGATATTCGGCGCCGGCGGCGGACGCGGCACCATTTTCATCAGCTACCCAAGTTTTTCGCATCCTTCCTTCGATAATCAAAGGATATAATATGTACTTGCTATTACACAACAATAAAATTACATTGACTAATAACTATCAATCGAAAAAGGTTAATTTGTATCCGATTTTTGTGTTCCGTTTCAAATTTATATCGGATACGCTTACGAAATCTGTTATTGAAAAACACACCATAAGTAAGGAACGAAAATAATATTATTAGCCTGACGTTATAGGATATTGTGGAAACCATTTGGATAATATTTTATTTCATTAGTGTATTGTATAACTGTTTGTTTCTCTAATAAATAAATAAGCAGTTACAACTTCTTACTGAATTCCCTCTACGAGGTCATAAATGTTAATAAATATGAGTTTATATTCAGTTTTGTTTTACGTTACAAAACCAGAATTTCAAATAAAAATCAGACATACACCCTACTGAATATTCCTTAAAAATAATAACAAAAAATACCAGTTCGCATGAGTAATATATTTCTACATGAAAACTTCAGCTCGAGGCTAATTGTGAAGTAAGAACAAGTCCCTTTTGTTACATCTAAAATAAAAAGGTACTAAAACATCGCAATAATCTACCGCCACTTGGTCTGCTGACCTACATAAGTTATGAAGGGGATGAGAAAACTTGCCAAGCATTGCAGTAAACGTACCTTACTTAGCGCTCTTCTTTATACCGGGATGAATTATTAACGTATAGTACCTTTGTTTAAGCAGAATATTATTACACTAGCTGCGCTCCGCGGTGTTACCCGATACATTTTTTCGGGATGAAAAAATAACCTATGTGTTAATCCAGGGTGTCAGTTACCGCCATATGAAATTTCATCAAGATCGGTCAAGCCGTTTGAGCGTGAAGAGGTAACAAACATACAAACACTCGCAAACATTCACCTTTATAGTATTAGTGTAATAACCTATTTAAGTAGGATACTTTTCTCTTATAAACATTAAAATGAAATTGCATATCATGTTTTTCATCATCTTCAGCCGGCTGAACAAACGCCTCCCTCCTAAAGGGGAGGGGGTATGCCATAATCCCCATAACTGGCAAGCGGCTTAGGGACCGCAGTATTGGCGGTAAAGTTACAGAAGACGCCCATCTTTTGGATTTTTCTCTCTCAAACCTCTCCTACGACACCTAACGGGACGAGAAGGGAAGGTGCATTTCTTGACCGGTAGGTACCGGGCGGGTGGAGGATTTAAGCGTAGTTCTACAACTCTTACGTTCATTACAAAATAATAATGACAACATCAAGCAGAACTAACCAATAACCTTTCTTTTAGGTTTCGTCGTAGTCGGGTAAAGGGCAAAACATATAGGTTTACAACTGAAATTCGTATAAACAGTTACTTGCTAGATAGTGACCAGTTAATTACTGTCCTATCCTGTAGTATTAAACATTGAAAACATTAAAAAAGACCACCATAATCCTTGATCCAATAAAAACAAGAACAGGTCACCAGCTACCACTTACATTAAATTGTAAACAGCTTCTATTTTAAACTAAAACAAAAACGTTAAACTCTAAATAAGCACGACTATAATTAGATTAATTAATGCTTCTAATTAAGGGTTGTCGCTCACTTGTCAACGCCGGATTATCGGATCAATAGCCTACTTTACACTGTAATAAGATCTTAATTACCAGCCCTAAACTCCGATGTGGGGTATAGGCCACTCCCAATACACAAAAAGAATGAACATTGATCAGACATTATTGATATCTAGGTTTCATTCCAATATTTTTCTTCTTCTTCAGACAGTTGTGCGATTAAGAGCGATTATGCACTGCGTCCGATCTAAATATGTGGAAAATACGTTACGAACTACCTAGTCGTAAAGTATTTGTGTTGTAGTCAGTGCGCTAGATCGGATTTCTCTTCGACATCCATACAAATAATTCTACGACTACTTTGGACTGTATTTTCACGGATTCCGATCAGAGGCGGTACTTAACCGATCTAACTCATAATAATACTACATACCTGAGTAGGTATTCATCATTCTTTCATCATCAGCCGAAAGACGTCTACTGTTGAACAAAGGCCTCCCCCTTAGAGCGCCCAGGTATAACTAAGTAACAAATCAATAGGACACTATAACAGTAGGAGTTACATTATAAAAGTACTGCATCTAAAATATTGACAGACTGTTACTAACTTCTGAAGGAATATCGAAGTTTGTTTAGAAGTTCACAGAGTTTCACAACAAATACAATATAATATTCACCGCAAGGAACTTACACGTCGGCTGACATGAATTATGGACATGTTGTAAACAAGTAAAGAACTAAATTGCTAATCGTTTGCTTAACGCACTTGTTTAGGAAACCTAAGGATGAGCTCATCCATGTATTTCGTAAGCATTGGTAGGGAGATCAGGTTGCTATTTGCGTATCGCGATCAATTTTATCATTTAATAATACAAAATACGCTCATATTATCGTTTATTGATTGATTAGCTATCTATAATTAAGAGAAGCTAGGAAACTACACCAGAATATGCCTGTCAAACTTATTAAGTATTTCGAGAAAGCGCATTATTCGAGTTCTAAATATCTGCTTTATTTTTATCAAAGGGGCTTTTTTTATTGTTTCGTATATAAGTCTTTAGTTGATGTAAAATATTTTTATTACGGGTATCAGAGAGCAGTTGTCGAAGACTACAAACGGAACGAACTAAGCAGTGAATAAGACATAGAGTCCGAAAAAGCTCGTGTTCATGCCTGAGAGGAACAAAATCAGTATATCATGCAATAAATAATCTCTATCTTAAACCCCATTTCGCTGGATAACCTTATTTAACATAGAAATATCTCCTAAAGGATTTTCGGCAGGATTAATTATGTATTTAAATCAGCACTCCGTTACAAAGCTCCGGGATACCGCAACAGACGAGAAGGTATAGCCTCCCAAGAATTAACTTAGTAAATTAGGCCGAGGGCCATTAGACTGGGACAATTTAAAAGCATTTAAGACAAAGTAATGACAGTCAACTATGTTACAGTTAATTTGGGGCGCCTACATTTAAGAGTAATATCTTAGTCGCCAGCTTTGTACTAAATGACATTAAACAACGCAATTATTTTCAGTCGCCCGCCGGGCCTTAACTTTCAATTTCGATCAGAATTCACCAACTAGGGACTGCCTATATTATAGAATAATTGACGATGTTCTATCGATTATCAAGTAAAAACAACACTACTCCTTCCCAAAAAGCGATTACAATTCACATTCATCAGTTCAATTCATCACATTCACACTAACAGTAATGTGTGTAACAGACCAGTTTCATCTTCACACAATGTAACATCTGTTAATAGCAGCTGATACACAATTCTACTTAAATTCAATTTAACATGGGAACAATAAATGACCCTAACCAGCACCGCTGTAAAGTACTTCTGGGTCGCACAGCTCATCCCGCAAGCAGGCCAGATCTTGACAATGGACGTCCTTGGCCAACCCTCGACTCGTCACTCATTCATGACGTAAATTGTGCCAACCGTGCACAACAAACGACTTTGAATCAACTGCTATAAAGTTTAAACTCCAGTGCAGCTGAATTCAGATACGCTGTTTTGATAATATTAGGTGCCGGTTTTAATGATTAGGGGAGAGCAGAATAGGTGCTTCGTTTGGAGAATTCCCGCGGTGTTATGACTATAATCTTGCATGTATAACCTGTTTTATAAATGTACAAAAGGGCAGGTAAATACATTTGAACTAAGGTGATGTACTTTCTAGATTATGGGAAGATTTACGTTACAACCTCCGGTCGGTGTAACTGAATGGAATTTAAACGGGTGTTCATTTTTAACCGTTGCCTTACAAATTGATTTTAATTTGTTGATGGTTATACGAATATAAATATACATATTATACATTTTATACTACAATTATTTTATATAATAATGAAGGTAATAAAAAAGATAATTGTGAGTAGGTAGGTTTATACTCCAGAATGATGTTCCAAACTGACCTTACAAACAAGATGCTACGTCACGTGTGTAATAGGTTACGGCGTAATTGCAGGACTTACTACGACGTCAAATCCACATTTAGGGCAGGTTGTATCACTTTGTTTTGTCACTTGACGCACAAGTTATTATTAAAACTATTAATTGGACAATATCATTAATTGGACTGCTGCGCTAAGGGTTGCGGGTTCGATTCCCGCAAGGGGCAAAACTTTGTGCGAACCACAGATGTTTGCCCCGAGTCTGGGTGTTTGTGTATGTGTTATTTCATGTTTGTGAAACGCACCCACGACACAGGAGAAATTCCTAGTGTGGAGCGACGTTTTTTTGTTTTTTTTTAAATAAAAATAAATAAAATAAAAATGGCATTAACAATTTTGTTAGCAGCCCTAACAACGCAAAATATTAGTAGCCCTAATAACGTTGACATTGGAATTTTATGCCATGAAACGCTACGTTTTACGTAGGTTAACCATCTTCTGTAATCATTATTTTTTGACTGCCTCCTTGGTCTAAGTGGTTGCTAAGTGCGCCTGCCGAGCACGAGGTCCTGGGTTCGAATCCCGGGTCGGGCAAAGTGTTACTGGGTTTATCCATTAGGTCGTTATCAGTAGCAGCACGGTGTCTGGATTTGTGCCCGGTTGATGGCAATAGGCTCGCTCCCTATTAAATTGGGACCTAAAAACATAACTGGCGAATTGTGGGTACTATATGTACACTCTGCCTACCTCTCGGGGGAATACAGGCGTGATGTTATGTTTATTATTTTTCGACATACGTATATTAAGTAACAGATTGAAAGAGACCACCCGGCCTTAATAATCCTATGTAAAATTCTTCAAGTACTATAACCAGTGCAAACTCGCGCATCAAGCAATGTTTTGCTAGCCAACGGCTAGAGTCGCGGCGAGGTCGGAAGACTGCTAAGCCGGCGTCGACCGCAATCCTCTAAATTGTATTAGCCCAAGCGGCCGTGCCGGTTGCTAGGTATTACTAGGAACGGGTTCACACAGGGAGACACTCCTATCGAGGGGTAAGTCGAGTTAAAAGACTGTTAGACAGCGTCGAACATTAGGTACGTTTTGTTGTGAAATACGAGTAAATTGTGTATACAAATATGGTGTCTAATACAGCATGTTCTCTATCTGCGTTATAAGAGGGTGTCAGGTTATTATTATTTGTTTCTCACAGTACACAAGAAATACATAGATTGTAGGTTATATTTCGTATAATTAATTAATCACACTAATATTATAAAGGCGAAAGCTTGTGAGTGTGTTTGTATATTTGTTAACTCTTCACGCTCAAACGGCTAGACCGATTTTGATGAAATTTCATATGGAAGTAGCTGACACCCTGGATTAACACATAGGCTACTTTTTATCCCGAAAAAACGTAGCCGGTAACTCCGCGGGGCGCGCTAAGTTATACATAAAGTCACAACTGTTTTCTAGATGTAGACATTCTACGAATACCCATTTGCTTCGATCTTGCTATATCCAATCGTGTCAATCAATTATTATTCACACAAGCTTGTTAGAATCCTTCTAAACCTGGCCTTTCCCTCAGGTAAGCAAGTATACCACTACTATATCATGCGTAGACCTTATAAATCCAAATGTATTCTCAACATAAACGCCACTGTTCCGCTCGTTAAATAAAAGCGGTGTACCTAAATCTATGGCATGAATATGATTAATATGGTTCCACGTAGGACCGTTCGCGTGCCGTGTAAATGTGAACTAAACGATGTTAACTACGGTGTTACAGCTAATAATAAGATACGTTTATAATTTAATACATCATCCTTTACATGTGGAAGGGGGAGGGCTGGGTGTGGCGGGACTTGGGAGAGGCTTATGTCCAGCAGTGGACCGTGGTAGGCTGAGATTCTTTATTCACTGCACCTTCTATGGTATTTCATCAGAGGCTGAAAGTGCCTTTTCTACTGATTATACAATTTATACTTAAGTTTACTACAGCCTGACCCTTATCGACTTATGGTTTACCATCTTACTTCCTACAAATATTAACGCGAATCTTCATAAGGACGTATGAAGATGGACATTAAAAAACACTTTATTTCTATTCCAAGAATTTCTCTTGAATCGTGGGTGCGATTCACAAACATGAAATATCACATACACAAACATCTGCGAATCGCACTAACTTTTCCCGTGTGGGAACCGAACCCGCAACCCTGCGCAGCAGTGCCATCGCTCAGCCACTACGCCAACCAGGTCGTCAAAAATAAATTAGCATTCTATAGTTAAGTATATATATCTTTTCCTGATCATAATAGTACTAAAAAGTTTTTCTTCGCCAAACAACCTCACGTTCATTTAGTGTAGCAAATTGGCAGATAATCTTCAACTGGCAGTGCTGGCTCAATGAGTGGCGTGTAACGGAAAACTATGTCATTCATCATCTTACTGGCTCCGTTTCGCAAATTAAATAATGGTCGACTAGTGTCTGAGATTTGCGAGATATAGGTTATTGAATCTTCTAGTGTACTAAATAATTTATATTTTTTTGGACTATCTTATAGGTGCTTCGATTGGAAAAACGCATTGTTTTAGGTATTTTCCTATCAAGCTACTGTATTCACATTGGAGTGACGGAACCTCAGTTATCAGCACCATAGTAAACAGCTATGGAGCTGAATATGGTTTTAAAATTGTCGCTCGGTGCAGGAGAAGTCTTTAAAGTATCTTAAGAAATCAGCTCGCGACTCTGCCGCGTAACTCGCTAACGAATAAGGGCTCCGTTCGAGTTCCAAACTAGTCAGGCATCCCTGAATACACACGAGAGTGTAACCGGAATATATAGCCAATAATATGGATAACACTCACTAAAGTTATTATAGTAAGAAATTACTTGATTAAGAACATTAATTAAAACAAAATTAGCTCCTTACACGAAACACAAATAGGCTACTAATTAAAATTTATGGAAAAAATCAATTACCTAAATACAACCTTCTTTCACCCTGATATAACCTTCAATATTAATTAATATTACATTAAACACGGTGGCAAAGGAAATGTTAGACCTTGATACAACCGAGTTGTTAACTAAGCTGGCACAGTTAACAATTGGCTTTGATCTCAGCGGGACACCAGTATCATTGGCCTTTAATTTAGGGTACAAACAACAATATTTACTCTTGGAACGTTGTCCATTGCGCAGTTCTTTACTAGATAGTTGCCCGATACGAAAATGCAATGGATGGATGGATTAGAATGTTGAATGCAAAGTTTTAGGTTGGTTTTTTGGTGTAGTTCTCAATATTTAATATTTTATTGTATTCCATAATAGTAAACAGATGGACTTATAATAGTACAGATCTTTGACCCTGTCGGGCACAGCAAAAGTTTTGTTAGATACAGCTGATTCTGGTTATTAAATAGCGAGCATTCAAAATCTGAAATATTTAACAGTTCGCTGCGCCAACTTCCGATAATGAAGGTCGTAGCACTATATCAACCCGGAAAGGGACGACCCCTATGACCCTAAATGCCGTAAAACAATCTGATGATATCCGGAAAAATAAGCATACATCTTAACGAGTATATTATCAAATATCTATCATATCAGGATTTGTGCCCGGTTGATGGCAATAGGCTCGCCTCCTATTACATTGGGACCTAAAACATAACTGGCGAAATGTGGGTGTACTATATGTGCACCTCCGCCTACCCCTTCGGGGAATACAGGCGTGATGTGATGTTATGTTTATGTTTTTATCTATAATATCAAAAAAGTCGTGTGCAAAGGCTAATTAATCAATTGAATGACCAGGAAAATATGTAATTTCATCATCGACCTAGTAAATAATTATCCTATTGTTCGGCTGGCGATTACAATAGATAAGTGAATACGTTCTAAATATAAGTCGAGGAATAATCACCAACTGTTTGGATAAATAAATGATTGTTTCTCTATCAAATAATACTACCCAATTATAATATATTTTAAACTATTGTTTTTCGAGTTCCGTACCTCAAAAGGAATCCTTGTTTTGAAGGAGTTAACCACCGTCCTAGCTATCTGGTAACTATAGTCAAAATTGTATAGACATTTTTATTATTATAAACATACCTGTCTAACAAAACAAGTGTTTTGTCTCAATAATTTGGCCAGGAAACATCTCGCATATTTCAACACCCACCTAGGTATTTCATTATTAGAAGCAAACAAATCCCTCCCTACTCTCCTTCCACTACCCTCTGTCAAGGTTTACTAGACACGAGTCTCTCATGAGACCCCGCATTCTGCAGCGTTCGACACTCCTAGACTATTTAATGAACTTAAAGTAAACTAGTTTTTTTTATGTTAACGTCGCCTCACACTAGGTATTATTCCTGCATCGAAGGTGCGTTACACAATCATGAAATATTACGTAGGTACACAAACACCCAGACTCGGGACAAAAATCTGCAGATCTTACAAATTTTTATCCCGTGCGGGTATCAAACCCGCAACCACTAGCGCAGCAGTCCAATCGCTTAGCCACTGCACCAATCAGGTCGTCGCAGTTTAGTTTAGGTGGCAGTTTTCACTTAGCCACTTGATTGGGCTATTGTACGTGATTTTGTTTATCTCCTTTTACTCCAGTCATCCCAGCCCATCCCAAAGCAAGCAAGCCTTTTAGTTTGCTGCAGACTTACGGCAATGATGCTGGACACTGGAGAGTGTAACTGTGTATTTCAATTAAAGCAATTCAATATTAATTAAACGCGCATACAGTTGATAAGCTACGATCACATCAATTCCATAAAAAACACCATCAACGTTTAATAGCATTATAAAATTATGTTCACCGGTTTGACATGACTGCTAATTAAGGAATTTTAATTATGTTAATTACCTACTTATGCTGATGTTGACGGTCTGAATGAGTCCAGAAATTATTTAAAAAGAGTGCCTATCTAATTAACTGAACGACAATTTTTGTTAATTAATATTTTATGTTCGCTAGACGTAGCGCGGAGGCAGATAAGTAGGTATCAAAGTGTCATATCACTAGTATAGAATATATTAGAAAAACATTCTACACTTTTTTGAATGAAAACAAACTATTTTTATGTAGGTAAGTAAATGCGGAGAAAACTAAGTCAGGATGGAAGCAAATGGTAATCCGGGTCTCTGGGCAAACCCTCCGGGAAACAGTTACTTTATGTACCTACGTACAAAGGTTAACTAATGGACCCTGAATATATTATATACAAGTCCGTCAGTCGGACTGGCTCGTTGATCTAGTGGTCGCTAAGCGCTACTGCTGCCTACGAGGACTTGGGTTCGAATCCTGAATCGGACAAAATGTTAACGGTTTTCCCATTAGGTAATTCTCAGTAGCAGCACGGAGTCTGCGTTGGGGCAAGATAACTGGCGTAATGTGAGTGTATTATAAGTACACCTCTGCCTATCCCTTCGGGCGTAATTTTATGTACCTATGTATGTAAAAGTCCGTCAGTAAAGAGTGCGATCGATGCTTGTACTTTGTCTACGTCAGAAGAGGCCTTTGCTGTGGATTGGTTGGCCAGTTACATGCTACAATTAACTTATAGTCGCAACAGTTGTCTAGTCATAAGACTGATAACACACTAGACTAGTGCATTACATAACCAACTTATCACATTTACACTAGTAACTACTTCAGGGATAACAATCATGAACTGTTATATTATACGTTGTAGAAATACCACTTCACAGCTCTTAGATTCCATAACATTCACACGTGCAGTACTTATTATATAAAGTATATATATATATATTATACACTAGTAACATCTTTGCTAAGACAATAGCTTGCGGTAGTCAAAACGGAATAAAGGACATCGACATGAAGTTGACATTATATAAAGCTGGGGATACAAGCAATCCGCTCTTCAAGCGTACGGCTTTATACGAGATGAGGCCGACATTTGATCATAATGCTTGGACTCGGGATAGGGCAGTCGAGTGTTGAATCTATACTAATATTATAACGCTGAAGAGTTTGTTTGTTTGGTTAACTAATCTCAGGAACTACCGCAACTGCCTCGAATTGAAAAATTCTGATTGTGTTAGATAGTCCAATTATCAAGGAAGGCTATAGCCTATATAACATGGCGCTACGACCAATAGGAGCGGAGCACGAATGAAAAATGTTGGAAAAATGTTACACTTATAAAATTCGAAGCCACGCGGACCAAGTCGCGGGTGGCAGCTAGTATATTATACCAACACATATTATAGTAGGTATATTATAACATAGGCAGTGAACAGTCTACCTTACAGGGTGAATATCTTATGCGTGTGTGAATTGCTAGTACAACGGCAAGCGTTGTTACAAGAAAGATGGAAACAAAAGTGGTCTAGACTCCTGCTCGTGTTTTATTGTAAATATTATACTTTACGTATATGTATTGTCAGGTACATAATAAAATGCAATGTTATGTCTATTTATAAATAAAATAAAAGTACTTTAATAAAACTCTATAGATGTAACAAAAAATGAAAGACCATAACTTTGTTGCGACATGAAATTTTCGTCGTAAAATAAATGATACCGAATTCTATTAACAGTACTGTTTAACCTGATCGAATTGCATAATATATCGTAAGATTCAAGTTTTAATATATTTAAGATGTAAATGTAAACTTTAAAACCTTATCCCTCTTATTCATAGACGAAGATCATCCTGACATTAACTAAACGCCGTATTAAGTTTATTGACATGACTATTCTTTGACAAGCAAACGACAGTACCAAGTATTTTGATCCATGGTTTAAAAATGGTTTAATTTTTTTTATGAATAAAAGTATTTGTCTCGTGAAAGATATTTAAAGTTTAATTCAACCCTTAGCCGTAAAAGCCTAACTTGCTAGTCATTTCGTACGTAACACTAAAAACGTTTTTCTTTTTAGTACAATTAACATTTTATTTCTAATGGACTCTGCAAGCTGGGGTCTTTTGGAATTTCGCCAGCAACCGCCGACATTTTTGCGGAATTTTGACACCGAAAATATAAATGAACCCAAAACGGTTACTTTACCAATCTTAAAAGGTTTAATCTTATAAGCATATTAAGTTTAAACTTTAATTACGTTTACTTTCAAGGTAAGCTAATACGTGCTGGTCAATTAAATTAGTGTAAGCTGATAATTATCGATGTTTACTTGAAATTTCTTGAAGCGTGACCGGGCATTGCTAAAGGCTTAAGAGTTAAGACCTAGTTCCTATTTGTCGGGTTGTTAGGACTGTAAATTAATCGGATACCAGCGCCTCTATTTTACTACTGTATTCCGACGTCCAACTTCATCGAAGTGGGATTATCAAGGCATTTTTTAAACCGTATTTAAGCCTGACAATTGACAAAGTAAAAAGAACAGCGTCGTGTTCGTACCTCATAAGCTAGTTTAAAACTTTGGTGTTACAGTGTGCAGATTGCCTAAATACCGGATGATATTTATAAGAAAAAAAATCACTGCAACACAAGATAACCGACACAATTTTCGATCAGGCGTCCAGCCTAGCTAAACACCGGATAATACTAGGAAAAATGCATAAAACCAACACACGACATGTAGTCAGATTATCATCGTCATCATCAGCCGGAAGACGTCCACTGTTGCACAAAGGCCTCCCCCATACGCAAGGATGGAAGGTTGCCCTAATCCCCACGCTTCTGATCGGCACGTGGCTTGGCGATCGCAGTATTGGTGTAATTACACAAGATGCTGCTGACTATCTTTAAACCCACGGAAGGAAAGGGGGTGGTCAATTCTAGGCCGGATACCACTCGACAATTCAGAACAAGCAGTAAACGCTGAATCGACGTCTAAACGTTCGGTTCACACAGTAATACCTACATTATGCTCGCTATCTAACAGTGCCAGGCATGTAAAACTTTCCGTATGTCTAGTCATGCTATTAAATAACTTAGACCAACAAACGTGAGCCTATTTCCATGTTATAGTCACACGTCCAGTTTCGACTGTTAGATGCGTACATGATGTTTGAGATAAACATTCGACTCAAAATACCATGTTTTGGGTGAGTTTTTAAACGTTTGTTTGATGTGAAAATAATAGGTGCGTACAAATATTTTTATTTATATTTCGACCAGTTATTTATTTAGTCTTATGTCATCTTGAATGAGTGTTTGTTTTTCTTTCTTTTATCTCAATATTTAAGGATGGCCCATAGTATTCATAATAAGTTAATTCTAAAAATATATTTTTAATACAAGCTTTAAAACCAAATTTACCATAATATTGTATTTAGGGATTGCAATCCGGCGTCATTTTCAGTCCGGCCGGATACGACCGGATTCCCATCAAAATCAAAGCAGCTCAAATCACAGCCCAAAATATAAGTATTAAAAGAAAATCAATATTGATTTTGAAAATAAGATCGTGGAAAACCAATATTGTTAATTGTGTCATCAGCTAAACGACTTCTAATAGAGCTGCAAATATAGCCTGCGGCCGAAAAGGCCCTTTCAGCTTCTACACTTGTCGGCTTTATTGTCAGCAATATTATTTTTCCACAAACTGCTAGCACCGGATCCGGTCTTCGGATCCGGTATATTGGTACCGGATCCGGTAACCATTAAATGATGCCGGATCCGCCGGATTACCGGATCCGTTTTTCCGGATTGCAATCCCTAATTGTATTGTCACCAAACCTATTTAAGTATGCAATATTTCATTTCAATCGGATGTCAGAAAGTGGTTCTAATTTAGATTGCAAGATTTGACCTAAACATACTCACATACATACAAACATTGCAAGTTAAATAAAAGCTTGTAAAAACATTTCAAGTCGACCCCGCTTTATACCGTTATTTACTAAAACCATAATTTCGCTTTCACTATACTCTTACACATCGGCGCCGAAGGAATTGAGCGCCAAAATTAAGTACAGCTTAATTCCAATACCAAATTAAACCGTCGGCAATTATTCAATTTGCTTATACTTAATCTTTGTAGCAACGCAACGGTAACGGAAAGCGAAACGCAACTAAAATAACATGTTAAGAGACTGCCTCGCTGCCATTAAAATACCGGCGACCCACGCATTCAGAGCCTACAACACCCTACACACCATAACGACCTTTAGAACCTTATACCAAGGTTCAGATTCCTCTGAGGGGCTCCCGAAGCAGGTCCGCACTCGCAGACCATACGGATGCCAATAACAGGTATGAAATGTATCGGTAGAGGAAGAAGTTTTACATTTTATGGCTGTTTTGATCGCGCTAGGGACCTTGAACAGTCCTCGAGCGAGTTAACGACCCTAGTTTTGGGACCATGGAATGTTGTTGATTTTGAGATTTTATGGGAAATATGGCAAGAATGTTAGCCCGTTATTAGGAACAGCAAGTAATTAATGAAATTCATTAGTATGCTAATTAATAAAACTAATTAAAATAAGTGATTTAGATTTAATCTCAGCTCTACGTCAAAGCAATCTAGGATATCAAAACCAGACTTTGACACTAATAACGTCGAGTGAATTTAAGCACTCCTAACCTAGTGTAAACCAGGTGTTTTCCTCTATCAGTACACCCACATTCTTCATATGAACCATATAATAAATGAGGGTGAGATCGTCGCGCCTAACATCAATTCCCGGCAATTAAAGAGTCATATCCTTAAGGTTATAGCACACATATCATCCCGGAAAGGGATCGTCATCGTATCAACTCGAGCCGTGCAGTATTCTTTGTATGATACTCTATAGCCATACTGCAAGCACACTAATCGGAATCGTACCGTAAACGCCTCGCCTCTTGACAAGCTCGAAACCGGCGGCATCGCCTAGCCGTAGCCTAGTCGATATCAGAGCAGCTGATCCGCTTTGGTTACGTGCTTACATAAATTCTGACCGCGTGCTGCTATGACCTTTAATCTATGCCTCTTAGTGCACTACGACTTAAAGCCGGAGAACATCCTGCATGATGACCAGCTCAACGTCGAGATCTCAGACTTCTGGTTCGGTAAATTACCTATATTTGAATACCTATAGAAAATCCTAAACAGTATGTCTAGATGTAATGTCTACAGTTGTATAAACATCAGGGTACCACCAACTCTTGTACGACTAGTACCTAAGTAACATAACATACAAACACACGTGTTTCATAATATTTTTTTAATAAGCAATTTGCTTTGTCTGTGACGCAACAGACGGTAACTACAACTAGGTTAGTGCCTCGATATATCTTTGAGTACGCACTACTTAACTCACTTATAACATTACAATAGATGATAGCGATCTACCGGGCTTTTGAATAACATTCTTCGTAACCTTGGAAACAGTACTGTTATTATATTATTAAGAATGAATGAAGAAATTAAAATTGTGTTGATTTTGCGACCACTGCGCTGGGAGGAAGTTATAATGTATTCAGGGCGTATATTTTCTTTATTAGGTACCTAGTTTTCTCTTAGGTTAGAAGTTTAGGTGTTAAATTCATGTCTAGATTTGATAGAAGTAGCAAAGCAGTATTTTAATAAATAACTTGGCTTGAAATGCTTTATTTATGTTTAAGTAGGCCCCGCGGTGTTAGCCGCTATATATTATTTCGGGATAAAAAGTAGCGAGTGTGATCCAGTGATTCCAAACCTAATTTTTATGAACGCCGCCAACCCCAGAGAGCTGAAGCAGTCGAAAACGGCTAGGATATCATCATTATCACCAAATTTAATCAAAATTAGTCTAGCTTTTTGAACGTGGAAAGTAACAAAGATACAAAAAACAGTCAGAAACGTTCGCTTTTATAATAATAGTGTGATTCAATAGGTATACAAAAGTACCTACATATCGTTTGTAAAATAAAAGGGAATAGACTACGCAATTATTGTAATCATAGGTTAGGTCGGGGCTTATGGAATTCCCTACAGTGACAACGGTTTCACCGCAAACAGTTCATACGATATGAAATAAGTAATTACAGTTTTTTTTTCATTAACATCGAACGTTCAGCGTTCGCAAGACAAACTTCGGACAACCTTTATTGGTGTCAACGGTCTGCAAATACACCTTTTAATTAATTCTAATTAGTCGAGGTATTAACCAAAAACCCTTTCTTAAAATACTTAATTATACTTATACTTTAAATTCCCTGTATAATATATTGAAAGCGACCACTCACCATGTATTTAAACTACAAAATAACGTCGTAACATTGACACCAATCTTTGAAAAAATAGTGTTAAGTATTATGAAAGAAAGCTTTAAAACACCTAGAGCTAATTAATATAAGTAGCCCAAAAATCGGGCTGGTTTATGGCCTATTGTGATCAACTTCACGCCAACAACCACGAGGTGCGGCCGCTTTGAATCCTACTAATATTATAAATGTGAAAGTTTGTGAGTATGGATGTATGGATGTGTGGATGTTTGTTACTCTTTCACACATAAACGGCTGGACCGATTTGGTTGAAATTTGGTATGTAGATAGATTATACCCTGGATTAACATATAGGCTACTTTTTATCCCGAAAAAATGTCGCGGGTAACACCGCGGGGCGCAGCTAGTATCACCATAAAAATGTAATCACTGCTTATTCAACTGTCAGACACGATTGGTAACGACAGTCAACTTAATCAAAACCGTACCACAACTTATTACTATGCAAATCAAGGATTAAACGCAAGACCCAAAAGTTAGACCACTTACGAATAGACAAGTCAGTTTCCATCCTCACATTTGAATACCTAATTATAGGTTAAAACAAATTGACAGAACAAATTGTTTGAAGACAGTTTAATAACGTGTTCCGAAGCATACGGCATTCGTTTCAGGAAATCCAGGAAACGAAACTAAACGCAAAACGTACCGAAATCGCAGCACAAGGTCCATTGCAGAAACTGACGTCCGTCTGTCCGGCGGGCAAACCGCTCGGTCCAATTTCTAAGCGCTTCCGGAAATAACCTGAGCGCTGGTTGCAACATGGCGCGCGTTCGAGCGTGCTTCCACAATCAGTTATTCGAACACCGGAGAATCGCTGCAGTTTCGAAATCATACAATTTCACCAAGGTCCGTATGTTACCTACATGGGTATAGATAGGAACAATGACCGTCGCCTGTGGAAGTAAGAACTGATTGCATGATGTTACCTAATACGACAATAGCGTGAGTAGTTTTGACAGGCACAGATGATGTGCACGATATAATGGATGACTTGGCCCAGTTATATCGAGAGCTGTTATGTTAATCACGAGAATGCACGACTGACAAAGTATGATTCGAGTAGTGGACATCAAACAGCTGAGTCTGTATTACATAATTGTCTTTTGTCTTTACATTTCCTTTTTTGTATATAATACCCATTTTGAATCACAAATCAAATTTATTTGGAATTGTCTACAGAAATATGTCTCGTATGTACGGAATTTGGCAATATAAAAAGCTGTTGCTATCCCAACAAAGAATTGGAGATTCAAAGTCGATTGTTAAGATAAATTCTTCAGATAACAGTATTTATCTGAAGAATTTCGTATGTCAAATTGAGGGGATAGTGAATAAAGAGAATAATAGGCTAGGTATAACGCTATAATCTTCTTGTTCGTATTCTTCATGACTAAAGGTCGCTGACAAGCTGTCTCCATAGTGTGTCTTCAGCTTTCCTCAGGGCAGTGGTGCAAAATGCCTT
This sequence comes from Abrostola triplasia, assembly GCA_946251915.1. NCBI lineage: Eukaryota > Metazoa > Arthropoda > Insecta > Lepidoptera > Noctuidae > Abrostola > Abrostola triplasia. Next base: position 8,545,363 of record OX276440.1, on the reverse strand, counting down.
AAGTACCTGACTATGACCTAACATCAACCGGTTCGATTTGCGATCCTTTAAATGAGTCATTGAATTTTTTCCACGACCACTTAGCGCCGTGCGAGTAGCGGTCATAACTCCAATTTAGGACAACTAAGTAATTACGGAGTCTATTCCGAGATGCAGAGTCGTTGACATGTCGCGGATTATGATAAACCACAGCCATGAAACAACGCCTTGAGCTTGAACGTTGGACATAATAATTAACCATCTTAGAATTAGAACTTCAAGGTGAAACATCGAAAATACGGAGATGTTTTCGTAGATTGTTTCTGGCACGGAAATTGCATTTTAAAAAGAGGTTGCTCTAAAAATATTACGAGAAATTGGGTCAGACTTTACGTTCGGATATTCTTTTGTCTTGCCAACAAAGTTGTTGAGAGTTACAATTTTTCTAATTTACCGCACAGTGAGTGAGTGAGTTCATTTTATTTTCTTACGTCACAAACATTATTTGAACAACGTCACAAACATTGAAAAGGCTTTTTGCCTCTTGTTAAGAGGCAAAAAGCCTTTTCAATAATGTTGTTTCAAGTATTTTCTTTTGAGGTTCGTCTTTGACAATTAGAGGAAGTTTTGCTGTTTGATATCGAGCGTTATGTTTATGGTGTTATTGATCTAACTATGGGATCGGCGTGTCCGGGACACAGATTCAAGCAGTTGCCTCAAAGTAGAGGAGCAAAAATCATCGAGGCAAAACGAACCGACAAAAGCTTTTGGCGATCGATATTATTCACTTAAGTAAAGTTCATCGTTCGTGAATCAAGGCCGTATCGCATAAGCTAATGCCGTAAGGACGTCCCCAGCTGTGTGGAGCGTTGAACTCTGATGTGTCACGCATTTTGTCCGCCAAGGTGTGCTCAGAGCTCTTTAATCCCGTTAAGTGAGGCACCCCACCTAAATCCTATTCGATTCTGATAGTGTCAGAAATCATGTCAACCAATAAATAAAGCATCATCATGTTTTATTGAGAACTAGCACTCCCCCGGGCTTTTTAATGTTTCAGTATTTTTCGGGATAAAGAAGCCAACGTCCTTCGGTAGTGTCCATCTCCGTGATGAGGTTATAAACATATAGATACAGGGACTTTAAGAAATATAATTATGCTGAATGCGTAGCCCAACTTTAACATGAACAAACACAAGATGAATAGATAGAGGACCTATTGAAATCGGAAGGTAGAACAGAAACTCTAAATCAGATTACTAATCAATTGGCATTCCAAGCTAGCTGATAATTACTTACTATTACTGATAATTACAAAGATTGTCCATGTCTTTTAGCTATTCAGTGTGAAATGTATTTAAAAACGTGACTCCTACATAGTTCCGTTCATAAAACAGCTAGACAACTGCATGCATATCCAATAACAGTCCACTAATCAATTTAAAACTAACACTTTAAGACGTAAACGACATTGTGTGGTTAAATAACTATGTCAAATGTCTCATTTGTCCTCGTGTGAGTCACTAATAATGCAAGTAAGAGCAATAAAATGGCAACTACAACAAAACCAGTCGCGGCTTCTGTTGCTCAATTGTATTGGTTACTTTGTCGTAAGCAAAAGTAGGTACCTACCTAATCAAGTGAAAATTAATTTTTTTCCCTATTACTAACATTAAACATGGAATGTATTGTATGTAAATTGTAATATAGGAGGCTCCATACAACACAGGTATCTCTACGTTGGAAAACTTATTACAATTGTCTGTCTTCGTTGGATGTAAAAATTCACAAATTCAAAATGTTATCTCATGTATGTACCTCAGTGCCTCAGTTTTTAGGTACTCGGTACCAAAATGTTTTATTTTTTCTTCGTTCCGACTCACAAGATTAAAGCTATACCTACTTTCAAATATCAAACACTTGTTTGACCTTATCCCAGCTGTAAGATAAAATAAATCTCGATACTCTCAAGCCAATTACTACCAGCGTACCAGCTACATAGGTACCTATTTTTGTCCACTCCACAAGTCGGCAACGTAAACGCTCGAGAACAGGTCTGGTGACAGGCGCAACGACCTTGTGTCGGCCGTAGGTACAAAACGAATCAGCCGTTATCCCATTCCCAAATTCCATTGATGCCTTTAATCTGTGTCGGGCCGCATTACCGACTGAGCCGGTTATTTGCGATATTATATTGTTTATACGTTGCGAAAGATTTTGGGATGATTCGGGGAGTATGGGTTTTCTCCTTTCTGCGAATTCTACTGAGCTTCTTCTTTAGTCTAAGAAATGGAGAAGAATATCGATATACAGTTTCGACTTCCGACAGTCAGATTAACAATGAATTGAATATTTTTTACCGGCCGGATCTGTGCCTCACTTCTAGGTAAAGGCTGGAATCCAGAGTACTGTCTTAAATAATATAATCTCCAAAACTCGGATAAACTTCTAGAATTAACGCGATCAACAACTCCGCCGAAGTAGCTTATAAGTAATATTAATATAGGACCAGCCATCTTAAGACGTGCCTCAGGCCTATGAAGGCAAACTATCGGCCTAAATAATCAGACTAACACTTCAAGGATAAGCTTTTAATCCTCGATCTTAGGCGTTGAGGTTTCACACAGATTTGGGGCTAAGTCTCAAACTCGGACATAGGATTAGGTAGATTCGATTATATTGTTTAATTTAGTCTCGGCACTAGAGGGGTTAGGAGACCGTAGAGCTTAAAGGATATTATTTGGTTAGAAGAGTCGGATATCAGGGTTTCTCTCCCAGCAAATGCTACACGTTGTTAGTGATGGTACATGTTTTGGTGGAAACCAATGTGGTGAAACGGTATATAGGTGGAATAATGGTGTGTTATGAATAAAACTTACTTATAAAATTGTCAGAGTTGTAATTGGTTGAATTGTACCTGTCACTGTCGTTTGCATGTCAAAAATAGTGATATCAATGGACTTAAAGAGTGGAACTTTAAAACACCTTTTAGCATCGTTTATAAGTCAGAAGTATTAAATTTAATGGATTGTTTTATAGTTAAGCACTTTTAGGATTGTTCTTTAACAGCTAGTTCTTCTCTATTGTAATCTGTGGATAACGTTGTGTGTAGTATATTTGTTAATATTACTGTTAAGATGCTTACCATGTTATAATATTTAATATACTGCTGTTTGTTTTCCCTATCTAAATAAATAAATAAATAAGTATTGTTTTTATATTATTGGTTATAAAAATTATACCTGCCACTGTCGTTTGCTCGTCGGGGCTAATCAATTTTCCATGTGTTCCTTTTCTATTTAATGTGCTGTCGACATGTTCTGCTTTACAAAAACCTCTTCCCATCAAAATGGAAGAAGCTAAGATAAAAAAATATCCTACATTAACAATATAAGTAATACCACATTTTCATCGTATTTCAAGCTCAACATATTCGCGTTATAATAGTTTACTCACACGTAACTAATGCTAATTCGTTTACCTTTTCTTTGGCAACCATTCAGTAGAAAATATAATTTTATACGGCAGATTATCTTTACATTATGTATTTCACTATCTACTTGTAGCGAAACGAATAATCTAATTTAAGTAAGAAAGTAGCTGAAATGTGTGTCAGACAAATGTTTGTTTTTTTAACTGAAACTTTTAAAAGAGGAGCTCACTAATATGAGAACACATTGCCTTTTACAACCGACTTTAAAAAAGAGGAAGTTCTCAATTCGTCGGATTTTTTTTCAATATTACAAATTCACTCAATCCTTCTCTATACGAGAAGAGGACTTTGCCCTGCAGTGGGACAGTTATAGGCTGTTATTATTATATATATATTACAAATTATAAGTCGGGGCAGCTGTTTCTGATATACCTAGGTACGTTGTATACTATTTTCAAACAATCCATGGACCCATTGAAATAGGCACACAAAATTTCTAGGTCCAGCCGTTTAGGAGGCGTTAGGTGACAAACACACGTACGGAAGAATTTTATATTAAGCTATTTAGTCTATAACTACGTTCCTACATATGTCTATGTAGAATACACGTAATGACTTATGTTCTTTAAATGGCATGTAGAAAGGATGGATGAAAGAAGAATGACAAAACGAATATATGAGGCGAGTGTTAGTGGAGTATCGGAAAGGGGAAGACCTAGGCAAACATACCTAGACCAAATCGGAGATGTTCTGCAAAAAAGGCAAGTGAGGAGTACCCTCAACCGAAGAGCGTGTATGAGGAATGTGATGCGTGTGAATGAAGCAAAAGAATTATGCCAGGATAGAAAATGCAAATCCGTGGTATCTGCCTCGGGGAAACAGGCGTGAATTCATGTATGTTCTTTAAATTAACAATAATGTAGATACTTTTAGGTACCTTTCGCGCACCGTTATCATTCGACCTAAATGTTACTGTTTTAATTACAATTCGGTGAATCATATTGGAACCACTTGTTACTTATGTACCTACATTACTTATGTCGTTTTGTGTTAACACACATGCTGAGCACATATTAGCGTGTTTATTAGTGCGAAATGAACAGAACTACATTAAGCTCTAGTTAAATAAAATGCGATTACAGTAAAAATGCTGTTTTGTCGCTTTTTGGGCACCCTACCAGTCGACCGCGATAAAGAAGAATACTTCGATGCATAATTTTTAGATTTTTCATTTGTATATAGGATTATTTGTTTTTAACGTAGGTTATATGTATAGGTAATTGTAGATTGTTAAAAAATAAATTGATTATGTAAATGAAAATAAATAAAATAGGTGTAAAACTGTTCAGTCGTTTCTGAATAGTGTTATTTTTTGTCAGGCTACTAAAGTCGCGTTCGTAATATCGAATTCAAGGAAATTTACTTAATTGACGAAAAATGAAATTTAGGTAGTAGGTACCTACGAGTATAACTTGAATATAATATTAAATGCCTCGTAATATTAACACGTAATAAAAAGCAAAATAACATTATAAATAAAACCACAAATATGTCCTTTTTCATGTAGGTATTTAAAGAACAAGCCAATTTTTATTGCCATCATTAAAAATAACTTCGTTTAAAACTGCCGCTAGTTAGTAACTGGCCTTAACTTAGGGCGGTTGGTATTCTAACAACATTTAAATTGATTTGAAGTAACCATAAATAATAATGAGTTTTATAAAAAAAAAAACACGGAGTCGTAAGGTTATGATGGTAAACATGGCTGCTTGCCAAATAGGTGACCGCTTGGTTCAAGCAACTGGCTAAAATTAACCTTTACGTGTTAATGTCGCTGAGAATCCATTGAGGAAACAAGCGTAAAGTACTATATCATTACAGCTGCGTATGCGCCTAGAATGTGACCATAAAGCAATTCAGACTGTATCACTATTGCAAACGGATTGACTACAGTTAGGTATGAGGAGACAAGGATTATGGATGCATGTAATTCTTATTACTTACCTACATTATACTTTCCATATTAACGACGTTAAATATAATGCAATAAAGTATCCTTATTTAAGTATGGAAATGGGATTTCCCTTATAACAGAATTATAATACTAGCTGCTAACAAGCAAACAGCTAGACCGATTTTGATGAAATTTCAAATGGAGGTAGCTGACACTGGATTAACACATAGGCTACTTTGTATCCCGTGAAAATGTAGCGTGTAACACCGCGGGGCGCAGCTAGTATTATATAGAAAGACGACATGACATCTACAGTAAGTAAACAAGACAGGATTGAACCAAAAAAGTGATGGAGTAGTGTAGGCACACTACTATTCAACCTAATTGTATATTAAGGATCAAGCTATAGGTTTTCTGGAAGAGATCACTAAATCCGGCCATTATACATTTAAGTTTTATTTTTTATATAAATATTGTATAATGGTGCACAATAAAGAATATATTATTCTACTCTACATCAAGTATTTATCCATATTACTGCAACAAAATTTACAGCCGTTAAATAGGAAACAAATGTGGTATTGGCAATTAGCAGGCTGGCCTTGCCAAGGTGCCATATGTCAATGATGTCATGAAATAAATACTGTGCTTAGCAAACATGCCGTGATATTGGTACTCAAATGTGTGCTGTAGTTATCTGATAATACAATTAGAAATGTTATAAGTATTACATACATACATAAAGTCATGCCTGTTTCCCTGAGGGGTAGGCAGAAACCATGGATTTCCATTTGCTATGATCCTGGCATACTTCTTTTGCTTCATTCACATGCATAACATTCCTCATACACACTCTTCGGTTGAGGGAGTACCCTGCTATGTATTTTTTTAAGTAACTAAGATAAACTCTAAATAAAAATGTTTTAATTGTCTTGTATGATTTCTAAATTGATGCAAGTATAAATAAGTATATATAGTAATTCAATAATAATAAGTCCACTTACATAATTGATTTGAAGGACTAAAAGAATTTTACAATACTATAAAGAATGTTGTGTAGTTAACACAGTTTTCGACACAATTATATTTCTAATTGTGAGAAAATTCCGTTCATGCATGCCACTATAGGTCAAGTACATGAGAGAAAAATTATACTTGACTATTAGATATAATAAAAAGCTGAATTAAAAAATCCTGCTACATTTCCAAGTTTTTTTATACCAAGTTAACTTTTAAAACATGAATATTATTTTAATTTATATATTACATAAATATGGTTTCTATTACGTGAATATCACCCTAAGAGTAAGCTCGAACAAAGTTTGGAGCGAATTAAAATGTTCAAAAATAGTTTTCTAACCTAAGTTTTATTTGAAGAAAACAACATGTTTATACTAAGTTTGTGGTGCAGAACCAAGTGAAATGTGTTGCACGAAATCTCTAATGGGTGCATGAATACCTCTCACTGCGATTTCTCAATTTATATCAAAGTTTTCAGTGGGAAATAGAGCATGAAACATGTTCAAATCTGTGTTTGTTACGTTCAAACAAGTTTTTACGAACACTTGTCGCATAAGATACGTCAGACAGGTTTTATGGTGTGTACTCTTGGCTTCGCAACACCGTGAAGAAAGGAATCTTATCAGAATCTTTGCAATCTGCTATAATCTTCCGTTATCTCGGCCGGGCGCTCGCTTGTCGCATATCACGCGTACAGCTTTCGTGGCACGAAAAAACCCTCGCTAAAGAATTAAACCAGACAAGTAACAAGTTAATAAAGTAACGCGACTTACCTTTAGTCCACAACAATTAAATAAACAGCGAACCGTAATCCAATATTTTATTATCCAGTGATCCTGTTACAGCGAGGGCACAACAAACATTCTTTACTGAACGACACTTGAAATTTAGTCACTAACAAACACACAATACTACACTAAATGTTAAAAGAATTTGTATTATTCACATAAAAACACCGAATTATTAGAAACTTGATAAAATTCAACACTAAAATTCAGCAACGGTCGCTAGCATCCCGTCCAAGTTGAAACATCGGCCATCACTAAAAATGTTGCCACATTATGAAAGTCACGTTATTCCCACTTCTTGACTCACGTGTGTTTTTATTACCATCTCACAATATTAAATTACCTCGATTATGAATTAAATACAACTGTCATTATAATATTAAGAATAAGTTTTACTCAGTCCAACAGCAAGCAACTTAAAGAAAATTCAATTTCATTCGTTGTTTTATTCAATCTTGCCTATAAAAGACAGTTTATTCAGAATCGTTGAATGAAAAAATTTATTTAACTAATATTCAAAATTGTAATCAAACCCAATGTAGGGAGGATATCGCCGTCGAGGTCAACCGTGGTGAAGATAATTTGTGATGATTTCGTGATTTGGCCAAATATGAGAGTCACAAGTCATCAGAAACGGCGAACGATACAATGGTTAAGCAAACGAAAAATGAGGCAGTGACCAACTAGGCTATTTGAGCAGACTTTTGGTACCTCATAAAAGTCTAATTTACATAATAAAACGTTTATAAATCCTTGTATTTGAACTAAGTCAAATACTTATAAATGATTGAATTATATTTTTATTAACGAATGTGCGTAAAAAATACCTAGCAGTGAAACTCCTAGGTTGTAGGTAAGTGTGTAAAATCAATTAAAATAATTGCCATGGTTCATCTACTTTAACTGTTGCATTTTTAATATAATGCATTGAAAACAAATACATTCTGCTTCTGTGTTGTAAATTACCTTTATTTAGGTAACTTTAATACAGCTGGCAATACAGCGTGTTATTAATCAAATCTTTCGTTCGGATACGTGTACAATTTTTTGACAGTTTTAATTGATTTGACAGTTTTCTCACTATAAAATTATGCATTAAAAAAAAACAATAAACCCAATAAGACACATTTAATTATAGTTTGATGGTTTATTTCTTCTCTGAAGCTATTAAAATTAATTACTATGACATTGCAGAGCTCGATATTGTTACAAACATGGTTAGTGAACCACAAGATGTAATCGAACCAATAAGAATTGAGTAGTGAGATTTATTCATTCTTTGCATACTTGATTTATTTTCCTATAAAACATTCACGTCAATGTGGTAAGTTCCCACCTACTGGTTTGGATACAGCCTACAAAGGTATTCTAGGGACTATTTGAAGCGATACCTTCTTATGGGAGGGTAAACTACTTCGTAACGTAACGCGTTACGGCGCCACTATGTCTGGCCTCCCTTTCTCTCGCGCATACGTCATTAGATTAGTAGAAGTTATCACTTTTAGAGACATACACGTTTTCTTTAATTTATTTTTAAATGGCAACCGGCTATTTAGGTAGAAACCGGATTGGACCGACTTGACTTTTCTGATTGAACATTCTATTATGATTATAAGCTGTTGACGGAATGTGGAAAGAGTAGGAAGGGCTTTGCCCAGCAGTGGGACAAATCAGGCGTCGTGTTATGCATGGGCGCCGGCAGGGGGGTGCACTTGCACCCATGGCATGCAGGAAAATACATAGTTTTTTTATTCTTTATTAATTTTGTTTGAAATGCAGCTTTAGACCTTACTTTCCATGATCTTTTTAAATGTGCTTGACGAAGCCAATGCGTCTAGTCAATTTATTGTACATTTTGTGTTAGTCGTGTAGCAGTGTGTATGTAGTTACTAATGCAAATGCACTTTATGCACCCCTTGAACGAAATCCTGGCGACGCCCATGGTGTTACGTAAGTTATGTTATAACTAAAGTGCGGTACTTTATCATTTATTCTGTAAGTAAAATATTTATAAGCAACAGAAAATAAAACACAGATTATAGAATATTGAATTTAATTTTAACAATTCCTTCGTAACTAAATAAATCGCAACAACGCTATGGTACATTTTCAAGTCAGTTTTGTACGACACAAAAAAATAAAGTAACAGTGTACCTTGGACAGACAGTACCGATCAACATTTACAAAACATGAAAAACATCGATTTAAAATGACATTTAGTTGGTCAATTCCAAATAATCGATTAAATAAATACTGTTTTCGTACCAAATGTCATTTTTTAATCGTATACAAGGCAGACGAACTCAAATATTTCTTAGAAGTTACGTCGATTAATAGATGAGAGTATAAAAAGGCTGCAACGACAATTAAGCGGATATATTATGTACCTAATAATTACAGGCACGAGTTGTTTATCCTAACACATAGTAAAAGAGATAAATGTAGTACAAGATATAGAGCTACCCCGAATTGTGATACATTGCATTATAACGAGTGATATATATTTGTCCTGTGTTAATGTTTTAGTTATTTTTAAAATAGCTGTCTCTTACACATTTTAATGTCATGAAGTTAGCTGTCAGTTACAAATGCTAGGGCTGTCATAAAACAAGTTTTTGTAACACAGAGTAAATAACACATGGAGTGCTTACATTTTTTTCTATAGCTTTCGTTTTTAATGTCGTGAAAAATATTAAGGTTGAAGCAAATATAAATACAGCTTGCACTAAATAATTACTCACCCACGTTAGTTTAAAAAATGTCTTAGCTGAATTCATAAGGCTAAACTTTGCTTTCTTTGTATTTTATCATTGAATTGCAATCATAAAATACATAGAAAACGATTTATTACGCAACAATAGGTAACTATTATGTTCTATATTATTTCCTGGTCAGTTGTCTAGTCTCCGTTAAAATGGGCCGTCGTGACCAAAATAAAATCACTCTTGATCTCCTGACATTATTATCACTCCATTTGTTAATTAATCTGTGTTTTTAAATAAATAATGCCTATAGCTGCAGACCTCTGTGGCATACCTTGGGAGAGGCCTATGTCCATCAGTGGACTGCAACGGGCTGATGATAATAATGTTTTCTTTTAGAAAACACGGACTTTAACTAAAATATTAACACCACAGCGGTTTAATCTGGACACCGTGCGACCACAACATGATTTCAGGTAAACATTGCACAGTGAAACACTTCAACCCACTTATGTTCATCTAAAGGACAATATGTAAATACCTATCGATCTATAAAGTTTACTACTAAAATTCTCACTGAAGTTTAAAAAGATTTATATATTAGATTCTTTTATATGTAGAATTTGAGGCATGTTTTCAGGGATTTAATACTGCAATATAGCTTGTAAGGCCTTGAGCCACGGTTCAAAAATCCCTATAAACACGCCTTCAGACAACTTATTCGAATGGAATTCTCACAATGATATACTATTAAGTATCAATAAACAGTAAAAAGATCTGAAAAAATAGCTACGTCACGTCACCTCGTAGAAATATGTACAGTCCATTAAAATTACACAAATAAAAAGTCTACTTCATTTAAAAAAAATATAAAATTTTATATACAACCTCTTTTAAAATAAAATTGTTACACGTACTGATTAAGTTCTATAAAAGTCAATAAGGGTCATTTTTCTTTTGTCTTGATATTGATAAAGCAATAGTAGATAGTTCTTGTCGTCATATCTATTAGCAGACAGGCAATTCACGTAACTATAGTTTTGATTTAGACTCGTGGACTGTCACAATCTGACAAGCTAAAACTAGACCTAAACCACAGTTTTAATGAACGAGAATTAGCATCTTATTAAACAAATACACAGTTAATATCTAACAGAAATAAATACAGAAAATGATAAACATCAAAAGAACTTAATCAACACGTGTACTTACAGTCTGCGCTTTTGGCACTAAAATAATATTGAACGATTACATTACAAATACTTTATAACATGATAATGTACATCAAAAGCCTCTTAGTTCTTGGCAGTGGCAGAGTAAAGGTACACGGCGGCCAAGGCAAGCACCTCGTGGGCCCTTTTGCACCCTCCCACCCCACTGTATTAAGTAGAAAAAACCTCGTGGGCCCTTTTGCACCCCCTCACACAAATTGTCGACTAAAAGTATCCCTTGGTATCCTCGCGCTCCTAGCTTCGTGCCAAGTTTGCCTTCAGGGTAATCCACCACTGTTTCTTGGCTTACTTTACACTACTATACCAGCCCCATTAGTTCACACGTTACGTGCAGCGTTGCCTGTATCCTCAGATATTCAGGCAAATATTTGTTAAAGCAGGATAATATAAAATATAGGTATTGCTTTTATTTGAACCCTTTAAATATTTACTTGGTAACTTTGCACCAATAGAGTCTGTTTAGAAAGACGCATATTTTACTTATTCGTCGTTCCATTTGTATTTGCAAATAGCCCATTAATCTTCCTAATAGCCTATGGGCGTCTCACTTTTAGTTTCCTATCAATATTCTGTCACGAATAAAAATAGCAATTAAATATCCTAATTTATATTGAGGTATTTCTGAATTTATCTTTATATAAACATTTTCAAATTCTTACTCATCTAGTGTTGGGGGTTGGGGCTGTTTACAAGTCAATATTATATACATCTACATAAATATTATACATAATATATGGCCAAATTACTTGTGATTATAACATCTATATGATACGCATTATATATTCTATATATTTTGGTGTTATATATGATATTATGTTATATAAATACGGCTAATATCCTATATATATTCCATATATTATGCACGTAGTCTGTTTCATTTAGCGAGTTGCCTCTGTCATCACAAATACTTCTTTAATATTAATTGGCTACAAACATGCTCTGTTAAAGCAAGCTAAAGGAAGATAGGATGTAAAAACGAAATAACTTTGTAGAATATAAAAATATTCAAGTTAGAAATATAATAATAAATGCTTCATATAAGTACATAGTAACTTCGTCATAGTTTAATAACATTTCATGGTTTACCACAAAGTAAGCTCAATTTTTGGATTGACAATAGAATCTTATAGACGGCCTCGTTGGTCTCGTTGCTAAGCGCGACTCTTTGCTTGGTTTTTCAATTAGGTAATTCTTAGTAGCAGCACAGAGTCTGGACTTATGCCTGGTTGATTGCTATTACATTGGGACCTATACACACAACTGGCGGTGGGTGTACTATATGTGTACCTCTGTATACCCCTTCGGGGAATACAAGCGTGATGTTATGATTTGTTCTTATAGTCATCGAAGTCATAATAGTTCCAACTTTCAACCCAAAAATTAAGCTTATTCAAAAGCAACCAAATTAGTTTACTGCGCATAACTTATTTAAAATCATCATTGCACATCTCACAATATTATAGTCTTATTTCTGTAAATCCATACATATATACAATTTCTTTTTGTCTGGTTATAACTGTTATAAATAACAGTATAGATGGCGCTGCTATCGCAAGTAATCCACAAAATTCTCTTAATAATTCAATTGCGTTCAAGTAGGCATCAATATAATAATAGTGTATGCCTTAGTTCTACCGTCAACTTTTAAAATCCGAAGTTAGCCGAATACATCCGAAGATGCACGAATAAAGCCATTACAAAAGTCAACAAATAACTTCCCAATTATTTAATATCTATATCGTAAAAAGGATATGTCCTGTGGGGTTACTATGAGCTTAGATAGCAGGTCATTTTCTGTTGTGGAAGCGGGACAGCACTACACTGTATATAGCGGCGTCTCGCTTCCACAGCGATATGACCTGCAATGCAAGCTCATAGTAAGGCACCTGTCCCCTTACCATGAAATCTTACCATCTTATTTATAAATGATGCTAAAACCTCTCTTAACTTAGGTAACCACTTCTTATTTAGTCTATTGACGTCATTGTTTTACATGCAAACGACAGTGACAGGTATAATTTAATCAATTGTTCAACTGTAAATTTTTATATGTAAGAGGGTTATAGCAGGACAGTTTACGATGTGGAAACGAGACACCGCTACATGCAGTGTAATGCGGTGTCTCGCTTTAACAACGTAAACGGTCCTGCTTTAAGAGTTCATGGTATGGGGGCTGTCTATTGTTATAATAGATAAGCGACTCATTTTTCCAGACATTGTACTTGCTATAATTCACCGTTATTGGCTTAGACAATGCAAGCTTTTCATGACTTTGCTTGTAAAAAATACATACAGACAAACATAGAACCGCTTTTTTCAAGTCGGTTAAAATGTAGTTTATCCAGGTTTAAAAGTACCCTAATCCAGGATATATTACTTACTATATTTAAGTATGTACGGTTAATGTTTTCATTTAATACAAGCTACGACTATACTGATTTTTATCAAAATCGGTTCAGCCTTAACGGCTGGTTTGACTAACAAACATCTAACTCCGAACATGTACCCCCTTATTCATTTAACCTAACATTCACAAAGCTTTTCTAGTACATTATAGTCGTATGGAGATAAAGTACGTATAGTTTTGACGTTTAGCAATAGGTATTTTACAAATTACGTTGAAAATTATACAAACAAAAAATCCATGGTAAGGAAGGATATACAGTATTTTTAAGTTTGGGGAGGGGGCTTTCTTTATCCTTCTCGTAAAACGCTTAATGTACGGGGCGATGTGAAATTTACTATTACAGGATGTTAACGTTACCATCCTATAGTGTTATATCAGTCTAACAGAACATTTAGAATACTTTTAGCTTTTGAATTTTTGCTGACAACATTCTTATAATGTCACATTTAAAAATAAGTAAATATGAATGTGACTTTTTCAAGTCATATGCTCTTCCTTGGATAGTCAATCATCACTAGCAATGAAGGAAAACATCAAATCGATTCCCATATCGATAACAGTACACTGTTCGAGATATCGATATCTTCGTACAACCTCCTGAAATTTTTTGACACGTGATTGATTAAGAAACCCTCCTTCAAATCAAATCGATTACGTGTCGAGTACTCGATTTATGTAACGATACCTAACGTCAAAGCTATTCATACAATCTGCACCTCCATCATCAAAACTAGTCGGAGGTATTTGACACACGATTGATTTTACATCAGTACTTAGTATAAGCCCATTCGTTTATCTCAATGTCAAACACATGGGGGAATAAGGGGGGTAGTCCTACACTAGTAAAGTAGTAAGTATACGTATCGTCCTAGGTCTGCTGGTCCCCGCAGCAGGCGGTGCAGTCGAGGCAGCCCTGCGGCGGACCGCCTCGCGACCGCTATCTTTTCCCGCGACACCCCCCTGATAACTGTTCCTGGAAAAGTTAAGGGTGCATTTATGAGTTACTAGGTGTGCCCCGCGGTTTGGTCCGCGTTGAATTTGGACCATGATTCAAAAAACTCGTACCGGTCAAAAATAATTCTAAACAGCGATCATTTTTGGATTTTTCATCGTGAACAGTACTTTTTTTTTTGGAGAAAAGGTATAAAAAAGAGAAGCACTAAAATATTTTTTGCCATATTAAATATGCCTTACAAAATATCGTCATCATCATCAGCCGAAAGACGTTCACTGTTGAACAAACGCCAAAATTGAAATATCCGATCATGATGATGATAATATTTCATTGAGGAAATTCAAGGGTTATGTTCACAAAGTCACGTGCTAATTGCTAAAAATGCCTTTATTTATCAAATAAGACATCAGACGGTAAATTACCTGTAAAATACGCATGGCCTCCAACAACTCCTGCTTGTCGGCCAGCAAGTTCGCCGCCTCCTGCTGCGCCGAGTGCACGCACTGTCGCAACACTGATGCCTCTTCCACCTTGCTGTAACGTTGGATTAAGATTTAAGGTTGCGAGCTGGCAACGTCGCTTTTTATCAAAAGTAATTTATGGATATTTGGACAATATAATTTTTTAGGCTTCTTGTGAGAATTTAGTATGACAACTACACTACCAATTTTTACCCGACTGTGCCAGAGGGAGGGTTATGTTTTTTATTAACGTTTTTATACTTGTATACTCCTCATTTTACGCAACTCATACTTACTTTATCTTGTTGTATCTTTTAGGTCTACATAGATAGAATGTACATTACCGCACAGCAAGAAACAAATAATACCTACAGAATAAGCTTCAAACTAAAACACAGTTTAAGTGGCGGTCTGCATCTACCTTTTACATACTTTTAACTTGTCCAAAGTAATGGATTAAAAATTATATTCCTAGAAGACAAGATCCTCAATGTACTCACGCCCTCAACTCCCTATTATCCTCAGCTATCCTCGCCAGCGTCACAAGTCTCTTCCTCAACTGCTCATTCTCCTTGTTAAGCCTATCAATCTTCTCTCTAGCTTCATCAAGTTCTGGCTGCGGCTGGGGCGTGGCCGGCGAGGCGATGGTAGAGGGCGTGTGGATGGGCGGGCCCAGGCGGACCACGCCTGCTGTGTCGCGCGTCATGCGCAGCGTCGTGAGGTCCACGTCGAGGGGCTGCGGCGCGGGAGACGATATGGAGCGCGTCGGACGATCCTCTATTAGATGGAGCTTCACGTTTTCTATTAGGACCTAGTGAAAACGTGTTGACTTTTAGTTTTGTGTCTCTTTAAGCGCCACGGTCTTCATGCCATACCTTTATTAGAAGACAATGTCTAATCGTAACATTTGGGCAATGTAATAACATACAATAATCCTAATAGTTACGATTAGAGATAGTCTTCTAATAAAATCGTGACGTGGAGGGCACGACCAAGGGTAAATATTAGGACCTAGAATTTTTTCAAAGAAGCATAACATATTAAGGTACATGATGTCCGGCTTTGAACAAAGTATGTATGTAGTATTAAACAAATAGTAAAAAATTATACGATTTATATGAAGGAGAACTGTTCAGATAGAAAAAAGTTATACGAATATATTACAATGATGAAGTTGGTATACAAAAAGATTTGGCCTCAAAATTATACTACGGAAAAGGCACGTAGTCTCTAAAGTGTTAACAAAATCCCTGTAATTAATGTTTTAGTTATTATCCTATATAAGTTACTCACCTCAAGAGGCATTGGGGGCGCAATAACCTCATCTTCAATAAGTTCAGCAAGCGCCAGCGCCGTGCTCATGTTGAGAGCTATGCTCAAATCACGTATCCGAGCTTCTAATAGCTCTTCAAATGGTGCTAGACCCTAGAGAAATTAAAACAAAGTCAATTAAATAAGTAGAAAAAAAATACTGTAAGAATATGAATTATTACGGAGTACTGTAATGCACCCGGTGGATGCAATTGGCAAGCTGTCGTTTATTGTGGCGTTCTAAGGGGGAGGCCTTAGTTCCACAGTGGACGTCTTCCGGCTGATGATGATGATGATAACTGTAAATCTATATTTCTAATGATCTGGCAATGCCTATATTGTGTTGCAGCAACTGTGTCTTGAAAAAGTTTCTTCCCCTAGTTTTCGCTAGTACAAGTTGACAATTATTTTCTTTGATCCATGTACCCTATAATAAAAGATAGCCAATTAATAGGTTTCTGTTTCCTCTTTCTGTTTCTGTTTTACCAGTCGTTACCAACCGTTTTTGATTTTTTTTTATACCTCGTCCCACACAAGGAATTTCTCCTGTGTCGTGGGTAGGTTACACAAACATGAAATATCATATACACAAACACCCAGACTCGGGACAAGCTTTTGCCTCGTGCGGGAATGCTATGAAGACCCTTATCTAGATTCCACGTACCTTCTCATCAGGTTGTCTTGGCAGCTGGGTCCTCACAAGCCTCGCAGCCACATGCGGTTCGTCTCTTGGCTTCAGTTCATCCAATTCTGACACGGTCGGTTCCGACCACGCGCGCGCTCTCATCGCGAACTTGTTCTGTGTTCAGAGGGTACAATTATAGGGGGGGAAGGGCGGGGAGGCACTTCAGACGGGTGGGGGAGGCCGATACTGTTGAACGCAAAAAGATTTTTTCTTCGATACCTTTTACTATACGCTTTAAAGGTAATTTTGGAGAGTTAAATAATTCGGAATTCTTGAGTTTTTCGCTCAAATAATACTGTTAAGTTCCTTTTTCTTTTTTGGATAGAAGTTTGGTGGGGTTTTATATATTGTGTTGAACAGTAAAGGCTTTAAAACGATCACAATATAGCGGATAACACGTCACAAACGTAACTATGTGTGGATGAAGATGTGGGGATCGTGAAGTCATGCGACAGCTCATGCACGACAATTCAAGCTAAGCTTTACTTTAGCAAGAATATATACTTATATATTATTATAAGAATTATATCAGTCTTTAGTGGAAATACCATTAATGTCGAAATGACTTAAAAACATTGTATTGAGTGTGTATTTTAATGTTTTAGAATGTGTTCGTCACGACGGAAAATAACAAAAACCGGTAATTTTCATACAATTACATATGGATACAAAAATACATAAATGTACTAAACATATTTAGTCTAGCATGCTGACGTAATGATTGACTGCAGTTTTCTGCTCAACTTTGTCCATGAATGGGACACGGTATGAATGTTAAAAGGCTACGCAACGCGTCCTACCTTTGCCGTCAGGTGGCGCTGTCGAAGCTAAAATGGCGGACATGTAACAGATAGCAATGAAGCGTTTGTAAAGATGTTTCTGGTCAATATTAGATCGAATTAGGTTTCAGTGCTTGTGTTTGGACAAAAAAACATTTTTTCTTTCTTAATAATAATAATTTAATATTAGTTTTGTTTACTTAGAAAATATGCTAAGTTTAGATCGGAGTCAGAATATCTGTTTTTGTTGAGGCTGTTATTATTAAATTATTTAAAATAATTAACCATTAATTTTATATGTATTCAAGAATATTGCACAAGATAAAAGGACTGTAAGGCTTATTTTTAAACTATCGCGTTGCATGATTATAATAGAATTACAACACGAGAATTGGAACGCGAAAAATTGTTCGCGTTAACTCCCGTGTTGTAACTCTATTATCTATCCGACCTTTTTAGAGTATTTTTGAACCAAACACAAGCGGTAATGAGACTTATACAAATCACAAGCACGTGACAGAAACATCTTTTGTCTCACTCACTCATACACAGACAAACCCCCTTGGCTACGACACATAACCTCTACATCTATGGGCACTCAACAAAATGATACCACTACATCGTGTCAAATGATCTATAGATCATCTATAGATCGCATGTTAAATACCTTGAGACGGGTCTTTCGTTTGACGATAGCCGAGCGGGCGGGAATTGCCATAGAGGAAAAAACACACATAGACACATATAGTTAGAGATAAAATGGATGCATTCCAGTTTTAGGATGGGTTTGGCAGCGAGCGACTGTTGGGCAACAGTGGGCCAACTGTGAGGCAACTGTAGGACAACTTTTCGTTGATTATTTTTTTATATACTCTCTTTATGTATGACTCTATAATGCCGTATTACGTAGTTTTGGAGGTTAGAAACTAGTGGAGTCTTTATAAATTCGTTCGCTTTCAAACCCAATGCCTCATCAACATTATATAAGTATTACAGCGATACACCTTACTGGGTACGATATACGATGATTGTGATGATGCGGTCATGCACATCTGTTGAGGTGACGTCATAGCGGTAACGACGGAAATGTCGGTTACGGTACGGATACGTTCGTTCATTTATCTTTTATGAGAGACCTTTTAACTAAAATATACATTGATTTAAATCTTTTTCTCTCTTTCGTCTCAGCCTATCGATTGCTGGACATAAGCCTCTCCCAAGTTACGCTACATGATTCTCTTAGTAGTGTAAAATTTATCATTTATCATCTTGGCTTTTGCGTCTATTTCAGACGAATTAACCTTTTGAACACCACAGTCGGCCACCGTCGGCTAAAGCTGACAAAAGACGACCATTTTCTAGTGTCTTGGCGTAAAAGTGGCGCCGATGCGTTTACGGTCTAGCGTTTAACAGGTTAAGCAATGTCATGTGCACATAGTTTTCTGAACACCGACAGATGCGTTCAAAACGCATTTCAATTGAATTTTACGGATACATAAGCTAAAGCAATGACGTCACCTCCGCCTATGATCGATGACTATCATAAGATGTAGGTCAAAAATAAAATAAAAATGCGGACTGATTACTGACACATGCTGGTTAATAATACGATTAACTCCGCTTCAATAATATATGTTGATAGAAACAATGTTAAGGGGCTAACTACACTTATCTGTTGTATTCAGCTTTTAGAAAAATATTGTATGGGTGTACACTGTACAGCTTGCCAACGCTGGATAAGTGTAGATAGTACCTAATAGACACATTCGACAAGTTTCGGAGTCAATAAAAGTACAGACAACAAAAGAGATAATATATTTGAATTTAATAAAATAATAATAATTTATTTATTTCTGGACTGCCTCGTTGGTCTAGTGGTTGCTAAGCGCGACTGCTGAGCACGAGGTCCTGGGTTCGAATCCCGGGTCGGGCAAAGTGTTACTGGGTTTTTACATTAGGTAATTCTCAGCAACAGCACGGAGTCTGGATCTGTGCCCGGTTGATGGCAATAGGCTCGCCCCCTGTTACATTGGGACCTAAAACATAACTGGCGAAATGTGGGTGTACTATATGTGCACCTCTGCCTACCCCTTCGGGGAATATAGGCGTGATGTTATGTTATGTTGTTATGTTATGTATTTCTGGACATTGATTCATAATTAAATAATTTAATACTGATAATAACTATATTATCTAGTAATAACTCTGGTTGCAATCACTTGTTTATTGATAGATGCCGATTTGCGTCGCCTCTTAATACCGCCATGAACAAGGGCTCAGTTTGATCCCCAAAAGCAAGTTTTATTTAAATACATAGCAAACACGTAATTTTGGATACATACATATATTATACGCTGTGTGGTATCTGGCTTAGAATTTACCACCTCCTTTCCTCCCGTGGGTGTCGTAAGAGGCGACTAAGGGAAAAATCCAGAAGATGGGCAGCAGCGTCTTCGTAACTTAGCCACCAATACTGCGATTCCCAAGCCGCTTACCAAGCATGGGGATTATGGCAAACCCCCCCTTTAAGGGGGGGCCTTTGTTGATGATGATGTGATGATGATGACATATATTAAATGTTACTATTAAATTAAAGATTTCCTTTAATTTATGTTTTACATTCACACTGTCAGATATTGTCTGTACCATATTTAAAAAGTTAATAATCTGCTCAACATTTGACATTAGGATTCCGATGTCGTCCGAAGCTTGTCGAACATACCCGAAGTAGACACGAAGGAAAACTGTATACATTTTTGTATACTGCATTGTGTTATGTGAGTTATGGGGAATACTTGAATATTTAAAATATATTATATTAAAAATAATATTATATTGTAAGGGTTAAGTTTTAATGTTAATAATAAATACATTATTTAGTATGTTTTAACTGTAATAGAAACTGTTAGAAGTGTGACCAAAAATCATAGAATAAGTGATGTGTATGAAGAAACGGAAATGTATCAAAAATGTTGGTAATTTAATGTCAGATTATAGTAGAGAGTATACATTGTATAAAAGTGTCAGATTAACACGTTGAACGCCTCTCGAACAACTGCGACCAATAGTATAACGATTGTAGTGCGCGGTGTTCAAAGACTTAACTATATATACATTAAGTTTGGACATTTTAAATACAATTCCATCCAAATTGCTTATTAAAGGCCAACGAAGACCGGGACGGCATGGGAAGGGATATAATTTTTTTATGATATTCAAACGGATTGGTATAGAAATCACACTAATATTATAAAGGCGAAAGTTTGTGAGTGTGTTTGTGTTTTTGTAACCTCTTCACGCTCAAACGGCTAGACCGATTTTGATGAAATTTCTTATAGAGTTAGCTGACACCCTTGATTAGCACATAGGCTACTTTTTATCCCGAAAACATGTAGCGGGTAACACCGCGGGGCGCAGCTAGTACGACATAAATTGCCGTTGCATAGCAATTTATTCATTTATTTTAAAGCATAGCAATTTAAGTCGTATTTCTATAACAATACGTTTGAATATCCATTGGTAAAAATTTAAATCTCTTGCCATGCCGTCCCGGTCTGCGTTGGTCTGTAGGCATCTGCTTGTAACTGTCTGGTGTTTTAGTGTAAATTGAGCACACCAATAATAAAAAAAAATAGGGCTTTTGGAAACAAAACTATTTAGTACAATGGTTTTACTGTATCTACTTGGTAGTTTTTATGTTGTTATTTAACATTTAATTAAATAAGAAATAATACGGGATGGAAATTTCAGATACGGCAGGAAAATGGTGTTAAAATGCAGTTCTATGAAATATTTTTAAATATACAGATTCAAAACAGCACGGTTAGCATGAATCGCAATATTATTTTTCAAATGGCTTTAGATTCAGTTTTTAGGATCAAATCTAAGCGACCAAACGACAGTACAGTCCTTGAAGCCTTGCCTCAAAATTTCCACCCAGTAATTTTCCTTTAAATTATAAGTTGAAAAAGGTCTAAAAGTATCCCTAAACCACAGCAGAAACAGTAAAACCATCAACAAAAGCAAACGACAACGCACAGTGAAGTTACAATCAAACACCGAGCTCCCCCCCCTCATTAACTTAAGCACGCGACTCACCTGGAACTCGTCCCAGGGTATAGCGTTGCACTCGTCGCTCTTCAGGTCGTCGGCTGCCAGGCGGAGAGAGGTTCTGCCGCCGCCGCTCTGGTTCACTATGTGGATGTTGTTAAGCCGCCATGTGCTGGTCGAGATCTTGGATGGGTGGGCAGAAAGTGTTGAAAATTACAATTGATTAGGAGTCGGCATGAGTTTTGAATGGCAATGAATTGACTTCCCAATATATGGGAATTATGATGAGCAGCGAAGTGAGGGATACAAACGTAATTTTATGTATAGAAGTACCTAATTGTCTAATTCTAGCTTTTATGCGCATTCTACAAAAACACTCAACTTTTAAAAATAAAATAATATTATTATTATTCTTCGGTAATCTAAAACTCACTTATTTGCCTTTTTAATGAGAAAAAGACAAAGATGCTCGAAGTATGTTTCACAAATTCTAAAATAACTCATAATAATGTTTCGTGATCTACAAATAGTATAAGTACATACGACATCTCTTCTCCTACAAGAGCTGGTGACAGAGTGGTCGCTCGGCGAAGAAGATCGCTCCACAACTTCAGCCGCTACCTCCACGCCGCTAGATGCCCGGCCATGCTCAAACTCCCTGAGAACAATAATTCATCATCATCAACTCAGCCCGGTATCACCAAATGCTGGGTATAGGCCTCCCTTTTTCTCTGCCAATTCTCTCAATCCTGAGCGTCTCTTGTCCAGGTGTTTTTAGCAAGTTCAACCCAAAGTGCTTTGGGCCGTCCTTGGTTGCTTTGACCTAACCTTGGCCACCATTCGGTCAAAGCTTCACTTCATTGGCCATCTTTCAGTTTAGCCAAGTGGTCCATAATTGATATATACGTTAAAGTATAGTTTGTTTAATTTTTTAAATTATTAATTAATCTTAACCTATCAAGTTTAAACTGCGCTTACTCTGGTCGGTTTGTAGATGGATGACAATAACTGAAATGAATTTCATGTTTTAAGCTATGACCATCAGCACCTGTATGTGATTATGTTCAAAATGGATATCGAAGTAGTAGGACAAAAACCAATGCCAAAAAAACAATGTTAATCACAATTGTTTATTTTTTAAATGATATTAACAGGCATTATTCTCTTTATCTAATGAGATCTAAGTACAATTGTGGGTACAAGTGAAGGGCTTTCACGCATGCCGATACCTAAGTTCATTTTGCGCACCCTGGGCGGTCAACCTTGCTACCTTCCTTGTTGACTGGCCAATCTTGATGCCACAGCATGACCTGTTTCCACGTGGCAATTAGCTCACACCGTGAAGACAAAGTACAGTATATGATCTAGATATATAAAACTCTTCCGTTACTGACTGACAGACAGCGCACAGCAGAAACTACTCATCGTAAAGAGCTGAAACTACCACTAAGGGAGGATTTTTGGAAATTCCCCCCCAAAGGGGAGAAAAGGGTGGTAAATTGAAAATGTTTATTTCTCAATGGATTCACTTAAAACTTTGTATGTAGGTTTCACCAGTGAAGCAAGTGAGCATTAAAAAGTTTATTAATGCTCTAACCTTCTCCATGTGAGAAGAGGCCTTTACTCTGACGGAAGTCATTACTCCACGCGGACGAAGTCGCGAGCAAAAGCTAGTGTAGTATACAATGTATATCTGCTTATACACGTCACTAGTTCCGAGCTGGGAGTTGAGCTCAACCTTGCCGTGTCAGTAGTTCATGAATGGTCTTCGTTGGAATCCGAAACTATTCGGGCATTCCAGAAAACGACGGAGTACAACTGGTCTATACAAATTTATTATACTAATATAATAATGCTGATGAGATTTTTTGTTTGTACGCGCTTCCTCTGGAACTGCGAACTACCAGTCTACCAGGATTTAAAAAATGATTCATCATCATATCTCAGCTTATCGCGGTCTACTGATGGACATAGGCCTTCCAAGATGCGACATAACATCCAGTCCTCCGCCTTCCGCAAATGATTACTATATTTCCTAAATTATTTTTAAATAATCTAGTACATTTTAAATTAAACGCCGGCCCGTGTTAGTAGTACATATAACGTAAGATATTCACAAATGTTACCATAAAAAATGGTGCCGAATACACATCCCTCTTTTTTTTAAGTCTGTACAAAAATGAAATACTTAAAATCAGTGTATTACCTGAAGGCCATGTCAGCATCGTCGGGTGACTCAGCCGCCAGCCCCACGACGATGTAGTGGTCGCTGTCGGAGCTGGCCGTGGAGGCCGCGTCACTGCGCGTGTCGTCACGGGTCAGGGCGCTGTCGATCGACGTCACTAGGGAGGTGAGCCCGCGACGCATGGACGAGAAGCCTGGAGATTGGTGTAGGTAAAACTCTGAATCATTTTAGTACTAGTTAACTTGAATGCTCTGTATTTATTACAGGAAGCCGTAATTTTATTGCATTTAAACACACACGTAACACATATAGATCACTCCTGAGCACGTCCACTGTTAAACAAAGGCCTTTACAGTTTGTGCCATACTCCCCACACTTAGCAAGCGGCTTCTGGATCACAGGATTGCTGGTGAAGTTACAGAAGACGATACTGCGCATCTTCTGGTCGCCTCAGTCGCCTCTTACGACACCCACCGGAGGAAAGGGGGTGGTCGATTCTAGGCTAGATATCACACCCTTAGCCTGCTAATTGCCTGTAAGAAATCTACATAAAAAAATATATCTTTCGATACATACCTCCAAAACTGAGTCCAGGACTCAAAGGTGGCTCTTCAATGGGTCTCGGCTGGTACACCTCCACCGACGTGGTGGCCAGCACGCCACTGTCTCGATCCATCATGGAAGGCGCCATAGTTGCCTCTGAACCTACTGGAAGTACCACCCCATCATATTTTGATCCTCAACAATTGAGAAGCGACGACATTTATTCATCAGCTGCCTTTGTGGAATATGGTTATAGATGTTATATCTCACGAAGTCGATGACCTGATTGGCGCAGTGTTTAAGCGATTGTTAAGCGAAACTTTGTGCGAACCACAAATGTTTGTCCCAAGTTTGAGTGTTTATGTATGTGATATGTTTATGTGTGTGAAATTGTCTTAATTACTTATAGGGGAATGGGACTGGTATCCTTAACACAGGTTACTCTGTAATCTAGCTAAGATGCCAGTTGCGATCCGTACTGTGACTATAAAGCCACGTTCACTGTTAATATTGTAACTATTTAATCTTAAGGTTTTACTCTGTGAGAACAAATAAAGATTTTTTTTATTTTTTTATTTAAGATTATAACTATTTATTTACAAGGTTATTTACACTTCTTAAAAATAAATATATACAAAATAAAAAAATTGAACTAAAAATTATGCATCAAAGTATTCCTCCTCATCGCTGTCGACTGGTAGGGTGCCCAAAAGGCTGGCGGTATTGCCACGTTGAATGGTAATGCTAATTCTTTGGCTGATAAACTTCTTTGTTTATTATTATTGTATTAAAAAACAAAGTCTATTTGGCTCTTACTGTAGTTGTCACGTATACAGATATACGCGCTTGTGTTGCCGCGTACTGTGAAGAGCGCGCTACAAGTAACACACACTCAAACATTATGTATGTGTACGTCCGACAGCTTCCGTAGTCAAACGAACTTCGTGAGATAGGACATCATTACATCCATATTTGTTACAAACACTGGTAAGTAAGCGAGTTAACTTGTGCCACTGTTAGCTTTACTGCCGCATTTAAATTAACACTAAGTAAAGGTTTTCTTGATGAAATTTTTACTTAGTGTCTGTTTAAGCAATCATTAAATTAGGTTTAAGTAGCAAATAATAAGCTTCTGCGGAGGGTAGAGTTTTCGCGAGATAGCAGTTAATTATTACATAACACTGTATGTGCACCTCTGTTTACCCCTTCAGGGAATACGGGCGTGATGTTATGTGTGTGTGTATTACATAACAAGCAATGCTCGTGTGCGTATTATTGCTAGTTGCTTGAAACAAACACAAACATGAAGTGTTTAAAGCATAAAAAAGTGTCCACCGCACGTGAATAAAATGATTGCAATTGTACCGATTGAGGATTTGGCCACCAATATAATTTTAGAGCCCCTTATAAACTGGTTATATAGTAGTATATTTGTATTATATTTTAGCATGCCGAAAAGAGTACAAGTACTCTGTAAACACGACTATATCAAGCAAATAAACGATTCTTAGTGTATGCCTGTTACAGGGCCGAAGTTATACAAGAAAATTGCGTAGCCCTAAAAATGGTATGGCCAATCCTTAGGCTTAAATTACACCGAATGGCAGCAGCAAGCAGCGAAGCGGCGAGCAGTTTCAGTGTCATAGGATTTTAAACGTTATCTTCATTACTATAATACATAGTATCGCTTGAGTAACTTAAAAGTTACTCCGACGACTTCCAAGCAACGGCGGCAGTCAAGCGATATATCATCACGCCTGTATTCCCCGAAGGGGTAGGCAGAGATGCACATATAGTACACCCACATGTCGCCAGTTATGTTTAAAGTCCCAATGTAATAGGGTGCGAGCCTATTGCCATCAACCGGGCACAAATCCAGACTCCGTGCTGCCACTGAGAATTGCCCAATGGAAAAACCCAGGAACACTTTGCCCGACCCGGGATTCGAACCTAAGACCTCGAGTACAGCAGTCGCGAGTCAAGCGATACTATGTATTATAGTAATGAAGATAACGTTTAAAATTGTATGACGCTGAAACTGCTCGCCGCTTCGCTGCCATCTGGTGTGATTTGAGCCTTACATGTGAGGTGTTAGTTACGTGTTAAGAATGCTGTTATCAATGTTCAACAACATCGTTCGACCCAAGACTTACTGCAGGCTTCCTCGAGCGGCGTCGACGCGCCTAGCGTTGATACAGTGTGGTGCTCTGCTCACCACGGTACAGAGTCGTGAAAATAAATAAATAAGAAATAACTTAATATAAATAATTGCTAAATTAACTGCTACTTTTTGGAATAGAAAGATTACAATAGTAAAGATAGAGGTAGTTAAATATTTACTTTATAAATATATATGAACTAGCTGCACCCCGCGGTGTTACCCGCTCATTTTTTTATGGGGTATAAAGTATCTAATGTGTTAATATACATATATGAATATGATTGCGTGTAGTATCAGAAGATTTCGATTTTAATTTACACAGTTTGTTCACGTTGCAGTGAGTTCCCGATAAGTGTTATTTAACTTCACATATACGAGTTGCATGACCTTTGGACCGCCAAGTGAAAGGTTGCAAATTTTTACCAGATCACACGCCAATGTCTTTTCGAATTCATGTGCGTATAAATTAGCTATCAGTTGAGATTTTTCAACGGCGTATGAGACCATGTCAGAGTCGTAAAGGCGGTTTAAACTCTGAAACCAGGTGCACCAACCATACGATAAGAAGAAGACTCTTTTGCAGTTAACACGGAAATAAGAAGTTTGAAAATATATATAAACAGAGAGCTAATCTGAAAAACCGGGTCAAAAAACCGTATTAGCTTGACGAACGGAATATACGTACCCATTTTCAGGTCTTGCAAGCTTGAAGAGTCCAGCGGCACACTGTCCAGATCTCTGGAAGACTCCTGCCCTGGGCAGTTGGTTGGAAGCACGAAGGTCAACTCCACTGCTGGTACCACTACACCAATAACTATTGTCCTGGAGAAAAAGGATATTTTTATCTCAGAAACAAAAATCGGGATTTTGAAAAATGTCTACGGTATATTAAATTTTATAACAAAGGATATTGTGTAGTGTCTGGAATTTTTAGTACATGACAGGATATTAAAACTGGTTTTACAGCTTCATGAACTTAACCTTATTTATAATTTTGTTTTTGTAAAAGAAACGTCGTCTCTCTCACTAGGAATTTCTCCTGTATCTATATTTCCTATACTTTTATTTTCTTTCACAAACACTCAGACTCGACCCAAAGATCTGAAGTTCGCACAAAAGTGCACACAAAAATTGCGCACGAAAGTTTTTTGCGGGAATTGAGCCCGCAACCCTTAGCGCAGCACTCTAATCGTTTAGCCATTGCGCTAATCAGGTCGTTGCGTTTTGTGGGTGCGTTTCACAAACATGAAATATCACATACACAAACACCCAGACTACGGAAGAATAGTAGGAATGGTAAGATCTTACCCATCCTCCGCATCTGGTTGTCTTTCAGCGTCATGTGCGAGCCAGGCTGCCATCTCCGAGATCCTCTCCAGCTGCCTCATGAGGAACAGCATCTGGTAGTGGTTGAGTTGGAGACCAGCTAGGCCACAGGTGCGGGCCACCACCCAGATGCGAGAGAAGTTCTCTTCGAAGCATATCTGAAGATGTTATATTTTGTTTTAAGTATTTGGAATCTTCATGCTGTCTGGTCAAGCGATTTTCGTATTGCGTTGATGATACCATAAAATACAGTTATTTTTAAAACATAATATAAATAACATAACATCACGCCTGTATTCCCCGAAGGCGTAGGCAGAGGTGCGCGCATATAATACCGACTGCTGAGCACGAGGTCCTGGGTTCGAATTCCGGGTCGGGCAAAGTGATACTGGGTTTTTCCATGAGGTAATTCTCAGTAGCAGCACGGAGTCTGGATTGTGCCCGGTTGATGGCAATAGGCTCGCCCCCTATTACATTGGGACCTAAAACATAACTGGCGAAATGTGGGTGTACTGTATGTACACCTCTGCTTACCTCGTCGGGGAATACAGGTGTGATGTTATGTTATATATCAAAAGTATAGATACGTCTTATGGTAACTAAATGAACGAGAAAAGGGTTTCGAACTGCACACATACATAATCATACAACTTGACGTAATAGATATAGCGTATTTCGATTTCAACGATGAAGTAACTCACCCAGGCTGTAAGGGGCGTGGCGTCTAACAGCGGCGCAGGTTTATAGTTAGTGGCTCGTGCGCCGCAGAAGTCCGCCCACAGCGGCTCCACTCTTGCGCACCACACCGATCTGTTCTCGCGCCATAACAGTTCCGGACTGATTTCTGTGCCGCGATCTATGTCGTCCAAGTCTGTGTAAATAAATATGGTTAATCATTATCATTGGAAGAAGATAAAAAGATTTATACAATGGACGACAACTTGCCATTTGCATCCACCGGTTGCCCGCTTTGTTCTTTATTCAATCTTAATAAACACTAGTACTCACTATCGGCGTGCAGTATAAACTGCTCGTGTATGGGGTCCCGGTCCCCGGGCGCGGCGGGGAAGGCCCCCCGGGGGGGCGCGGCCCCGCGCAGCGCCGCCAGCAGCGCCGCCAGGTCCGCGCGCGTGCCCGCGCAGCCTGCAACACGGGGGAGCGCCCACTGCGGGTTACTGACACGGAGCTGGGGCACACTTCAGGACTATGAGCCTTCGGATGTTAGCCGCAAAAGGTTGCGCAGTATTCGTTTTTTTAGATGTGTAGGATGGAAAGAGTCCGAGAGAAGATTTCAATGATGCACCTGCGCAGTTTTGAATACGGGCGTAACTTCAGAAGGCTTATAACGTTTTGCGCGAACTATACAGAGTGGCCAAAACATTGACAACAAGAAAAAAAATGGTTTCTCGTATCGTGGGATACCAATCAAACGTTGATAGTTTCCGAGTCATACATTGTTTTGTAACTATTAGAATTTTCGACCAGACCAACTTAAAATTATATAAATGTATTTTTTTTAATTATACGTCATTGCCATTATCTTCATAAAATGTTCTTTAATGTATACAATAATTAGTTTCGTAACTGCGATAGAACGACTCACATAGACGATAAAATAACCTGTTTAGATTGTTAATTGAAAGATGAAGATCTAAGTCATCAATGAACATAACTTTTACAATTTAGACCAATATTTTATACGTATGTATAAAACTAACTACACAACACGTGGTGGCCTAGTGGTTAACATACCGGATTTGTATGCATAAGGTTG
Source organism: Abrostola triplasia (assembly GCA_946251915.1). NCBI lineage: Eukaryota > Metazoa > Arthropoda > Insecta > Lepidoptera > Noctuidae > Abrostola > Abrostola triplasia. Next base: position 8,515,621 of record OX276440.1, on the reverse strand, counting down.
CAGGTTCAAACCTAGGCAAGTATCAATGTGACTTTTCAATGTTATAAATACTTTCTTAGTTATTTTAAGACACCACTGACTTACGGTCACGTAAAACATGAGGTTTCTTCACTAGCTAGCGTGGTGATCAATGCTCAATCCTTCTCTATACGAGAAGAGGCCTTTGCCTTGCAGTGGGACAGTTATAGAGTGTTATCTTATATATAAAATTCTCGTGTCACAATGTTCGTTCCCGTACTCCTCCGAAACAGCTTGACCGATTCTCATGAAATTTTCTGAGCATATTGAGTAGGTCTGAGAATCGGCCAACATTTATTTTTCGTACCCCGGGTCAGCTAGTTATTTTATAAAACTAACTTGCTCTCGGTGATTCTCGCACGTTAGTGAAGGTAGCTCTAGCTGTGCATATGTGTAGTTCTTTGGGACGGTCGCGCTGCTGGGACACGTGTTCGGGTCCCGCTTCTAGAACCACCTGTGAAAGGATCGAATAGATAATAAATTTATATAGTTATAAATAAATGTATTTATCATTTCAATTGCTCAATATCTGGTTTGATATAAATAAGAATTGCCATGGCGATCAGTGTTTTATAAACACGTCTTTTTATCGAACTAGAAAAAAAGGTAATTAAATACATCTTTAGGAAATTGATATTCTTATAGAAACATTCTGTTGATCTTGTCTACAATGTTGACGAGCAGACAATAAATTTTGTTTTTTCTTTTTAGGAAATACATTTCCTCACGTTAGGTTTATTTTAATTTTATAGTTATATTTAGCAAACTTTACTGTAAATTATTTATCAAATATTAATCTAAAAGAAGTATGTAACCATTTTTATTTTTTATACAGTATCCGAGTAATAATACCTTGGGCATGATAGCCTCCACGCGCACGTCCATGTAGGCGGGCGGCGCGGGGTCCCGGGGCCCCGCGGGCTCGCGCGGCAGCACGTGCGGCAGGAAGGCCCCCAGCCACACCACGCTGCCCACGTCCAGCGACACGCGCACCGGGCTCAGCTGCACGAACAGCTTCGGGGCCGGCACTGCACGGAACAAGTGGTACCGAGATACTTAAGAGATACTGATTAATATGTTACTTTAACGAATACTACACATTCACATGGAAATATTTTTTAAATTGTGTAATCTCAATATCCGCATACGTCGCCCCACATTAGGAATTTCTCCTGTATCGTGGGTACGTTTCACAGATATGAAATATCACATACACAAACACCTAGATCCGAGTCTAACATCAACGGATTGCTATTTTTATCTCGTGCGGGAATCGAACCCGCAACCCATAGCGCAGCATTTCAATCACAAATCAAAGTTTTACAAGTTACAATACTTACCAGGAAAGCAGACATCTCCAGGATAATAAAAGTATGTAAGTTCTGCGTGCAGTAATCCTGCGTCGCCCGGTAGCGTGGCTTTCTCTGCACTCACTAGAGCGCGCGACACTTCCCGAGATTTTGACCCTGTTGACACCTACAGAGAAGGAAAGAAAGAAATAAATTATAAAATTATCTACATATGCACTAGTACTAAATTTATTGTACAATAAACAGTACAACTAATGTACAAACTCATGCATTTATAAAACAGCTTAACGAGTAATATGGTACGTATTGGTTTGTGTAAGTGGTTTGTAAAGCCGTGTGAATCAAACAAATAAATAAAATATTTTACTGTAGTAACTTTCGTGAGTGTTATCCATATTATATACTGTATATTACGGTTGTACTCACGGGTGTATTCGGGAATGCCCGACTAGTAAATAAGGGCTCCGTTCGAGTTCGAAACTAGTCGGGCATTCCCGAATACACCCGTGAGTATAACCGGAATATACAGTAAATAAAATAGATAAATATCCCGATTTTGATAAAGAAAAATTACAGTTCGTTCTACCGATTCATTGAAATTTAATTAAATTGAAATTTGAAAGACATAAATCGTGACGAAAATTGTGTCTAAAGTAATCACCAATAGGTATAATCATGACATAACAGCTGCAGTAAACAGTTCGGTTTTGTAAATACGTTTTTTGCTTCCAAAACTATTTTTATGTCCTTAAAATAGAATTCAAAATTGCTTGTACGAACTGCAAACAGGTTTGTTCTAACAATTGCTTAGTATCGTACCTTATAAACAGTGAAGTCATCTATCCTAAGTACAAGACACGTGGTCATCAGCTTGCCGAGTTGCTGCAGAATTCTCGTTCTAGTCGGCGACGCTGCAAGTTTATGTAATAATATAGAAATGTTACATACATAACATCAAGCCTGTATTCCCCGAAGGGGAAGGCAGAGGTGCACATATAGTACACGCACATTTCGCCAATGTAATAGAGGGCGAGCCTATTGCCATCAACCGGGCACAAATCCAGACTCCGTGCTGCTACTGAGGATTACCTAATGGTAAAACCCAGTAACACTGCCCGACCTGGGATTCGAACTCAGGACCACGTGGTTAGCAGTCGCGCTTAGCAACCACTAGACCAACGAAGCAGTCTATACAAATGATAGGTAACAAGCTGTCGTAAAACATAATTATAACGAAGGGTAATTAATATACATATTTTCATAAACATAACATCACGCCTGTATTCCCCGAAGGGGTAGGCAGAGGTGCACATATAGTACACCCGCATTTCGCCAGTCATGTTTTAGGTCCCAATGTAATAGGGGGCGAGCCTATTGCCATCAACCGGGCACAAATCCAGACTCCGTGCTGCCACTGAGAATTACCTAATGGAAAAACCTAGTAACACTTTGCCCGACCCGGGATTCGAACCCAGGACCTCGTGCTCAGCAGTCGCGCTTAGCGACCACTAGACCAACGAGGCAGTCATATTTAATACATATTTTGATTTCAACAAAGTTAGTATTATTAAAATACTTTGAGATAATATCGTCCAAAAGGCAAAGTTTAGTTATTTGTTTTCGGGCTGGCAACGTCGCCTTTGAGTGTTTTTTTATTACATTACTATTATAAAGAGACGTTGTCAGCCCGCAACCGGAAAACCCTAATAACAATAAACAAAATGTAAAATATTTAACTGAACTTTACTAAACACAGGACCCCAAATGATTTTTAACTTTATTTGAGCAACTAGTTATAATGGTTGCTAAGCTTTAGTAATTGGTTAACATTTGACAAAGATTATTTTTTTTTTAAAACGTCGCCCCACCCACTAGGAATTTCTCCTGTATCGTAGGTGCGTTTTTAAACATGAAATATTCACATACACAAACACCCAGACTCGGGACAAACATGTGGTTCGCACAAAGTTTTGCCCCGTGCGGGAATCGAACCCGCAACCCTTAGCGCAGCAGTCCAATCGCTTAGCCACTGCGCCAATCAGGTCGTCAATTATAAATTGGTTTTTAGTGTATTTTGTGTGAAGTACGTTACCTTGTGAGGTAGTTGTGTTAGTGGACGGAGCATTGGAAGCGCTTTGTTGTGTCGCCGGCTGCTTGTGCTTGATGCCATTGGACACCGGCTCTTCAGGCTTATCGGGTTGGCTTGTCTGTCGAAAATGTACTTTATGTGAGGCGCATATGATTTATTTTCTCTTGCTGAGAGTTCAACACATGCCCATAATTGTATGTCTCTACTTGTACATAAAAATGGACTTTATTACGTGCGGCATAAGACATATTTTGCTTATTGAGAGCTTAAAACAATCCTCTAATAATTTTTTTACATGACGAGTTAGTAAAAAATGAGCTCTATGATGAGGTTCATAAGATTTATTTTTGATTGCCGGATTAAAACTCCTTGTTGTACATACCTTATTACTTGGCGTGAGTGGCCTAGGGTCCAGTGACTCTAGGAGTGAGGTACAAAATGACGTCAGCGCTTGTGACAACCATTGACTGTGTGGTGTGGCTGCTTCTCTGAAAAATTATACGACGTGAGAGATTATAAAGATCAAATAAACACTAGAAAAATTGATATATGGAATTTAAAAGTTATCATATACACATCATGTTATATGAAAAACAATAGATTTTGTTTTTTTTAATACAATAACAAAAAGACTTTTCGATTTCTTGGATTAATAACTAGAAAAAATCGAAAACTAAACAATTGACCTTATTATAACCGTACCGTACCGACCGTACAAAAGGGTACAAGTAGTGATAGTACCAACCTGTATCCCCGCCAGTGTCTTCTATCATCAGACGCTTTGTGGTACGGGAAGAGGTCGGCTTGCATACTCACAAGCGTCACTTGTAACGCGCCACCATTTGATAACGACGGCTTTTCTGATCTACCCACTGTTAGAGATAAAACAAATGTTCATTACACTTATAACATAACATCACTCCTGTATTCCAGAATGGGAAGGCAGAGGTATACATATAGTACACCGAAAATTCGCCAGCTATGTAATAGGCGGCGAGCCTATTGTCATCAACCGTGCAGAAATCTAGTCTTCGTGCGGCTACGGAGAATTGTTAATGGAAAAACCCAGTAACGCTTTTCCTGACCCAGGATTCAACCAGAGACCTCATGCTTAGCAGTACGCTTAGTAAATAGAATAGCACCGGGGCATTCTTGTAATAAAGGTAGGACTCGCGCACGAAGGGTTCCATTATCTAAAAAACGGCGAAAAAAATCCTGTTTGTTCTATGGGAGCCTCTTAAATACTTATTATATTATGTTTTTTAGTATTAGTTGTATATAGCGGCAACAGAAATACATCACCTGTGAAAATTTCAACTTTCTAACTATCACGGTTCATGAGATACAGTCTGGTGACAGACGGGCGGACGGACGGACAGCGGAGTACTAGTAATAGGGTCCCGTTTTACCCTTTGAATACGGAACTCTAAAAACACTGTAAATACTCACAGCCAGGGTCATCGCACAGATGCAGGTCTATCCGGGGCGCCAGCAGGTGGTACGAGGTCTCCCGCACGTCGTGTTTGGCGAACATTCGGGCTAGGATGTCGCGCTCGCCCGCTGCCGACCTACTAGGAATCTGCTCTCGCGGCTCTTCAATCTGGAAGGGTTTTTATTCGACTTTAGCTTTTTTTGTAGATATAAAATATACTGCACTGATGTCTATCAGTTTAGTATATTTGATATCAGTTTAGTATATTTTATATCAGTTTAGTAGTTTTCTCAGTTACCTTTGACTTGGCAGTTCAATGGCCATACCACTAGTCTAAGTAACCGTTGAACTGCCAATTCAAAGGTCGTGAGTTTATACCCCGGCACGCACCAATGAATTTTCGAATTCATGTGCGTATTATAAATTAGTTATAGTTTTGAACAAATGAACATTACTTTTATGAAGGTAGATGACATCCTGGATTACCACTTAGTCTACTTTTTATCCCGAAAAAATGTAGCGGGTAACACCGCAGCACGCTACTAGTAAAAAGTAAATTTTTCCTTAGGTTATACATTGCAAAACCACCGTAAATACCCTCTAAAAAACCCAAAACACAATCTTAGAATTATCATAATTCCAAAATAATTAATTACAAGATTATACTAATCTCTTTCGTATCAATTATCTGATGTTCTTGCGCATATAATAAATGGTCGCGATCAAAATTTGTTAGAAGTGTTTGCTAATACAATGAAGTATTTTTTGGTGTTTTGTTTGTGCTTGTATGGAGTTTTGGCTAAACATGAACTTTATGATGGGTAAGCTAGATTTTATTCCTACGTATTACTTAAATAAAAAAATGTCGTTTAAGTTTTTCATAAAAGTGTATTTAATATTTATCAAATCACACTAATATTATAAAGGCGACAGTTTATGAGTGTGTTTGTATGTTTGTTACCTCTTCACGCTCAAACGGCTAGACCGATAGTAATGACATTTTATATGGAAGTAGCTGACACCTTGGATTAACACATAGGCATTTTATACCGAAAAAAATGTAGCGGGTAACACCGCGGGGCGCAGCTAGTTTTTGCATATAACTTAAATAAGGAATTGACGATTAAGTTTTTCATAAAAGTGTATTAATATTAATATAAAAGTAGGCAATCTGATAGTTCATAATTTAGTTATTTTGGCTAAGTCTAATTTAAAAAAAAGCAGACGTCTTATTTCCAATATTGGTTTATGTTATTATTCGTTTCTAAAACAATGAAGACGCGTAATGATAATAAGAACACGTCTAACCTGATCAATTTTCAGTACCAACTTAGATAACAACACAAAAGATTAGACTTTAGCTGGTTAGCACTGATAGCTGAGTGGCATGACCGTTGGACTACCAAGTCAAAGTCCGCAAGTTCAAACCCGACAACGCACCAATGCATTTTTGAACTCATGTGCGTATTATACATTAGCTATCAGTTGCTAAAAACCACCTGAGATATTTTCAACGGTTACACACCGTTGTCATAGGCCTACAGGCGGTTTAAACTCTGACACCAGGCTGTTCAACAAACATACAATAAGAAGAAGGAAAGGTTACAAATACAAAACCATTCCAGCAACAAAAAAACAAACGAAAATTCCAAAAACAGATACTACAAAGAAATAAATAACCTTTTATTTGAAAGAAAGTTAAAATATATACATTTTCAGACATGCGGTCTACGAAGTCGACGTGAAAAATGTTGATCAAATCACAGTGCTCAATGAATTGGAACATCAATTGTACCTCGATGTGTGGTCTCATGCGATACCCGGGCGCCCCGGACAAGTACTAGTCCCAAAGGTCATACGAGAACAATTTGAGAATTCTCTCACAGACGCTGGTGTACAATACAAAGTAATGACGGAAAATATTAAAGAGTAAGTCTATGTTCTTCTTGGTATTGTATAAGATAACGATGTTGTTTTTAATTTTATTCATATAAGCAACAAAGTATCAAATCTTAGTGATACATTGAGTAAGCATCAATGTGCCGGTGTTGAAACTAAACTGTGTTTGACACAAGGACTAATTGATAAAGAATCATACCATACCTACCAATAAACGATGCAAACTATGAACTGCCTGACGACCTGATTGGCGCAGTGGCTAAGCGACTGGACTGTTGCGCTAAGGGTTGCGGGTTCGATTCCCGCTCAGGACAAACAAATTGTGCGTGACATTTCATGTTTGTGAAACTTTTTTATACTATCACTGCATTTATGGCACATTCTTGAAATGCACGATATAATTTACATACGTCAATATATATCAAATTGCAAGTAAATTGTAATAGATTTTTGCAAAACTATAGAAATGGATCAAGCTGAATTAATTTAATCAGACGACATAATTGTAACAAATGGGTTTTGATTTCAGTCAACTAGAGCTTGAAGATCGAATGCTGTCGGCTGCTAGAGCGAGGAGCAAGAAAAACGGGTCTCGTATCTCATTCGACACAATCCACACATATGAAGAGGTAAGAAAACGAGAGGACCTTTAAGCTACATCTCAAGAATACCACTGAAGGCAAATCTATATAAAAGATGGCATGTAACTAATTCTCTAAAAACGACTATATACATAACATAACATCTTGCCTGTATTCAGGGATCTATCTCTCCCATTTTGCCAGTCATGGGCATTGGGGACTTATAACAGTCCCCTATCTAATAGAGGGGCAAGCCTATTGCCATCAATCGGGCACTCCAGACTTCGTGCTACTAAGAGAGTATTATGTAATGAAAAAATCTAGTAACACTTTGCCTAGCCTAGGAATTCGGACCCAGGACCTCATGCTCAGCAATGGCGCTGAGCGACCACTGACCCAACGAGGCAAAGGCAAAGAGCCAGAATATTTGTTTAATGTTATCTCTTCACAGGTCGACGCGTTTTTGGAGGAGCTTGGCAAGGAGTATCCCGATGTGGTTACCGTCGTGTTAGGCGGTAGGAGTATTGAAGGGAGACCTATCAAGTACCTTAGAATCTCCACCACCAACTTCCAGGTAAGCTTGCTCTTTCCCTCTTTTTGAAGCAATCTATTCTATTCAATCTTAAAGTCTACTTGGTAATTAAATTAAAGTATACGATCCATGGTCTTCTTCTTCCTTCTAATATAATTTGAAACAATTGGTCGTGTCTTTCTAAAAAAAATCCTTTTGTGCAGGACACCAGTAAACCAGTCGTCATGATGCAGTCTCTCCTTCACTGTCGTGAATGGGTCGGTCTGCCCGTCACCCTCTACGCCATCCAGAAGCTGGTGATCGACGTCACTGAGTCCGACCTCGCCCAAGATATCGATTGGATCATCCTGCCTGTCGCCAACCCTGACGGTTATATTTGGACTCATACTAACGTAAGTATGAATAAAATTGAGTTTATCACATCGGCCTATTGCAGTCCACTGAGCGTAGGCCAGCCCCAGGCTACGCTGTAAGGCCCTCAAGACGCCTTCTAAAGGCGTGTGTGTGGCCATTGTTTTACTATTGTGTCTGCAAAACGTGACAAGGCTCGTTTATTTTAATGTTTTGATGTGTTTGTTAGATAAATTATATTCGAAGGATAAAAAGTCTATAATTGTATGAAATATGACCGACTGATAAAAATTATCTAGCGATTGAAAAATCGGCCCGAAATGATTTATCACTAGATTAGACGTAAATATACGCAACGGTATTATCCACACGTGTACGATAACAATTAATTATGTTTATCAATCATAATTTAATTTCACCGGATGATAAATTTGAAACGACAGACATACCTATTGTTTCGTAAGATTAATTGATAGGGTTGAAGCCTAAAACCATGTTCTAAATCATTTATTGGATGGCTCATTACCTATAAAAGAATGTTTAGTCAGTTAATTGAGTTTTATCTAGCCATCGCTTTTTGTAAATAGATTTCATCTATACTGCATCGGGACATTCCGGGATTTTGATCGTACGCTGCTTCTATAAATAAAAGAATTGAATTAATTTCTGGCGAAATGTGTTATTGTAAACGATGTTTTTGTATAAATTAAATAAAATCCGTAGTCTCTGCCTACCCCTCAGGGAAACAGGCGTGACTTTATGTGTGTGTATGTATTAAATATCAAACATAAAATGAGATCCTAAACTTATAGAAAAAGAAAATTCTGTGAGTGACCTTTCAATGACTGACAAAACCTTTTTCATTTCAGGGTCGTTTCTGGAGGAAAAACCGTGCTAGAGGCTTCATCACAGGAGACTTCTGTTTAGGAGTTGACCTGAACAGAAACTTCGACGTGCACTGGGGTACTGCTTCCAGTAACAACGTCTGCTCTGACGTGTTCCACGGCCGCGGGCCCTTCTCGGAGCCCGAGACCGCCGTCATCAGGGACATCCTCGCTCGGTATTCCAACCGCGTCGCCCTCTACCTGGACATCCACAGCTTCGGCAGCATGATCCTCTACGGCTGGGGCAACGGAGTTTTACCACCGAACGGCCTCATCGTCAATTTAGTGGCAGTCAGAATGGCTCAAGCCATCGACAGGGTTAAGTGGCCAACAAACAGGAACTACATCGTTGGCAATGTTGCCCACGTTCTGTACGACGCTTCTGGCAGTGCCGGGGATTACGCCATGAGGGCTGGCGTGCCATTATCGTACACCTACGAATTGCCAGCTTACAGAAATCTCGGGAATGTTATTCAGGGATTCCTTGTGGACCCTGATTTCATTGAGCAAGCGGCGTTCGAAACCTGGGAGGGCATTAAGGTCGGTACCAGGTCAGCGGTTTCATTCTTTAGAACTCGTAATAATGTTTAAGACTTCACTCTGATTACCTGATAGTATTTATTGATTAAATGATGATTGATCGTTGATGATTTTTAATTTGTATTAATGTAAATATAGGTATGAAATTATTTATTATTATTTTAAAACCATACTAGTCACACAAACTCATCTTGGTTCGAGACTCCGCCGCGTCATTAGCTCATGAATAAAGGCTCAGTTAGTGTCGAAAACTAGTCCTAATCCTAATCCTCGAGTAGACACGTGTATACAACCGGGATACAATACATACTACCTCTATAGTTATCTAGGACACCATGCACATATACACAGTACTAGAAGAACACGACAAGAAGCCAGGCCTACCTTCCGCAGCGCCTTGACCCTGGTGGCGGCGGCCGTGGCCCTGCGCACGGGCTGCGCCAGCGCCGCCGCGCAGGCCAGCGCCGCGCGCAGCTGCCCGTCAGTCAGGGCCCACGCCAGCGGCTCGGGGCAGATGGCCAGCCGGGACCCGACCACTGCGCAGTCTGGAAAATTATGAAAATTTAAAACATAATATTACGCTTGTATTCCCCGAAGGGGTAGGCAGTAGCGTGTAGTACGCCCACATTTCGCCAGTTACATTATGGGTCTTAATAGGGTGCGAGCTTATTGCATCAACCTGGCATAAATCAAAATACAAACTACTGAGAATTACCAAATGGAAAACCCAATAACACTTTTGCCCGACCCGGAATTAGAACCCAGAATCTCATGCGCAGCAGTCGCGCTTGGCTACCACTATACCGACGAGGCAGTCATTTTATATTTATTTCATACTAGCTGCGCCTCGCGGTGTTACCCGCTCCATTTATTCTGGATAAAAAGTAGCCTATGTGTTATTCCAGCCAGATATGGAGGTATCCATATGAAATTTCATTACAATCCATTCAATAGTTTTTACGTGAAAGAGTAACAAACATCCATGCATACATACATACTTACAAACTTTCGCGTTTTTAATATTAGTAGGGATAATATATGATACATACCTGACAATCTCTTCTTGATCACGATTCGACAGTGTGTGTTCCCCAACAAGAGTCGCAAAGGAGGTAGGTTCGCGTTTGCAGCGCCGAGTGCCTTGGCTTCTATCCGGGCGCTTTGCCATTCTAACTCCTGTTGCAATAGAATAAGGTCTCATTTTAAATGATTACACGTTGGCTGTTAATTCTGAATACATTGACTGTTGGAATCAATTAGGTCTTTGAAGTTCCCGGGGATGTGCCACATAGGCGTTGCATGGGGAGGTTCCGGAGTTGGTCTTTTTAGAGGTCCCGGGACTCCCCTTGTTTGTGCAGATGGTGACCACCGGTGTGGTTTTAGTGAGGTAAAAATCCGCCACTCCCTGGTCTACCCCATAGGAGCCGGGTGCCTTTTGAAGATTTCCCCCAAACACAAAAAAAAGGTTTTTAGAAAAAAAGGAAGTTAGGTTGCTACTACAACAAACTTTAGTAATAGGCAAAGGGAGTGGATAGAAGCATTGCGACTTCTCCGATGTAAGAGAAGGAGAGGAGAGAAGTCAAGAGAGACTGTTTATTTTTATAAATAAGAAAACTTGAAACTGTCCACAAAAAATAACCCATTTTCTCTACATGGCTCTTGTAAAATTGTTGGTCTGCAAACCGAATAGTTTTGGAGTTCGGACAGTTAGAAGCTTTCAAAATTCCCGCCTGGATTCCTTATCATAATTCACGTAGTTTTTAGTATAAGGTATAAGTTAACTATACCGCAGCTAATTCACCAACATCATCAGCCGTAAGGCCTCCCCCTTAGATAAGGGGGGTGGGGGTTGCCTAAGCAAATTCGTAGAAATTACCTTAAATATAAGCAGTTGTCCTGTGTCAGGCGATTTGATTCTAGTCAGTCTTAGGTCTCCCTTGCGACCCTCTGGCGTTCGGGACTCTACCGTCACTCTTGAGATCTGGAACAAATATGGCCAAACAATGTTATAATATTTTACTATAATAACTTTCGTGAGTGTTATCCATATTATTTACTGTATATTCCGGTTATACTCTGTTCCGCTCGCGACTCTGCCGCGTAACCAGCTCATGGGCTCCGGTCGAGTCCGAAACTAGTCGGGCATTCCCGAAAACACCCGTGAGTATAACCGGAATATATAGTAAATAATTTTATAATAATACTGACTTCAGATAGCATCTAGAGCAGATATATCGTATAAAACTGTTGAAATGTTACAATGGCTAACGTGTTTCATCATCATCAGCCGGAAGACATCCACTCTTGAACAAAGGCTTTCCCCTTAAGTAAAGGGAGGGGTTGCCATAATCCCCACGCTTGGCAAGCGGCTTGGAGATCGCAGTATTGGTTGTGAAGTTACAGAAGACGCTGCTGCCCATCTTCTGGATTTTCCCTAAGTCGCCTCTTACGACACCGACGGGAGGAAAGGGGGTGGTCAATTCTAAGCTGGATACCATACGGCACCTAACCTAACGAGTTTAAAGAAGTAAAAATGGGTTGGCGTCAAAAACAAAGTATTAGCTAATTTGACTCCGAATTTAAACCTATACTTCTATAAGATTTCATATGTCTATGATTCTAGGTAATAATATATACAAATTCGTATTTACCTGAACACTGCTGGTGAATGCTTCACAACTAAAGTCTATTTGCACATGATTCACAGCCACAGAGATTCCATCTATCACCTGGAAACGGAAAATCATTTATTCACATCTAAATAATGTAATTTTCACAGATATTTGACATCGAAGAAATTATAAGATTACTCCCACCATTTGTAGTAAAGATACAAAGGTATGTAAACCTGGAATTATCCAAACTATCGTACTACGCCTTTTTGATTTGTGGGCGTTTTGGGGGTCTCATGATGGCTTCTCACGACGCGTCATAAGCAAGGGCCGCGACAGCCCTCAACCGAGCTACGCGCCGCGAGTAGGGGTGGCTCCGGGAGACGCGGTCCACGTTATAAAGTGTCGTGAGAAGCCACTATTGTGTATGACGATCAGAAAGAACTACTTCGATAGTCAATTTTGTTTAAATGATATTTATCTTCCAACATTATTGGTTACTAACCTTATGTATATAGCTGTACTTTCCCGGCGCTGGTATGGCTCCGGCGGCGCTAGGGTTCATTACCCTCGGCTCTTGGCACACCTCCAAGGCTATGTGAACCTCGTCCAGGTTCTGGAGACAAAAAGTTCAAAGTAAAGAAGGTTGTCATTATAGTAGACTAGGTTTTCTTTGCAACTTAATTACTGTAATATGACGTCAGTTGTCAGACTTCAATGTTTTCTAAACTGCCGAATAGGGACCTACTGTTTGACATTTAAAGAACGCTACAATTTTCGGTTTTCTATACAACTAAGTTTACTATTTTTTATATCCGCAATAATCATCATCAGTCGGAAGACGTCCATTGTAAAACAAAGGCCTCTCCCTTAAAACGGTGGGTTGCCAGTAGGCCCTTTAAGAAGTGGCTTGCAATTATCCTCACGTATGGCAAGCGGCTTGGGGATCGCAGTATTGGTGATGAAGATACAGAAGACGCTGCTGCCCATCTTCTAGATTTTCTCCTAGTCGCGTCTTACGACACCCACGGGAGGAAAGGGGGCGGTCAATTCTAGACCGGACACCACTGGGTCCCGGATCCGCAATAAAACTGAACATAAATTGACTATAAAAGAAATGGAACTTGCACGATTGATACGCTTATCACAATTTTGCCCTACTTGAGGTTTAATTTTTTGGTGAGGTTTATTTATAGATAAGTAGTTAAATATATAGTTTTCTGTTTTGATTGAAAATATCCAGTACTTTATGCATCGCTACTGATTACGTAGATTACGAATACCTACATGTTGCTAATCATAAAAAGCTGCCTCCGATTAAAAACCAGGTTTTCCCAAACACAAGACTAAAAATGTTCTTATACAAGAAAACCATTATCCTCAAGAAATTATAATATAAATATACTACATGTTATATTGATGATTTGCCCAGTTCCGCGTTCGTTAACTGAGAAGTTGTTTACATTGTCGACTAGTTCAGTCTTCGCTCGGATCGAAATATTTCAAACATTTGTTGTGAGATAACATGCGTAATACAGCAAAACAATGTTCCAGTATGGCGACTTTAAAATGGAAGTCAAGCAAATATAGATTTGTATAAATCCTGAAAGAAATATTGAAGGAATAAATATGATCAGTTGTAAATTAATAATTGATTGAGAAAGTGGACTGCCTCGTTGGTCTAGTGGCTGCTAAGCGCGACTGCTGAGCACGAGGTCCTGGGTTTGAATCCCGGGTCGGGCAAAGTGTTACTGGGATTTTCCATTAGGTAATTCTCAGTAACAGCACGGAGTCTGGATTTGTGCCCGGTTGATGGCAATAGGCTCGCCCCCTATTACATTGGGACCTAAAACATAACTGGCGAAATGTGGGTGTACTATATGTGCACCTCTGCCTACCCCTTCGGGGAATACAGGCGTGATGTTATGTTTATGTTTTTATGTGAGAAAGTTTATTTATAAGATCCAAAATAGATTTCAGCCCCTTTACCATGCGCTCTTAAGAGCCATTTCACATTTTTTGACAGTTTTCTGAATTTTCGGACGCGAAATTTACCATCTTAGGTAGTACTAAGGAATTTCTAAATACATGTAGAATGTAGACCAATCTTTCCCATTGTTACAAATAGAATTAGATTTTCAAAATATAACTTGATTGCTGTGTGGTGAGCTATTTCCCGCAACACGTTTTCTGAAAATCCATCGCAGAGCCATTTTCGGGCTTCAAATTCTACCATTTACATCAACAAATTTAAATGGAAAAAATACAGTAGGCATAGGACATATACTTTTGTTGTAACATACGGTGGAAAATTTTCGATTAATAACACTTTTAATTGATAAAAAAATAAATACTTAAACCGGTTTTCACGGTTTTATATGGTAATTTTATCGCGACTTTTTGGTTTAAATAAAGGTATTTATTACTTTTAAAATCATGTCATAATGAACTATGCTCTCTGGGAAATCTATTAATACAATGTTTTTAAATATTCCTTTATTTAATTAGATATAATACCATTTTTAATATCACTCAAAATCACAATAAATTACAATGCACAAACGTAGAACGATCAGTCGGGCCCGAGCGCCCTTAGAGGCAGGACCTGTGTCACTTTTTTCAAATTTTGAATTACGAAAATTCGTATTAAAAACCCATTTTTATACTACGACCACAACGTTTTCATTTTCTACGAATTATTTTCATCCGGTTTTGTTTATTATAAAATGTTAATAATTTTTTTTTAATATTTTATTTGATTAATATTCAGCAACCATCCAATCAGATATTATATCTGATGACGTAAGTTTCTGTTCTGTAGCAGCACACTCAATCATAAGTTGCGCGAAAAATGTTGCCAAAAATGTTGTCCCCTCAATGCGCAAAGTAGTCCCAGCCAACGTTCATGCTAACCTGATTTCGGAAATTTTGCACAAACCTCACATCTTATCTACTTTCTACCCCCTGCTCGAGTTCGTCCTTATTTGCAATTATAAGGTCGGTAAGGGAAGGGGTGGCGCCGCTATTTACCTCCGTAACGATTCCACTGCATTCGAAACTGTATTATAATCGATAGGTTCATATTATGCACACCACATCATCATGGGAGATTTCAACACTTCCTTACTCCGCATACCTCCCAATCCTCCAAACTCCTGCACATAGTCGATTCTGCCAGCCTACTCGTCGTACTGCTTCAAGCCACTCACCACAACGATGTAGCTGAGCACACTCGGCTCCATTTCATTAATACCCCCAATCCTTCCCTGGTTTCCTCTCATGGCCGACTCGTCACCGCTGGATTCTCTCACCACGACCTTATACTTTTATCGTATATCCTCAAACCTCATAAACCTAAGCTCAAGGTACTGTACAATGTACATGCACAGCTTCGCGCGAATCAATGTAAGCAAACTGAGTTCAGATGCTTCTCTAATCGACTGGAAACCTATGATGGAGGCTCCCGCGGTCGACGAAAAGGTAAGCGGTTTTAACCGGGAAATCAGCGAGCTTTATGATATACACGCACCGGTTGAAAAGGTAAAGCTGAAGCGTCCACCTGCGCCATGGATTTTGAATGGTGTAAAGTTGGCCATAAAGCGTAGGGATCGCGCTTTTTGAAAATTCAAGAAAGATCGTGATGAGGACTGGAATCTTTTCAAAGCTGCACGAAATCGGTATAATTAAGTAATATCTAATACCAAACGCCGCCATATTCTAAATTACGTTTATTTATGTTCCACTTTTGCCGATCTCTGGAAGTTCCTTGAAACTCTCAGTATTGGCAAATCACCACTATTTGACCGGTTGAATTCCATTGATTAGGACGATCTCAATTCGCATTTCTTCACTAGCCCAACTTTAGACAAAAGACCAAACCTCAGACACTTGCTTACGTCGATGGTCTCCCGCGTCCCAACATGAATTTCTTGCACATATCTCCAGTCACTGAGGGAGAAATCAAAAAGATCATCTTCCATCAAATCCATATCGTTAGACTGTGATAACGTCTATCGCGGAATGATCGTCACAATAGTTGACCACCTTCTTCCATCAATCACACACATAATATCGTGCTCCTTGGATACCGGATACTTCCCCTCCTTGTACCGCAAAGCTTTCGTTCACCTTTTACCTAAAATATCGAGCTCTTCTCTACCCAGTCACTTCCGACCAATCTCTATCCTTTCTTTCCTATCTAAAGTGCTCGAGGCCTATGTCCATGAGAATATACGAAGAGTCAACCAAAATAACCTGTTGTCTCCCTTGCAGTCCGGTTGCAGGCCAGGCGATTGGCGACATTAAGGCAGGCATAGAAGATACTAAAGTTACAGCCCAAGTTGATTTTTCCAATACCTTCAATATAGTCAATCGCGATATCCTCGTCTACATCCTATCCTATCTCTTGGCGTCTCCTAAAGCGCTGGAATAGATCCCTTACTTTTGGGAACGCCAGTGGTCGGTCCATGGAAGAGTCCTCTTCTTCCTGGTGTGAGCTAAAATCTGGCCTTCCACAAAGCGGTATTCTTCGCCCATTGCTGTTTTCTATCTTTATTAACCTTATAATCCAATCACTTCGGTGTGCGTATTCCATATGCCGATAACTTGTAGCCTTACTCTGCTTCTGGGATTGATGATGTACTAGACAATGAGTGCAACCAACTGCGATCTTTAAGCTACAATGGACTGGTCCGAGAGATTTGGCATGGCGGCAATTCCGAATAAGTGCCAAGCAATCATACCTGGTAGGTCTAGGAGTTTGCCCAAACTACACGTGGCAATGCTGCCAGTCTTTTGGGCACGTTACCGGTTGACATCGATGGGTATGAATTTTTTGATGCTTTTTAACTTGTTATTTTTGTATATATTGTTTTTATCTTGTATTAGATTTAAGTTGTAAATAGTTATAATAGTTGAGATAATTAATGAATTATTGCTTTATGTATATATATGTATTGTTTTGTTTCATGTATGTATGTAACGTATTATATGTATGTTTATTATTTTGCGTATCGATAAACGTCATCATCATCATCATCAGCCGGTAGACGTCCACTGTTAAAAGGCCTCTCCCTTAGAACGCCACAATAAACGACAGCTTGCCAATTGCATCTACCGCTTGGGCCGCAATTCTGACGATATCGTCGGTCCACCTGGTGGGAGGCCTGCCAACGCTGTCTTCCGGTTCGTTGTCGCCACTCGAGAACCTTTCTTCCCCAGCGGTTATCGGTCCTTCGAGCGATATGGCATGCCCATTGCCACTTGAACTTGCATATTCTTCGAGCTATGCCGGTGACTCTAGTTCTTTGGCGAATTTCCGTATTCCGGATCCTGTCGCGCAAAGAAACCCCGAGCATAGTTCTTTCCATAGCTCGTTGAGTGACTCTGGGCCTTTCCAAAAGCCCAACCGTTAGCGACCACGTCTCAGAGCCATACGTAATCACATCGCATGCATCGATATGTGCATCTACCTAATATTTGTCTCCATATCGCTCTAAAGTCGACTAAATGCCTAAGGTATTAAGTTCGCCTTTGTAAAATACTTATTTTGAAAACTTTAAAATGGAGGAGGATATCAATTCGGATGTTTAAATATATTTTTTATGTATGTTCGGGCAAAACTCCGTCATCTAAAGACGGATTTGCAAAAATCTTTTTTTGTTGGAAAGTAGTTTATTTCGAAATAGTCCCATTGAAATTTCATGTAGATCTGATGATGATCTTAGGAGATATGGAACTGAACTCCTTATAAAATCATAGCAGAACTGTCGTTACAAGTAATATAGCCTGAGTAATTGTCGCCACAAACTAGAAAGAAAGAGGGGGAGGTGGTGCCTTGTCCCCCCTTCTACCACTTTAATAGTATATATCGTGTGAGATATCGTTTGAGGGAGCATTTTGTAAGGATTTCAAATACTAATCCTCAAAATGTCTACGGCGGATGAATCCTAGGCATCACTTAACGAAATAAAAAATATAAAAACCGCCTTAAAAAATAGGAACAAATAAATAATATGATCAAATTACTAATGAATTCAAAATATTTTCATAAATCTCGAATATAGGTATATTGTAATAACGATCAAGATTTTTTTGTCCGTCTCGTTTTTTGCGCTACACTGTTAGCATTATTTTTGTGTGGGTGTGTCACGCACACATGACAATTCTACCGAAATTCGAACGTCAAAATTTTGTGAAATGGCTCTTAAAGCAGGACAGTTTAATATATGGACGCGAGACGCTGCTACGGGCAGTGTGATGCGGCGTTTTGCTTCCACAACCTGAACTGTCCGGCTTTAAGAGTTCATGGTAAGGGGGCAGTAGTGAATTCTTTTGGAGGCATTTTATACGACCAAAGTCTCGAAGCATACATAATCTATCCTCATCATTGACATTATATATCTAGAAGCCCCTAAAATAGGCCTTATATATTTTTGGAACACGTAAAAGTCCGTCCAACAAGTCTTCTCCTATCGTCTGATTATTTTTCTATCGATCACTTCTACCACAACCTCTGAAAAACCCACTTCTTATTGACTTATGATACTGAATACTTCACACAACCCCTAAATCTACCATTCCAGCTTTTCTCCATAGGATTATACAGACAACCTCTTATTCATAAACGAGGATTATACCGGCATTAACTAAACCCCGTATTAAGTCTATTGACGTCTCTATTCTTTGACGACAAACGACAGTGACACATATAATTTAGTCCTTGGTTTAAAATTGTATTTTTTATGATTAAGGGTACAAATGCCATTTAAAACGACACAAACAAACAATAAGGTACAGCTTCTTGTTAACAGTAGGATGTATAAAAACAATGATTGGTTGTAAGATCAAGGTTACGTTGCTCGGCCGAGCGGAGCGGCGGGAATGCATTATTCATACTGTATTTGGGTTCAGTGACTGAAAAATTTCGTGTTCATGCCGTTTGTCTTTTAATGGGGCGATTCAGTTGAAGTGCTTTTATTTCCCAGAAAGGAGAATGGGCGAATTAGTATGGGCGCTGTCCCCAGACTGTATCAAGTTGTGACATAGATCATTTTCAAAAAATCTAAAAGAAAAACAGGCGTAGTTCTTTACCTGTACAAGTGTCAATGTTGGTCTCATTAAATGACATATTATATGTCACAACTTGATACAAGGCAGGGAAAAAAGCATCCTTCTTTTTATACTTTTTAAAATTATAAAGTTGTAAAGAGACATTCAATTAAAACTGTCAATATAGGATTTAGAATTAAGACAGCTTCGCCTTTCAAATATAAGTTTTTTTTGTTATAAGCCGATTTGCCGTTATGGGATGTATTGTAGTGTTTGGTAAGACCGTAAAAGGACAAAAATCTATTTAATGAGATTTCTTGGTAAAGACATACTACCTAAAAATATAAAAAGATAAGGCGACATCATGGCGGTCTTGTGGCGATTCTAGAACCATGAACAATAAATAAATATTCATTGATACAGAACCCAGTATTTGCAAGAATGTGTAAACAAATATATACTTTAAACATTATCATGCAACATAGCGTTTCAGCGCATTAGGTGGTAAACGTAAGGTACGTTTTAGTAAATTGGCATTGACACGTATTGCTTATTTGAGATTCTGATAAAGGAGGTGGGAAGTTGTTTAGACTTGTATATAGAGAAACCGTATTTAACTTCATCGATATTCATGTTTTGACTGCCTCGTTGGTCTAGTGGTCGCTAAGCGCGACTGCTGAGCACGAGGTCCTGGGTTCGAATTCCGGCTCGGGCAAAGTGTTACTGGGTTTTTCCATTAGGTATTTCTCAGTGGCAGCACGGAGTCTGGATTTGTGCCCGGTTGATGGCAATAGGCTCGCCCCCTATTACATTGGGAAAACATAACTGGCGAAATGTGGGTGTACTGTATGAGCACCACCTAGACCAACGAGGCAGTCAGTTTTAACAGAACTCTGTTTAAAAACAGTATTTGTCTTGAAAATAAACATACAAATCTACATTTACATTAATACCACCTGGTAATCTACATATAGTCACCAAGTTCACTGAAGTTAAACCTAACCGGGTTAACTTAATTAAGGCGAAGGCATGCTCATTGAGAACAGATTATTCACCTGTTACTAACTAGATACTGGTTCGCGGAACACAAACAGACAAAACTGTGTGATATGTTCCTCTTTATGTACCCCATACAAATGTATTGCAGAAATTGGCGCAGTGGCTAAGCTATCCACGATATAGAAGAATATCAAAGCGTTAGGGCGCTTTCAAATTAGCCTGCGAAAATCGTGCGGCTGTCGTCTGGTTCATACAAATGACTAAACGGACGTCTAATATTTGTATGAACCGGACGACAGCCGCACGATTTTCGCAGGCAAATTTGAAAGCGCCCTTAAGCCAAGTTTAAAAAACATCTACCACAGCCCGACTTCACTTAATGCTTGGTGTAAAGGTAATTCAAGTCAAAGCACACCCAGAAAGGGATAGTCACCGTATCAATTCGAGCCTTGCAGTATTCTTTGTATGAACCTCCCTACTGCAACGCACACTAATCGGTATCGTAACGTAATCGCCTCGCTTTGGGACAAGCTCGAACCGACGCGTTGCCTAGCCGTAGTCGAGTCGACGTATCAGAACAGCTGCGTTTGAGTCCGAAAGTAGTCGGGCATTCCCGAATATACACGTGAGTAAATATTTAGTAAGTAATATGGATAACAGTAACATCTATGAAAGATATATTAGTAAAAAAGTTATTCAGTTTGATGGTGTTTGTTGGTATGGTAGACATACCCCCTTAAATTCGACCAAGGGTTTCGTAAACACGTTGTATTGAGTATACCCTATAGCTAAACACAAACAGGATACGTGTTGGCCAAAGTTTTTGAATCTTTGATAAGTTCGAACTACGCCCGAAGGCATCTAACTATGCATATATCATCAGAACCCTATTTCCCGACGGTGTTGGCTTTCCTTCGCTTTTCCGCAAACAATAACCATGTAAGTCTTATCTAATAAGCTATGCCTTGACTATGAAAATGATACGACAATGCTATTAAAATTAACAGACAAATAAAGTCACTATTACTGAACTGCATGTAGAATTAAAACCAGTCACAAATATAGTTTCCGTGCTGCTACTGAGAATTACCTAATGGGAATACCCCGAAGAACATTACCCTACCCAGGACCTCATGCTCAGAATTCGCACTTAATGACCACTAGACTAACGGGACATTAATTAAATTAAACAGTTTTTTTTTTTAATAAAAACGTCGCCCCACACTAGGAATTTCTCCTGTATCGTAGGTGCGTTTCACAAACATGAAATATTCACATACACAAACACCCAGACTCGGGACAAACATCTGTGGTTCGTACAAAGTTTTGTCCCGTGCGGGAATCGAACCCGCAACCCTTAGCGCAGCAGTCCAATCGCTTAGCCACTTCGCCAATCAGGTCGTCTATAAATAAACGCGGCTCAAGAAATAAACAATAATTAATGTGGCACACGTGGGTAAGTCACAGATTGCCAAATCAGAGTTCATATAATCTGCATAATATTGTTATCTAATTTGAGGATGCAGTGCCATTATCATAATATTATTCTACCATCACAATATTAATATAACTAACGTGTGCTGTTTGCATGATTAAGTTAATTATTGTTTGGGTGACGTTATTCAACGACATGAGCAATTAATTCATGTTTGTGAATGATTTATTTATCAGTTTCAACGCTAATTGCTACAAGTATAAAGCTGATGTATCTAATCAAACTACACTTTAAAATACTCTTAAGATATAACATACACACATATTATAATATTCTTCTGGACGACTATTGGTCACGCTGACTTATCTCATCTGAGACTAACCAACTACGCAGGAGATATTATAGTGCACAAGAATGCGCGCAAACACAGGTACACTCCGTATTCCCTCACTCTCATAGTCCGATGGGACGGTAGACCGATGCGACCGGAGGGAGATCAAGCAGGACCAACGGCTTAACGTGTTTCCGAAGCACGGAGGGGTCTCGAAATTTGAAAACGGTCACCCATCACAAGACTGATCGCGAAGTGTATGGCTTAACCTCGCAGATTGACTTATCTGCGTGGTAGCCGCGTAACTACGAGATTCTCTTTTAAATATAATTGTAATCACGCTTCTGATTATTGGACGAGGGGTTAGAGAGTTCTTCTCTATCAGAAATATAAACACCCACATTCTGCCGATCATCAAGAGTCCCATGTCTCCATATGTGGCAAACCTGCCAACAACTGGGACCCATGGCTTCATCACCCTTAATCTCTATTTAATAGGTACTTAAGTCTAGCAGCAGCACGCGATCGATCGCGTGCGTCAGTAGCGCGGCTGATGCCACAATAGTCAGAGTATGAGAATGTATGGCGCCGTTTCCGAGGTCTGCGACAGACACGTGCGATAAAAAACAAATGCCGGCCGCACGCGACTGTGTGTGTCCTTCCGAAACTTCTTTATCAGATTTCAAATGTCTTCGAATTAATTCGAAGGCAGAAGAAACCTTCATGCCGGCGCCGAAGTACCGGTATATTTTCGGTGCCAGCATCTCGTTCCCGGTACCGTGTCGGTCTGGCTGGTGGACACACGGCCTAACACAGCGCGGATTACCGGGTCAATCCTAAAGCTCAGTGGAATACGAAATAATCCCTTCTAACAAAGCGATTAATGTAAGGCACATCTCATTTTTAATGAAGCTAATGGAAACATGTTGTTTTAATCTGATAAGAGTATTAGGCTTTGAACTCTGTTGTCGACTGTCGGCAAAACATTAGGTTTAACAATTTGGATGTACCTATATGTTACGAATGTTTGTCAGAAGAGATCGCGATCAGACTAATATTATAAAGGCGAAAGTTTGTGACTGTGTTTGTTACTTCTTCACGCTCAAACGGCTGAACCAATTTTGCTAGAATTTGATATGGAGGTAACTGACACCCTGGATTAACACATATGCTACTTTTTATCCCGAACAGATGCAACCGGTAACACCACGGGGCGCAGGTAGTTTAAAACCGATCATTGAGCTTTTTGTAAAAAATCCCAAAACATCTTAAAAGTAATGAATGACACCTACAACGTGAAGAAATATTTCGCTAACCACATTGACCAACGCTTCTTTTCTATATGAAAAGATTTCTTTACTCTACAGTAGGGTAGTTAAAGCTAGTATAATAAGTTATTTATTTTAGCCTCATACACCTCATTTACTGCCTTACCTAGAGGGCCACCTTTAGCCGAATGGGCATGGAGTCGTTGTTATATGATCCCGAACACTGAACATCATCGTTGACATTCCTATGACATCATAAAATACCGTTGCACAAGGATATTCACTATTCTCCCGTGTTGTGAGTTCAGACATGATTCACACATTGGTATCTACAGGGCACGTGTATATATATATATTATATATATATTGGAGGGTCTCCCGTGTCGTGGCTACGTTCTAGACATGAATCATATGCGTGTAATTTAATTAGAGACTAGCTGTGCCCCGCAGTTTCCGTATTTTGTATTTGTGCAAACTCCATTAGACTTCTGATATCCTAGTACCCAACGTTCAGAAATACGGCCGCTGTTAGCAATTTTTATTAAGATAACCAATTACAATTCAATTATCCTGGTACTGAAGACGCGACCTGTCAATTGTGGAATATGGTGGAGTAACAAGTGGTTAGTTAGAGTTCCTCACGATGTTTTCCTCGACTGTTTTTAGCAACTGATTTTATTACGCACATGAATTTGAAAAGTCTTTGGTGCGTGCCAGTGTTTTAACTGGCGACCTTTGACTTGGGAGTCCAACGGTCATACCACTCGGCTATCACTGCTACCTAATTTTTACATTAAATAAATACCTTTATACTAGTTTAGTGTAAATTCAGGCATAATCAGAAAATCCCGATATTCTTACAAAATTCATATCTAAAAGGTTTAACTTTCCAAATGAATTCAAACCTATTGAAATTAACCCTAGTTTTCAGAATTACAGGAGGCTTACACGAATACATGTTTGTTTCAATTTATTTCGCGACACGTAAGCAAATAATAATTATTATATTTTAATCTTTGTATAACATCGACACTCAATTACCGACCAGGGATTAAAAGTGTGATTACATTTATTTAATTAGTTTTGGCGTGTCGCTAATAACACTGAGAAATGGTGACTATATCCAAGGGCGATGGAATCACAGTAATAATGGATTGTAATTGGCTCCGGTATTGGTTTTTTATATAGTTTTTGTCCAACAAAAAAATCTTTGAAACTATTTCAGACAAAAATTTAAACGCGAGAGAATCGTTTGACGTTTACAAACAGTCGCGTGTTGGATTCTAGCACGGTTCAAATATAGGTGATCTTGTAGCATAGAATCAGATAGACATGCTATCATAACATGCTTTCTTTTTTAAATTAGAATGTTCGGTATCTCCCTGCTGGGCAGTCTACCCCTTTATTTCTCAATTCAACGCCATTTCGGGCACGTGTCGCAAAGACACCTCGTGTTGGCGTATTATAAATAAAAGATATACCTTGTCCTGCCCCCTTACCATGAACTCTTAAAGCAGGACAGTTGACGTTATGGATGTCGCATTACACTGCTTCCACATCGTAAACTGTCCCATATTAAGTGTTCATGGTAAGGGGGTTGTACATAAATTATGTTTAAAGTTACGCCCGATTCCCAAAGACTATCACTATCTTATAAAATACTTATACTCCATAAACCGTCAACATTGTATGTACTACCATGTATTTAAAATGTTATAATGTAAAACTTAATGCAAATAAATTATTATTATTATTATTAACATTGATCAACACGTTTGCGCTGTAGGTACGCAAGTCCCGACCTGTCTACAAACGATAGCATAATTGAATGTAATGTTGGTATAAATTTAATATTGTTACAGTGTCTGCTTCTCCATATTGAGAACAATAAAACGATGAACGCCAAGTCATAAGTTACCATTCGCGTTCGGTATTCAGACTTCACATGACGTAGTGTCTGGTAGACAACATGAATGGTAGCTAAACATACTGAAGCGATGCACCTTATGTACATAACAATTAGGACTATAATGCATTAGCTCATACTTAAGTAATAACCAATTAAATAATAACCTGGATTGTTTGGTGGACACATCACTATCCATTTTCGACACCCAGATGATTCCCACGTGGGTCTAAAAACACGTAAAGCCATCAGCCCCAGGGATAGATTGCTCAATGGCTCCTGCTATCAATCATAGATCTTCAAGTAGTTGTTCGGCTAGGGACAACCATTATTACTAAGTCGTATTGCCCAGCTACTGAGAAGGAGGAGTTGTAGACAGCATATAGGTTGTATGCAGGATACTGGTGTTCAGATTGGAAGGTTTCAACGTAATTGGGAAAACGTTAGTTTAATAGATTACACTAAACAATAGATATTTACTATTGATGGATAAGGTTAGTCTCCTTATCGTATGGTTGATAAACAACCTGGTGTAGCTACCTACCTATATATGAAATTTAATCAAAATCGGTCTAGCCGTTTGAGCGTGAAGAGGCAACGAACATACAAACACACTCACAAACTTTCGCCTTTATAATATTAATGTGAATGCTGGATACTGTTACTGCAACTATTAAATGCAAATCATTAACATTTAACAATAGCGTGTTAGACACTTATCGCTTATGGAGTCCTATAATTAGCATTCACTAATTAGCGCTTGTTTATATACTTTATACATGCACCTAACTGCGCGAGGAATATTGTTTCTCTAAGAAAATCTTAATGTTATTCAATGTATAGACAATTTATGTCACTGTATGATTGTAAATAGGTACATTGTTAATTTATTATATATGTCTATTATTCTTGGGATTATTACAAATCAATATGATTACTATAATATCACCGGCAAATAGACGACCTGATTAGCACAGTGGCTAAGCGATTGGACTGCTGCGCTGAGGGTTGCGGGTTCGATTCCTGCACGGGGCAATACTTTGTGCGAACCACAGATGTTTGTCCCGAGTCTGGGTGTTTGTGTATGTGATATTTCATGTTTGTGTAGCGCACCCACGACACAGGAGAAATTCCTAGTGTGGGGCGACGTTTTTAAAAAAGAAGAAAAAATGGTGAAATTGAAAGAATAAAATTAATTTTAAGTGGCAAAACCTGGGCGTACTACACACCTTTGCCCGTCCCTTCGGGGAATACTCGTTTAATGTTATGTTTGTTTTTTATACAAACTATACATATGTATACACATAGTCAGATATAGCTACGTTTCGATATACGATATGTACGCACTTTAAGGTGTGATTATAGGCAATTTTAGTGAAAAATGAAGACTACACCTAGCAATATATGGCGATATAAAATTGTATAGAAATTGCCAAGAATTGCCCGTGTAAGCGAACCTTTATAAAATGCAATAAAACTACTGACCTCCTTTTAGATAACTTTGTTTTCTAGGATTGTTTACTATTGTATTTTGTTACTGATGCCCTATAGGACAAACGAATGATACAAACCACAATGTTGATAATAGTAGTAGCCAATTGTTTGTGCTAATAATAGATTGGGTTCAAAACAACAGTATCTGACGAGCTTTTTAAACTATGTTATGGCCGTCTTCCGATTTCACTGCATGTATGTACATATATAAGTATTCTAGACAGGCCGCGCCCCGCGGTGTTACTCGCTACATTTTCGAGATAAAAAGTAGCTTATGTGTTAATCCAGTGTGGTTGGAAGATCTTCCCTTTTCGTTGGAGGAACTCCACATGCCTTCCTCCACAAATTATATACAATGTTCAAATTCTAACAGCAAAAGCTTTATCAGCCGTCTGAAGTTAGACCTATATTCAAAATCACGCAGGAACGTCGAACCAATTCTCTCTCCATCTCATTTCACTATTAAGAAAAACAAAAAATCGTGCACTGATTAGTCTCTCGCGACTAACATCAGAGAGCTCATATACTTTAGCGCGCACTAAACCTAAATATGATAGCATATTTACCAGCACAATAGGCACTGTCTTGAGTTTGGTCCATTGTATCCTGAAGGAAGCCCGGTTGCACTTCGCAGACGTGAGTTTCAACCAGCCAGGCAGCTCCAGTAGGTCAGTCAGCAGCTCTTCGTCCAGGGTCAGGTCCTGCAGCTCACCGGACCCTCGCAACGCGGAGAGGGAGATCTGTTCTGGTGACAGATTCTTTGTGAACCTGGTGGCGAAGAGGGTATTTTAATGATACAGGGTGCCTATATGTAGAGTCTGGTGTACCTATTGTGTATGGAGAAATCAAAACTACCGTATCTAGATATCGTAATCTTAATGTTCAAGTTCGAAACTAGCCAGGGAATATTAGGAACGTGTAGAAATGTTTGACTGCCTGGTTGGTCTAGGGGTTGCTAAGCGCGAATGCTGAGCACGAGGTCCTGGGATCGAACCCCGGGTCGGGCAGTGTTACTGGGTTTTTCCATGAGGTAATTCTCAGTAGCAGCAAGGAGTCTAGATTGTGCCCGGTTGATGGCAATAGGCCCGCCCCCTATTACATTGGGACCTAAAAACATAACTGGCGAAATGTGGGTTTACTATATGTGCACCTCTGCCTACCCCTTCGGGTGATACAGGCGTGATGTTATGTATGTAGAAATGTATGAACATTTAATATGTTAACGTCTAAATCGTCGAGAATCTTACAATGGTTTAAATGGTGGAAGCAACATTCTTTGGTGGTCGTTAAACGGTTAAACCACTTAACGTACCATTAGTGAATATAAATAAGAGCATAACGTGCATCATGAAATATTCCCTTCATAAACACAACAAACTTTATTTATGAATAATTCAATCTTAATACTTCATCGTCAATGTTTTATTATTCATACAGTTTATAATGAAAACTGAATAATGAGAGACCAGAGACGGCTTCAAGCCACAACGAGGCATCAGCATTAGAAACTTCTAAGGGTTGTTACAAATTATACAAAACTAGCTGCGCCCCGCGGCGTTACACGCTCTATTTTTCGGGATACAAAGCCTCTGTGTTAATCCAGGGTGTCTGCTACCTCCATATGAAATTTCATTAAAATCCATTCAGCTGTTTTTACGTGAAAGAGTAACAAACATCCATACTCACAAACTTTCGCGTTTATAATATTAGTAGGGATACGTTAAACAAGGTATTAAAAATATCGAATTACATGGCATAACCGAAAGATTATGTTCTAGTTTCCGCGCCTAACCTTGTCCCTCGCAGCTAACTAGAGCGTAAACATTGGTTTTAGCGTCAACGATCAAAGATTTAGTTGCGTTTTGGAAGCTGGTAAGCACCCATACAACTTCCACTCTCAGCGATAAGGCAATTATCGTTACTAGCTCGAATTGGACGCAGCAATCGTACGCTTTTAGTCGTCAAAAAGAAATGCAGCAGCAACCTTAATAGTCTACGATTAAATAGAGTTTTGGAAAGACCTAATCAAAGGCATCTATATATTAAGTACTGTTAACCGA
Organism: Abrostola triplasia; assembly: GCA_946251915.1. Lineage (NCBI taxonomy): Eukaryota > Metazoa > Arthropoda > Insecta > Lepidoptera > Noctuidae > Abrostola > Abrostola triplasia. Next base: position 8,486,830 of record OX276440.1, on the reverse strand, counting down.
TGAGCGTGTATGAGGAATGTGATGTGTGTGAATGAGGCGACAGAAGTATGCTAGGAACGTAGCAAATGGAGATCCGTGGTCTCTGCCTACCTCTCTGGGAAACAGGCGTGACTTTATTTAGAGTCGGCGTAATGTCTAGATTAGCTTTTGCGCAGACTGTTTTTTTCTCGTACAATATATATGCGCGACTACTTATAAATAAAAAAAATAAAAAAATGTGTTTTTGTGGAAAAAAAAGGATAGTATAATTCCCTAGGTGTCGAGAAAAAAAAAATCTATTTTATGTCAAGAATTTGTTACTCAAGGGGGTTTTGTTTAATATTATCAGACATTTTTCTTATCATTGGTACTATGTACGCACTTTGTTATAGTAATAAGTTTGATGTTAAACAATTATTTTCTATGCAAAAATGGCAATTTAAAAACCGGATTTTAAGCTATTAAACCTGACTTCGACGCGTAACTAATGCTTGACAATAGCGCCGGAAATATATTATAAACATTATCAAGATAGGTTGGATTAAAAAAAATAACATGATAGATAAGACACTAATTTAGCTAAACAAATAAAAAAATATTATTTTAAACTTGCAATGTTTGTATGTATGTGAGTTTGTTTAGGTCAAATCTTGCAATATAAATTAGAACCACTTTTTGACATCCAATTGAAATTAAATTTTGCATACTTAAATAGGTTTAGTGACAATACAATAGTATGGTACTTTTGATTTAAAAGCTAAGGCGACTGTCGCGGGTTCGAGACCCGCTCGTGTCCATCATTTTTCAAGTTTCCTTTAATCAATTTAAAATTTTAGCCTAGCATGGCAACATGCATATAACATACAAAAAGTCATTTAAAAGTTTGTGTTAAAAATATATTTATAAAATTAACTTATTAAGAGTAACTATGGAGTTTCTTGCCGGTTCTTCTCCACAGAATTTTGGGAATGAGCAACTACATTTGATATTTTGTAAGTGCTCTGTTGTAGCCTATATGAAATAAAAACATTATGACTATAAGTGATAAATGATATGTAATGTGTTGTGTTACGAAATAATACACACAAACCACATACATAATGTGTTAAAAATGAATACTGTTGTGAAAATAACACAGACAAACACATGCGTTATCACTTTGAAGACTTGTTATCAGACAGAGAATGTTAAATGGACATCTAAATATTCAGTCATTATACAGAATAATGGCCTCTTGACCGAATTTAGGTCACAGTGGTTAATCTCAATGGAGACAAACCAATTACAAAGGAGATTATAATGCCCAAGTGTTTGCTAACTCAGGTTACAAACTGTGTTTAAAAGCTGTAGAAAAACTGATTCAAGACCAATGGCCTATACTAAACTTAATACATATTAACTTCTTTTCTTTGCTTAAAAATTAACCTCTTTTCCATGGAGGGGTCGGTAGAGGTGTGTACTGTACCAACAAACCCACATTTCCAATGTAATAGGATTTTTTATATGTTTGTAATATATTTACATACATAAAATCACGCTTGTTTTCCAGATTGGTAGGCAGAGAACACTGATTTCCATTAGTTACGATCCTGGCATACTTCTTTTGCCTCATTCACATATAACATTCCTCATTCCTATTTTTCATTAGTATAATTGTTTTAAGAGCGAGTTTTAACAAAAAAAAAACATCTAGATTAACTACATAAGTATAATAATTATATTGATGAGACACCATTAAAATAAGGAATTGGGTTAGAAAATGAAACTTTCTTATTACTAACTTCTTTCTATTTCATTATTATATAAAAATAAAGTAAATAGATAGAATATATTTTATTGTACACATTGGTATTTACAGATTAAATTATTAATTAACAAAAAAGATAATTTAAACAGTTAGGCACCCTACTAGTCGACAGCGATGAGGAGGAATACTTTGATGCATAATTTTTAGTTTTAATTTTTTCTTTTGTATATATTTGTTTTAATGTGTGTAAATAACCTTGTAAATGACAAATAAAACCAAATAGATTTAACCAGCAATTGTATGCTTGTTATTACAGTTTAATGAATCATGGCTAACCATGATAAAATACCTAGGTACATAAATTTATTACTTAATTGAAGTCATCATGTGAATAATGCAAGATGGGTATTTCCGAAACAGATTCAGGAAAACAATGAAAGAAATGAAACGAAATAATGTTATTCCTTTAACAAGGTCTTGAATAACATTAAAGTTTAACTATTATTTGCTCAGCAGTTATAAAACAAAGTAATGATGAAGACATTTGTGAATTAGTTGAGTGATGTTAACTAAATCAGTAATAAAGCATCAGTCATAAAACAACAAATATATTCTTATAAGAAATACCTTTGTATTGTCATTTTCTTTGCTATTATGGAGAAGTAATGATAAAACACATAACTGATCACGATGCTCTTTAAGTATTGTCGTAGGAGGGTATTAAATTGCTGTATTTATGTCTAATAATTACAGGTTTGAACAAAACATAGCTAAATAATAGTGTATAGGTATGATAACAATACCAAGTCAAACAAAGACCAACATGTGTGCCAAGTTAATTGCGTTTGTTACGATCTTTAATAAGCATGTGTAAACTAAATCTATATTACACCAAATGCATGTGAACTCTAATTACAAAAAATAATTAAATTAATATCGAAATTTAATAATCTATAGCACATATACAATAAAACCAAAGGATTTACGCACCTCGATAGATGTTTAAGCAATTGGTTCTTTATAATAGTCACCATTTTTAATGATAAATTTGTTAAAATCTAACTAAATAACACGGAATTTATCAAAAAATCATTATCGCACACACGAATTCTCACATCCAAAGGTACTTTTCATGTGAATGAATGAATGGAATTAGTGAATGATTTGCATGTAATGTCAACATCGACCGAAAATAGGATGATATTCTCGATTTCTCAACACTGACTAAGATTCTTTCTTCATAGTGAATTCTCTATTACATAATTATCTAATAGTAGGTATAGAAATAATTGTTTATTTAGTGTTATAATTTCATGTATCTCCCATTGTTATATTCATAATAAAGGTTTTCTGTTCCTCCATCAGATTGGATAATGGCAACGAAACGCGAAATCACAAACTGATTAAACTGCAGTAACCAAACGTCAAACCGCGCGACTTTTGTTTACCTGTCGCTTAGTGAATGACAATAATTTATTGATTAATATTGTGATTGTTGTAAAAAGTAGTTTTTCGGAAAAATATTTGATACAACGTGAATAATAAAGTTTATTGTCGGAAGAGTTTATATTCAAGCAATTGGGATTACTGGCAGTTTATGGTCACCGGGACGACATTTGTAAGATTCTAAAAACAAGTTCATTTTGTCATAAAGTGTTTCATTGTTATTTTAGGAGCTTCATTTTCATTTACAATATTTAATTTCGTACAACAGCTTCGTTAAAAACAATTTTTAAGTATTTATTGATATCAATCAGGGATTTAAATTTAATTTTATAGTATATCGAGCAGTAATTAGTAGATAATCTATTTTGCTGTTAGTTTATGGGTAGGCGCTTATTGGCCTGTAACACGTGGTTGGTACATGTTTTTATTACTCTTGTCTAATAATATTTTACTGCTAAGTAGATTTAGATGCTAATAATATAATATTAGGTTTTTCTTTTAATATAATGTAGTTCACAGTTTCTTCTGAAAAATAACAATTGACACAGTCTACCTAACAATTGTGGGTACGGAACTTAGTTTATTTCGTAAATATTAAGCTTATTATATTATTAACATAAAACTTGAGAAAATAACGGATGTTAGAAAGACGAAAAAAACTACAAGACACAGATTAATAATTCCTACTCTTACCACGGAAAAAGGACGTCCTGTGGAGTTTAGATAAATAAAAACTTTGAAACTTAAATTAATGACCATTTTACGTTCTCAACACATCACCCTATAATTTGTAAATATTTATTTTGAAATTTAATAATTAAGGTTAATTTAGTAGGTATTGTAAAATCAGCACCATTCAACATTGTAGGCACACACATATTTTTCTATCTTAGCTATGTTTGAGGCACTAGTAGGTAAGCTAACTATATTTGTTTTAGAAGACCACAGTATTAGCACGCTTCCGCAATGTCACGCCGAGAGAAAACCGTAGAGCTGAACTACATCGATACCGAATTTTCTTCCGGGGACTCTAAAAAGATGAAATCGAAACGCTACCAGGAAGAAAATAACAACGAAGTCGATGAGCTCTCTAAGGACTTGTCAGAGATGGGCTGCATAGTCGACGCAGTGAAGAGACCACCGAACATATGTGTGGAGACGTGCGTCTACGAGGAATCTGAGTCCGATAATGAAAAGTCCGAGGTGTTCAACGAAGAGGATGCGTACACCGACGAATTTGAAGAAGATAAAAGTGAGGAAGAGGAGTCTGTAAAGTCGCTGCCCAAGTCTATTGTGAGCGACAGGAGTCGAGCGCCAACTATGAGGTCTGCTGTCAAATTGACCAAGAGTCAGTCTTCTATGTCTACTAATAAACCGCCAGGATCTGTCTCTGGGAGATCTACGAGCTTTGGGTAAGTTATCAGTTTATTTTATTAATCAATCTTTGTTTTTCTTTGTCGCAAGGAAAAAATAATACGTTATTCTTGGCAATGAGAAGTACTAACGATCTCTTTTATTTAGATAGTAACCTAAAATACATAAGATCATCCCTAAGACAAACAATTCTTTTTAGATAGTAAAAATATAGACAAAAAAGACGTCTTGGCTCTGCTCCGCGACAACTACGACCTCAACTTGACGGTTATTATACGTCGTAATGGTTGACGTCACTACTATCGATACTAGTTGAAGGCTTTTATTAAGGTCTTGCTGAAAGTCCTGTTAAACAGTACAGTATCACACTAATATTATAAAAGTAAAAGTTTGTGAGTGTGTTTTTGTATGGTTGTTACTTCCTACACCGGTGAATGCAAATGGTCAGTGGTTTCACTGTGGCGTTCTAAGGGGGAGGCCTTTGTTCAACATCGGGCGTCTTGCGGCCGTTAATAATAACACCGGAGGTAGCTGACACCCTGGATTAACGTAGAAAAATGTAGCGGGTACCGCGAGGCGCAGCTAGTTCATAATATAACTCTTCACAGATATTTCCAGAGCCAAGCTTGTCACCAAACCTAATCTCTGAATCCCATCTCGAAATTCCAGATCAATATCAGGCCTCAAAACACGACGCATCAACATGTCCTTCTCAAATGAGCGGCTTCGGGAAATTGAGAGGCACAACCATATACTACTGACGAAGATCCTGAGTGCCCGGAACGCTCGCAAGTGTTCCATCCCGCAGCGGGAGCAGCAGCCGCGCAGGACTGTTCCCTCGGCCGCCGTGTGCCGGAAAAACCAGCAACGGCAAATCGATCATGATAATATGGTAAGGGAATATGGAATTCACGGAATCTAGTTTCCGACTTTGAATTGATTTTTTTGGATGTATGAGACTCTGATGTTGGCCGAGTTGTGATTTTACCTCACGTTAGAGGTAATTTAAGAATAATGGACCCTGCAAAAACAGTTAGGCTAGACTGTTATCCAAGCGATAAAATGAATTTAGATACTATACTTATACTACTGACTGCCTCGTTGTCTAGTAGTTGCTAGGCGCGACAGCTGTGCACTTCCTGGGTTTTCCATTAGGTAATTCTCAGTAGCAGCACCAAGTCTGGCTTTGTGCTCGGTTGACGGCAATAAGCTCGCCTCCTATTACATTGGGACCTAAAACATAACTGGCGAAATGTGTACTTGTACACCTCTGCCTACGGGCGTGACGACATGTAATAAACTTATACTATAGTTCCACGGCCCTTCCAAAACATTTTAGGGGAATTTTATTATGGCCAAAATAATATGAACACCCCTAACGTATTCGATACTCTGCTCTACCTTATTTTCCCATTTCTGATTGCAGTGTAGGCAGAAAAGCAGGCGATACTGACGCTTTTTCCGTCGGCACCAAAATTAAACAGTAGGTGCGAAAAATGTCTGAAGACATCCCAATTTTGCATTAAAAAAGACATAGCGTAGACAACCGAGAGAACTTTATAATATTCTACCATTTTGGTATGGTCCGTAATCAGTCGATATAATTATAGGGGTGATAACTACATGCCAAAAATCATACTAAGTCTAAAGAAGCATTCCAAAGGGGTGGGAAAACTGAAAGAATGAATAAAATCCACGATAAAATTAAGAAAATACAGCGTTTTAAAGTTTTTAGAGGGGTGTTCTGTATCCCCCTTCCGCAAAACGCTAAATGTACGGAGTGATGAGAAATTTACTATGCAATTACTAAGGCGTGACGTCATTTATAAGCAGATGATATCTCTATCTGAAAATACATTTAGAATGACTATACTAACAAATTCGTAATGGAGAATGCGCAAATTAGTATGGGCACTGTCCTCAGGCTGCATCAAGTTGTGACATGTCATTTTAAAGGCCATAAAAGGCTTCATTTTCTTGTATGACACCAAAATTAACAGTTGTGCAGGGAAATAACTATGACGGTTATTCTTCTTGATTTATCTAGACGATAATATGGTCACTAAAGCAATAGGCCTACATACGTTTGTTAATCAAAACTTACTACCAGTGAAAAGTCTGGTTAGAATAGTGGAAAGTATATTAGACTCAAGCCGTTGGTCTCAATTACAATTAATTAAAGTACAAAAAGTGATATCTATGAATTCAGGTGCAATCATCATCATCAGCCGGAAGACGTCCACTGTTGAACAAAGGCCTCCCCCTTAGGACGCTACAGTGAACGACAGCTTGCCAATTGCATCCACCGGTTGCCCGCAATTCTAACGATACCGTCAGGTGCAAACAAAGAGAAAAAAACCTTAAAAAACTTAATTTAGTAACGATTACTAAAAATAAAACTTATTCCAGTGAGTGAAAGTGAGTTTTCCGTACGAAAAATGTATAGCAGTTTGCAGTTTAATGTTAAATTACACTTACAATGAGTTTTGACCGTACCTATATAAATAAGTATGTCAAAGACATACTGCAGGCATATGTTCAAATGGGAATTGTTCTCAAAACCAGTCAGAGGTACCAGATCAGATCAACGGCTATAGTCTAAAATACTTTCAGCTGTTTTTGCAGTTCAACATACTCTGCATTGGGTATAAATGTTGCCGTAACATAGGTATAAAGGTATGTATACAAGTAAATAGGTACATGATTTATCTAGATGACGTACTATATACATCAAAAGAAAAACAGTCATAGTTCTTTGCCTGCACAAGTGTCAATGTTGTTGTCATACAATAAAATGAAGCTATTGTTAAAATCTTTAAATTGATATAGGACACTACTTGATACAAGGTGGGGACAAAACACCCATTCTCCCTTTGCCGTAATATTTTTTTTATTATTAATACTTTACCATGTTTTAGTATATTATATTTTAAAATATATATATAGTCATCATCCCTATTGACCTTAGTCTTCAGGCATATAAAAAGTGAAATTGGGACATCTGTAGGCACTTATTAGACCCCAATTTCTTAAAAAATAATTTTTCTAACATAAAATAATGGAAAATCTTTCTTTCTTTCCAGATTCTTCTAAAAAAAATCCAGCGCGCGAAATCGTCGGCGTGCAGCATCCGCCGTTGATATAGAAGTGGCGTCCGATGCGCGGGCGCAGTTATATGCCAATATTGTACACTGTTACACTCACTGCAACGAGTGATGATACTGTTATTAAATTTATTAATCGAGTTTTATACTGAGGTTGTTGTTTTCTTTTTCCTAATTTATAATATGATCATCTTTAGAGTTTATACATAACATCACGCCTGTATTCCCCGAAGGGGTAGGCAGAGGTGAACATATAGTACACCCACATTTCGCCAGTTATGTTTTAGGTCCCAATGTAATAGGGGGCGAGCCTATTGCCATCAACCGGGCACAAATCCAGACTCCGTGCTACTACTGAGAATTATCTAACAAAAAAAACCCAGTAACACTTTGCCCGACCCGGGATTTTGAACCCAGTACCTCGTGCTCAACAGTCGCGCTTAGCAACCACTAGACCAACGAGGCAGTCAAGTTTATATTAAGCGGAGATCACAGTAAATGTACTTATAAAATGGCCAAATTTATCCATTTTTCTGTCGCAGTGCGCACTTCAAATAATCTGCGATATGTTACAGCGCGATTTTATAATCGCATCGCGCGTTAAAAATCGTGGTGCCCACTAGGCCTTACAAGAACATCTGCTGTGGACAGCATTGGACGGATGCATACGACTGTCATTTTTAAAGTTAAATGCAACAAGTCACCACACGTATAAACAAAGCAATATTACTTGTTACGACAATTCTACTATGGTCCTATGAGGAGTTCCGTTCCATATCTCCAAAGTTCATCATCCTGACTCGGTGACAATGGAAAAGGATATTATATAAGCAGCTCATAATTGACGGAGATATCGTCGTATTGTGTTACATACCAAGTCACGCCTGTTTCCCTGAGGGGTAGGCAGAGACCACGGATTTCCATTTGCTACGATCCTGGCATACTTCTTTCGTTTCATTCACACGCATCACATTCCTCGCACGCATTCAATAATGATGCCCGTTTATAATGGTTTCTGAATTTATTAACCATAAATATTATCATGCATATTACTTTAAAACAGTGTGGCGTTGCCGCCTAAACTAACAAGCATGGCGGCGACTGGCGTCCCGTTCCGTCGCCGCTAGACGGCGCTTCCAAAAGATACATGCGTATGAATCACTGCTATTACAAATGGGTTAATACCGATATTTTAAATATTAGATAATAAGAATAATAATTTAATTCTATACTAGTTTAGTAATATTATAATATTTAAACGAATGTCTGAGTATTAGTGATATCTTAAATACGTATGAGACACATATATCATAATAGGGTGCAATAGGTTATATAAAGCTATTGTAATATCTAGACATATAATATTACTATGTAGATAAAATAATATATTAATAGTTGGATTTAGAATGAAAGATACAATTGGTAGATATTTCATACTACGAGATAATATCATGAAGTATTAAATACTCGTATTGATTGATAATATTAAGTAGCAAAACTATTTTTTTTTTTTTTTTTTACTAGCCTGGAATGTCCCACTGCTGGGCAAAGGCCTCCCTACTCTCTTTCCAAATCTCTCTGGTACCAGCTGCTAGCGACCAGCCTTCCATAATTAAGTATTGCAAAACTATTGCAATACTTAATTATAATATGGTCAATATTCATATTTGAATATTGTAATCAAAGTGAATCCAACCTAAGGCAGTTGAATGAATGAATCCAAATAATATTATTCTACCTGTTTGGAATAGTATTCATACAGATTATGTGAATATTAAATGTTAGCATATCAGAGCTAATCGGGTTACTGATCTATGAATCTGTAGAATATAACTGATCTCTTAGCGAATACGAATATATCACTCACACTTTTAACTGTTATAGTTCTATCTCATTCGGCCGCCAGCTTCGAAGCCAATCGCGCGTTGTGTCCACTTCGTTATATTAAATGGCATTCGATATCGGGAGATTTATATTCGAAATTAAAAATAGACCTGCCCTCTGGGATTCATCGTTAGATGAATATACTTCCCGTTATTTGAAGGTAAAATATTGGAATGAAATCGTCCAAATATTTAAAGAAAAGGAACACTTGACTAAAGAAGAAAAAAAAGATTTGGGTTAGTTCTATACTTTTATTTTACGTATAATCTATATATCAATAGGCGTGTCCGCAAATGTTATGGTGTGTTCGCGGTGGTTTCGAGCTTCATGGAGCTTGTGACTCGCGGCTGGCGCGCGGTCTGTGAGCTTGTACTTCGCGGTAATGCGTGCTTGGCGCGCTGGTGGGCGGCGGCCAGCGGGTACCCAAAGTTCGGTCAGCGTTCCAGCCCCATGCTGTAGCTATGCTATGTGTCAGTGTGCTATAACACTTATAATCCACATAAACATACTATGTAGGTATGTGTTCGTGATAATTGGTAGTTAAATATCCTCTTTTTGTTGGTGAGGTTATCGTAGGGGCACATGAGGCTTAAAAACCGAAAACCTCATCTCCGACAGTTAAATACCTACATAGGTATAAAAATTGCGACCCATTTTCCTGGCCCTGTTGCCACTGTAATGTACAGGTGCTGTGTCTCATTAGGATGCTATGGCAGGAGAGAAAACATGTCTAATTATGTCGACGTCCAGCAGTCGGTGTCGGCCAAGTGAGTCGGTTAGGTACGTTGTAATACAATTTGACATGTTTTGATTAGCAACGCTGCCGCATCGTAATGAGATACGGCCCTTATGTTTCCCATCAATGTGAGATATTAGAATATTTTTCAAGTCCGTTTGAAACTTTTTTCCAGTTATCTTCTGTAGCTGGTAATGTTTCGATCTATAGTTGCTAACATTTCCAGGCAAGAGTATATCGGCATACCGATACTTCTCTGTTTTATCGTAAATATTTTTCTGTATCCAAGCCTAAAGCTGACCCGATGTACTTGTTAAAAAAGTGATTAAGAACCTACCTATCTACCTATCACGAGTATAATCAAGTGGCTGTTCCGTAGCGTCCTGTCGGAATGTGAGACAATCATGGTGCGCACTGAGCCTTTTGTATATAAGGCTAACTAATTCGTATAACTCGTTAAGCTGAATTTTTATATGCCTATTTTGTATGTTTGTTTTTGTACATCATTCATTATATCTTCATATCTTTCAGGTGTTCTATTACGTAAAAAATGGGGAATACTTCGTTGTAGCTTTATGAGGGCAATTGCGAAACGAAAAGTATACGAGTCAAATAGTGGCCCTGGAGCCCGTAAAAACAATTTCATGTACTTTAACCAACTAAAGTTTTTAAAAAAAGAAACGGATAAAAGAGATCAAAGAAATGTTAACATTCCTTTTAAAAGAGAACCCACTAATCCAACCGAACCAGAAACCTCGGAGCATTCCCAAAACGATTTGGGTCTTCATAAAATTATACCACGAAAAATACTGAAAAAAGAAATCAAGCCTGAGCCTGACGATGAACCGCTTCAAGAGGTCCAAACTAAATCAATAGAACAAAGAGAGACGCATGATATTGCAGATGACAGCCAAGATGGGGATAAGTGGTTTCTGCTATCGCTGCTAAGTATGTTGAACAAAGTACCGGAACATGAAAGAAAAGCGACAAAAATAAAAATAATGACATTACTACAGAAAGCCACACAGAACACCTCGCATAACAATAACTAACCATAACTTCAACAACCATCAAAAACTGTCCGCCTCATCATTTAGAATACTACCATTTTGGTTATGCATTTGTCACGGGGCAGCCTTTACCCATATTGCATATCCAGAACATATCAAAGCCATACGTATTCATCACTAGCAACAGCCACCGTCAAATGAATCGGAAATTATGGAACTATGTGAATAGTCTGTTCGTCTTTAGTCAATAAAGTTTATTTTGAACCGACTTCAAGGAGAAGGTTCTCGATTCGACTGTATTATTTTTTGTATGTTCGGAACATACCTAGACCAAATCGGAGATGTTCTGCAAAAAGGGCAAGTGAGGAGTACCCTCAACCGACGATCGTGTATGAGGAATTTTATGCGTGTGAATGAAGTAAAAGAAGTATGCCAGAAGTGGAGTGGTGAACTTTAATACTTCTTATCTGTTTTATTTAATTTAATCCTACTATCCTACTAATATCCTACTAATCCTACTATCCTACTAATCCTACTATCCTACTAATCCTACTATCCTACTAATATCCTACTAATCCTACTATCCTACTAATATCCTACTAATCCTACTATCCTACTAATCCTACTATCCTACTAATCCTACTATCCTACTTAATATTATAAATGTGAAAGTTTGTGAGAATGGATGTGTGGATGTTTGTTACTCTTTCACGCATAAACGGCTGGACCGATTTGTTTGAAATTTGGTATGTAGATAGGTTATACCCTGGATTAACATATAGGCTACTTTTTATCCCGAAAAACTGTAGCGGGTAACACCGCGGGGCGCAGCTAGTATTTAATAAATTTTTGTATTGTTGTTCGTTGTACTAATATAGCGAGTAAGAAAAATTGTTACTAACACTATTTTTGTATTTTTTTTTAAAACGTCGGCCCACACTAGGAATTTCTCCTGTGTCGTGGGTGCGTTTCACAAAGATGAAATATGACATATACAAACACCCAAACTCGGGACAAACATCTGTGGTTCGCACAAAGTTTTGCCCCATGCGGGAAGCGAACCCGCAACCCTTATCGCAGCAGTCCAATCGCTTAGCCACTGCGCTAATTAGGTCGTTAAACAGTAAGTCAAACTATGAGTCATTGTTACTCGAAATAATTATATAATAATAATTAGATTAGCAATAAGGTGTACCTACCCAAAGATTCTTTTTTTAATTTGTCTTTAGTAAAAACGTAAAGTATAGCGAACGCGAACTCTTCAACGTCAAGTTTGGTTGCGTGAACCAGCCATACTAATCTCGTTTGGTATCCGCTTCAGCGGCTAGGGTAGCCACAGAAGCGCTGCTGGCGTCGCCCCTGCCATGACATCAAAAAAAATATGGCTCCAATGCACCATAAAACACTTTGTCCGACCCGTAATCCGGGAATCCAGGACACTCAGCGACGCTAGACTAACAAGGCAGTCAATCTCTCAGCTTGCATTTGCTTTTGAAATTGGCACTCGCCCTGCAAATATCATCTACATACCTACATACATTAACGCTTGTAATTCCCGATGGGGTAGCCAGAGGTGTTCATTTATCAGAAGATTATACTCCCATCATTTAGCGCGACTCTCATCATAAGCCCTTATGTTGTAGGAGGCGAGTCTAGTACCTGTCTTGGCCTTCAGTTACTTTTTACAAGCAGTTAACTTTTTTACAATAGAGCTTCTCAGTTGTCTCGTAGTAGACCAAGTTTTACGTCTAAGGGAACACCCTATTGTAAAAACTAAGTGTCTAGTCTATGAATATTCCCTACTAGCTGCGCCCCGCGGTGTTACCCGCTACATTTTTCCGGGATAAAAAGTAGCATATGTGTTAATCCAGGGTGTCGGCTACCTCCATATGAAATTTCATCAAAATCGGTCAAGCCGTTTGAGCGTGAAGAGGTTATAAACACACTCATAAATTTTCGCCTTTACTATGTTAGTGGGGAGTGTGAGTATACTGGACGCTAACATTAGGTCGATGTCGCGTCAGTTGTAATCTCAATATTCGCTGTAAGAGGTTATGTCACCAACGCATAGATGGCGCTACAGACCTTACCTAGAATAACCTTATTGTAATCTTAAAACAAATTACAGGGTACTTGCTACATAATTTGCATAATATATGTAGTGCTGGTAATGAAAGAAAAGTAATGTAAATATACATTTGATATAAGATATCCAGGTTAATTCTTGATGAAGATGATAATTACATGCTTAAAAGCTAGAAAAATGTCAGTACTGTACAAGGCAACCGCAACTTCTTATCGTATGGTTGATGAACAACCTGGTGTCAGAGTTTAAACCACCTGTAGGCCTTTGCATTGGCTTCACACACTGTTGAAAAAATCTCTCAGATGAGCCGCTTTTGTCGCGATGTTTTCCTTCAGCAACAGCTTTAGCAACGAGTAACTAATTTATAGTACGCGCGTGAATTTGAAAAGACATTGGTGCGTGCCGGGGAACACAATGGACATGATTAGGTGTAGGTAGGTGAAAACATAGGACACAATCGCGGACCCTGTAGGGCACAGCAAATTCAATACTTATTCTAGTAACTTAAAAACTAACTTGTTCTATGAACTATTTTATTAAACATTTATTATCATCATCACTTGGCTATCACTGTTTAAAGCAACTTATGGTACAGGACCACCAAGCTTGCTCACGTAACAATTCCAGGTAATAAAGATGTATAATCAGCATTAGACTGCCTCGTTGGTCTAGTGGTTGCTAAGCGCGACTGCTGAGCACGAGGTCCTGGGTTCGGATCCCGGGTCGGGCAAAGTGTTACTGAGTTTTTCCATTGCCTACCCCTTCGGGGAATACAGGCGTGATGTTATGTTGTTTTATAATCAGCATTATGACCATGAACAATAAAATGGACAGATATACGTCATTTGAAAATGAGCAGTAGTGACGCTTTCAGCGATTTCATCACAATACTAAAGCGAGTAAATCCTGAAATGTGTAGGTAGTGCAATTAATTATACCATGAAGTAATGACTGTATTGTGCAGAACATCACGTAAGATCTTATCTTACTCGTCTGTACGGAAATGAGTCATGATGTAGGTAGCCAAATTAATTCGCAATTTGTTTGTTTGAGATGAAGTTCTTTGAATATTTATGCGATGTGGAGACACTAGATTTTTTTTTAAAAAAAAAAAAAAACGTCGCCCCACACTAGGAATTTCTCCTGTATCGTAGGTGCGTTTCACAAACATGAAATATTCACATACACTAACACCCAGACTCGGGACAAACATCTGTGGTTCGCACAAAGTTTTGCCCCGGGCGGGAATCGAACCCGCAACCCTTAGCGCAGCAGTCCAATCGCTTAGCCACTGCGCTAATCAGGTCGGCAAACACTAGATTTTTGTTCACTGAATGTTTACATTGTGTCTGATATATGTACCTGTTTAACAATAAGTGTGCCCATCGACATAAGACTTAGATCAGCTGCGGCAAAGTCAGGTCAGCCCCCTCACCATGAACTCAGGACAGTTTACGATGTGAAAGCGAGACGTCGCATTACACTGCTTGAAGCGGCGTCTCCCTTCCATATTAAACTGTTCCATTTTCAGAGTTCATGGTAAGGGGGCAGAAACCAATAAATCAAACTATTAACCGACTTAAAAAAGGAGGAGGTTCTCAATTCGTCGAAATCTTTTATCTATACTTATATATTAATATTTATTATTAATTTTTTTATTTTATATTTTTTTTATTATATTATATTATTATATATTATTTTATATTATATATTTATATATTTTATATATATATATTATATTATAATATTATAAAGCTCAAGAGATTGTTTGCTTGAACGCGCTAATCTCAGGAACTACAGGTCCGATTTGAAAAATTCTTTCAGTGTTAGATAGCCCATTTATTGAGGAAGGCTATAGGCTATAACACATTCAAAATCCACGCGGACGGAGTTGCGGGCGGAAGCTAGAGTATTATAAATCCCGTCATCATTTTTTATCATACCACATTCTAACAGTGAAACCAATCGATCTATCCTATTTATAACATTTCTCTCTACACCACTCTACCTACCTCTTTCGTGGAGTGAGTCAGCTGACTCTTTCATTCAGTTTTCAGGGAACAAGTAAATAAATGGTGATTCACAAACATTAGTAATTCTCTCAACAGCTTTTGAACAAGCGTGAGTGATACACAAAGCGTTTTTATTGCATGTTATTAAATACATTATACATGGAAACATGTGACTTTACTTCGTTATTTTTACGTGACGAATTGAGACGCCTGAAGAATTATCCTACTGTAAAGAATTATTTACTTATGTATATAATAATGTACAACGATTTTTTAATGTAGGGACAATATTCAATTGTTTATGCTTATAAGTTTGTTCTGTATTCTGAGGATTATAATATAATACTTATTGAACAATATAACGTATTGTATAATACTGTAAATAACTTTGCCATCATGATTTCTATGACTTACGCGAATATTAGACATTGAAATAAAATCAGGTTTACGGATTTTATCGCGGTTTTGGGTTGTTAATATTATTAAAATGTAAGGTAGTTGGGAGGCCTTTGCCCTGCAGTGGGACGATCATGGCTGAAATAAATAATAAATAAGGTAGTTGATAGTAATTGTTCAAATTAGACGTTTAACACCCTTAGTTAACACCTCAGTCTGCCCGTGACCATGAATACTGTAAAGGATTCGAAACGTCGGGACCAAAAATCAATTAAAAACCGCGATAAAATCCGTAAACCTAATTTTATTTCAACTTTACCATATTCAAAAATATGTTTATTTTAAATGTTTACCATCCCCCTCTTAAAGCAGGACAGTTTACGTTGTGGAAGCGAGACACTGCACGCAATTATGCTGCATTAAACTGGAAGTAGCGTGGTCTCGCTTCCACAACGTAAACTATCATATAATACTATCATAACTATCATAACTTCAACTAAAAAAATATCTAATAGAACGATGTTTTTATAATCTAAATGATTTCTTAAATAATTAATAACCTATATATTATACTATGTTACCTGTGTTTAATTTATTAAAAATAATGTTTTTAAACAGTAGACAATAAAATTTTCTCATAATAATAATAAGTATATTTGAATTTTGTACGCCCGTGTGGGCAAAACATGTAAGGACGTGTCTTTCTATTGTACCATCTTGCTTGCAAACCTGTTTGTACTGCATACTCGTGTTTTTTACAAATAAACGATCTTTATCTTTATCTTTATCCTTTTTTAAGAGTTCATAATATAGGGCATATTTCTAATAATAAATATCGTCTCTGTAGGTACATCTTGAACAGTTTTATCAAATTCTTATACCCAGTCCGTGTTAGTATTCTTGGATTTGTCTCCTGTATTGTCGCTTTACGGTTTCATCGGACTATGAGTGTGGTTGAACTTTTCCTATATTGTCATTCACCCGTGTGCAGTTCTGTTAGTCTGAGATGCGATAGACAGATTACAAAATTCGTTTGGTCTGTAATAGGCCAACACCTACACACATAGACGCAAGAAAGTATGTGACTTGATGTCCTTCTCGGTAATACTCCAAACACAATTGGCGTCGATAAAACTATAATCACAATAACTTGCTCTTATAGAAACGAACATAAAATGCTTATCGACGTTCACTTTGTTTGTGCAGCGTGACCTTTGACAGTAGAGTCCCCAGCGAGCTAACGAAGCTCTTTACGCTCTACGACACGACGACGCGACGACGACGAGGCGTCTTCTTTTGGACCTAATCCTATCCTACTAATATTATAAATGTGAAAGTTTGTGAGTATGGATGTGTGGATGTTTGTTACTCTTTCACGCATAAACGGCTGGACCGATTTGGTTGAAATTTGGTATGTAGATAGGTTATACCCTGGATTAACATATAGGCTACTTTTTATCCCGAAAAAATGTCGCGGGTAACACCGCGGGGCGCAGCTAGTTGTATATATGCTTCGAGAAGTAAGTACATATGTATCCTGTTAAATTCAAGTCAAGTCTTTTTCGACGACCAGTGCCGGCGCAGTGGCAAAGCGATTAGACTGCTGCGCTAAAGGTTGCGGGTTCGATTACCGCACGGGAGAAAACTTTGTGTGACCGCAGATTTTTGTCCCGAGTCTTTGTGTTAGTGATAACCTGATTGGCGCAGTGGCTAAGCGATTAGACTGCTGCGCTAAAGGTTGCGGGTTCGATTACCGCACGGGGCAAAAGTCAAAACTTAGTGCCAACCACAGAATGTTTGAGCCGAGTCTGGGTGTTTGTGTGATATTTCGTGTTTGTGAAACGCACCCACGATACAAAAGAAATTCCTAGTGTGGGGAGAGGATTAAAACAAAGTTGTGAAAAAATCCAGACACGAGATAAATAATTATGAAATAATTAATTAAATTATGGTATGATTTTGCATACTGTAAATCTTTGCTCTATAGCTGACAAAATTCTAGGACCATCACGTACAAAACTCGTATTCTAGACCTACCATATCGGCAAATTGTCTCATAGAAATTAGTCATACAGTGGTTTACCAACCGCGCAGGAAGTCACAAAAGCAAGTACCCACTTACTGTAAATAAACGACTGACGAGTAACTAAACCTCGAGTCGTGTCGGTCCCGCGTCGGATGGTGTAAGAAACCTTATCTGTTTTCATCTACCGCCTTATTATTGTTGTCCCTTCGTATATCACTTGTTTATTCTCATACATTATATAGGTATGTTTTGATGGGTCACTCCCAATATTGTTTTCCTTCATCGAGGAATAAGGGATTTTGTTATTGTTTACATCTTCCCGAAAGTTCGATAAATATGTCGGCGTATATTTACACATTTTTGTTGGAGACTGTTACCATCTGCCAAGCATTTTCCTTAATAGGGTAGGCTTCCAGTCTAACTGAATGAACTTGGGTATTCTACATTGGATTACTGTCTATCTGACCTTCACAACCTAGTAATTGAGCAACGATACAGTAGGTGGTAACTACTTGTAATTAAGACCTTGGCTTGAACAATCAGTCTTAACATAACATCACAACTGTATTCCCCGAAGGGGCAGACAGAGGTGTACATATAGTACACCCACATTTCGCCAGTTATGTTTTCAGGTCCCAATGTAATAGGGGCGAGCCTATGGCAATCCAGACTCCGTGCTGCTACTGAGAATTACTTAATGGAAAAACCCAGTAGCACTTTGCCTGACCCGGGATTTGAAACCAAGACCTCGTGCTCAGCAGTCGCGCTTGCAACCACTAGACCAACGAGGCGGTCAATATTTATAACATTGCAATTAAAAAATTAAGTACCTATATTAGATTTATTTTATATTTCAATTGCGCTACATACTTAGAGTTTTCACGCCTTTACATCGTGTTACTAATTGCGGTTTCGCATTTAAATAAACATAATGAATCAATGCATCACTGAAGCTTACCAATTATGGTAATAAGTCAAATCGCCATATTTGTTCTAATACAATACTGTTATGTTGTAGTCACAGTGAGTAAGTGTAAACTCATCACGCCTAAATTCCTAAGGAGGTAAGCTGAGGTGTAATGTAGCTTACTGCTTACTAATATTTCTCTGCCTCGTTGGTCTAGTGGTTGCTTAGCGCGACTGCTGAGCACGAGGTCCTGGGTTCGAATCCCGGGTCGGGCAAAGTGTTACTGGGTTTTTCCATTAGGTAATTCTCAGTAGCAGCACGGAGTCTGGATTTGTTCCCGGTTGATGGCAATAGGCTCGCCCCCTATTACATTGGGACCTAAAAACATAACTAGCGAAATGTGGGTGGACTATATGTGCACCTCTGCCTACCCCTTCGGGGAATACAGGCGTGATGGTATGTATGTATGTTCTAAACAATACTGTTGTGTTCTAGTCACAGTGAGTAAGTATGAACTCATCACGCCTAAATTCCCAAGAATGTAAGTCCGACGTGTAATGTACCTTACTGCTTACAAACATTTCGCCTAACAATATCCTATGTCTAATTCTTATCCAGTAATACTCTTTTGTTTCTGGATCAGGGCCCGGTTGATGGCAATAGGCTCGCCTTCTATCCCATTGGGACTTACAACATTACTGGCGAAATGTGGGTGTGCTATTTCTACCTACACCTCTTCCTACATACAGGCGTGATGTTATTTATGTAATACTAGCTGCGCCCCGCGGTGTTACCCGCTACATTTTTTCGGGATAAAAAGTAGCCTATGTGTTAATCCAGGGTGTCAGCTACCTGCATATGAAATTTCATTAAAATCCATTCAGTAGTTTTTACGTGAAAGTGTACAAACATCCATACTTACAAACCGGTGGATGAAATTGGCAAGCTGTCGTTCATTGTGGCGTTCTAAGGGGGAGGCCTTTGTTCAACAGTGGACGTCTTCCGGCTGATTTAGCAACCACTAGACCAACGCGGCAGTCTTACATGTATATATAATATTTAATTTGTAGTTTTGAATAGAATACTAGTTACTTATTTCATTGTTAGTAATACTCGTAAAACAATTAACTTTGTCGGTGAATCATTAAAAACAATTGCTCTGACGCAATGTTTGTTAAAATCCTTATTAGTGTGGTAACCTCCTTGACATTTTTAAGCCGTAAACAAGGTAGCTAGTAAATACTTTGTTTTGGACGACTTAGAACATAACATCACGCCTTTATTCCCCGAAGGGGTAGGCAGAGGTGCACATATAGTACACCCACATTTCGCCAGTTATGTTTTTAGGTCCCAATGTAATAGGGGCGAGCGTATTGATATCAAAAGGCCACAAATCCAGACTCCGTGCTGCTACTAAGAATTACCTTATGGAAAAAACCCAGTAACGCTTTGTCCGTCCCGCGATTCAAACCCAGGACCTCATGCTCAGCAGTCACGCTTAGCGACCACTAGACCAAGGAGGCAGTCCACAAGAGGTGGACTACGACCTATTTAAAAGCCCGTTTCTCAATATATTTGTCAACAGACCTATAAATTGGCTAGCGTGAAGATTTGACTTCGATTCCCATCTTAGACGATAGTGTTTTGTGGCCAAATCGGTAATGAATAAATGTTGTGTAGGTAATAAACAAAGAGTATCATTAAAATAGCCATTAGTTAATGCAGTAACCACAAAAACATGTTATTGTAATCGAATAGAAACAACATGTTTGTGGTATTTGAAAACATCTTTTTACAAGCTTTTATTTAACTTGCAATGTTTGTAGGTTTGTGAGTTTGTTTAGGTCAAATCTTGCAATCTAAATTAGTACCACTTATATGACTTTTTGTATTTTTTTATGCATGTTGCCATGCTAGGCTTACATTTTTTTAAATTGATTAAGGGAAACATTGAGACGGTGGCTCAGTTGGCAGAGCGGCGCCACGGTACGGCGATTGTCGCGGGTTCGAGTCCCGCTCGTGTCCATCATTTTTCAAGTTTCCCTTAATCAATTTAAAAAAAAATTTAGAACTACTTTTTGACATCCGATTCAAATGTAATTTTGCCACATGATTTGTTTAGGTAGGTTGGTAATAGAATGCTATTGTGAATTGCGATCCCGCCTCCCTTCCATCAAAGTCGCAGAGCGGGCATTATGCGGTTTTTAGTGGGTAGGCCCCTGTGGATCTTGTTTGGTTCATGAGGGAGAGTCCCACATAGCTCCGTTGCTTCGTCTGCCTGCGGCGGAGGATGCGTCATGCATTTTCCTTACTCCAAAAAACAAAAAGGTACCTACAAATTTATATACAACTATGTAGCTGTTACCCGGGACTTCGTCCGCGTAAATTTCAGTTAAAAACACCAGTAGACTATAATCAGATTTTGTAAGTAAGTGGAAAACACTATAAATTACTTATCGAAAGGAATATACATAGTATTTTAACGATAAAGGTATTTTTCAAATTAAGATGGGGCTAGTTTACTTGCTATATCGATTTTGTGGGTATGATCGGTGAATATTGAGTGACTTAACAGGAAAGTTATTGACATGATTGGTTTGCTTATAAGTAATATACACATACAATTTTGAATTATACAATTTATACTTGGGGCTCTAATCAAGTGTATAAGACATAAATGGCAAAATTACATTAATTATTTACTCTATTCAATTTCTATTCGTCTAGCATTTAGCCGCTGGTTTTGGTTTTTAATTTAGTCACGTGTCTTGGCCTCTAGCACCCCTTTAAAGATACCCACACATTCCTCTACCGATGGATTGCATAAAAAATCGCACGTTTATAATGTCACAACATGCAAGTAGCTACTCATATATGATTAGGGAAGTCCCATGTTGATATTATATACTATGTAAGTACATAACACTACAGGATGCTGTCATTAACAGTTTGATAGTAAAATGAAGGACAATAACGTTAAATTATACTCGAAATAGAACAGTTTGTCTGCAGATAAGGCGACAGAAATAAACTGCTATCTCTCTCATTAGATCATACTATCTGCTGTTTTTGTGTCTTATCTATCATGTATATTATGTGCCCTCTGCGCATGACCATGCTTCCGCAATATGATATACATCTCGCAATATCCCTAATATTAAACGAGAAAGTTTGTAAGTATCGATGGATGTTTGTTACTCTTTCACGTAAAAACTACTGAGTTGATTTTAATGAAAGCTACTATTATCCTGAAGAATATAGCGGGTAACACCGCAGGGCGCAGCTAGAAAGTAATAACTTAAACTAGTTGTTTTATGGACTATGAAAGTCTAGCAGAGCAATCTTAAATGGCATTGCCACGTTGAATGGGAATGCTGCCATTAGGGATGAATTCTATGCATGATGCTATTTAACTTTTTATATACATATATTATTTTTATTTCGTTATAGGATTAAGTTGTAAATAGTTGTAAAATAGTTATTAAAAAAATAATAAATCGTTGAAAATAAATTTAAAAAAAGTTATCGGGTTACACAATATCCCTTGGTGACACTGGTTGCCGGACTTTCTAATACTAAAAATCCTTCACAGATCATGCAAAGACCTTAAACTCGACTCAATTTTCCGTAGCTTCATCATCATCAGCATCGGCCTGTTGCAGTCCACTGTTCGACATAGGCCTCTCCCAAAGTTGACGACCTGATTAGCACAGTGGCTAAGCGATTGGACTACTGCGCGGTTGCGTTGGAATCCCGCACGGGGCAAAACTTTTTGCGAACCACAGATGTTTGTCCCGAGTCTGGGTGTTTGTTTGTGATATTTCATGTTTGTGAAACGCACCCACGATACAGGAGAAATTCATAGTGTGGGGCGACGTTTTTTTTTTTTTTTAAAAGTACGCCACAGAGCCGGTCTCACAGCTTAACAGTTCGTAAGTTCGATGTGTAATCAATTAACCAGCATGTGTATAGTTTATTACGGATCAGTAATAATCTCGCAGATAACTACATTATGTATATCATCACGCCACGTTAAATGACGAGTAGCAACGTAAAATTAAATAAACTGATAGTAATGGTGGTGTTTACAATCGCGTGACCACTTCCTGATAAGACGTGGTGTTGCCTTTATATGAAACAGAAAAAGGCAAGAAGGTCGATTGCTCTTAATATTTTAACATACAACATAACATCAAGCCCGTATTTTTTTAAACTTCGCCCCACACTGGGAACTCTCCTGTGTCGTGAGTGCGTTTCACATACATGAAATATCACATAGACAAACACCCAGACTCGGGACAAACGTTGCGGTTCGCACAAATGTTTGCCCTGTGCGGGAACCGAGCCCGCGACCCTTAGCGCAGCAGTGTAATCGCTTAGCTACTGCGCCAATCATCGTCGTATTTCCTGAAGAGGTAGGCATAGGTAGTACACCTACAATTGACCAGTAATACTGTAGGTCCCAGTGTAAAAGGCGCGCCTGTCGCAACACGGCCACATATCCAAACACCATGCTGCAACTGAGAATTACCTAAGAGATAAATCTTATAAAACTGCCCGCTCCGGCTCTGACACAGGACCTCATACTCAGTCAGTAGCCACGCTTAGCGACCATTAGACCACCAAGGCAGTCTTCTTAACCAACTTAAAAAAGGAGGAGGTTCTATGTTCGTCTGCTGGTATGTAATTTTATTGTTCAATTGTGGACCGATTTTAAAAAATAAGAATCCCCATATTTTCCTTAGTAGTAAAATTGTAACCAAATAGTTCTTCTGCAATATGTTTGTCGTGTGTTTATACGAAACATAACGATTTGATAAGATAGTCATTAGGTATATATGTTAACAGGCCTCTGCGTATCATTATCATGTGGAAAAGTTACAAAAACATTGTTTACTTGTTTGGCTGGCACAATTGTTTATCAAACAGTTGAAAAATATGTAATTTTCTGATACTTTTCCACTGTTTTATCTGTTCTCAGTCCATTTTATACTGTCCTCCTGAATTTCCGTCACGGCGGCCTTTCTCAGCAGAGACAAGCCAACTACGCAGGAGATATTATAGTCCACAAGTATGCGCGCAAACACAGGTGCACTCCCTATCCCCTCACTCTCATATTCCGATGGGACCGTCCTAACCGGAGAGAGATCAGGCGCAGAACCAACGGCTTAACTTGCCTTCCGAAGTATGTGGTCTCGACGTGTAATAACGGTCACCCATCACAAGACTGACCGCGGTGAGCACGGCTTAACCTCGCAGGTCTACTGATCCGGTAGCTACGTAACTATAAAGCCCTTACAATAAAAATAAGGCACGGTATAAACCATCGTACGAGGCAAATAAAGGTACACGCGACACCAGTTATATCTAATGCAAAGAAAAACAGTATTTTTTCACAAAAACAGATTATTTAAATCACAATAAAATAGGTAGTTGTATCATGAAGGTCATACAAACAAACAAACACACGTTCGAACAATGGTCTGCTAATATTGTTCACGCGTTGCTTGTTGTTTATTATTCTGCTTGCGGCCGACCTGCTTCTCCACTTGATTCAATAGTCTGGTAGGAAAGTGCGTTGTATTTTTTTTATAATTAAGATTTGTAGTAATTATTGTCGTGGTAACACTTCATTGGCGGTGCTTTAGAATTGGGGTAAAAAAAGGGAACTTGGATTACCGTATACCATAATAAGGGTATGAACTAGCTTAATTTTGTGCATCGTACCATTGCCCAGTTTTCGGGTAATTTATTTTATATAATTGATTCCAGGTCTTCTTCAATATTGTAAATGTGACCACAATGTAATTAATAGTGATAGCCAGTAGTTTTAATTCCACCGTGGGTTTTTGGCCCACTTTGATTTTTTTCCTTTCTCCTATCACATTAGTTTACTTTGTTGTCGCATAATGAAACTTTGTAAGTTTACCAATTTGTAGCATGTAGCAATTTTGTTGCTAAAAAGTTGCTAAAAACGGTAAAGGAAACATTGTGGTTCGTGAGGAAACCGGCACAGCTGAGAGATTTTTCAACGATGTGTAAAGCCGGCCTACAGGCGGTTTTAACTTTTGACACAAGGTTCCATCGAGCATACGATATGAAGAAAAAGAGGAATATACCCGAGAATATATTATGTACCTACACCAAGTACCGATTATGTAGGTTGCAGGTCGAGTTAGCTCGAGAACCTTCTACTGTAAGTCAAATACCTCAGCTACCTGACTGTCATTGACCCCTTAATGGAAAACCGTGCAATTTTTCGTCAGTGCACGAACACTAAAAATACTCAACAAATACATTTTTTATTTATCCACCGAATAAGTTATCATGAAAAGCAAATGCTAAAAATAACATAACTTTATAAATAAAGCATGTTAATTATGTTATTTTGGTTAACTGCTAAATATAAGTCATGAATATTCTATTAAGAAATAATAACTGATATATTTAGCACTTACTTATTTTGCATTTTATGACCAATAAGTATTTCCAAATATAGCTGGTAATAATACGACTACACTAATATAAAGTTAAATAATACTATTATAACTATTATTATTCACAAGTGTATACGAATATTTTTACAGCTAAAAATATTCCTTTTATAAGTTAAACAAGTTGGCTGTAGGATAGCCTTAGAGCATAGCGACTGTCTTTTATTTTTAAACTCACACTTGTCATATACAAATCAGTTCACAAAGTATTTAATAGATATCATATAAAGTATATCATATATAGTAATTAATGTAAAAGAAGCCCTTCTCGTGAGCATAAATCGCATTGCGCAGTAACTAACATACGCACTTGGGTTGCGTGTTTACGTTACTTTATAAATAAAATACATTATGGTGGCGACGTGTTTATAGAGGTCAGGTTTGATTAAATCTATCACGTTACATGTGCCTGTCATCAAACGTAATAAGGAAATTATATTTCTAATATATATAAACATTCACTATAGCATCATCATCATCATCAGCTTTTAAATGACCCACTGCTGGGCATAAGCCTCCTCCCCTAAACGCCGCTGCTTCCTGTTTTGGGCCTGCATCCAGGCTTTCCCAGTACAGCAACAAGATCATCAGTCCACCTTGCTGGAGGTCTGCCAGGGGCTCTACAGGATCCTCTGGGCCACCACTCTGTGGGCCTTACTCCACCTGCCATCACCAAATCTTGCCAAATGACCTGCCACTTGAGTTTGGTAATACGGTCTCTCAATTGCTGCATACACCAGCCTAATCATGTCAATTTTTTTGTATCATTAGGAGTGCCGAGTGGTATCCGGCCTAGAATTGACCATCCCCTTTCATTCCATGGGTGTCGTAAGAGAACATCCAGAAGATGGGCAGCAGCGTCTTTTGTAACTTCACCACCAATGCTGCACCAGCTGCTTGCCAAGCGTGGGGATTATGACAAGAACGTTATCCGACGAAAATAACGAAATTTGGAGAATCGTTTCAAGTCCCTACCCTTCTGGGCTAGCCTTTCTAAGATAATTAGGGGTTCTTCCCCAATTAGCTTTATTAAAAGATAAATATTATAAGTTGTGTTTATCAATTTAGATTTAAGCTTAGCATAGGCATGCAATAATGACACAAAAAGCCATATAAGTTGTATTAAAATGAAATTCTGTATGTCTTTTGGGCAAACCAAAAACAACATTATTTTGCTTACATCAAACAACTTCAAAATAATATAACGAGAGATAAAACAGACAGAAAGGCAGACACATTTATACACACTTGATTTTATAAAACACCAGCCGACCTGACAGACGTTGTCCTGCATGATATTAAATACCTACTGCAGCGCCATCTGGCGGGCTTATTTTTTAATCTGAACCATCCTCGAATCCACTTGAACACATAAAAAAAAAACATTCAAATCGGTTCAGCCGTTTAGGAGTTCACTGTCAACGCACGTACAGATTATACAAAAACAACATGTCTGAAGTAAGCGAGTGCTTTTCAATGAGAGTGATGACGTCGGTACCTCATACTGAAACATTCTGAATTGTCCTTTAGGTATTCAGCGTATCTTTATAATTATATATATATATATAACGGGACATCAGGGAGCCGGGCTGTTATATTCGATTGCTGACTTGTGACCTCGTCAGCACGGGGATTTATCGTGGGCGTTAAATGAAACAATTAAGGATGGTAACAGTAATTCAATAATAAAATATAGAGCCAATGGGTTTGCGAGTGACAGCTTCGTGCCGCCGCTGTCAACTATTGCAAAACAATTGACACGACGTTCGCCCGTCGTGTCAAACGCAACTCCATTCGGTGTTACCCGCTCTTTATGAAAATAACAGAATGATTAAAAAAATAACAAAATAAATTACAACTCTCAAGATTAACTAATTTTCATTATTTAATAATGTCTCGCGCCGACACGGCCGTCCTGCATCATCACACGTCCTCGGGTGAATAGTTTATCTCATCACTCATCATCTGTGGACAACCGTAAAAGAACTCAAGTAAACAACTTAACGTTCGGTCATTCTGACCGTTTTGGATCAAACACAACAATATCACAAAGATCAATCCCAGATATCAGATAACACAAAACGATTACCAGATTACCATACAGAATAGTATCACACAGACTGACGCCACATAGGCTATACCATACTGGCTAGTGCCGCACAGGCTATTGCCACACAGGCTGTTGCCACACAGGCTATTGCCACACAGGCTATTGCCACACAGGCTGTTGCCACACAGGCTGTTGCCACACAGGCTATTGCCACACAGGCTAGTGCCACACAAGCTAGCGCCACACTGGCTAGTGCCACACAGGCTAGCGCCACACAGGCTAGTGCCACACAGGCTAGTGCCACACAGGCTAGTGCCACACAGGCTAGCGCCACACAGGCTAGTGCCACACAGGCTAGCGCCACACAGGCTAGTGCCACACAGGCTAGTGCCACACAGGCTAGTGCCACACAGGCTAGCGCCACACAGGCTAGTGCCACACAGGCTGTTGCCACACAGGCTGTTGCCACACAGGCTATTGCCACACAGGCTAGTGCCACACAGGCTAGCGCCACACAGGCTAGTGCCACACAGGCTGTTGCCACACAGGCTAGTGCCACACAGGCTAGTGCCACACAGGCTAGCGCCACACAGGCTAGTGCCACACAGGCTATTGCCACACAGGCTGTTGCCACACAGGCTGTTGCCACACAGGCTATTGCCACACAGGCTAGTGCCACACAAGCTAGCGCCACACTGGCTAGTGCCACACAGGCTAGCGCCACACAGGCTAGTGCCACACAGGCTAGTGCCACACAGGCTAGTGCCACACAGGCTAGCGCCACACAGGCTAGTGCCACACAGGCTGTTGCCACACAGGCTGTTGCCACACAGGCTATTGCCACACAGGCTAGTGCCACACAGGCTAGCGCCACACAGGCTAGTGCCACACAGGCTAGTGCCACACAGGCTAGTGCCACACAGGCTAGCGCCACACAGGCTAGTGCCACACAGGCTTTTGTCACCAATGGTTAACATTAGAAAAGGCCTCCACAGTAAACAAGTAAATGCAACTGTACAACTCACCTGCGCCGTCATCGGCACATTCTGACTACACTATTAGTAGGCGCCTCCAAACCTACATTCAACTACAATGGAACGTAGCACTCTGGCATAGGTCGTATGCGATCATGTGCATACATGCTCTATTTCCTGCGCGGCGCAGGAATCGAAACAAAATGAAACTTTCTCACCGGATTCAATTGCTAGGTGATCAGTGGCTGTCTTCATAGTGCAGGCATTCACTCAATGCTCTACGTTGCCGCTGCTAATCTTGGTGTCCTTTTTCGGGCAGCGAGTGGCGATATGACCTGGTTTGTTGCAGTAGTAGCACGTAGGCGACGATGTTTTGTTTGGCACACTACGGTCTTGGGTATCTTGCTTTTTGTTGGTTGCTGAAAACTGAGGTTTGGAATTAGTACTGGTATTACGCAAGTCTTTAGAGAGGCATTCGTTTGCCACGTGGCCTAGTCTGCCACAATGATAACATTTCTTCAGTTCATATAGCAGTTTCTTAGTGTCACTGTAAGTATTGGACTTTTCTGGAATCGAAGGTTCTCTTTTTCGATAGGTACATGCCATTAGTTCTTGTTGCAATTTCACTCTAGTATTAATTTTTCCAGTGTATGCTAGTCTTTGCAACCGTGGTTCGATTTTCACTGCTTGTGCCAGAGTTACAGCAATTGCAATTTCTTCGATCGATAAAGAATGCCACTGGTTCATTAATGTACTCAGGAATCGTGTAGCATAGGCCGACAGGCACTCTCCATCTTTTGGGCTTTCACTAAAGAGCCTACATAATGTGGCAGCTGGAGTCTCGACGTAGTCAAATCGAGCAAGAAATAAATCTTTTAACTGAGGCCAGTTTATACCAGCAAAAGTATTTTGAGCCAACCACGTAGCTGCCGTGCCCTTAAGTGCTCTGCTCATGGCGATAATCAAAGTACTACTAGATTATAATTGTTTTTCTTGCATGCATAGGTCTACAGTATTACACCATGACCGGCCATAGGCATCTCGAGAATCAGGATTGAATTCGGGTAATGCTAGCTTTGTATCAACCGTTTTCGTGTCCTCTATAGCACGAATTAATTCCATCATGCTACGTTGTTGCATTTCAAACAACGTTTTCCAACGGTCGGATTCATTATTTAGTTTAGTAACTCTGACCTGTTTCATGTTCCTGGAAATTCCCGGGTAATCCCACTTCTGATAACGGGACATCAGGGAGCCGGGCTGTTATATTCGATTGCTGACTTGTGACCTCGTCAGCACGGGGATTTATCGTGGGCGTTAAATGAAACAATTAAGGATGGTAACAGTAATTCAATAATAAAATATAGAGCCAATGGGTTTGCGAGTGACAGCTTCGTGCCGCCGCTGTCAACTATTGCAAAACAATTGACACGACGTTCGCCCGTCGTGTCAAACGCAACTCCATTCGGTGTTACCCGCTCTTTATGAAAATAACAGAATGATTAAAAAAATAACAAAATAAATTACAACTCTCAAGATTAACTAATTTTCATTATTTAATAATGTCTCGCGCCGACATATATATAATTATATAGATACGCTGAATACCTAAAGGACAATTCAGAATGTTTCAGTATGAGGTACCGACGTCATCACTCTCATTGAAAAGCACTCGCTTACTTCAGACATGTTGTTTTAATTTATTTTTGACGCAGAACAAGCAAATATGGTAATTTTATACGAATTGATTCTCTCTCCCATAAGTACCTATAGATACTGGAAATTGTAACTATGTTTTTTCATTACCACTGATGTGTTTTGAATGCTAATGTGATGCAGGTCGACCATAAATATGTATCTCTTGTCTGAGATGTTTACGCGGTTCTCACCTTTATAGTAAACGGAATTCCATCGTAATTCCCTTGTATATTATTAGCTCGTTAACTCATTTAGCCGCCCGCTGTACAAAATTAAGTCAAACAATGTTTGGAGGTTGCGTCAATGCGATAAGTGTATTGGATAGATTAACAAGTCAATTATTCGCTCAGATTAAAAATCATTGTTTATTTGTGTGTTGGGTTATGGGGTATGGGATTAATGGTTTGATAATGGTGATGTGGTGCATAACAGCACTGATGGCGAAGTGGTATGACTGTTTGACTGACAAGTCAAAGGTCGTTCCTTCGCAAATTGAAATCCCGGCACGCACCAATGTATTTTCGAAATCATGTGCGTATTATATTAGTTATCAGCTGCTAAAAATGGTGAAGGAAAACATCGTGAGGAAACCGGCACACCTGACAGTTTTTCATTGGTGCGTAAAGCCATTTAAGAGGCTTAAAGGCAGTTTAAACTGTGACACCAGGTTGTTCATCAACCATACGATAAGAAGAAGAAGATTAGTGGATGCAAATGGTAAGTTGCCGTTCATTGTGGTGTTCTAAAGGGGTTTTTGTCCAACAGTGGACGTCTCTTGGCTGATGATATCTTAATAATGTTATTAATTATTGCTCCATAGTGTCACAGCTTAAATAGTGAGAGCGAGGGAATAGGGAGTCCACGTGTATTTGCGCATACTTGTGCACTGTAGTATCTCCTGCGTAGTTAGCTATTCTCAGATGAGATAGGCTGCCGTGATCGAAATTCGGTCAGGTGTACATTATATTGCCATATTATTTACTATATATTCCGGTTATACTCACGGGTGTATTCGGGAATGCCCGACCACTTCGGCTCGCTACTCTGCCGCGTAACCAGCTCATGACTAAGGGCTAGGGTCGAGTCCGAAACTAGTCGGGCATTCCCGAATACACCCGTGAGTATAACCGGAATATATAGTAAATAATATGGATAACACTCACGAAAGTTATTATAGTAAAATTATATTGCCATTCTTCAGGCCACACATTTATCACACTCTTTTGCATAATGTATTTGATAATCTATAATTACATACCTACGTCAGTAGGTACATATAATCTGGTAATGCATTACCGTTATCCACTTAGATATTTGCAATCCAATTTTCATGACATATGACTTTGTAAACAATAATATAATTAACAAGATCTAATCTAGAATCCATAAAGAATTTCTTAACCATTTTTTATATTGTGCAAACTTCATAGTTTATAAGTTACCTTTGTTACTAACCCTATGGATGTTGGTAGTCCGAAATAAAAGAATATTATTACTAGCTGCGCCCCGCGGTGTTACCCGCTATAATTTTTCGAAATAAAAGTAGCCTATTTGTTAATCCAGGGTACCAGCTACCTCTATATTAAATTTCATCAAAATCGACCCAGCCGTTTAAGCGTGAAGAGGTAACAAACATACAAACCACCTTCCTACTTAATCAGGGTAAAAAGCAGTATAAAGTAAGTATAAATATCTACTACAAACCAGATATAACTATTAACACAACGCCAATACATACTATTCGAGTGCTAAACACAAAAATCGATACAACTCCAATCGTCGTCCCATCGAGATAGCAGTGACGCGTTTACGAATGACGTCTAGCGTTATAAAAACACGTCTAACTTATTGTACTCGTATCTTAATTGTTTATGTATACGTGTTTAATATAATCGGTTATAGTACGTGCTTATTATATCGGTTTATGTTAGGAAACATATGATAGTACAACCTGAGTTATTCGTGGTTTAATAGGTATAATAATAACAGCCTATAACTGTCCCATTGCAGGGTAAAGGCCTCTTCTCTCATAGAGAAGGATTGTGCATTGATCACCACGCTAGCTAGCATCACGCTAATTGGTGTTTATATATATTTTATGTACTGTTTAAGAATTTGTTTTGCCTTGTTGGTTAGTGTTCGTTAAGTGCCACTGCTAAGCACGAGGTCTTGGGTTCAAATAACCTTAAGGCAAAGTGTTATTAGGTTTTTTTACGGAAGTTAAAAGTAGCTTCACGGAAGCACGGAGTCTGGATTTGTGTCCGGTGGACAGTAATAGAGAGTTAATAACTAAACAAAGGCCTAATGCTATGTTATGTCTATGGATTTCTTATTCAGCCAATCGGTAAGCTCAGTAGTTGTACCTTCCACAGCTCAGCGGAATACTAGGCTAGCAACAGCTAAATAATAACTTTATCGTTCGGATAACAGAGTGAATGATCCAGAAAAATAACGCAGCGCCGGTCCACGCATCCGTCCCGTGCCACACAAACGTCAATAATTAGTGCGCCTTATAATTATCATCCTTAATTAGTACTTGTAAAAGAGGATTAAGTTGGTACGTAGGTACATGTCATGGAAATTCACGATAACTGGGGTTTAGTGGGAGATTATTTCAAAGTAAATCTCTTGTTTTGTATTTTTTTATGCTTGTTGATAAAACAATATAATATACCTAAGTATTTACAGATTTTTATTTTACTTTTCGCGCTGTTTAGAGATTTAATGGAACTCTTAGCCGTCTCTACACTTGACCTAATAGTGTGTTTTTTGGTCAAAGAATTGCCATTGCTTCAACGTGACAATGCTGCCAGTCTTTTGGGCTTGAGAATAGAATAGAATAGAATAGAAATATTTATTTGCAAGAATATAAGTAATTAATTGTTACCAGTAGACATCGCTGGGGATCTATATAATGATGTTTTAATTGACCTTTATAATTGTATTGTTTTTAATTAGTAAGTAAGTAAATACATATAAGTCACGGCTGTCTCACAAAGCGGTAGGCAGAGATCACGGATCACTAATTGCTACAAAGTCTGCATATCTCGGCTTCATTTACTTTAATCACATTCTTTGTAGGCACATGCTCTTCTCTTAGTCAATTCACTCCTAAACCGAATTATGATCCAATTTAGGTTCGAAGTAGCTAAAACCACGGAGGATAAAATGTGTATTATTAAAAATCATTGACCTTAAAATAGGTAAAATAAAAGAACAATGCTATCCAGTTTTTAATCATTTCTAATTAACCACTAACTGTGACGTCACAACAAATAATTAAAGAGATATCTTAATTAGGTTGTGTTTACAATAACAAAAACTGGTATAAGTTGAAAACACCTGTGACATTATCGGTTTAATGTCGTAACACAAACACTGCTTGTGCCACCAGTATTGTCAATACATACATAAAGTCACACCTGTTTATCAGAGGGGTAGGCAGAGAATACGGATTTCTATTTGATATGATCCTGACGTACTGCATTTTTTGGCCAAAGTAAGCATTGCAAGCTGTCGTTTATTGTGGCGTTCTAAGGGGGAGGCCTTTGTTCAACAGTGGACGTCTTCCGGCTGATGATGATGAAGAATTGCATGTACTTTGACATCTATATTATAATGCTTTTCCTTTATAATTGTGTATTGTTTTTAATTCGTCGGTATAAATATAAATTTTATTCTTTTTTCGGCTCATTCACAGCATCACATTCCTCATACTCGCTCGTCGGTTAAGGGAATGCCCGACCCGGTATTTGAACCCAGGACCTCGTGCTCAGCAGTCGCGCTTAGCAACCACTAGACCAACGAGGCAGTTCGAGGCAGTTATTTAATATTCATGATAATAATGTTAATATAATGACTTGCAAGCGTTATTAAAACACGAAGTATCATTATTTATTAGTTATATAAATTTATTAATTAACGAACACCGCATCTGTTTCAACAAGTAACTAATTACGCAGGACTTACTCTACGCTTTCATCTAAATAATGAAATTTAAAAGAATCATTAAAAATTTCCTTTACATAATAGGCACATAATCTATCTACTTTTATGATAGCTTTGATATCGGACAATAAACCAATCATAACAATAAATCATTTAAAATCGGCGCCTGCGCAGGTCTAATATGCGATGATATAACTATTTTATATATATAGATTTATATTCTATTTATAACAAGATGCGCGTGATTTACCGTATTGTTTCGTGATAAGATGTATATCTATGGTCGCACTTAACCACTGTTCAAAGATTCGAATTTTTTTCTAATTCGAAAATTAAATATTATTAAAATGCTTTCCTGTAGACGTTTCTCTATTATTACTAACCAATGCGTCGCTGGATCCTAAACTGTACTCCTTGGTTATAAGGTTCTTTTTGTGATTGAGATTTTCTTCTATCACCGTCATAATTCGAAGTACAGAATCTAGGTTCCCCTTTGTTTCTAAGAACTGCTTTTGCAAGTGCGTTATAGAGATTCATCATCATCATCATTTTTTTTTTTTTTTTTTTCTATTTTTTTTTTTTTTTAAAAGCGTCGCCCCACACTAGGAATTTCTCCTGTATCGTAGGTGCGTTTCACAAACATGAAATATTCACATACACAAACACCCAGACTCGGGACAAACAACTGTGGTTCGCACAAAGTTTTGCCCCGTGCGGGAATCGAACCCGCAACCCTTAGCGCAGCAGTCCAATCGCTTAGCCACTGCGCTAATCATCATCATCATCAGCCGGAAGACCTCCACTGTTGAACAAAGACCTCTCCATTAGAACGCCACAATTTTTTTTTTAAGTCGTTTATTCATATGAATACAAACAGATGCAATAATACTAAACATCGCCTAACTGTGCAACAGTTTGTTGATGAATTGACCATTTGCATCCACCGGCTGCCCGCAACTCTAATGATATCGTCGGTCCACCTGGCCTACGAAGTATGGGTAGACTTGCAGCTCTGCCCACCTTCGTAGGGAAGTGAGGAGTGTTGTTATTATCATTACCTACCTCATTGAAGTTTGTATTGGAGTATTTTTCCGACACGTCTCACGACAAAGGTCTTTTATCTTCGTGTTTGGAAAATTAGACAAGAAATAATAGAGTTACAGTTTCCTAGTACTACGGAATTAACATAACATAACATCACGCCTGTATTGCCCGAAGGGGTAGGCAGAGGTACACATATAGTACACCCACATTTCGCCAGTTATGTTTTAGGTCCCAATGTAATAGGGGGCGAGCCTATTGCCATCAACCGGGCACAAATCCAG
Organism: Abrostola triplasia; assembly: GCA_946251915.1. Taxonomy (NCBI): domain Eukaryota; kingdom Metazoa; phylum Arthropoda; class Insecta; order Lepidoptera; family Noctuidae; genus Abrostola; species Abrostola triplasia. The sequence goes on along the minus strand of OX276440.1, from coordinate 8,451,634 downwards.
GCTCCGTGCTGCTACTGAGAATTACCTAATGGAAGAACCCAGTAACACTTTGCCCGACCGGATTCGAACCCAGGACCTCGTGCTCAGCAGTCGCGCTTAGCAACCACTAGACCAACGAGGCAGTCGGAATTATGATTAGTTTTATTGTTATTGTTTTTTATTATTAATTGTTATCAAGGCAGGGCTAGTCAACTCGATAAGGCGGGTAAAACCGGTTGATTAATGCTTATACTGATATACTGATATCGCGATGAACGCTGTTATCAATAGATGTTGGACAATTATAATTCACTTATGCGTTGTTCGTAATTAAGATTTTGTATGATAGAGTATAGCAGTCTTGGGATCGATGTACCTGTATGGCTTTAAGAATTGAATTAGAAAATTGTATAAGATCGATTAAAAAATCATTGTCGTTTTTCATAATTATAGTTAAACTAGCTGCGCCCCGCGGTGTTAGGTACCCGCTACAATTTTTCCGGATAAAAAGTAGCTGTTAATCCAGGAAGTCCTTCATATAAAATTTCATCAAAATCGGTCAAGCTGTTTGAGCGTGAAGAGGTAACAAACATACAAACACTCTCACAAACTTTCGCCTTTATAATATTAGGGTGATGTAATAATGGTGGAAGGAGGAATTCTCCGTGGGAGACTAAAATTTTTGGAAATATGCAACATGCAATAAATAATTTTATTTTGAATTTGGAGTCATTTTATTCATTGTTTTATTCTCATTTTGTCATTTATTTCTATTGCATTTATATCATTATGTAATTATTTACAACAAATACAGAAAACAATAATGAAGAAATATACAAAACATATATTATTTGTTATTGTTTATTTGTAGATATTAATTGCGTACATTCCTGTAGGCACAATGTTTTTTATGACTACTATGTAAGTCATTAGTAGGTTAATACATGACTGTAATGATGTTATCCTTATAAATAAACATATAAGGTAAATATATAAATAAAACATATAGGAAAATATCTGGTGTTTCAATATAAGTACTAATTATAATTATATAGACCATACAAATAATCTAGGTGACCTAGGTCTTGAAAACTAAGGTTTCTACTTAATTGATGTAACTTCAAATAACAAGTTGAATATATGTTTTACTAGCTGCGCCCCACAGTGTTACCCGCTACATTTTTTCAGGATATAAAGCTTATGTGTTAATCCAGGGTGTCACCTACCTACATATTAAATTTCATCAAAATCGGTCCAGCCGTTTGAGCGTGAAGAGGTAACAAACATACCGACACACAAACATTCGCCTTTATTGTGTGATGTCACTAATTAAACATTGAAAGTATCCTGAAGCCACAGGTATTTTTAATTTGTACACATATTTTATTTTAATCAGATAAACAGCGACGCAGCGTTGGCAGGCCTCCCGCCAGATGGACCGACGATATCGTCAGAATTGCGGGCAACCGGTGGATGGAATTGGCAAGCTGTCGTTCATTATGGCGTTCTAAGGGGGAGGCCTTTGTTCAGCAGTGGACGTCTTCCGGCTGATGATGAACACAGCGAGGTTGTTCTAAGGAGGCCTTTGTTCAACAGTGGACGTCTTCCACGTGTGCCGATTAGTATCCAGCCTAGAATTGACCACCCCCTTTCCTCCCGTGGGTATCGTAAGACTAAGGGAAACTTCAGACGGGCAGCAGCGTCTTCTGTTACTTCACCACCAATACTGCGATTCCCAAGCCGCTTGCTAAGCGTGGGGATTATGGCAACCCCGCTCTCTTACCTAAGGGGGAGCCCTTTGTTCAATTGTGGATATCTTCCAGCTGATGACGATGACAGCAAGGTTGTCATAAACTGTAATAACACCTATTCAGTATTCACACTGACTGGACGTTTATGGAGTTCAATGATTCCCATAAGAGTTATAAATACTGTATAACGGGGAACCTTATATGCTAAAATGTCTTGGGACTGTATTCACGTAGTTATGGTTGGCATACCATAATTTATTGTAACAGTAAAATAGTCTATATTAAGAAATAATACATGGAGAATAGATATTTTTCTTAGTTTTTTTTTGAGGCAAATGGTGGATTATCGGGAAGGGGAATACCTTGGTAAGCAAACATAGACCAAATCGGAGATATTCTCCAAAAGGGTCAAGTGAGGAGTGCCCTTAACCGCCGAGCGTGTATGAGGAATGTGATGCGAGTGAGGCGAAAGAAGTATGTCAGGATCGTAGCAAGAAATCTGTGGTCTCTGCCTACCCCTCTGGGAAACAGGCGTGACTTTATGTATGTTTGTATGTAATCTTAAGTCGTGAGCCGCGGGAAAAGACGCCTTCCTTAACATACGAGCCGATATTCAGAAATACATACAATTCTGTTGTTTATTATATTAGGTAAAGAGTGTTACACGAACCAACAAAAAGGTTAATGCCTAACGATACAAAAAATTCAAGTAAAGTCACGCGCAGATACTAGTTTAAAGTCTATGCGTAACGCGCATCTGTCGATGTCGAGGAAGACAAAATGTTATTTTAATCTGGCAGAGATTATTTTATTAGTTTTGGCTTCCATAATCGGATACATCAATGACGAATGCCCACCACGTGTTGCACACAGGTGTGCTGCCATGCTCACACCTGGGAGTTGGTAGGTACTGCCCTCTTACTATGAACTTTTAAAGCTACAGTTTACGGAGTGGAAGACGCCGCTACGTACAATGTGAATCAACAGTCCTAGCTCAGATTGAGGCTAGCCTAAATTCGCGTCCAGTATCAGTTTTGAGTGATAATCCGGTTGCCCCGCTACCATTAACACCTGGACATATTTTGGTTGGCGAATTCTTATCCAGGTAAGAATTTTCAAAATTTAACAATCTTAAAGCTGCAACGATGTACGGCCGGTGTAACTCGGTCGAGACGTCAAGCCAAAAATTAATAAAGTTGTGTTCGCGTTAATTCCCGTGTTGTTATTTTTTATTATAATCATGCAACGCGATAGTTTAAAAGTTAGTTCATGGAATCGCTGGCATGGCATCGATGGAAGTTGACTCAAAAAGTGGTTAATGATTTCTGAGCTTAACAGTTCATGGTAGGGGGGTTGTTCCAGAAAGGGGTAAACAAAGCGTCATTAATGACGCCTTATATTCGTTAAAGACTGAAGTCATTGAGGGCGAGTCGATTACTATGTGTTTGCGAACTAAACTGCTATTTACCTTAGTAAACACTATTGTTTTGCGTCCCTGGGCTCTTGAACTCGAATTCTCGCAGAAAAGTCGGTTAGTAATTCTGTTTACCTTTCTATTTTTAATCGATTTTCAGAGAAGTCGACGGAATACAGAACCTTCTACTGGTCCGGTGTGGATGGGGTTTTTTTGGTAATTCTCTAACAAAGTTTGAGTTGACTCAAGGTATAGTTTGTATCAATAAATTGTTCCTCATGCCTACTGCCCTTCATTACCTACCTCTTAGAACCTATTGCCCATAATTTCGTGACTTAGATACATGCTACGTATTGCCCATGCCTTTGTCCGCTGACACTTCTAATTCTCCAGAAAGTGTAGCTTATGTTCTTCCCCAGACCCCAGTGTTTAACTTATCTCCTTGCAAATCATCAAAACTCTGCAGTGGTCGATCACAAACACGTCACAAGCAGACTATTTACAAATTACGGTTGTCAAACTCTACTTTAGTGGGATATTTCATACATTATAATGAGAACTGCACGTTCCTTGTCTAAAACAGAAATTAAGCGCGCCGACTACGCAGGAGTACGCACGTTTTCACAAACATGAAATTCGTAATTACAATTTCAATGTTATTGTATTGAAATACGTCAACGTCTAACTCTCCTTGTAACTGACATGTTTGTTTACTAATTAAATTATTTCACGCCTATATTCGCCGAAGGTAGGCAGAGGTGTAGGTATGGTACACCCACATTTTTGGCGAAATTATGACATGTATTATAATTTATGTAAAAATGTTCAAAGTCGGGAGGCGAGCCTATTGCCATTAACAAAGCACAAAACCGGATTCCGTGCTGAAAATTACCTAACGGAAGATCTCAACAATCCACTACATATTGTCGAAACCTAACTCAGACGCTGCTTTAAGTACATTTAAGTTTGCTTTGTTACGTTTTATTTGTTAAATTTTATTTATAAGGTATGATAGGACTGACATGTACAATTATATAAAAGTCATTTAATAAAGGTAAAGAAAAAAGATCTCAACAATTTGCCCGACCCTGAAATCGAGCCCTGTACCTGCTACTTGAGACCGGCGAACACTTGCTAATTGCGTAGATTTAAATGAGTACGGTAATGTGCGACGTTGTCACGCGTTTTGTAAACAACTGGTGTTTGTTGCCTGTTGGCCGTGACCAGTCGAAATCTTCAGACAATGGCTCCATTAGTGTCATGTAGCGTGTTTTGCGACGCTTAGTATTGTTATGTAATGTTATCAGCCTGAAACTGTTTCACTACATAGCAAAGGCGTTTTCATTTCCCACGTAAAATAAATTGATGGCAATAGGCTCGCCCCCTATTACATTGGGACCTAAAACATAACTGGCGAAATGTGGGTACTGTATGTGCACCTCTGCCTACCCCTTCGGCGAATACAGGCGAATACTTCGGCGAATACTTCGTAGCGCTTAATCTTTGTGACTATTGCGTTAGTTGTTGTAGTACCTAAATATCGCCAGATGGGACAGTTATTTGTCTAGAGTGTGCTGTTTGAGAGTAGGATATGAAATACCTACTTCGAGAGCGAGAACCTGACATCCATTCTCGTTTTACCCGGCTCGGCGCGGTGCAACCAGACGAGAAACTATCGATAGTTAAAATGTAGAGTAATGAATTGATTGTTATGTTTGCTCATTGTCGGATCTAATTCTTCTTTTTATCGTGTGGTTGATAAACAACCTGGTGTCAGAGTTTAGACCACCTATAGGCCTTTGATATGGCTTTACACACCGTTGAAACATGTCTCAGATGTGCTGGTTTCCTCACGATGTTTTCTTTCAACGTTTCTAGTAACTGATAACTAATTTATAATACGCGTGAATATGATAATATTGATGCGTTGGGTTTAAATTTGCGACCTTTGACTTGGCAGTCCAACGGTCATACCACTCGGGTATCAATGCTTGGTGTCGGATCTTGACTGATAGCTTCTATTAAACATTATGACCAGAATATTCTTTGTAGTTAAAGAGTAACATTGCACTTTTACAAAAATGTATTTCAAGCACTCAAATGTAAAAAAACCGAGTCGCGAATCTCGCAATTAATTAACAAAACTACTGCGCATATATCACAACACTTATCACCTCTTCCTTTAGCATCCAGACGACATTTCCACGAAAATCCTAAATCTTACCGATAGAGCATTATCCTCAAGCCTTGGCAGATCGCCAGCGGCGTGAGCAGGCGTACTACTAAAGATTTCCTTGGAAACACAATTTTCCGAATAAACGCAAAACGGTTGAGTGACGCGCATGAGTTAAATGCGCGTTGGTGTGGTTGTGGCTTCTCACGACTCGTAATACCATAATTCGTACCGAGCCGAGGCGAGACTTGCTGATCTGGCCTAAAATTTATCACCCCCTTTCCTCCCGTGGGTATCGTAAGAGGTGACTAAGGTAAAATTCAGAAGATGGGCAGCAGCATCTTCTGTAGCCTCACCACCTATACTGCGATCGCCAAGCCGCTTGCCAAGCGTAGGGATTTTGGCATCCTGCCCCCCCCCATCCCCACACCAAGAGGGTGGTCTTTATTCAACAGTGGATATATTCTGGATCCTTTTTCCCTGCAGATGAGAACTTAATTCATCCACAAAGGTCTATCTACAAGTTTACATTACACAGATACTAATGATAATTCACTTCTAGTGATTTATTAGACAAACTTGTCATGCATACTGATTAATTATGTGACGTCCAATAACCTTCGTGGCAACTTGTCTCAATTACATAATGGTGAATTAAAACTCAAGTGCTCGTATCTGACCTCTTTAGCGGTTTCTCGGTCATTACCAGGGCCAAAAACTTTATAATTTGATTATAATATGTCCATTGTTGATCTCATCGATGCCTTGAAAACATCGATACAGGGTATAATAGATTTAATTATCCAACAATTTTCGTTACTAAATTACATTAATTATGTCATTATCGATAGTTTCAATGTTAACAGTTTAGTTTTCTGGGACACACATAGCTGCAATGTCTAGTTATTTAGTTTATATTTCATTAGATTCTGGCTTCACTAACAGTATGATTTCTATCACTTAGGTACGCGAAATTATTGTAAGGATTCGAAACGTCGGATCCAAGAACAAACTAAAAACGCCCTAAAATCGGTATAACTAGTTCTATTTCATTAACAGTGATAAGCAGAAAAAGATAGTTAAATAAAAATAGCATATATGTACCGCTTTATGAATTGCAAATAAATGAGTTGAGAGTTGAGAGAAACATTTTTTAAAACGTCTCCCCACTCTAGTAATATCTCCTGTATCAGAGGTGCGTTTCACAAACATGAAATATCACATACACAAACACCCAGACTCGGGACAAACATCTGCGGATCACACAATTTTTTTCCTGTGCGGGAATCGAGTGACTGCCCCAATCATATCGTCGTCAGATATGGCGTGACGATATGCTTAAAAGACTGCCGTCAAATAGCTGTGGATAAGGGCTAGTGGAAAGAGGGAAGGGAGGCTATAGCCCACACGGACAGTACATTCTAATAAAAAATGTTTAAACCAGGAGTTTGTTGACAATGTCACTCAAAAATGTCTTAAATAAGACATTTAGCGCAAATGAAGCTCCTAAAATATGTTTTGTGCTGCTAAATGCAATCAAACCTGTCTCCAGAAGGACTTAATGAGCTGTATTAACTTATTTAGAATTAATATTACTATTTTACAAATATATACAACTTAATTCTAATACAAAATAAAAACAATATATACAAAAATAAAAAGTTAAAAAGCATCAAAGAATTCATCCCCATCGATGTCAACCGGTAACGTGCCCAAAAGACTGGCAGCATTGCCACGTTGAATGGCAATGCTAATTCTTTGGCCAAAAAATGAACCAGCCTTTTAGCTGTATTAGATGATTGCAACCATACGTACCCATTAAAACAACGTACGTACTCAAAAATGCGCAGTTTCATTAATCCAGTGTTTTTCCATGCGTTGACCGATGCGCGCGCCGCCTTAGATAACGTATCATTTGTTTTTTTTCCATTAACAACTATGATGATTATCTTTTATAATTCAATATTGCTTACTGTTTTGTTAGTAAAGTTAAGTAATTCAGTGTTTGGGCCTTGAATAGTTTTAGATAGCAGTTATCTGTTGTATATTGTCTTATAAAAATTGCTATAAGTAGTTTGGGTAATATTACAGTCTGAATTGGCGCCATATCAACATATTTTTACGCCCACGTCGCATTATCAGTGATAATATTAGGTAGTTGTTTGATATTGCTGTATTACACTGGGACCTATAAAGTAACTGGTTTATGTAGGACGTAGGTGTACTATACACCTTTGCTACCCCTTCGGAGAATACAAGCGTGACGTTGTTTGATACTGTATTTTCTTTTTCGACGACCGTGAATGCTTACTAGTAGACAATGATGTCTCAATGAATTCGCCACCCCCTTTCCTCCCGTGGGTGTCGTAAGAAGCGACTAAGGGAAAATCCAGAAGATAGGCAGCAGCGTTTTCTGTAACTTCACCACCTATACTGCGATCCCCAAGCCGCTTGCCAAGCGTGGGAATTACGGCAACCCCTCCCTTAACTTAAGGGGGAGGCCTTTGTTTAACAGTGGACGTCTTCTGGCTGATGATGATGATGATGAATGATGTCGCAAAAGACATTTACGTCCTGTGTTTCAAAGCGTTATTTAAACCCAAGTCGCGACGGAACAACCTAAATACAAACTCAACAACACAGAAATATATATTAAATAATATGGATAACCAACCCGTACTGAGCTGCCAACCTGCAGTGAGCTATCGTGGTTATCAATGCTCAAATTCTTCTGTATAAGAGAAGAGGCCTTTGCCCTGCAGTGGGACAGTTACCGGCGGTTATTATAACGGATAACACTCACGAAACTTATTATAGTAAAACACAGGTTAAGTCTAGAATAAAAGTCTAGACGTTATCCACTAAACAATGCCTAGATCTCACGGCCACGTTGTCAAGACAGACGAGACAGAAAAATAATACATTACTGTACCTACCGGTATGTTCTGTCGGTCCCCTCGTCAATAACTTAGTCTGCCGGCCCCCATGGGAAACAGTAGGGTGGCTGGCGAAGGGGATCAAATGGAATTTTTTCTCGTCTTATTTTCATCTGTCATTTTTGTCCCCCGTGAGAATTGGGGTGAATGTAATGGCGGAGGCTGGCCATTATTCTCCATTTTGTATGGCGTATTATATTAGTGTTGTTATTGGTTATCATTATGCTAGTAATATTAAAGTTTAAGTCAAAGATTTATTTGCAAATAATTCTTACAATAGTAGTAACTTAACATATTTAATCAAACAACAATGACAACTAAATATTTTATAAATTAAATTGAAGGAATCGTATAATATAGAAGGTGCTGTCAATTAACCACTTTCTGCATCTTCTGCCCTTCTGCAGCGGACCATTGGAAGTTTTTTAATTTGGTTAGCAATCTATTAGAAAGAGATGATATTTTTTGTTTATTTGTATCGAATAGGCTTCCGAAACTATTGGACGGAGATTAACCACTTTTTCACCATTAGAAAGCTAATTAATAAAATATTCAACTCAATTAAATCATTTAGACGTTCAATAATTTGAAATAAGAATTGAATTGTGGTTTGTTTCTTTTAATTATTTGACATAAGTTTGTTTACCATGTTAAGCTATTTATATATAAGACTGTACCTTCTAATACCCCTAACAAAAAAAACTTCCACACTATGACGTAGGTAAGTATGTCGCCAACATTTTGTACACGTCAAATCTGAATAAATAAAAACTTATTACCGTTAATATAATGTGGCACCATAAAAGGGTGGGATGGTATGACGTCTGCCCACCCCACACCCCTGAATCTGCGCAATGATTCGCAGACGCGACGCAAATAGTATACGGGTGTGACGTCACTGTGTATTTACTTCATACTTTTGTGACCTACATGTTTTAATGGCAGGCGATGCCGACTTTATTGCCTTTTCAACTAATCGAATTACTTTGAGGAAAGTCCGTGAGATGATACGTTTAGCTAGAGTACCTAATATAAATTATATAATAATGATACCAGCCTATGATTGTCCAATGACAGCGCAAATGACTCTTTTAATTAAGAGAAGGAAGGAGCATTAATCACCACGCTTGCTCACTGCGTTAAGTAAGTTAAGCTTAAGTATGTTGTAAAATATTAAATGAATAAAAAATTAAATATATATCTATCACAAAATGCGCCCCACGGTATTACCACTTTTTTGCGATAAAATGTTTTAATCCAGGGTATCAGCTCCCTCGATACCAAATTATATCAAAATCGATCCAGCCTTTACAGCATGACGAGGTAACCAACCTACAAAAACATAAACACACTCACAAACGTTCGCCTTTATACTATTAGTGTGAAGTGAATGAATTGGAAAATTGGAAAAAAAAACCCTTCAGCATAAAATACCGGCCATTTTCAATATTTATTCTACAGTTCAGTTTGAGTGACACTCGATTAGGGGCGCCAATAGCCGAGCTACGTCGTAGCCGTGAGGTCGAAAGCTCACAATGTAACCGCTTTGAACTCTCTGAACTTTTCAATGAACCTCCAGAACAATACGCTTTGTATTGGGCGTGTTATACTTAGCAATAGTAAGCTTTATAAGGTTGTTTGGTAAATAAATACCTATACATATACATGAAGCCACGCCTGTGATGTAGTAATGAAGGTAATATAAGTAGATTATATTATTTATATAAAGTAAATCCTTAAATTGAAATAAGTTTCGTCTAGGAACAAACACCGCAGGATCAATATGTTCTTCTCATCGTGTTGACGCCATAATTGTGTCACCAACATACTTTTAGTCTCTGTTATATAATCTAGGCTCCAACCTGCCGAGACGATTACATAAATGAGCCGACATCTCGACTCCCAGTCCTGTGACCATGACTCACAAAACTACATGAAGCTTAGAAAAACGCAGTGCATCTGACAGTATCGTGTTAATTTTGATAATGATTTGACGGTTTTATATTGCACATGATTTTGATCCGACTGCCTCGTTGGTCTAGTGGTCGCTATGCGCGACTGCTAAGCACAAGGTCCTGTTTCGAATCCCGGGTCGGGCAAAGCATTATTGGGTTTTTCCATTAGGTAATTCTCAGTAGCAGCACGGAGTCTGGATTCGTGCCCGGTTGATGGCAAGGCTCGCCCCCTATTACATGGGGACCTAAAACATAACTGGCGAAATGTGGGTGTACTATATGTGAACCTCTGCCTACCCCTTCGGGGAATACAGGCGTGATGTTATGTTATGTTATGATTTTGATCCATTTGTTATTAGTGTGTTAGCGTTATGATGATACATAAGCCGAAAATTCTTTTAATACGAGTAATTTCCTTTATTATTATTGTTCTTCTGGCACAAATCCAGACTTCGTGCTGCTACTGAGAATAACCTAATAGAAAAACCAAGTAACAATGACCAACCCAGGATTCGAACCCAGGCAATGATGCACAGCAGTCACGCTAATCGACCATGAGCCAAATAGTTTGACTATTTAGTATCTAGGCCGATGCGGTTAAGGACTTTTTAAATTGTCTGGATTTTGTGCTAAAGGTCAGAAGAGAAGTCAATGGAGTCTGGAGGTGTGTCGGAGGTCGGTAGACTGCGTTGTTGAACCCAATCAGAGGTTGTTTGAGGAAAATTTGGGTTTTGAAAGGAGTAATAATCTTAGCAAATTAGCTCAATATTGGATAAGGGTATATTAAAGTAGAATCGCTTGAATTACAAGACAAAAAATAATGTATTATTAGGGTAATTTCAGCAGTATTGTACAACATACTTTGTACAGTCAGCATAATAAAGTAGCTCAATTAATTAAGATAAATAATGTAAAAAACGTTCCCCCCACACTAGGAATTTCTCCTGTATCGTGGGTGCGTTTCACAAACATGAAATATCACATACATAAACACCCAGGCTTGGGACAAACATCTGCGGTTCGCACAAAATTTTGCTCCGTGCGGAAATCGAACCCGCAACCCTTAGCGCTGCAGTCCAATCGCTTAGCCACGGCGCCAATTAGCTTGTCGTTTCATTGTTATGTGTGTACACTAAGGTTCATTAACTTATCTCACACATGATTAACCTTTATGAATAGATATTGTCACACTGAATAAGATGCTTAATTTTTTACACGCATTTAGCTTCGGGCAATCAGCAGAGTATTCGACATCTTTACAACGAAAAACCTTAAAACAAAATATACTACCAATGTTACCTTTTATATTACCTTTTTTTTAACAAAAACCGATCGTTACCATGGAAACTGAACAAAAAGATAACCGAAGTAAATTCGCTTATAAAAACACGATACGCAAGTTCGTTGACTTAAAATGACTTAAATGAAGTACTTACTATGCAAAATTAAGGAAAACTCGCTAAGTCTTCTCATAAAGAATCGTTTTAATATACAAAGATGTAATTATGTCTCATTAATTTTTTATGTTTGTTTGTTTGTATTGTTTGTATGTATGTTAGTCTGTAAGGTATATATAATATGGGCCTCTGTAAGCTTTGTTTAGCATTGTTTTATATTGCCTGAAATAAACGTTTATTATTATTATTTGTATCTCTCTTATTATACTCGGGCTATCAACTATGGGGAAGATACCCGGACTTTGAAAAGGCTTACGTGGGGACACAGGTCCAACACGCAGAGGCCCGTTGAGAACTTTAATCTAAAAGGGGATGGGACACCAGCTAGGGACACCACACAACTGCTCTATAAAAGAACAGCCATGAAAAGTCCCCAGAAGGTGCGGGACTATTGAGAAAGATGGATACTAAAATGATTTGGTCTATTGTGTTGGGATGTTTCGTGTAATGGTTACTTTTATTTTATACTGAATAAAAACGGCGTCTGCCTTTTATCATAAAATATGCAGAATATTAGCAGACGGTGACTCGCCACTCACTAGATGGGCCCCCTAAACAGTCGCCACTATAGGCAACAGGGAGCAACACCGATGCGAGTGGCTAGGGGTGTAGAGCGGTGCGGCCCCGGTTTCACCATCGCGCGTCTCGAAGACTCGGAGCGGGTTTCCCCGCTATTACGCCATTAGACACTTCCACCCCCGAGCATATAGCTCTGGCGACCCCTCTCTGACCAGCCAACTAAGGCAAGAAAGAGCTGAGAGTCCTGCGGGCGCTCTTCGGTTTCCACTCCAGCTACCCATATCGGGCAAACCGGGGATGAGTCCCTGACCGACTCTCTGGGGTATCAGGCACGTTGTGTCGCCACTCACAAACAGCTCGCCACAAGCTGCCCTGCGGTTTGTGTGCTTTTAGTACAAGTCCTTGTAATATATTTTTTATTTCTATCACGAGGGTTGGTAAAGCTATACTACTGTCCCCTCCGGTGTTACGTTATTCTCATGTTGAGGTAACGATGTGCCCAGAGGGGTTTTATTATTATTATTATTAAGTTGCATTGTACAATTACGCTATTATACTGATGGAGTGTTTTGGATTTTGCGGATTGTTCTGACGTGATTTCTTTGACTGCCTCGTTCGTCTAGTGGTTGCTAAGCGCGACTGCTGAGCACGAGGTCCTGGGTTCGAAACCCGGGTCGGGCAAAGTGTTACTGGGTTTTTCCATTAGGTCATTCTCAGTAGCAGCACGGAGTCTGGATTTGTGCCCGGTTGATGGCAATAGGCTCGCCCTCGATTACATTGGGACTTAAAAAACATCACTGGCGAAATGTGGGTGTACTATAGTATGTGCACCTCTGCCTACCCCTTCGGGGAATACAGGCGTGATGTTATGTTATGTTATTATTATAAACAAGTCAAGAAGTAAAAAAGAACTTATTTTAAAGTTATCTGTCGATCTGTCTGCCACTACATTATCTCGGAAACAATACTACAATTGTCTGCATGTCCGTTGAGAACTGATAAGGTCGTCCGAATCGTCTAGAAATGTGTCTCCTGTCTGTCTGTGGAACTGGTCCGATTGTTTTGACTGAATTCAATTATCTGTACAAGATAATATTGTATACTTACTTATATATAATATATAATTATAGATAGATATAATAAGCATTGTTTATGCTATACTAGCTGCGCACCGCGGTGTTACCCGCTACATTCTTTTGGGATAAAAAGTGTATGTGTTAATCCAGGGTGTCAGCTACCTCCATATAAAATTTCATCAAAATCGGTCTATCGGTAACAAACATACAAACACACTCACAAACTTTCGACCTAAATTAAAAAATATTAGTCTGATTTCTTAAGCACATAATAATTGTAGGTATACTCAAATTCAAAATATAATATAAATCTATTACGGAATAGGTCAGAAACTCCAACGGTTAGAGACGTACTCTTTTTAATATACCTATCTATCTATGTATATTACAATTTTAATAATGACATAATAATTGCTATGACATGAACGTCAAACGAAAAATAACAAATTACTACTAGGGGAAATACCAATACAGTCATATTTACAAATTACATTGTACAAAAGGTAAATTACCTTTGAATGTAAGTATTAGTATGTCGTATGAGGCATGCCGAGTGGTATCCGACCTAGAATTGACCACCCTCCTGTAGGTGTCGTAAGTGACTAAGGGAAAATCCAGAAGATTGGCAGCAGCGTCTTCTGTAACTTCACCACCAATACGATACTTAAGCCGCTTGCCAAGCGTGGGGATTATGGCACCCCCCCCCTCCCCCTTACTAAGTCCTGCTTTAAGAGTTAGTTAAGACTTATGTGGCGTTTGGTGTGGTGCTGCTTAGCAGTGTTATGGCGTCTCGCTTCCACAACAGCTTTAAGAATTCATGGTTAGGAGGCAGTTAAACAAAATAAAACCTTTCGCCTTATCCCTGTTTACAGATTATTATATATATACACGCAGAAACACAATAAACAGTTATAATTCATTATTAATAGTACAATAGGCGTCTTATCGGAAAAAAATCTTAGTAAGTAACTGATGGAATGAGGTGGATCGATGAAAAAAGCAATTGAGAAGTAAAAAAGGTCTACCAAGTAGGGTTACGCATTTTTCCTCGTAAAGTATGAACGAATATCTTCTTAGGCTTGTGTCTATATATTAACAGCCTATAACTGTCCCACTGCAGGGCAAAGGCCTCTTCTCGTATAGAGAAGGATTGTGTCTATTTAGTTTATTAGTAGTTTAAACACATTCTATTTACCGAAGTTGTTTTTCTCGTCTCTATAAAATTTCAGGTGGAACAACACCCACAGTCGCTTCCTACAAGGTCCTTCGCCTTAACAATCCTTTTCTATTTCAATAAAACGGCTACAAAAACCACCGGTATTTGTTTAATAAAAGATTATTTTTTCTTAAATAAAGGTCTATCATCATCAGCTGGAAGACGTCCACTGTTGAACAACCTCCCCCTTAGAACGTCACAATGAACGACAACTTGCCATTTGCATCCACCGGTTGCCCGCAACTCTGACAATATCGTCGGTCCACCTGGCAGGAGGACGATCAACGATTCGTCTTGGGGGTCTATATTGATGTTTAATTGTTTTCTAGTTACTTCTTATTATAAATCCTGTATAAGAAATACAGATAATACATCTATTTTATAAAATCGTCTTATTTCTGAACAGTTTGCATCTAGTACAAGCCAAGGTTCTAAAACCGGTTTGTGTCGTTGCAAAACTTATGAATGAATGCAAAATCGTAATAACAAGGAAAACTGTAGTAGGAGGAAAATTGCCATAGCGTCCTTAAAAGGCAAATATTTCGTCACGGCGATGAGTGTACTTCTTATGACATGACGTCATAGTTACTGATTTTCTTGACGTCATAATAATGCAGGGATCGCTTTCTTTCCTTCATTATGTTTTGATTTGATATAGTTCTAGTAGTCCTGAATAACAAGCTGACTTGTCGTTTTTAAGAACAGCGTGGTTTCCTACTTGCTTGTATTGCAGGTTATTTTCTGTTGTGGAAGCAATACATCTACATTGCACGTAGAAGCACCTGTAGTACAAGATATATAGAAATGTGAATTAACGATCAAATAGACGGTCTAATTGGTGTTGTAAGTAAAATGCTTATCCATCAGTGGATCCGACATCCAACAAAATTTAAGTCAGGGTTCATAAACGAGAACTACGAGATTGTTGGGCATTGTATGATTTTACCTCTATATCGATTTCAACGGTGTGTAAAGCCATGTAGCCAAAGACTTACAGGCAGTTTCAACTCTGACACCGGGTTGTACATCAACCATACGATGAGAAGACCTAAACCAATTCTTCTAATTCCTTCTAATGCCTTAATTCTCTCAGAATATTGTTCGTCTGCTAGGATATTGAGTTCTCTGTGTTCTATTTCGAAGGATTCACGCTTGATAGTGTAAACTATTTCAGTATAACAGTCATCGTTTTATCAGTCTAGAGTCATGATTCATTTGCACCATTTTAGAATATCACTGCTCTATATAATGTTTACTTAAGTGATTCAAGCACCACTTCGGCCCACTTTATAGACGACAAACAGAATTTGCCTTTGTTATTGTATATTTAGAATTTGAGAACAATGTATGGCTGAAATTATCTAATCAGAAACACGATGACTCGTAAGTTCGCCACATAACCGTAAAAACTGTTTTTCTGAGAAAATGGAGGTTAAGTAGTTGGAATAAGTTCTAAGACTGTTATTGAACCTTTGGGAAAGTAGGACGAAGCGGTTTTTGTGAGAGCAAACATTTTTTTGTGGATAACAAAAGAAATCCTTGCTTCTGTTACCCCAAAATTTGTTTTTCGTGTTAAAAGCGATAGCAATGAGGTTAATAGCCACCAAGATGAATTCTCTAATGGGATCAATATGATCTATTTGAATAAGATAGGAAAAAGTGCTAAGATTACTTAGAAGGAATTGAAGAGTTAAAAATATTTATATGCATTGAAGAGATCAAAATTTTCTTTTTGCCCAGAAAGACGATATGGAATTGCACATAAAGTCTCATTATCTTCCATAGGAAGCATAATTTTTTTTACAATCCTGACATACAAATTTAACTAATATTGTCTTCTCATTCAACCTAAAACATAACTAGCGAAATGTGGTTGTACTATATGTGCACCTCTGCCTACCCCTTAGGGGAATACAGGCGTGATGTTATGTTATGTGTTGTCATTTAATCTCATCACATTTTCCATATATGATCATTGCTTCACGTGATGTATATCTTTATTACCCACGAGATAAGTTGTTGTGTGTCTGCTTGATCATAAGATTTAGATCTTGTTATTTTTTTAATTTTGTTCTCCAGTAGTTTATTCTTCGCCTTTGCTTAGCCAGGCTTTCTATAACATCGATCGATCATTTGACGACCTGTTTAGCGCAGTGGCTAAGCGATTGGACTGCTGCGCTAAGGGTTGCGGGTTCGATTCCCGCACGGGGAAAACTTTGTGCGAACCACAGATGTTTGTCCTGAGTCTGGGTGTTTGTGTATGTGATATTTCATGTTTGTGAAACGCACCCACGGTACAGGAGAAATTCCTAGTATGGGGCGACGTTTTTTAAAAAAAAAAAAAAACATCACGCCTGTATTCACAGAAGATGTAAGCATGTATATATCTCACCCACATTCTGCCAATATAGGTCACATGCTATAGGCAGTGAGCCTATAACCATTAGCCCGCGTACGGCAGACGAATCTTGGCAGCCCTGAAGTTAGCCGACTAGCTGCGCAATGGATCTTTTAGGAAAGAAATAGTTTACTGCGCAGCAAATCGGTTAACTTCAGGTCGGCCAAGATACGTCAGTCGTACTGAGAACTACCTTTTTTTTTTTTTTTTGTTTTCGGGGGGAAACCTTCAAAAGGCCCCCGGCCCCTATGGGGTAGGGACTGGGGAGTGTGGGATTTCTACCTCACTAAAACCACCCCGGTGGTCACCATCTGCACGAACAAGGGAAGTCCCGGGACCTCTAAAAAGAGAACTGAGAACTACCTAATGGAAAAACCCAACACAGTTTATTAAGTTCAAAGAGGTTAATTTAAAACATCTCTTTGCTCTTTTTATTTTAAATCTTCCTATAAAAAACTATGGCAGCGTTTTATTTGAGTTTCTATTTGCACCACTTTATAACACTACCTCTAGGTATAAAAAACTAAACACGTATTGTGTTCTACATTTTCTTTTGATCTTGGTACACATTCTTGGCTTCTTTTTAACTGTATTTTAACTGTTGTGTTTGTGATGAAAACGCGTTCAATTGTTTAGTAACACATCGGTGTTTTTGTAGGTTTTTTAATTTTTCTATTGTCTTTTAGTTCCTGCTATTGTGCGTCAACAAAACAGCGATTAGGTTGCTTTTTAAATTTTTGTCATCAGGTTATCTGACTTTATGAATTTTTGTGTATTGTTTGAACGTACTGAAAATAGTCAACTTACTTGTGAGACTAAGTGTATCTATATAAGCGATACTAAGACATTTTTCTTTTTTTATTCAAAAGGTAACTGATGAAGTGGTAAAAAGATGAGCCCGTCGAATTAGTGGCGTGGCTGTAGTCTGAGGAACATGGAGGCTCATTCAATGCAATTCTAACTTTTAAATAACTTGTACTTCATACAGAAGAAATGATATAATTAAGTTCTAAGCATTATTTTACACTAGCTGCGCCCCGTGGTGTTACCCTACATTTTTTCGGGATAAAAATTAGCTTATGTGTTAATCCAGGGTTTCAGCTACCTCCAATTATGAAATTTCATTAAAATCGATTCAGTACTTTTTACGTGAAAGACTAACAAACATCCATGCTTATAAACTTTCACGTTTATAATTAGTAGGGATGTTCACGCATGTTCTTGGTACTGTGTGTTTGTTTAATATCCAATTATTATTATTTAGGTCTGTCATATTCCGACTCTATCAAAAATCTCAACCAGGAATACCTATATTTCCTCAACGGATTCTTCGTGTTTATATCGATAATTATCAGCAGTAACTTAGGTACAGTACCTACATAGTAATTAGGTGTATGTAACCGTTTAAATGGTAGTAAACACCGTTTATTAGTTTCCTTATAGCTAAGGTGTCTGTAGGACGGAGGGCCAGCTTATTGCTTTATGTCCTGATCGACAATTTCCTTATTTAGTCCAATGTGTGTTTATTAACACGCTATAGCTTGTCATGTGACGTAATTTTAATTTATCTCTTAGGATATTTAGGCTTGAAGAGTTTTACCCTTTCTCTGGCCAGTGTAGGGACTAAATACAGCCCCTTTACCGTGAACTCTTGCATTGAATCTCTCTTGATTGCCAAAACTGCAGTACCACCTACTCCCTCCTGGATGATGGAGGCCAACGACCGGACCATCCAGATGGAGGCCAACATTTTGGCCGAAAAGTGTCTAGATCGACACGAAATGGTAAATGACTTTATTTCTGCAAATGTGTGTGTACTATATGTGCATCTCTGCCTACCTCTTCGGGGAATACAGTCGTGATGTTATGTATGTATGTTTCTGCAAATAGGTTTTACAAAAACACTTTTATACGTATTTTTTTTTAAATAAGAAGAAGATCACCATGAAATCTTAAAGCAGGACAGTTTACGTTGTAGACGCAAGACGCCGCATCACCCTGTATAATATAGCGTCTCGCTTTCAAATCTTAAACTGTCCTGCTTTAAAAGTTCATGGTAAAGGGGGAAATACACTACAACTATACTGTTTTATCAGCTTCGAAAGTACAGTCAGGATATGGATAACCTTTCTTTTACCCGACTGTGTAGAAGTCTACAAGGAGGTTTATTCACTCATGAAAATGCAACTTATTCATGGATTTAGTGTTCAAGATAAAGGTTGTCAAAGGTGTAATAATAAAAACTGACATGTCAGTATTCATCAGCATTTTTGAGATATCAGGCGATTGTATAAAATTTTACTATAATAACTTTCGTGAGTGTTATCCATATTATTTACTGTATATTCCGGTTATACTCACGGGTGTATTCGGGAATGCCCGACTAGTTTCGAACTCGATCGGAGCCCTTATTCATGAGCTGGTTACGCGGCAGAGTTGCGAGCCGAACAGTAGAACAAACTTGGTTTACAGTATGACAAAGATCAAATTAATCATCATAACACGGAGTGTTCTAGACGCCTCTTAGTCGGGCAAAGTTGTATTCTATTATATTAAGTGATTCGGCGGAAAATAGGAAAACAATATTCATACCTACATAGTTGTTTGTCTACGTCCGAGTAATTTGCAGATGGTATGCGTTTCCTGCGGTTGATTATGTTTTAATGTAGGTATATACTTAACTAAAGCCATGTTACAATGTTTTTCAGTATTGAGTGATTATGTGTATAACAATCAATGTGTGTGTATCTTACCTATAAACTGACGACCTGATCAGCGCAGTGGTTAAGCGATTGGACTGCTGCGCTTAAGGGTTGCGGGTTCGATTCCCGCACGGGGCAAAACTTTGTGCGAACCACATAAGTTTGTCCCGAGTCTGGGTGTTTGTGTTTGTGATATTTCATGTTTGTGAAACGCGCCCACGACACAGGAAAAATTCCTAGTGTGGGGCGACGTTTTTTTTTAAAAGAAACTCCAAAACGGCTGGAGCAATATTGATAGTATTTTCAGGCAATTTTTGATTAGCTCAACCGTTGATCCTGTGAACAACAATAGATTTTTTCTACATTATGTGGGTCTTCTTCTGATGAATGCAGTTCTTAATTTTAGCGATAGAGGTATAAGAGATGTGGCAAAGGTTAACAATTATTTCTACCTCTCCAAGTATAACGGCTTGTGGGTACGCTATGGATGTTAATATGTTAAGGTACAGGTACTTTCATGGCACACAAAACCTCTATATTAATGGTACCTGCCCTGGAATAGGTAACGTCAGAATATAGCTACAATAATTTTTGTTATTTCCTTAAAACATAACATAACATCACGCCTGTATTCCCCGAAGGGGTAGGCAGAGGTGCACATATAGTACACCCACATTTCGCCAGTTATGTTTTAGGTCCCAATGTAATAGGGGGCGAGCCTATTGCCATCAACCGGGCACAAATCCAGACTCCGTGCTGTCACTGAGAATTACCTAATGGAAAAACCCAGTAACACTTTGCCCGACCCGGGATTCGAACCCAGGACCGCGTGCTCAGCAGTCGCGCTTAGCAACCACTAGACCAACGAGGCAGTCACGCAGTCAGTTCCTTAAAACCCATTGAGATTAATATATACAATACAACTTGTTATTGTTTTTGTAAGCCATGCATATGAGGAAATAATACGCCCTATTGTGTACGTGTATTTTCACTTGTTTTCATGTTTATTTCATCAGTTTGTTTTTTTTTTTTTTTTAATAAAACGTCGCCCCACACTAGGAATTTCTCCTGTATCCTGGGTGCGTTTCACAAACATGAAATATTCACATACACAAACACCCAGACTCGGGACAAACATCTGTGGTTCGCACAAAGTTTTGCCCCGTGCGGGAATCGAACCCGCAACCCTTAGCGCAGCAGTCCAATCGCTTAGCCACTGCGCTAATCAGGTCGTCAGTCAGTCAGTTACTACATGAGTACCTAATAATATTCTCTTAGAATCCCGTAGAGTGAGGGCCATAACAGCATCTCCCCTCGTCCCGTGGACGTCGTAGGAGGCGATTAAGGGAAAGTCAGTTTAAACCGCCTGTAGGCCTCTGACATGGCTTTACACACCGTTGAAAAATCTCTCCGGTGTGCCGGTTTCCTTAAGAAGTTGTCCTCCACCGTTTTTAGCAACCGATAACTGATTTATTATACGCAAATGAATTCGAAAAGACATTGGTGCGTGCCGGCGTTTGAACTTGCGATATTTGACTTGGCAATCCAACGGTCGTACCACTCTGCTATCACTGCTTTTACGTACACGATAATCTGTATTATTTTATGCATCCATGCTCTTACATACATAATCATACAACTATAATATATATAAACCTATAGATATTCCCACTACACTTTCCTGATACCCCAAAACGTCAAAGAGGACAGCACATCTACCCTCTCCCTCACACACCATACAACTGTCTCATCACAATTTATCAGACGCAGCCACCGCTTACCCCATCTATTATTGATTCTCGTAGATATATGGGGTAAATACCCCCAATAAAATAGGGGTACCGTGCCCCCAGAGTGCCTTAAACCCAGCCCGACCGTACTTTGTTGATGAGGGGTGCAAAAATTTACGACAGTACTACGAGTGGGTATACTGTGTGGGTGCAAAGAGATGTGGAAAGTAGATACTTTGTTGTGTATAAAATCCTCAGGTTAAAAGAGTTCGTCTCTTTTTGAAAATCAGGACATTGTGTTTGACATCGTGTCGGACAGATTTACGACATTATTGATTAGAGTTTCCACTTCTGTAGAAGAAAAAACTTAAAAAAATGGGTCTTAAAAAACTTAAAAAAAAATGTTTCGATATGGGTATCAAATCTGAAGAGTACCCTCAACCGACGAGCGTGTATGAGGAATGTGATGCGTATGAAGCAAAAGAAGTATGCCAGGATCGTAGCAAATGGAAATCGTTGGTCTCTGCTTACCCCTCAAGGAAACAGGCGTGACTTTATGTATGTATGTATGTGAAATCTAAGACATGTCATCATGTTTCTAACTACGAGACTCATGAGACAGTCAATTGCACAAACAATATTGGGGCCATCATGGGCCATATTGTACAAGCGCACAATACTCATAGATAAAGGTCGTCCATTACATTAACTACCTCTGAGTATACAGTTTACGCGGAATGGTCAGTAATTGACACTCCAAGTACACAAATGCACGTATAACATGTAAATATGCATTTCGTTCTGAGAATAGCTCCATAACAAACAGTACTGGGGCATCGGTGAGATATATTGAATCCTGGAACTTGTGGAGTTATATTCTATTGGGAATATTAATTAGAAAACGATAATGTGTAAACAACTTCTAATCATTTCAGTTCTCTTCTTTAGGTAGATTAGACAACCTCGTTGGTCTAGTGGTCGCTAAGCGCGACTGCTGAGCACGAGGTCCTGGGTTCGAATCCCGGGTCAGGCAAAGTGTTACTGAGTTTTTCCATTAGGTACTTCTCAGTGGCAGCACGGAGTCTGGATTTGTGCCCGGTTGATGAAATAGGCTCGCCCCCTATTACATTGGGACCTAAAAACATAACTGGTGAAATGTGGGTGTACTATATGCGCACCTCTGCCTACCCCTTCGGGGAATACAGGCGTAATGTTAAGTGATGTTAGACTGCCCAACACTCTATCTACCTACATCTTGAAGAAAACAAAAACTAAACGTAATCCTATAAAACAAATGAAATTAACAATTAAAAATACGTAACAAGCTTCAAAACTCGTCACTATTATCGCATATCGCGCGTAAAATACATAACTACACATAAAATACATAGTACACACAGGTCTACGTCATACAGATAATTAGATAAATAAAAAATACAATTATTTTCCGACGTAGTCGTAAAAAAGCTATTTAAATACACGCGCTCATGATTTAATTATTGTACAGGTGGTTTTACGATCTAATTCGCTATCCTTGTCAACGCGTGCCGATGACTGGCAATAGGCTCGCCTCCTTACATTGGGACCTATTACATAACTAGTGAAATGTGTATGACTTTTGGTGTTATTGCATGTTGCCGATGCTAAGCTTGAATCTAAATTGATAACGGAAATTTGAAAAATTGACACGAGCGGGATTTGAACCCGTGACCTTCGCCGTACCGTGGCGCTGCTCCAAACACGACTGACACTCACACGGTGCCCATTTGGTTAGAGTAGCGTAGTAGTTCAAATCCCGCTCTATCCATCATTTTTCAAATTTCCTTTATCAATTTAGTGAAATGTGGTTGTAGTACTGCCTACACTGCAGGCAATATGAGGCGTGATGTGATGTTATACGCCCCCTTTTACATTGGGACCTAAAACATAACTGGCGAAATGTGTGTGTACTATATTACGAGCACCTCTGCCTACCCCTTCGGGGGCACAGGCGTGATGTTATGTTTTATATCTTTAACCTAACCCTATTGCTGTAAAACATTTTCAAAGACCTGAAATTCTGCACACCATGTTAAATATATTTCCGTATTCAGATGGTTCACGACCTACCTAGATAAGCACTTAGCCACTCCGGCGCCGGCGCTAAGTAGATCGTTAAACTTAGTTAAGGCAATACTTTATTAGATTAGTTTATTAGGAACTAACAACTAAACGGAAGATTTCCAGTTAACCGAGTTCAAGGGATTTGAATATCTTAGAAAATACCTACTCTAATTTATTTATTAGAATAGAACGGCGAGCCAATTACACTATTCAACATAAACACATAGAAATATAAAACAAAAACACAAAACTGGGTGTTAGTGTATGTGACATTTCATGTTTGTGAAACGCACCCACGACACAGGAGAAATTCCTAGTGAGGGGCGACGTTTTATTTAAAAAAAAAAACAACACATTAACAATATAAAAATATACATAATAACCCTTTCGTTAAACACTCTCACAGAACTTCAGACATTCTGACAAGAATATTCCTCTCATACTTGCAAACACGAAAGTATGATTAAGTATGGAAATGTGTTTAGTATACTACTATATACCTACCTACCTATATGTACAAATAGGCAGACATACTCTATATTAAAATGTGAGAGAGCATGTAAATAATTGTCACAAGGCTATAATATGTAGGTTGGTGCCTACTTGGAATCAAATTAGTCATTAGAATATCTTTATGTGCAACTACACTGCCTATCTCTAGTTTACAGGCGAGAGGTTGAAGAAGCTATACTAAAAAATGGGACATGGACAAAAACTCCAAGAGCAAATTTGTACCTACGTGATGTTACTAAGCCGTTAAATATAGACCAAAGGTTTTCCAGAATCATCTTTGTAGGTAAGAAATGCAGAACTCATTTGCAATGTGCAAGGCATTGTGTCATTGCATGTCGCGCTAGACTATTTGCATTCGAAGGTCGGAAAGCCAATGGAGTGCTTGGTGTTAGTATCCTCACTTATGGAGCTTCATCCGTTTAACCAGGTCAAGCTCAGCGACATTATGATGTTTAGCTATCTCTATTAGAGATATGTCGATATGGTAAAGGTCTAAATTTGGGTATTTAGGTCTTCAAGTTGGCATTTTAGCCATCTAAATAGACTAATAAATGACTTTGTTTTTCGTCTTGTCAGGAAGTCATTCGTTTTATATTCGTATGGTTTAAGGTCGAGAGTTCGTTCCTCGAAATTAGTTCATAGATCGGGATCCCCGTATTTCGTAGACAACCGCTTCCGTTCCCGAAAGTATTGAAATAGAAACACGTTCTGAGAAACTTCAACATCGCAGAAAAGCAAAACGAACACGTGTTTACGATGCAAAAAAACGTCTAAATCTCACAAAGGTGTGCTCGGCTTCTACGTACTATGAGAAAAACCGTTTTACACGCCTCAAGTGAACGCAAACCCTAGCGTAAACACATACAAACCGAGTGACGCCAGACGAACTGCACACAAACCAATTTATCACGGGCCGCGAGAGTATAAATAGGCCGCGCCGGCCCGCCGCCCCGCACTCTGCAACGAGCACTCAAGAGAGCACGTCGCGATCTATAAACATTAAACAAATATCAAACAATAAAGTATCCAATATGGTTGTGAAACTAGAAACTGTTGCCACGCTGTACGCCGACGTTTACCCGTCGTTGGCCAAACACCGCGAAATGGACACCATTGTGACCGACTGCCCGAGGAGGCAGAAGCTTCGCGGAACTGCGCTGCCGGCGCTTGTGGAAGACGATGCTGAAGATGTCTTCGAGCCGGAGCAGAGGTCCTATGTCATGCGGACCGTGGGCCTCCGAAGACAGAAGTCCATCTCCCCGCAGCGCCGGGAGAAGCTGCGCCGCACTCTGGCTCTGCCGTCTTTGTCCGAGGATGAGGAGCCTTGATCAAGTCGCTCTCGCCTCCCGGATGAAGTTATGAAGCTGTGGCCGGCTGAACGGCCTCAACCTTCGGCTCACGAAGGGCACTGAAGGTGTACAGTGAAGTTTGAACCGCCTGGAGTAGTGAACCTTTGGAAAAATCACGGTGGAAAAGTGTTAGGACATTTTGTGAAGTGATACCAAAAAGCTGTAAAACCAAAGTATATGCCAATATAGGTGTTAGGTCTAGAATAAGTTTATATGAGTAATAAATGTGATTTTACTGAATTTAATTCTTTAATTTACTGTTATACGTAAGTACACCTTGACATAATTCACAAACATTGAATAAAATCAAGGGCAGTTTCCTTTTTCGCTGTCTTGCCAAAGAAAACTTTAAATGCATTGCACAGAATGCATTCTTCAGTAATACAAACAGATTATAGGAAACTACGCTTTATATTTTTTACTTGTCACAACAATTTACCACAAACAATACGATTTTATGTCTGGATTCTCACACTTGGTAAAAACAAATAATACCTCATGACAAAACACATTATTAGTACTTAAACAAAGATTTGATCAAACAGAACATCCTTTTATTTCCATCTACAAAAGCAGATTGCGCTTGATGACAATGAGACGCAATTTTTTATCGACCAATACTTAGTAACCATGGAGTTTCCTGCTGCACCCAACTTGACCTTTCACATTTAAGTTACAATGGTTGATTATAATAAAAACCGTAGCGCCGATTAATGGACACGTCGTAAAAATGAAACAATAAACACGTGGCTCAATACAACATCCAGAATCGCATTGAATGTGCGTTTCATTGGATTGTCAATTCGTCTAGACAGGTCAATGATGATGTTGATGTAACAAAAGTACCTAAAGCCGCCTTACTGCCAAGGCTCTTAATGAAAACAAATAAACAATGATGTAAACATTACAACATGATACACTCAAGGAATTTCTGCCTCTGAGAGTTGAACATTATGTAAAAAGAAATGGCATTGAAGATAAACATTTACTTTAAGCTTAACCTAGTAGAGTTAAATGTCAATCGTGCTTGAATTATGAAGACATACAAGTACAGCAATGCACCGTAAGAACATCTTATTTGACTTTTGCATAATTATGACTTTAACAAGTAATCATCCAGATGACAAACTTCGACTTTTCCATATGAACGAAATTATTTAAAAAGGGATTTAAAAATTGCTTCATATGTCAATTTATGCAAAAGTTAGAATTTAGGAAAGTACCCAATCAACTTAAAAACGATGCTAGATGGATTGAAACTAACGATAGAATTGTACTTCACGATATATTTTAGATTATTAAACGTACATTTCATGCAAAAATAATTCTAAAAACTTTCCGTAACAAAGTCAAAGGCACTCGTAAATACCTAACTATGCGAATATTCATACACACATTTTGTTGCTTATTTACGATAAAGTTGACATTACATCAGACTAAGGTCAGAATATTAAATTACATGTTAGCAATCCACTATTTAGGATGACACAGCTGTAAGAAAGATCCATGAATAAGTTTTAATTACAAACAAAATACAAAAGAAATGGAAATTTTCGAATTGGTGTCAATGTTATTATGACGATTTGAAGATATGTTATCGGCGTGTTCTAATTGATATTATGGATAAAATGATAATCGGAAAGGAAAGAATATTTGCCTAACGACGGAAATTTCTGTATCTTGTCCGTAAAAACCCACGCTATATAAATTCGCCTGAGTGCATCATTTTAAAGAATAACCCACACGTTTAGCTCTCGATTTTATTAATACTATTCTGTATACACTTGGAACATCAATAGAAAATCGCCAAAATTTCTCGTAGAATTTCATCTTTTCCCAAGCTTATACCTACAAGCAATGGACAAAATGTTTTGGTAATTAAAAAGATAAAATCCGTCAGAAATGCCTATCAGTTGTTTACAATCCAGTGCAAATTGTTGGAGTCGGATGACGTTACTGACCATTGTGCCACCACAATCGGCTGGCAACCGGTTACTAGCCGCTTGGTGTACACAATTGTTATCTGCCTCTACTAGACTTCACGTGGCATCGAGTGTGGTATATTGTCACCTACTTTAATTGGAGCCTTCGCAAAAACGTGCAGGTAGTTAAAAGCAAGTCTGAGGACAAGTATGACAAGATTAAAGATCAAATAGAACTTGATATTTAGGTAGATTTGAAAAGTTTTGTTTTTTTGGAACATGAATTGGAATTTCGTCTGACAAAGTTCGTAATGTTTTTGTTTTTTAACATAACATAAAATTACGCCAGTATTCGCCAAAGGTAGGCAGAGGCCTGTACTCGTGTAGTACGCCTACATTTCGGCAGTTATGTTGTAGGTTCCTAAGTAATACAAGGGAACCTATTGCTATCAACCGGGCACAAATATGTTTTTTATCTATATACATAAAAATTAATTGCTGTTCGTTAGTCTCGCTAAAACTCGAGAACAGCAGGACCGTTTTGACTAATTTTGGTCTTGTAGAAGTCTTACACTCGTAGAAGTCCAGGAAAGATTTAAATGGTAAGAATGAGGTAAGAAGTTTGCTGGGTTAGCTAGTTAAGACCAAAATTCTCTCACTTCATAAATACGTCGTAGATAAGTAACTAAGTAATTGGTGTGATTCTATGATACCAGATGCTTTAGGCTTGCAAATTATTTCTTAAGAATCTGATTTTACTTCTGATAAAGAGGACATTGTTTGTTTGGGGATTATGAGCATGAATGTACGTTGTATTGTGGCTATATTTAAGTTCATTCATTACTAACGTTGCCTTCAATGGTTACCTGTACTTTTATTGTTAGGGCATAGACCTTGAGGCTACCACAAAGTAATCATTTGCATGTTACCGTGTCCGGTACTTGTATAATGTGTAGCCGTGTCGCTGTTTACGTACTTTGTGGTTTGGCCCATTAGAATTGTGTTCTGATACTATTTTAAGGTTTTGTTCTACAGAATAATTATGTTAGGTGAATTTTGTTATTGATGATGGAACCAACACTTGGAGTATAAGTTTTTGGTTTCTTTATACTTCTAAGTTCTAACAATGTTTGCCAAACTTCAGCAATATTTGTACCCTGGTCCAATCATGAACGGTTTTTGAAAGCGGCCTCCCCGAATGCTAATATTGACCTAGGTCGGGCTTATCCTTGGCAATTCATTAAAGCCCCGGAAAGACTTTTTCTTTGTTTTGTTATTTGGGATAAGAGATTTTCGTTTGATTGACCTATTTATTCAAGCAATCATAATACCAATGATTACATGCTTCATATTTCAAAGTTATATCAGTATTTACCCAGTGGGTTTACCTCTATTTGATTCGTAATCAAGTCTTTGTTTATCATTATCAAAACAATGAAACCTGGATTTTACGTGTCCATTAACTCCACCTACAAACAGCCTTGTCCGCTCCAACCGCATATAATAACCTTATATTCTCTACAGAACTCTATTTTGTGTTTACATTGCGTCAGATCGTTATCGCCCACTAAACATGGGTATCCCCACAAACTAAGATGGTTGAAACGAATACCATGCCCACTGTTGGCAATTTAACTAGACGTGTAACCTCACACAAGTGCTAAAGCAAGCTTGAAATAAGTTGGTTCTCTTGATATAGTTTCATGTAAATTGTATGGATGTAGAACATGGTTTTTAACTTTTATAGTTCCATTTTATTAGGTAGGTAAGCAGTAAGCACTGGTAGCCGAGTGGTATGACCGTTGGACTGCCAAGTTAAAGGTCGCAAGTTTAAATCCCGTCTTTTCGAATTTATGTGCGTATTAATTCGATATCAGCTGCTAAAAACGGTGAAGAAATACATCGTGAGGAAACCGGCACTCCAGGGAGATTTTTCAACGGTGTGTAAAGCCATGTCAGAGGCCTACAGGCGGTTTAAACTCTGACACCAGGTTGTCCATCAACCATACGATAAGAAGAAGTTAGAACCTAGGACCTCATGATCAGCTGCGCTTAGCGAGTATTAGACCAACGAGGCAGTAATAATAAAAGTTAAATATTTTAATGCCTAGACTTATGACGCTGTAGTATTATATCCTAGATGGCTGTTTAGTTCCAGATCTGTTTCGTGACAAGAAGTCCTATTGGTTAGCCAGACAAGTATAAGTCTATCCTATAGCACCCACACTACATTAAACCTAACTAGTAGTAAAGACCGATAGCCTGAGAGAGAGAGTAGTAAAGATAGCAAAGGTCAGTATCAATTAGGGGTCGCACACCGGGATCCCAAATACTGGAACATCGGGTAATATCACCAAAATACCAGGCAAATATTTATACATCACGCCTGTATTCTCCGAAGGGGTAGGCAGAGGTGCACATATAGTACACCCACATTTCGCCAGTTATGTTTAGGTCCCAATGTAATAGGGGGCGAGCCTATTGCCATCAACCGGGCAAATCCAGACTCCGTGCTGCTACTGAGAATTACCTAATGGAAAAACCCAATATCACTTTGCCCGACCCGGGATTCGAACCCAGGACCTCGTGCTCAGCAGTCGCGCTTAGCAACCACTAGACCAACGAGGCAGTCATAACTAATATACTATCCTAAATGCAGCGGGTAATACCGCGGGGCGCGGCTAGTTAGTGAATAAATCGTTGGAGTGCCATAAACAAATGAATAAATTTTCGGTATCCTGAATCCTGGTTTATGACTTCTAGTATCAATCTGTTTCACCACTACATTAGAGTGCCCTCATACACATATTTTTTTTAAGCTTTATAGCTGTCAGAAAATAAATATTTATACGTTAAAATATCAGGATAACTAAATATAATCCGCGCATCTAGAATGTTCGACAGTTCCAATTCGCTACAGCTGGAAGTGAGTGCGTTGACCCCACTGTGTTTTCTTCACGTAGCTCTGATAAGTTAGCCTAATGATATATGAGCGCGAGCCAACGCTATTAAACGACAAATAGCTGTTTAATGATATCGCCGGCACGAATTATATTATATACATTTATTGCAATTTATTTTATTCGACTGCCTCGTTGGTCTAGTGGTTGCTAAGCGCGACTGCTGAGCACGAGGTCCTGGGTTCGAATCCCGGGTCGGGCAAAGTGTTACTGAGTTTTTCCATTAGGTAATTCTCAGTAGCAGCACGGAGTCTGGATTTGTGCCCGGTTGATGGCAATAGGCTCGCCTCCTATTACATTGGGACCTAAAAACATAACTGGCGAAATGTGGGTGTACTATATGTGCACCTCTGCCTACCCCTTCGGGGAATACAGGCGTGATGTTATGTTATGTTATTTTATTTATGCTATTAATATCGTCACGCCAGTAAACTTCAAAGGGGTAGGCAGTGGTATTACAGAGAGAACTATCAGGATTGGGTACGTAGGTGTATACATAGTAATTATATTGGTCGCATTTGCATTGATAATAAACAATAAGCATTTGTTATAAACCTACTTAATACAATATGTACCAAGTCTGGACTTTAAACGAGACACGAGAAACCTTGACCCCTAGTTTGCCTCGGCGTTTCCTCAGACAGACTATTAGACATACTTGTGAAGAAAGTAATTCTATTCAAATGCTAAAATGCAATACCGAAATAGTTTGTGACAACCTAGTTACCAAAAATAAGCCATACAAATTAGATAATACCGAATAAACAGTGGTTAAATAATGGGAAATTTTAGTCTTCGTAATACTCAACTGGCTATTTTCAGCTTATAATAGAATATATTGTAAAAAAACCGGTAATGTAAGGTTTTGTGGAGTGTTGAGGAGGTCGTAAAAACAATTTTTGTTTATTAATAGCTTTGTTTTGTGTCTACGCAATTAATATACAGTTTAGTTTTTTGTATGATTCTTGAAACTTCTTATAAATAGTGTGCTGACTTGTTTATGATGAACATTCGAGAATTTAGGTTGTTATTGTACCTTTATTAAAAACCATACATTGTAGGAGTCAATAGCCGCGGTCAGTCTAGACATGGGTGACCGTTTTCACATAATTATTGAGGCCTGCTTCAAACGACACTGTCTGCCATCGGTCCTACGCCTGATGTCCCGTCGTGTCGACCTACCGTCCCATCGGACTATGAGGGTAAGGGAATAGGCAGTGCACCTGTGTTTGTGCGCATACTTGTGCTCTATAATTCCTCCTGCGTAGTTTGCTAGTCTCACATGAGACAGGCCACGTGATTCGGTCAGGAGGACCTTGTAATTTTTTTAAAGTCTCTGTATCCGTGTGGGTCCAACGAATGACCATAGACTAGCCTAGGGACTAAAGCAAAGATTCATTGTTCAAACCAACCCATTAAAATTATATGTACCTACTTTTCTAACTTGAAACTATCGCGTTGCATGATTAATACGAACACAACTTTATAAATTTTTGGCTTGACGTTTCTACCGAGTTACACCGGCCGTAGTCACAAGCAGACTCAAGCCGAAAATGAATAAAATTGTGTTCGCGTTAATTCCCGTTTTGTTATTTTCTATGGTACCTACTTTTCTTTGCTAGAATACCTCATGGCGAATAAAACTACCAACTAATAAATCCAGCTGCATAATTACTAATGAGTTAACACTAATTAACACTGTCACACGACGCGACCTATATTAAACCGTCACTACACGTGGTACGGTGCAACGACTTCGTAGTTATAAACAAGCGTGTAATAGTAATAATTATTTATTAGCAATAATTATATAAAGATGGAAATATTACTATGTCTACGTGTATTGCGTTTTAAGTAAAAGGTACTTGAATCATTATTACATAAATATTAGCTTCTAACAGTGCCTTTGTTTGAATGGAAAATTTTGCTAGTAAAAATTGATGTAATTTCTTTATTATCGGTCATTTGAACAAAGGCCTCACCCTTAGAAAAAGGAAGGCTTTGCTTCCCCACGTTTGGCAAGCGGCTTGGGGATCGCAGTATTGGTGGTGAAGTTACAGAAGACGCTGCTGCCCATCTTTAGGATTTTCCCTTAGTCGCCTCTTCTGACTCCCACGGGAGGAAAGAGAGTTGTCTATTCTAGGCAGGAGACCACTCGGCAACATTATTTTCACATTTGCTCTATAATCGACGATCCTTAATTATTTTCTCGCTAGCCAGTTGGCACACTTAACATTTGTGAAGAACGCTAAAGGTCAATGTTTGCCCTTTTCAACGTCCCTCCTGGCATTTTCATCTACATCCGTGCAATAAATTAAAAGTAATGCAAAACTGCACACATTTATCTAGTATATTTAATTAATAAGTAGGTGACATTTAAGTTGTTAAGTAGTTAAAGAAAAGTATAAGTTAAATTCGCCCTAAGCCACTTTTCGAACAAGACACACAGAACATCTTCAACGACACACACATTTTAATCGGCAGAGTATTATAATCTTTGGCAGTTATTCTTTGAGCCGTTTAGGGTTGAATCACCCGTCAAGGGGTCCGAGTGAATCTTCCTTGCGAACACCTTGCAAGGGGGTTGACCCTTCGCGTGACTAAGGGTCTGGTTTTTTGCGAAAGAATGAGCATTGCCATTCAAGCTTTTGAGCATGTTGGCAGTTAAAAGCAATTGAAAGGACAGTCTTTGGTATTTATTTTTATTACAGGGTCATTTTATTTTTAGTTAAAGTATACGGTTAAGTATCTTTTTTATTTTGTTGCTATGTGTCGCGGAATGCGTATTATTCTTCATTTTATACTTTCTTTGACTGTCTCGTTGGTCTAGTTAAGCGGTCGCGAACCTGAATGCTGATCATGAGGTCCTGGGTTAAAATTCCGGGTCAGGGAAAGTATTACTGAGTTTTTTCTTTCGGTAATTCTCAGTCGCAGCAAAGAGTCTGTTTTTGTACTGTTAAATATTTTGTGTATTATGTGTTGATACTCTCTTTTACACAATCCATTTATGCCTTTTTAAATTGCCTCTTTCCATATTTAAAATAAAACATGTTCCCTTTGCAAAACATGTCCACACCGCGAAATATTAATTAAAATCAGAATTAAATACTCCAAGACTTAAAAGTAAGAGAGTGGTATAATGTAAGTTACCAATTGTATTGTGACCATGACTTTGCCTACCATATCCAGACAATAGGATGACGAAACTGACGACACACATGTCATCACCCCAACTACAAATCGAGCATAATCGTGTGAATTAGTTGGCGACAATGATATTTAAAAAAGTACAGATATGTTACTGGCGCCAGACATTTTTGGGCTAGTCTGAGTGACGTATCACATGCGCGCGCAAGTATCAAACACATTTTTATATCTCTTATTGTTTTATTTACTCTATCTCTTTTACGTCTTTGTCAAGTTGTGTAATTACGTGTGTGTCGCCTAATTATGTATGTTTTCTTCTTAAATTTAAGAGCTCTTGTCGGTGCAACAGACGCCACTATTTTCTATTTTCAGCATTCGATTTGACTGCAATTATGTATGCAAACAATTCGAAACTCTTCTCTCGTTCACTTTGTAAACATATCTATACTCTTTGACATATCATTGGTTGATCTAAAAATATTCAGTGCACTTACAACACGATTCAGTATTAAGTCTGCTTGAGTTCGATCCAAAATTGAATTTGTTGCAATAAAAACATGTTGTTGATTAACGTTGACCATGTGACAGCTATATTTAGTTTCGTTAAATAATTGTGACACTTTAAACAATAGTCCAAAGGTAGTTTTCGGTCATTAGCTTCTTGACATTGGTATATTGAATCGTCTATTCTGTCATTATCTATACGGATATTTTGTGCATGTGATATTTTCTGTCCGTAGTACGCGCTCATTTTATGTAGGATAACTACTATATTAAACACCGTTTCAGTAAATGTTATTTAAGATAATAGGAGCTATGGAGGAAGGGATGTGGAGTTCCTCCAACGACTGTCGCTACATAGCCAAACCTATTGCTATACCCAGTGGCCATTGACGGGCCCAGAATCCAGCATCCGTGTTGATGATCTTAATAAAAATGCCCATAACACTGCTCGACCTGGAATTCGAGCCTAGGATCTCAGACTCGGTAGACGCTTACGACAAGAATGAGGTAGATAATGAATCGCACCTCTAAAAACATTAATGGCCTAAACAAGTAGTAAAAAAAACAAACGCTATCCGTTATTAACATTCGTTCTATTTTCATTCACACAGATCAGTAGACCGTAAAATGACAGTTTATTTCGCGTATCATAGGCAGCGTAAGTGCGTAATTACTGATCAGAGAAGGTCGCTGTAAAGCGGTCATACTGGATTAATGTCAAGCGCATGTAAGTTAAATGAAGTCTATTTTATGTAGATTGCTTGCAGCTATTGTTAATTAAGCTGTCAATCTGGATCGCTGTGAAGTTGTGACGAGTAGCGTCGCAGTAGCGAAATGTGGTGATGCTGCGCAAACACGTGACCGCTGCAACTTCAGAGCAATCTGAAGGTTTGTAGACCACTTTAGTATATTGTTTTAGAATAATGACTGATTGCCAAATGTAATGTATTGGAATGGTCAAGGAAGAGTAGTTTTTTTAATCTTCGGTAAAATTATTTCTGTCCAGAATTAGCAATAGATACCTACAGTTATCTACTGGTGAACACACTAATATTATAAAGGCGAAAATTTGAGTGTGTTTGTATGTTAGTTAGGTACCTCTTCATTCTCAAACGGCTAGACCGATTTTGATGGAATTTCATGTGGAGGTAGCGGACATCCTGAATTAACACATAGGCTTCTTTATATCCCAAAAAAACCAGCGAGTTGATATCCGCTGGTATTTATGGGATATCGCGGTGATCCCCGGGGGGCAGCTAGTCCACGATAAGTAATAAGTTCATCCACTATTGGTGTTTTTATTGGGCTGGCATAACATTAAATATTAGCTAATAAGGCCTTAACCACATAACCCTTCCTTTCCTTAGCAGTCGGGTAAAACCAATGTGAATAAACTAGGACATAAAAAAATAAAACGGAACAGACTTTCATTTAACATTTAAATACTATTGCTAATTTCCTGTCTATTGCCTAATATTTTTACACCGCACATAAAAATTGTATTAAAAAATAAAGACATCAATTAAAATTCTAGTCTTTAACAATGTTGTAATTGTTTAATTAAAAGTGGGCAGGTGTTGGAGGGTGTGGAACGGCTGGGTTCCGTATCCTAATAATAATACCAACCTATTGCTGGGCGATGGCCCAGCGGGGAAAAGGCGCCTTCTTTCTATAGGTACTTGGCCTGTTAGTCCAATGGTTAGTTACCCTAACTGCTACAACTGGAGCTGGATTCGATTCCCACCCAACACATTTTTTTGTGTGATGAGCATAATAATTTGTTCCGCGTCTGGGTGTAATTTATCTATATTATGTATTTAGGAATGTATAAGTATGTCTATCAGGTGTCTGGTTGCCATAATACAGGCTCTGCCTAGTTTGGTATCAGATGTCCTTGTGTGAGCTGTCCTAATATATTATTATTACCTACCAAACTAGAACCATCTTTACGTTTGTTAATAGAGCGGAGTTAGCTCTTTGTA
The DNA here is from genome assembly GCA_946251915.1 of Abrostola triplasia. NCBI lineage: Eukaryota > Metazoa > Arthropoda > Insecta > Lepidoptera > Noctuidae > Abrostola > Abrostola triplasia. The sequence continues at coordinate 8,415,848 of OX276440.1, read as the reverse complement.
GAAGCTACACGAAAAGAATATTCTTACATCATGAACCTAGCAACCACTAGACCAACGAGGCAGTGTTTATATAATTATTTGGTAATATTCTTATGAGGAAGTGCAGGAAACTACAAACGCAGATTAAAGGAAGGATTCCAAGGACAAGACGGTCAATAACCTTTACAAAAAAATACCGTTTGTTTCGAAACGGGCCCCTAAAAAGTAAGCAGTAAACAAAACAAGTACTCTACCATCTACGTGTGACGTAAAATGCTTTCAATCTTCCAACATTCCATACATACATGCGCAGACGATTATTCTGATGCATACTTAAACAATCCGAACCTCTTCTTTAAACTGAATACTTATTAGTTTTGCATTTTAAAGTCAGCTTAGTACCGTTTGGTTAATGTTTTTAACGTTATACGAAAAGGTTTTTCGGTTTTTAAAGATTATATAATTGACTAGCAGACCCGACAGACGTTGTCCTGCATGAAGGAAGTATAGATAAATAACCTAAATACCAGCTGCAGCGCACACAAAAAAAAACATTCAAATCGGTTCAGCCGTAAACGGCTGGACATATAACATAAAACATAACATCACGCCTGTATTTCCCGAAGGGGTAGGCAGAGGTGTACATAATATAGTACACCCTCATTTCACCAGTTATGTTTTAAGTCCCAATGTAATAGGGGGCGAGCCTATTGCCATCAACCGGGCACAAATCCAGACTCCATGCTGCTACTGAGAATGACCTAATGGAAAAACCCACTAACACTTTGCCCGACCCGGGATTCGAACCCAGGACCTCGTGCTCAGAAGTCGCGCTTAGCAACCACTAGACCAACGAGGCAGCCACGGCTGGACAATTCGTCCTAAAGGACGAGTTCACTGCCAACACACGTACAGAAGAATTATATATATAAAGATCAGGTATTTTCTGTGACAGGTACCTATTGTGATGCTGGTTGACTCAAAATACCGATATGTTATATACTCCACACTGCTACAATATTGGGTTTTTGGTATCAATCTTCTGCATGGTTAGATAGTATCGTAAACCGACGAGCGTGAATAAGGAATGTGATGCGAGTGAATGAGGCGAAAGAAATATGTCAGGATAGCAAATGGAAATCCGTGGTCTCTGCCTACCCCTCTGGGAAAAAGGCGGGAATTTATGTATGTATGGCATTACCACAGCGTTCTCGAAAAATATCCGATGTTTTGAAAGGTTAAGCAGGCTTTTAAAGTTTATTTCTACGTCAAATCCATCACATTGGGCCCTACTATTTACATCAAACAACTACACATACCGTCGCATCTTCATACTATAAGGATCGCTCAATGAAATCCCTTTACTTTTCCCTACACGTGCAAATACCATCCCGTTTGGCAAAAAATTTGGTAACAAAAGTACGTAGAGGATGTTCACAAAAAATTCAAAGCATTTCGTCCAGGTGTTACCGTGGGATATTCATTGAATTAATAAAATATCGTAACTGTTTATGTTCGTAATATCCATGATGGCGGACGTGAGTTGACTGTCAAAAGTTTTGTTAGTCATACGGCTAGACGCGTGCTTATATCAGCTGTGGACTAGTCGAGTATTTTTGGCATAGATTTGCTTGACTTTCTGTGTCATTTTTGCATGTTGACCATGCTAATCTTAAATCGACACAAGCGGGACTCGAACCCGCGTCAGCAGCGAGCCGTGACACGATGGCTCAGTTGGCAGAGCGGCGCCACGGCACGGCGGAAGTCGCGGGTTCGCGTCCCGCTCTTGTCCATCATTTTTCAAGTTTCCTTTATCAATTTAGATAGATTTGCTTATTTGGACGGATAGGAGACTGTATACAACTGACGTGTGAATTCAGTTGAGATTGGGTGGTAGAAATTAGATTAGTGGGAGATTGAGAACACGAGTGATGGAGACAATGTGGATGGGTAATCGAGTGTCGTGACATTGACATGTTATAACATAACATAACATGAATAATGCACCTAAATTGAAACCTTTTTAGCTCAGTCGTGAACAAAATACTCAATATTGAAAACTGGCAAAGTCCATTGCAATCGCCCGAGACATCGCAGACCGCATAGGGGTCACCCATCACAAGACTGACCGCGGCGAGCACGGCCTAACCTCTCAGATCGACTGATGTACGCGTTAGCCACGTAACTACGATCCCCTCATATGCCTATGTATGGTAAGACGAGAAATGTATCGGCCATGTTGATAAACACTTGCAAACTCCTTCGTAGCTGACCTTCTTATACACACGAGCGTATATTACTGTTGATCTTAATTTTGAGCGTAAAACGCCTTATAAGGTAAGAAAGAATTATCATCTACTAAAAACATAACTGGCGAATTGTGGGTGTACTATATGTGCACCTTTGCTTACCCCTTCGAGGAACACAGGCGTGATGTTATGTTATCTTCTACGCTTTTATGTTATCGAGATAATTTAATGATTTCTGTCACCGTGAATTTGAAATATGCAATACGAAATTTTACGGATTGTTTTGTTTTTTCTTAAAAAAATATGTTAACTGATGATAATTGTAACATCTTAATAATCTCAAACGATTGGGCTGATCAAATGTAACAGGAAATCCATCGACACGTATCCGTAATGGATTCGAAATGCGTATAAAAATCCCTAATAATAGATTGATGTTTGTTACTCTTTCATGTAAAAAATACTGAATGGATTTTAATGAAATTCATATGGAGGTAGCTGACACCCTAGATTAACACAGGCTACTTTTTATCCCAAAAACAGTAGCGGGTAACACCGCTAATTCAAAATAAAACGATATTCCGTAAACAAATTTTTCGTTCTAAATTCGAAATCGTTGTTTTCTTTTTTTAATTTGGCGGCTTAAAAATTCTTGTGTGCCTATGATTCATGTACATAATCTCGATTGCACAGAGCTCCATATATGGAAATAATGTTTGCACTTACTTGTTTAACCAACACGGGTTTATTGCATGTGTGTGTACACGTGGAATTGTGGACAGAGGATTTCTTACCAAGATTGGTACTTTGTTCTGTCATTGGGGTGAGGGGGGGGGGGGGGTTTGCCATATTGGCCATGGTTGGCAAGCGCCTTGGGGATCGTTACAATACGCCATGGCAGAATTTTGTCTGGCATGGGGGGGGGGGAGTTGCCATAGTGCCCATGCTTGGCAAGCGGCTAGGGGATCACAAAATTTATGGATGGATGTTTGTTACTCTTTTACGTAAGAACTACTCAATGGATTTTAATGAAATTTCATATGGAGGTAGCTGACACCCTGGATTAACACAGGCTACTTTTAATCCCGAAAAAAATTTAGCGGGAAACACTGCGGGGCGCAGCTTGTTTTAAATACTTTTTGAACGTCAATTACATCAAGACTATCAATACCACCCGGCTTTCAGTGCTTTAAACAGCCGTGTTAACACAAACACACAAGTGTATAATATTCTTATGTCAAGTAATTGTTCTCTTAATTCTTTTCAATAAGCTGAATGTAACAATCCATACAATTATTTCAATACAGTCGTCTCCTCAGGGAATTCACATTATTATCATCTGTGTAATTATATTCTCAGAATTGTTAGCCGCTGTGGTCACGTGAAGATGATACGTGCGACATACATGCGATTATACATAATATAATTATGTATAATCGCATAATGAAACTATGTAAATTTATAAATTTGTACCATCTTTCTTTTTTAAATGAGTAACCTCTGGAGTTTCTTGCCCGTTCTTCTCCATTGGAATGACATTTTGGAACCGTGCAACTAGCATCCTAACGTTTCATAAGCGCCTGTAATAGGTTTATATGAAATAAAAACATTTTGAATTTGAATTTATATATTTCACAATACCTTCTTAGTCTGTCTTGAAAAAGTTACTCCTTACGTGTATGTTTCAATGTTTTCTTAAACGCCGCCCCACTACGAATTTGTCCTGTATCGTGGGTGCGTTTCACAAATATGAAATATCACATACACAAATGTCCAGACTCGGGACAATCATCTGCGGATTTTTTTACGGCACGAATTTTGGCCCGTGCAGGAATCAAGCCCGCAACCCTTAGCGCAGCAGTCCAATCGCTTAGCCACCACGCCAATCAGGTCTTAGAAATATTGTAAAATTGTAATATTGCCATGTTCGCACCAGTTGTAGGTAGATATTTTATTTATTTAAGCCGCCTATGTATTCGCGTCCATAATAGTTCGAATCCTAATACATATTGTTCTAAGGAGGAGGAGGCCTTTGTTCAGCAGTAGACGTCTTCCGGCTGATGATGATGAATAGATATTGGTTTAAACTATACTTACTGGTGGTACCAAAACCCACTAAATATTTAACATTTACAAAATCAGTACAAAGCATCACACAATAATTACCTCTAGCTATAAAAACAATTTATACAATTGATTTATCAAAATACCTTCATACCTACCTCATCATTATCATCATCATCATACATCATCATACCTACCTATGTATATCAAATGTACATAGTCTCCTAAAAATAAAAAAGTATGATTGCACAACCATAGATAAAGTTAATTATATTTAAATGACTAATGTGATCGTAAATATTGTTAGATAATTCTGTTTGACTTAAACCTAAGTCTTTGAAATGTCCACAATTGCTTACGTATGAAAGATTATTACGTGTGTTTGTTTAGTTATAAATTAATGCTGAATATCTATGAACAAACTGTGGATGACCCAAGGTTGTTGGGTAGACGACCCATCATCAACCTCTCAGTCCACAGCTGGACATAGGCCTCTCCTATGGCACGCCACCGAGCTCGATCTTCCGACGACCTATGTATTAGAAGAATAGAAAACCTAATACTGACAATACAATAAGTATTTTTTACCCGACTGCGCCAGGAGGGCTTTTTTTCGAGTGTATGTATTCTTTGGTTCGCTCAACCCCTCTTACCATGAACTTGACGGTTTACGTAGCGGAAGCGAGATGCCATATTACACTGCACGTAGTGGCGTCTCGCTTTCACATGGTAAACTGTCCTGATATAAGAGTGCATGGTACGGGGGCTGCCTCGTTGGTCTAGTGGTTGCTAGGCGCGACTGCTGAGCATGAAGTCCTGGGTTCGAATCCCGGGTCGGGCAAAGTGTTACTGGGTTTTTTCGTAAGATAATTCTCAGTAGCAGCACGGAGTCTGGATTTGTGCCCGGTTGATGGCAATAGGCTCGCCCCCTATTACATTGGGACCTTAAAACATAACAGTCGAAATGTGGGTGTACTGTATGTGCACCTCTGCCTACCCCTTCGGGGAATACAGGCGTGATGTTATGTTATGATGTTATGTGGTACAGGGGCTGTAACCTAAACAGCTTAATAGATTTTAGCTTGACAGGTGTTAGATTCGTCTTAACTGTGGGAGTAGCACTGGGTGTATCAAAATTATTTAATTCAAATTGGCGGATTTTTTGCTGCTAAATATTAAGTCGTTAATAAAACAAACATGAACCAGACCTGTTGAGTAAGAAGATAAAAAGAAGAATGGCGGAGGACAACCGTCCAGTGAACTTACATGGTAGCGAGGTTGTCCATTGCTCGTGTAAATGCTCCAGATAACCGGTATAAGTTGAACAACACAGCATAATAGAGAGAGTAAAAACGTCATACGCATCTTGTTATCGATCTACTATCTCTTTCATAAAAATATCTCATTATCATCTGAAAACAATTGTACAATCTCATGTATTACAACATCAATCAATTTTATCGCCGTTGGCTGGAGGACTTTCCCAAGTAATTAAAATGTTTTATAATTAATACTGTATATAAACAAAGAGCTTCTAGAGTCTTCTTTGTTTTCTCACATACAACTACAGCCTTGACCTGTAAAGATTTTTATTAACATATTATATGTTGCGATATAATATAACATCATACAGAATAGGTCCCAATGTACAATGGCCCAATCAAGCGGTCAATTGCGGAAAATGTCCCGTTTTACCACCACCACACTAGGTCTCAATGTAATAAAGGGTGAGCCTGTTGCCATCAACCGGGCGGAGATCCAGACTCCGTGCTGAGAATCACATGGAAAATCCCAGGGATACTTTGCTCGACCCAAGACTCGAATCCAGGACATCACGCTCAGCATACCATTAGACCAACAAGACAAACTTCGATATTAGCGGTCGTACCTATAAAAGATTTTGCTGAATAGCATTGCATACTTAAATCGGCGATTTCTAAAACGTCTGACAGGTCAAAAAGAGAATGGACGATTTAAAGAATTCTAAGGGTCAAACAAGCTTCAATAATATTCCTTATACTGACCATCTCTTTAAGGATATCCGACAAAGCAGGAATGTTGTACAAAAAAGAATAAAAGACTGATAAATAAGGGTGCTTTCACAATGGTTTAGCAACGGTCACTACGACCGGTCCATTGTATAGTCAGACAAAGTGATGGCTGGACAGGGGGGCGAGTCTTGGCACAAGCCACAAGATAATATTATTATAATTATAAGGGCTAGAATTGCGTAAATCCCTACTAATATTATAAACGCGAAAGTTTGTAAGTACATATGTGTGGATGTTTGTTACGAGAAGTGATATACTAGCTGTGCCCCGCGGTGTCACCCGCTACATTTTTTTGGGAGAAAAAGTAACCTATGTGTTAATCCAGGGTGGCAGCTACTTCCATATGAAATTACATTAAAAAACAATCAGTAGTTTTTTTCGTGAAAGAGTAACAAACTTCCATCCACACTTACAAACTTTCGCGTTTATAATATTAGTAGAGATAATTGAAATATACTTAAATAGTTTTTTATAATTATGGCAATACACGTAGATAGGTAGGCGGCAAACCTTCTCAACAACAAAAACATTGATCGTATTCGATAAACAAAGAATCAAAACAAACAATCATTGTGCTCTACATTGATAAGATAAGGATCTAATTACTATAATTATATAAAATACAAAGCCCGATGTTTTATTTTAGTGTAATTTATACAAAAAATAGTAATTTTACTGTAATTTGCATCAATTTCATATAATTTTGTTCAGTTGGGTTATTCTTCTCGCAGCTTAGCTACTACTAGCCGAGTTTTTTGGATGGGGCGCGCCCCCGGATGGCGGATAGGGGAGACCCGTACAGACACGTGCTGTACCGGTAGTACCGGCACGGACTAAGACGGTGGGATCGCTCCTCAGGACGCGATCAGTGATCCCAAGTAACAAAAAAATAAGTTGGGTTACTCTTAGTCATGACAAGACAAATCTAAACGAAAACTTAAACCGAAACCTGTTTTGTATCTAAATCAAATTCCTCTCTCCATAAGGAGACGATTTTTTCGTTGATTTTTGTAAATAACTGCAGAATGTTTGTTCATTCATCTTAAATTATTTTAAACGAAGTTTACTCTAAAATAATCCTTAATTTTATAGGCGTCGGTCTAAAAGAACGCGAATACTCAACGTTGGCAGGCCAGGTGGACCGACGATAGGCAATGAATAATGGCAAGTTGTTCATTGTGGCGTTCTAAGGTGGAGGCCTTTATTCAACAGTGGACGCCTTCGGGTTGATGATGGTGATGCTGACGTTGTGATCATCGCACGTAGTGACGACGCAAGTATCGCCGGCGCGAACATGAATGAGGACACCTACTCGAGATCGATATGTTTGATCGCGCGTTCGTACGAACTAAGTTCGCGCGAACCTGCGAAGATCACGTGTTCGCGTTTTGTTAGGACTAACGCTTAAAGCTATCCTTCTGTGATTGCATCACCAGAAACAAATATATTCCTTCGATGGCTCGTGACGTAATCGATGTCAATATCGGACGTCCGTAGGAAGTAGTGAGCTCATCTTCTAGGCCATAATCTGAAGGAAACACTTTATATAGCGTCCTATAACGATTATACCAACATGTAGTATAATTTTGTATGTGGGAGGTCCATAAAACAATGTGATTGTTTTCCGACAGGAACGTTTGTTCTGATAATAAAAAAAACTGAGTCTTCTCAGCCCTTTTTATTTACTTAGGTTAGTAAGAACAAATGATACTAATGTATAGTTTACTATAGTTTCTAAGAAACCTGATAAAATTGGCAATGAAACGCTTTTTATTTTAAATCTCAATCTTCTATTGTTTAGATAGAATTGAAATTTCAAAAGTCTAGACTTTAGTTTTGCAGGCCAGTGTATACATATACGTATATTAGTTTATATACAGTTTCTTATTTCGGTCTGTTTCGTTGAAAACAAATATAATATACATCAAAATATAAGAGTAGAGTGTTTGAAACAGTTGCAGAGGCAATTCTTGTTGCAAATAATATAATTTTGGTCACGGCAGTCAATTGTAACTGAGACTACATATGAGATATCAGACAAAAAACATCTTAAGGACTGACCGCACCGATCTAACCAACTGGCCAGACAGTATAAAGATCGTTTACAAAAAAAAAAGTTCTGTATGTTTTTTTTTAATTCTCTAGTTCCGCCAACTGTCGTACCGATACGTCAATCTATTTGCATGTATGTGTTATGACGTCATCGTGAGCTCGTTTTTACATCGTGTCTCCGTGATTGTTGATTCAGTCAATATTTGTATAGGCTTAGGGTACCGTGTATTAATGGAAACACCATTTACTGACGAATACTCTCCCAAATGTCGCCACATTGACCGGTGCTGGACCCCAAAGGAGTAATGAAACTCTTGACAAATAGTATAACAAATGTATGAGGATGACATGTTTTGACTATCATGCCATATGTTAATGCTCTCTTTACCGAATATCGGTCACGACGGCCTATATCAGCTGAGACTAGCCTATAACGCTGGAGATATTACAGTGCGCAAGTATGTGCGCAGCCACAGGTGCAGTGCACTCCGTATTCCCTCACTCTCATAGTCCGATGGGACGGTAGACTGACTCGGCCGGAGGGAGATCAGGCGTAGGACCAATGCCTTAACGTGCCTTCCGAAGCACAGAGAGAAAACTGCCACCCATCACAAGACTGAGCGCGACGAGCACGGCTTAACCTTGAGCTCCAGTTACGAGTCCCCAGGAATAAAATGAAAAACGTCAATGTCAAGTTTAATTTTTTAGATTTAATTGCCTTAATTTACTACTAAGCTTAGAGCTAGCGTATATAATATTGTATCCTATTATAATGGCACATATTTATATTTATTAATACTTTATACTACGATGCCATAGACATCAACATTAAATCGTCAATTAAAGTGATATTTCCTTTGAAACTAGATTGGATAGATTTATTTGAATCGACGATAAATGGTGAAACTCTGTCCAAACTAGTTTCGGTTTCACAAGTCGGGTTGGTTATTGGTTTTACCATATATGATGATTAAGGATTAACTACATAATATTTATTACCAGCCTATTACTGTCACGCATATGGTGAAGGAGAGGAATGCTGGGCCAGCAAAAACCTCTTCAGTTCCTCCCGTGGCTGGCATAGGCGGTGACTAAGAAAGAAAAAATCACTCACTTCACCACCAATACTGCGATCCCCAAGCTGCTTGCCAAGCGTAGGGATTCGTGCAAATCCTCCCCTCCCCCCGTCAGTAGGAGGCCTATGTTCAGCAGTGGACGTCTTCCGGCAGTTGATGATATAGTGAAGGAATGATTGATTGATCACTGCTGAAAAAGGTATCTCTTATGTCGTTGGTATGTCTCAGTTGAGATAAGCGCTATGGCTAAAACTCAGTCAGGAAACATGATATTTTATTTTATCATACACATTCATTGTGGGGTTCTAAGGGGGAGGCTTTTGTTCAACAGTGGACGTCTTTCGGCTGATGATGATGATGATACAAATTCAGGTAGCTCCTAGTTCAGTTAAATATTTTTATACCAATAAACTTCTGGGTATAGTGTGTCTATCTTCATTATCACGCGCGTGACAGTTATCACAACTAAACTCAACAAGAAACTGTTTAGATAACGATTATATTTTGACAGCCAGTTAAGGTGAGGTTCACTGTCTTATCAATCTTAAGATTACTTCATTGAAGATCACGGCGGTGCTTGAGATTAGGCTTAAGAAGTTGGGCTCGAAAGATATCGGGCACACCCCCAATGCATGAGTCTGCGTGAGATCAGCCTAGATGATATATAAGGTTTTAACCAAATTAAGGTCTGCCTCATTGGTCTCGTGGTCCTAAAGCGCGATAGCTGAGTGTCCTGCCCCCTTACCATGAACAGAACTAAAGCAGGACATTTCCGTTGAGAAAGCGAGACGCTACAGTACACTGTACGTAGCATCTCCCTTCCACAATAGAAAAAGTCCTGCTATAAGAGTTCATAGTAAGGGCCCTGGTTTAGATTCTTGGGTCGGGCAATACGTTACTGGGTTTTTCTCATTAAATAATTTCTCAGTAGAACCGCGGAGTTTAGATTTATGCCCTTAAAAGCCAATGATTAGCAAGTGATAGCATAAGGCTGGCCCACCATTACATTTAGACTTATCAAATAACTGAAAACTGAGAAATATCGGTGTACTTTGCACCTCTGCCTACTTCTTAGGAGATGTCTGCTTTGAGGAATGGAGGCGTAAAGTTATTGAAGTATTTTAAAAGTAAATAAGTATGACGGAACCCGTGTCCCAAGAACATTGAAAGCTTTACCGATATTTTTTGTTGTTAAATCTTTTCTGAACGGACCCGTGATCTGATCACGTTATACGACAATACCCACGTATATACTTCTAAAATTAGACAATGACGTCATATAATAGTAACTACGCTTCTAATAGCGTACGTCGCTAATTTTGTATGACTTAGAAACCAGTTGTGACCGTGGAAGCTCCATAGTTCCCACAAAGATTTATTTTATAGGTTTCTGACGTTTATGGTGTAAGGTGAATGATTTATGCGGTTGAGGTGATTTGGCGGTGTCACGTGGAGTACCATGCAGCACGTTGCAACGAGGGTGCGAGGGCCGTCGCAGCTGAGAGCGACACGTGTAATGGAGTGTGGAAGACACTTTGAGCACATAATGGTCAACTTGTAAACAAAGCTGGAGTACCTAATTAGATCATCAATCTCTTTATTGGGCATTGATTTAATACCACATAGTTCTATTTGTATGCCGATCAAGACCACCAAGTGTTACTACATTGTTTAACAAATGAATTATTTTGATTTTGATCAAATATACGCGGAGATTCCTCTTGAACATTTTTGGCCATTAAAAGGGTGTCTGAAGCGAGCCATTTGGCTGCAAGATTGTGGTGCTGAACTGATGGGCTTGTCAGCTATACTCTGCGTTACGTTAGGATTAATGAGGCGTTTGTAATTGAACTACAATTCAGATGTCCGCCGCTTGGTAAGACTCTTTCTCACATTTGAAAGGTTATTTCTGATAGATCACATATACCTAGGCCAAACTCATCCTAAGACAATCTCAAACGTAAAATCTCATAGACTTTTAGATTTTGGACTTCGATCACCAATTACGTAACAATTCACACGCTACCAACTTCGACGCAGTAGGAACAGGACATAGGGACTTGACGTCAAACTGATATACCACCAAAACGTATTGTTTATTAACGGATGCCGGGAGTAGAGGTATAAAAGAATAATCATTCAATTGTATCAGAAATAGGATGTGTTAAATATAGAACAGAGATCGTTCTTGCGATTAGATAGGGCTGTGTGGATGCTGCAAAAATAATTACAAGTATAGTTACATGAAAATACAAAGGGATGTAAAGGTCCGTTCTCCACCAAAGCGGTGACGAGGTGTGTTATAAGCAACTAACAGAATTTCGTTATAGACGTCTCTCCGCTCAGCTTCAGTGGAAACAGTTGAGCAGAACGTAAAAAATAGGTGGCACAAGCGGGACGGAGTCGAGTGGCGAGGAGAAGATCTACACACACCACTCCACATTACCGCTCCTCCCCGTTTAGTGGCTGTTGATAGAGTTTTTTCCTTTATTTTTTTTTTGTTTTGCTCATCATTATCAGCCGGATGATGTCCATAGTTGAACAAAGGCCTCCCGTTTAGAAAGCCACAATCAACGACAACTTGCCCATTGCATCCACCGGGTGCCCGCAACTCTGACGATATCGTCGGTCCACCTAGTGGGAGGGGGGGTTTTGCTCATACGATCTCATACAACAAGCTCGAGACGTTTACATGGCGCATATTACGGTCTTCTCTTAAAATTGAAGGCAACGTTTTGAGTACAAGTTGTCTAGTTTTAAATCTAAAATGCAAACGATCCGTGACTCATAATTTTAATTTAGTGATTGGATGTAATCGTCTGGATTCTTCACCTCGCACAGCTCGCTTTCCTTTACAAACGTGACGTTCAAGGTCAATGAGTATTGTAATAATTATAATTCAATCAACGTTATCAACTTCCTATATACCGTAACACTTTATGAACTGAACTTCCCCATTAAATTTAGCGGTGAAATACAATATCACGAGGTTTTTGACCAACTATCTGCGTAGTGTGTCGTGGTGGCCTAGTGGTTAACATACCCGATTTGTATGTACAAGGTTGCAGGATCAAACCCGGGCAAGTATCAATGTGACTTTATCAAATCACATCTCTCCACTGACTAACGGTGACGGAAAACATCGTGAGAAAACCTGGATTTAATTATCTGAAATCGCCAACCCGCAGTGAGCTAGCGTGGTGATCAATGCTCAATCCTTTTGCTATACGAGAAGAGGCCTTTGCCCTGCAGTGGGACAGTTATAGGCTGTTATTATTATATTATTTGCTTAGTAGCTACGAGATTGGAATGCTGCGTTGAAGTGGCGAACTCGATCCTCGCTCAAGACCAATTATGGTATCATCTGCTGATTGATCCCGGCTAACAATAAATTATGGTTTTAATCACCTCCGACAAAACAAACGAAGCAAATTATTAGCTACATATCCAAGCTATCTGGGTGTTTAATGTCTGTCGAAGGCAAAGTTATTTTACACCCAAATGAACGCAACATCCTCAACGATCAACGATGAAATTTTAGAAATAACGCTGGGGTTTTTCATACGATTGTTTAAGGAAAAAGTTATCTTAATGATAAATGTATGTAGGTATATTATTAATTTGTTTTCCAGTCTGTTGGGAACATATTTATATCAAGCTTATAGTTATCGTTACGGGTATTTATGAGGATAAACCATGGTTTCCTTGTTGTGATATGGAGCAAATATTTTGCTTGGATTGTTTACATAATATTATGGTCTAAACCCAGTAGATTGTGTCATATTCCTATTTAAAAATGCCAGCAGTCTTGTAAGCTAGGAGCAAAAAAATAAGCTAAGGGTGTCCCATATGATTTAACTGGAACTCCTATCATAACCTCACCTAAGAAGGAAATAGGTAGACGTGCAGTATTTCTTGTCTACCCCTTTACCGAAAAGCAAGACACACGTACATTGTACAGTACAAATTTAGCATAAAGTAATATTCTAGCATTATCTCACTCTCTACTAAGCTAGATATCCCAGATGTTGGTGGGGTTAGCTTTCCTTGCATTCTTCCTCCACTTACCTCTATTCTGGACGTCGTCTTTGGTGACTTGGCTCTCCTTAATCTCTTTTAACACTATACCTTCCCATCTAAGTTTGGGTCTAGAAAGCTGTAGTGCTAAGTTTCCAACGTAGAATCCTAACATGATCAATAATATGTATCTCCAATTTGAATTTGAACAAACACTGCACAACAAAAAAGGTAAAGTCAAAGTTTCAAACTCCGTCACAACAATCTCGATCTATATTGCAAATATTTTCAAAAGTAAGTCACCGCATGTCATTTGAAAAGTGTATCGTTCCCCAAATGAGAACAATGGCAGGACATTGGTTTTTAAAGTCATTGAAATATCAATGTTCTGGTGTTTGTGCCGTATTGTTTCAAGATGTCTCGTGACAATTGTCCTTAGTCTGACTTCTATTTTTCTATAGTGATTATGTCGTTGTCATTTTTCTTTCAGATTTTTTGCTTCAGAAATCTTTGACGAGCTACATCATCGCATAATCATGTAATGTGGAGACCCTCCACGTGCCTGGCCATCTCGCTACCGTCGTTGTTGACTGGCCAGTCTCCACACAACGGCAAGATCTGCTGTCATGTGACATTTAGCTCGTGTCAATACGGTGAAGAAGACAGTTTAGCCAGTACCGAGTGTGAAGTAGCCGGAGATGATAATTTGGAATGTTACAAGTTTTGAAGATGAGAAAAAGAAGGATATCCTTGTATATAAATAAATTCTATGTAGGTATAAAACAGTCCTACATCCAAAGACGCAAGACTAAAACAAAAAAGTGACGATAAATAAAACAACCTTTGAATAATTGATGTATGGTATATTTTATAGTGAAAACAATGTAATTTCTTTCCAAAATAAGTAGCCATGAATCTCAATGAACCAATGGTTTACGGTAAACACGCTTTTTTGTTTACATTAGTTAAATGTGAGAGACAACATGTTATATTTATGTGGGTGACATTATAATCCGAATGTATTATTGAACGTTTTTTAAATTGATCCAGATTGCAATGTAGTGTTATTTAAGGACATATTCAGGTTACGTCACGGGAAACAAATGTATTATTCGTAACATGGGGGCTATGGAAACATGTAAGTCTATATATCTATATATATAAAATTTTCGTGTCACAGTTTTCGTTCCCATACTCCTCCGAAACGGCTAGACCGATTCTCATGAAATTTTGTGAGCGTATTGAGTAGGTCTGAGAATCGGCCAACATCTATTTTTCATACCCCGGGTCAGCTAGTATAATAATTATATGTTTATGTACATGAAATGTATTTTTCTAAATTTATTTTGAAGTATGTATAGGATATGAAGTGTGGGTATTTACCCAGACTGGAAACAAAAATTGTCGTTATTCGTGGCTGTTACTATGAGCTAGCATTGCAGGCCATTTGTCGTTGTGGAAGCGAGACGCCGCATTACACTGCACATAACAAAAAACTACCTACAATTAATAATAATAATAATAATAAAACCCTCTGGGCACATCGTTACCTCAACATGAGAATAACGTAACACCGGAGGGGACAGTAGTATAGCTTTACCAACCCTCGTGATAGAAATAAAAAATATATCACAAGGACTTGTACTAAAAGCACACAAACCGCAGGGCAGCTTGTGGCGAGCTGTTTGTGAGTGGCGACACAACGTGCCTGATACCCCAGAGAGTCGGTCAGGGACTCATCCCCGGTTTGCCCGATATGGGTAGCTGGAGTGGAAACCGAAGAGCGCCCGCAGGACTCTCAGCTCTTTCTTGCCTTAGTTGGCTGGTCAGAGAGGGGTCGCCAGAGCTATATGCTCGGGGGTGGAAGTGTCTAATGGCGTAATAGCGGGGAAACCCGCTCCGAGTCTTCGAGACGCGCGATGGTGAAACCGGGGCCGCACCGCTCTACACCCCTAGCCACTCGCATCGGTGTTGCTCCCTGTTGCCTATAGTGGCGACTGTTTAGGGGGCCCATCTAGTGAGTGGCGAGTCACCGTCTGCTAATATTCTATATATTTTGTGATAAAAGGCAGACGCCGTTTTTATTCAGTATAAAATAAAAGTAACCATTTCACGAAACATCCCAACACAATAGACCAAATCATTTTAGTATACATCTTTCTCAATAGTCCCGCACCTTCTGGGGACTTTTCATGGCTATTCTTTTATAGAGCAGTTGTGTGGTGTCCCTAGCTGGTGTCCCATTACCTTTTAGATTAAAGTTCTCAACGGGCCTCTGCGTGTTGGACCTGTGTCCCCACGTAAGCCTTTTAAAAGTCCGGGTATCTTCCCCATAGCTGATAGCCCGAGTATAATAAGAGAGATACAAATAATAATAATAATATATCTCTTTATTGCACACCAAAATGAAAAAAAATAAAATTAAGCTCATAGTAACCCAGCTGACCGAACAAAAACCGGCATTCAATACATTCTGCGTCGTATCCTAAACGTTTATTTAACATTATGGATAATTCCATTATAAAATGGCGTGATTTTAATGGCTTGTATATTTTATAACGCAGTTAATCGAGTTAGCAACAAAGATGTGGACTTTATCGGCTGCATAGATTATTATCGATAATGGTATGGAAATAAAACTGTGCTATATATGCGCACATAGTTTATGTAAATTGGATTATAATATTATATAAGCGTCTCAATGTAATAGGGATAATCGAACGTCTGAACGCAAATGACGCATTTTTAAAACGATTTTATTTTGTGCTAAAGTAGGTATTTGTATTTCTGAAAAGGTTATATATTTTGCAACATACCTACTCACTAGTTGTGTTGCCTAAGAGCCGATTTTACAATCGCCATTTTTTTTTAAGTGGAATCAATTTGACGTTTTGTCATATTTCCTATACAAAAGTCAAAAGGACAATTTTTTTATTTTATCCTTCGTATATACCTATCCGACGATTAAAAATCAGTCCTAAATCGAATTAGCCGTACTAACAAAAAAATTGTCATAATAATTTTGAGTTTTGACCAACTTCAATTAGATAATTTTTCAACATGTAGCATAGCGTAACACAAGTATATTCAAGAATAAATGTTTCCATCTTTAATTGATGAATTTTCAAATTCATGTATTGAGCTCTTGGGGCTGTGTTTCATGAATTACTTACCAGGGCCGTTATTTACTCCCGTTAACTAGGGTAGGAACCGGTTCATACATTATGAAGGTGACCATAATGATTATAAAACATGCTATGACGCTGGAACTTGAATAATCTTGGGGGATATATGGAATAATCGCTGATATACACTTTGAATTATTTAGACGGTTATTTTTAGAATGACATTGGAAACCATGTTTTTATCGATTAAGCTTCCTGTAGGGTACGGTACATTTGGTTTAGAAATTCTCATAATTTTACATCTGTTTCAGTTGAGGTATTCTAAAGAAGTTATGAACTCACTTCTAATTCCGCGGTGAGATTCGAGAGTAGCATATAGAAAGGTGACGTGCGACTCGTGCGAGATGACATTTGAGATTTTAGTAATTTACAATAGCACAGCAGCTTATATTATATAGAACTTAAATTATATTTCATTTGTGTGTTGGTGTCTCGTGTTTTCACTCTTCGGCTAAGAATTAAAAACACACAGAGGCCAAATTGTATTTAAAAAATTATGTTTAAACTGGCTACGCCCCGCGGTGTTACCCGTAAATTTTCGGGTTAAAAAGTAGCCAATATGTTAATTCAGGGTGTCAGCTACCTCCATATGGAATTTCATCAAAATCGGTCTAGCCGATTGAGCGTGAAGAGGTAACAAACACACTCACAAACTTTCGCCTTTATTCTAATTCAAAAAAATAAAAATGGAACTAAGTGCCATTATTTATGACATCATACATCACACTAAGCTATTTTCCCTCTTTTATTTTAAACAAACATACCGAGAAACTCTCTAATTATCATAAGCTGAAACTAATAAGTCCAACAACGTAAATTCCAATAAAATATGGTTAGAAATTAACTAACTATACTGTATTAAATACATCGTGTCTGTAATCTACACGGGATGTGGCCGAGGTTGATATGCGTAAATAGCAAGTCTTTGGGATTTTACCTCCCACAATTAAAATTATATTAATTTAAGTTTCAAAATTATACAACATACTTAAGCGTCAATTATAACACACTGTAACATAAGTTAAAAAATAAATATATACAAAAGGAAAAAATAAAACTAAAAATTATGCATCAAAGTATTCCTCCTCATCGCTGTCGACTGGTAGGGTGCCAAAGAGGCTGGTAGGTACTATTAAAACTAATTATTGTTTGCCCCAAAATTGTTATCGGTACTTTTCCATGGTATTCTCAGTAGCGGTTAGGAATATACGTTCTGCATATAAATATACGAAACAAATCATTACGCTTATATTCTCTGTAAAGCTAGATAGAGGTGTACCTTACAACACCCCCACATTTCGCCAGTTATGTAATAGGTCCCAATTTAGTAGGTATAGCCTATTGCCATTAACCAGGCACAACTAAGACTTCGTTATTCTACTTAGAATTACCTAATGGAAAAACGACAATAACACTGTCTGAACCGGGAATCAACCCCTAAACCTCACGCTCAGCAGTACCACTGTGCTACCACTAAACCAACAAAGCTGTTATAGTGTCAACGATATATTTTTTCACCAATAGTTTCCAGCATTGCCATGGCAACCAATGATAATGAGACTGTCTACATATTTTTTATTTTGTATTTAACAAACCTCTCACTGTGTCTTTTTTTTCGGGATCGATTAATGCCAGCGACCCCTAAGGGTGTCTTATTAGGCGTATCCAGACAAAGGCGAGACTGCATGAGCCTCCAGCCAGTCACATGGAGTCAAAAATATTTTCTTTTTCTCAGTAGTATTCAGCATTGCCATGGCAACTAACAAAACTGGCAACTTATTTATTTTCTTTTTATCAGTAGATTTTAGTGTATTTGGCCAGCCCTACCGTATCTGGTCTATCAGCATCCTCCTTCTATTTCGAGCGCGACATTGACCCACGACCGAGGGTGTGTCACTTATGGAGTAACTGCTTGACGCTCAGGATGTTGGTAAATAAGACGCAGGCGCAGGTCTGAGTCAGGGGGACAGCGTGTGAGATAAAGATGAATTGGTGCAGTTTGTTTAGTTATTTTTAGATGAATTGGAGCGTGAGAATTACTAATAGGAAGAGAGGTTTATTACGCTGTGGGTGATGATGGACTGCGAACGATGGACTCCCAAAAAAAGGAACTTTTTGACAGTGTTTTTTTTTATTGTTCTTTTTTTGGAATGTATTTTTTTATTAGTTAGTCTGCTGTAGACCAATTTGGAGCAATACTTCATGAAACTATCTAATTTTAAATTTTAAAGTCTTTTGTATAGTATGTCATATCGTTCACTGTCAACTCTATCGACAAAAGCAGGTTTGAGGACATGCATAAATTCAAATTATCATCTAAGAAATACATTTGTAAAGTTAAAATTAGCATTTAACCAATAACAAAGCGATAAAGTAATCTTTTACAAAAGATAAAGATGCCAGTCGGTGATCTTTCTTTTAAATCTGTCATTAACTAAACGGTTTATTTGTGTTTTAATCCCAGACGTGTCTGAATGTCGAGTATATCTCTCTATTGTATATAATCGTTCACAAACTCGTTCACAAACTCGTTCGTTGTGGTTCATGACCATTTTGTATGCAAATGTTGCTCTTTAATGTTGTTTAATGTTGACGACCTGATCGGCGCAGTGGCTAAGCGATTGGCCTGCTGCGTTACGGGTCCGATTACCACACCGGACAAAAATTTGTGCGTTTCGCAAATGTTTGTCCCGAGTCTGGGTGTTTGTGTATGTGATATTTCATGTTTGTGATACGCACTGAAGATTTTACCACGATAAAATCTGTAAACCTAGATTTATTTCAATGTCTAATATTCGCGTAAGTGATAGAAATAATTCTGGTAGACCATTTTGTTAGCCGATTGTAAATACATTTCTGTATGTTTCTATGACGAATACGTACTGGGTTCACAGATCACAGCTGTTTGTGAATGATGGGATGTCAACAAAATGCTACAGACAACAACATTGACGGATGAGTGGGATGGGCTTTCGCGTGACCAGTCACTAGTAATGTTGACTTGTATTGTCCCAAATTTAGAACAATTCTCTGACAGCACAGTGGACTATTTACCTGTAGATGGTGACACGCAGGTGACAGACTTCTAAGTTACTAATTAACTAATTTATTGCTCTCTTCACAAAAGTCTCTTCTGCCTCGTGGCTAAGCGCGACTGCTGATCATGATGCCCTGGGTTCGGATCCCAAAGAAATATTTTTTTTCCGTTATGGCAATTGAGTCGCTATCGTCGACTATTCTGCCAGTGTCAAGTCTTATATTACCCCAGTGATTAATTCAAGTTATTGTTTCAAATTATAGAAACGTCACAATGATAATCTGAGGATATTTAGACGTTTTACTTTACATGAAGTTGTTCTTTAATTAACATAACATCACGCCTGTATTCCCCGAAGGCGTAGGCAGAGGTGCACATATAGTACACCCAATTTTCGCCTGTTATGTTTTTTTTAGGTCCCAATGTAATAGGGGGCGAGCCTATTGCCATCAACCGGGCACAAATCCAGACTCCGTGCTGCCACTAAGAATTACCTAATGGAAAAACCCAGTAACACTTTGCTCGACTCGGGATTCGAACCCAGGACCTCGAGCTCAGCAGTCGCGCTTAGCGATCACTAGACCAACGAGGCAGTCTAGTCAGTTCTTTAATTAATGGTATTTAAAAAAAAATGTTCAGGTACTTATGATGGTAACTAAATAATGCAAGCTTTTAGTGATATTGTTTAAAATGAGAAAATACAAGCAAGATATGCACGTGTTTGAAAGTAAATCTTACGTAGCTTTACCGGTAAAACCTATGGGTAAAACGATTGAATTGTGAGCCAGTCAACAGATGCACATCTCGCGTATTTTTTGCCCTTATTACGTTGCTCTGGGGTTATCGGTTCGTCAACCCATTGTATTGAAGCAGCTGTCTAAATAATGTGGAACGAGTAGGTAGTTCGCAGTTAAAATGAGTTTGGACGTTGTAATTAAGAACTATAGAGAGCATTTTATGTAGTATTTGCCGCCCATTGTACTATAATCCTTAGATTGTACTTATGTTTTTATTTGTTGTGTAATAAAGAGAAGTCTATCTTATGAGTTACCATTTTTCTTTTTTAAATGAGTAACCTCTGGAGTTTCTTGCCGGTTCTTCTCCATTGGAATGACATTTTGGAACCGTGCAACTAGCATCCTAACGTTTCATAAGCGCCTGTAATAGGTTTATGTGAAATAAAAACATTTTGAATTTGAATTTGTTACTTTGCTAACGGCTGTACCGCGGTTCCGATTTTCGTTTGTTTATCATTCTGTCATTGAGTAGAAGAGAATTGCATTAGTAGTAACAGCTTTAGTTTCACAAAACTTGCATTAGAGGCTTAGTTTAGACTGTAGTAGGAGTCGCGGGATCGATTACTGTTTGGGACAAATATTTTCTAGTTTCGCAGATATTCGTATTTTTGACAACGATGCGATATCCCTACTAATATTATAAACGCGAAAGTTTGTAAGTAGGGATGGATGTTTGTTACTCTTTCACGTAGAAACTACTGAATGGATTTTAATGAAACTTTACAATAATATAGCTTATACATCAGAGTAACACTTAAGCTACTTTTTATCGCGAAAAAATGTAGCGGGTAACACCGCGGGGTGCAGCTAGTTTATCCATATTGTCAGGCTGCTAGCACGCTTCCTCATCATCATGATCATCATCATCATCATCAGCAGCCGGAAGACGTCCACTGCTGAACAAAGGCTTCCGCTTCCTCATACCCTGAGATAAATCATAAACATGACTATAGGTATTCAGTAAAGAAAAAAATACTTATTGACAGAATAAGGTAAAGGTCAAACGAGATGGTTCTGAATTCTCGCCACGCGTTAATTAGTCGCCTTGTCCTAATGTCTAGACGTCTAGACTAAATGTTTAAGTACGGTCAACAAGTTAAGAACAACAATTGAAAAAAGTAAACAAAAATTCAAGTTGTAGTCTCAAATTCTGTCCAAATGATTATAATATGAAAACGTTTAAAAGTTTTCTGAATGTATTTTTAATAATAAATTGTTAAGCAAATTGGTCTGTCAAATAACTGGTTGGATTTGGTTGCTAAGCGCGACTGCTGAGCACGAGGTCCTGGGTTCGAATCCCGGGTCGGGCAAAGTGTTACTGGGTTTTTCAATAAGGTAATTCTTAGTAGCAGCACGGAGTCTGAATTTGTGCCCGGTTGATGGCAATACGCTCGCCCCCTATTACATTGGGACCGAAAACATAACTGGCGAAATGTGGGATTACTAATTATGTGCACCTCTGCCTACCCCTTCGGGGAATACAGGCGTGATGTTATGTTATGTTTTTATTTCACATACTTCATACACACATAAAATCTAAACATACAACGCAATTCTTAGACAAGAGATTCTGCTCGTCCGTTTCTTAATTTTCTCGTCACATTTACAAAAGATTACAAATATTGCTATACAATGCGGTCGAGGTCCGCCGGCTAGTCTTGCCGCAATTAACATTATTAATTAGCAAGAGGGATACCTGAACAACTCTGACTTTAATCTTGTTTCTAAATATCACCTCAAAATGATTCACCCAAGAGCGTGTATGAGCAATGTGATGCGTGTGAATGAGGCGAAAGAAGTGTGCGAGGATCGTAGCCAATAGAAATCCGTGGTCTCTGCCTACATCGCTGAGAAACAGGCGTGACTTTATGCACGTATTTATGATTCACAGAATCTGTTTAAATGGTTGAGCGTAATTAAAATATGTAAAGTATTTTACCAAATTAGTTTAATTACTAATTTACCTCTTTGACACTTACTTTGTTTTGTAATTTGGTTTATAGGAGATTCTAGAAGTATAATTCAAAGACTGCCTCGTTGGTCTAGTGGTTGCTAAGCGCGACTGCTGAGCACGAGGTCCTGGGTTCGAATCCCGGGTCGGGCAAAGTGTTACTGAGTTCTCCCATTAAGTAATTCTCAGTGGCAGCACGGAGTCTGGATTTGTGCCCGGTTGATGGCAATAGGCTCGCCCCCTATTACATTGGGACCTAAAAACATAACTGGCGAAATGTGGGTGTACTATACGTGCACCTCTGCCTACCCCTTCGGGGAATACAGGCGTGATGTTATGTTATGTATGTTATGTACTGTACGACGTAGGTCCCTACAATATGTTTCGGTAATTTTTCACCACACAAAAGATAACATGTAAAGATAAACAAAAGATCTGTCGATGAGAAGTATCGGGTCAGTAATTGTATTATCTTATTGTTATGATTATATACGTGCTTATATAAACACATGATATTATGTTTGTGAGCGCACGGTGTTACACGTACTCGTAGGAAGGCCTGAGCGAAGAAAAAATGGCTAAATAGAAGTAATATTCGTTATAAGAATCTTAATACATTCTTAGTCTCATTTGGATCGGGTTTATGTAGTCACTAGCTGCGCCCCGCGGTGTTGCCCGCTCCATTTCGGAATAAATAGTAGCCTATGTGTTAATCCATGGTGTCAGCTACCTATACCAAATAGGGTAAAAAGAATTCAATTGTGTAGTGAATTGGCGACATACTCGTATACGTAGAATCATAAAATACCACATAATAAAGAAATTATCGTCTTCTAGGTATAAAAATAAACATTTAGAACATTCCCAACTGTAAACAATAGCACGTAAATATAGATTTTTACAAAAGTAATATAATTTTCAATTGAATCTATTGTGCAATGTAGTTGAAACAGTAAATATACGTCTACAAATACATTCTAAAACAAATAACTCTACTATAAACAACATTTTATTATTATAACAAGAAGGACAATGATCAGAATTATATGTCACTAGCTTCGCCCCGGGGTGTTACCCGCTACGTTTTTCGGGATAAAAAGTAGCTCATGTGTTAATCCAGGGAATCAGCTACCTCATATGAAATTTCATCAAAATCGGTCTAGCCGTTTGAGAGTGAAGAGGTAGCAAACACACAAATTTTCGCCTTTATAATATGAGTGAGGTGATTGTGGTTCTTCTTCTTCGTATCATAAGCTGATTGTCATATGGGAACAGTTCATGCCGTGATGTAGAGATTAGTCAGTCATCAAGGATGGCAGCCAGGGGGACCGCTCATAGGTCTATGTGAGTGAGGGAATAGGGAGTGCACCTGTGTCTGCGCACATACTTGTGCACTATAATATCTCCTGCGTAGTTGGCTAGTCTCAACTGAAACAGGCCGCCGTGACCGAACATTCGGTCATGAGACCATAACAGCAAAGTTCACAATAATATAAACAAAACGAAATTCCCTAAGCATCCCTATGAGTAAATATTAGTAGCTACAGCCTATTGTCACACCTATTCTAAACAAAAACAATGCAACACTCATTGTAAAGTAATCTACATTATTTCAGTCACGAGGCGCCTCTGGAAACAACAGCAAAGCTACTCTAAAACAAATAAGTACGCAATAATCACCCTTAATGTAGCGCAACAAAGGTCATGCCATATTTGTGGACTGAAAAATTAAGTTTGTAGAACAGATGCCAAATATCTGTCACAACATTTTGGTCATCACGGAATCGGCCCGAGGTCTTGAGTACGCCGAAGTAATTAGCAGAAAAAGATATTTGACATTTGAAATGTTTGAAAACAAAGTGTATCTACCTTACTACCAGTTATCATATAGCTATACTATCATGTCCCAATACTTTCTTCTTCGTATTGGCATGAGCTAAAAAACAGTCCTCGTACCAAAACCCGTGCCAAAGATTGCACACACTACACTGCTAAGCGACGCGCGCTGCCATCGAAAACACTTCGATACAAATTGATGCATTTGAACGCGCCGCTCCCCACGCCGCTGCTGCCACCACCCTGCTGCCCGCTGTCATCCTATTTGAGGCCTAACAGTATGTATACTTGTCGGCTATACTAGCTCCAGTATACCGCAGAGGTCTGGCTTTACAAATGCACCGCACATCATAGAATGTATGGGGAAGAGTCGCTTTGTAAAAAAAATAATTTTCGAATTTGCTCAAGTCGTCTGCACTGGCTAACTTACTAAATTACTCTTAAAGCAGAACATATTCCCTTATGGAAGCGAGACGCTAGAAAATGGACCAAATGGAAAATGTCCTGCTTTAAAAATTCTTAGTAAGGTAGCAGTGTGTCCCCACACTCGCTCCGGTCTACCTATAAGGAACTTGGCGCACGAAGACCTCTTCAGTATATTCGGCGTATGTAGCCGACTTTAGGTAAGACAGAAGCATAAGCCTTTAAACTCATTAGAAATACATACACGTGCTACCGATTATAATAATAACAAAATGATTGGGAAAGTTGTGATACCCGCGGTCTTCCCCTTACAACACACTCAAGAAAAACAGGTTTATAACAATAGACCAATGATCACGTTCAGAAATACGTCTTACCATCACGTGCGATTTCCCTGCGTATATAACAACGTGGGAAAATAGGATTCCAATAATCTGAACTATTATACAACTATGATGTAACTGTTGAAGTCCGTGTATAGGTTATATAAATTATAGTATATTCAGGGTGCTACAAAAGGCACGTTGAGCTGTTGGTCCTGCGCCTGATTTCTCTCCGGTCGTGTTGGTCTACCGTCCCATCGGACTATAAGAGTGAGGGAATAGGGAGTGCAACTGTGTTTGCGCGAATACTTGTGCAATATAATATTTTCCGTTGTGGATTCAAAGACATTCGTGTCATTTCTCTGGATCGCTTTGAGCTTCATTGCCTCGATGGTTATCATTGTAGATTCTGGCTCACAGGAGTTACAATGATCGGCGCGACTCGTGCCCACTCGTGCCGCACGAGTGGTGGGCTTTTCTTGATAAAATTATCAAGAATACACGTGGCCTGACTTCACCCACTTCTGGGTATAAGCCTCTCTTTGTGCCAACTTCGTCCAGGTTCCACCCGTTATAACCAAGATGTAAATAGGTCTTTGTTTATGAAGTATTCTCAATTATGTTATCGTAGCTAGGGTGTAGATTGATACACGTTTGAAAACGTCAGTTGGCCTCGGTTATAAAGATGGTTGTATACAGAGGAAAACAACAGTATCATTGGTCAGAAATTATTATAATTTGTAATTACGGTTCATCTATATGTATGTGTTAAACTGTTTGCCCTGCAATTGGCCTTTAAGCTAGTATTAGGTATGAAGGAAATACACGATATTTTTTATTATAACTGCTACCGTTCTTCTACATTCGTAGGAGTTGAATATTGCTGCGTAATCTGAAACTGTGACGTATTTATACCGGCTGATATTGAAATATTAGTTGATAACGTATTGAACTCTGGTTGATTGATAACTTTATGAATGAATGATTGACAGTGTAGCTCTCTGCCTGATAATCATCTAGTCATGAATTGGAATTCACAAGGTTCTGCTTTGTTTTAATTATTGACGGTAATTGTAAAGCAATTTATTTCGTCTAAATCAATCTGTTTCGTATTTATGATAATTGTGTTATAGACCTGTGTTGTAGGTTTTGTATTATGATTCTGAGAAGATATTGTAAGAGTATAAGAGGTACCTTTAGTGTTGGTTATATTTCTATATTATTGGCCAATCTTCTTCAGTACACCCGGACAATAGTTCTGATATACATCTACTCAAATAGGCTTTCGGTAAACTCTGTAATTATTATCAATGAAGTAGGTATATTTCGTATAAGTTAAATAAATCACACTTTTAACACAACTTTTCGGGAAACAGACGTGGCGTATGGTGGCGGAAATCGGTTTAAGGTAATTTCCAGATAGCCATCGTAGTTTGAAAACAGTCCTACAGGCATTTGCCATACCACCGCAGCAAATAATTGGCAATGATAAAATCTTATAATTTGTATACATACATAAAGTCACGCCTATTTCCCAGAGGGGAAGCAGATACCGAGGGATTTCCATTTACTACGATCCGCATACTTCCTTCGCCTGATTCACTCGCATGATACCTTTGATATCTCAGAAACTTTTGGCGACAGATTTGGCGTACCTAAATTAGTTTTTAATAAAAGTTTAAACGCAGCGGCGATACAGGTCATCAATCGGTAGGAAAATAAAAAGTTATCGCCATACGTTATACGCCAACAAAAATTGATTACTGTAGTGTTTAGTGGGCATTGTAGAGACGTCGTAAAACGTAGTGGTCGATCGCGAACGTAATCTCGCGCGCACGAGGCGTTGGAGGTGAATCAAACCATGAACTACTTCTTTCCACGTGTTGGTTTTATTGCTAAACTAGCCGCGCCCCGCGGTGTTACCCGCTACATTTTTTTGGGATAAAAAGTAGCCTTTGTATTAAGCCAGGATGTCAGCTACCTCCATATGAAATTTCATAAAAATCGGTTTCGCCGTTTGAGCGTGAAGAGGTAATAAACATACAAACACTCTCACAAACTTTCGCCTTTAGTGTGATTCATACCAAAAACTTGCTACTTACTTTTTATCCTGAAAATATGTAGCGGGTAACACCGCGGGCGCAGCTAGTTGTCCTATAAATTAGGTACATAATATTATTAGTTCCTAAGGAAATAGCTCACCTACCATCACGTAGTTAACTACACAAATATCAAACGTGTGACCTCCAGGAAAGAACTAGAAACTGTTAGTCGAAAATTCAATTAGAATTCGTCTAGTGGTGTTGAAGTGGAACCACACGGAGCGTGAACAGAATTCATGAGCAGACGCCTTATGTAGGTAGGAATATTGTGCTGTTGGAAGATCGTTATCAGTTATAAAGAGTGACCTATCTGACTCTTAGTCCTTTCTTGGACATGTGGCTGAAGTGAGATTTACCCCCTATTGATAAATGATTTTATTTCTGTAAATAGGTTTCAAAAAAACACTTTTACTCGTAATTTTTTTTAAAACTAGATGGCATCGGCATTTCCTAACTGACTACCACTGAGAAGAAATACCGAAACAGACTCAGGGGTCAAGGTCTCTTTTTAAGTCCAGACAAGCTCAATATTTTATGCGAGATTACATTGATATCAATCAATATATTCTGAGTTTTTTTTTAAACTTCCTCATTGGTCTAGTGGTTGCTAATCGTGGCTGCTGGTCATGAGGTCGTAGGTTTCAATTCTAATGTATGCTCAGTATGACAAAAATAATGGACACGGGCCGGATTCGAATCCACGACCTTCGCTGTTCTACCGTGTCGCTGCTCGCAGAGTCGTTATGGAACGGAGAAAGTGGTTTGTGTTTTGTTGTTTGTTTGTATGTGTGTGCACAGATGATTGTACCAATTTTCTGAAAAATGGGTTGACCGATTTTCATGCGGTTTTCGGTAACGAGTATATGGTTCATTAGAGATGGTCCTTAGCTATAAACATGACAATTTTTTTCTACTAAAACTGTTTTAACCGTCGTTAGTTCTTTCAAAGTTTCTAATTTTGTTTTTATATCTGTAAGAATAAATCTATGATTCTTAACATTGTCAGTACAGTCGGCAACACAAACTCTATAACCTTAATAGAATTAGCACGTGCGATTTTACGACGCATGCGCAGCCTGGGTGTCGAATCACACGTAACAGCACGCTCATGTCACTGACGTATTGTATTCTGTAATAGCTACAAGCAGTATAAATTTATAATAGAATCGATTAAAACTTACATCGAATTTCTAAATCATTTTGATACTTTGTTATGGTTAGTTTGTATGGCTATATTTAGCTATATACATACATAACATCACGCCTGTATTCCCCGAAGGGTTAGGCAGAGGTGCACATATAGTACACCCACATTTCGCCAGTTATGTTTTTAGGTCCCAATGTAATAGGGGGCGAGCCTATTGCCATCAACCGGGCACAAATCCAGACTCCGTGCTGCTACTGAGAATTACCTAATGGAAAAACCCAGTAACACTTTGCCCGACCCGGGATTCGAACCCAGGACCTCGTGCTCAACAGTCGCGCTTAGCAACCACTAGACCAACGAGGCAGTCATTTAGCTATACATGCGTAATAACATTTGCCTTTATTCCCTGAAGTTGTAGGCAGAGGTGTATCATTATCATCAGCTGGAACACGTCCACTGTTGAACAAAGGCCTCCCCCTTCGGGTATGGGGGGGGAGATGCCATAATCCCCATGATTAGGGATTGCAGTATTAGTGATGAAGTTATAAAAGACATCGATCTGGATTTTCCCTTAGTCGCCTCTTACGACACCCACGGGAGGAAAGGGGGTGATCAATTCTAGGCCGAATACCACTCGGCTAAGAGGTATGTAGTAAAACCATATTTCGCTAATTAAGTTATGGAGCAATGTCAAAACCGAAATGGTCCAACTACCATCCTAGCTATCTTTTGGTCCCACAAATATTTAATCTGTGACATCAAAGCTACCTACTTCGCGCATCAAGCCAATGTCCTTGACTCCGTGCTGTTACCGAGAATTACTTGAAAAAGCCCAATAAGACTTTACCCGACCCGGGAATCGAACCTCATGCTCAGCAGTCGTCAACCGCAAATCAAAACGTGCACACAACTGTTAAATAACCCATACCCTCAATTAAATTCAACACGTGCCGCAGTAATTCGACTCCCGCGCAGCTTTAGCTTCGAATTGCATACGACAGCGTAATGCGGAGGCGCCGACGTTGGTATTAACTGGCCGCGCATGTTACCCTCAATTACGTAATCTTACCATTTTTGACATAATTAATGCATTCAGCTGTTATTACATTTTAATAAGTACAAAGAATAAGGTAGGCAGAAAAATAAGACTTTTATGAATAAACTAGCTTCCGCCCGCGACTCCGTCCGCGTGGATTTCGAATGTTTCGTTTTCTGGTCGATTTTTTACACCTTGTGTCCGAAAAACCCAAATATCTTACAAAACCCTATTTTTTCCAAAATAAAATTTAGCCCGTGTTACTTGTGGATAATGTAGCTTTGGAATGACGATAGAATTTTTAAAATCGGTCCAGTAGTTTTTGAGCCTATTCATTACAATTAAACAAACAAAGTTTTCCTCTTTATAATATTAGTATAGATTGGCATCGTACCTTTATAAAAAACGTCCCACACTAACAAATTATCCTGTATGCTGAACCTAGGCACAGCAGACACGCTTAACAACCATACACTAGCGAGGCAGTTGTATGTATGTTACCTAATTTTACAGATTTGGCCCAAATCAGAACCACCACAAATGCACAATCGACTTCAGCTCGTTCAGTGTAAAAGGTCCCGAATGGTGCTTCTGTGCCTATTTACTCTTTGGCATTCAGCGTCGAGTTACGTTATGCACTTGTCACGCTGACGTTACCTTACACATGCGTGACATATATGCTGACGCTACGCAATCAAAAATTACTACATTAAATCCATTACTTTTATCATGACTTGTAGAGTTCGATGACTTTGCGTGCGTTTTAAGGCCTATTTCAGATTAGACACGACGATTGAAGTCACTGGGTCTGTCGTCTGCGGCATGTGGGCAAAAAACACAACACTAGATTCCAAACAGAAGGAAATGAACCAGCGGCAGACTGAGAATGGATGGCGTGACGAATTAGACCGAAATTCCTACCTGGTGTCAAGTGGCGGCAGACAGGGACAAGTGAAAGGATTGAAGGCCGTTGCCCTGCAGGGGGATATGATGATAATGATAATGAGACGATATAAGTAATAAACTTTTATATAATCTAAATAGACGACCTGACTGCCTCGTTGGCCTAGTGGTTGCTAAGCGGGACTGCAGAGCACGAGGTCCTGGGTTCGAATCCCGGGTCGGGCAAAGTGTTATTGGGTTTTTCCATTAGGTAATTCTCAGTAGCAGCACGGAGTCTGGATTTGTGCACAGTTGATGGCAATAGGCTCGCCCCCTATTACATTGGGACCTAAAACATAACTAGCGAAATGTGGGTCTACTATCCTACTAATCCTACTATCCTACTTCCTACTATCCTACTATAATATTATAAATGTGAAAGTTTGTGAGAATGGATGTGTGGATGTTTGTTACTCTTTCACGCATAAACGGCTGGACCGATTTGGTTGAAATTTGGTATGTAGATAGGTTATACCCTGGATTAACATATAGGCTACTTTTTATCCCGAAAAAATGTAGCGGGTAACACCGCTGGGCGCAGCTAGTAATAATATATGTGCACCTCTGCCTACCCCTTCGGGGAATACAGGCGTTATGTTATGTTATTGGCAATAGGGATTCATTTTTTTATATATGTACTTAAGTAAAAGACGTAAAAAATTCTTAATAGAAAGAAAGAAATATATAACAAAGGTACCATTAACTTACTTCGTACTGCGCATGAAGTATTCAATAAATTAATTATTTTACGCTGGTCAGTTACTCGCGAACAGTGCCGTCTGCGCCGTAGCCCGCAGCCATATCAATGACCTCGTGACCCCAGGCGGTAGGTATTGTAATATAAATCAAACATCTCTCCAAGGTGACTTAGGTTTAACAACCTTTCTTTATGTTAATCTCAGTACTAAATACGTTGGTATACTTTTAGGTACGTATATCATCACACACTAATATTATAAAGGCGAAAGTTTGTGTGTTTGTTACCTCTTCACGCTCAAACCGCTGGACCGATTTCAATAAAATTTGGTATGGAGGTAGCTGATATCCTGGATTAACACATAGGCTACTTTTTATCCCGAAAAAATGTAGTGGGCAACACCGCGGGGCGCAGCTTGTTTAAGAATAAGATCAGTCCAGTGGATTGAACTTTTTACCGGAATTCGTTATGTATGAATAACAGCTTCAGCACAGCTTTGTTCATTCCAATATACCTACTCAAAGTTATAAAAAATAACATGACGCCTATATTCCCCGAAGGTGTAGGCAGAGGAGTATAGGTCACCTACATTTCACAATTTATATTGCAGGTCTTACTCAATGTAATAGCGGGCGAGCCTATTGTAATTAGCCTACCGGCAACCGCCAACTGCTCACCAGTCGCGTCTAGAGACCGAATAGTCTAGACCAGAAATCACTACCTAGGTCCAATTCGCATGTAGGGAGTCTACACGAGTGACGATATCAAAGTACTCCGGTCGCCCTTGTGCGGTCAAGAATACCTTCCGTTGACTACCTATAGAGAAGAAGATAGACCTAGGTTATGATCTTCTTAATCTTATTGGCATGAGCCAATCGCTTACACGGAAACAGGTAACATACTCACAAACTTTCGCCTTTATAATATTAGTGTGATTGTGGTTCTTCTTCTTCGTATCATAAGCTGATTGCCATATGGGAACAGGTCATGCCGTGGTGTCGAGACTGGTCAGTCAACAAGGACGGCAGCGAGGTTGATCTCCAGGGTGCGCCAGGCGCACTCTTTGTGTGAGTTACAGAAAGAGGTCATGCCGTGGTGTAAAGATTGGTCAGTCGTGGAGCCTCTCTAGTTGCTCCCCAGATTAAAAGAACATTTAAAAAGCACGAACAAATCACAGTTTGTAAATCAGTGTTGCTACGCCGGATTATATAAAACCAGTTGAGATATCTTTATCACATTACAACGTAGAAGATGTATGACGTATGTGCGCCTGATCACATTATTGGCAAGTTACGCAACGGACACGAAACGATAGTTATCGAGTTGTTCCAATATTTGTAGAAATAATGAGTTTTTTATTGGTTTTGTAGCTACAAGAACACTGTCTGCTTTAAATGCATAATTTAAAAAATAATACGTCGCCCCACACTAGGAATTTCTCCTGTATTGTGCGTAACATAAACATGAAATATCATATACATGTACACTCAGACTCGGGACAAACATATGCGGATCACACAATTTCTTTTGTCCCGTGCGGGAATCGAACCCCGCACTTAGCGCTAATTAGTTCGTCATTTGGTTAGCCAGTACCATCTTATTTTGTTTCTACAATCGTAATATGTGTAGTGAGATGTATTAAATTACTCATTTCGAATATATTAATATAAAATATGGTTATATACAATGTGGGTCTAGTGGTTGCTAAGCAAGAGGTCTTAGGTTCGAATCCCAGGTCGGGGAAAATGTTACTGGGTTTTTCCATTAGGTAATTCTCAGTAGCAGCACGAAGTCTGGATTTGTGTCTGGTTGATGCCAATAGGCTCGCCCCCTATTACATTGGGATCTATAGTGGGTGTATTATAGGTAGGTGAGAGGTACGCGTCTGCTTGGCCCTTCGGGGAATACAATCATGTTGTTATGTTATTATGACGTTAGAAGGATAATTTATTTAGCGAAAAACATTTAAAATGATCCGTGCACTGCCTATTATGTCATATCTAGGTACCATTTTATTGGTTACACCTATGTTTACTTTTGTTTGACATCGAGTGAGTAACGGTATTTCCCAACATTGCGATAATTATAATAAACAAAAGTTGCTGTTATGTGACCTAGATGTTGTATTTATCCTGTCTATAACACAAAGGTGATAATAATTATGTAAAATTAGTATATATAGGTGTCCTAGATACAAAGAGTGAGGTCATAGGACCAATATTATTTTCTGTCTTTAACTACGTCGCCCCACACTAGCAATTTCTCCCGTATCGTGGGTGTGTTTCACAAACATGTGATATCACATACACAAACAACCAGACTCGGGACATCGGGTGGCTAAGCGATTGGACTGCTGCGCTAAGGGTTGCGGGTTCGATTTCAATCGGGCAAAAATTTGAGCGAACCGCTGTTGTTTGTCTGGAGTCTGGGTGTTTGTGTATGTGATATTTCATGTTTGTAAAACGCACCCACGACTGAGGAGACATTCCTAGTGTAGGGCGACGTTTTTATAAAAATAAAAACAAACTGTATAACCTACTAGCCTCACCTCACACCCTACCTCACTTGGCGACAGCTATATGTCGCCGCCAGCCAGCCGCCGCGCCGGCGACAGCCCTTGGACATCCCCATACTGTACGTGTACATTCACATGTATGTTTACATACATTTACCATTCGGTTCAATTTCTATTCGTGAAGCGTATCACTTGTCTAGGACCACTTGCAAACATTCTTCTTCACCATCATCAGCCGGAACACGTCCACTGTTGTACAACGGCATCCCATGGGTTGCCATAATCCCCATGGTAGGCGAACGGCTTGGGAATCGTAGTATTGGTGGTGAAGTTATAGAAGACGCTGCTGCTCATATTCTGGATTTTCCCTTAGTCGCCTCTTACCACGGGAGGAAAGGGAGTGGTCCATTCTAGGCAGGATACTACACGGAATAAAAGTATTGATTACATACATACATACATAAAGTCACGCCTGTTTCCCTGAGGGATAGGCAGAGACCACGGATTTCCATTTTCTACTATCTTGGTATACTTCTTTTGCTTCATTCACACGCATCACATTCTTTATACACGCTCGTCGGTTGATATTTATTAATATCAATAAAAAAATTGCATTACTAAATTAAAAAAATATATCAGACTGGAAAGTTTCCTATTTCTGAAGATCAGATAAAAAAATACTTTAAAATAATTATTGGCATAGGTTAACAGCGTTTCAAGCAATCAAATCTTTTAACATTCTCAGGCACCTAGATATCCAAACTTCAAAGGTGTTTCTTTAATAATATACATACTTATAGCCCGTAATGATCAATTATACATTATTTATGTATGTTCAGTTTTAAAATAACATAGATCTAACCATTAGACATGGTTAAGTAACATTTCGCACATATTTCAGAGCAGTTAGCTCAAAATATACCTCTAAAACTATTTGAATCGTCAAGTTCAAAGGCGAAAATAAAATAATTTGGAAACCCACACAGGAATATTGACGAGGGTAATGCCCTGAGAAGGTAGCGTCACTGGTGACGTCACCATCATCATGTAAGCATGGTTAACACTAACGCCACCGCGATTACAAGTCACCGTGTGACAGTGAATAGATTTCAATCGTCTGTTGCATGGCCCTTAATGTGTTAAATAGGGGTCGCCAAGTGAGAAAAATAAAATGCTCAAGATGAAGGCTTGCCACCAAAAAGTTCCTAAAACTTATGAAATTTTATTACACGGCTCATCCTGAAAACAATTACATTGTAGCAAGTTTTAGAACTCTAAAAAACTACGCGATCGAGTTTGTTGGAGACGAATACTACTTTGTAAGATAATTGTTTTCAGTATGAGCCGTTCATAAAATTACCATCAGAGTCTGATTTCCTAATTATAAAAGTGAAATTTTAACATTCTACTGTTAAATGTGATTAGGAAAAATTTTATCAAAATTAAAAAAGGACGTGCATGCGCACGCGTCGAAACACCGACCCTCTCAAACTAATAACGTAGGAAAATAAAAATTTAATTTAATATTTACAACGAAAATACTCTGGACAGTACGAAATGTGGGTCAAACCATTTACCAGACAGAATTCCAAATTGTTCCTTATTAATTTCCCAATATAAAAAATGTATTGAAAGAATAATGGCCAGATAAATAAGCAATCATTACAAAGAACCGCAAGCATAATTCCCCTCATTCACACTCTACATTAGAAAGACCTAAATTGCCCAAAAAATAAATGAATCTTCAGAAAATTGGCGATTACGATGAAATATACATCGTTTACGTACAAAAACCAGTTTTTCTTGTTAATATTACGTCATGATATATTGACAAATGCTTCGTCCACGACATTTTTCCCCGAATTTTCGGAAGCAATGACCCAAAAACGTTTGAATCCAATTTCGCGGAACATTTCTGTAATCCAGGAAAATAATGTGGAATGTATTTGGGACAATGCAATATATTTTTTACGATTTCATGAGAAATGTCGCTTTATAATGTTATAACGTGTATAAAAATGATATTTTTGATGGCAGTTCGTACGAACTCTTAAATGTAATTTATAGATCCACGTAGGTGCCACGCTGTCTCCACGAGATCACGCCACTAGTTTTTCGTGTATTTTCGTCTGTCGAATGTTCTAGATCTCTTTAAATTGTCGTATTAAGAAAAACTTCGAAAATATTTCTGATTCATGTTTTTTATATTCTTCGAATTATTTTCCCAATTTTAACTTTGCACATTAACTTCCAAACTTTATGTTTTTCTTTTAGGATTATTATCGTCATCAGCTGGAGGACGTCCACTGTTGAAAATGGCCTCTTCTTTAGATAAGGGGGGAGGGGTTGCCGTAGTCCCTATATGTAGTAAGGATTACTATATGCATGAGATTTTTTTGATAAAATATACCGGAGAATTATCACTATTCCTATCGTAATATGCAGCACTGTAACACAAAAAAATTACATTAATATATACTGATGTATTGTAGCAAGTGTGTTAAAGTATCTTCAGTAAAAAAATCCCGCATGGCTCATTTGGTTCAGAAGGAATTCGTGAAAAAGCCCAAATGTGGAACGAAGCAAAAATGCCAAATATATTCCGTAAGCAATAAATCTCAGATCAAATGAAAGGGGCTAGCTATACCTAGTAATACTAGGCTAAAAGAAACAGTGAATGTAACATGTAAGCACAAAACCACAATTCTGCAAAAATCACGAAATTATTCATTCAGGGAAAAAAGAGCTTTATTGCTTCTACACTTAGAGCTCTGATTCTATCGTCAAGACCCACCATTCATCCCTCCTCCTTTATTCACAAAACGAGCTTCCTAATGCCCTTATTTCCACAAGGCTGGATGTGACGACCAAGATGAGGTTTTTCCTTATTTCCCCGGCGTCAGTTTCGTCAAGGCTGTTAAGTCCTTTTTATATTGACTGTGTATGGATAAAGTCGGGAGAATAAATGAAAATCACACTCACTAATATACGAGTCTATTAACAGTTTACAGACACAGACACAAGTTTACATTACGGCGTAGGGGAAACGACTGGCCTTCCCGCCTGAGCATCGAGAGGCATTTTGCCATATCAGCGTAATTGTTACTTTGTAGTTGCCACATACCTCCCCCTCTTAAAAGATCAAAAAAAATAAAACTGTTTCTTAATACAAAAATAAAAAATATTGATGTCGTACTTGCCAGTCGTTTTGCCTACGTGTGAAAGGTTACATTGTTGTTGCAGTAATATCCAGTTACAATTCTGAGTATTGTTATCGTACGTTGCTAATTAAATTATTTTGTTTATACATTCTTATCAATTGTTTTATTTAGTTTTACAATATTCCTAGAATTAATGATTTTATATAAAGACAAATTATCTATTTT
Source organism: Abrostola triplasia (assembly GCA_946251915.1). Lineage (NCBI taxonomy): Eukaryota > Metazoa > Arthropoda > Insecta > Lepidoptera > Noctuidae > Abrostola > Abrostola triplasia. Next base: position 8,378,983 of record OX276440.1, on the reverse strand, counting down.
ACTATTCTACCACTAATTGCCTACTGAATCACTGTGCCTCTTTATGTTATCTAAATTTACGCATAGGCTGTTTGCACCTGTTGCTGTGTCTGCGGTGCTGCAGTTGGCTGGACCGCTGCGCCTGCTGTTCCCGCAGACCACAAAGATGTTAATTCATTCCTCGCCCATCTCCTGATACTGTAGCAACATTGTCTTCCGCCCAGGCAAATACACAAAAATAGAACGGCAATCCCGATCACGACGACCACTATGCCGAATGCTTCTATTTTCTTTTCCATGTCTCCCACCTGTCTAGCGTTGTTGGCTCCTTGTTGGGCGATAATAACTTCTTCATTTTTAGTTTGATAACTGCCCATTGTAGTTAAACGATAATCCGCTATGTGCAACTTGTTGCTCGTTTGCGCCCTTATTTGCTAATGAAATTTCAGTGAATTGGCACAGTGATAACTTATTAGCAATAATTTATATGTAAATTAATACTAAGCGACATTTAAGTACCTACACCTACTCTTATGTTAGTAAAAATCGCACCGGCGGCTTTACACGTCGCCCACTACGCGTGACCCGATTCTCAAGCGAAAGCGATTTATCTTTGTTTTCGTTTTCTAAACTGATGTTTGGACAACTTTGCAAATATTCATTTTCTGTTTCAATATTATTTTCTTGAATAATATATGCCGGTTTGAGCCTGTCTATTGATAAATCGCTCTCTCTATTGGGTAATTTTATTTTGAAAATTTTATCGTTTCTACTTAAAACTCTATATGGACCATCATAGGTAGGACAAAGAGATTTTTTTATCATGTCGTTTCTTACAAACACATGTGTACAGGTCTTTAAATCTTTACTGACGAATATTTTACGCGAATCGCTAACCTCTTTTGTTTGTGGCCGTATCTTGTTTATTGTCTGACGGAGCTGTTCTACATATAAGTTTGAGTCGTCTATTTGTTGTTGTTTTATATGGAAAAATTCCCCGGGTAACCTGAGAGTTTCGCCGTATAACATTTCCGCTGCGCTTACACCTGAGTCGCTCCTGCCGGCAGCACGAAGCCCTAGCATGACCGTTTGCAGTTCGTTCACCCAATCCACGCTATCTGTCAAACGTGTTGTTAGTGCGTTTTTTAACGAGCGATGCCACCTTTCTATTAACCCATTGCTCTGAGGGTGGTAAGGGGTTGTTCTAATTCTCTGTACACCTAAGAATTTCATTAGTCCGTTAAAAATATCACTTTCAAACTGTCTGCCTTGGTCTGTAGTTATTCTATTTGGGCAGCCGAACCGACATATCCAATTCTCGTAGATAACTTTTGCGACCGTCTTGGCTGAAATGTCTGACACGGGAACTGCTTCCGGCCAACGTGTATAGCGATCTATAATTGTTATACAGTAACGGTGACCATCTTGTGACGTGGGCAACGGGCCTACAATGTCCGTGTGTATGTGTTCAAATCTACTACTTGGCGGAAAACCTCCTAAACTTGAAACTGTATGCCGATTAATTTTTGTTTTTTGACATCTAATGCATGCCCTGGCCCATGAATTTACATCTTTATTCATTCCCGGCCAGAAATATCTCTGGGTGACCATTTTACGCGTGGTCCGTATGCCCGGGTGACTGATATTATGAATACTTTCGAATGCAATTTTCCTGAACTTTTGCGTAAGATAAGGTCTAACATTTCTCGTTGAAACTTCGCAAAGCAGCTGTTTATCACTCCCTGGTATAGTTATATATTTAAATACTAACTTACTGTTGACGTCCCGTCCTGTCGTAACTTGATCGCACGATTGTGCAATAGCTAATTCGCTGAAATCGATTGTCGTAGGGCAAACGATTGACTCGATGCGTGATAACGCGTCGGCTACGGAATTTTCTGGCCCCTTTATATATCGTATGTCGCTTGTAAACTCGCTAATGTACAATAATTGCCGGGCCCTTCTTGGAATTTCCTTGTCGTTAGTTACCTTAGTAAAAGCATATATTAACGGTTTATGATCCGTGTAAATAGTAATTTGCCGCCCTTCTATGATGTTTCGAAAATGTACTATGGCCATATAAATCGCTGACAATTCTTTATCGTACGTGCTGTACTTTTTTTGTGATTCTGATAACTGTTTCGAGAAATACCCGATAGGTTTCCATGCGTTATTTACCTTTTGTTGTAGCACGGCTCCCACGCACGTATCTGAGGCGTCCGTCATAATTGATAAAGGCGCATCTATACTAGGGTGAGACAACGTAGCAGCGTTTTGTAAACTAACTTTGCATTGTTCAAAAGCCTTTAAACTTTTCGCATCCCACTGAACTTTAGTCTTATCTCTTTTCTTTGAATTATGTAAAAAAATATTTAATTCTGTCTGATATTCCACAGCGTGTGGTAAATGGGACCTATAGAAGTTAACCATACCTAAGAAACGGCGAAGTTGTTCTACGGTGTTTGGCTGCGGATAATCTGCAATAGCCTTAACTTTGTCATGTAATGGTTTGATTCCGTCCTGTGTTACTTCAAACCCTAGGAACTCTATTTTAGATTGCCCGAGGTCGCTTTTACTTAAGTTTATGGTTATACCTTCTTCACTAAAACGTTTAAATAATAAACGGAGATGCTCTTTATGTACTTTTTCATTATCGGAAGCTAAAATTACGTCATCTATGTAACAGAAAAGTGCTGACTTACCCTCACTGCTTTCTATGCTCTCTATCCCTCTGAGTACATGTTGGTCCATAAACCTTTGAAAGGTTTGCGCTGCGTTTCTCAGCCCGAATGTCATACGAGGAAACTCCCAGAGTCCGAAAGGGGTTGCTATGGCTGTTTTTTCTATGTCTTCGGTTGCGACCATTATATTATGATAGGCCCTATTTAAATCTACGCGTGAGAACCACGTCTTACCTGCCAAAATGTATGTGAAATCGTTCACCCTTGGTATTGGGTAACGGTCAGGTTTCGTAATTGCGTTAAGCGCTCTGTAATCTCCGCATGGGCGCAACTGTCCATTTTTTTTAGGGACAATATGTAACGGGCTAGACCACTCACCTTGCGACGGTCTACATATTCCTAGTTCATGCATTAATTGAAACTCTTCCTTTACCTTAACGTAACGGTCTGGAGGTAACGGCCTTGGACGCGCGTGTACTGCGGAGCCAGACGTTACGATATGGTGCCTAATGTTGTGCGCTGTTGGCTCTTTAAAAGACATGGGTTTCATGATATCTACAAATTCTTCTAATAACTCGCGAAATGGACTATCGTTCTGTATGCTTTTAATTGAAGCTTCGTCATACCGTATGATGGAACCATTGGAACTTAAACTAGTTACACTATCTATAAGCTTTTTGTTATATAAATCTACTATTAGTTTGTGCGACTTGATAAAATCTGCGCCTAGAATTGCTTGCTTGACGTCGCTGACAATAAACGTCCATTTATATATTCTGCGCAAGCCTAAGTTAACTTCAAGGGACTTTAAACCGTATGTCTTAATCTCTGTGTTATTTGCTGCGTACAGCTTGTAACCGCTTTCGGTACGCTCACATTTACTAATTCTACTCACCGGTAACACTGACACATTGGCACCTGTGTCCACCAGAAAACTGATTGATGATTTCCGGTCCACTACACATAAACGATGGTTCCCTGATGCGGAAATGCAGCCTTCCATCGTATAAGACTGCACTGCACTTAGTTTTCCGCTGACGGGCTTTTCCAGTTACAAGGTTTCTCGCATTTTCTCGCGTTTTTTCCGTACGTGAAGTGATAACTGCATACCCAGTCTGGACTCTCTGGTGTACGACGTGGACCTCTTGACCTTGAACGTGACCTGCGCCAATTTGGATAGTTTCCGCGTCTCCTACTATTTTCTCGAATCTCGTTCACTTCTAGTCGTAATTCCTTCAATTCTTTGGTTAAACTTGCCATCATAGTCGTTAGCTCTGGTGTTGTCGATGATGTTGCCGATATAGACGCTATCTCTCCGTTGTCTAAGTTTTCCATTATCTTATCCGCCATTTCCGCAAGCTTTTCTAATTTGTTATCTTGACAAACTAAGAGAACTGCTTTTATGGAGCCTGGCAGTCTCGAGATCCACAAGCGTTGTAACGTTTCTTCTGAAATTCGGGAACTCCGTGCTAAATCCGACATGCGCCTCAGCAAGTGCGAAGGACGTTGAGACCCTAAATCCATTTCGCTAACTAGTTTGTGAAATTGTTTCTCCGCACTTTCTTCGAAAGTTGTCAGTAGCCTTTCTTTCAGTGTGTTATACTTATTGTCGGCCGGCGGTGTAAGAATCAAATCGCTGGCCTGCTGTAAAGCTTCTTTAGTTAGCTTTGATATCACTAAATGGAATTTGGACGCATCGCCCTGTTTTTGTGGTTCCATGGCTGACTCGAATTGAGCAAACCACATCCTCGGCATATCGATCCAGAAACCTGGTATCCGGTCCGACACGTTGATGCTGGCCACCTGGGCTACCGGTGGTGGTGTAGGGTGATTCATTTTTTTAGTAGTGAAGTAACTGCCGTGAATTATCTGACCGGTCTCGCCACGTGGAGTCGTTTCCTGTTCGTCACTACTTTGCACTGTTACTCACTAAACTGATTTTTTTCTTTCGTCGGGGTCACCAATGTTAAGTCCTTTTTATATTGACTGTGTATGGATAAAGTCGGGAGAATAAATGAAAATCACACTCACTAATATACGAGTCTATTAACAGTTTACAGACACAGACACAAGTTTACATTACGGCGTAGGGGAAACGACTGGCCTTCCCGCCTGAGCATCGAGAGGCATTTTGCCATATCAGCGTAATTGTTACTTTGTAGTTGCCACAAAGGCAATACTTATTTACAGAGGCTGGGAAATTTGTAACAATGTCTGCATTTACTTACGAAACATATGGATGTGACGAGTATAACTAATAATAATATGCAGCAGACCGGGTCCCATGGCGTACCTTGGGGGATGCCTATGTCCAGCAGTGGACTGCAATGGGCTGGTGATGATGATGAGTGTAAATAATCTAGCAAAGATTAGGCGTTAATAGTCAAAATCATTGAAACAAGTACAAAGTCAGCCATTCCAGGTTATTCCTTGATATCAGCCGCTGTTCTCAAAATGTAGGCTTAGTGCAAACGACGAAGACCTGATTGGCGCAGTAGCTATGCGATTCGACTGTTGCGCTAAAGGTTACGGGTTCGATTCCCGCCCGGGACAAAAATTTGTGTGATCCGCGGATGTTTGACCCGAGTCTGGCTATTTGTGTATGTGATATTTCATGTTTGTGATACGCACCCACAATACAGGAGAATTTCCTTGTCTAGGGCGACGTTAATAAAAAAAACGAAACCCACAAGACTGAACCGTCCAGACAAAACAAAATCAATTACAAAAATAACTTCATTAGAAACGAACGATGTTATTCAAACGTGTGAACATTAGTTTTGCATAATGACCCATTAGTAAGAAATGATAAATTAGTAAAGACAAACGTTTTATAGCCAATCAAACAAAAATAAGGAAATCATGTCTACGGTGTTTGGAAAAATGCCATAGAATACCCACAATTGCCGGAATTGTAAATATTCCTGGTACTGTCTCCGCCTGACCTCGGCGAACATACCTACTAAATCGGAGATGTTCTGCAAAAGGGTCAAGTGAGGAGTACCCTTAACCGACGAGCGTATATGAGGAGAAAGAGGTATGCCAGGATCGTAGCAAAAAAATCCGTGGTCTCTGCCTACCCCTCTAGGCAACAGGAGTGACTGTATGTATGTATATACTGTCTGGATATTAAAAGATGGTGCGTCTATCTCCCCTCCATTTTTATTCCGTTCCAATTTAGAATCGAAATAATTGCAACGTCATCGCGTCATGTGGTATCAATACACCATTAAAAAGATACGCTCCGAATACATTACCACTTTTATTTTTAATTAAAAACGAATCATTAATAGGTGCCATTATTTTGTTACGATTTCATACCTACACTTGACTTTTTGTTATGTTTTGAATGAGCAATTGAGCATACACTGTACATCGAGTGACAAACGCTAACTGAATTGTGGAAGGAATCCTAAAGATCAATTATGAGATAATAGGATTTTTCTTTATTCATATTCCATCATTCATCATTCCATTTTTCTTTTTTAAATGAGTAACCTCTGGAGTTTCTTGCCGGTTCTTCTCCATTGGAATGACATTTTGGAACCGTGCAACTAGCATCCTAACGTTTCATAAGCGCCTGTTATAGGTTTATATGAAATAAAAACATTTTGAATTTGAATTTGATATATTATACAATTTATTTAAGCTTATTTACACACTAGATCTACGTTAAAAAATAAATACATACAAAAGAAAAAAAATAAACTTAAATTATGAACTAAGATTCAACACGCAAAAACAAAGCATCGAATTTAAAAAGAACGAATCATGAATGAACAGATAAAAATAACGTCGTACCATCTCTATTAATACAATATTTTTATATGAAACTCAGTAGCAAGGTTTGATAACCTACAAATATCATAGCCAAATGTCTTTTATTTATCATTATCATTGGCCTCTACGTCTATTACAGACGAACTGATGACGTCTGTGAGGCATCTCTGGTGGCTGTATAAGCTGATGAGACCGGCATAACTTGCCACAGACCTGAGAGGAGAAGCTTGCTTGCGTGGGTATTGCTGCCCCGTCTCTTATTTATATCTCTTAATTATATCCCTTTTCTACAGCGCTTCGGAGAGCACGGTAAACCGTAGGTCCTACACTGACCTCTCTCCGGTCGTGTCGGTCTACCGTCCCATGCGACTATGAGAGTTATGGAATGGAGAGTATATGGAATAGAGTGCACCTATTTCCTCACACTCCAGTAGCCTTTTTGAGGAGTTTATCTTCTACTTCTTTGTATCAACATAAGCTAATTGCCACCTGGAAATAGGTCATGCCGTGGTGTAGAGATTGATCAGTCAACAGAGATGGTATCCAGATTGACCATGACCGTCCACTGTCCAGGGTGCGCACCGCGATGTACTTAGGTATACATATATATAATTATTTTTAAGAGGTCATACAATATTACTTAAACAGCCCGTCATAACTCTTACGTAATAGTCGACAAGCCGACGTCCCCTCACGGTCATTCAGTCATAATCGAAGATCTTGTTACTGGCAATTAATAAAGATAAGTTTTTAGGTATTGAAATCGACATGACCTGTCTTAACAGTATGAATGAATCAGTCATTGTAATGCTCAATTGGTTCTATACACTTGACGCATTATTTTCAAGGGTAAAAAACAGATGACCGCTGTCAACGCGCAGATACATAATAATATAGGTATAGTACGTATTACATGGATTACATAAGAAGACATCCTAATGTGTTTTGTTAGTGATCTTTATGAATCAGTCCGGTTGCCAAAAATCGATCTTAGTAATCGTATCAGTATGTGTTGCTTCTTGGTACTTGTTTCTGTATTTTTTCGAGCAGCTTACTCTAAAACGTAAGTTTGCTGTGGTATTCGGTCTAGGATTGATCACCCTGTTTCCTCCCGTGGGTGTCGTAAGAGGCGACTAAGGGAAAATCCAGGAGATGGGCAGCAGCGTCTTCTGTAACTTCACCACCAAGACTGCGATTCTCAAGCCGCTTGACAAGCGTGGCGGGGCACTCCAAGGGGGAGGCCTAGGTTCAACAGTGGTGATGCTCTCAAAGTCTCAAAGCTTTTTTACTGTAAACATAGGTAAGAAAGAAGATTCAGAGATTACACCTGTGTTATGTGGTAGCACGGACGATTAGGAATCGAATTCAATCGATTGGAAAATCGAAATCGATTGGTGCAACGCGACGGTTGGTTCTAAACCCGGTATCAATAGGTTTATTTTAAACATCACTGTGGTACAATGCAAGCGTGGTAACAATGCATGTTCTTTCTTTGAAATAAGCTTTTCTTTGTGAGAATATTTCTTTGTGATAGTCTTTCCTAGTTCTGATATAAGCCTCTGAATCATATCGATGGTTATAGAAACAACATTCATAAACAATTTAGTAAAGATAACTATTCTTTATTCGAGCCCACGTATCTATAGCACATCTAATCTTATTACAATATTATTATCGTATGGTTAATGAACTATAAATTAATAACCAGTTGCTAAAAACGGCGACGGAAAACATCGCGAGGAAACCGGCACACCTGAGAGATTTTTCAACGGTGCGTAAAGCCTTGTCAGAGGCCTACAGGTGGTTTAAACTCTGACACCAGGTTGTTCATCATCCATACGATATTACAATCATACAAATTATATAACAGCACGTTTAAATGTTAACAATATTTACAAATCGCGGGTGTGTTGCCAAGAAATCGGTGTTTTTATAAATGTTTCCTGAACATAATTGAGTGTAATTGGTGCACGTGTTGTTTGTATCAGTTTTTAGATGTTACTCAGTGATATCTGGTTTTTTATCCTATAAACTTCCTCTACTGACTGCATTTTTAAAAGCTTCCTTTATATAATAGATTATTTAATTGTCTGACACTGGTATTTTACCTGCATTGTGAAGAAATTTTAAGGACGCCCAAATAAAGTAAATATTACAGTACAACACACATCATCATCAGTCGGAAGACGTTCACTGTTGAAAGCCTCCCACTTAAGGTACTACCATAATCCCCACAGCAATCGGCTTTAGCGATTGGACTGCGCTAAGGTGCGGTTTCGATTCCCGCACGGAACAAAAGCTTGTGCTATCCGCAGATGTTTGGCAAAAGTGGCAATAAGCAATCTGCTTGTGACCACGGCCAGTGTAACTCGGTAAACGTCAAGCCAAAGTTTTAAAAAATTGTGTTCGCGTTAATTCCCGATTTGTAATTTCTGTTATAATCATGCAACCGCGATAGTTTAAAAATTAGATACTACTTAAAATAAGGTTATATTTTAATACTAGGTAGGTCCTAGTATTAAAATATCACCTTATTTTTTTTTATCAGTCCTTGAACGTCACGACTATAACCAATTCTTAAAAAACTACCAGGAAAACTTTACTAAAATCTGCTTTTATTAAGAAAATCAGGTTCAAGGTAAATATAAGGAAAATCGTTGAACAGTTTGTTTATAAACATTAAATTAGGAAGAACATGTTGAGACACCTCGCACTTGACCTCTTTTCAATATTTTGACTTGCGTGGTACATTCAGCATCAGTAGCTGAAGATTTAATTTTATTATCACACCATTATATAAAGAACAACTTCATAAATTATAAAAAGTTTTATAGAAGCTCAGACCATCATTTGGACGTTTCTATAATTTGAAATTGATGTTTGTTACTTTCAACTATTTGACATAAGGTTGACATGTTAAGCTACTTATGGTGCTGACTGTACCATGTTTTTATTGGGGAATTATCTTCCTATTTATATTTATTTATTTAACCATTTTAAATCTACCATAACGAGTGTCGTGGTGGCCTAGTGGTTAACATACCGGATTCATATGCACAGGGATGCAGTTCAAACCCGAGCAAGTATCAATGTGACTTTTTCAGTGTTATAAATACTTTCTTATTTATTGTAAGACACCACTGACTAACGGTGACGGAAAACATCGTGAGGAAACCTGGAGTTAATGATTTGAAATCGCCAACCAGCAGTGAGCTTGCGTGGTGATCAATGCTCAATCCTTTTTTATACGGGAAGAGGCCTTTGCAGTGGGACAGTTATAGGCTGTTATTATAATAATGTTATAACAGGATTCCCCAATAATTAAGAGGGAGTATCTAGATATACATTTGTTCATATTATAAAATATGATTCATTCATTGCTATGAATAATAAGCTGCTAAAATACATACTTAGGTAATAGAGTTTCGTCTTCAAACAATGCAAAAAAGATGCACAGCGACATAATTGACTTTAGTCAGCAAATACATATAAAAAAATAAATTGAACTAAAAAAAAAAAATTATAATTCTATACCAGATGTACTCTTTCGTGACACCCTATGGATGCAAAATCTATTTTAACTTGACAACCCTAGTTAATAAACGTGTATGTTGGCCTGCTATTTAATAGGGATGACCAGAAAAGCCTCCATGTGTCAATCAATACGTTAACCCAACTTCGCGGACAATGACCTGACCGCATGGCGAAATTGGGACGGCTTGAAACGACCCAAAATTGTCTCTAACAAATTGTGTACTGGGAATCTTCTCTTCACCCTATAAATGCTTACCAAAATACACCTAAATTACGCGGAAACACGTTATCTAAGAAGAAATCTGTGAAAGAAAAGGACAAAATTACACAAATAGGTCGTGTTATGACCCAAAGGTTATTTACCCTCGGTACAGACGAGAGCTCTACTGCGCATGCGCGAGGCAGGATCAATGACGTCACAGCGGTGCGCGCTGGTAGCGTCTGTCGAGTGCAATCGAGTTGATGTTTAACAAACACTACCGCCTATCTGATAAATGGAGCATATGTAATATACTGAGATTATCAGTGCATAACAGTAAGAGCTTACTGTGTTTTTTCACGTGACTGATGATCTCTCTGTAACCTTAATAACATTGTTAATATGTATATTTTTAGTAAAAACAAGAGGCAAGTATACCTACATGATATTTCGTTGACACCGCGTCTCGTTCGTCGAATGTCGAATTAGCCCACTTCAAATCAATCAACATAAATTATATCGCGTCTCGTTTATTTTACGACATATTTGGCAGAACTCTATACTTATATTTTTAACAATGTTAGAAAGAAACTTAGGGTAAAGGCCTTTTTTACTGATTGATTATTACGTTAGCTAAATGTGTGGTGACGTTTTAGATCATTAAGTCCAGGGTTCCTACTCGAAAAACCATTGTAGGAGGAATGTAAGATTTGAAGATGGAAAACTTTCGATGAACATGGAAGCGAGAGGCCGCATTACACTGCACATAGCGGGGTCTCGCTTCCACATCGAAAGCTGTCCTGCTGTAAGAGTTCATGGTAAGGGTTAGGTTAGGTAAGTACCTACATTGTTGATCGAAGTGGAAGATAGTTAAATTGAGCTTACAAAAAGAAGAACAGAAAGCTAAAATATATAATAACAGACAAATATCGACCTTTGGGTGACCAATAGTTTTATTTAAAAAAAAAAACAATAAACGATCATTACAACTAGTTACTATTATCATTAAAAAACAATCTACAGTCTATGAGCCAAAATATCAAGACATCACACTACTCATATTATAAAGGCGAAAGTTTGTTTTTGTGCGTTTCTTACCTCTTCACGCTCAAACGGCTAGACCGATTTTGATGAAATTTCATATAGAAGTAGCTGACACCCTGGATTAACACATAGGCTTTTTATCCGGAAGAAATCTAGCGGGTAACACCGCGGGGAGCGGCTAGTTTTATATAAACCAAATAGCCATAAATATTAAAGACGTATCTTTCTGCTTACTACTCAGCTGTTGTGAGCAACTTCACGATTGTCACCAAGCGTCCTCGTTCCGGTTTTAGAGATACACTCGATATACTACGGGAATAAATATCTACAGATTTGCGTCACAACGTCTAAGAAAATTCTAAAAAAAAATACGCTAAGGTCACGCGGACGCCGCGCCGTCTCACAAGATTGTATATTTTAAGACCTTGTCTTCTATCACGCCTGTAATCCCCGAAGGAGTAGGCAGAAGTATTCTCTTGTAACTGATCTTCATAACTCACTGTAAAAGGTGGTTAGCCTATTGTTATTCATTGGGTCCACACCAAATGCCTACTTCAGGCGATTCACTTTCCAGGTGAGCTTCCCCCTTTCTGTCATATTTTCTTAACAAGTTACCTGTCCCCCAAGTAGACACAAAAGTTAAACATTCTTTCCTTAATTCATAAAAAATGACAATTTGAACCATAGACTAAATTATACCCGTCACTGTCTTTTGCATGTCCAAGTATAAAGATGTTAATAGACCTAATACGTTTAGTTAATGATCCTCGTTTATGAATAAAAGGGTAAATGTGTAATGTGTACGGAACAGTCAAAGGGTTAAGGTTTATTTTCTTCATTCATAAATATCTCTTTAGAAAAACATATTGACACCTGCTTTGGAAAACGTAACAAGTAGTTATTGAGTTACGAGAGAACAGATGAATATACCCACATACATAGACTGTTAAACACATATACCCTACTTTGACTTTTTTGCCGTGATCGGATAAAAACAACTAGTCACAATTTCTAAAGTAAAAAAATAGACAGTATTAATAACAATAGACAAGCGATGGTATAGCATCCGTTTTGATACTTTCCAGCAGACAAGCGGTCCAGTTATGATACTTTCGGTAATCAATTTCAGTCTTTATTGTGACATATTTTCGTAAATTAGCTCTTGCAGTATAACCCCAAAACGTTGCTACTTAAGTCAGCACTTAACATCAACAGATCAAAGCGAACACATTAAAACACACACACCTTTTTTAAGATAATATCAGCTTTGAAAACTCGCGATGAGTGTATAATATTTCGTGATATTGCGGAAACGACGTTGACCGCAATTTTGGCTTTTAGCACTTTTGTTTTGGCACAAATAATAGGACAGCATAATATAAAATATCAATAAATTCAAACCCTTTGATATGGGAATAGTCGAGCAAACCTTCCGTGAAGGCACGTTAAGCCGTTGGTCCTGCACCTGATCTCTCTCCAGTCATGTCGGGCTACCGTCCCATCGGACTATGAGAGTAAGGGAATAACGAGTGAACTGTGTCTGTGACTGTGTTTGCGCGCATACTTGTGCACTATAATATCTCCTGCGCAGTTGGCTAGTCTCAACTAAGAATGGCTTCCGTGCCCAGTCAATTCGGTCAAGAGAACAGTAGTCTAGCAAAACATAGTTATATAGCTCAGTTTCGCCTACCCCTTCAGAGAATTCCCCATGGTATATATATGTACACACAGGGCTACCGGTGGATGCAATTGGCAAGCTGTCGTTCATTGTGGCGTTCTAAGGGGGATACCTTTGTTCAACAGTGGACGTCTTCCGGCTGATGATGATGTATACATAGAAAATAATTTGCATGAAGAGGTGTTAACTGCTAAACCATGCTAGACACTAAGCTGATGAAATAGAATATCCTCCCTCACCAGTCTGTCTGATAAAACGTGGATTTATTGGTCAGACATTAAAAACCTGCTCAAACTGCACAGAAACTTATACGCTTGTCATGTTAATACTTCAGATACAATAATCTACTGATGTTACAATGAAACAAAGAGGTAGATAATCTTAAGTGGTTTTATTTATGTCAGGAGGCTGGCAACTATGATTGGATAAATTGATTTGCAGAAATAAATGCTATGACTATGAGGTACTTAAAGATAAAGGATAGGGACTTTACTTTTAGCTCTACATCAGACATACATACATAAAGTCACGCCTGTTTCACTGAGAGGTAGGCAGAGACCACGGATTTCCATGCAAACAAAAATACAAGCGAACTCGTTTCAAATACAGGAATCAATTGAATATTTTTCGCAATGTCCAATGTTGGTACCAAACCGAAAGCTGTTCAGTTTGATAGACTGCCCCCTTACCATGAGCTCTTAAAACAGGACAGTTTCCGATGTGGAAACGAGACGACGCTACGTGCAGTATATTGCGGCGTCTCGCTTCCACGCCGTAAACTATCCTGCTTTAAGCGTTTATGGAAGAAGGCTGTAGTCTGTTCCACGCCCTAAAATTTTGGCTCTGATTTTGATAAATTGATGATTTATTTCTATAAATGGGTTTTGTCAAACACTTTTATACGTCGTATATTTGATACACGTATTATACACGGCCTCATATCCTCAATTCTGGAGTAAATTCCAAAAACAAATTTCAACTTACGTGATAAACAGACTGCAACATATAAACCAGAGCTGTTATGCCAGCCCAAAATATTTTGCATTAAAAACATTGTTATCGTAACTGATATCGCATCAAATGCCATCGGCACTCAAGAGCCAAGCTACAAGCATTGGAATATTTGCAATGTTAATCATAGCACTCCCCGTTTTAACTAATATTTATATTTACGTGTGTTTGTTTGTTTATCCTTCTTTCACGTATAGAAAAGAGCAAATCCTTTTTTTTTTCATTTAGTGTTAACCAATTACAGGAGGTCATAAAGTTATGAAATGTAAATACTTGATACACATTTCGAAATTTTAGGATAAAATCAACAAATAAAAAAATAAAAGGGATTTTATAAAAAGTTTACCATTATTACCAGCTACTTAGATGGGCTTTAGACTTTCTCCTTCGTATCATAATTAATTTTAATAATTCCCACTTAATCGAACCATTTCATACCGTGGTGTTGCATTGGCTGTCAATAGAATATCTAACTACATCGCACCCTAGACGGTCAACCTTCGACCATCTTTGGCTCCCCATCTTTCACTCCATGACCCTACAGATTGATCATTTATTTATACCACCATTGACATCATCGCGCAGCCTGTATGTCTGCCACACACGTACTCCTGGACACGTGCCAAGTCGACAGAAGTCACCAGGACCATTAAATTCAAAAGCCAAGGGTACCTTTGATCTTGGCTTAGCTGATTTATGAACCGTCAAAAATCTTTGCTCGACCATTGAAATCTTAAGTTCTTAATTGACAGATTATTGTTTTCGTCTGTTTGTCCCACTTTTGGAGGGTCTAGTGAGGGGTATATTGGGTCTTCGTTTTATATTAGACAATTGACCTGACCTATTATTAAAATACCCGGTTTTTCGGTATCGTGTCGCTGGTTAATTGCCCTGGGTATGTCAGACGTAGCCATTATCAGTTGTAGAGAGTTTTTTGCAACCCAAGAAATCCGATCATAGTTTAGAATGACTGCTCCGCATTCGATTTTTCTTCTTCGTATCGACTTGAGCTAATAACCACATGGAATAGCTCATGTCGTGGTGTAGAAATTAGTCAGTCAACAAGGATGGTAGCGAGGTCGCCCGTCCAGGGGTTATTTTTCGGAATAGATTTGTGTCGATGTCCCCGACGGGTCTTATGGTTGCATGAGCCTCCAGCCAGACCTCCCCCCGCCTCCCCCCCTCGCCGTTCAGGGTGCGCCGGACGTACTTAAATATCGTCACTCGTGGAGGTTCTCTACTTGCACCTCCAATAGATTATTGGCTTACATTATTTTGGTTACATCGCAAGATTACAGGATATTTTTTTTGATGTTGGTATTTAATCCTAATACAGCCTACTATTGATTTTATTTCTTTGCCCTTATGTAACAGGCAGAAATTCCATAATCAAGAAGTTAAAAGAGAAAACCGCGGCAGAAATTAGTACGTGGTTCCAATGATACAGGGGCATTTTTGGTACAAACCAACAATTTCCATGACGCAATCAATTACAAAGTGTTATTGTTTAGATTACCATTTTTAATCATGATCGATGATTTGAGTGAGTTGGTTCTTCCACTGATAAAATGAGTAACGAATGCGCATGCGTGAATCGATGCATCGGGCATATGCATTAGTATCAATCGCTATCTGAACGTGTTTGTGCCATTTATAGAATGACCTGTTTTTTATTTGCTGCCTGCCTCGTTGGTCTAGTGGTCGCTAAGCGCGACTGCTGAGCACGAGGTCCTGGGTTCGAATCCCGGGTCGGGCAAAGTGTTAGTGGGTTTTTCCATTAGGTAATTCTCAGTGGCAGCACGGAGTCTGGATTTGTGTCCGGTTAATGGCAATAGGCTCGCCCCCTATTACATTGGGACCTAAAAAAAAAACATAACTGGCGAAATGTGGGTGTACTATACGTGCACCCCTGCCTCCCCGTTGGGGGAATACAGGCGTGATGTTATGTTATGTCTGTTTTTTATTTATGCGAAAAATATGATAAATACAGTAAGGATACCTTTAATGGACCTAGGGAAAAAAGTGCATAAAATTACATACTTATGCCTAAATAACAGACCGGGACGGCCGATGTAAGTTAAGCTGCGTTGCTCATAATAAGTCCATGGATTTGTCACCACTCACCATTTATTATCACCCTTGGTGCCTCAGCCGGCAAGTTAAATTTTTGTCCCTAACTGCCTTTCGAAGATCTTTGAAGAGTCTCGTAGGACCTAGAACTGAGGTGTGGAGGTCAGACTGACCGTCGGTCTATTTAGAATACTGTTATCAGCAGATAGCAGCAACATTTGTGTGTGTTTATATGTTATATGTGTTTATATGCAGGTTGAGTGAATTTGCAAAAGTACTGCTATTTATATTATGTTATAAACAGGGTACCTAAGTTATATATAATTATGTATAAATATTAATAGATTAAGAATAGTATTTTAAGTATAGGTAGTATTTAAGTTTCTGAACTGTCGCATTAGGACAACTCCTGTAAAGATAGTTTAAGTGGATCATAAATAAATAGAAACATAAATAGAAAGGCAACATAACGTCTGATATAGCTGGGAAAAAGATAGGCATATAAAGATGATGAACCTTTTCCAGGAATATAAAGGTAAATAGGTACCTTGTACCTATGTACCAGGTACCTATTTACCTTTCCCTATGGAAAGCACGTCTTGAACAATCTTAAATGCCTGTTAATTGTCATTTCTTTTCCTTAAAACTTGAGGAAAAACAAACTTGGATAATGTTTTCCTTCACTTCTCTAATCGACGGAAACTTCCATAAATAAAACATGTCTGAACTGGCTAAGGTCCTAAAGAAGGATACTTGGCTGTGGTACAATGCAAATCATCAGATTCTAAGCTATCAGCTTTAATTTGCTGCGAGTTTTCCCCATAGACTTGGCGTACCGGACAATAATACATCATCCTATCATACAAAATTAAGAACAAAAGGTCTAGTCTACATAATTTAGAGAAATCACTGCTCATGACGTTAGTATCCATAATAGAGAAACATAATAGAGAGACTTGCGTGACTGCTGAGCACGAGGTCCTGGGTTCGAATCCCGGGTCGGGCAAAGTGTTACTGGGTTTTTCCATTAGGTAATTCTCAGTAGCAGCACGGAGTCTGGATTTGTGCCCGGTTGATGGCAATAGGCTCGCCCCCTATTACATTGGGACCTAAAACATAACTGGCGAAATGTGGGTGTACTATATGTGGACCTCTGCCTACCCGTTCGGGGAATACAGGCGTGATGTTATGTTGTTCTTGTAATAGAGAGAGTAAGAAACCATTATCATAAATACTATGTCTTTTAGTAAGCATACAAACATAACATAACATCACGCCTATATTCCCCGAAGAAGTAGGCAGAGGTGCACATACAGTACACCCACATTTCGCCAGTTATGTTTTTAGGTCCCAATGTAATGGGGGGCGAGTCTATTGCCATCAACCGGGCACAAATCCAGACCCCGTGCTGCTACTAAGAATTACCTAATGGAAAAACCTGGTAACACTTTCCTTGACCCGGAATTCGAAACCAAGACCTCCTGCTCAGCAGTCGAGCTTAGCAACCACTAGACCAACGAGGCAGTTATCCTAAACATCCGTCTACTACAAAAGGACCTTCTGAATTGCCTCCATTACGACGTGCCATAAATAATGTGGCACTTACATAACAGGACATTGTTAATATTCAACAGTTATCTGTTTTAAGTGCTGTTACACACAGTTTTGCATTTTAAGTGGCTTACTCATAGCCTTTAATCTACTAGCATTTACTATTTGGATAGCGAAAAAAAAACTTTTTGGAAAACATTGTTAATAGGGTTAGATAAAGAATACCATATATTTCTTTTACTAAAAAAGATGTGTCGTAAGAAGTGAAAATCCCGATGCTATGAACTTAAGAAATAGCGATAAGCTGAAAAACTAAATTATTTTGATTGAGAAAAGATCTCTACTTACCCTATGGGTGATTACAGACGTGATTGATGTAAAAATTTGTAAGGATTTTTTACTTGGGATAAACTCATGCTTCTGTCCATCTCTGTGACTCTTATTAGCCAGGGTCTACAAATGACAATCATTGACTGCCTTAGATCCTGCACCAAAATTGTAGACTTTGTAAATGTTTTGTTTGGCTCATCAAAGTCATCAACACAGCCTTCTGTTGCTGAGTCACAGTGAAAGTTTGGTATGTGTCACACAAAAAATCTGTTACTGGCCATTCAGATTTTATTACCGGATCTTTAGATGGAAAAATACTCGGGCATACTTCTAAATAGTGGGGCCAAATTATAGCATGTTTTTAATGGTACCTGAGTGTAGGTTGACAACAATTGCAGAACTGAGAAGAACACTTTAATAAGAGACGCTCGAAGTAGTGATGGATGGCAGAGAAAAAGGGAGGACTATACATAGTAGTGGGTGATACCTGACTGAAATGATGATGAGGAGTGATCTAATTTAAAATAAACCTGTAATTTCCGGGAGAATGTTGACATGCAATGGATGGACAATGATCTTCTTATTTTTTAAGTTTGCCAAATGGAGTTCGTCTTTTGGTTTATAGGCACTTTGGTACTTATACCACGGCCCTCTTTGTACGAAATGCTAGCGAACGTATCCATAAGAAACATGTTCTATATTCCATTTCTTTCCTTTTCTTGCAGCTCCTACAAAAATGTCAAATCATTTCCATACTTATGAGCAAAAAACAAACTTACTTTCGCATTTACAATGCAGCTCAGTGTTTAGATTAAATGTCGCTTACACACGTAGCGATAGATTACAAATCGCCTGCTTTTATTAGTATAATCATGAGCCTTTTCCTCCATCGACATTGATGCGTACAGAATAATAAACAGCTGATTCATTCTGTTTGTATTCGACTTCCAGCTGATTATGGAAGTGTCGTTCTATTGTACGACCTTTTTAACTGAATGATAAGTCCTATCTCTATAGTGATTAATTAATATTTATTCAGGGATAGTGGCTATTAAAATAATGAGAGTTATAATTTACAATTATGTTCCTAAAACACTACTAATGTGGCACTGGCCTATTAACAAATGATATTAGTTTTGTATTATTATATTTAGGGGCTCGTCGCTACCGAGACCGAAACCGAACCGGAAGACGCAGCGTTAGCAGGCCTCCCACCAGGTGGACCGACGATATCGTCAGAATTGCGGGCAACCGGTGGATGCAATTGGCAAGCTGTCGTTCATTGTGGCGTTCTAAGGGGGAGTTTGTTCAACAGTGGACGTCTTCCAGCTGATGATGATGAGTTACCGAGTAGATATAAAGGGATCTGCAAGTTGAGCTACGCTTTCCAAGATCAGTCTCTTGTTGGGTCACCGTTTTTCAAACGTTGATCCTGCGCCTGATTACCGTCCATCATCCGGGTGCGAGTCCCGCTCGTGTCCATTATTTTTCAAGTTTCCTTTATCAATTTGAATTTCCTACAGTTCGCAATATTGGGGTTCCAGATTGGTGACTTCGACATCCAGCCTTCATTAATTCCCATTCTTAAGTAAATACTCCTTCAACTGTAACAGTCAAGGTTACATTGTAAGGAGCAAACATAGAAGTACAGTAAACAAACATTACATGAACAATAGGGTGACATAATAGATCCTTACGCAACGTTATGTAACCTTTGAAAAGAAAATAACCGAAGTCTTTTACGAATGTTTACTTCTGTCCTTTATTACTGTCGTGTGAAAGGAAAATTGGGCAATGATTGTGAGCAGAATATCATTTTGGGTGATCGATATATGGTTGTATTCTTTGAGCATATGAGTTTATATCCAAAACCTGTTGAATTGCCATTTTTCCTGCAAAATACAAATAAATCAGGTATGTAGTACAACAATACCAGACCCCAACTGTTCCATTTCAGGGAACCATCTTAAAGAGAGCCCCTTAAAGAGGGGATGCTAGAATCCCCACGCTTGGCAAGCAGGAGATCGCAGTATTGGTGGTGAAGATACAGAAGACGCCGCTGCCAATCTTCCGGATTTTCCTTTAGTCGCCTCTTACGACACCCACAGGAAAAAAGGGAGTGGTCAATTCCAGGCCGAAAACTACTCGACAGACCATATATATTTTTTTTTTTTTTTTTTTTTTTCAAAAAAAAAACGTCGCCCCACACTAGAATTTCTCCTGTATCGTAGGTGCGTTTCACAAACATGAAATATTCACATACACTAACACCCAGACTCGGGACAAATATCTGTGGTTCGCACAAAGTATTGCCCCGTGCGGGAATCGAACCCGCAACCCTTAGCGCAGCAGTCCAATCGCTTAGCCACTGCGCTAATCAGGTCGTCCTATTAGCGCAATTATATATATCAATAGATAATATCAATAAAAGATTTAAATATAACTTATTAATCTTTATCAGTTATTCTTCCTTACAACTTTACCGGATTCAAGTCCAACCCACAGATGATCTAAAAACAAATCATTGAACCACAATACAGTCGGTTGCTATGGACTTATCGATGTTGTTGAATGCTTCTGACGAATCCGCTTTTATCTCCTAAAATGTTTTCATTGTGAGTATCGCTCGTAAGTGGTCTGACCTTGGCTGGAAAATGTAGGTTTTTGTTAACACTCTCTTGTTTGGTTGATAATGATTATGTATCGTGTGATGGTCTTGATTAAACATGGCTTCTAGATTCTGCATTATTATCATTTAACAAATTTATAGATATACCTAGGTTTGAATTCATTTTGAAGTGTATACTTAGTACCTCTTCACGCTTAAACAGCTACGTTGATTTTGATAAAATTCGGTATGGAGGTAGCTTACACCCTGGGCTAGTACATAAGCTTCTTTTTATCCCGAAATGTAGCGTGTAACACCGTGAGGCGCAGCTAGTATATTATAATATTTTTTTACTTCTCATGTATTCCAGCTGAGAAGTATTCTTATGTTTAGGAATATCTGGCAAATATTGAAGTGGCTGAACCCGGTATTATGGTGATTTCAATGTTAAATCATAATTAGAAGTTATCGGTCTTCATACAGAACTGTTTCTCTCCTCTCTAGTTTATTATATATTTTCTTTGTTTAATGCAAACAAAGAAAATATATGATAAACTAGCTGCGCCTAACGTTGTTACCCGCTACATTTTTTGGGATAATAAGAAGCCTATGTATTAATCCAGAGTGTCAGCTACCTCCATACCGAATTTTATCAAAATCTATCTAGCTGTTTAAGCGTGAAGAGGTAACAAACATACGTACACTCACTTTAACCTTTATATTAGTGTGATATTTAATTTTCAGCCGTGAATTTAGAACAATAAAGTCTTGTTAAAATAATATAGGTTGACATTACACATAAATCTTGGACTTACACAATACAGATGTTGGGCATACATGTTAAAACAACACGGTTTATTTATAAATTATACAATACAAGCAAGCTAGGTAAACAAATGATTTGTATGGCTACAAACAAAATATAGTAAGGGATGTCTTGTAGATTACAGACTCGAATGAGCTGGTAAGAACCTAGACTGTCATCTTCTTCTTCTTATCGTATGGTTAATAAACAACCTGGTCTCAGAGTTTAAACCGCCTGTAGACCTCTGTCATGGCCTAACAAACCGTTGAAAAATCTCTCAGTTGTGCCGGTTTCCTCACGATGTTTTCATTCACCGTTTTTAGCAGAGTAAGATCTAAATGAAAGAATATGGATGTAGAAATCCAGGTAAATATTTTATTTTCGAAGGGATGGAAAAGAATATGACATCACGCCTGTATTCCCGGAAGGGGTAGGCAGAGCTGCACATTTAGTACACCCACATTTCGCCAGTTATGTTTTAGGTCCCAATGTAATAGGTGGCGAGCCTATTGCCATCAACCGGGCACAAATCCAGACTCCGTGCTGCTATTGAGAATTACCTAATGTTAAAACCCAGTAACACTTTGCCCGACCCGAAATTCGAACCCAGGACCTAGTGCTCAGCAGTCGCGCTTACCAACCACTAGACCAACGAGGCAGTCACACAGAATATAAAGAAAATAAAGATATATTTTGCGATGTATACGGCTACCAGATATGATGTATTAGTAAAAGTTTCAACGCTCGTGAATTTTCTATCTAATTTACCTACACTCACGCTTATAGATCAGCTATGTTGTTTAGAACGAGCGATCGAAGAACACTAATAAAGTAATGGCGGATGAAATACAACATCGTAGACTTATATTAGTTTATTTTTAATCTTTTAAAGTGTTAGCAAGAAGCGTAATAATGATCAAGTTTAATGGAGGTCAATATTGTTTTGTAAATAAGGAAAAACGGGTTTCCTTGAACGATCGTAAATCGTGCTAAAACTACGTGATGGCGCGTCAGTGGTAAATATTTTTGTCTAGACTTTGCTATATATAATCGTCTTCCCAGTTCAGGGTAAATAGAAAAATGACGGGTTCTTCCTTACTCAGTTCTTCGCCTTCTACAGAGTTCATAATAATTGAAGTTGACATTGAAGTATAAATGATTTAAAAACAAATTTATATTTTGCCATTCAACGTGACAATGCCGCTAGCCTATTGGGCACCCTACCAGTCGACAGCGATGAGGAGGAATATTTTGATGCATAATTTTTAGTTTTAATTTTTTCTTTTGTATATACATCATCCTTGTTATTCAGAAATAAAACCCAAGCCCTTCCCTAGGTTTTAAGGTATTTTTCAATAAAATTTCACCTAAGTCTGGTTCATAGTACGCTATAGATATCAAAAAGCTATCTAGATCACTTCCACGATTGTGGCACTAACAAATAGACAGCGAGACTGTGTAAGTTGCATTTTAATAGTTGGAAGACCTCAATCCAGAGTCGATATTCCCGGTGACGTCACACAGTGTTCCATGCCAACTCCTCGCCATGATAGACAGACGACACGCCCTCGCGAGTTATATATATAATTATGCAGTGAGCAGTGATAATCTCGTACTATCTTCCTTTTCAGTCGGATATTGCGCAGTTGCGAGCGCGAGAAAAAGAGGGCAGAAAAAATTAAAGAGTTTTCTCAGGGTTGCCAGGTAATTTTGATAAAAAATGTGTTCCTTATCTTTTTGCGTGGGTTTTTGGGATCTTTTTGTTTACATTAATTTATTTTGAGGTTAATGTTTGAAAGGGAGTGTTGATTAAGAATTGGTGATTAAATGTCTTTCAATTGACGACCTGATTGGCACAGCGGCTAAGCGATTAGACTGCTGCGTTAGGGGTTGCGGGTTCGATTTCTAAACGGGGAAAGAAATTGTGCGAACCGCAGATGATTTTCCCGAGTCTGGGTGTTTGTGTATGTGATATTTCATGTTTGTTAAACGCACCCACGACACAGGAGAAAGACATAGTAACGTTGTGTTTTTTTAAATAATCCTGCATATCTTTTGACTCTATTTCTAATGCCCGAGTTTGCGTTTGGTTTTTGGATACATAACTAAATACAATATTTGTCTTTTGCCGAATACCAACTCTTTGGAAATTCTCCTTGAGCAGGAGCAGAGCCACAGTTTTCTGGTCGATATGAGCTGTTAAGCTTGCTCAAACTTTAGTTCAATAATTAGGAGGTTATTATATTTCTACTTTGCCTACATATTATTTTCGTACTGTATCAAAAATCATTATCCATCAGTCTATGTTACCCTTTTTTGCACATTTTCGCGCCACCCCTAATTAGTTTCACTCCGTCATCGCACGTTCTGGGAACTACAAACCGTCTGGCAGTCTGCCAGGTCCCGTAGCAGCGCGGCGTGAAGGCAAACGCCTCCTTATTTACTACTATCCGGTAAATAAACTACGATGTCTGATGATACGCATCAGATGTATAGGGACATGGTTGATTTCACGTTATTTTTGTAGTTCCTATTTATAAACATTTGGGTCATCACTAACACAAGTATGAACGAAATGAAATTTCATATGGAGGTAGCTGATACCCTGGATTAACATAAAACATAACATAACATCACGCCTGTATTCCCCGAAGGGGTAGGCAGAGGTGCACATATGTATAGTACACCCACATTTCGCCAGTTATGTTTTTTAGGTCCCAATGTAATAGGGGGCGAGCCTATTGCCATCAACCGGGCAAATCCAGACTCCGTGCTGCTACTGAGAATTACATAATGGAAAACTCAATAACACTTTGCCCGACCACCCACTAGACCAACGAGGCAGTCAAACGTGGATTAACATAGACTACTTTTTATCCCGAAAAAATGTAGCGAGTAACACCGCGGGGCGCAGCTAGTATTAACTAATGGGTTAAAATAAATTATAACAATAATAAAATTAAATTGGCCCACAATTCTAGTAAAAACAATAACACTCATCTACGCAAACAAAACTAATAAAATTCAACCAGAAACGATTCGCTAACGTACCTAGATAACATATTATAATGTGATACATAATAAATTGGGTGATTTTACTTTTAAACGAGGTATAAATCTGAATAGTAGCCTGACAGATGGAACTATTTGTTCTAGTAAACGGTTTTTATGTGAATATAAAATGTATAACTGACTACGTTATATAATACAACTCCGAGCTATAGGTATACTCTGTTCCATTAAGATTAAAGTTAGCATATATTTTCACAGTATAATGTAATTGTCAGTTATCCCTACTAATATTATAAACGCGAAAGTTTGTAAGTATGGATGGTTGTGTTACTCTTTCACGTAAAAACTACTGAATGGATTTTAATGAAATTTCATATGGAGGTAGCTGACACCTTGGATTAACACATAGGCTACATTTTATCCCTAAAAATGTAGCGGGTAACACCGCATGGCGCAGCTAGTAAACTATAATTAAACAGTCATCATTTCCTTTGACGTTTTCCTTATCATTGAGAAAGACGACGCAAATCGACGCAATAAACATCAATACCTAATCTGTCAATCACAAAACCAATAAAAAGCATTACTTATGCAGCATTACGCCTTACTATACCTATATGTAAACAAAAAATACTTTACATAACACACCTGGAAAGCCAAAACAATCCACAAAAAATCCCATCGACATTGAAACCATTATTTCCACGATTCTACGCACAATCGCTCATACTTTATCGAAGTAGGTCAAGGCAACGTCCATAGACATGTCTGTCGAAAACTACGCAGTTTCATTGGAAAATTATTCCTGAGGTATGTCACTAATTAATGGGTGAGTTTGTTCATTCATTAGGTCGCTCGTTACGCTGGAAGCCAAGGGACCAAGGAGTAGCGATTCCCTGAATACTTTTATTACTGAAGGGTTTGATCTTCGTATCTTTATTTACAAGGTTATTTACAATTCTTAAAAATAAATATATACAAAAATAAAAAAATTACTGAATGACTTTTTGTTTTAGGAATTATAAAGGTGGAGTTTTGTTGACGTCATTCTGTTTTATTATACCAATGGCAAAACATTGTGTTAATTATATGCCAGTCCCAGTTCGAAATGAATTGCAATTTTAACGTTTTGTGCCCCGGTTTTGTATGGATGACGAGCATTTTGTGCCCTTCAAGCCACGATTAGAAGACAATAGGTATCTAATCGTAGCATTTATTACGATTATTGTTTACTATTATAATCGTTACATTACACAAATGTAACGATTACCAAACACGTCTAAAAATATTATTTACTATATATTCCGGTTATACTCACGGGTGTATTCGGCAGCCGAGTTCGGCTCGCGACTCTGCCGCGTAACCAGCTCATGAATAAGGGCTCCGATCGAGTCCGAAACTAGTCGGGCATTCCCGAATACACCCGTGAGTATAACCGGAATATATAGTAAATAATATGGATAACACTCACGAAAGTTATTATAGTAAAACGTCAAAATATTAATTGAAATCGCAAAGGGAAAAGTAATTCCGAAACAGTACGCCTGAAACGAATGAATGTTGAACATTTTAATGAAAAAAGTTCAAAAAGTTACACGCTGGCAGGCTTGGTACCCACTGAATTAAAAAAGTATTTAACATATTTTGTATTTGGCAGTTTGATGATTGGCGTGCCAGGTTAGGACTACTCTGCAAAGTAAAATTAATAATTCGATGACCTGATTAGCGCAGTGGCTAAGCGATTGGACTGCTGCGCTAAGGGTTGCGGGTTCGATTCCCGCACGGGGCAAAACTTTGTGCGAACCACAGATGTTTGTCCCGCGTCTGGGTGTTTGTGTTCGTGATATTTCATGTTTGTGAAACGCACCCACGATACAGGAGAAATTACTAGTGTGGGGCGACGCTTTATAAAAAAAAAATGCTGTAGAAATATGATTTATTTTGTATAAGTCCTGTTACGTAAATATTACATTATACTATCTGAAACCCGGCGAATTTCGTATCGCTTTCTCAACATTTAAACTATCCCTGGACTTATTCAAAAATATTAATATCAAAATTAGCCGTATCGGTCCAGCCGTTCTCAAGTTATGGCGTGACCAAGGGAAACAGGGGTAATTTTATATAATTGTTTACATCTAAATATTTAATTATATCAGGTTTCTATATCTAATATTCACTTTAGTTTTGTCCCAATCGGGTTTAGGGCAACCACTCAGTCTTTCGCCAGATATAGCCAAGTAGTTTGACCATTGTACTGCCAAGTCAAAAGTCGCCAGTACGAACCCCGCACGCACTAATGTCTTTCCGAATTCACGTGCGTACAATAAATAAGCTACCAGTTACTAAAAACGGTGAAGGAAAACATCGTGAGGAAACCGATACACCTCAGAGATTTTTCAACGGTGTGTAAAGCCATGTCAAAGGCCTACAGGCGGTTTAACATTTTGAGCGCCAGTCATCTATGGAAGACAAGCGTTTTCATGCCCTCCACGCCACGATACTATTAGAAGACAAAAACTTATAGTAACATTTATCACGATTATTGTTTATTTTTACATCACACAAATGTTACGATTTGAAATTGTCTCCTGGTAGAGTTATGGCGTGGAGGGCGCGGCAGTATTGTCTTCTATAAAAAACCGTGGCGCTCAAAGGGTTAAACTCTGACACCAGGTTGTTCATCAACCACACGATAAGAAGAATTCAGATATTCATTTATTTCCACTACGTTTCTACTGATAACTCGTAACGCGTGATTTTATGTACTACGTAGTTCTAACAAAGGAGGAATTAAATTAATCTAAAGGAAATCTGATAATATTTTATTAAGTTTATCGACACGTATCGATAAAATGGCGATATCTTTCTTTATCTTTAGAGTTTTGGATGTGGGATTTTTGTAATCTGTAATTTATATGAGTTTAAATTATCATTTAGGCAAACCGGATTCCTATAACGATAAAAACACTTAATATTGACTCATAATTATTGTTAAACAGTAAATAATTACCTCACGTTTTGAAATTCCTTATAAGAATATTGTACTCCAAGCTGTGCAATATTGTGGAGGAAATTCCCAGTACATACATACATTACCTACCTATACGGGGCTTTTAAAATGGCGTCATGAGTAATTGCTGGACTTTTGGTGATCTACCTTTAGGGGCAGTCCGTTACCCCATTTTACACTGTTCTAAAACCACTTGGCAATAGGCTCGCCCCCTATTACATTGGGACCTAAAAAACATAACTGGCGAAATGTGGGTGTACTAAATGTGCACCTCTGCCTACCCCTTCGGAGAATACAGGCGTGATGTTATGTTTGTCTAAAACCACTTTGGTGGCGGGAATGACGTCAGGTCAACAAGGGTTAAGTCAAAACCTGCCCCCTTACCAAAAACTCTTAAAGCAGGACAGTTTATGTTGTGAAGGCGAGTCGCCGCATCACACTGCACGTGGCGACTGACGTCTCGCTTCCACAACGTAAACTGTCCTCTGTAAGAGTTCATGGTAAGGACCATGGATTTGGTTATGATTTTAGTTAGCGGGCACTTATCCACTGTGATGCTACTGATAAAAAAGACTTTTTTGCTGGCCTGGAATGTCCCACAGCTGGGCAAAGGCCTCCCCAGTCTTTTTCCAAATCTCCCTGTCACCAGCTGCCAGCGACCAGTCTTGCGAAACAAGTCGGGTTCGTCCCGCCATCTCCGTGGGTGTTTCTCGCTGTCGTCTATCTTGAAAAGCCTTGCCCAATCGGAAATTCAAAACCCATGTATTTACTTCCACAAGTATCTATATTATAAATGTTAATTAGATTTAAGACTCTACATTAGTTTACCACTTGAGTGCCTACACATTGTGGAATGGTTAAATGATTAAGTATTGAGATCAAACCTGACCACCACCACCAGCCGGAAGACGTCCAATGCTGAACAAAGGCCGCCCCCTTAGAAAGGGGGGTTCCATAATCCGTACGTTTGGCAAGCGGCTTGGAGATCGCAGTATTGGTGGTAAAGTTACAAAAGACGCTGCTGCTCATCTTCTGGATTTTCCCTTAGTCGCTTCTTACGACACCCACGGGAGGAAAGAGGGTGGTCAATTCTAAGCCGCATACCACACGGCTAGAGATCAAACCTAACACTCAGCAGTTGCAGTTTGCGACCTCCAGACAACGACGCACAAATAAAATAAAATTCAATAAACAAAAAGTCCTTTCACGTATACTACGCAACATTTTAAAAAACCTTTATTAGCATTAACTGAAAGATTTTGCGTCTTAAAAATGTCCAAGGAGATCCGTTTACAATGTGTATGTTGTATGAATGCTGTGTATGTCATGTATTTCCTTGTAAATAATAACAATATGCAGTGTATGTTATTGTGATTATCTTTTGGCTCGCACATGCAATATGCCAATGACATCTATTTTTAACTTGATCACATATTTAGAACACAATTGTTATGGTTGAATGCAGAGACGGCGTTGAGTTTACAGTAACCTTGTTCACGTAATAATAAACACCGATTTTTCCATTAGGTAATTCTCAGTAGCAGCACGGAGTCTGGATTTGTGCCCGGTTGATGGCAATAGGCTCGCCCCCCACATTGGGACCTAAAACATAATTGGCGAAATGTGGGTGAACTATATGTGCACCTCTGCCTACCCCTTGGGGAAGACAGGCGTGATGTTATGTTATGTTAATGTTATGACCCTGCCACATTTAAACTTATAGTAAAAATTGAAAAGCTACACAACCGTAGGTACTATTCCAAAGACATCACTTACGAACTCACGTCTAAATCCGCGGTGAGATTTGACTCTAGCGCATAGCAAGTTGACGAGCGAGTTGATGTTTGCCTTTCAGAATATCATAGCTGATCTCTTCTAGGTCTAAGTCCGTCCCTGTGTAGCTCTAAATAGCCCACAATTATCATATCGATGGTCCCAATTAAGAAAGTCGATAGTTTCATTTTGTCGATTTTCACTTTTTTACATAAATGTATTCGCAAGAATGAGTTCTACAATGTGCATATTAAATTTCATAAAAAATCTTCATTTTGACACATTTTTCAGTATTAAAATTGTCGATAGTGATCGCGTGTCCGTACAAGATTGCACGATGTGGCATATCGTGCCCTCTCGCTCGTACCGCACGGGTAGTAGAGAGGCGAGGGGAACGGCGATTCTGCCACTTCGCACTTTGTTGGCGGGCGGAGCGCACGCATCTTGTTGCTTTTATTTGCTTTTTGTTTGTTTGTGCTTTTTGTAAAAAAAATAGGACTCAGCAATGTCACATCGTTCTAAGCGCATTTTGGATATTATTGTAAGAAAACAAGAAACGAACGAACAAAAAAAACGAAAAGAAATTCCCGGGAATCATGATAAACGTGGATTATACGCGGAATCTGGTAAGTAGTATAATAATTTTATTATTCAATTATTAATGTACAGTTCTTATGTAAATCAGTTATAATTTATATTATCATTTTGAGCAATCATCATTGTTTTATAAATCAATAAAGACCGTTCCCATCAAAAATGGAGGTAATGGTAGATCCGACATTTTTAACTGAACTTGAGCTTTTCAAGATTGTCGGTAGTGCCGCTTCCTACTTTCTTAGACGGAAATTAAGTAGGTAGTTGGGTTAATTGTTTGTCAGAAGTGTCACATTCGACATTATTAAATGTTTGCTTAATGTGTTGATTTGTCGATTGTAACACATATGACATTTTTAAACGGAACTTATATTAAATGGTTGGTCCCAAGTGACACTACCGACTTTTTCAAATGGCTTCTGGGTGTGTTTTTTTGACGGATGTATCTCTGTTGAACGGTTTTGTTTCAATATTTTAAGAACAAACATTGCGATCAGCCTTTAAAGGTATTAAAATTTTTATTTATTTTCAGATCGAGTTTCATCTCCAATACCGGCCCATTTTGAAAATGAATTAGTTCAGCTACAAGATTTGATTGGCGACGTTTTTAGTGACCGGCATTCATCTCCAAAACCTTTTGGTGGATGTCTTAACACTACTGCTGAGGTTGAAGCGACTGTCAATGCAACGATAGCCCCTAGAAATATCGAAACAACTGAAACGATAGATTCTTCACTAGCCACCTCGGAAAAGGCTGATTTTTTTGAGAAGACCGATAATGCTTCAATTACGGCTGTTGAACACGAAATAATACTAGCTACTAGGCCTATCGATGAAACACCAGTCCCATCGCCAGTTCCACCTCATAGCGTAAACTGTGAATCTCGCTTTTGCCCGATATGTGTAGAAGACTGTATGATGAGCATTGATGACGTCTATGATAATCTTCCAACACCATCAATAATGACGGATGTTTCTACTGTTATAACACCTTCTAAACACACGGCTTCTAGAAAAAAAACTTACAAAACTGATATTGGAAAGAAAAGACTAAAGCATAAAAATAATTGGACTGTGGTACAAAGGAAGAAATTGAAGAATGAAGGAAAAGCTTATGAAAACTACAAAGGCAAACAAATAGCAGAAAAGTCATTGGGTGAAACTTGTGGAATAACTTGCCGCTACAAGTGTACACAAAATATTGATGCAAACCAAAGAGAGAAGATTTTTAAAAAGTTTTGGGGATTAGGCGATCGTAAAAAGCACTGGGAATTTGTGATAAAATATTCTAAAAAAGCTCCTAAAGGACGTAAAACTACAGAAGAAATTAAACACAAGCGGGAAAATACGTTTATCTACTACCTACCAAACTCAGAGAAAGAACCTAAAAGGGTTTGTAGAAAGATGTTTTTAAGCACAATATCGTCTGGTGAAAGAATCGTAACTACGGCTTGGAAAAAATATGACGGAGAAATCGCTGTTGCTGATGACAATCGGGGTAAATACGAACACAAACCTAGGGTTATCGATGATATTAATTATGATGGTGCAGAGCGTGAAAGATCACGTGAACTCAATCGATCGTGTTGAATCACATTACACGCGAAAAGACACCAAAAAGTTATATTTAAATAATATAATTAGTACTGCGCAGATGTTTCGTTTATATACAGAATGGTGTGAATGGTATCCGGGTAAATATACGAACAAGGCGAATAAACGCCAGTACCGCGACATCGTGAATGCAAATTTCAATATTGCCTTTCATCTACCGAAAAAAGATCGCTGTGATATTTGTCATGTGTTTGATAATAATGAGTTCCCGAATGAAGAAGAAAAGCAACGATTCTTGGAACATCAGGAGCACAAGAAAAAAGCTCGTGCTCTGAAAAATTCTGACAAAGTTGATGGGAGTAAGGATGAAAAACTTGTTGTTGCAACGTTTGATTTTCAAAAAGTTCTTCAAACACCACACGGAGAGGTAAGCACTTTTTATTACAAGAGGAAGTTAAATGCTTTCAATTTCACCATTTATGATATTAATAAAAAAGCTGCAACTTGCTATATGTGGAATGAGGTTATTGCAAAAAAGGGAGCGAATGAAGTTTCTAGCTGCTTGTACGCTTTTATAAAAGAGAATGCTGAAAAAGGGGTTGACAAATTCAGGTTTTGGTCGGACAACTGTGCAGGGCAGAATAGAAATCGCATTGTGTTTGCTTTATATCTTCTTGCTGCCAAAGAATACGGAGTTAGCATCATTCACAGATTTATGGAAAAAGGTCACACACAAAATGAGGGTGATAGTGTTCACGCAATGATCGAGAGAGCAAGCGAACGTAAAATTATTTATATACCGGATGAATGGAATGTTTTAGTGCGTTGGGCAAAGACTGAAGGAGAACCGTATGCGGTGAAAGAAATGAATAAGGATGATTTTTTTAATTTCAAAGGACTGCTGGATAATAAGAACTGGACAAAGGATTTAACTAATCAGGTGATGAGATGGAATCAAATTCGTGAAGTCAAAGTTAATGCAAATGTCTATGATCGCATAGAATATAAATACGATCTGGGTGAGGAATCTAAGACTTTAGTTGTTCTAAGGACAGGGAAAAGAAATAACCAGCGCCCAAGGCATTTTGAACTCAATCAAGCCTATCGGGATGAATGCATCTCAATTCCGTACGAAAAGTATAAAGATCTGAACTCCATGTGTAAGTCTCTAGCAATCCCAACAAAATATCATTCCTTTTATAAAAACTTGCCGCATGCACCCCCCAAAACAAGACAAGTTAGTGATGATAATGATAGCGATATCGACTAATAATTGAGCTGTTAAAGTTTTAAAGACCTTTTTTATTTTTACAAGTTTTTTTGATACTGTTTAATTTTAACGAGTGTTTGTATACAGAGATTTAATTTTACTTTATTACTCGTAATTAGGTTAATTTTGAAAAGTGATTTTGCTTTATAAGTAGCTATTAAGTAAGTAGTTTACCAAGATGAAACTGCAAGACTATTTAAAAAATAGTTCCTACGTTTGTGTAGTGAGATTTGCTATTACTTTATTTTGTTAGTTTTGAAACGTGGTTTTGTTATCTTTTAAGTAGCTATTAAGTACTTGTCCAAAATGAAACTGCAAGGCTGATTAAAAAATAGTTCCTATATTATGATAGATTCTAAGGTTGCTTAGTTACGGTGTTTAACTTTTGTTTGTTTAACTTTTAAAAGTTCAAGTGCCATTTTACATTTCTAGTTTTTACACTTTATGCATAATAGTTTTTATAATATTGTAACGGAATGTCCTTTATTTTAATGTGATACAGTCCAATAATACTTTTTTAATTGTTTTTATAATCATTTAGCCAAGTCAAGCTCTAAATATTATCATTATACGTAACTACCTAATATTGTTTGTTTCATTATTTGATTTTTCCTTACGTTCACCGGACCTTCCAGCCCCATATTCGACATTTTTAATTTACGACTTAACATTTAAAAATGTCGCATATTCCACTATCAACCAAGTTCATCAATAAAAACCCAATGAAAAATGTCGAAAGTGTCACAACCGACAGTCTGTCAATATTTTCTTCCGTGATAAAATGTCGTATGTACATTTTCTCGTAAAATACAAGTGCTTATGTAATTTTAAATACTACATAATATAAATATACGTATGTTTATAATATACTCCAAGTTTAAGGTTACTGCGATTTGTATTTTCCTTTTGGGCGTAAAAAGAAACTTCAAACTGCTCTACTGAAAAGTGGTCATTTCGAAGATACGACTTTCTTGATTGGGACCATCGATATGCTGAGGACACACAAAAGATAATCTATTCCTGGCGCATACTTTGTTGTTCACACTTGTACAACATTTCCTTAAGTTGGGGATAGGGCACACTGTTCTCGTTGGGCTTAAAAATCACCACTAAAGACTAGTTAAGTCTACAGTAGGCCAGTGCTAATTATCCTTTTTAAATATCGTAAAAAGATAGTGCTGTGTTCCTAGGTGATAATGCTCATTAACTTTTTTGGGTATCTTTAAAATAAGTCTGAAAAGAATACATCAACATGATGATTGGTCATTTTCCACTGTGGAAGTGAACACCGCTATGCGCAGTGCAGAGCAGAGTCTCACTTCCACAGCGGAGAATGACCTGCAATGTAAGTTCATAGTAATCCTGCTGTAATAGCAAAGATAAAATTTAATTTTAATTTTATTTCACGTCAAAACCTGTACCTTACCCAATCATCATCAGCCAGAAGACGTCCACTGTTGAACAAAGGCATCCCCCTTAGAGCACCACAATAAAGCTCAACTTGTCATTCGCATCCACATAACACCCCAAACTTCTGAAGAACTTTCCGGAAAACATTTAGGTGAAGTAGTGTACCGTCGCCCTTACTGCTACCGGATATTAGGACGCACTGCTACATAAATATACAGAGTGTTAAATATATTTAGCATGCTTCCTTGTACTTATTCATACACAAATGACACGGACGTACAGACACTTCATAATAATGGCAACGTGCTTCGCTGCTTAAATCGATTATTTGGATGTACCGGTAATTGAAGCAGGTATTACGGGATGCAGAAAGAACCTTGGGTAGTTTGTGGTGTACTTGCGGAAGTACACCCTGGGCAGTCAGCCAGAAGTGGTTGGGATAAGAATGTAGCTTGATAGATATATGAGAGGAATGCTATGTGGGGAATGATATATGCTTTAGTCGTAGCAAATTGAAGGCCGTGGATTCTATCTACCGCAGAGGGAAACAAGCATGATTTTACGAACCAAAAAGGGACATGACTTTACCATACATTTTATTATAATAATATATAGGTGTGCGATTGCCCACAATTCGTATGATGGTAAGCAATATTGTAGTCTACGATGTATGTAACATGCATGTTCTTTAAAATTTAATTTTAGTCTCTGACTTAATTTAAATACTTAATAAATAAATGTCTGAATTTTTATGTAAGTTTGTTATATAAGAAAACAGATATTTTAATATATCATAGAATTAAACATCTCCGTCTTATAATGAAAAGCAAAACAAGAGACGAATCTTGAAATAGCGACTCGATAAATAGCCATTAAAAAATTCCTATACATCAATCCGATGAAAAAATATAAAAAGCCAGTAAAGTGAAAGAATAAAAAATAACACAAATGCGTATCTAATGTATTTCTCATTCACGTGACAATGAGTTTTGTTATATTTTTACTGAACCCACGTGTTGTGGTCACGTGGTTTGCTTGAGACGGAGTTACATTGTACAATATTGTACAAGCCAGGGTTTATCAACCTTTTTACTTATATATGTGTCTAGAAATTACGGAATTGTAGGACTGTTTTCAAAAAGATTTTGGTTACAATTTCCTATATTCTTATCTTAAGAATATATAGTATATGAAAAGTGAAATTATCTTGGACGAAAAAAAAAATCTGTATTCTTTCTCTTAACTAATGGATATTGGAATTTAAGAGACCTTCACGAGTTATAATAATGTTCTCCTAATTCGGGTCACGGCGGCTCTTCTCATCTGAGTTTAACCAACTACACAAGAGATATTAATATGCAAAAGTATGCGCGCAAAAAAGGTGTACTTCCTAGCTACGTAGCTACTAGCTCCTTCACATGTAATGATACCCGAGTAACCTCGCTGCTTTTTGACCGGCCAATCTCTGCACAACGGTAGGACCGGTTTCTGTCTGTGGTAGTGAAAAGAATGATGGCCATTGACTGACAATGATATTTGATGGCCACAACTGCTACGACGGCCAACATTGCTACGTTAACCAAAATTGCTACGACGGCCAACTGTACTACAACGGTCAACATTGCTACGATGGCTAACATTTCTACAAAGGTCAACATTGCTACGACGGCCAATAGTGGATGGGAGCGGTTTTTTTACTGTTTTTTACCCCTGAAAGTACTACACTACGTCTTATTCACTAATTACATGGGGTATGCCAGAG
Source organism: Abrostola triplasia (assembly GCA_946251915.1). Classification (NCBI taxonomy): domain Eukaryota; kingdom Metazoa; phylum Arthropoda; class Insecta; order Lepidoptera; family Noctuidae; genus Abrostola; species Abrostola triplasia. The sequence continues at coordinate 8,343,325 of OX276440.1, read as the reverse complement.
ATTTTCCTAGTTTTTTTACGTCAAAAAGGGCGTGAATAGCTTTTAAGAAGCAATGAACTTTGGCAAGTTTCCTATTACTACTGTTTCGTGGTATTTGAGGTGTTTCAATGTATAATTTGCTAAATATACAAATAAATTTCGGACTACCTCGTTGGTCTAGTGGTTGCTAAGCGCGATTGCTAAACAGAAGGTCCTGGGTTCGAATCCCAGGTCATGCAAAGTGTTACTGAGTTTTCCATTTCCATTAGGTAATTCATAGTAGCAGCACGGAGTCTGAATTTGTGCCCGGTTGATGGCAATAAGCTCGCCCCCTATTACATTGAGACCTAAAACATAACTGGCGAAATGTGGGTGTACTGTATGTGCACCTTTGCCTAACCCTTCGGGAATACAGGCGTGGTGTTATGTATCACTTTTTGCATGTCAAAATATTTAAATGTCAATAGACTCAAAAGGCGTTTAACACTACCTTTAAGTTATGCATTAATTTAAACTCACTCGACTGAAAGTTGTTTTCCAGTCGGTTTGAAAGTGAAAGGGAAACGCAGGAAGCTATAATTAGCCGCGTGTCTATTGATAATGTTACTCTGGCATTGAGTTAACACGTCACTGATTGGTCGCGACTCTACTGAATAATTGTATTCACTTACGCGTTTATATTATACGGGTAACATTAATTCTATCTGTATGATTACAGATAGAATTGAGCATGATAGAATTATGCACGTCTGCCAACACCTTCGGAGAATACAGGCGTGATGTTATGTTATGTGTTTATATATTATGAATTTTGATGAACTGCTATATAAATGAAAGAAGACTAATTTTATTTACTTTATTTACAAGGTTATTTACACATATTTACACTCCTTAAAAATAAATATATACAAAAGAAAAAATTGAAGGAAGATATATACAAGATAGAACAGTACAACTGATACCTACAACAGTAAATCGTCTGCCATGCGTGTATAGTATCAATACTCATCAAAGTGAATTAATTTCAAACGAATTTAGACTACCCCTCTGGGAAATAGGCGTGACTTTATTTATGTATGTATGTAATTTAGCCATTTAAGTTTTCAATTATCTAAGTATCTTGTGAAGAGAATGAGGACAGAAAAAGATTGGAGAGTGATTGCTTCACTGACAAAAACAAACCCTAAAACAATAAAAAATCGTCATTGAAAGTTTCATAAAAGAATACATTTTCATTAAAAAAAACTAGCCTGCTAATGGAAAGATATTTATTTCTATTACTCACAACTCTTTAAGTAGTTCTATCAAATAATTACGTACTTTACGGCAATTTATAACTGGTTCGAAGCGGTTTGTATTGGATTTCAACAGTCCGGTATTAATATCTGGATATCTCTGGACTCGTACTGCGCAGTGATAGCAATAGATACCAATTACTATTGCTGATAGCAACTAATTACAATAAAATCAAATTGGAACGCGTTTGATTAAGAGTTCATGTCTGTAGGCACTGATATCGGTTGTATTACTAAATAGAGCACCATTGTACGTTTACCTTATTAGTTTTATGTAGATACCTACTCCACTAAGATTTTTATTTTAACTCTTCTGTTGCTATTTTGTATCATTTTGTGCACTGGTTGATAAAAATGTAATTCTCAATAGCTATGGAGGTATGTTAGATGTAATATTGGTTTAGGATGGCTTCCAAAACCTATCTGAATTGGCAAGCTGTCGTGCATTGTGGCGTTCGGGGGAGGCCTTTATTCAACAGTGGACGTCTTCTGGCTGATGATGATGATAAAAAACTACCGTGGGTAGGGCTGTAATATAATTTTTATATCTATGGTGCTTGGTAACTAGGTTTAACTCAGTTTTGGATCCCTTACTATGCTATGCTATGGAGGGAAGTGGGAAAGTTAATACATATTCCTACACCTTCTATGTATGATTAATTTCGTTGCGGGTTCCACAAGACAGTCGAGTCATTTTTCTGGGACGCCTCGAGCTTCATTGCCTCAATGGTTGTTAACGGTTATCATTGTAGATCATGGTTTACAGGAGTTACAGCAATGGGCATGAGTGGTGGGTTTGTCCCGAAAAATATCTTCTTCCTCGTTGTTTCATGACAGAGAGTCGAGACCACATGAGGTCGTTGCCCTCTCCACCAACGCTCTCCCTCGTGGATAATTTTCAGCCATGCAGACAGATGCCTGAAAATTTGCTCTTATCACATTCTTTGCACTGCCTTGTTGGTCTAGTGGTTGCTAAGTACGAGGCCAGAGTTCTAATCCCGGGTCGGGCAAAGTGATACTGAGTTTTCCATTAGGTAATTCTCAGTAGCAGCGCGGAGTCTGTATTTGTGCCCGGTTGACGGCAAAATGTGGGTGTACTATATGTGCACCTCTGCCTACCTCTTCGAGGAATAGAGGCGTGATGTTATGTTAACATTCTTTACACTTCTAGAACAATTGCCGAATCATTTAGTCTAACACCTAGTTCTATTACCTAATGTATTATTTAACCGATGCGTGATCAACCTAATTAAAAGTATAATAAACAGAAAACTAGAACAAACATTTAGAAGTGAAACTGGAACAATAATTATTTGCAAGGTCGGTGAAAAGAGGCCGACGTCGAATGATCTAGATCTAAATGTTAGTGTACCATGCAGCCCTGGAAGCCAAATGGTATGACCGTTGGACTGCCAAATAAAAGGTCGCAAGTTAAAACCCCGGCTCGCAACAACGTCTATCCGATCATGTGCGTACTATAAATTAGTAATCAATTGCTAAAAAACGGTGAAGGAAACCGGCAGACCTGAGAGATTTTTTCAACGGTGTGTAAAGCCATGGCAGAGGCCTAGGCGGTTGAACTCTGACAGTTGTTCATCAACCATACGATAAGAAGTTTATGCAGTTATGCTCGAGGCTCAAGGATTGTGAAATCCGCAGATATTTGTCCCGAGTGTGGGTTTATTATGTGTATTATATACATTGTAAGTGGTATTTCATGTTTGTAAAGGGTACCCACGAAACAGGAAAAATTTGCAGCGTGGCAACATTAAAAAAAATAGAGTTACGACGGTTTCGACCCCTCTACTACGTCACAATAACAATATAACGCGTCAACAATCAAATAAACCTTTGAAATTACTCGATAAACTTTATTATCCGCAGGTTACACAATTCTTACGTAAAAATCCAACATCTCATTGATTTTATTGCGCTGTAAAGCTGGTGAAAAGGGGTTACATAAAAACATTTTGCACGAAAATAGGTGGAAACAAAGCTGTAACCCAGATCTGTGGTGTAACCCAAATTGTGTGCAGTAAACGAAGTCTTTGACGTCAGAAGCATGTTTGCGTTGCGGTAGTTAGATGGGATACCGACTTTCCGGAGCTGGTAATTTTGCATCTAAAAATGCACCCTGATATGTGGCATAATACACTCATTTTCGCCAGTTATGTTGTGGAGGGGCGAGGTCTTGCCAAATCCAGACTACATACTGTTATACTATAACTTTCGTGAGTGTTATCCATATTATTTACTATATATTTCGGTTATACTCGGCCGCGTAACCAGCTCATGAATAAGGGCTCCGGTCGAGTTCGAAACTAGTCGGGCATTCCCGAATACACCCGTGAGTATAACCGGAATATATAGTAAATAATATACATACTGTTATTTCTTCGTATCGTATGGTTGTTGATCAACCTGGTGTCAGAGTTTAAACCGCCTGTAGGCCTCTGATATGGCTTTACACACCGTTAAAAAATTCAAATTCATTTATTTTTTGCGATCGTTAAAATCTTTCAGGTGTGCCGGTTTCCTCACGATGTTTTACCCGACTGCGCTAGAAGGAGGGTTATTCTTCACCGTTTTTAGCAAGTGATAACTAATTTATAGTACGCATGTCGCACATGAGTTCGAAAAGATAATGGTGCTTGCGGGGGTTTGAACTTGCGACGTTTAAATTGGCAGTCCAACGGTCATACCATTTGGCTATCAGTTCTAAACTGATACTAAAAATTACCTAATAGCGGCCTAAGTAGACATAAAAAAAAAATCCAGAAGATGGTTAGCAGCGTCTTCTGTAACACCACCAATACTGCAATCCCCAAATCGCTTGCCAAGCGTGGGGATTATGGCAACCCCTCCCTTTACCTAAGGGGGAGGCCTTTGTTCAACAGTGGACGTCTTGCGGCTGATGATGATGATGAATTAATGATGACAGCCGAAGTCAAGCTCGTTTGCCTTTTTAACCAATAAATACTATCTTGTCTGTATTATAGCAAACATAAATTGAACGTCACTATATAGGTAGAACACAACTTTTTTATTTAAAAAAAAAAAAAAAAACGTCGCCTCACACTAGGAATTTCTCCTGTGTCGTGGGTGCGTTTCACAAACATGAAATATCACATACACAAACACCCAGACTTGGGACAAACATCTATAGTTCGCACAAAGTTTTGCCTCGTGCGGGAATCGAACCCGCAACCCTTAGCGCAGCAGTCCAATCGCTTGGCCACTACGCTAATTAGGTCGTCTACTTACCAATCCATCATTTGTATTCATAGTTTGATTTAAAAACACGTGGTCTGTCTATGCCACTCCTTCATCGATCTATTACAGCACACACAGGTTGTTATTATACACAACAAGGAACACTTGAGTGGTGTAACCTAAATTACATGCGCGTGCGCCTAAATACAGCCGCTGACGTCAGCGGGAAGAGGGCTTTACTCTCGTGCAATAACGTGGGATGTAGACTTGCCGCATGTTTTATGATACAACAGTTTTGTTAACATGCCTCGACTGCCTCGTTGGTCTAGTGGTTGCTAAGCGCGACTGCTGAGCACGAGGTCCTGGGTTCGAATCCCGGGTCGGGCAAAGTGTTACTGGGTTCTTCCATTAGGTAATTCTCAGTAACAGCACGGAGTCTAGATCTGTGCTCGGTTGATGGCAATAGGCTCGCCCCCTATTACATTGGGACCTAAAACATAACTGGTGAAATGTAGGTGTACTAATATATATGTGCACCTCTGCCTACCCCTTCGGGGAAAACAGGCGTGATGTTATGTATGTTTGTAAACATGAGAAAAGGTGTGTTAGACGAATATTGTACCAGCTATTTTGATATCATTAATTTATTATTTCCTACAGTTCTGCATACACACGATACTCGATCGCCTAACTCTAGACCGTATCAGAATCCTTAGTCATCCTCGCGTCGTTTCTGTAGTACTGGGGGTCGTGACCTATCACGGAAGTAGCGATGTGTACTGTTTTTGACATGTTCCCTTACGAGCTCATGAAGCAGGCCATTTTCCGTAGTGGAAGCGAGACGCTGCTATACTGCTCGTACGGCGAAAATGCTTTAAGACTTTATACTTCTTAAGTTAGTGCCAGAAAAGTCACATTCACTATACATCATAAATTGGTGGGATACATGGGCAATTAACCGGACCCACACTGTTATTAGCCTCTTACGAGCTTTCTTGGTGGGAGAAGGGATTTATATTATCAGTCACATGAGTACATGACGCGAACATTTCGGATCCCTTTCTAACAATAATGGGCGCGTGGAGGAATATGACGTTTGGCAAAGGTGATGATGATGACATCCTAACCGATTTCGGCCACGGCGACTGCTTCAAGTCTGAGGTTGGCGGCGTTCATGCGCTTGCATATGGCTTGTATAACCAAACTCTTAAAGAAGATTCGCGCACAATGTGAGCATGTGAGCACTCCACCTATGTAAGGCAAAGGTAGGATGCGGAGCAGAAATCCAGAAAGCTAAAGTCCATATTATGTAATTATATATAGACGAATTTCAACGTGTTATCGATTGCTTGTAGATATAAATCAATATAACAAAACTATCTGTTAAAACATCAACAGCATTGAAGGAAGTAGAGACCAAACAATAAACAGCCATTATTCCCCAAATAATGTTTTATTGCTCAATTCCGTATGTTCAATATCGAATTGGCAATAGATGTCCATTTGTAAGTACTTAAATGTTTCGAAGAAATATAAACTATTACAGTGAATGAAACTTGCTAACAATATTGACGTTTCCTTGTTACGTATTAGTTATACACGTAGGTAGGCAGAGGTGCATATATAGTACACCCACATTTCACCAGTTATGTTTCTTGGTCCCAATGTGGGGGCGAGCCTATTGCCATTAACCGGCCACAAATCCAGACTCCGTGCTGCTACTGGGGATTAACTAATGTAAAAACTCAGTATCACTTTGCCCGACCCGGGATTCGAACGCAGGACCTTACATCTTAAATTTTGCAGTCTGATACTCCACAATATTTATCATTGGCCAGTGAAAACGGTCCCTAACAGCAGTTCCGAAAATACCCTTACTCTCTGCTTATCCTTGAACAACTGAAGGTTCATTCCCCTTACACCGAACTGCTCTATTCCCATTACTATCTAGAACACTTTGACGTAATACATATTATCCCTCACTTCTGATATCTGTCGTTATTGAATGGGAGCTTTGTATTTTTGTATGGCGCTGATTTGTTTTCCTAGATTTTCCAGGTCATTACGAGGTGTTTTCTAGCTTCTTTTGAGTTGAATTTATTTTATATCATTTGTAAGTGACGGCCTCAATATTTATTATTTAGGTCTATAGATTAGACTGGCTTTGTCAATGTCTCGTGTCTTTTTTAGTTGTTCTAAGAAACCACTGACTTATAGTTTTGCTGCAAACACTACTTTATATAAGACACCATCATCATCAGCCGGAAGACGTCCACTGTTGAACAAAGGCCTCCTCCTTAGAACGCCACAATGAACGACAGCTTGCCAATTGCATCCACCGGTTGCCCGCAATTCTGACGATATCGTCGGTCCACCTGGTGGGAGGCCTGCCAATATAAGACATAGATAAGACTAATTCTATTTTGGGTAATGTTATTAAATAACAATTCATTTAATCATAATAATTAATTAACTTCTAACTAACTAATTACTTCTTTTTGTTTGTATGTTTTTTTTCTTTTTGTATTTTTGTGATTATGGGTTTAATAACTGCCTAAAATAAACCATATTTAATGTGGGTTCATACATCTGCCTATCCATCTATTTTACAGTCTAGTTTGAATAGACTTTTTATCATGTTTCTAACCTGTTCCAGTACTTATATCTTTTCAGAATCTCCCAGTATATATTCAGGCGTAAGTTCGACAAACTGTCGACAATCAGTTCCAATATTTATTTGGCAATAAATGTATTACTGTCGACAATAATCTCTTGGTTTTAAGGTTCAGAGAACGGTACTGACGTCACAGTGAGGTGAAAATTGAAATGCTACTAAACTTGGATCTGGGGCGCTACGTGCAATGTCTGGACACTGGGATGGTAGGATCGAAGTACTGATTGGATTATAGCCAGTTGTCTTGTGAATTGAGTGGGGTAAATTGAGAAAAACTTTAATGTTGTCATGTTTATGGAATTTGTATGATGTATTGTGTATGTTCTGTTAAGGTTTATAAATATCTGAAGATCTGTATGAAGGTTGTATAGCATAACAAAACAACGTGCCTGTATTCCCGAAGGGGTAGGCAGAGGTGTGCCGTAGACCTACATTCCGCCAGTTATGTTGTAGATTTCAATGTAAAAGGGAACGATCCCATTGCCTCTAACCGGGCACCAATTCAGACTCCGTCCTGGTAGCAATATCTTAAGGAAAACCCAGTAACAACCCCGACCCGGGATTTGAACCCATGACCTCATGCTCAGCTGTCGCGGATAGTGACCGCTAGACTAACGAAGCAGTTTGTATACGTTCTTACATAACCAGAGACAAGAACAATTGATATAATAGAATTGAATCAAGACATTTCTATGAAACACAAATTGATGAATCACTCGATGTCCTATAAAGAATAAATTCCTGAATTTAAAACACATAAACTCTATTAGAATGTGTTATATGATTGTCACATGACCGGTTTAACCAAGTCATGCACTATCATTGATTGATTTGAATTGATCTTACATGATTCTGATTCTAGTATATTGAACTTGTCGCATGTGTTAGAGACGTGGGGTACTAATCAGACGTCATGTGATTTGCAAACCTCACGCAAATATACATAACATCACGCTTGTATTCCCCGAAGGAGTAGGCAGAGGAGCACATTTAGTACACCCACATTTCGCCAGTTATGTTTTAGGTCCCAATGTAATAGGGGGCGAGTCTATTGCCATCAACCGGGCACAAATCCAGACTCCGTGCTGCTACTGAGAATTACCTAATGGAAAAACCCAGTAAAACTTTGCCCGACCCGGGATTTGAACCCAGGACCTCATGCTCTGCAGTTGCGCTTAGCAACCACTAGACCAACGAGGCAGTCTCAAATATAACTATAGGTTAGGTAGAGGCACTGCCGTGTTTACTTTTTCAGTAAGAATTTGATTAATATTGACTAGCGAATAATAGTATTTATCGCACTAACATTATAAAGGCAAAACTTTGTGAGTGTTTTTACATGTTTGTTCCCTCTTTACGCTTAAACAGCTAGACTGATTTTGGTAAAATTTGGTATGGAGGTAGCAAAGACTCTGGATCGAAGGATAGGCTTACTTTTTATACCGAAAACATATAGCGGGTAATACCGCGAGGCGCAGCTAGTTAATTTAATATTGAGAAACGGATTGGCGAAGAGCCTAGGCTGCTACACTAAGGCAGGTCAGTTTGATCTCAACACAGACTTAAATATAATATGTGTGTTTGTTTGTCACCGATACAGAAGGAATTAGGTACACTGTTTTGAAATACACAACAAAAGAATTTTGTGCCACAAAAAGGTTGCTAACCAAGTAACTATAGACATAATATTTTAAAGAAAGTATATAAAAAGAAACACGTTTTTTACGAGTGGGACAAATATAGTAACTAAGTTAGATAATCTCAATCCCAGACAGGTTGATAATGTACTGATAACGGACGTACATGTCAATGATATAGAGGAACTGACATAAGTTATCTAAGAGCTAGTTGCCTACATGATTTAAATGTCAATGTTGGACCTAATCACACTTCACTCTATTATTATAAAGGCGTAAGTTTGTGAGTGTGTTTGTATGTTTGTTACCTCTTCACGCTCAAACGGCTTGACCGATTTTGATGAAATTTCAATTGGGGGTAGCTGACCCTTTAACACATGGGCTCGTTTTTGATCCGAAAAAATGTAGCGGGTAACACCGCGGGGCGCAGCTAGTACTAGATAATGCAATCAAACTCAGTAGTAAGTATGTAAGTTTCTACTACATGTCCAAAATAATTAAAATAATCCGTTATTATGTTTTAACACAAAATTAATCAATACCGATATTTTATTACAGTATTAACTATTTACCTATCAAAGCCCAAGGCCGCCGCTATTAAATACCCCATAAAACTAGGTGATAGCAATTACGATACGTAATTGAAGTCCTTGATGAGTCATCGGGTAACATAACACCATTCATTATTAGGTACGTAGCAGGTATGTAGGCCAAATCGATAGCTATCATGGAATCGATAGCTGTGAGCTCGAGCACACATGAATAAAGAAATGTTACATAGTGTAGAAGAAATGTTTGGCTGCCTCGTTGGTTAGCGCGACTTCTGAGCATGAGGTCGTTCAAAGACTGCCTCGTTGGTCTAGTGGTTGCTAAGCGCGACTGCTGTGCACGAGGTTCTAGGTTCGAATCCCGGGTCGGGCAAAGTGTTACTGGGTTTTTCCATTGGGCAATTCTCAGTAGCAGCACGGACTCCGGATTTGTGCCCAGTTGATGGCAATAGGCTCGCCCCCTATTACATTGGGACCTTAAAACATAACTGGTGAAATGTGGGTGTACTATTTATGTGCACCTCTGCATACCCCTTCGGAGAATACAGGCGTGATGTTATGTTTATGTAAGATCGTTCAAATCCTGGGGGACAGTGTTACTGGTTTTTTTCAATACGTGATTCAGCATTCTCAATAGCAGCACGGAGTCTGTATATGTGCACCGTTGATGGCAATAGGCTCGCCCTCTTATCATATTGGGACCGATAACATAACTGGCGAAATGTAGTCGTGTCAGTATAGTCAATTTTGCACTCATAGGTGACAAACCTAACCCTGATCTCTGCAATCTCTGATAATGTATCTATGTCTCATATAGAAGAAATGAATCCCTGTTTCCCTAGGTCACGCCATAACTTAAAAACGACTGGACCGATTAAGCTAATTTTAGTTTTGTAACATTTGTAGAAGTCCAGGGAAGGTTTAAATGAGAAGGCGGTACAACTTTCGCCGGGTTAGCTAATATCTCATTAAAATCTTCGGGGAGAGAGATATTCTCATATATATTTTTAAATATGGAATAAGTATAGCTGTAGATGCAACTCCATATCTTCGATAACACTTCAATTGATTTACTATTGAAAGAAACTTATAATGGCCTTATCTAATAATGTTTGTCAAACAATTTACTCGTGTGCGCCAAGAATAACAATCTTCTAAGTTCAAAGCGTGGAGCCCTGATCACGCGACAGCCGCACGGAGTTCCTGATAGTAAATTGTTTAATAAATAGCGATTGTACTATGAAAAGAAACAGTAATATTGGCCACCTTGCTTATAAACTGTCATTAAACGTGACTGAACCACGTGATGAATTGCACCCATAATATTAGCAATTAGTGCTCTATGGTCTTTGCCGTGTGGTGGCCTAGAATTGACCACCCCTTTCCTCCCGTGGGAGGCGGCTCCTCGTAAGAGGCGACTAAGGGAAACTACAGAAGATGGGCAGCTGCGTCTTCTGTAACTTGACCACCGATACTGCGATCCCCAAGCCGCCAAGCGTGGGAATTACGACAACCCCCCCCCCCACTTCGAAGGGGGAGGCCTTTGTTCAATAGTCGACATCTTTCGACTGCTGATGAAGCTCTATGGTCTCCGTTATAATTTTGTAATTACATAGGTACATACATGGTGCGCATGAGTTTTTTAATGAGTATTTTTACGCGTGTTACGCCTGAGTAAGTTTTGATGGGATATTAATGAAATGTGTTAAGAGAATAATAAAATACATAGTAGGTACCACGTTTAGCGATTACGGTACGAATTTGTACTTAGGTACAACAATACTATAATAATACTACTACTCCAACAATACTACATTTATATTCCTGCCTGCCTTATAGACTGCCTCGTTGGTCTAGTGGTTGCTAAGCGCGACTGCTGAGCACGAGGTCCTGGGTTCGAATCCCGGGTCGGGCAAAATGTTACTGGGTTTTTCCATTAGGTAATTTTCAGTAGCAGCACGGAGCCTGGATTTGTGCCCGGTTGATGGCAATAGGCTCGCCCCCTATTACATTGGGTCTTAAAAAACATGACTGGCGAAATGTGGGTGAACTATATGTGCACCTCTGCCTACCCCTTCGGGGATTACAGGCGTGATGTTATGTTTGTTATTTATATTCCTACTTCTCCTATATATTATTTTATGATTAACTAGCTGAGCCCCGCGGTGTTAAAAAATGTAGCGGGCAACACCGCGGGGCGCAGCTAGTGTGTAATATTTTGAATTTTTGATACAAAGTCGTGTGAAATGTTACATTACACGCGATTATGCCAACTCCTCCCATTAGCAGGCTTTTGTTCAACAGTAGACGTCAGCCGGCCGACAATGATGAACTACTACTTTAAAAGAGACCTTGACCCCTGAGTTTGTTTCGGTATTTCTTCTCAGAGGTAGTCAGTTAGGAAATGCCGATGCCATCTAGTTTTAAAAAAGAAGACGTGTAAAAGTGTTTTTTTTAAAACCCATTTGCAGAAATAAAATCGTTATCATTTATCATTTACTCAGCAGCTACGTAGGTACCAAGTTATTGCGCAGCTACAGTAACGAGTCTCATAGTAATAATACTTATAATTTCTTACAAAATAGGTAGACCAATAATATATCATCATCATCATCATCCACAGCCTTCAATATCCCACTGCTGGGTACAAGCCTCCCTTAAACAATGCCATCCGCCGTGGTCCTGTGGCAATCTTGTCCAGGTGCGCCCCGCAATCTTTATTATGTCGTCAACCCATCTCGCTGCCGGACGACCTACGCTGCGCTTGCTCGTTCTTGGCCACAATAATATATTAAATAATAATATTCAAATTACCATGAATATCAGACGGTCGTCGTACTAGGTAAATATCAAGTTTATTGATATTAGTACAGTATGAAAATCACTTTGATATTTGCCTCGTGATCGGTTACTTAGGCTTAGACCAATGTCAAAACTCTGTAGACTACACTACTCTACAGACTCAGCATAACTATATTTACACTAGCTTCCGTCCGCGACTCCATCCGCGTGGATTTCGAATGTTTTATACCCTATAGCCTTCCTCAATAAATAGGCTATCTAAACTGAAATAATTTTTAAATCGGACCAGTAGCTCCTGAGATTAGCGCGTTCAAGCAAACAAACAAACAAACTCTTCAGCTTTATAATTAAGTTTTTTAATAAAATATAATATAATCAATATACATATATGTATGTATGTATGGTATAGATTTATCAAGTTCCTACCATGGAGCTATAGTGTCGTCAACATCGTGTTGGTGTGTGTGGCAGCAGGTGAGTTGGTGACTACTCATCATAAGACCGCTTAACGAGCCATAACGGGTTCGCCTCTTCAACAAGGTTCGTTAACAACGGGAATTAAATACTTAATCCGCTCGTACTGACGTAGTTACGGACAATCATTTCTTTACTCTCACAAATACTAATATTTATCTCTGTCAGTAATAATAAAACAATAATAAACAAAATAACATTGTATGCTTTCATACACAAAACAAATATTCAACTCGGATGATAAACTTCATGTTACCGAACGCATTACGTGACGTAAACACAGGCTTAGTTTAGGTTTACACATAACTGAAAAATTGGTATTTCTGAAGATAGTAACAGACACAAGGCATTTAGATGCTCGTCTGAAGATGTACAACATTTGTTGATGGATTGTGTTCGAAACAAGAATGAAAGAGATGTCTTAATAAGGGATTTTCAATTAAATACAATAGAAGTTGGACTAGTTTTTTTTTTTTTAAATAAAACGTCGCCCCACTCTAGGAATTTCTCCTGTGTCGTGGGTGCGTTTCACAAACATGAAATATCACGTACACTAACACCCAGACTCGGGACAAACATCAGTGGTTCGGCACAAAGTTTTGCCCCGTGCGGGAATCGAACCCGCAACCCTTAGCGCAGCAGTCCAATCGCTTAGCCACTGCGCTAATCAGGTCGTCACTTCAAACCATTTTAGCCCAACCAAAATCAGATGTTGCAAAAAGATTATGTCAGTTGATAAAATCCATTGAGTGAGATTTTTTTTTCATTTTATTAAAAATACTTGTATTATATTAAGTATCTGTTTGTTTATAGAATATATAAGGCATGATGGGGTCGACGTATTGTTATGAATAAAAACCCCATATTAAATAAAGATTAAATAAAAGAAAAAAATGATGCTCGTCTGTCATCACTGTACGATGGAAGTCGTCTTATTAGTTAACATAAAAAGGATACGAGAAAGTCCGTAGTCTGTTTTCCACCTATAATGGTCTCTTGACCGAATTTCGGTCACGTTGGCCTATCTCTAAGACCACCCAACTACGCAGAAGATATTATAGTGCACAAGTATGCGCGCAAATACAGGTGCACTCCCTATTTCCGCTCTCTCATAGTCCGATCGGTAGTCGAGTCGGTGGATGCAATTGGTAAGCTGTCGCTTTGTTTAACAGTGGACGTCTTCCAGCCGATGATGATGATGACGGCGGACGTACAAAAAGCGGCAAAATATGATTCTACTGTCTCCAAATCAAGTCAAAATACCCTACACCTGTTGGGATTACAGTCGTTGTATTATCTGCGTATATGATAGAAGATACACGATACATAGATATAAATACAAAGAGTGTACGTCTGTACGCGTCATAAAGTGGGTCACTCACCCGGCATTTATTTTGATTTCTCAACTGCACTTTCATAAGCTTAAAATAACTCTAGGGATTCACCACAGAACACACGTTCGCTTAATAAATGGTTACACACCATTTTATTGGACACTTCTATATTATTTACTCATCTAGGATTCCTTGCACTGGCCAGTAAAATTAGATTTCATATGATCTGTAAATGTCGACGAACATAACTACCGTGCAACTAGTTCAAATTGTCTCTTAGTCAGCTTTTGCTCGACTGGTAGACAATACCTTTGGCATTTAGTAAAATAAGCTCGCACTTCGGTAAATGAACTAGAAGAAAAGTTTTATATATTTTTATTTATTTATATACATCCTTATCCACTATCATTACATGTCCCAATGCGATAGAGAATTTACATAAAAATTATTAACATGAAAATAAACTATTTGAGAAACTTACTCCTAAAATATAAACAATAACGTTTAAAATTTGTGGTATAAAATATGCAGCAAAACCTTTGCAAGTTCACTCAAAGGGTAGTAATTACGTCTATTTTTTTAGCTCATTAAATTAAGTTGAGTATTCACCAGAGTTTAGTTAAATCTCAGTCCGACAGGATTCTAGGTGAACTAGCCCGAAGTCTGCACATTTCAACGTATAAATATTTATGTAACCATGCAACACGATCACATGAGCAAACTTTGTACGCAAATATTATTGTACATTAGGCCATTTATCTAAGTATCCGGTTGTAATGTAAATATGGCGGAGTAGCAGCCTGTCAGAGCGGCACGTACGCCAAAACTTTCTTTGGAAAACGATATTATTTTACGATTAGCAATAAGTTTTACTTTGAGATATTTATTGGTTAAAAATTTCTGTTGGTACGGAAATACTTATCTTATAGTTAGAAGTATATGGAAATAAGCTCTGATATTTTGAGATAGATAAGTACGCATTTTTGAAGGAGAATAACTCTTTCTATAATTTTAACGTCCATTTCTTTTAAATTGATGAAGGGAAACTTGAATAATGATGGACACGAGAGGGACTCGAACCCGCGACAGTCGCCGTACCGTGGCGCCGCTGTGCCAACTGAGCCACCGTGTCACTGCTCGCATCCATCGAATTTCAAGTTCCCTTTTAGTGTTTACGTCTTAAGGGTCCATTTCTTGCTTAATTAGTAGCTGCGCCACAGTTTTGTCACTTTCGCAGCTACCATCGTTTCTGTTTTGTACTGTTGCCGACTTATTCATAAACTAGGATCATACCGGCATTAACTAAACCCCGTATTAAGTCTATTGACATCTCTATTCTTTGATATGCAAACGATGATGAGTTATAATTTAATCCTTGGTTTAAAATTGTTTAAAGGGGTTTATGCTGTAAATAAATAAATTATTATTTCGTCTTCCATGTTTAAGACCAATAGTCATTGGCGAGTCTTAACCATTTCTCGGGTCTACAATAATTTGTGGCTTTTTTCCCGGAGACTAAAAAGAATCGTAGTCTAAAACTGTTCATCCAGAAATTGGAAATAAGAAGTAAGATTAAAATAGATATTTTTATCATGGACAAGATTGGCACAGGCCGCGGCGGATGGCATTGTTTAAGGGAGGCTTATACCCAGCAGTGGGATATTGAAGGCTGTGGATGATGATGATGATCACAGCATTTTCTTTAGAGGATTTATTTTTTAATCGAATCCTAAGCTCAATTTCATACATACCACACACACCATCATGCCTAGATAAGTCTGGTTTTCATTTACCTACTTTCTCTGCTAGACAAATTGATAGTTCAAGCAGAGTAGCTCTCTTGCCCCTAGGCTTATCCGAGTATTAATATTACGAAGAAAACTCAGTTAATAAAGCGATCATGAGGAATGTTAATGGCGGTTTTAATGGTAGATTAGTAAATTAGTCTGGCCTAGTTTATAGCTAGATTTAAATTTTCCGTGGATTATGTGTAGTATTATTGTTAAAATGATTTTTACTATTGGGTGTCTTAAATATGTAAATTGTGTGTCCTTAAAGGTTAAATAAATATTAGCCCCTTCAAATAAATAATTCATAAAAAAAAATTAAGTATATAAAAAATATTATTCATAAATTTAAAAATTCAGGAGTGATTGGGCCACCTTAGCACACGACCAAATATAGTGGAAGAATGAAAGTGAAGGCCTTTGCCCTGCAGTGGGACAACACAGGCTGTTAAAAAAATATATTAAAAGCAAGACTGCCATGTCAAAATAAACTAAAAAGTAGAAAACAAGTTCCATGGCATATTTTTTTTTACTTTTCGATGATGATGTGTAATAATAGAAACAAAAAACACAACCGAGCAAAGTCTGTTGTTTCTTCAATTTCCATTTATATTTATGTTGGATGCGCCCGACTACACTTTGAACGCATGTTTAGATAACACTGATTGAGCATCGAATGTGTTTGTTAAATTCGACCCACTAACATCGACTCTAATTTTATTAACAGGGAACGTGAATTACTGGAATTGACGTAAGAAAGCTGGTTGGTTTATTTTTCTTGCTAAAACCGGTTGAGTTACCAAAAGGAGCTATTGATGATTGGCCTATACCATGTAATTATAGTTTTAGGGTACCGGGGGTCCAGGGTGTGTTAACTAAGTCCAAATAATGTTCTTCTGATCGAATTTCGGTCACAGCGGACTATCTCCGAGCGGAGACTAGCCAACTACGCAGGAGATATTATAGTGCACAAGTGCCCAGAAACTGGTAAATGATAAATGATTTTATTTCTGCAAATAGGTTTTAAAAAACACTTTTACACGTATTTTTTTTTAAACTAGATGGCATCGGCATTTCCTAACTGACTACCTCTGCGAAGAAATACCGAAACAAACTCAGGGTTATAAGTTTTAAATACCTTAACAAAAACGAGTTTAACTTATTTGGCTCAAAGTCCGATCATTTTCTGACATGCGGAACCATTGGTCTATCAATTAAAGGACTTGGCATTAATAAACGGGTCAGTAGCGTGCGCATGCTGTGTTTTGACAAAGGTGCCAACGTATTGGCGCCAGAGATCATGTGGATAATGCTGTTAATATCCGTATAAGAATATTTCTGGCATTGATTTAATATAATATATAGCGTACATGTTTTCAGAGGGGTAAGCAGAGACCAAGGATTTCCATTTGCTACGATCCTGCTTTCATCTTTATATGGTTTTAAAGGTTGGTCATGATGAGCAAATTTAGGTTAAAGGCAGTTGAACACCTAAATGTGTAACTTGTGGTCTGTAGCATTTAAAATCAAATATTATACTTTTTATTTATGAATTCTATGGAGTTCCTAGCAGACCTCTAGCTGGACTGACGATGTTTTGCTATATAGAAAAAAAACCAGTACAGGAAACAGTGGCGTTTAAGACAGTAGGCTAGGAAACAGTGGCTTCAAAAACGCTATGGGAATATACTCGGATAACAACTCTTCTGAGATATAACTTCATCAACATAGATTTTTTGACAAACAACTAAATAGTTGTTCGATTAAATTGTAAGTATGCGCTAGACCTTATTTGCTATCGACAGCTTCTCTAACTATAAAATAATATAGTAAACATACAGAACTATGATAGACGTTCAATTTATATACAATATTCTAAAGTTAAATATTCTGACTGCCTCGTTGGTCTAGTGGTTGCTAAGCGCGACTGCTGAGCACGAGGTCCTGGGTTCGAATCCCGGGTCGTGCAAAGTGTTACTGAGTTTTTCCATTAGGTCTTTCTCAGTAGCAGCACGGAGTCTGGATTTGTGCCCGGTTGATGGCAATAGGCTCGCCCCCTATTACATTGGGACCTAAAACAACAGACGAAATGTGGGTGTACTATATGTGCACCTCTGCCTACCCCTTCGGGGAATACAGGCGTGATGTTATGTTTATGTTATGTTATGTTATTCTAAAGTTATGATTATTATACTTCAACTAACGATAAATATTAGTATATCCTAATAATATTGTAAGTACTAAATTTATGATGTATTTAAAAACCCCCCTATCATAACTGATTTGACGACCTGATTAGCGCAGTGGCTAAGCGATTGGACTGCTGCGCTGAGGGTTGCGGGTTCGATTCCCGCACGGGGCAAAACTTTGTGCGAACCACAGATGTTTGCCTCGAGTCTGGGTGTATGTGTATGTGATATTTCATGTTTGTAACACGCACCCACGACACAGGAAAAATTCCTAGTGTGGGGCGAGGTTTTTAAAAAAAAAAAAAAAAAACTCTTAAAGTAACACTGTTTATGTTGTTAAAGCGAGACGCCGCATTACACTGCATGTAGCACCATCTCGCCTTCACATCGTAAACTGTCCTGCTTTAGGAATTCATGGTAAGGGGCAGATTTATCTATTACGATGAGTTCTTGCCAAGGTTCGTAGTAAACGAGAAGTAATTCGTGATTCATTTTATTGCATTGCTTTCTATGCCGTTGCTACTTGATAATGTTGTGAATACGTATCTAAGTGTAATCTATACTCACAAACACGAATACTTGGAATTGTGCCTGATAATTGGCAGTTAATTTGCCTATAATTAGGTGCCTACATGATTTTAATACGAACACCTCAGCTCAAATATTTGGAAAATACAACCGAAGTTAAATGTGTGTGCATTTTTTTCCTTTTTTAAAAAACGTCGCCCCACACTAGGAATTTCTCCTGTATCGTGGGTGCGTTTCACAAACATGAAACAGCACATACACAAACACCCAGACTCGGTACAAGCATCTGCGGATCACAGAAATTTTTGTCCCATACCGGAATCGAACTCGCAACCCTTAGCGCAGCAGTCCAATCGCTTAGCCACTGCGCCAATTAGATCATCAAAGCTCTAGTCGATAGAAAACCGTCCCAACAGTTCGGTTTGCAAAATAATCACACAACGAAGTATCTGTCTAACAACAGTACCAACGATTTAGTACGTCAGCGATAAAAACAACATTAAACTGTTCGGATAAGAAATAAAATACGCTTTTTCATATAATGTCGTCGAGTGACGCGATCATATTATCGCCGTCATGTTTACCCGAATTATGACGTTTGACGTCATCGGAGTCTATCAAGTACAACTCTGTTTACGTAGACGGGCTTCAATCTTCATCGGTTTCAGCACTGGTTTCCATTAACTTTGTAAAATACAGTACATATGGAGCCGGAAAGTCTCAGAGTCACTCAACGAGCTATGGAGAGAGCTATGCTCGGGGTTTCTTTCTGGAATATGGAAATTCGCCAAAGAACAAGAGTCACCTACATGGCTCAAAGAATATGCAAGTTGAAGTGGCAATGGGCAGGCCACATCGCTCGAAGAACCAATAACCGCTGTAAGGTTCTCGAGTAGCGACCACGAACAGAAAGACGCAGCGTTGGCAGGCCTAGGCTAGGTGTCGTTCAATGTGGGACACCTCTGTTCAACAGTGGAGGTTCGATTCCCGCACGGGGCAAAACATTGTGCGAACCACAGACGTTTGTCCGGAGTCTGGGTGTTTGTGTATGTGATATTTCATGTTTGTGAAACGCACCCACGATAGAGGAGAAATTCCTAGTGTGGGGCGACGTTTTTTTAAATAAAATAAAAAATCTGTTGTTATGTTGACGCTATGTTATCGTTCGAGTTATGACGCTACGATCCGAACCCATTCCAGTCTAGATCCAGACTAACCAGTAAAATCTAAACCTCGTCAATACCTTACTAGTACCGGACTAAAGATCACTATAGGTTGGCCTTCAATCGATTGTCATAGCGAATAATGATAGAGAATATGAATTCTAAGTTTATTACTGAGTTATTAGCTATGAATAACTTTATGCTAGTGTTGCTATTCTAGGTTGAAGGCTGTAAAGAAGGTCGATCGATCTTGTAGAACGTATTGGCTAGTTTCAGTATGAATTTAAATTTTCAATATTGGTATGAATGTTAAATTCAATAAATAATTGGATGACGACTTATAGGTCGATTTAATGATATGAAATAATTTAATATTATTATTATAAGTGTCGTGTTGGCCTAGTGGTTAACATACCGGATTTGTACGCACAAGGTTGCAGGTTCAAACCCGGCAAGTATCAATGTAATTTTTTCAATGTTATAAATACTTTCTTAGTTATTCTAAGACACCACTGACTAACGGTGACGGAAAACATCGTGAGAAAACCTGGATTTAATTATCTGAAATCGCCAACCCGCAGTGAGCTAGCGTGGTGATCAATGCTCAATCCTTCTCTATATGAGAAGAGGCCTTTGCCCTGCAGTGGGACAGTTATAGGCTGTCATTATTATTCACCAAATGTTTTGCTGTCAACACATCGTAATTATCACATGTATTTTTAGCTGGGTATAATATATCAAGTCTATTTTCGTAACTAATCTACACGAGTCATATTTCTGGATATTTCCATGTTGCAAATTTTACAATCGTGTGTTACGGATTAGATTAATAATCGCTATTATATTCGATGTGGTACTGGCAGCAGGTGTAGTACTGTTGGGTTGTTTATCAATAACTATTGATAAAATAACTAAAGTAGATATTTGACGAGCTGATGGCGCAGTGACTGGACTGCTGCGCTAAGGGTTGCGAGTTCGATTTCTATATGCAACAAAAATTGTGCGAACCACAGGTGTTTGTGACAAGTCTGGGTATTTGTGTATGTGATATTTCATTTTTGTAAAACGATCCCACGACACAGGAGAAATTCCTAGTGTAGGGTGACGTTTTTTATAAAAAAAAAACTTAAAATCTATTCTTTGATTAAACAGGAAACAAATAAACCAGATGTTTACTGGCTGAAATAAATTCCCAATTAGAAAGACAGCCGCCAGATACAAAGTAGAAAAGAAGACAATATGAAAATGGAACACATTGCTACTAAAAACTATGGAGTTTTCTGACAGAGATAATAGAAAAATATCTAACTATTCAGATAGGAATCACAACACAAACATAATTAAAGATAAAACCGGAATTTAAAGCATCCTTCATCATCATCATCAGCCGGAAGCCGTCCACTGTTGAACAAAAGCTTCCCCCTTAGAACGCCACTATGAACGACAGCTTGCCAATTCCATCCACCGGTTGCCCACAATTCTGACGATATCGTCGGTCCACCTGGTAGGAGGCCTGCCAACGCTGCGTCTTTCGGTTCGTGGTCGCCACTCGGAAACCTTTCTTCCCCAGCGGTTATCAGTTCTTTGAGTGATATGGCTTTTATACTAGCATCAACAAATAAGAAATCATTTATCTACTTACCCAAAGATTCAATATTTTGTTAAAGAAACTAAACTTTTGACCAAAAATACTTCGAAAGCAGAGCCACAGACAAAAGGTAGTGTTATTATTTTGCTATAAAAGAAGAATATTCTTGGTCTTTGGACTTTAGCTTTCAAGTTAGAAGAAATTAGGTGATTTACAGCTCCAAATATGCTAAACAAGTTAAATGTACTAAGTAATTTGTTAGTCTGGCTATACCATATTTCAGGATACATGCTAACAATTTTCTACGTCATGTTTGTTTAGAATGTTACAATGAGATTTCCCCGTTACCATGAACTCTTAAAGCAGGACATTTGGTTGTGGCGAGACGCGTCCGCTACTTAAAGTGTAGTAACTGTGGAGGAAGGGATGTGGAGTTCCTCCAACGAAAAGGGAAGATCTTCCAACCAGGCGGTGGAGTGCCTGGTGGACCGCGGCGCCCCGCTTTTATACTCGGGGCGGCTGTGTATATAGCCAGCGAATGCGATTACTTCGCTAGCGCGATGCAGCATCCGCAACGTCACTCGTCCTTCGACGTGTAGGTGTTGGTGAATAACTATGTACCTTGCTTCCACAGCGGAGAATGTCCTTCTTGAGTTCATGGTGAAGTGGCTATCCTTATTATCACGGTTCTATGGCTGTGTTTCACTGAATGGTTTTAATTCCTTCCTTCTATATTTTTCGATCTCGTTTTGTTCTTTACCGTCTCCTTCTAAACATGCAGTTTCTCGATAAAAATTTAATTTAGAAATGGCGTAACGAGATAAGTCTCTCATGGTCTTATTTTAAAAGTATTTAATACAACGGCCCGGTTGATGGCAATAGGCTCGCCCCCTATTACATTGGGACCTAAAATAATAACTGGCGAAATGTGGGTGTACTATGTGTGCACCTCTGCCTACCCCTTCGGGGAATACAGGCGTGATGTTATGTTATGTTTTATTTAATACTAATATGACAAAAATGTAGAAGATAAGATCTTTTGGAAGAAAATTTGCACATAATTTGATTGTTCTTTGAGTTCATTCAGATAATGGTACTAATCCTGATGGCTTGGATGGGACCTAAACAGAATCGTGAACCTTACCGAGTCCAGAACATTATGATTTAGTCAATTTTAAAGTGTGAATAGAAGCGGCCATTCCAGAAATTTTCCGATGTTAATAAAAAATACTACGTAGTTACCTATATATCTTTAAAGGCGTCTCTTGATAAACTTTGACCGATTTCTTTGAATTAATAAATAACAATTGTCAAGTAATAGGTACCTAACACTTGGTGATCTTTAACACTGCCTGTAATAATAACAATTTATCTCCATTATGGTTGTTATTATAAAAATGTATCTTCAAGGAGGATTTGTATGTAGGTATTTTTTTCTCAACCTCGACTATAATCGCTAATTGACTCTTTCTTATACTTAACACTTTCGCCGTCCAGTGCACTATATATGGTACACATCGCTTGTTTAATTATTGCGTCTACTTATAAGACAGATAACGTATTAAAAACCGTTTCATATTCACCATCTTTCAAAATAATTTCCTTCTCATTATTGGGCTCTGTATCTTTTTATGCGCTTTTCACTTTAGTTGTATACCAACCTAAAGCGAATCTAAAATAGGCCATCAATATTCCAGCAAAACCCATAAATCCAATAACAAATAGTTACAATTCGGATATCCCCAAAAAGATACTTAAACAGCATCTTAAAAATTAACCAGATACGATACACGTTTCGTGGAACAGGAAAAAGATTCGAGAGAACAGAAATGAGCTCATTTCGTTCTCAATGGCTTTAAACAATTAACCACACTAACCAGCACTGACTCACATCTACCAGCTGAAACCGACTCGCGGCGCAAATTCGAGGATGCATCAATCTTCATCGCTATACCTAGATCGCTCTTCAATTAGCCGGGAAAAAATCCCCTCTGTGTCAACCTGCACCAGTAGCTACCGGTTAGTTCTTCGTTCAGTAGCATGACGTTTGGATGATGACACCGATTATTTTGCTGCCATTACAAAGCTTTGAGTCATTGGAGATGGTCGCAAATTAGTTAAATTGGTGTAGGTATTCCATTAAATGAGAATTTGTGGAATTTCTGATGATCTGTTCTTATTTGTGAGTTATGTGAGTGAGGTGAGCGTTTGGGTGGTTGATAAACTTATTTTTTTGTTCCTATTTGTTACATGCATTACTAGCTGCGCTTCGCGGTGTTACCCGCTACATTTTTTTGGCATAAAAAGAAGAAGAAAAGGTCCTGGGTTCGAATCCCGGGTCGGGCAAAGTGTTACTGGGTTTTTCCAATAGGTAATTCACAGTAGCAGCACGGAGTCTGTATTTCTGCCCGGTTGATGGCAATAGGCTCGCCCCCTATTACATTGGAACCTAAAACATAACTGGTGAAATGTGGGTGTACTATATGTGCACCTCTGCCTACCCCTTCGGGGTGTACAAGCGTGATGTTATGTTTTTTAGTTATAAAATACTACTAAAACATAAGAAATAACAACCAAACACGAAATATCCACTAAACAACGAGGTGCCATTCATACAATCTTTAAAACAATACAATGCTAATTGTCGCGCCATTCTTTAGCCAATTATCTATTAACTACAGTCTCCAAAGTAAATATTTGAGATGTTCTTGTCACGTTTAATCTGGCGTGATTTGGCACGCGTGGAGACACTGATAACTATTCTAATGTCTATAATATTGTCGCCATGTCTACGTTCATGTTATCACTGTCTTTTAAGATTGTGAAGAGAAAAGTTTTTGATGCTTAGCTTTGTGATTTTCGATCGAATTAAAAACTTCAATATAAAGTAAGTGTCAAGTGTGAATATTATTAGGTCAGATCATTTATTTTCCACTCATCATCATCAGCCGGAAGATGTCCACAGTTGAACAAAGGCCTCCCCCTTAGAACGCCACAATTAACGACAACTTGTCATTAACATCCACGCGCTGCCTGGAATTCTGACGATATTGTCGGTCCACCTGATGGCAGGCCTGTCAACCGATGCTGTGCCTTCCAGTTCGTGGTTGCCACTCAAGAACCTGTATGCCACTAAGGTGTAACTATCAATGATAGGTACACCTAGCTGATTAACATCAATGAAAGAATTACTGTGTCCTTTAGACATGCGTTTATCAATTGTTTGTTGTGTTCCAGTTCTAGATCTAATCTAGTCATCAACATCTACAACTCGTAGTCTTGTCTGGAGGTTATTAGGGTATCGCTAGTTTAGGAAACAATAACTTCTAAAAGGATTAAACTGCTTAAAAAAGTATAAACATAGATCATGTAGCACCTCAAAATGCGAAAAGTTTAGAGTATTTTCAGGAGTTTCCTACACAAACATAACAATAACATAATTGCTATCCAGCTTTTCCTAACCTTCATATCTATACGACAAGAAGAATCTGATGACATTAAAGATAGCAAAATCACTGAGCAAAGATTTGAATAATTTATATTTCTAAACAAACACGTATATTTGGCAAGCTTTACAAATTCAATTACATGTAAAGTTATCAACTAAATAAATAGAATGTATAGCATTGGTAAAAAGTGTTTGCCTAATATCAATAACATTAAGTAGGTACGGACGTAGCATCATTATTTACTGTTACCATGCCTACATACCTAACTACAATGATTTCTGCGATGTTTATTTGTCACCAAAACATTACTTACGTAGAATTTTATCTGTTTCTGGTTAATGATCCGGATTGGCAGAGAAGAGGTCGCGATATTGACTTTTCATCTCATTTAGGTAAGATAGTATTCGCAGTTTTGATTTGTACCGTCACATCAGACTTTTCAATAAGAAGTAAGTAGTTATTTGTTTGATTTTTCTGTGTTACGACGGCCCTAATCTGTTCTACGTACCAGGCAGCAGCTACGTTCAAGCAATTTGTACGCCTGATTCGGCAGGACATTTTGATACTACAAAATTAATTGTAACACCACATTTTTAAAATGTAACACATGTTTCTCGCAAATAAATGTATCTTTATCTTTATCTTCAGGTTAACATCTAGGGAACTGCCTTGCTGCAAAAACTTTCCCGTGTCGTACGTTCGTCCCGTGTATTTTCATAGTAAGTCTCCTAGACTTCAATTTAAGGCAAGCTAACAGATATAATGCTCCCGTTACATAATGTTGTCCATTGTAGCGATCTAAGGGGGAGGCCTTTGTTCAACAGTGGACGTCTTCCAGCTGATGATGACATAATGGGGACCTTAAATTTTCTGAAACGTCATAGCACTTAGCCGTCTACCCCGGGCTAAATACTAGACACATAATGACGTCATCGAATTATAACTTTCGTTTAATAACTTCCTGATTCTCCACCCGTGTGGAGTTTTGCCAATATGCTAAAAACAGCTGCCTCTCATAACATTATAAACACGCCTCGATCGAAATGTTGGTAATTTGGAAACCAACACACACTTGTTTATATATTCAGGAGATTATGTAAACATGAGGTTTGCTAGAGGAAGCTATTAACTGTTTTATATGTTAGTTATTGTAACATTGATTTTTATATTATGTTAGAGTGTATACGAATTGTGAAGCTCGTTCCTTCATAGGTGAATTAATCGTGAACGCTACACCCATATGTCGCTGAAAAAGAGATTCGTAAAAGGAACATCCAGGTCTTGGCTGACAAATGGCAATAGACTCACTATCTAAGACATCATAATCTGCAAAATAAAAGCAGTTGTATTCCCATCCAGAGCCAGACAAAGTGTTACTGGTTGTTTTTTATTAGGCAATTCTCTCAGTAGCACGGAGTTTGGATTTTTGCCTGCTTAAGAGCAATAGACCCGCCCCTGTTTGCTATTTCTATTCTCTAGTAATATTTTTCCATTTTCTTTCTAAAAATCCTCACCCCAAACTAGGATTTTTTCCTGTGTCGTGGGCACGTTTCACAAACACCCAGACTCGGGACTAACATCTGCGGTTCGCTCAAGTTTTTGCGCCGTGCGGGAATCGAACCCAATCGGACAGTTGAGACAACTGTCCAATCGCTTAGCCACTGCACCAATCAAGTCGTCGGAATACAGGCGTGATGTTATGTAAACACATTCACTCATGACAGCAATAAAAGACGGAAAAACGGAGCCCTTATAGAAGGTCAGGACCCCGCCGCGTCCCCTGAATAAGGGCTCCCTTAAGAGTCCAAAACTAGGCGAGCATTCCGGAATATCGACGTGAATACAAACGGTATATAGTAGACGCCTTTTTACAACCGGTATGTATATCAGATGATAAATGACATGTTTATAGTATCATATTCCTGCGACTCCAGAACTCATATTACTATCGTCAGCGGTAAAGGATATGCGTTGTCAGTCAGCCAGTCACGGCCACATCCATCTGTGGTCACGGCCCTTCATATATAGATGACCTCTAAAAAGGATTCATGTATTTTAAGAGGACCTTATTTACTAGAATCGCGCGTCGCAGTTCTACCGAAAAGGTCGTCCATCAGCATTGAGTATTTATGCTACTGCGCAGCCGTGCAGTTATACGATTGCATACATCTTTACCTCGGTAATGTATGTGTGTACGTAGTAAGTGCTTGGTTTTGGATACCTCGAACCACAGGTCCTGCGCCATTTTACCTTTCCATGTACTTAGTCAGAGAAAAAGCGATGCCTAAACCCAGCAGTGGGTGATACCGGGCTGAAATGATGATGATGATGTATTGTCTCCAGTTGTACAAATGAAATGTAATCCTTACATGTTTTTATATAACTCCGGCTGCAGTTTTCCACATTGGCATTACGCAGGACGGTATAATTAAAATATGCGCGACATCTTTGTAAACTCAATGTCAAATCGCAATTACTCCGTTTTAGAGTAATCGGTATTGCCTCACTTTTGTGCGCGGTTGCGGATGCTAGTTTGTTCTGTACTTTGAGTCTTAAACTTTAAAAAGACTATGAGACAACAATTTAATTGATTTTTAATTACAAAGTATAAGTATGTAATAAGTCATCCGCTTAACCTAACCAGATGCAGTTAGAACTAATTCAATATAAAACAAATGCCTATCTCAACAATCCAGTTACTGAAAAATGTGGTACAGCTTGGTAAGACTAGTCAGACTTTCGTCTTTCCTTACCTACTTATCATGCTGTTCGGAGTACAGAGGAACCTCTGAATGAATAGTTGGCCATCCCCAGAACGACCTGCAAAGCACAGCTTCAACTTGATCGTTCGACCTTTACAGCTGAAATTTTGCCAAAGCACCTCATATGTTAATCAAATTAGTGCACAAATATATTAATAAAATCATTTCTTTACAAAGCGATGAATGATCAAAGCAAAATATTTTAACTAGTCAGCTTCAAACATTCGTTAAATCAAAGCTCAAGTTATAACAAACTCATAATATTTAACATTTAACCATAAAACCGCAAAGTTATTAGCTAATCAAACCATTGTTGTGTCTACAGCAGGTAAAAATACACAAGAGAACGTAAATACACTACATACATATATAGGGGTTATATGTATGTCGAAATTAAGAATACAATGCCTTTTCATCGACGGAAAACAAGTGCTTTCCATCGGTCTGTCCGTCCAATGACTTCATTGGTAACGAAGTTAATGAATTTAATGGCATATTCATAAGTTTTATAATCAGTGCCAAATTTAGGCGGAACTGCATTTGAGAAAAGACAACACCTCTTTCTTCACTGCGTATATCACACAAAGGACACTGACTTCCGTAACACAGGTGCTTAAACCTAGCGAAGAATTCAGGGACTTCGTTTTATTTTGTGTAATATTGTGAAATAAAAATATACAAAATAGGGCCCAACCAGCAGCGGGAATAGGGTCCCAGCTACCGGTGGTTAGGGCTCCAGCGTACCGTGTCGAGGAGTACCGCTTTCTAAGTCCTTGACCCAACCGCCTAACGTAATTACCATTATTTATTTATTTATTATGTTACAGCGTTGTTCATATATTAACGAAGCCCCACAAAACCGTGTATTTGGTTGGACTGTGGGATGAGAGTCTTATTTATTATGTTAACGCTCAACCCCGCCAGGGGCAGTCGCGTCGCCACGCGCTCCCCACTCCAAGGACACCGAGCTTATATAAGCGCATGCA
Source organism: Abrostola triplasia (assembly GCA_946251915.1). NCBI lineage: Eukaryota > Metazoa > Arthropoda > Insecta > Lepidoptera > Noctuidae > Abrostola > Abrostola triplasia. The sequence goes on along the minus strand of OX276440.1, from coordinate 8,314,917 downwards.
CCTCGCGCCCGCGTGTGCGATACATCAATTAACGTAAACCAATCTTGCTCTGTATAAAGCTATTCTCAAGAACAATATATTTGTAAAGTGCAAAGTACCAAGTAATAAACTAAGTAGTAGTCGCCAAAGGTATTTAATTTCAGCTCCTCAAACACTAGTCTGAGCCCAGACAATTATGTTTCAAGCAAGCTGTCGTTCATTGTGGCGTTCTAAGGGGGAGGCCTTTATTCAACAAGGTACGTCTCCCGGCTGATGATGATGATTATGTTTCAAGGAAAGACCTACAGGCATTTTACAGATACCTTGCTCCCAAACAAACGTGACGTGGTATACAATTTGTAAATACGTCAAACAGCTGTGTTTACACACTGGCTCTTTGGGAGACAATAGTAGCTATTTTAGGATTGAGATGAATACCAAAATAACATCCGATGACGTTAAGAGAAATGTAACACATCCTGAATTAACTAACAATAACCAGGGCTTGACGTGAAAGGAGGTTAACCAGCCAGAAGGTTATTATCTAAATCTCTTATTCTTCGTATCGACATGCGCGAATACCTACATGGAAATAGGTCATGCCGTGGTGTAGAGATTGGTCAGTCAACAAGGAACTATTCATTATTTACTTTATTTTTGTTAGTTTTAACCCTTACCCCTATGTAAGAAAAAAAAATGATTTCCCTCTGTTTAATATTTATTACATAAGTATCTAAAAGAAAAAATGAATACACTTTTGGTTGATTGCATTTTGGTAGTATTAAACTTGGGTTTGATTTGATTGCGCATTTTATGTGATCTTACGTAAGAACTAACTAAAATTTGCTTGAGGACGTAGTTATTATTCTAAATATTGTAAATATGTTGGTTTATTTAAAGGAAAAATAAGTACAATTTCTGGAATTGCTATAAACATTTACACTTATTTACACACTATAACCTACGTTAAAAAAGAAATATATTATTCAAAAGAAATAAAATAATTGAGGATTGATTAACAAGCGGTGGGATGATTCGATCCTTACGTCAGGCAAAAAGGTTTTGGGTTTATCTGTGAAAAAATGTAATTGTTTTCTTCTCAAAAATTTGACCCAAGAAAGGCAACAAATCCGCTAACTTACTTACTAGTTACTTAGTCTTCTTTACTAGAACTTGATTATGGAACAAACACGTCACTACCTACCTCAACGAAGTGTCAAGGCGTGTTGATACTTGATAGTTAATACACAAAGTCATTAAGACACACAGGGGGTAATCAAGTCTAAGATAACTGACGCAATATCTTCAAGTTTTCCTACCACGCCAATTAAAATATAATTAATTAATTACCATATCGATAAGCAATATCTGCGTTATATAAACATTATATACCACACAGTAACAGACATTCATTTGCTTAATGTAATCTGAATCAACGTGAAAATCGTTATGTCCAAATCGATTCAACAAACAATCGGATCCTGTGATTATCGTAGCGAATCGCGTCTTTGTTATGTGAAACAACGAGCTCTTGTGGGAAACAAAGCTAGGTATCGATTACACTCGTTAACGAGTCACTCGATACCCTTGTCTGTCTGTTCCCAAGGCTTATGGTGATGCGGTTATGTTTCTAATGTTCAACAAGTCGTTCGTTATACCTAATCGATGTAAGGAAATTTCTTTAAGCTGCGTAATTATAATAATTAACGGAGTAGGTAGGTATTCGGATTGCATTGTGCCTTACAACGTACTGAAAGGTATTAACGTGTTAAGAACGGCCACCCATCCAAGTACATGCCGCAGCGAGCCCTGTTAAACGGTTCAGCCCCCTTACCATGAAATTATAAAGCAGGACTTTTACCGATGTGAAAGCGAAACGCCACTACGTGCAGTGTTGTGAGGCGTCTCGCTTCCACAACAAGAAATGTCCCGTTAAGATTTCATGGTAAGGAGGCAGATCGATTAATGTGCGCGATAGCCATGCAATTACGAGCCCTGCCTTAGGATGTGCATCATTTGTTTCCACATATACCTAATTGAAACTAAAACCACCTATGTGGTTAAAATATTGATCGAATCAACAACATTTAGTAAACCTTTAATACGTCATGAAGACTTCTACAGACTAGTCATTGGCAGCTCCACCGTATTCACAGCTACATACTCACATAATTCCATAGAATTATAGTTATTTGTAGAGCGCGTAATTCTATTTGCAGGAACTGATGCAAAAAACCTATAGGTAAAGTGCTTGTTACTGATTAAATATAACACTCAATACAAGTGTTTCTAAGAACTCAACGCCATGGGTATTTTCTTACAGTTAATATAAGTTCTACTTGTTAGCCTTTCTTGTAACTATTTATGTAAATAGTGTTTATTTACAGTGATGTCGCCATGGTTACAAACCTACTATGTACTGGGAATACTTTTTCAACCGTGTGTATAGCCATGTCGGAGGCCTACAGGCGGTTTAAATTCTGACACCAGGTTGTTCATCAATCATACGATAAGAAGATGTCTGAGAATACTGTGACCCGGTAATTGCTCCAAAAAACTGAACTTTGAAAGCCTAAACTTTAAACTTTTATAAGTAAGTATCTCACTTTCAGCCTATCATGGTCCACTGCTGGACATGGGCCTCTCCCAAGTTGCGCCACGACACCCGGTCCTCCACCTTCCGCATACAGTCCGACCGAGAGGTAGCTACCTCTTTCAGGTCGTCTACCTATTCTCCTGTATTGTAAATGCATTCCAAGGACATAAAATCACGAAAATAAGAGCGAAATTCGCAAAAAAAAAAATTGTCGTGCCTGAGGATCGGTCACGCTCAAAAGTTTTATGATTATACTCTATTTTCCGGTTTCAATCCCGTTTTTATTCCGTCTAGTTAAAGGTCATTTTAAACCCTATTTTAGATTCAAAATTCTCTCAAATGAAACATAAAACCCGTTACTTATAAACGACTAGCTGTGCCCGCGACTCCGTCCGCGTGGATATTCGGAAACAGCAATAGTATTCTATAATTGTTTTCTCACCCGGACTAAGTGACACAATATATTATGTATGTCTTAACTATAATATGACATTGACTATAATAATATAGTATTTTGTAACACTAACGCAAAAATTGGAAGGTGATAATGCAAATTAGAACAATTCTGTCGTACATGATTTTGGCGAATCCTAAACCGTTTACGCAGCGCACGCAGGAGAAGCTGTCGAATGGAAAAAAATCAACCCGATTTTGAAACATTCTTCATTGGTGCTCCGCTCCTATTAACCGTAGCGTGATGATATATAGCCTATAGCCTTCCTCGATAAACGGGCTATCTAACACCGAAAGAAATTTTCAAATCGGACCAGTAGTTCCTGAGATTAGCGCGTTCAAGTAAACAAACAAACAAACTCTTCAGCTTTATAATATTAATATATATATATATATACTAGCTGTTGCCCGCGACTTCGTCCGCGTAAATTTCAGATAAAAACACCAGGAGACTATAATCTGATATTATAAGTAAGTGAAAAACACTATAAATTACTTATCGAAAGGAATGTACATAGTATTTTAATGATAAAGGTATTTTTAAATTAAGATGGGGCTAGTTTACTTGCTTAACCGATTTCGTGGGTATGATCGGTGAATATTGAGTGACTTACAGGAAAGTTATTGACATGATTGGTTTGCTTATAAGGAATGTACACATACAATTTTGAATGTACCTTTGTTTTACTGTATCTATGTACTATATTGATGGCATGCATTTCTCTAAACTACGTTCGTAGTTTTGTCCTCAGCAGACAACATATAAAGAGAGTGTGAACTGGTAACTCGGAAGCGAGCATCATACAGTTAAATAATAATAGCAGCCTATAACTGTCCTACTGCAGGACAGAGGCCTCTTCTCGTAGAAAGGGATTAAGCATTGATCACCACGCTAGCTCACTGCGGGTTGGCGATTTCAGATTACTAAATCCAGGTTTCCTTACGATATTTTCCGTCACCGTTAGTCAGTGGTGTAGAATATCTAAGAAAGTATTTATAACATTGAAAAAGTCACATTGATACTTGCGCGGGTTTGAACCTGCAACCTTGTGCATACAAATCAGGTATGTTAACCACTTGGCCACCACGACAGTCATACATATCATATAGTTATCCGAGTAAAAATAAGCTGGTTTCTATTCCTTAATAATTAAGTCTACCCCTGCGTGAGCTATGACGTGAGCGATGATAGTTTGTACGTCAAAATGCGCCAAACGGTTATATTGGAATTGATTGTAGCAGACATTTAAGCGAACTGCTCATGTCCGTCACCCATATGTTGGACCTGTGGGCGACGAACTTGGGCAGTTCGTTGCCCAAACAGAAAAGGCGGTGCGGGCTGGCGTTTCACGTGCGCCTTTTAAGAAGGGTCGTAAGGCACGTAGGCCGTACGTGGTGAGCGGGACCAATCGTGAAGAGGCGAGTCAAAATTTGTTTCAAAAGACGTGTACGTGTGTACATGTAGCATACATGTAGTTAGAAGGATACCCTGAGGTTTTGGCTGGTAAGAGACCGGCATAACACTCCGTCCGCTCAGTGTGGAGGAAGTCCATGAGGATTTTCCTAGCAACAAAAATACTTTGATAATTGTGTGGAATTTAGAATTTGACTGCCTTATTGGTCTAGTGTTCGTAAAATGCGACTACTGAGCGGGAGTTCCGTGTGTTCGTCTACCAGGTCGGACAAAGTGTTATGGGTTTTTCAACTAATTCTCAGTAGCTGTACCGACTTTGAATTTGTGCCTGGTTAATGAAAATTTAATTGGCGTAAGTAACAGTACAATAAAGGCGTGATAGTATGGTATGAGTATGGCCACCGCTACAATTTGTTATAATTTCTGCATCTATGATGTTTCTCTACAAAACGGTAACTTTGAGGTGGATCACAGACCTTTAACTTAACGATGGGTGTCTACAGTACACTTTCTGCTAGAGAGTTAAAACATATAAACAAAAAAAACTTCAAAATTTTATGTCGTTTGAATATGTTCCAGTGAATAAATATTTATGTTGTCGAATGCGGGAATAACACTATCGCATCACATCTTAACCAATTTTTCCAGGAACGTAAAGTAATGAGAAGAATTCTGTATACTCCGTCTAAATATTACCATTTATTAATATTTATGTATATCCAGTGTATAAAGTGCAATATATAAGTAAAGTTTTTACGGAGCATTTAAGTACGAAAATATTTATCTATAGTCACCGAAGAACAGGAATGTGTCTCGATCCATTACATGGTGGTTGTTCCTGCTGAGTTCTGTCTAAAACTATTGTACATTCTTAATTTAGGATTACATTTCAGCAAATGTCTCTTAAAACTATAGCGTAACTCTCCAAGAACAGACGTTTTGTTGCTTCAAATTGATGTGTATATTGAGTATGGTGAGCGCTAATTTGCCACCTAAGAGAGAGAGAGAGAGAGAGTAATTCTGAAAGAAAATTTTGCCCCGATTATTTGTTTCTTAACCTTATGCAAGAATGCTGATACTAAGTATTAAGTGTTTCAAAGTGGTCTGTGTGAATGATTGTTGGTAGACAGCGCCTAAATGGTAAATTTTTTCTCCAGCGTTTTACATATTTCTACGGTATTGATGAATCAAAGGTGTAACCCAAATTCGGCAGATGAAATAACTTCGATGTAAAATAAAAAAAATGAGAAATCTAACATTTTGATGGAAAAGCTAAAATAGAAAATAATTACTGAATATTGTTATTAACTATTCTGTGGTTAAAGTAAAACAAACAACATTCTATACATATTTACAATGGTGAAGTTACAAACTTATTAAAGTAGAAAAAAATTAAAAATTAATTAACTGTAAATAGTTTGGAATAATATTATGTTAAAAATATGTTATAATTGTCTTTTTATTTATATTTAAGTTCGAAAACATCCAAAAAAAAATTAAAGCCTATGCAAAAAGAAAATCCTTTGGCAAGGATCGATCTCTATACATATAAAACGCAGGGCGATCGCTTAACCGCCACGCCATGATACTTGACGTAAATTTTAAAATAGATGTTTCTATACATGTTATGATTTACTGCTCAGCTCCTTATGGATATAGCGTGATGATTTCTACTTCAGAGGTTCATCTGTAACGAATCTGCATATTGTAATATTGGTTTTGTCTTAAAGTGCTATAGAATGCGCCGCCACGCCGGCCGTTACCGCCGCAACCGCTATGTCCCTGCCTTTTATCTGTAATATCTTCGAAACTATTTATTTAAATTACTTGCTGTAAAGGGTAATTTTGATCTATATTAAATGGAAAATATATTGAAGGTACTTAATTCGATAAGGATTTATGCTGTATTGCTCAAAATCGCTTCGTAAATAAGTCATTATTTCTCGTAAAAAGTAAAAGATAAAAAATGGTTATTGTGGGTTATTCCTAAGAGATAGACATATGCCCTCGCGGACTTTTTTGTAGGCATTTTTATGGTGTACAATACTGTAGTACATTGTTTTGATATATCTCGTAGGGTTTAGCCAGCGTTTGCAATGTAAGCGTTGTTATTTTCGACATCACATTAGAAAACTCTAAAATTATCAGTGTTTCTCTACTATATTATGCATGTATTATAGACATAAACCTTCCTTTTGAACCACTCTATCTATTAAAAAAAACCGCATCGAAATCCGTGGCGTAGTTTTAAAGATTAAAGCATATATAGGGACAGACAGACAGCGGCGAGTGACTTTGTTTTATAATATGTAAGGATAAGGATATTAGTATAGATAAAGGGCAATAATTTTTGTTTTTAATTAAACACTTGTGATGAATAACGTATTTATTTGGATATGGATTTATATTCATGTTTATAAAAACACCTTTGCAAATAACGCATTATTTTTTAACAAATTTGGTAAGCATAAAAATGGTTATAGTGAGCCAACCTTAAAAGATAGACATATGCTGTCGTGGACTTTTTTTTAGAACTTTTACGGAAGAACAATTTTGTCCTACATGACTTTGGCGAATCTTAAACCGTTTACGCAGCGCACGCAGGGGAAGCTGTCGAATGGAAAAAAATCAACCCGATTTTGAAACATTATTCATTGGTGCTCCGCTCCTATTAACCGTAGCGTGATGATATATAGCCTATAGCCATCCTCGATAAACGGGCTATCTAACACCGAAAGAAATTTTCAAATCGGACCAGTAGTTCCTGAAATTAGCGCGTTCAAGTAAACAAACAAACAAACAAACTCTTCAGCTTTATAATATTAGTATAGATGCTAAAATGTGTTTTACGATAACTAATTGATAAGTCTATTAACATCTCTATTCTTTGACATGCAAACGACAGTGACAAGTATAATTTAATCAAATGTTTAACACTTACAAATTTTATAAGTAAGAGGAAAAGAATCTGTTTGATTAAAGCTAGTATTTCGGCACTCGCTCCATAAACATAATAAAAAATATTCTCCGAAACATAAACGTAAAAAACTACTCTTCCTCGTTATTCGTTTTTATTAGCGCTTAGTTTTATGTGCTCATAACTATTTATCGGGAATTCCTTAATAGTTTTGGATAAAATCGATGCTTGGATTCAGTTTTACGTGATTGACGAGGTCTCTATATGGACTGAGTGATAGAACAAATATGATAAAAGTTATGTCACAATATGAATGATCCTGATATTCCTGATATCTCCTTGACATATCAAACTATTAGTACATTCAGGGTATCATTTTAGCATGTTACCGAATTGATGAAGGAAATTTGAAAAATGAGAGACACAAGTGGAACTCGAACCGGTGACTGTCGCTGCTTAGTTAGCAGTGTTTCAACTTAAATCACAATTCTTTTATATAACCATTCAGAAGAGGGTATACCTCTATTTTATGAATTCCCTAACAGACTGCCTCTCTGGTCTAGCCATCGCTAAGTGCGACTATTGAGCATGAGGTCCTGGGTTCAAACCCTAGATCCGACAAAGTTTTACTGGGTTTATCCATTAGATAATTGAATCGCAGCACGGAATCTGGATTTGTGACCGGTTGATGACAATAGGTTTGCCCCTATTACATTGGTACCTTAAACAAAACTGGCGAAATGTTGGGCACCTCTGCCTGCCCCTTCGGGGAATACAGGCATGATGTTATTTCATGCACAAGCAGAGTTTGGAAAACCACTTACCGATTTACAAATCTAGATGCATATATCCGATATAGTTGTTTTTCCGTTGATAACAAGGTAGCTTATCTGAATTGGCGCCAAGTCTTACTCAGAGTCACTTTATACAGGATGTTAACGAGTAAAATGGCTCAACATGGCTCTATTTTTCTTTTTGTCGTATACCTGACGGTATTCCTATAATTTTATACTGTATACCTGCCTATCATAAAGACGAAAGTTTGTGTGTGTTTGTGAGTTTGTAACCTCTTCACGCTCAAACGGCTTGACCGATTATGATGAAATTTAATATGGATGTAGCTGACACCCTACGATTAACACATAGACAACTTTTTATCCCGAAAAAATGTGGCGGGTAACACTGCGGGGCGCAGATAGTAATTTTATTCATTGTGATGGCACTATCGTTTGATGGTATAAAACCGTAGTGTTTTAAGTCAGATAAATCCTAATTGGTGAAGCTACGGGGTGGTGTAACAACACTGTTGTTTAGTCAGACAAAATCGGCAACAACGCCCCGAGGCCTCTGTCAATGTTTCACTATTCCTCATAATTTCAGATTTAGTCAACGCCCACTTTAAAAGTTCACTCTGTATTCTTAGTATGTATTACCTATACATGTAGGTACCAGTTAATTGTACACAGCAATAAATGGGGTATTACGTCAGCTGAAGTTCTACGAAAGGATTTTAACAATTACTAATGTGTTGTGTTCACGTTACACAAACGTGTTAAACCGCTTATCCGATGTTACATACGTTAAAGGCTGAGTACTCCGAATTCCTTATTTATCAGATTTTTACATATTTTTCAAATTGCTCATACAAAATCAAGTTGAACGCTGATAATTATGCTCGTATCGTTAACGTTAATCCAATGCACTATCTCTGCTAAACTAGACCGCTGACAACCTTACTCAATAAAACAATGCTTTGCAATTGATAAAATTATACCTGTCACCGTAGTTTGCTTTTTAAATTAAGTCGTTCTAGCATCGTATTTTAGTAATAGAGTTATCTTAATAAGTACTTATAAATTATGCTAAAATGTTTAATTACCAACTTCTTAAATCTATTGATATCTCTTTTCATTGTTGATGTAATCGACAGTGACGCGTATAGTTTAATCAATTGTTCAACATTGTATTTTTTTATAAATAGGTAAGGGGTAATTGCCTAGCTACAATAATATCTATATTATTATGGCAATGTCCAGAACTATGACAAAACAATTGATTAACTTCCTTGAAGTAGTTTAAAATTGTAGAGCAATCTTTCGTCGTAACATACCCCATACTCTACGAAGACTTTTTGGCATATCGATTGCGTACCTTTGCTCATTCATTAAAGATGAGTATGCTGTTCAATGAAATCTATTTAAAGCAATAGGTACGTCTCACTCATCGCGAAATGTCTAGAACTTTGAAATTTGGCGCGTAGTCTAGTTCTAATTGATTGCTAAGCTAAGGGTAATTTAAAATTATAGTCAGAGCAATTCTGAGACACTAACTTCATCTCGAATGTCATCGTTGCTATGCGCTAGTGTCGAATGTCACCGCGGAATTAGAAGTGAGTTATAAGTGATGTCTTTAGAATAGGACGGCGCGGCAGTTTAGTTTTTATAATTATTAATTTAAAAAATGTATTTAATTGTCTACAATATACATAAAATACACTATAATAATAGCTTTTTGTAAGTTTATTACGCTAATTACACACAAATAATAATGAATATTATTTTGTGTGGGAGTCGAGTTACCCACCTACTAGAAACAAAATAATTAATTAGCAGGCAAACATTTAATTAAGCATCATTGTATAAAATAATAAACACATAAATGCCACGATTCTACCAAAACGAATAAAGCAAAATTCGTGGAAACAATAAATTAACCGATTATACGAAATACAGATAAGCAAAACACCAACATTACGCGGGAAAAGCGTTCCGTTTTAACATGACGCCTCTTTCCACGAACCAAAGAGTGGGCGTTTTAGCATAATGCTCGTTTAAATATCGTGACAAGGATTATCACATTCACTACCACTTAATTAGATTGTTCGTTTGTTTGTAATGTAATGGCGTACAGCTATGAGGAAAATATAGTTTTTTTACTGTTTTCTAGGAATATGTTAGTCATATATATAATGTGTGTATACATATATAATAATGTGTATTTGAATACTGCCTTGTTGTCTTGTGCTCTCAAAACGTAAATGATTGCTGAACGTGAGGGCTTATAGTTAACAAACAGTAAAATATATTTGACAACCATGTTTCGACTATGTTATCTACGACATAATCCCCCTTACTTAAAAACAATGCTAAAATGTGTTTTAAAATAACCACCTCTTAAGTCTATTGACATCCCTATCCTTTGGCACGTAAACGACAATGACAGGTATAATTTAATTAACTATTCAATACTGATAATTTATATGTTAATGTCAAACCCATTTATCATTCTATCCGATTTCCATGTCGCCATAAACGCCCCTGGAAACATAGAATCCCAACAAACGCGAAAGTTTGTAAGTATGGATGAATGTTTGTTACTCTTTCACGTAAAAACTGAATGGCTTTGAATGAAATTTCATATAGAGGTAGCTGACACCCTGGATTAATACATAGGCTACTTTTTATCCCGAAAAAATGTAGCGGGTAACACCGCGGGGCGCAGCTAGTAGTTTCATAAATTACTTATCAACTTATGTATTTCTTCTGACTTCTTGATACGTAACAAGATAATAATGTGTAAGCTTAGAAAACATACAAGGTAATAATCGTAACTGGATAATAAACGTCTGCTTAGTATTAAATGTCGCGAACAATAGACTATAGTAAAGCACTTAAGTATCGTCTAACTGTAGCCATATCTTCGTATCAACTGCAGTACCTCTACCATGAGTTCTCTCACGTAAACTCACTAGAGACAACGTAATATATTTGTATGGGAAATTATAATTATGTATGAAACCGCTAGAGGCCTTGTAAACTTTGTCACGCAAATATTTTACGTAGTCACAATGGAGTTAACGTGTAAAACACTCTTTGTTAAGGTCCACAAGGTAAAGTGAAGCATACATACCAAATAAATATGTATAAGGTACGGGAAAATCCTATCTTACCTACCTTTTACCGGCCGAAAGGCTGAGTTGTCCGGTCCGCTTTCTCCCACCTATAACCGCAGGCCTGGGATTCCCTCACATTCACCGCCTCTCATAATATTATTGCTTGTTATAATAACACCATTTGTAATGAATTGTATGACGTAAGTATGTGTGTATCTCAAGAACCTACAAGTACATTTATCACGATAAAGTAGAACGTTATTGTCTATGATTTCACAGTTCAATGCACTATTTGGACATGCGTGTGTGTTGACATTAAAACTCATTGACTGTGTCGGCCAGACAAACCCACTAACGGTAACGGTCGACTTATATTCATTCAGTAAAAACTGATATTAAACCTACAAAATAACGCGAAAATCTTTATTATTTGACTAGAACATTAGCTAAAAACTGAAACAAAGGCTTAGAGCCCCAAGTTTGTGCAGCAATAAATAATATGCAACATAACTTTTTCCTAATTCTAAATATCAAATTGACCTACATAATCAATATACAGGTTTGTGATTGGCCCTGCTTACAGATTATGCAACTTCCTAAATCTACGACGTAATTAAACAAGGCCATAAGGTCACATGGGCGTACTAGGCGGCCATCATGCGCTTCAAGATTAATGGTCAATAGCAGAGGAATCAATCATTATTGTCATGATAACCGTGGTCATTGCATCTCAAGTAAACAAGTTATATTGCTATTATATTATACAATTATAGCGTTATTATCGTTATTTATCTCCCAATATTTATGTCAAGCAATAAATTGCAACATTTATATAAAAAAAAACTGTTTAAAAGAAAATACTTTTGACACTCGTTTACGCGGGAATGTGTTGCGTCACTGCCAATTAACCATCAAAACAAATGTCAATGTTTGTTTTTAAATTAAGAATGTTAAAGTAATTTGGTACAATCTTCTTTATTTACTCTGTGCTACTAGTCAGGCTATAGCGACGGACTTTGTTTAAGTAAAAAGACAATGTTAAACCACTAATTAAACTATACCTATCACTGTCGTTTGCATGCCAAAGAAAGAGATATCAATAGACTTAAAGACGTGTTTTCATCGTCGTAAATAAGAAGTAAACCTGGTTTGCAAAATGGTAAACAAGTAGTTAGTTCCCATTAACAGTTTATAGAAACTCTTTAGTAAAATACTCAAGGGAACATGTTTAAACAAGTAAATAATAAAAACGAACAAAAAAGTTGAATGAATTTTATTTTAAAAAGAACTTACGAAATAACTTATCTGTAACGACACCTATTTACATATCACAGATCGGCATTACTACTGATAACTATATTTAAATAAATACACATTTAAATACATAATAATCCTTATTTACTAAATAGGTAAATAACTAGGTATTTACTGACCTACGTGCTAAGAGGGTACAAAAAAAAATAAGTGCGTTTAGTGAACGCATTAAATAAAAAACTTGATTTTAGAAACAGTATTTGGAAATAAATACAATAGTTAAGCTGCCAGTACTAAGTATGATAATAAACACAAATAATTTCAATGTAAAGACGACCATTCAATTAAAGTTATAATGTTTTTTTGTGTAAGTTACCTAAGAGAAGTTACCAAGTACCTATGTGTGTTTATTTCATTCATATTATTATGTGACTAAGTACATTACGATTCTGGGGGGAACTTTGAGAAATGGCGCATCGAAGGTTCCCGCCATAATCCTGAAATCGATATAAAAAGTGAAGTGATCTACATAGTGCAGTGTTTTGGAAAATAAAATAAGCCTTGACTTAAAGGTCCAAATAACCAGGTCATAAAAATTTAAAAAAAAACTGAGTACATTATTAGGTATAGCTACTAATACATAATGTGGATATATATATAACGTTTACAAGATACAAATAAGTCGAGACTAAAAAATGACATCCAATTTGATTCCTATTATGAATAAATTCAGTAAAAAGTGTAATACAGGTTTAGTCTAAAATAGATTAATAGATATAAAGTGATACATTATTAAAACCTATTGGCTATTAGTTTATCTATCATAAGCAATCTGCACTTTTTTTTTTACTAAAAATAATAGTGAAAACGGCATACACTGGCATGTGGATTGATGGTCAACCGCCTTATGTTTAAACAATATAAATAATACCGACATTAATTAGTCGATTAAAACAGTGTATTAAACTTACTAAAATATGAGTTGCGAACTATTGCGAAATACAAATAAACAATAATATTGTTTGAATACTTTTGTATAGCGTTCATGTACACTCACCCTAATATAACGTATATTAAATAATTATTAGATATAGCTACGCACACACATGTTACCTTCAACTTTATCGTCGACGTGGCCCTGATAGTACCAAAACATCACAATTATTACAAAACCATCAACAATTTTCAGTCAATACACATGCAAATGCCGCCATTTCTAAACTTCACTTAAGAATCAAAGGAATTTCATCATACAGCCTACAATTAAAAAGTTAATGTTATGTCAACATGCCATTAAAATTGCGTGAGATAATTTTTTTTATAGACAGATCTGTGCGTTTATAAATTTAATTAATTACAATAAAAATGGAGCTTATACACTTTAGGAGGCTTAATAATAACTTAAAGTAGAAAGTAGGCAACCTTGAACACTATTTACAGACATAATCATCGACGATAAGATTAACATACTCCATCGGATAATTATATAGAACTCATAGAGAAATCTAATCACTCACCAAATAGTAAACCATACTTAATTATTTAACAAGTTTATCAGTACGTACCTATTTAATTGTGCGACTAGTTTAATTAATCACAAATCACTTCAAACGCTTTCTAACATCGACGTGGCTACTCTCACTAGCTTGCCGACGGACATATCGAACATCGTTCAACGGCAACCATTACGAAATACAAGGCGACGAATGCACAAATAAATAAACATAATATCTTGTACTTATTCTATCCATTCGGTGTTTAAATATAAGGGCCAAACTAGCGTGGCAGCACTGCACGTGGCAGGCAAAGGCAGCAAACTGGAAATCCTTCCAAAAAACTTCAACACTCGTCGTACTCTGGCAGGGCTGGTAGCTTTAAGCACTGTTTCCTATGCTTTCGCCTCCTGTGCACCATTTTGCATGTCTTCTTCAGCTCTGTGTTACTGCATTCTTTGTCCTCCGGCAATGGCGCGAGGCTCCGTTTCGGGCGACGCGGCAAAATGCATTCGGTGGCAAAATTATTAACCTCCTTGCACCTCAACATGTCGACGTCCGGGTAATCAGACGATAAAGTTGGAAATGCGAGTTTCACAAGCATGTTGGATTTCACAAATTTAAAACGCAAAACACATGCGTCCACTACGAAAGCGGGTTGATGACTGAGAACACTGCAAGTAATAGTTACTAATGTATTTTTAGACGGACAAGTTTGGCGCATGCATTAATGGGGTTGTCGATAGACCATTGTAAATAACTAACTATGCCAGATGAACATTAGTGAATAGATTGTAGTTATATAATAAACGCAATACATTTAACATAGAACGTTCTGTTTATGAGCAGATATAAAACCTGACCTGCTTCGTTAGTGTTTGTTATCTATATTACGTAACATAATTATTGTTTGATACTGAAACTATTTTATACAGTGTGTTAATGCATCATTATGATTTATACACCAACTATAACGATAGTAGACTATACTAAGAAGCTAAATAGACCGCATTCTGTTGTTTAATAATATTTATTCATTGTAAATTTCATTTTAATGAGAATTTAGAGATATCATATTATCAATGTCATTAGAACCACATTTTTTTCTCATATCGGTACGTTTTATACCTAACTACGTATTACAGACTTGAATAAGCATAGTCTACTACATGTGCACCCCTGCCTACCTCTTCGGGGAATACAGGCGTGATGTTATGTATGTATGTAAGTATTAAATGGCCTAATATGAATTTATATATGGTTTATAAGATAAATTGCGTTTATTATAAATATATTATTTACTTCAGGTTTATTGTTACACCTACTATATAATCTCTGCACCTAAGGTTGACTGGTAGAGAATGCCCCAGGCATTAAGTCCGCCTATGTAGACAGCTTTGTTACAAGAAGTTTAAATAAAAAATGTCACATAATGTAAACAAAAGACAAACCTAAAAATCAAACCTTTAAGAATAGGAATATTTATTTGCATGAAATGTGTTACATAGATGTTACATGTTTAAATAAGTCCAACATTTCGCCAAATAGGCATGCATTTTTTTGTGCAGGCATGCACACACACACACAGCACAATGTATAGTAATATTATATAATAATACTAAGCTTTAAATACAATTAAATAACAAATAATTAAAATGTAACATTTAGGCACATATACCAACAAAAAATGAGTTATCAATCATTAGAAAATACTAGATTGAATTATAATGTATACATATTTTTTTAATCCACTTTATTCCATTGTCACAACCCCGACTAATATATTTCCCATTCAAGGCGTCGTTCACCATAAACACTTGTTACCAGGCTTTATATTTACGCTGTGACCTCATTATTTGGAAATGACCTTATTCTACATACTAAACATAGAACTCGCCGATAACGTGTTATTTATTTACGACGAATCAAAACATACACATTTCACAATCGCCCTGAGGACGACCCTTTTCTTGTAAAGTTGTTGTAAATAACTGATGTAAAGATTAACCATTATATTAAACGTACTAGCTGCGCTCCGCGGTGTCACCCGCTACATTTTTCAGAATAAAAAATAGTTATAAAACAAAAATTCCGTGTGTCTGGTAGCTTATTAATTACGACCTTTTGCGCAGTAGCTAAGTTATTGGACTCCTGTGTTAAGGGTCGCGGGCTCGATTCCTACACGGGACAAATGTTTGTGTAATCCTTAGATGTTTATGCCGAGCCTGGGTGTATCTGTATGTGATATTTCATGATTGTAAGCAGCACGGAATTATTGGCGAAGCCATTAAAAAATATTAAAACCATACAGCAGTATTGATAGCTTTATTTACTTTTGTAGATACGACTTCAAAAATAAACAGTCAAGTACGACTACCATAAGGCACTGTGGAACACTCAACAGTCGACAAATATGCCAATTATAGCACTAATTACTAAACAAGATCCATTATTAATCCATTAGGTTGTTTTTGCAGACGCCATTATTGAAACGAAGCACAATTATTAGGTCATAACTGGATTGAACAAGAAACTGCAACATTTCGTTTAGGTAGAAACAAAACAAGGTCGAATTTATGACTAACCGATTACTAGTTACTGATAAAACTGTCTCAAACCAGGTATTGATGAGACCTGACCCTTACCATGAACTGACAGTTTGCGTTGTGAAAGCGAGACGCCGCATAACACTGCGCGTTGGCGCGTCTCGCTTCCACAACGTAAACTGTCCTGCTTTAAGAGTTCATGGTAAGGGGGCTGAACTCACACTTGATAGAATTGATTTTACAATTTGTTCCTTTGGTATTAAGTTTGGAAAAACTCAATACACTTTGCTCGACCCGGGATCTGAGCCTGGGCCTCATGTTCAGCAGTTGCACTCAGCGGCCACTGAACAAATGAGGCAGTCCAACTTTCAGTATCCTGGAAACGATGCGGTAAAACTTTCATCATCAGCCGGAAGACGTCCACTGCTGGACAAAGGCCTCCCCCTTAGAAAAACTTTATCTGAAACAAATTCGTAGGCGAATATAATTATTACGACAATATACTTAAGCTTATTTACACTATTACGACCATTAGCACGTTGGGTTGATGACATATATAAAACTGTGAAGAACGCTTGAATGAGAGACGCTCAAACCAGAGAAGAATCGCAGAAAAAAAGGGAGACGTATACCCAGCAGGGTGATACCAGGCTGAAATGATGATAAGCCGGAAGACGTCCACTGTTGAACAAAGGCAACTTAGAACGCTACAATGAACGACAACAGAGAACAGCCCACACAATATTTGATTGAGATGCAGCCGATGACTACGCTATTATATCGTAGATGACGGCTGTATCGTGACATTGACCGCTATTCACTCAACAAACCGAGAATCGCCAAGCCAAGATGATGTATCACGGCCATACAGTGGGTGTCATTCATAGGCTAATTTATCGCTACCTAATGACCTTAATTAATGTACAAAATATTGATGAATTACATACAAATCTGTGGGAATGCCGAGTGGTATCCGGCCTAAAATTTACCCCTTTCCTCCCATGGGCGTAGTAAGAGCCGACTAAGGGAAAATCCGGACGACGGGCAGCGGCGTCTTCTGTAACTTTATCACCAATACTGCGATCCCCAAGCCAGTTGCCATGCGTGGGGATTATTTCAACCCCCCGTACCTAAGAGGGAGGCCTTTGTTCAACAGTGGACGTCTTTCGGCTGATGATGGCATACAAATCTTGCCTGTATTCCTCGAAGATACGAAAACGAAGCCAAGAGTTAACGAGCTTATTGTTTTTCAAAACAGATCAAGAGTTTTTTCATCTGACATGACTTTCCATACCGTTGAAAAATCTGTGTCAACTTTGTGTCTAGTACTGGTACAACTGATAACTACCTAATTTATAGTACGCACATGAATTCAAAGAGACATTGGTGTGTGCTGGGATTTGAAGTTGTGACCTTTTCTCTTGGTAGACCAACTACTATCTAAGTACCATCTATGCTATCATCTGCTAAAGCTGCGAAGAATGTGAGAGTAAAGGAAGCGATAGAATTCCAGAATATACCTAAGTCATCCGTGGATCCTACAAACCCCTAGTCAGGGCAAAAAGCATGACGCCCCGGCACTATTACCTGTATATTCCTCATACAAATCTCAACCTTCAACATGACTTACTAGCCCTGTAATAACAAGCGTGAAGGTACATTCAAGTTCCCAAAGACAAACTAAAGGATATTTGATACCGACCAAGTTGTGGACAATACATTGTTATTTCGAGCTCCGTAACGTCCTTACAGACAATAGCTTGCCTTCGTAAAGC
This sequence comes from Abrostola triplasia, assembly GCA_946251915.1. Taxonomy (NCBI): domain Eukaryota; kingdom Metazoa; phylum Arthropoda; class Insecta; order Lepidoptera; family Noctuidae; genus Abrostola; species Abrostola triplasia. The sequence goes on along the minus strand of OX276440.1, from coordinate 8,296,598 downwards.
ATATTCGTTACATAGGTTCTTCTTCTTCTTCTCAGTCGTTGTCTTCATTGCTGAAGGTCGTGTCTAGCTTGAAGTGTTGATCACTCGATGCACTAAGCTTCTCCACGTATTTCTGTCCTCGGCGGTCTTTATAGCCCTGGCTATTGATAAGCCAGTGAGGGATTTAACTAGGTCTGACCAGCGGGTTGGTGAGCGCCCGCGTGATCTTCTCCCGTCGACCTGGCCAACTACCATCAGCTTCTCTAGGCAGTCAGGGTTTCTACGAGCGATGTGTCCGAAGTATTTGAGAATGCGCTGGAAGCAGATAGCAGACAACCTTGTGGTGATGCCGAGCTCGTTACATAGGTTAAACTTGGGCAATTGTTGTCTCAAAACTATGTAATCACTAGACCGAAAACGAATGTTAAGACCAATGTTTGTGATACTAAATGATAAATGATTTTATTTCTGTAAATAGGTTTAAAAAAAAACACTTTTACACGTCATTTTTTAAAAACTAGGTAGATGGCATCGGCATTTCCTATCTAACTACCACTGAGAAGAAATACCGAAACAAACTCAGGGGTCAAGGTCTCTTTTAAAGTACTGTTGCATTCATTGCTTCATACCTACATATTTTATATTTTGAGTCCCATTATCCAGCAGCAATGTATGTCGTTAATATGCCAACCTTTTGGTAAAGCCTATACACAAAAATTGTCTGAACTGCGGATTGAATTTTGTTTTCACTAGAATGTAATTCAGTTGTTACAGTCGGCTTTTTGTGCGTGTTTATGAAACCGTGACGGGTAATATTTCCGTATTTACGATGTGTCATTAGTATAGGAAGTCGTTTCACCAACAAATATAAATATAGTGCCTAATAATGGTATGGGACTCGGTCTATTGGTTTGGCTGCACTTGTTCCGGTACTTTAGAAGTTAAAAAAATACCCGTAAGCGAATGTGATGCGATAAGAGTAAAAACCTTGCGTAATGGAAACAGCCAAGTGGCAAAGCTAGCCGGATAGAATGAAAAATGAAAAATATATAGGTTTGACATAATTTATGTCATCGATAACATAGTCAAAACATTATGCTCCCTTATATTTATATTTGATTTCTATTCGTCAATTTGCCACTTGGCTAGAAGGGCAGAAGAAACAGGCAATTTGAACTTTCTACCTCTAGCAAATATACTGCATTTTTATGATCATGGATATAGCACGTGTCTTTGACAATGAAATAAACCTCAGAGAAATAAACTTGTACCAAAGACAACATAAGATTCCAAAAGTAGAAAATCAAACCCGAAATCTACTTTTCGAATTTGGAATGAAAGAACGCTCACCAGTAAAATTTGCAATAAAAATATGAGACCACAAACCATAAATTGAATTAGTCTACATTAAAAATATTGGTAGGTACTAAGTAAGATAAATATTATTCTGAATTCATAAGACCAAAAGAAAACAATTCAGAATATTATGTATCTAATTTTAAAAATCACGTGCCACCACGCCATTTAAATTTTAAATGGCCTTCTTAATTTCCATTTTGGAAATGACATCCGTCCATGATTCATTTACGAATATTACCATAATCCAAAATGTATAAACAGAGGTTACTGAATTTCCTGTGTGTTATCTTATTATAATAAAAAGATTAAAATAATAATACTAAGTTGTTACGTAGTCTCCACTCTGTTGTTGCGTGTTCAAGTCGCGTCAATGACCATCATTTGTGTTGATTTAATGCTGATAAATAATGATAACGGCAGATATTGGCGCGTGGCGGTGGCTCTGTTTTTTGTGTAGTCATAGATAATTCTGTCTGGTCTTCGTCTCTGGACGTTATTAAAGGTCGCTAAAGTTCAATGTCGTAATTAAGAACGGTCACCATTTACAGACATTAACGTCTCTAAAAATATAGAACTAGCGCGAGATCAAGCAGTGGACACCGCGGCCAGTCTTGTGATGGGTGACCGTTTCCGCAAGTCGAAGCCTCTCCGTGCTTCGGAAGGCACTTAAGCCGTTGGTACTGCGCCTGATCTCTCTCCGTTCGTGTCGGTCTGGATTAAAGAGTACACCTATGTTTATATACATATTTCTGCACTATAATAATGCCTACGTAGTTTGGTAGTATCAGCTGAGATGGCAGCTATAACCGTCATGCGCTCAGGACGCATTTAATAGTGACTTGGGAACCTATTAGAATGCTGCAAACATTTTCCGCGTTGAGCACTTTGCTAAAGCCTTATCAACAGGCAACACTTCTCAAAAATATCTTATTTCTAAAATTCATTAAATAGTAAATAGGTGCCTACTTATTCAGGCTTTGCCTTATAATATCGTGATTATGCAGACGAATAAAGCTATATCTACTTAAGACTCCACCAGTAACGAAAAAATAAGTATCTATCTTCACCATGAATTATACTTTTTTGCTCACGTAATGATGTATGGAGCTTGATATGCAAATCGAAATGTTTTCATCTATCTGACCTGCAAAAAGCAATAATTCTGTAGGTACTTATCTAAGTACTTATACCTTTTAATCTACATACTGTTTAGTCTCAAGTGTAAGATAATACTTATCTTTCTAATAATTCCAACAGCCTTGGTATTCACAAGAGGTGTAAATAAACTACAGATGGCGCTGAGGTCGTTTGGGGGCCAGGCCAAGGCTTCATATGGGTAAAGTACGCCTTGACATGGTTAGACCCCAGTGTAAGTTAGGTACTATGGAGTCTATTATCCACGGTGGCTTCTAACTTTGTGATTATCGCTCATAGATCGACGGTCCCTACGTATATAAAGACATGTCGAAAATGACATTTTTTTTTTATTGTATCATTGGCTTTAGATTATCTTAGCGCACATACTGACATATGATTTTTTGTTAAATTTTATTTATTTAACTTGTTTTACGAATCGTATAAAAGAACAAGTATTATAAATACAACGATTATGTGCCGTAGATGCGGACATCTATAACATATCTTTTTGTACGGTGTTTTAAAATGCGTGCCACTCGGTGCGAACGCGGTCTTGTCAGACTTATCGCCATTTACGGGAGTTCCCCGAACGAGACAAGTCGTTTGTGTGATGAAACAATGTAATGTTATGATACAGTTTAGATTTAGTGGTGTGTTATTTAGTTATAAGTACTCATATTACCTCCAACAATACCTACTATAAAACATGAATACCAGCAGATCAAAGTTATTGGTGGATATTGCAAACTCCAAAAACAATGTTTTATGCGTTCCTGAAGCACAAGATTTAATTAATTATATCGATAAAGCTAATGAGGGCAAGTAGTAATTCAAATAAGTATACATTAAACGCTTAATAATTCCCAAAACCATTATAAAGTCATTATTTTTGTTTTTATAACCTAGAATGGCAGATTATCAGCATTAGCTACGTGTTACATGTGAGATGAAACAGTTGCTAAACGTGGCGCCAACGAAGTGGCTAGTTGTTTATTTTCTTTCGTTGACAACAAGGTTAAAGCTGGAGTCAAAGATTTTAGATTCTGGTCAGAGAACTGTGCTGGTCAGAACCGCAATCGCATTGTTTCTCTTATGTACTTATATGCGAGCGATAGATTTAAGGTAAGTGTGTCCCATCGATTCCTAGAAAAGGGCCACACCCAAAATGAGGCGAATAGCGTTCACGCATTAATAGAGCGAACAGCAAAAAATAAACTAATTTACACACCAGATGAATGGTACACACTGGTTCGTTGGGCTAAACAGAATAGTCCGCCATATACAGTTGTAGAAGTAGACCAAGACTTGGTCTTGGATTTTAAAGCTTGGCTGCATAGTTAAAACTGGGCAAAAGATACAAATTCAGAGAAAATTTCTTGGAAAAAGGTAAGAGAAATAAAAGTGCAAGGGCATAATCCAGACATAATAGAATTTAAGTACGACTTTTCTAAAGAAAATGATAGAAAACTTAACTGTAGCAATCATTTGAAATTGACTAGAGGGAGGAAAAAGAAAGAACAAGAACTAATTCTAGAGAAGGTGTATAATAATCCTATTCCTATCACTGAAGTTAAATACAAAGACTTGATTAGTTTATGCGATACGTTGATTATTCCAAATAAGTATCATGACTTCTATAGAAACCTTAAGCATAGTGAGGAAGAACAGGGCAATGACGAAGAAGATTGTTAAATTTATCTTTACGTTTTTTATACATTTTGTTATTTAACTACTAAGGGAACTTTATTAGTAATAAGAATGATGAATCAGTCTAAATAAAGCTGTGATGATTGTTAAAAGTTACCAATTAGGTATTAAAGATAAGGCACATACTCAAACAATGCTGTGATGATTATTAAATTTTACTAATTAAGTCGATAGGTAGTTAATTAAGCTGAGGTACCTACGTAATAAAACTGTGATTATAATTAAATACTAGGTACCAATTGCATTGCTAGAGATTATTAGGCAGAGGCACATGCTTAACATTTTAATTTTTAATTACTAATATTAGACAACAGTGATTTTTTATGTTTAGTTCCTACTTCAGTGAGTCTATAGGTACCTATTAATTAGATGCTAAGAAGATTGTTTTTTGATAATAAATAAACAATTAAATAATAATTTTGAATTTATAAACCTTGTTTAATTATTATAAAAAACAAACCTGATAATTTTAAAAGACATGTCTTTATTTACATTACAAGAACTATAGTCCTACCCCGAATGACGGAAACCACGTATAAAGTGATATGTCTTCATTGAAGTACTTTTTATATCCATGGGTGACGATTTCAGGATGTTTAACGTATTGATTTAAAAATGGTAACATAATCCTACATTTTCATAAAACATTTTATTTAAATTCTATATCAGACACTGTTTTTTTGTTTCCTGCGTATAAAAAGGTATCATAGACATGACTGACATACTTCTATTTTATTATCGGCGTAGAAACGGTCATCTATCAGTTTTTTCAAGAAAACGTAAAAAAATTAAATATGTGTAAATAGCATTATAAAGCTCTTAAAATTGTTAAAATATTGTAGAAAGAAAATATTTATTATTGGTCATAGAATTATTTCTAGGGCGTGTTGAACACAAATTACGCTCTCCTGTAAACCTCGGTTTTTGACTTGACCTTATGTACGTAGGAACCGTCGAGATAGAAGTTAGAACTGCAGGTACCTACTGTCTGATAAATGTAGGTTGGTAGGTAAGTAGTTAACAAATTTGACGACCTGATAGGCGCAGTGGCTAAGCGATTGGCCTGCTGAGTTAAGGGTTGTGGGTTCCCGCACGGGACAAAAATTTGTGTGATCCACAGATGTTTGTCCCGAGACTGGGAGTTTGTGTAATTGTGTATGTGATGTCTCATGTTTGTGAAGCGCATCCATGATAGAGGAGAAATTCGTAGTGTGGCGACGTGTTTAAGAGTAGATACCTGTTGTATCTTCTAATATTTGTGAACGTGTAAAAATACTCTATTTAATAAACAACCTAACATAATATATTATTTTTTATACGGTTATTTAGGAATTACTGAATATTTGTTGATCTTTAATAGTTAAAGTAAAAGAAGAATGTTATAACGTTGCCTCGTTGGTCTAGTGGTCGCTAAACGTTACTGCTCAGTATGAGGTTCTGGGGTCAAATCCCGGGGCAAGCAAAATGTGACTAGGTTCTTCCATCCTGAGTAGCAGCTGAATCTGGATTTGTGCCTGGTTGATAGCAATAGGTTTGTCCCTTAATACATTGCACCTACTGAACTGGTGAACCTATCCCTATGGGATATACATATAGGCGTGCTGTTATGTTTCAAAAAGAAGCGTAAACGTAACTATACCTTCTCCATGTACCTTTACATCAATACGTTCAAAATTCAAACGAACAATGATTTTGCATCATTGTAAATAAGGCCCTACATTGTAAATGAACATTGACCACTAAATGTCACCCGGTCATGCTTACTCAAATTATAATAGATCGACATTTGGTAGGTAAATGGCACAACACTGGCAGCTGGTACACTTGGCGATGAGCTACGAATTGTAGATAACATAGTGCCAACTTCCGTACATTTGGGTCGGCTCTTAATTAATCGCTCGTAATTGTTTGAATGATCGCAGGTTTAGAATAGAGTTAAAATGCATAACTTACCTATAGATATTGTCATTTTCACGTGCGCCAGAAACTATTGAGCTTTACCCCACCTAGTGGAATCGTTTACAAGCATAAAAAATGTGGCATAATATTACTGAATTTTCACCGTTAGTTAAAATATGTAATGCCTTTAAGACAAGTAGCTTTCAAAAATTATAACCGGTGCGGTGGACCAACGTTCTCTTAGATGTTAAATTTTAATAACGTAGAAACTTTCTAAATAAACTATTTACAGTCGACTTTAAAAACGTAGTCGACTATTCAAGAACAACGCTAAACGTCAAATTTGTGTCAAAGGAAACAAGATGGCTGACGTAAATATGGCGTCCTGCTAACTGGAAAGTGACGCTTGTCTCTGTTTTGGTTATATCGAATAATTTTACTGATTTCAGGAATTTGGAGCAGAAAATTACATTTAACTGTAGAAAGAACTAGGTAAGACACAATAGTGCTTCAAAGTTGGCCTATAGTCTTTCGGTAACTGTTTATTTCGTGTAGTATACATACCGGTTCTCGTCAGCATCATCATGTTAATCAGGATCGTGTTTCTGTAATAAAGTATTTGATAATTCGTGAATGATACGTATTGTACAAATACTATCGTGCTGCAGAACGAGTTAATTCGATTGAAAGTCGTGATTTATTTTAATAAGTTTATTAATTAGCATCAGTATGATAACGTTTCTGTTTCAGGCCAACTTGGTGTTATGGCGACGCCAAACAGTTACAAACAAAACACATCGATGTCGATGCCAAGCCCTCAAAGCAATCCGCGTTTGTATTCCATGCATAATTATATTTCTTACATAAACTTTTTAAAACCATGCTATATGTATACCAAAGCATAGACTACAGTTTGGCCAAACATACTTACAGCATTGAAACTATTCTCATTGAATGTTTAATTAATATTGTTTTTAGAATGTTGTTAGATACTAACTTACTTATAACATGTACGTGATTTCGATGCCTATGCAAGCTTAGCAGGGCTGAGAACTGTTGTTGGTTTTGCTGGTATCTAACTGCTGTAATGTCCCGCGGCAGCATGACTCCAATTCTATGCTTGTTTATTTCAAAGTATATGCATTAGTAACATACTTTTTATTTTCTCTTGATTTGTTCTTTGCGCATTTAGACTTACATTTTACTCTTATGTTGGTTTTGTTTCATGTTTTGTTATGTTGAAACAGACTACATGATTGCGGGGCCCCCCATGAGTTTCGGTATGATGAAAGGTAATGCTACAATCTGATTACTTTATTTTCAAAATTGTTCTCACACCCTCATCTGTTTCGGATATAGGTACTCTGTGGGGATTTAAAAATGTAATTGCACCAAAATTTTTCTCGTTTTCACATCACAAGTCATCGTTTCACACACCAGTCTGTTCTTTTGATTCTTGATTCTTTACGCTAATTAAGCCTACTTACTAAATACAACTCGCTAGTACTGCTCGCTCACACTAATAACTTCCACTTAACATTATGATTTGAATTTATTTAGAAGTTGTGCATTTGATTATCTTTTGTTTGCCCTGCCCTCTCCTGTCCCATTCCCTTATGCTTTTTGTTTTTTTTCTTTCATTGTATTGCCGCCCCGCTGCTTGGCTTGAAGGCGGTATGAATGCACCGCCGCCGCACCATAACCAATACCAGTACCACCACCCGCAATACCAGGGTGGTCCCTCGGTGGGCCACGGCCACCCGGGGGGGTACGGCGGCTGGCCGCACACTCCACAGCAACAGCGTTTCGCTGCAGAGGGCGCGCGGCGCGCCGCCGGGGCCGCAGTCGGTGGCCAGGCCGGCCAGGCCGCTAAGGACGATAAGACCAGTCCATTTGCGTCCACGGTACATTCTCATCCTGGATTTCAGCCGCAGAAGATTGGCAAGGGCGCCGGCGCGGTGAGTCGTGTACATTGGGTAATATTTTTTGAGTGTGCTTTATTCGTAGTGCGTAATTATATTGTAATGTAAACTGTTTCCTTATCTTGTATTATGTATGTCAAATTAAACACATATTCTTCCAATAGGTATTAAAACAATTTTCAGTTTCAGCATAACATCTTCTATCAATACGAAATTCAATATTTCTATATATTTCAGGGCGCGGGCTTACCAAAGCCCCCGAAGCCGCCAGAAAAGCCCCTAATGCCATACATGAGGTACTCCCGCCGTGTCTGGGATACTGTGAAAGCGGCTCACCCTGACCTAAAACTATGGGAGATAGGCAGGATTATAGGTGGCATGTGGAGAGACCTACCTGAGACAGAGAAGGCGGGCTATGTTGATGAGTATGAGGCAGAGAAGGTATGGATGTCTTTCTGTTTTGTAGCTTTTGAACATTGTAAAGTATTTGAAACTACTTGAAGCATGAGTATAATAGTTCACAATTTGTGAAGCCAATAAGTAAATTTAAAAATATGTAAACAAACCAAATCATGGCTAAATACTTTGCATTGTTACTATTATAAATTAGATAAACAGATTAATCTTTTAAACACTTGGACCTACTATCTGTTTCTTCATGAAACAGAGGCTAAATAAAAAATATTGTAAAAACTTTTTGAAGGTTTGACAAAAAGTTGACGTAACTTTTCCATTCAGGCGCAGTACATAGAAATGTTGAAATCTTACCAATCGTCGCCCGCCTATATACAGTGGCTAGCTCACAAGACAAGAGGTACAATAATGAACCCTATTCCATACACATTGGGTACAAATTTGTGTATAATCCACACCATCACAACACAGCTTGATTTAACATGGGGACAGGTTACGCTCTTGCTGTTTCAATTTAATTATTACCGCATGGGGCCTTATAAATTATATAACATTAAAATGAGACTTAAAATTTCAAATATTGAAGTATAATCTGCCAATTCCCTAAATGTTTCTTAATTTAATTCTAGAATACAATAATATAATTTTTTTATAGGGCAGCTGTGTGTTTTCCCTAGCTAGTGTTCCATTTCCTTTAAGATTAGTTCTCAAAGGGCGTCTGCGTGTGTGAGAGCTGTTGCCCCACCTAAGCCTTTTAAAAGACCGGGTATCTTCCACATGGTAAAAGTGAATATAATTCCAAATTGAAAATTTCACAATCCCTATATTTAATTAAATTGTCATTATATTCCAACAATTCCATCCTCTCAAATACCAGAAAACAGCAAAAGCATCACAAACAAACGTTGGTGTCCATTGTGTGAACACATCAGCCATTACGTAGGACTTCTACGTACCATTAGAGCCACTGTATATTGTATGCACTGGGGTACAGTCATTGCATATCCATTGTATCAAAGAACTAAGGTCCGTTCCCTACCCTGCTGGGATTTGTGTTAATAGTATTTGTTATGGATACGGAAATGGGTGGACATGTTTTGATAATGCATAATTATGGAGTCTTGGAATTCATTAACGAACGGTACTTCGAACCATTTAGTGTTTAGACTCATTTACTCTCACCTAAATAACTTTAAGTTTCCATATTAAAAAAAAAGCCAATGGCTGTTTTAATGAGACAAGACGCCTCCTTTTACCGTTTCCCATTTTAGTATGTTGAATAAGCTTCCAGAAAGCAAAGTCACAAAGATTCAATGCGGAAATGTTAAAAAATTACTAGTAACTTTTTAATTTGTGGCCTAAAAATATTAAAAAACAATTCCACTCATTCCTACCCCCCATAAAGTGACTAACACATACACAAGTAACGCTAATTTTGTCCTCCACATGCACGTCATTTATATTGCACGCACGGGGTTCATCTGACATCCAACAGTTGGAGTATGAAAAGAGTCTGAAGGCCTACCACAACTCGCCCGCTTATCTAGCCTATATAGCGGCGAAAAATAAAGCTGTAGGTAAGGGAAAAATAGTTGAGGATGCATGCTCAATATCTGCGCACTTAATTTAAAAAAAAACATTTTTTTAACTGGTAACTTTAGACGCTAAATTGAATTTTTTGTAACTGGCAATTTCTTGAAATGTTGCCACATAATTAATGAAAATGCTTGTAATGTATCTTCAATTTTTACTCTTCTATGGTATAATTTACTGTTATTAAATTGCAATCTTTATACTTTCGCATTTATAAAGCTTAGTACATAAAAATAAAAATTTCTATAAAAATCTCTCTTTCATACATCCAAGCTTTCATACCTGTAACTCACTTCACACATCAATGTCGCTTTATATCCTTGTTCTATACGAAGTGGTATCTAAGATTCTCCTTGTGTCAGCAGTAGGTAATCTGGAAGAAGAGAGCTCCAGTAAGAAGGGTAGTTCCCAGAAGGAGCAACAGCAACAAGACAGAAGAATTGATATACAGCCTGCTGAGGATGAAGAAGGTATGTTGTATACATACACACATACATAACATCACGCTTGTATTCCCCGAAGGGGTAGGCAGAGGTGCTATATACAAGTTGCTCGTAATTAGTCTTATATACAAACAATCTCTTTTAACAAGACTGCACACTAACATTTTGATGGTCATCATAATTCCCATGTATAATATCCCAATAAGTGGTAAATCTTTGGGGTAGTGGATATTAAAAGGGAGTCATTGTATGTATCTATCCCCGCCCCACACACACTCCTATAGATAGATAGATTTCTCTTTATTGTACACCAAAAATAAACATACTTCTTTTGCTTCATTCACACGCATCACATTATTAAGCAAAAGAAGTATGCAAGGATCGTAGCAAATGGAAATCCGTGGTCTCTGCCTACCCCTCAGGGAAACAGGCGTGACTTTATGTATGTATGTAAAAATAAACATAAGTACAGTATAAGGATAATGTACAATAATAATATGGGGACAGTTATTTTAATTTTTTCTCTATGGCATCATATCAAATCAGCCTATTGCAGTCCACTGCTGGTCGTAGACCTCCCCTAGGGTACGCCACAGGGCGCCCTCTTCCGTTTTCTTTAGCTACTCTTCATAGCGGATTTTGCCCATAGTCGGAACGCTGCTTCCTATCGTACCGGAAATATCCCTTCACCGCTTACGACACCCACGGAAGAAAAGGGCGTGGTCTATTCTAGGCCGGGTACTACACCGCATTGATTTCTCTATGTAAATCTTTACTAAATTCATTACTTTCAGATCAAGATGAGGGTCTTTCAGTGAAGCACGTGGCTTACGCTCGTTACCTTCGCAACCATCGTCTGATCAACGAGATATTCTCTGACACTGTGGTGCCTGACGTCCGCTCTGTCGTCACCACAGCTAGGATGCAGGTAAGTGACGTCATATGACATGTTATTCCATTCATTACAACTTTTCATGTACTACTTGTTCCTATTGCTATTATCGTTGGTTTTGTAGTTGCATACCGCGATTGCTGAGCGTGAGGTTCTGGGTTCGATTCCTGGGTTGTGCAGAGTTTTGTGGTTTTTCTACTAAATAATTCGGAGTAACTGCAAGAAAATTGGATTAGTGCCCGATTAGTGGCAATAGGCTGGCGGCTGGCCCCCTATACACACTAAGGCTATGACCCTATTGCCATAATTATATCAGTTGTGATGAAATATGGGCGAACCTATCTACAATTATATTCATGATCTCTTTTAATTACTCATTTTTCTATTCAGATCTTAAAAAAACAAGTCCAGTCGTTGACAATGCACCAGAAGAAACTCGAAGATGAGTTACAGCAGATTGAGGAGAAGTTCGAGGCTAAGAAGCGCAAGTTCATTGAGAGCAGCGAGGCCTTCCAGGAGGAACTTAAGAAGGTAGGCAGGAAACTGGCATAAGAAGATGTAACACACTATCTAATATCTATGTATATGACTTTTGGTGACATTTTTGCATGTTGCCCATGCTAAGCTTAAATTTAAATTGATAAAGGAAAAATGATGGACACGATCGTGACTCGAACCCGCGGCTTAACACCAATATTTCGCCAGATAAATGTTATAGGCCCTATATAATATCATCGCCTCTTTCGATTCTCTTTTCCGGCGACGGAAGAGAATATAATTCTTAATTTTTGGGTATAAAGGTATTGTTAATTTGCAGCACTGCAAGCCAGCGGTGGACGACGACACGTTCTCCCGCATGGTGGAGCGCGCCATGGAGCAGATGCGCCGCGGGGTCACGCCTTCCGCGCAGCCGCTCACTGCGCAGGCGCACGACAGGAAGGACGAGGTTACACGTGTTCTATGTTGATCGTTATAGATACTCTGTGGTGTCTCTACGTAGAGGTTTAGATAACATGATATAAAGAGACTTGATATTGACTACCGATGGCTTTGGGAGCGTTTTTCTTGAAGTTCGAGGTTCAATTCCCGTTCTAAAGTATTATTTGAGTGGCTCTAAAAATATTCCCAATATTTGTAAGGGCTTAGTCGCCTTTTACAACTCTCCATGTGACGAAAGATAACTGAACAATAATATTCCTGATCCACCCCACCACAACTTACATATAAATAACTTACAACATATGAATAAATGTACATAATTATAAAAATAATCAAGGAAAAATATAATCGAAGCTCATGTAATATCCCTAAAACTATCCCAATAGCCAATGGAGCAAGAGCAGACTCAAATAAAGACAGAAACCAACGGGCCAAACCTACCGACCCAGGTGGACAAGGTGTCTACTACAGAGGTCAAGACCGAAGGCTCCACTACAGAGCTGAAGACGGAACCTGAACCCAAGGAGGAGAAGCCTGAGGATCCTATCAATAATGGACATGACCCTGAAGGTATGTTCTTGATCTAGGAGCCAGTTTTACATACATAACTTCACACCTGTATTCCCCGAAGAGGTAGGCAGAAGTGCACATATAGCAAAGCATGTGTTGCATATAGTACACCCACATTTCGCCAGTTATGTTTTTTGGTCCCAATGTAATAGGGGGCGAGCCTATTGCCATCAACCGAGCACAAATCCAGACTCCGTGCTACTATCGGGAATTACCTAATGGAAAAACTCAGTAACACTTTGCCTGACCCGGGATTCGAACCCAGGATCTCGTGCTCAGCAGTCGCGCTTAGCAACCAATATACCAACGAGGCAGTTTTTTTGAAGAAATTATGAAATATAATATTATTCACACATTCAGGATAAATATCTCGGTTCAAACAAGTTGTGAACTATACGTAACTTTTTGTGTCAATAAGACCATATTAGGCTTTCATACGATTTCAAGCCTGGAGACGCGAAGGTTGACAATACTTGCTAAACGATTTATTATACCAAAACTTGAACACAATTTTATTATTTACATTGTGCAGGATGTGGGATGCACATTAAAAATGCGATGTAGGATTTTAACTGATATAATAAATCTAGTTTTTGAATAGTACAATTTAAACTTAGGGACTACGTTGGTGACGGCGCGGTGTCTATCTTCGCACTGCTCGCGCCCCCCACTCAAGGACGCGTCTCCCGCGCCGGCCGCGTACACTGCGTTTCGTTAGCGCTGGCTCCGCGCGTTCTGTCGCTCACTTCACAGTGTTCGGATTGTAACATCGTTAACATCCTCCGCCCCCTTGGAAGCCGTGCTTTCAAGAAACTCTGGATCGTCAACTGGCAGGATACAGACTTTGTTTAGAGCTCGTCGGAAGACTCCTTTAGTTGTGGTTATATCTGCAACTCTGCATAGACCATCTGGTCCGACAAAAAGTTTCTCCACTCTTCCTAGAATCCATTTCATTGGCGGCAGATGATCGTCTTTGATTACGACTACATCTCCAACCTTGACAGGATGGCCACTGGATCGACGCCATTTGACTCGCTGTTGTAGCTCGGAAAGGAATTCTTGCGACCATCTCTTCCAAAAATGTTGCCTCAATTTTTCTAAATGCTGATAGCGATTGATCGACAATTTTTCCACAATAGGAGATGCTAGTGACGTCAATGGACGCCCAATCAGGAAGTGGCCGGGTGTTAATGCGTTAAAATCTGATGGATCCGATGACATAGGTGTCAACGGACGCGAATTCAATACTGCCTCAATTTGTGTAAACAGAGTGGAAAGCTCTTCAAATGTAAGATTAGAATTACCTGCGATTCGCTTTAAATGGAACTTAGCCGCTTTAACGCCAGCTTCCCAGATTCCACCGAAATTGGGTGCATAAGCTGGACTGAACCTGAACTCGATACCCTCGCTCGCTCCGAACTCAGTCACGGACTCATTGGCGGCCTTAAGCATTCTGCCCAACTCGCCATTCGCCCCCACGTAATTTCTACCGTTATCGCAGTAGATTAGGCGAGGCTTTCCTCGCCTGGAAATGAATCTGCGTAGGCACGAGATAAATGCGTTAGTACTTAACTCACTTACTACTTCTAGATGCAAAGCCTTAGATGAAAAACAAACAAATAGACACAAATAACATTTACTGGTTCTAGCGCCACGTCCCTTCCGATTAGAAATATGGAACGGACCTGCAAAATCAGTGCCGCAGATCTCAAATGGAGATGAGGGATTTACTCTAGAATGAGGTAGATTACCCATCAATGTTTGAACGGATTTGCCCTTTATCCTTACACATTTGACACATTTGTTTACAGTTTGTGTAGCAAGAACTCTGCCACCTACGGGCCAGTAGTTCTCACGTATCAGACTAAGTAATTGCTGAGGGCCGCAATGTAGTAAACGCAGATGCTCCTCTGCAAATAAAAGTTTGGTGAATGCATGCTTAGAATCAATTAAAATAGGATGTATTTTATTATAGGGTTGCAAAGCACCTTGAATGCGTCCTCCGACTCTTAGAATATTTTCACTATCCAAAAATGGATTCATTGATAGAATTTTAGATTTAAAATTTAAAACTCCTGTAGTTTTTAAAGAATGAATATCCTTTTCAAAGGAATAAGTTTGTGATATTTTAGCTAATGTTTTTAATGATGTCTGTAATTCTTTTAGTGTCAATTTACCTTTTAATTTATTATTTTTATTTTTACAGTTGTATATAAAACGTTGTACATAGCTTAGAACTCTCTGTAGTTTAGTTAGTTTAGAAAACTTATCAAATGAAATAAAACTCTGTTTACATTGTATAGTCAAACTAACCTTCATTTCAGGCAATGTGTTACTCAGTAAGTTAATATTATGATGAGGCCACTCGTCCTCAGGTTTAGTTAAAAAGGAAGCACCGTGCCACCAAAGATAGTTACTTCTAAGGTCCTGCGGCTTGACTCCGCGAGAAGCCAGATCTGCCGGATTATCTTGAGTTGGCACATAACGCCACTCATGTTGAGCGGTAAGTTCACGAATTTCTTGTATGCGATTGCATACGAAAGTTTTTAACGTTTTTGGTTGGGTATTAATCCATCCCAAAACTATAGTTGAATCTGTCCACAAAACAGCTCGTGAAATTTCAAATTTTTTATTACTTGATGAATGTAGAACCTTTGTAAGCAATCTAGCACCTAACAGAGCACCCATTAATTCAAGACGTGGTATAGTTAATTCCGGTTTTAAAGGAGATACCTTTGCCTTCGCACAAAAAAGGTGAACATGTATGACGCCTAGTGTATCCGTTGATTTAACGTACAAACAAGTACCGTACGCAGTCTGTGATGCATCGGTAAAGCAATGAAATTCTACATTAATTGGTGCTGGACAGACTATATGCCTGGGCACCTCAAGAATGGAAATAAAGTGTAAGTTTTTAATAAATTCTTCCCATTGAAGTTTTATATTATTTGGGACTTCTTCATCCCAGTCGTTCTTTAATAACCACAATTGCTGTAATATTATCTTAGGTATAATTGTAGTTGCTGATAATAAACCCAGCGGGTCAAAAATTTTAGAGGACATAGATAAAATATTGCGCTTAGTAATTGTTGTTTCAATTTTAAATTCTGTAGAAAATTTTAAAGTATCTGTTTGTGGGTACCACTTTAGACCTAAAACAGTCGATTCCTTGCTAAAGTCTTGACAGACGTTTGTTATAGGAAGATCTTTTAAAATTTCTGGAGCATTTGTCCGGAATTTACGTAAGGGAAAACAGGCTTCTGAAAGTTTGTTAATGACCTCGAGAACAACATTTTTCAAATCTTGTTTCGAGTTAGAACCCGTGTTCAAGTCGTCGACGTAAAAATCATGCTCAATAGCACGCTGTGCGTCGGGTTTATCCGCACATTCACGCGACAGCTCTAATAAACACCTTGTGCTCAAAAAAGGTGCCGAGGCCGTGCCATACGTTACAGTGTTTAGCTGTAGTACTTGCAACGGCTTCGTTTCTTCGTCTCTCCACAAAATCAATTGTAGGTTTCGCTGCGACTCGTCGACTAATATTTGGCGGTACATTTTTTCTATGTCGGCGGTCACAACAAAGGCATTTTGACGAAACCTCAACAAAATTGACAGGAGATCGTCTTGTATAACTGGCCCCACCAGTTGTAAATCGTTGAAGGACTTTCCGGAAGTAGATTTGCACGAAGCATCGAACACCACTCGTAACTGAGTAGTTTCACTATGGGGTCGTAATACAGCGTGGTGGGGTAAAAAATAACCAAACGAAGGACGTTCAATAAGTGAGAGATGGCCCAAGCGTTCATACTCACGAATAAATGATTTATACTCCTCGTTTAAAATAGGTGACTTGTTTAGTTTTCGCTCTAAATTAATAAATCTACGACGCGCTACATTGTATGAGTCACCGAGAGCTAGTTCTGGAGAATCAGTTAGTGGAATTTTAACTAAAAATCGACCGTCACTCAAACGTTTAGTATTCTCCACAAAGATAGTTTCACACAACTCCTCAGATTTAGAGAAAAAATGTTTTTTAACAGGAAGTAATTCTTCTATTTCCCAAAATTTTGATAATGTTTGTTGAATACTTTGAGTAAAGTTGCATGAAATATTGTTATGTTCTAGTTTGTTACTGATACCAACACCAGTAGGCCCGGATATTAACCAGCCCAATTTAGAATGTTGCAGCGTAGGTTTGTTTCGTCCAAGTTTAATTAGCCTTGGGTTTACAATATCCCAAAAGATATCTGCACCTAACAAAATGTCGATATCAGAAGGACTGAAGAACTCAGGATCAGCCAACCGAATATTGTGAGGTAAATTAAGTTGCGATGGATCAATGCTCACGCTTGGAAGTCTGTTTGTAATTTGCGGTATGATAAGACATGAAACATTGACACAGAAATTGTTTAATCGTGATTTTAATTGTAGATCACAATATTGAGCCGTATCTACAACAGCATTATTGATGCCACTAACAGTTACTGCATTTCTATTAGTGAAATCTAATTTCAATTTATTTTGTAGGTTTTTTGTAATGAAGGAAGACTGACTGCCGTTGTCAAGCAGCGCCTTCGCAAGGTGAGTTTTATTTTGTTGATCGACTATCTCTACTAGGGCCGTGCATAACAACACCTGGCTCGCCATCACGACGGATAACGACACTGCAGGAGCGCTGCTGGAATTCGACCCAGAAGATGAAGGTAAGTTAGAATTTTCGATATTATTAATTTGCTTTGAATCCTTACTTTCATGTAATAACGTGCTATGTTTTTTCTGACAGAATTTGCAAGGACCTCGGAAACAACGGTTAACATTATGACCACCGCGAAGACAATTGGGGCAAAGCTTATGCTTAGTAACCTCTTTCAGGCGCAAGTCTACACTTAAAGTTTTAAATTTTTCACACTCATGAACAAAATGCCCTTGCTTGCAGATGACACACTGTTTACTAGTAGACCTTTCTGTGATGTTTGAAGATACAAAAGATTTAGTTTGTGGATATGGACGCTGAGATTTAAGATCCGGTCTAAACTGTACCGTTTCTAAAACATCTGCTCGGTTCCGCAGAAATAGATAAAATTCATCAAGAGTTGGACAAACCGATAAACTGTTTCGATGTTCTTCCCATTTGCGACCTGTGGCGCCATCTAGTTTAGAGGCCATCATATAAATTATAATTGTATCCCAGGAGGTAGTTGGTTCCTTTAATAAATTTAAGGCACGTAAGTTTTTTGTAAAATAGTCAATCATATAACGTAAAGATTTATGTGACTCCTTTGTGATAGGCTCAAAGGTAAATAGTGATTTTAAATGATTATTTATCAATAGCCTTTTATTATCATACCTATCACAGAGGAGTTGCCATGCCAGCATATAGTTTTCAGCAGTAAATTCAACCGATTTTATAACAAGTGCAGCACCACTATCCAGTGAAGATCTAAGGTAATGATATTTATTAATTTCAGGAATAGATTTATTTTTATTGACTAATGAGTCAAAGGTGTCACGGAACTCAAGCCACTTCAAATAGTTACCATCAAATTTTGGAAGATTTATCGTTGGTAATTTAACATTAAAATTATTTTTACAGGATGAACCGCTGCACTCTGACTTAACATCAACCTTACTGTCACCATGAATAGTAGTGCCTTGAGCTTGTGATACATTTTCAATTATTAGTTGCGCATGTGAAATTAGGTTACAAAATGTTTCCTCGAACACTTCTCTTTCAACAATCTCACTTTCAGGTTCAAGATCTAGGACTAGGGCTTCAATTTTACCTTGAAGTTCATCAAATTGAGAAAACAATGCCTGAAATCTTTCTAACTTTAATTGTAATTCAGTAAGTTGTAATTTTGTAATTTGACGTGGATCAATTGATTTTAATAAATCAATATGTTTATTAAATATAGTAATTCTACCCTTTATACTACTACGAAGCTGTCTAAGCTTTTTAATATCGTCCGACATTGTAATTTAGTGAGTTAAGTACCTATGCAAACCACGAAGAGGCAAATAACGTTTTAAACAAAATAGTATAGTCAATGACTAATAAAGGTACAATAAAATGGTACCGACAATCCAACCAGATGAGCCCGGAGCGTAGCGAGTGCAGGCTGTCGGCGATGGCGTCAGTGTCACCCTCAGTTCAGCCTACTCTGTCTATCACCCGCTGTCGCTCGTGCGCCGTAACAATCGCACGCACTCACGCAGCGCAGACTTCACGTTCCGGTGGAATCCGCAACGCTGGAATAGTCGGCAAATACAAATGAATTTACTGTGTAGGTATCATAACCAACACAGCAAGGATAAAATGCCGGGAGGTTTATTTATTTATATTTCAATAAGTTGCAGGTAGAGGTTATATGTTATTGGGAACACTAAGTAAGATTTATAAAATAAGGAATGATAACCAACAGTTTGAACTTCTTACGTTATAAAGTAAAGAAGCAAGTTCGTCTTTGTTAAAAGTTAGATAACAAAGGAGTAAGATTATACGACGTATTTAAAAGAAGGTAATAGTTATCACATTAGGACAAAAAATAAGCAATCATAGCGTAGATAGTTTTTTAGTTTGAATATTGAAAAGTTAGATATTCATTTACTAGTAATGAAATGTAAAGTAGGTAGCAGTCATGCCCAATAACTCGTGCGTCCACACAAACCAAATTAAGCGCAAATTGTAAGCGTGCAGGTATTATTTATGTGAAAGCAATATCATTCAATAATTGCTTATTCTTTGTAATATAGCTATACCTAAGCTAGGCACGAAAACAGCACAATAATAATTGTGTGAGAAAAGTATGAATTTGATTGTCAATGGTTTGACAAGATAGCAAGTAGGTACTTAGTAGTATAAGTACGAAAGTCGTCGTTATATTTTAGTAATAACGGAAAAGAATGCAAACGAACACGAAACACCGTCACACAAGAGGCAAATTGAAGTTCGCAGCGATAAACAGTGAATAATTATGTTACCTTCAAAATGGCCACTTCCTTATCGAACGACACTATGGAGCATCACTTCACCACAGCATTAATCAGCACTTTCCTGAATTTTGGCAATATATCAGCGATCTCAAAGTTGTTGTCGTGGAATTACGTCCAGGTCCAGCAGGTACAAATTCACAGCTTGTCGCGACTCGTCGTTCAACAGATCACGTTGTTCTTCTTAGCGGCGCGTGCAGAATTCGTCGACCATGACACGTGGAGTCTCGTCGGTATTGTATATTTATTGCGCTTCTCGCCTCAGTAATCACGTCGGGGTCACCAAATTATGTGCAGGATGTGGGATGCACATTAAAAATGCGATGTAGGATTTTAACTGATATAATAAATCTAGTTTTTGAATAGTACAATTTAAACTTAGGGACTACGTTGGTGACGGCGCGGTGTCTATCTTCGCACTGCTCGCGCCCCCCACTCAAGGACGCGTCTCCCGCGCCGGCCGCGTACACTGCGTTTCGTTAGCGCTGGCTCCGCGCGTTCTGTCGCTCACTTCACAGTGTTCGGATTGTAACATCGTTAACAACATCGTATATTGACAGTAATCGTGTTTTAATTTCCAGTGGAGCGTAAAGAAGAGAAGCCGCAGCCGAAGCTTGAGGCTAAAGAGGGCGCACCCCCGGGCGCTCCGCCCTCCGCACACCCACCACACATTACCTCACCGCCTCACCACCGTAAGTAGTATTATAGCTTCCGCCCGCGAATCCGTCCTCGTGGATTTCGAATGTTTTGTAGCCTTTAGCCTTCCTCGATAAATGGGATATCTACCACTGGAAGAATTTTTAAAATCGGTCCAGTAGTTCCTGTGATTGGCGCGTTCAAGCAAACAAACACCTCAGTTTTACAATATTAGTATAGATATTATAATATTGTCTTAATTGATTTTTATTGCTTCCTATAATCTGTAATCAAAGAAAAACTACCCAAATCATATATCATGTGAAAACTCAACATTACTAAAAATGCTTTCCTTTCGCTTTACAAAATTTCCAGAAACAATAGTAAAATAATGGCCGCACTCCTTTAGGAGGTGCCTCGACAGATGTATATAATCTTATAGAACAATGATTAGTGCGTAATATAATAATTAATTATAAACATCCATTATAGGAATCTATTCGCACAGTTCTCTCGATGTTTTTTAAGGCAAGGTTTTTAGGTTTAAGGAGCAAGCAACCGCTGTCTGCGCTCATTTGCTCAGACGCTGTGTACCCTCAGCCCGTCGTAGCCAAAGGCAGTGTATAAATAAAGTACTATTTGTCCCCCAGCGCTGCTGATGCCGCCGGCGGGAGGCGCCGCCGCCCTGCCCGGCCCCCCGCACGCCGCACCGCCGCCGCCCCCTGGTATTTACCATGTCTTACTTATATCAATGTGGATAAATTCGGTCTTACCTTATAAGGATATAATATATATAGTAGTCTAATCTAATATATATGTATAAAACAAAAATGGTCAAAAGTTTGATTATACAAAAGTCGTTAGCAGTTACTAAAAATAAAGCAAGTTAGCAAGAGAGATACTATACTTTACTTGCTTACTTTCCTAGTACATAATATAAAGTCATGTCTGTTTCCCAGAGTGTTAGGCAGATCACACAGACCACGCATTTCCATTTGCTACGATTCTCGCATACTTCTTTCGCCTCATTCACGCGCATCACATTCCTTTTACACGCTTCTCGGTTAAGGGTACTCATAACCTGACCTTTCTGCAATATATTCTGTGGTGAAAGTTAATATTATTATTAATTTTTTACATGTGAATACAAGCTATATAATATATAAAAATGAATCTCTCCGTTAGTCGCGTGATAACTTGAGAACGGCTGGACCGACTTGGATAATTTCCGTTTTGTATAATTGTGTAAGTCTAGGGAAGGTTTAAAAGGTGAAACGACACGCGACGGTACAAAGATCGCCGGGTCAGCTAGTTTAAGTAGAAAAAACACTATGTACCGAATAAACTAACATCAGCTGTTAAAAGTCTGGCTCAAACAGGAGGTAATACTCGTGAACCGTGCTAGCACGATTTACAAAGGCGTGCTTACCTAAGTGTAATGTATGATGTGTGTGGTGTCCGGCAGGCGGGGCGTACGGCGGCGCGTACGGGCCGCGCTACTACGGCGGCTACGCAGGCTCGTTCCCGGCCGCGTACGGCCACGCGCCCTACTACGGCGGCGCCGCGCCCGCCGCGCCTGCGCCCGACCACTACCACCACCACGCGCTGCACCACCACGCGCCGCCCATGCATCACCCGCACGATAAGCGTACGTACCCCACACAATACGCGGCTCACACGCTACAAAGCTTTTTCATCTTCTCTTTTCTCATGTTGGAGTCGGCTTCCTCTCTTGTCGGATGCTAAATACTAATATTTTACATTTATACATCTAACCTACCACCATAATTCAGTGTCTCGAGTAATAATTATGTTTCCAGTACCCTGATGATTCTCCTTAAACTCATTGACAGATTCTGACTATCCATAATGACTTTGTTACATCTTTTAAAGATAGCCAGAGCCAACCGCTTAATATGTTGTCCTAACTCTGAGATATGGACAGTCCTCGCTATGGTAATGAACGGTCATCCATCTACAAACCGACCGCAGTATACGCAGCCTAACCTGAATCAATCGACACATAATTAAAATGATAATTTCTATTACAGAGGAGGAGCCACAACCGAAGAAAGAGAGTGAATGATCGTCACCAAAACGCGTCGTCAAACGACGGCGCAAGTCCTCACCCAAGGATGCGCAGTAAGACGCACGTTGTGACGTCACGAGCGACCCTGGATGAGGAAACAGACTGTAGTGATCAGTGCCTAAGTGATTGCTTTTAGTGTTTAGTATATAAGTAAAATGGGGTACATTGATACTCAATGGTAATAGAAACAAAACTTTGGAAGAGATTTCAGAGTTGAATGAATTTAGATTTTTACCTCTAGCTTTTAGCTAGAGACTAGTCCTTGTTTTCTCAACATAAAACTGTGTTGTAATCACTTGCAATGTTTTGTTTCGTTTTCCCTTTTTACCTGGGATTTTGAAATGAAACTTTTCATACCCAATGTGAATGACAGAAATCTAAAAACTAGCATATTCAGTGATGTGGCCGCATCAACAGAAAAAAGGTCTGCTTACTTAGGTTTTACGAATAACTATTGTGTTTTTGTGTTGCATAGAGTACCTATAAACAATCGGCAAATTAAATATGTAGATTCTAAAGTAAACATTGTGTTCAGCCTAAAAGCCACATTGAATATGTAAAATTACTTATTTTTTAGTAATACTCTAAGTGAAATGTAGACTAACTAACGATATTAGACACATAAGTCGAATATATCTCTGATAGTTTTGTAATTAAATTACTGGTAGAAGAATTAGCATTACAACATAGGGAAATATATAATCGACATGATAAGAAAGTTAGAGAAGAATATTTGAAGAAACACAAAGTTTCCAAATTTCACTAGATGTATGCATTTCGTCATGCCTGTAATCCCCGAAGAGGTAAGCAGGTATGTGAGCGTCTGCAGACAATATAAGTCCCATGTAATTGGTATAATATGAATTGTACTAGATGTTAGTCTCTTGTATATAATTCTGTATCTAAGAATTGAACTAGGATTTCATTTATAATACTATAAGTGGTAGGTGTTGGCGCTCTTAGTGTATTGACTGTATTGATTTCACATAAGCAACTCATTTGTTAATTATTATACATACATACATAAAGTCGCCTGTTTCCCTGTAGGAGTAGGCAGAGACCACAGATTTCCATTTGCTACGATCCTGGCATACTACTTTGTTAATTATAGTCCCAGTTTTTAAGACAAATCCATGTAAACTCTATAATATAAGATAGTAAATTTTATATTTAATTCATTTGTCGTCATATCTACGCTTGTAAAAATTTCATGATTACTAATTTTGAGAAGCATTGTGTTAACAATGCCAAGGTTGTACCTTTATAAGAATTGGGAGATGAATAAACATGTAATAAGGTTATGTGGGATAGTTAGTTATATTGACAGTTTTCATTAATTTGTTATAGTAAATTGTATAAACTAAACATTGAAGGAAATAAAAGATACTTTATAACACTTAATACAATTTTATTTATTTAAATACGGATATTGTATCTCACGCAGTTCAATTGGCTCTCGTTGTAGCTGTTACGTTTACTGATAACCGCACTTGAATGTCGCTACGTCGCAACCGTGACTAAGCGCTCTTCAAGTAACACACACTAAAACAATGTGTGTGTGCACGCCTGACAACATACGTAGTCAAATGGACTTCGTGAGATAGTACATCTAATAATGGGCACAATTTTATGTGTAGTACAATGGTTTTAAAATATAATAAATATGAGTCGATTTCTAGACAGGTCACATACTTTCTTCCTACGATTTATTTCATAAATTCAGAATACATATGAATATGACAATATATATATGAATACATGATATTGCACTAAACGACTAATTTCACACTAAAGCAATAGTCACAAGAGCTAGAAGCTTGTTACAAGTCACGCAAGACAATTTGTCAGCCTTCTATTTAAATAAAATGCAAGTGTCTGTAATATTAAAATAACAGCTTTTACAGCAGGCCGTATTGTAGCTTTTTGTCCTACGTAGCGTGTTGGCTGACGTAGCTTGTTGGCCTTCGTAGCGTGTTAGTCGTAGCAATATTGGTCCCCGAAGCAATGTTGGCTATCGTACCGTGTTAGCCCTCGTAGCGAGTTGGCCGTCGTAGCATGTTGGCCCTCACACAAAAACACTGGCAGATAGCTGATGTTTGAATGAAATAACTGCTTTAAAGGTCTAAAAATGCCCGCAGTGAGCAAGCATGATGCTAAATGCTTGTACCAAAACTGCCTTGCCTTGTAATTGGGCCATTATAGACTGATATTTTTTTAATCCAGATAGTTATTTGTCGCCAACGCAATACATGCAACGCACATCTACAATAATCGAACGTGTCTACAAATACTAAGAATGTGACAGAATATAACAATATTATTTAATGTATTAAACTTAGTTCATGACAATTCGTATTAACTGGCTTAAAACTATAATTATGTTAACAATAGAATCTAACCGTGTCGGTGACTTTAGTTATGTAGCGACATCTACACAACAAAGGATTAAATTCAGTTTATCCTATGGTAAATCCTGCATCACACTTGCGAGGGTTGGAAGATCTTCCCTTTTCGTTGGAGGAACTCCACATCCCTTCCTCTACAGTTATATTAACAATGATTTATGTAGAACTTACTCAAACAACGTATGTATCACTGCGCAATAGTATTCTGTCTAAGCGACTTCAAAGGAAATTTATATGAATAATTTTTAATGATTCTAGAGTTTCCATTGAAGTCTTTCTCTCTAAGAGAGCAAAGTTTAACCCAACATTTACTAAAAAGCAACTTAAGGGAGGGGAGGGTATTCTCATGATCGATTTATTACGATTATCGATTATATTTCGATGCTACAATAATCTTATGAAAACCTATGATGATTTACAGGTATTTGTGCGATAACTTGAAAAACCTAAAACTATAGTGTTTTACAAAATACAATTCTACTTACATTCAAATATTATCTATTTGCCTTATATTAAAGCAAGTATATAGACGACAGGATCTAATAATGATTAACGTATTGTCCGCGACAGTTCGACATGGCTATTTTATAGTGATGTGGCATAATGTACCAGGTAGTTTATATCGATATTTTTTTTGGCTACGCGACAAAATAAGAGTAAAATTAATTAAATGAATTTTATAACAAATTAAATTATAATATACTTAAAAATAATATTGTATTCATGAATCACAAATAATGTATTTCTTTGCGAATATAGGTACAATAAATAGTTCTTACAAAATTACTATAGTAAAGTCCTTTATCCATATCCTACTACAAGGCATGCAAAATTCACTACAAGCAATATCAGAAGAACTCGCACTAAATACACGGTCACGACACAGGATGTCACTGGCGAATTGTAACAAAACTCGCATAGATATAATACAAAATAACAACACGGGAATTAACGCGAACAGAACGTTATTCATTATAATTACGGACACAGTCAGTGTAGTGTGTAGAATTAAACAATTACCCCGATTGCCATGTCGACCTGTCGCGTACAATAACTATGTAGCCCTGCTCATACAATGCTATTCACGTGTGAAACACAAACATTAAAGTGCTACCATAAATGATATTATGAAACAATTATTTTATAACAATATTAAACAGCAAGATATATTAAATATAAGCAAATTTTGCTTATCATAAAAAAATTGGCGAACGACCTGCGTCACCTCACAATCTAAAACAATATTTAATGGAATAAACAAAACCGAATGTATTTTAATACATTGTGTTGCCAGCTCCTTGGCCATACCTGCGGGTATCATTTAGTGTTGCCACCTTTATAGTACGATGATACAAGGTGTCGATCCTGGTGGTAGTTTACCTGTGATCATCCTGTATGCTGTTTGTATTCCTTCCAAACTCGGCGATAACAGGCCTCCCGCTAAGAACAGTGCCATTAATCTCATCTAGAGCTTCGATCGCTAGATCCACATCTGAAAAATAAACAAGATACATAACATCACGCCTGTATTCCCCGGAGGGGTAGGCAGAGGTGCACATATTGTACACCTACATTTCGCCAGTTATGTTTTTAGGTCCCAGTAACAGGGGGCGAGCTTATTGCAATCAACCGGGCGCAAATCCAGACTCCGCGCTGCTACTGAGAATTACCTAGTGGAAGACCCAATAACACTTTGCCCAAACCGGGATTCGAACCCAGGACCTCGTGCTCAGCAGTCGCGCTTAGCAACCACTATATTATCCTAGATATCCCTTGCTATTCTTCTTCTTATCGTATAGTTGATGAACCTTGTGGCACAGTTTATACCGCCTGTAGCCCTGGCTTTACACACCGTTGAAAAATGTCTCAGGTGTCCCGGTTTCCTCACGATGTTTTCCTTCACCGTTTTAAGCAACTGATTATATTATATTGACTAATTTATGATGCACATGAATCCGAAACGACATTGGTGTGTGCCGGTATTTAAACTTGCGACCTTTGACTTGGCAGTCAAACGGTCATACCATTCGGCTATCAGTGCTTACTACTTAACTTTACTTTAAATTTTACTTTCAAACCTTACTATTTAAATGTACCAGTTACTGTAATATCTTATAAATAACGCCTACGCTACTGGAGAGATCGAAAATAAAATCTTGTATAGAGAATGACTCACTTTGAAAAGCCACAAAGGCTTGTCCTCTCATGCGGCCAGTCATCAGCCTCAGGTCTATTGGCCCTCCGTTAGCCAGCACAAACTGGTTGAAGAGTAAGGACAGCTGTTCCTGGCTCACTGCTGGAGCTATGTTCTTGAGATACAGTACCTAGAAATGGTAAGTTGGTATATAATGTAATATGTATAGGTAGGGTCATCAGTCGAGTGGCATCCAGCCTACAATCAACCACCCACTTTCCTCCCATGAGTTGCATACGAGGCAACTAAAGGTAAAATTCAGAAAATGAGCAGCAGTGTCTTCTGCAACTTCATCACCAATACAGCTATCCCCAAGCCGTTTGCCAAGCGTGGGGATTACGGCAATCCCTCCACAGGGGAGGCCTTTGTTCAACAGTGGACGTATTCTGGTTGATGATGAGTCATCAGCAAAACTAATGTTAATATTGTGAAATTTACTCTTATAAAAACAAGGTTTACATTCCTTTGATGTTGTAAACTGCCTCCAATCATTTGGCTCAACTAATTTTAGTGTAGTGGAGGGTTGCCTACTGCAATAAATAGTGTTAGTGTAAATCAGTTAATAAATAAAATTAAATGAACTATGGGAAGTTAATGGGTTGCTTACCACCATTTTCTTGCTTACCTTTGAAGGCAACCCAGGCTCATAGTCCTTAAACCTATCAATCTTCTTAATATCATCTAGAGACATCTTTGTACCTTCTAGAAGCTGTACTTCAGCATCGTTCATGGGCACCACAATATCTACAGCCCGGTACTCTTCTGGCTCATTCTGGACTGGTTCCAACCTGACAATCTTGTTATCTTTTACGGTATACATCTTAC
This sequence comes from Abrostola triplasia, assembly GCA_946251915.1. Lineage (NCBI taxonomy): Eukaryota > Metazoa > Arthropoda > Insecta > Lepidoptera > Noctuidae > Abrostola > Abrostola triplasia. The sequence continues at coordinate 8,268,605 of OX276440.1, read as the reverse complement.
GTTCTTGCGGACCTATAATAGGATCCACTAGATCTTGACTGGTTATAGTGTGGGGAATGATTCTTGGAGGCATCTCCTTGACGTCCCACAAGCTTCCTGGCCTATGTACTCTTGACGTGCTGGGAATAGTATTTATACTAATGCTATTCTGACTTGCTTGGGCCATCAATCTCTCTTTCTTCCTCTCTAGTCGACGGAGCATTTTTCTTCTCTTCGTTATCGGTATCATCTCTGTTTTCAAGTGTCCAAATAAGCTGGATTCCAACTCTTTCAGTTGGTTCATTGGGTGGCCCTCTGGGTAGAATGATATTTGTTTATCTTGTAGTCTTTCTGAAACATTTTCTGGTTCTGAGGATAAGCTTGGTTCTTTGTGATCTTGTGTATTATAATCTCTGTAATTATAAATTATAATTTAAAAAACACATCCAACATTTTAATTAACTTTGTAATGTGTGTACATACATTTTATGCAAAAACATTCCTTGTAGATATTATAGATAAAAAATTACTGTTATGAAAACACAATTATAATGTAAATAAAATATACCTTTTGACATCATTGTGTGCATTGTTAATTTTATTGTATATTACTTCTAATTTATTTTTTAAAACTCCTGATTCGATTTTCTTTCGTTGGTCCAGAAGCCCCGCCTCATTTTCCTGGTATAACTTCACTTCTTCGCTCGTCAGCCCAGCTTTCTTCAGCCATTCCTGATGGTGAACTTCCTCTTCCGCTTTTCTGAACTCTTCCATCGACGACAAACCATATTTAGTAAAAGGTAAAACCTCGGTTGTCTTCTCAAAATCTTTCGGCATTGATTCAGAGCTAAAATAGTATTGTAGATAGATATTAATGCGAAATTTATTATGACATCGGTAAATTTAATGTTGATATACTTGTAGCAAACACTCACCACATTGTGAAAATAATCTATTGGGTTTTTCATCCAATTTTCAGTTAAATCATCACACAATAAAACGAGCAAAACACAATTATAAATCTTATTTTCACGTAATGACAGATAAAATACTTATAAATGCTAAAGTATAAAATATTTACGACTTTGACATATTGCTTATTCAGTTTTACATCCTTGCAGTTACGTAACTATTCCGTAACAGAACAAAAGTGCAACTAAACTGCAAGCAAGTAATTTGAAAGATGCAAACGAACAAATTATTTCAAAACACCTCATCGGAGTGTAAAAAATGTTAATTTATTTATGCAAGCAAATTTTTAAAAATTGTAATTGTTTTAAGGTTTTTGAAGATTGGACCCGATTGCGCCGCTAGAAGTACATACATATTCTCTGCCTGATTGTTGCCAGCTTTAATGTAAATTTTCAATGTCAACATTTGATTTTGATGAGCTCGCATGACACATGACACTTCCGCGATCCGCCTGCTTCGATAATGATTAACGTTTTTGGGATTGGAGTCGCGTGTGTCGCTTTATAGTGTGAATCTTTGTGCGTTTGGTAGCATTTAAGTGTACTTGCATCATAAAAGTGAGTGTTAAGATTAATAGTGACAATGAATTCGTGGAGCAACGAGCAATGTATCATGTCGAACATGATGGCAATGCCTGGATTAATCCCGAGTGGGATGCTGCCACCCGCTGCTATTGTTTCGCCTTTTAATATGGTTGGCGATTTAAACCAGATGCAGATGCAGCAAATAGGAGCTCTTAACAACGCACCGCAGACATCTGGACAGTTTATAGGACCTGTTATGCCGGAAGCTCAAAGTAGCGATACTGTTGCATTGTCGAATAATGAAGAACAAGCTGTCGAACAAGTTCAAGAAAAAGATAAGCGGCATAGCCGAGAGAAGGGCGATAGGAGTGACCGACGTGATAGAGACCGGGAACGAGGTTTGTATTTACGTTTCATAACATCACGCCTGTATTCACTAAAATGAGTAAACCCACATTTCGCCAGTTATAGGTCCCAATGTAATAGGGGGCGAACTTACTGCCATCAACCGGGCACAAATCCAGAATGTGCTGCTACTGAGAATTACCTAATGGAAAAACTTGAAAACACTTCATTTATTTGCCTAAAATATTGTATTTACAGGTAAGTTTGTCTAAAATTTAGCAATAACAAACTCACATACAAGCCCAAATAATAGTTAGACAAGGCCACGAAAGAGACTCATTAAAACAATATTATTATTTCAAGAAAACAATATTGTAATTTCAAGCCAGTACACACAGAACTTATTTATAATGCAAACTTTTTCAGATAGGGGCCGTCGTCGCTCCCGGTCTCGTAACCGTGACCACAACAAAGACAGGACAAGCCACAGGAGTACCAGAAACCGCAGTAGCCACCGAGAAAGGCAGTCAAAGTGGGATAACAATGACAAAAATAATCAACAACAACTTGCGGTGACAAGTAATAATATGATGATGGCAGGTTAGACAACCATTTCTTTCTTTAACTTAGGATTTTAATTAGAAAAATACATAATTATTTTTAAAACAATGAACACTCAATAGAGATTATTCTGTGTAATAAGGGGTTGCTTCAGCTTCACTTGAGATGCAAGTATCATAAAATGGGGTGAATCGAAACTTATGGTGAATAAAAACAAAACTTTGAAACTGATTTTAATATTGAACTATTATAGTTAATTGTTTAAAATGAGTCTAGATTGTTGTCTATAACACAATTTAAAGTATATTATATATTTTTATGTACTAAAAAACCAGTTTCAAAGATTAATTGTTTCGGCCATCAAACAATGCTTGATGTTTTTTTACAAAAATAAAGATGTCCACTGGTTTGCATATATCTAAAACTAATGTCCTTTCAACTACCTATATGTCAGTTCATTGTCAACATGTAATAAAACTAGCAAAATCTTCCTTACAGGAGGTCCTAATCCCATGATGCAGTATGGTAACATGATGCCAAACATGCAAAACACCATGATGAATCAACAAATGGACATGGCAAATATGCAGCACATGATGCCTGGCATGAACGTGATGCCGAATATGATGATGCTAAACCAACAAATGCAGATGGCTAGCCAGCATATCTATTTCACTAACGGGATGATCCTCCCAGCCTTACCCGGTACCACTACACCAGCAAGACGGGAACGGCCACCAGGTTGCCGTACCATCTTCGTTGGTGGTCTACCGGTAGGCGTTACCGAGGAAGTTATAACTGAAATATTTCAAAGATTCGGTGATATTGATGAAGTGAAGTTGCATAAACAGGGTGTATGTCATGTGAGGTTTGAGAAGTCGGAGAGTGTTGAGCAGTCATTCTTTTTATCGGGTAACCGGCTGAAGTTTCATGATCAAATGGAAAGTGAGGCTACTACTCTTTTCATCGACTATGCATTGGTAAGTGTAACATATTTGTACAGTATATGCAGTGTCGTAATTATGAGCGCCCTTTTTACCCGACTGCGCCAGTAGGAGGGTTATTCATTGTCTGTGGTCTTGGCGGCATTTATGCGCCCCTTTAGGGACTATGCCCTGTGCCTGGGCACTGCTGACACTAGCCTAATTGCGGCACTGGATATATGCCAATTTTTTAATAGTAATTTATTATAATTATTAATGTGACATAACCTTCATCAGAATCGTGAGGATCAGAATGAATATGAAAGGAACAAGCGCAGGCGCACGCCGACTCCGCCCCGAATTGAACTGTACAATCAAAATAACCTTTTGACTATTGGAGAGAAAATTAAGAGTGATAATGAATTTGCTGAGGCAGCTCCCGTAAGTATTTTAGTTATTGTGTTTAAGATTGCACTCTACAAATTATGAAATATTTTCAAGAAATAATGTTTGCAAACTAGTACCTTATATGCACTGTCCGGTTGACCCGTACTCCGGGCAACCTGATGGCTGCCTGCAAACACAATTATGTACGTAATATTCATTTCTATGCGCACTGTGCGGCTGCGGTTACCTGCATCGCAGTGCGTATGAGCTCTTTATGCCCTAAAATTGCATTTAAAAAAAAATCAGCACATTAAAGTAGAAATAAGTGTCCTGGTTCGGCTGTTACGTGTCAATGTTATTCAATTTTATTTATCAAGCAAGCTTACCTATTCGTCATTTCTCAGTCCACAAAACTTAGTATACAATATTGTTCCTAGACGCTGGCAGCATGGCTGGAACGCGGTGAATGTAACAAGAAGAACTCCAACACCTTCTATTCCCTGATACAAGCCAGCAACAACCAACTACGCAGGCTCTTCAACGAGAAAATGCAGATTGATGATGAATATCAAACTTTGAGAAACACCATCAGGGATAAATTTGGACATATTATTCTGCAATGTAAGTAAATTTATATTTCAGTCCTAGGTAATAGTCTTCAGATATAGAGGATCTGTCCCAGAGGAGTTTTGGAGACGGGGGACTTTCCGAGTCAGCATAAAAGGAGGCTTGAGAGCATTGAAGGAGACTAGAGAGCTGGTGTCTTCAACAACCATTCTTCTATAGTTATAATCTTCAACTGACGTCACAGCATTGGCTACAGACAGCTACATACTTCACTTATGCAGAGCTGACTCGAGTCCAGATTTCAAGTAAGTAGTTTACGATATAATATATAGGTACTAAGTGGAAACCTGGTTTATGTTCTGAACCATACGAATGTGGGTGAAGTCATCGTTGGTGCTTGTATTCAACTACTTCGCAACGTGCCCTTAACCATCTAGAGAGCCACAGATCGTCGTATCCTGAATTATTAACAGCTCCACCAGAGTCTACTTTCGGCGGCATCAGCAAAGCTTTTCTTTATTAATAACGTAGGTCATCATGGAGACCGACGCGCGCCCTTGCCAATGATTCCAGATACATCAAATCCTGTCTTGGGCATAAATAAATAAAGTGCTGTGATGATTTGCTACCAACAGTAAGTATTGTGAATTTAGAGGTTTAATATTAACAGCAAAAGACGGCGTGATGTTGCAGCGACAGCATACGAGAAAGAGAAATGTAATGCTTGTAGCGTCGTGTTACAATGCAGCATCGGGTTACAACGCAGCATCGGGCTACAATGTAGCTTTGGGCTACAACACAGCATCGGGCTACGAGGATTCAACGGGCTACAATGCATCATTAGGCTTAAATGCATCATCAGGCTACAATTCATCATCAGGCTACAATGCATCATCGGGCTACAATGCATCATTGGGCTACCATGCAGCATCGGGCTATATTACAGGGTCGTACTACCATGCAGCATCGAGTTACAACGCAGTATCGAGCTACAATGCAGTACCAGGCTACAACACAGTATCAGGCTACAATAAGTCATTAGACTACAACGCGTCATCAGGCTACTATGCAGCGTCGAGCTACTCGCCACTGTTATGCTGAATACAGCATCAAACTACACTACATCAATAAGCTACAACTCGGCACCAGACTACAACGCGTCTTCAGGCTACAAGATTTACCCTGTGTTAAGGTGTAACATGGTCATCTTTCAAGCAACGACGTGGTAAGCGTCATAAGCAGAGCGTTTGTATAATAGACGCACAAAGTAGCTATCTTCAACTTATCTGGCTGGAGGCTCTTGCAGTCTCGCCTTTGTCCGGTTACGTCCAATAAGACCCCACTCGGGTTCGTCAACATAAACCATTTCGAAAAAAAAGCTATCTTCAACTTCTGCTCTAGACGTCAATAAAAATACTAACGGCTATTCAGAATATAAAACAATAGATTTTAATTTTCCAAATGGTCTTGTAACGTATATACATCTCGTTGAAAGTATAACGATATACCTTTGGATTTAGCTTAATTACACTGATAATTTTTGTTCTGCCTTTAAGTATGGTACATCAATACGCCTCTAAAACATATTTTTTGAACATATGCATCAATTTGTTAAATTAGAACTAACTATGAAATATGGATCTAATCAATGTTGTGGCTGTGGCTGTCTACAATATTTGAACTCAAGACTATTCAACAGTCACATAACAAAGACAAATATCGAAAGACGATAAAAATGTTTATTTTAAATACAGGTTCATATTAAAAAAAAAAACATAAGCATGACATGTTATATTTCGACTTAGCTCCAAAATTAAATACTTAATTCAGAAATATTTCACAAAAAATATATTTGCAGCAATTTTCTCTTGCGTGCCTAAAGTTAAACAAACTATAACATGTCCTGCATTTAACATAAAACATTTGTCAACGGCAGTCGAGCAGGTAGCGAAAATTCTGACGGCAGCCAAGCACCAGCGAGTTTCTGACCATTTTTCGAAGCAGCAACGCAGGAACATCGAGATGTGGCTCAAAATGACTGAGGTACGTTACAATTCCTACAGGGTTAACTCTGCTTTGTTGGTCTAGTGGTCGCTAAGCGTGACTGCTGAGAATGAAGCCCTGGGTTCGAATCCTGGGTCAGACAAAGTGTTATTGAGTTTTTCCATTAGGTGATTCTTAGTAGCAGCTCGGAGTCTGGTTTTGTGCCCGGTTGATGGCATCAGACCCCTATTACATCGGGGCCTATAACATAACTGGCAAAATGTGGGTGTACTATACACTGATGTATACTGTCTACCCCTTCGGAGAATACAGGCGTGTATGTTATGTGTTTAAACCAGACTAAATATTACTTTAATAATCCGCAATGACATGTATAAAAATAATTCTAACAAATAAGTAAATTGATGTGAGTCACAATAACGTCGTCTAAATAATCTAGACATGAGGATACTACGCCATATTGAGTGTACTGGTATGAAAGCTGCTAGAATAATGGCATATACAGAAGAAATGTTAGTTTAAAAGAGGTAATAAGGTAGTCGGTAAAACGCCATAATATTACGCATCCTGTTTTGAACGGGAAACTGGTGAAACCCGTAGACTATGTCTATTTGGCATTGGTGAGTCGTAAGAGTTCCTGTGCTGTTCGATGGCTGCTGCATACAATAAGGATTTGTTTCTACAGTCATCTCAACGCCGTATCACACGTGGTAAAGTATTATCTACAATCCGTTCAAGTATTGCAAAATTTGTGGAAGTCTTCATGTCAATGAAAGCCAATTCTTCGTCTACGGGCTGTTCTGCGCTGTCTACGGGCTGTTCTGCGCTGTTTTCGGGCTGTCCTGCGCAGTCTTCAGGCTGCCCTGCGCTGTCTACGGGGTGACCTGCAACGTCTTCGTGCTGTCCTGCAACGACTAAGCTGTCTCCAGCCGTCACTGTCCTGGTAGCGACGAGATTCCTCAATGTTGGCCCACTGACATAAAGACTTGACAAAATATTCATTAAAATTAGTTAGTTGCAATGCTTTTACAGATTGTATTTATTATTTTCAATATTTCGACGGGAAGGAGTCCTGCTGGAGTCGACGCGCGCATATCCTCTTCTATAGTATATAATCGCATATCATCTTCTATAGTATAGAAGATGATATGCGATCTATAGTATAGAAGATGATAGAATAGAAGAGATAACATAGAATCTATACGATCAGGATATATTAACAGTATTATAAATTTCAATATTATTCTAGAAACATTAGGCGTATAGTATAATTATATAATTTTACAGGAATTGGAAAACATAAGGGAGGAATTCAATGCAATTTTTGATGAAGAAGAATTTGATAAGGCTGGGAAGAATGTGGTACCTTTGGAGCAGTTTGAGAAACTGAGGGTAAGTTGGAAATGAAGAGCTAGACTTTTCTAATGCTTTTCATACCCATAAAAATCACATATTACATTTCGATAGATTATTATACAATTCTAACAAGATTGTGCATGTATTCAAACTTATCATTATTTTCCATTTTAGATGGAAAACGAAAACCTCACATATGAGTTGGAAGGTTACAAGAATGAAGCTCATTTGGCCAAAAATGATGCTGAGAGAAGGTTCGAGAAGTTCAAGGCGCACTTTATCGCTCAACAAGCATTACAACAAAACAAACAGGTATTTAGTCTTAAAATTAGATCTACCACAATTGGGAAGATGACAACATTACAAAAGTCGTACGAATTAATTAAAATCTAAAAAATCAATGCAAAGAGATGAAAAAACTGAGAAAAAATAAATAAAATCCATGAAACAGTGGTGGATTCTCTAACCCTCAAAAGCTAATTGTATGGGGCGATGTGAAATGTGATTTGCAGTTACTTACGCGTGACGTCATTTCTAAGTAGATGCTATCTCTGTCTGACAGTAAATTTAAAATGTTTATAAACTTTGTGATTGTATGCCGTAATCAAATTATATTTTCAGTCTTCGTATTAAATCTACACTATATTTCAGAATGTATTTAAAAAAATCGGAATCATCGTCCCTATTCTAATCGTCTTAACAATTAAGTTGCTTGGGTTATCATTGTTTAAGAGAACATTAGGCATACTGAGTGTTGAATTGACATGAAATCGTATTTTAGGTGTACCCACCATTGCCGCCGCCGCCAATGCCGAACCTTTCGCTGGATTCTATGCCGAACGTAAAGCCACTGCCACCACCTCCCCTACCAGATGACGTTACTTCCTCAGCAGTAACAGTAACAGCATCTGAAGCGAAGCTCATCAGTCTGCTGTCAGCATTCCTGATGGTTCACCCATTAGGGGCCACTTTAGACTACCTGGTGTCGTACGTGAAGTCTCTGGTCCCCAATGTGAACCAGTCGGCTGTCCATGAGGTCTTGAAGAAATATACTGATGTGTTCCGGCGTAAGACTACCGGTGTTGGCGCGTGCATCGAGCATAAGTGGTGTTTTGTTATTTTCGACGTCATGAAAATGGAATAATTGTGTATTAAGATGTACTCTTGTAATAGTAATAAATTATGTTATGAGATTTACTTTTTGTTTTAATTAAGTGGAAACGTGTGTTAAATACCATATAAAGTCAGAGCAAATACTATGGAATTTTAACTATGATTAATAATTTATTTGTTTAAGGAATCGGGTTGTAGTGGTTCCAGGGAAATTAATTGCTCTTAGATTAGTAAAAAGATATGAACAGTTCTAAGCACGGAAGTATTGAGTAGTATCACATGATAAAATGCATTATAATTTACATTAATAATGGTTTCCTACTACCATCATACTATGGATCAAATACTGGTTTATTTTATCTACGTTATCTCAACCGTACTAATATAATGAAATGCCATAATAACAATAGGTTCAAATAAGAGTGTTAAAAAAACGAGTTTAACATATTTTACTGGGCATCGTATCGAGTATTGCGTCAACCACTAACAAGGTTGCATAAAAAAAACTACGTATTATTTTGAATAACTAAAAATATAATTAACAGTGATGGTAACACTATTTGACACTTGTCAAACATCAACAGTTTGTGATTTTGTTGTTGCGGTGTGGATGTAGTTTGTGTTTACAATAAATAACTCTCGTAAAAATGCAGAAATGGTGGAACTGGTTACTGGGGTTCGCGTTATTTTGTTTGTTATTCATCGCTATACCTATAACATACTCCCGTGAAAAGTCTGTAGAGGAATTAAAGCCTATGTTCGATGATTATATCGCTAAGTTTAATAAAAGTTACCAAAGCCCAGAAGAATATCAAGTGAGGTTCCAACATTTTGTGGTAAGTTCCTTTTTTAAATTCTTAGTGCAGCTACAATAAAAAAGAAGTTACCCAACTTTGCATTGTGGTTTAAAAAGTTTTTATGCAAGCAAATGCAACAGATTATAATGTTTGTTTATAACTGTGTCAGAAGTTTATTTATCATGCATACAAGGGCAAAGCATTGAGATATATTTATTTGTATTGCAATAAATCTACTATAATTGCACAATACTTTATAGTTCTCATGTAGTGCAGTAGGTACCTAATGGGTTTAAAGAATATTAAATATGCTAATAGCTAGTCAGATCTATGTTCCACAAATAATATATGACTAATTTTGTGCATTAGATGAACTATATTTTCCAAAAAGCTTCCATCCATCAAGCAACTTCATTAATAAAACTTGTGTCATGTTTGTTTAGAGCACTCATAGACTGATTGTTATCTAAATCAATCTATTATGATAATTTAAAGATAAAAATCCAAGTATCCGACTGAATAGACATGTTAGTAAATGTTTGTCTGATATTTTTGACCTTTACCTTAAAAAGATACGAGGTTTCTTTTGATTGTTTAATTACAGCCCAGTAGGTCCTATTTCATCTAAATTATTTAGTTATCTTGAAATAAAACTATGTTTACGGATTTTATCACAGTTTTCTAATTGGTTTTTGGTCCCGGCGTTTCGAATCCTTTACACCATTCATGGTCACGGGCAGACTGGGTCTTTAGTTATCTGTTAGTTTATTCATTTTTACAACAATATACATTTAGATAGAGCAATATCCATTTATTACGTTTCTAACAAACTCATTTAGTCATAACCAAGTATCATCATCATCATCAACCTCATCATCATCAGCCCCTTGCAGTCCAGTATGATGTCCCAAAACTTCTTTCCAGGCATCAGTCCGGGAAATAGAAAAGCTAAATGCTGGATCAAGAGGCCCAGACCATTGCAAAGCGAAGTATGGCTTTACTAAGCTATCAGACATGTCCCAGACAGAATTTAAGGAGATGCATCTGTCAGACGAAAAACCACATCAGCCTGCAGAACTGTATGGCAAGAGTTGGAGCAAGGAAAGGCCTGATAGGCAAGGGAGAGATGCCCGTAGCCAGCAGAGGGATAGACCCTGTAGTTCTGAGTCCCATGATAATATTTATATTCTGATAAGAAAGAAACGGGCGGCGGCAATGCCGTTGCTGGTTGATTGGTAAGTTTATGTTTATTTATTCCTAACTAGCGACCGCCTGAAACTTTATCCGCGTTAAAAAATTAGTGGTACGAAGCAGCCGGTCCTTTTTAGGAGTGCAAGCTTACTTCATACCAAATTTTATCAAAATCGGTTTCGTGGTTTTGCTTGGAAAGCGTACAGGCAGACATTTCATTTATAATATTTATGCCATACTAGGAACTTCTCCGTATTGAGGGTGCGTTTCACATACATAAAATATCTTACGTCACAAACCCTTAGACTCGGGGCAAACCAAATTTTAAAATGTATGTCTCGGGAATCGACCTCGCAACCTGTAGCGCAGCAATCCAAGCGCTTCGCTACTGCGCTAATCGGGTCGTCAAATTATTACCTCAACTGTTCACTCAACGTTTACATAGTTTTGATTATAATATAATATTTACCCTTGAATGCATCGAGTCAATAACCGGCGACTTTACCTACATGCCAAAGGAGATAAAAGGTTGCTGCCCTGCACTTTTAACTTGGCAATAATAATAATGTTCTGACCGAATTTCGGTCAAGGGCAGCGGCCGTTTTCTTCTTTTTTGAAAAATGCTTTACGGTTACCCCACCGTTGGGAGACGACAGGGTTATGTGGGAATCCTCCCCATGAACCGAAAAGGCCGATCTACAGGGGTATACCCGTTAAAAACACACATTGCCTGCTCGTGACGGGGAGGCGGGATCGCTAGAACATTACCACCAACCCCGCCAGCGCTGTCCGCCATGGCAAAGGGCAGACCTTCGGTCACGGGGCTGTCTCAGCTGAGACTAACCATTTTTATATAATGTTGGTGACATATTTGCAAAATATGTAGGTATATAAAATTAATCATTGAGAAATCTATATTTAAATCTTAATAACACAATTAAACACAAAAAAAAATTGGTTAAATGACGCAGGGGCAGGCCTGGCGTCATTAGTTCCAACGTTATTTTTAGTTCATTTAAATTAGTGACTAGATTAATTCTGATTTGATTAACGTGCATTACGTCATACAGCCTCCTTACCATGAACTCTTAAAGCAGGACAATTTACGTTGTGGAAGCGAGTTCCCATGAACTCGCTCGATATTTTTTCATTTCCAGCGCCCTTAATGGTAAGGAAAAAATATGGATAAAAGGTAAGGTTTCAAAGAAGCTCTGTAGTATGTAAAGACTGAAGATGAAATGGTTAGTCGCAAGGACGTGTTTTGCAGATAAATGAGGCCTGCCCATACCTATCATACTCTACCATGAACTCTTGGACAGTTTACGTTGTTAAGATGTGGTAGCGCGATGTCGTTTCGCGCAGTCTAATGCAGCGTATCGTTTCCACAACGTAAACTGTCCTGCTTTAAGAGATAATGGTAAGGGGGTTAACCGTTAGAAAATCGGCCCTAACCTAAACTAGCCTATAACTGTCCCACTACAGGGCAAAGGCCTCTTCTCGTATAGAGGATTGAGCATTAACCACCACGCTAGTTTATTGCGGGTTGGCGATTTCAGATAATTGAATCCAGGTTTCATCACGATGTTTTCTGTCACCGTTAAGTCAGCGGTGTCTTAGAATAACTAAGAAAGTATGTATAACATTGAAAATGTCACATTGATACTTGCCCGGGTTTTAACCTGCAACCTTGTGCATACAAATCCGGTATGTTAACTACTAGGCGACCACGACAAGAAAATGTAAAAAGCATAAATTGTTTTTGAACTTCCAAATAGAGACAAATATTTGAGCGACTTTCTTTTTATATTAGTGACCTCTAGAATGTAAATTGGGAGATATTTAAGATACGATATTTTTATTAAAACCGGTTCAGCAATTACAGCTATTAATGGTTTAAAGATAGATGAACGTCAACAGCATAACGTTATTACGTCATTCGAGTGATATTTGATATACGACGAATAGGTTTGTAGAAAATAATTGTAGCTTTGCGTCAATGATTGACCTTTCTTATGAAACAGGTAACAATTTAGTCAAAGATTAAATACTTATGTAGATTTTGTAGATAACAGATGGTTTAAAAATAATCTAGTAATATATATCTTGACGACCTGATTGGCGCAGTGGCTAAGCGATTGGACTGCTGCGCTAAGGGTTGCGGGTTCGATTCCCGCACGGGGCAAAACTTTGTGCGAACCACAGATATTTGTCCCGAGTCTGGGTGTTTGTGTATGTGATATTTCGTGTTTGTAAAACGCACCCACGACACAGGAAAAATTCCTAGTGTGGGGCGACGTATTTAAAAAGAAAAAAATCTACTACATATTTTAAAAAGAATAACTATAGAGTTTATTGCCGGTTCTTCTCCATTGAAATGACATTTTGGAACCGAGCAACTAGATATGATGTTTTGTAAGTGCTCTATTGTAGCCTTTATAAAATAAAATCATTATTACTTTCTAACTGCGCCCCGCGGTGTTACCCGCTACATTTTTTCGGTATAAAAAGGTAGCCTATGTGTTAATCCAGGGTGTCAGCTACCTCCTTATGAAATTTCATTAAAATCCATTTAGTTGTTTTTACGTGAAAGAGTCACAAACATCCATCCATAATCACAAACTTTTGCCTTTATAATGTTAGTAGGGATAGTAGGGATGACCTTGCATAGCTGCAAGCTTGTATTCCCTAAAGTACATCCACACTGCAAGTTATGTTAATAGGGGGCGAGCTCATTGCCATTAACCGGACTCTGTGCTGCTACTGAGATTTTTTCCAATAACGCCGCTCTATCCGGAAATCGTACCCAAGACTCGCTCAACAGTCCCGCTTGGCAAACACTAGACAAACGATGCGTTCGTTATATTAATTCTTATAGATTACTTATAAGGTACATTTATGGTGAGTATATAAATAAAAACTAAACGATAATTTTAAGCAAACAGGCCCCAAACTAACAACATGCACTCAATGTTACTTTTTGTCGTTTTTTATGACATATCTACAGCGACCGGTTCTAAACTAAAATGGTCAGATCATAGCCCCCGTACCATATACTCTTTAAGTAGGACCTTTATCGTCGTAGAAACGAGACGCTGCTATATATAGTGTAGTGAGGCTCTCGCTTACTCAACGGAAAGCGTCCTGTTTTAAGAGTACATGGTAAGGAGGATGACAGATATACTTTTTATTGCCAACCTTATCTAAATGAGATATTTTAGTGTTAGGATATTTTGAGACTATATTGATCGGTCTCGGTAAGGATGATAAGCCGTTGGTCTTACCGGGACGGTAATCGAACAGATAGAGTCTCCTTGTGTTCGCACACACTTGTGAACTGGAATATTTCGTGTACCTAGATAACTAGCTAGTTGAGATTATCTGTTGTGTGTCGTGACCGAAATTCGGTCAGGAAGTCATTGATTATTAATGTAATGTATTAAGATAAAAATACAGTATTTACATACTATCTTTACATATAATAATAATTATGTTTTGACTGGCTCTCTTACTGCGCTACGAATACTGCGATCTTCAAGCCACTTGCCAAGCGTGGGGATTATGGTAACCCCCACTCCAAGTGGGAGGCCTTTGTTCAACAGTGGATGTGTTCCGGCTGATGATAATGATGTACCTATATAATAATATTTCAGGAGGACCAAAGGTGTGATAGGTCCCGTGAAGGACCAGGGTTTGTGCGGCGCTTGCTGGGCCTTCAGCACTGTGGGCACAATTGAAGCTATGTCGGCCATTAAGACTGGGAAACTTGACACCCTTAGTGTGCAGGTAGGTGCAGTACAATGATCTACGGGCAGTAGGTCAATGCCCGTTATTGACAGCAGTGTATTAGCGATCTGGTTTTGATAACTAACGATATGCGTATCGAGAATCGTTTATTAGTTTTATTTAGTTACTAGCTGCGCCTCGCGGTGTTACCCGCTATATTTTTAGGGATAAAAAGTGGTCTATATGTTAATCCAGGGTGCCAGCTACCTCCATGTAAAATTTCATCAAAATTTTTCCCGCCGTTTGATCGTGAAGAGGTAACAAACACACTCACAAACTTTGCCTTTATTGGTGTGGTTGGAATTGACCCACAGGTAGTTAGTTATAAATAAGATAAGAATATCATTGTTTGTAGCTTATAAGTTTTTTTTTTAATTCACTACTATTATTTTTAGCGCATTAAAGTCGAAATAGGGCCATAAATTAGGTATAAACATAAGACCCAAATACCCTTTTTATTTTTTGGAAGTCGGTTAAATCAAAACTACCTACATTCTACAAGTCCGAAATATTTGTTTTTGATTCGACGACTCGATTGGCGCAATAGCTAAGCAATTGAATTGCTGGGCTAAGAGTTTCGGGTTCGAATCCCGTACGGGATAAAAATGTGTGTGATCCGCAGTTGTGTTTGTGATATCTCAAGTTTTTGCAAACACCCACGATAAAGGATAAATTCATAGCGTGAGCGTGACGCTATCTAAAACTGAATCGATGGATGCGAGCAGTGACCCGGTGGCTCAGTTGGCAGAGCGGCGCCACGGTACGGCGAAAGTCGCAGGTTCGAGTCTCGCTCGTCCATCATTTTTCAAGTTTCCTTTATCAATTTAGATTTAAGCCTAGCATGACAACATCCAAAAAAGCCATATACACCAGTGATTGGCCCATCTGACAGCGGAGAAGTACATAACGTAAGATTGTGAGGAGATAGATATATAGCGTATTTCTCAACACCCAATTCAACCAAGGAAGTCAATTACCTTGTTAGTTGTTACTGCCCGTGAATCTATTCCCCGTATCTAACTCTCAAATCTTGTATCATTTTTGGCTAGCAATGCGACTAGGTTTCTTTTTAGTACGTTATATTATCTATTTTAGGTATTTTTTTTTTATTTTAGGTTAACTTTTTGGTTGTTTTTACTGTTGATATAATATGTATATGTACTTACGTATCTAATTTAGGGCCATCAATAGTCGAATTGCTGATTCTGGATACAGCCCTCTGACTGTGAACTCTTAAAGTAGGACAGCTTACGTTGTAGAAGCAAGACGCCGCATTATACAGCATATAGCGGCGTCTCGCTTCCACATCGTAAACTGTCCTGCTTTTAGAGTTCATGGTAAGGGGGCAGGGGTCTACTGCTAAAATTGTGACAAGAGGTTCGGCGTCTAACATACATACATACATAAAAGTCACGCCTGTTTCCCTGAGGGGTAGGCAGAGACCACGGATTTCCATTTGCTACGATCCGGGCATACTTGTTTTGCTTCATTCACACGCATCACATTCCTCATACACGCTCTTCGGCGTCTAAATGAATAATAAATGATTTTATTTTTGCAAATACATAGGTTATACAAAACACTTTTATACGTCATTTTTTTTTAAAGTAGATGGCTTGGATCTAAAGGTATAATATCGTCAAAATACAAAGAAGCCATTATCAGTTTAATATCTATTTAATGAATTAGGAGTTATTTTTAGTGCAAATGATTAAAAACAGCTTTTTTATATATACTTTTTTATTGCTAGTGCACTATTTTATAAAGTGCTAATTAGCATCTAGGATACGCAGACAATTTATAGCATAACTTCACGCTTATATTCCCCGAAGGAATAGGCTGAGATGCTATGTTAGGTACACCTAAATTTCACCAGTTGTGTTATAGGACCCAATGTAATAGAGGGCGAGCCTATTGCCCTCCCCGGGTACAAATCCAGACTCCGTGCTGCTACGTAATATTTACTTTTTACAGGAAGTGATAGACTGCGCAGGTCTAGGCAACAGTGGATGCGCCGGCGGCGACATCTGCCTTCTGCTGGACTGGCTTACCTTGACCGACACGCCAATGGAGAAGGAGGCGGAATACCCTCTACGACTCACCGACGGACTTTGTAAATCTAAGAAGAATACTACGGGTGTCCAAGTGCAGGCGTTCACGTGTGACAAGTGAGTTTCTACCTTATTTTTACTGGGTTAAGGCTGAAAATTGTGCGGTAGCGGAGAGCCTAAAGTTGCTAGTACAGTTCACGAGTGACAAATGAGTTTCGACCTTATTTTTATTGTTTTAAAGCTGAAAATTATGCGGTAGTGAAAAAACGTGAAGTTGCTAATGCAGTTACTTTTGACAAGTAAGTTTGAGCGTTATATTCTGATAATAAAGTCGTAAACCGATTGAAATATTAACGTCACATTGATTTTGAAAGGCCCTTACAATTATGGCGACACTTGACTGTTAATGTATATTCAACCTTATCCCAAACAGATAAAACACAAATCCACTTGTCTAAGGCAAGTGATCTAACCGTTTGTCTTTCATTTGGCAAATGATTTTCAACCTTATTTCTAGCTTTATAAATTTTATTTTCCGTTATTTTAGTTTCGTGGGTGCTGAAGATCAGATCCTGACCGCCCTAGCAACGCATGGTCCAGTCACGGTGGCAGTCAATGCGTTGTCATGGCAACACTACCTTGGGGGAATCATTCAGTTCCATTGCAGGTATGAGAAAGTTCTTTATACCTGTATTATTAATATGACTTTGCTAGGCTTAAATTTTACAGCGGGACTCGAACCCGCGACAGTCGCCGTACCGTGGCGCCGCTCTGCCAACTGAGCCACCGTGTCACTGCTCGCATCCATCGAATTTCAAGTTCCCTTTTAGTATTTACGTCTTAAGGGTGACGTCAGGTATTATCTGTTGGAATCTACGATTACCAACTCAGTGTTGTACCTTTACAGCTACAAACCACTGAAACGATAATACCAACCTAAATTTATATGACTTTTGGAATCATTTTTGCATGTTGCCCATGCTAAGCCTAAATCTAAATTGATAAAGGAAACTTGAAAACCATAACCCTCCTTCTGTCGCAGTCGGGTAAAAATTATGGATACGAGAAAAATTATAAACTCGAACCCGCGACATTCGCCGTACCGTGGCGCCGCTCTGCCAACTAAGCCATCGTGTCATTTCCGATTTGGTATTCCCCTTTCCGATACTCCACTAAGATTCTCCTCATATTTTCGTGTTGTAACTCTTCTTGCGTCCATCTTTTCTACGTGTCAACCATCTAAGGAAATTCTTCTCAATTTTTGTAATTTTCTTTTTTTTTTTTTTAAAAAAAAACGTCGCCCCACACTAGGAATTTCTCCTGTATCGTAGGTGCGTTTCACAAACATGAAATATTCACATACACAAACACCCAGACTCGGGACAAACATCTGTGGTTCGCACAAAGTTTTGCCCCGTGCGGGAATCGAACCCGTAACCCTTAGCGCAGCAGTCCAATCGCTTAGCCACTGCGCTAATCAGGTCGTCAATTACATCCACATTCACACACCGCTCTCTTATCACCTTATTGTAAACAACAACATACAACATAACATCACGCCTGTATTCCCCGAAGAGGTAGGCAGAGGTGCACATATAGTACACCCACATTTCGCCAGTTATGTTTTTAGGTCCCAATGTAATAGGGGGCGAGCCTATTGCCACCAACCGGCACAAATCCAGACTCCGTGCTGCCACTGAGAATTACCTAATGGAAAAACCCAGTAACACTTTGCCCGATCCGGGATTCGAACCCAGGACCTCGTGCTCAGCAGTCGCGCTTAGCGACCACTAGACCAACGAGGCAGTCTATTGTATTTTTACATCTTATTGTATTTTATAAATTTGTTTTTTCAGTGGATCGGCCCTGGATTTGAACCATGCTGTCGAATTAGTTGGCTACGATCTCACAGCTGATGTGCCCTACTATATCGCGAAGAACTCTTGGGGCAAGGAGTTTGGCAACGCCGGGTATATCAACCTGGCTATAGGCACCAACGTCTGCGGCCTAGCCAACGAAGTCGCTACAGTTAATGTCAAGTAAATTATATGTATTACTATGTAATTGTACAATTCAGGCGTTAGATACAATATTATTTACTGTATATTCCGGTTATACTCACGGGTGTATTCGGGAATGCCCGACTAGTTTCGAACTCGAACGGAGCCCTTATTCATGAGTTGGTTGAGTTCGGCTCGCGACTCTGCCGCGTAACCAGCTCATGAACAAGGGCTCCGGTCGAGTTCGAAACTAGTCGGGCATTCCCGAATACACCCGTGAGTATAACCGGAATATATAGTAAATAATATGGATAACACTCACGAAAGTAATTATAGTAAGTTAGATATAATGCCTGAACATTATTTTCACATCGCCTATCGGCCATTGTTTTGTGGGCAAGGTGGGTAGGTGTCGGTAGGAAACAAAAGGAATGGTTAAGTAAAGTAATCAGTTGCAATTCCGAATAATTAAGGTACACAAACACTTCCTAACAGTAAGGGAAAAATGATGAAATCCTGGATATAAATGTCAGAACTACACTTAATAAATAAGATCATACTTACTGAAAAGACTCCAAAATGCTTGCCCATGCGCATGTTAACATTTTTTATATAAGAAGACAATTCATGCCTTTATATTGTATAATACCAGAGGGACCATTAGATAGGTTATTTTTAAAGATTTTTGTTATAATATAAGTATGAACCTGTTGTAGTAAATTCATCGAAATATGTTTAGCCTTGTGTGTCTATGTGTGTGTGTGTGTGTGTGTTGTCGGGTATCGTGCGTGTTCCTATTTTTATACTTATGTGTGTATTATATGTAAGTATTTTACTCCAATACATGGTTGATGTAATAGTTATCTATAGGTACTATTTAAGTACATACATAAAGTCACGCCTGTTTCCCCCGAGAGGTAGGCAGAGACCATGGATTTCCATATGTTACGATCCTGGCATACTTCTTTTGCTTCATTCCCACGCATCACATTCCTTATACACGCTCGTACTATTTACTAATTAGATAATAAGTACAATGATTATGTTTTAACGAGTAAATATAAGTGTGTGCCATTGCGTTTCTTTGGCTCACTAATCAATTCGTCCTTTAGCTGGTAATTGTCCAAAGTGCCTAGGTTTGTATTTTTATTTTGTGTTAAGTTTTTATGTATTTATATTGTTATGTTATATATTATTTTCTTGTATTTTATGTTCATATATTAAAGTGATATTTAGAACAAACAAATATATATAAAATAATATTCTTGTTATTATAAGATTTAAATATTATAAAGTTGTTTATATAGTATGTTTGAAATAGAATAATACAGTGTTTTAAAATTAAATATCTAACATAACATTACGCCTGTATTTCCTGAAGGGGTAGGCAGAGTAGTACAACCACATTCCGCCAGTTAGTCCTAATGTAATAGGACGTTAGCCTATTGCAAAGTAAATATCTTGTTTTGTTTTATATTGTTGTATAAACCTTTGTGGTAAAACTCAAGAAAAATCTCGGAATTGTCCGTCTATGTAGGTATATTAACATTAAATATATTTCCGGCAGCTATTCGTGAGTGCAATTTATATATTTATACTAAGTATAATTAATAACAAATTATATGATAAAACGCATCTGCATGCAATAAATAAATGTACCAATATACAATACAGGGTGTAACGATAAGAGCTTACCTATATCCAGTGATACGTCAAAAAGTATAGATATGTTGCTAACAAAATGAAAATTGATTTGCACTGCACACAATCATAATTATGCAATTTGGCAAAGACTTAAAAGAATTAGAATAATTATAACAATGAGAGTAAAAAATTTAAAACACGTGTTTGACATTTCAGTGCGCATGTCAAACGCCACTAAGACAAGCCCAAAAATGTCATGTCAACATTTTTGAGTCTTAAAATGCGCGCCAGTAACATATCTGTATTTTTTAAGATATCATTTGGATTAATATACCATATTATATATCCAAAAGGGGCGAAGATTACATCTGGTATAGAATCTCTATACCTACATGATTTCTTCTACTTCTGAAATCATGTAGGTAAACTAAAAACAATTTGGATCGCATGTTTACTGAATTCAAATTGTCAATATACATACTTTGGAGGGCCAAAGATCAAGCTCAGTGGCGTGCCATAGGAAAGGCCTATGTCCAACAGTGGACTGAGGGGCTGATAGGCTGATGATGATAGTGGTACATACTTTCAAGCTTGTATATAATTATATACATAAATGACTAGCTGACCCGGCAAACTTCGTACCGCCTTCTCACCCTTTAAACTTTCCCTCTACGAATATTTCAAGACCGAAATGAGCCAAATCGGTCCAGCCGTTCTCGAGTTTTAGCGAGACTAACGAACAGCAATTAATTTTTATATACTTATAAGAAGATACCAAAACATTTTAGTTCTTTCATTCAGGCTGAATTTATGTAAATGAATTCTATACCAGATGTACTCTCCGTCCCTTTTTGATAGATAAACGATTTATTAATTGTTACTATACTCCATTTGAAATAACATTAGATGACAAAACAACCTTTATATGCAATCCATTCAAATGATTTTGAATTCTATTTCATTAGTGTCAAGACATATGACAGCTGCAGTAAGCAGTTGGCGTTGGGAATAAGTTTTTGCTTTTAATACCATCCTTATGCGTCCAGAATAGAAGTCAAATTCGCTTGAATAAACTGAAAATAGATTTGTTGGTTTTTCTAATCCTACTTTAAATGGAGTATAGTTTAATAAAAATACTCAATAAGTTTATAAAGCTTTTCCATGTCATAGATTATTTTATTACTTACTTATTATGACGTAAATTTTTGAATGTTAAATGTAAGTCATAATATGTAATGTTAAATGTTATTTATCGTATTAGGTACCTTTTTGTGAAATGGAAAAAAATCGTCCTAGGTAGGTATTTCTTGTGTATTGAATTGGTGGTGGATTAAATATTTAAGAATTTGAAGTGCCATTTCCATTAACTAATAGAAATATACCTCCTTAACTTTACTATGTGCCTTAAAACTATAATATTATAATACTCATAATAAAAGCTATTTTAAATGAGTTGTTTTATTTTTACCTACTTCAAAAGATGAGGTTATGTATTTGGCGCTTTTTTTTAACGCTTAATCTTTTTTTTCTTTTTTCTGTATAAAAGAAGATGTATAAAATGGGTATCTACATAGTTATTGATATTCGTATACTGTATCACACTAATAATATAAAGGCGAAAGTTTGTATGTCTGTTACCTCTTCACGCTCAAACGGCTAGAATGATTTTGATGGAATTTCATATGGAGGTAGCTCACATCCTGGATTTTATCCCAAAATAATGTTGCGGGTAACACCGCGGGGCGCAGCTAGTAAATAATGAATATCACCTCATTCGTAAATAAGGATATCTGCTATATAAAAATAATAATGATATCAATATTAAATACCTAGCTGGCTTTTAAATTTTAGGCACAAATTAGTAATTAAAATTTCCGATTAGTGAAACAATAAATTATAATGACTAAATTAAATGTATCTATGTGTACCTATATTGATGGCTCCTTCGAATGAACGAGTAAGTGGAAAAAGACAATTTAACAGGAAAAACTAAACGTTTGAATTCAATTTACAAGAATATGGTTGGGAAAAGGTACATAATTATAATACATATATTATAGAGAAAAAAATTATATCTAGTATTATAACATGAACAAATTATATTCGTAGTTTTGAAAACAAACCATGAACAACAAACAACAATATTATTATTTTTCCATACAAAAAAGGTTTCATTGCCAATAGGCAATTTTTAATAAAAAAAAATAGATAAAAATGTACAGACGAAATATATAAAAAATATTTTTTCAGTATTACCGATTGGCGCTATTGCACATTTATTCGATAGGACCATCGATATATCTACTATGTACCTATATATGGTAGTACCGTGAAACACACAAGGAAATACATAATAACTTTACAGGATAATTATAAATAATATATTTACAGCTATACAGCTGCCAACTCGTGCGCACTAACTTCATACAAAATGAATCTGCAAGCATACATTACTCCGAGTCTGTTTATACTTTCATTACCACTTATTTATCTTCTATTAATACGCTTATATAGTGTACATAAATATACCGAGTCCATCAAGCTCGTGAAACAATACGACGTGTGGGATGTCGATGAATTGAAATTCAATGGATACGTGAAGGACTTCAAGAAGGTATATACTGGCGAGGAGTACGAACAAAGGTTTCTGAACTTTAAAGTAAGTCAAATCAATTGTTTTATTTATTAGAATAGAACGGCTAGCCAACTACACTATTCAACATAAACACATAGAAATATAAAACAAAACACAACACATTAACAATATAAAAATATACATAATAACCCTTTCGTTAAACTCACAGAACTTCAGACATTCTGATAAGAATAATCCTCTCATATTCGCAACCACGTCACACTCTGGCTTTGAGTTTTTATGTTAATATCTGCCTATTATTCTCTAACTACGAGGCTACTGCGCAGAATCAGATCTGCGAGCTTAAGCAATCCTCGCCGCAGTCAGTCTTGTGATGGACGACCGTTTTCACATATCGAGACGCCTTCGTGCTTCGAAAGGCACGTTAATCTGTTAGTCCTGCCTCTGATATCTCTTCGGTCGTGTCGGTCTCCTGTCCCATCCGACTATGAGAGTAAGAGTATAGGGAGTGCACCTGTATTTGCGCGTAAACTTGTACATAATAATATCTCCTGCTGTAGGCCTAGTATGTAACAGAGAATGAGCCAATCGTCTTCGACCGGGCCATAAGACTCCGTTCTGCTTTTAAGAATTACTTAATTGAAAATGCCAATACCAATTTTCCCGACCCAGTCTTCGAAGCCAATACCTAATGCTCAGCAGTCGCATGTACCTATTTGTAAAGAAAAAAATTCGTTGGATAAAAATATAGTATACTATGTATACAGCTATAGTATACTATATCTTTTCTCAAGGAAAATTTACCTACAATAGTTGAGGTTCTAAATCGGATTTCCACTGGTTTTAGGCATCATTAAGGGAGATAGCGAGGTTGAACGCGATAGAAGGGGCCACCGTGTTTGGTTTGACGAAGTTTTCCGATATGTCAAAGGCTGAATTTGCCGAGAAAATGTTAATGAAACCGTCGTACCCATCTGAATGTTTGATAAAACATAAGGTTTGTACAAACGGCGAAGAGGCGAAGGAAACCCGTAACCATACACGCTTTGGAGACGATCCGCCAACTAACTTTGATTGGTAAGCTCTGATATTTTTTATTCTTTAGTAGCTGACATCAGGGTCCCAAACAGCAGCAAACAACTTCGTGGCAGGCCGAGAAGAAGATAGCGTGACGAACTAGACTCCTACCTAAAGGACTGGATGGTGGCGGCAGACAGGAACAAGTAGAAAGAGGGAAGGGAGACCTTTGCCCAACAGTGGGACTATACGAGCTCATAATAATAGCTGACATGCGCGACTGAAGTCTGCGTTTTTCTTTCCAGCCTGCAGCAAAATATTTTTAAAATTCAAAGTTGCCACTTCGTTCAGAGATAAACGGAACAAACAGATAGACAATTTTATTTAGTACTAGCTGCTGGGTGTCAGCTACCTCCATATGAAATTTCATTAAAATCGGTCTAGCCGTTTTAGCATGAAAGGATAAAAAACATCCATACTTACAAACTCTTTTTTCTCTTTTTAGGCGAGACAAAGGCTTCGTGTCCCCAGTTCTAGAGCAAAAACGTTGTTTAGGATGCTGGGCTTTCAGCATTGTTGGTGTGATGGAGACAATGGCTGCTAAAAACGGTATTGAGCACCAGAGGCGGAGCATACAGGTGACTAATAGACTTTTTTTGTTCGTGAACATAACACTGACAGGACATCTTCTTATCGTATGGTAGATAAATAACCTGGTGTCAAAGTTTAAACCACCTGTAGGCCTCTGACATGGTATTACACATCTTTGAAAAATTTCTTAGGGTAGGGAAAAAACGGTGAAGGAAGACATCGGGAGGAACCGTTGCTCACGATGTTTTCCTTCACCGTTTTTGGCAAATAACTAATTTATAATACACTCATGAATTCGAAATTCCAAAAATAATTTTACTATATTTTATCTTCAGGAGTTGATAGATTGCTCTAAGTACAATAATGGATGCTACGGCGGAAAGGTATTGCGGGCGTTAGACTTCCTCTGCCGAAACTCGAAAGCTATAGTCACGGAGGACGAGTATCCTCTGACCCTGTCTGGCGAAAAGATCTGCAAGATTCAGGAGCATCCTGCTGGGCGGAGACTTAAGGAATTTGCGACCCAATGGTGAGTTTCATCTTATAATACACCATTAGGCTCCCGACTTCAACGTGTTGCATCATTAATATGGCTCCGTTTGTGTTGAAAACTAGTCTAGTATTCCTGAATTTCGAAATCAGTGAATACTTGTTTGATAATCATCATCAGCCGGAAGACGTCTACTGTGCAACCAAGGCCTCCCCCTTAAAGGGGGGGGGATTACCATAGTCCTTCTTTATCGTATGGTGGTGGAACAACCTGGTGTCAGAGTTAAAACCATATATATTATTTACTGTATATTCCGGTTACACCCACGGGTGTATTCGGGAATGCCCGACTAGTTTCGAACTCGAACGGAGCCCTTATTCATGAGCTGGTTACGCGGCAGAGTCACGGCTCGCGACTCTGCCGCATAACAGTATATCCATCCATATCCATATAATAATATACAGTAAATAATATGGATAACACTCACGAAGGTTATTATAGTAAAAGAGTTTAAACCGCCTGTAGGCCTCGGACATGGCTTTACACTCCGTTGAAAAATCTCTCAGGTGTGCCGGTTCCCTCACGATGCTTTCCTTTACCGATCTTAGCAACTGTTAACTAATTTCATAGGTCATACCACTCGACTATTATACTATCAGTGCTAACTCGCGCTCGCTCATGGGTACTCGGCTTTACAGTGACGATAATTTGAATAAGGTTGACTGGAAGAGATCGCCGTGAGCGATAAGACCGCCCATTGTACAATCTAATTTTAAGGTTTTCACTGTATATTTTTATTTTGGTGTGCAATAAAGAGATATATTATTATTATTATAATTGAATGTTACAGCAACGTGGATTCGGATCTAATGGTGAGCCAGATAGTGAACTACGGGCCATTGGTTGCTTCAGTCGACGCAACCACCTGGATGAACTACCTGGGGGGTATTATACAAAGAGCTTGTCCGTAAGTATAGCAACTATAGCCTTACTTGAAAGTGTCAAGAACCAAAACTAAAGGGGGGGGGGGGTTATGGAGCAGCTGGGAGGAACCACTTGGATGCCGGTATTATCCAAACTAATTTGGCTGACCCGACATCGAAGCGGGCTTCAATGCTAGACCTAGCACTAGTCTAATGGACTTGATATGTATAAAAGTCCTTGTAAATTAAGAGAAAAAGCATAGACTTCTAGTTGACCTGGCAGACGTCGTTCTACTCGGAAAAGCACCACCAACCGGGTCCTATTGTATGTTCAAACCATTCTGGACCCCATTGAAACATACTCACAAAATTTTATCCAAATCGGTGCAGCCATTTAGAAGTTATTTGACAAACACACATACAGTAGAATTATATGATAGATAAGTACGGCCAGGAACAGAAGCAGCAAATTTGTCAAATCAATGAAAGCCTCGTTGGTTGCTAAGCGAGACAGCAGAGCATGAGGTCCTGGGTTTGAATCTCGGGTCGCCGTGTTATCGGCTATTTTCCATATAGTCATTCTCAGTAGCAGCCCGGAGCCTGGATTTGTGCCCGGTTGAAGACAATAGGCTCGCCCCCTATAACCTTGGGACCTATTATATAACTGGTGAAATGTGGGTGTACTATAGGTATACCTCACTGTAACATAGTACTAAAAAATATTCGATAGTGATTTGTTGTTGTGTGTGGTTGGTAAAGGATGTGATGGTAAGTTTGGTCGAGTATCCTGCCACTATCGGTGACGTCATCGATAAGCACATACCTATAGTGAATAATATTTGTTTTTACCTTGAAATCGAGTTCAAGATCAAACGTTTTCCTATCATACTGATATAATATTAATATTATACCTTATGTTTTAAGTAGTGTGCGCATTAGCTGGGTGGTATCTGACCTAGAATTGATTACCTCCTTTCTTCCCGTGGGTATCGTAAGGAAAAACCAGAAGATAGGCAGTAGCGTCTTCACCACCAATACTGCGATCCTCAAACCGCTTACCAAGCGTGGGGATTATGCCCCCCACCCTTACTCAAAGGGGAGGCCTTTTTTCTATTTCTAGGACTATGAAAGTGACTGAACATAACTGGCGAAATGTGGGTGTACTGTATGTGCACCTCTGTCTACCCCTCCGGGGAATACAGGCGTAATGTTATGTTATGTAATGTTTATGAGTGAGGGAATATGGAGTGCACGCATACTTGTGCACTACAATATCTCCTGCGTTGTTGTTGGCTGGTCTCTGCTAAAACAGGCCGCCGTGACCGAAATTCGGTCAGGAGAACATCATTATCATGTTCGACAAAACAAACATTTATTTCATTAATTCCTTCTTCTTTTTTACCTCCAGGCAACATATATCAAACCACGTGGTTCAGATAGTTGGTTACGCTAACTATAATACATTAGACATACCGTACTTCATCATCAGAAACTCCTACGGCGAAGACTTCGGAGATCACGGCTATGTGAAGATAGCGCTGTATGGAAACGCGTGTGGCATTACCAACCAAGTCGCCATGCTTGATGTTATGTAAACATTTAACTTTTTTACTATAATAACTTTCGTGAGTGTTATCCATATTATTTACTGTATATTCCGGTTATATTGACGGGTGTATTCGGGAATGCCCGACTAGTTTCGAACTCGCCGAACTGTTCGGCTCGCGACTCTGCCGCGTAACCAGCTTATGAATAAGGGCTCCGGTCGAGTTCGAAACTAGTCGGGCATTCTCGAATACACCCGTGAATATAACCGGAATATACAGTAAATAACATTTAACTTGTAGACTAACTTTAAATAATAATAATAATGCTTTATTGCACACAATAAAATTCATAAAGACATTTTACATGAAATATGATGTACACAGGCGAGCTTAACTCAAAAATTGAGTTCTCTAATAGCAAACCTTTGTAAAAGAGGTTTTATTGGTGAGGACAGAAGAGTGCACAACAAAAATATCTATAAAAAATACAAAGAAATTTACAATAATTATAATAAAA
Organism: Abrostola triplasia; assembly: GCA_946251915.1. NCBI lineage: Eukaryota > Metazoa > Arthropoda > Insecta > Lepidoptera > Noctuidae > Abrostola > Abrostola triplasia. The sequence continues at coordinate 8,240,727 of OX276440.1, read as the reverse complement.
GTTACACAATTTAACCTAAATAAAAATACATATATAAATACATACTATATCTCAAGCTGAAAGGAAATGCTCTTTGATTTTCTTCTTAAAAACAAAGGTAACTTAAAGTCATAGGTACCTATATTAATATAGCGATTAGCTGCAATCCGAGACACAGGTTTCTGCCGAGTTCGAATGTAAATGTCCTTATTTCTGTAAAAGTACCTTAGCCTTACTGTCAGCTGTTATAATGTTATTATATTGTAATTATATTATAATTTATATTGTAACTAATTTGTAATTGTACTTTGAAAGTTATAGTAAATAAACATTATTAATACTTTAATAATAAATGAATAGTTATCCACGAAACATCCCAAAACAATAGACCAAATCATTTTAGTATCCATCTTTCTCAATAGTCCCGCACCATCTGGGGACTCTTCATAGCTGTTCTTTTATAGAGCAGTTGTGTGGTGTCCCTAGTTGGTGTCCCATTCCCTTTTAGATTAAAGTTCTCAACGGGCCTCTGCGTGTTGGACCTGTGTCCCCACGTAAGCCTTTTAAAAGTCCGGGTATCTTCCGCATGGTTGATAGCCCGAGAAAAGAAAATGAATAGTTATAAAAATATGAATTATTGTTTAAACACATGACAAGTTGGGCTGTACCTACGTCTACTGAAACTATTGTGCCACACCTATATTTTCAAAAGGATAAGTGTACAAATAGTAAGTATTACTTTATCAATTGTCTTTTTTCGACGCTCATAATAAATCCTGGCTAATAGGTGCCGAGTCTATTGCCTATTTAGCCAATCAGCAGGTTGGTAGTTGGACTGGCTATCCAGGGAGCGCAATTTACCCACTATAAGTAGTAAGAAGTAAAATCAAAAATCATTGATTCGTAACTTACTTTTAAAATGCACTGATGTGTATGAATACAGCGGCAAACCTTGAAATGCGGTAAACGTAGCTTCAGAGTATATAACAACACTATTAATCGTGCGAACATAGCAACAGTTGCAAATTCAAATAAAGAACTTCATATCACTCGGAGACCGGCCGTCGTGGAGTGAAGACGTGTGCGCTTATCTGGTAAATTGGTATGTATTTATAACTTTATTATTTTATGTTCTCTATCTGGCCACTTTTTGTGGTTATTGTAGATGATAATAAACGATAAATTTGTACTCATATTGGATGATAAGCTGCAAGTGTTTTGTTGTTAATAGCTTCAATTGTTTGTGTGATAAGAGTGTTACTGAACAAGCGTTCTGAAGTAGTTTTGTCTGTTTGACTGTCTATTGTTTCAGTGTGTAGGTACCTACTATTTTAGTCCTATATTAGTATTGTCTGTAGTTTATGAACTATAATATTCTACTTCATTGGTAATTGAAACTTAGATACATATAATTGAAACTTAGATATATAGTCATGGGGATAGGTAATTCTAATTAGAATTATGTTTATTGTTTATCACGGTTAAAGAAACTATCACGTTCAGATGGTTCAAGAAATGGTATCTCTGATGGTCTACATGTCGCAAGCACTGCTTCGCCTTAAGTTCTAGGTTCAATACTCGTTTTAAGAAAAACATAGTATAACCTATTTTTTATTTTTACAAGCTTTAATGATTAATTAACTGAATTAACATATAGGCTACTTTCTATGCCAAATAAATGCAGCGGGTAACACCGCGGGGCGCAGCTTGTTTATAGTAAACATAATATGCCCGTACTTTGACTGAGGAGGAACCAAATGTTGGTTAACCAAAACTACTATTTCTAAATTATTATGTTGACTGTCCCTTTTGGAGCAATAGCAGCTTATGGTAGAGCTGCGCCAAGGGTTGCAGTTTCGATCCCAGTTTGGTCTAGAGACCCGAAGTTTTTTCTTTCGTAATGTAAATATCAATGTTAGGGTATCCAGTTGTGTATGAGGAATATGATGCGTGTGAATGAAGCAAAAGAAGTATGCCAGGACCGTAGCAAATGGAAATCCGTGGTCTCTGCCTACGCCTCAGGGAAACAGGCGTGACTTTATGTATGTATGTATGTAACTGACGACCTGATTAATGCAGTGGCTAAGCGATTGGACTGGTGCGCTAATGGTTGCGGGTTCGATTCCCGCACGGGGCAAAACTTTGTGCGAACCACAGATGTTTGTCTCGAGTCTGGGTGTTTGTGTACATGTGATATTTCATGTTTGTGAAACGCAACAAAGCAGAAACGCACAAACGAGAAAAAAAAAACAAAAAAAAAAACTAGTTTCTAGTCAGAAACTAACCTAATCCTTGTGTTAGATATGAGCTCATGCTAATATAGATACCTAAACGACTAAAAAGTACGTAGAATAGTGTTCTTGAAAAAATTCTAACAAATACCTATCACACTAATATTATAAAGGCGAAAGTTTGTGAGTGTGTTTGTTACCTCTTCACGCTCAAACGGCTAGACCGATTTGGATGAAATTTCATATGGAGGTAGCTGACACCCTGGATTAACATATAGGCTACTTTTCCAAAAATGTAGCGGGTAACATCGCGGGTCGCAGCTAGTAGGAAATAAATTAACTTGCCTTATTTAGTAGATATTTTTTAATTATAATTAATTAATATCATGATCAATTCATTTTTTCATTGTATTGTTTTGTAAGTAAATATAACAAAATTTCGCATGTCATTTATTGATTTAGTTGTTCATAATTGTTTGCAAATAATAATTACAATATTATTATGTCTAGTCATACCTACAGACAGAAGATTATACAGAGTATAACGCCTGTTTCTCGAAGGGGTAAGCAGGAACCGCGGATTTTTATTAACAATATGATTACGATCTTGGCAAACTCCATTAATTTTATTTTTTTATTAAGTATTTCTCAGTCTCCAAGGTACGCGATCTTCTAAAGTGAAGTGTATCGGTACAAATAAAAGACTCGGGATTTAAAAAAAACTTCTACCCGCTCTAGGAATTTCTCCTGTATCGTGAGTACGTTTCACAACCATGAAATATCATATACACAAACACAGACTCGGGACAAACACGCTGAAGCATCGTCTAAAAAAAAAAATACGCGTGCGGGAATGGAACCCGCTACACTTAGCGCAGCAGTCCAAAGTTTGAAACTCAAACGACTATAACAATATGGAAGTGACAATAAATCTCCGCTGTCTACCATTTTGAGAAATACAGAAAAAGTACCACCTTTAAAAATAATTTAGTTCCCGTCATGTATTTTTTTTTTAATCCAGTCTATTCCAACGAGTTACGTACCTATGATAATTCTATAATAAAACAATTACCCTTAATTATAAACCATAATAGCTTAGTACCATAGAAGTATGCCAGGATCGTAGCAAACGGAAAGCCGTGGTCTCTGCCTACCCCTCAGGGAAACAGGCGAGACTTTATGTATGTATTGACTGATTGACGGATATTATTTACTGCATTTAAAGTTGCAGCCATGGTGACGTTGACTATCGAAGACTTCGGAGTGTTCAAGGAGAAGAAGGTGCAGAAGTTTAGATGGCGGACAGAAGGGGGGATGGTGGTCACCGCCATATCCTATGGGGCCATCATACAGTCCATTCAGGTAATCATTATTATAGTTACATTCATGTAAAGTATTTTTAGATTGACTGAGAATTATCTAACGGAACATATATAACATTACGCTTTGTCTGGTCCGGGAATCGAACCCAGGACCTCGTGCTCAGATGCAGTCGTGTCAACTTTTGATTTGTATTCTATGATACTCCTGCCTATCGGTAAAGAAAATATCGCGATAGAACTTGGGTTTATTAAGGATCGATGCTTCTTCTTATGAGAAGAGGCCTATGTCCTGCAGTGGGACAGATCAAGGTCATTGTATAATGATCCATGCTTGGTCTTCGTATAAAAAGAGGCCTTCGTCCTGCAGCACTATTATAGGCTGGCATTATTTATACGTTTATATTCCTACTTCTCCTATAATTTAATGATTAATTTCGTTGCGTGTTCCAAGACAGTCGAGTCATTTCTCTGGGACGCCTCGAGCTTCATTGCCTCGATGGTTCTCAATGGTTATCATTGTAGATCCTGGCTAACAGGAGTCACAGAGATGGACGCGAGTGGTAGGTTTCGCGTTATTTATATATTTTCGTCTATATGACTTTTTGTATCTTTTTTTTTGCATGTTGCCATGCTAGGCTTAAATCTAAATTGATAAAGGAAACTTGAATAATGATGGACACGAGCGGGACTCGAACCTGCGACTTTCCCCGTACCGTAGCGCCGCTCTGCCAACTGCGCCACCGTGTCACTGATCTATTTTTGTCTGTTCCAGGTCCCGGATAGTTTTGGGGTCACCAAGGATGTAGTCCTTGGTTTCGATAATCTTGAAGGATATGTGGACAGGAACACTCCATACCTTGGAGCAACTGTTGGCAGGTGTGCCAACCGCATTGGTAATGCATCCTTTGAAATCGACGGCCAGACGTATCCAGTGGCCAAGAATATTGGGAAGCATCATCTCCATGGCGGCATTGTGGGCTTCGATAAGGTAAAAAAACAAATGGACTTAAATTCTGACTACTATCACACGTGGAGGCAACTCATCATCATCATCATCATCAGCCGGAAGACGTCCACTGTTGAACAAAGGCCTCCCCCTTAGAACGCCACTATGAACGACAGCTTGCCAATTGCATCCACTGGTTGCCCGCAATTCTGACGATATCGTCGGTCCACTTGAAGTAAAGGCAACTGTTTAATAAAAAATATACAGAGAGATTTGTCGTTTTCTTTTGTCTATATATATATTTTTAACTTAGTATATGTTTAAAGGAACTTCTACAAAAATGTATACTCTGCGATTTTAGGTGGTATGGGACACGACAGTCAGTGGTGCCAAGGTGATCTTCAGCTACCTCTCTAAGGACATGGAGGAAGGTTACCCTGGAAACCTGATTACCAGCGTTATATACGAGCTGAAGGATGACCACAGTTTCCACGTGGAGTACGTAGCGACCACTGACAAGAAGACGGTGATCAATCTGACTAACCACTCGTATTTCAACCTGGGAGGTCACGACGCAGGCGCAGAGGAGATGTACAAACACCGCGTCATGATCAATGCTGACAGGTGAGTTTATTTGAATGATTTATTAAAAAATAACTCAAAACGCTGACGTCTGAATGACTCGTCACTAAGTCCAACCTATCAGACTTTGTATCATTATTATGGAATCGAATTAAATAAGTTGGTACTAGTATTCTATATCTTACACTAAAGAATTCAAATAATTGTCCACCTTTTGGCTTCAATGATGATACCAAATTACTGCATACACACATAAGGTCACGCCTGTGTCCTTGAGGGGTAGGCAGGGACCAAGGATTTCTAATTTCTATAACTGCATTGTCTTCTAAATTACATTACAAAGTTTCATTTCGTAACAACAATTAGAACTAAGTTTGATAAAATCAGGGTATCGCACCTATATTTTTGGTTCGAAAAATATTTGTACAAATCGCTCAGGGGAGAATATAATTTATGTTGGACTAACGACATTAATTCTATATATTATGTGGGTACATACTGCCTCTACTTCCAGAATTACCAAGACGGACGCCGATTCGATCCCAACGGGCTCGTTCGTGGGCGTTCAGGGCACGCCGTACGACCTCACACTAGAGAAACATCTGGGTGATGCTATTACTTCGGGACGTAACTTGTTTGATGACAACTTCTGCGTCAACTCGAAAGGAAGCGAGGTGAGATGGTCTTCTTCTTTGTCGTCATACTCTTGGCAGAGGGATCAGGACTGGTAACACGTATCCATCGTCATTCCTCCCGTAATGGTGCTTCTCTGGAGCATTCGTGGAGTGGACCATTGTGAGCAGTTTGCATTGGTGACTTGGCTTTCAGATGGTAAGATGGTACTTCAAGCTTATGAATTTACGTTACTCGCCTCATATGTGTTTAATTTTTAATAAGATTTAAGACAAAGTATGGGGGATACTTTGCCTTAAATCCTTTACCAAAACTTCAGTTTCAAGAAGTAACATTTGAAAACGAAACGGTTTTCCCAAAAAATTCAACATCTCCTTTTGTTCCAGAATTTGACCTTCGTAGCAAGCGCTGCCCACCCACCATCTGGCCGCTATCTAGAAGTGCACAGTGACCAGCCAGGAGTCCAGTTCTATACTGGAAACTCTCTCCCTGGACCGTCTGAAAAAGCCATTGTTGGTAAATGCGGGGTCGGCTACCGACGCCACGGGGCCTTTTGCTTTGAAACCCAGAAGTTTCCAGACGCGGTACATCATGCCAACTTCCCCAGCGTGATCCTTGCCCCAGGAGAAGTGTATAAGCACCGTGTGGTGTACAAGTTTGGGGTGTACAGGCCTAACAATAAATCGCAAGGGCCATCAGTCATGCCTGCCTAAGTTACGGGCTACTTAAACAACCATTTATAGTCGTAAGATTCATTTGAAATTTGACGGTTATAAAAAGTTCGAAATTTGTTAATGGCCAGTGCAATCGAATAACATTCCATTTCATATTTGAATATTGTTTTATTGTTATCGAGCTTTTATTAAATAAAAAATCCTGATAATGTTATTTCAACAACGATTTATTTCTTAATAAAATCAGTGGCAAATGAAAATTATAGTAAAGTACGCATTAAATTAAATACATTGACATTTAATATGATATTTGATATCATTTTGACATTTAATAAAGAAAATTTGCGTTCAGATTTAAATATGAATTGTATATAAACAATGTTCATACATACATTCGAATAATATTTTGTCTAATAACTATAACTAATATCTTTTAAATCTAAATGCAAACATGGGTTCGAATCTTTTACATTTATTTACATAAATAAATTGAATAAAACCTCATTTATATATTTATTCAAACTGTTAAAATGTAAATTATAAATTCATCTAATAAAAACGAACACTGGAAAACATCAATCTTAAGTCACCTAAATTAACTTCGAAAAACATTCAAAATTGAGGCAACACTTATTTATAGTCCTTTGAACCCATTTTGAAATTATTTCTATAACAATATACTTTATCCACTGACTGATGAGACTGGTCCACTTTAGCACACGTCCGAATAAAGTGGAAGAACGAAAGGCCTTTGCCCTGCAGTGGGACAATATATTTCAAATAGTTTTGGTAATTTAAAAAAAAAAATATGAGTTTACAATCCTCGCATTTCCTCCTCGCATAAAAAAACTGAAGAACTTAAGGATATCATACTTATTAAAACCAATTAAAACTATACAGTGTCACCATTTTTGAAGTTACATTGCATTTTATTGTATTGACGCTGTAAAGATTTTAAAAGCATGCAACTATTTTAGCCAATTATAAAGCATATAGCATCAGCGCGCGAAAATCGTGCACTCTAATTGGTCGGTTACATGCGCGAACGGAGAATATTGTTAAATTGCATCTTCTTCATTCTATTTCCAACCTATTGACTCTACGTTAAAGTTCATAATTGCTTAACAGGTACAAAGTTTTCGTTTGAGTTTTTTGGACGCATTTTACTTGTAACTCTCGTGGTTCAACTGTAAATCTGTATGTCTATTCCCTATAACGATGATTCGAGACCATTTGTACCGTTCTGGCCATTTTCTCCATTTTGATTTTCACCATTTTCCTTGGCAGTGTCGCCCCAAGTCAGGTTTAGGCTCCTCTTCATTCCGTCGTCTAGTGGCGGGATTAAGGAGCGGGGCAGCAAGAACGTTGACAGGTTAAATAGGTCCAGAAACACTTTGTAGCGGTCACTGAAAAAATGGAACATTTTGAATAGAAGAAGTCCGAAGGGATAGTTAGAGACAAAGTGTGGACAAAAAATGCTACTACGTCTATCTTTGCCTGTAGCCTAAACCTAGCGGTGACTGTAAAATGATAAATGATGTAGTTTTTGCAAATAGGTTTTACAAAAACACTTACACGACAATTTTTGAAAACTACATGGCATCGGCATTTCCTAACTGAGTATCTCAAGGGTCAAGGTCTCTTTTAAAGTGTGGAAGGCCAAGTCCTGAAAACTGATGGCAAATATAATGCTCCATTGTATTCTTACGTGAAATGAAAGTTTTTGGGCCCCTAACCGACTTTCGTTTACTACGAAAGATGCAAGAGGTATTTGCTATCAGATCATCGAATATTTACACACTTTTGCTACCTTTTTTACATCATATAGGTTCTATATAAAGTTTGAGTGTTGTATTACCTTAGGGTAGACCGTAGGTACTGGTATCCAGAAGAACCGCCTGTTCCAAGCTGCATCGATCCTATCATGCGCTGCACCATGATCACGTGGTTGTCTGGAACATATTCATGTATTCGTAAGTAGAAGACTTAACCTAACATACACACATACCCATAGAACGTAGGGACTCTGAATTAAGGTCTAATTTATGTACCAATATTGGGACCATATGTGATGAGGTAAGCACTGATAGCCGAGTGGTATGACCGTTGGACTGTCAAACCAAAGGTTGCAAGTTCAAACTCCGCCACGCAACAATGTCTTTTCGAAATCATGTGCGTACTATAAATAAGTTATCAGTTGCTAGAAACGGCATACCTGAGAGATTTTTCAACGGTGTGTAAAGCCATGTTAGAAGCCTACAGGTGGTTTTAACTCTGACACCAGGTTGTTCATCAACCATACGATAATATGTAAAGAGGTACTCACAACGCCATTTGGTGATGAGACTGTCCATATCCATGAGTAGGGTTAGGAGCTGGTGCGGCTGCGAGAACCGAGGCTCGTCTCTGTAGAAGGTAATCATGATAGCTCCCTGCAGCGCCTTGTGGGACAACCTGAAAAGTTTTTAACAAAGGGTTTTTACGCTGACGTTTTTGACTGCCTCGTTGGTCTAGTGGTTGCTAAGTGCGACTGCTAAGCACGAGGTCCTGGGTTTAAATCCCGGGACGGGCAAAGTGTTACTAGGTTTTTCCATTAAGTAATTCTCAGTAGCAGCACGGAGTCTGGATTTGTGCCCGGTTGATGGCAATAGGCTCGCCCCCTATTACATGGGTATGTTGGTTTTTACGCGCTTAACATAGGTAACTCTTTTGTCACTTTCACTATATAAAATTAAACATAAAGCAGTGTATGACGTTATTCCGTGCTTCGGAAGTCACGTTAACCCGTTGGTATTGCACCTGATCTCTCTCTGATCGTGTCGGTCTACCGTCCCATCGGACTATAAGAGTGTGCACTATAATAACTCCTACGCAGTTGGCTGGTCTCAGCTGAGAAAGGCCACCTTGACAGAAACTCGGTCAGAAGAACATAGAAGCAGGGAGATAAATATGCAGGCAGATTTCAATAATGGAAATTATCACACTTATCCCAAGACATAAGTTTGATTGACAGACCTCCTTTCTCCTCTGGACCTTAATGCGTCGTGGACTGCAGGGTCAAATATAGAGCGGTAGATCTCACGACGATTCTCTGCGTCTTGCAAACGATGGCGACGAACTGTCTCATTTGGCTCGCGCTATAAACATATGGAATTCATATTATGTGAAAGTAAAACAAGTGTCCGATTGGACATCCAAATGAAGGGAAAAAAAATTAAGCCCCATAAATTTCTGCTAACTTTTCATATACAAATGGTAATGTAAATGGTATGTGCAAGAGCTTGGAGTAGCTATCGACATCAGTCGATCAGTTTGGATAGATGGGTGACCGTTATTTACATTATCCTTGTACCACTACTAAACTTGGGACCTTTGTTTCTCTCTGGGTCATGGAGTAGACAGTGCCACTGTGCACCTGTGTATCCTCTAGGAAAGAACATAGTTGGCTAATCTCCGTTTAAACTCCTCTCCGTGACTGAAACGTTATTACAGTCAAAAAGACACAATTATCGTTTTTGACAACTATTTTTGCATCACTTTCTTCAATGTGTCGCTTACCGAAGCCGCTTCGATGTCCTCCTTGATGAGCTTGCTGACAGCCGCCTGGAACTTCCCCCAGAAGTTGAACCCGTGGGTGGTGAGGCCCGGCGTGCGTTCCAACCACCGCTCGATTAGCGCCAGGAGAGCTGGCTCCTGTTCAGATCTGGATCAAAGTCTATGGTAAGAATGGCTTTCAAAGTGAAAGAGTACATAGATGTATGTGGACACTTGGGGTCAAAACACTCGGGTCATGGGGTCCGAGTGCGCGCTTTCTTTTTAGAGACCTATCTAAACGGTTGGTTGACGCTTCACGTGGCCAAAAGAATGGCAATGCCGCCAGCCTTTTGGGCACCCTACCAGTCGACAGCGATGAGGAGGACTACTTTGATGCATAATTTTTAGTTTAAATTTTTTCTTTTGTATATATTTATTTTTAAGGAGTGTAAATAACCTTGTAAATAAATAATAAAATTCTGAATTCTCGGCGAGTTCTCTATGTATAATATTCAAGATTACAAAGGTGTTTCTTGAAATAACATGACACTTGATCAAATTCCCTCATTATTCAATAAAGATTTAATATTTGATATCGTCCCATCATTACGTTTACATACACAAACGATCCGTCGTTACGATCGGTCTGAAGCTAAAGCAACGGATCGTGTCGTTTATGCTTTTTCGTTGGAAAGAAATCTTAAAGGAAATGTAGGTAGGTTGTTAGTTACTTCTGTAGAGATTCCATCGCTTCAGGGTCGTCTCCAAACACCGTCTGGTAGCTCTGATTGTACTTCACACGTAGCGCCTGCTTCAAACCCAGCTGAAAACGAAATAGGTAAACGATAGGTACTATACTTTATCTGTACGCCAGTTACTTCTGAAGTTACAAACTAGCGTGTATGAAGAATGTGATGCGTGTGAATGAAGCAAAAGGAGTATGCCAGGATCGTAGCAAATGGAAATCTATATACAAACTATTTAGATGAATAATCAAAATTGATCAAGTTCAGAATCAATTCTGTTCAAATAAAAATTTATATTCGATGACGTAATATAGCATTGATATTCATTTTACAGTACACGTCATTAAGTTTTTTTCAGTGGCATAGCAATAGTTTTGCCAGCGGACAGTGGTGGGAACTTCATTTATTCTGTCTTTAAGACTTCATGCAAAATGCTTGTATAGAGATAATAATTCTTATGTAATGTTTGCGAATTATTAATGTAAATGCGAATCCTTACAACTACTTAATTTGATAACATCACGTCTGTTTTCCCCGAAGGGGTAGGCAGAGGTGCACAATTGCACATATAGTACACCCACATTTCGCCAGTTATGTTTTAGGTCCCAATGTAATAGGGGGCGAGCCTATTGCCATCAACCGGGCACAAATCCGGACTCCGTGCTGCTACTAAGAATTACCTAATGGAAAAGCCCAGTAACACTTTTCTCGGCCCAGGACCTCGTGCTCAGCAGTCGCGCTTAGCAACCACTAGACCAACGAGGCAGTCATATGGGATCTCTTGGGCTATAAAAGCGATAAATGTTTTCGGTTAAGATCAAAATTGGATTATAAGCACCCCTTTTCAAACGAAACTTCTTGATAATTCTATATTCTAAAGCGCTTTATAATGTAGGAATGAAAAATTATGAGCAGTAAATGTAGCTATTGAGATTTTAAGCCAACAATGAAAAGTATCTTCTTTCAATTACCTTGTTTTCTAGAAGACGGAACTGTAGGCTCTGGAAGCCAGATGCCGGTCGCAGGTAATGTCTGAAGTCCATAAAGTCTAGTGGAGTCATCGTCTCTAGAATCATGACTTGGTCTACCAGCAACTGGAAAGAAAAGACGTTGTCTGTTAATCTTAAGATCTAAATGTGTTTAAATGTTTGTTAGTTAATTACGCAAGAACGGGTGGATTTGTAGCACATAACATCACGCCTGTATTCCCCGAAGGGGTAGGCAGAGGTGCACATATAGTACACCCACATTTCGCCAGTTATGTTTTAGGTCCCCATGTAATAAGGGGCGAACCTATTGCCATCAACCGGGCACAAATCCAGACTCCGTGCTGCTACTGAGAATTACCTAATGGAAAAACCCAATAATGCTTTGCCCGACCCGGGATTCGAACCCAGGACCTCATGCTCAGCAGTCCCGCTTAGCGACCACTAGACCAACGAGGCAGTTATGGATTATATTAGTTAAATATGGGTGCCTTCGGGGAGTGCAGGCAAATATCGCTTCCTTGCTAGTTTACGGTAGTTTTCTTAGACAGAATAATAGTATTTTTTCGGTATAGGTTTATGCCAACGACCCCGAGGGGTCATTACGTAATCGGACAAAGGCGACAGTTAGAGCTGCTTGAGTTTCCAGATCGTTTGGAATATTTTGATTACCTTATAAAGTCGTTTTTCCTTACACAGCTGCTTAGGTTAGGTCAGGTTTATAACGTTCTTAGAATTATGTGTTATTATGTACTAAGAAACTTCCTGTATTGAGTTCTACGTTTACCTATTAAATTGCATTTATTGATAATGGAAAAACCATTTAGCTTGGTTATAATTACCGCTACGGGCTACCTAGTGCCAATATATATTTCTATGAAGTCTTGCATTGTTATACTTGCACATACACCAAAAGTGACCTTAAGAAAGACGAAATTATGAATTTGATTGGTCGACCAAATTAAATCTATGAACTTCTCTAAAAACTAAATTTACCTAAGTACTTTACAAATAAATAATAACTTTACAAAGCCTCGTTGGTCTAGGGTTCGCTAAGCGCGACTGCTGAGCACGAGGTCCTGGGTTCGAATCCCGGGTCGGGCAAAGTGTTAATGGGTTTTTCCATTAGGTAATTCCCAGTAGCAGCACGGAGTCTGGATTTGTGCTCGGTTGATGGCAATAGGCTCGCCCCCTATTTAATATTTATTATATTATTAATAAATTATACACTAATCAGGAACCTTCTTTATATCTACGTCTGTTAAGAAGTCCTTCACATATTTTGAAATAACTTCGGCCTCTCTCTACTACATTTACCAGCTGCGGTTATGCAGTTGATTAGATGTATCGCATATCAACTTTCCCTGGCTACTTTCACCTTGTGTATATTGTCACATTTAATTCTCGGTACAGAATGTGTTTATAATATCATTATCACGTTGGTATCAAAGGGTAGGTAAAGGCAGCACAGGCAATTTCCAGAAACATGATATTAAATAGCACGACCTTGTTGGCAAAATGGCTGTTTCATTACGATGAAAAATGTTTGTTAGTTCGCAAAAAACTTTGTAAAGTAAAACATAACATCACGCCTGTATTCCCCGAAGGGGTAGGCAGAGGTGCACATACAGTACCTACACCCACATTTCGTCAGTTATGTTTTTAGGTCCCAATGTAATAAGGGGCGAGCCTATTGCCATCAACCGGGCACAAATCCAGACTCCGTGCTGCCACTGAGAATTACCTAATGGGAAAACCCAGTAACACTTTGCCCGGCCCGGATTCGAACCCAGGACCTCGTGCTCAGCAGTCGCGCTTAGCAACCACTAGACCAACGAGGCAGTTATGTATTATATTAGTTATGGTGTCTTCGGGGAGTACAGGCGCGATGTTAATGTTGTGTATATCTAACTACGCAATTGTTTATGTTATTGAGTTCAGAAATGATTGACTGTAATTTAATACGTGCATCTATCAACTTTAGATAGGAGACGGTGTTTACATTACATCATAGTCGCTGAGCAAGTTTACATAATACTTGTCTATTGGTTGCTAAGCGCGACTGCTGAGCACGAGGTCCTGGGTTCGAATCCGGGCCGGGCAAAGTGTTAGATACTGGGTTTTTCCATTAGATAATTCTCAGTGGCAGCACGGAGTCTGGATTTGTGCCTGGTTGATGGCAATAGGCTCGCCCCCTATTACATTGGGACCTAAACATAACTGGCGAAATGTGGGTGTACTATATGTGCACCTTGCACTTTTGTGCACGGAAGATAGAGAATTAAAGTAAAAGAACGTTTTACAGCCAATGCTATCAGCTTTCTTTAAAACTGCAGGAAACTATACATTAGTTTAAATCGGTTCGGAATACGTCCACTGTTGAACAAAGGCCTCCCCCTTACAACGCCACAATGAACGACAGCTTGCCAATAGCTTCCACCGGTTGCCCTTTTAGTTTTTGTCCATTTTATTTAGGTATTACAATTTTGAAAGTGTGATAGTTTTACAGGCCAGTATTATATATACCTCTACCTTAACCCTCGGGGAATACGACATTCTTAGTAGAGAGTAATTTATCACACACGCAATTCAACGCCTCCACTGGTACAAGCTAGTTAATCGATAAAAACTGTGTGTAGATGTGTAGGTCATATGTCAGGGCCCAACACTATCTAGTGTAGTGCGTGATGACACAGAAACATAAACATTATAATATATATTAAGTGTGTGGTATAATTATGTCGGACATGTGACGCCGCGCCGCTCGTATTACGTATGTAGATGTAATTGAACACTTGCTTGACTTCGCAAGAATTTGTAAAACTTTGAACAATGATTGTACAACAAATAAACGTAAAATTTTACGTGTGGCTAAGTAGCAACTGATATTGATCAATTTTAGATTGTTAGTCAGAGTCGTTGTGTTGTGATCATTTATTTTCATATCCGGAGACTGGTCCGTAGACTACATCATGAACTACAAAATGGTACAATCAAAGTCGGCTTATCCGTTCAGCAGCTACGATGCCACGATGGTTTTGAGTGGAGGGTTAAAAAAAAGACCCAAAATCCGAGAATTTTATTTTACCGTTTTACTTGATAGCGAAATACCAACCCTAAAATTACGAAAAGATAACGTAGAACAGCTTAATTTCTCCATTTCAGGGTTGGTACCATAGCATACGGTCTTCGTAAGGCTCAAACTACCCTCTTACCATGAACATAAGAAAATAAGCAACAGAATTTTCATTGTGAAATCGAGATGCCACGCTACAATCCAGTAGTATGGCCTCTCGCTTTCACATCGGATAATGTCCTGCTTTAAGAGTGGGAAGGGTACTAGTAAGGGGGCTGATGAGTACCGTGACCTCTTATCCTGTATATGGTCTCACCTTCAATATAAGCACGATTCTGTTTAGCCGCTTCAGGATCTCCATGGTGTGGCTCTCGTCTAGTCCCTCCACATCCAGCAAGGCTCGCACGGAGTCCACCTCGAAGATGATCTGCTTGAACCACAGCTCGTATGCTGGAAATAATTAGTTTTAATCTACTTAATAACTTCACTATAATAATAATATTAAAAACTTTATTGATATAAAATTATGTACAGTTTTGTGAGTGAAGTCTGACGCCTGTACTAGGTTGTGATCCAGTGTTGCAGGAGGCAGTGCCCTCTCCCAAGTATTGTGATGAAACCGGCACACCCAAAGGATTTTGCAACGGTATTTAATGCCATGTCAGAGGCCCTACAAGCTAGACAGCCAATATTACTACGGCCGTAGTTATATTGGCCGTCGTAGTAACATTGGCCCTCGTAGTAACATTGGCTCTCGTCTTAAATATTGGTAATATGTTTTTTGAATCAAATAAGATACAAATGAAAGACAGACATCTGAAGAACATAAACAGGTAGGGACAATTATACGTTCATAGCGTAGTTTCATAAACGTAACGTAAAAGTAATATTCTTCTAAACTAGATACACTACTATTTTACTACGGTACGGTGGATTCAGGCCTCAACAATATAATTTTTAGATTCACAATAATTTGAATCGTGTGTTGTCAAATTATACATTATTATGATATAAAAATTATAATATTGTTATGTCATGACGCAAATCGTTATTAATTTATTGAATATACATTAACATTAATATATTGATAAGATTTCATGACATTTTGATAGTTTATTTTGTTATGATATAACAAGAAATAATTAAGTGAGATTCTTTGTCATCGTCGTCGATTTTAACTGAACGTTTTTTTGTTTTTTTTTTTAATACTGACCTATCCTATGGTGCGCAGTAAAAAGCTCAACTACTTATTTATTAACTAGCTGCGCCTCGTGGTGTTACCCGCTACATTTCATCGGGATAAAAAAATCTTAATTCTTTATTGTACACATAACTTAAATATCGACTAACAATATGAAATTTGATGTACAAGGGCGAAAAATGATGCTGATGTCATGAGAGGTAACTTAGGCTTTTAGAAGTTTAAAAGTATTTGGGTATGAAGGTTCTTTGGGAAGATTAAGCCACGGGTTACAGCTGTCTAAAATTGAAATAAAGTCTACAATTACCTTGATGGGTGACTATAAACAGGTGCTCGTCGTGCACCGTCTTTGAGGACTCGGCGCTGAGCATCCTCTGAGCTGATAGCAGTTTGTCCAGCATCAGGTACTCCCCATACAGCATGCCAGCCTCGTTGCCCAGGTGGTCACCCTCCTGTGCCATGCTCTCGTCCATCACTGACCTGCGAACAAGTTATGGTTGTGATCATTCTACTATCTGACGATTTGATTGGCATGGCAAAGCGATTGAACTACTGCGCTAAGGGTTGCGGGTTCGGTTTCCGCACGAGGTGAAATATTTGGTGTATCATAATTGTAACTAAGTGCCATTATAGAGTTCTAAACTTTATTTGTATTATATAAACATACATAACATCACGCCTGTAGGCAGAGGTGCACATTTTAGTACACCCACATGTCGCCAGTTATGTTTTTAGGTCCCAATGTAACAGGGGGCGGGCCTATTGCCATCAACCGGGCACAAATCCAGACTCCGTGCTGCTACTGAGAATGACCTAATAGGAAAAACCCAGTAACACTTTGCCCGACCCGGGATTGGAACCTAGGACCTCGTGCTCAGTAGTCGCGCTTAGCAACCACTAGGCCAACGAGGCAGTATAAAATTATAGGTATTATATTGCTGCCCCTTGCAGGGTTTCATGTAAGAACATGTATATTTTACTTAACAAAACATCTTAATTTACACGTTAACGCAATAAAGACTTTGACTTTGAGCGGTCGGAAAAACAAAACTTCACTATTTTCCGTTTAGACAAGCATAAATTGTTTTTGATCTCAAATTTTTACATTCATAGGATTTGCCATAAACCTTCTAAGTCCTATAGTAAATTATTTATGTCTAAGTTACATATGTTTTTAGATTTAAGCTAAACTTTAAATAATATTCGCATGCCTGTTAAATTTAATTTTTATTTTTATTTATTCAAGTGACCATGACTCATTTTGTTAGTAATACTTAATATCTATGTTAATAACTATAATATAATAATACTGGTCGATACCTAGCTCACTGCCGCTTCATTCCATGTGAAATGGCACAGCAGTGAACCAGGTAAGGACAATTTAGCCTCATCGCAATCATACTTAGGATGCTGTTGGAGCTAGCCTGCACTCTGCGCACCAGAGAGGCGCATCTTTTACGCATCGTTGAATAAAAACAGTCTACGTGAGCATCTGCGAACATCCCGATGCGCTACAGAAGCGAGGCAGCCCCACCAGCACCCTAAACGCGTTAAAGGCGGATATGTCGGTTTTATATATATATATTGAACATCTTTTGTGCCATATTCTTGTCGAATAAATGATTATTATTTATTATTATTATAAGCAAATAACACTAAGGATAACAGTTACAGTGTGGTGAGAGTCGTATGTCAAAAACTGGTTTAAAACTCAGTACAAAGACTAGAGTATAGTATATTTGACAATAATTAACATGGTCGGTCAGGGACCAGTTACACAAGAATGGTAACGTGAAATAATCTTGTTTGGTAAGACTCCGATAGTAATTAGTAGCTGGGATGTTAAAAACTGGTCGAGTATTTGAGCTTTTTCATGTGTACTGACTGCCTCGTTGGTCTAGTGGTTGCTAAGCGCGACTGCTGAGCACGAGGTCCTGGGTCCCGGGTCGGGAAAAATGTTACTGGGTTTTTTCATTAGGTCATTCTCAGTAGAAGCACGGAGTCTGGATTTGTGCCCGGTTGATGGCAATAGGCTCGCCCCCTATTACATTGGGGCTTAAAACATAACTGGCGAAATGAGGGTGTACTATATTATGTCCACCTCTGCCTACCCCTTCGGTGAATACAGGAGTGATGTTATGTTTTTTTATGTTTTAATTATTGTACCGATAGTCGTTACGGCCAATGGTATTATCGCCAAGAAGCATACGTTAGGCGATTGGGTCAGGGGTTAATACAGAAAGCAGTACTTCTCAATACAGCGTCTAATGGAAAAGGCAGAGGGGATTTCTCTCTTTGAAGCCCTTACCACTGGTAGCTTTGGACCCCGTTGACGCTAGTTGGGGTCATATTTTTGATATGTTTTGTCTCTATCCTTACTTAAATTGTGACCTGTAGCATTATTGTCGAAATGTGAGAGCGAGACACTACGACTGTTTTTACCCGACTGCGCTAGAAAGACGGCTACGTTTTTCGAGTGTTAGTATGTATATTTTTGGCACGCTCAGGCCCCTTACCATGAACTCTCAAAGCAGGACAGTTTACGCTGTGGAAGCGAGACATCACATTACACTGCACGTAGCGGCGTCTCCCTTCCACAACCTAAACTGTCCTGCTTTAAGAGTTCTTGGTAAGAGGCTGAACACCTTTGCTTAGTACACAGGTGTTGTTATTCTCAGATAGAGACCAATCGGGAGTGTAATTACTAACCTATATCAAGATATGAGAGCACCTACCATCATAACTAATGCACTACCAATAACTAATCCGTTATGCTGCTTCACTATCTGCACTATTACATAACATCACGCCAGTATTCCCCGAAGGGGTAGGCAGAGGTGCACATACAGTACACCCACATTTCGCCAGTTATGTTTTTGGTCCCAATGTAATAGGGGGCGAGCCTATTGCCATCAACCGGGCATAAACTCAGACTCCGTACTGCTACTAAGAATTACCTAATAGAAAAACCCAGTAACACTGCCCGACCCGGGATTCGAACCCAGGACCTCGTGCTCAGCAGTCGCGCTTAGCAACCACTAGACCAACGAGGCATTATATTATGGTAATATAAGATGATGTCATTCCGTATAAACAGAGAGACATCACAATAATTATAATAATTAACCATGAAAACAATAAATAGATAAGGTACGATAGATAACAAGGCTAAATACTTCCTTTATTCATCAATAATAATGTATTCATCATCTGAATAGCTTTCTAACATCCACGAAGCGACTGGTGGATAAATTCTCTCTATAGTAGTGCAATAACGGTGTGCTTTCGATAATAAACAAACGATTATAGTATTGGAATTCGCTGGTTTGTCGATGGGTCCTATGTATAAGGGCCAAAGTGTAAATTGTCGACTTTAGTTACCATTTGATGTAAATATTTTGCAAGCTTTAACTGATAAGCCCATTTATTGCAACATAAAATAGCATTTTCACATATAAAGGGGTAATTTTTTTTGCTTTTGCCAACCAGATTAAAAGGAAGAATTTATCTTAATAAATTTTGAATGTTTTTTTTTGCATTGGCCCATATCGATATGTAAGGCCTTATGTTATATCGAAATGGCTTTTGCACTGCTCGATAACTGCTTCAATTACGAGAATTGACTTACGGGGCATGCGCAGCTCAACTTTGATCTATCAACATGTGGGCTCAGACATGAGTCCTCTACAATAACAAATACCTCATAATAAACATAATTTTTAAAACATTTCAATATCACACGGATAAAATGTCACGGGTGTCGAACCCACACGCGCTTACCATTCAGATTAGGTGACATGCGCGTGAGCAAGTGCGTGAGTAAGATTTTTGATTCATTAGCGTATGTGCCACGTGATTACATTCTCTCTGGTATGTACAATACGGGGTTGGCTGAAATGCATTCTGAAAAAACTTATTTTATTCATCTATTGGTTAGGTATCTATAAAAATAATTTATTTTTTGATTACTTATCAGTTGCCCAATCCCAAGTTTTTTTTTATTTTATTTATTTAAACTTCATGTACCAAAAATAGTATACATAGGCGGACTTAATGCCTGGGGCATTCTCTACCAGTCAACCTTAGGGTGGTGCAGAGATTATAAGGTAGGTGCAACAACAAAGCCGAAGTAAATAATGTATTAATAATAAGCGTATTTTATTTTATTAACATTATATAAATAAATATAATTATTAAACAATACATACATTATAGTATATAACACAGTTTTATATTTAATATTTATTTATATACAACTGTACTTACGCTATAAGTATACATTTTGTTAAAAATAGACATAAATAATGTTATATTTATGTAAAGTAGGTAGGTATTTGATTTACACATCTTTTAGTTCGAAATATGCCTATAATCCATTTATAGAACTTTTAAAGGTTTTGTCATTAGCAATGATAATTAATTTAAGTTACATTATCACATCAAATTGTTTTAATTATAAAGTAGAACTAGAAACAGCACGTGACTGCGCCTGCGCGGTTGTTTTATACTTTAAATGAGTATTTTGATAAGGGTTTTATAGTAGGACTGCCTCGTTGGTCTAGTGGTTGTCTAGTGCGACTGCCGAGCAGTGGTCCTGGGTTCGAATCCCGGGTCGAGCAATGTGTTACTGGGTTTTTTCATTAGTCAATTCTTAGTAGCAGCGCGGAGTCTGGATTTGTGCCCGGTTGGTGGTAATAGGCTCGCCCCCTAATACACGGGGAAATAACTGGCGAAATGTGGGTGTACTGTATGTGCACCTCTGCCTACCCCTTCAGGGAATACAGGCGTGATGTTATGTTTATGTATGTTTTATAGAATTGCGAAACGATTATTTTAAAAGTGTTATTGCTATTTTTATACGATCACAAACACAAATAATTATGTGGAGTATGTTTTACCGTTACCGGCTAGTAGACGCGTTTTTTTTAAATAATTAATATTGATATTATGTATATAACCAAACAGGTTTGTGACCTTTATCGTAAGCCAAAACGGCATTTTACGTCCGTTTTATAAAAAAAACATCGGTAACTCTATGACCAATAATTATCGCGCCACATTTAGTTACAGCACGATAGAACCCTTTTGAATTTCAAATTAAGAACACTTTTTTGAATAAAAAGTTTGTGTTCTAAGGTTATGGGACATTTCAAAGCTATGGAAACAATTGAATGCCATTACATTAAAATAATGGTTGTGGCCTAGTAGTTGATAGATCGGAATCCAATGTAACAGTTTGCAGGTTCTAAGCCAGGGTAAGGCCTCCCTCTTAAAACGCCACTATGAACGACAACTTGTCATTGAATACTATTGTTTCTGGTTTTTGTTAATGATCTATCTTAGTGCCTGATTCCGTCTACATCCGTTCAGCTGTTGCGGTGTAATTAAAATACGCAAACATGCTAAATCTTTGCTTATAACTTTCACATTTATTAGAGCGGAAGATTGGATTATAAGATGTATTCCATATAGATATAGGATACCACTTATGAAATGTTAGGTAGGTAAACAGGGCCCCAAGTCTGCTATTTTTTATAAATTCGTCATTCCAACACGATGCCATTGTCATTTTGCCGATTTTTTAACCGACTTCAAAAAGGAGGTTTTATGTTCGTCTGTATGTTTGTTTTGCCGTATATGTACAGTGGGATAAGAAAAAAATATAATATTTAAGTAACTTGTTGTTTTAAAGTGGGTAGGAACAGTTTAATTATTGATTTGATGAGTCAAACTTAATTTTTATCTTTAAAAAGTATGAATAACATTTTAAGTTACAGATAACTTTTATTGGCCTTCAAGAACCAAGGAAGTTTATTTATTTTATAGATAAAGTCATAAAACTGAATTAGATAATACTTAAGTAAGAAGATTGTATGATATAAATTGGAAATTTAACACCTAATTAATATTAATATAGTTGTTTATTTATCTAAACAAACTGGTAACTGGCTTTCAAAGCCAATTCTATTACATATTCACTATAAAAAAAAACAGTCACTAAAACTTTCAAATTCAAATTTCAAACATAGAACGAAAGTCAAAAACAAAACAAAACTCACCTCATTGGGCACGCCATTTTCAAAAATAACTTTTCTTCTTTTTTTAAACTTAAGTTTCTAAATAAGGAACACGCGGGAACGACGCGCTTGCGCGGCGCGTCTCAACTCGGTACTGACTGCACATCGGTTACAATTTCGTCACTCGATCACACACCGATAGTGTAACTTGAAACTATTTAGTATCGATTGTCCGATGGCTAAGCTAATTCGTTAAGGCGCTGCGTAAGCTAAGCGTACTAATGTTGCAATTTCTTAAGATATGGCTGTAGACTTAATCATTATTAGGTTTCACCATGGACGGTCTGTTTAAGTCCAAGCTAACAGCGAAAAAATGAAAATAGTTTATAAAGTCTTAGCTTGGCACTGAAATCAAACCCGGGACCTCACGCTCAGCAGTCGTGCTTAGCTACCACTAAACCGCCAGTAGCATGCTATTTATAAGTAACTATTGATATTATCCATTTATAAATAACCCTTCCTTCGCCGTCAAGTAAAAGGACTAATAAATCAGAAAAGTCTGATTATGGCCCGACGCCTACTATTGGCACGACATGGCAGGTCTTCTTATCGTATGGTTGATGAACAACCTGGTGTCAGAGTTTAAACCGCCTGTAGGCCTCTGACATGGCTTTACATACCGTTGAAAAAATCTCTCAGGCGATGATTGTTTTCTTTCACCGTTTTTAGCAACTGTCTGCGTCGTTGGTCTAGTGGTTTCTAAACGCGACTGCTGAGCACGAGGTCCTGGGTTCGAATCTCGGGTCGGGCAAAGTATTACTGGGTTTTTCCATTAGGTAATTCTTAGTAGCAGTACGGCCCATGTAATAGGCCCGCCCCCTATTACATTGAGACCTAAAAAACATAACTGGAGAAACTACTGTGGATGTACTTTACGTGCACCTCTGTCTATCCCTTCGGGGAGTACAGGCGTGATGTTATGATATTTTTTTTTAAGTAATGAGACTGCGTATCCTGCAAAGGTGATGTTATGTTTTTATTGCCCGATCATAACAATATTTACAATCTCTCATTCAAGGTTACTAATACATTAGGCACGAGGAATGCGACGTAGTATAAGATCGTAAATAATCGGCATTCGTCGCAGTTTTGCACCGAAACCGTTATGTAATCAATCTCACATCTATTACTGATTATAATAAACTGGTTCTGGCATCAGCATTCTGAGGCAACTGTCGTGTATCATTGCAGCACTAATGTTTTTTTCTATCGTTGCGTTTGTTTCGGTATTTCTTCTCAGAGGTAGTCAGTTAGGAAATGCCGATGCCATCTAGTTTTAAAAAAGAAGACGTGTAAAAGTTTTGTTAAAACCTATTTGCAGAAATAAAATCATTTATCATTTATCGTTGCCCGAACTAGGATTATCTCCTGTAGCTGCACCTCATGGGTGCGTGTATTAACGTCTACGGATCGCACAATGTTTTGTCCTTTGCGGGGATCAAACCCGCAATCCTGCAGCAGTCTAATCGCTTAGCCACTTTGTGCGAACCACAGATCATTGCCCCGAGTCTGGGTATTTGTCTATGTGATATTGATCCCTTAGCGCAGCAGTCTAATCGCTTAGCCCTGCGCCAAACTGTCATCGTACTATTACTCTAATTCTCATCAAAATCCGTCCAATAATTATTGCGTAAAGGAGTAACAATCTTTCGCGTTTATCATCATCTTCGTCAGCCGGAAGACGTCCAATGTAGAACAACGGCCTCTCCCTTAGAATGTCACAATGACACGACCTGCCATTTACATCCACCGGTTTTAACATACATACATAACATCACGCCTGTATTCCCCGAAGGGGTAGGCAGAGATGCAAATATCGTACACCTCTAGAGATATAATAAGGGGCGAGCCTATTGCCAACAACCGAGCACAAATCCATACTCCGTGCTGCTAATAAGAATTACCTATTGGAAAAACCCAGTAACACTTTGCCCGACCCGGGATTCGAACCCAGGCTCAGCAGTCGCGCTTAGCGACCACTAGACCAACGAGGCAGTTCTGTAAAATAATACTTTATTTTAGTCCTAAAAACCCTATGAGTCCTTAATTTAATGTAAAATTCGTTTTTTAATTGCTTTGAAATCATTGAATAGTAAGTCAATTGACTTAACAAATTAATGACGTCACAGGTTCCCATTGCCATGCAAAAATAATAGAAGAATAGCGTTTTGACAGCTTATAAAAAGTATGTTCACTAACATACATATATAACTGATAGATGGCGCTGATATACGATAACCTTGACCCTAGAGGTTTTAGTTTTGTAATTTCCAACTAGATGGCGTCGGCATCGAGTTAACTCGCGCTATCGTTGTATTACGACGCTTTTGATAAAAGGACCAGAAGAGAAATTTGTTAACATCAATACGAATGACATTTAGAATTTTTGATGTGTATTTAAAATACGAGAGTATCTTAAATGCTATAAGTAAACATGCAGTAAAAAACCAAATAAAATATAATGATTGTTGACTCATGACTGAGTGACTACTAAAATGTTGTCAAGTGTGCATATGCACATTTTTGTTGTGTATATTGGAGAGCGCTTGGTCACGGTTGCGTCGCGGCGACACACAAATTTCAACACAGTATTTAGTTTGTATAATGTAGATAGCGTTGTTAAAAAAAACGTCAATTTCTGAATGGCGGTGTTAAGATTTTCCGGAGTTTAACTAAGCTCCTCATGTTGATATTAAAGTAGGGCCTCGATAATCCGAAATTCCAGACACTGGGAAGTCAATAATCTGAACTTGCTGTTGTCTGGAAGAAATTGCTTTAAGCAATAAGACCGCCACTTGCACTATTTTTAGCATTAAGGATTTTCTGTATTCTGTGTTTCTTGGTGTGAAATAAAGAATAATATCTACATAATAAACATCATCACGCCTGTATTCCCCGAAGGGGTAGGCAGAGGTGCACATATAGTACACCCACATTTCGCCAGTTATGTTTTGGGTCCCAATGTAATAGGGGGCGAGCCTATTGCCATCAACCGGGCACAAATCCAGACTCCGTGCTGCTACTGAGAATCACCTAATGGAAAAACTCAATAACACTGCCCGACCCGGGATTCGAACCCAGGACCTGGTGCTCAGCAGTCGCGCTTAGCGACCACTAGACCAACGAGGCAGCCAATAAATAAAGAATAATATCTATTAGCATTTATTAGGTAGATATAATACTTACATCAGAAAACAAGGTACTAAATGAATAATATAAATTAAAATATTTATATATACAAAAAGTTAAGAAACCAACCTCTATGATTTTGTTACTGGGACAAAAAGCATTGATAATTCCCATGTCAATATTTAGAAATGAAACTTTCAGTTTACACGTGACAATTTTAGATATAAAAACAGTTTTTTTTAATAAATTTATATTTTGTGCGATAAAACGTCTACAAATGACCTTTACATGATATCCAAATAACTTCTTATTTATATTTTAGTTATATACAGCCAGAAAAATGATGTTCGGTGCGTCAAAAATAATGAGGCAAGTTCTGTACTAGTTATTTTTCTACCTACTTCTCGAATGCAAGTAAGTTTTCTTCGTATAACGTTTGCCATATAATATAGGTAAGTACCCTACTGAATAATTTTAAAAGATTATTATTTTGTACACAAGATTACAACACATAGGTTAACATGATATTAAGTTGGTACCTAACTATCTTATACAGTAAGTATATAAGAGGTATACAATGTCATAAATATAAGTAATAAGTATATAACCTACATACATAAATTAAGAACATATTCCCACAAACCTGAGACTAAAGGTGGACTAAAAGATCTTTGGGTAGGTATGTATTGGTATTCTAATTATTGCGAATGTAATTATTGTCTTTTTGTATGCAGATAGGTAGGTAATTATATTGACCTATTTTTTACCTCAAGTGGTATGCCAGGATAAACGCAAATGGAATTACATAGTCTCTGCCTACTCCTCTGAAACAGGCATGACGTAAGTGAAAAATAATGATATAATAATATGTAAGTATAATAAACACTAAAATATAATAGTTTCAACTATTTATTTCATGTTTCAATAAATTAAAGTTATGTTACATTTTGTCAAAATGTTTGTTATTCCCAAATTTTAATTTATGCTTAAAATAAAATTATGGAGGAGACATCCTATTGGATAAAGGTAAGACTATAGTAATTATTATAAATAAAAATATATGCTTTCTAGTTAAAGTACATAATTTGTACCAAGAATTAATTTGTATGAATGATCCTGAAAATATAAGCATATTTATGCAGCAAACTGGAGATTCAGAGCCACGCAGAGCACTCATGCGGTTATTTGGTCAGCGTAAGAAAGAATTTGGTAACGTAATTAGAACTACAATATAATGTTAATGAGATAAAATTCATTTAATTGATTGAAATCAGGTAAGTAGGCACCCTAAGCTCAATTAAGTACTTGTTCCAGTGCTGATAATTGACGTTTTTTCTTATGTAAATAATTAGTAAAAACAGTAAAAAGCTATTCTGACAATAAAAAAATAAACAATTTACTAACACTTTGTATTATGGCAACACTGCGATCATACGTAATGTCACTTTAACTTTGACGTTTCTGATCCTTGGATCTTATTTACCTACGCATTTTAGTAAAATTAGTAGAAAATAAACTTGGATTTGTTACAAAACATAAAAATAGTGAAGAACGGACTATTCTTTAGTGTTCGACATAAACGTGAGTGTATTTACTTGTATGGATTGTTCTAGTTGTGTGAAATAACAATGTAATATAAGTTGTAGGGTTTATCTTATCGTTTCTGTTGTTTTAAATTAGATAATTCCAGTTTATTTGGTGTTAAGTGACTGATAATATGTTGTACAAACAATAGGTGTGTTTATATAGTGCAATAGTATTGCACCGCTTTGAATAAGGTCTAGCCAAAACGGTTTTATTAAATACGTTCATGACATCAGTCTTCTGTTAGTCATGGATGTTCTATCAATGCCGATGGGTTAAAGACAGCTTGTTTACGATATCCGTCACCCCTGACGATTAAAGACGCCGTCCTGCACTATATTGTTAAAATATTTTTTACATTGTGCATTAGAATATATCAGGAACTATATATAAATGTAAGTAATGTTAGACTTGGTAATTATACAGGAAATAGTGCAACTGTCTTCATTAAAGAGTTTAAAATAAGATATATTTAGTTCAATACATTACATAGCAGGTAATAGCATTCCATATGATTTGTAGTATTGGTTTTGAGGGAACAATTTGAATAATATCATCATCATCAGCCGGAAGACGTCCACTGTTAAACAAAGGCCTCCTCCTTAGAACCCCACAATAAACGACAGCTTAATAATATTATATTATATTATTATATAATATGTATTGGCAGAACGGTCGATATGGTATTTAAATTCACCTAAACCTATTTTTCCTAAACTATTATATTCTAAAGTTATATACTTCACTATTCATCAGCCTATCTCAATCCACTGCTGGACACAAGCTTCTCCTATGGCGTAAATATGCAATATCTATAAATAAAATGTTGTATACAAGTCTTCTATGAATGTTACAAATACAGGCTTTATGTCTTGTAGGAAGTAAGTTTTATCACCGGATAGAACTTAACACAATAACTGATATTATAACTTGATTAATATGTCTAAGTGCAGATTTTCAATCATTAGAATTATACATATTTGATAAAATCGACATATTGACAGTTTAATATATGGAAAATATGTCAAAATTATTACTGATAAAAATTATCAGATGTTTGAAAAAAATCCCCTTAGACAGGAAATTGTTGTTGGGACTGGGCCTGTATCTCTCTTATGTATCCTGAGAGGTAAACAAATATATTTTAAATCAAGAAATTGTCACAAGATGGCATTATACCTGGATGAATAGAATGCCTAGATATAAATGTTGGAATGATTTGCACACCTTCCAAAACGGGACAAATTGGAAGCTTAACCTTTGACCAGCAGTGGGGTCACAAATAAGGCTATAAAGAAATTTGTCCTTCAATCATGGCATTTACAAGTACTAAAAAGACTACAATTAAAATATATATGATGGTTTCCAGAGTAATGGGTCAAACCCTCTCAGAGCCCGTGACGGAGAAGCAATCGTCGACATGTCAGGACACGCGCTACCTCGTCGGCTCGTCCTGCATGCAGGGCTGGCGTGTCTCCATGGACGACTCCCACACACACATCCTGTCGCTGCCTGAGGACCCGGGCACTGCTTACTTCGCAGTCTATGATGGGCATGGCGGTGAGTTAGTGCTTAAAGAAATTATGTAATAATAATAACTAAGTGGTAATTCATTATGGGATTGGAACCCCAAAAAATAAATTGAATTTGATGGCTGTGAGCAGCGATTTGGTACCTCATTTGATAAGAACTGCGCCACGGATCGGCGAAAGTCTTAGATTGAATCCTGATAGCAATCTTCTTTAAATTTCCTTTATAAATTGCATGGTCAACAAGTGAATGGTCATTCGCAAAAAATGGCCTCTTTGGACTGTTAACCACAAAATATAATTATCTTTTCCAGGATCGAATATAGCAGAGTATGCAGGCAAACATCTCCACAAGTTTATAACGGCCCGGCCGGAGTACCATCTCGGGAACATAGAGGAGGCGTTGAAACAGGTATATATAATAACTAGCTGTTGCCCGCGACTTCGTCCGCGTGAATTTCGTGGTATGAAAAATAGATGTTGGCCGATTCTCAGACCTACTCAATACGCTCACAAAATTTCATGAGAATCGGTCTAGCCGTTTCGGAGGAGTATGGGAACGAAAACTCTGACACGAAAATTTTATATATATAGATTATGTAGTATGTAAACAGCACTAGAATTATCTTGATAGGTCTAGTTTATTTTTTTAGTGTGTAAAATGTTAGCTGGATCATCTAGCTTGTAGTGTGGGCTATCTGTCGTAAAAGGGAAAGAAGTCATCTAAATCTCCTTCAGACATTGAAATATCCCACCATTAAAAAAACCTCTAACACTCAAATAAAATATTAATTTTACCTGTGGTGGCCTGTTGGTTAAAGTATATGCAATTATGATAATTAAAAGCGAGTGTGAATGCTTGTTCCTTCAACTGGAATTATATAATATCTTTTTCTTTAAGATTTAATTCCAGTATAATTTCCACGCGTAGATTTTCTATACTTGTACTATTATTGTATTCATTAACATTGAGTGTGACCTCAAATACGTGCATGTTCATCGCATGTTTCTATATGATTCATTTTCTATAAAAACTTCATTACGCAAAACCTAGCCCCTGAAATAGTTAAACATTGTTAGGGTTGGCACGTCACCGTTTTATTCACCTCGACATGTGTATAATTATAGTGTAGAAGGGAAAATATTACTTGTGTTATGAATATAAATAGGCATGTGCCTACATATAATTTCTAGCCTATAGAAGTCTCGAATCTTTTATATATTCCGCTAGCGAGTTTGTCTGCCTGGAAAAGGGTTTCGTGTCTTTACTGGTATCAAATTAAGCTACCCCTGAAGATCTATTCTAGGTATTGGTGAAAGAATTTTGAAAATCAGATAATTTCAAAAATTAGCTCGCACATCAATTTAAACCATGGACTAAATTATACCTGTCACTGTCGTTTGTATGTCAAAGAATAGAGATGTCAATAGACTTAATACGGGGTTTAGTTAATGCCGGTATGATCCCCGTTAATGAATAAGACGGACAAACTTTATCTTTGTATAATATTAGTAGGTATAGAAAATATTAAATAAATGAAATTATTCTCTTATCGACGTAAATGACAGGGGTGTTCCATTCCGGAATATGAAATAATATTTATGAATTCATTATGTTTTGTAATTTTAGTAAAATATTCCTAATTAACGTTGCGACAGCCCTACAACCTGAAAGTTGTAGTTGGCATTTGTCTAGAAACAAAATACATATTTACATTGTCATGAATATATTCGCGGTTTTAACAAACATAGATTATTGTTCTGGCCTTTGAGGGCGTATAGCTACATACATAACTACCGCACATGACAGTTAGCCTGTAAGGTTAACCGGCTTTTACTGTAGTCAATCCTTGGATGGGTATTCAATATATTGAGATCCCTCTGTGCCTTGGACTGCACATTAAGTACTCTTGCGTATGATTTCTCTATCGTGTCGATTCGTGCCTAGAATCTAAAAAGAGGGATCCCTTTTTTTCGCCTAATTTTTTTTGTCCTATTTTAATTTGGCATAACGAGTTAGGCATATTGGTATATGGCATAACAATATTTTGACATAATTGTTGTTTGGCATACTATTTCAGTAAGCATATGTATAGTTTAGGCTATTGTTTTTTGCCCTAATTTCGATTTGCATAAAGTTGTAAGGTTAGGTTAGGTTAGAGGCTTTAGAATATTATGCTTAACAATTGTTATGCTTCAAGTAAGTATGCCTTAAAAATTATGCCTATAAAGTTATGCCAAAGTGATATTGTGCGTAACTATTATTAGGATAAATTAAATGATGCCATGTTAAATTATGACATAAAATGTTATGCTTAAAAATAGGGAACCCTAAAAAGATGATGCAATTACAAATATTGTCTCCAGGGTTTCCTAGACTTGGATCACGCGATGCTGGAAGAAGACATGCTGCAGGAGAAGGTGGCCGGCAGCACGGCTGTGGTGGTGCTCGTCAAGGACAATACCTTGTACTGCGCCAACGTTGGCGACTCTAGGGCGATCGCCAGTGTTAGAGGCAGTGTGAGTGTCAGCAGGAAAGTCACAAGTCAGGCCGCAGGTGATATAGGATAATACTACTGCGCTTGCGCTGCGACCGCACGGTCAGCGGTGATGTGGGAGAGATTATTGAGCCAAGTGTCTTTGATACGTTTGTTTCTGGCATACATTGACCAGCCCGTAGTTGCATCCTTAATAAACAAGTTATTGAATCTAAAGAGTAAGCAGTGCTTACTGCGGTCAGTCCTTGGGTGGGTGACCGCTCTTCACACATTAAGCCTTCTTGTTCCGGAAAACGTTTCTCGTGCTGTTACTCCTGCGCATAGTCCAATCAATTTTCACAGTATTGACGCCTATCTTACATACAGTATGCAATTTTTTTATTTACTAGTGTGCAATTAAATTCTATCTAGACAAGCAGCGTCTCCAGCCAAGTGAAAAAAATGAACTGGCAACAGAGCAGTTGAGTAACGACATTTCCATCTACATTTTGACCTACATTATGTTTTATTGAAGCTCATCCTAAATTATTCAAACTCATCCTAAATTATTCAAGCACTTCCTAAATTATTCAAGGTCATCATAATATTCAGGTGGAGGTGCTGTCATACGATCATAAGCCGAACAATGAGGAGGAGCTGCGCAGGATCACGGCGGGCGGCGGCTGGGTGCAGCTCAACAGGGTCAACGGGAACCTGGCGCTGTCCAGGGCGCTCGGGGACTACGTGTTCAAGAGGAACTATAGGCTGTCGCCCCAGGAACAAATCGTCACAGGTTGGTGGGGGATAAACGTGTTGAGATGCAGTATTGGTTTCATTTGGGTACATTTAAACAGATGGTGGAAATAAAATAATTGGGCATGCCGTCGATTCAATGCATAGCAATTTTTGTCGTATATTTATAACAATACGTTTGAATATTATTTACTATATATTCCGGTTATACTAACGGGTGTATTCGGGAATGCCCGACTAGTTTCGGACTCGACCGGAGCCCTTATTCATGAGCTGGTTACGCGGCAGAGTCGCGAGCCGAACTGCTACTACGGCATTCCCGAATACACCCGTGAGTAGGTATAACCGGAATATATAGTAAATAATATGGATAACATTCACGAAAGTTATTATAGTAAAATACGTTTGAATGTCCATTGATAAAAATTAAAATCCCTTGCCATGCCGTCAATACGGGGAGTATTAGGTATTTCGGGGCATTTTTCTGGTAAATGCCCCGAAATACGAAATACCCCCCTCCCCTACCCAAATAAAGCCTGTCATGATTAATGGACGACCCTAATTTTATTATACTTGCAGCCTTTCCAGACGTACAAGTGAGACAGTTAAATGACGACTGGGAGTTTATTGTGATCGCCTGCGACGGCATCTGGGAGGTGTTGTCCAACGAGGTGAGACATAATTAATGACGCTGTTGAGACCATGTATATGTATGAGTATGCAATAGGCTTCCTTCCTATTAGATGGGACCTATAACTGACGAAATGGGTGTGAATTATACTTCTCGGGACTTCGGGGAATACAGGCGTGATGTTATTTTGTGTTTCATCACCATCAACCGCAAGACAGTTGACATTGTTGAACAAAGGCCCTTAGAACGCCACAATGAACGACATCTTGCCATTTGCATTCTTTGGTTGCCCGTAACTCTGACAGTATCGTCGG
The DNA here is from genome assembly GCA_946251915.1 of Abrostola triplasia. Lineage (NCBI taxonomy): Eukaryota > Metazoa > Arthropoda > Insecta > Lepidoptera > Noctuidae > Abrostola > Abrostola triplasia. The sequence goes on along the minus strand of OX276440.1, from coordinate 8,208,323 downwards.
TCCACCTGGCAAGGCCTGCCAACGCTGCGTCTTCCGGTTCGTGATCGCTACTCGATAACCTTTCTTCCCCAGTGGTTATCGGTTCTTCGAGCGGTATGGTCGTATATCGCGTTCTGTGTTTATAATCACTCAAATTTATACAGAATGTTTTATGCAATTTACTAATGATTATTATTTGGGAACACACAATGGGAAGTCACCATATATTTATTATTGGTCTTTCATGGGAGTCTCTACGAAGGATTCTGAGAAACATAATTGCTTTCGATCATAGGAAGTGATCTCATTCTGCCGCGTCCGCCTGCTGAGCGGCTGGGAGCCGGCGGCGGTGTGCGAGGCACTGATGCAGCGCTGCCTGGCGCCCAACTGTGCCACGGGCGGGCTCGGCTGCGACAACATGACCGTGCTGCTCATATGCCTCGCGCCCTTCCCGCGCCTCGACCCCGCTGTGAGTAGCTTGACTTGGTAGATAAATAAGAAAAAATCCGGACCTCGGACTTATTGAGATCCAGATCCGGATTTGGCTCATGTTAGCTATTACATTGAAATATTTTGTTTATACAGTTTTGTTCAGGGATCAATTATCTTTTTACTGGACTTTGGACTAACCAGATCCGGATCCGTATTCGATTCAAGCTAACAAAATAACTAATTTATTTTGTTAGCTTAATTTCTTATACAGGTTGGTTCATTTGTATGTAGGCAATTTTTATTCTGGATCTCGGACTTTAGGATACTTTATTGAGATTTTGATCTATTTAAACATTTAACGCAATTGTCAAATAAGCTGTCTACGAGAATAGACTTATAAATATCTATGCTTAGATTGAGATAGGTTAATTTTTTAAATATTTCCTTTATGATATTGAGTTGCATGTTGGTGTGTTTGCATGTTTATAATTGATGTTGTATAAATAATTTGCATGGGGGTCTAATTGGTTAAATTAATCTTTAAACACTTCTTAGACTACCTACAAAACGAGGGTAACCTGACTTGTGTTGACTAGCCCACCATGGGGGGCTAAAATTTGTGTCGTAAGAGGCGACTAAGGGAAAGTCCAGAAGATGGGCAGCAGCGTCTTCTTGGCAATCAGAATGGCTCGCAATCCCCAAGCCGTTCGCTAAGCATGGGGATTATGGTACCCCCCCCCAAAGGGGGAGGCCTTTGTTCGACAGTGGAGATTTTAAGTAAGAGGGGTATGCTCAAGTGCTCGTCTAGAGGCGTGATGTTTTGTTATGGTCGTAAACCATATATTTGTTTCACAGTCCGCGTTCAAGTGCCTCGACTCGAGCCGTCCAAACAAGTACTGGACCTTGACGCCGTCGCGGCGGTTCTCTTAACTTTAACCACTGCCCACCCCCCTTTGCACAAGCTTTAATACTTCTAGTGTGTCTACATCTGTGATCTGTGTCCCTTGTTACAACTTGGTTGGTTTTTGTAGCAGGCTGTATTTTTTTTAAGTGTCTTATGTCTATATTTCTTATTATAATTCGGTTCAATCATGAACTGTTCCTACTGGGTATTGTCTAAGAGGTTATTATGCTTTTATATGTCTTAAAAGATAAGTTGGCGAAGAAATTTTTTTTAATCAATAAGTATAAAAAAAGTTTTGAATATTCCATTTTTTACAGTGGCAATGTTTCTTGAACGTAAAGTTGATAAGTAAAATTTAATTATATTTTAATGTTTATAAAAATCAACCAAGTTATAACTATAAATATTCTGCGTAATGTGTCTGTGATTATATGAATTTAAATTGTTAAGTATGTTATGCAAGTGTTGATTTGATCGACTTGTGAGACTGATGAGTGCCATCAACGAGATACAACACTACAGTTAGAATGGCATAATACTGTACGTAGGAATAATGACAGGTATCTCGCGTTGGTCCAGTGGTTTATAAGATACGCGCAGATTCCGACTTTCATAAACTTTTTTAAAACATACTGTATATTCTATATCGGCTTTAGGAGATCATGACTGCAGAAAAATGATACTGCCTCGTTGGTCTAGTGGTTGCTAAGCGCGGCTGCTGAGCACGAGGTCCGGGGTTCGAATCCCGGGTCGGGAAAAGTTACAGAGTTTTTCCAATTGGTAATTCTCAGTAGCAGCACGGAGTCTGGATTTGTGTTCGGTTAATGGCAATAGGCTCGCAAAAGTCTAGTCAAGTAAGTCTAGACTAATGTCAAGTTATAAAAAACTAAAATATTTGGTTACATATGCAAATGCATATGGTATCAAAGATACAATCAATATAATCAAAGCTTGGTATGTAGTATTTGCTATTGGCCATAAGTACAGCCCTCAAAAATTGTCATTTCAAAGACTAGACAAGTTGATACTAGTTTTAAACATACCTATAGCCTACCTACCATGTGCCATAAATTTGGTTTATACATTCTATATTTAGAAGAACAAAGTCCTCTTACGAATTAACATATAACTAATGTGTTATTATGGCCTAATATATACGCACCGTAGACCAACCGACGTGAGATTTTCTGTCATTTGTATTTTTAACGCAGTATTCACACTCCATACAGTTGATTCTTTGAGTATGATATTGCTCTTTGACGTTTTTGATGGCGAGTGTGTGGGACAGGAAATATGGGCCAAATTTCAGTTAGCGTTTGTTTTACGAGAAACTAGACGCGTAAGTCAACTGGATGGAGTTTGAGATACTGTTATATTTAACGTGCGTAACCATGTACGTCCCATAATATTTTAACGAGCTTGAATATAATTGTTCGTTATACAATATTGATGTTTGACTTCCGATTTTTATATGCCAAAAATATAACGAAATTTATTTATTCATTTAATACGTGTGTGTCATATTTTGATATCAGTAATTATCTAGGATAAAGTACAATAGTTTAGCCTCAATGTGCTATATTTCCATTAAAGGTACTGGTTTTGCTTATAAAAATTTCGCTATATATCATTTTTTTATTTAAAAGTAATATTTTTTACTCATGTTATCAAATTATTCGGGAATCAGTATTCAAACTGGCAACTTTGTATTTTCAACAAGCTGTTGTCGTTTTGTGAACTGGCAATATTTTTAATTGTTGCCATATTCGAGGCTTTATTTTTATACCTAAAAATTATAGTGATGGCTTCTAAATCCTTTTCTATTTTATAAATATTGTTTTGTTTTGTGTGTTAAAATCATGTTTGTTGTTGTTCTATTCTACTAAACGCTCGTGTTGTTGAAATTATTAAATAATAGCATCATTTTGTATACAAGATATAAACCTACTATTTTGGTAGTATTTCTTTGCATGTCAAATTATGCATGTTAACGCATTGAATATATTTTTCTGCATGATATATATATTCTAGTTTTATCTTGTTACAAACTTGTTTATTCATGCGCTCTTCCTCGAGTGAATAAGGCTTATTTTTGCATGTATTGTTTTAACATTTGCTTATATTTATGATGTATTTGACGATAGTCCAATAGCTAAATGGTTCAAAGAGTGCTGATTAATGTCTTATATTGTTTGGGACAATTACTGGTCTTAATGAGGTTAAGAAATCAAGCTTTGACATTATCATGGAATAATAATAATTGGAACATTGTCAAATATAACACATATGATATAAATTATAGTTAACACCGCCTGTTGTTTGTGTACTCACTATGTGTTGCTTAATAAACTCATTGGAAAGCATGAGATCTTTTTATTTACTTTAATCTTCGCTCTATCATGATTTGAAGGTTACTGACGAACATTTCTCTTTTACATTTTGTAGTAATAATTCAGAAATACTCCACATATACAGACACTGACCTAGTTCAATTTATCAATCATTTTTATTGGAAAAAACATCGTAAAATAAACTACTTTAAATCTAATCTAAGTGGAGAATCTATGTTTTACGTGGGCCAATTAAAAGCTGTCAATTTTAGATCCACTTGTGGCCAATATAGGAATATGTATGAATGCGTTGACACGTTTAGAAATTACTGAAAATGTCAGGTAAGGGTGTGTTTATTGAATATTTTTGTAGTAAAATATGTTGGTATGTATCAAATACTGTATTAAGCGGTTTTTCTGTAATAAACTAGTATTAAAGTAGAATTCTTTCCAAAACCTTTGCAGAGTCCACCATTACCAGTAGAACAAGAACTAAACAGCAAGTTTATGACCAAGATGGAAGACCTCCTGTATGTAGAAGACGACGAAGCAGACCTCAAATGAGACCGTCTTTTTAGCAACTGTAAATGTGTGTACATATAGGTAGGTTATTGATGTTGAACTCTATCGTCAATGTAATAAAGTCCAGTTTTGTGTGCGGATGAATGGAACAATGTGTTGAGTTCCGTTTGCATTTTTTGTGGCCTAGATCAGGCTTCGTTTTTGTTAGATGTTTGATGTTGGCACTACTGCCTGTCATTTATAAGGCTAATGTAGTGTTGGCAGACCTGTGCCATGATGGCGTCCAAAATGCCCATTGAAATATATGAGCAATATTTAAGTTGAGATTCCGAGCTCAATTTGGAGCTGACGTTTGGTCTGCAATTCTTGTTGCGGGTAAAAGTTGCCCGTATTTGGTCTCTTTCAATTAATTTACAATGAAAAGTAAAATCGATGGTTACAGAAAATATTGCTTATATATTTTTATATAAGGGTATAATATTATAATAATGTTCATAAAGAGCATTTTAATAAAATATAAATGTTGTTATTTAGTGTTGACACGTGAAAAAAATATTTTATTATTATTTTTATTTATAAGAAAAAGAATTGAATTAACAAATTATTTTATTTATCATATTTTATCACAATTATTCGCCAATATATTTTTATTTTGCCATATTTACTAATGTTATTTATTCGCTATGACAGATTTTAAGGTCGCATTTCAAAATGTTGTATCAAAATATTTTTGTGTAAGCTTTAATCAAATCAATTGCTAATAGCTAAATGGGGTATTTGACACCACTAATCAATTGACATACTTTTAATAAACGGTTTTGAAGGTCTCTTTGTTTAAAAGAAACGAAGTGTGTGGACTGTATAACAAAGTTTCTATATTTTTAAATTGATTAAGGGAAACTTGAAAAATGATGGACACGAGCGGGACTCGAACCCGCGACAGTCGCCGTATCGTGGCGCCGCTCTGCCAACTGAAATTAAAATTAAATCAATTTAAAATTTAAGCCTAGCATGGCAACATGCATAAAAAATACAAAAAGTCGTATAAAGTTTCTATATTTTCATATTATTATAGTTCGAAAAAAATAGTACAATGTTGGTAGACTTTAATGCGCGTGCGTCGAGAGTCGTGGAGTGTCTGACCACCGATATTGGTGACACCGCGCCCTCCGCACCCCTCACCGCAAGGGGCACAAACCATGCGTTGTACGCGTGAACAGTAAAAACTGAATTCCTCTTTAGATTTTGTATGGAAATAGCAATCGGTGACTCGGTTTAAACTCTAACACCAGGTTGTTTTGTTCATCAACCATGCGAGAAGAAGAACACTGTCCCACTGCAAAGCAAAGGCCTCTTCTCGTATAGAGAAGGATTGAGCATTGATCACCACGCCAGCTCACTGCGGGTTGGCGATATTGGGTAATAGTGTCAAATACCATATAGCAATTGATTTTATATTATTTTTCCTTTAAATGGTTCCTTAAACGCTTATTTTAGCCGACGACAAATCAGATACATGTATTTTATTGGTTGAATGATTCAAAATTTATTTAAGGTTATGTCGTCAGTATTAATTATTTGTTATGAATTAAATGTTTTATGTATCATTAATGTAAATAGGAGGTTAAGAGGTGCGTTAGGTATTAGGGTTTTAAATATAATATCGCATATGTGTTGTCTCAATTCACTTCACTTCAAGACTTCAAAATAATGAAGACATCTGGTTTTTAGGATTGTAACATTACTATACTACATTTTCAAAATAACGATATCAGACACATTTTTTGAACGCAACGCAAAGCAATTCTTTGCATTTTTGTTGCCAGCACAAAATATTGCCATAGATATTATATTGCCCTATATAATAGCCTTTAGCACTACGCACTTAAATGTAGATAAGAATGCATACAATACGATCAAATAAAGTAGTCACCATCACTAGATCACTCTTTAGTTGTCTCGAGAGTCTAGGACAGTCCTGTTAGTCTCCTTAGGCAAAGCCTGACTGCTGAGCGTAAGGTTCCAGGTTCAATTACCAGGTTGGGTAAAGTGTACTTTTTTTTAAAACTCGCCCCACACTAGGAATTTCCCTATTTGTTGTGTGTGCGTTTCGCAAACATTAAACATCACATACAAAAACACCCAGACTCGGGACAAACATCTGTGGTTTGCATAAAGTTTTGCCCCGTGCGGTATTCGAACCCGCAACCCCTAGCTCTGCAGTCCAATCGCTTAGCCACTGCGCTAATCAGGTCCTCAAATCTATGTGTACATACAGAAAGAACTTTAGAACATAAAAAAAAACTTACTGATGGTAAGTTTTTTTTTCTATGTTCTAAAGTTGCAGTGTTCTTGCAACCTCAGAGCGGTCTATTAGGACTACTACACTATCTTGTCAATCCTTTATCCTGTGATACTAAAACGTAGCTTGTATTTTCGATATCACGAACTTTATTTTACAATTTAGTCAGTTATTGTACTCATTTATTTTTATTATACTTGTTGCATTTCTTTGACTTTATTTAGCACTGGTGTTGGCTTTAGCATTTATCCTACGGTGCTGTAGACGTCTATATGTGACATTTGCCTTTATTTGTTTACAGACGAAAAAATAAATGAGTTTTATTTGCATAGTTAAGGTATTTTTTAAATTTCTTTATAGGGTAACACTGTTCTACTTTTAAATATTATAAGCAAGTACACCTATTGAATTAATAGGTTGGCAGGCTTAGCGGTTGTTGTCAAGCAATGGTAAAAAAGTTTTTTTTGTCAACTTTACAAGTGTTTTTTTTTAAACTAGATGGCAGCACATGATCAAAATGATTTAAAAATCGACTCGTTATTCGTTATAAATAGATAATTAAGATAAAACTTAAGTTTGTAAGCTCTTAATTTATGTGCCAAGCAATATTACTTTTATATTTGTGTTTATTTTGTTAATGTTTTGAATAAATGGTTACAATTTTTAACGCCAAAAAAACGCGTACTTTGCGCGCGTCAAAGCGCTAGCCTGACGCAGCGCTACAGTGCCATAGCGCTATAGCAGCCAGTGCTATAGCACTGGATTTTGTACTATGGCGGTAGTATACTGTCAAACGGCGACAGAGCATTGCGTACTGCTTGCGCCGCCGCTCTGTTTGACTGTATTCTACCGTCATAGTTCAACACGATTCGGTGCTATAGCGCGTCATGCGAGCGCTTTGACGCACTCTAATTACGCGTACCGTTTGGCAAAGCGCATCGATAAAACACCAGATTTTTTTATGTACACAACGAAAACAAATTGTATGAAGCTTTTTTATTATTGACGAATATTTTATGCTTTTAGCTTTGTATTTTTGTATCTTTTGAATTGTCTATGGTAAATGTCACAATGTTGTAAATTAGATAAATGGTATCACGGTGTTTTTGATATAGCGGCATAATAAAGGATTTTATTTGTATAGGAGATAGGTGTCAATTCTGCCGAACAATGACAGAATTGACTCCTATACTTTGCAATGGCTTGAATCATGCATCACATGTAATTTAATCGTTGTCAAGAGTTAAGGTGTGTCCGCACTTGTAAAATTTTGCCGTAACACTGTTTCATTGGGAGGGTATGGACCAGGCACTCCGCACTTGTCAAATTTTGCTGTGACACTTCTTCGGGAGGGTATGGACCAGGCACTCAACACTTCACGGTCACAGAAGAATGTTAGTTAAAATATTCCAAGTGGAGACGCACCTAGAGTTTTTTGTTTCATATTTTTGGATAGCTGTACTTTGTGCTTTTTCGGCTGTACATTTTGATATTGTAAATATCATGTTTTGTGGTGGGGTAAATCAGCAATAATGTTCTAGAATAACGCGTAGCTTGTTATAATCAGGGAAATGATTCTAATTATGATTGATGATGACTGCCTCGTTGGTCTAGTGGTCGCTAAGCGCGACTGCTGAGCATGAGGTCCTGGGTTCGAATCCCGGGTCGGGCAAAGTGTTATTGGGTTTTTTCATTAGGTAATTCTCAGTAGCAGCACGGAGTCTGGATTTGTTCCCGGTTGATGGCAATAGGCTCGCCCCCTATTACATTGGGACCTAAAACATAACTGGCGAAATGTGGGTGTACTATATGTGCACCTCTGCCTACCCCTTCGGGGAATACAGGCGTGATGTTATGTATGATTCTAATTACCAAAACTACTCTGTGAAAGGCTTGCCTTACTTGCCCATGGAGCTAATAGTTACTGTCCCACTGCAGGTATTAAATGGGAAAACTGCCTATCCTTTGGTGGAGTATAGTGAACGATAGTACCTACATACAATTTATGGTACGTGTTTCAGTCTTCCAGAACTTATTAATAAAGTGTGCTGGTGTGGGTCATGTATGCCACCTGCTTTATGTGGTGATGGAATGCAAATAAAAATAAATAAGTGAAGGTTATTCGGCCAGTAGCGCTTAAATTCAAATTCCCTTATACTTTCTGATTTTTATCCCATAATCATATCTAAATTATAATCTAAATTAGAACCACTTCTTGACATCCTATTGAAATGAAATTTTGCATACATATGTTGGTTTGGTGACAATACAATATTGTGGTTCTTTTGAGTCTGATGATGGAGTCGAAGGTGGTCATAAGCACACTAACGAAATGACGCAACCCCGTCGTGTTTGGGCTTGTTTGATTCGCCTTTACAAGTACTTTGAGCCTAGCTGATTTAAGCTTGGGTCTGAAAATATATTTTTAATATAAATTTATTGTAGTTTATTATGCACTTATGCACGCCTCTGTGCATTAACTGTAAAACTACCTCTATCTATTTTATAATGTTCAATAAAGAATTAAGAACTACACTTAGTAGGAACGAACTATTTCCCTGATTGTATGTACTGTAGAATAGTAATTTTGTTTAGCTGTATTTGTGTATGTAAGTTATCGTGACATATCTGGAATTGCACTAGTCGTGAGTAAGTAGTCCGGGGTGTACACTGTACAGTAGGTACCTTATGTTGAATTGAGATGTAATAAAGTTTTACATTTTTATTGTGTTTTTTACTACCCTGATATAAATATACCGAATTATATATATTTTATTTTTATTTATTTAATGCTATATGTGCAAAACAAGTGTACAAACGCGGACTTAATGCCAAAGGAATTTTCTACCAGTCGACCTTAGAGTGATGCAGAGACAAATAGAAGTAGAAGCACTTATGAAGGACTTCACATTTACAGATATACATATAATTATATATACTCTCACAAATAAGAGGCATTCAGGAAGTATATAAATACAAATAAATATACCTATAAGTCGTTTTATCATTGTCCATGATAAATTATGTTGGACAACCAGACGTCGCGTCGCTACGAGTAATGCAATGCGGCGAGTCTCTTCCACAACATAAACCGTCCTGCTTTAAGAGTATGTGGTAAAGGGGCTGATTGGCACGTGTACATGTGCACATGTTGCGCTAGGGGTTGCGGGTTTGACTTCTGCGCAGGACAAAAATGTGTGCGATCCGTAAATGTTTCTTCCGAGTCTCGATGTGTATGATATTTCATGTTTATAAAAGACACCATACAGAAGAAATATCTACAGTGTAGAGAGGTTTGTTTTACAAACATAATGATACCTCTCACTTAGTTAACATACATATAAGTAAGTCGCAACTACAGATGAACCGAGACCCGATGAATCACACCCTGTCATTGGTTCTAATCCTTAATTTCTAAGGTAATCCGTCTGCAAAGGGCGGTGAACAAGTATTGACTTGTCGCCGGCTGTTTAACTTTCCTAAACCTTTAGATAATCCCTGGAATAAGAAAAATGATCTTTGTCTGTCATGAAGAAAAGTCATGTCTATCTTTTAATGTCTGTAAAATATTTCTCTGTTTCACACGAGACAGAATTTATTGTTTTATAAGACTATTTAGTTGTCCATCCAGCACATTTGGCACCTGCGAGGATTCAAAAAAATCGGTCGGGCAAAGTGTTACTGGGTTTCTACATTAGGTAATTCTCAGTAGCAGCACGTAGTCTGGATTTGTGCCCGGTTGATGGCAATAGGCTCGCCCCCTATTACATTGGGACCTAAAAACATAACTGGCGTAATGTGGGTGTAGTATATGTGCACCTCTGCCGTACCCCTTCGGGGAATACAGGGGTGATGTTATGGATGTGTAAATACAAATTGTCAACTTAAAATCTCATCGTTGTGATAGACATCTCTGGCAATCTCGTTAGCACTTTATTTGCCATTATCGCCATAAAAACAAAATAAAAATATTTTATTGTTTTATGTCCACCCATTTTTTTAGGACGCGATTATAAAGGGACTGAGTGATTGATTCAATCTGTAGTATTTCTTGTACCATGGGCTATTATTATTGGTTCGGAATATTCCAGTTGGCAGGTAGACGTCCGTCCTCACTCATGGCTCGCACCAGACTGACCCATTTATCACGTCACATCAAATCACACTCAATTAATAAAGGCGAAAAGTTGTGGGCGTGTTTATTACCTCTTCACGCTCAAACGGCTGGACCGATTTTTATAAAATTTGGTACATAGGTAGCCGACTCCCTGGATTAACACATATACTACTTTTTATCCAAACATGTAACGGGTAACAACGCGGGTCACACCTACTATATAGTCAAGCTTCATCTCTGAAAGGGTAGGCAGAGCTGTTCTACTTTATGTTGTGTGATGTGATAATATTATGTCTGTACTCTGTACACGAACAATTCGCTGTCCATAATTCCTATACACCTAGGCGGAGCCACTATCGCCAACCATCGCGGCAAAAACCGATAACAAGATTATAACCTTAATAACTTGGTGACAATTCATTACCTAATCATTCCAACAAAACAGACTGTTAACCTTGAAAACTGAAAAGTTGTGCACAACAGACCACGTGGTGAGAACGGCATCGAACCGGGTACATCTGGCAGGTGGCGCCGGTAATTGGATAATGGGGGTGGTTTATAAACGCGGGGGCCGAGCACCGCGCAGGAGTGGCGTCGCGTCAGCCACGGCGTTCGTTTACTCTCGTAAGTACATTTAATTATTTATTATTAATTATAAGTTGGGTTGACGACAAGAAACTCGCGGTAAAATAAAAATGGTACCGGTAAACGGAGGATAGTTACAAACCTTGGAGCGGTTTCTATAGTAAAAAGACTAGGTGTGGAGTCCATAGGACCGTATACTTTAACCCCCTTGGCAAAGTGTTACTGGGTTTTTCCATTAGGTAATTCTCAGTGGCAGCACGGAGTCTGGATATGTGCCCGGTTGATGGCAATAGCCTCGCCCCCTATTACATTGGGACCTAAAAACATGACTGGCGAAATGTGGGTGGACTGTATGTGCACCTCTGCCTACCCCTTCGGGGAATACAGGCGTGATGTTATGTTTTCAAAGACGAACTGCCTACTTAACAACCTTTATTGTGTTATGTTTTCGTACTAAATAGACAATCATAAGGTAACAACTGATTTTACGGAGTCTGGATATGTGCCCGGTTGATGGCAATAGGCTCGCCCCCTATTACATTGGGACCTAAAAACATGACTGGCGAAATTTGGGTGGACTGTATGTGCACCTCTGCCTACCCCTTCGGGGAATACAGGCGTGATGTTATGTTATGTTTTTTTTTAACAGCTCTTGAGTGCCACGGTCTTTTATAGAAGACATCGCTTCTACGCCCTCCACGCCATAACCCAGGAGACAATAGCAAATCGTAACATTTGTGTAAAACTCGTGGTGGCCTAGTGGTTAACATACCGGATTTGTATGCACAAGGATGCAGGTTGAAACCCGGGCACGTACCAATGTGACTTTTTCAATGTTATAAATACTTTCTTAGTTATTCTAAGACACCACTGACTAAAAAATCGTGAGAAATCATGGATTTAATTATCTGAAATTGCCCGCAGTGAGCTAGCGTGGTGATCGATGCTCAATCCTTCTCTAAACGAGAAGAGGCATTTGCCCTGCAGTGGGATTTGTTATAGACTGTTATTATTTATATTATTATTGTATGAATTTAAAATCAGTTGTTACCTTATGATTGTCTATTTAGTACGAAAACATAACACAATAAAGATAATTAAGTAGGCAGTTCGTCTTTGAAAACATAACATCACGCCTGTATTCCCCGAAGAGGTAGGCAGAGGTGCACATATAGTCCACCCACATTTCGCCAATTATGTTTTTTAGGTCCCAATGTAATAGGGGCGAGCCTATTGCCATCAACCGGGCACAAATCCAGACTCCGTGCTGCTACTGAAAATTACCAAATGGAAAAACCCACTAACACTTTGCCCGACCCGGGATTCGAACCAGGACTTAGTGCTCAGCAGTTGCGCTTAGCAACCACTAGACCAACGAGGCAGTCTCAGTCAGGCAGTTCGTCTTTGGATGACGTTATATAGTCCATTTGAACTTATATGTCAACGTGAAATAACAAAAATAAGGTTTACGCAACAAGTTGACAGCGGATTGTGAACGCATTTCAAAGGCTTTGACTGGGTTATTTTGTTATTAGTAGTTGAAGGTGAACCATATTAGTGAGGAAAATAAATGTGTTTGTGTTTTAAAATCACTTTCTTCGTATTGGTATGGAGACAGATAGGATAGAGACGGGTCAGTCAGCTAGGATGGTAGCGAGGTTCACCGCCTAGGGTGCGCAGAACGTACTTACGTATTACTTTACGTATCACGACTAGTAGAGGCTCATCTCTACTTGTTCAAATAAGTTGAAAGCTGTGTTGTGTAGCTTGTAGGTTTTTAACACTAAATAGGTGTGCGCTTATCCACAATTCGTAGGTACCATGGTGTGTGGAGAAACGCTTAAAATGGTATTACTTATAATATATAGGAAACTGTACGAAAAAAGTGTCTGAATACTAAGTATGAATACCTACTTGACTCTTTTAAAACCACTGTTGGATTGTGCAATAGCGTGTGATTTTTTAAATTAGTTAGATTCCCAACTATGTACGAAATGAAATATATACTACATCTACTTATCCAGAGGGGAAAAATATAGATAACCCTCCAGACGCAGTCGGGTAAATTATGTTACCGAATTATGATACCTAACTACGAAATGTTATATTTATGTTATGTGTAGTGAGATTATCATCCCACAGTCAAACCGATCACACGGTATTGTGGGGCTTCGTTAATCTATGAACAACGCTGTAACATAATAAATAAACAAATAATAATAATAAAACACTCATCATCTAAATAAATAGTATCTCTATAACAAGAATGGTACTTAACACAATCAAATCATTAACTTATCGCCTTATTGCGCACAAAGCTCCTAAAAGCGATAAAATAGCTTATAGAAGAGTGACTTAGTATTTGTAGAATATATCTAACTTAGCAGACGGAGAGGCGCCGCCGATAGATTTGTCACAGGACCAAAGATGTTTATTACTGTCGTTGAGTAAGAATAGGACAGAAGTTACACTTAGGTTTGGCGCAAACTTGCAACTTTTAATCGAACAACTATTTTTAGTTGTACGTAAATAATGATTTCTATCACTTACGCGAATATTAGACATTGAAATAAAACTAGGTGTATGGCTGGGACATACCACCTACTTGGAACCCCATCATAGAATCTAAAGTTAATTCCAAGCGTAAAACTGCAAGACCGAACGACACATTTTGCGTAAATCGGATCGTTAATAATAATTAAAATGTAAGGTAGTTGATAGTAATTGTTCAAATTAGACGTTTAACACCGCAGTGTGCCCGTGACCATTAATGCTGTAAGAGATTCGAAACGTCGGGACCAAAAATCAATTAAAAACCGCGATAAAATCGAGGTGCACATATAGTACACTCACATTTCGTCAGTTATGTTTTAGGTCCCAATGTAATAGGGGGCGAGCCTATTGCCATCAACCGGGCACAAATCCAAACTCCGTGCTGCCACTGAGAATTACCTAGTGGAAACACCCAGTAACACTTTGCCCGACCCGGGATTCCAGGACCTCGTGCTCAGCAGTCGCGCTTAGCGACCACTAGACCACGAGGCATCCTACGTCAGCTGTACTATTCTGCAAAACATCATTTCGAAAGTCATTTCTCACGTCGCCTTGCTATCTCTATAATCTCACCGCGGATTTAGAAGTGAGTTTGTAAGTGGACTTTAGGATGGCACGGCAATATCATCGTCAATGCAAAAGCAACCATAGGCGCCGGCAGGGGGCTGCAAGGGGGTGCACTTGCACCCCTCTGGCATGCAGGAAAATACATAGCTTTTTTTTATTCTGTATTAACTTTGTTTGAAATGCACCTTTGGTCCCCTTCTATTCATGTTCTTTTCAAATGTGTTTGACGAAGGTAGTCAGTCAATTTATTCTACATTTTGTTTGCAGTATGTAGTTACTAATGCAAATGCACATTATGCACCCCCTTGAAAAAAATCCTGGCGGCATCCATGGAAGCGACGTATCTTTCGTCTTAGAGAAAACAAGCTTGATAGTTTTGAGCCCCACATAATTATTATTATAAAAAAATAATCAGACATAGTCCGTAATAGGGTTGGTAACAATTTAATTAATATCTATTGTTAGTAGGTAAATACAATTAAATAAACTAGAGTTGAGTATGGAGCTGCATCCATCTCTGGGACTCTCAGATGACCCAGCGATCTGCAAACCCCCTGAGTAAACATAAATCATAACATCACGCCTTTTCGCCATTCCCCGAAGGGGTAGGCAGAGGTGAACATATAGTACACCCACGTTTCGCCAGTTATGTTTTTAGGTCCCAATGTAATAGGGGGCGAGCCTATTGCCATCAACCGGGCACAAATCCAGACTTCGAACGAATTCGAATTCCAAATCAGGACCTCGTGCTCAGCAGTCGCGCTTAGCAACCACTAAACCAACTAGGCAGTCCCTGAGAATACTGTAATAATAGTATAGGTACTTTATTTGACAAACATTGGTTTGTTGTTTGACCTTATTTTTAAAGCTTTACTTTATACCTAATAAATTATAGAATAGCAAAACCTAATTTTCATATTTCCCTCTACAAAAACTCTCTTTTGAATACAGTAATAAAAAAGTTTTCGACAGACTGCGGCTGTTGGAAAAAGTCGTGCGCTTCGAAATGCGTCGTGTTTTGTTTGTGTGCATTTGTTAATTACTATTTTAGTTATTAAATGAATGTGTTTGGCTTTGTTGACAGTATTGAGCTCTGAAAACTCGTCTATGGCTTTTTCAAAGCTTTTTAAACCAAGAGAAATGTTATAAGTTTGTGTGAATCTGTTTGTGGCATCGTAACTCTTTAACAGATGGACCGATTTTGGTGATTTTTCTGTTTGGATGGTGACTTGATCAGAACTCTACGATTCAATCTGCTTAAACGGTTGAAGACAAGCTCTTGTCCAGTTGATGACGGGATGTGAGCACCTTCCACAGGTCTGATCGATACGACATTGCGTATTCTGGCTCAAAAAAACAAAATTCCAAATGTTTTTATTTCATGTAAACCTATAACAGGCGCTTATAAAACGATAGGATGCTAGTTCCAAAATGTCATTCCAATGGAGAAGAACCGGCAAGAAACTCCAAGAAGGCTGATTTCATACTGGTCAAAATTAATCAAGCAATCAAATATTCATTGGTAGCTTGTATCCAACAAGACACAAAAGTCTCCTCCTTTGTAGAACATAAGTTATAAATTTGTATGCTTTAGTTTTTAAGCAAAACATGTATGTTCTCTCACTTAAATAACACCTTTGTATACCATATTTTTATGCGAATAAATGCATTCTATTCTATTCTTTGCGCAGAGTCTTAGCCAGCCTTAGCCTAGAAGTAGCGGCTGTGAAACCTAAATCTGACGTCACCAGCACCCCGCTTTTCTTTTTATTAGGCCACGAATGCCAACGATCATAAACTGAAACGGCATCAATTGAATTACTTTCTGTATAAGGTTATGTCAGTTCGTAACTAGGTGATGGTCGTAATCGTCATGTCGAAGCAGATTATCGTCTTATTGCTGTAGTGGTATTGTGGGGCTTCACGCGTCGGTGGCCTTAGATACGGATAAATAAGCGACTTCAATTGTAGATGTAGATTGTTGAACGGGTTGTTTACTGTTGATGGCCGATAGATGGCGTTGATTGCTGAAATTTACTAGATGCGTCTATTTGTAATGTGTCTTAAACTTGTTGGCTCTTTTTGGCTGTGGTTTAAATCTCTTCTTCGTATCGATGTAAGGTATCGGTGTCTCATGGAACTCATGGGAATGGGTTGAAAAGTAATCTATATTCTTCCTTGTTGTTCAAACTTAGGTTACTCCATACCAAATTCCCTTTTAATCAGTTGAGAGGTTTAGTTGTGAAAGCGTAACAGACAGATTTACTACGCAATTTATAATAATAACTGCTCGTTGGAAAGCCTCGTTATTCTAGTGGTCGCTAAGCACGACTGTTGAGCACGAGGTCTGGGTTCGAATCCCGGGTCGAGCAAAGTGTTATTGGGTTTTCCATTAGGTAATTCTCAGTAGCAGCATGGAGTCTGGATTTGTGCCCGGTTGATGGCAATAGGCTCGCCCCCTATTACATTGGGACCTAAAACATAACTGGCGAAATGTGGGTGTTCTATATGTGCACCTCTGCCTACCCCTTCGGGGAATACAGGCTTGATGTTATGTTATATGTTTATAATATTAGTAAATGGTAAGTATTAATGTATTGTGGTTTAAAAAGTTCTTTTTTGTGCTCTTGGATGAGATTGGCATAAAATTGCGGTGGATGGCATAGTTTACGGGAGGCCTATACCTAGCTGTGGGTTATTGAAGGCTGTGGATAATGATGATAAACTTAATTAATTGCAATGAGCTTGTTTCCAGTTTGTAGATAAACAGTCTGCCTGCGGGGACGGACGCCGCTCCAGAGGGAAGCGGGGTGAACCGCCATCATGGCCGAGAAGAAGGATCTGGAGGCCGTACGTATAACACTGATTGATTGTTAAAAGAGATAAAAATTATTTACTCAAAATAATTCATCATCATCAGTCGGAAGACGTCTACTGTTGAACAAAGGCCTCCCCCTTAAAAGCCAAATTCCACGCTTGGCAAGCGGCTTGGGGATCGCAGTATTGATGGTGACGTTACAAAAGGCAGCTGCCCATCTTCTGGATTTTCCCTTAGTCGCCTCTTACGACACCCACGGGAGGAAAGGGGATGGCCAATTCTAAGCCGGATACCACTCGGCACATATCGACACAATAATAGTTTAGTCATGTAGTAACTTTGTATTTGGTAAACAGGGTGACCCCGAGATGGAGGGCGGTAGGAAACCGATGGATCTGCCGACCCTGCCCAAGCCGCTGACCCTTGAGGAGAAGAAGTATCTCCTGGCTGTGGAGCGAGGGGACATGGGCAATGTTAGACGGTGAGTCTTGTATTGCCACCCTGGTGAAAAGGCTTCTTCTGAACCTGTAAGGATTGGAGCCTGGAGGGTTTCCATAAATAAGAAAACTTACATGGATTGTTTATTTACCTTTATGTAAGTTGATAGATATATTAAACTAATGGAAATTTATCGCGCTTTGGGCTGTAGCCTCGTCACCAAGTTCAAAGTTGCTTTTTACTATCGCAAGAGATAGTTTTTATTTTATTTATACTGTGTAGTTTTTAGTATAGAAGAAGCCTAAATTCAGATTTCAGATAGTAGAACCGTTTGTTTTATTCTTTAGTATTTACATACCTTTTTCTAGCTTCAAGCACTGTAATCGACTTGTCGAAAATTCATCACCCTTGCGATAAATATGAAAATAAATTGATCAATTTAGATTCTTTATTAATAAACACACGCCTGTTCCCAAGAAGGGTAGGCAGACACCACGAATCTCCGTGTGCAATGATCCAAGCAATCTTCATCGAGCCTCTCGATCAATATGAGAAATAATATTTAGAATCGAAACTATACACAAGAAAACATTTCGAAATTCTACAAAAGACGTTCAGATACAATTTATTTGTTTTTGTTTACGCACTTAAAAAGGTAATACTGTATTCTATACATATTTCAGGCTTGTATCACGAAATTCACTTTATGTCCAATTATATTTAAAAGCTAGAGTAAACAAGGGAACGGTAGCAAATGGTTCGACTGAAATACAACGGCTTAAGCCATATTTTTGCGGAGAATTCCTCGACTTTGGTACGAGAACGTAATGAATGAAAATAAACAAGACGAGAAATGTGTTTTGTTTTGATGGAAATAAGTATTCAATCCTCATTATTCTTTAGTTATTTTTGACTTTCACTTCAAACGTTACATATATTTGAAGATTTCTTAAATAGGTCACAGTCGGGTGATGTGGGTGAATAAAAGATAGAGCGGCAAGATGAGGAAAATTGTTAGAGTCAAACTGGAAATTTGGAGCCTTTTAAAATATTGATAGTCAATTCTGGCGATTGGTTTTTAAAACGTCGCCCCACACTGGATTTTTTTCCTGTATTGTGGGGGCGTTGACACAGACATGAAATACCACATACACAAACACCCAGACTCGGGAAAAATATCTGCGGATCGCACAAATTTTGCATACGGGAATCGATTCCGTAAACCTTAGCGCAGCAGTCTAATCGCTTAGCCACTGCGCCAATCCTTTTGCCGATGTAGATATCTACACATCTATAAGTAAGTTTTGTCGCATGTACCTATCAATAGTATAGGATTATCGAATTATGTTTTCAATATACATACATAGATACATAAAGTCACGCCTGTTTCCCTGGGGTAGGCAGAGACTCCGGATTTTCATTTGCTACGATCCTGGCATACTTCTTTTGCTTCATTCATACGCATCACATTCCTCATTTTTCAATATGATTTTAGCCGTAATGGTGGCCATTACAGTTACACGGCTAATGTTAGTAAACTTAATTATTGTGCCAGCTATAATCGGATTATATTAGTAGGTATACTATAACTATAACTTTACAGTATTTTATGAAACAGTATAAATTACCTACCTAATTACTGAAAGGATTTGGTATTTTGTTGAAGTAAAGTTTCGCTAGGAAAATAGTTTAGATTATGTGTACACACACATGACATTAAGGTCTCAAATCAGTTGTGATATTTTGACTTGGGTTAATTGTGTAATAATAATAATAATAATAATAATAATCTTTATTTATCGGACAACAGTGATCCATCGTGTTAGTAAGCAATATAATAACTTATTATCTAGTGTTAGTAGCTAAAATACAGTACAGAATACAGA
This sequence comes from Abrostola triplasia, assembly GCA_946251915.1. Classification (NCBI taxonomy): domain Eukaryota; kingdom Metazoa; phylum Arthropoda; class Insecta; order Lepidoptera; family Noctuidae; genus Abrostola; species Abrostola triplasia. Next base: position 8,188,890 of record OX276440.1, on the reverse strand, counting down.
GCAAATAGTAGTATTGCGACAAGGACATCCACGGATTAATGTTCATTGATTGTCCTTCTCACAAAACTTTTAATAATCGGAGAGTCGATACTCTCCGCCACAGTTTTTAGGATGCTGTTGCCACTCGCCCACAACCTTGACAACAGCGACGCGGTTTTCTTGCGAATGACGGCGTGGAAGCCATCGGTCAAGATACACACATTTATTTATTAATTCGACCGACAAAAAACAGAATAAAAATAATTAAAAGTTACTTATAACTAGATTCTAGATTCAAGTTGTGTCAATCAATGTCTCTAATAAATTGTGATTTTTCTTCGGTAGATAACTTGTCGGTTATTTTTTTTCAACACAATAACAGCAGAAAATAAAAAAGACCTGTCTTACCCCTTAGAATTCTCCAAAAAGCCCATCGGAAGAAGCACATAGAGATCAACTGCGTAGACTCGCTAGGCCGAGGAGCCTTGACCTTGGCTATCGATGGAGAGAACCTGGAGATGGTGGAGTTGCTGGTCATCATGGGTGTGGAAACCAAAGACGCGTTGCTTCAGGCCATCAACGCTGAGTTTGTTGAAGCTGTGGAACTGCTACTGGAGCATGAGGAGCTCATACATAAAGAAGGAGAGCCTTATGTAAGTACTGATAAACTTGAATGGTGATATCAAACCTATTACAGCTCCAATAGCAATATATCACTGATAGCCGAGTGGCATGACCGTTGGACTACCTTTGACTTGGCAGCCCAACGGTCATACCACCCGGTCGCAAGTTAAAACCCCGGTACTCACCAACGACTTTTCGAAATCATGTGTGTACTATAAATTGGTAATCAGTAGCTAGAAACGGTGAAGAAAAAGGAACATTGTGAGGAAGCCGGCACACCTGAGAGATTTATCAACGGTGTGTAAAGCCATGTCAGAGGCCCACAGGCGGTTTAAACTCAGAACGTTTTACCAGGTTGTTTATCAAGAAGAGCTCCAATAACAGAGGCAGTTTTTAAAATATCAGTAGACCATGTAATCCAAGATTCTTTAATATTTAAATAGATATAAAGTAGAACGTACTAGATTGAGAAGATAAATAAATGTATACCTCTGGTGGTGAGTTTGCACGAGTACCGAATGGCTTTCGTAGCGTAAACGGGTTATTTTTAATACGTTTCGTCTTACTAAGACTAATCAAAAAGAGAATGAATACTAGTAAAATGTGAAATATATTCGATAAGTTTCATATCTGTGTTTAATCAATACTATTACATATACTATTACTTAGTGATTTTTTATAACTTCTGTCTTTTCTATATCCCCTATAGAGTTGGCAGAAAGTGGACCCAAACACAGCTATGTTCACGCCGGATATAACTCCGCTGATGCTGGCAGCTCACAAGAACAACTACGAAATCATCAAGATACTGCTCGACCGCGGAGCCACGCTGCCCAACCCTCATGACGTTAAGTAAGATACATGAGTATATACATAATATAAATTTTTTGTCACGATTTTATTTGAAGGTAAAAATCTTAATTAGAAAACATTTTATAACTATGAACTTCCATATTTTCCTTTTCCAAGAAATGGTTCTAACAAATTTCGATGTGTTTTCCGGAACAAAATTTCTTATTCTATTTTGTTTGTGTTCCTATGATCATTAAAATCATTGTTTGGATCAGTCAAGTCAGTGGTTTACTCAGGAACTTTATCAAACAATCAGTTTTCCAAAATAAGACAGCGATAAGCGACTACTAATACCTTATCCTTTTCCAGATGTGGTTGTGAGGAGTGTATCCGCGAGTCTTCAGAGGACTCCCTCCGACACTCACTGGCACGTCTCAACGAATACAGGGCTCTGGCTTCACCGTCTCTAATAGCTCTGTCCTCAACCGATCCTATTCTCACGGCTTTTCAACTGTCTTGGGAATTACGAAACTTGGCCTTTGCTGAACAGGTAAATTCACTCAGTATACCCTTCTATACGACTTATATAACATTAGGAGTTAGCCCGCTGTGCTTACATTTTGTTATTTGGTATATTTAAAGGTGTACCTATGGAAATATCGCGAATTATATTGCTACATAATATAGCATCATAAAAAAAAATACAGAGAACTTTATTAAATATACTTACCTATATTTGTGTCAGCCTTAGCTCTAGAATTTGTGACATAATGAATGATTTTTATTGATTCGGTCAACCAGAAATTTTTGGGAAACATTTCATCTTGGTACTGTAAATTAAAATCTACCATTTTACTGAATTCTTGTATGATATGTTTATCATACTTAATACACTTTAACAGGAAAGTAAAGCGGAATATCTAGAGCTCCGCCGTCAAGCGCAGCTGTTCGCAGTGGACCTACTAGACCAGTCGCGAAGCTCTCAGGAGCTGGCCATCATTCTGAACCACGATCCTGATGAGCCGGCCTTCGTCGACGGAGACCACATGAAGCTGGCGAGGTTGGAGCTAGCCATTGATTTTAAGCAGAAAAAGGTGAATATGATAATGTGGATAAAACATTTATTTTGGCAATTTAGGATTGTAGACTAGAATCAGTTATAGATGTACTTTTTCGTGAATATTTTTGTGTTAATAATAATGAAGGATTGTATGAACATTGAACAGTATTCTGGGAAACACTGGAAGCTGAAGACTGACATCGAAACGAAGTAATATTGCTAACTAAAACTAATGTTTTATTTGAGAGTTCATAAGAATATTACTAAATTGCTCTGTCTATTTATCTAAACGGTTAATTAAAATTAATTGTATATTATTAAGACTGTAAATTATATTCTATCTATCAATCTTTATCGTTGTTTAGTTCGTGGCCCATCCAAACATCCAGCAGCTCCTGGCCTCAATCTGGTACGAGGGCGTCCCAGGGTTCCGTCGTAAGACAGCCATGGAAAAGATCATGATCATCTGCCGCGTTGCCTTGCTCTTCCCCTTCTACTGCACCCTGTATATGATCGCCCCCAACTGCGGAACTGGCAAGCTGATGAGGAAACCCTTCATGAAGTTCTTGATACACGCCTCTAGTTATCTCTTTTTCTTACGTAAGTTTGGCTTTGGAAATCTTAGCATTATAAAGGTACTGGAAACTTTATTCTATTCTATAGTAGTTTTAACAGATACCTTCCAAATATTATTAATATTACGAAGCACAAGAATTTTGAATAATAATTACGTTTAAACCACAATTTATTTTGCTCTTGTAATATTTAAATCACAACGCCTACGCGCCTGAAGGGGTAGTAAAATGGTGAAATTTGTTGACATTTCTTGAAAGAAGCACGATTAGAGCCACTTAAGTCATCAAAAACTTATCAGTCTTTTATCCAGGCTTTGAATACCTTTGTTCACAGTGATTCTTATTCTCGTATCACAAAGAGCGGAGGTGCAAGCCATACAGTTGTTTGGACCAGAATGGATGGTGAAGGAGTTGGAGAAAGAACTCCTCAAGCAGCGAGGAAACGGACCCACATACTTGGAATTAGTCGTTGTTGTTTATGTTCTCGGTGAGTAGACCTAATATAAGTGGAAAGTGTGAAAGATGGTGATTATGAAATAAAAATATTTTAGATTATTGGCGAAGTATAAGGCTTTTTTGTTTCGGTTATTTTTACGTTATAAAATATTGAGAAAAAGATTTCAAAGTGTCAAGTAACATTTTACTCGGCCCGGGATTCTACCCCTGGACCTTATACTTAGTAATCACGCTCAGCAACTACTAGACCAATGCGGCAGCCTTGGATACTCCCAAAACTAAATAACAGTTCTCTGGATTATGGTTTTTTTAACCGTATCCCATCTGATAAAACAAAATTATGAAACACATCAAATTTAATGCCTACTGTTTTTCGTCAAGGTTTTATATGGGAAGAAACGCAAGAGATCTACATCGAAGGTATACGTTCCTATCTCCGGAACATGTGGAACTTCATAGACTTCACGAGAAACTCTTTATACGTGGCCGTCGCTGTTCTGAGGTTTGCTGCCTACATCCAACAGACCTCTGAGATCAGGAGGGACCCTCAGACGAAGTTTATACCGAGAGAGAATTGGGACGCATTCGATCCACAGTTGATTGCTGAGGGATTGTTTGCCGCGGCCAATATATTTAGGTTGGTATAATTGTATGTCAGTTTTTTAATTACTTGATGCCCGATTAGAAAAAGGCAGTCGGCCTTCTTTAACATTGAGTCTTTGGGATTGGCGAGTTTAGGTGTAATATAAACATGAGCAGTTCCGGCAAAACTGATAATGATTTAATGTATATCTACTTATTTAGTTAAATTTCTTTCAAAGTTCTGGTAAATGGCAATAGGCATGCCTCCGGGGTGTTGGGCAAAATTATTATAACTATTGTGTTCGTAATTTGATCTATAAATAGGTAGACAAATAATATTCTTTATAGCACACCAAGAAACAAAGAATACAGAAACCTTAATACAAAAAAAAATAGTCGAATTGAGAACCTCCTCCTTTTTTTGAAGTCGGTTAAAAACAGTGCGGTCTTATATGCTCAAAGCAATCTATGATATATTCCTTGTTCGTTTGTCACAGTGCCTTGAAGCTGGTGCACCTGTTCTCCATCAACCCTCACCTCGGTCCGCTGCAGATCTCCCTCGGCCGCATGGTCATCGACATCGTCAAATTCTTCTTCATCTATAGCTTGGTGCTCTTCGCCTTTGCTTGTGGTAAGATAAAAGTTGTTAACAAATACCTTTAAAGCTTCATATAAATAATTGATAATAATCATTTACTGCTTAATTAATTTACGTGGTTGATGTGGGGTGGAGGTTTAAAAAAACGTACTTTCGCCTTTTTAATGCGTAAGAAGGTGGCGTCAATAGTACACAGACTAAGGGGAAGCACAAACGGTATCCTGAACGTATTTGCGGAGTAGCTGGATGGGCTGACCATAGGTAGGTTTATGAAGATGCATGTTTTACATGGAACTTGGGAAATCTACCTGTGGCAGCTATTTCTATTTTATTATGTTTACGAACATAATTCTTAAGCGTATTGTACGAGTACTAACATACTATGAGCCTATGATGCTTGAAAATAGATTTTTATTTAACACTAGCTGCGCCCCGCGGTGTTACCCGCTACAATTTTTCGGGATAAAAAGTAGCTTATGTGTTAATCCAGGGTGTCAGCTACCTCCACATGAAATTTCATTAAAATCCATTCAGTTGTTTTTACGTGAAAGAGTAACAAACATCCATCGGTACTTACAAACTTTCGAGTTTATAATATTAGTAGGGATTCAGCAATTATTTCAGAAATTAGGTCTGCTTCGCTGACGTCAGTCCTATTTCAGTCATGTACATGCATTCCAAATGACAAATAGGTCTAAATCAACTGCTGTGGTACTTTGCGGACCTGGAGAAACGCAAGTGCTACGTGCTGCCCGGCGGCCTACCTGACTGGGATAACGCTGGAGACTCTTGTATGAAGTGGAGAAGCTTCGGAAAGTCAGTGCTCAAGTTGTAGTGGTGCTAGGTCTTCGAGTTGTAAGCTTGTGTGTTGAGGGCTAGATTTAGAAGATTACTATGTTGAACAGTATTCATTGATTTAATCTACCTTTTATGCGCCCCCTTTACACCCCTATGTTTATGTAGGACTTGGCACACATTGCCTTGCTTTGCTTTCCGTGAATTTTTCCGTATTTAAAATATATTTTTTTGCTATTCGGGTGGAGACTATACTTTTTGGAGTGGTTACATAGTCACCAAGGTAACGCAAATAACATCAACCCATCAATGAGTTTGGTAAGAAACGTAATGACCTTCTTAATTCAACTGTGTTACGTTACCATAGTAACCAAATACACAGTTTTGTCAATTTCTACGTGAGACTGTGCGATCGGATTTTGGAACGCGTTTATTTTTGAAATTATTTAGTTGCATCTTTTGTAAATATGTCCGAGGCGCAGTTCGGGGTGCGTCACGTGATTGGGGCTCCTATAGCAACCACCAGACTATCAGAACAGGCTATAGTATGCATGCCCCCAAGAACAAGCAAATTCACCCTCGCCGAATGGAAGTTGAGCAACGATCAGCGATGCAGAAATACAGAAGACCAGCAACAGCTAGCTGACAGAGTCCTCGGAGAGTCCGCTCGAGTCCGAGACGAGACTGCCGAGCGAGCAGAAATCCTTAAAGCCACTTCCGACAGGCGCATCGAAGAACGCATCGGCGACATCGAGTTCAACAGAAACGAGCTTCAAATTCAACGAAAGGAAATATGTTTGGAATTGGAAGCCCTTGAAATGTATAAGACACGACTTCTGGACTGCCTTTCCTCACTCCAGGTCAATGCCTTGGCCATCTGCCGCAAATGCCTCATGCTTAGAGACGGTCGTATTGGCATTGACTTGGTAGTCGACGAGGTTGAACACGCCCTACAGCAGGAGATCACCACTATCCTTGGTGGACAAAGCCTTCTGAGACGTGTTTTAGAACAGTTAAATGAACAGATGCGACGTCTCCGCTCCACTAGATATCTTCTCGACCGTGACTTGCAATACAAGCAGGCTGCTATTGATCTAGACAAAACTAACCTTTCTCTTAAACCTACCGATTTATGTCTCTCCGTGTACGAAGGGTACGCAAGCCTCGACCCGTCAAACATATCTGCCGACGAGTACAACGCTTATTCAGCGAAAAATATACAATTGGCAGCCAGGGAAGTGACAAGCGCGCGCCCTATCCGCATGTTCGTCGACACGATCCTAAAACAGGTGATCGACGACTTGTGGAACGCTTACAAGAAATGTAACCACGCGTTCAACGAACGGATTGAGGACACAAAGCGAGCTAAGGGAAAGCTTGAGGATATGCACCGGGACACTACACAGAAGATCTCTGATATGCAAAACAATATCTTGCAACTGCAGAAAGCCCTGTGTGACAAGGAGGGTCATACAGCTTTAGCGCACACTAGGCTCGGGAAACGGGCTCAAAGAGTGGGAGCTGAGTTAGTCAGAGACCCTGGCGGCCAGGCGCTGTACTACGAATGCGAGATGTTACGTCTGAGTACGGAGCAGCTGCAACAGATGCTGCACGAAGCAGCGGCTTCCCTGCGCTACTTGCTGCAAACTCAGATCCAGTTGGAAGAGGATATCAACGTGAAGATGAATACGTTGAAGATTGATGAAGTAGATTGCATGACCCTGAGGGAAACGATGGACTACCACGCGTACTAAAATGTTGCAGATTGAAAATTGATACTACACTTGTATGCAGTAGATTTTGTGGTTTGGAACTTACGTCCAAATTCTACTCGTTTGCTATTATGACTAGGTTATTTTATAGACCTTAAATAGCTAGCAAATGCATTAAAACATGTGAATCTTACTGCAGCTAAAATAGAGTCTATTATATAGCAATTTGTTTAGTATCATAATTTGTGTGCTATTGTTTAGTATTCGTATATTAGGGTCACAATCACTGATGTAGGGTGCAAGGTAGGTATTGTTGTTTTTTTTTTAATATTGTTCATTGTGTATTTTAATTAATTAGGACACGTAGTTTGTATTTGCTATTATAAATTGTGTGCGTTGTTTGTTCATGATCTTTTTAGTATTATATCGATTGACAGTTATGGCTGTTTTATTTTCAATTTTTTTAATGCTATGATTAGCAAATGTTTAGTCTCCCAAAATAGTATTATTACCAGCACTATGTTTAAGATTTTTAATAATCACAATACAAGTATTTCTGTTTACTCTTGATGTCTTTAAAGATTGATACTTTCAAGTACCAATAAGGGTGTTTTTTTCTCAAACAAGAGGTTGTATGATGATTTCTCCATCGTAATTTAGGACGAGAAAATCAGTGGGAAGTAAGGTAGCTAGTATTCCTAAACATTTGCTTTCCTGGCTATTTTCTCGTTTGTATCATACATAAATAGCATCAAGTATCCCCTGGTAGAATTCTGATTACCATATACAACTGCCTAAAACAGCTTGTTGTGTGGGGCTGTACGTTGCACGCCATCTCTCATTGAGGCGAAAGGCAACGCGGAGTAATGTGAAGCTTAAATTACTCCGAAATGAAAACTGTTGGCTCGTTGCTATGAATGTTGAGGTGAGGTGATCTTGCTGATCCATAAGGATACAAACGTATATTATTTATTATATGTAAAATAATCGGCTTTGAATTTACTAAAATAAACTATTGTTTATTGTAGTCCCGCTGTAGATGTCGGCGACTAATTTATATACTAGCAGCGCCCCGCGGTGTTAGGCGCTACATTTTTCGGCATAACTTGCGGGCTAACGGGCTACCTCCATACCAAATTTTATCAAAATCGGTCCAGCCGTTTGAGCATTAGGTGAAGTAACAAACGCATTTACAAACTTTCGCCTTTAGAATACGAACTACTTAATAAAACGTGATTGAAGCATTGATATGTATGTGTATAGATTCTTGATTCCCTCTGTACATGCCCATTTCCAGATAGTAATTAGGCCCTTATCCTGTTCATCGGTTTCAGAATATCCTCACTAAAATCCTAGTACCAGTATGTTAGACCCTGAATCCAAACCTAATATTTACTTTTAGCATCCATGTCACCACGACACATGAGATTGCTGTAACTATGTTGACATTCTCGAATTCTCCACCAGCGTCTTCGAAGCCTCCCAATCTCTGTTCTGGGCCTCCTTCGGCATGGTGGGGCTGGAGAACTTCGAGCTGGCCGGCATCAAGAGTTACACGAGGTTCTGGGGTCTCCTAATGTTTGGGTCCTACTCCGTGATCAACGTCATCGTGCTGCTTAACCTCCTCATTGCCATGATGTCCAACTCCTACGCCATGATCGATGTGAGTATATTGATTTGGTTTTATTAAAGACAGATTTTTTAATAATTAGTTCCAGAATTTGTCCGGTTGACGGCAATAGGATCGCCTTATATTACATTAGGACTTAAAAAACATAACTGGCGAAAGGTGAATGTACTATATGTGCACCACTGCCTGCCTCTTCGGGGAATACAGGCATGATGTTATGTTATGTTACCTCCAGAATTGGTGAATGACATCTGATAGGGATCTTTCTATCTGATTGTTTCGGTCTTCAATGCAAATTTACCAATGATTTGAACATCTTTAACCCGTATTTGTTTCTGATTTAATTTATTTAATAACCAATTTATCATTCAAGGCTATGTTACGACAGGTATAGAAAAAAAATGTAAAGGACAAAATATTTCTTTTAAAATGCCCTTTCAAATTATGTTTCAGTTTGCAAAACCTTATTTTCTTCACGTTAACTATCTCTTGCACTAAATATTTACTGCACAAATAGAATAAAGCGCCCATTCACTTTTTAATGAACACACTACGAAAGCTTTGATGGTCATAAAATGTTTTTTATTATACACCGCTTCCCCTTCCCACTTCATCTACGAGAAAAAATATTATTTAATATTAAATAATTTTTGTGCATGCCTGCACAAAAATTTGCATGCCTGTTTGGCGAATAGAATAGAATAGATTTTATTTGCATTGAATGTAGGTACAATAATAAGGTGGTGTGCATTTATATATGGATCCTTGTACAATTTTGCCTTAATGTAGCATGCAAATATTAGGTAATAGTAGAATATAAAATTGGAAATGTTGGACATATTTAAACATGTAACATCTATGTAACACATTTCATGCAAATAAATATTCTTATTCTTATTCTTCTTAAACTTGTCAGTACTGTGACTCAAGGTATTTTAACCTTCAGTTGGGTTTGGCTATCTCCATAGATGCTATCAAAATACGACAGTGGGTCGATTTTCGTTTAAAAAAATTCGGACGCTTATTAAAATCAAATTTGTTTCCTTAATCGACGAGCGTGTATGAGGAATGTGATGCATGTGAATGAAGCAAAAGAAGTATACCAGGATCGTAGCAAATTGAAATCCGTGGTCTCTGCCTAAGTGCCTACCCCTCAGGGAAATAGGCGTGACTTTATGTATGTATGTCAGGTTTGGTCGTGATGAGACGAATAACCATGATACATTAGTATTTTATAATAATAATAAATGAGTATATCACCAACATAGCCTGTAAAGGTTGGATAGGCTGTCTTTCCTGTAAATCATATAAAAAAAATACTTTTCAGCCACATTTGGTCAGAGTTCAGAGGGATGTTCGTGTAGGCTATACCAACATAGTTGGGAAAATATATTTTTTTAACGTCGCTCCACGCTATGAATGTCTCCTGTATCGTGGGTGTGTTTCACAAACATGAAATATCACATACACAAACACCCAGACTCGGGACAAACATCTGCGCATCGCATAAATTATTGTCCCGCGCGGGAATCAAGCCCGCAACCTTTAGCGCAGCAGTCAAATCGCTTAGCCGCTGCGCCAATCAGGTCTAATTATAATGATTAGTTAGATGAGCTAGGTTTACTAAGCAAAGGTAAAGACGGACGTTGAATCGTAAAATAAATAAAAAGAAAAAAGCTGAGATTATAAAGAGTTCGTCCCAGGATGAAAATAACATTTGTTTAGAAAATTTCTTAGGAAGACATCTTAGGAATTTATTGGGAGTTTCTCTAGGGATAAATTATTTAATTCTTTATCAAACTGAATACAAATGAATAAGCTTTTCTAGCGTGAAGGATTTTTTAAATCAGCCATTTAGCAGAGTATTTTGTTTTGCAAGTATGTAGCTACTGCCTTGTATACGAGTTGGACTGTGGAACTGAGGGTTGCGGGTTCGGTTCCTGCTGGGGACAAAAACTTGTGTGATCCGCTGATGTTTGTTCCGAGTCTGGGTGTTTGTGTATGTGACATTTCATGTTTGTGAAACGCACCCACGATATTGGAGAAATTCCTATAGTTAGGCGACGTTTTAAAAATAAATCTAAATATAATTCTATAGTTTAGGAATCTGACTCAATAATTGGGCCAATCTTTTCTGCGTATTTTTCTGTACGTCTCCGTGATATTCATTTTAACTTTTCCATGCACGCAAACGAGATAAAAATGTGAAGTTTCAACAAGATGCTCTGTTATGAGAAATGTTAATTGTACAAACATTAATAAGCTGCTAAATTACGTCGGCCAGCAAAGCGGAGTAAACAAGCTAATGTTTATATTAAACTAGCTGCGCCCCGCGGTGTTACTCGCTACATTTTTTCGGGATAAAAAGTAGCCTATGTGTTAATCCAGGGTGTCAGCTACCTCCATATGAAATTTCATTAAAACCCATTCAGTAGTTTGTATGTGAAAGGGTAATAAACATCCATCCATAGTTACAAAGTTTCGCGTTTATAATATTAGTAGGGATTTGCGCAATATTATACTGTGTCAGTTCTTCTTGATTTGAGCTTCTACGTTCCAGCAGTTCTTTGTGTTCATCAGTTGGACTGAAGGCGTGTGATGTTGAGTGCAATTCTTAAGACCGATAAAAAAATACTCGTTGATGCCCGCAACTCAGATCGCGTGGATGTTTGTACTAAAAATCCTCTCGGGCGTCTGACCTTATCAAAGTTTTATTACAATCTGAACAATTGTTTAAGAATGCATAGAGTACATAAATTAATTTTTATTTACATACTAGCGGACCCGGTAGACGACGTAAAGTCCGGATACGCTACCTACCGGGTCCAGTCGTGTCAAACCGTCTAGGAAACTATTGATATATACACATACAATTTTAACCAAATCGGTCAAGCCGTTTAGGAGGAGTTAGGTGACAAACACAATTACAGACAAATTATATAGAAAAACGATTATACCAAAAAAATTAACATCTAAATGAATAAGTCACATCGGTACTCGTATGAATTTGAACTCACGATCTAGGGTTCAGGAACCGCAACTGAACACCACAACCCCCTCTCAACATACATATACCTACTGATATTGTATTGCGGCGTTCTAAGGGAGAGGCCTTTGTTCAACAGTGGACGTCTTCCGGCTGATGATGATGATTGAATTGTTGTAGGAACATTCGGACGTCGAATGGAAGTTTGCCCGGACACGGCTCTGGATGAGCTACTTTGAGGAGAGTGCCACCTTACCACCTCCGTTCAACATTCTTCCGACGCCCAAGCTTCTTCTCAAAATGCTTGGATTGAGGAAGAAGGATAAACTGAGGAAGATGAAGGGAAAAGTAAGCAAACTTGGTTTTCAATTAACATTTTTTTTATAACACATTTAAATATAACATATTTGACTGCCTCTTTGGTCTAGTGGTTGCTAAACGCGACTGCTGAGCACGAGGTCCTGGGTTCGAATCTCGGGTCGGGCAAAGTGTTACTGGGTTTTTTCATTAGGTAATTCTCAGTGGCAGCACGAAGTCTGGATTTGTGCTCGGTTGATGGCAATAGGCTCGCCCCCTATTACATTGGGACCTAAAACATAACTGGCGAAATGTGGGTGTACTATATGTGCACCTCTGCCTACCCTTTCGGGGAATACAGGCGTGATGTTATGTTTTTTTATAACTAAAACATATTTATAATATTTATATACATTCATTCTTACACATAATATATTGGTTAGAACGTTAACCCTTTTGCTGTCTACTGCACTTAACTACATAAATAGACCACACATCGATGTCTCACTATTTCATTACAATCATTGAGATTAAACCAAAACTGTGTTCTAAAACTTCGGAAAATTACATTAGATTGCGCGCGCAGCCCATTTACTGCTTTTATAGCTATAGAGGGAAATATCGGTTCAGGAGATTTAACTTTATACTTAGTAGACAGACAATGTGTTAATCCTGGTAGTGCACAGCAAAAACCACTGGCAACTTTTCCAAAAACATTCGTATAGTTAAAAATAATTGACCTCAACCTTTTTGAATGTAAGTTGCTGCGCCCCGCGGTGTTACCCGATACATTTTTTCGCAATAAAAAGTAGCCTATGTCTTAATCCAAGGTATCAGCTACCTCCATATGAAATTTCATCAAAATCGGTCTAGCCGTTTGAGCGTGAAGAGGTAACAAACATACAAACACAGAAATACACTCACAAACTTTCGCTTTTATAATATTAGTGTGAAGTGCGATCTTTGCCTACGACTATATTGATCTTCAAGATTTAATTAATTTCTCTATAGAATTTTTACTTTATCAGTATGGAGGATTTGTTTCAAAAATGATAAAAATAACTCAGAGGCACGGAGTGAAACTTTTTATTGCATTTATCAGAAACTACCTATACCTATATACAAAACTAAATGTTAACTGTATAATACAATTTGCGCAACTTTCCAAACAGTCACAGCTTAGCGTGTCAATTAAGTGAGAAAAGGCTCAAGCATTCAAGACAATATGGAGAGACTAAACGCCACATGTCTTGCCTCCCCTTTGACAAGATTTAGTTTAATACGATTGAAACTCATTGAAGCAATTTACTGTTTATATCGCTCTAAAGTCGAGATGCTTTTTCTAGTCAAAAAATAACATGCATCTTTCCAAAATTCACGTATATTTCTAAATACATACATATTATAGATAAATTATAGGTACACCCAGACAGGAAAAATGATTAAGCTCATCACGCAGAGTTCTTGGATTCGAAACGTGAAAATAGAATCCAGGAACTCTGGTTTTAGTAGTTAGGGTCACTAACCACTAAACCAATAGGCCAGTCAAAGGCCAGTAACTATACCAACCAATCAAATAACCCAACCCTTGAATCACACTAATATTATAAAGGCGAAAGTTTAAGTGTGTTTGTTTGTTTCCTCTTCACGGTCAAACGACTCGACCGATTTTGATGAAATTTTATATGGAGGTAACTGACACCCTGGATTAACACAATAGCTACTTTTTATCTCGAAAAAATGTAGCGGGTAACACCGCGGGTCGCAGCTGGTCCTTAAGTAAATCTACCTAGCAACATCGGTAGGTATTGTTCCCGCGGTACAGTATACATTAAAAGCCTTTCTTTAATAAAACCCCAAATTGTTTCATTACAACTTTAATAATCTCACAAAAAATTGTTTACTTTATACATAAAGTTTCATCAAACCTTTTTGGATCTTTTAATTAAGGGCGTTAAGTAAAAGATGATGATAGCTTTTGTTTAAATTTTGCTGTATTTTTGGCTGTGGCCTCACGCTGTGGCCGCCATGTTTAAAATGATATACTGTTTAATATGGCCTAACATGCTCTACATTGCAATAGGCCTATAGGTGAATAGATAAATACAATATTCTTTATTGTACACCATAATAATACTAAACTTGTTTACATCATTTGAGGAATACATGTTGTATGATAACCTCTTGTATCCTCGTAGGGGTGTTTGGCGACGTTTCTTAAAAGAAAAAAAAGTATTACGTCAATATTAATTGTGCATTAACAGCTACATTAGTTTCGAAACCTGTATCGCAACTGTTATCGCCCAACTCCAATGCTATCTAAGCTAAAATCTTATCTCCTATAGGAGCAAAAAGAAAAAGAACACGACGTCCGCTACACGGCTGTGATGAGAGCTCTCGTCTGGCGGTACGTGTCGGCCATGCATAGGAAGATGGATGACGAGCTTGTCACGGAGGATGACATCAACGAGCTGAAGGGAGACGTGTCGGCTTTGAGATACGAACTGCTGGAGGTCTTCGAGAAGAACGGGATGGATGTCAGCTTCACTGATAGGAAGGAGAAGAGTAAGCAGCGATTTCAGCAGTTCACTATATACACCAGGCCTAACCATGAACGCTTAAAACAGGACAGTTTACGTTGAGGAAGCGAGACACATCACATCTTAAACTGTCCTGCTTTAGGACTGTTTCTAGTCGATTTCCTATTATGTTGAGACACATTTTCTGTTTTTGGCAAAGTCTTATTGTTTTTACTTGAGGTCTTCAACAGGGAGATGTTAATTTCATTGATAGGAAGGAGAAGAAGGAGTCTCGAAACCAGAAATTAGTGTCATTAAAACATTAGTTTCAAGTCTAGGCTCGCGAGTTGGCACAGTCGCACCAATGTCTTTTAGAAGTCATGTGCATACTATAAATTAGTTAGCAGTTGATAAAACGGTGAAGGAAAACATCGTGAGGAAACTGGCATACCTAAAAGATTTTTCAACGGTGTGTAAAGCCATGTTAGAGGCCTACGGGTGGTTTAAACTCTGACACCAGCATTCATTCAACATTTTCCTTACAATAATCTTTATATTCGTCTTATAATATTTTATCCTCTAAAAGTACTTACAAATAATATAGACTTAAAATATCAGTGAATTGACCCTTCGTATAGAATAATATCTTTGCTGAAGGAGTTAAATCCCACCATTTTAATTACAGTGGTAAAAGCAGTTCCTCTAAACATCATGTAACTAGCTTACATTACATTTGAATTCAAACAACTTTAAAGATATAACTTAAAATTCCCTTTCCAGTGGTTCTCGGCAAACGCATGAAGGTATGGGAGCGTCGACTAATGAAGGACTTCCATGTTGCCCCCGTGGCGCTGGATGATGAGAAGCCGGCAGACGAGGACGGCTTGTCTCGGTTCAGGAGGATCGCTAAGTTGGCCGTCGCTAGCACTACTAACGCTAAATGGGATCAGACACTGGCTGGAACTGGGGTTTCGTAAGTAGCTATTTTGTATCTTATTGTTTTTCGGGATTCGTCATACATTGCCTACTTTACAGGAAGGTTTATTAGATAAATGTTTTTTTACTAAAATTGTGAAGCAATTTAAAAGTATCGTTTTGATTCATGATGACTGAATAGAAGTCCTTGTATTTGTGTGGAAAAAGAGATGTGAAGTTCCTCCAACGAAAAGGGGCGCCGCGGCCCACCTGGCACATCATCGAAGAAACTCCACATCCCTTCCTCCACTTATATTTATTTCGCTATATCGCCTACTTATCAACCATACTGGTATTGTTGATTATCATCATTATCAGCTGGAAGATGTTGATCAAAAGCCTCCCACTTTTTCCTTATAGTGTATAATAATAATAGAGCCTTTTTTATTGCCTCAATCAGGTCTCAAATCGGCCGCTGTCGGAGTCGAGAGTCGTTCAAGAATCAGCAGAACTTGCAGCGAGCTATGGAGGAAGCCAGAAAGCTAGTCCTCAGATCACCACTGCCAGGTAAAGACCGTTCAATGTCAAGCGTAAGATACATGACCAGGTTTGTGCAATAGATAGGTGTTGGACTACGCCGAGTTTGAACACGTCACTGGGTATAGGTTTATGTCTTCCACAGATATTTTTCTTCTTGGTCTTTGTGTATGAGATATTTAATGACTGAAACACCCATGATATGGTAGAACCACAGATATAGATCTACATAGATAACGCAAATGCATGTACTTCGCGTGTCCGAACCCCGACCAAGCGTCTAGGTTGGTCGCCGCTAAATGTATGAGTATGAGCGAGAAAATCATAGCGGACGGCTCCAGTTGAATCGTTTGAATCGTGCTAGGCGGATGGGCATCGGCGGCATCGGTGTCTTTGAATCGGTTTGGATTTCCCGTCACTAAATTTTGGCTGTGATGTCACAATAGGTATTAAAAAGTCGGCACGCTTGGTTTCAATACAAATCGTGATACTTGCGTTATCTATGTAGATCTATATCTGTGGGTAGAACTTTTCAGAGTGAGGCGCAGTTTTAGACTGAGATGAAGTTGAAAAGAATACACAACATACCGTAAATTCGACAAAATATTTGACGTAAAATAAAAAGAAACTAAAGAAAATATCACAATAAAAGGAAAGGACGTCATGCAACTGATAGAAGGAAAAGACAAAAGTTTTAGCAAGGACCTCTTAGTGCAGTGGAAACGTTGCCAAATACAGTTTTTGGCAACTGCCATAAATGTGTAACAGTTACTGGGTTACCTTTAGAAAGAGTAATATGTGTTATTGTGTTATACTCGTTAATATTTTGAAGTGGAAACATTCAACTTTTGGTAAACTTTCTATATACGATATTTTATGTTTTTCTAAAGTGCGTAACTACAACCGGTCATAATGTAGACACTTCAACGATTTTTGTTTTTACTTTTAAAAAAGCAATAACTACTGAAAAGACTTTCAGAAAAGCCTTTAGTATATAAGCGGTTACTTCATTATCATCAGTCGGAAGACGTCCACTGTTGAACAAAGGCCTAGCAAAGATACATTCACCGTACTATTTTAAAGTTGGATGACCAATTTAATATATAACTAGGCTTATATGACAAAAACATTATTTTATTACTATAATTACTTAAAAAATTGCGCCAGATACCTACAATCACAACTCCTTATTCCATAGTGTTGTGTAAATAATAATTTACAATCTTCACTTAGCCCAGCACAATCAACTGCATATATATTGCTATGTTATCCTTCCATTTCCTTATAAAAATACCAGCTAATATGGATTTGTTGGTCAGAAGGTTCAAGAGTCGGTACTCCCATTGAGATGCCGATCAGCCCAGGACACACGCTGCTGGAGCTGATCAAGGACTTCTCCACGGAGGTTGGGGAAACCAGCGACCCGGCCACGTCCCCTCCTATGTCACCACCGAAGTCACCTTGGAAACCACCAGGTGATACACTACTTTCAACCTTATATTGCTACTTTAGAGAAGAGAATTGATTAATTTAAATTTAATATAAATATTTTGTTTAAATAAAATTTAATATAAATATTTTCTTTTAATAAAATATAATTTAAATTTATATTTTTTTAAATTATATTAATTTTATGGAATAGACAATTATTCCGGGCCAAATGCCTCTCTATGTTGAAAAGAATCAACATTGATGATTAGGAACTTAGTTGGTAGTAGTCAGAGATATTGCTGACGACCTGATTGGCGCAGTGGCTTAGTGATTGGACTGCTGCGCTAAGGGTAGCGAGTTCGATTCCCACGGGACAAAAATGTATGCGACCCACAGGGCATATCCATCCAGGTCGGTTACGCTGTTATGCCCCAAATTATGAGTAAGCAGGTATTCAAATTATAATTTATATAATTTAGATAATTATCTGTGCGATTAGTGCAAGCTTGCATTGCAGGTCATTTTTCGTTGTTGAAGCGGGACGCCGCGATACACTGCTCGTAGCGGTGTCACGCTTCAACAGCGGAAAATGGCACCAGCTTTCTCGCTACTTATCTGTGTGGTTTTCTAAAGGTGAGGAAGGCGCAGCCAGTGTGGTGACAGGAGCCTTACTGTCGGCTGTGGACGCTCGCAGTAGACCGGTGTCCCCCAAGCCAGCAGCCCCCAGTCCTACCCCAGCGATATCAGTAGCAGCACCGGCTCCTGCAAAGGTACGTTGTAAAGTGGATAAGCAATCATGATTCACCATGTTAGGAAGTGGTTTCCATAACGACCAAACAAAAAATATTTTGTTAGGTTTTTGAAATAGATGACAGAAAAATAACCTGTATTAACAATATAATGTGAAGAAAAATATTTGCATGCCTTCTTACGAAAATCATGCGATTAGCAGTGTGAGATTTGGTATAGTTCAAGTTTTAAAGAGACAAAGTGCATAGGGCGACATCTAGTGTTTAATAAATAACCCTAAACAGGTCCCTTGGCCCAACAAAAATCCTTAATCTTTAAAAAATAATGTCAGTAATATTATAAAGGCGAAAGTTTGTAGGCATGTTTGTTATCTCTTCACACTTAAAAAACGGCTGGACCGATTTTGATGAAATTTCATATGGAGGTAGCTGACACCCTAGGTTAACACATAGGTTACTTTTTATCCCGAAAATATGTAGCGGGTAACACCGCGGGGCTCAGCTACTTATAAATAAACTGAAGTTATAAATTATGTCAAACGCAAAGTCAAAAAGATATTCACGGCCGATGCAATCGCAAATACATTTTTTTCATGATTTCTAAATAAAAGTTAAATAACACAGGATTGGAGACTACTGAAAACATTATTTTTTTGTTAATCATGGTACAGCATTTTTAATTCCGCAGTCTATTTATTTAGTTTCCTCTGATACTTGCAATTCTCATAGCATAATACGAGTTTTGGATTAAAGTTTACGCTACGCTGAGTTTTATAATAATGGAAATAGAGTTTAATATTTGACTTTCTCTTTTTAAAATTTCATTATAGACATTTTGATGACCTAATAAGGGTTATTAAGAGAATTTAGAAGTATGTCAATTTTTTATGGACCTAATTAAACGACTAAGGTCTAAATACACGACAATTTCGCAAAGCAAGAAGGTCAAAGTTTGGCTCGCGACTCTGATATGTACCAGCCTACCAGCTGATGAGTAAGGGCTCCGTCCGAGTTCGTAACTCGTGTGGACTCCCGAATATACACGTGAGTAGAACCGGCATATAGTAGATTATAAGGTCGATGTGTCATTGGCCTTCTTGCTTTGCGAAACTGGTCCTTAGATCACACTCGTAATTTTATTATGTAGTGGTATGTATGTATAATAGTTATGGTGTATGTTTGTCCAGACTCCGACCAAAGGCCCATCGCCACTACCACCGTCTCGAGTAGCCAGTCCTTTACCAGCCACGGTCAGTCCCACTGGAGACGGGACCACTTCGCCACAACCTGGTAAGTTATATCTGTAGCCATAATAACCATACTCTTCTATAGCCGA
The DNA here is from genome assembly GCA_946251915.1 of Abrostola triplasia. Lineage (NCBI taxonomy): Eukaryota > Metazoa > Arthropoda > Insecta > Lepidoptera > Noctuidae > Abrostola > Abrostola triplasia. The sequence continues at coordinate 8,169,317 of OX276440.1, read as the reverse complement.
GGACAAAGACTTTAAAATATATCTATATAAGTCCTCGGCGAACATCATCACCATCAGCCGGAATATGGCCACTGTGTGTGTGTGGTGGGGGGAAGTTGCCATAATCCCCATGCTTGGCAAGTGGCTTGGGAATTGCAGTATTGGTGGTGAAGTTAGAGAAGACGGTGCTACCTATCTTCTGAATTTTCCCTTAGTCGCCTCTTACGACACCCACGGGAGGAAAGGGGGTGGTCAATTCTAGGCCGGATACCATGTTTTAGAAAAAGGCCAGGTTTAAAGTTTCAACAGAAGCACGTAGAGTATTTCAATACTTGATATTCACATTATTCATTAATGTTGGTAGTAAAATTCAAGGTTAGGTATAAAATCCTAACTTCCACATCTTGTCTAGACTACAATTCGGCCATGGAGTTAGAGACACGAGACAGCCTCAACACTGTCTCAATCTTAATAATTTATCTTTATACATGAATTATATGTCGCAGAACGGCAGAAAGGAACGTACAGTCATTTTTGTTTCCTTCTCAAAATGAATTTGTTTCATATCGTTTTTGGCAAGCGGCCATGTTGTCAAGTTATGAGTAATATCTCTAAATGTGGGCGTCAGTGGGTGGGCAGAGCGCAGTACAGAAATATAACACAATTTCACGAATGTCTAATTAATTGCTGACCTTTCTTCGAACTGGCTTTAGTTAGGATTTTTGAGCTCTTCCCAGGATTGCGCCCGGATTTTGGAATTAAATATGATAAAAATCAGCCGTTTTTGAATTTTAAATAAAATAAAGTAGATTTTTCAAATCTTTTTTATTACAAAAACATAATAATCTTCTTTAAGAATATTCCAAAGAATAAAAAGCTTATACTTAATCAACTCTGGTTTGAATGGTACAAAAAAATCAACACTTAAAATCTATGAAAACTTGCACGCACGGGCTACAAACCTGTAACGTTACGTTTGCGAGATAATTCGCAAAATTCAAGATAATAATATGATTTTGCAATGGAAATCCTTTTTCGGGACTTTTAAATTTTCTATCTGGTAACCCTGGTCGAGTAGGTAAAGCGAAGTTGAAATACACTTTTCACAAATAATTCCTAAGTACAAAGTTCGCCATAGGTAGCCATTGATTAAGATTGATTAATTACGATGCTAATTGCAGATTGCTTTAAATACTTAGAAAGTTCTTTGAATTTCGGATACAATTTTTTTTTGTATTTATATCTACTATTCGTATAACTAGTCAAGATCTCTCCGTGCTTCAGAAGGCACGTTAAGCCGTTGGTCCTGCGCATGATCTCTCCAGTCGTGTCGGTCTACCGTCCCATGGGACTATGATAGGGAGTGTACCTGTGTTTGCGCGCATACTTGTGCACTATAATATCTCCTGCGTAGTTGGCTAGTCTCAGATGAGTTAGGCCTTGACCGAAAGTCGGTCAGGAGCATATTATGTGGAGCTAGACTAAATGTAAATAATTAGCTTTCTGTTGCTAACGTAAAACTAGGTTTATAGGAACACAGGTTATAGTTTTCTAGGTCAAAATAACATATAATTTCGAAACCATTTTACAGAACATATTGTTTAAAAATAATATTGTATTCTATTTAGATCCAAGTCCTTTGAAGGCCAAGCGTGTGCCTGGAGAGTCGCCACCGAAAGTGATCAAGAGGAAGTCGCCCGGCCCACCATCTGCGGGAGATGAATCGGTAAGAAATAATCCTTTGAAGGAACCGGTAAGAGAGTACCCGGTAAGAGTAAGAGAGAACCATTTGAAAAAACTTACAAGTAGGTATAGACACTTGCAACTCCTTTGGTTTGCTCACGGCAATGTGTGCAAAACGCCTTATCCTATCATCCTACCCTATCCTACAAACATCCTATCCTATCCTACTGATATTATAAGGTCAAGTTTGTAGGATGGATGGATGGATAATAATCTATATTGACGACCTGATTAGCGCAGTAGCTAAGCGATTGGACTGCTGCGCTAAGGGTTGCGGGTTCGATTCCCGCACGGGGCAAAACTTTGTGCGAACCACAGATGTTTGTCCCGAGTCTGGGTGTTAGTGTATGTGAATATTCCATGTTTGTGAAACGCACTTACGATACAGGAGAAATTTCTAGTGTGGGGCGACGTTTTTAAAAAGCAAAAATAAAAGAAAAATATTACCTATTTACAAAACTGATGAAAGAAAACATGGATTGAAAACAGCACATAATTGAAAAAAATACCCACATATTCCACTAAATACGAGAACTTTTAAAAAAATACCCTCTTCTTGCCTATAATAACCTTTCAAAATCACGTCTTCTAAAAGACTAACAGCTCGGTAACCTTGACACAGGCTCCAGAAGAAGCAGGATCGAAGCCAGAAGAGATAATAGCGGTGGCTCGTCCCGTGGCTCCGGAGATAAAGCCTTCTGAAGGTGCCATACCACCTCCACCGCCACCAGTCAAGCCTAAGGTAAGAAAGGAACCAATTAAGATAGTCTGTAATGTTGGTATAGCATACCCACACAGGCAGCTGATCCCATCATAGTAAAAAAATTAACGAATATAACAAGTCTTTTTCTTGGTACCCACAGGCTCCACCGGCCCCCGTGATGGAGGTGACCCCCAGCACCCCCCCGGTACACGCCCCCTCCCCCCCTGCAGAGAGCAAGCCTCCGACTCCCCCTAAAGTCGCCGCACCACCACCTCCAAGAGTTGCGTCTCCACAGCCTTCTACATCTGCTGTAACTCCTGTAAGTATACCTTCAAATTAAGTAAGATTTTTAATTACACCCCGCTGCGGCTCAAGTTTTTATATAAAAGATTTTCTATAGGAAAAACTCATCTGGCACCGCACACTACACAAAAAAAGTGTCGACCTATAATTATGACACTTGCAGGCAATTTACAGGGTTCATGGGTTCAAATCCCGGGCCGGGCATAGTGTTACTGGGTTCTTCCATTAGGTAATTCTCAGTAGCAGCACGGAGTCTGGATTTGTGTCCGGTTGATGGCAATAGGCTAGCCCCCTATTACATTGGGACCTAAAACATAACTGGCGAAATGTGAGTGTACTATATGTGCATCTCTGCCTATCTCTTCCGGGAATACAAGCGTGATGTTATGTTTTTGTATTTGCAGAATTATTAAAAACTAACCGTATTACCGTTTATTTGATTAACATTAAATATAGCCCTAATAACGCCTGAAGGTATAACTCAGGTTAGATAAATAATATTAGTAAAATATTTCTCATAGCTAAAAGCCTTAGTTAGCTATAATAATTGTAATTATCTTAGAGTAATTAAGAGCTTGATACAAACTAGGGCCATGTTTCAGATTTTAATATCGGTATAATAATATTCGCCAGGGACAAAGAGAAATATTCGAAGTTGATGTGCGACCTCCAGTAATTTGAGAAAGAATAGAATAGAATAGAATATTTGGTTTCTGCCTACCTACAATACTATTAAGATACAGTTACAAGAGAGCAGTCAGTAGTTGTAGTATTCACAATACACTTACGGCTTACATACACTGGGACAGGATGAGGGTTTTAAATTTATGCCAACGGACATTCATACTTCATGCACATGCAGTACACCCACATTTCGCCAGTTATGTTTTTTAGGTCCCAATGTAATAGGGGGCGAGCTTATTGCCATCAACCGGGCACAAATCCAGACTCCGTGCTGCTACTAAGAATTACCTAATGGAAAAACCCAGTAACACTTTGCTCGACCCGGGATTCGAACCCAGGACCTCGTGCTTTGCAGTCGAGCTTAGCAACCACTAGACCAACGAGGCAGTCAAGTTATATATTAGAAATACGATAAAAATGTCAATGATATAGATCAATCCCGAGGCATCAAAGAGAAATGTCACGGGATTGATTTAAAACGTTTATATCACATTCCTATCTACTACAGTCGCCTCTGCCTACCCCTTTGGGGAATACAAACATGATGCTATAATTATGTATGTTCTTTTCATAATTACTACAGATTCTCTACAGCTAACAGACCCATAAATATTTCTAACAGTCTTCTTCTCCATCAGACCCCACCTACGCCTCCTTCTCCACCAAAACGCCTCACTTCAACTTCGAGCACGGAGCAGCTGATACCACCATCTTCTCCAGAGCCCCTCCGCCCAGTCCAGAAGCTGGATGACATCAAAACCATCAAGCGACAGCCAAAAACCGGTTGGCTGTAGAAACCTTCAATCAAAACTAGTCTTTGTGTCAATGGTTTGAAAGACCAATGTCTTTTGAGGTATTCTTGGGGAGTTATTGACTTGTGCTGGTAATTTTAAAAGGTACATTTCCTATTCCGCTGAAGTAGGTGAGGGGGAAGTTAAGAGCAAATATGATTCGGACACTTCAATCAAAACTAGTCTTTGTACCAATGGTTTGAAAGATCAAAGTCTTTTGAGGCATTTTTGGCCAGTCAAGCTACAGAAGATCTTAGGTAAAAGTCTTCGAGATACTATTAGCCTCTATAGCAACAGAAGCAAAAGAAGGCAGTCTATTCTAAAGCCAAGATGAGATCAAAAATCACCTTATCATCAGAGATGTATCGGTTTGGGATGTACGCAAGCCAATATCGGAGGATACAGAAACTATTCCGGCTAGAATATGCCAGTAGTCCCATTAGCCACTGCTGGCATATTCTAGCCAATGGCCGGTTGTAAACAGAGTGTATATGTCCACATATAGGAGTTAACATCATTCAAGGTAAAGAGTAAGGTTGTCGGTATGAATGTTTTGAATTTTAATGGTTTCTGACATTCTGTGTTTCATTTAATCTTTGTCAATGTTTCAAATCTTTGTATGTTCGATTTCAAGTTTTGAACGAAACGGTCTCCCACCCATTAGGAACGAAAAATAAAGTGGATGAAATGGTAACGATTGAAATTGAAAATTGTAAATTTTTGCAGTGTTTTTTTATTTTATTACAACAAACATAATATTTGCACACAATTACTTACCTTCTTAATTTCTCACAATATTATTTCTACTTAAGAATATTTCTTTAATAATTGTTTCTAAAGAATTGCTTGAATATTATTATAGATATTTATTTACTTTTCATAAAATTACTTAGTTACGTATTTAATTTCGACAAAAACATAATATTTTGGTTAGCAAATAAAATCCTTTTGAAGTCAGGTTCCACAATCAATAGAAAGTCGTGTATTTTTCGTATTGAGAGCTCGTGTGTAGTTTCAGAGCGTCAAATTCATGACTAATATGAATGTCTGATAGACCGCGATCGTCCTTACTGTTACGCGATACTTTATTGATTTGGAGTCTTGCCTTTCAGCTTCTTAGATCTTTGTTTCAAAATAATATTGTTGTAACTGGTACATAGCATTATATTCTAAAAAGGAACGCGATGTTATTTAATTTTGTTTTTTATTCTGTACATCATTTTGTTTTTTATTTTTTTTGTTCATAATTTTGTCTTTAAATATAGAACGTTGTATTTTTCAGCATTTCATTTTAATAATTACAATCAAAGTTTGAATTTATAAAAAGAACAAAGATTTGGAACGTGTCCAGCTTTTACTGTTTGTTCTATATTTAAGTTTCATTATACCTTTTAGAGCTAATTTAAATTGAGAACATTATTTAACGTATTTGGAAACTTGGCTATGATTCCTTTACGAATAAATTAAAAAATTAAAGCTTGTAAATGGATCTTTTTGATATAAATGCTTACGCCAGGCTTCCTTTTAACTAAAGAAGATATTAAAATAAAATGGAGGAAGATAGGAAAATATAAATTTACAAGTGTTTTGTACCAAATTGTAATACGAGAATAAAATGTAATCACTATAATAGTTTTGTTTTATTTTAATCTGTGTCGGTACCTGCAATGTAGATTAAAATATTGGTGCAAAAGGTCCCTGTTGCGCAAGGGGTTTAGGTTCGACTGCCGCACTGAACAAAAATTCGTGCAATCAATCTAAAAAAAAATCCAGAAGATGGGCAGCAGCATCTTCTGTAATTTCACCAGCAATACCGCGATCCCCAAACCGCTTGCCAAGCGTAAGGATTATGGCCACCCCCTCCCCCATTACCTTAATAGGAGACCTTTGTTCAACAGCGGACGTCTTCCAGCTGATGATGATGATAACGTTCCCACGATATTGGAGAAATTTCTAGTAAAGGTAGGTCTACGTGTGACGAAAAAAATTATATGAGAAATCCTAGACAAAAGAGCAAACAAAATGTTAAGATAAGCATTTCGTAGATACCAAAAAAACTGAAGACATTATTAAACTGGAATGAGTAGTGAAGCATCTATATTAATTTACGATCCCCCCACGACAGTGTGGTGTGTAATGTCAAAGGAATATTTTTGTTAAACAAGGCTGCCAATTGTTGAGGCCCGAGGCATTGCGTGTGGGGCGTTTTATAGCGGAGATTGTACTGAAAATTACTAGGGAGTTAGGTATTTCTTGACAATTTGGTGACCTGATCTCACTTATCGACTAGTATTCGTATTTTTTTATGTGATTATATTAATTTTACCACCTGTATTCTTCGAGGAAGCAGACGTAACTTTACTTCTTCTTATCGTATCATCATCATTAGCAGGAAGACGTCGTGTCGAACAAAGGCCTCCCCCTTAGAACGCCACAATGAACGACAGCTTGCCAATTGCATCCACCGGTTGCCTGCAATTCTTATCGTATGGTTGAGGCATAACTCTACTATCATGTTTCCTAATTAATAGTGTGGCATTAGGGATAAATTATTGCTAATTAATTGGCTCTTTTTAAACATTTTTTTGACAGGAAAACTGACATCTGCTTGAAATGGGATTCGAACCCACGAACTTTCTTATAGCCACGTTTCCATTTGAACCTGCTCATCCGAGCATTCCCCTCAGGCCTCATACATTGAACAACTATAGCAGTATGTTAGTAAAAGACAATTTATAGTCTTATTAACATTATTCTGTATTCCAGCCAACTTATGTCTTAATTATTCATCCTTCATAATAGTTCACGATGGCCGACGTCTGTAGAAACTGACAGATAGAGACGAGATGCAGAAAGCCGTGCATCTAAGTTAGTGGCTAAGCTAGGAATACTTACTTAAGTTTCGTAGTAACTTATGTTGCTAAACTAGTCTTAGGGAATCAGACTGTGACGTAGGAAACACCTACATATTATACTTGCTCATCATTCTGAATTTATGTTGAAGTTGTGGTGGAGAAAATTAGACTAGGATTTGCATATTTTCACTTGTGGTTTTTTTTTTTTTTTTTTTTTTCTAGAAAAAGTCGCCCCACACTAGGAATTTCTCCTGTATCGTAGGTGCGTTCCACAAACATGAAATATTCACATCCACAAACACCCAGACTCGGGACAAACATCTGTGGTTCGCACAAAGTTTTGCCCCGTGCGGGAATCGAACCCGCAACCTTTAGCGCAGCAGTCCAATAGCTTAGCCACTGCGCTAATCAGGTCGTTGGTAGCTTATTGAACAAAACACTTTCACCATAAATGCTATGATGCATCTGACCAGTACCTCCCAATATGTATGAAGAGGCAGAACCTAGTATGGCGTGGCCAGCTTTAGTTCACGACTTTGCAAACTATTTTTTGTGCATATATACTTACTCCACCATAATTTTGCGAAGGCATTCAAGTCGTTCTTCTTTACCAGTTAAATGTATAATTATGTAGATCTTTATGTTGCTGCCTCGTTGGTCTAGTGGTTGCTAAGCGCGACTGCTGAGCACGAGGTCCAGGGTTCGAATCACAGGTCGGGCAAAGTGTTACTCTGTTTTTCCATTAGGTAATTCTCAGTAGCGGCACGGAGTCTGGATTTGTGCCTGGTTTATGGCAATAGGCTCGCCCCCTATTACATTGGGACCTAAAACATAACTGGCGAAATGTGGGTGTACTATATGTGCACCTCTGCCTACCCTTTCGGGGAATACAGGCGCGATGTTATGTTAATTAAGAATGATTGTGTATGTCCTTTATTGGAGGCCCAATATATAAATAAATAATCGCCACCCGCTCACAACATAAAGCGGGTCGAGATTTAATTTGATCTTTCTCCGGCGTTCGTGTAATCTTTACAAAGAAAAGGTCGGTCTAATAAAATAGTGGCAAACGTTAACTAAACGTTTTATTTCTTTTTATTAACTAAACATACGCTTAAGACTACGTCAACAAACACGTTACATTGGGGCCCTGGGGTCTCGTAATTGGTTTTGTGTGCTCATTAAGTATATAAAGACTGCCTCGTTGGTGGGTGCTAAGCGCGACTGCCGAGCACGAAGTCCTGGGTTAGAATCCCGGGTCGGGCGAAGTGTTACTGGGATTTTTCATTAGATAGTTCTCAGTAGCAGCACGGAGTCTGGAATTGTGCCCGGTTCATGGCAATAGGCTCGCCCCCTATTACATTGAGACCTAAAATAGCTGGCGCAATGTACTATATGTGCACCTCTGCATACCCCTTTGGTGATGTTATGTTATGCTTTTATTAAGTATATTATGTTACATTAATTGTTGTATTACAATAGATATGTCTTGTTGTGTGGCTTACACAAGGTAATTTTTGTATCATCGTTTTTAATTTCAACAAAGTTAGCTAATAAATAGTATTTTTTAAACTTCTAAAGATTAAAATCAGAAGTATAACGCATTATTCGTTCGCATATTTTTTGCGCACAGATTATGCAATTAAAAAAATATCACCAGCTAAATATTGAGCTTGTCTGGACTTTAAAACAGACCTTGAGCCCTGAGTTTGTTTCGATATTTCTTCACAGAGGTAGTCAGTTAGGGAATGCCAATGCCATCTAGTTTAAAAAAAAAAAATGTGTACTTGCAAAAATAAAATCATTTAGCTCTTAATTATTGCACTGCTGGGTGTGCCACCTCTAGAAGACGCCAGTCTTTTGTTTCTAAGTATTTTGAATACAGTTCTCAACGAGAAACAGATGATAAAAAATTACCTTGTACTTAGAAGTAGATAATTATAAATTTAGATAGTTACGTACGCCGTGGTCTCTGCCCACCCCTCTGGGAAACAGGCGTGAGTTTATGCATGTGCATTACGCCTACTTAATAATTAGGTGTTAAATTATCTATAGCTTTTAACAATGTCAATTCTACTTACCGTAGATACAATGAGTTCGTCAAGTATTTATTATACAGCCTGTTTTAAAAATCCTTGGTCAAATTTTAGAGAGTGATACCGACCATCATTCTGGACAACTTTCACTATAGGATCAACATTGTAATCGCAAAAAAATCGGCTGTCCATACATTTGCTTCGAGATGGTTTGTACCACACCCATAAGGCTCAGTCCGCACTACGGTCATCCGCGAGACAGCAAAACTAATACAAACGCCCGTGCAAGAAAAACCGCATGTGCGGCCGTTTCTTTCCTTGAATCACAATAATTATCATGCCGTGTAAAAACCACGGCAGTTTAACCTTAGTGCGGTCTCAGCCTAAGTTTCAATTCGTATTAGGTACCTACACATTTGATTTGTGTATATAAAACCTTAGACAATACATAGTCTTTTAAGCCAGTTTCACATGTCATTAAGTTTAGGTGTATGGCAACACTGTTTCATGACAATAAAATAGACTTTTAACATAAGACAAAAGTCAATTGTTTCTTGAATCAAAATTGAATTTAAATGATCTTTTAAATTGGTTATTACCTATAACATACTTCCACTCAATTGAAGTGGTTTGCTTATCCCATGTTCTTTAATAATTATGTATTTAGGATATGTACTAATGTATTTGGCCTTCGTAATATAGGCCACCTAATAAGACACTTGATTTAATATTTATACTTATTACATTTACTCTAATTTAATTTATTCTACTACGAGGTCAATGTACCTTGATTGCTAAATTTAAGAATGGAAACATTTACTGCAAAAAAAATATAAACAGTTGTTGTCAACATACTTTCAATTCTAAAAATAAAACCATTTCATTTATTTAGACTGTGGATATACATTTTGACAGTTGTGTTTTGATCCTATTAAAAAACTGACTAGAAAATATCTCAATACATAACATTATATACCTATTTCAACTAGTTTTTACTTCAATACCAATCAACTATTAAAATACTTTATGCCTAAAAAATACTTTATTATATTTTAGTCGTAATTTCGTCTGAATCTTAGACATGGTAATACCTTAGACTTCTAACCATTTTATTTGGCTTGAAATAATAAATAAATGCGTTGTCCGGATACCACTACGCGGCAGCCATCTTGCTCAAGTCATCCAATTACTGTATACTTGTATAAACATTTCAGGGATTGGAAATTTTGAGAATCGTATTCCAGTAGGAATGGTTGATTTGCTATTTGGCAATAGTTAATTTGTTAATGTTAGTTATGACGTCACTATTTCTACTGAAGGTAGTCCTTAGTTTCTCGATTCCAGACTTAGAACAGATTTTTACGTAAGAAATATAACATTGGAATACTAAGTTAATTCTTCTGGTAATAATAAATATTATTTTAACCATTTCATTTGTATTAGTACACATTTCAAATAAAGTCATAGCTTCCATATAAATTTAAAAAAAAACATTGATTTATTGTCTGTTTGCGTTTTGATTTCTTCTTTTGACAGACAGATTGTGCTGCTGGTTAGTTTGTTGCGCTGTTTCTTCTACCCAGCTATAGCACTAGGAAGCGGTGACGGGCGGGCGTTTTAAGAGCTGTCTTGATGTAATTTGATCTTGAAAAAGTACTCTCAATTAGTATTTTGAATAAATTATCTTTGATTATTTTTTCTGGTAAATTATATAAAAATATAAGGCCATTTTTCTACCGCAATACTTACTTGACTAATTACTAGAATTATTTACGCCATTTTAGGCCACGGTTGCAGAAAATAAATAAGGTGAACCTCCAAATTAGCATTTTCGTTATCAATAATAAACTGTATTGCAGTTAGTTTAGTATTCTACAACTAGCAATTTATCATTGCTGCAGTTACAGTTATCAATATTGTTCTAAATCGATTTTGGATATGATTTCCGAGATACGCATTTGTGAATCATGATATGTTCTACCGACTCGTGGCCTAAAATAATGTGATTAATCGATGAAAATTATATCGATACAATCTAGTTATTGCTCTAACAACAGCATATCTCACTAATACGTCGATTCGTTGATCGGATATGTGATCAGCCCGCATAACATGTTTTTCGTTAACTAGTAGTATTATTGTATGCAGACTTGATCATTCCTCTAAGCTTAGAAGCTCAAAGCCATCCAGATACAATCTTGCCAGTGACAGTCGACTTGCCCCTATCTCGTCCATAACTTGGGGAAGCTGATGGGCTGACTCTCGCAGACCGAGGAGTACCGGACGGAGTCCTGCTTCGAGAGGGCCTCTCTGTTTCGCTCGCATCAGGAGTTATGACCACACTTGGAGGCTCTGAAGTCATCGTTTTGTATTGAGCTTCAAGATTCGAAGCTGAGAGTATCTGTTCCGGCTGTGTGGAAGCTTGTGGAACTGGTTCCGAGGGTATTGGAACTGCTGGAACCGGTTCCGAAGGCGTCGGAACTTGAGGAACTTGTTCCGATTGTGAATGGATGCTTGGAGTTGGAGTGATTGGTTTCTGAAGGGTAGAGTCCTCTTCTTGAGTGATGTACATGGTTTTTGTTGGCGTGTCTGGTTCTATGGTGATCACGTGGTCCGTTGTTTGGAACTCCAGGGGCGGCGGCAGGCGGCTGCCGTCGGCTGGGTCGAAAGCTGGAGTACTCGGCTCGGATGGTTCTTGAGATGAGGACTTTAGTGGTCTTGTCTGCTCTGATCCTCCTTCAGAACCTAGAGGAGAAAGACAGTTGAAGTATAAGAACAAGGCAAATATGTGTTAGTATGATCAATGACAAACAAAACAGCATAATGATGGAAAAATCTAAAGCATTTCATAATTTTTTTAATACATTGGATGTCTTTCGAGCAAAGATGACATAAAATCCCGCCTGTATTCCCCGAAGGGGTAGGCAGAGGTGCACATATAGTACACCCACATTTCGCCAGTTATTTTTATAGTTCTCAATGTAATAGGAGGCGAGCCTATTGCTATCAACCGGGCACAAATCCAGACTCCGTGCTGCCACTGAGAATTACCTAATGGAAAAACCCAGTAACACTTTGCCCGACCCGGGATTCGAACCCAGGACCTCGTGCTCAGCAGTCGCGCTTAGCGACCACTAGACCAACGAAGCAGCAAGCAGAGGTTAAAAACCTAAAAATATATTTCCAAAATTCACTTGTTAATTTAAGAATATACCTAATTAATTGTAACCAAACTGGGATGTATTTCTTCTTATTTATTAACTTCCTAAGGTTGTTTAATTAAATTCAGTAACAACATAATGAATATAGAATTAAGAGAGCATTCTATCACAACATTGTTTATTCGTGAATTTGCCTCAATTATGTATATTATAATGCTGCTTCGCAATTTTGCTTACTTTAGGCACCGGTATTGTTGAGTAAAAAGTTGTGGAGAAATTAAATAATTATAACGTCTTAGGTAAAGGGATTTTGGCTTTTCTAGGTACAGATATATTTTACAGGGCTATGAAGATCTTTCGATAAACCACTTCTTAAGTTCAGTATTACTACATTTTCGTACAATGTCTTTTATTAATAATGAAGTCATCATCATCATCATCATCAGCTGGAAGACGTCCACTGTTGAACAAAGCCATAATCCCCACGCTTGGCAAGCGGCTTGGGGATCGCAGTATTGGTGGTTAAGTTACAGAAGACGCTGCTGCCCGTCTACTGGATTTTTTCCCTTAGTCGCCTCTTACGACACCCATGGGAGGAGAGGGGGTGGTCAGTTCTAAGCCGGATACCACACGGCTAATATATATAAAATAATGAAGTGTTTGCGGACAAACATTGTGTTAAAGCAGCATTAAAGCCATTAAAACTCAATTTAAAGTTAGTACGGTTAAGCGTCCATTGTAGCGATAATAACAATAAGTTATAGGTCCATTATAAAGACAAGTTAGTTGCATTATTTATACTGACGTCATAGATTTACCTAATACAGTCTTGTCTGCAACGCTTTCACGTGGAGATGACTTTGTTTTTCAAGCTGAAATTAAGTATCATGTCCAGGGTAAAACTTAAAAAAAAATATAGGAGACAGCTCAGAAAACATAGTTCTCCTCATAGGCTCTTCTTACCCAGATGTTTGTTCCAAGTCTAGGTGTTTATGTGCCACGACACAGGAGAAATCCCTAGTGTAGGGTGACGTTTTCTTTAAAACCAAAAATCCTTGAACTATGCACATTTTTTTTGTATTTTTACTCGACTTCCGAACAAACGAGGTAATGAAATATGTTCAAGGTGCATGAATGTTGTTTTAAGGGTTCTCGTATTTGACAACTGACAAGGCAGTCGCGATTTTTTTTACCCGACTACGTCAGAAGTAGGGTTATGTTTTCGAGTGTATGTATTTAAAAACTTTTTTCTTTTACTTTTCTTTTCTTTTATCTCTTAATTAATTATATTGGGTAAAACCCACCTTTGTCTTCAACATCAGCCTCTACTTGAATTTCGTTGTCATCTAGTCCTTCATCGTCAGAATTTTCAGGAATTGGTGTTCTGCTACGGAATGATCGAGCTGCAGAAGAAAAAAAAATTAATCTTCAATTTTACTTAAATTACTTGAACTAGGAAGAAAAATAGATGGAAAAAGTATGTCCGGATCGTAGCTAATGAAAATCCATGGTATCTGCCTGGCCAAGTCAAATTAAAACCCCCATATAAGGACGAGGATGATCAAAATAATTGACCTTAAACTTAACTAATTAACCAGGTCAGGAAGACGGTAGACATTAGACCTTTATCTTATGGCACTTTAAGATGGTTACCTTCAAAACTTGACCTCTTGGTCCAATTCATTACACAATGGTTCATACAGTAGTGACAAGTCATGTCATCACCGGCTTTTTCTGAAAACCCAGTGCTGTGTTTATGTGTGTGTGCGTATTTCTGTGAGTGGCCAAGGCAGAGGTGCACATACAGTACACCCACATTTCGCCAGTTATGTTTTTTTTTTAATGTAATAGGAGGCGAGTCTATTGCCATCAACCGGGCACAAATCCAGACTTCGTGCTGCCACTGAGAATGACCTTTTTTTTTTTTTTGGGACAAGCCCACCCTGCCCACCACTCGTGCTCAACCGTTGAGAACCATCGAGGCAATGAAGCTCGAGGCGTCCCAGAGAAATGACTCGACTGTCTTGGAACCCGCAACGAAATTAATCATAGAAGAATATATAGGAGGAGTAGGAATATAAATTTAGTTCCGACTTCCCTCCATAGCAAGCGGGAGACACAAAGATTAATATGCCAAAAGCATAATAAATATGGGATCCACAACTGAGATAAGCCCAGTCGCTAGGCACCACGGGTATAAAAGTTATAAACTAATGGGTCCTAATTGTTATTTTGGTTCCAATAGTAGGTATGGCAAAAACGTCTGAAAGCACGGAAATTTGATCTGGTCGCAACAAGGTCCTCATAATAAATTACACCGGATGTAACATATATGCTGTCTAACAAGGTATTACGTTCATTCTGCCATAGACCACACTCCCACAGGATATGATGTGCTGTTTGCTCGTATTCACAATCTGGCGTTGAGCAGTGGCACAGAGGTGAAGCAACAAGCTTGAAAGAGAAGAGCTTACCCTTAAAGTTACCATGACCCGTCAAGAACTGAGCCACGCAATGATCCACCTCCAACCAAGTCTTTTCCAGGCGCTCGCGAACGGATGGAAAATACTGGTAAAGGTGGCGGCCCTTGATAGATGTATCCCACCTAGATTGCCATTCGTCCAATAGCTCGTTATACACCTCGATTTGGGATTTAAATAACCTGATAATTTTAACGCGGTCCCGTTGTGTTAGAAATTCGGTGTTTATACCCTCTCGAGTGGAGAAGTACATCGCGGCACGTCTTTGTATTTCGAGATCGACAGGTAGCACGCCCGCTAGTACCGGCAGAGCTTCAGTACTGACCGTCCGATAGGCTTTACATAAGAATATCAACGCTAACCGTTGACTTTGAAGCAATTTAAGTCGCGCCGCGCCTATTGTGGCTCTATCAGCCCAAACTGGTGAACCGTAGCATATGCATCCTAGGTAAGTTGCCCCGTAGATGGTTTTTAAAGTGTTAAATGAGAGACCCCAAGTTGACGTTGATATTCGTGTTAAGGCATAAAAGTTCTTTTTTGCTTTTTCACCGACGGTTTTAATATGTTCGATAAAAGTAAAATTTCTCTCTAGCACAAGACCAAGATAATGACCAAGACAATTTTTTTAATGGTTACGTTATTAAACTTAACGGGGAGGGTGACGATTTGAGATTTCCTTTTAAAAGTAATTGAAAGGTTTTATGTGGAGCAAAATTAAGACGATTTCGCTCACCCCATTGAGAAACTAATCGTAAACACGTATCGGCTAGATTTTCAAGTCCGGCTCTTGTATTAGATTGTATGAGCAGAAGGCCATCGTCCGCATAGCCTGTAAGTGAACAGCCGCAAGGAAGTGGTATCGCGAGGAAGTCATCAAATCCTATATTCCATAAATATGGACCTAGAACTGATCCCTGAGGACATCCCATTGTCAGTTCCTTCGACAGCGAATGATGGCCAAGTTTTAGTTTAGCTGATCCATGTGAAAAGTACGAGTAAATAATACTATAGATGTTGTTGTAACACCCACGCGCCTTTAACTTGAGTAGTAGCATTGGCCACCATGCATTATCGAAGGCACCGGAAATGTCTAGAAAGATACCTAACACGTACTTTAGTTCAGAAGAATTTACTAATTTCCTAACTGAGATCGCAGCATCAGTAGTAGATTTACCTACTGTGAAACCAAATTGGTTATTATGAAATTTTGGACCGCCCGGCAGTAAGCGTGGAACAATTAGCCGCTCTAGCAGTTTACCTAGCGATGGTAGTAGTGTGATAGGCCGGTAAGACTTAGGGTCATCCGGAGGCTTATCGCTACTTTTAGGTATTATACGTAAAAATCCGCGACGCCACGCACGAGGGAAAGTACCCTCAGCAATACAACGATTAAAGACCGTTAATATAGAATCACCGGATAACTTACACGCTTCCTTAATCATCTTATTGGAAATTTTGTCCTCACCTGACGCTTTATTAAGAGTTAGTGACTTCACAGCGTTGATGAACTCGTCAGTAGATGGAAGGTCTGATGCTGGAGCTGCAGGTGGTTCGGAAGCAAACGCTCTTATTTGCTTGTGATAGTCGTTGTCACTGTTCGGTAGATCATCAGGTATGAGAGAGTTTAGGAGAGCCTCCGTGGTATCCTCAATACTCGCGGTGTGTTTATTATTAAATTTGATGTTTGGGATAAATGCCAGGTTAACTGACCTATTTGCTTTGAACTCGTGGTACAGTGGAGACCACGGACCCTCCCTATCTAATCTTTGTACTACTTTACGCAATAGATTGCCCTTCGCTTTTTCAATAGCAGCCCTATAACGTGACCTGGCGACTCTAAACGTAGTTAAAACGTCGTTGAAGATATCTCCTGTTACTTGTTGTTTTTTAAGCTTGTTAAGCTTTCTACGCGCTTTGCGAAAACTTTTGCGCTGTTTAGTGAGATAGTTACTCCACCAATCACATCGGTGTATATTGGTAATAGATGCGCGACCAATGGCGACGTCAGCACAGTAAGTGAAAGTGTCTGACATAATATCAGCACTTTCTTCAGCTGACAGGCCCTCTCGAGTGAAGTCCTTGACATGAATAGCAAAAAATGAACTGAAAAAATCCCAATTTGCACCCTTAGATTTATATCTGTAACCGTTTATATTATGAGAACCTTGCGTTAACCTAGGTACAAATTCGTACACAATCAGGCGGTGATCACTACATGACGCGTCAGGGAGGACGCGCCAACTGTCTAAGCGAACGTCGGCACTAGATAGTGTGACGTCAATAGATGACTCGCCCATTTGGCTGCAAAAAGTAGGTGGTGCATCAGGGGTGTTATGAATACATAGGTTCATCTCGGCGATGAAGTCTTCGACAGCGCAGCGTCGATCGGTATCGGAAGCCCTAACCTTGCCATACCACAATGATGAAGACGCATTAACGTCAGCGCCAATTATAATTCTGCGGCCAGCAAGTGACTGCAGGACATGACGAAGATGATGAATGTGAGGAGCAACAGGGTCTGAGTATTGAAAGTAACAGCTCACTACATATACTTTAAAGGACGTAGAAGAAATCTCCGCGACCGCACAGTGTGACGTCATAAGATTTTGTATAGATGTAATAGTTAATTTATTTGAACGCGAAACGTAAATTCCAGCTCGTGCCTTGCCATCCAGTTGAACTACTCTATTTCGCAAACTAGCGTTTTGATACTGTTCTTGGATAAGGACAATGTCTAACCTATGATCTATAATCAGTTTGTCAAGCTCGGACGTCGCTACCCTATCGTTGTGAAGATTTAACTGTCCTATGAAAAGATTATCCATATTAATAATTAGTGTTGAGAATCAGCTGTTCGAGTTTGGCCTTGTAAGATGGACAGTCCTGAGACCCGCACCGATGGTCGCACGGTTTCTTGTAGCGCTTACACGCTACACAAGTTGGTTTAAATTCAGGTTTATCCTTATGGGGGCACTGCTTAGTTTCATGTGCTTCAGCGCAGTTAGCACAGGCGGGAGATTTGTTTTCGCAATACTTTTTAACGTGACCGAATTGTTGACAATGTAAACACCGGACTACTTCAATGTCATCAATAAAACGGCAGGTGGCCTAGTCGATGAACAATTTGTCCTTTGTAGAAACGAGATGTTTACGTACTGAGGAGTCGATTTCAATACCTATCCATTTCCGGCCATTTTCTAATGCGCGCCTACGGATAATTTTTGTTGTTTTAATGAAGTCGTCTTCAGTTAAATTTATTTCGTCCTTGATGTTTTGACGATAAAGCGCGGTTAGAAAAGCACGATCCTCCATTGACGAGGGGACGTCCTTGACTAAAATACGTGGCTGTCGACCTTTTGGGGTTTCCAGCCTTAAACCGGCAGATCTAATTGCATCAACAGACTTAATTTTCTGCATCTGTTTATCGTTGACAACGCGGAGTACGACACCCGATTTGTTTACTTTTTTTAAGCCTACGATTTGAAAGCCGTCGTCGCTAGGTTTAATAGCATGCATTAACGCCTGTTTTGTAGCGGACGATGTTGCATACTCCGCCGAACGCTCAGTCGTTGGATATGCAACAACGCAGGGCAGTGGGGCGCGCGACGGCGGCGCCGGGACGGCTTGCGGCATCATTATTATTTGTTTTGATATTTGTATTACCCGTATTTGACTTAAATCTCTCTAATTCGCGCTCACTGTTCGATAATTTGGTTTCATTACAAGACGACTTAATGGCTAGTAAAGAAACAATAGCTGTTATACGCTGAGTCATGTCCATTATCGCGGATTTATTTGCAATATTTATACGCGAACCCTGATCATTTACGAGATCATTGATTTTCGAGAGGTAGGTGGATGCCTCGGAAACTAAATCACAATAATCAGCGCGACTCGCGTCGCTAGTGTTTAAAATTGACGGGGTCTTGCTGACCGATTCGGATCGTTGCTGCCGCTTCGATGCTTCGGGTGAAATATATGACGGAGATATTTCACTAAACAGACGTTTACTAGTCGCGGAAGGTGGTGATCTAGACGTCATTTGACTTCTACAAAACAAGTTATTGCCCCGGTCGGGCGGTTCATCATTAAACACCGACATAATATAACTACCTCTATATAGTTGACCTCAATATAAATTACTATAATAGCTTAAAATATTAATGATTTAACACAAATATAACTGCCGCAACAAAAGACAATAATATAAAACGTACGAACAAAGTTATTTCGCGGTACCCGCAACCAAAAAATAAAAAATAAAAGACTTACCGAGAGATTAATTAACGTATTTACCACTAAAAACAGAGTAATTATACCAAATTTTATTACAAACCATGCACGAAACACTATACCACACAACTGGAAACAATTCACGAGCCGGGAATCGATCGCGAAACGGGACAAAAAATATTATAACCGAGCAGCGTAGTTAACCTTCACTGCACCGTGCGGGCGCGCGGAGGGAAGTGAGAATGACCTTATGGAACAACCCAGTAACACTTTGTCCGGCCCGGGATTCGAACCCAGGACCTCGTGCTCAGCAGTTGCGCTTAGCGACCACTAGACCAACGAGGCAGTCAAATCAGATTATAAAAGGGAGAAAATATTTGCGTGTTACGGTATAGCACCTGCGGGTGGCATGGTGGTAATCGATGCGTTTGTTTAAGTACCACCCTAATGTATTGTATAACTGTTTACATTACTTTATGTAAGTTGGGGTATATAACAAATGAAGGATCTAATAGCAATTTATAACGAAACATTTTGTTAAGCAAAGATTAGAAGAAATAACGCTTAGGTAAAAAGATAGAAAGTTTAAAAATAAATGAATGGTAGGTAAATAGGAAAGTATTATAGATAAATTTTGGTTATCATTAGTAAATTTGTCTTTAGTATAATTACAGAAGGACAGAGAAACGGTGTGGTGGTAGAGTGGTATGAGCGATCCCGCTTCTCCGCTATTGTAGACGCCAGCTTTTTTTTTTTTTTTTTTTAATTGGGACAAGCCCACCACTCGTGCCCATCATTGCGACTCCTGTAAGCCAGGATCTACAATGATAACCGTTGAGAACCATCGAGGCAATGAAGCTCGAGGCGTCCCAGAGAAATGACTCGACTGTCTTGGAACCCGCAACGAAATTAATCATAGAAGAATATATAGGAGGAGTAGGAATAGGTAGGCGCCAGCTGGCATATGTGGTTTTTAGCGGGTATACCTCTGTGGACCAGTCTTTCTAGTTCATAGGGCGTTTCCCACATAACCCCGTCGTCTCCCTACGGCGGGGTATGCGTACTGCATTTTCCACACGTAAAAAAAGAGGTCGGACTCCTTTAAAGAAAATTGGTCTATTGCAGCTCACAACCGAGAGGAATGGAGGAAGGAAACGGCCTTTGCCCTGCAGTGGGACGATCATGGCTGAAATTAATAATATAATAATAAAAAAGGTCAGAGAAGTGGTAGTGGGTGATACCGGGCCAAAATGATTTTCGAAGAAATTGAGATTATAAACTATATATAACAAACCTTCCATCTAGCAAATAAGCATCCTTAATCAATAAATATTTAACTTTCTGACTTACTACTGCATCTCCTACAACTCTCTCTCTTCTTCGGCGCTTCAAAGACCTCGTCTTCTAGGCTGAACTCGGAGAGCCGTCTCCCTTTCTTCTCCCTTTCATTGAAGTCCGACCTGATCTTGCTCCTCATGAACTTGGCGTAAGCCACCCTGGTGCATGGAGATACGGCAGCCAAATGAGGATTGTATTCTGGAAAGAAGATATTGGTTTAGTTACAGGTTGACTGACGATGCTCGTGCGATTCCTAGGCTTCCTAAAAAAAATCATAGATTTTACGACAAGTATAGGTATTATATTTTGGATTTTTTAACATTTAATACCTATATCATTTGTAGCAGGTACTTGGCTCTACATAAAAAGATAAAGTATTTGATTCAAAAGCCATACAAACGATATGGACTTTTGAAAATGGTCTTATAAATGAAGCTAATGAGACTGATATATTTTTTTCTTTATTAGGTACTAAGTTTATTATTACGTACTTTTTAAACCGTTTTTTTAGCCTATCATACCTAGTAGTTTCTGCGGGTCAATGGTCCTGGTGGCCATATTCTCCAGGATATGCGCCCGGAGGGACTGCCTGCTGCGCCTTGTCTCGGCTTCAGCTGTGGTTCCTATAGGGTCCTTACGGGCAGTGTTGGTCCGGACTAGGGCATTCCAGTCGCGTTTTTTGCTAAAAACATATTTGATTACTTATAGTAATTATGGTGAAGGATCAAAATTGGGTTAAATTAATGGCAATTTAGATCAAGAAGTAGATCATTTTTGTCAAAAATATTACTTACACTACACTTATTAGTATATTAACTTCTCAAAGTAAAAATCGATTGGATATTTAATAACAGACAATAGAAAATTATATTTTTGAAACACTTAATTTCTAAAGCCTTTAAGCGCATGAAGTTCAGGACTTTGAATTAATTACCTATCAGTGCTTCCTCTCCTGACAATGGCCTTCGCAATCTGACTGAACACATCCTTAGGCTTATTCTCCTTGGATATAACGTCTTTTATGATTCCCTCCACTATACCAATGTGGAAGTCCTTCAGAATTCGCCTCTCCATCACTTTGCCTTTCTTACCCGCCACTGCAAAAATACATTAATTAAGATCATTGTTGAGTGGTTTCGTTGTACTCGATAGGCAATAATTATAACCGAAAGCATAGATTCATACTCTTTTTAAATCTCCTAGTGTTCACGTATTTCAATCATCGTTGTCTAAATATTTTTTACCTTATACCTTAAAAAGACGATCTCTTTAACTTAATCCAAGTTTTCACATTTTATGGCCTTTACCAGTGCTTTAATGTTAGTGTAATCACTATCAAGATTATTATACACATCATATCTAATTTAATATTGACTTTGTAATAATGTAATGTGATCTCACCAGTAGCATCCTGCATACTGACTCGCGGCGTCTTCATCCCATTGTTATGTAGTATATCTATCAGCTCGTATCTCAGCGTGGAGATGTCTTGTCTGATCTCCATGACGTCATCTTCGGTCACTCCCACTTCATCTCTGGCTCTCTGTTCTGCTGTCACGTACCTTCGAACTAGGACCCTCATCACCGCTTCGTGCTCCTGACGCGCTTTCTCCCGAGATTTGTTCTATGGAAAAGCTAATGGGTGTATATGGGTTTTAAGAAGTTTATTCTGATGGATAATTAAATTGAGTAGTTCGCAATTAATGATTTTCTTATGTGTTGTTGATATTTTTATATGTATTAGACAAATTCTTATTGTGTATTGACAAGTAAAACTTAAATCTCTTAGTTTAAATATTTTTTTGTTCGGTGATTTTTTGTTTATCCTTATTAATTTCATACGACAGATTGATCTACCTATTAAACTTTTAATATTTACATAAGTTTAAAAAAATAAATTCGAAAAATGACTGGACTGCGGGACTTGAATCCGCGAATTGTATAAATGGTAAAATATCTTACGATGATGGAACCCCGATCTCTGTTAGTGAAGAAGCGTTTCATCCAGCACATGAAGTGCTTCGGAGTGGGGATGATGTTGAAGGGGGGAGGCACCGTATCCCCATCTTCAAAGTATGACATCCAGAGGTTGCTGCGGGCAAACTTCCATTCGGTATCGGCTCGTTCCTAAAAATAATAATAAATTGGCAAAAAGAAATAAATAAAAAAAGAAAATAAAAGGTACCACTAGTTATCTGAAAGAGTTAATTGTTTACAACTGTATTGTATCGATAAAAAGTAACGCTGATGTATATATTGTTGTTGTGTAATAGCTTCAGTATACTATAAAGCAATTTCCATACATTAGTACTTAGTTAACTAAAAATCCCTACTAATATTATAAACGTGAAAGTTTGCAAGTATGGATGGATGTTTGTTACTCTTTCACGTTAAAACTAGTGAATGGATTTTAATGAAATTTTATATGGAGGTAGTTGATACCCTGGATTAACACATAGGCTACTTTTTATCCGGATAAAATGTAGCGGGTAACACCGCGGGGCGCTGCTAGTTAATCAATATATTTTTAAGCTTTACTCAAATCCTTGACAAAATAATTTAACTACAAACACGTGTAACATGTAAGTTGCTGTAAGTGCAAACAAAAACGAACTCATACATATAATCAATAATAACTTCGTCGTACCTATTAATGAAATTAAAACACTTAAAACAGAGAACAAAAGTACTCCTGAAATTACTTACCGATATAATTTGATAAGAATTAGACATCATGGCGATGAGCATATTCAGGAGCACGATGATATTGATCACCGAGTAGGATCCGAAGGTGAGGAGAGCCCAGAATCTGGTGAAGCTCTTGATGCCGGTCAGCTCGAAGGTCGTAAGGTCTACCAGACCAAACGAAGCCCAGAAGAGGGATTGGGAGGTTTCGAATAAACTGGAAATATAAACAGAGTTAACACGTGTGTTGTTAAGACCTAATAACACTTTGCCCGATATGAGATTCCAACCCAGGACCTCATGCTTAACAGTCGCGCTTAGGATTAACCTATTCAAAATAAATATTAGAATATTTTGTGTGTTGTCTGTGTAATTACAGCTGTCTCAACATGTTTTGAGCATGTTCATATTCCATAAATGTCAGGAACAAGGATCAAGTAGTACAGATTTATTTTTAGTAGTTTTGATCTTTATTGCTGTAGGTATACACTCAGAAACATTATATACCTAAGAGAACACTGCCAACAAACTACCAGGTGACAGAGAAGATGATTCAAAGATCTTACTTTGCATATCGTCGCCATATAGTACACGCTCTCTCCTGGCCATCAAAGTCTGGGATACCGTTCGGAAGGTGATAGCACTTATTCTTCTCCAGTTCAGCGTAATACCACATCAGTTGGTTCAAACCTATGGATAATAACACCTTATATTTGAGGAATGATTTTCACCAGAACATACATCGACGAAAGTTGAAGAAAAGTGAATTATACTCTTAATAAGAGCTAGAAGAGAAACCAAATTATTGGCAAGTAATATATTGATTAAAGAAGGACTTATCAGATGTATGAAAAATGTTCCTTACCACACCCAAAAGCAAATAACACCAGCATATAAACGAAGAAGAATTTCAGGATGTCCAAGATCATTCTTCCTAGAGACACTTGTAGGGGTCCAAGGTAGGGGTTGATGGAGAAGATATGGACCAGTTTGAGGAATGAGAAGATCATGCCAGCTGCGAAGGCCCCTTCTGAGAGAAGCATGGGATCGTAGGAGTCCCATTGCTCGCGAGCGTACCAAGGATCCATGCCATTGTTGTTATCGCGCTGGAAAAGGAATTAAAATGTTATTTTACTCATACTATGTTAAAAAGATGTTGGTTCTAAAAGTAAACTGCTGTGCTAGGGATCGCGGCTTTGATGCCTAAATATGGCGGAAATATCCTCCAATCCGTTGCAATCATGAGTCTGGTCATGGATCAGTGTAATCACCAACACATATTGTTCTTATCGTATGGTTGATAAACAACCTGGTGTCAGAATTTAAACCGCCTGTAAGCCTCTGACATTGTTTTACACGTTAAACCGCTTTTTTCCTTCACCGTTTTAGTAACTTATAGTTCATAGTACGCTGTTGAGTCACCAATGTAACATTACAAAAAAATCTAAGTTTAAAAATATGTAAGCTTGCCATTAAATTTAAAACAAAGAGAAAGGTCGAAAAGATTTCAATTTGAGAATGGGCAATATAAATACCACCAAGCAGGGATAGATCAATGATAACGTAAAGTATTTCTTGTTGAGGCGTAAGACGACACCCGTGGGAAGGAAAGGGTATTCTAATTATAGGAACAATGCAGTATGATCCTTGGATGTATAATTTTACACCTCTCTGTTTGGAATAACTATCTTCTGCCTTATGAGATTTCGTGTGTATCTAAAGTGTTTGACCTACTTTATTGGGATTGTAAAAAGAAAGCCTATGTACTTTCCTAGGGTGTTACCCTAAATTATACTCAGCATAGAGACATTCGACGCAGTGGCTAATCGATTGCGCTAAGCCTTGTGGGTTTGATTCCTGCACGGAACAAAAATTTGTGTGATCCGCAGACGTTTGTCCCGAGTCTAGCTGTTTGGGTATGCGATAGCACATGTTTGTGAAAGGCTCCCATGATACAGAAGAAATTCGTAGAGCGGGGAGACGTTTAAAAAAAAGTGTTCTTTAAGTTGAAACATACATAGGAAAAGAAAAGTCAGTGGTACATCGGCATTTACATAGAAAGGTTTACCTGTACTACCATTGTACATTATCCTGTGATTGTATAGTTTATATTTGGTGTACAATAAAGAGAAACCCATCTTTGTGTTTCAAAGGCTTAAAATATTTTATCATTTTATTTAATAAAAAACGATTTACTTTACAAAGGACATGTATAAAAGCAATGTAAATGTCATATTTCATCAATGGAAGGATGTTAAGTGTTTTTACAGTGTGTGGGATAATAAAATCACAATTCATAAGTCGTTAAACCCCTGTTGACGGAAATACGTACTCGCAAATCAAGGCAAAATTGGTTCGGAATTTTCAAAGATATTTTTTTATTAATATTGACTAATGCACATACGATACTGCGACTTTTAAAATGCATTTTGAAATCGTCCTGGTTTTACATGTAGAGATTAAATCGCGTTTTACTGATGAAATGTGGAGGCAAAATAATGGTTTCTGAAGCCAAAAGAAACCTTAATAATTTGACAAAAAATCTTAGGTTCATACTCTAATAATTTAGTTTAATTTTCAAGCCGCATTGGTAATGTGGTGTGGATACTACATTGCTTCGGCCCATAAAACCTAAAAAAAACATTTTATGGACCAGGAGTGAGTTCGTGTCTAGGTTTGTTTATTCCACCTAGGCATCACCATCATCAGCCGGAGCACGTCCACTGTCGAACAAATGTCTCCTCCTTGGAGTGGGGGGTTTGCCATAATCCCCACGCTTGGCAAGCGGCTTGGGGATCGCAGTATTGGTGGTGAAGTTACAGGAGACGCTGCTGCCTAGCTTTTGGATTTTCCCTTAGTCGCTTCTTACAAGACGCACGGGCGGAATGGGGTGGTCAATTCTATGCCGGATACCATTCAGCAATAGGCATACCTGCACAATATACCAAGAGGAGAACCGCAAGCTGATCCAGGCGATGTAAAACACGTTTGTTATAAAGTCCACTATATTCCAGAGATCACTGATATACTCCGTGATGCCTCCGGTCCATAGCGATCTTATTTCGGCCCAGATCAAACCTAAAAGACAAAGTTAATATTAGTTATTCTGTAGCGACATCTACACGTCGAAGGACGAGTGACGTAGCTAATCCTGCATCGCGCTAGCGAAGTAATCGCATTCGCTAGTATATACACAGCCGCCCCGAAGTTGACAAACGGGGCGCCGTGGCCCACCAGGCACACCACCGCCTTGTTGGAAGATCTTCCCTTTTCGTTGGAGGAACTCCACATCCCTTCCTCCACAATTCTATATCGAGTTGTATTTCTTATTGTACAATTAAATATAGGAAAAAGTGTTTAAGCTTCAAAAGGGAGCATAATTTGCATTATCAGTTTAAAATTGTAATAGATTTTTGTTTTTATTTTAAGTTCATAGTATTGGCATCGTACAATCAAATTTACGCGAGTGCTTGGGTACGAAAAAAAAAAACTTTCGATTTTGTGTTGATTACGTTCAAACAATTTCTTATTAAATTTCCAGACAGGCCTTTAAAGATAATGTATGCGACTGTAATTAAAAATAAAACATATTATCTAGGTCTTAACTAATAATGCAATTTACAGATACAAAAAAGATGTAGGTAGATACTTAATATTAATAATGATAGAAAAAATGTGATAGATATTAAATGGACAAAGTTCAATAATTGCGTCAATAATAGAAATAGATCTTAATACAAGTGGTACTTTGAAATAACGTCATTTAAGTTTTCTTTGGCTACAAATTACTATTTGCTTGAATTTAATAACGCTGAACTAGTCAAAGATACAGGCAAGATTGATACTTAAATGCGATTATCGCAGGCTTTTTTGTGTAATAAAGAAATCAACTCCTGTTTTGAGATTAAATACAAAAAACATAATATTACGCCTGTATTCCCCGAAGGAGTAGGCAGAGGTGTACATAATATAGTACACCCTCATTTCGCCAGTTATGTTTTAAGTCCCAATGTATGGGGCGAGCCTATTGCCATCAACCGGGCACAAATCCAGACTCCGTGCTGCTACTGAGAATGACCTAATGGAAAAACCCAGTAACACTTTGCCTGACCCGGGATTCGAACCCAGGACCTCGTGCTCAGCAGTCGGATTAAATACAAATCATTTCCAAAAGCGTATTGATAACTTCTAAACGACGATGCTAGGATTTGTATGAACTTTGGTCCCAACCTCCAATAACTACGTATACATGGTTTTTGAGCAAAACAAAAGTTCAAAATGTAGTTCCTTTTGCGTTAGATATGCTTTATTAACGATTAACAATAACTGTAATAGGTTAACTTATTAAACTAGTATGTTCGTTACCTTAATTTTAATGTATATTTTGTTTTTGCATGACGTAAACTAGGCGAAATATGTAACACTATTTTACAAGAACTCTATCTGTAAAAACCATTATTTCAAGCAACTAAACTATGCTTATTCATGGCGGTCAAACAATTGAACGGTGGGCCCAAAATTGGCATCCTTTAAGCCGTGAGAAGTACCGTATTGCTATATTAGATTAAAAGCATGCCAACAAACGCAAATTTACTTGCTATGTAGATGATGACGCTGAATTCGATGATGCTAGGCAGAGAGCCGCGCTCTCGTTCCTTCCAATGGTCTACTAGATCTTGAAGCCAGGTTATACCAGACCATTCTAGGACCAGGTAGTCTGCTCGTTGAGATGCTAGAGACAAAAGGGCTGAAAGGCAAGAAAAACGTTCATTTACATGCGAGCTTTATATTTTTCGACGAAGGATTTTTCTGCTATTACAATAGTGTCAGAATGGTCGATCATTGAGTTCATAATTGTTGATTTTGACAAGTTTGGTAATCTGCTAACATAAAAGCGTCATTATGACTTTCCAATGGTCGACCACTGACACTCCATTGAAATAAATGAAATAGAATGGTATGAGTTTAGCAGATTACGAACTTTTAGCAAAATGACAATGGCATCGTGTTGGAATGACGAATTTATAAAAAATAGCAGACTCGGGGCCCTGGTCTGGTGTCGACAAGGTCTCCGCTTAGGACGCCACAATGAACAGCAAATTGCCATTTGCATCCAGCAGTTGCTTTGACAATATCGTCGGCCCACCTATTATACAGCTGGTGCTAATATTCCAAATAGGTACGTACACAATCGGTAGATTATCATATTATTCACAAGGTTTTTTATAAATGTATTTTTAGAGGGAAGATTAAAAAAAAAATCATAATTAATATGAGTAAAAAAGTTGTTCCTCATTTATTTGAAGATAATCCCGATCATAACATTTCTCGTCGTAAAGCAAGCTAACAAAAAGTATGGGAGCCTGTTTTAATGTCACGTGACCCCGTTTAACCCTCCAAAGATAAGGAAAGATTCACGTCAACATAAATCGTGTAAATGTCTCCGAAGCGTGCGATGTTTTTGTAACGTTTCTTTTAATACGTCATCCGATATGTTTAGAGAAAGATTCTGGAGGATTGATTCTCGAAATGTAGGTAGGTATTGGAAGCAGGGAGTTAACTTAAATATTTTGGAATTTGAGTTTCGAGTGTCATAATGCTTATCGTCTTCTATATTTTATTAAAATTTAAAGTGAATTCATAATTATATTAACTGTAAAACTAACAAAGTTACTTCTCTAGGCATTTCTATTGCAGTAACTTTGTCACTTTGTACCTTAGTTCTCAGTTGAACTGAGAACTACTATTCCTGAACAATTATTATTAACATGAAACTTGTTCTAACTTATATGACTTTTTTGTGTCATTTATGCATGTTGCTCATGCTAAGCTTAAATCTAAATTTATAAAGGAAACTTGAAAAATAATGGACACGAGCGCGACTCGAACTCGAGACTTTCGTCCCGCTCGTTATTACGATTGCTCAGTTGGAAGAGCGGCGCCACGGTACGACGAAAGTCGCGGGTTCGAGTCCCGCTCGTGTCCATCATTTTTCAAGTTTCCTTTATCAATTTGTTCTAACTTCTCAGGTTTTAAAATCCAGACAGACGAGAAATGTGCTCTATCATTCGACCTTCACCAGGAGTTTGTTTATCCAATTCTGTCCAAGCGCAAAACGATAGCGGGAGATAGTTTAAAAATACCTGTACTATACGTTAAATTCTATAACAGAAAACAAATCATTTGCATACCATGTTCAATAATTCAAAACAAAGTAGAAATGGTAATAAATAAATGGATTTGACTAATGTTATCGGCGTAGGAGGGGTTAACTCGGATACTGGAGGTAAGGAAAACGTTTTTGACGTATGTTTATGATCTGCTAACAGCATCACTTTGCAAAGAATTTGTGATATATTATATCGCCTAAATTTCTGGTAAGGGTAGGATACACTGATTACTCCTTATTATTTATTTATTTATTAAACTATGGAAGACTTACAGCTATATAAAAACTAACAATAATAAAAGAGTCATAGCCAATAGTTATTTACTCTATATTCCGATTATATTCACTGTATTCGGGAATGTCCGACTAGTTTCGAACTCGAACGGAGCCCTTATTCATGAGCTGGTTACGCGGCAGAATCGCGTGCCTTCCGCTTGCAACTTTGCCGCGTAACCAGCTCATGACAAAACAAATAACAGTTACAGGTATAATAATAATAACAGCCTTAACTGTCACCAGATCAATGCTCAATCTTTTTCTAGCGTGGTCGCTAGCTCATTGCGGATTGGCGATTTTAGATATTTAAATCCAGGTTCCCTCATGTTCTTTTCTGTCACCGTTAGTCATTGGTGTCTTAGAATTTCTATAAAAGTATTTATGATATAGAAAAAGTCACATACTTGCCAGCTGAACCTGCAACCTTGCGCATACAAATCCGGTATCTATATCAACCATTAGGCCACCAGGACTAATATTATAATTTGGTCAATTATTAAAATTGTCAATTGCTGTATGTAAAGAGGTAATGTATACTTACTTAGAAACAGCATGTAGGAGGAGCTATGACATATGAACTTGACGAAGGGCTTCTTCATGAACCGGCCATACTCCGAGTTTGGGGCCAGCATGTATATGGTGCAGTACACTGGAAACATCACGCCTAGCTTCGCCACCTGTGGTAGACACATACATAAATAACACAACTGTCACGCAACTGTTTGTGCATACCTACCGTGAACCCTCTCTGCACTACCCAAACGTTTGACTGGTAGAAAATGTAGGCATTATTTAGGTCGGCTTTGTACATCTTTTTTTGTATGAAGAATAAATAAATAAGACGATTTGCCCCTAAGAAAAGTGGCAGAAATTGAATAGAATAAAACATATATGAGTTAGACTGAAATCAAAATAACATAGACGAAACATGATGTCATCTCCATACATTTATCATTTGATTTGTGAATGTCCGGAGAGAGTGAGGTTACCTGTACACATTGTCCCACGATGTTTTTTCTTTTGAACCCTGGAAGACCCTCGTACCATATCGCTCCTAGCAACTGCTGCACGTTGGGGTGAGCCACGAACTGAAAAAGCATAAATACTTAATATCTTTCGGTTAAAACAAAGACTGTAAGTTCACGAAATCTCTTGGGCATATATTCAGCGATATGTTTACTAATATTTTTGTTGTGCCCGAGAGGGTCCATAAAGATCTGTACTATTATAAGTCCATCTATTTACTTTTATGGAATGCAATAAAGTATTGAGTATTAATAGTAAACTAATTTTGTTTTTCTATAATAACTTTTGTGAGTGTTATCCATATTATTTTCTACATATTCCGGTTATATTCGGGAATGCCCGCCTAGTTTCGAACTGGAACGGAACCCTTATTTATGGGCTGGTTGGTTACCATGACTTCTTAAAGCAGGACATTTTCCGATATGGAAGCAAGTTTCCGCACTACACGCACGAGGAAAGTCGGAGTACATACACGCTAGCCATGTTAGGAAACAATTGATTGTAACCAGTCTCGCAAACTGACAAAACTATGAGGTCTCTCTTATGTAGCTTTGAGCTCCTCTTTCCTAGTCTAAAATATGATATAATGTTACGTTCACAAGAATACTCATACTTTTGAGTTCCATCCATATTCTTAATGACATTTCATGGTGGTCAGCTGGTCTTGTCTATTTATAAGTGAAGTGGTTTACATAAACGTTTTGATTGATCGATTGAGAGCAATCGATCTATTGCGCCATTGTACCGATTCGTAATTCTAAACATTCGTTTTTAACGGCGTAAAAACATCTATCAGGTTAAAAGGGTTAGCTGTATTGATATTGTTGATTTCATTACGTTTTTGATTGCGAGTTACGTGTACCGTAAGGAAGGTGTACCGTCACTTGATTTATCTATTTTTAGTATCTTTTTGAGAATGTATTTTTGGATTATTAACTAATTTACAATCATAGCCTTCGTGTTGCAGTATCAAAATCAATAAATAAAAAAGATACGCTTTATCATAATCAGCCGGAAGATGTCAACTGTTGAGTTGAGTAAGTGGGGGGTTGCCATAATCCCCACACTTGGCAAGCGGCTTGGGGATCGCAGTATTAGTGGTGAAGTTTCAGAAGACGTTGCGGCCCGTCTTCTGGATTTCCCCTTAGTCGTCTTTTACAACACACAATGGAGGAAAGGGGGTGGTCAATTCTAGGCCGCATAGCACTCGACAGGCTAATCTCCATTTTTCGTCCACTAACAGTTAAAATCCAGTGTGTGTCTATCCAATTAGATGGGCACTGAGATTCGAAGTGTAATAATAGATTAATGTTTAGGCTATTTCTACACAGGTGGAAGATAAAAGGAAGAGTAAACAAGCCATTAATACCTTTGTTTGTTTATACGTTCAGCATTGATTGTTTTAGTACATTGTACGTTTTTAAATGTTTGTTTAACGTGAAGATTAGTCATTGGGTGCCTAATACTGACTATGACTAACTATAGGTTCGTAGGTATGTGACTACCGCGTATATCGATCTGTTTTTTTTTAATTTTTTTTAAAACGTTGCACCACACTAGATATTTCTCCTGTATCATTGATGCGTTTCAAAAACATGAAATATCACGTACACAAACACCCAGACTCGGGACAAACTGCGTAGCGCACAATTTTTTGTCCCGTGCGGGAATCGAACCCGCAACCTTAAGCGCAGCAGTCCAATCGCTTAGCCGTTGCGCCAATCAGGTCGTTATGTCTGTCTGTGACTTTAAGCCATGTTCACCTCGAGACCCCCGAGAGGTCACACAATGTGGACCGTTGTGACCCCGCCGTGCTTCGGAAGGCACGCTAAGCGGTCCTGCACCTGATCGCTCTTTGGTTGTGTCGGTCTACTGTCCCATTGGACTATGAGAGTGTCAGAATAGGGAGTGCACCTGAGTTTGTGCTAAAACTGGTGCACTATAATATCTTCTGCGTCGGCCAGTCACATAAGAGACAGTTCGCCGTAACAAAAATTCAATTAAAACAAATTAGTACAAACTATAATTCTGCTTACCCTGCTACACTCACCGTACCATAGTTAACTCTACACCCATAATAACTACTATGAGTCATTATCTTAATACTGTACTTACGTTTATTTTTGGTGTACAATAAAGAGACATCTATCGGTCTATCTATCTACTAATACTAGATACTACCTATCTACTGAAAATTTTCTGAAACCTTTTTTTTTAACAGGCTGTATTGTCCTGCCTCGTTGGTCTAGTGGTTGCTAAGCACGACTGCTGAGCACGAGGTCCTGGGTTCGAATCCCGGGTCGGGCAAAGTGTTACTGGGTTTATCCATTAGGTAATTCTCAGTAACAGCACGGAGTCTGGATTTGTGCCCGGTTGATGGCAATAGGCTCGCCCCCTATTTCATTGGGACCTAAAATATAACTGGCGAAATGTGGGTGTACTATATGTGCACCTCTGCCTACCCCTTCGGGGTATACAGGCGTGATGTTATGTTATGTTATGCTGTATTGTCCTACTGCAGGTCAAAGGCCTCCCTTTCATTCTTCTACTTTATTCGGTCGTGTGCTTAAGTGCTAATCTCTCCTATAAGCAAGCAGCTCTGAAATCTTAGTCACATTAAATTTAATATATTTACTGTCCCAATTAAAACTATTTATAATCTGTAATTAATAGGTTTAAAGCAAAATATCTGGCTGAAATAAAATCTCCGAAATGACGAATTAAAGCAGTGATGTGTTTATTAAAATGTTTGCATAAAACGGTTTCGTTTCGCAATGAAAGTATTTCAGCTGAGTGTTCGCTGCGGGATAAATAAAAATAATTATGTTAAAACAACAAGTGGGTGGCGATGAATGAGGCAGGAATAAACTGTAACCTAATTATGAAATAAAAATTAATTTACAAAGAATTTATGTGGGCCTGGTTGTTGAAATTGATTCATGTGCGGGTTGCAGGTTCAAAGCTAGGCGATTAATAATGTGTCTGTTTTATGTTACACTTTGTGACTACTCAGACCGTGTGATATACGTGACCAAAATAAAAGAAAACCGTCATGGAGTCAAGAAAGAACCAGCTATTGCTACCATGCTTTTTAAAAGAAAAGAAAATCCATGTAAAGACGTATGTATACTGTATAGATCAGGCTTTGAACTTGAACCTATCTACACGACATAATTGATATACGCCACATAGCACGTTCAGAGAACGAACGTACACTTTATGGCGGATAAAATAGGTACAGATGAGTTTCACTAAGATTCTGTGATGGTACAGTCGTGTACAGAGGGATTTATTTTCGAAATACGTTGGATTCTAAAATAAAAACGTGTAGAGTACAGTTTTGTTCGTATTTGTAATATTCCGTATTTTTAGACGAAAGGATACTTCAATAGATAATTTTAGGTACGTTCCATCCATGGCCATTGTCCATGGACAAGGTTGGCAACACTGACCACGAAGAACAGTTCCGCGTAATATAACATAACATCACGCCTGTATTCCCCAAAGGGGTAGGCAGAGGTGCACATATAGTACACCCACTTTTCGCCAGTTATGTTTTACGTCCCAATGTAATAGGGGGCGGGCCTATTGTCACCAACCGGGCACAAATCCAGACTCCGTGCTGTTACTGAGAATTACCTAATGGAAAAACCCAGTAACACTTTGCCCGACCCGGGATTCGAACCCAGGACCTCGTGCTCAGCTTTCGCGCTTAGCAACCACTAGACCAACGAGGCAGTCATATAATTAAATTTAAAGTGTTTATTGAGACCCAACGCACAAAACAACTGTAAATAAACTCAACTTAAACTTATGTAATGACGACAAAGTTATACCAGTGAAATATTATATGCTTCAGGAAAAATACACAATACTTATCCATGTCACGACTTAGATTCTACATAAATTGTTTACATGTGGTCCAACCTCTCTAGACAAGCAACAAGAAGAGTAGAATAGAATTGTGAATATATTGGATTGGCTTATACATGTTATTATTTAGGTAATACTTATTATGTCAAACCACATATACAAAACTAAACTTTTGTGAGCTTGATATAAGTGCTATATTTGTTTGCTGTAGATCGCTTCACATAGCGTTTATTTTAATGTTTTTATATAGATATAAGACCTGTACCTTTCCATGTGTTTACAAATAAAGACTGATAACTTAATTGAATTGCGTTAAAGAATAATCGCTACTAGTGTTATGGTACTGAGTGTATTCAATCGATATTATTTAATTTGACTTGAGTTGCTTGACCTCTGACATCGATTTGTACGCAGTACATAGCAATAGGCTCGCCCCCTATTACATTGGGACCTAAAAACATAACTGCCTACCCCTTCGGGAAATATAGGCTTGATGTTATGTATTTAATTTGCCTTCCGACTTTAGTTAGTAGTTTCTTAGGTAACAGTAAAGTATTGTATTAAACAATAATACAATCTCAAAACTTTCGGTTTATACAAGTTCACTCCCACTCATTGTTCTCTTTCAATCCAAACCCCTTTGGCGACGTTCGCCTGGTACTTTATAATCAAGTCGACAATAGTAATAAAAGTTATATAAATATTAACTTAAGAATAATTTACGTAATAGTAGTATTTTTCAAATATTGATGTTTTAGTTAGAGTTCAAGATTACATAATATACTTTTTTGAAATAAACCTAGGTTTACGGATTTTATCGCGGTTTTTTTTATATATTTTTTTTTTAAAAAAACGTCGCCCCACACTAGGAATTTCTCCTGTGTCGTGGGTGCGTTTCACAAACATGAAATATCACATACACAAACACCCAGACTCGGGACACACATCTGTGGTTCACACAAAGTTTCTGCCCCGTGCGGGAATCGAATCCGCAACCCTTAGCGCAGCAGTCCAATCGCTTAGCCACTGCGCTAATCAGGTCGTCTTATATATATACTTTTTTTAATAGTCTCTTGTCTGGCAGTCCAAGTGTTTTATACAGCCTACCCAAATGTCCTGCAGATGGTACGGAGACGGCGCGTCTGTCGTCTCAAAATCAGACTTCGACCACCTACACTGTCCTCACATATTTTACTTGTCTGGACTGCAAAAGATACCTTGACATCTGAGTTTGTTTTGACATTTCTTACGTCTCAATTAGTAAATTTTTATGTGGATGTTTTTGTTTTTGTATATTTTAAAAGTGTAAGGACCTATGATGGCTATGAATAAGTTATTAGTATACACAGAATATATTTATCATTAAAATACAAGTATCAACGCCAACATTTTTTATGATTATGATGCCAGAGGGAAAAAAAAAGCTTGAAATTGATACTGTTATCATAGCGTTGGTTTTGATTTTATATAATAACATAGGTATTGTGTTCTAAGCGTTAATGTATTTAAATAAAGATTTAATTATTTTAGACTCAGGCGATCCGGCTATAAAATCATCATTATTATGTTGATAGGGAAGTTTTCATCAGAGCTTAACAAAGTTAAAGTTTTGGGTTCAAATGGCAGTGCTCTTTGCTTGGAAGAAGATTTAAGTTTTCGGTTACGATCATTAGTTATATCACAAAGCTTCCCTAAACATATCAACATTACTTTATAGTTTTTTATGGTATTAAACTTTAAAAGAAATATTGATAAAAGAAAAGAAACACTTAATGGTTTACAATTTTTATTCTTCTGTATGTGTGTTTGTCACCTCCTCCTAAATGGCTGGACCGATTTGGATGAAATTTTTTGCCTACCTATTTAAATGAGTTCCTGGATGGTTTGAAAACACAATTAGACCCGGTAGGTGGCGCTGCTTTTCCGGGTAAAACGCGTGACGGGTTCGCTAGTATTATTATTAAAATCTGCCTACCCCTCAGGGAAACAGGCGTGACTTTATGTATTATATATGTATGTATGCTCTTTATCATTAACAACTTCTGCTGCTTTTCTAGAAGAAGAAACCTCTTACCATCTTCTGCTTGTACTTTATAGCTAGCTTGAGCCTGCCCAGGGTCTGTCTCTCCCCTGGCTCCCAGCAGTCCACGTCCCAGGGGTTGTAGTTGAGCATGATCTCCAGTTCCTTAGAAGTCCTCGTGTGGTCCAGTAGTGATGTCGCGAACTCCTGGCACTGTGTGCGGAGAGCCTAAAGGGAAATTAAACATCAAATACCAGATTTCTAGATTAAAAAAAACCGGTCAAGGCGCGAGTTGACCTCGTGCATTGAAGGTTCGGTACAGACTTTAAATTGTGTTTGTACTACGTTAATAACATCGTTCTTAAAAAAATATAAACGGAATTGTAGAACAGACTTAACTTTGCAGTTGGAAAACTGTTACCGCAATACATTGAAGTAGGTAGCGGTTAGTTAACCAACTGTAAAAAAGTTATTCTTGTTTTTATGTGACGTAACTCCTCTGAGCAGTATTTATTTCTAAATATAGACAGAAACACTTTATTTACACAAACAAGTTGGAGTCAACGTCTGAAAACTCAAAAAAATACTCAAACAACTCGACCAACTCACCTTATACTCAACTCGGAACTCCGTCTCCATTCTGCTCAACCTCCCAAGCTCCCACGACAGCTGGAAAGCCGTCAACAGCGGGTCAGCAGAGGACAGAGCGATGAGAGACGGTGATGACAATGCTCGGTACGCGTTGATGCGGGCTTGTGAGTGACGGAGAGAGTCCTCGTTCGAAGACTTTACGCACTCATCACAACCGCATCTATCAGAAAAGAGTGTATTAGTTTATTGACTTGGCTGTATACATTTTCTAGGTATATAGAACATGCATGAAGATAAATGAGGTAATCATGAATTAGCAGACGAAGACTTGTAATGACTTCGATTGGCTGCTGCACACCTTGGAGTGCTATAGGGATAGATAGATTTGGATTGGAGGGATTTTGGATGGCTTTTTAATATCGATTCTGTATATTCATGAGAGAGTAGAGACCATAGTCAGCATTTGCCACGATTCAGGCATACAACATGGCTTCCATTTCCTTCCCACTTTGTCGGATCGAGGATTTGAACCTAGGGCCTCAAGCTCAGCAGTCACGCTTAGCTATCACTAGACTAACAATGAAAAATATTTAAAAGGTAAAAATGTTTTGTTGAAGTACTTTGTAGTGTTATTGAAGCTTGATAGTTGATCAGTTATTATTGACAGTGATGAATGAAGTTCCTGTACCTACTTGACGTCGTGTGGCACGGGCAGGGTGGCGCCCCTGTCCAGCAGGATCTTCAGGATCTCGTAATGGTTCCTGTGGGCTGCCAGGATGAGGGGAGTGATGTCCGGCGTGAACGTGGCTGACGCTGGGTCCACTGACTCCCAGCTCTGCCAATAAAGAGAGTTTAAGTATTTTTGGTCTATTTAGACCACTGTCAGAGAGTGTTTTGGTAATAGAGATGATGACTTCGGGGTATAAAAGAAAAAGTTGCGACAAAAAATACACTATAAATAAATTTTGAAACTTAAGAGTTTTGTCGGGCAGATCTAAATAGCATGTACAATAATGTGACGTCACGCTATTGTAGTTAGCATATTGATAATTTTCCCACATTAAGTTTGTTTTTTATTTTTTAGGATAAATATATTCAAATCCTAAGGATATTTTATTCCTATGTTAGGCGACAGACAGACTGAAGAACCAACCCTCTTAACAAGTTATAGCTGCTTTTAGGAAGAAACTAAAGTATTCCACTTAACGACACAATCGAGAGAGACACAATACTCATCAATATATCTGTTTGGTACAAGAATTAGACTAGCCATAAGCTCGGAAAGTCAGGAGGTCACGACACTACAGTACTATTGTCTCAGCAAGTGAGATGACAATCGGTAGCACCATTAATAATGGAAGGTTGAACCATCAATATCTTGTGTGCGGATATATCATTGTCAACTGTACTTAGGAAAACTAATGGCTGCGTCCGTATTCTTGTTAAAACATGTCAACGATCTGAACGGTACAATATGTATAACGAGTTAGAGGAACCAGTGTTTAGTACCAATTCAAGGTGTCTATGTAATTTTCGATAGACTGGATCCTTCCTTTTGATTTTTGGAGTCTGGATTTGTGCCCGGTTGATGGCAATAGGCTCGCCTCCTATTACATTGGGACCTAAAAACATAACTGGCGAAATGTGGGTGTACTATATGTGCACCTCTGCCTACCCCTTCGGGGAATACAGGTGTGATGTTGTTTTTTTAAGGATCCTTACGAGGAGAATGGGTGATTGAGCTTCAGAGGTCATTACAATGGCTTTTTTTAATTAAATAACACTAGCATTGACACTTGTGCAGGATGAGGTCACTTGATACAGCTTGAGGACGGCACACCTACTAATTGTCCCATTTTTTCTTCATAATTGATCGTCTTCTCACACGATTTTCTTCTAAATTCGTTCAGCTGTTTTTGAGTGATTGAGTAACAAACATGCGTAGAATAGAATACATTTATTCGCATAAAAACATGGTATACAAAGGTGTTATTTAAGTGAGAGAACATACATGTTTTGCTTTAAAACTAAAGCATGCAAATGTATAACTTATGTTCTAGGGAACCTTCATGCTATAGTTATTTTTAACTATACCAAGACTTTGAGCCCCCTTTTGAGATCACATATCACTTATTTTAATGTACATAACATAAATTATATATCTTCCATTTATAATTTTAAATTTAAATATTCTTGTACGGAATAAAAGCAATTATTATTAAAAAAACTGAATAGTTGTGCCTTAAATTTACTTAAGGTTAAATCCTTGTACTTTCTCGAAGGATGAATATTTATAGAAGACATTATAAGATACTTACGTAGGGCTCTCCTGGCACGTGATTGTCTTCTTCCCATTGCAGAAGAAGCTCCACGGCTTCCACATACTCTTCTTTGATGGCGTGAAGAAGAGCGTCCTGGGGACAAACAGAAATAGGTACATAGTGGTTATGATCTTGGCTTGTCCAGAGATAAAACAATGTTTTGGTTTAATAATAACAGCCTTAACTGTCCCACTGCAGGGCAAAGGCCCCTTCTCGTATAGAGTAGGATTGAGCATTGATCACCACGCTAGCTCACTACGGGTTAGCGATTTCAGATAGTTAAATCCAGGTTTCCTCACGATGTTTTCCGTCACAGTTAGTTAGTGGTGTCTTGGACTAAGAAAGTATTTATATTATAACATTGAAAAAGTCACATTGATTCTTGCCCGAGTTTGAATCTGCAACCTCGTGCATACAAATCCGGTATGTTAACCACTAGGCCACCACAACGTATATTTTGGTTTAGCTAAACATGTTATGGCATTACCCCTGAATTTGCACGTAGACAGAGATACACATCTATGTAATATACATATTATATGTATAGTATACACCCGACGTTTCGCTAGTTATGTTAGTTATGAGACCCATGTAATACAAGGACAGCCTATTGTCGTTAACCAAGCTGAAAACCAGACTCGGAGCTTCGGACTCTGGACTCTGGAGACCCAGTCTGGCCTAGGTCGAAAATGCCATGTTTATAAATATATCTAATGCCATAATGAGATATTTGATTTAGGAAGCAAAACTAAAATTGTGATTCAAATTATTTACAGGAATTGTTTTACTAATAGTTGATACTGTAAAACCTAAATATGACAATTTTTATCATAGTTAAGACTGCCTCGTTGGTTTAGTGGTTGTTAAGGGCGACTGCCTAGCAAAAGGTCCTGAGTTCGAATCCCGGGTCGGGCAAAGTGTTACTGGGTTTTTCCATTAGGTAATTATCAGTAGCAGCACGGAGTCGGATTTGTGCCCGGTTGATGGCAATAGGCTCGTCCCCTATTACATTGGGACCTAAAACATAACTGGCGAAATGTGGGTACTATATGTGCACCTCTGCCTACCCCTTCGGGAAATACAGGCGTGATTGATTATTAAGTACTAGAACTTCATAACAAATAGATTGTTGAATAAAGCATTAAAGTATTTTTATAGAAAGAAAAAGACTAAATAAAGTCGCATGGAAAGACGGTTAATCTCCTGGCTGGAGGCCTTTTATTAGGTCTCGCCAAGCGACCGGTTAAGCAGTCAGAGCTCCTTCAGAGCTAACTGCGAGAGACAAGTTCGAAAAAAAAAAAGACGGTTAATCTGCCGGAGTGCAGACAGAGAGTGCATTAATTAAGACTATAATTAGTGAATGAGTTACAAGGGAAGGTAGCTAATTAAATAGCGTCGTTCATTCTTTCACTCTTTTATCGTTTAATTAGTAACTTAAGCTTTGTTTACAACGATGCTTAATCTGTCGACCTAAGATGCTTTAGAAACTTCTTATACTTACCTATTATTCTTAATTCTTTTGAAACGTCGCCCCACACTAGGAATTCCTCCTGTGTCGTGGGTGCGTTTCACAAACATGAAATATCATATACACAAACAACCAGACTCGGGACAATCATCTGTGGTTCGCACAAAGTTTTGCCCAGTGCGGGGATCAAACCCGCAACCCTTAGCGCAGCAGTCCAATTGCTTAGCCACTGCGGTAATCAGGTCGTCAATTATTGTACACATAACTTAAATATCAACAGAATAATAATATTAAAATTTGATGTATAAGGACGAGGTTAACAATTGAGTTTTCTTACAGCACACCTTTGAGTCATTGAGAGATTTTGGTTATTATATTTGGCTGTTATGGCGGAAGACGTCCACTGTTGAACAAAGGCCTCCCCCATAGAAAGCCACAATGAACGACAGCTTGCTATTAGCATCCACCGATTGCCCGCAACTCTGACGATATCGTCGGTCCACTTGGCAGGATGGCCAACGCCATAGTATAATAATATAAATTAT
This sequence comes from Abrostola triplasia, assembly GCA_946251915.1. Lineage (NCBI taxonomy): Eukaryota > Metazoa > Arthropoda > Insecta > Lepidoptera > Noctuidae > Abrostola > Abrostola triplasia. Next base: position 8,128,037 of record OX276440.1, on the reverse strand, counting down.
ATGACTTTTTGTGTAATTTTTGCATGTTTCCCATGCTAACCTTAAATCTAAATTGATAAAAGAAACTTGAAACATAATACCTGACGTCACTCTTAAGACGTAAATATTAAAAGAGAACTTGAAATTCGATAGATGCAAGCAGTGACACGATGGCTCAGTTGGCAGAGCGGCGCCACGGTACGTCGAAAGTCGCGGGTTCGAGTCCTGCTCGTGTCCATCATTTTTCAAATTTCCATTATCAAATTAGAATATTAATTATTTTAGGCACAAAAATTGTTGCTGCTTAGGCACTAAAATTCACTATACTAGCTTATTTACAGCGTCCGCGCCGATATAAATTATATTGTATTAAACAAAAAGAGAAACTTAGACTCTCGCTAACTCTAATTATCTTATTAGGTTACCTCATCTCCGCTTATGTTAAAATGTTCGCAATCATTTATTACAATTTCAAGATTTTCATTTAATACCATAATTACTTAGTCCAATGAAATAATAATGTAGCTTCGTTTTGCTGCTATTATTATAAAGTCTTGTTGCTATTCTGCTAATATTAGTTATTATTATTTATTATTTCAGCCATGATCGTCCCAGTGCAGGGCAATGGCCTCCCTTTCCTTCCTTCATTCCTCTCGGTTGTGAGCTGCAATAGACCAATTTTCTTTAAAGGATTCCAGCTCGTCCCGCCATCTCCTTCTGGGCCTACCGCGACGCTAACATTATATGAAAGAAATATTTTTTTGGTTTTTCTTTCTTACATCTAACAATATCTAATTCTCAGCGGCAGCACGGAGTCTGGATTTGTGCCCGGTTGATGGCAATAGGCTCGCCCCCTTTTACATTGGGACCTAAAAAAAACATAACAGGCGAAATGTGGGTGTACTATATGTGCACCTCTGCCTACCCCTTCGGGGAATACAGGCGTGATGTTATGTTATGTGTTTTATCTAACACTAGAGGAACGGATAACTTTGATTAGTCCATGACTTAGGCAAAACAATATAGTTATACTAAATATATATTCACGCCTGTAAAGCTCAAAGGTGTAAGTTTTAATCCAAGCTATAAATTAGCTATTAACAAAAAAACGTCACCCCACACTAGCAATTTCTCCTGTATCGTCAGACTCGGGACATTTCTGTGGATCACAAAAAATTGTCACGTGCGGGAATCGAACGCGCAACCCCTCGAAGCAGTCCAAGCGCCTAGCTAATGCGTCAATCACGTCAAAACCTATGGGTCAGATCCAAGTCCGTTCAGCTATTTTTGCGAAATTACAAATATCTAGACTCATAAACACAAACTTTCACATTTATAATATTAGTAGGGAGTAAAATGATCTATTTTTAAACACTTTAACCATGAGAAATAAACATAGTCTTCTTGGAATTGCAAATACGTACGACGACCTACCTACATAAAAAGTCTCGGAGATCCAATTCCGATGTCGTCGACCACAATTTGAATGGAACTTGAAATGCAATGATAGAACTCAGAATAAGTAATTGCGTTGTCGACGGACGTATCATAGTACCTCTGTCTACCTCTTTAGGGTAATCTTCCATAAGGACATTTGTTGGAGTCGTTTTTGGAGATTTTAAACGTTAATTACAACATAGCTCATTATTTGGACCACTATATTAATTATCTTATTTGCCATTGACTTCCTAAGAAGAAGCTTTAATAATTTGGTGTATTAAGTTGCTCATTAAATGAATTAAAATTGGTTTTAGTCCGTTGACTTCATAAGATTTGCGTGTAGTAAAGGTAATTCTCGTTACTCTAAAATGTCTTGTAGTAATGTCATGTCTACATACCTTATATACCTTCTCTATCATTTTTGATATTCTGTGTACACGCAGATAATTTAGCTTATACCCGAAGGAGGTAGATGAGTAAATTAAGTTGTTTTTTTTTATAAGGATTCTACTCCCATATTACGTCGCCCGTCATTGTGTGCTTAGGTAGATTTTTCTTATCTTCTTATTGTATGGTTGATGACCAATCTGGTGTTAGAGTTTAAGTCGCCTGTAGGCCTCTGACATAGCTTTACACACCGTTGAACAATCTCTCAAGTGTACCGGTTTCCTCGCGATGTTTGAATGGTTTTTATAAGCGATATAATTACAAAATTTTACTATGAAGTAACACAAAAAAATCCATATATTTTAAAGCTCAAATCTACTGCTATGGAAATGATTAATGCCAGTCTTGATAACATTAAATAAATCGATGTAAGGTCCATAATTAAATTCAAATTGATTTGAAGTTTGTCTTACCAACAATAATCAAAGTCAACTAACTTAACAATTTGTTATTAGTCTTAGGCGTAGGATGTATACTTAAACGTCTAAATCTATTATTGCTTTCTATTATATTCTTTTAACTAAAACAATTATTAACTATTGTGTCCAAAGTATTGGACAGCTAGAAAATTAAGCTTATTTTATCTTACTATAATAACTTTCGTGAGTGTTATCCATATTATCTACTATATATACCGGTTATACTCACGTCGATTTTATTTTTATCTTGATCTATGGTGCCTTGGAAGAGGCTTAGTTCAGCAGTGGACTGCAATGATGATAGTACGAAAGAGGCACAGGATCAATGCGATACGTGGTAACAGTAATCCCATCCTAGTACTGACCGTGGCTAGCGCTGCTTATCTTTGCATATCTGCACGGCAACTTGGCACGAGCTTAGAGGTAGAAAGGCTTCAAACTGACTAAAACTAAAGGCCGATTTTTCAGTATATTTTCTATACAATAACTTACTTACTTTAGCACAAATTTTGTAACTGTTTTTTGTAATAATTGTGAGCATGTTTTGAAATAATGATTAATTATTATTATTTACAGTCAAAATGACAACTATATCCTACGAAAATAATTTTATCTGACGATGGAAAAACGACCCTGTTATTAGGGTTTCTATCTACTATTGTTCCCTAAACATAAAAACACTATCAGAATGCTAACAAAACAGAAACATGATCAAATCATACAAAAATAGCAAAGGGTTAACTTAATCATGTACAAAGCAGAGTGCTCCAAATAATAAAGCCACGTTTTCACTACGGGACTTGTCGCTAAGACTGAGACATATCGCCCAACATTCAAGTGATGTGTCTGCGACTTTGTGGGATAATGTTGTGCGATATTTCCCTTGTGCACACTGCCTAGTGGTGAATAGTACCAGTGGAGTGTCCGAGACGGTTAGTGTTGTTCATTATCATCATCATCATCATCATCGACCCGAAGATGTCCCCTTAGAACGCCACAGTGAACAACAATTTGCCAATTGCATCCAGTGTTGTACAGTGCGACGTACATAAAGCGACTTGCGTCCTCACTATTCAAAACTTTTCAGGCGACTATTGAGGGACATGGAGGTCTCTAAGCTAAGCGTCGACTTGCGACAAGTCTTGCGACCCGTAGATGTCACAAGCGACGTTCGGCGACATCACGCAGGACTCGTAAATGTATCGAGCAACAGAATCGCGCGACAAAAGTCGCCTAGTGCAAAACTCGGCATAAATAAAATGTATTAGACTAACAAAATGTTGTACTTAGATTACTTAGATACAACTTCCAATATAACTTAGGTGAAAGATAAATAAAATATCTATCCCTACTATAATATTATAAACGCGAAAGTTTGTGAGTATGGATGGATGTTTGTTACTCTCTCACGTAAAAACTACTGAATGGATTTTAATGAAATTTCATATGGAGGTAGCTGACACCCTGGATTAACACATAGGCTAAGTCTAGGTTAAGTCCATTCGTGTAGGTTTATCGGACAGAGTAAGGAAATACACAGTGCACCTGTGTTTGCACACACACTTGCACGCTGTACTGTGTCCAGCGTATTTGGATGGTCTCATTTAAGATTGATCTCTGTGATTGGAACTTGTTAGGTTCGATTATTTTTGAGTTTTGTTATATTTTCTCGTCTAACCAAGCTACAGTTAGATTTGGCTAGAGAAGTAATTTATTTAAGGTTTAAGTTTGATCTTCGGCCTGAGTCACAATATAATAAAAGTTTTGCGTGTATTAATTAATTATGAATTTTAGAGAATTCTTATAATTTCAGTATGCAAAAAAATGTGATTTATTGATATATATTCAATTTAGCTATACTATTTCTGGCACTTAGTAGAAATAAGGTACCACAAACGAACGGACAACTGTACCTTTTTATATATATACCTTAAGTATATTAAAAACTATCATGTCATATGATTGATAGTAAAGCAATGTACTTAAAAAGGGTAGCCGACTCAACTAGTGATGGTCGTAGAATTTAATCGAGTATCGATAAAATAAATAGTTATTACGCCTTATCCGTATTGGGTTAAACAGTGGTATGCGGACTAAAATTATAACGTATTACTTAATCACACTAATATTATAACGGCGATAGTTTGTGAGTGTGTTTGTTACCTATCACGCTTAAACGGCTTGACCGATTTTTATGAAATTTCAAATGGAGGTAGCTGACACCTTGGATTACCACATAGGCTTTTAACCCGAAAAAATGTAGCGTGTAACACCAAAAAAATATTGTAAAAAAATATATATTTTCGTGGTTTTTGGGATTAAAGTGGATATAGGCTATGTCGACGCTGAAGATCCATCCTAAATATTTGATGGATGGTTAGACTCGAAGATTATGTCTGACATACAAACAATAAATGCCATATCTCCTCCACCTCGTTTGAATATTTTATCAGCTGTAACTACCCGTATGAATAGTTGCTTGAAATCTAAGTTTTAGGAAGTTAGTTATAGTTGGTATGAAGTCATCCCGGTTTCCCTTACAGAGGGGTAGGCAGATACCATCGTCTTCTTATCGTATGGTTGATGAACAACCTGGTGTGAGAGTTTAAACCGACTGTAGGCCTCTGACATGTCCTTACAGACCGTTGAAAAATCTCTCAGTTGTTGGAATAACTACGATGGAACTAATGAGACGAGTCCAGTTAGTTTTGTTTCTTGTTCCATTACCAGAGTCAATGGAACTACTGAGAAAAAAAAATCTCACTTGTCCCATGGAACTAATTGCCGGTGGAACTAGTGCGAATGATCCGCTTACCCCACGATGTTTTATTTCACCGTTTGTAGCAAGTGATAACTCATTTATAGTACGCATATGAATTCAAAAGACATTGGTGCGTGTCGTAATTAGAACTTGCGACCTTTGATCTGGCAGTCCAACGGACATACCTCTCAGCTATCACTGCCAATGGCAGATACCATGGAAATCCGTTTTTAAATTTTCATACATAAGTAGGTACCTATGTTTCTCACAAAAGTATGTAACAAGTTATTTTCAGTAACTCAACTTACCGATTACAATCTATAAGAGTACTAGAATTGTCAAGGATCGAAACGAAATCGAAATATATTACAGATTTGAACTAATTTGTAAATAAGTACCAATATATTGAGGACTGCTCGATTATAGCTCGTTTTGTAGTATTATAGTATATATAGATCGTTTGGCAACAGTAATAATACACTATTTCATATTTGCGAACTCATACAAGGATTTTTATGACGAACAGATTGACGCAGTGGCTTAGAGATTGAACTGCTGGTCTGAGGGTTGCGGGTTGGATTTTCATCATCATTATCATCAGCCGTAAGACGTCCACTGGTGAACAAAGGCCTCCCCCTTAGATTCTCGGTTGGATTTCCGCGCGGGACAAAAATTCGTACCATCCGCAGATGTTTGTCCCGAGTCTGAGTGTTTGTGTATGTGATGTTTCAAGATTGTGAAACGCACCCACAATACTGGAAAAAATCCTAGTATCAGGCAAGGTTTTTATTTAAAAAAAGAGTTTCTTTTATATCATTAGCGTGTTAACGTACACAATATAAAAATAGATCACAAGACAGTCTCGTTGGTCTAGTGGTTGCTAAGCGCGATTGTTGGGCACGAGATCCTGGGTTCGAATCCCAGGTCGGGCAAAGTGTTACTGGGTTTTTCCATTAGGTAATTCTTAGTAGCAGCACGGAGTCTGGATTTGTGCCCGGTTGATGGCAATAGGCTCGCCCCCTATTACATTAGGACCTATAAACATAACTGGCGAAATGTGGGTGTACTGTATGTGCACTTCTGCCTACCCCTTCGGGGAATACAGGCGTGATGTTATGTTTATGTATGTCATAAGACAGCTTCAAAAACTTTCCTAAAATATAAAATGTGGAATAACCTGATGTTTACAGATTTCTGCGTCTGTTTCAGATGACGCGGATGATGAACGTTAGCAATAACACGTGGTTTAGAATCTTAAAACTGTCTACACGAATGTGCTGGCTGATTGATATTGCAGAGTTTTCTGCGGCTACTATGATTGCTTGGCCGTTTCGTTTACGTTTTTCGTATACATATCTATAAGTAAAGCTGCGTTCTGACTAGCGCAGCAGTAACTGCGTGTCGAGTTTAACGCGCCTAACGGAATACTCATAAACACATACATAAACATAACATCACGCCTGTATTCCCCGAAGGGGTAGGCAGAGGTGCATATATAGTACACCCACATTTCGCCAGTTATGTTTTTAGGTCCCAATGTAATAGGGGGCGAGCCTATTGCCATCAACCGGGCTCATATCCGGGATTCGAACCCAGGACCTCGTGCTCAGCAGTCGCGCTTAGCAACCACTAGACCAACGAGACAGTCCTAACGGAATACTGCCATGCGACAACATACATAACATCACGCCTGTATGTAGGCAGATGTGGCTATAGAGCTGGCTGTAGTACATCCACATTTTAACAGTTATGTTATGGGAGGGACTCCGTGCTGCTACTGAGAATTACCTAATGGAAAAGCCAAGTAACATTTTGCCCGACCCGGGTTTCGAACCCGGGACCTTTATTTAAGCTACATCATCATCATCAGTTCCACAGCTGGAATTAAGCCTCTTTTACACATTGTTATGTCCCATAGGAATTGAGCCCGAATTTTTTTTTCAAAATTCAAGAAACAATTCGGGCATTTTCTGCCGGTACAGTGATAAATTGGGTAGTCAATCAGATATACTTCAGAAAAAAAATATTTTCAAGAAAAAAATATTCGATTGTTTGAAAGGAAAATAAAATGATTAATTTGTTTTAGAACACAAAATAAATAACCAACAAAAAAATATTTTTGTGTCTGTCGCGCGAACCAATGTGGAGTTTACCGCGCTTAGTCGATACGCACCTTTATAGCAATACTACGCCCGTATTCCCCGATTAGGTAGGCAGAATGGTGCTCTTACGTTCCCGTGTTTTGTCTTACAGTATGAGCCTAAAGTAACATGGGGCAGGTAGCCATCGGTTTCAATTACTACGAAACCTTTGATTTATTGAATTAGACGTAAAATATTTCAACATTTTCTTGAAATTTACAAAACAATAGTATGAATAAAGACAAACAGATGGGCTTTGGCACAGATTAAAATTCTCTTTCATTTCACCCGCGGACATAGAGTACCTAAAGTAATAAGCCAATCGATTTTTAATATATAGAACAATTGCTTTCCAATACTATTAAACTTAGTGGGTTTATGTTGAAATAATGGGTCAAGGATCGCGAAGTCATGCATATAATTTTACGATTATGGGTTGTAAAAAGTTGACTACCTCGTTGGTCTAGTGGTTGCTAAACGCGACTGCTGAGCACGAGGTCCTGGGTTCGAATCCCGGGTCGGTCAATGTGTTACTGGGTTTTTCCATTAGGTAATTCTCAGTAGCAGCACGGAGTCTGGATTTGTGCCCGGATGATGGCAATAGGCTCGCCCCCTATTACATTGGGACCGAAAAACATAACTGGCGAAATGTAGGTGTACTATATGTGCAGCTCTGCTTACCCCTTCGGGGAATACAGGCGTGATGTTATGTTATGTTGTGGATCGCGAGGGCATGTATAATTTTACGATTATGGGTTGTAAAAAGTTAAAATCCATTGATGGCTCCATAACGTGCGTTTTATTAGAATTTTACAATAGTTATACTTGTTTATCACAATGCTTATAATATTTTAGTTTTAGGTGTTAATAAAAATGTGGTAGAAGTCTGGGTACTGCTTTCTTCTAGCGTGCAAATCGTGAGTCGATATTACAGTATTGAGATATTACACTACTGCCTGCTCCTTTGGGGAATATAGGCATAAATAAACGCGCTGTAAGAAAAGTTATATTCACACATAGAAAATAGAAATCAGAAGAATAAAAATGGTAATTCAGTGAAAGACGAGTAAATAGCGCTCATTAGCTTGCAAGATTTGATCTAAACCAACTAACAAACATTGAATTTTTTCAACAGAGAATTTTTGTTACATATGGACTCTCAAAATATACCTACTCTATGCTTTGATAGTCTGAAGTCCAACACTACAGTTGAACAATAAACTTAACATACCTCAACCTTCAAAATTCAAAAAAGTCCATCTTTTTAACTCTTTATTTTTTTTTTATATTGTTTTTATTTTGTATTAGCATTAAGTTGTTAATAGTCTTCAAATATTTCATAGATTAGATTGATTAAATAATTATTTGTGAATAAAAAGTCCGTAAAAAACAACGTCAAATCTCTATAATCTAAATTTTGTCTCCTAACTGAGTTACGTGAAATATCTTCCGTATTTAGATTTTGTTCATAATATTCCTAGTTTAAGACAGATTTTAGCCCGGACCAACATAACCAAGTTAATTGAGTTAGGTTGCTGGTCCGTCCACACCGAATTTTGCCATTTTCGTGGCTTATTTTGTGTCCTGCTGGACGTATCTTTGGTAGCGGTGCCAATTTCGACGTCATTAGATACCACATATAGGCTAGTAGGTATTATTCTAATTCAAGCTACAACAACTCCATTAACCTGTAACTTTTGTCTCCAAAACGTACCCATTACTTCCACTTTGCGAAGTCCTTGCCCGTCACCGGTTAGTGAAGAAAACCGTTATGAAAATATACGATCGATGTGATCATGCAAACTATCGGAGGTTTGATTTCCCGCGGGAACCGAGGTAACATTCTATCGTGTTCTTTTACATAGATTTTTTTGAAACAATGGATTCTTTTGCGAAGTATTTATGAGGGCTGTTACTCGTACTATGAGAAGCCCTAAACAATGATATGGACTTGATCAGAATGTCTTTTTCGTTTTTGTTAGAATACATTTTTATTTGCAATTTTGGTTATTAGGTTTTTATTTTAGGCGATAGAGAAGCCTATTTTGATTAGTTATCCGTGCGCTAGTGCGCTATTCGTTATTATTCGTTCGTACAGACGTTTGCCTGAAATAAATCAGGCAAACGTCTGTTGGTCTCACACATTACTACCTTCCGTTTTCTTTATTACCTTCCTTTCAAACATTCGAATATTTTTTTCTTGAAGTGTATCTGATTTACTACCCAATTTATCACTCTATCGGCAGAAAATGCCCGAATTGTTTCTTAAATTTTGAAAAAAAATTCGGTCTCAATTCCTATGGGACATAACAATGTGTAAAAGAGCCTTAATTCCAGCTGTAGAACTGATGATGATGATGTAGCTTAAATAAAGGTCCCGGGTTCGTATCCCGGGTCGCTCAAAGTGTTACTGGGTGTTTCCATTAGGTAATTCTCAGTAGTAGCACGGAGTCTGGATTTGTGCCCGGATGATGGCAATAGGCTCGCCCCCTATTACATTGGGACCGAAAAACATAACTGGCGAAATGTAGGTGTACTATATGTGCAGCTCTGCTTACCCCTTCGGGGAATACAGGCGTGATGTTATGTTATGTTGTGGATCGCGAGGGCATGTATAATTTTACGATTATGGGTTGTAAAAAGTTAAAATCCATTGATGGCTCCATAACATGCGTTTTATTAGAATTTTACAATAGTTATACTTGTTTATCACAATGCTTATAATATTTTAGTTTTAGGTGTTAATAAAAATGTGGTAGAAGTCTGGGTACTGCTTTCTTCTAGCGTGCAAATCGTGAGTCGATATTACAGTATTGAGATATTACACTACTGCCTGCTCCTTTGGGGAATATAGGCATAAATAAACGCGATGTTTAAATAAACGCGCTGTAAGAAAAGTTGTATTCACACATAGAAAATAGAAATCAGAAGAATAAAAATGGTAATTCAGTGAAAGACGAGTAAATAGCGCTCATTAGCTTGCAAGATTTGATCTAAACCAACTAACAAACATTGAATCTTTTCAACAGAGAATTTTTGTTACATATGGACTCTCAAAATATACCTACTCTATGCTTTGATAGTCTGAAGTCCAACACTACAGTTGAACAATAAACTTAACTTTATTTTTTTTTGTATTGTTTTTATTTTGTATTAGCATTAAGTTGTAAATAGTCTTCAAATATTTCATAGATTAGATTGATTAAATAATTATTTGTGAATAAAAAGTCCGTAAAAAACAACGTCAAATCTATAAAATCTAAAATTTTGTCTCCTAACTGAGTTACGTGAAATATCTTCCGTATTTAGATTTTGTTCATAATATTCCTAGTTTAAGACAGATTTTAGCCCGGACCAACATAACCAAGTTAATTGAGTTAGGTTGCTGGTCCGTCCACACCGAATTTTGCCATTTTCGTGGCTTATTTTGTGTCCTGCTGGACGTATCTTTGGTAGCGGTGCCAATTTCGACGTCATTAGATACCACATATAGGCTAGTATTATTCTAATTCAAGCTACAACAACTCCATTAACCTGTAACTTTTGTCTCCAAAACGTACCCATTACTTCCACTTTGCGAAGTCCTCGCCCGTCACCGGTTACTGAAGAAAACCGTTATGAAAATATACGATCGATGTGATCATGCAAACTATTGGAGGTTTGATTTCCCGCGGGAACCGAGGTAACATTCTATCGTGTTCTTTTACATAGATTTTTTTGAAACAATGGATTCTTTTGCGAAGTATTTATGAGAGCTGTTACTATGAGAAGCCCTAAACAATGATATGGACTTGTTCAGAATGTCTTTTTCGTTTTTGTTAGAATACATTTTTGTTTGCAATTTTGGTTATTAGGTTTTTATTTTAGGCGATAGAGAAGCCTATTTTGATTAGTTATCCGTGCGCTAGTGCGCTATTCGTTATTATTCGTTCGTACAGACGTTTGCCTGATTTATTTCAGGCAAACGTCTGTTGGTCTCACACATTACTACCTTCCTTTTTATAAATAGTTACTTAAAATTATTTCCGTATTTTGCTATTAGTAGGTATTAAACCAAACAGTATACAGCTTCCTTACCATGAACCTTAAAGCAGGACAGTTAATGTTAAAGCGAGACGCCGCATTACATTGCATGAAGCAACGTCTCGCTTCCACACCGTAAACTGTCCTGCTTTAAGAGTTCATGGTAAGGGAGCAAGTGAACAGGGGGGTTTGGCTCCAGGTATCCTAGAAAATTGACTGTGATCCAGTCAGAATACAGTTTGATCCTCAACTCACCTTGACCTTGATGCCTGAGGTGAGGAGTAGTTTGATGAGCTCAATGTTCTCGTTCTCGATGGCGGCTATCAGCGCTGACCGGTTCAGAGGATCCACACAGTTGATGTCCAGAATTTCTGGCTGAGGTGAGTATTGTTCTATTAGCCTGCAAAGAAATACAATGAAACTAATTTGTGGCATTTAACTTATGGTAGGTATACAAAAAGAAAAGCTTGTATGTTAATAGGTTACATAGAAACCACGTGATTTCACCATATACTTCGTATACACATTTTCCTTTATCAATTCCCCTTTTTTTGTTTTGCTCTATAACTTTATATTTATCATCATCTTCATCATCATCAGCTGGAAGACGTCCACTGTTGAACAAAGGCCTCCTCCTTAGAACGCCACAATGAACGACAGCTTTATTAAACCCAGATAAATTTCGTCACACTATTATTTCCTTCGTGGGAGTTGACTAAGTTAACTAGCTTGCGGCAAGACCACCCACATCTTATTAATTAGCCGAACAACTTTATCTATTGGAGTATTTTTAGCAGCTTAGGTATTGCCTAATAAAAAGCAATAGGCCACCATTGGTATTCGTTTCGTCGGTGAAAATGTCAACTTTGCCTACCCTTGAAGGAATAATATAATGTTCTCCAGGCCGAATTTCAGTCTCGGCCTATCTCAACTGAGACTAGCCAACTACGCAGGAGACATTATAGTGCACAAGTATGCGCGCAAACATAGGTGCACTCCCTATTCACTCAGTCTCATGTCCGCTGGGAGGATAGAAACGGCTGGAAAGAGTTTAGGCGCAGGACTAATGGTTTAAGATGCCTTCCGAAGCATGCTCTCGACATGTGGAAACGGTCACCCAAGTATGCTTTGTGCCAAACACAGAATTCACACTATGTACATATATAAGATATAGATTCTCTTAGATTTCTTCACACTCATAATCTGATCGGGACAATCGACAATAATGGAGAGAGATCAGGCGTAGTACTACCGGCTTAACATAATTTAAAGCATACGTTTTTTGATGTGTGAGTTTCAGTCCGTCATCCAAAAATTGATCTCAGCTAGTGCCGCTTAATCTCGCAGATAATCAGATCTGCGCAGTATCAAACCTCAAGCTTTATATCTAAGGGGCCTACAATACACGTGTAAATAGGCACATGTATTATAGGTACATAGAAGTACAGCGGTGACCTCAAATCCGAAAAGTATCAATCTACAATATTAGGTGGCCGATGGCCGCGAGCCGGTCTAATAAATAGGATTACCGCCGTCGAAGCCAGCGCTTGTAGTGTTTCTCTATAATCGAATACTTAGCTACCAACAGAATTGGCTTTGGAAAGATTTCTGCAATTTTGTAGGTTTAAGAGGATATAACAATCACAGGTGTGATATTATTCGTATATGTGTGTGGACTATGGAATGCCTTTTGGTCTAGTGCTGGCTTAGTGCAACTGCTGAGCAATAGGTCTTGGGTTAGAATCCCGAATGATTAAAGATTTTTATTTTGCAAATAGGTTTGCAGGAAACACATTTACACGTCTTTTAAAGACTAGATGGCGTCGGCATTTCCATATTGACTACCTCAGAGAAGAAATGTCAAAACAAACTCATGGGTCAAGGTCTCTTTTAAAGTCCAGACAAGTTCAACAATTTAATTGAGAACTGTGCAGGTGGTCCGAGAAGTGGTCTTTTTAGGAAAGAAACACGGCGAGTTTGAATCGACCTGTCCTTACAGACGCCCCGTCTCGTACCATCAGAAAGACATTTGGGTAGGCCGCATGAATTACTCAAACGGTCAGACACTTATAAAAAAAGTAAAAACCTACACAATGCTCTGACAAATAATATGATTTTATGTCAGTTTGTACAATGTAGGTCGTCAGTAAAGCCTAGACGTAGGTCGCAGGTAATGTCCGCTATTGGCAGTGACCTAGGTGCATTGAGCCTTCAGTGAGCAATGTCAGCCGCGTTAACCTGCTGTCTGGCTAACCTTCTTACCTCGATTTAAGCTTCCTATTGCACAGTTCATGGTGACATGATCCAACTGTCTACAAGATCAGATCGTACTTGGATTAGTGATCACTTTCTAATAAAAAAAAATGGTTTTTAACATTATCTGATACTGTATAACGTGTGAAATCATCATCATTATTAGCTGGAAGACGTCCAGTGTTGAACAAAGGCCTCCCCTTCAGAACGCCATATATGTGTGAAATATTATAATTATATTAAACATAGGAAAGAATTGTTATTTCTAGTCGATTGGGTTCTGTCATAGTTTAAGTCATTGAACGCCACGCGAGTCACATTTCACCCGTAAACGATAAAAAATCTATTGTGTCTGCGCCATGGTAGTGAAAGTGTTATGTGAAAACTCACCCTCTACTAGAATTATAAATATGTTTATACGCAAATTAAATAATTTAGGTCTCTAGTTACTACCCTTTGTAGAACCTAAAACCGATAGATTCCCTCACCTTCTACTCGATCGATCGATATACTGTGTAAAAAACGATCACCGATCCACATCCAGACCGCAGCAGGCACTGCTTAAACTTCGTATCAACCGATCTGCGCGAGCTGTGTAGCTACAAGCCCCGAAAAAATCAATAGTGTCGTGTCTATACATAATACACCTATGTTATACATCCTAAGGGTGTCGTTAATGTGAACAACATCCCATCAGGTTAAGGGCCTGTCTGTGTGCTAATTAAATCACATTTGGACTACTAATTTGACCGCACGGCCGTGATCAATGGGCGAGGGCGAAATCTGCCAACCAGAATTCATTGAAACAAAAAAGGAACATTTTGATTAGGTGAATGAAAAACACTGCCGTTGGTCTACTGGTCGCTAAGCGCGACTGCTGAGCACGAGGTCGAATCCCGGGTCGGACAAAGTGTTACTGGGTTTTTCCATTAGGTAATTCTCAGTGGCAGCACGGAGTCTGGATTTGTGCCCGGTTTATGGCAATAGGCTCGCCCCCTATTACATTGGGACCTAAAAACATAACTGGCGAAATGTGGGTGTACTATATGTGCAACTCTGCCTTCCCCTTCGGGGAATACAGGCTTGATGTTATGTTATGTTAAGTTTTGAATAAAAATGTTTATTAAATGTTAAGTTTAGTGTATACTGGGATATTCCATATCTCCATCATCCATGTATCTAAGTAGAACACCTCTGGAAGTGATGAAAAGCTATCGTCCATGGAACAATTAGATCATACTAAAACGAAGAAGCCTAAATTCCTGAAGGTTAGACAGAGGCTTACAATTGTTATAATCCCTTCTGATGGTTTTTGTGTTTTTTTAAAAAACGTCGCCCCACACTAGGAATTTCTCCTGTGTCGTGGGTGCGTTTCACAAACATGAAATATCACATACACAAACATCCAGACTCGGGACAAACATCTGTGGGTCGCACAAAGTTTTGCCCCGTGCGGGAATCGAACCCGCAACCCTTAGCGCAGCAGTCCAATCACTTAGCCACTGCGCTAATCAATCAGGTCGTCGGTTCTGGTACCATGCCATGGCTCGCCTAATAAATGAGACCAATAGGTTCAGTGTTGTTAATAGTAATTCATTGTTAATTAAGTGCTGATGATTTAATTAGGTATTTTACTTCGCTAATAAATTGACAGACTTTTTATAAGCTGTCAAAACACAATTCCTTCATAGATTTAGTTTGCCAACTCAATTCACCACTCAGTTCATCTATAAATTGCCACTCAATTGACTAACGTATTAAATTCAAACCAACGAAAAACTTTACAGGTAACTTGAAATTAATCGGGATTTCAAGTTAAAATCAATCATATTTTTAGAGTACTATTTGTAGTAGTGTCTTGGAATTATTGGGTAGGTACTAGCTGCGCCCCGCGGTGTTACCGGTTTACATTATTGCGGGATAAAAAGTAACGTATGTGTTAATCCAGGGAGTCAGCTACCTCCAAATGAAATTTCATCAAAATCGGTCTAGCCGTTTGCGCGTGAAGAGGTAACAAACATACAAACACACTCATAAACTTTCGCCTTTATAATATTAGTGTGAATGGTGTTACTTCCCAATTATATTATGAGGTCAGAAGAAATTCCAAAATAATTGTCAACCGAGATTTTCAAAAAGGTGCAGTACAGTTCTTA
Organism: Abrostola triplasia; assembly: GCA_946251915.1. Lineage (NCBI taxonomy): Eukaryota > Metazoa > Arthropoda > Insecta > Lepidoptera > Noctuidae > Abrostola > Abrostola triplasia. The sequence goes on along the minus strand of OX276440.1, from coordinate 8,112,418 downwards.
CCTCTTTACAGTGACGTAATCTCCTCTATCAGCGTGAAGAAGGAATGTTTTTTCTTCTTTGGTGAGCGGCCTCTCGTACACCTGGCGCAGGTCATGCTGGCTGTTCCTCAGGGCCTCCTGGGAACTGCCCAGCAGCTCCTCGCGGGAGCCTCGGTTCATGCCGGTCTGGAACAAGACAGAGGGTTAATGATCAAGATATTAATTGATGATAACTAGTATTTTTTGACGCCAAAAGTACAACAGCACCTATTAGTTTGAGCCCTTCTATCTTCTATCTATATATCTGTATTTTTTGAAATATCATTGGTTATTATGAATTCAGCTTTTAAAAGCCAGTTAGCATGCTATTATAGGAGCTGTCTACCGGTGCGCTGAACGATTTAGAACATCATTACTGCTTCAAAGGTTATTGGACCGAATTCATGGGAAAGTCGGCGATTAGTTCCTGATTTTTAATTTTCCACGTGTTAAGTTTTGAAAGTTATTTTCGGGACGAATTCTTCTTTATGAAAATTCTTAATTTTCCGAATGCCTCATTTTCCAAATAATATATATATAGAGGTCTGAATCCATGCTATACTGCATGTACACTTTTGCTAGGACTACTAACTCGGTATCGCCCGATTTATAGCAATAGGTTCGACCATATTAAATTGGTTTTATTATTCGATACATCTCTACCTACTTTGGGGAATAATGGAGTGTTAATATACATACTACCCACAAGACGCTACAAAACTAAATTATTGGCATTAAGCGTTCCTATTTAATGGGAAACATGTCATATTTCTGTCATCGCGCACTGGTTTATCGATACCAAACAGTTTCGCAAATAGTTCGGTTAATATTGATGCTTTCCGTTATTTACTTTGAAATATTTTGGCGACCTCATTGGCGCAGTGGCCAAGCAATTGGACTGCTGTGTTAAAGGTTCGATTGCCACACGAGACAAAAATTTGAGAGATTTCTCAGACCAGATTTTTTATCAGCCTGTGTTGTCTATTTAAATAAAGTTTATAAGTCCATCTATTTACTATTAAAAAATGCAATAAAGTATTGAGTACTGTCCCAGTTCAGGGCAAAGGTCTCCCTTTCATACTTCCACTATTTTCGGTCGTGTTCTAAAAATTACCTGAGGAAAAACGCAATAACACTTCCTGCCCGGAATTCGAACCTGGGACGTCATGCTCATGTAAGCAAAATTATATTCGAGAATTATCATTAAATAATGGGCCTAAACAATTAGTTTAGAACTTAATTGAATTACCACGATGGAGTGCTGTCGATCGTTAAGCAATGCGGCAACCATTACCAAAGTACAAAATTAATTGAATATACACTATATAAAACACTATTGTATACTTGTTACTTAGATCTATAACCAATTTATTTCACATCCACAAAACACAGCACCTATAACTTCAGAGGCCGAAATCTGACTAAAAAGGCTTTTACCTAACCTGTCCTAACCCTCCAATATCAATAGTCTAAACTAACAGTACAATGATATACAAATATTATATAACGGGGTCGTTTTGGTGCGGCATGGTTTGCGTAAGGGTTGAAATATAACGAGCGTCCCGCGACTTTGTGTGGAAAGAAATTTCGTGTCTTTTAGGGGTTTTGACCGCCTCGTTCGTCTAGTGGTTGCTAAGCGCGACTGCTGAGCATGAGGACTGGGTTCGAACTCCGGAGCGGGTATAATGATACTGGGTTTTTCATTCGGTGATTCTCAGTAGCAGCATGGAGTCTGGATTTTTGTTTGGTTGCTGGCAATAGGCTCGCCCCCTATTACATTGGGACCTAAAACATATCTGGCGAAATGTGGGTGAATGACACAGTAAGCTCATTTTGCGTAAATCGGATTGTTAATAATAATAAAAATGTAAGATAGTTGATAGTAATTGTTCAAATTAGACGTTTAACACCTCAGTCTGCCCGTGACCATGAATGCTGTAAAGGATTCGAAACTTCGGGACCAAAAATCGTATTGGAGGATAAAATCCGTAAATCTAGTTTTACTTCAATTTATATTTCTTCCAAAAAAATTAAAATTATCTACTATATATACCGGTTATACTCACGTTGATATTCGGGAATGCCCGACTAGTTTCGGACTCTAACGGAGCCCTTATTCATGAGCAGGTGACGCGGCGGGGTCGCGAGCCGAAGTCACCAGTTCGGCTCGCGTATCAACGTGAGTATAACTGGTATATATAGTAGATAATATGGATAACACTCACGAAAGTTATTATAGTAAATTTAAAGTTACAATTGGAGAATACTAACTTCAAATAAGACCACAAAATTATTTGTTCATATTTGAATTATAAACACTACACACAGTGTTCACAAATAAAAATTTGTTGAGTGATTGCATTTCTGTGATAAAATTATCGCGCAATAACAAATCTTGGTGCTTAGCTTAACACATAACTTATTAGTATAACATCATGTTAAACATTGCTTCCTGATTTTAGAGAATATGAACAATCAACTTGGACTAGCCCATAGAGAATACAAATTCACGCCTTTACCTTTCCGCATGGGAGTTAATTTGAATTTTCAGTCACGACATTATAAAAATGAGGCTGTAGTTGTATAGCTAGCGCGCAAATGATTCAATGTTTGAGGTTAAGCTCTGCTAGCCAAGGTCAGTATTGTGATGGGTGACCGTTATTCACACTTAATATGGGCTTTAGAACTTTAAGCATGCGTCTGGTCTCTGATCGTGTCGGTATAATGTTCTCACCGAATTTCAGTCACAGCGGCCTGACTCCTGAGACTAGCCAACTACATAAAAGACATTATAATGCGCAAGTATGCGGGCATACACAGGTGCACTGACTGACATGGCCGGAGAGAAATCAGGCGCAGGACCAACGGCTTAACGTGCTTTCAGGCACGTGTCCGTGTATTGTACCATCGGACTGTAAGTGCATTGTGTTTGCGGACATTCTAGTGTAAAAATAAATTATCCGTGTCAATAGTAATAGGTGGTGTTAGTTCAGATTGGCCGTGACCGAAATTCGATGAGAAGCACATCAGATAAAAATACTATTAACACTCTACAAAGATCCCTGTATAAGCTAAGGACCAACGGTAGTTAAAACCCAAATGATTTATCACACTGCCTCGTTGGTCTAGCGGTTGCTAAGCGCGACTGCTGAGCACGAAGTCCTGGGTTCGAATCCCGGGTCGGGCAGTGTTACTGGGTTTTTCCATTAGGTAATTCTTAGTAGCAGCTCGGAGTATGGATTTGTGCCCGGTTGATAGCAATAGGCTCGCCCCCTATTACATAGGGACCTAAAAACATAACTGGCGAGATGTGGGTGTACTGTATGTGCACCTCTGCCTACTCCTTCGGGGAATACAGGCGTGATGTTATGTTGTGTTTTTTATGTGATTTATCAAACTACGTACGAAAATATAGCATTTTATTATTTTCCATTTGAATTATAAAACACTTGAATAGTTCAAGGTTATTGAAATACAGAATGACGGAATATGGATGGAGACTGTTATTCTCGGTAACAAACGTCTATTTTATATGATTCATAGTGAATATTATTTGTGTTATACGTTTGTATTCCATAGAAATCTGTTTGATGTTTCTAGCAAAAATCAACAAAATACTAATGATCGTGGTCTTAAGATAGCACAAATATAAGTAAAAGATACTCTGAACAAATATATCACAGAAGAGAAGGAAAGAGCAGATCGGACTAGAACGATAAGGGGCAATGAGGGGTAAGCAGTATTTAAGGATCTTTGTCAGTGGCAATATTAGACAGTATTTCGTCATAAAGAAGAAACTGTCTAGTCTAATCGTTACCTAGGATCAAACCGGTCGTTATTCGTTATGATATTTTACATGGAGACTGCTTTTAATCTCGGAATTGAGAGAAGAATTTCCACGCGCAGCGCTATAAAATGTACTATTTTACTCTCGGGATTTTCCTGGAAATGTTCCTAAAACTTTTCAGTATTTATTTTAAATCTGACACGACTTTAATCAGTGATAATTTCAGTCATGATAATAATTTGATTGCCGCAGATCACGGTGATACAGATTCTATAAACAGCGTTAAAATACAAGACATTATCGTATGGTTGATAAATAACCTGGCGTCAGAGTTTAACCCCCAACCAACGATGTGCCAAGCCGTGTCAGAGTCTTACAGACTCTGACACGGCTTGGCACATCGTTGAAAAATCTCTCAGGTGAGCCGGATTCCTCACAATGATTTCTTTGACTGTTTTTAGGAATTGGTAACTAATATAAAATACGCACATGATTTGAGAAAGACATTGGTGCGTGCCGGGGTTTCAACTTTGACTTGGCCGTCTAACAGTCATACACTCAGCTACCAGTGCTAGACAATATGACAATGACAATAATGATATTGATGCCACTCACCATGAAAAAGCCAATATTCAATCCTTACATGATCCAGAACCAAATCCAAGAGATACGAAAAGAATAAACCCGCACAAAGAACGACCGAACACCATTGTAACCACTTCCGAATCCAAACCACTACTGCACTGCAAAACACATTTTAACGCTACAATTAACAGGTAATTTAAACAAATAATTCCTATGAACAGTCTACATCTGAATTGGATTTATTGCACACTGAATGCCCGTTTGTTTTCCTAGGTTTTATTTAAATTCTTTTGCCCACGTAATGTAGGAATGTATCGAGATTTGTGGGAACGAAGAGAATTGCGTCAAATTATTGCTTGTGTTGATTTTCTTGTAGCTTGTCGATATTAAGCACTCCGAATTTATTGCTAGCTACAGTTTTGATAGACAAGGCTTTGATGTAAATTATTACATATTGTTCTTCAGAACTGGCGTTAGCTACAAGGACTTTAACATTCCAGAGTTACAGTGTTCTCAGAAATGGCGAGGATTTGTATTATTTATGGGGTTGAATTTCTCCGCAATGTCCGATCAACAATGTAATGTAAATCTTCGAAACTGATCACAGTGGTCTGAGGCTTGAATGGATAAGACATCCGAAATAACTCGAGTTATCCCAGGCATAAGAATATTTGGCGACGACGATTTGTTTTGCGCAGTGGACTGCTGTTCTAGAGGTTTGATTCTCGCACGGGACAAAAAATTGTGAGATCCGCATATGTTTGTCTCGAGTCTGTTTGTGTGTGTCAATTCATGTTTGTGCAACGCACCCACAATACAAGAGAAAAATCTATTGTAGGGACCCGTATAAAAAATAATGAAGAATTTTATTTATCAATGAAGGAACGTGTTATGGAAGAAATTTCTTCTCACTTTTTTGTTGACCTATACATACATACATACATAAAGTCACGCCTGACCTATGTTCTAGTAAATCGATTTCTTCTATGTGATTACAAAGTCTATCATCTATGAGTTCTGTTTTCACGTGCCCGCTGTTATAGCAGTTTATAAAACGTTAACTATGAAGAGAGTTAATTGGACCATCCGAAAACCATAAATGGATCTGTTATTTTACTCTTGCGATTAACAAAATTGGTTTAAGAAAAGATATTTTTTCTGTAAATGTTTAGGATTTATTTGAAGTTGAGTTTTAATTGGCGAACAGCAAAAGGGCTTTTTAGGCCACTACTTGTATGTCCAAAACTGTTGTTTTTTACAAGAAGATTGATTTGATTGTCGAATTAGTCGCAAATGAAGTTTGGCAGTAAGATGCAGCGTTAGACCTCCCACCAGGTGCAAATGACAAGTTGTCATTGTGGCTTTCTAAGGGGGAGCCCTATGTTCAACAGTAGCCGTCTTCCAGCTGATGATGATGTTAAGTATAGGCATTTTTATTTATTCCATATAACGGTACGGCGAAAGTCGCGGGTTTGGGTCCCGCTCGTGTCCATCATTTTTCAAGTTTCCTTTATCAATTTAGATTTAAGCCCAGCATGGCAACATGCAAAAAAGATACAAATAGTATATATTCCATATAAGTTATTTCCGCCGGCAGCGACTGGATGCATATAGCAGCAGACCGGGCTTTGTGGAGTACATTGGGAGAGGCCTATGTCCAGCAGTGGAATTCAACGGGTTGATGATGATGATGAAACTTACCACATTGGTGATGTTGAACCTGACTCGGACCTTGCTGTCTTTTTTTCGCCTTTTCATTTTGATAGAATTTCAGTATTTTTTAATATCACTTAGCCCATTGTTTTACCCTCACTCACGCGTTTTGTCATATGTCATATGGAATCACTTGTACACGCGTAGCTGTGTACTTTGCAACACTTTTTCATTTTTGAGAACGTTTTAGCAGTATTGTATTATTTGAAAAACTTTTGTGTAATTTTTTGTAATATATAAAAATTATGTGCAACAAACAATAAGTTGATAAAACTGACCTTAGATCAAAAACATTTCGTAAAATTTTGATTAAATTCTATTTATAAACAATTATAGTCTGTATGAAAATATGCCTTTATCCTGCAATGGGACAATTATGGGCTGGTATTATTATTTTACACTCATAATTATTTTATAAATGAAACTTAAAGTAATACCGCGATGTTATTTTAACAAATTAATATAAAACAACAAAAGTTTAAAAATCAACAAACAAACCCACAAAAAGACAATAATATATTACCAAAACACATTCTATTTTCAAATAATCAAATGGAACAGTTTAAAAACAAATTCTCGATTTAAAAATCGAACACCAGAACACGGAACTGTAATACAAACAACCGATTTCGAAACTCGCTTCATTCGATTAAATCATTAATCAGTCGTTCACTCAATCACATCCCTAATTGTTGCTGATATGTTTATACTTGTTGCTTTTGCTTGCTGTAAACGCAGCGAAACGCCTCGCGGATGGTTCCAAACTAAATCCAGAATATAGTTTCGTTGCGATCGGATGTCTATTTTTAAATAACTCTGGATTTGTGAATGAATGTTTGTTGGCTTTGTGGAATAACTCGTGTAATGCAATTCGGCAAGACGAACCTCGTATGTTGATAATTGTTTGAGATATTTTTGTTCAAATAGAAGCTTTGCGAAGATGTTTTTATTTAACATTTACGTTTATACCGGGTTTTTCTCAGAGTTTGAGCAGGTATACGAGGGTCAAACTGAAAGTTCTTAGAAAATCAAAAACTGATTACATTAGCCAGTTATTAGTTTTATTATATCTTTTCAAAATATTGTCCATTCACGTCAATACACCGCTGCATGCGATGGAACCACTGGGAAAAGCACTTTGCCCACTCGTCTTTAGGGTTCTCTTCAATGGCATCGCGATACGCAGCCACCGCTTCTTCAGCATTCATAAACCGCTTTCCTTTAAGTTTTTCTTTAATTTTTGGAAATAAATAAAAATCACAAGGGGCGAGGTCGGGGCTATACGGCGGGTGACCCAGTAATTCAACGTTTGATGTCGCCAAATAGTCGATCGTTCGCTTAGCGGTGTGCGACGAGGCGTTGTCGTGGTGAAGAAAGATCCTACTGCGAGGTCGTTTCTCTCGAACTTTTTCCAAGACAAGTGGCAAACAATTGGTAGTGTACCATTCTGCAGAAACTGTTTTTTGATCCTCTAACACAATTGTTGCGAAATGACCTATCCTTCCAAAGAACGAGGCCACCATTTTTTTTCCCGCACTTCGATCTCTCTTCACTTTAGTTGGCAACCTCTCGAAAGGAAACACCCACTGAGCAGATTGTCTTTTGGTTTCAGGATCATAACAGTAAATCCAGCTTTCGTCACCTGTTAGTATGTCGAACACAGCATTTGAGTCACCTCCGTTAAATCTTTCAATCATTTTACGGCACCAATCCACACGATGGAGTTTTTGAGCCTCAGTCAAATTATGAGGTATCCACCGGGCGCAAAGCTTCCTGACTGCTTAATGTTCGTGGAGGATTTTGTGCACTTGACTCATACCGATGCCTAAGCTTGTCCGAATCTGCTGATAGGTCACTCTTTTGTCAGTCTCTATCATACGCCGCACAACACAGATGTTATCTTCAGTCGTCGCCGTAGAAGGCCCTCCCTCACGTAAATCATCAGTGAGATTAGTGCGACCACGTTTAAACTCATTAAACCAGTTGTAAACTGTCGCACGAGATGGGGCTTCATCGTGAAAGGCCAATCGTAGTCTATCATAACTTTCTTGTTGACTTAAATGACATCGAAAATCATAAAAAATCATTGCACGAAAATTTTCTCGTGTTAAATTCATGTTGACGTGACACAGACAATTTTCAATTTGCCGCCAAATCGTAAAACAAATGACAAATTAATAAAATATATACTCAGTAATATTGGCAAAGAGTTCTATTTTCAAATTTTAGAATTATTTTTTTATTATATTGTTTATAAGTGGCCAGTTCTAAGAACTTTCAGTTTGACCCTCGTATCTCTAAATTCCCTAGAGTATGGGAGAGACGCTTGTTGGCTTTAGCTACACGATGCGAGTGATCAGGGCGTAGGTACAGTCCTCGATTGGGTGTCAGGCGTGCTGTTCTAAAAACATAACATACGAACTCACTTCTAAATCCGCGGTGAGATTCGACATTAGCGCATAGCAAGGAGACGTGCGAGTCTAATTCTCAGAGAACCACATTGCATCTTCGTTAACTTTTACATTTACTCTATACCCTAAAGTCAACCAACAGAGAAGTTTACTTTAGCATATTCAACATAAGCGAAAACCATTACACAAATAAATGAGATCAATCTTGATCATACCACGTCAATTTTCCCAAAAAAACTGCTTCAAATTCTCATAAAGATGTCCATCATTAATCACAATGATTCCATCATCACCGATTATAACCCATTAACCCGTTAATCACCGATAACCAATTAATCACCTCTATGTCTTACATAACAGCTCATTACTAAAGGATCTATAAAACATGTGAATCTGTATCCGGGGGCCATCCGTTTTTATAACATAAACAAATGCGCATCGCCAAAACTGCTGATCAAAGGCGATTATCGCGAAACGGTGCGATGAAATAACCACGGATGTAAGGACCATGGAAATGATAAAAACGAATTATCTACGAAAAATAATAATATTTCTGTAATTATATTATATGACTGCCTCGTTGGTCTAGTGGTCGCTAAGCGCGACTGCTGAGCACGAGGTCCTGGGTTCGAATCCCGGGTCGGGCAAAGTGTTATTGGGTTTTTCCATTAGGTAATTCTCAGTAGCAGCACGGAGTCTGGATTTGTGCCCGGATGATCGCAATAGGCTCGCCCCCTATTACATTGGGACCTAACACATAACTGGCGAAATGTGGGTGTACTACATGTGCACCTCTGCCTACCCCTTCGGGGAATACAGCCGTGATGTTATGTTATATTAGAGCATTTCCTTTCAGTTTGTATGTTTGTTACCTCTTTACGCTCAAACGGCTAAACCGATTTTAATGAAATTTTATATGGAGGTAGCTGACACCCTAGATTAACACATGGGCTAGTTTGCATCCCGAAAAAATGTAGCGGGTAACACAACGGGGCGTGGTTAGTTATACACAAAATACCAGTTCCTCGATGTAAGTAATTATTATATACTATCCAGTAAGTTTACATCTTTGGCTGCAATTGTATAGCAGCTGGCTATTACCTACAGTAGCGCTTTGTACTTTGTAGCCAATATAACAATACCTAACTGTTAAGATTATGTAATAGGTATACCATTATACCTATGTATAATATATGCTTATGTTTTCTTTTTGTGTTGTTCTTTAGAGAGGAAAAAGAGCTTCGTCGAATCAATTGCTTTCAAGTTTCATTAGTTGCTATTTGCAAATAACTGACAGACAATGTATAATTTAAATATGGAATTTTATTTTGAATGTTTTCTGGCAAAATGTTGGGGTAGTATTCACATCTGCCCACCTCTTTGGAAACAAGGCGTACTGCTTTGTTATGTTATCTGTAGGAACGTTATTTTAGTTATTATAAAACACTGTTTCCGTTTTCGAACTTCAAAAAAGACAGCGTATACCTAACTGTCCCAATGCAAAGGCCTCTGCTCTTGTAGAGAAGGATTGAGCTTTGATCACTACGCTAGCTTACTGCGGGTTGGCAATTTTGCATTTTGTCACATAACAAAAATATAAAGTATTTTAAAATGATCATAAAAAAAACATACACTCGTTTTATTAGTTCTAGACAAAGAGTTGTTAGATCTAGAGGTTTTAAACCCAGATGACTAATAAACTCCTCGCAAATTTACACAAACCAACTTAGCAATCGTCGCACAACTATCGCGCAACCGCAATTCCAAATACACGATGAGATCATCGAATGACGTATCAAAACCCAAATAATATCTAATTTTACACATGGTGTCGTACTTTAAAATGGTTTACGTTTACCAGAGTAATAAATATTCAATGATTTATAGTTCAAATATATAAATCAACGTATTCGGCTCAACTCCAAATGTGAGACGTCTTTGGAAATGAATTGAAGTAGACTTGTGATTGTGATTCATGACGAAAATGTCCGGTAAAACTGTGAAGCTAATTTTGATGAAGATGAAATTATGACAAGGTATTTTGATTACCGGTGGATGCAAATGGCAAGCTGTCGTTCATTGTGGCGTTCTAAGGGGGAGGCCTTTGTTCAACAGTGGACGTCTCCGGCAGATGATGGTGATTTTGATTATACTTATTTATTTAGATATCTACCTTTTTTGTTTTAGTAGATACTCAGTATACAGAATAAACCAGAATCTGAGAACACGTACAATATTGCAGCGACACCAACTACTCCAAAATGGAGTAGTTGCCTAATTAGGCAACTACTTGATGGACAATTTAATTTTTAGTTGACATGGATGCGTTCAACGTTGAAACGTTTTACACGCTGCGCATTTAATACGATTACGCCGCTGTTACGTCCTGCGTAATTTTAATGTGCAAAACTGCAGTCGGAATTATGTAAAACCATGTTAGGATTGATGATGATGATGGTGTCAGGCTTACCTTTCATTTGTACACAGTGCAAGGAAAGGAAAAATGTCTGAACACGTGGCCTGAGGGTAGGTACTTAGGTAGGTATAATTAATTACATACATAACATCACGCCTGTGTTCCCCGAAGGGGTAGGCACATACATAAAGTACACCTTCTTTTCGCCAGTTATGTTTTAGGTCCCAATGTAATAGAGGGCGAGCCTATGGCCATCAACCGGGCACAAATCCAGACTCCGTGCTGCCACTAAGAATTACCTAATGGAAAACCCTAGTAACACTTTGCCCGACTGCTGAGCACGAGGTCCAGGATTCGAATCCCGGGGCAGCACGAAGTCTGGATTTGTGCCCGGTTAATGGCAATAGGCTCGCCCCTATTACATTGGGACCTAAAAACATAACTGGCGAAATGTGGGTATACTGTATGTGCACCTCTGCCTACCCCTTCGGGGAATACAGGCGTGATGTTATGTTATGTTATGTTACTATGAAATAATTTTAAAACCAACTTTGACGAATTCCCTAGAGTGTCTGCATTGCAAAACGCCATCATAATGGATGCACGTCTATAGGGACCAGGGTAAATGACCTCCAATGGTTTAGGTACCATCCAATGGTACACATAACATCACGCCTGTATTCCCCGAAGGAGTAGGCAGAGGTGCACAATGTTGGTGTCCAATGTTACTTCGTTCTAAACCTCGTCCCACATTAGAAATGTCTCCCGTATTGTGGGTGCGTTTCACAAACATGAAACGTCACATACACAAACACCCAGACTCGGGACAAACATCTGCGGATCATATTTTTTTTTGTCCCGAGCGGTAATCTAACCCACAACACTTAGCGCAGCAGTCACATGACTTAGCCACTGTGCCAATAATAACTCGTCTATGATTTTTTTTTGTGTACGTACTTACTATTCTTTTTTGTTCCCGGTAATCCTGACACGGGAAATTTAAAAACTAATTGGAAATTCTATAGAAAAAATGAGGTTCCAATTAATAAAAAATGGCAAATAAAATATCAAGCAGTATACAAATTTGCTAAAGTCCCTAGTACACTTTCAATTTTCTAACTATATTCTGTAACATTACTACCGCTTTTTATTGAGCTCCTACTAATATTACAAGTGCAAACAAATAGCCTTCGCGATAGCACTCAACTGTACATACGTCCATACCAAGGTTAGATAATGCGGCCTGCGTACAAACTTTCTAACAGACCTAAATCAACACTAAGATTTTTTTTAAAACCCTCGACGTTTCTCAACGTTTTTGTGAAAAAAAAAATGTTATGAATGATATTAATAACCATCTCTAATAAACTATATACCTGTTACCGAAAACCGCATGAACATCGGTCAACCCATTTTTGAGAAAACTGGTTGCCAGTTTTCTCAAAAATCATTTGTGCACGCATATACAAACAAACAAAAACCAACGACCCTTAACGCATATAACTTCTCCGTTCCGTATTGGGTAATAAATAGCCGACATGCAAAAATAGACTAAAATCCTACGCTATCAGTAGTTCAGTACCTAAAGTTACGACTCAAAACGGAAAATTTTCAATTCTAAGCAGTCCAAGACCGTCAGAAATACAAAAAAGTAATGTGGTACATAGGTAATGCAAAAGATTTTACACTAATTCGAAATCGTACAACTATGACCCATCATAGCGGCATAAAATAGTTTTTCGCGTAACAATTAGTCAATATATCATATACAAAAAGGCTCTATACATTCTACAGAAGTAATAGTATGTAGGAATTTAGAAAACAGAAGAATATTAGCAAAATAACTTACCATTGGTTAGAAACCGTTACAAATTCATATTATGTTGTCCACGCACAAAACAAGTTGAACGCGGGCTGTCCATGTGTCGTTTAGCCCTACGGGACACTGGAGCGACAATATTGTAAGTATACACCACGTTAATCGAATTTTCAAAGAGGGCTCGCCGTTAGGGATGGGACTATTATCGATAATGATATCGATGTTTTGTTTTTTGTTTTGCATTGTTTGGATTTGTTATAAAAATACGCAGGGGTAGGCAGAGGTGCACATATAGAACACCCACATTTCGCCAGTTATGTTTTTAGGTCCCAATGTAATAGGGGGCGGGCCTACCAGACTCCGTGCTGCCACTGAGAATTACCTAATGCAAAAACCCAGTAACACTTTTGCCCGACCTGGGATTCGAACCCAGGACCTCGTGCTCAGCAGTCGCGCTTAGCGACCACTAGACCAACGAGGCACTCGTATCATAAAATGTGAACTAATATTGTTTATGTTTGTTGCCAAATATACTTATGTTGGTTGCCAGCAATTATTTGCAAGCGTTGCACAGTATGCCTTAAAAATAACGAACATACTCCTTTAGTTCCTTTTATCAGTTTTGCGCATCAACCCCGTTCTTCCAGTTTCCAGAAGACATCGCAGTGAGTTATTACTCTTACCTCTCAATAAACAGTATAACGTCAGTGTATGAGGAACCATGATAGCAATGAGTGACCACACACGGTCGGGTAGCAGAAAAAATAGACCTTACAGCCAGTTACTGTTGGGTGTTTAGCCTACTCTGTTCTTGGCAGATGAATTCGACATATGACTCAAAGAGGAAATATCTGAAGGATCTATTTTTTTAGTCTATATCAAACAAATTGTATTAATGGTACAATTGATATGAAAACCCCAAGCGAGATTGCGCGCTTCTCGGAACATACGTTTATGTAATATTGATACAAATGGTAAGAAATAATATTTTTGTAACGATATGCGGAGATGGAAATGGAATTCATGATTTCTGCCTACCCTATTCGAGTAAAATGAATATCTGTATCTAAAAAGGAATTCTATTCTTTTTTTCTATTTCCTAGTAAGTGTTAAAAAAATATTTAGAATCTCAAATCGATCATTTATAGGAAAAACTATAAATAAAACCATCATTTTACTGGCTAGTCAAACAAATGGAAAGTCGAAAATATTTTATGAATGAGACGTGCCATATGCTTGAATCAACAGTTTTATTATAAAACGGACGAATCACAAGAATACATTCATCGTCTGATTTAGAAAGATTTTTATATTTGTTTAAGATTCCTGCTGCTCAAGACTGCCTCGTTGGTCTAGTGGTTGCTAAGCGCTACTGCTGAGCACGAGGTCCTGGGTTCGAATCCCGGGTCGGGAAAAGTGTTACTAGGTTTTCCCATTAGGTAATTCTCAATAGCAGCACGGAGTCTAGATTTGTGCCCGGTTGATGGCAATAGGCTCGCCCTCAATTACATTGGGACCTAAAAACTGGCGAAATGTAGGTGTACTATATGTGCATCTCTGCCTACCCCTTCGGGGAACGCAGGCGTGATGTTAAGATGTTTATAATTTATTTCATTCAACAAATAAAGTTGAGTCATTGCGATACATTAACCATATAATTATAAAACTCATTATCTTTAAGTAGGTACCTAAGTACATATTTAAACAAAGCCCTGTCTAATGGGGAAAAACAAAAACTTAATTGTTCTGTCAAAATTATTTAGAGATATTATGTTTTTTTCATACCGGATATTTTTTAAGCTTCGAGCATTGTTTTAACTTGTTTCTGGCACGGCTATTATTAAATAATATTTTAGCTTGTGTGACTAATATTGGGAAATATTATAATTGCTAGCTGCACCCCGCGGTGTTACCCTCTACCTAGCTACGCTAGCTTATGTGTTAATCCAGAGTGTCAGCTACCTCCATATGAAATTTCATCAAAATCGGCCTAGCCGTTTGAGGTAGGTCCTAGGTCCTAGGGTCCTAGGTCGAGGGACGGGGGATCTGCGTTCGCTACACCGCATCCCTCGACAGATCCCGACCCGCCTCTCCGGCTGATCCCGCTCACTCCATTACATTCATAATCAGCCGGTATACGTTTACTGTTGAACAAAAGCCTCCCCCTTGGAGTGGGAGTGGGGGTGTTGCCATAATCCCCACATTTGGCAAGTGGCTTGGGGATCGCAGTATGGGTGGTGAAGTTACAGAAGACGCTGATGCCCATCTTCTGGATTTTCCCTTAGTCGCCTCTTACGACACCCACGGGAGGAAAGGGGGTGGTCAACTCTAGGCCGGATACCACTCGGCATCTCTATTATTATTACCCATGATTTATTTATTTAGTAAGGACTTCTAACTAAGATTCATTGTACAAATGAAAAAATGGGTCTTTTTCACAAACTGAGCCCAAATATACATGTACTATTTATAAAACTGAGAAGTTATATGACAAAAAAACATCGATAAACCAGGTTTACGATATCACATCACTACGCCTCGTTAATGTCATTAAAGTAAGTCCGCATGCCGCCATCCATCGCTTGTTTAAGTTGCACGAATTGCTATCAACCACACTATCGCACATTAATTGCTATATTAACTAAGATTGAGTTATTGTGCTCTTTTTTTGGCGTTTAGGCAATTAATCTATCATTATGAATAAGTCTGATAGACTGCCTCGTTGGTCTAGTGGTCGCTAAGCGCGACTGCTGAGCACGAGGACCTGGATTCGAATCCCGGGTCGGGCAAAGTGTTATTGGGTTTTTCCAGGTAGGTAATTCTCAGTAGCAGCACGGAGTCTGGATTTGTGCCCAGTTGATGGCAATAGGCTCGCCCCCTATTACATTGAGACCTAAAACAACTGGCGAAATGTGGGTGTACTATATGTGCACCTCTGCCGACCCCTTCGGGGAATACAGGCGTGATGTTATGTATTGTACTCATGTTTCGATGTCTGCTACTGATATCACTGTACTGGATTGCCACTATTCTGACCTTCGTTGGAATTAAGGTAACCAGATTTATTTGGTATACTGTTATGTTGTACACATACCGTCTGTCTGTTAACCTTTGTGACACTATCACGCCTTAATTCGCTGAATAGATAGACAGTGTAGTACCTATACCTAATTAAACATTCGTAGATTTTATTAACGACGATGTTTGCTTTTTATCCCGAAAAAATGTAGCGGGTAACACCGCGGGGCGCAACTTGTAATAAACAACCATGACCTGATTGGCACAGTGGGTTCGATTCCCGCACGGGACAAAAAATGTGTGACCCATATATGCTTGTCCCGAGTCTGGGTGTTTGTGTATGTGATATTTTTTGCTTGTGAAACGCACCCACGACACAGGAGAAATTCTTAGTGTGGGGCAACATACTTAAAAAAAAAAGAAAAAGACCCAAATATACCCATATCTTTAGCAAGGCAAGTTAACTTAACTAAATATATAAAAAGACAAGCATGAAAAGACTAACTCTCTGCTTCACCCTAAAATTAGTCGGACATAGTTGAAGTCTGAAAGATAAAGTTACCGGTAGTTTTATCTGGCAAGTTTCTTGAAAATCTTACATCGTTGCTAGTTCAGACTGTTAATTACTTTTTGAATGCCACTAATGAGAAGGTACTCGTGTATTTTAATAAGTCATAGTCTTGCTTTGTTCTTTCTTATCGTATGGTTGATAAACAACCTGGTGGCAGAGTTTAAACCGCCTGTAGGCCTCTGACATGGCTTCACACACTTTGTCTTGTTATTTTATGGCTATAAAGGCAACCAAAACCCCAATTCTAGTAGCGTTTGAGATAAAAACATAGCATGATATCACGCTTGTATTCTCATACGGGGTATTCAGAAGTGTATAGACCCAGATTTCGCCAGTTATGTTATAGGTCTGAATGCAATAGGGGGCGAGTCTATTGCTACTAATGGCAGAAACCAAAATAGTGGCATTAAGCCTGTGCATCCTGAAGGGGTAGTCAGAGATGTATAGACCTACGCTTCGCCAGGTATCTTACAGTTTTCAAAGTAATAGGGGGCGAGCCTATAACCATTTATAACAGAAACTCGGACTCCGTGTTACTACTGAGAATAACGTATCTACAGACAAGTATACAGGCGTAATATCACATCAGACTAATATTATAAAGGCGAAAGTTTGTGTGTGTTTGTATGTTTGTCACCTTTTCAGACTCAAACGGCTTAACCGATTTTGATGAAATTTCATGTGGAGGTAGCTGACACCCTGGATTAACATAATTATAGGCTACTTTTTATCTCAAATAAATATAGCGCGTAACACAGCGGGGCGCAGCTAGTTATGTTTATATTTAACCCTCAATCTTGCCAGAAACATTCAAGAGCTCATACCATAAAAACATTGAGGGTATATGATGAAATGACTCGGAAAATTTGTAAAAACACGCAATTTGTTTGATCAGGACCTGACCTTTTCACACAAAAAAGACATTCAAAAGGGGTTTGAAAAGTGGTGCGTATTAGAACAGTTTTTGTTTCTTCATGATTTTATATAATTATGTGAATCACCACATTATTTTAGGGTTAAAATATTGAAGAGAGACTGACTAATGTTGAGACCTTTTAAGTTCTTGTTTGAATAGTTAAGTGAAGAATAAAGTCTGCAATATAAAAGGAATGAAGTTTTAAATAAATAATGAGAATCTAACACAGATAAAGAGAATTGTGTTAGTGTAGTTTAAGACTGCCAAGTTTGTCTAGTGGTCACTAACCGCGACTGCATGCGGTAGCTAGTATGAGGTCCTGGGTTCGAATCCCGGAGCGAGAAAATTATTACTGAGTTTTTCCATTAAGTAATTCTTAGTAGCAGCATGGAATTTGTTTTTTTTTACGGGACAAGCCCACCATTCGTGCCCATTATTGTGACTCCTGTAAGCCAGGATCTACAATGATGACCATTGAAAATCATTGAGGCAATGAAGCTCGCGACGTCCCAGAAATATAACTCGAATGTCTTGGAGCCCGCAACGAAATTAATCATAAAAGAATATTGGATTATAGTTATAAACCATGCAGATTCAGGAAATTCCTGTCTCGTAAAATTATGCATTTAGTCAACTAATTGACCTCATCATTCTCATTCTTCATACACGCTCATCGGTTTAGGCGTGACCACACAGATTCGGGTAATTCCCGTCCATTAAAATTATAAATTTAGGCAACTTATTAAACTCATCATTCGCTTCGTTCTCAATTTCTCATTCCTCGTACACGCTCATCGGTATAGACGTGAATGTATGTATGTATGTTACTGTACTAAGAATAAAACTCAATTTAGGCAACTTATTAAACTCATCATTCGCTTCATTCTCATTCCTCATACATGCTCATTGGTTTAGGCGTGAATTTATGTATGTTACAGTGCCCTTAGCACGGATATTATGGACTATCGTCACGTATTCGTATCGAGTAAACTATTATATTACGTTAACTATTCGATAGTCAAAAATATTCGTGCTAAGGGCACTGTACTAAGAATAAAACTCTAAGAATGTTATTTGTAAAGACCAAGACGCGTAGAGTAATAAACTTGAGTCTCCCACGCTGGTAAATAAACAGTACAAGTTAACCAGATTGTTCGCTGTCCACATGTTTACATAAGACCAGCTTCCAGGTCCGTTGTTGTGCCGTAAGCTAATTATGACACACTACGGCTCTCAAAGTTGCCAATATTTCGATCTTGTACATTTATTAACGCACTAGCTGCGCCCCGTTGTGTTACCCGCTACATTTTTTCGGGATAAAAGTAGCCTATGTATTAATCCAGGGTGTCAGCTGCTTCCATATGAAATTTCATTAAAATCCATTCAGTAGTTTTTACGTGAAAGAGAGACGTCGAAAGAGTTTAGAATCAAGTTAAGAAAGGTTAAATCATTGCTTAAAAGTAAAGTGATGTTTTACGACTTATACTTTAATTAATCTCACAAAATGATATAGAAAGCATTATTCAAATAACATAACATAAAAAAAACAACATAACATCACGCCTGTATTCCCCGAAGGGGGAGGCAGAGGTGCACATACTATAGTACACCCACATTTCGCCAGTTATGTTTTCAGGTCCCAATGTAATAGGGGGCGAGCCTATTGCCATCAACCGGGCACAAATCCAGACTCCGTGCTGCCACTGAGAATTACCTAATGGAAAAACCTAGTAACACTTTGCACGACCCGGGATTCGAGCCCAGGACCTCGTGCTCAGCAGTCGCGCTTGGCGACCACTAGACCAACGTTCAAATATTCTTAAGAATAATTAAAAAAAATAATTTGCTGGAAACTTTGAGACACAACAGTGTGTATCGCAGAGCGACAGGCCGGTCGAGCGTTGACTGTACCTTTCACGACTGCTTCTACAGTGCCTCGCACTTTTAATTAGATTATACTATCAATACGGGAACTGAACTAAAATAGAACTCCGATAGTTCAATACATTGTTCGTTATTCTGTTAAGAGCTGGTTTTCATAATGGGTAAAGATTTGGATATAGGTATGAGTTATACAGTAACACAGGGTGAATCGAAACTTAAGGGTGAATAGAAACAACATTTTGAAACTGATTTTAACATTAAATTATTACTGAGTGGTCAGAAAGGTTTCTAGAATTGTCCATAGTACTATTTAAAGTATAGGGTCCTTAATGGTAACAATCAATTATCTATACACTTTGCTATAAAATCAGTTTCAAAGTTTTGTTTCTATTCACCCTTAAGTTTCCATTCACCCCGTTTTACGTAACATACAAAAAGACAAAGCCCAAAAGGTCCATTCATAAAATAATACGATAATTATTCTAGTCATTCGTTACTCTTACTCCTCATTTACAAGCAATGATTTTATTTATTTTGCCGAGTGGTATCCGGCATAGAATTGACCACCCACTTTCTTCCCGTGGGTGTCGTAAGAGGCGACTAAGGGAACCTCCGCGAAGCCTTCCAGCGCCCCACACGCAGAGGAGACAGCTTTTTTTACTAAGTTAATATCCTTATGATCATCTTCAATAAAATTCTATTATGCAGAGTTATTCAGATAGGTTCGCTTCTGCGAAAATATCGCTAAAAATACAAACAATCAAATGAACAATCATCCTTTCCCTGAAGTAGGTTAAAAATAGTATAAACCTCTTTCAAATCGGTTAAAAATAACGAAAACCTCTTTGGAATTTATTCTGTTATAGCCAGTCCAATGACATCGGACCATGAGATGACAAATACTTGCTTATCATTGCCCAGATTGATGTGTTAAATCGATTCTTAAATACTAGAGGCTCAATGGCTTAGACGGGATGTTAAACGATGTATGATCAAGACGTATGATTGTGGGTAGGGTTGAAAAACGTGGCGTACTTAACTAATTACTTTTACATAACTGGCGAAATGTGGTTGTACTAAATGTGCACCTCTGCCTCCCCCTTCGGGGAATACAGGTGTGATATTATGTAATGTTTTAGGTAATATTAACTATGTATTTCTATTTTACTTTCAGTAACAAATTCTGTCACTGACATGACACCCATTTGTGAAACAGAATATCATCTGCAGGCGATGTCCATTTATACTTTTTGTAATAAAGGAACCTTTACCCATGGTATAATAATACTATTAATCTATCTATAATACTATCACTTCACGTGACCAAAAGGCTGGCTTGTTTTTTGGCCAAAGAATTAGCATTGCCATTCAACGTGGCAATGCCGCCAGCCTTTTGGGCACCCTACCAGTCGACAGCGATGAGAAGGAATTGTTTGATGAATAATTTTTTGTTTTTTTTCTTTTGTATGTATTTATTTTTTAACGTAGGATATAGTGTGTAAATAAGTATAAGTATATTGTAAAATATTATATGAATAAAGCTATTCAGAATACCTATATATACTCCGGTATATTATTATACTATGCTTTTAACTATTGTAATGATGGACTTCTGATTGATTCCTTTCTCTTGAATCACTATCTATAAAAAAAGCCGCATCAAAATCCGTTGCGTAGTTTTAAAGATATAAGCATACATAGAAACAGACAGCGGAAAGCGTCTTTCTTTTATACTATGTAGTAATATTACCAGCCTGTGACCTCGTTGCTATAGTAACCAGTATAATGAACAAGGTACTTCATTAATAAATGCGTCAACAGGTCATTATTATAAAACATTAGTATTTATAAGTACTAAGAGTCTACAAACTGTACTGTACATCGCTATAGTTTGTTCCGACGCGGCTACGATGTATTTTATGCATTATCCTCGAAGACACTTGCGTACCTGGCTACGCTAGTGTTGTGTAGGTACAAGTTTTATCGATAACTTGAAGAATATGGATTTCATCTCTATTTAATATTTATTTAAGAGCTAGATCGCCTTTTGAAACATAAACACTATAGGAGTTTAAAAATCGTCAATCGTTTACGAAAATAATCTACATTTTATATGACAGGTGTAATCATAAGGTAAATAAACTGATTGGTTTTTAGACTAAAATTATTCAACAATACAACATCACGGCTGGACTCCCCAAAAGAGTAGGCGGAGGTCTATCGTCTACCCACATTTCGCCAGTTAATTTAAAGAAACGAGCCCATTGCTATTAACCAACCACAAATCTAGAATTCGTGCTACGACTGAGAAGTTTTTAATGGGAAAACCCAACAACACTTTACCATGACCCGGAATCCAAACCCAGGACCCTAATGCTCAAAAGTCGCTAACAGATCACTAGACCACAAAGGCAGTCAGACATTAGACATCACTCAATTTAAATGTGAACACTAAAGCTAGACTATCGACAAATTTTATCGATACCGTTAGCATAAAAATCGTTCCCATCCCTATGTTACAAGATACACCAGATATAAATCTCACACTGGGCTTTCGCTTAACTGGCGTTATATACACCTGATATATATTGTTAGTTACCGAGTTGGAGTCAAAGTTCAGTATCTTATTTTCCCACTACAAATAGATATGTATTTATAATTTATCGTTATACACGTATTAGGTTACTGTGTCAATATGAAACATTAACTGCATCTGAATACATACGACGCGGGTAAGTTCCACTACATATTGTCGACACCTAACTCAGACGCTGCTTTAAGTACACTTAAGTTTGCTTTGTTAAATTTTATTTATAAGGTATGATAGGACTGACATATACGATTGTATAAAAGTCCTTTAATAAATATAAAAAAACATAACATTACGCCTGTATTCCCTGAAGCGGTAGGCAGAGGTGCACATAAATAGTACACCCACATTTCACCAGTTATGTTTTAGGTCCCAATGTAATAGGGGGCGAGCCTATTGCCATCAACCGGGCACAAATCCAGACTCCGTGCTGCTACTGAGAATTACCTAATGGAAAAACCCATTAACACTTTGCCCGACCCGGGATTCGAACCCAGGACCTCGTGCTCAGCAGTCGCGCTTAGCGACCACTAGACCAACGAGGCAGTCAAGTTAATAAATGTAGAGAAAAAAAAAACTTTATCTCGCACTTCACCTCGCTATGCGCTAGTGTCTTCGATCAACAATATACTAGATTAAGGATTAAGAACAAAATCATTTCGCATATGTGTCCAAGTAAGCTTTACGCAAACATTTGTATTTGTACCAAAAAATAAAAAAGTTGTAATGTTGGCTACGATTGAATTGAAGCATTACTACCTTCAAATAAGACCAAAAAATTATTTGTGGTCTTGATAGAAGAAGAAAAGCCATGACAGAAGCGTACGCGATGGTTTAACCTCTGACAGCAGGCTGTTCGTCAACCATACGATAAGAAAAAGAAGCTGTGAAATCAGAGTAGGTATTTAGACTCTTAAATACAGGGGAAAATGTCTGTTTTCGTCTATAAATAATATAGGCGTGCTTGTAGGCTACATTCTTAATTAAACAAATAAAATTATCATTGACACTGTGGCTCAGTTGGTAACGCGGCGCCACGGTACGGCGAAAGTCGCGGGTTCGAGTCCCGCTCGTGTCCATCATTTTTCAAGTTTCCTTTATCAATTTAGATTTAAGCCTAGCATGCAAAAAAGAAACAAAAATTCATATAAAATTATCTATGTTTAAAGGACTGAAAACATGTCAAAGAACACGTATTGTGTCATATTTCTGCCTATCCCATCATAACACAGGCGTCCAATTCATTGGTAGATGAAGATAGGTTTCTCTATCAGAACGCCTCATCAGATGATCAAAGGCCGGACTGAGTCATCCATTAATGAACGGGTTTCAATGCAGTAGCTACAATAGCAGGGAAAGTTGGTCGAGGTAATGTTCGACCGTGTTTGGTTGGAGAGAGATAGATAGATAGATAGATAGAATATACTTTATTGCACACCAGAAAATCAGTAATACAGAAAAACCTTAAAACTAAAACAACAGTGCAAGTGGCGATCTTATTGCTAATAGCAATTTCTTCCAGACAACCATTAATGGAAATCTAGATAGAAGAAATAACGGGCAGATGGCGGTGTACATAATAAAATACGATCAAATACACTATACATTAAATATGAAGACAAGTATCTACATAATATACACACAAATACACATACAATATATTCATACTAATTTTGTGCCAAGAAATGTTACTTCACCATTAGGAGAGTTAATTAACTAGTACATCAAGCCATTAAAAGCTTACTTAATGCTAAATGTTACTTAAAATTTTAATATGATAAAGTTTGTTTTGAAACAATAATATTAATGCAAATTACAAAAAGATTATTTATTTCTATAATCTCTATATTTTAACGACTGCCTCGTTGGTCTAGTGGTTGGTAAGCGCGACTGCTGAGCACGAGGTCCTGGGTTCGATTCCCAGGTCGGGCAAAGTGATACTGGAAGACGTCCACTGTTAAACAAAGGCCTCCCCCTTAGAACGCCACAATGATTGACAGCTTTCTGATTGCATCCACCGGAATAATAGAAAAGCAATACAAAAAGTCATTTGTATAAAATGTATATAAGCTCCGTCCAAAATTAAAACCACAGATATTTTTTTTATTATATTCTTAGTCTACTAGTCTACTGACTGCCTTGTTGGTCTAGTGGTCGCTAAGCACGACTACTGGGCACGAGGTCCTGGGTTCGAATCCCGGGTCGGGCGAAGTGTTATTGGGTTTTTCCATTAGGTGATTCTCAGTAGCAGCACGGAGTCTGGATTTGTGCCCAGTTGATGGCAATAGGCTCGCCCCCTATTACATTAGGACCTAAAACATAACTGGCGAAATGTGGGTGTACTATATGTGCACCTCTGCCTACCCCTTCGGGGAATACAGGCGTGATGTTATGTGTATTCTTAGTATACTTCATATTCGGCTTACCTCCGGTATAAAAAGAAAACATATTTAATTCTAGTAAAAATAAATAACTTATAAAGTCAGTAAACTGAAAACAATAAAACAGGCTTCTTATTCAGACGCAAACATCCCTTTCTATTTCCCGTCATGTTTCCTTCTTTCCTGTGCATTCTCGCTTTATATTTATTCAACATTTATTTAATATAGAAAATGAATGTTAGAGAGTCAACTGTAGGCCTGTTACTGATTTATTTTTAAAGGTGATTATATACAAAGGGTTCAAATCCGCATAGCAGTGCAGTCCAGGTAAAGCAGATTTCGCCATAGGTGACCGGTCTACACATGTAGACTCCTGTGTGTCGGAAAGCGCAAAGCCGCTGATCCTGTGATTATAGTCCTGTCGGTGTACCGTCCTATCGGAGAGTGAGGGAATAAGAAGTGCATCTGTGTTTGACAGCACACTAGTGCACCGTGCTCTCATCATCAGCCTGAAGAAGCCACTGCTGAACAAAGGCCTACTCCTTTGGGTTGCCGTTATCCCCACGCTTGGCAAGCGGCTTGGGGCTCGCATTATTGGTGATAAAGTTACAGAAGATGCTGCTGCCCATTTTCTGGATTTTCCCTTAGTCGCCTCTTACGACACCCAACGGTACGATATGAGAAGGTGCTATTCTGACCCGGCACTCTATGGGAATCGTAGTATATTATACTATAGTAATATATCTCCTTCCACAAAACCCTGTCCATGGCATTTCGGGTCATTTCTTTCCCGCAAAGATGTCCAAATCATCTCGCCATCGCCTTTTCGGTCTGCCTGGTCATCGGCGGCCAGCAGTGGGTATCCATTTTGAGGTAATATTGGCTCAGAGGTTTGTGGAAAAATAATTGGGATGCCTTTGTTCAGCAGTGGGACACGGAACAGGCTACATAAATATATATATCTCCTGGCTTGTCTCAGTTGACATTGGATGTCGTGATCAAAAATGGACCAGGAATTCAATCTCCCTTATTCTTGGCAAATTAGCGATATGCTTGCCCCTATTAGTTGGGACCTAGAACATTAGGGCCTTTGCACACGACGTATTTTTAACGCGCCGACGACGCGCGTTGTACGCAACTAGGACGCTTAGCAAACGCAGGGCCGTCGACGCTCTGTGACCTTTGCACACGATGCTCGCGCTTGTATCGCTACAAACGCGCAGATAACTCGATACGAACGCGCTGTGAGCGCGCGTTTCTAGCGATACTAACGCGCAGAAAGCAGATGCCTTTTTAAAGAATTGTGACTACAGTATTACGATGGCCTCACTCGAGACAACACTGCTCACGCTAGCCTTCGTGCTGATTTTAAAACAACGATATACTAGGAAAAACAGTAAGAAAATCCTGCGTAAATATTGGGTACATCCATTTACGAATGAAAGAAGATTGGGTGGCCATTACAAAACAACATTTGGAAATTTAGTGAATCATGGAAAAAAGTTTTCAAATTGTTACCGGATGTCATATTCATCATTTCAAGAACTTCTATCGATTGTAAAACCAGAGTTAACCCGTCAAAATACAGTGATGAGATCTTCTATATCGGCGGAAGAACGTTTGCTTATTACTTTGAGGTAAGTAAAACTAAAGTTATGGATTTGTTTTTTATTGGACTTACTACAATGTCATACGTTATTCATAAATTAAAGAAGTACGAAAATTAGTGGCGTATCTAGTAAATTAAGAAATTATTTTTAATCATACATATCGGTAATAATATCAGATTGATTGGTAGCCGAATCATAGTCGTCCAAATTCAGTAGTGAAGAACTACTTGTTAAAGTATGTGCGGCTCTTTCTGCTGTCTGGTAACCTGTATATTCAGATCCAGACTGATGACCATATTGTGTTGATGTTCCTTGCATATCAAATCTCAATGATTTCCCCATATTTTTGTATTTACGAATCAGATTGATTATATCAGCCTTCGCCTCCAACTTGTAATCTTCTTGAATAGCAGTAAAATCATTAACCAATGACAACAAAAACAATTTATCTGGATTTTCAGGTTCACTAGTTTTTTGGAGGTTAGCAGTAAGTGCTTCAAACAATTTTTCTTGAGCATCTTCTTTCATTGGGTTTTTTTAGGCTTCTTCTGTGGTGGTTTTGGTAAAGGGATAATAGTGTCTTCAGTAGACTCGTCCTCTTCCAAGTCTTCAGTAGACGTGTTTGAACATTGGCTTGATGGTCGAATTTCAGAAAGAGGGTCTAAAAACGATAGATATTTGGAATACACATAAGGTTTTTTGAATGTAGCTTTTGATCCACTGGCACATTTGTTCCTCTTTGATTTGTCTCTGTTATAAGCATCCTTTATATTTTAATTATAAACGTTATTTTTCAATCGTATTGCTTGCGATATGTGATGCTAATTACAATTTCATCGATATAGATGTTGGATGTTATGGAAAGAGTGCAGACTCGACAATAAATAACTCCAGCGAATGGACTAAAAAAATAAAGCAAGGAAATTACAATATACCGGATCCTAGGCCAATATCTAATAATGGAATACCCTTACCATTTTCATTTGTTGGCGACGAAGGATTTGGGTTATCTGAACATTTACAGAGACCATATGCAGGAAATTTTCTATCACGAGAAAAGAAAATATATAATTACCGTTTGACTCGTGCAAGACGTTTTATTGAATGTACATTTGGTTTACTTAGTAATAAATTTAAAATTTTTAATCGTCCATTGAATGTAAGTGTGGATTTCAGTAGAGACATTATAAGATGTTGTTGTGTACTACACAATTTTATACGTAAGCGTGACGGATATAACTTTTCTCATACTATGAGCACTGTAGGCCTAGAAGATCTACCTGCCAGTGGAAGTTTAATTTCACTAAGAAGGTCGACACGGAATAGCCGAATGAGCGGAACGATGATCAGAAAAATGTACACTGAATATTTTAGCAGTGATGAAGGCGCAGTACCTTGGCAGGACTCAAAAATATGAAACCAGGATTTCATCAAAGAATGAATGATTTGATTAATCAATTTAAAAAGAATGAATTAATTCAGTTCAGAAATAGCTTTTATTCGTTTTCTATAAATAATAATTAATAATTAATAGATAAGAAGGTACTCACAATAAGTTAGTTTCCTTAACTAATAAGTTTAATTATTAAATTAAAACAATGCAGTTCAATACAAAGACAATTTAATTATAAAACAACTAGCTGTACCCGGCATACGTTGCAATGCAATTTTTTCTCTATGTACCTACATTTTATGCAAATAAAGATATATTATTATTATTACCTACCTACTACCTGCCTACTACCTACCACCTAATTTTTCCTGAATTTTCTTTGCTATAAACCTCACTGAGCCGGAGACCTTTCCAACGAATGCAAAACCGTGGAAATCGGTTCGTGCGTTTTGGAGTTATAGCGTCAGGAAGGAAAACCCGACTTATTTTTATATGTATAGTAGATTGTCTGTAAAGATTTACGTACTCCTAAAACGAATGTAAAATCTGCTTTTTACTTTGATTTGTATTATTTATTAGAATAATTAAAATTAAGGTTTACGAATGTAGGAAACTAGCCTGTTACTACAAACTACATTTTCAATCCTATGTACGGCATAAGTTGTGGTGAAGGTGTAATTAAGATAATTTGAATTAAATTAGTTTACTCGTAGAATAAATTTAAATAAATATGTAACTAACTTACCAGCAAAATTTTTTTCTTTATTCGTCTTTTTCTCAAAATCTGTATAAAAAATTTTGCATACTTCTTCCCATGCATTTTTCTTTAAAACTTTGTTAGAATATTCTGGCAAACGTGAATTCCATATAGGAGGACGATTTTGTATTTCCGTTATAAAGACATCCACATCGAATGGCTCCATTTTTCGTTAGCGAAATACGTGTCGTTCACAACTAGTTAGATTTACAACAGGAGTATGCTACGCGAAGCTCGGCCGGCGTGTGCGCACCCCTCCTCCACACCCCTTTCTCCGCAGCCTCGGCTGTTTGAAGCGCGTTCCACGTGCGTTTGTATCGATACAAACGCGCGTATGAAGCGCGTTTCGCTTGCGTTTGTATCGATACAAACGCGCGTATGAAGCGCGTTCCGCTTGCGTTTGTATCGATACAAACGCATACAATCTGCTAATACGCGTTGATAACGCGCAGAGGACGCGCTCATCAAAAACGCGCGTCGTCGGCGCGTTAAAAATACGTCGTGTGCAAAGGCCCTTACTGGCGACTTGCATTTCAATAGGATACATTATGCTTTGTTATGTTTTAATTCAATAGATATGTCAACTGAAATATATTAAAACTTTTCCAGTGAATCGTGATCGCGCGTATTGTTTTCATTATTTACATAACAATTGGTTCTACACGAGTTAAATTTATTCTCACTGTGAAGTGATGTTTGATCCTTTTCGAGTATAGAAAGATTGTGATGTGGGTTCGGTCCCTTTAAATTTTATTTATAGAAATTCCCTTTACAAAAGTTATAGTTAATAATCCCTACAATATATATTATATATCCCTACTAATATTATAAACGCGAAAGTTTGTAAGTATGGATGGCTGTTTGTTACTCTTTCACGTTAAAACTAATGAATGGATTTTAATGAAATTTCATACGGAGGTAGCTGATACCTTGGATTAACACATATGCTACTTTTTATCCCGAAAAAATGTAGCAGGTAACACCGCGGGGCGCAGCTAGTAATATTATAATTAGAAAGAGGTAGACCAAGTTAAAAAATGCCACATTAAAACTGGGTAGGTTAGATTACCTAAACTCGTCGAAAATGATGTGTAAAAGTGTTTTTTTCAAACCTATTTGCAAAAATAAAATCATTTATCATTTGCAGTTAAAGTCGCGGGCTGAATCTAGTTACCGTACCTCTTCAATAACCCTTTCATCATAGCAGCGTCGTCTAAACAAGAACATTAAAAACATCTAAATGCATGTAACGGGATATTTATAAAGCAAACGGTCCAATTAAATCCTTAGCCGGGACATAATAGTCAGTTATATCGCTGTTGTCATTCTACACTGGTTTATGGATGTTTACTTGTTGCTATCTTGCCTTACAACGAGTTTTAACCGTAGTTAAAGGTATAAACTATATTCCGGACTTCTACATGGTCTAGTGATCGCTAAGAACGCCTGCTGAACTTGAGGTCCTAGGTTCGTAGAAGACGTACCGGCTAGAGACAGCATTGAGATTCCAGCATGCCTCAGAGAGTTTACTAAATTCTGACTTCATTTTCCAATGGCAGAAAAATCATTTTAGATTTTTACTTACGTACATGCATTCACACATGAGACTAAAGAAGTATGCCAGGATTGTAGCAAATGGAAATTCGTGGTCTCTACCTACCCCTCTAGGAAACAGGCGTGACTTGATGTATGTATATACTAAAATACTGACAGCTAGGACAATGTGTTCTACGCATTACGAAGTTAATACCGTAGCAGCTACGACACGCTCGTAGTCGATGCTACATGCTTTATATTATTCTTTAGCTTTAAATGCGTGGTTACCTACTGTAGTAACATACAATGTTAGTGAACAAACTTCATTTTTATTAATATTCTTTTAGCCAAGATCGGCCCACTTCAGGGCAAAGGCCTTCATTTTCTTCCTCAATTGCTCCCAGTTGAAACCTGCAGTTGTTCATGGATTATTATGGGAGTCAAGCTCTGTGTCTATATAATAATAATTTAAAAGTGTCTCCTACTATGGCCTATAATATTAATGTTCTTCTAACCGAATTTCGGTTCCGGCAGCCTTACTCATCAGAGACCAGCTAACTACGCAGGAGATATTATAGTGCCAATTCCCTCATTCTCAAAGTCCGATGGGACGGTAGTTGCCGACCAGAGAGGGATCAGGCGCAGGAAGAACGGCTTTACATGCATAGCGGAGCACGGAGGGGTCTCGTTCTGTGAAAATGGTCACCCACCACAAGACTGACCGCGACGAGCGCTTAACCTTGCAGATTGACTGATCTGTGCGATAGCCACGCAGCTACGAGCCTCTTAAAGGCCTATAAGTAACCTATCTGCCTTTTCTATTTCTTCAAAAATTCGCTAACTCAATATTCTATTTCTATGAAAACTTGCTAGTTTCTCTGTTACCTTTCATATATACATTTGTGTCTGAATCCCGCGGAGTTGCGAATCCTTCATTACACTTGCTTGTGTGGCCAAACTTCTCAAATATCTAGTCAGTGAAGAAACGTGAGGTGGAACAATTTCGGACCTCAAATTCTTAGAAGCAAATGTACATACATATTCTTTACACGCTGCCTCGTTTGTCTAGTGGCTAAGTGCGACTGCTGAGCATTAGGTCCTGGGTTCGAATTCCGTGTCAGGCAGTGCTACTGGATTTTTTCATGGGGTAGTTCTCAGTAGCAGCACGCAGTTGTGCCCGGTTAATGGCAATAAGCTCGCCCCCTATTACATCGGAACCTATAACATATCTGCCAAAATGTGGGTATACAACTCTGCCTACCCCTTCGGTGAATACAGGCGTGATAACACCCGGGATTCGAACCCAAAAACTAACGCTCAGTAGCCGCGCTTAGCAACCACTAGACCAACGAGGCTATTTATAAGAAAATATAGCACATAAAATGCTTCTTCGTATTAAATCGTGTATTTTAAATTGCAACTGAGCTTATTATGAATAAACTAGAATACTGTTTCTGTTCTATGTTTTTTCCTTCATTTATAAAAGCCTCGAGCTAATATCTAACGTTTTTGCACGTGCGTACTGCGCAAGCTGTGTTTCTGAGAATAATTTTAATTCACTTAGCGTCTTTTGCCTTAAGATTCTCTTTTGAGGAAGCTACAAATTGACCCAGGATCAAGATTTTATATTAAATAAACGTCACCCCATTATGATTTTTTCCTGTATCGTGAGTGCGTTTCACAAATTGAAATATCACATACACAAGTACCCAGACTTGAGATATCTGCGGATGGCACAATTTTTTGTCTCGTGGGGGAATCGAACCCTTAGCGCAGCAGTCCAATCGCTTAGCCACTGCGCCAATCGAACGTCAGATAATTAAATCGTAAATAATTTATTTATTTGCGCATCAATGAACTAACGTAAAGTATGAAATTGTATTGGCGTTCTAAGGGGGAGGCTTTTGTTCATCAGTGGACGTCTTCCGGCTGATGATGATGATGAAATTGTATATGAAAAATAGCCTCCTTCTTTTTAACGTCGGTCAAAAAAACTGTTGGGTCTCGATCCAACCATCCGACCGATAAAGCAGAAAAAGCGTATCTTTTATCACACAGATCTATACTAAATAATATACTTAATATTATAAAGCTGAAGAGTTTGTTTGTTAGCTTGCTTGGACGCGCTAATCTCAGAAACTACTGGTCCGATTTGAAAAATTCTTTCAGTGTTAGATAGTCCATTTATTGAAGAAGGCGATAGGCTATAAAACATTTGAAATCCACGCGGACGTAGTCACGGGTGGAAGCTAGTCTTCAAATAAATAACTAAACTGTACCAGGAACAAGGATAGTAATGAAGTGATCAAAACTCCATCGATAAACACCATTTTATTG
Source organism: Abrostola triplasia (assembly GCA_946251915.1). NCBI lineage: Eukaryota > Metazoa > Arthropoda > Insecta > Lepidoptera > Noctuidae > Abrostola > Abrostola triplasia. Next base: position 8,080,676 of record OX276440.1, on the reverse strand, counting down.
TTTAAAAATAAAATATTGAATAAATGTTCATCATTACACAATAATGCTTTATTTAGTGTAGCAACAATTCAATACATACTATTTAATTAACATCGATTTAACATTTTAAATACATATTTGAATAATTTTAAAACTATATCTAATTTCAAGTGTGAGTATCCGAAATTGAATAACCCAGCCTATTTCAAATACTAACACTTTAAATGTACAATTTCATTTATTGTACACTTTGTAGGTATTTATTTGAGGTAAAAGAATATATTCTATTTTATTGAATAAATGTAAGGTCGGTAAAAATATTTTTTTGTAAATTTAAATAGTGTTAAAATAAAATGGGCCATTTTACAGCTTTGCCGATTTTTCAAGTAATTTTTGAGATAAAAATATATGTAAGCGTAATTTGCTTCAAAATACATAATATAATAGATCTAATAGTAACATACAGTTAGTAAAGAATTGTTTTTTGCTAAAATATTAAACCTATATATATTTCTTTATTTGTTTTTTTTGTTAAACATCAATGCACCACATAGTTTAGCCTCATTCGAAATGTTTAGCCCGTTTATATAATTGGAATGAGGAATGTAAAATATATATATCTCAGGATTATCTTGATACGCTTTGCCCATGTATCCCACATAATACAGTTTTAAAATTGACAGGTTACAAAGGCATTGTACAGCAGTTTGAACCGTAAATACGGGCTAAGCTTAATCAATGCCCGTATTTGGTCAAAGTATCCTTGCTTTACACGCAAACTTTATGCTGTAGTAAAAAACTGCTATCCAATGCTGGTCTAGTATACAATAAAAATCTTATACAGCGGTTAGAGCGGCAATGTAAACGTAACAAAGAGATTACGACTGGCAGTCGTGGCACGATTCGGCGGACCTCTTCCTTCTGCTCTCTTCGGTTTCCTCAAATTCGTTTTCATTGACTTCTTCGCTGTCCCTTCCGAGTCTGATGAAGTGGTCCCTCGCCCGGCTCTTCCTCTGAGGGTATCCACTCACCACCAGCTCAGAGTTCTGCTCGAAAGCGCTTTTGTCGTCTTCTGCGGAACGTCCTAGGCGGATGAAGTTAGGGTCGCGACCGAAACGCACGAAGCTGGCGGATTTTTTGGTCATTGGGGTGTCGTAGTCTTCTTCGTATGCTCTGAGGAGTGTGACGAGGTCGTCGGCTGTGAGGGTGAGGGGTTGGGAGCGGCCGAAGCGGAGGAAGCTGTCTCCTCTACGTGTGGGGCGCTGGAAGGCTTCGCGGAGATCTGCGGCTGACGGTTCTTGAGGATAGGAGCGGCCGAATCTATGGGAAAAAAATATATTTAAGGAATTTTGTTTGGATATATAGGCAGTTTCGCCAAAGTTTGCGCTTAGTGGCGTGCCATAGGAGAGCCCTATGTCCAGCAGTGGACTGAAATAGGCTGATGATGAAGTAGGTACTTTAATTTTGGTTTCTATTAGGTACTATTATATATTGAGGTACCTAAGTCATCACCAACACAAACATTTCTGTAGTTTTTTGGCTTCGTCGTGAGTACCAGGTACCAATGAGCATGTATAAAGAATGTAATGTCAGTTAATGAGGTAACAACTGGTAATATTTAATTATACCATAAGTTTAAAGACAGACGTTTAAAAGTCCTTATTCAATAAAGTCTACCTGATCATACTCCTGTCAATAGCACTCCTGCGCCTGGCTTCAAGGTCGGGAGACCTCCTTACTGGGGTGGCAGTAGCCCCCACCATCAGCCACAACGCTGCCAGCAACGCCACGCTACGGGAACAACTCATGGTTGGAGGTGGAAAACTGGAAAGAAAGATAGTTTTCAATTCTTGGTCAGCCGCAACCATACCTACATTAGGGATAAGAAAGAAAGAATGAATTGTTTTATCAACCGACTTAAAAAAAAGGAGGAGGTTCTCAATTCGACTGTATTTTTTTTTATGTTTGTTACCTCATAACTTTCGCTTGGGTGAACCGAATTTGATGATTTTTTATTTATTTCAAAGCTGGTGCCTCCCGTTTGGTCCCATTGCAATTTGATTAAGATCCGATCAGTACTTTTTCAGTAATTCTTAATAATGCTGTTTTTTTTTCACGTTCTCTACTACATTTTTCTATGATTGTTCTCCGATTTCTGCGGTTTTTTTACTTTTTAGTGCTTTTTAATTTGTTGTGAAATAGTTTTGTTTTGAAGTCGGTTTTTTTTTGTTAAAATTTTTGTTTATTTGCATACATCAAGTATCAGGGATCGAGTACGATAGTATCCATCGATAGTACGAGAACTTTAAATTGGCTCCTTAGTCTTTGAATTGGTTGAATTTTAAAATGGCTGTCTGCATATGAGACACAATGATTCATATGGGATTCATTGGATGGAAATAAATTAAGGTGATAGAGTTAAAACAAGAAGAATAGCTCTCGCTAAACTGTATTTATCAGCTGGTCAATAAGTTGGTAGCAAATCTAACAGTCAAGTATGGAGACTCTTTTATAACACCAATAACGTTCTTAATGGCTCATGGGAACCATTAAATATTCTGTTGACAACATCAACAACATAACGTCACGCCTGTATTCCCCGAAGGGGTAGGCAGAGGTGCACATACAGTACACCCACATTTCGCCAGTTATGTTTTAGGTCCCAATGTAATAGGGGGCAAGCCTATTGCCATCAACCGGGCACAAATCCAGACTCCGTGCTGCTACTGAGAATTACCTAATAGAAAAACGCAGTAACACTTTGCCCGACCCGGGATTCGAACCCAGGACCTCGTGCACAGCAGTTGCGCTTAGCAACCACTAGACCAACAAGGCAGTCCTACATTTAAAAGGTTCTGTTAATCTTTGAGTTTATAACTTAAACTTGTGGTAAAAGGCATATAAAACTTCGGAAAAATCATGCAATTGTACCCACATAAGCCTTCTTTAAATTTCAAGCGTCCATAGACTTCTCACAGGTAAGTGAAACTAAGTTTTAGGCTTCGTCTTATTAACTTTTTATGTAACTAAAGCTTAGTCTTAACTTCGATCGGTACCAGCATAAGCCTTGTTTATGTTTGACTTTGTACACCCTAAAATGTTTTATTAAAAATGTTAGTTGTATATCTTGGATCTTGTATACCTACTTACTTAAGTACAGTATCCCAAAAGACATAACCATACGCTTGTGTTCCCCGAAGGAGTAGGCAGAGGTGTAAATATAGTACATCCACATTTCGCAAGTTATGTTATAGGTCCCAATGTAATAGGGGGCGAGCCTATTGCCATTAATCCGACATAAATCCAGACTCCGTGCAGCTATTGAGAGTTACCTAGTGGAAAATCCCAATAACACAGCCCGAACCGGGAGTCAAACCCAGGACTTGATGCTCAGCTATAGCGACTGAAAACCGAATATTCCAATCATAATATTAGTGGAAGAATCGATTACATAACCTTGGCTATTTATATGTTTTTCAGCGATTTTTGAACTTATATTCTACAAGTCCTTGTCACCCTATTATACGGTATATACCTACGTATTTAGTCCATTTAATTACAACGAAATGACATCACATATAAAGACAAACACGTGGAATATTATATGGTTTCACGAGACAAATCCACGTCTACGAAATGGGATGTCAACAGACAAACGGCTAAACAGTTGGCAATATACCGAGTATATTGTTTACAAAGGAAACTGGACGTTGGGGAATGAAGGAAGAATATTCTTACGTGCCTTTAAGTTAGTTATTAGTGGTAATGGTATTAGTAGAAGTTTTTTTTGTTTTTTTAAAAAAACGTCGCTTAAACACTAAGAATTTCTCCTGTGTCGTGGGTGCGTTTCACAAACAAGAAATATCACATACCCAGACTCGGGACCAACATCCATGGCACAAAGTTTTACTTCGTGCGGGAATCGAACCCGCAACCCGTAGCGCATCAGTCCAATCTGATGAGCCACTGCGCCAATCAGATTGGACTGATGCGCTGAAGACTGATGCGTTGTAGGCTCGATTCCTGCAATGGTCAAAATTTTGTGCGATCCGCAGATGTTTGTCTTGAGTCTGGGTGTTTGTGTATGTGATATTAGGTAAATGTTTGTGAAACGCACCCACGATACAGGAGAATTGCCTAGTGTGGGCTAAGGATTTTTAAAAAGAAATCGTATTACGCCCCCGAAAAATAATGACAAAACAAAGAAACATTTTTGCAGCAGCACTTTACAGATAAGTGTTTTCGAGTGAGAATGTTAAGAGATTGTCTACTTTAAGAGAGAAGAACATTAATCACTACGCGTGCTTGCTCACTGCGATATGGAATTTCGATCCATTAGGGTCATGGTTTCTATAATCAACGGGGGCCAATATACGATGGTATAAAGAATATACGACTATAAACAAATGTTATTGCATTAATTTACTAGTTGACCTGGGCCCCCAGTCTGCTATTTTTTATAAATTCGTCATTCCAACACGATGCCATTGTCATTTAGCTAGAAGTTCGTAATCTGCTAAACTCATACCATTCTATGTCATTTATTTCAATGGAGTGTCAGTGGTTGACCATTTGAAAATCATAATGACGCTTTTATGTTAGCAGATTACCAAACTTGTCAAAATCAACAATTATGAGATCAATGATCGACCATTCTGACACTATTGTAATAGCAGACTTGAGGCCCAGGGTAAAATTCGTACCGTTATTTGACTGTTAGACAGTCAAATTTCCATATTTCCTCACTATTTAAACCTTCCCTGGACTTCCACAAATAGGTATTTCAAAACCGAATTTTGCTAAATCGATCCAGTCATTCTCGAGTTATAGCGTGACTTAAGGAATAGGAATTCATTTTTATAGTATAGCTTTTGCTCGCGGCTTCGCTCGTATTAAGTAGCCTAAGTCCTTTCTCGGGTTTTAAATTTTCAATATGCAAAATTTAATCAAAATTCACCCAGCGGTTTAATCGTGAAGGCGTAAGAGACAGAGTTACTTTCACATTTATAATATTAGTATGGAAGTTGAATGCTGAAATAGCACTATTTTTTCTATATCACAAGCCATGAGTAGTAGTTATTCGCACAAATATTCTACAAGAAATCCAAAAGACGTGCAACTAATAGAAGACAACGACACGCGTCTACCTCTGGGAAATACACGTGCTAAAATACTACTAGGATACATACACTGAGAAAACTAACTAATCCCTTGTTAGTTAACGAAGATAAAGACACAATAAACTTTCCTAATTTACTTTTCTGTCTTGTATACTACCTACTAACACTAGTTACTCTGTCCTGGAAACAGTTCTTTTTAACGTATGGTTGATGAACAACCTGGTGTCAGAGTTACACCGCCTGTAGGCCTCAGACATGGCTTTACACACCGTTGAAAAACCTCTCAGGTGTGGCGGGTTCCTCACGATGTTTTCCTTCACCGTTTTTAACAACTGATAACTAATTTATAATATATTGGTGCGTGACCTATTTGAATTTGCGACCTTTGACTAGGCAGTCGAGCACGAGGTCCTGGGTTCGAATCCCGGGTCGGGCAAAGTGTTACTGGGTTTTTCCATTAGGTAATTCTTAGTAGAAACACGGAGTCAGGATTTGTGCCCAGTTGATGGCAATAGGCTCGCCCCCTATTACATTGGGACCTAAAAACATAACTGGCGAAATGTGGGTGTACTGTATGTGCACCTCTGCCTACCCCTTCGGGGAATACAGGCGTGATGTTATGACTTGGCAGTCCAACGGTCATACCATTCTTCTATAAGTGTATAACTTTAAACCTATAAAAGGCCTCTATTGTGAAAAATACGTTGCCCCACACTAGGGATTCTTCATATCGTTTTACATACAGGAACTAAAGACCCTTGAAAAATATTTGACACGGGTAAATATCAAACGCCTATCGGGTCGTTGATACTGAATCAGATAGAAAACGAATCCTATTCTCATGTCAAGTTGGTTGGAGCGGTTTGTTTGGTCTCAACTCATGATGAGAGTCAGTTTGAGCTATTTTAGCTTAGGTGGGGCAACGATATACGCAAAATGGCTGGCTGTGGTTGGAAGTGGACGACCCAAGATTGAGCACAGTGGCGTACCATAGGAGAGGCCTATGTCCAGCAGTGGACGGAGATAGTCTGATGATGACAGCTGCATAGCGCATGGTGAAAAAATTAATTAGTATCAGAAGATTAGTCCCTACCGGATCTGACTGCCCAGTTAGCGCCAATCAATGGAGTATATTCACTATCAAGCCGTTTTATAACACTAAAATGTTATTAACAAAGGTATATATAAGGTTATATTTACATACCACCACGCCTTTATTCCCTGAAATGGTAGGTAGAAGTATCCTTAATTTCACCAGATGTTTTATCATCATCATCTTTGGCCATTTTGTCTGTTACAGACAATCTAGTGTCATGTGGTATGTTGTATAGATTCTTTGTAAAAAGGGGCAACCTTATAAGCAATAATAATAACGGCCTATAACTGTCCCACTGCAGGGCAAAAGCCTCTTTTCGTATAGAGAAGGATTGAGCATTGATCACCACGCTAGCTCACTGCGGGTTGGCGATTTCAGATAATTAAATCCAGGTTTCCTCACGATGTTTTCCGTCACCGTTAGTGTGGTAGTCTAAGAAAATCTAAGAACGTATTTATAACATTGAAAAAGACACATCGATACTTGTCAGGGTTTGAACCTGCAACCTTGTGCATACAAATCCGGTATTCTATCACATAAGCAATATGTTTTAATTATCCGAGATGAAAGCTCCCTCATCCTTTGTAACACTGAATCAGCATTTGGAAATACAATTCATGAATTCGCTACAGCGACATAATCCATTTCACAAGTGTCAAGTTCCAACTGTTGTGTTCTCAAGCTGTCTAGATTTATGACAAATTAAGCACTACTCTGAGTATTTTAGAATAATTAAAAGTATACGCATCTCTTATGTCTTGTATATAAATGTTATAAGCAACTGAAATGATGTGTGTTTCTCTCTCTTTGACGAGCTTAACGAGATCTTATTGGTCTAGTTGTCGCACACACAGTGTGACTGCTGAGTGTGAGGTCTTGGGTTTTATTCCCGAATCGGGCAAGCCCACCACTCGTACCCATCATTATGACTCATAAAAGCCAGGATCTACAATGATAACTATTGAAAACCATCGAGACAATGTAGCTCGAGGCGTCCTAAAGAAATGACTCGACTGTTTTGGAACCCGCAACGAAATTAATCATAAAATAATATGTAGGAGTAGGAATCCGGGTCGGGCAGTATTACTGTAATTCTCAGTAGCAGGACGGAGTCTGGATTTAACCAGTTAAAAACTGTAGGCTTGTCTCCTATTACGGATCTTAATATTACTGGTAAAACGTGGGTGTACTACACACCGCACCAGTGACTACCCATTTGGGGACCCCAGGCGTGATGTTAGATTATATGTCGTTCCTTTTGCTGGAATTAAATGGATTTTACAGTACACTGTCGCTAGTTCAATGAAGCGCAATGTCAGTAACCAGATTAGTGTTTTTTTATCATGTCCACGTGTACTGTGTAGGTCTGCTGCAACCGCTAATTAATAATTAAGTTAAATACTTCAAGGTTTTTCAAATGTTGACCCACTTCGGTTTTGTTTCTGTGTGGTGGGTTTCTTTCGAGATTCCTAGATTATTATTTATAAAGGAACCACAGCTATATGTCGAAAGCTAAGATTGAGAAATAAGGTTTTTAAATAGATTAAGAGAATTTGGAAACCTCAGTTGGTTAGATCAGCGCCACGATACGGCTAAGGTCACTTTTTTTTACCGTGAGGGAAATGCGTTACGCATCCCTCGCCGACGGCAAAGGTCACTGGTTCAAGACACGCTCGTGTCTATCATTTTTCAAATTTCCTTTATCAATTTAGATTTAAGTGTAAGATTTTTTTTATTTAGTTGGTAATATTATTAGCTAAATAGTATATTTAATGATCTTGCCACAAAAACAATAAATCTTAATCCATGATAATTTATTTTTGAAATAAGTAGCATGTACCGTTGTATATTTTAATGTAACTGTTTATGTTTCTCATTTTATTTCTTGCTTGTACTTACATTGTTAATAAATAAATAAATAGGTACATAAACAACATCAACCAGACTAGTCTCTTGCAGGTCAAAGACCTCTTCTCTAAGCTAACGAACGAGCAAACATAACTTGTTCATTCAAACGTTTCAGAGACAAGATGTTGGGTAAAATATTCATGTGATAAATTAGATTATTTTAATATTAGCCTAGTTAGCCATATAATATTTAATACTAGCCTAGTTAGCCATATAATAGCCTAGTTCCGGTATCAGTAAGTAATATTAAGCGATATTGTTGGGTATATCAAGATTTTGTTATTATTATTAACATGAAATCAGATTTTTTTAAAATCATTTTTTTTATTTACAAGGTTATTTACACTTATTTACACACGTTAAAAAAATATATACAAAAGAAAAAATTAAAACTAAAAATTATGCATCAATGTATTCCTCCTCATCGCTGTCGACTGGTAGGGTGCCCAAAAGGCTGGCGGCATTGTCACGTTGACTGGCAATGCAAATTCTTAGGCCGAAAAACAAGCCAGCCTTTCGGTCACGTGAAGCGTCAACCAACCGTTTAGATAGGTAGTATATATTATTATCTCATAGTAAATTATTCTCATAGCCAGTTGTTCAAAATACGGTACAAATTCACCATCCACCTTTGGACTGCCCAGTGCATTACCTAATACATACGTACTATTTATCAACAATATTTAGTCGTATCATTTACCTATCTTATCTACTTGAAATGCAATGCATTTAAGAAAATCCAGTAAACAAGTCTAGGTAGAGTTCTACCTACACCCGTTTACTGGATTTACTTAATTAGAAACTGACCAGTGTTGGCAAACATAGCTGGGTACAAAAATAACATAATACTTTAATACTGCATTACAGCACTGGGTAGCTATAATAAATAGTTTTAAAAGTTTGGAACTCTGTCTAGTCTAACCTTGACCATCGAATGGAGTTTTTGCGCACTTTACATTTAGAGTCCAATGGAAAATAGAATATTTCTTTCTATTTTCAAACGAGCTAATCATTATATATTCCTACTCTTCGTGTATATTCTTTTATGATTAATTTCGTTGCGGGTTTTAGGACAGTCGAGTCATTTCTCTGGGACGACTCGATCGCCTCAATGATTCTCAATGGTTATCATTGTACATCCTGGCTTACAGGAGTTATAGTGATGGGCACGGGTGGTGGGCTAGTCCACTGTTGAACAAAGGCCTCCCCCTTAGAACGTCACAATGCAACAACTTGCCATTAGCATCCACCGGTTGCCCGCAACTCTGACAATATCGTCGGTGAACCAGGGAGGCCAAAGCTCCAAGTATACATAATATTTTTAAATTAATATTTGTTGTATAATTAGTACAGAACAATTTATAAGCCTTAGATAGGTAGGTATTTCTGTTATTCTGTTTGATGTTGTAATTATATTGTTTGGCAAAAAAACATCGACGATTTTCCAGAATAAAGCCAATGTTTTTCCCCATTGTTTAAGCTCTCTGCATCTCATCATACAAGTAAACAGGCTAAATAAGTATTTTACTATAATAATTTCATATTATCATTCATGGTATCCATTTTATATTACAGTTCGGCTCGCGACTCTGCCGCGTAACCAGCATGAATAAGGGCTCCGTTCGAGTTCGAAACTAGTCGGGCATTCCCGAATACACCCAGTGAGTATAACCAGAATATATAGTAAAAAAGAAGCCTAAATAAGTTTATTTATAAATTGAATTGTATTATATAAATTGAATCCACAAAATCTCCGACTCCTAAGATACAGGTCTGCGTACCTAGTTTAGAAGCCCGGAAAGATGACAAGAATTTTGACCTGGTAGTACAACCCACTGCTATGTACAGTGTTGTTGTTCTTTAAGTACCAATAAAATTATTATTACAAGCAGATAGAGTAACTGAAACACTATAGTAATTACTTTACTAATGTTGGTAGGTAATAATTATTGTAATTAGCAGATCAACTAAGTATTCATTTAAATTCCTAGAGACTGTTAATGTCTGTATGATCGAGCCGCAAGGTCGAGACGCCAGACACAGTGGCACCGCTGTAGGTGGACGCAGTCACCGTCCAGGGACATAACAGAAAAATAACTCCACAAAATAGTGGTATGAGAAATGAATTTATGGACTTGTGTAGAAATCCTTTTAACATTTCAAAATAACTGAAACTAGCAGTTTTGTTGGTTTGTAAGATATTTCTAGTATCTAGTTATAGGAAAAATTGTTTTGTTAACATAACATTACGCGTGTATTCCCCGAAAGGGTAGGCAGGTGCATTATAGTACACCCACATTCCGCCAGTTATGTTTTTTGGTCCCAATGTAATAGAGGACGAGCGCAATGCGATATCGAATCGAAATGCGACATCACGCGTGTATTCCCCGAAGGGGTAAGCAGAGGTGCACGTATAGTACACCCACATTACATCAGTTATGTTTTTCGGTCCCAATGTAATAGGGGGCGAGCGCATTGCCATCAATCGTGCACAATTCCAGACTCCGTGCTGCTACTGAGAATTACCTAATGGAAAAACCCAGTAATTCGAACCCAGGACCTAATGCTCAGCAGTCGCGCTTAGCAACCACTAGACCAACGAGGCAGTCTTTACAAACTGCTTATTAAATTAACCGCTAGCGGGTTTTACATACATACATAAAGTCATGCCTATTCCCCAGAGGGGTAGGCAGAGACCGCGGATTTTCATGTTTTTTACTAACTTATGTAAAAGTGCCTCGAATATGTCAACAATTTTAAATAGAATTGCTGATCTTTAGGATCCTGTTAAAAAACTAGGTTTGTTAATAATATTCAAATACTTAAAATAAATTTAATTTGTACTCGTACTAATAACAATCCCTACTAATATTATAAACGCGAAAGTTTGTAAGTATGGATGGAAGTTTGTTACTCTTTCACGCAAAAACTACTGAATGGATTTTAATGAAATTTCATATGGATGTAGCTGACATCCTAGCTTAACACATAGGCTACTTTTTATCCCGAAAAAATGTAGCGGGTAACACCGCGGTCGCAGCTAGTATACTAAAAATACAAGGAATAATTCTAGCATTAGTTTTACATATCAATTTTGTTCTACTGCGTAAATATAGACAGTGGCCTTTACCCTTACTAAGTGGTAGTGTTTCATTCGTCTACCAGACATGTTTGTTACTTTGACCTACAGTAGGTAGTTGGCACGAGAAGATATCTGGCGTAGGTTGTTAAACATTATAGTATGTTTATGACGTCACAAAATAGATAGATATAGTTCTAATTATAGTGCGTGCTTTAGGATTCTAGACAGACTATAGACAACTTAATTACTAATACAGGCTATATACTACTTGATTGGCGTAGTGGCTTAGCGATTGGACTGCTCCGCTAAGGGTTACGGGTACTACTCAATTTTTACAGTCAAACTGTTCAAAACAGTTTTGTGGACCAATGTATTAACATAAGTCTATTATTTTTCTGTACTTAATAATTATAAATAATTACTATTCCCGCTCGGGGAAAAATCTGTGCGCACCGTAGATGTTTGTCCCGAGTCTGGGTGTTTGTCTATGTGGTATTTCATGTTTGTAAAACGCACCCACGATACAGGAGAAATTTCTAGTGTGGGGTGACGTTTTAAAAAAAAAATTTGAATTTTTTGACTTATCTTATATCTTATGTGCAGTGTTATGCAGCGTCTCGCTTCCACAACGTAATCTGCCCTTTCAGAGTTCATGCGAAAGGGAAAGGTCTGCCGTTTTGCGTGCTTGAGTAACAAGCATACAAAATGTCACATACTTTAAAATACCTATAATTGTTTTATGCTATTAGTTTTTCTATGTGTCTATATTGAATAGTGTAATTGGTTAGCCGTTCTATTCTAATAAGTAAATAAATGATACATTTAGGCTTTGTTCTTAGACAATAGAGTCAAGAACCAAGCCTAAATGTATCTAGTTACATAACGTGTGAGATAAAAGAGATTGCACTGCGTTTTCTACTGTTTATAGACTAGACTCAGGAGGAGAAACTTACACAAAATTAATATAAATATCAAACATTTAATGTATCATTGTATAATAGACATTATTGTACATTTTATTATTTATATATTCATTTAAGTATACAGTGTTACCTCTCTCCAAAATTGCTGTGCCCGACAGAGTCAAACATAATCCAAGTAGATAATTTAACCACCGAAGCTATATTGTGGAATACAATAAAAATTGTATATTGAGACAATATGGTGACCAAAACCCGGTCAGGAGGACATTAACCCCATAAGATACCAGCCTTTAAGAGCTATTACACACTGTCGACTGGTCGCTGGCGACTCGGTCGACGGCGACTATGACTTACTTTACTTTAGATAGGTGTTGCACTTGGTCGCCAGTTACCCGCCTATATTTTGGTCGCCGACGGGCCGAGTCGCCGGCGACCAGTCATCGAAGGGGTAGACAGAGGTGCACATATAGTACACCCACATTCCGCCAGTTATGTTTTAGGTCCCAATGTAATAGGGGGCGAGCCTGTTGCCATCAACCGGGCACAAATCCAGACTCCGTGCTGCTACTGAGAATTACCCTGAGAAAAACCCAGTAACACTTTGCCCGACCCGGGATTCGAACCCAGGACCTCGTGCTCAGCAGTCGCGCTTAGCAACCACTAGACCAACGAGGCAGTCGCACTGGTGACCAGTCGTCAGAACGTAATTTATCTTGATCTAGTAGGTTACATAAAAGTCATATAAATCCTTATTTGTATGACTCAGTGCTCGGCTTAGAAAACATTCCAAAACTCTTTATCTGTGTTTTATGCTTCCTAAAATGTAATGGCCGAATTTAAGTTAGTAGGTACGTATAGGTTGGCACGTAATCTTTTTTTTTTCGGAGAATAAGTAGTAAACAAGCAATGAAAATAATAAAACGCTGAGAAACCAAAACGGTTTGCTAAACAGAAAAATGATAATGATGTGTGAGTTGTAGCCACGATGCTACGACAAGCTCCTTTAAAAATGATATTTACGGACAAATATAATTAATCATGACTGCCTCGTTCGTCTAGTGGTTGCTAAGCGCGACTGCTGAGCATGAGGTCCTGGGTTCGAATCCCGGGTCGGGCAAAGTGTTACTGATTTTTTCCATTAGGTAATTCTTAGTATCAGCACGGAGTCTAGATTTGTGCCCGGTTGATGGCAATAGGCTGGCCCCCTATTACATTGGGACCTAAAACATAACTGGCGAAAAGTGGGTGTTCTGTATATGCACCTCTGCCTACCCCTTCGGGGATTACAGGCGTGATGTTGAGAATGAATGAACACTTTGAGAAACATGCATGGGTTAGCCCGAGGTCTGGAGTCGTGTCTGAAGAATAACATTCTTCAACTTATTGAATGTCAATATTCAACTAATTGAATCACAATGTACGGAACGATCGTAGAACAGTGGGTAGGTAAATCAATTTTGAATGTTCAATTGTATATTGCTCCTTGAAGGAATAAATGTGGTCTAAGGGTGTTCTAGGAAATCTACTCATACTATGGAATGTGTGGAATCTTTTTTAACTTTACAATTAAAACATAACATAACATCACGTCCGTATTCCCCGAAGGGGTAGGCAGAGGTGCACATATACGAGGGTCAAACTGAAAGTTCTTAGAAAATCAAAAACTGATTACATTAGCCAGTTATTAGTTTTATTATATCTTTTCAAAATATTGTCCATTCACGTCAATGCACCGCTGCATGCGATGGAACCACTGGGAAAAGCACTTTGCCCACTCGTCTTTAGGGTTCTCTTCAATGGCATCGCGATACGCAGCCACCGCTTCTTCAGCATTCATAAACCGCTTTCCTTTAAGTTTTTCTTTAATTTTTGGAAATAAATAAAAATCACAAGGGGCGAGGTCGGGGCTATACGGCGGGTGACCCAGTAATTCAACGTTTGATGTCGCCAAATAGTCGATCGTTCGCTTAGCGGTGTGCGACGAGGCGTTGTCGTAGTGAAGGAGGATCCTACTGCGAGGTCGTTTCTCTCGAACTTTTTCCAAGACAAGTGGCAAACAATTGGTAGTGTACCATTCTGCAGAAACTGTTTTTTGATCCTCTAACACAATTGTTGCGAAATGACCTATCCTTCCAAAGAACGAGGCCACCATTTTTTTTCCCGCACTTCGATCTCTCTTCACTTTAGTTGGCAACCTCTCGAAAGGAAACACCCACTGAGCAGATTGTCTTTTGGTTTCAGGATCATAACAGTAAATCCAGCTTTCGTCACCTGTTAGTATGTCGAACACAGCATTTGAGTCACCTCCGTTAAATCTTTCAATCATTTTACGGCACCAATCCACACGATGGAGTTTTTGAGCCTCAGTCAAATTATGAGGTATCCACCGGGCGCAAAGCTTCCTGACTGCTAAATGTTCGTGGAGGATTTTGTGCACTTGACTCATACCGATGCCTAAGCTTGTCCGAATCTGCTGATAGGTCACTCTTTTGTCAGTCTCTATCATACGCCGCACAACACAGATGTTATCTTCAGTCGTCGCCGTAGAAGGCCGTCCCTCACCTAAATCATCAGTGAGATTAGTGCGACCACGTTTAAACTCATTAAACCAGTTGTAAACTGTCGCACGAGATGGGGCTTCATCGTGAAAGGCCAATCGTAGTCTATCATAACTTTCTTGTTGACTTAAATGACATCGAAAGTCATAAAAAATCATTGCACGAAAATTTTCTCGTGTTAAATTCATGTTGACGTGACACAGACAATTTTCAATTTGCCGCCAAATCGTAAAACAAATGACAAATTAATGAAATATATACTCAGTAATATTGGCAAAGAGTTCTATTTTCAAATTTTAGAATTATTTTTTTATTATATTGTTTATAAGTGGCCAGTTCTAAGAACTTTCAGTTTGACCCTCGTAGTACACCCACATTTCGCCAGTTATGTTTTTGGTTCCTATGTTATAGGGGCGAGCCTATTGTCATCAACCGGGCACAAATCCAGACTCCGTGCTGCTACTGAGAATTACCTAATGGAAAGATCCGTCACATTTCCGACCCGGGATTCGAACCCAAGACCTCGTGTTCAGCAGTCGCGCTTACCAACCGCTAGACCAACGAGGCAGTCTAAATACAGCGTTAATACCGCTAGCATAATTTCATGGTTCATGGCGGTCACTGACCTAAAGGTAATTAGTATTTATAATTAAAGAGAAATGGGAAATTAAGTTGTTAGAATAAATGCCAAACAAAAGCCGGCAGGGATGCTGTAGGCGTTCGGCAGTTGTTTTGTGCCTGACAAAGCATTGTAAGGTCACTTTATTATAACATTATCTTGAATCGTGGAGGCGTATACTTTGATGGCTTCATAACTACATTTCTGGCACGCAGTTCAATTAATCTGCGAGGTTAATCAACTCTTCTAGCAAAAAAAATACTAATCAGGCGACGTTTAATTCCAAATAAAATTTTTAAAATATTTTTTTATATTCAAGCTTTTAAATCAACTAGTCCAAGTACTTGTAAAGACGAATTAAACAAGCCAAAACACGATGGGGTTGCGTCGTTTTGTTACAGTGTTCCTATAACCGCCTTGGACTCTGTCATCAGACCAGCTCAAGAGTACCATAATATTGTATTGTCACTGAACCTACATATGTATGCAAAATTTCAATAGGATGTCAAGAAGTGGTTCTAATTTAGATTGCCAGATTTGACCTAAACAAACTCACATACAAACATTGCAAGTTAAATATAAGCTTGTAATAATAATAATAATCATTGATACGGCACGCATAGTCAGGAGGTTCCTCTCTTTGGAGTCCTAACCACCGGCAGCTATGAGTTAGGACCCTGTCCCCGATGCCGGTTGGCGACTATTTTTTATATTTTAAAATAAATTTTATTGTTTTTATATTGCTATTTGTCCCTAATAATATATATTTAAAAATGTAATTTATAAGTGAATATTTTAAATAAAGAATAACAATACAAAAAAGGTCAACCTAGATACTACATATTTTCCTGCCTGTTAATGCAAATAGCTACCAAAAACCTCGTTGGTCTAGTGGTCACTAAGCGCGACTGCTGAGCACGAGGTCCTGGGTTCAAATCCCGAGTCGGGCAAAGTGTTACTGGGTTTTTCCATTAGGTAATTCTTAGTAGCAGCACGGAGTCTGGATTTGTGCCCGGTTGATGGCAATAGGCTCGCCCCCTGTTACATTGGGACCTAAAAACATAACTGGCGAAATGTGGGTTTACTGTATGTGCATCTCTGCCTATCCCTTCGGGGAATACACGCGTGATGTTATGTTTTGCTACCAAAAACCTGAAGGCCATATTGCCAATTGGGCCAAGAGTGAGGCGCATTTCCCTAATGTGATTGTCAAGTAACTAGGTACCTGAGATACCATTTAGTTGGCACGCGACGGTATAATCAGTATAAGGGTCATAGCACACATATCAAATCGGAAAGCGATCGTTACCGTATCGCCTTCCGCCTCGCCGTCAAACAGGCGTAAGATTATTATTTACTGTATATTCCGGTTATACTCACGGGTGTATTCGGGAATGCCCGACTAGTTTCGAACTCAACCGGAGCCCTTATACATGAGCTGGTTCAGTTCGGCTCGCGACTCTGCCGCGTATCCAGTGTGCAGTGTGATGTAATATACGTATGTATGTATAAACATCACACTAATATTATAAAGGCGAAAGTTTGTGAGTGTATGTTACCTCTTCACGCTCAAACGGTTTAACCAATTTTGATGAAATTGCATATGGAGGTAGCTGACACCCTGGATTAATACATAGACTACTTTTTATCTAGAAAAAATGTAAGTAACACTGCGGGGCGCAGATAGTTTACATGTAAATTTAATTAAGAAAATTTGGTTTCGGATACATTTCTTTTCCGTCACCAGTGTCTACCATAAGTATTTGCGTTTAATTTACTATTGAAGACCTTTGTTATTTGTACCAACAAGCACGAACACCCTAGACAAAAACCCAATAACACATTGCCTGACACGCGATTTAAACCTAGGACCACATGAACAGCAGTCGCGCTTACCGACCACTAGACCTGTTAGAAGAGTTTTCTAAACATTCCACGCAGATTTCTGAAATCGTTTCGCATTCAAATTCAGACATCTGACAAAGAGATTAACAATTTAAGTGTTACAATCGTAAACGTAGGATATCAAACATGAGTTTATTTTGTTTTGGAAGATAAACACAGCTTTCAGCGAAGTGACGTCATCATTATAGAAGCGATTGGCCTTTGTATATTGTTCAAGATTGAGAGACGACTTGATAGGCGCAGAGGGTAAGCGTTTGGACTGTAGCGCTAAGGTTGTGGGTTCGATTCTCGCACGGAACAAAAATATGTGCGATCTCAGATCCGCAAATTTGTTCTGAGTCTGTGTTTGTGTATGTGAGCTAGGGTGGCGTGATTTGCACTTTTTATAGTGATGGTTGGTTGGGTACATTACGCGAAGTTAGAAGTCAGGCTTGTCTAAAACATTGATGTAGAGATATCTTTTTTTTTAATTTTTGGCAATCAGCAATAGTGCCATTTCTGCCAGTGTCGTGTAGTGATCACACATGGGTATATTGCGTGCGGGGTGCGGGTTCTGGTAAAAACGGCGGATTAAACTGTTTTCGGCGTTATTTCGGTGATGTATCATTTATTATATCAATTTTCATCTGTCAAAAATCTCTGCAAGTTATTATATTATTATTATTATAATATATAAACATGTTTCAAAAGTTTTGGTACCCCTAAAATTATTAACAAATTATTTCAAAGTCAGATACCATTTAAGTATTTATAAGTTCGTATGTTTTAAGTATTGTTCACTAATTAGGATCTTAAACATTAATAATAATAATTTAGTTTTACAAACACTTGGGTAACAATTAAATTAAAAGTTATATATTGAAGAATCGACTGTGTATTTCACAACATTATCAGAGGCAAAAATAAAAGTTTTCTAAGCTTTTTTCCATTATAATTAAAAAAAAAATTGTTTTGCCCGATTAATGGCAATAGGCTCGCCCCATATTAGGCACATCTCAATGTACAGGCTGTAAGCACACAGTCTTTCAGCTGTTCAAACAATACCTAAAAATGTGGGTGTACGGTAAACCTCTGCGTATTCCTTCGGGAAGAACAGGCGTGGTTATACATAGGTAATGGTAAAAACCAAAACATGACCAAAAGAGCTTTAATCATTCACGCAGAGAATACCCTCGGAATTGAATTCGAGACCCAAAGGCACATCTCAAATCCGATAGCACCTACATACCAACTTAAATTCTTAAAGAAATTCCAGCAGACATTTCATGTTCCACCTATAGATTTTCCACGTATTTTTTCAAAAAGGTACCATTATTCCTACGTAAATATATCGCGAGGTTCCTTTGAGCCGTTTATGAGGAGTGGCTGGAGCCTAAGGCGTACTGTGGTTAAATAAAACGTATTCTAATATACCCTTGAGGTTTAACGATCGTATGGTTACCAACAGAGAATAAGGAAGTAAGTTCCGAGTAGGGTTGCCAACCCTAGTATATTATATCCTACTGTATTACTGGCTTAACATATATTTCTGTAAAACTAAATAGTAGGTGATCTGCTATGCTATTTTGAAACACTGGCATCATCTAAATTGATAAAGGAAATTTGAAAAATGATGGACACGAGCAAGCTTCGCCATACCGTGGCGCAGCTCTACCAACTGAGCCATCGTGTCGCTGCATGCATCAAAAGTCATCATATCAAAAGTCATCTCGCAAGGCACAAGTCATATTTGATGGCGCTAGTGTCAAAACTCACGCAGATTTAGAAGAGAGTTTTTAAGTGATGACTATAGAATAGCACGGTTGATTCTGGTATGTTAACAGTTACATTCATTGCGTTTGACAGTATGGTAATTGTGATTATCGTATTCTCGAGTTTTTCTTTCGAATGTTTGGACCAACATTTTCTTTCATCATTTCGTTCCGTCATCCGTACAATATTTTTGTGGGTAATAATTTAAAAACTACTATTTTTGTCCGACTAGAAGTTGGCAACCCTAGTTCCGCGGATCTTTAACTCTGTATGTGACTTATTTTGCAAAGGATCCCACGTTTAGATTGAGGGACTGAATATAAGAATATTTATATAATATTCATCCAATTTTGTGTCCAGTTAGTGGCAAAAGATACCCTCTATTACGTGGGACCTAAGCGTAACAGACTGTTTAGATATATTTATTACTAGCTGCACCCCGCGGAGTTACCTGCTACATTTTTTCGGCATAAAAAGAAGCCTATGTGTTAATCCAGGGTGTCAGCTACCTCGATATGAAATTTTATTAAAATCCATTCGGTAGTTTTTACGTGAAAGAGTAACAAACATCCATCCATATTTTCAAACTTTTATAATATTAGTAGGGATGCACATTTTGTACAAAGGCGGACTTAATGCCATTAGGTGTCAACCGGTCAACCTTAGCGTGATGCAGAGTTGAACAGTGGTTAGCACTGAGTGTTAAATGAGAACAAACGTTAACCACAATATTGTGGACTGGACTGGGCTTTAAAAGAGACCTTGATCCCTGAGTTTGTTTCGGTATTTCTTGTCAGAGGTAGTCAGTTAAAAAATGCCGACGCCATCTAGTTTTAAAAAAATGACGTGTAAAAGTGTTTTTGTAAAACCTATTTGCAAAAATAAAATCAATTATCATTTATTAAGTACCTATGATCTATATGTGCGATATTTTTTTATCAAATTGTCCTTCACTACACGTAATAGAGTCAATAATAATAACTGTCACCCAGTGTGAGCATGAATACTTCAACACATACAGTATGATGATTTAATTAAAATTGACGCGTATTACTAATGAATGTTCCCTACGATCAAGAGGGCATAATATTTTAATCAGTTCGTATTCAATTATTGTGACTTCAACAGCTTTATAATTGCAATTTGTGAAGTTTGCCGTCTCTGCATTAACAATGTGTTAATAACATTATGGAGTATGACTCAAGTAGAGAGCTTCCACGAGTGATGATACTAAAGTACGTACGTACACCCTGGATGGTCAACCTCGCTACCAGTCTTGTTGATTGGACATCACGCCTGTTATCTCGGAAGGGGCAGGCAGAAGGGTTTCTGTTTTGGCGTTGTGTTCTTTATTAGGAGTACCTACAGATGCTCTATCTCACACTGTCCGTTTGGGTCGTAGTAGTTGTACCGTTTACTGATAAGCGCGATGTGTGTGTGTATATATATATATAATACTAGCTTCCGCCCGCGACTCCGTCCGCGTGAATTTCGAATGTTTCATAGCCTATAGCCTCCCTCGATAAATGGGCTATCCAACACTATAAGAGTTTTTCAAATCGGACCCGTAGTTCCTGAGATTAGCGCGTTCAAGCAAACAAACTCTTTAGCTTTATAATATTTAATAATAATAATAATAATTAATAATTATATTATTATTAATATAAATATAATATATTTATACTGTGTCGCCGTGTTGCAACTGTGACCAAGCGCTCTTCAAGTAACACACACTACAACAACGTGCAAGTCCACGGCTGACCAACATTCGTAGTCAAACGGACTTCGTGAGACAGGACATCTATACCTTTATTTGTTTTCGGGGGGAAACCTTCAAAAGGCACCCGGCTCCTGTGGGGTAGGGACCGGGGACTGTGGGATTTCTACCCCACTAAAACCACCCCGGTGGTCACCATCTGCACGAACAAGGGAGGTCCCGGGACCTCTAAAAAGAACAACTGTGCAAAGAACATCTATACTTACAGCTACATACATCTATCTTTTGCCATTTATCCCCAAGTCTTAATGGTGGCGAGACTCAACGCATTTCATAAGGCAAACTAGACAGGTGTGACCGTACATACAGTATACCCCTTCCCTATAAATAGGGATGAATAACACTTCATATAATTCACCTTTTATAGTCAAGAGGCTACACAATCTCGGCGCCGTTTCCGCCGTTATGACGTCATCCGACAAGCGAAGACGATGCATTTATATTGTGCATTACCCGGCCGCCGTCACCGGTTCACAATACACAATAAACACGGCCGATCCCCTGTTGTTTCTGTATTAGAATAACAGATTTCTAAAATGTTGCTATCGAAATAAACAAATATAGAGATAAGGAATTGATTTGATTATGGCAACATTGATAACCGAGTGGTATAACTGTTATGTTTGCATCTCATAAAACCATTATAAAAATTTGGACAGTGTTGGAATTAAACCCGCAACCCTTAGCGCAGCAAACCAATCGCATTGCGCAAAATTTTCAATTAAGTGCAAAAAATTGATATTGTTTATTTTTAATTGACCTCTTTTTAAATTGATCAAGGGAAACTTGAAAAATGACGGACACGAGCGGGACCTCTTTTTATTGTTATTTTGTATTTACTATTTGTGTTTTAGTTGTAAGATCTATTGTATTTTAACCTATGTTTACCCTGTGTCAACCTACCTATAGCTTAATCTGAACTGTGCAAAGCAATGGTTGGTGACTTAATATGTTTTATTTAATTTTCAACAGGTACACCAACAGCATCCATATCACACTCTGTAACTTACAAATATTTAACACGTAGGGAACTAATAAAGATGCCAATTATAATGTTGTACCATAACATCAGGCCTGTATTCTCCGAAGGGGTAGGCAGAGGTGCACATATAGTACACCCACATTTCGCCAGTTATTTTTTTTGGTCCCAATGTAATAGGGGGCGAGCCTATTGCCATCAACCGGGCACAAATCCAGACTCCGTGCTGCTACTGAGAATTACCTAATGGAAAAACCCAGTAACACTTTGCCCGACCCGGGATTTGATCCCAGGACCTCGTGCTCAGCAGTCGCGCTTAGCAACCACTAGACCAACGAAGCAGTCATTATAAATAAATAATAAATGTGATTGGCATTTGGAATGATTATGGCAATAAGTCGAGCTAAAATTTCTTTAGTCAATCCACTCATCGCATATTTACATATTTTATATTACCATGTTTATTACAAAAGTCTAAGCGATATGGTAAATCTTAAGGAAACCATAAACAAGTTGATAATATTTCATGGCGGACATAAAACATAGAGACATAAATATTTGTGAGCTAGTCGCATAAAATGTTAAACACGAGCTTACTGTTACAATAAATACAGAAAACTCTAGACTTGGAATGTTTGAGGGTGGCCGTTAACTTGCAATACTGAATATGGATCTATGTACTATGATCTAGGTACTAACACGACTGACTAAACTCATTCTCAGGCTGCGTTTCCACTGACGCAGAATTAGTGGAGGTGGAGAGGAGCGGACCGTCAATTGGCCAATCACAGTGCTCAAAATTAGCGGAGTGGAGATTTCAAGTACTGTGATTGGACAATACATGCTCCGCTTCTCTTCACTTCGCCTGTCACCTCACTGTCTGTTCTCAAACTATTGATTGACCGCCTCGTTGGTTTAGTGGTCGCTAAGCGCGACTGCCGAGCATGAAGTCCTGGGGTGAAATCATGGTTTCGGAAAAAGTGTTATTGGGTTTATCCATTAGGTCATTCTCAATTGCAGCACGTTGTCTGGATTTGCGCCCGGTTGATGGCAATAGGCTCGCCCCTTATTACGCTGGGAGCTATACCATAACTAGCGAAATGATGGTGTACTTTAGGTACACCTCTGCCGTCCCCTTCGGGTATTTCAGAATTGTCATGTTACCTTATATTATGTGTCGGCTACGAACTCATTACCGCATAGAAACAGGTTATAATGTGCTGTAGAGAGTGGTAGCGAGTTTGACCCCCCACGGTGTACCGAACGTGCTTCGCTGCCGTGACAAATAAAACATAACATAACATCACGCCTGAATTCCCCGAAGGAGTAGGCAGAGGTGCACTTATAGTACCCACATTTCGCCAGTTATGTTTTAGGTCCTAATGTAATAGGGGGCGAGCCTATTGCCATCAATCGGGCACAAATCCAGGCATAAAAATGTAAATACACATTAAAACCGAGTTCCAGTCGTTAATATTAGTAGAACAGAGAGAAACCCTTATCGGTTAAAAGAACCGTGATGTTTCGAAATTTTGTACGAATATTATTTTAACATCGTAACAATGGGGAAGAATGGAAAGGCCTTTGGCTAGGACAGAAGATATTTTTATTTTATAACTTAGTTAAACTTTCTGAGAATATGGCTCATAATATTGACGTTATTGGCGCAGTTGATGAGGAACTGGTTTTCTAAAAGAGTTACAGATTCGACCATAATATAACATCACGCCTGTGTTCTTTGAAGGAATATTCTTGTATTCTTGCAGTTGAGTAGAACACCCATATTTCGCCAATTATGCTATAAGTAGGTCCCAATGTAACAAGTGACCAACCTATTGCCACCAACCAGGCACAAAACTAGACCTCATTCTGCTACTAATTTCACCTAATGATAAGACCCAATACTTTGTCCGACCTGGGATTGGAACTCAAATCCCTATGCTCAGCAGTCGCGTTAATTACAAACACATTAGATCTTATGTTGTCCGAAATAAATCATAAATAATTATTAACGAACTCTACTAGACCCACGAGGCTAGTATCTATTTAAACTCTGTTTTATCACACTATCGCTAATATTGTTAAGGCGTATTGAAAGTTTGTGAGTGTGTTTGTATATTTGTTACCTCTTCACGCTCAAACGGCTAGACCGATTTTGATGAAATTTCATATGGAGGTAGCTGACACTTCGTATTAACACATAGGCTACTTTTATCCCGGAAAAACGTAGCGGGTAACACCGCGCGGCGCAGTGTTACTTAAACATAAACATTGGTAAAGATGGTAGGTATTGGCTTTATATCGTTATACATACTGATTCAAATAATACTATTATCGTTCTCGAATATAACTTCTCTACGTGTGAGATGTCGCTAGCGACGCAGTAAACACTAAGCTCGTATATAAAAATTCAAAAAAATTGTTACAAAGCGTTAATTAAGTAAAAAACTAGTGCTAACTACGTGTTAAGCTGCAATTAAGCTCGGACAGTGTTATCTCCGAAGACTTTTAGTGTATAGTGGAAAAACTACAAAATTAATATAAGTGATATAAAAACAACAACATTACAAATATAAATGTGAGAAGTGTTGTGTGGACACACTTAGTTCAAATATTTAAGTGTTTACCATATTCCCATTGACTATAAAGCAGTTAAACCTAATTACGAATAAGTTATTGTAAAAAACAAAACAAAAAACGGTTTAGTGAATTTAAATTTTGAACTTTGACATCAACAACTAGCGCTAGTGAACTCAAGTGGTGAATAGACGAACTAAAAACTTTAATTTGTTCAACAACTACCGCCATTACAGCCCCAAGTGGTAAATAAACAAATTGAAAGAACAGTACTACCAACCATATAAAACTGATATCATTCACTCATTTACGACACTACTGCTACCACAGGCCCTAGTGGGGAATAGACGAACCAGAGTCAGTGCTACCAACCGTCCATAGATAAATTTAGTACTGGTAACACTTAACTATTCGCTACACTACTGCCATTGTAGCCCCTAGTGGGAAATAGCTGAAGTAAAGATAAAGCGCCAACTATTTAAAAATTGAAATGGCTTCTACACCTACTTGCGCTGGATGTAAACAAAAGCTACCTATAAGGGAAAACATTATATGCATTCTTTGTAAATGTAGATATGACTTCCAATGCGCCGGTGTTACCAAAGACACTAAAAAGGTAACGCTAGAAAATAAAAACACTTGGAAATGCCAAACATGCATCTGTAATCTACCCAAGACAGGAAACACTGATACGCCTTTGCGTCTTCCTAGAGTACTGGATACAAACAAATATCAATATACACCCCCCGAGGAAGCTAACGTCACCTTAAGAAGAAAACCAAAAGATCCCGACAACGACACAATTTGTTCAGATGACCTCAGCTTCTTTGGTGATACTATACCTTCAGAAAAACTTGATCAAATAAATTTAGAAACAAATTTAACACTACAGAATTTAAGTGAAATAATAATTACACATCTTAAAGAAAATAATAAATCTATTATACAAGAACTACAGAAAACAATACACACAGAAATATATAAAGCAATTCATGAATTAAAACAAGATATAGATTATAAAACAAATACCTTAACAACAGAAAACTCCCAAAGAAAACAAGAAATAGCAAATATAAACATAAAACTAGAAAAACTACAAACAGAAAACGAAAATCTCAAAAAAGAAATAAGAAAGTTAACTACAGAAGCTTCTAAAATACCTAATAGTACACAAGAAAACAACCATAGAAAGATTGTGCTCTACGGCCTGGCGGACATCTATAAAGAGCCTGAAAATGCACTCCACAGCAGATTGGTAGAACTGTTTCGTGAAATAGTAAACATAGACGTTTCAGGGTATATTGAAGATCTGTACCGAATTGGAAGACCTGGTGGACCTAAGAACCGACCACTTGTCATCGAATTCATTAGCAAGAGAATGGTAAAATATATTGTAAACAATGGAACTTTCTTCCATGGAACTGGACTATACATTTCAGAATTTTTAGATAAAAATGAACGAAAGTATAGGGCACGAATGCGAGAGGAACTATTTATGGCTAGGAAAAACGGATCCCACGCAGTCATCAGAAACAACAAACTATATATTAACGGAAAATTATTTAAAAAGGATGACATTATAAATGAATATGCACATAACACTCAAGAAAAAGAAATAACACACAGCAACATGACGCAACCCTGCACTACAAACGAGACCTATGAAACTGAGAACCAGACATTTCGTAAACAACGATCAACCCTTTAAACTATTGTTCCAAAATATCCAAAGTCTTAATAACAAACAAGACATACTTGAAGCGTTTATAGACGAACATCCATCCTACAAAGCTATATGCCTTTCAGAAACATGGCTAACTCAAGAAAAACTAGACCTCATACAGTTTAGTGGATATAAATTTGCTTCATCCTTTAGTCGCCGTACTAAAACCGGAGGCGGCGTATGCATACTCCTACAAGACAGTATTGAAAGCATACAGAGGAACGATATCACCGAGATGTCTGCAGAATATATAATAGAAATATGTGCCGCAGAATTACCAAAAGAAAATTTATTACTTGTAATTATGTACTGGAATAGGAGAGAGGAGGAAGTTTTTTATGGAAAACTAAAACAACTACTAAAATATATAAATAAAAAATACAACAAATTAAATGTAATAATAGGAGGCGACTTTAATATAAATATACTACAGGATAATCTAAAATCGAATCAATTTATAAATCTAATGCAAGAAAATAACTTTACACAACACGTAAAAAAAGCTACGCGTGTTACACCAAATACCGCAACATGCTTAGATCTAATTTTCACTAACTTTTACTACAAAGACATGCATGTAACTATAGACGACCTAGGTTTCTCTGACCACCATTGCACAATCCTACATTTAAAAATGCCAAAACAATCCGATAAAAATAACTGGTACACAAAGAAACGATTATATAATAATACAAACATATTAAACTTCAAAGAGGAACTACAGAAACTAAATTGGAATGATATACTTAAAACTGATAATAATATTAACACAAATTATAAAATATTTAACGACAAACTTACTTTCATCCTAAATAAATGTATCCCACTACTTAAAATTAAACTTAAAACTAAATATAAGAAATATTGGCTCACTGTCGGTATAAAAAAATCCAGTATTAATAAAAGATTGTTAAAAATATTAACAACAAAAACAAAAGATCCTACATTAATAAAATATTACAAAAAATATGAAAAAATACTGAAGAAAACGGTTACAACAGCTAAAAAACTACACTACAAAAATAAAATGACACAATCGAATAATAAAGTTAAAACAATGTGGGGAATCATAAACGAACGCTCAAACAAAAAACGTAAAAATGAGAAACATAACATAACACTGAAAATAGATAATAACTTAACGACGAAACCGCAAGACGTAGCCAATATATTTAACAAATTCTTTGCCTCCATTGGTGGGAAAACTACAACACCTACCGGCAGTAAACCTAAAGGGCTACCGACAGCCTTCACTACACAAAATACACTGTATCTTAGCCCAGTTGATCCTTACGAATTAAATATAATTATTAAAAACTTAAAAAACAAGAACAGCCACGGAATCGACGAACTCCCACCTAGTCTGATAAAACAGTGTGCTGATGAACTAACCTTGCCGTTCTATATACTGCTTAACCAATCCTTCGAAGAAGGTGTTTTTCCCGACTTACTCAAAAAGGCCCTCATTAAACCTATTTTCAAGAAAAACGATAAAACTGACCCGAATAATTACCGTCCAATTGCCCTTCTACCAACAGCCTCAAAAATATTTGAAAAAGTCATGTGTAACCGCGTTTATGAGTTCTGCGAAAAATATTGTATATTCAATGACAGCCAAAATGGATTTCGCAAGAACCGATCCACCGTTTTGGCTGTCTACAAGTATATCCAAGAAGCGCTCAAAATTATTGACAATAAAAAATACGCTATTGGATTATTATTAGACATGACAAAAGCTTACGATAAAGTACAATTTGATATTTTATTAAATAAACTTTACAACATAGGTATCCGAGGAAAAAGTCATGATTGGTTTATCTCATATTTAAAAAACAGAGAACAAGTCGTAGAAATAGAACACTACAATACACTAACACAACACATTGAAAAAATTAGATCCCAAAACATACCCGTTAACGCCTCAATACCACAGGGAAGTGTTATAGGATGCCTACTGTTCTTAGTCTACATTAACGATCTCCCTAACCACATAAAAGAAACATGCGTATTGTTTGCCGATGACGTCTCTATTCTAACATCATGTAACAATAACCAAAACTTAAACCAAACACTAACATCTATACTTGACACTACAACATTTTGGATGAACGAACACAACCTTCAAATTAACTTTAACAAGACAAAAATAATTACTTTCCACCCGCGACAAAAAAACCCCATAAATATAAATTTTGAATACAACGGATCCAAATTAGAAATAGTTAATAAATTCACCCTTTTAGGCCTAGACATAGATACACACATAGACTGGAAACCACACATACAGAAATTAAAAACTAAGTTATCTAAATTTGCTTATGCCCTGAGAGAAATAAAGAAAACAACAGATCTCAAAACAGCAATAATAACATACTACGCGTACGCGTTCGCTTGGCTTAAATATGGAATTATATTATGGGGAAACAGTACAGACGCACCTTCACTATTTACAATACAGAAGAAACTAATAAGAATATTGACTAACATCGAAGACACCGACTCATGTAAACCACACTTCAAAGAACTAAACATCTTAACACTACCCTGCCTCTACATATTTGAAATTTGCAAATTTGTAAGAAAGTATCCTCAATTCTACAGCAAAAGAAAAGACATTCAAACAAAAATCAAACTTAGACATGGAAATAGACTCAATTTACCAACTTCACGATTAAAAATGCACTCCTCTAGTGCGTTTGTTACGTCTATTAAAATCTACAATAAACTACCAGAATACATAAAAAACACAGAAACAAATAGTATATTTACCAATAAATTAAAACGATTTCTCTTAGATAAAAGTTACTACACAATTGACGAATACTTCAAAGATAAATTCCAACTAGGGAAATAGGGACAATAAGAATAAATACGTAGTACTAAATACATTTGTTTACCTCACTTACCGTGCAATATCTTTAATTACATAATATTTAGTTAATCTAAACTACAGCTAATATATAAAGAAAATAAATAATAACAATTAATACATAATTTAGAATACAACTATTAATAATGTATAAATATATGAATATTAATAAATAAAATAAATATAAAACTACACACAAATAATACCTACTTAAATATCTAAATATAAGATTAACTTCCTTTATTTCAATATATTTTGTTTCTAAAAAACGCTCTTCATCCTCTCCTCTAAAACTAACTTGCTGTGCCCGACAGGGTCCATAATTGTTTCCTTTTAATATTACCTACCAGCCATTGTATACATTATGGGATGCAATAAAGTTATTGAGTATTGAGTATTGAGTATTGAGATCGACCCAATATAATGTAACCCGGTATAATGATATCGGCGCTAACATTATTTTCTTTTGCCTACTCGCCCTTCTGACTAAATTCTGGTCACGGCGCGGCGGCCAATCACATCGGCGTATTGTTAACTACGCAGGAGATATAGAATATAGAGCACACGATATAATAATCTTCTTATCGTATGGTTGATGAGCAACCTGGTGTCAGAGTTTAACAGAGTTTAAACCGCCTGTAGGCCTCTGACATGGCTTTACACACCGTTGAAAAATCTCTCAGGTGTGCCGGTTTCCTCACGATGCTTTCCTTCACCGTTTTCAGCAACTGCGACTAATTTATGATTCGCATATAAATTCAAAAACATATTAGTGCGTGCCAGGGTTTGAACTTGCGAACTTTGACTTGGCAGTCCAACGGTCATACCACTCGGCTACCACTGAATAATAGTACAACATGTGCTCGAAAATTTGTGAGATACGCAGATATTTGTAACCAGTTTGAGCGTTTTTGATCAAATCTATCGGACTCGTGATCAAATCTGGTTAAAAATGATCAAATCTAGGCACCGCTAAGCGTGACAGGTCTGGCAAAGTGTTACTAGGTAATTCTCAGTAGTACCCGGTTGATGGCAATAGGCTCAACTGTGCAACTAGCATCCTAACGTTTCATAAGTGCCTGTGATAGGCTTATGTGAAATAAAACATTTTGAATTTGAATTTGAATTTGCTCGCCCCCTTTTACATTGGAACCTATAACATAACCGGCGAAACGAGGGTGCAAATACTATAAATACTTCTGCTTACCCTTCCGGGGAATACAGGCGTGATATTATGTTATGTAAAAACGTAAACGATTTAGATACGAGTTAGATACTTATAATATCAACAGCATCTTTTGCAAACGTCTCATATCTTCACTGAAGGGAGTATTATAAGGACTGCATGAGGACCCATCGGATTAAAAAGTAACGACGTACACAGAAAAAAGGGACACGTGTAATTTAAAAAGGATTTATATCGCACGTGTATTCTTTAAGCTTACCTTGGTAAGATATTACTAAAGTATCGGTCAGTAATAAACTTGGATAAAGCTGCGATCGTCTTTGCTTTTATGCTACTTCTAAACATACTTAATTAAATTGAAAAAAGATTGAATTTACTTTGACAGTTATAACATTTTATATTCTACACAAAATCCACTGATAGCCGAATGGTATAACCGTTAGACTGCCAAATCAAAGGTCGCAAGTTCAAATATGGCACGCACCAATGTCTTTTCGAATTAATGTGCGTGCTATTAGTTATCAGTTGCTAAAAACGGTGAAGGAAAACATCGTGAGAAAACCGGCACACTGCAGAGACTTTTTAACGGTGTGTTAACTCATGTCAGAGGCCTACAGGCGGTTTAAACTCCGACACCAGGTTGTTCATCAACCATACTATAAGAAGAAGAAGATTCTACATGACATGTTTCCACAATTTTATATTGTCGGTTTGTAAGTGTGTGAGAATTATATAAGGATCCGGGAGAAACTACTTGGGAAATAGTTCAAAGTAGAACTACATTTTTAATAAATAAATTTTCCTTTATAAATACTAATAGGATTTTTGCCCGGTTGATGGCAATAGGCTCGCCCCCTATTATTGGGACCTAAAAAACATAACTGGCGAAATGTGGGTGTACTATATGTGCACCTCTGCCTACCCCTTCGGGGAATACAGGCGTGATGTTTATGTTTTTAAGTATGAAATTTTCCTTGTAAATTGAACTTGATGGTTATCAAACAATCTACCAAAGAATTCTTGGAAGGCAAAAATATTCTATATTAAAATTAAGTTGGAAGGGCAAAATGACAAGATTTCCTAACTTCATAGTTAACAGCAAACAATGACATGCTTTCTAAGTAACTACTTATTGACTTAGAACTGACCGCTCTGAATATAGGTACTTGTGGCGCCATCTATCAAAAGTTTCGGGAACTATACTAAGAATCTGATTATAAAGGTTTCCGTCGCGATTAGATTGATAGTAGCCACTTGTGTAGGCTTTATATACGTACAGTATATACATATATACATGGGCTGAGCTATTAGATAGGATTAGGAAGAGTCATAGCGTCTTTTGTGATAATAATAATATAAAATATAATATAGAAGCCGGAAGGTACTTATAGAGAAAGAACGAGAATTGATCACCGATTCACCAGGCAAGCTCACTTGGGTTGGCGATTTCAGATACTAATAATAACAGCCTATAACTGTCCCACTGTAGAGCAAAGGCCTCTTCTCGTATAGAAGGATTGACCATTGATCACCACGCTAGCTTACTGCGGGTTGGCGATTTCAGATACTTAAATCTGGGAAAAAAGAAAATATTTATAACATTGAAATTGCACCCTGGTATTTGCCTGGGTTTGAACCTGCAACAGCAAGCGTGTGCATGTAAATCTGGTTCTTCAATCACTAGGCCACGACAAATTTAATACTTATACCAAGATAAGTGAAAAATGCAATTAAAATTATCAACTTGACTCCGAAAATAGTTTCGTCCCAACTGTATTAGACCCTTGTTAAACCCAATATTATATCTCCAGGTAAATCCTCCGTGTTTTTAGCATCCATTAATATAAATATCACCCACACGATTCCATGTAAAACACGGCCAAAAAATACAATAGAAAATACATCGTTATTCTTAAATCGGTACAGACATTACAGATTATTACATACATACATAACATCACGCCTGTATGCCCCGAAGGGGTAGGCAGAGGTGCACATATAGTACACCCACATTTCGCCAGTTATGTTTTAGGTCCCAATGTAATAGGGGGCGAGCCGATTGCCATCAACCGGGCACAAATCCAGACTCCGTGCTGCTACTGAGAATTACCTGATGGAAAAACCCAATAACACTTTGCCCGACCCAGGATTCGAACCCAGGACCTCGTGCTCAGCAGTCGCGCTTAGCAACCACTAGATCAACGAGGCAGTCAACAGATTATTATTCTGCTTTATACAATATTTTTTCTGAAGTGTATTTCTGTTTTGACAGAATCTGTCAAGTGTTTGTTTAGATTGTATTATGTTTCACGATGAGCTAAGTATTGTAGATGGTAAAGTGACAAGCGACAAACATTATATTTTTTATCTGTGAGAATAATACCATACTAAGGCATCTTTAAATAAAATAATGGGCTAAATAATTTGCGATCTGTCTGTCAATAAAAATCCTTTTCCAGAACTCTGACTGCCTCGTTGGGCAAACGAATGCTGAACATGAGGTCCTGGGTTCGAATCTCTGGTCAGGCAAAGAGTTATTGGGGTCCACATTAAGTAATACAGTGGACGTCTTCTGGCTGGTGATGAATGAATGGTGATGAAGAGAAATTACATAGTATGATATGATTGGAATTCAGGAAATAATTCACCTATGATCTACCACTGACGTATTGCTACTACTACATACTTGTGCACTATAATATCTACGTAGTTGGCTAGTCTCAGATGAGATAGGCCGCCGTGATTAAAATTCTATCAGGAGAACTGACTGCCTCGTGGGTCTAGTGGTTGCTAAGCGTGACTGCTGAGCACGAGGTCCTGGGTTCGCATCCCTGGCCGGGCAAAGTGTTACTGGGTTCTTCCATTAGGTAATTCTCAGTAGCAACACGGAGTCTGGATTTGTGCCCGGTTGATGGCAATAAACTCGCCCCCTATTACATTGGGACCCAAAAACATAACTGGCGAAATGTGGGTGTACTATATGTGCACATCTGCCTACCCCTTCGGGGAATGCAGGCGTGATGTTATGTGTGTTGCGGTGCTAATTTGAACCAGGTTACTTAATACCAGGTTAATTATTCCACTTAATGAACACAGGCGATACAGGGTAACCCAATAATTATCCACTGATGAGAACACATAGGTTACCCGGGGTTAGTCATTAAATTACCTCTTTATATTAACTGTTTTATTTTCCTTGTTTTTATTAGAGGTTGACGGTAACGTATACAAAATATTGTATACTGCTAAGTGTCGTGGTGGCCAAGTGGTTAACATACCGGATTTGTAGCACAAGGTTGCAGGTTCAAACTTGGGCACGTACCAATGTGTCTTTTTCAATGTTATAAATACTTTCTTAGTAATTCTAAGACGCCACTGACTAACGGTGACGGAAAACATCGTGAGGAAACCTGGATTTAATTATCTGAAATCGCCCGCAGTGAGCTAGCGTGGTGATCAATGCTCAGTCCTTCTCTATACGAGAAGAGGCCTTTGCCCTGCAGTGGGACAGTTATAGGCTGGTATTATATATACTGTTTGCGATAGTAAACAGCGGCAATAATATTATGTAGGATCAAGAGAAAGGGATAATAAATGAATTGCCGCAATTAATAATTAACTAATTAATATGTGCGTACGTCTGAAATCTTAATATTCAGAATTCATATTTCAGACTGCCTCGTTAGTGTATTGGTCAAGTGCGACTGCTGAGTGCGAGGTCTTGGGTTCGAATCCCGGGTCAGGCAAAACGTTATTGGCTTTTTCCATTGGGTAATTCTTAGTAGCAGATATATGCTACTCTGCTCTTCAAACACCCCATAAAGTTGTATTTTTTTTATTTTAAATGTCGCCCCACGCTTGGAATTTCTCCTGTATCATTGCTACGTTTCACAAATATGTAATATCACATACACAGACACCTTAACTAGAAAAATACGTAAATCACACGCGAAAATCGAACCCGCAACCCCTAGCCCACCAGTCTAATCGCTTAACCACTGCACCAATCAGGTCATAATGATGTAAATATGTTGTTAATATAGATAATGCTTTACAAAACAACCCGGTTTTGTTACATTATCCCTATAGGTAATAGGTAGGCTCTTGGTATGTATTGGCAACAATTTCCAATATAAAATACTTTTCTTGTTTCAGGCTTGGCATGCCAAGGATATTTAACGGACCGGTAACTGGCACGTCTAAAATATGTATATGACGTCACCAGTATCCGAAAACGCGACCGTAACGTAAAGGTTCGATTCCCGGGTTGGGCAAAGTGCTACGATCCTGGCATATATATTTGCTTCATATATTCTACCAGTTCTGGTGAACAAATATATAACATCACGCCTGAATTCCCCGAAGGGGTAGGCAGAGGTGTATTGTACACCCACATTTCGCCAGTTATGTTTTTAGGTCCCAATGTAATAGGGGGCGAGCCCATTGCAATCAACTGGGCACAAATCCAGACTCCGTGCTGCTACTGAGAATTACCTAATGGAAAAACCCAATAACACTTTGCCCGACTTGGGATTCGAACCCAGGACCTCGTGCTCAGCAGTCGCGCTTAGCGACCACTAGACCAACAAGGCAGTCTGGTGAACAAATATTTATATGTATATCTAACTTACTTGATGTCTATGACTCCACACTTCTACCTACTCCTTCGAGAAATATAGCCGCAATCATATTCGTGTAATAGCAAAAACATTCCTCTAGTAGGAAACAAAACAATGCTCTATGGTCTGTAACAAATTAGTATTTTCTTTGTATTGTAATATTTTTGTTCTTGTACTTTTATGTGTGAGTTTACCCAACTGTAACTTTGTACATTTAGAT
The DNA here is from genome assembly GCA_946251915.1 of Abrostola triplasia. Taxonomy (NCBI): domain Eukaryota; kingdom Metazoa; phylum Arthropoda; class Insecta; order Lepidoptera; family Noctuidae; genus Abrostola; species Abrostola triplasia. The sequence goes on along the minus strand of OX276440.1, from coordinate 8,045,784 downwards.
GACACTAGCTGAGCCCCGCGGTGTTACCCGCTACATTTTTTCGGGATAAAAAGTAGCATATGTGTTAATCCAAGATATCAGCTACCTCCATATGAGATTTCATCAAAATGGGTCTAGCCGTTTGAGCGTGAAGAGGTAACAAACATACACACACACACTCACAAACTTTCGCCTTTATAATATTAGTGAGAAGTGTGTTAACATTACTAAAAAACATTTACTTAGATATAATAATAATGACTAAAAACTAATATATTGCTAAGTAGTTCAAAAAGTGTGTCCGAATTACTGGCGGATTTTGACTTACCAATGAAAATGGCATATATTTGATTTAGATGTGTGCCATAGATCTAAAAGCTTAGAGTAAGGAAAAGGTAACACAATCACTGATACACAATATTCAATATTGTGGAGATACATTTGCAATGGATAAGTAATAAAAAGCCTTGTTGGCTAAATCATATAAACATCACGACGATTCACCGAAGGGAAGACAGAAACATTCTTTTATCGGCTGTTATTATTTTTATTTAAAGGAGAGGCATGACCTAAGCTAAAATGGCATATGTGAAGGTTTCCCGCGTTGCTACAAATTCATCTAATATTATACAATAGTTACATTTTAAAGTTAAATGCAGGATCACTTAATTACTTAACAGAACCATAAAAAATTATCATTGTTACAATGTAAGGCCATAAGGCGAGGCTTGACTGCCTCGTTGGTCTAGTGGTTGCTAAGCGCGACTGCTGAGCACGAGATCCTGGGTTCGAATCCCGGGTCGGGCAAAGTGTTACTGGGTTTTTCCAATAGTTAATTCTCAGTAGCAGCACGGAGTCTAGATTTGTGCTTGGTTGATGGCAATAGGCTCGCCCCCTATTACATTGGGACCTAAAACATAACTGGCGAAATGTGGGTGCACTGTATGTGCACCTCTGCCTACCCCTTCGGGGAATACAGGCGTGATGTAATGTATGTATGTAATGCCATACTTTGTAATATGAATAAATTCAGTTATAAAAAATTTACTCAGATCATAAATGATTTGTCGATTTGTAATAATCTAATACGAATCTGTGTTAGCGGAATATTGTGAAATGAATTTATTAATTCCGATAAGGGATCATACGCAAATCTTTATGATTTGTCAATTTATGACTTTACAATTTAATTCTTTATCCATCATATAAATCTGTGTAAGCGAAATTTTCTGCATCGGTTTTTACAAGCAATTTAACTTGCAATGTTTGTAAGTATATTTGAGAGTTTGTTTAAGTCAAATCTGGCAATCTAAATTAGAACCACTTCTTGACATCCTATTGAAATGAAATTTAGCAAACATATGTAGGTTTGGTGACAATACAATATTATGGTACTTTTGAGCTGGTCTGATGATGGAGTTGAAGGTGGTCATAGGTTTCTATGACCACCTTCGACTGTCATGAAATGACGCAACCCCATCGTGTTTGGGCTTGATTGTTTCTGTAAGTACTTTGAGCCAATATATTTTTAATATAAACTTATTAATATTGTAAATGAGATGTAAATGTTTCACCTTGATAATGCTACGTGTCTTAAGACCATGAATTTAGCATTGGCCAAGTGCCAGCCATAATGTCCTTGTTACTATGTTGGTATACTCACGTACAAAAATGTTTACACACGAATTTCAACTATTGATCGTATGTATGTTAGTATGATATTGACATCTTCTTATCGTATAGTTTATGAACAAGCTGGTTTCAGAGTTTGAACCGCCTGCTGGCCTCTGAGATGGCTTTACACACCGTTGAAAAATCTCTCAGGTGTGCCGGTTTCCTCACGATGTTTTCCTTCACCGTTTTTAGCAACTGATAACTGATTTTTAGTACACACATGAATTCGATAAGACTTCGTGCGTGCCGGGGTTTGGACTTGCGATCTTTGATTTAGAAATCAAAGGTCATACCACTCGGCTATCACTGATTTTTGTATGAAACAGAGACTATTGCAGAATTCGTTACCAAACGAAGAGTATAATGATTTGTTTAACTTTAAAACTAATTATGATCCCCTGTAAATGAAGCAAAAGAAGTATGCCAGGATCGTAGCAAATTGAAATCCGTGGTCTCTGCCTACCCCTCAGGGAAACAGGCGTGACTTTATGCATGTATGTATGATCCCCCTTACTTATAAACGATGCTAACATGTGTTTTAAGATAACTACTTGATAAATCTATTAACATCTCTATTCTTTGACATGCAAACGACAGTGACAGGTATAATTGAATCAATTATTTAACACTGACAATTTTTATAAACGTACGTGAGATTAGATGATTGTATTTAGGCAACTATTTTGTTAGTTAGTATGTTTAAACCGACTTCAAAGAGGAGGTATGTATTTTAGGAGTATCTTTTTATAATTTACAGTCCATTACTTTATATACATAAAAAACATAAAATAACATCACGCCTGTATTCCCCGAAGGGGTAGGCAGAGGTGCACATACAGTACACCCACATTTCACCAGTTATGTTTTTAAGTCCCTATGTAACAGAGGGCGAGCCTGATGCCATCAACCGGGCACAAATCCAGACTCCGTGCTGTTACTAAGAATTACCTAATGGAAAAACCCAGTAACACTTTGCCCGACCCGGGATTCGAACCCAGGACCTCGAGCTCAGCAGTAGCACTTAACAACCACTAGACCAACGAAGCAGTTTTATATACATTATGATTTATATTAGTCATATATAATCACAGCTCTACTATATACATAGGTAGGCAGAAGTACGTTATTGTTCCCACATTTTGTCGCATTATTAGTTCCATTAGAAAAGGGACGAGTCTATTGTAAAGAGAGATTTATCTCCGATAGTAATTTATGAGCCATTGATCAGTTACGTGTCCATTATTTTATTTCACAAAATTTAGAAATACTTGGAGCTGGCTACTTTGTATTCAGCATTTGTGGGTAATAAACTATATTAGGTACCTGTTACAAAAATGAAACAGTAGGTGTGTTCGTGATCAGAGAACTGGTTTATTTAAACATAAAAAAACATAACATCACGCCTGTATTACCCGAAGGGGTAGGCAGAGGTGCACATATAGTACACCCACATTTCGCCAGTTATGTTTTTAGGTCCCAATGTAATAGGGGGCGAGCCTATTGCCATCAACCGGGCACAATCCAGACTCCGTGCTGCTACTGAGAATTACCTAATGGAAAAAGGACCTCGTGCTCAGCAGTCGCGCTTAGCGACCACTAGACCAACGAGGCAGTCTGGTTTATTTTTCGGTAAGTATCAGCATTGTCATTCAAAGTGGTAAAGCTGCCAGTCTTCTGGGCACGTTACCTTTTGACAACGATGAGGAAGAATACTTGAATGCTTTTTAATTTCATTCTTTTTAATGTAATTTACGATATCGTCAGAGTTGCGGGCTGCGGGTGGATGCAAGTTTCAAGTTGTCGTTTATTGTGGCGTTCTAAGGCCTTTGCTTAATAGTGGACGTGTTCTGGCTGATGATGATAGTAACTTATGACATTTTTTTTATTTAAATTGTAAATAGTTTTGTTGTGGGTAAAATTTAAATGTATATACTCAATACTCAATAACTTTATATATATATATGTGTAGTATATATATATTAATATATGTGTATTATACACACTAGAACCTAGTGCGGACTGCAGCTCTAAAAAAGTTTTGTTTTATCTATGTCTCTTACAATTTATACGTACTGTAATGTACTTTTTGAGGGAAATACATAAAAAAATATTTATTATTTATTTATTATGTACTTATATAACTGTAAGGTATTTTTTAAATATATACAGTCGGTTAATTAAAATAAGTATATTGGCGCATTAGATCGTATTTTTTTTTGTTTATTTATTTATTTAAATCTAATGCGTAAGGCATAATGATTTTACTATATGTTTTGAATCCTTTACAGAATTCAAGAGTAAGAATTGTGATTAATTTGGTTTTTAGAGCTGTGAACAATGTCAATTTTGACTCGGGTTATCTTTTAAATTGAAAGTTTTAGATGCTGATTAGAGATTCATCTTAATAGTCCTTGTAGTCTCATTCTAAGTTTATTGATGAATTTAAAACAGGATGGAATCAGTCTGTCATCAGTATGTTTTCAGTTGAATTATTTTTATTTTATTTTATGAAGGATAAACGATATCACGTTACATTTTCAACAGCTAGACAAAATGAGAGAAATTGTTCGCTAAATAATCACGGCACCAATAGAAAATAATAATATGTATTTTTTTTTGTCTTTAGGTGTACCATTTCGAATTAAACCAGAAATACAAATTAACAAAATTATTTATAATTAAATATACTTGTATTGATTTTTTTTATTTCAAAACTCTCTTTTAGATAACTAAAAATAGAAAATTCACCCGTAAAGGGATATGCCTAGTATAGTTAATAGAAATCTGTGGCCTAGTTCTCTTAGAAACCTACTTCTTTTATTTCTTATTATTAATCTCCCTTTTTTAGTTAAATAATAAATTGATTTTTCACCCTTAAAGGCTAGAAGTCCGTGGTATAATAATACTACCTACCCCTCTTGGAAACCTACTTGCATTATAATTTTTTTATCTCCCTCGTTTAGACAAATAATAATTGATTTTTCACCCTTATAGGGAAATGCCAGAAACGCTAATAGAAATCTGTGGCACTACCTACCCCTCTTGAAAGCAGTGAAGACTTTGTGTTAATGATAATGATGATAATAGATAACATAATTATCACAAATATAGAAAATATGTGAAATGGGATTTTCTTATGAATTAATTGTATGTTTTTAAATAGTTTTCTTTAAGAATTCGATTTAATATAGTAATTATCTCCATTACTAGTTGTTTAGTATCATCGGTTATATAGCCTGTATGTGTTATGTACAATAATGTATAATAAAAAATCTCCAGTCTGGATTTTAAGCTTAATTCATGTAACAATAACTATTTAAAAGTTTTTAATACTTAAATAAAGTAAAATATTTAGATGTTGAAATTAATTGTGTTTTTTTTTTAATTTTAAATTCCCGTCTAAATTTTTTTTTATGCTTTTATTTTTAACTTTAAATTATTTAAAGCAAAACCTATACTTAAAATACCACTTAAAATACACTATAACAATACACGGAATAAATACATATTAAAACACATACCCGAAAAAAAACTCGAACTTACGAAGTTTACGCGATCGGTGCGTAGCGCGTCTACGCCGTAGCGGTATCTCTACGGTTTTGGTGGCTGTAGCCGGCGCGCGTAGCATTTTATGTGGTGGAGATCACTCCCGTGACGTCACCCTGCTACAGATCATGGGACGTGGGATGGGAGTACAGTTGCACACATAACTCGTTGCTAATGGTACACTGTCGGGATACAGTCGCGTACAAATTTGTTTGAGTTGCTACGTCTTGTCTTATAGATATTGTTTTTTCTTTTTTTTTTGTAATTCGATTTCTTTTTTGAAAAATTAGGCATTTTGTTTAAGTAGGTACAACACTAACATATCTCTTTTTTTATTGCAATTAGATATTGTTGTATGAAATCATTATTTATTATTTAAATATTTTTGTTTTTGGTCTCAAAAACTTGAAAATGTTTTTTCAAGATATTTTTTAACACAAATTATCTTTTATCATGGTTAGTAGTTAACTTAAACGTTAATATAAGAACTAGTAACACCCTTGCGTTAGAACAGTAATCAAAACTAGATCAAATATTTTTTGTATTTAAAGCTTAGAAGTCACCCTGTGTGACATTATCATAACCAGTTTTATTATTGCATTATAATTATAATTGTTTGATGTACATTAACGTTTTTGCAAATACAAGGTATAGTGAGGGCTAGTAAAACTTTCAACGAATGGGACACTGCGATAATATCGCAGAGTCGGTAGTTGTTACAACGCAAGCTTCATTGGTCTAGAGGTCACTAAGCACGACTGCTGTGCATGATATCCTGGGTTCGAGACCCGGGTCGGGCAAAGTATTATTGTGTTTTTGCAGTTAATTCTCAGTAGCAGCACGGAGTCTGGATTTGTGTCCGGTTGATGGCAATAGACTCGCTTCTATTACATTGGGATGGCACTTATAACACTGGCAAAATGTTGGTAGTTCGACGGTTGGGAAATACAAGCGTGATTTCTTTTCTTAAACGTACAATTGCATTCTGCCCCTTTTCCATGAACTCTTAAAACAAGACAGTTCACGTAGTGGAAGCGAGACGCCGCATTACAGTGCACGTAGCGGCGTGCGGTGTCTCGCTTGCACATCGTAAACTATCCTGTATCAAGAGCTCATGGTAAGGGGGCTTCGTATTACATAACCTATTCTAAAAACAAGCATATCTTATTATGCATGGAGTATGCCCACAATACGTGACTAAAATGGTACTTCCATTTTAGATAATCTACAATACTGACCGACTAACACGATATTAGTCATAGTCATGTATTCATTTCATGCTAGCTGTGTTACCCACGTTATTTTTCCGGAATAAAAAGTAGCCTATGTGTTAATCCAAGGTGTTAGCTACCTCCATATGAAATTTCGTTAAAATCCAATTAGTAGTTTTTACGTGAAAGAGTAACAAACATCCATACCTACAAACTTTCGCGTTTATAATATTAGTAGGGAAGTTATATTTTAGTCAATGAATAGTGCGGGGTGTAGCAATACTTTCAGAGTAACGTAAACAATAAGCTTAGTATAGTAGGTATAGATGTCAAAATATACGTTAAAGTAGTGATGCCGGCGGGGTTGGCGGTAGAGTGCTAATAACGCCTCCCCGTCATCATAGGCGCCAGCAGGCCCGTGTGGTTTTTAGTAGGTATACCCCTGTGGATCGGCCTTTTTGGTTCATGGGCGGTCCCACATAACCCCTCCGTCACCCAGGTATGCGTAAGGAATTTTCCAGACATGAAAAAGTTGTGATAAATCAAAGTATATTTGTCACAATCTCTTTTTACGTAATTGTGTGACGTGGTCGTCTGCCAGGTTGAACCGTGGGCAGTTCATTCACAGACATGGAGTCGTGCCAAAGGCGGCGAAATACCATTATTGAATTGTTGTTAATATCACAGGAGTGGGAGGGTAATTTACATATTATGACTGTGAGAATGTTATTTTGTAGTTTTAATGTACATATATCTTCTTATATATAAAATTCTCGTGTCACAATGTTCGTTCCCGTACTCCTCCGAAACGGCTTGACCGATTCTCATGAAATTTTCTGAGCATATTGAGTAGTTCTGAGTATCGGCCAACATCTATTTTTCATACCCCTTAGTGATAAGAGTTTTTTTACCTGAAATTCACGCGGACGAAGTCGCGGGCAACAGCTAGTATTTATATATTTTTTTCGTTGTGTAGTAATGTAATAGTAATATTTGTGTGCTGAAATACAATTATTGGTAGTTGCAACCAATAACAAATAATTCAAAGACACAACTTCTCTAAAACAAAAACATAACATTACCCCTGTATTCCCGAAGGGGTAGGCAGAGGTGCACACACAGTACACCCACATTTCGCCAGTTGTTTTAGGTCCCAATGTAATAGGGGGCGACCCTATTGCCATCAACCGAGCACAAATCTAGACTCCGTGCTGCTACTAAGAATTACCTAATGGAAAAACCCAGTAACAATTTGCCCGGCCCGGGATTCGAACCCAGGACGTCGTGCTCAGCAGTCGTGCTTAGCAACCACTAGACCAACGAGGCAGTCGCAACGTAGCGCTCTAAAGGTTAAAATACATGGTTACAATAGATTCTAAATCACAAACGGAGGTCGGTGATTGTAGTAAGTTATTGTTAGACTCGTGTTCACGGCGCCGGCCGGTCGGTACCCGACACTATCCGTTATCATCGGATAACTAGCCGAAGACTGTAGTTAAGGCGTATCTAATAGATAGTAATAGACGTGTCGCCTTCAAGTTTATGACGAACTTTACTCGAAAATGTTGATATTAGAAACGCACTGATAGCTGAGTGGTATGACCGTTGGACTGCCAGCTCAAAAAGCGCAAGTTCAAACCTTGCTACCAATGTCTTTTCGAATTAATGTGTATTAGTTAACAGTTTTAAACGGTTAAGGAAAACATCGTGAGGAAACCGGCAGACCTGAGAGATTTTTCAACGGTGTGTGAAGCCATGTAAGACCTACAGGCGGTTTAAACTCTGACACCAGCTTATTCGTTAACCATACGATAAGAATAAGATCGGTTTACTATTGGAAAACATGACATAACATCACACCTGTATTCAACGAAGGGGTAGGCAAACGTGCACATATAGTACACCCACATTTCGCCAGTTATGTTTTAGGTCCCAATGTAATAGGGGGCGAGCCTATTGCCATCAAACGGGCACAAATCCAGACTCCGTGCTGCTACTGAGAATGACCTAATGGAAAAACTATTGTAGAAGAAATGCTATACAATCTAAACGTACTTAAAACAAAAGAAAAAAGAACAGTACCTACTTTTTGTAGTCTGTCAAAAATGCTAAAACAATTACGAAAAGCAGTGAAGGAGAATTAAACGTTCCATTTCACGCAGAAGCTAAAATATCAATCAATCAACTTGTAAAGCTAAGTGGTATCGCGTAAAACAGATAAGCGATGGCACCGTAAAACTGAACGCAATGTGGGTGAAAATCCGTGAAAATTGATATTTAAGACCCTACTAAGGGTTTCCACAATAAACAATGTAACATCACGCCTCTTTTCTACGAAGGGTTGGCAGAAGTGGACTATAAGTACTTACTTCCACATTTCGTTAGTTATATGTTTATAGTCCCAATGTAATACGGGACGAGCCTATAGCCATCAACCGGGCACAGATTTTCTAGCTGCTACTGAAATTACACAGTTACACTTTGTCAGATTTGGGATTCGCGCCCAGGACCTCATGCTCAGCAGTCGCATTTAATGACCACAAAACCATCGATGCTGTCAAAAATATCAGTGATTAAAAATTGTTTTATTTCCTTCATAGGCATAAAATTATAGTACTGCCTATGTTACTACTTATTAGCCTTCTCATTTCTTAACTGACTGGTTAGTGGTCGTGTCCGCGACTGCTTTTCATCATGGGTTTGATTTCTGAGTCAGGCAAAGTTTTATTGAGTTTTTCTAAATAACTCTTAGTAGCAGCTTTGAGTCTGGGTTCATGCTTGACTGCTGGCAATAGGCTCTCATCATCACATCACACTAACATTACAAAGGCGAAAGTTTGTGAGCGTGTTTGTATGATTGTAACTTCTTCACGCTCAAACGGCTGGACTAATTTAGATAAAATTTGGTATAGAGGTAGCTGACACCCTGGATTAATACAGAGGCTACTTTTATCCGAAATATGTTATTGATAACACCGCGGGGCGCAACTAGTTATAACATAACTCGCGTGGAAATAATTTTCAAGGCATTCTAGCGTAGGTATTTAAGTTTGACTCTATGATTGATTACTATACCTACAGCGTATGTCTAGACTTTGAGCAGATATCTGCAAATCATAGGTCTAAATACCAATTGATTATTTGACTCGTGCAAGGAATTAAAAGCCTGATACATTCTACCTATTACCCCAAAAGGCTAGGAACGTGTACGGAATAGGCCATACGTAATATAGATATGGAATTACATTAGAACCACACGCATTCAGTTTTGGCTGCTGTTAAATGCAGCTGTGCGTAATATCGGCCTGTATATAAGCTATGCAGAGTAACAAATTCACGTAGGATTGAGTACAGATCCTTGATATCCTCGAATAAGCTAAGATGGCCATCTAAATTCACAAATAACTAGGATTCGCTAGGAGACCAATCTATATATATAAAAAAAAAACAAATTAAAGATTGGGCTAATATTGTCACCCACTGGACGCCTGAGGGAGGACATTGTCGTCGAGGTCGACCACGGCGAAGGTGGTGTGACGATCTGGTCGCATATGCGGGACGCACGTGGTCAGATATTGCAAAGTATAGAGTGGTTTGGAGGAAAAAAGGGGAGGCCTTTGCCCAGTAGTGGGAAACAAAATAGGCTACGAAAAAAAAGTTTGTAACTAAGTCAGGTTTGATAGAACACTTGTAACTCAAAAACTGCTGGATCGATTTTTATGGTTTTTGGTTTGTTGGATTTGTCTCAGCCCCAAATAGCAGAATAACTGTTATAATGTTGCTTAAATTGTGTTATATTAAGATGCAGCGTTGGCAGGCCACCCACCAGGAGCGACGATATCGTCAGAGTTGCGGGCAAGCGGTGGATGCAAATGGCTAGTTGTCGTTCATTGTGGTGTTCTAAGGGGGATGCCTTTGTTCAACAGTGGATGTCTCCTGGCCAATGATGATGATGAAATTGGGTGTGCTTTTGATTTACATAGTTCAAAACCGTTATATTTGAATAGTTCTGTAAAGCTGTTTCGTTGATTTTGTGGTCGCACAGAGTGCCTGCGGAGCGTCTCGCATCCCATGGGGTAAGTACCTACCAATAAGATCACCTCGTAGGTAGGTAGGTTCATGGGAAAACTGGTTGTAATTGTATATAGTCCTTCAAGAAATAAAGGCGCCTTACCATACACATGTAGGACTAGCAGGTACCTACTATGTTTGTGACAATACATACCATACAAGGATTAAGATTGTGTATTCGGAGCACCAAGCCGTTCATTATTCAAGAGATCAGCCCACAACGGCTACACGTGACTTTTGGCCACGTCAAATGAAAAGCGAGATTAGCCTGTCATGCTTATTATAACTGATGGTTGTCCGAGACGCTCACAAGTTAAAGATTTTCTTTCGTTATTATTATAATGTCTAGAATACCTCGTAGGTGTAGTAGTCGCTAAGCGCGTCTGCTGAGAATGAGGGCTCGTGTTCGAATCCCCGGAAAAGTGTTACTGGGTTTTTCCATGAATAATAAGTAATTCTCAGTAGCGGCACGGCGTCTGGATTTGTGCCCGGTTGATGGCAATAAGGGGCCTATTTTAATAATAATTTATTTCAAATAACTAAGATCAAAAGTATTAGATATTACTATAATAACTTACAACGATTGTCAATAAATTGAATTGTTATTCATGATTCATGATGACAATATACTGCCGAGCGGTATCCATCATAGAATTGACCACCCCCTTTCCTCCCACGGGTGTCATGAGAGGCGACTTAGGGAAAATCCAGAAGACGGGAAGCCACGTCTTTTGTAACTTCACTACCAAAACTGCGATCCCCAAGCCGCTTGCCACGCATGGGTATTATGGCAGCTTCCACCCTTTACATAAGGGGGAGGACTTTGTTCAACAGTGGACGTCGTACGGCTGATGATGATGACAATATTAATTTATCACCGTCCTCACGATCTTTTTAAATATTATTACATTAGACCCTGTAAAATAATAAAATATATGATTGGCGACATGTGGGTGTAGTCTACAGTCACTTCTGCCTACCCCTTATGAAACTAATTAAAGTAAAATATTAAAGATAATATCTATTTGATAAAATCGATTAAAACACATATGCAAAAATCACTAAAGAATTCGAATTTCGCGCCTCTTGGCGGTGCCATGGTATAATAATAGATGGAGCATTCTGCAAATCGTAAAATAGTCAAAGAAAATGTGTTTTGTCCAGTATAAACTAGTATGTTACTAGCTTTATAGTTGGTTAACTAGTCTGTGGTAAAGGCAGAGACGAAAAACCATTGACAATAATTTGACATTCGCAATTTTGCATTTGACATTTTCATAGTCATCGACTCATCGTTGTTTGCGGCGTCTTAGTAGCTGCTAATAATACACTTATTTGTGAAATTTACCATTTAAAGTTCATTTCATCATGGTAAGTAAATAAAGTTGATGTTTTTACTGTCTTAAAAAGTGAAGCTGCGATAATATTTGATCGACTACAACTTACAATACATTTCGATTATGCCCTGTCATTGCCGGAACAAAAGTATGATTTTAGCGTTCTTTCAATATTAATGTGTAAAAATCTTCTATATGCACGAAGAAGCGATCATGTTAAATAGTATATACTATGTCAAACATAGCCAAGCCTAAATTAGGTCTTCTTCAGGATATCTGTCGTTTTAAAATTGTAACCTTAATTTATTTCACTCAGCATACATAAAACTTCTATGTATCACTATTATAACACATATTTATCAACATTTTATCAGTAAAAATTGTTTTTTAAACCATGTATTCTAGTTAATTTACCTATTTGGCTACAAATTGTTGTTTGAACTTCCTAAATCAGTGCGATTTTAAAGCATTCTCTTTTTGCTACAGTTTAGAAACCAATATGACAGTGATGTCACAGTATGGAGCCCGCAGGGTCGTCTCCACCAAGTGGAGTATGCCATGGAAGCAGTAAAGCTTGGGTCTGCTACTGTGGGTTTAAAAAACAAACAGTTTGCGGTCCTAATTGCTTTGAAGAGAGCAGTGAGCGAATTATCTGCATACCAGAAGAAAATTATTGCTATTGATGAGCACATTGGCATTTCTATCTCTGGTTTGACTGCGGATGCTAGAATGTTGAGGTAATTAATTGTGAATTAATTTATTCTTTCTGTCCTTAATGGCCAGTGTTCTTTTATGGTGCATTTGGGTTTACACCTACTATGGAGAAAAAATGTATAAGCACGTAAAAGCATATATTTGGCTAAGGAAATTGTTTACTTTTGTAGTCTAATTATGATTTGATTTAATGTAATACCTATTTAATTTTAGTTTTATATACCTATCTTATATGATTCGACTGGTGGATGCAAATGACAAGGTGCCATTCATAGTGGCATTCTGAGGGGGAGCCCTTACTCAACATAGGATGTCTTCCGGCTGATGATGATTATTCAAAAACTAAGATTTTATTCTATAGCGTTGACTGAAGATAAAACTGTAAACCAGATAAAATAATGTTAGTGTTTTTGTTTAGTATGTAAAATATTTTATTTTAATTTTCAGTCGGTTCATGCGGACTGAGTGTCTGAATCATCAGTACGCTCATGATGCTCCCATGCCAGTTGGCAGGCTGATTGGGCTTGTGGGCAACAAGATGCAGATCTGTACGCAGAGATACGACAAGAGACCGCTAGGAGTTGGGCTACTGGTTGCTGGATATGATGTTAGTACTATAAATTTTTCACTGTCCAGTCTCCCACATAATGTTACACATTGATTGTTCAACTATTGTCTCTTAGTGGGAAGTCAATGTGTAAAACGATCACATTTGATTGGGAGATCAAATAATTAAATATGCATTGTCAAATACATAAAGGCATAAGCACAGTTGAACTATCCTTACAGTTACGAAATGAATGGACGTGCATAGAGAAATAACTGGAAGCAGGCAGATTGCACTTAGTTTGCACACTGCTAAGTCTTTCCCACTTCTGCAGGGTGGTGGATTGTAAAACTGACTGTCAACAAGAACTTCAGGCTATAAAGCCTAATAAAGACACCATTCATTGTGTAAAATTACAAAACAATTCATTAGTCACTTTTCTAGTTTTGCCAGCACAGTCATTAAAACTGATTTTTTATGTGTATAAAAATTATAGTGGACATTGCTATGCTCAGTAATAGCACTAAATCATACAAGAGAGGTTAAAAGATACTAGTTTCGAAACAAGTAGGTGCTATTAATTTGTTAGATCAATCTTATTACTTTAGACATACCCCTGAACAATACTAACAGTCATAACACCCTTAATTAATACATATCTGTATAATTTACTAAACAGCTTCCACATAAAACAAGGGCAGTACTTAATATAAGCAATGCAATGAGAATATTATTTTCTTTTTTACAGGACCAAGGCCCACATATCTACCAGACTTGCCCATCAGCTAACTTCTTCGACTGCCGTGCCATGGCCATTGGTGCCCGCTCCCAGTCAGCTAGGACATATCTTGAGAAGCACCTGAATACGTTCATGGACTGTGATCTCCAAGAATTGGTGGCTCATGGACTGCGTGCCCTGAGAGATACTCTACCGAATGAAGTGGATCTCAATACTAAGGTGCGATTTTGGATATTTGAAGATTACGATTTGAAACAGCGTCAGCTATGTATATTAGATCATCTTAACAAGCCACAAATATGCATTGGCCCAATATATGGCAACCCGCATATGGCAAATGATTAGAAATTGAAACATTATCATAGATGAAGCAATTTATAAAAATACAAAAAGATGACAAATCATTTATTCAAAGTAATAGTACTTTTTGAATGTCAATTACATAGAGACATCTGCTTGCACCATAGTGCTATATCGATGGGTCCTAAGTATAAGGGCCAATGTGCAAGATGACAACTTATCAATAGAGGTCTTCAAGTTTATATTTTATATATATTTTACATGCTTTAATTGATAAACCCTTGTACTGTAGCAAAAAAATAGTATTTTCATCTATAAATGTGTATTTTTTTAGTGCACATTATTAACTTAAGGCATTTAATACAAAAATGTGAAAATGCTCAAAATGTTGCATTATACGTAGGACCTATCGATATCTAGTTAGAAGAAACTGCGTAAGAAACTCTGCAGTAGCATTATTTTTGAACTATGAAATATAATAAGCGTTTCATAAACAAAATAAAAATAATCAACATGGTATTGTTGCAGAACGTGTCCATAGCGGTGGTGGGACCGAAGACGCCGCTCCGCATCAGCGACGAAGAGGAGCTGTCGCGCTACCTGACGCTGGTGGAGGGTGAGGAGAGGCGCGGCGGAGGGGCCAGCGCCACCGGCGACGGAGCCCCCGCCGAGCGCTCACGCCCGGGGGACGACCAGCCGCAGCCCTCCGTGAGTCTAAAGCCACGTTTTCACTAGGCGACATTTGTCCCGCGACATGAAGTTTATGTTTTCCGCGCGATGTCACCCGACGTCGCTTGCGGTCGCGGGACTTGCGCTACACCCTTGTCTTTCCACAGTCGCCCGACTAGTTTTGGATAGTGAGGTCGCGAGTCACATAATGTAAATCGCACTGAACAAAACTTACTTCGTCGGGCGATATTACTATTCACTACTGGACAGTGTGAACAAGGCTAATGTCGAGCGAAATTGTCTCATAAACTCGCAAAGATGTACCACGTGAATGTTGGGCGACATGTCTCCGTGATATACTGGATTTGATTTAACCTGAGACTTTGCCGCTGTCTTCGAAGATAAAGTACATATACATCTCGTCACGTGAAGCTATCAATTTTGTAAACACACATTCAGGGGTTGACAACCTTTGGATCAAATAAAAAGAAACCGTTTCGTAATTATTTTTAGATTTACATAGATAATATTTACCACTAATAACAGGCGACAGACGATTCTGAGTATTTACGAGTTTTGTCTGTCTTGAATGGCATTTACAGTGTCAGCGTGAACTTACTTCACAATGGTAGCCTAAATGTTTACGTTGTATGAGACAGACGTGTTCCAGTACCACAAAACATAAGACGTCAGCGTTTTATATCGCTAAAATATAACAGGACCAATTAAAATTGATTGTCAGTTTAGTATTATATGTATTTTACTTCGAGTTTATTGGATTTGGGATTATTTGTCGTTGCTTGAATTGTCGCTACGTTACTATAGTAGAAGTTTATTGTTTACAAAGTTTACAACATCTTATGACAGGCAGTGTACCTAGATATAACGATCTTATTACACACAACTGCTCAAAAAAGAGGTGTAATGTTGTCAGGGTCCATGTATATGGGCGCCGACATGGGGGTGGTTGAATTCAAGTGATATTACATAATAAGATTTTTATCACCAACATAAAACCATTTTCTTGTTTAATATTTATTATAAAATTGCAAAATATAAATTATAGAAAAAAGCGACGTTGCCAGCTCGCGAACTCTAAAATAGTAACTATCATAAATTATATTTAAACAAACAAAATGTATAAGCGAACCCTAAGTTGAATAAGAAAGCGATAAGAAAGATTACAAATTGCTTGTACATCCGTTATCGTAATAGGAGCCGAGGGTCAATTTAAACAAGCGTGCGTGTTACAGTCAAACTAGCAAATCGAGTGTGACATAAAACGTCCACTTTGGCTTCTCCTTTGGACTTACACACTTACACTATAACTAAATAATTTTAAATAAATTTCTATATCTAAAACGCCTTCCTCTCTTCTACTTGCTGTGCCCATTAGGGTCCATAATTGTGACTTTTATATTTCCTTTTCCACCATTAATGTACATTATGGATTGCAATAAAGAATATGAATATGAATACACTGCAGTACAGCGGGATTTTTTGATCTCCGGCTTAATGTGGTTATATAATGTGTTATAGATAATCCTGAATACAAAAAATATAGATATGGAATTAAAAAGTTGTGTAATAAGTATGCTGAGTGATAATTGATAAATATGCGCCGATCTACCTGGATGGAAGGTTGAGGAAATAAAGCCAGGTCAAGATTCGAGGTCCGAATCAAGTCGGACACAAATATTTTTTACACAACATTATCGAACTAGAACTATCGCCTGTACTGACAACGATACAATTATTATAATGCCATGCATTTTAGAATTAAATTTAACATAAAAAATATGATAAATTTAACCTTATTCAGCTTTAGGTAGCTTTAATTTAATAATTTCAGCATATAAACGAATACCATTATCTAGAATTTTGTTTTTGGCTCTGATTTAACACTTAAACTGCCGCATACAATGACACTTGCATGTATACAACCGTCTATGTTGGCCTCAGTGTGATTACGGCGTCACTATGTGGCGGTTCGTGTCGTTCTTAACGCTCGCAGGAGCGACTCTCGTGCCGGCAATCAACTTACAGTACTTAGACCCAACGAAACTGCAAACGGTAACATCGCCCAAAGTTCAGGAGAAAGCAGCGTTAGAAATTATAAAGAAATACATGCCGCACAACATAGTGACAGTTGAAATAGATCCTCTATGGTTCGGAGACCAGAAAGACGTGTTCTATTTAAAAACAAATGATGGGGTTCTGGACATTAAAGCAAGCACAGGTGTAGCAGCGGTGTGGGGCTTCAACTATTATCTCAAAAAGTACTGCAAGAGTCAGATTGAGTGGGATAATAGTAACGTAGCCATACCTAATATTCTGCCCGAAGTAAATGAAACCATTGTCGCTAATGACAGATTTCGATACTACCAAAACGTTTGTACCGCATCTTATAGCTTCGTTTGGTGGAAACTGGATGACTGGATGACCCATCTAGAATGGATGGCGCTAAACGGTATCAACCTAGCCTTGGCGCCTGTTGCCCAGGAGGCTGCTTGGGCACGAATCTACCGCCAGCTTGGCATGACAAAAGACGAAATTGATAAACATTTTACAGGACCGGCGTTTCTATCCTGGCTCCGAATGGGAAACGTCCACGGCTGGGGAGGTCCGTTACCACAATCTTGGCATGATTTGCAAACTGACATACAAAAGGGCGTGATCGATGCTATGCTGAATTTGGGTATGGTGCCGGTATTGCCAGCCTTCAATGGACACGTACCTGTTACATTTTCCAAACTTTTCCCTAATACCACTTTTTATAAAGTTGAGCAGTGGAATAAATTCGATGACGACTACTGCTGCGGACTTTTCATAGACCCCTTTGATCCTCTGTTTTCACACATAGGAAGAATGTTTCTGTATGAAATCACAACTGGGTCTAAGCCAGGTACTCATATATATACAGCCGATCCCTTTAACGAAGTCAAGTTATCAGAGTTTTCCACACCTTTTGTGCAGAAAACAGCAACAGAAATATTCCGCACTCTCACAGACTTTGACAGTGACGCGGTATGGCTTCTTCAAAATTGGATGTTTGTGAGTAATCCTCTGATGTGGCCGGTAAATAGGGTGAAATCTTTTGTTAATTCGGTGCCCAACGGCAGGATGCTCATACTCGACTTGCAGTCAGAGCAGTGGCCCCAATACGATCTGTATCAAATGTATTTCGGCCAACCGTTCATCTGGTGCATGCTGCATAATTTCGGCGGGACAATGGGCATGTTCGGCAACATGGTGACTATAAACAAAGATGTTTATGAAGTTAGGTCTCGGAGGAACAGCACAATGATAGGCGTTGGCCTGACCCCTGAAGGCATCAACCAAAACTATGTGGTGTATGATTTAATGTTGGAGTCAGCTTGGCGCAAATCTCCCGTGGAAGACCTCGACGCTTGGGTAGCGGACTATGCCGAGAGAAGATACGGATGCCGTACTGCCGCCGGGGCCTGGAAATATCTACTCAAAAGTGTGTATAGCTTCAACGGTCTCAACAGGGTGCGAGGGAAGTACGTCCCCACGCGCAGACCTAGTTTAAAAATTAAACCTTGGGCTTGGTACAGAAGCTTCGATTTGTTTGAAGCATTGCGGCAGCTACTTTTTGAAACTGGTAGCGTGTGTAACACAGTCGTATATTACTATGACGTCGTAGATGTAACGCGTCAAGCCCTACAGTACAGAGCAGAACAGCTCTACGTGAACGTTGTTAATGACAGATCCTCGAACACTTATGTCTTCGAAGCGTCCATTACGCGATTTCTTGAAGCTCTAGCCGATATAGATTCTATATTATCCGAAAACGAGCAATTCTCTGCCTCGCGACGGTGGATTGGCAAAGCTAGACAATTAGGAACGGATGATGACGAATCTGTATTGTACGAAATGAACGCCCGAAATCAGATTACTCTGTGGGGTCCCAACGGTGAAATTTCAGACTACGCCTGTAAGCAATGGGCGGAGTTGTTTACCTACTACTACCGTCCTAGGTGGGCGGCGTTCTTGTCTGCTGCGTTGAAAGCCAAGAAAGCGGGTGAAGTTTTCAGTGAAACGGCTACGCGACGTGTCGTCACGGCTACCGTGGAGGTGCCGTTTGTAGCGGTCGGTTTTCCAATCAGTGGTATTAGTAATACGCATAACTCGGAAATAATGAGACTAGCTAAGAGTCTATACAGAAAATGGGTGCTTGCGCCAGACGTAGAAGACTTACCTATACTCATAATTAAGAAAGATTATGAAGGGAAGACGACTATGGTAGATTATGGTAGTGAAAGCGACGAGTATCAAGAACCACCATCTGTCGTGATGTATTCCACTACGCCCACTGACTAGACTCTTGAGCAACCTTGACTGTGAGTACAGCTGTATAACCTACACTACATTGTGGCTCGCTTGGAGTTCTAATTTGAACTGTGTAATAATAATATTAAGGAGATGCTTTAAAAATCTTGAGTCCATAACAAATCAATTTTATATTGTTAACACTGCCAAGTATCTGTCTTATTTAATCTATATGTATTTTTAGGGTCTTTTACGTATGACTATGTCCAGTGTCGTATCCTAAACAATTTCACTTTCACAAAATAGACCAATCTATTTCATTTAAAACTAGCCAACACGCAGAAGATATTATAGTACGCAAGTAGGTATGCGCGCAGACACAGGCCTCTATCAGCCTTGTGGTGCCGTCACATTATATAAATTACACATTTTCAGTAATTTCGCACAATTTTTTTTCAATTTGTTATATTATGGTCACGAGCGGGATTCGAACCCGCGAGCTTCGCCTCACCGCGGCGCAGGTCTTACCAACTAAGCTACCGTATCGCTGCTCATATATATATTTTCAGGTATTACAGGCGTGATTATATGTGTCTTTACTGACTTCAAAAATAAAGAATTTTCATGTTCGTCTGTACCTGTATATATTTTTAACCAACTTTAAAAAGCAATTTATGAATTTGGGGAGTATCTTTAAAAAAAATGTTTCGTTGCAGGTGGCGATGGACACAGAGTAAGCGACGATCGTCTTGGCGCGGACGGTGATGACGTATCCATGGGCAACGGGAACCTCGACTCTCCCCGTTGCCATGACAACCGTCATGTATCAACAGACTCTGATACGCAGCGTCTTCCCTTCCGCAGCCTACCAAAAGGTGGCCTTGGCCAGTGTTTAGATCGACAAGATTGAACGCAGGTTGTTAAACATACATATTACTTTGTCATCAAAAAATTACATTTTTACCGAGATTGCACCCCATAGAAACGTCTTATTTTAATTTTTAAAATTCTAACCGTAATAATAAATACTGTTTAGTAATAAAACATTTTTTATAATGTTTATACAGATTTATAAATACTGCGAAAATTTACTATTTTCAAAGTATTTAATTTAAATAATCAATAATAAGCGTCATTACCAGCCCGCGACCAAATCATCAATTTTGAAATACAAATTTAGATATATAGGTATGTTTTGTTACACTGTAGTCAACTCGGCATCTAAGCACTGGCCAAGGCAAAAAATGAAAGGAATCGCATTTTATTATTTTCATTTACCTATAAATTTTTATTCAATAAAACATTGCTTTACTAAAAACGATTTTTCTGTTTTTTTTTACCTTGCGAAACTTTGGCTTTTATTTCAAGGATTGTATAATAATACCTATGTAACTAGGTTTATAATTAATATTACGCATGTTTTCTCTTAATTAACAGGAAGTGTTTATTATTTGTATAATTGTCAAAAAATTGGCACTACTGGTAGGTCTAGATACTTTCTGAAGATATACAAGATAAATGTATACCTATAGGTACATAGTACATAGAATAATCATGCTTTATTGTACATCATAGTACCATTTACATTATATTTGATTTATTATTAAACATTAATTAAAACTGCAGACAGTTACAAGCTTGCTTGGGAATACGTTATCGCAAGTTGTCATTGTGGCGTGTCAGGGAGAGGCAGTGTTCAACAGTGCACGGTTTCCGACTACTGATGCAAATACGAACGTACACAAGGTACTGTTCCCAGTTCATGACGTAGAGTTACATCTAAACACTTGTAATGATTAGCGTTCCTAGATGACGTTAGCTGGTTGGTCTAGAGAATCGTCTCAGTCCAAACCATTGAATGTATTTTAAATCACTTGGTTCAGTTTCGGCCCCTAGGCTCAGTTAAGCCCCTATTACTAACTCATTTTACAAAACATCGTACAGCGACATCTATACCTCATTAGATGATAACCTACGATGCAATTATGTGAACTGGTTCCGCTGTATGTCGCTAGATGGCAGTAAAACATACTAAATCACGCTAACAGAAATTAGTTACAAACATTGTGCATTAGACAAATACATTTTTTTTTATTTAATTACCATGGTGAGAGGTGTAGTTTAGCTGATTGGTTGATTTTTTTATGAGCATGTGTAGTTTCTTGCAAAGCAAAACCCTCCCATTCGTTCTTCGACTTTATTCGGTCCTGTGCTAAAGTGGACCAGTATGCAAGCAGTTCATCATGCCACCGTCGTCTGGTTCTGCCGCGATGAAGCCATATATTTTGTAGGACCCAGTCGGTGCAAGAGTGGATACGTAGATTAAAATTTTTGGTCAGGGAATGGAGGGGGAATAAAACACTTCAATCTTTATAATCGTTGTATAACTTTATTATGTACATTTGTATAAACAAAATAATAATTAAACAACTAATTTGGGATGGTTTCACAGAAACAATTGCTTCGATACATTGAGAGATATTTGCGGAAAGTGTAATTCCAACTTTTGTTAGCATATAGATATACTTCATTCGAAAATTAGGAAGCTCTTAGTACGTTCAACAAATTTTGACTTTAATTCCTTTGGTGATAAGACAATGACAATTGCAGTTTGCTGTTGGTTCTGCTAATACATTGTTACTTCCAATACCACCCCTAGACCGAATAAAGTTCAAAATCGATTGAATTTACGGTTACGATTGGTTTAAAGATTGCAAGTGTTGCTATACTATATAAAATCTAT
Source organism: Abrostola triplasia (assembly GCA_946251915.1). Classification (NCBI taxonomy): domain Eukaryota; kingdom Metazoa; phylum Arthropoda; class Insecta; order Lepidoptera; family Noctuidae; genus Abrostola; species Abrostola triplasia. The sequence goes on along the minus strand of OX276440.1, from coordinate 8,023,961 downwards.
TCCGAACCCCAAATTGGTGTCAAATACCCAAATTCTCTATAGATTCAACGGTATAAATGAGTTGTCCCCGGAAGATTAAATTTGACTAGGCTTATATAAAATGTATTGTGCTTGGTGGTTTTCATACATATTTGGTATTCGAATTATTGTAGGTATTAATATTAATGAAATAAAACGAGTCCTTATTTTGGTTACATTAGGTAAGTCTTAGCACCACTTATGTATTGTAATTCTTACTTATATACGACTTAAATATCAGATACATGCGTGTAAATAATGTTTAAAATAATCTAGATATTCGTAAGTTAAACTTAAATTAAAACAGGTGATTTCAAAGACATTTTACTATTCTCAGCTTCCTCCAGATATATTATCTGTGATTTTATTTATTTTGTTGCCACTTATAAAAATAAGATAAATAGGAAGCCACATGATTTTTTTTATGACCACATTTAACATGCGCCAAAACCTATAATGCATAAACTATTCGTTGTTTAAAGTTCTCAAATAAATCTTACTACTACTTACAATATGGTAATTTCAAAATAACATCTTTGGGACAATAATTCCAATTTAAACCTTATGTCATACCAGCGTGTCGAGCACGTATCCAGGGTTCCCACAGTTTAAAGCCTGGTTCAAATTCGTTTGGTCTAAAACAGGTACGTAGCTGTCTTGTAACAGGATCGGCTGGCGACTCGAGGCCTCATTCAGCTGCCGTTCCAGTACAGCATTTTGTAATTCTTCTTCTTCCAACTCGAGTGTGAGTTCATCGAGCAACTTCATTCTGCTTTCTATTTCTCTGTCTGCCTTGTCCAGCTCTGCAGCGTTGTCTTGCATCTCTTTTGCCGTATTCAACAAGTCCTGTTCTATTTTGTCCAGCAGCATTCTCACTTGGGATACGTTTTCGCAACTGTTTGCTTTGTTTTCGTCCATGTACCGTTTGACTTTGGCTGTTAATCGAACGACCAATTCCTCCTCGCGATGTAACCTCTTGTTGATGATTGCGAATTTCTCTAACATTTCGATTTCTTCTCGTATCCTTGAGAGTTCGTCTGTTGAGGCTTCGGAGTCTGTGTCGTTTTGTGTCTGCATCAGCCTTTCGGAGTTAACTTGGCAGATGTCTGTGAGTTCTTTTGTGAAGTAATGTTCTCTCATCAGATGTCTTTCTCGTCGTGATTTGTGTTTGGTGTGCCTGCGAGGTGGGGTTCCACTGCCTACCCCCACTCCACTGTCACTGTTCCCGGCTTGGCTGTCGTTGACTTCACTACTTCTGCCAAGATCACGAAGATAGGATTCGAGGAGATAGTTGGTGCCATGCTTCTCCATTCGGTTTTTGTGGGTTTGGTCTTCTAGTTGGTCAATGAGCTTTTCTTGTTCTCTGTAAATTCAAAACATGAGCATCAATATTGTATTATTGCATCATCATTATTACCTACTATTAATTTGATGATACATTTTATTTAAATTTACAATAAGTTATGGATAGATTGATAGCTATCTACCCGAAGTAAGGTACCTATATGTAGGGATTAGAGATGCCATAGATTTGATGAGGGTGACTTATAATGCCATAAACATGCAATGATAAACTACCTTAGTTTGTCAAGTTGCTGGTGTATCGTCCTGCTCTGGTGTTGAATGACGGACACGAGCCTGGCTGCAGGATCCTCGCTCCTGGCTCTGGGAGGGGGGGTGGCTGCCCTGAGGTCCCGCCTGCGTCGCCGTCGCGCCCCTCCCCGGCTGCCACCATCGCTGTCCCGGCCTGAGTCGTCCTCACCACCACTTGACACGCGCCGAAGAGCTAAGCGAACCTGAAAGAAAAAGACGAGGATTCTTTATCTTGATAGTTCACGACCCCATTGGCCCAGTGGCTAAACGATTCGACTGCTTCGCACACTTCGATTCCCGCACTAGACAAAAATTTGTGTAATCCGCAGATGTTTGTTCCGTGTCTAGGTGTTTGTGTAAGTGTTATTTCATGTCTGTGAAATGCACCCACGATACAGGAGAAAGTCCTAGTGTGGTCGAAGTTATTTTATTTTTTAATTAATAAGACCAATTAAAGATGTGTATATTTATCCTCATTATATATTAGTTAACGTTTGTATCGTGGTCGATGTGCCTTCAAATCAATACAGACCTCGTGCCTAGCGTCTCCCCACGCAGCCAGGACATGCAGCACCGGTACATCAGGCGGTAACGGCCTCTCGACTCCTCGCCATCGCTCAGCCAGCACCCACTCGCCAAGATCACTGACGCCGCCTCCAGCTAAGATACAATTCTTCATTATTAGGAGAATCAAGTGAAGAAACATATACTTAAGTGGAAAGCTAGGACAACCAAATCTCACTTTTTTTACAACTTGAATAATTGGAAACCTACATGCCTATGACCAAAAGGGAAAAACAGAAATAGGCAAATGAAAAAAAAGAATGTCTTAACCTATTCATTGCGTATCAGTGTTGCAGACGCGCTTGGTATCTACAATGTTTCAATACAGGCAAGTAAGTATTACTTATAATGTATAATAATTATCATATTATGGCACAAATCCAGACGATGCTGCTGCTGAAATTTCATCATCATCATTTCAGCCCGGTATCACTGAGATTTACTCAATGGAAAAACCCAGTAACATTGCCCGAGCCGGGTTTTGAACCCATGACCTCGTGCTTAGCGACTACTAAGCCACCGTGGCAGGCAAGGCTGTTAACAGTGGTATTTAGTTAGCAGTATTAAGCAGGTCTTACCTTCGGGAGCGTCCTGCAAGGCTCGCACGATGTCAGCACAGGTAGTGTGGGACCTCACCCCCCGCACCCACAGCTTCTGGCCCCGCGCCAGCACTCCTACCTCCTCGTCGCTGTAGTCTGAAGATGATCCTTCCATTTTAGCCCCTGCAAACGATCCGATTTGAGTATAGTGTTCTTAAGTGTTTTGGGATACGGCAAACTTAAACAATACCTAATAATATAACGAAATGAAACTTGTTTCAAAAATATAACAAAGGACTTCAATAGCAGATAAGAATATCGTCAAAATCCTTTTTGTTTCACGAAGATTACTAAATACCTATATTACATTATAGTAAGTATGTTTATAGGTACCGTGTGGTAACCGGCCTAAAATTGACCACCCCCTTTCCTCCCTTGGGCGTTCTAAGATATAATTGACAGGCTTTAAACTCTAAGCCATCTATTCTAAACTGCAGAAGTTACTTTTGAAATTTGTATTGCATTAAACTTACTATCCACTGTTGATTAAAGGCCTCCCCTTAGAACGGAGGATGGGCATAATCCCCAGGCTTGGCAAACGGGGGGATTGCAGTATTACTTGTGTAGTTATAGAAGACGCTGCTGCCCATCTTCTGGATTTTCCCTTAGTCGCCCTAAGATCCCCTGCCACCATCCCCTGCCAAGCCCTGTCAATTATAATATTACAGCTTTTCGTTTTAAAGCAATTCTTATAGTACCTCAAACTCGTTAATACATGATGTATTCATACGTATTATAACAAACCTCCTACAGTGGTACACACAGGTACGGGCTTCACATAAAATACTCCAACTCGATATAATAGGTTGAAACTTCGGACAGGTAACTCGTTGCATAAACTTACACAATTTCGGTGCCAGTCACGACAGGCGCTTGCGGGGCCACCCACCCCAGGAAAACACCCATTACCGGCTAAAGGGGTGGTTTGCATACAATGCATTTGCGAAATTGAGGTCGATTAGTTTTGTATTCATGTTTTCACGCATTTACGAGATTCCCAGGAAGTCAAGCTATGGGAAGTACACTCACCGGCACGAAATGTGGCTTTATAGTGCCTATATCGATTTTTTTATAAACGTTATAGATTTACAAAGTGTTACTGGGTTTTTCCATTAGGTAATTCTCAGTATCTCAGTAGCAGTACGGAGTCTAGATTTGTGCTCAGTTGATGGGAATAGGCTCGCCCCCTATTAGGTACATTGGGACCTAAAAACATAACTGGCGAAATGTGGGTGTACTATATTATGTGTACCTCTGCCTACCCCTACGGGGAATACAGGCGTGATTATGTTATTATAGATTTATGAGTTTGGGCCACATTCCGGTTAGTGTAAGTATACCTATGTTATATTATTACATTAGTGTAAGTTTAAGTTTTAGGTATATAATTATACTGGTTCCGAATTCATGTCGATTGGATGTTAAAGCTTTTTAACCAACTTCAAAAAGGAGGTTATGTATTTCAAGTTCTACGCGAAAGACTGTCAAGATTGAAGCCATGCGGCGTAAATAGAATGTTCATGGTTTTTAATTACCGATAAAGTGCAGGCAGGTTGCACCTATGGCACTTTATACCCATTACATTTAATGTGGGGTGGAATGTGTCGATGTAGGCTTTTGTCTACCCCATGGGAATAAAACTTGGTTAATAGCGTGATACCACAGCCCTGTCTAGACGGTGACTAAGCGTAATCAATTTTTGCTAAACGACGGTTGGCAACAAAATTATCTAGGAAAAAGATAGTATCTACTATACCTAAATATACTTAACTAGCTTTTGTCCGCGGCGTCCCCCGCTTTTATTTAGAAAAATACAAAATTTCAATCCCGATTTTAACTAGGCATGGAATGTTTCATGAATAACGTGAAAAATCATATATTATGAAATTATTTCATTCGTCACACCTGCTACTTTCCTTTACTCAGACTGCTACAATTCACATTCTGTGAAATCGCAGATCGTTTGCATTTCATTCATTCGTTAATGGCAGTAGCAAGTCCGACATTAGGACTCGACGAAATAAAATCATTGTCTGCGAAATTTCACATGTAAAATCATATGAAAAATTCCACACCTCATTATAACCCCTAAAGGAATTAATAAAAAAAAAGTATTTCCAATGCCCATTCCGGGTCTTACACTAACTCTCTACATCTAAATATTAATTTCTAAAACTAACAATTGGTTATAAAACAAAATTGTATAGAATTACGCTTAGGATCTTTTACAAGCTTTTATTTTACTTGCAATGTTTGTATGTATGAGTATGTTTAGGTCAGATCTTGCTATATAAACACCACTTTTTGACATCCGATTGAAATTAAATTTGGCATACTTAAATAGGTTTGGTTACAATATTATGGTACTTTGATTTAAAAGCTTGTGTTAAAAATATATTTTTATTATAAACTTATTTACAATATGATAATCTTTGAGTAATTTGTTGCTGCATGAGTTAGTGGGTACATTAAACCGGTAACTGGCTATCCTCACATGAAACTTAGTAGTTCTAACGTCCAAGCTCCGACAATTATCGAAGAAGCCTAGCTAAGCTCACAGCTTACACGCGTGATTTTCGCAAAACACGAATCGCGTGTTGAAAAATCCACCAGCCTGTATTATACTGAATAAAAACAACCATATACCCTGTATATTTCTAGGAACGGAGTGGTAATTTGGGTGGTTCGTGACAACCTACCATTAGGGGTTTCCGCCACCCTCGCCTTGGTTTCCAACCCCATTTGGGGCGACGCCCGATGTTTTTATGTTAAATATTTTCCTAAGGGGTGTGTAAATTTTTGCTGTCGACGCCACCATTTTTTATTTTGGTTTGTGGGAATTCTTTTGTAAGCCTACGTGTTGGGTTTTTACTTTTAATTTTCCTTTTGAAGAACCTTTGAAACTCCTAGTTATGATTTACTGATGTAAGTTGGTTGTTAGCGTTCTTAGTGAACATTTTTAAGTATATATTAATCATTATGGTAAGAATTATTATTAATATGTATTTATTTATTTATTACTTACATTTTAACTTATAATTTACTTATTTATACTTGTAACTGTATTCACAGTTTGACTGTAGGATTAAGACTATGATTATATAGGTACATTTAAATTACACTTTTTTTAAATTATACTTTTATTACACAAAGATATTCATACCTACTTGCTGAGTTTGCTATGTGTGTGTGTTCTTTTCCAACCAAATTAGGATGAAATCTTGTCACCATGAAAATGGTGTACCAGTAGCGTTTGTCCACAATGATGTCATATACTTAAGTAGCTACCTACGTCCGGCGCACCCTGGGCGGTCAACCTGTCTACTATCTTTATTGACAGGCCAATCTCTTCACTACGGTATGATCTAATTCCATGTGAGTATAAGCATATGCTCATGTTACGAAGATAAAGAAGAACCAAGATATTTATATACCTTGTTACAACAAAATTAATACGTGTAATTGATGTATTAAGTTAAATTAGAAGTAGTGAGCTAGTCCGACTACTGTAAGTCCGACGCCTACCGCGATTACCCGAAAGAGCTGTGCACGTATCGATAAGATTTATATCGATACGTCGATGATATAGTTTTATTAAAAAAAAAAATTGTGCAATAATTAGTTTTTCTAGTAGGAAAATTACAGGAGGTTTTTGTATTTATTATAATATTGTGATTAATTTTAATTATATAATTTTACAGCATTAGGTTACTAGGTTAACCAATGTTTCCATAGTCACCAAACACTATTGGTATATGAATAAAAACTAACTCGAGGCAGATAATTAAGTAAAAACGCGTGTATGCATACATATAAAGGGGAATAATTAATTGAACATGGTTTACTTTTTTAAGTAAGTACAGTGGCGACTAAAAGTTCTTTTGCTCGTTTACAGCAGTTAAAGCGATCTAATCTTATAATTAAGTATAATTTACACTTTTTTTGATGTGTGTTTGGTAAAAGACTAGATCCTGCGTGTGTGCCTAAATTTGATAGTAGTTTACAGCTTGGTTCCGTTTTCGTAGTAAAAATACCGCAGTGTTTATAGGATATAAACTTTGTATAACGTGATAGGCATATTGCCATTCATCAAACCCAAATAATAAGGCTTTTGCTACATTAAAACATAACATCACGCCTGTATTCCCCGACGGGTTCACAGGTGCACATATAGTACACCTACATTTCGCTAGTTATGTTTTAGGTCCTAATGTAATAGGGGGCGTGCCGATTGCCATCAAACGGGCACAAATTCAGACTCCGTGCTGCTACTGAGAATTACCTAATAAAATAACCCAGTAACACATTGGCCGACTCGGGATTCGAACCCAGGACCTCGTGCTCAGCAGTCGCGCTTAGCAACCACTAGAACAACGAGGCAGTCGTTGCTACATTAAAATAAAATTATAAAGCTGGAGATACTCGTGGCTAAGTAAAAACAACTCCTACATAATTAGAAAAATATTGGCTGATGATTAAGAAATCTGTAGTTGATTTATCGATATAAATGTTCCCATCACTAGACCGCAAATTATCGGCAGTCCTTGCCTGCAGTAATAACAGGAGCGAACGCCGCTCCCGCACGCAAGGACGAGCGAATTATGTAATACACACGGGCTGTTAGTTCGGCCAACCGAGCCCCGAGCATAAATTTATTAATTATTTTGTTCGATACAAAAAAATGAAAGAAATATGTGGTGTGTCTTTATATTATGTCTAGGTCGGAGATGTTTTATAGAATGATTGGTTTTTGGCTAGGTACCCTGCGGGGATGAGGCCAAAAGGGTACGTCAGAATAATATTAAATGTAATAGCATTCATATACAATTCATCACTACAAAGAAAGTTGCAAAAAACTACGGTACGTTTTTCATTTTAAATTCTTCTTCTACTTCTGTAGGTTACAATTTTTTTTAAAGTGTTGCCCCCTTAGTTTTGGAGGCCAGTATCTATTTATTGTTATGAATGTATGTACAAGTTTGACCTCATTGAACTCGACGCGGGGTAATTTTCCGGCAACCGAAACACGATACAGGGGTGCAATAATATATTATGATAACCAATTAATTAAATTGAAAGCCGCAATGTCCATTACGTATGAAATAGGGGTCGCCGTGTTTGTAAAAGTAGTAAGATACCATTATTATTGAAAACTAGTAACTAAATAACAAAAAATTAACATTGTTTTTATATAAAAAAAATGATTTTTTTGCGATTAAACCTTATTTTAATTATGTATCTATGCTAAAATGCAAACCGTGAAGCGAAAATTTTGATTCAATTTTAAGAATATTGCGCGCGGAGGTGTTTGAGTTTTGGCATAAGTAGGTATCTAAAGTTTACATTAAGCTTTTTTTAATTTCACTATTAGGTAGTCTTCTTGTTACGCGAACGGTAAAGTGTGGTGTCTTACCTAGAATCGACCACCTCTTTTTCTCCCGTGGGTGTCGTAAGAGGCAACTAAGGGAAAATCCAGAAGATGGGCAGCAGCGGCTTCTGTAACTTTACCACCAATACTGCGGTCCCCAAGCGTGGGGTCTATAGCAACGCCTTTTTTGACTGATTTTGCCAACAGTGGACGTCTTCTGGCTCCATGATGATGATCAGAACGGTAAAGTACACGTCATTGTCATGTACATTAGGTTTAAAGTATTATGCTTCGATAGTCTCTTTTTATTTAATATCATTGGATAGCGTCATGTATCATTGATTTTCTGATCCGTAGTCTTAGATGTTGATCATTAGGGAAATGTCATTGGGGGCCTACACCCTAAAAGGACATGCGCTGACCTATTGTAATGTCCTACATAAAGGTTAGGTGCGCAGTAACCATTCTGTATTAATGCGCATGTATGACACGGCCCTTAAAAGACAAACAAGCATTTTGTGCCCATTCTTATCCTTCAGCCAACCGTAATTGAACATCATAGAAGACAAAGCGTTGATTAACAATACAACAGATGAAAAGCAGTCATTAACTGAGCCCTAAGTTCTGCGACCCCACCGCGTCACCTGCTCATGAATAAGGGCTCCGTTAGAGTCCGAAACTAGTCAGGCATTTCCGAATATCGACGTGAGTATAACCGGTATAGTAGATAATGCGCTTTTATTGTCCGGTAATTCTAGAAGCTAGCCATCCTTAATGGCTGTATAGTTCGCAATAAATAAGTATTGTAAACAAAGGAATATGAGTTTATAATCTTGGAAGATAAATGCATATTTTGAGAGATCAATAGTAGACGCATCCTGTGTTAAAAACAACCTGCAATTTCTTAGAAACGAGGTAAAAATGGTGTCTGATAGTCTATTACTTTATTTCAGCATCTATAGCCAAGTATTTAGAATTATCTACGTCACACTGATGACCTAATCGGCGCACTGGACTGCTACGCCTCTCAACCCTTAGGTAAAAAATTAAGGAAAGATTTCAAAAACCCTTAAGTTCCCGCAGGAGACAAAACTTTGTCTCATACGAAGATGTTTGTCTCGAATCAAGGTATTTGTGTGTGGTATTTCATGTTTGAGAAAGACACCCACGATGCCGGAGAAATTAAAAATATAATATATTTTCTAGAAGCCGCAGGGTGATAGATAGGTATTCAATTAAACAAATTATATTGTTTATATAAGTAAATGTTTCTGGCAGTTTATTAAAAAAAATTGAAATATGTTACAGTTATAGTTGAGCTTCTGCGCTCGGCCCCCTTCTTCTGGGCTGTTTGTTGCCCTATCAAATTCCTGATCAAGTATCATTATTTTAAAAAGATAAAAGTTCAATATGTTTGAGTAACTATTCAAATATACCTAATACCTTGTGAATGAATGAATACCCTGTTAAATATAGGAACAGATGAATCTCAATAATACTTCTGGTCAAAACGCCTGTTAATTTTCAAGAACCGGTAACAATTTGGGCAAATTGCGTGTTGGAGGCGGCACGAGCCAAAATTATCCGCCGCTATTGAAGTTCTAAGAAACTGAACCGATTTGAGATAACGATTCTAATGATTGGATGAGCTTTTTTAACTTTAATTAATGTGGGCCAAACCCTTTTGCAAAGTGATTTATTCATAGCATTTGTATCTCGGTTGATTGAGGGGCCGATAATCACTCATCGCCGAGTGGTGTTACCGTAGCACTGCCAAGTCAAAGGTCTCAAGTCCAAACCCCGGCAAGCACGCGTGTGTAATATGTATTATAAATTAGTTATCAGTTGCTAAAAACAGTTAAGGAAAACATCGTGAGGAAACTGACACACCTAAAAGTGTAGGTGACACGACACTTTTTATCGATATCGACATTTTCCCAGAGATCTCATTAAATCGTCATTAGTCCCTTATCTCGCCTTATTACAACTGTACTTAACCGCTTTGATACAAAGATATGAGGAAGTCGCAGCATTGTGTACTAAACTGACTCCCATCCGTCTAGGGATCACCGACAAAAAGTAGTCTCATTAGGCCATGAAGTCAGCGGGCTCGTCAACTTATAAAATCGATTATGGGACTCACAATCGCTAAAGCACGCTAGGGATAAATGATAATGTACCTAAAAGCCATATCGACAGGGTATAAAATCCCTAAACTGTGATGTTGTTGTTTGGACAATTAACCTGATTATTCAACGTGTTTTATAAACTAAAGCATCAACCGTTTGTCTTGACGGACACGCTACCTAAAAATATCATAATTATATACTTATCTTTGTATTTTAAAAGAAAGTTGCACGTAATATATTTCTTTCTTTTTGACTACCGCGTATTTTATGGCCCAACGCTCATATCAATCATGATGTCGCGTCGCTAACGATTCCGCTTTTCGTAGACACGTTCGTCGATACTTTGTTTCACTTCCCTATACTGTTGGAAGAGGTTTAATACCTACCTAGAACGAAGCTTTAGACAGGTATTTAGTTAAATCAGTAAAAAGATCAGTAATGGCTAGCGATTGGACTGCTGAAGGATTTCAGGTTTGATTTCCGCAAGAGACTAAAATTTGTGCGATCCGCAGATGCTTGTCCCGAGTCCGGGTGTTTATGTATAAGGTGATATTTCATGTTTGTGAAATGCAAACGATATAGTAGAAATTCCTAGTGTGGGGCGACGTTTTTAAAGGCAAAAAAAAAATAAAAAATAATTATTTCTTTCTCATATTTTGATATTAATTATTAACAACTATTGATGTCGTGGCCAAGAACGAGCAAGCGAAGCGTAGGTCAGGCATCGAGATGGGTTGACGACCTAATAAAGATTGCGGGGCCCACCTGGACAAGATTGGCACAGGACCGCGGCAGATGGCATTGTCTAAGGGAGGCTTATACACAGCAGTGGGATATTGAAGGCTGTGGATGATGATGATCATTGATGTCATCTGCAAATACCTATAAGTGTTTGTAAATGTTATATTGCATGTAATTCACATTGTACTTCCAACACACTCACGACACGAGAAATATTTAACGCGCTAAAGATACGTGAAAATACCGTTTAGAACGAAATGGCTATTTGTCGTAGTAAGATGAAGACAACACTATTAAAATGTGTAGCGCACAGATATTTCCGGGCGGCCGAAACCATGCAAAAAGCACACAATAACCATCCGTTAGCAGTAACGTTAGATCATCTGTTACATATGGATTACAGGAGCCTAACCGACGATTATCTTTGAATAGGGTAACAATCGCATCGTGACTAACAGTAACAGCCGATTTGTTGTGTGGTGCAATCCATTAAACATGGCGGGTGTCAGAAGTCCTCCTAGAAGCGTTATTTATTTAAAAGTTTTGGCAAGTTTAGTAAGAGATAACTAAATTAATGGTTTTTGATTATCTACTTCGTCATAGGTATCTAAGATTCAATAGTTTTTCTTTCGTTTCAGCATATTGGGAACAGCCTCCTTACCATGAACTCTTAACGACAGTTTACGATGTGGAAGCGAGACGCAGCTACGTGCCGTGTTATTCGACGTCTCGCTTCCACATCGTAAGCTGTCCTGTTTTGTGAATTCATGGTAAGGGGGCAGCTCATATCTGAGATTAGCTAAATAACATGGTATCAAGATCGTTTTTGTGTTGGGATAAAGATTATAAAATACTAAATCTAAGCAGAGGTGTGCTATATAACTGCACCCCACCTTTCGCCAGTCGGTATAAGGCATTACAAGGGGCATCGGGCGAACCTATTGTTATGGCAGATTTATTACTAGTGTGTTAAAATGACAACGTAAGGATAACATTCAAAAGTCATTTACGCATCGCTTTTTCCTTTAACTTGAGCGGATTGAATCAGACGTTTCTTCATCGGAAGACAATGCGCGAGGAAGTATCTCCGTACATACTATAACACATAGTCGCACGAACTGTCAATGAGCTTCGATTTGTATGTAATTTGCATGCATTATTTATAATTAAGTCAATCGATTAGTTTTTTGGGATAGAGTGTGAATATAGCTTTAATGGCAGTTATTGGTGTTATTATGAGGTATTTTGTTAGGTTGGGATAAAAGTATTTTGCTGAGTGGTATCCGGCCTAGAATTGACCACCCCTTTTCCTCCCGTGGGTGTCGTAAGACTAAGGTAAAATCCAGAATATTGGCAACAGCGTCTTCTGTAACTTCACCACCAATACTGCGGTACCCAAGCCGCTTGCCAAGCGTGGGGATTATGGCACCTCTAATACAAGGGGGAGGCCTTCGTTCAACAGTGAACATCTCCTGGCTGATGATGATGATGATCATCATCATCATCATCAGCCTATCTTAGTCCACTGCTGGACATACGAGGGTCAAACTGAAAGTTCTTAGAACTGGCCACTTATAAACAATATAATAAAAAAATAATTCTAAAATTTGAAAATAGAACTCTTTGCCAATATTACTGAGTATATATTTCATTAATTTGTCATTTGTTTTACGATTTGGCGGCAAATTGAAAATTGTCTGTGTCACGTCAACATGAATTTAACACGAGAAAATTTTCGTGCAATGATTTTTTATGACTTTCGATGTCATTTAAGTCAACAAGAAAGTTATGATAGACTACGATTGGCCTTTCACGATGAAGCCCCATCTCGTGCGACAGTTTACAACTGGTTTAATGAGTTTAAACGTGGTCGCACTAATCTCACTGATGATTTACATGAGGGACGGCCTTCTACGGCGACGACTGAAGATAACATCTGTGTTGTGCGGCGTATGATAGAGACTGACAAAAGAGTGACCTATCAGCAGATTCGGACAAGCTTAGGCATCGGTATGAGTCAAGTGCACAAAATCCTCCACGAACATTTAGCAGTCAGGAAGCTTTGCGCCCGGTGGATACCTCATAATTTGACTGAGGCTCAAAAACTCCATCGTGTGGATTGGTGCCGTAAAATGATTGAAAGATTTAACGGAGGTGACTCAAATGCTGTGTTCGACATACTAACAGGTGACGAAAGCTGGATTTACTGTTATGATCCTGAAACCAAAAGACAATCTGCTCAGTGGGTGTTTCCTTTCGAGAGGTTGCCAACTAAAGTGAAGAGAGATCGAAGTGCGGGAAAAAAAATGGTGGCCTCGTTCTTTGGAAGGATAGGTCATTTCGCAACAATTGTGTTAGAGGATCAAAAAACAGTTTCTGCAGAATGGTACACTACCAATTGTTTGCCACTTGTCTTGGATAAAGTTCGAGAGAAACGACCTCGCAGTAGGATCCTCCTTCACCACGACAACGCCTCGTCGCACACCGCTAAGCGAACGATCGACTATTTGGCGACATCAAACGTTGAATTACTGGGTCACCCGCCGTATAGCCCCGACCCCGCCCCTTGTGATTTTTATTTATTTCCAAAAATTAAAGAAAAACTTAAAGGAAAGCGGTTTATGAATGCTGAAGAAGCGGTGGCTGCGTATCGCGATGCCATTGAAGAGAACCCTAAAGACGAGTGGGCAAAGTGCTTTTCCCAGTGGTTCCATCGCATGCAGCGGTGTATTGACGTGAATGGACAATATTTTGAAAAGATATAATAAAACTAATAACTGGCTAATGTAATCAGTTTTTGATTTTCTAAGAACTTTCAGTTTGACCCTCGTAGGCCTCTCCTATGGCACGCCACTGAGCTCGATCTTCGGCCCTCCGCCTCCAACCACTGCCAGCCATTTTGCGTATATCGTCGCCCCACCTAGCTGGAGGACGTCCTACACTACGTTTACCGAGTCGTGGTCTCCACTCCAGAACACGTTTTCCCCAACGGTTATCGGTTCTGCGATGATGATAATTCTTCGTTATGTGTATGGAGCTATGGATAGACCCATAGCTCCATACACCTGTCGGCGATCATCATGGGTATAATACCTAATGATCCAGTCATTTTCAGTGGACGTGTTCCGGCTGATGATGATGGGACTAAAGTCCGGTGAAGCAAACCAGTCGGTAAACTTGTAAACAGACTGACAATGTAAGTACCTAAGTGATCTTCTCCCCACATTCTTCGGCCATGTTTTATTTTAATTACACAGCTATCTCATGGCGCCTGTTAGTTTAATGTGTATATTAATTACAGTTACTAATTAAACCGTTGTGGTGGCCACAGGTTTACAAACTGTAGACATTCTTGTAAGTTATTGCAGTATCATAGGTGACAATCATGTGTCTGTATCAAAATATGTGGTGGCCAAAGGTTTACATACAAGTCATTCTTGTAAGTTATTGCGGTTTCATAGTATGATGACAATCTTGCTTTTGTATCAAAACTATATTAACAAAAAACTTTGCAATTAACATCATATTGTTTCCAAAATACTCATCGTCTTAACAGTCTATTTTGCATCCTAAATAATACGCTTCTAGGTTTAAAGAAGCTCAACTATTTGTTATTATCTATCGCTGTTTTAACCATTAAGTACATTAACTAAACGAGTTTATTAACAAAAATAAAGATCTCGATATTCATAACATTTACATTACATTAAGTAGTAGATTAATATAATAATACTAGCTAACTCGACAACCGAGAGGAATGGAGGAAGGAAAGGGAGGCCTTTGCCCTGCAGTGGGACGATCATGGCTGAAATAATAATAATAACTCGACAAACTTCCTACCTTCTCACTGTTTAAACCTTCCCTGGACTTCTAGAGTGTTTTATCACCAGAATTAGCCAGATCGGCCCAGCCGTTCTCGAGTTTTTGCGAGACAAACGAACGGCAATTTATTTTTATAATATAGGAGATAAAAAGCATAAAACGAAGGCGGCGCCTAAGCTATACCAAAAAGTTACTAAACAGAAATGTCAGGTAAAATTGTGTCTCATAGAAAGGTTTGGTATTACAATCAAGTTCATCAAGTTGACTGTTCCAGACAGACTATTGATCCAACAGCCGTTGCCTAGTGACTGACGTACCTACATTACAATACATTACTAACAATCTCGTACATTATGGAAAAAAAATACGGCTTTCCCTAGTTAAGTTAAGTAGCATCATTTTCCAACCAAGAATATTTATGGTTTCCCCAAAACTACGTTGTGTTTCAGTGAACACATATTCACGTATGGCTTTAAAATTTATTAAATAGTTCTTAGTCATATTCCCCCTTATTCATAAAAAAATACAATTTTAAACCTAGGATTAAATTATACCTGTCACTGTCAAAGAATACAGATGTCAATAGACATAACACGGGGTTTAGTTAATACCGGTATGACTATCGTTTATGAAGAAGAGAGACTAAGTACAAGGACCTTATTACATCATAAATTGAATCATATATAAAAAAAAACAATGTGCAAATACAGTCAATAGAGATATAGTGTTATATATATAAATATACAGTTATTCAGTTCTTCTCTTCTCTCTTCTTCTCTGTTGAAAGCGGCCACAATAAGTTGAGGCATCAGGAAATTCACGGGTATATTCAAAACTCCTGTGAATTCTCCCAGTGCCAAGACTCAGTGTGGCCATGATATCTTCTTTCTTCTGTCTCTTCTTCTTTCTTGCTAGAAGGAATATATACTTTCTTCTTCGATTAAAATCCAAAAAAATGTACACATACTGTATGAATACGCCTCAATACATTGAACTAAAAAAAAACTATTTATGATACTATGTTAAACACTTATATAATTTCAACAAATCATATTACATAAGACCAAATTTTCTTTTGTCCCTTGAAAAGTGTCGTGGAAAAAGACTCGACTTAAATTACTTATATGGTGATCGCCGACATAGCTTTTGAGCTATGGATAGACATGATAAAGAAGAATTATCATCATCATCAGTCGGAAGATGTCCACTGTTGAAGAAAAGGCCTGCTTCCTCATAATCCCCACGCTTGGCAAGCGGCTTGGGATCGCAGTATTGGTGGTGAAGTTACAGAAGATGCTGCCTATCTTCTGGGTTTTCCAAAGAAGAATACTTTTGCTTATCTCTAGGATCACAGGCATGATTGTAATAATATGTTTCAATGTACAGGCATAAAGTAGGTTATTTATAGACGTGGACTGAGTTTGGTTATCGAATCAGAAATTTGAACTCTGCAATTGTATATACGCGTAAATGTTATACTTATAGGTTAGTGATAACTAACGCGACACTTTCGGCAATCAGTTACGGTTATATTGTGGTCAGCCGCAAATTTCCGTATCAACTGGTGATGCGCAATTGGGTCGGCTGCGCAGGCGCCATTATCCGCACTTCAGTTAAATTTGTCCGCGGTGATGGATTGTCGCGGTTGTCGCGACAATGGCGGATCTTTAGTATACCGTTATAATCTAGATAGACTGATAGATGTTAATTTTGAAGCTTATTGGATTATATTTTGAACGGACGGACTACTTCGATTTTGATTAAAATACACTGGGTTGCCAAATGGTATGACCGTTGGTGGTCAAAGGTCGCAAGTTCCCCAAAATCTCTCAGTTGTGTGCCGGTTTCCTTACGATGTTTTTCTTCACCGTTTTTAGCAATTGATAACGCACATGAATTCGAACAGACTGGTCCGTGCTGGGGTTTGAACTTGTGATCTTTGACTTGGTAGTCCAACGGTCATACTGCTTGGCTATTAGTACTTTTGTTCAACGGTCATACGTCAGTTAATATTATTTAAATGTAAGTTATAAGTTTACCTCATAAGCAGCTTTTTCTTGTCAAAATCTGTAACAAAAATAGTTCTTGTCAATATTTTTATTACGTAATACATTACATCGTTCACAATATTCAGGTAATTTAGACCTCTTTATTGCCACGCAAACGTTACAAAAATATTTATAAGTACCTATCATAAAGTAGAATAATAATATCACGCCTGTATTTCTCGAAAGAGTAGATCGAATTGTACAGTGTTCCCAATGTGCCAGTAGATACTAATATTATAAACCGCAAAAGTAAGTATGGATGGAAGTTTGTTACTCTTTCACGTAAAAACTACTGAATGGATTTTAATGAAATTTCATATGAAGGTAGCTGACACCCTGGATTAACACATAAGCTACTTTTTATCCCGAAAAACTGTAGTGAGTAACACCGCGGGGCGCAGCTAGTTGTTCATAAATTGCCTTAATATTTGTAATTGCTTTAAGTGTACAGCTTACAAACTAGTACCAATATAATTTGTTCCCACATAAATATGTATGATTGTACAGTCATTAGCGTCAAATTAAGTCAAATCATTCGTGGTACCGCTGTTTTACCATTTGGTTGAACGTTGTCGACTGTATTCATAATTCCCTTATGAATATATTGGGTACAACGGTAAGTTTAATACTGTAGTGCGCAGATAGTACCTCTCGGTCGGCTTTTGTGAGAGACAGAAAATATCGTGAGGAAACCACGCCTGAGAGATTTTTCAACGGTGTGTAAAGCAGTTTTCTTTGGATACTCTTCATTGGGAGTTTTGCTCATAGTGACCACTGGGTGGGTAGGCAGCTGCAGTATGGTGAACGATACCTACAAAGGGGAACGCTGCTGCCCATCCAAGAGAAAGAACCCCTAGTCGCCTCTTACGACAGCCACAGCAGGAAAGGGGGTGGTCTATTCTAAGCCGGATACCACTTAGCAAAAGAAGTCTATTTTCAAAGCAGTAAGACTGATGTTATTGTAATTATTTATGTCCATTTCCTAAATTATACAGTTATGAAAATAGCTTTTGTAAATACACCTGAAATCGAACCATAAAAACCTTGAACATATCTGTACATTTCATCTATTTACTATTCATACACGCCCATAGTTCAACGGGAAGCAATTACTTATTAAAATTGGAATCCCCAAATCAAATTCAACCTTATACCTCCTACATAAAGTCTATTTTACAACATCAGTGTACGCTACGCTACCAGCATGACGGCTTGTTGTCACCCCAGTTGCCATGGCAACCGTCCATAAAAAAACACAGTATAAATCAGGCCCCAATGTTTATTCTGCCGGCTTTGCTTTGAAAATTCAAAGCTTTTTGTTAGGTTTTCCGGCGCTTTGACGTGACAAGCCCGATAGCACAAACATAATGGTGTTTGTTTAGAAGTTTTAGTATAAGGGTGCATTAAAAGAAGTATAAGGAGTGACGTCATAGATTATACTGCCCTTTACCATGAACTCTTAAAGCAGGACAGTTTACGTTGTGGAAGCGAGACGCTGCTACGTCCATTGTGATGCGGGGTCTCGCTTCCACAACGGTATGGGTACAACAGTATAGGGTGGTTTTTTTTCGAACTTGTCTCTCGCAGTTAGCTCTGAGGGAGCTCTTACTGCTTAACCGGTCGTTTGGCGAGACCTAATAAAAGGCCTCCAGCCACGCTTATAAGTATGGGGTGGTATAATAATAATTGTACATCGAACGGCGCACCCTGTATAGCCCGCTACTAGCTTGCTAAAAGGGTAATGCTTTTGCTACGCATGAGCTAGGATTGTTGTTGCGTTCGTGTCGACACGATAGAGGATTAGATCTTACAATATATAAGTACCAACAGTAACTACGTAGACTTAGGGACTAACTGTTGAGATCTGTAGTTGTTTCTAATATTACTTCGCTATATTTTTTAATTATTCTAAAATGGAGCATTTCATTTAGGTAGATTTTTTTTAAAACGTCACCCCCTATTTCTCCTGTATCGTGGGTGCGTTTCACAAACATGAAATAATTACATACACAAACACCCAGACTAGGGACAAACTTTTGCGGATCACACAAATAGGGTTCGATTCCCGCAGGGACAAAATTTTGTGCGATGCGCAGATATTTGTCCCGAGTCTGGGTGTTTGTATATAACAATGCATGTTTGTGGAACGCACCCACTACACAGGAGAAATTACTAGTGGGGACGACATTTTATAAAAATAAATATTGCTTAGAGTACAACCACAAGCATTATTTATCTTAAAATGTTTGTGTACTCTCAAACTATATGACTGCCGCGTTGGTCTAGTGGTCGCTAAGCGCGACTGCTAAGCACGAGGTCCTGGGTTCGAATCCCGGGTCGGGCAAAGAGTTACTGGGTTTTTCCATTAGGTAATTCTCAGTAGCGGCACGGAGTCTGGATTTGTGCCCGGTTGATGGCAATAGGCTCGCCCCCTATTACATTGGGACCTAAAACATAACTAGCAAAATGTGGGTGTACTAAATGTGCACCTCTGCCTACCCCTTCGGGGAATACAGGCGTGATGTATGTATGTATGACTTTAGTAGCCTAAATAAAAACGGCTATAAAAAAGGGTTGCGTGTTCGATATCATATGAACTGGCAACCCCGCCCTTAATGACGTAAGCGGACTTGTAGGCCAGCCACCACCCTCAAACACTGTTGCCATATTAAAAAAACATTTGTTGTGATTTAGGTTAATTTGTTGATGGCAATACCCTTTTGTGGACATTAGTGGAAGGTAATATGTTAGAAAAAGAAAACTCTAATGAGTGTTTCACACGATACCTTGTGTTACCTATATGTTCATTATTACGCCTGGTTTCAGTAGAGGGGTAAGCAAAATCTTTGATTTATACCCACTTGGTATACGGTGTATACGATTAAGCCTATTTTTTCTGATACTTAACATAACATCACGCCTGTATTCTCGAAGAGGTAGGCAGAGACGGTATAGTAGGTACCGCCACATTTCACAAGTTAGATTATTATTTGTATTAAATCGAAATAAGATGATAATTAATTATGTAAATATCTATGATATTGAATAAAGTATCCTCCTAGTCCTGGGTTCTAATCCTGGGTAGTGTTACTGAGTTTTTCCAATTGGTTTCAGTAGCAGCACGGAGTTTGACAATTGACATAGACGAGATTTGTGCCCGGTTGATGGCAATAGGACCTAAAACATAACTGGGGAACTGTGGGTGTGGTATACACCTCTGCCTACCCCTTCTAAGAATACAGGCGCGATGTTATATTTTTAGTGAAAAAAGTTTTTTTTCCTATTATATATTTATTCAAAGTTAAGTAATTCTTGTCCACGCAAAGGGTTTTTACTTTACTAATTACCCATACTCTCATAATTATAATAAACCGTTAAATGTTCCCAGGATTACAACCCTCCGAGTGAACCAACCCTCCGCGCTCCGTCGCACATGGTTAACTGCACTTCCATAATTATCATGATAAAGTATTACACTAATTATTGGTTCAGTGGGTAAAAGCTTGGCTTAGGACACGCATGGTCGCGGCATCAGTAATGTCCATGTTCTTTCTTCTATTAAAATTATCCTTTCTATGACTTTTTGTGATATGATCTTTTTTACATGTTGCCATGCTAGGCCTAAATCTATATTAATAAAGGGAACTTGAAAAATGATGGACACGAGCGGGACTCGAACCCGCGACTTTCGCCGTACTGTACCTTATCCTTTCTGTTAGTATATCGTTCCCTTTATTCAATTACTAGCTGCGCCCCGCGATGTTTCCCGCTACATTTTGTCGGCATACAAGTAGCCTAGGTGTTAATCCAGCTTGTAAGCTACCTCCAAATTTTATCAAAATTGGTCTAGAAGTTTTAGCGTGATGAAGGTACAAACACACTAACTTTGACCTTTTAAATATAAATGTGAAGAGTGATCCTCATAGTACCTAATTGTAATATATATATTATTTAATATAGGTAATGTAGAAAAATACCATCTCATCACTGTATATGTCTAATTCAACAGATACATCTTAAACTCCGTGCCAAAATGGAAAACAGTTGTGCCAATATAACAACAACAAAAAAAACAATAAATTGACTTTTGAACCTTAAGCAATATATTTTTATTTCCGATAATTTTTTGACTGAATATATATTAATATGTATTTCGTATAATCTATAATATAATTGGCTAAACTATAGTATAGTGTTACTATAGGTATAATTAAAATAGTACAGATGGCAACCCTTGTAGATAAATACATATATAGGTATAAATTGTATAATAATGTTTATGTCACTAGTAGATACATATAGCGCTACATACTATACATACATTGTGCATGTCGCCAAGTATTTACCCATATTAGTTAAAAACCTTCAGAAATGTGCACGCGATGTAATGATTGCGGATGTATAACAAAAAATAATCACAATTTTTTTTTGTATATAATTGCGTCACCACACGATATGTCAAAAGCACGTGATTTTCAAATAACCTATGTTTTTAATTTGTATTGGAATTTAGACCATATTCGTATGCATGTAAGGTGTAAAATGTATGTAATGATATTTTTTTTATAAAGTGCAATGTCACGATATTTTAAAATCGTATACCAATTATAATTAATTATTTATTACAAAGTTTATATACCTTGATACTACATACCGTGAGAAATTTAAAATTAATTATTAACTTTTTTAAACTTTATTTAAATACCTTTTTATTAGTATTTTTATGTACTTATCTATGCTATTTAAATCCTAGATATTATTGTAAAAAGTTAATTAAATCAAAAACAATCAAATTTACCGTAAACATTTTCATTTACTCTATTCAAAGTACTTTAATAGCAATTTTTAATCACATAAAAATGCAAAAAGAGTTAACTGCCGAAACCCGGGATTGAACCGGGGACCTTTAGATCTTCAGTCTAACGCTCTCCCAACTGAGCTATTTCGGCTATGAGTAAGAAGTTGAAATTGAAGATGTGTAGCTGTATATAAGATATCTTTATTAAAAATCAGCTGAATAAATAATATATTTTTAGCAGTTATATATTATTAGGTAGATATATATAAAATTATGTATAATTTTAATTTTGTATAAAGTTTTTATGTATTTTTTTCATGTATAAGTTGAAAATACTTTTATGCTAGATTTAGGTTGTATAAATTCAAATGTGTATATTATAATATGTAGGTATATATGATTAATTACATAAATAAAAAATATTTGATATAATAATATACAATTTTATATTGTATGAATTGCTGTTCGTTAGTCTCGCTAAAACTCGAGAACGGCTGGACTGATTTGAGTAATTTTGGTCTTGAAATATTCGTGAGTTATTCTTGAAATATTCGTGAGTCCAGGAAGGTTTAAAAGGTAAGAAGGTGGTACGAAGTACGCCGGGTCTGCTAGTTGATTGAATTTAATAATTATATTGACATTTTATTGCTTAAGAGTACACAAAACTTTTAAAATATAATGGTTATTATTGTATGTAAATACAACCAATAGGTTGGTTGGATTTTAACCAATAAATATGATTATCAGTAACAAGTTACTAAATAAAGTAATTTTATTTAAACACTTATGAATAAAAACAACTCATGATATTATTTACAATGTCACAATAACCAGGTGTATTCACATGTATGTGTGTGTGTTTATTCACATACTTCTAGAGAAATTGTTCAAAAACTGATGACTTTAAATTCCTGCGACATATTTACGTTAAGTATCATCTGCGCATGCGTGCAAGTAACATTTTTCACTTCAGATAAACTGGTCATAATGTTAAGTACTTAAGTTATTTAAAACAACAGCTGGAATCAATGTGGCATATCGAAGTTTTAATATAGAAGGGGTAGGCAGAGGTGAATAGAACGCCTACATTTCGCCAACTCCCGAGATCTATAAGTATTATAGGTATAGGGTCAAAGTAATAAAATACTACTGTTCTAGTCTAGTGGTTTCTAAGCGTGACTGCTGAGAACGAGGTCCTGGGTTCGAATCCCAGGTCGGGCAAAGTGTTACTGGGTTTTTCCATTTGGTAATTCTCAGTAGCAGCACGGAGTCTGGATTTGTGCCCGGTTGATGGCAATAGGCTCGCCCCCTATTACATTGGGACCTAAAACTTAGCTAGCGAAATGTGGGTGTACTATATGTGCACCTCTGCCTACCCCTTCGGGGAATAAAGGCGTGATGTTATGTTATGTTTTTATGTGTATTAATACAGAAATACCTGTTCAAAGCAAAGTCAATCTATAGCCTATAGACTTATAGATGAATATTGGATGGATGTATATTTCCTAACAGTCTGCATTACGGTAAATTACAAGTATTTAATATAGATAGATACGAACGTCCTGTCAATATATTCCGATCAGATATTAAAGTATTAATGAAGTAACTACCGTAAGACGCAATTAGTGCAAGTTGCAATACGTAGGCACATCCTGCCATACTACTCGGCTATCAGCTCAGGGACCATGAGCTGATAGCCGAGTGTTATGACCGTTGGCATGCCAAGTCAAAGGTTGCAGGATCAAATCCTGGCACGCACCAATGTCTTTTCGAATTCATGTGCGTACTATAAATTATTTATCAGTTGCTAAAAACGGTGAAGGAAAATTCGTGAGGAAACCAGCACAGTCGCGTCTTACGACACCCACGGGAGGAAAGGGGGTGGTGAATTATAGGCCGGCTACCACTAGGCAAAATCTGACATTAATCAACATGAACGCGAAACGCTAAACGCATGACGGCATTCAGTTATATAGTAAAAGATAGGTTGAAAAAGCACTTAAAATTTCAAACACCAACTATTGGCCGCTATTAATCTGAGGCTCGACAATCGTAGAATTCTTTTACGACTTAAAGTCGCATCGTATCGTATAGCAGTCAGTCGCATCCTTGATCTACTACTGGCAAAGATTTAACTTGCGTCAGCGCTCAAGGAAATAAATCGGGTGTATTTATTTTAAACTCATAGCAGATACGTAATAGGGGCCGACGGGTAACTGTGGTCTTAGAACAGTAGTATTACTTAGTTGGATGCTTAGGTGCTTTTAACCGACTTAAAAAAAGAAGGAGGTTATTTGCGTGAGGATTTCGTATTTATATTTTGTATGCTAAATGACTGGTAAGTTTCGAAAATTAAAGTTTTCTATTAAAGGAGATATGTTTTTCTGGGATATCAATACAGGTTCTATAGAGAAAAAAAAGTTTTTTGGTTGGTTCCCCACCCTTAAAGAACTGATCGTGTGTGCTGAACTGCCGATAAGCATACGACTAGACCAAGAGCTAGTGAACCGTCCGAATAACGGTATGTCTGTAGGGCTAGACATTCACTAGCTCTCTTACTATTACTTACAGCGAGCTTTGGGTTGCGGATCCCGGTAAGACCACGGATTACTGATACACGTTATATAATACTATACTTGTTTCCCTGCTCTACATACCTTATTTAAATTTTTAATAAAATTCCCAAAACTCAATCACCATTTCCAAAAACCTGCACATGCATTTTTGAACCACTAGTATCTGATACCTAAGGACAGAAATAAGGTCCGGCAAACAGCAAGCCTACTCCATATCCTGCGCAGTGGAATGAAACCAAACGCTCGCGCACCGTATAACTTAAGGCGCAGCACTCAGTTGACATGTGTTTCCTATCGATAATTTAGTAGGCTGTCAATAATAATAAACCACGCTTAATTATCTTAAGTGTCTACATAATAGCTGGGGTTTAAGGGGAATACAGCAAAAACGGTACACGCTACGTATCCGCTGTCAATCTTATTGACGTTTGCAGTTGGATATTTGTTATGATTTCAGTCATAAATAATATGGCGTAACCGTAAGTAACTTAGTACTAAACTGTCCCCTTACCATGAAGACTTGAAATAGGACAGTTTACGTTGTGGAAGCGAGACCCCGCTACGTGTAGTTAATGCGGCGTCTCGCTTCCACAACGTAGACAGTCTTGTTTTCAGCGAGTAAGGGATCTGTTACAACTTATAGATTTGTGAAATAGATAAAATGGAAGAATGGAACGCAATTGCTACTGTAACCGCACTTATTCTTTGAAATGTCACCACTGTGTTTTAGTATTAGCTTGTTAACAAGGATCACACAGATCAGCATACAATATACTAATGTATTTATTGTCATTGTTCTCTGTATATAACCGAAAATTAATTAGGATTTAAAAAACGAATTTAAATTTAACGTTACCGTAATGTTTCTATACAAATACAACATAGAATTTGCTATCAATTTATCTAATTATATTCACTACACCTTTGCCTATTGATCAAGAAATGAGGCATGATTATATTCTACAAATATACATACAAGAATATATAAAAACACTAGCTGCGCCCCGCAGCGTTATCCGCTACATTTTCGGGATAAAAAGTAGCCTATGTGTTAATAATAATAATCCTTTATTTACAAGAAATGTGGTTACATAGTGGTGTTAAAATAATTATAGTCCTATCACATTCTACCATAACAATGGTGCGTAAATATGTCAATGTTAGAGAAGATATTTATTTATACAATTTATTGATCATTTAACTATATTTATTCGTAATTAAATTATTTAATTAATGTCAAAATTTATGCCGTGAGAAAACATTGTAATGAGAAAAAAAAATAAATAAAATGTGAATACTCTATTATTGTGTTGCAATGTCAATGAGCTAAATAAATGTCAACATTAATTAATAACATCATTTTCTTTATATGTCATAAAATCCTTTAATGTGTAGAAACATTTTTCTGCAAGCCACGCTGTAAGTTTTTTCTTAAACATAATAAGTTGGAGTTCTTTGAATTTGTCTGGTAATTTATTATATACATCTATCGCCTTTACATATACATTATTTTCATATATATCCAAATGACACCTAGGTCGGAGAAGTTTAAATTTATATCTCCATTGCCTACCCAGCTTTTCCGAATATTTGCTAAAATATTGTGGATGCTGTTTGACAAATACACATAGTTCCCTAATATACATGCAAACCAGAGGTAGTATATGGAACTTAGCAAATAGTGGCTTACAACTGTCTGTAGACCAGGCTCCACATATTGCTCTCACGCATTTCTTTTGCACCACGAATGCTTTTTCAATCTCAACCGAGTTACCCCACATCAAAAGGCCATATGAGAGCACCGATGATACGTATCCGTGGTATGCACTAAGTGCCGCATCCGTTGACACGGTCTGTCGCAAACGTTTGATAGCAAATACAAATCGATCTAGTTTATTGCAAATATATTTCACATGTTCCCTCCAGTTGCAGTGCTTATCAAGCATCAGGCCCAAAAATTTTGCAGTGCTTACCTCTTCTATTTTATTATTTTTGTAATTTACATTTAAATCAATATGTCGTCTTCTATAATTTTGAAATTGAATTATTTGTGTTTTAGTTACATTAATTTTCAGATTATTATTACTTAGCCATGCAATTGTCTTATTAAGCGTCAAATTTATGTCAGTCTCGTATGTTTCTTTATTGTCACACTTGATAATGAGTGTCGTGTCGTCTGCAAATAAAATTGTTTTGTGGTGAGTAATATTAGGTAGGTCGTTGATATACATTAGGAATAGAAAGGGTCCTAGCACACTGCCTTGTGGTACTCCAAATCTATTTAGCTTGAAACTCGATCTACTCGTAATTTTACCATTATTTACGATTTTAGATATTTCTACACATTGATATCTGTCAGTTAAGTAACTCTTTATCCAATCATTCGCTACTCCCCTAATTCCATATTTGTCTAATTTATGAAGAAGCAGTTTATGATCAACATAATCAAACGCTTTACTCATGTCTAGGAATAAGGCAGTTACAGGTATTCTGTCATTAACTGATTCAGTAATAATTTTTATCAGGTTGAAGCAGGCAAGTGAAGTACTACTGTTTTTACGAAAACCGAACTGTTCTTCTTTTAGAATTTTTTGGTTTAGGACAAAATCGTATAGTCTTTTTAGCATAGCCTTTTCAAAAATTTTTGATATTACTGGTATAAGGGTAACTGGACGGTAATTATTCATATCTGTTGCTTCTCCTTTTTTAAACAAGGGCTTAACAATGGATTTTTTAAGGCTTCTGGGAAAAGAACCTTGTTGAAATGCTAGATTAATTAAAAAACTCAAGGGTTCACATATGAACTGAGCGCAAAGCTTTATAGTTTTTGTGTTTATTTCATCAGTACCTACAGAGTTAGTGTTATTGAGATTTTTAATTATTTTAAATACCTCCATTGGGTCAGTCGGGCTTAAAAAAATTGAATTGAAATTATCCATGTCCATAGTTTCATTAATATTGTTACTGTAATAATTAAAATTATTTTCATTAGTCAAATTAATATAAAATGTATTAAATAAATCACTTATTTCGTCAGGAGTTGTGTGTAATTGATTATTATATGATATTTTATCTATTTCTGTATTGTTATGTATATCTCCAATATTTTGATTTATGATTTCCCAAACCGCTTTGCATTTTTTTTTTTTCTTATCTATATATTTATGATTTTCTAGCTGTTTCGACTTATGTATACATTGTTTCAGTATTTTAGAATATTTTTTGTAGGAACAAATATTTCTTTTTTTATCAGCCCCTAGTTGTTTGCCTTTTAAATAGAGAATTCTTTTTTTTATACAACACTTCTTTAACCCTTTTGTCAGCCATGTACTTCTATTCACTTTATTACATTTTTTTACTTTAATTATAGGAAAACATAACTGAAAAATCAATATAAGCAAATTGTGAAACTCATGGAAAGCTTCATCTAGGTTTGATTCTCCATAAACATTCGAGAAAGATAATGACGAAATATATTTGCAAAATTTCTCAACATTTTCTTTACTAAAGTCTCTGACCTCTTCGTACCAAGTGAGCTTGTGACGTTTAATATTAGTTTTTATTACTAGCGTTTGTCCTGTCTCATGATCTGAGAGCCCTAAGTGGTGAATATCAGCGCGGGTTTGTTTCACATTACTCGCAAACAGGTCAATACACGCCTGTTTTCTAGTAGGTAACTTAATGTGTATTTCTATATTAAAGTTTTTGAATAGATTTACGAGTTCTAAACAACTTCTGTTTGGCTTGAGCATATCCAAATTCCAATCACCACATAATATAATTTTTTTTGTTGTATACGAAAGTTTAAATAACATTTTTTCCATTTTTTCAATAAAAACATTAAGATTACTGGTAGGGGTCCTGTATACACATATTATAATAATTTTTTGTGTAATAAGTTCAACGCTACAGTATTCAAAATCAAAATTACAGGCAAAGTCAGGTGTATACGTTAACGATTTGTAGTCGAAGTCATTTTTGATCAAGATACAAGAACCTCCTCTTTTTGAGTTGCGTGAGTATGATGCGACTAATTTATATCCCGGTATCTTTAATAAATGCTCCGTGCCTTTTTTTATAAATGTCTCGGTAAAACATAGTATGTCGATATTTATTGATTTTAGAGAAAATTCATGTAACGCAAAAATTATCTCCTCGGTTTTATTTATTGCACCTGCTATATTCTGATGAAATATAGTTATTGTTGATTCCCCTTTAGACAAGAAAAAACTCGTTTTTGCCTGAACTCTGTTGATCCAATAATATGTCCCTATTATTAGTATTTAATTGTGTTAGATCCGATGATACTTTCAAATTATATGTGGCATGTAACCTCGGTTGAGTTTGAAAGTAATATGGAATTGTACCTTTTTTTACAGAATTGGACGCACGATTCCCGTTAACTGGTTTACTTATATTATATTCATACAATTTAGATGTATCGTTAGTATCGCTATAAATGTGCGGTGGTCTTTTAGTTTGTTTATTAAATTCTAAAAATGCAATTTCTACAAGTAACTTAAAGCTTAACTTTTTAATAAATCTTATCGGATTCGTTTTAAATATTTCTATGTATTTTATTTCAATAAATTGGCAATTACAATAATTTTTAATTAATAATTTAATACTGTTATTCAAAAATTTTTCATTCAAATATCGATTATATTGTACATTTATTATAAACACTTTATGGTGCCTCAGTATGTGCAGTGAATTACTTAAAGCGGATAACACTTCATATGGGTTTTTGTCATTTGACCCCATCGATATGATAACCATGTCGTTTTTATTTAATGATTTTTTCAAGCTTTCACAAGATTTCAACACTTCGTCACTCTTTGCCCACGGCTTGACGACACCATAAAAGTCGTATTTACATTTAAATTTTAGATGGTTATGGTCATAATCATAAGTTAATTGTGAAGCTAAACTACGAGTCTGTTCGTCACCTATAATGTACAGTTTCTTAATTTCACTACTTGTAGCGCCATCTATTAGTTGGAATTTCTCTAGAGTTGATTTGCATAATACTGGCTCCGCTGTGTTGAATTCGTCCACACCAACATTTTTATTTGGCGATAGTGTACAAATCTGTGACTGGGGTGTGTTACCTGTTGGCGAATTCACGATTAGACAGCCAGGTGATACTTGTGGATGTCGCTTGGGTGTTTCATTAGGCTCCAGAGTCTTGCAATCGTTTAGCGGTGAAAATCGTGATGTTCGCATCCTTATATTCGTAAGCTTTTTTAAGTATGGCGAGGTAGCCCACCGACTTGGATTGTTACAAGCGGGACTGTTAGAGTTTGAACTGCTGGCAACGTTTTTGAGAAATTTTATTTGGTTTGTTTTTTCCATTAATTCTCTCCGAAGATTAGAGCATTCAAGGTTAAGATGTGCTATTTCTTCATGCGCGCTGGCATTTTCATTTTTGAGACTTACAAGTTGTTGATGTAAGTGTTGAAGTTCGGCCGACTCAGTCTTCGTAGTCTCAGGAACACTCTTTGTTGACAAGTCTAGGTCATCATGTATAGTAGAACTGAGAAGTGTATCATCCTCCAAATATAATTCTGACATATTCATATCAGACTTAGTTCTCCGCATTGGTCTTCTCAGTGTGATGTTGTCGTTTTCCATGCTGAAGTTTGTGATAGCGCCCTCCATAGTATGATCTCCAAAGTTTCTTATTGGGTAGTGGACATGCGCCGCGCGTAGTGACGGTTCATGTAAGGTATGCGCCAGCGCAGATGATTTTGCCCAAATCTACTAGGTGGCAGCACTTTCTATGCAGTTTTCAAATACTAACGGTGGTAAAAAATTTTCCTATGACAAGATTATAGTAAATTTCACTTCACTGCAACAATAATAAGTCAGACAACTCACTGGTGCTGCGTTCCATGCTCATATAATGAATTCCGCCTGTTTTGCTCAGTTCACATCAATTGAAATCTTGAATTGTTTGTTGTCAAGTCACTGTGTTATAATTGCAATTAATTTCAAAATGACTCAGCGTCGCGACGAGATAACACTTGTGCTGTCGATTTGACGCGTAATCACTTCATTTAAGTATGTTTTAAAAGTAAATTTGCCACTTTTATATTATTTTGAATTAAGTTTTGAGGAGCACTGTATAAACTATGTTTACTAGATGAGCGCCATCTAATCGTTATGTGTGTTAATCCAGGATGTCGGCTACCTCCATATAAAATTTCATTAAAATCCATTCAGTAGTTTTTACGTGGAAGAGTAACAAACATCCATCCATGCTTACAAACTCACGTTTATAACATTGGTATGGATGAATAAGCGTTCAGGGAAACGTCAATATTCGAAAAAAGAACCAAAATGGCGGCCTTTTAAAAACTGCCAGGAAGAAAAAATGGCGCACGCAATATTAACACGAAATCGTACCATTAATGTTACTGAAAGTCGGAAACAATACACGATGCATGTTACATAATAAATGTGATTTAATGTTTCATCATGATTGATGATTGAGATTAAATAGACATTCACGCGATAACTTTTCTAATGTCTCGATTATTTGATAGTAGAGAGTTGCGATTATAGTGAACTAGCTGTTGCCCGCGACTTCGTCCGCGTGAATTTCGAATTAAGGGGTATGAAAAATAGATGTTGGCCGATTCTCAGACCTACTCAATACGCTCACAAAATTTCATGAGAATCGGTCTAGCCGTTTCGGAGGAGTATGGGAACGAAAACTGTGACACGAAAGTTTTATATACTTATATAGATTAATCTTGTTATTAATAGTAATCACAACACACTAATATTATAAAGGCGAAAGTTTGTGAGTGTGTTTGTATGTTTACTCCTTCACGCTTAAACGGCTGAACCGATTTTGATAAAATTTAGCATGGAGATAGCTGACACCTTATCTTATCTGCCTACTAGCTGCGTCCCGAGATGTTACCCGCTACATTTTTTCGGGATAAAAAGTAACCTATTTATTAATCCAGGGTGTCAGCTACATATGAAATTTCATCAAAATCGGTTTAGCCGTTTCAGCGTGAAGAGGTAACAAACATACAAACACACTCACAACCTTTCTCCTTTATAATATTAGTGTGAACTATGATGTGATTACAAATAAACAAGTAAATTCTCTCAATCTTTTGATCTCAGTTACTTCCTACCGAAGGACACAATATAGTAAGCCCACTGTATTACGTTGTCACATAAAACCATTACAATTTAATGTGTTGTTTTACACAACATTTATGACACCAAATAAAATCACACCCACAAAGCAGTATTTCATTTGTCGCGTAAAATATCGACAATGCAATATAATAATATGGGGTATGGAGTCATACATCAAACATTTTATTGGACTTTTTGAGTATATATATTCAATTTACGCGTTATTCTTTTATTACGGATTATTTTGGAACAACAAATGCAGGTATATCTTTATTAATACTTTAAAATGGTCAGCTTAAAAAAAAACGTCGCCCCACACTAGTATTTTCTCCTGTGTCGTGGGTGCGTTTCAGAAACATGAAATATCACATACACAAACACTCAGACTCGGGATAAACATCTGTGGTTTGCGCAAAGTTTTGCCCTGTGCGGGAATCGAACCTGCAACCCTTAGCGCAGTAGTCCAATCAAAAAGCCACTGCCCTAATAAGGTCGTCAAATTTCTGGATTGGAAGTTATTTTGGTGCGTTGCAACGCAAATTCTTTTTTGGCTCTTTCTAATTTTTGTTCGAGTCTTTTTTGTTTCCAATTTTTTTTATAGTTCTTCTTATTTATTAAAAAGTTATAACATTTTAAAAACTATGATTATTTAATATAATTCTATGTATTATATTATAATAAATTAAAAAACAGGACCTTTCAACGTACCTCCTCTTAAACCAACATAAGAAAAATCATAAGCCGCAGGGTAAACAGATGATCAAAAGTATTTGTAAAAGGTAAGTAACTAGCTAACTGATGATATTAAAAGTGATATGTAGCTGCTGGCTTAACTACCCAACAATACCCCACAGTGTCAATAACTAGATCAATTATGTTCAAGCTATTTTAAAAACCGGTAGGCAGTTGTGTTCGATGCTCTTAATTTTGCTGTCAGCGGTTGATTTTAATAGCTATACGAATTTGTAATGGCTGGACAGTGGACGCTTTAAGCCAAGAGCATTAAAACAAGAATGTACCGAGTTATTCTTTAATTGCCAATATATATATATAAATATAATATTTTGATCGGATGTGAGATAGGGAAACTTTTATAGTATTCTTGTCGAACCTTGTTCGTAATAAGTACTTTTATTAGATTTTTGCAATGTTCATCTGAACGGACCTTTGCTTGTTGGAGAGACACTTCAAGGAGACTTCTTTATTTTTAGACTATGGAATTATTTATTTAATGCATCGTTTAATAGTTATCTATACTAAAAATCAAGGGCCCTAGTAGAGAGCTTCCACGAGTCGGCGAGTGACGGTCCACCTCTCTACTATCTT
This sequence comes from Abrostola triplasia, assembly GCA_946251915.1. NCBI lineage: Eukaryota > Metazoa > Arthropoda > Insecta > Lepidoptera > Noctuidae > Abrostola > Abrostola triplasia. The sequence continues at coordinate 7,991,218 of OX276440.1, read as the reverse complement.
TGTTGCTTTACCAATCTCTACACTAGTTTTCATGACAAAATTAGTTGTAATATTGTTAGGTTTTCTGTTTATTCTTCTTTAGGGAGGAATCGTACCGAAATTTATTGTAGTAGCTATTTTTTTTTTTTTTTTTTTTTTTTTTTTTTTTTTTTTTTTTTTTTTTTTTTTTTTTTTTTTGGGACAAGCCCACCACTCGTGCCCATCATTGCAACTCCTGTAAGCCAGGATCTACAATGATAACCGTTGAGAACCATCGAGGCAATGAAGCTCGAGGCGTCCCAGAGAAATGACTCGACTGTCTTGGAACCCGCAACGAAATTAATCATAGAAGAATATATAGGAGGAGTAGGAATATAAATTTAGTTCCGACTTCCCTCCATAGCAAGCGGGAGACACAAAGATTAATATGCCAAAAGCATAATAAATATGGGATCCACAACTGAGATAAGCCCAGTCGCTAAGCACCACGGGTATAAAAGTTATAAACTAATGGGTCCTAATTGTTATTTTGATTCCAATAGTAGGTATGGCAAAAACGTCTGAAAGCACGGAAATTTGATCTGGTCGCAACAAGGTCCTCATAATAAATTACACCGGATGTAACATATATGCTGTCTAACAAGGTATTACGTTCATTCTGCCATAGACCACACTCCCACAGGATATGATGTGCTGTTTGCTCGTATTCACAATCTGGCGTTGAGCAGTGGCACAGAGGTGAAGCAACAAGCTTGAAAGAGAAGAGCTTACCCTTAAAGTTACCATGACCCGTCAAGAACTGAGCCACGCAATGATCCACCTCCAACCAAGTCTTTTCCAGGCGCTCGCGAACGGATGGAAAGTACTGGTAAAGGTGGCGGCCCTTGATAGATGTATCCCACCTAGATTGCCATTCGTCCAATAGCTCGTTATACACCTCGATTTGGGATTTAAATAACCTGATAATTTTAACGCGGTCCCGTTGTGTTAGAAATTCGGTGTTTATACCCTCTCGAGTGGAGAAGTACATCGCGGCACGTCTTTGTATTTCGAGATCGACAGGTAGCACGCCCGCTAGTACCGGCAGAGCTTCAGTACTGACCGTCCGATAGGCTTTACATAAGAATATCAACGCTAACCGTTGACTTTGAAGCAATTTACGTCGCGCCGCGCCTATTGTGGCTCTATCAGCCCAAACTGGTGAACCGTAGCATATGCATCCTATGTAAGTTGCCCCGTAGATGGTTTTTAAAGTGTTAAATGAGAGACCCCAAGTTGACGTTGATATTCGTGTTAAGGCATAAAAGTTCTTTTTTGCTTTTTCACCGACGGTTTTAATATGTTCGATAAAAGTAAAATTTCTCTCTAGCACAAGACCAAGATAACACACGGATTCCCTTTTTTTAATGGTTACGTTATTAAACTTAATAGAGGGTGACGATTTGAGATTTCCTTTTAAAAGTAATTGAAAGGTTTTATGTGGAGCAAAATTAAGACGATTCCGCTCACCCCATTGAGAAACTAATCGTAAACACGTATCGGCTAGATTTTCAAGTCCGGCTCTTGTATTAGATTGTATGAGCAGAAGGCCATCGTCCGCATAGCCTGTAAGTGAACAGCCGCAAGGAAGTGGTATCGCGAGGAAGTCATCAAATCCTATATTCCATAAATATGGACCTAGAACTGATCCCTGAGGACATCCCATTGTCAGTTCCTTCGACAGCGAATGATGGCCAAGTTTTAGTTTAGCTGATCCATGTGAAAAGTACGAGTAAATAATACTATAGATGTTGTTGTAACACCCACGCGCCTTTAACTTGAGTAGTAGCATTGGCCACCATGCATTATCGAAGGCACCGGAAATGTCTAGAAAGATACCTAACACGTACTTTAGTTCAGAAGAATTTACTAACTTCCTAACTGAGATCGCAGCGTCAGTAGTAGATTTACCTACTGTGAAACCAAATTGGTTATTATGAAATTTTGGACCGCCCGGCAGTAAGCGTGGAACAATTAGCCGCTCTAGCAGTTTACCTAGCGATGGTAGTAGTGTGATAGGCCGGTAAGACTTAGGGTCATCCGGAGGCTTATCGCCACTTTTAGGTATTATACGTAAAAATCCGCGACGCCACGCACGAGGGAAAGTACCCTCAGCAATACAACGATTAAAGACCGTTAATATAGAATCACCCGATAATTTACACGCTTCCTTAATCATCTTATTGGAAATTTTGTCCTCACCTGACGCTTTATTAAGAGTTAGTGAGTTCACAGCGTTGATGAACTCGTCAGTAGATGGAAGGTCTGATGCTGGAGATGCAGGTGGTTCGGAAGCAAACGCTCTTATTTGCTTGTGATAGTCGTTGTCACTGTTCGGTAGATCATCAGGTATGAGAGAGTAGCTACTTGTAGGTCGTCATCATCAGTCGGAAGCCGTTCACTGTTGAACAAAGGCCTGCCCCTCAGGTAAGGGGAGGTGTTGCCATAACCCCCACGCTTGGTAAAGGGTTTGGGGATCGCAGTATTGGTTGTAAAGTTACAGAAGACGCTGTTACCCATCTTCTGGATTTTACCTTAGTCTTACGACACCCACGGGAGGAAAGGGGGTGGTCGATTCTAGGCCGGATCCCACTCGGCAAACTTGTAGGTACCTAAATTGTAGGTACCTATTATAAATAGTTGAACTATCTTCTTCGCTGGCGGCAAAATGTATGAAATAATGTAAAAAATACCCCAATTATAGCATAGAATCACGTCTGTGCTTTACTTCAAGTTCCAATCATTGTATTTCAAGAATTTTGTTTAATTAAATACAATACTTGCTGTTTGAAGTACAGGACAAACGTGAAACACGCTTCATTCACCGCGGAATTGCAATAAATCCCTAATTAGCGTTGATTACTCGCTTATTTTCTTAATTGCGACCTCCCATTGATTCATACCTTCGGTATTAACGCGGATCTTACTGGATGAATGTTTAAATTGTTGTGCTGTGACCCACTGATTATGTACTACCACGATTGTAGATCCTGTTGCCCTAGGTTCGATTATTTCAATATAAATTGGTCTAATGTTATAATTGGTATAAGTTGACGACCTGATTAGCGCAGTGGCTAAGTGATTGGACTGCTGCGCTAAGGGTTGCGGGTTCGATTCCCGCACGGGGCAAAACTTTGTGCGAACCACAGATGTTTGTCCCGAGTCTGGGTGTTTGTGTATGTGAATATTTCATGTTTGTGAAACGCACCTACGACACAGGAGAAATTCTAGTGTGGGGCGACGTTTTTTTTTTTAAAAAAAAATGTTTGTGTTGACAGAATAACAAATTAGAAAACCACTGAACCGTTCTTGATGATTTTTTGTAAAAAGGCTTGAATCCTTTAAATCAAAATCAAATCAAAATCAAAATAATTTATTTGCTTTAAACACGTGTGAGTTTTGGTGATAACAAAGTTTTATAGTACAACATGTTTTACCTATACTGAGGTGTGCAAATATAGTTTTTATGTAAAATTAAAATTAAAAATATAGACTAAAACTTAATATAAAATAAACTTAAACTGTGGCATAATATAAATAATCAAATTTCCACGAAACAATGGGAAATAAGCAATAAAAACTAGTACATATTTATAAAGTGTCATTTAAAAAATCTTTTATACTATAATAACATTTTACAGCTAATATTTGTTTTAATTTCTTTTTAAACATACTTATATTTAATTTTTTTAAATCTTTGGGTAGTTTATTATAAATAGTAGGGCCCATACAAAAAATACTTTTTCTCATTAATTCAGTCTTAGCCTCATGTATCCTTAGTTTACTATTGTCACGGCGGTTCCGAATGACTGTATCAGATAGTCGTGGGAATAATTGAGGATTTGTTTTTACAAATAATGCAAGTTCTAGTATGTATATAGACGGTAGTGTTAGGATTTTATGTTGTAAGAAATACGATTTACAGCTGTCTGTTGGGTAAAGTCGAAACATGGATCTTAAGCATCTTTTCTGAGCCTTGAAGGCTTTCTCAAAGTCGGGTGAGTTAGCCCAGAATATAATTCCATATCTTAATACAGATGCCACCATTCCGTGATAGGCCATAATAAGAGCTTCAGTATTAAGTACCGGAGAAAGCTTATGTAGAGCATATGCAAAGCTGCTTATTCTTTTAGATAGGGTATAGATGTGTGGTTTCCAGTTAAGTCTTTGATCAATTGTTATTCCTAAAAATTTTGCTGCTCCAGTTTCATTTAATAATTGGTTTTGATGAAAAATATTGATATCAGATGAGATGTTAGGTCTTTGAGAGAAATGCATAATGTTTGTTTTATTAAGATTAATTTTTAAATTATTATTATCGATTTAGCTTATTGTATTTGCATGATTTCTTTATTTGACATACATACATACATAAAGTCACGCGTGTTTCCCTGAGGGGTAGGCAGAGACCACGGATTTCCATTTGATCATGACATTAAATGATATTCTCATTGTGCAAACAGCTTCAAGGCTTGTAGGGAAACTAAATAAATATTTACTTAGTTGTCAAAATGAGGGTCCTTGAACATTTTCTGCGACCGCAGTGGTATTTTTTTTGCATAAGTCGTGGAACTATACAGCGTCAATTACGCATCTACCTGTACATAACCTATCGAACGAGTCAATCGATCTGACCAATTGTCAGACCGCTAAAGATGAAAGAGCCATACAATTTGCGTGTGCGCAGCTCAAGTGCGGTGTAATTTGCGCAGTCTGTAGTTCACATTACGTGACGACCTCTTAATCATGAAGGTACAGGATGTTTTAAATTAATATTTTCGGAATTTTCATAGTACATGGTGTATTTTTTTGACATATATAGAGATATTTCTGGCTACGTTTTTGATGAAGCTATTGCGTTTTTTTACTGGTTTTGTATTTATAGGGATTATTAGTCCCAGAGTTATTGTCTAGGCTTGATTAATAGATGTCACTATTTATGTTGATTATTTTCCATACAACTAATTGTACTTTATAAAATTACAGCTTACCCGGCGAACTTTGTACCGCCTTTTCCACCATTTTACCCTTCCCTGGACTTCGAGTGTTTTAAGAAGAATTTGCCAATCAGTTCAGCCGTTCTAGGAGACATACGAACACTAATTCATTTAGTAGTACTAATAGAGATGATGACATAAAGTCTTGGCCAAGAGATCTAAAATCTAAAAATTCTTCTTAATTAAACTGAATGATTACAATCAAACTAATTACTGCCAAGTAATTAAGTAAACAATTTCATACAAAAAAACAAGAATCAAGCCTATTACACTACTAAGTAATCGCGTTCACAACTTAAGCCAATGTAAGTTACAACTGACAGAACATACACAAAATTAATAACGGCAACACACTGTTTATATCCCAGTGGGCTGTCACGCAAGTTTTTGTAGTCACAATGCTGAGTCCTGCCCCAACTTGGAGCACGTTGCCCCGTTCTTGACCAGTGTTTATATAAATAAACGCTTGTTTGTCCACGCCGCTGCCGGTTTGAGCACTGTGCGTCTTGATCTAGATACATAACCCTTTAATGGTTTTTTATTTGTTGTGTACAGGTAACGGGACGTGTACTGCTGGTTTATTGAAGGGTTGACAAATTATTTATAGTAGTTTGGTATAATAGTCTTATTTAAACTTTGTAGTATGTTTTTTTATAAAAATATCTTTTAGGTATTTTTTATTTTGATCGTTCGCGAGGGTCAGGTAAATTCGCGTTATAAAAAAGTAAAATAACCAATTAATTATTGATTTTTGACAGTAAATGTGACACTGGTTCCCTCTATACCTGTATTTAGGTTACAGAGAAACGTGATACCAGATTAAACTTTTTTATATCAAAAGTGTATTTATTTGTGCATATTAAGCAAAACTTGTATTAAATTTATTCAAAACGAGTGAATTTGGTTATTTAAAAGGTATCGAATGTTGTTTTTATTTAATTTCGCAACAAAAAACATTGATAAGGATAAAACCTTTGGCTATATTGATGGTATATTCAAACATGGCATTCAGTATCTAAAACAGTTTTTACAAGCTTTTATTTAACTTGCAATGTTTGTTTGTAAGTATGTATGTGAGTTTGCTACCTTTTTCCCGAGATAATAAGTAGCCTACGTGTCGATCCATGGTATTAGCTACCTCCATATGAAATTTCATCAAAATCGGTTCAGCCGTTTGTGCGTGTAGGGGTAACAAACATACAAACACACTCACAAACTTTCGCCTTTATAATAGTACCTAGTGTGATCAGATTAACATAAACTCATTTATCATTTTTCTGGGTTACTTTCCGTAGTATTACATTTCATAATAAGGTAGGTAAGTATTTTGGTGTCAATTAATGACTACATAATAATTATAACGTGTCTTATGTCAAATGGGCTCGGATGTTATCTCTGACACAAATCTGTGAAGTCAAGGCTCAATTTTTATGTTGAGTGGTGTGTTACACTTAAGTTGGTAAATAGCAAGACATAATTATGATGATTTGGTTGATTATAATTATTGGTTTGTAGCGAGAAGCGTGGGGAACTTTGTAATTAATTATAGCTTTATGTTTGACTGTTTTAAAAGTCAATTGAGTTTAATTTGTTCAAACAAATAATAACTTCGATATGACAATAAGCTACAAAATCAGTGTCAGTGTTGGATATACATATTTTAAAATACCACTCTATTTTAAAATATATTTATAGATTCATCGCATCTTAGTCTTTAAACATATCTTTAAAAAGGATATTATTAGTAATATCTGTATATTTTTTTAAAAATTATAATCGTAATTTTAAGTCACCCCAAATAAAGTCCGTGCTTCATATTTTAAACGTATAATGAACCGTAAAAGCGTATTGTTTGTCCAATAATTATAGTGTAGGTAACAAAATTACATTAAAATATTAAAGTAAAATAAAAATATTTTGTCCTAAAATAACTTACCTCGACACACTGGGCACTGTCACGGTGACATTTTCGGTAGCTCTGTCAAGAGTGATCTGTGGACAACACAACAATATTGGTCAATGAGTCGTCTTACTAGCAGTATTTTAAATTTAAATTACGCTGTATTTTTTAAGTTTTCGTAGTCATAAAAGACAAGGGATAATAAAAAAGGAAAATATGATGTTAACCAAAAAATTAACTAATTTATAGTGAATTTTTTGGTTCTAGAAGCTTCTCAAATAGAAGTGCATATTTACTCTAACCCTTTGAAACAAGGATCATACCAGCATTAACTAAACCACGTATTAAGTCTATTGACATCTTTATTCTTTGACACGCAAACGTGACTGCGAAAGTGACGGGTATTATTTAGTCCATGGTTTAAATTGATTTACATTTTTTTGAAAAAGGGGTAAACGGTTAAAAACCTAAGTATTGTAAGGGGTAACTCAATTCGTAATTCAATGTAGATCTAGATACGTATTTATGGATAATTTTATATTTATCTAACTTTGACATCTTGTCTAAAATGTAATGTCATAATCAACTCGACGGGTATTGATAAACAGCATAATTTAATTAATTTGCAGATTATTAAAATACTCGTTCGCAGCATGGCCGACTCTAATAGTAACAAATTGCCGACCAAAGGCCGCAGAACAGCCATTTATCTCAAAAAGTGATTGGAAATCAATAAAATAAATGAAGTTATTAAGTGTTAACAGATATTAATTACGGCCAATAATTTCTCGGCTCCGATACAGTTGCATAATAAATAAACAATCATTGCGTGTAGATAAAAAGGTAGCCAACACTTTTTTTTTTTTTTATAAAGTACCTACTACCTACTGCCCCCTTACCATGAACTATTAACGGAGAACGTTGGTCTAGTGGTTGCTAAGCGCGACTGCTGAGCACGAGGTCCTGGGTTCGAATCCCGGGTCGTGCAAACTGTTATTGGGTTTTTCCATTAGGTAATTCTCAGTGGCAGCACGGAGTCTAGATTTGTGCCTGGTTGACGGCAATAGGCTCGCCCCCTATTACATTGGGACCTAAAAACATAACTGGCGAAATGTGGGTGTACTAAATGTGCCCCTCTGCCTACCCCTTCGGGGAATACAGGCGTGATGTTATGTTTTATGTTTAGTCTGCCTCATACTCACTCATCACTTTTTTTCTTTACCCAACTACTACTAACCCGCTCATTGCAATATAGGTTATGTCGACATGTCAAAACAAGCTATAATATAATGCACAGTCAATGTCTACACACGTGAAGAAATTAATTTTACAAGTGGCAACGTTATCGCTATCAGAGATCTCGATCTGACAACCTTTCGTAGATAAGCTATGATATATGAGCAATGAATTTTAGGACCAGTCTTATTTCTATACACTTATTACTTACCGTGACTACCTAACTGGGAAATGAGATAACCCATTGTAAAACTGGCTTAAAGACGTTCAGGCAAATGCCTAATATATATTAAAAGTTTTTTTTTTTTTCTATTTTTTTTTTTTAAGTGCGTTTTTTATATATAACCGCCCGTGGCAAGTGCTGTTTTTCCTTCGATTGGTTGACCCGTGTGGTTGCGAAGCAACGAAACCTTTCGACAAAATCTTCATGGTGTAAGGATCATGAAGAATTTGCAATTAAAAAATTAAAAAATCAGCAATAGGGCCTTAGATCAGAATGTTTATCTTTTTCTTATCGTATGGTTGATGAACAACCTGGTGTCAGAGATTTAACCGCATGTAGGCCTCTGACATGGCTTTACACACCGTTAAAAAATCTCTCAGGTGTGCCGGTTTCCTCACTATGTTTTCCCTCACCGTTTTTAGCAACTAATACGCACATGTCTCCCTTTTAGAGTGGGGGGAGAGTTGCCATAATCCCCACGCTCAAGCGGCTTGGGGATCGCAGTATTGGTGGTGAAGTTACAAAAGATGTTGCTGCCCATCTTCTGGATTTTCCCTTAGTCGCCTCTTACGACACCCACGGGAGGAAAAGGGGTGGTTTCTAGGCTGGATACCACTCGGCAAACAGCAGATAAGTACAGCGACAACAATAAGTGCTTAATTAAATGTTAGTATACAGGGTTACAGACTTGTTCATGTCATAACACGCCTTAACAAGCTCATTCTAAAAACAGACAAACTACTTGCACCTAATTTGAATCCTTAAGCAATATCCGTCTCCTCCAGTTATTCTGGTAAGGGCATAACCTACATACTACTGATCTAATCGGGAGGTACAGTCAGCATATAAGAACTAATAACAATAAAAAAATGACAATTTAGTTTTTTTTTGTATTCCTCTGTCAGTTTGTCATGTTAAAGACTAAACCGCTGGATCGATTTGGATGGAAATTGGTTTGGAAATAGCTTGGTCTACGTAGAAAGTTGAGACTGCGAGTCAAAGTTATAAAGTTGATCTACGTGGACAAACTTGAGTCAAAGCTATAAACTTTTCTTTATTCTGATATAGATGAAGAGACACAATATGTTAAATTTATAGTACCAACTTACTCGTATTACAAGTTGTAAAACCGTGGATAAAAAACAATTAGAATACAATTACCTTCAGTCGGCAGGAAAGCTGACAACTCCTTCAAATACAATTTTACAAAAATCTGCCCTTAAAAAAACCGAGCCTACAAATGTTTATTCATAATTCCTTTGCTATCGCTACACGACGCCTAGTCTCGAGCAATTTAGAAACTGCACTTTTTCTGTCAGAATTAAACTAATTAATAATGATTACGAAAGGGCAGCGGTAAATAGGTCTTAGAATCGTCGGCGACACGCTCATTACTCGAATCTATACCGCACTATTAAAGACTTGGGCACACCGAGTGCGAGAGAATAGCCTTAATTAAATCGGAAAATACTAGCTCTCAGCCGCGAATTCGCCTGCTTGGTTTTTGGGGATTTCTCAGGTTATAAGCCTATGTGATTTTTCAGGTTTCTGGCTATGTTTTTAACAAATTTTGTATTAGTAGTTTAGTTGTAATGAGGTAACAAATAGACATATAAACGTCATATTTATAACTATGTATTTATGTGTCTGGTTGGTAAATTTCTTCACGAGTGTTTTTATTTATTAATATTGAGAATATTGTCCCTATTTGGGCGTTTTCTTATTAATTCGATTAAACCTTTACAAGACGTAAAAGATAATAAATTTTCTCTTACTTCCTAGGGAAGCTAGTATCCCAGCTTACAAAGAATATATATATATATATATATATATTTCTTTTTTAACTCAAATACACTAGACATATTTGTATGACTAGACCTTTTATTAAACTCTGGACCAAGTATTTCCAAACACGATTCACGATTATACAAATGAAGCAGTTAAACCAATAATCCGTTTATGACGGTTTAACACCACATTGGGCAACTTTACTGGTGTGCCCAAGCCCTTAGTATCTGTATCGAGTTTCATTCGATTACGTAACCATGGTGGCGAGTACTCGATTATAATCGGACCGTGTAAACGCTTTATATTGGGATTAAATTTCTCGGGATTTCAAATTAATATTGTATTTTATTTGTGACAAAGTTATGGTAATGTCCCGCTTATTATCTTGCGCAAGATTGATCGAAAATGTGATTGTGTAGAATACGTTGTAGGTAGTTTTTGAACTCGGTTTTCGCAGCGTGGGCGCATTGTGTGCAAATTTTCTTTATTATCTGATAAAATGAGTTGAGTAAGCAAGAAAGTACAAATATCAAATTATTACTGAAATTCCAATGACTTGTCAATTAATTTGTATTTTTTTTAGATGTGTATTCTTTTTTATCATTATTTAAATGGTTTGCATAAGAAAGTTTATAACTCATTAGTATTGACTGTACTATTTTAATCTACAAAAACAAAACGCTGACAGGTGTATTTGAAAATTATACTTATGTAAGTACTATAATCATTATTATTGTGTATTGATAATATAATTATTTTATGACATAAAAGCTGCGCCCCACAGCACCTGCTACATTTTTTCGGGATAAAAATGTGGTAGACTGTGTGATAATCCAAGGCGTCAGCTATTTCCAAACCAAATTTTATTAAAATTGGTACAGCCGTTTAAGCCTGAAGAAGTAACAAACACACTCACAAATGTTCACCTTAAGGCGCGTACGCACGTACGAACACGAACATAGCGAACACAAACACCAGACCCGAACATTTGGTTCGTACGTATGGACGGCATATTCGAACACGAACGCAAACATAGTTCGAGTCGAGTTCGCGAACAACAGTCGTGAACTCTATCTTAGTAGCCATGACGCCCAGATCTAGGTATACGAACAGTTTTGTTGCGTAACATTTATTAAAGCTCTTCGAACACCGTCCATACAGAACACACTACAAGGATCGCCGCGAACATGTTTGACGAACAGAGTGTTCGATGTTCGATAGTGGTACGCACGTGCGTACGCGGCTTTATGTTGTGATGTGATTTAACTATAAAACTATTTTAATATACCTACGAATCATTATTAAGAATGACATAATAACTCGATAAACCAACTTCAAATAACATAATCCCGATTTATTAAGGCAAGTAATTTAATAATATGTAGCTATAAAACTATATATAGAGTTTATAATAGAATTTCTATACATTTATAGCCTAAAGCGATTTGACGCCCATCATAAATCAAGTCACCAAGTTTGTCAACGATTTGTCCGTTCTGTATCTTTTAATCTTTGCCCCGCTTATGTCAAAGCGACCAGTTAATTTGACACTAAATTAATAGTAATAGTGACAGTGCAATAGGTCTATATTTACTGGTTTTAAATGTGACATGTAATAAAAGTGTTTATAATTGCTAAAAAGCCAATGAGATTGCGTGCGATAGGTGTTTTAATTATAGTTGAATAGGGTGAGTAGGTGTTAGATAATTTGCAGGACGTTGCGTGATTTTTTGCGTAACACCATGCTTAGTTCTGGGAATCTAAGTATAAACTATTCATTAACTTACTTATAAGCGATGCTAAACCTCTCTTAACTTAACCACTTCTTTATCCTTCGCCATGCACGACAGTGACAGGTATAATTTAATCAATAGTTCAACATACTATTTTTTAAAGTAAGGGGGTAAATTTGAAACGGAAAAAATAAATCAAAGATTTTTTTTAATTCACCGATTTACCACCTTCCAATTCCAAGACCCTGTTTCATCAATATTTTTATGACAAAACAATACAAGAAAATACCCGTATTTCCATTAAAAGAAATAGTTTAATTGAAGCGTATTTCTTAACAAAACGAGTATTATCTACAGTATTTCCCAACAGTTTTTTAACCTAAGTATTTTACTTTTAGTACTTTAATGAAAATCTAATCAAAAAAATCATTGTAACCTAAGTATTCTACTTGTAGGTGAAAAACCAATATTGTCACCCTACTTATAGACCACCCTTGACACGGATAAGCGCTGTCCTATCTGTTACCGTTGTTTATTACTATATCTTTGACATTTATTGTTTCTCACGATATAGTTTATAATCTTTGACAAGCCGACTATTAGTTTTAATATGAGTAACTAGATTGAGTTTCATAGTAATGTTAAATGTTAAACCTGTGGGTACCCCGTGGGATACAAGCCTAGTACCTCCCCATTTCCTTCGGTTTCGTAAGAGCCGACTAAAGGCAAATCCAGAAGACGAGCAGCAGCGTCTTCTGTTACTTCTCCACCAATACTGCGATCCCCATGCCGCCTGCCAAGCGCGGGGATTATGGCAATACTTTCTCAGGGAGGCTTTTGTTCAACAGTGGACGTCTTCTAGCTGATGATGATGATGGTTATGACAATTATTTTTGGCCATAAGTTTTTTTATAGGCCTGTTTATTGTCCCACTGTTGGGCAGAGATCTCTCTCATGAGTTTGGAAATCTCCAATATTGGCTAACTGTGGTCTAACAATATTGATACTAAGTTTTTTTTTGGTATCTATGTATGTGTAGCCACTAGGGGCTGGGTTACCTTTTGAAGGTTTCTCCTCAAAAATAAAATAAAATAGTTCTTTTATTACATCCGTGATAACCAAAATTGAAAGAAGAACTGATATTATTAGACTAAAGTCAAAAAACAACATTGCATTCTACGCGTGACGTAAAAAGTAAGGTGAAAGTCCCAATAGCCGTCCGTCTAATTAATACAAGTTTTATTAAAAGGTAGAAAGAATCACGCCATTTTAATTTCTATTCGACAGGAGGCCAACACGAAATCACGATGACGTAAATCAAAAGAGCCATAAAATGTCGCACGTGTGGTACGTACGCCCACCTTTAATATAAATTAACTATGTTGATACATTACTATACTATAGATTTCACGTCACATTGTTCGTGAATCGTAAAAACGTTGGAGTCCTAAAATATTAAATTGAATGCTTGAAATAGACGGTGAAAGAGATTTTAATGGCTTTTTTACGATTTTCCATATAAAATATGTTGTCGACTGTATTTTATTAATTTCTTCAAAACATTAATTTGCATTTATGATTTTGATTTAAATTACATGCTTTATTGATTTCGTTTGATTTTATGTTTCGAATGAAGTAAAGTTTTTTTAACTAACAGACAGTACGTCTGCGCCCTAGATAGTCAGTTATGATCTTTCATATATACTCTTTCATTTATACAATACTCCAGATTTGAGAAAAAGTTGTATTTAAGCCATGCCAGCCATTTACGCACATCAACATCTGTGTTATCATACCCTGCAAACCTAACTATTTTTCTGTGTGTACTATTATACTACCGAAATTACATAAAAAGGCAGTCGGCCATCTTCTAAAACGAAAGATAACCCGTTTGCTGTTTCAGCCATTCATTAGTACACGTATTCGGATAGTTCCTATTTGAGATAAAAATTATTTTCACTTGGTATAAAGTGCTATACTATTTCCATATTTACACAATTGATGTTTTTTTTTTAATTCTACTAAACTGTGCAGCGGGCAGCTACGTCAATATTGCTAAGAGTCAATATTATTAGAACTAAGTATTTGAACTATCTGAATCCGTTGATTGACATCCGATTATTAGAATCGAAGCCACTTGAAGATTTTAACATTATTAAGGCAAAGAATCAGTATTTTGTAGGAAGTTTTTTTAATGCGCATATAGAAAAATTAGGCAAAGATTTTATAATGTTTGTATTAAATATTTAAGAAAACATTACAGTGACACAGGTGTGTAGAACACCCATATTTCGCTAATAAAATAGGGGGCGAACCTATTTCCATCAACCGGGCACAAGTCCAGGCTCCGTGCTGCTACTAAGAATTACCTAAAGACGCTACACTAACTAGGCGATCGTCCAATAACGAAATATGACTTTAATACCTAGATTACAGAAACAAATTTACCTTTTGCAAAATTGTGACGTAATATAGAGCAATGGTTGATAATTTCCGAATTAACTTGCGAATTCAGCTCATTAATTAACAATTATTATGTCGATCATAAACAGTTTAATTAACTAGTACTAAAACTGATCTGGTTACCTTTAATATTAACGCAATCGACGGACTAATAAAACCAATGCACCGATTTGTTACAAGTTGTAAACATTAATTATATTCTAATTAGCAATTCAGTTACAAACCGTCTCGCCCAAAGGTTACAAAGTAATTAATAATATTAAACGACTCACTAGGTCTATTCTCGTAGCTTAAGAAGTTCCAAAGTAGTGCAATAACGATGTACTTTCGATAACCAACCATTCTTATTACAAATGTCGTTGGATTCCTCGAAAGCATATCGCTATTGCTCTACTCTAGAACGTCTTAAGTTATAATAATTGACCTACAGACAGTTAAGTTTATAATTTTAGTGGTTTAAAATTGTTCTGACGTAAGCTACCAGAGATCAAGTTTTTTGCCCTGTGTATGACAAAAAATATATTGAAAATCCTAACCTTGCACTCAATACTGCAATAAGTCAAGACAGTAGGCATACTATACATTTTAGAGGCATTTTTAGTTTCAACAATTAAGTGAGTCATAACAAAAAACAAATGCGAACCCTACCTAAACTACTAAAACAATGACGTGTGATAAGCAAATATATTTTTAATTATCGCCCCCTATAAAAGGGTGCCCAACCCTAAAAGGGTAACCCATTTTCACGTAAGGGTTGCTTTTCAATTCTATAAATTGACGACCTGTTTGGCGCCGTAGCTAACGGTTGCGGGTTGACTTCCCGTAAACGCCAAAAAATTGTCGGTCACGTTTGTCCCGAGTCTAGGTGTTCATAAATATGATATTTCATACTTGTGAAACGGATCCACGATACAAGAGAAATTCCAAGTGTGGGGTAACGTTTTTAAAAAACGAAAAAAAAATGTTCGGCAATAATCGCCTTAATGGAATCACACATTAAAAGAGTAATACGGATAGGTGAGGCAAAACAAATAGCGTGTGTTTATTAAGCATGTTTATTGAACTCATATGTACATAATGTGTTTGTACACGTCAATGGTATACGTTACTATAATATGTGCATAAACATTCATCTACTCAAATAAAAAGAAAAAAAAATCTCAGAGTGATGTAAGTCCACGCGACGTATTTGCGCATAGCACTCTATTGAGCGTTTTGTCGTGTCGCAAATTCGTTGCGATGGAAACCATCTTTAAACACATCTTACCGCTTTCCTGTCAGGTTAGTGCGGTGTTCTGTGAAAACAATTTTAAAATATTAGTACCGAAATCGATTTAACTATTACATAATCACTTTAATAAATGCAAGGACGGTAAGTGGAGCTTTCACCCTACAATTGATCTGTACTTGTAACTAATATTAATATTTTTTAAATTTAAAAATGCAATTATTTATGAAAATTTAAGAAGTTAATTTAAATAGTTAAAATTATAATTAATTTATTTAGTTGGACTGTCTTCAGCACTTTATTTCGTTTGATTAATTAGAATTGTTGAACACTGACCGTAGCGCAAGAGCACATTCAAAATGGCCGGACTAATAGTCGATTGACTAAAAACTGCGCACTCAAAATCTCATATTAAAACCTATTTATAATAAAATAAATTTAAATGAAGTTACTGCCGAACGAAAGAATATGTATTTAAAACTGTGACGCAATAACCTAACCCTATAAACCGTCTACTTACTTGATGGTACAGAAGACCGGCCTCCATAATTTCATGTACAGCGCCAAACATTTTGAACCGGTGTTGCTTCCAAGCCCTCTTTCACTGGAATGAGCTGTGGGTTAGCACCACGGCAAGAACCATCCCATGGGGCGATACCACTACCACCAGGTGAATATCATGACGCATGCGCTTTGGCGGGTGGGGCAGTAGAATATTGATTATTTCCACCCCTATTTCCATGATGAACTGATAAGGCCGGTATTCATGGTAAGGTAGACAAATTACTCGTGGGGCGATTCCTGAAGTTGGGGTATTAATTATGTACCGAATGGAATGATTGATTGGGATTGTAGTAATCGAACGATGGTTCTAAGGAGAATCATTGTGGCTTCTTGGTATCATACAATGACTGGCAGGAATCGATGTGTGTGGACGTATAGAGGCGTACCTACCTCCTATTATATATCTAGTATCTACATGCTCTATTGTACGCTTTATATAAAAGCTTTGCATGCTTTGTCAGCGCATATACGAGTAATGCTGATGTTTGATTCAGTTCTTTTATAATGACTACGTATTATAACTGACTTTAAAAGAGGGCGCGGTGTTAGATAGATTTTTAATGCCTTATTTTATACTTATGTCAAGTCTTTTGGAAGAAGGAAAGGGAGGCCTTTGCCCTGCAGTGGGACAACACAGGCTGTTAAAAAAAAAAAAAAAAGTCTTTTGGCTATAAGAATTCTATAAGTTAGGTAGATAGTAAGATAGAGGTTCCTTTTGCGAAGATTTGGATACAGATTATAATCACGCCTCAATCACGCACAAGTAAAAACAGTTTTTTTTTCAAATCTGTTTGTAATTAGCGGTATAATGAGGTTACATACCATAATTTCTTCTTTAAAATAATGCAAATTGGTTTTGAATAGCAATTTTTATACAAAATCATGTTATTCGTTCGTAAGTCTTATAAGAAATAAAAATTATTTTTTTCTGTCGATTCCGACGAACTAAGAACCTCATCCTTTTTTGAAGTCTAATGAAAATAATCTCGCAACTAAACATACATAATACAAAATTGCATTACTATCTTAGTAAAATAACATAACACTGGCTTGCGGAATGTGGGTGGGTAATGTTATGATAAGCATAAAATAACTACTACTTGTTATGGTATGTTCCAATGGTCTCCCAGACAACCTATGAAGAGGACTTTTATCTTGTCGTTTTAAACTCTCTCTAGTGATCATATGAGATAAGTATACCTTTTTTTTTTACCGTGAGGGAAATGCGTTACGCATCCCTCGCCGTTGGGAGACGACGGGGGTATGTGGGACTCTCCCCCGAACCCAATAAGATCCAGGGGCCTACCCACTAAAAACCTCACCTGCCTGCTCTGCGCTTTGGATGGCGGGGAGGCGGGATCGCTGCAGCATTCTACCGCCAACGAGATAAGTATACCTACAGTTATACTTCATAATATGGTACAAAGATCACCCAGTCAGGGGTTCGACAAACAGGCCAGAGTGCGCTGGAACATCAATGAAGTATCGTCTCTCGTAGACTAGTTTTAACGCACTGATAGCCGAATAGTATGACCGTTGGACAGCCAAGTCAAATCCCGGCACGCACCAATGTCTTTTCGAATACATGTGCGTAGTATAAATTAATTAACTGTTGCAATAAAACAGTAAAGGAAAACATCGTAAAGAAACCGCCACGCCTGAGAGATGTTCCAACGGTTTGTAAAGCCATGTCAGAGGTATACCAGGTTTAAACTAATACACTGGTTCATCAGCCACACGATAAGAAGAATACACGCAAAATTTAAGCTTGGCTGGCCTCCCACCAGGTGGACTGAGGATATCGTCAGACTTGCGGGCAACCGGTGGACGCAAATCTCAAGATGTCATTCTAAGGCCCTTTCTTCAAAAGTGAACGTCTTATATATAAACATTACCATACATAAAAGCTAAAGAAATTCGTAGTAAACGAAGCTTTGACCATTATTAAGCCAACACTGAAAACTTTTCAGACTGAATCATGGACTAGATTGTTTCTGGAAATAGCTGAACGGCAGTC
This sequence comes from Abrostola triplasia, assembly GCA_946251915.1. NCBI lineage: Eukaryota > Metazoa > Arthropoda > Insecta > Lepidoptera > Noctuidae > Abrostola > Abrostola triplasia. Next base: position 7,973,051 of record OX276440.1, on the reverse strand, counting down.
ACGAATCCAGCCTGTGTATAAATATTGGCTAAATCAACGTTTGTGCTAAGCGTGCATCGAACTCGCTGAACCCTGGATGCCACTGCGTCAATCGATAGTTATGTTGCAATATTATAAACGCAAAAACTGCTGGCGAGAGGCAGGTCTTGGGTTTTTTTACCAGTAAATTACAGCAAGTTCATTGTGGCGTTCTAAGGGGATGCCTTTTGTTCAACGGTAGATGTCTTCTGACTGATGATGATGATGATGATATCTGTACAGCTCCCTTCAAATTAGTTTTGCATATAAACTAACGTCTCTTCCTTAATGTCCTTCTAAGAGTTCATAGTACGTCAGGCTATATTTAGTCAATTATGTTTACGAAACTAATTTGGATGAAAATCATATATATGAGTATACTGGCAGCGCCCCGCGGTGTTACCCGCTACGTTTTTCCGGGATCAAAAGTAGCCTACGTGTTAATCCAGAGTGTCAGCTACTTCCATGTGAAATTTCATTAAAATCCATTCAGTAGTTTTTACGTGTAAGAGGAACAAACATCCATCCATACTCACAAACTTTCGCGTTTATTATATTAGTAGGGATATGATTTTTATACAAATACTTACGTACCTCTCTACTCCTACCCTAAAAACTAAGCTAGTAAACAGCTCGAACTATGTAAAACGTGCAGCATTCCCCGTAAACCATTTCGTGTTGTTATTACTTTAAATAACATGGCCGTTATACTGGCGTCAAAAAAGCGCATTGCGGCACTCAATATCAAATACGGGTCAAAGGATTCTAGGCTTGTGGCGCCATTCGTAGAAAAGGTAATAATGGAGTCAAATGTGTTATTATGACCGTTATTTTGCCTATCGGTGATTGGCTGACGTCGGTATGCACGTCACGTGATTAGGGTTTGTCCAGTTGTGATTGGTTGGGTTTGAATCGCAATTTTTCCTATTTGCTTTTGTTTAGAATTATCGGTTGCTAGGATGATTGGTGTGGGGTTTTATAGTAAGGGATCGCAGCTTCGATGCCTGTGTTAGACAATTTCTGTTATAGAAAACGCCTTTTAGCATTTTATTATAACATAACAACATCTCGCCTGTATTTTCCGAAGGGGTAGGCAGAGGTGCACATACAGTACACCCACATTTCGCCAGTTATGTTTTTTAGGTTCCCATGTAATAGGGGGCGAGCCTATTGCCATCAACCGGACACGAATCCAGACTCCGTGCTGCTACTACTACTAAGAATTACCTAATCGAAAAACCCACTAACTTAACTAGACCAACGAGACAGATTCTTAAGTTAGTAAGTAACATACTTCACTTAACCTGTAAGTTAAATGAAATAACCTGTAAATACTTTAATACAATCAGTTTTTAAGGTCCTTTACTCAAACATGAGAATCTGAGGAATAAATTGACAATTATATAACATTAAAGATACATCCTTCACTGCAGTATATTACAATGTAAACCGATATTTTTTGCAGCGGGAATACTGATTGACTTAACAAAAACTACTGAATTTTAACCAGGCGGCTCTGTTTGATGTTTAACTGAATAGCCAATGAGGATTAAATGCTGTAAGGATTGGTCTACACTGTTGGATTACGAAAAATATTTTTATTATTATAAAAAAATTTTTTTTTTTAGCCTATACTGTCCCACTGCTGGGCAAAGGCCTCCCCCAGACATATTTATTATAGGTATATATTAGATAGGTACCTATGTATAAAGTTGGACCGGTGGCCTAGTCTACGCTTGGGTCTTTAAATAAAATACACAGATAACTAGTTAGGTAATCATTATGAAAAGTTATCAAGTATTTTTTTTTATCCTCAATTCTTTATTGTACTTAGAAATCTTACGCAGGAACAATGGGAAAGGAGAAACCCAAACTCCATAGAAACTTGGGCCTGGCGTTACAGGGCTGGAATTTTGCTATAAATTAGAGCACTTAGGAAGATTTCACGAGCCCAATTTTCACGTTTCCCAGCAATGGCCAAATTGGTAAAATCGATGTTTAAATGTTAGGTTATTTTATTTTTTTAACTGCCCTACAGTTACATTTGATCATCCAAATATTTGTTCCGTGCGGGAATCGAACCCGCTACATGCTGCACAGCAGTCAATGGCTCTGCCACCGCGATATTTAAATAAAAAAAGTATTTTTTAGGTTATTTTCTACGTAAATATGGAACGCTTTATTAATCACCTTCTTCGTTAGGATTATCATAATATAATAATACAGTATCTAGGAATTGTGCAGGAGGTAATTGACTACCCTGGTGCCGTGCCCAACCAAGATACCATATTATGCTCATGGTGTGAGCACAGCACCCAACCGTTCTTTTGCCAACGATAAAGGTGCTAAAGTAATATTGGATTATAGCATCCCTTCCACTTAAAGAGCTGTCAAATAATATATAAACGTAATACATCCTATTACTAATATGCCTGGATTTTATTCTTCCTCTTAACATCCAGGTTGAGTCTGATGTTGCAATCGATGTTAAAAAGTAATTAAATTCCAGATTTTTTTCATTATACAATGATTTAAATATCTAAAAAACAATTATACTAAAATAAACATAACATAACGCCTATATTCCCCGATGGAGTAGAGCAGAGGTGCACATATAGTACACCCACATTTCGCCAGTTATGTTTTTAGGTCCCAATGTAATAGGTGGCGAGCCTATTGCCATCAACCGGGCACAAATCCAGACTCCGTGCTACCACTGAGAATTACCTAATGGAAAAACCCAGTAACACTTTGCCCAACCCGGGATTCGAACTCAGGACCTCGTTCTCAGCAGTCGCGCTTAGCGACCACTAGACCAACGAGGCAGTCAACTAAAATAATGGAGCATTTTTTAATTATATAAGTGCTGTAACGGTTTACAAAAGTTGTTTAATTTTTACACTTGGCCATTTTTTTTCTACACTTGGCCATTGTAATTGAGGCTAAGATTTAAATGGGTTAATTAAGCGAAATAGTAGATTTTTTTGGTACATATCTGATTCGTGTAACGGCTGGGCCCAAAACTGGGTATCTCCTTTGATGCTCAGCTTAAATCAAGCGACCTAGATAAAAATTATCTGATGTAAATCGTTTGTATAGAAATTTATTATTTATTTTATTATTATTTATTATTATTATTATTATTATTTATTATTATTTATTATTATTATTATTATTAGCCCGTATTATCCCACTGCAGGGCAAAGGCCTCCCTTCCCTCCTTCCACTTGTCTCTGTCTGCTGCCACTCGACGCCAGTCCTTAAGGTAGGCGTCTAGTTCGTCGCGCCATCTTTTCCTCGGCCTGCCACGAAGTCGTTTGCTGCTGTTTGGGACCCACTGCGTGGTTGTTTTCGCCCATAGCTCCTCTGACATGCGGCAGACGTGACCAGCCCAGTTCCACTTTAGGTTGGCAGCTGTTGTGCCTACGTCGGCAATTTGTGTTTTGGAGCGCAGTATCGAGTTCCTAATCCGGTCATTAAGTGTCACTCCTAAAATACTGCGCTCCATTGCCCGTTGGCAAACCCCAAGAGCGGTCTTTTGACGTTTCGTTAATGACCACGTCTGCGCTCCATAGGTGAGGGTGGGGAGAACACACATGTCCATGAGCTTCCTCTTTAACGAGATAGGCAGGGATCCTTTCATGGCGTCTTTCATCGACCAATAGCTCTTCCAGGCATTTTCGGTGCGTCTAGCAACTTCTTTATCTTGCCTTGCCTGGAAAGAGACTATTTGGCCGAGGTATATGTACTCATGGACATATTCAATCACCTCACCCTCAATGGCTACGTTGCGCCTGGTGCTGTTGGTCATCACCTTGGTCTTCGTCATGTTCATCGTAAGACCGACCCTGAGGCTTGCCTGGCTCAGCTGTTCGAGCATTAGGCTTAATTCAGCCGCCGAAGATGAAAAAAGGACAATATCATCGGCAAATCGGAGATTTGTTAATCTCTTTTTGCCAACGACTATTCCTTTTTCTTCCCAAATGGGGTTCAGTTGTTGGAACACTTGTTCAAGGGTCGCAGTGAAAAGTTTAGGGGATAGCGGGTCTCCCTGTTTGACTCCTTTTTGGACTGCAAAGAATGGTCCAGTGGCATGTAGGTGTATAGCTGCGGTGCTGTTATGGTAAATATTCTGAAGGAGGTGTATATAAAGTGGATCTATTTGTTGTTTGTGGAGGGCATCAAATATGGCTGTATGTGAAAGACTATCAAATGCTTTAGAATAGTCCACAAACGCGAGATATAGTGGTAAGTTAAATTCCTTAGGTACCTGAAATAAATTAATGAATTCACGTACCTATTATCTTTACACTTCTCCTTATCTTTTTGATCATATTTCGGAGTGTTGGTCCAATCTAACAATTATCATCATAAGCCGGACAACATACACTTTGAATAAAAGTCTCCCCCTTTAGAACGCCGCAATGAACAACAATCAATAGATACAAATAATAAGACCAATTAAATAGAGCGAGAATATATAATATACATTTCAATCTTGCGCCAATCTAGTTCAGGTTCCCCAACAAGTTTATCTATGTCATCAACCTATCTCATAATAGAATTTCGTCGCAAAATAAACGCATCAAGTCAAATAATTCAAGCCCTTTCCACGTACGTAAGAAACAACCTACCGTACAAGTACAGAGCACCTGGTTACCAACGAAGTCACGCCTTAATTAAAAACATTTAAATAATCCCCGATTAAGTATCACTATTTAATGAATAGTTAATTTCGTTTTTGTCTCGAGAAATTTAAAGAAATACTCAGAGACGGATACAACAATGTTTATTGGCATATCGAGCGCCTTTTATTAATGTGTCGGCTTCATTTTTAATTGGTAAAATTAACAATTAAAAGACTGGGTGTACATACATACATAACATCACGCCTGTACTCCCCGAAGGAGTAGGCAGTGTGCATATATAGTACACCCACATTTCGCCAGTTTTTAGGACCCAATGTAATAGGGGCGAGCCTATAGCCACCAACCGGGCACAAATCCAGACTCCGTGCTGCTGAGAATTACCTAATGAAAAATCCAGTAACACTTTCCCCGACTCGGGATTCGAACTCAGGACCTCGTGCTGTCACAGTCGCGCTTAGCAACCACTAGACCAACGAGGCAGTCGGAGTCTCCTAGAAAGAATGGGTGTATTTGATGAAATCTATGTAGGTATATATAATATATGAATTGCCGTTCGTTAGTCTCGCCAAAACTCGAGAACGGCTAGACCGATTCGGCTAATTTTGGTCTTGAAATATTCGTAGAAGCCCAGGGAAGGTTTAAAAGGTGAGAAGGTAGGTACGAAGTTTACAATTAAAAGGCTAGGTGTATATTTGAGTGTAATTTATTATTTATTTGGCTTGATACATTAACTTGGTGAACTAATGATGGTTTTTAGAGTTTTTTTTAGGTTGGACATGACAAATTCGTTTTTAATCGCCACCCTTTTCCATACAATTGAACTACAACGAAGAGAAACGTTAATGGATTGAAAAATAAAGTGTATTATAATGCCATCCTTTGCATTTGTACCCTTTGTCTATTATATGTTAGGCACTTTTAGGAAAAAAGTAATCTATGCCACTTGTTCTTTATCATAGGTTCATACACACACACATACGCACTCACACACACACACGTACGCACGTGCTCGCGCAGACACACACACGCGTACACACACGCACGCATACACACACACACACACACACACACACACACACACACACACACACACACACACACACACACACACACACACACACGCACGCACACACACTCATTACACATAAACAATTAATCTCATTATTTGTGGGGCGACGTTTTTAAAAAAAAATATTTAGTAATTTCCTCAATTAATTTTTGTAATTAATAAATTTTTATGTTGCACCTCTGCCTACCTCTTCGGAGAATACAGGCGAGTTGCTATGTTGTTTAATACAGACTAAATAAATAAAGTATACTCTACTTTGACATTAAGAAAACAATAAAATTCAAACATAAAATTAAGTTAAATGTATAGAAATATTGATAATTATTGTCTCCATGACTCATTGACGTGTAAAAAGCTGCGGATATTTTAAGAGAACCTAATTATAATGTTATATAGAATGTTATCTTAATAATAAACATGATTTTAAGCAATTTAATAAACATTTATTACATAGATAAGACGACATGAATATAGACTTATAGGTGATGAATATTTTAAATCGACAAACGAAACCATACAGTCGATTCAAGTGATTTTCAACTCTATTCCCTTGGAATAAGGATGGAATTATACGCAAAAACGTATTTACATTACAAACTCCTTACTGCAGCTGGCATAAGTCTTGTCCTCATTGCAATAGAACTCAAAGTCAGTTGAACGAACTGCAAATGAGGACTGCCTAAATGTTATTTAAGATGGAGTTTAAGTAACAATATCGCTCTGAATATACAGGGTGTTTCGGAAAGGGTAAGTCTATCCAAAAGGGGCGAAGAGTTCATCTAGTGTAGAAATATACTTACTTAGCTTAAAATACCCAAAACGTGAATATTTGTGTATATTGTTTTTATTTAGATTTGTTAAAATATGACAAACTAGCCTGCGGCTTCGCCCGCGTTTAGTGGCTTTTGCCCTTTCTTGGTCTTACACTTTCAACATGCCACATTTCATCAAAATCCGTTCAGCGGTTTAGTCGTCAAGATGTGACAGACAGACAGAGTTCCTTTCACATTTATAATATTAGTATGGATAAAATAATTCACTCTGCATTTAAGTGATTTAAAAATATTCCCTTTATTGATTTATATTGGTCAAACATATTTCGACTTATCTAGGGGGACGTATTTTTTTTTTCGAAATGGTTTATGTCGACGACCCCAAATGGGGTCTTATTAGACGTAACCGGGCAAAGGCGAGACTGCAAGAGCCTACAGTCAGAGAGGTACTCTTTGCCCCTTTTCGATATATATATTCTTGTCGTTACACCCTATATTACATAGATATTGTATTAATATAGATGTCAAGGTCCAAATATGTACAATGAGGGAATTGTAGTTCCATTATAAGAACTGATTTACTACCTTAGTTTTAAAGTAAAATTACTATTTGCTAGAATAATAAGAATAGAATATAGCATACTAGATGTTTACCACGGCTTCATTCGCATCCTGCATTTATTAATAGCAATATTTTTAAATGTTGAGTTTTAATTGCAATTATCTTTAGGCCCATACCCAGCAGTGTCCGAAATCCAATTAATGGCAATAGTCTCGCCCACTAATACATTGGGACCTATGTCTAACATAACTGGCGAGATGTGAGTGTATTATAGACCAAGAAAACCTCTGCCTAACTCTTCGAAGAATACAGGCGTGATGTTATGTTGAAACACTCATCATCATCATCAGTCAGAAGACGTCCACTGTTGAACAAAGGCTTCCCTCTTACAAAGGCCTCCCCCTTACAAAGGCTTTCCCCTTACAAAGGCCTCCCCCTTGTTGAAACACGGCAGTCCGCTAACTTTGGAATTAGATAGAATCCGAAATTTTCCTACAAATTTGGAATGAGCGTCTCTAACTTAGTTTTATAGTTAATTAATATTATTACAGCTAGCTTATCGGTGCGTTTTATGAATTTTGGTTCAGCATTTACTATGTAAAATGATACTGAATAAATTTGTGCGGTAACAATAAAAAGGTTCAGGTTAATAGTTAAATACTGATTCTAAGTTGGAAATAAGTTAAACTTAAGTTAAATCGATACTATTGAAGTTTTGGTTTAGTATCGGATAGCGAGTTAAATTTATTTTGCTTGTTGTATCTTTGCGCTTAACTGTTATTAATGATTACTCACAAATTATACTAGACAGCTTTGATTATCGTAAAGTGCGACTGCTGGTCGTGAAATCCTGGGTTCGATTTCCGAGTCGGGCAAAGTGTTATTGGGTATTTCTATTAGGTGATTCTCAATAACCGAGTGGTATCCGGGTAGGAATTGACCACCACCGTTTCCTCCCGTGGGTGTCATAAGAGACGACTAAGGGATATTCCGGGGGGATGGGCAGCAGCGTTCCTCTATGTAGGTATCGTTCACCATACTACGGTTGCCTACCTGCCCAACGTGGTGACTATGGGCAAAAACCCCATTAAAAGATGGCAAAGAAAGCGGCCCTCTGTTCCCGGCCGCCCTATTCCACGTAACTGGGTAGCGAAAGAACGGGCCTTGTGATGTACCCTGGGGGAGGCCTACGTCCAGCAATGAACTGCAATAGGCAGATTAGACCCACCTACATTTCTTCATACTCCAAATACCCACACAACATTAACGAAACACGAACAAATTACCGCAACTCGCCTATTTACAGCGCAAATTACTAATAGCACATGTTATCCATTATCAGAACATTACAGATACACGGAATTGATATCAAAAACGGGTTAGCAGCACCAGTAGCTGCTCGCTATAAATTGTATCGCCATTACATATCTAATGACATAATGTTAATCAAAATGAATGAATTTAAATGAATATCCTATCAAATATTACTTGGTCTGTCATTTCGTCGATCGCTGGATAGTATGGAGACAGACTCCGAATTTTTTTTTCTGCTTTAAAGTACGTCGCCCCACACTAGGAATTTCTCCTGTATCGTAGGTGCGTTTCAGAAACATGAAATATTCACATACACTAACACCCAGACTCGGGACAAATATCTGTGGTTCGCACAAAGTTTTGCCCCGTGCGGAAATCGAACCCGCAACCCCTAGCGCGGCAGTCCAATCGCTTAGCCACTGCGCTAATCAGGTCGATATTACTTGGTCTGTCATTCCGTTGATCGCTGGATAGTATGGAGACAGACTCCGAAATGACCTGTCTATTCAATCCGAGTGATGTTATGAATATTTATTAATGTAGATACGATTAATTAATTTCTTGATTGGAGAAGTGGGTGTTTGGTATCTAGTGCTTACTTGGCGTCGTTTACGTAGTTAAGCTCTTATGTGGAAGATTCAGAGTGCTTAATGTCCAGCCCCGTACCATAAATTATTAAAACAGGAGATTTTCCGATGTGGAATCGACATATTAACACTATATTGCACGTACGGCATCTAGCTACCTCAACGGAAACTGTCCTGCTTTAGGAGTTCATAATATGGGGCTATTCGCCACTGACACTAGATGTAGTAGCTAACATAGGTGCACTACTGTAAACCAACACGACTTCAGTGTGACCAAGCATAGGATCAATTGCTTAACGCGCTTTCCGAAGCATGGAGGGGATTTGTGATTTGACCCATCAAAAGGCTGAACCTCGCCGATCGACAAATATTAAGTGTAAATTAGGAATCCCACACTCCTCGATCCTTTCCCGTCTTTCTTCTATAAAAGCCTATTCAAGTTTGTTAAACGTGTTATTCAATATTACAACTGCCAATAAAATAATGTCAGACTCATAGAAAATGGAGAGCTATAGTCTCTATCTACCCTTCAAGGAAGCTTACATGACTTTAAGTAGGTATTTCAGCTATGTGTGTCCCCAACAGTCCGGCCAGAAATACTTCACGTTACCCAATCACGATAAAGCACCTAAATAAAAAGGTCTTTCCACACTATCAGACACTAAAAGCGTGTCGATACCAGATTGCTACCACATTCATATGCACGGATGCCTGTCCGAATTAATTAAGATCCTACTGAGATGCCGAGACAGACCCTCGGCCTCGGCACACTTGAGTCTCGGCCTAATATATGGTACCCGGCATAGATTTAATTACGCTCAACACTAGTTAGATAGAATTGTTTTTACATTTATAATTACTAGCTACGCCCATAGTGTTACCCGCTACATTTTTTCAGGATAGAAAGTAGCGTATGTGTTAATCCTGAGTGTCAGCTACCACCATATGAAATTTCATCAGAATCGGTCGAGACGTTTGAGCGTGAAGAGGTAACAAACATACAAACACACTCACAAACTTTCGCCTTTATAATATTAGTGTGTTGGTGTTAAAAATGCTTTTGTTTTTAACTTTTAGTTTTAACTATTTCAGGATTGTATCGCGGTTTATTTTATTTGTTTCAAATTCTTTACAGTATTCATTATCTATACTCGTATATATAAAATTTTCGTGTCACAGTTTTCGTTCCCATACTCCTTCGAAACGGCTAGACCGATTCTCATGAAATTTTGTGAGCGTATTGAGAATCGGCCAACATCTATTTTTCATGCCACGAAATTCACGTGGACGAAGTCGCGGGCAACAGCTAGTTTTATTATAATGTTATGTAAGCATGTGAAGATAATAGAGTTAGTCATAAATTCCATACAAAATAAGGGTTTTAAACTTTATTTATACATGGCATCAGATGCATTCCTTGCAAGGGTTTAATGTATACAGCATATTTACAGAGTTAAGTCATATAATTTATTTGTATTATCCTTTTTTTACCCACAAAAACGACGGAGAGTTATAAGTTTGACGTGTCTATGTGTCTGTGGCACTTTAACTCTCGAACGGATGAACCGATTTTGATTTTGTCTTGTTTTTTAAACTGATCAAACGCCTTCAAAATTGACGTACAATAAAATATCTAAGACATGGTCTAAAATGGCATTGGACAGGGTTATGAGGAGGAATAATGGGGAGGCCTTTGCCCAGCAGTGGGACACTGGACAGGCTACATAAAAAATATTAAATATGACTCATGTGTCAGGAATGTTAAACCATTGCTTACTTTAAAGTAAGGTAACTAACAGCTTCATATACCAACAGAACCAACGTTTTACGTTTTAAAAGCCGTGATAACAACGACAGCTTGCACGCACTGTTCCTAATCGTTAACCATAAAACATTTCAAAGGAAATGGGTAAATATCAGTCAATATTATCAGTGTTACACCATAAAAAGGTTACTGCTTTTAAAACTACTGATTTCTATACCGTCTTTGTATATTGTATTTAGTAAGTACATGTGTTATGGCTACCCCACATACATAAGAGGGAGGTCTTTGTTCAACAGTGGACAGTCTTCTGGCTGATGATGGTGATGATGAAGTAAATTAACAATTATATCATCATCATCACCCAATTTCGTCCAACGCTGGACGTATCTAGGTACTGTACAATGTGTATGTCGATGTATCTCTACTAATATTATAAACGCGAAAGTTTGTATGTATGGATGGATGTTTGTTACTCTTTCACGTAAAAACTACTCATTGGATTTTAATGAAATTGCATATGGAGGTAGCTGACACCCTGGATTAACACATAGGCTACTTTTTATCCCGTAAAAATGTAGCGGGTAACACCGCGGCGCGCAGCTAGTATTGCTATAAATTTCATATGAAAGATCTCACAGTAACAATGTATGTGGCTTGCAATTGATACATTGTATACCGAAACATTAGGTAATGAATTTTAAAACTAATATAATTCACGCATTGATGTCTGGTATCTGCCGAAACCTGTAGCCCGTGTCACTACTCTATTTCAAAGTCATATAAAACTCAACTAGGATTATAATTATTCGTTCATTTTGCATAATTATTGCTAACCAGATTTAATAGTTTTAGGTGTAACTTAATGAATAACATGAGAGGACTAGTGTTTTAACTTGTTCAACAGTAGCTGATTTTGTAATAACATCGACCAGGCTTTATTACCAAACTAGCTGCCCCTGGTGTTACCCGCTACTATTTTTCGGGATAAAACGTAGCCTATGTTAATCCAGGGTGTCAGCTACCTCTATATGAAATTTCATCAAAATCGGTCAAGCCGTTTGAGCGTGAAGAGGTCACAAACATACAAACACGCGCACAAACTTTCGCCTTTCTAATATTAGTGTGATCTTTATAAACAAACCCTACGATAACTGAATGACTTGATGTACCCCGCAGTTTGCCGAGCGTTAAATATGAACCAGTGCAGGTGAAACCGCGTAGCATACCTTGTATCTTTATATGTATAGAGCGCATATTGCCTATAACCGGGCACAAATCCAGACTCTTTACTGCTTTTGATAATTACCTAATAGAAGAATCATACAATAAGAGTTAACGGGTCTCAACCACGTACGTAATTAAGAAGAACCCAGTAATACTTTGCTCGACCCGGGATTCAAACCCAGGACCTCATACTCAGCAGTCACGCTTACCATCCACCAGCCTATCAAGAGGGTCACACTCTTACTTTTGACTTAAGCTGAATCATTATTTGATAGTACAGCTTCACCTACTACTACGTATTAAGTATAACTCCATTCCATGAACTCTTAAAGCAGGTCAGTTTACGATGTTAAAGCGAGACGCCGCTACGTGCAGTGTAATATATCGACGACCTGATTAGCGCGGTGGCTAAGTGATTGGACTGCTGCGCTAAGGGTTGCGGGTTCGATTCCCGCACGGGGCAAAACTTTGTGCGAACCACAGATGTTTGTCCCGAGTCTGGGTGTTTGTGTATGTGAATAATTCATGTTTGTGAAACGCACCTACGATACAGGAGAAATTCCTAGTGTGGGGAGACGTTTTTTAAAAAAAAAGAAAAAAAAAATATGGCGTCTCGCTTTCACAACCTAAACTGTACTGCTTTAAGAGTACATGGTAAGGGGGCAGTTTTATTTTAATTCTCAAACGACAAATCTATTAGTCGGTTACGTAGCAATGAATATATTTATAATTTAGCGTTCTCTCATGAATTATGAGACAACTGTGTGAATTAATTGAGATTCATATAACGCTGTTGGCGTGAGATTCAATTGGTATTGTTGGTGAGAACTACAGGGCTATACTGGTCACATTGAGCAATTCCTCTCAAGATGAATCATTTTCCGAATTCCCACTCGTTCCTCGTACATCTTCTAATCGTGTAGTTGATGAACAACCTGGTGTCAGAGTTTAAACCGCCTGTAGGCCTCTGACATGGCTTTACACACCGTTGAAAAATCTCTCAGTGGTGCCGCTTTCTTTATGTTTTCCTTTACCGTTTTTAGCAACTGTCCTTTTAGCCAGCCTGCATTAACAGACATTATATTTTAAACAGCCGTACAAAAAGGAAACTTCCTATAAATACAGTAGCCTACTTAGCAATATAAGTTTACAAATGAACCAAGTATTCTTACTACCGAATATAAAGGCAATCTATCACCCTTTGGCAATTCAATCAACGATAAATCTTTAAAAGATAAGGATCGCGATATAGCTGGTTTATCTAACAACCTAGTGCTTGCGCGCTCATACCAGGATTGAACTGGTAACTATACCAATCCAATAAAATTTCATATAAAAGTTAACAATATTTGATGGTGCATTTATAAAAATTGCCCAATTTAAATTGTAAATTTATTAACATAACATCACGTCTGTATTCCTGAAGAGGTAGGCAGAGGTGACTATAACGTACCATCCACATAAATATTGTATTACTTGTAACTACATTTTCGCCAGTTATAGGTTGTAGGTTCCAATGTTATAGAGTGTGAACCTATTGCCAGCAACCGGGCACAAATACTGACTCCGTGCCCCTACCGAGGATTACCTAATGGATAAACTGCTCAACCAGAGATTTGAACACTTAGCAACTACGTCAATGATAGACATAAACAAGAACTATCTCAAAAAGATAGTTTATGTTTTAGCTAATTGAATTGAAATGAACAATAAATCTTATGGTTGTAGTCCACCAATCCGCATTTGGACAGAATACATACATTATGATAAAAACAAGTAAACGAGTTGCTTGAATTAAACTTAGTTCGTTGCTAAATGTTAATTTACTGTGATTTATAGATATCAATAACTTGTATAAACTGCAGAGCATAAACCGTAATGTACTGACGTTGGTGGCCGTTTTTAGCAACTGTCCTTTTAGCCAGCCTGCATTAACAGACATTATATTTTAAACAGCCATACAAAAAGGGAATTTCACATAAATACAGTAGCCTACTTAGCAATATAAGTTTACAAATAAACCTAGTATTCTTACTACCGAATATAAAGGCAATCTATCACCCTTTGGCAATTCAATCAACGATAAATCTTTAAAAGATAAGGATCGCGATATAGCTGGTTTATCTAACAATCTAGTGCTTATGCGCTCATACCAGGATTGAACTGGTAACTATACCAATCCAATAAAATTTAATATAAAAGTTAACAATATTTGATGGTGCATTTATAAAAATCGCCCAATTTAAATAGAAAATTTATTAACATAACATCACGTCTGTATTCCTGAAGAGGTAGGCAGAGGTGACTGTAACGTACCTACATCCACATATTGTATTATTTGTATCCACATTTTCGCGTTATGTTGTAGGTTCCAATGTTATAGAGGGCGAGACTATTGCCAGCAACCGGGCACAAATACTGACTCCGTGCCCCTACCGAGGATTACCTAATGGATAAACTGCTCAACCAGAGATTTGAACACTTAGCAACTACGTCAATGATAGACATAAACAAGAACTATCTCAAAAAGATAGTTTATGTTTTAGCTAATTGAATTGAAATGAACAATAAATCTTATGGTTGTAGTCCACCAATCCGCATTTGGACAGAATACATACATTATGATAAAAACAAGTAAACGAGTTGCTTGAATTAAACTTAGTTCGTTGCTAAATGTTAATTTACTGTGATTTATAGATATCAATAACTTGTATAAACTGCAGAGCATAAACCGTAATGTACTGACGTTGGTGGCATACATGATAAAGAACCTTAACATTATTATTTACTAGCTGCGCCCCGCGGTGTTACCTGCTACATTTTTTTGGGATAAAAAGTAACTGTTGTGTTAATCCAAGGTTTCAGCTATCTCCATATGAAATTTCATCAACATCGGTCAAGCCGTTTGAGCATGAAGAGGTAACATACACACAAACACACTCAAACTTTCGCGTGAGTGTGATTAGTATTATATAAGCAGATTACAATTCCAGTTGTCCATAGCAAGAAACTGTATTTTTAGCTTGAGTTTATTCATCACATAAAGCTTTTTAATGCCATAAAATTAGTTATCAGTTGCTAAAAACGGTGAAGCAACCACATGATAAAAGTATTTTTTCTTGTATTTTATGTGTTAATCGTCACCTGCAAATAGGTCAAACAGTGGTGTAGAGGTTGCCCAGTCAGCAAGGATGGTAGCGAGGTTGACGAACTAGGGTATGCCATTACTTAGGAATTATCGTAGAAGCTCTCTACTTCCACACTTCCGAATTATGTTATCACAGAAAAACTAACGACGGAATAACTGCATTCTCATTCGTTCGCTTTCTCTCTATTATCTTAGAATCTACAACTAGTATTGTACATTAAACAATAGTAATAGATCAATCAAAGAAGCAGTAAACGGATATCCATAACAACGGACCTGGATACCTACCTACCATTGTTATTTGGGCCCTTTCTCTGACCTCTGAAGTGTGAAAAGTGACTCTTTAGTAAAATTAATACTTTGTCAGTAGTATACAGGCTGTTTTACAAAGGTTTAGGCAGTGTAATATAAAATAAGATAAATATAACATCATTCACCGTGTGGTATTCGGCTTAGAATTGACCTCCCCTTTCCTCCCGTGTGAGTCGTAAGTCATCCAGACTGACGTCGATTATGGGAAAATCCAGAAGATGGATGCAGCGTCTTCTGCATCTTCACGACCAATACTGCGATGCCGAAGACGGTTGCCAAGCGTGGGGATTATGGCAACCCCCTCCCCCCTACCTAAGGGGGAGGCTTTTCAACAGTCAACAGTGGACATCTTCCAGCTGATGATGATGAATATAATAAATATTGTTTAGTTTTCCATCAGCCAGCTGGCTGGTGTTCTTTAGCTATAGTGACCGCAAGAGTCGGTAAAAGTTCAAAATCCTCCCTCGTAGAGAATCTTTGCACTTCGAATTTTTTATTAAAATATAATTAAGCTCTCCATATTTTAATTTGATTAGGTTAGGTTAGGTTAGGTTAGCCTACCTTACCTACCTTACTTCACCTACCTTACCTTGTCAATAATATTCTGTTCGTAAATTTTTGTATAAGTCCAAAACAATAGCCGTCTCAACGTGCGGAGAATGGGCAGGAAACATGCATTATTTACCGGTAAATGTAAGTTAAATTTAAAGTAGGCTCGGTTCTAGCAACGAATGCTTCTCAGAACTAGCGCCATATCCGCTCACCTACACTGTTACTTTACTACGACTGTTATAACTGTTAGTGGGTCAGCTGAATTCTAAGCGTTTCTGAATAGGCTTGCACGGACCACCTCGTTGGTTCCCAGGCTAGACTCATTTAGGATTTTGAAGAAATCAGGTCAAGACTCTAGGTTAGAATTTTTCTGAATTTCTTTCTATTTTTCTAGAGATAAGAAAAACATGTGAAAGATGTGATGACAGTGAAATAAACTTTTCTGACAGTGTGTTTTTAGTAAAAATATAAAATCACTAAGAAATTCTCCTGTATGTTTCACAAACATGAAATACCACATACAAAACACCCAGACTCGAGACAAACATCAGCGGAATACACAATTTTTTATCCAGTTTAGAAATCGAACTCGCAACCCCCAGCGCAGCAGTCCAACCGCTTAGCCACTACGAAAATCAGGTCTAGTGCAGATACCTTCAAGACAGAGAGAGAAAGGGCAGTTTAGAAGTATCTAGGTACTTGCCCTTAACTGACAACCATGTATGAAGAATATGATGACAATGAAAAAGACGAAAGGGTATCAAAGCGATACCAGTATCAAAGCAAATGGAAATTCGTGGTCTTTGCTACCCTACTGAAAAACAACCGTTACTTACAGTGTGTTACTCTATATTAAAGTTATTGCCAAAGCAAGAAAAGAAGGTAACATTGAAATAAAACTAGGTTTACGGATTTTATCGCGGTTTTTTAATTGATATTTGGTCCCGACGTTTCGAATCCTTTACAGTATTCATGGTCACGGGCAGACTGAGGTGATAAACGTCTAATTTGAACAATTACTATCAACTACCTTACATTTTAATTATTATTAACAATATGATTTACGCAAAATGAGCTCACTGTGTCATTCAGTCAACAACTACACAACTACGACGACTAAAACAAAAATGTACAGTTCACGACACAAAAAAAGGTAAAAATAACTAATTAGTAAGTGCTAAGTGCTTAAAAGTACATTAACAGACTTTTCCAATTACGTTCAGTGTTAAGGAAACTCGAGTACTGTTGTTTAGCAGTCGTTTAACTTTCTCTGCTGTGGCGAAGGGGAAATGGCTGCCGGAGGGCGCTGTCAGGCCTTGTCTGTAACTATGGATACTGCATAACAATATACTGTGTATAAAGTTTCATCATCAACCTGTCTTGGGATCAAGCTCTAGTCTTTTCAAATGCTCGCTACATATAGATTGCTGGTAAGCATGCTACACGGAGCAAATGCCTGTCTGACCTGGCAGTCTAGTTACTGGGTAATACGACTCCCTTTAGTATGACTCGAGTATGGGTTCGAGGTCCTGGGTTCGAATCCCGGGTCGGGCAAAGTGTTACAGAGTTTTTCCATTAGGTAATTCTCAGTAGCAGCACGGAGTCTGGATTTGTGCCCGGTTGATGGCAATAGGCTAACCCCCTATTACATTGGGACCTAAAACATAACTGGCGAAATGTGGGTGTACTATATGTGCACCTCTGCCTACCCTTTCGGAGAATACAGGCGTGATGTTATGTTATGTTTTTAGTATTACTGGTGGTGCGTTCAGGCTTCTGACTGCGGGTAGGCTGTATCATCAAGTCGGAAGACGCCTACTGCTGAACAAAGGTCTTCCCTTCACGAGGACGAGGGTGCAATAATCCTAATGCCATAATTGGTAAGCATGGGGATCGCAGTATTGGTGGTGAAGTTACAGAAGACGCTGCTACACATCTTCTGGATTTTCCTTTAGTTGCCTCTTACGACACCAAACGCGATGAGATGGGAAGGTGCTATTCTGGCATCAGCAAGTTTATGGGCTGGGACTACCTACCATATCTTATATACGAATAACAGCCGGGTATTAGCATACTGTCAAAGGCATGGAGAGATCTCCGTATGATAATATGTTTGCCCATCAATGGACCGGACCGCGGCAACACAGCTTTACCTTGATCTACCGACTCGTGTAGCATTATCAGCAGTTGGAAGACTCCACAGTCCACAGTTAAAGAAAAGGCTCCCCCTTAAAGGTGGGAGTTACTATAAGCTCTTACATAATCGTCTTTCTTTTTAGTATCATTGTCTGAACGTTTCTTTACACCATAAACGCCGACACGCTAACAATTGTGATGGTAAAACTTAGTCGTTGACGGGAAGTAATTCTGCTGATCCTCAATGACAATAGGCGGAAACATTGCGATGGCACGCTCCACATGGCTGCTCCGCGTGACAAACTTGCGAAACGTGTGACACACTGGCGGAACATGTTGTTGTATGAACGGGGTGCGTGTGTGTAGTTATGCCATTGATGGGTAGTCGGGGCTTAAGATTTTGGCATGATTTAGAGGAAAATAAAATTAAGATTCCTATTTTGTTAGAACCTGCTTTGGTTCTCCTTTAAAATCTTCGGCCAAAGCCTAAGAAGTGCTGTTCGTGGAAGACAAATTTGCACGAAGGCTATACCTACCGAGGAATATAATAATTATTCTTGAGGAGATAAAATACACAAAATACCTATATATTAATATTTAAATAAGTATTGAAACTACTTTTAACACAAAATGTAATTAGAATTTGTTCGAAATTTTACAAAAATATTTAAATTAATCATCATTAACTATCGGTGCTGACTGTACCCAAATAGAACATGTAATATTATTGTAGTTACACAGTTACAAAACAGAATTGAAATCCAATTTCTATGCAACATATTCATTGTATACTACCCGACCGTAACGATTGTATGTCGTTGCGAAAAACGGAGATGCGGTCTCGAGATGCGTGCACGCATCGGCGCGTGCGCATGTCGCAACAATTTGCGAAATTGGTACTTAACGTAATGTGATAGAGTAGATTTTGCAATAGAGACACAGTAATGATGATGATTTGATCGATTGTTGAATATTGACAGTTATTTTCTAGACATCGTTTTTTGTCGGAAATATCATAAATAGGTATAATAAATTGGAAAGTTTAGATTATAGAAAATGGCAATGTTTCTTACTTTAACGAGAAAAGAAATTTAGTAGTTTGTCAATTACGGTTCAATCTTTTTCTTCGTCGTATCGGTAATCAGCGTGAGTCAAATGTCATATTATTATGGAAAGAGGTCATGCCATGGTGTAGAGATTGGTCAGTCACCAGGGATAGTAGGGAGGTTGACCGTCTTAGGTATCGTCACTCGTGGAGGCTACTTGCACCCTTTGGTTCAATAATAATTATTTAAATAAACTAAGTATAGCTATCTTTACCCATCTTTTTAAAACACATGTCGAGATTGTTGAATTTTATAAATCCATAATTAGTGCATCAAAAAGGGAAAAAAAGGGTTTAGACTCTAAACTTTGAAAGGGATTTTAGCATTGAATAAAATAAAGAAAGCAACTAGAAAACTTTTTTTTTTGGTTTTTATGCAGTGCTTGCGCATATCTAGGTTAATTTAAATTTCTTAATAATTTTCTTCAAAGTTAGATTTATATTTAAGCCTCCCTATTTACCTTGTTCTATGTACCATCATTTTTTACTATTAATAAGAAATCTTTGCGTTCTGATTATTATACCACAAGCGCCTATATTCAAACAATGTCAACAATGTGTGTCTGTAATTCGCAAATCTCCATACATTTATGTGTACCACTAGGAATTCACAAATTCATTACAAACAATGTATCCAACAGTTATGTAAAAGAGAAAATACCCAACATTTTCACATATTTCCTTTAGTTTATGATGTACTTTAGCTGTCAGCGCTTAAAGAACAATTTTCACATGACTGTAAAATTGTATTGGAAGTGAAAACTATGTGGTTTGATGGTTCTGGTGAGTGTGCAAGTGTACGCAAATGTATGATTGTATAATTACGAACGTTGTTTATAGATAATTTGAGGAATTTTTATTAATTTTTATTCCTGGGTGGCCAAAAAGGCTTTAGAAGAATCATATTTTTTCTTTTTTAAGAACGTCGCCGCACACTATATTTCTCCTGCGTCGTGGGTACGTTTCACAAACAGCAATTACTTGTTGGTCCCAAATCCCAATGTAATAGGGTGCGAGCCTATTACTGTTAACCAGTCGCGAATCCAAACTCCGTGCTACTTACTAAATCAATAAAATCTTGCTTGAACTAGGACTCGAACCTAGGACGTCATGATCGTCAAAATTTGTCATGATAGCAGCAGTCTCATTTGTGGCCACTAGACCGAATGAACGAGAGATTAACTGAAGAATAATGCCTAAACACCTAAGTTACTTACCACCCACATGGCTACAGGTGTCATAATATATTGAAATATCAACCTAAAGTAAGATATCAATTAACGCCATCAGCTTGCATTTATTAACGATCTAGTCTCGAGATTATCTCTGGATTACCTAACGATATTACTTAAGATAAATACTGAGTACGTAAAATATTGCTGGTATCCGGAGCATTGGTCACCCATCGGATGTGTAACCTAGTTTTACATTGCTTAGCATTACTCGTAACATGCTAGATACCTTTTTAAAGGTGTAGCATTTATTTATGTTCTTATTGATGGCAGTATAATATATAATGTGGTTCATTTAGGTATTTTAACCACTCCTTATGCAATAATTGAATGCATTATAAGTCGCCAACTCGCCTGTCCGGCGTGGTGACTATGGGCAAAACCCCCCATGAAGAGTAGCCAAAGAACACGCCCCTCAATTCCCGACAATACTATTCCAGGTAATTGGGTGGCGAAAACGGGAGAGTGGGTCTGGAGTACGCTGTGGGAGGCCTACGTCCAGGGGTGGACTGCAATAGGCTGATATGATGATTATGAGAATATAATTTTAAGCAGCACGGAGTCTGAATTTGTGCCCGGTTAATAGTAATAGGGTTGCCCTCTATCACATTGGGACCTAACATAACGGGCGATATGTGGGTGTATCATACGGTATACATCAGTTTTACCTTTGGAGAATATAGGCGTGATGTGTGTACTCGTACAGCCCCCTTACCATGAACTTTTAAAGCAGGCACACTGCCTCGTTGGTCTAGTATCGCTAACCGCGAATGCTGAACACTAAGTCCTGGGTTCGAATCCTGGGTCGGGCAGTGTTACTGGATTTTTCCATTAGATAATTCTCAGTAGCAGCACGGAGTCTGGATTTGTGCCTGGTTGATGGCAATAAACTCGCCCCCTATTACATAGGGACCTAAAACATAACTGGCGAAATCTGGGTGTACTATATGTACACATCTGCCTACCCCTTCGGGGAATACAGGCATGATGTTATGTTATGTTTTCTTAAGCAGGACACTTTACGTTGCGTTAGTTTAAGAGTTCATGGTAAGGGGGCTGATAAAAACATCTTATTCAATTTTAAATTGATTAAGGGAAACTTGAAAAATGATGGACACGAGCGGGACTCGAACCCGCGACAGTCGCTCAGTTGGCAGAGCGGCGCCACGGTACGGCGACTGTCGCGGGTTCGAGTCCCGCTCGTGTCCATCATTTTTCAAGTTTCCCTTAATCAATATAAAATTTAAGCCTAGCATTGCAAAATGCATAAAAAATACAAAAAGTCACATCTTATTCAATTGTTGAATGAATGGTTCCATAGAAGCTCGTGTTAAAACATCTAATGTATGTTTGCGATAAACTCATTAGACTTGCGAGTATGGGATTAGGTCACTGACCTTATGTAACTAGAGGAACATTCTCACAATTGCTCTTTGAGATTATATGGGAAGATATCTTGAAGCTTGCTCTGTAATGATAATTATTGTTTTTATTGACTCTATATCAATACAAGGTTTTACGAAAATAACTATTTTCTTAATTTTACAAATATATACAACTTAATTCTAATACAAAATAAAAACAATATATACAAAAATAAAAAGTTAAAAAGCATCAAAGAATTCATCCCCATCGATGTCAACCGGTAACGTGCCCAAAAGACTGGCAGCATTGCCACGTTGAATGGCAATGCTAATTCTTTGGCCAAAAAATGAACCAGCCCTTTGGTCACGTGTGGAGTCGACTAGGCGCTTTGCTAACTCTTTAAACAAAGCACGAGCGCTCGGACCCCATGGCCCGAATGTTTCAACCCCAAACGGCTCAAAAATACAATTACCTATCAGGGTATTGTATTTCCGCCGTTTGAGGGTCTCCGCAGCAGCAGCAGCAGTGCCAGCGCAAATTGCCGAGGCAGAAACATTAGAAGGTGCAAGGGTATCGACGCACGTTGCGTCCCACACCAAAGGCCTTCCCAATTTCCAATTTCTTAATTAGTATACCGATGAATTGGCAAGCTGTCGTTCACTGTGGCGTTCTAAGGGGGAGGCCTTTGTTCAACAGTGGACGTCTTCCGGCTGATGATGATGACACCGATGAATTTATACTTATATTATTATTTTATATTATATATAATATTATAAAGCTGAAGAGTTTGTTTGTTTGTTTGCTTAAGCGCGCTAATCTCAGACACTACTGGTCCGATTTGAAAAATTCTTTCAGTGTTAGATAGCCCATTTATCGAAGGCTATAGGTTATAAAACATTCGAAATCCACTCGGACGGAGTCGCGGGCGGAAGCTAGTATTATATAAAGCTATAATCAATGAAAGTTCTTTTTTTTATTCTTTATACAGGACTTTTATCAATAGACATGCCTGTCCTATTGTTACAAATCAAAATTAAACTAGATATACCTAAATTATACTCGCAAAAACCGGTTATACAATTGAAAAACATTACAATAAATTAACATACAATATTATCTACTTCTAATAATAACTATTTTACAACTTAATTCTAATACAAAATAAAAACAATATATAAAAAGTTAAAAAAACAAAAGAATTAAAAAAAAAGAAAAACAAAAGTATCCTATTCATATAATTTTTTCTCTCTCCCAGACCTAGAAGCCGATAATATACAATGAAATACGCCTACGTCTAGCTTGTTTATTTCAAAATCTTAACAGAGCTCTTCTCTACCACACCTAAATTTCGGACATCATCGACTATGCCTTTAAAGAAAGTTCCATTCTATTTTAGTCCCTATAGAAGGTGAAGTTTGGTGTAAAAATACCATTCTACCATGAATAATGGTGTCGAACCATTAGGTTTCCATTAATATTATCGACCGCTGGACTCTGTAACCTTTGGTAAACAGTGTTGAATATTTCAACGACAATTACAAATGATTGGTGCGGTGCATTAGTGTGTTTAGATTCTGATTGTTATTCTAGTTGGTGGGGTTTTTAAATTGGTTTCGTTGTTTGGATAAGGTGTATATTTGTTCGACTGTAATTTATGTACATCACGCCTTTGTTTCCCAAGGACTTAAGTAGTCGATATTTTACGACTGGTGTAATTACTGCTTATAGAATCATTGCCTGAGTTCGAATTCTTGGTCGGGCAAAAGGTTTTTAGGTTTTTTGGAAATTCTCAGTAGCAGTACGGAGTCTTTTTGTTTTGGATGGTAATAGACGACTCCCCCCTTTTACAGTGGGATCTTGGGGGGGATTGGGATAACTGGCTTAATTGAGTTCGGGAATCCTAGTTACTTTTAAAGTGCCAGTTTTGTAAGGCGCATGACCTCATCATCAGCCGAAACACGTCCACTGTTGAACGGAGGCCTCCCCCTTAGATGGGGAAGGCCTTCGTTCAGGGGTTTGCCATATTTCCCACGCCTGGCAAGCGGCCTGGCGATCGCTGTATTGATGGTGAGGTTACTGAAGACGCTACTGCCCATCTTCTGGATTTTCCCTTAGCTCTTGCGACACGCACGAGAGGAAAGAAGGTGGTCAATTCTAAGCCGGATACAACTCGACAAGGCGAGACTTAATAATATCTAACCAAAAACCTATCTTTTTGGTTAAGTATTATTAAGTCATTGTAAACATATATAATTGTGAACTCATAAATTCTTCAATGAATGTTATAAACAAAGCCCGATAAACCACCTCTTTGTATTCCGAGGTCGATCTTCAAAAATCTAAAGGTTCCAATTCCGAGAAGGGATACATTGATCGGCCATGGGAACGAAGGCTCAATTTAAATATTCATATCGTTACGACGAATCGGTGTGGGCTGTGCAGAGGCGACAGGATATCGAGAATATTGCGCTGGGTTTATTAAGCAGACTTTAATACCTACCTACTGCCTAGGTATTATACTCTTTCTAACCTAAAATGGTTTGTATTACCCGAAATGTTAGGTAATGGTGTCTAACTGTACTACAAAAGTAAAGTATATATGTATGTATATTTGTATTTTAGTTTGTGTACCTATATAATGTCAGGTCAGCGAAATGTAGGTATACTATACGTGCACCTCTGCCTACCCCTTCGGGGTTTAGAGGCGTGATGTTATGTTTTGATTGGTTTATAACAGATTCGGTTTTGGTCCAATTCTGTTTACGAAAGATACGTGTTATCACACTTCATGATTACTTATGTCATTAAATAAATAAGGGATATAAAATGTAAGGTCAAATCATACTTACCAGGATTTGAACTAGCCACCCTGTACATACAAATCCGATTGTATAACCACTGCGGCAGCTAAAGGTCTTCATCTCTAACGGTATGATCGTAATAAAAACACTACATTATTATATCGTAAGTACGAACTACCTACCAACCTACCTACCTACTAAATATTCTAAGTCATTAATATATTAACAAAACATGCCTCGATAATTTAATGTTAATGTCTATTCCGACATCATTATCGCTTTCATGCTACGCTCGGCAAACTCCCGCGCAGACGCGCCGTCACCGGTGACGTAAGCGCGAACGCTTCAGTGCACACCGATGCGCATGCGCATCGCCCATTTATCACTGAGATGTACCTATGTGCGAAATGTTCATTTGTGATTACGTAACTAATTCTTTTGGTTAATAAAAAGGTGTTACTAATGAAAGTGTCCAGTGCCAGAGAAGTACTTCCCCATTTCGTCCCGTGGAAGTCGAAGGGGGCGACTAAGGAAAAATCAAAAAGATGGGCAGCAGCGTCTTCTGTAACCATACCACCTATCCTGCGATCACCAAGCCGATTGCCGATTGTAAGAGCGTAGGGATAACAACCTCCCCCCCCCCCCCTCTTTAAGTGGGAGGCCTTTGTTCAACAGTGGTCGTCTGGGATATCATGATCATCTCCTCGTATACGCTAGGTTAAGCAGAATATGTGTTTAGTACAACCACATTTCTGTCTTTGCGAGCCTATTGCCATTTACCGGGCACCAATCAAGAATCCGTGCTGCTACTGAAAATTTCTAAAAAAAATCGAATTGAATAACACACCCGACACGGTAATCGAACCCAGGATCGAAATCACGCTCAGCAGCCGCGAACACTAGACCAACGAGGCAGTTCCTTAGACCTTAGTCATGTCTTCATGACAAAAAAGAAAGTAAATCTAAATATAAACAAAACCAATAATAAGATAACTTAAGCAGCCAGTATTTTATGATAATGAAGACCTTTCAAAACCTGGTATAATTTACCTACGGTAAGCACATAAAACCTGACACCACAGGACGGATACACAGACAGATACCACATTAATTGGGATTTCAGCTAAGAAACTTGCGTTATACCTAACTTTCTAGCCCACAAATCATTTGAATATAACCATCGAGGTTGCGCAAGCGCATCGGACATCACACTGAATATTGTAATTGTGCGAGCATAATGTGAACTATGAAATGTGAGGCTGCTTCTCACACCGTACTGTAACTAGTTATTATGTAACTTAACATTCCGTCTGATTGTTGTTGCGTTGTTAGTAAGACTAGACTATAACTGTGCATAACCTAATGAAAAAATGTATACCATTGACCAACCTGAGAATATATCCCACCTTAACGAACAGTAGTCTAAAGTGCATCAAGGATTATTTGCAAAGTTTAGTGATTTTAGAATTTATTAGTTTAGAAGCACTGTCTAAAGTGCCCGGTTAATGACAATAGATAATATGCCGAGTGGTATCTGGCCCAGAACGGACCACCACCTTCCCTCCCGTGAGTGTCGTAAGGGAAATGAAAGACGAAGGGAGAGTCTAAAACATAGGATTCTGTTCAACTTCACCACCAATACAGCGATCCCCAAACAAAAATTCAACTTTTCTTTTATACCTACACAGTAAAGAAATCTAAAAGTATCCAACACTTAGTTTAATTCGTTGTTTAACATTTAACATAGACACAACATAAAACAAATAACTAAATACGTATTCACCTATGAGCGAACGACTGCCTTCTGAATATAAAGTACGTCTGAAATAGAAAATAGCGAATATTTCGGCGTACATTCTCAACTTATATCACATACGTATGGCTATTTAAAAGGCTGGTGTTTTATTTATAGTGCTACTTGCAACTCTTTCGTTTTTTGTACCTAGCAGAACGTGAATAAAATCGTCTATATTTGTTTCTAGGACGATCTCATTGGCACAGTAGTGATTGCTGCGCTACGGATTTCGGGTTCAATCCCCAATATGCGTGATTCGCAGATTTTTGTCTCGAGTTGTATGTGTTTAATACGTGCTCATGTTTGTGGAACGCATCCACGATACAGGAGAAATTCCTAGTGTGGAGCGATGAAAAAAAAGTGTGAGGGATGGTGATAGAATGGAATGTTTTTAAGAAGAAAGAATCGAAAGAGAGACTACCGAAGTAGTAAGTGCCCTATTTGTCAAACAACTGGGATTTCCTCTACCTATACCTGAAGATACAGTAAGGTATGTAGTAGATAAACTTAACTAAACTCCAAACCCCACTATATTAGAACCCCTTAAGCTGAACTTTTCCTTAATTTCGTTTAGTACAAATATCACTGGAGACATTTTATTTCGTCTCCTAAAAACTAAACATAATCAAACCTGACTACGAGGAAAAATTTGCGAAAGCCAAAACAGCAAAAGAGGCCATAATTGCTAAAAAAACATTAGTCAAAGGACGCAACATGAATTATTTTAAAATGTGTTGTAATAATAATTCAATAGGTTTAACTTTGTATACAACGAAGGTCCTTCAAACATGGCGTGTCGCGTGTGCATGCACTCAACTGATTCAGGTATACACTGTATAATTTACTTATGAGGTGTATTTTTTTTTCGGTATAATGTATATTGGCAAGCTGTCGTTTATTGTGGCGTTCTAAGGGGAGGCCTTTGTTCAACAGTGGACGTCTTCCGACTGAGACACTAAATTTGATGTTTTATAAGTGCTCTTTTGTAGCCTATATGGAAAAAAACATTATGACCATAACTTTGTTGTGAATTCAGTTGTTTTATACCTTACAATCTTTCAGCGTGCCAGTTCAACTGCATGGGCGTTGGAATACTTGTTTCAATATTCTAAGTTTCTGATTCATTTTTTTAATCTATAGCATCTCATATCAATATTCTCACCAGAGGAAAAAGATCTTAATTTAAACTATCACAAAGTTCAGTGCTATTCGAGGTCAATGATCGCTAGACCGTTGTTTATTTTTTGGGGGATCAGAAAGAAAAATCGTTTATAAACTGTTATCATGACTTTATAGTCACCCGGTATGTACTCTTCTGTAATACCACGCTACGCTACGGTGTAACAAAGCCCGTTTAATTGCAAGCCGTGTCAGCACGCTACGCCATGATACCAAATGAAGTAACCAGATTCGTGATAGAGTAAAATGTGTGCGCTCATAGGGAAACGATAAGTAATGCGCGTAATCGTGGTCTCGTTATGATGGATTTAGTGTTTGTTCGCGTTATAATCAGGTTGCTATTAAACCGATTTAAGATTAAGATAAGATATAAGATTGTATTTAGCAAGCTTTTACAAATTTGCGTGTACCGTAGGTGTTTGGCTATGGGATGCTTCAGGGAGCTATATTGGTGTCAGACTTGTCACGGATTGATTTCTCTATTTATTTAGTAAAGATTTTTTGGTTGGAATTTTAATTCATCTTTCCAATACCTATTTAAACTAGAACCTGGGGACCAGCCTGGTTAATTTCAATTCCACTTCCTCATATATTAATTTATTTTATATAATATATTCCTCATAATATAATATTTATGGTTTAATTATTTGGCGGTGTATGTGACTATTTCTTCGTAAATTAGATGAGAATGTATCATGTTAGGTATTATTCAAATGCAACACTAGATACAATTAAAAAAATGCAGCATTTTTTAATTTTGTTTGTTTCATTAAAAATTTCGAGCAGTTAAATAAATTAAGTTATAATATATTTCTAAAATCAAACTATTCTAATGCATCATATTTTAAGACGAATGAATAACCACTCAATACATTCATAACTCAGTAACAACAAACGTTATAATCTGACTCAGAATCACTGAGTCATACAAATTCAAACGACCCATTTACGTACGTAAATATGCTAAAACCTTATGCACATATATAAAACAATGGATTGTTCCCACGTACCTTTCACGTAAAGGTGCGAACACACATGTAGATACTATCCGAATAATTAGTAACACCATACGAGGCAATAATTAGTAAACTTTTAATAATGAACATGTGGCACAAACAAATAGGAGTGTTTTTTGATTTAATTATGTTTTTGGAGAAGATAATGGGGTAGGGATGTTAAATGTAAACGTAAAAGATGAAGAAGAAGTTGGAGAAGGTATAACATAGGTAAGTAAGAAGGTATAACATATGATTGTTATAAGAAACAAGATAAAAAAAGTAATACACAAAGACGTCAATACTCAAAGGGAACTTAAAATTCAATGGCTGGGAGCAGTATCACGGTGGCTTGGTTGGTAAGAGCTGCGCCACGGTTAGGTGAAGGTCGCGGGTCCAAATCCCAATCGAGTCCTTCAGTTTTCAAATTTCCTTTATCAATTTGAATTTAAGCATGGGCATAAAAATGACATTAAAAGTCTTATTAATAGTAGCAGTTTTAGATATCTCAAGTGTTGTAAGGTACGACACAAAAGAAGTATGTACTGTAAGTAGTTATTATAAGATTTAAATAACTAGAATCAGTCTAAATGACGCACAGACATAGTACAAACAAATTGAGTATTGCGACACCACTGACTGAGTCAGTATTGTGGCTGAGTAATGTCAATTAGCGTCCATAAGATTGGACTTATACGTGAAATATGATTGCGTAAAATCACATCTATACCTACACCTTTGGCTCATACATATTCTTAATTCATACAACGGCTATGAGCTAAATGACTGGCCTTCTTTGGAGACCAGATCATGGGTAATTTCTCAAAGAAAAATTCAGTACAACTTTGGCTTCGCCGAAAATAAATGCTAACATCAACAGGGGTCCTAGATAAGTGGATGGCAATACTTCGATGATCTAAAATATACATGTTATGCCAAAAAAAAATATGGCTGTCCCTCATTTCCGCATTAGATTTCTATTGGTTTAGACTCTAGCGTTTCACCTTGCTTGGACTTGTCTAGGGAATAAGTTCCGACGATGTAATCTATGACATGATAATCAATCACATATTACTGAAACGATAATTCCAACACTATTAAGTTAACTTAGGGATAGGTTCACTGCTATTCTGTTTGGCAATGACGGAAGTGTTAAAAATGCAGCGTAGTGGGCGTGGCACAGGGATCAAAACCTGTATATTTTTCATTCTATTCCATATCTAGTCGTCAAACATTTTACTATATGCTTAGGGCCAGATTGCAAACAAACATTGGGAGGTCTACCGCCATCGACACTAATTAAATACTTTTGTGTGAATGAAACAAACACAGCCCATTCCCACTGTCTCCTGTCACAGAGCCACCATTGAGATGTCTGCTAGAATAACGCCTGCTAATTAATGGTACTAAGAAATCAAAAGTGAAACTGCGTGAGTTATAGTTTAAACACAATAGCCCAACGTAGAAGATTTTATGGCCCATGAATTTTATTTGGTATAGACGTTGATTTAAAATTGGAATGAATGTTAACAGATTAGCTCTACCAATGATGTTAAAAAAATACAGATATGTTACTAGCGCGCTCATTTTTGAGACTCAAATACAATTGTAGCTTGAGTAGTACAATTGTTGTCCGATTTGACATAAGACTAGTGCAGTTCGGAACACGTTTCTCGTTAATTTTTTTAGCATAATGACGTATCTATACTTTTTGACATATCATTGGCGTTTACGTGCATATATACAAACATAATTACATTACAATCATGTGTGTAAACAAAAACTCCTTTATCTGTAGTTACCTGGAGCCTCTACCCTCAGATTTTCATTTCACTTTTTTTATGGTAGCTAGCCTCTGATTCATCGCTTCTTTAAATTCGATTTTCCGGCAGCAAAATAGCATTGTACTTTTAATCAGCTGATCCACGGATATTATAAGAATGGATGTGGTCACCAATGGTTTTAAAATATTTAGAAATTTGTTATAAACATGGAATAATTCATACCTGCCTATGCCTATATATCACAAACAAGAATAGTAAATAAACAAAACCATTAAAACCAAGTGAATCGATATTCAATAATAATATTTGATATAATATTCTATTAATTAAATTGCTTTACTGAAGTGGTCAGTCAATTATTTCTAAAACAATTGTTTGTGGTTTCCCAGTCGCCTTATTTCAACAGAAATTATTGTTTTATCTGATTCTAATTGAATTGATTTCGAAAACAATTCTAGAAATGGTTTAAACAAACAAGGATCTGGATTTATTTGTTTTTACAAAAATAGTATTTTTTCTTTTGTTTAAGATTGGGCATTATAAAATTTGAATAATAAAATCGTGTTTTGTCGATGACTGGCCATTAGCTCATTATATTTGTTTTTGTTAGTGACGAAGTAGTGTATGGACTTTTGATAAATGAGAACACCTCTGCCTACCTCTTAACAGATTATACAAGTGTGATATTATAACAATGTTTCTAAAAGGAAATTGCAACGTTAATAAATCACTGCTAATTAATCATCCTTATTATAATTGATGGGGTGTAAGTAGAGAGCCTCCACGAGTGACGACACTTAAGTACGTCCGGAGCCCCCTGGACGGTCTACATCGCTACCATCCTTGTTGACAGACCAATCTCTACACCATAGCATGACCTCTTTCTATGTGGCTATTGGCTTATATCGATACGAAGATGTTGGCTTCTTCTTATCATATAGTTGATGAACAACCTGGAGTCTCAACCGCCCGTAGGCCTCTGTCATGGCTTTACACACCGTTGAAAAATCTCTCAGGTGTGCCGGTTTCCTCACGATGTTTTCCTTCTCCGTTTTAGCAACTGAAAACTAGTTTATCATACGCACAAGAATTCGAAAAATCATTGATGCGTGCCGGGGTTTGTACTTGCAATATTTCAATAGAAAAGTGCTGATCCTTTTATGTCAATAAAAAATACTTTTATTATTACTCACGCGGGAATAGAATACCGATACAGAGAACACTGGCGAGTGACTTAGCTGTTACCCTGAACATTTGTGTATTGTCCAATGTCCATGTTGTAACTCCAATGGTGTATTGTGTATGACAAATGTGGCTTCATTCCCATGGCCTGTCGGTTTGTCGATTGTTAGGCTGAATAGACTCGGCAAGGTCATGTATGTTGCGTTGACGGTAATTACGTAAAAAGGGTTTATGTGTCAGGCAAGAATTCTATGAAGATAATAGGTACTAGATTCCATGAAAGTTATTTAAAAAATGTGGATATTTTTTCCCTTTAAAACTTCAAAACTACCTTACAAATTAGGTGGTAGAGTATTGTATGAAATGTATGCATTGCATCGACAGAATTGCGGGCAACCGGTGGATGCAAATGGCAAGCTGTCGTTCATTGTGGCGTTCTAAGGGAGGCCTTTGTTCAACAGTGGACGTCTTCCGGCTGATGATGATGATGAATGCATTTATTGAACGACATTATATTCTACTTAATTCCGTCTTTTCATACACTTAATAAAATGTCTTAACACAGACGAAAATACAAGACTCTGTGACTTGTACAATTATAGCTTCCAGCCTCCTTACCATGAACTCTTATAACAGGTCAGTTTACGATGTGGAAGCGATACGTCGCGTTACACTGGACGTAGCCGCGTCTCGCTTCCACAACGTAAACTCTCTTGCTGTAAGAGTTCATGGTAAAGGGGAAAAAAGGAATATACCTGTCCACCTTCTAGAATTTACTTATGCAGCCATTTTTTAACCAGAAATTGGATTTATTTAATAATCGCCTCTGCCGCACATTGTGATTACCTATATATTATGCACCTTTTTTTTTTGTTTTCGGGGGGAAACCTTCAAAAGGCCCCCGGCCCCTATGGGGTAGGGACTGGGGAGTCCTAGGTCTACCTCTTTGGGCAATACAGACGTCATGTGTACGTACGTTTTACTCAGACAAAACGATAGTTCAATATGGTATCTATAATTTAGTTACGTCATATACCTTTCAGAGAAAGATTGGTCGTAACCTACTTTAGCTTCGTGCCAGACTAAGGTACAACGTACTACGGTTCTATATAAAACACTTCTACGAACTACGGCCGTACCAGTTACGCGATTTCGTTATAAAACTGTGGCATTCTCTTCTGAGAACATTTTATGTCGCTGTTTAAAGTAATAACGCTTTTGTATGCGAGTGTACCCTGAAGGGTGGTGCAGACTGGCTGGCAACAAATAGGTAAGTAGGTACAATCAGCAACTTAAGTCGCTTAACATCTTGTTTCTAATATTATTGAAGCGTCAGTTACCTCCATGTGAAATTTCATCAAAATCGGTCTAGTTGTTTCAGTTTAAAGTGGTAACAAACATACAAACACACTCACAAACTTTCGCCTTTATAATATTAGTGTGAAGTGTGATAAACCGTTCTAAAAATGAAAAGAAACAATGCAGAAATAAGAGTTCTAAATAAACTACAAACATAACATCACACCTGTATTCCCCGAAGGGGTAGGCAGAGGTGCACATATAGTAGGTACACTCACATTTCGCCAGTTATGTTTTCAGGTCCCAATGTAATAGAGGGCGAGCCTATTGCCATCAACCGGACACAAATCCAGACTCGTGCTGCCACTGAGAATTACCTAATGAAAAAACCCAGTAACACTTTGCCCAACCCGGGATTCGAACCCAGGACCTCGTGCTCAGCAGTCACGCTTAGCGACCACTAGACCAACGAGGCAGTCTAAATAAACTAAATAGTTTTTAATACAATTATTCCACAAATCTATGCCACAAGTCAACACGCTATGACTGTAACGAAATACAGTATTAAGAAAATTCCACCTTTCACTGGGAATATTAAAATTCCATTAAAAATAACTTGTTCGTGAATTGCTTGTTGTTTATTTAAACGTCAATTAGAATAACATATTATATAAGTTTATATGGTTATATAATATACTAGCTTTTGCCCGCGGCTTCTCCCACATTAAGTAGCCTATGTCCTTTATCGGATCTTAAACTTCCTACATGCCAAATTCCATCAAAATCCGTCCAGCGGTTTAGTCGTGAAGGAGTGACAGACAGAGTTACTTTCGCATTTATAATATTAGTATGGATAATATGATATAATAGTATAGTAGTATTATAATAATAGTAAACTATCTATACAGTTATATTCAGAGGAAAAATATTTAAATTCTAAATACCCCAGTTTGTGTTGACAGGCAAGGTAGTAACAAAAAGCTATTGAAGAAAATCATCAATTCTATTTGGCGACTGAACACGGTTTTTAACCAAAACTAATTCACACGCCGAGCGACAGCGCCACGATATAAATATATTACAGTAAACCAAGTTTCTAGAATAGAATAGATATCTTGATTTGCATTGAATGTAGATACAATAGTAAGGTGTTACATTTATATATGGATCCTTGTACAATTCTGCCTTAATGTAGCATGCAAATAATAGAATATAAAATTGGAACAAGCAAACGTCCTAATTACTTAAATTTAAATTAGCTTATCATCTAAAAAGTCTTGTACTGAAAGTTTATGCTGTTCTTGAGAATGAAAATGAGTAACACGTTTTCAGTTACGATGGAGGTGGTGAACAGAACATTACCTTATTTACAGCTAATTCTTAGTATTTTTATAATAAGAAAAACACGGTTCAAAGGAGGTTTTTTTTAATTTAGCTTGAACAAGTTATATCATTCATTTTTATTATGATAATAATAAAGCTTACTCTATGTTTTACTTACACTGTATAATATACTAGCTGCGCCCCGCGGTGTTACCCGCGACATTTTTTCGGGATAAAAAGTAGCCTATATGTTAATCCAGGGTATAACCTATCTACATACCAAATTTCAACCAAATCGGTCCAGCCGTTTATGCGTGAAAGAGTAACAAACATCCACACATCCATACTCACAAACTTTCACATTTATAATATTAGTAGGATTAGTAGGATAGTAGGAAGTACAACCTTAGTTTTTTTAATTATAAATTAAATGTATTAAAACCTACTTCAGGTAATGGCTTCAATCCATTTTTAAATCAAAAGTTATTATGTATGAACTATTAAATAAAACGCACTTTTCAATATAATTAGGTATACTATTTAACAAGAGTCCTAACTCCACACCTGCCTATTGACAGTTTAAAAAAAAAATCCGTCAATTTTGTCTTAGCCTTCTTACTTGCCTGTCCTTTGGTTTCGCCTATAATCACGTCCTTGCGCACATAGCGACACGTTGCTAGGCGACTAGTGTTGGGAAAGGATTATATTGATGTCACCTTTTCAATGACAATAGACTTTTTGGATGTCACCTTAAGTATTAGAATGTCAAAGTAAAATGAGTTGTGCTTACCTATGAATTAATGGAGTATACAAAGCAGGTGCTTAATATGTTGGATGATAAACATTACATCACGCCTGTATTCCCCGAAGGGGTAGGCAGAGGTGCACATATAGTACACCCACATTTCCCCAATTATGTTTTTAGATCCCAATGTAATAGGGGGCGAGCCGATCGCCATTAACCGGGCACAAATCGAGACTCCGTGCTGCTACTGAGAATTACTTAATAGAAAAACCCAGTAACACTTTGCCTGATCCGGGATTCGAACACAGGACCTCATGCACAGCAGTCGCGCTTACCAACCACTAGATCAACGAGGAAATGTTGGATTATATTAAGACAGTATTTTCTTAGGGTTTGAATAGGACTACCAAATCATATGACTTCTGAATGGTCTTCAGAATTAGGTCACCATGCATTGATAATAGTTAGGCTTAATTACTGGGATAAAAAGTATGTGTATTAATCATGGTTATAAAGTAACCGTGTAGCAAATTTTATTCGAATCTGTTCAGTTGTTTTGCGTAACTTACAAATCAAACATACAAACATTTAAAATAATGATATGTATTCCATACATGTGATGTGTTTGTTGGTTTATATAATTTCATCGCCTTTTAAGACTCTTTTTTCTGGTAACGAAAAAGAACTATATTCTTAACCAGTCTTACTGAAATAGATACAACTTAATACAGTAAACTTAGCCTAAAAAACATTTCTTGGTCTCACATTTCTACTGTTTTTTTTACTTAAACAAAGTGTAAATACCTGTCGGAACTCGGTACCGTTTGGAGACCGCCTTACCTGAAAAATAAATGGAAAGTTAGCTATAAAATTTTATTGCGTTATCTATATAATGATTAAATGCCTTAATGACGCATTAGCTGTAAGTCTTCCTTTCTTTGCGTACTGCACTCCGGTCTATGTTAGCATAGGACAAAAGTAAACATAGTCTTTCTTCTCAGTAGGTTCATTTATGGTTTGATTAAGCCTTGTATGTTATATTGCTATTAAATTATACGCCGTTCTGTCCCCTTACCATGGACTCTTATGTTTACGATGTGGAAGCGAGATACCGCTACGAGCGGCCGCTTCCACACAATTGGTTTGGTTTAGTTTGGTTTAGCTGGGCATTTACACTTAGCCTCTTTAGTGGACCATTGTGCGTGACAAAAATTTTCTTCCTTTTATTCCAACCATCCCAGATCATCCTAGAAAGCGAGCCTTTTCATTCCACACAATTAAGACAGTAATATTATTTACTTAATAGCTGACCTGGCGATCTTCGAACCGGCTTCTTACCATTTAAACCTTTTCTAGACTTCCACGAATATTTCAAGACATAGTAGCTAAATCGATCCAGCCTTTACGAGCTTTAGCAAGACGGCAATCCTTATTTTATGTATATATAAAAATATACATAAATATATACATAAAAGAGAAGAAGGTAATATACAAACGAGAATTAAGTACTGCTCGTTGGTCTAGTGGTCGCTAAGCGCGACTGCTGAGCCCGTGGTCTTTGGTTCGAATCCCGGGTCGGGCAAAGTATCACTAGTTTTTCCATTAGGTAATTCTCAGTGGCAGCACGGAGTCTGGATTTGTGCCCGGTTGATGGCAATAGGCTCGCCCCCTATTACATTGGGACCTAAAAACATAACTGGCGAAATGTGGGTGTACTATATGTGCACCTCTGCCTACCCCTTCGGGGAATACAGGCGTGATGGTATGTAGAATTGTTTTCAACCAGTGGACTTATAAATAACAATATTAAAAGAAAGGATTTGTATCCTTACCTTTCCGTACAAGTACATTAATTACAAGCCAATCACCACTAACATTGTGATGCGACCTACTTACCTTTAATATCTTTTAACGCTACTTATCTTTCCCAATCGTCTTTGGAATGTTATTTATATTGACAATTATTATTAATATTGACAACGTTTACAAGCAAAAATATTTTGTTTATTTTCCTCCTGTGGTTCACATAGTATTTTAAGCGTAGTCACGTGGTCAAAGAGATTTATCTTATACACTCAATTCCAGTCTTTAATATCAAAATGTTAAAGTGTATTTTCGTGTGTAGTGTGGGTGGATTTAGGTCGTCAATTGGGATATTGATTTACGTTACAGGTAATAAGGTTTTACTGTATTAAAGTTTCTTAATATTCTTATTTGTATCAAAACCTTTTTTTAGCTTGCTGCTTCAGTTTTCTCTTTTTAATTTGAGTTTTTAATCACATGGCTTCGTTTTAAGACAAGATTATGTCTCATAAAAGACTTATCCGATTTCATATTCATTAGGCAAAGTATTAGTTAGATTTGTGCCTGATTAATGGCAATAGGCTCGTCCCCGTTGAGGACTATAGCATTACTGGCGAGACGTGAGTGTAGGTACACAGTGTCAACCTCAGAAAATATAGGCATGATGCTATGTTATCACATGGTAGCAAGCATTTGACGACCTGTTTAGCGCAGTGGCTAAGTGATTGGACTGCTGCGCTAAGGGTTGCGGGTTCGATTCCCGCACGAAGCAAAACTTTGTGCGACCCACAGATGTTTGTCCCGAGTCTGGATGTTTGTGTATGTGATATTTCATGTTTGTGAAACGCACCCACGACACAGGAGAAATTCCTAGTGTGGGGCTACGTTTTTTTTAAAAGAAAAAAAAAAAAAAAAAAAAAAGATCTTCATTAGTCCCATACAAGTCTCATCCCATCCACACAACTCGCTTTCTCGCCTACGGAAGAGAATCATCATCATCATTAGCCGGGAGACGTCCACTGTTGAACAAAGGCCTCCCCCTTAGGTAAAGGGAGGGGTTCCCATAATCCCCACGCTTGGCAAGCGGCTTGGACGGAAGAGAATATTATCCATAATCTAATTACCTATAGTTGCTAAATGTGTTAAATCTATGTAAATATAGATAATCCGAGCCAGACAGTCAGCAATGTACACGTGATGGATGACCGACAGTGACGACAAGGCGACGGCATGCGGCGCGTGCGCAGCCTACAAACGCTGTAGTGAATGAACAGGCGATCAGTTGCCACTATTTAAGTATCGTGTCAGCTCGATAATTTCCTTTGCTGTGTCTGGGTGGGAATGCTGATACTACACATAATATCTATATCCATACTGCTTGATATTATAAAGAAGAAATATTTTTTTGTTTGTCCCGACTCTGCCGCGTAACCAGCTCATGAATAAGGGCTCCGTTCGAGTTTGAAACTAGTCGGGCATTCCCGAATACACCCGTGATTATAACCGGAATATACAGTAAATAAAATATTGATTTACTCTCTCGTTCTACCTGACAGGTGTGGCTTAGACTATATTCACTGTTATCTAGAACCTTTTATGCTAGTCTGCAGACTTTGAGGCATACAGACAGTTCAAACTTCAACACCAGGTTGTTTGTCAACCACACATAAGAAAAAGAAGATGCTGGTGATAGGGAGAATTTTACATTGCCAAAACATTTTTTTCCAAATCTAACAAATTGTCGATTATTTAACAGTAGCGTAGCAACGTATGATCATGTATGAGGAATATGATGCGTTATTGAAGCAAAAGAAGTATGCCAGGATCGTAGCAAATGGAAATACGTGGTCTCTGCCTACTCCTCAGGGAAACAGGCGTGACTTTATGTATGTATGTATCAGTAGCGTCTATTAATTATCATATCCCTTTAGTCATATAATTATATTCGAACTTAATTCCATAACAAACAGAAATAAAAAATGTATAGTAGATCGGTACCGATAATCTAAAATCGACACCCAATCGGAATCGTAATACCCAAATGAAAGTAGTTCCATTAAGAATAAACTACAGCCTATATATAGACAGCATTAAGTTACACTGTTTGAACTAAATACATTATATAAAGGCCCATTAGGGTCACATGTGGCCATATACGCTGATTTATATCTTAATTCAGATTATACATCACTTTATTAATCTAGATTAAACTGAGAATGGTAAAATAGAGTATGAACTAAGTTCTGTCGGAGGTTTGCGACATAAGTGCTTGGGTTTCTGAGCAATTGGTGACTTAGGTTCTAAGTATTTACTGTTGTAACGGCTACAGTATTTGGTTTTTGGAGAGTCTTCCTAACAATAGTGGCAGTGATGACTCTCAGAAAGCTCTCCGAAAATCAGAAGTCCCTGATTGTCGCAGTGGCTAAGCGATTGGAGTGCTGCGCTAAGGGTTGCTTCGATTCCCGCACGTGGCAAATCTTTGTGCGAATCACAGACGTTTGACCCGAGTTTGGGTGTTTGTGTATGTGATTTCACGTTTGTGAAACGCACTGAGAACAGAAGAAATTACTAGTGTGGGGCGACGTTTTAAAAGAAAAAAAAGAGAAGTAAACTCAAGAAATAACGACGATCTATAATACCAGCTTGAAACGGTCTCCCGGTTGGGTAGAACGTCTCATCACTTACTCAGAGAGTATTGGCCAAACTATAGGTTATTGTAATATTAAGTTTTTGTGCGGTAGACTAAATAAACCCAGAAAAGGCGACAGAAGTGAGACCATACCAAAAGCACCATTATCACAACAAATAGACATATAAAACAAATGAATTTAATGAGACTTCGAACGTCTGTCTCTCTGATATACACAAAAGAATCGGCCACCCTCCTCCCACCAACATCACTGTGTCCATGTCTACATATGAAATGTAATCCTAACATGCTTTTATATAATTCCAACTGCAGTTTTGCAAATGAGCATTCATCATCATCATCAGCCGGAAGACATCCACTGTTGAACAAAAGGGCATTAAGCAAGAAAATAATAAAATTAAATGCGCAGCGTGTAAAACGTTCTAGCGATGCGCGCGATCTATGTAAACTAACATTAATGTCAAATCATTCTATTACGCAACTACTCCATTTTGGAGTAGTTGGTGTTGCTTCAATAGTGTGTGGATTTCACGGATTCTGGTTTGTATTCTGAGCTTTTCATAGTTAAAAGCAGCAAATGCTTTACCTCATATCAAAGTCACACGGAAGCCTTTCACTTAAAAAACTATAATAGCAAATCGATGATTGATTACAGCAAAA
Organism: Abrostola triplasia; assembly: GCA_946251915.1. Classification (NCBI taxonomy): domain Eukaryota; kingdom Metazoa; phylum Arthropoda; class Insecta; order Lepidoptera; family Noctuidae; genus Abrostola; species Abrostola triplasia. The sequence continues at coordinate 7,933,024 of OX276440.1, read as the reverse complement.
ACAAGGTATATACCAGCGACTCATGTGCTCATTATTTCCATAGATATTTTCTACTTCCAAAAATCGATCATCTAAGTCCATAGACAAATAGATCAAGACTTTTTCCCACAAGGTAGATGACCGCCCTATAAATAAGCTGTCTTCGACGTACCTACCAAGAATATATAGGAGCCGTTAAGTATATTTTTTTATTTAGATCGTAGACAAGTATCGATCATTATCCGGTAGACACCCGTTTTGATGGGAACTGCGCAAGAGTCGTATTCCGTTGTGCGTTTTTGTTACAAACGGGTCGGACGAAATTGGCGTTAGCAAAAACAGCGCTATTTTTATTTTTGCGTTTAGTTCTGTCTGTTATGACGTGAGACGTTTAGGAGTGTCGCGTTTAGTGATAATATTGAGGTGTTTCATAATCATAATATATTTTATATAATTTTGTTCTTCATTATTGTATTAAAATTTAGACAAAAAGATTTTTGATTTGTTCTGGAACTATTTTTTCTGCTTTAATATAACTTTTTAATTCAACCTTGATCTATTTTAATAACTCGTAACTTAAACATAACATTATATTTTTTTTTGCCAGAAATAATTCTCTTTTAGTCTTAACCCAAGTATCTATACTTACAGTTAATCTAAGCAGATACATTTTCAAGGAACAAACAAACATACTAATATAATAAAAATATCAGTTTTCATAACAGCTGCCATAAAAATACTAAAACCAACATTCAAATTCAAAGAATCACATTAGCAATGTTTATTTTGATCCTGATGCCCTATAACTGGATTCGAATCTTGTTCGTCTTCAAACCAGAATAACCTCCCGCACCGTTAGTTAGACGAGTCGACATTATAGTGAATACGATCCCTTTCCATACTTATCGAAGAAAAAAACACTGTCGAGTCTTCAAGACAGAATGACGTGAACGACATGGCTATGAGACAAAGTGGAAAATAATTTCTGGTTGAAGTTTCAAACACACAGCAAAACTTAAGTTTAAGCTATTTAATTGTAATTTATACAAACTATAATGTACTTTTTGAAGAAAATAAATATCTTCATTCATTCTAAAATGATTTACGTTGAATGCATATTTGTGGTTTAACTTTCATAGTTTGATATAAACGAGATACATACCTAATTGGGCAAAGAAAATAGGATCCCAGTCTACAAGTAACGAAGTGTGGATTTATTTACTTTCGCCAAACAGAAACCAAAGATTTGTTTAGGTAAAGTGTACGAACAAATAAGGACCTGGTTGCAGAAATTAATAATAATAATAATCATTTATTTCAGATTCATCCTAAGACTACATCCATATTAGTCAGTAAAATTGCGAGCTTACAGACTAATGTTAGTAATAGTAATAAATAATAATATATTACAGACGGTAAAGTACCTACAAAGTGTTGACAAATATACCAAAATAAGCACAACTATGTCATCCTTACTGACCACCAGTTCAGCCCCGATTTAATGTTTTGCCAAAACGTTTGGCATCATAAATCATACAAGTGACTTCACTCCTTAACAAAAGAACAAAACAGCACAGCAAAATAAAGAACAAATATCCACAAAATTCTCGAAGGAGTAGAGCCACTCAAACATCAGCCCAATACTTGAATCAAGTGGTTACCTAGACTAAGAAATCAAGTCACCCCATCAAGACTATTCGAGACTTGTTTAGATGCAAAGGAGCTTACTATGCGCTTCAGAACCTAATAGGTTTACTCTTTAAACTGCAAATAATTAAGACTGCTCCATAAATTAAGTAAGGGCTTGCATTTCTCCAGCATTGGCCTCATAGTGATGTTCGCTGATCAAGTAGTGGACCACACAAGGACTCGAGCGGCTCACTTCATTTGCCTCAACGACTTCCTTGCTTCGTTTTACCGGTAATAGGGACAAGTATTCTGAATGCAGTAAATGTTATTTGAGATTTGTATGGTTTTTATGCTTGCTTGGCTTGGCTTAGTTATGGCGAAACGGCTTTATCAATTTGGATTAGGTTTGTAGGATATGTCGTGTTTAGTTCGTTCTCCCGTTTATTAAAGACTTAAGCTTCAGGGTTAGGTTAGGTTATATACCTATTCCCCCCCCGCCTATGCGCTCAAACGTAGCCGGGGGGGATGACGAGGTGCCGGCGGTATCAACCGCGGAACTGGGGGCGGCTGTGCTTCGCCTCAAAGCGAAGAACACCGCCCCTGGACCAGATGGCGTGCCGGGCCGAGTGTTGGCCCTGGCACTGAAGGCCCTAGGGCCCCGACTGCTGACGCTGCTCGACGCCTGCCTGCAACACGGAGAGTTCCCACAGCTGTGGAAGGCAGGCAGGCTGGTACTGCTCCGGAAGGAGGGGCGTCCGGTTGATGCTCCATCCGCATACCGGCCGATCGTGTTGCTTGGCGAGGTGGGAAAGCTGTTCGAGCGAATTCTCGCCGTCCGCCTCGTCAAGCACCTGACGAGGGTAGGGCCCGACCTGTCTGAACACCAGTTCGGTTTCCGAGGGGGTCGATCGACCATCGACGCGATCTTACGTGTCAAGACCCTCTCGGACGAGGCAGTGTCGGGCGGCGGGGTGTTGTTGGCGGTGTCTCTTGACATCGCCAACGCCTTCAACACTCTGCCGTGGAGCGTCATCACCGAGGCGCTCCGATATCATGGAGTGCCGGAGTACCTGCGTCGGGTAGTCGGGGCCTATCTGGGCAACAGAGTGGTTGCCTACGAAGGTCGTGGCGGGCTGGTCACCAAGCAGGTGACGTGCGGTGTTCCACAGGGGTCAGTCCTCGGACCTCTCCTGTGGAACATCGGGTACGATTGGGTCCTGCGAGGCGCCACTCTCCCGGGTGTCAGCCTGGTGTGTTACGCTGACGACACACTGGTGCTGTCCCGGGGGAAAACACACAGGGAGGCGTCTCTGCTCGCCACGGCCGGAGTGGCCCACGTGGTGGGGCGCATTCGCGCCCTCGGTTTGGAGGTGGCGCTGCCAAAATCCGAGGCCCTCTTTTTCCATGGGCCTCGGAAAGCGCCACCCGCTGGGTCCCACATCATCGTTGGGGGGGTTACTATCAACGTAGGGTCCACCATGCGGTATCTCGGGCTATTGCTCGACGGCAGGTGGACCTTCAACCCCCACTTCGAGAGATTGGGGCCCAGAGTGGCCGCAGCGGCGGCCGCCTTGGGGCGGCTGCTGCCGAATTTGGGTGGGCCGAAACAGAGTGTCCGACGTCTGTTCATGGGCGTAGCCCGGTCGATGGCGCTCTACGGAGCACCGGTCTGGGCGGAGTGTCTGACGCCGCGCGGCGCCGCTTTCTTGCGGCGGCCGCAGCGCGTAATGGCCATCCGGGTCATCCGCGGTTACCGCACGGTATCCGGCGAAGCAGCTTGTCTGTTAGCCGGATCCATACCGTGGGACCTGGAGGCCAGAGCCCTTGCGGACGCCTATTACTGGCGCAAGGAGCAGGCGAGTCGCGGCAATGGGCCTCCGCCCAGAGCCGTTGAACGGCACCTCAGGGAGCTCCGTAGAGCCCTCGAGCTGGAGTGGGCGGCCAGGTTGTCCCGCCCGACGGCGGGACATCGTACGATCCAGGCCGTCCGCTCCCAGATTCTGAGGTGGTTGGGCAGACGTCACGGGACACTCACGTTTCGGCTGACGCAGGTACTGTCGGGGCATGGCTGCTTCGGCAGTTACCTGTGTCGAGTGGCTGGCAGGGAGGAGTCTACCTCCTGCCACCACTGTGGGGGCAACGAGGACACGGCGCAGCACACGCTCGAGCATTGTCCTGCTTGGGCTGTGCAGCGCCGGACACTCGTTGCGGAAGTGGGGTCGGACCTCTCGCTCCCAGTTATCATCGAAGAGATGGTAGGGAGTGAGGGGTCCTGGAGCGCCATCGCAGACTTCTGCGAAGAAGTGATGGCGCTCAAAGAGGCCGCGGAAAGGGAGCGGGAACTCAACTCCGTGCTCCCGATCCGCGCCCGAAGACCCCGGCGGCGGGGGAGGGCCGATAACGCCCTCTTCCAGCCACCATAAGACCCGGTCTCAGGGCGGCAGACAAGGGCAGAACTGCCGCCCGCCCAACAGTATAATTGGTTTCTAAACCGTGTAAATCAAACAAAATAAATAAATAAAAAAAATAACAGAGGCCCGGGTCGTGTGTGCGCACTATGCGCACACTGAAGAGGTGCAGGGGACATCCACAGTCCCCTGCCACAGGAGGCCTGCGGAGCTTGGGTTGGGAGACCCAACTCCGCACTCAAAAGGGCCTCCGCTGAAGTCCTGCAGCCCCCTCCTATACAAGGGGGCACCAAGGAGTGTCCGCCCCTCCTTACAGGGCGGACAGCGCTGGCGGGGTTGGCGGTAGAATGCTGCAGCGATCCCGCCTCCCCGCCATCCAAAGCGCAGAGCAGGCAGGTGAGGTTTTTAGTGGGTAGGCCCCTGGATCTTATTGGGTTCGGGGGAGAGTCCCACATATCCCCGTCGCCTCCCAGCGGCGGGGAATGCGTAACGCATTTCCCTCACGGTAAAAAAAAAAAAAAAAAAAAAAAAAAGGTTATATACCTATTATTATAATTGTAGGAAACTGAATTCCAGATAAGGATATTAAAACAGAAAATCCAATACTTGCGCGGTATTTTCATGTGATTTTAGCTCATGCCACTACGGAGAAAACCCATCTATTTTTTGATCTTAGAATCAAACAGCACACGCTAGATCATACTAGTGACGTCACTCTTTTAAATATAGCTTCGCAAATTGATTAATCATTTAATTAAAACTGAAAGTAAAAGTAACTCAGATAAAAATCTTTTACCGAATAATTTGCATAAAATGATAATCCATTCAACCACCAAAAGAATAGGAACAAAAAAACGGAACCGTTAACCGGTGCACTAACAATATAACACGACAACTTTAAAACAAGCTCTCGTACTGTACGATCAGCAACAGAAGAAGCTTAACCATCTAAGAAACTTAATGTCAAAAAAATTATAGTCTATATTATAATATACAAGTTATAGTCTCAAATTATAAGAGCCGAAAAAAAGAAATGAGATTTTTTTTCTTAAAAACGTCGCCCTACACTAGGAATTTCTTTTGTATATGTTTGTGGAAGGGCTTGTTTAAATATCACATACACAAAAACCCAGGCTCGAGACAAACATCTGCGTATCATAGAAATCTTTCTTCTGTGCAGAAATCAAACCCGCAGCACGTAGCGCAGCAGTCCAATCGCTTAATCACTGCGCCAACTAGGTAATCGGAATTTGAGACTCTTGTAACAATGTGTTATTATTTTTTTTTATTTAAAAATAAAAATTATGCTCAGCCAGTTTTAGTGTTGACTGTAGAGTGTAGGTACATACAGTCAATGAGAAATGGGTTACAAAATCCGCTGTAACCTTCTTACATCGTAAGTGCTTTGAATACTGTGCTAAACCATAAATATCTATCGATACTTGTCCCACTAAGAGAGGGAAGTATGGGTTAGGTGTCGGCTTTACTCAAAGTCATGCGATCCGTGTGGTCATAGCACAGACAACTTCCATATCGAACCCGTGAAAGTTGGCGTAAGAAACGAATCAATAATTTGATTAATTAACACTTCATTTGTTTAATGGATAGTTAAGAACAACAGTAAAAAGGTAGGTGAGGTAAAATAGGCAGTTACCTATAATATTTATACAGTCTGATCAGTAATTTGTGTAGGATGATAAAATCATAATTTTCATTGGAACTCCTAACTATTTACTGTAACTGTCTTGTTTGTAAAAACATAACATTGGGATGATCCTACATTAAGTTACGTAATTCTAATGAGGAGGTCAATATCTTCCCAATAGAATTCGAAAGATAATTCTCATTGCATTTAGATTTTGGCATTTGTATCTTGTATACCAATACTACATTGATAAACACAAAAGATAAAAATAAGAAAGAAAAAAACATACTAACGAACATAGAACTCCTCATTTTTTAAGTCGGTTAAAAATGACATTAAAACAAAACACAATTAACAGTACGATTGTATATCTAACGTAACTGTTTCATAATTTATAACAGCGAGTAACCAATTTGATGCAATTCAGTAATAGACAAAAATAATTTTAAATTGAAGAAAAATTGTTCACTGAGTTGTAGACAGATAAATTGCCGTGAAATGACTCGGTTTACGGAGAAAATGGTGGAAAAAGGCTGGTTCTTTAATGTAGGTGAAACAAATTGAAGTTTTTAAAAACTCGACCAAGATTTCACGTTATTTTAGCTCTGAGATTAACAAGAAAACCAGGTAAATAAAAATGAATGTTATACAGAAATACTTAAATAAAAACAAATGGGAATTGTTTTGAGAAAGTACTGGATGTTGGCCGGTATAAAAATATTTTTTATTTAGATTTGTACCTTATGTATTCTTCTAGGTAATCTTGAATGTACCGCTCAGGTGCAGAGTACCTATTATAGCAATTTAAATGTTGGGATTTTGATAGGATTATTTCTAAGTTGCAAATCCCGATAAATGGTTGTAATTGAGTCAAATTCAGTCACAATAAAGCAAACCTAATAAGATATCGATAAATGCTTATAAAAGGAGGGGCGTGGTGAAATACGATTGATTAAAACCTCTTTAGGATTGGAGTATGAATTTGGCAATGGAACTTATTATGGAATATTTTAAACACGTGCGGTTTGACAGTTTCGTTTGTCTAGTGGTCGACCGCGACTACTGAGCACAAGGATTTGAATCCTAGGTCAGGTAAAGTGCTACTGTTTTTTCCCTTTAGGAGATTCTCAGTAGCACCACGGAGTCTGGATTTTACCTGGTTGATGGCAATAAGCTTGGCCTGTATTGGGACCTACATTTCTGCCTACCGTTTTGAGGAATACAAGCATGATGGTCTCTGATAAGTCCTAGATATGAAAATACTAGGATGATAAGATTAGTAAAGAAAAGGGAAAGTTATATAAAAGGTAAATTCCAAACTGAACTATGTGAATATTTTTTGGATGAAGTAAAAAAAACAATTTGCAATTTCTCACAACGTTGTCCATCTTGTTTTTATGTGTTAAAACGACTTCCCGGACGTATTATTACACGCATGAGGTACCTTCAAAAGGTAATAAAAACAAGTACAAGACGACTTCATATTTAGACGACGAATAGCATACCTACCTACACGATATACGTACATACAGATACAATATAGATATATTATTACGCACGTAAGTTAAGTATTGACTAATGGTATCCGGCCTAGAATTGACCACCCCTTTCCTCCCGTGGGTGTCGTAAGACTAAGATAAAATCCAGAAGATGGGCTGCAGCGTCTTCTGTAACTTCACCACCAATACTGCGATCCCCAAGCCGTTTGCAAAGCGTGGGGTTTTTGGCAACCCCCCCCCCCCGTAACCCCACCCTCTCCCCTTACCTAAGGGGGAGACACTGTTTAACAGTGGATGTTTTCCGGCTGATGATCTGTTGCCCATTTTCTGGATGGGCCAGTTATGACTACATTTATTTAATATAGGCCAATTACATTGTCCCATTGCTGGGCCTCTTTAGGGAGGTGTCTAGCATTGATAGAATAATAAATTTAGATTAAATCTGATTTTTTTTCATCGTTCGTCAGTGGCATCAAAATAATACTTTTATAATATTAGGATAGCTACTTTTCCATAGACTTATTAGTCAATCTTGTCTATGGAACAGTAGCTACCTTTGCATACAGTCGTATTGTCATAAAACCTACATTAGTCACGCCACGGAACCACAGACTATAAAAGTATAAACACAGTAGAAATAAAAATAAACGCGTCATAAATACATAGTACCCCATTCATGAGTCGTTAGCCATATTTGTGGGGTCAACGACCTAGTGGATTGTGATCGACGCACGCGCAACTCTATGCGTTACATTGTTGTTTTTCGTTTATGGTTGTCACTTTTTGGGATTTGTGATATAATAATTGATTACGTAAAACACTATGTATAGTTTTCACTTTTATTTACGCAATGGTATAGATTAAAGATGGATTTGCTAAAGATTTTTGGGCAAACACTTTCTTTTTCTTTATATTACAAAGAAATCTGTATTAGCGTTATATAGTAGCATAGCTCTTATCTTATATTCCATAATTTTCATCTTTTAGGTGACCCATTGCTAGGCACTATACTACCATATTCTACTTATGGTATGGTTGATGACCAACCTGGTGTCAGAGTTTAAACCGCCTGTAGGCCTTTGACATGGCTTTACACACCGTTGAAAAATCTAAACTTTTATTTTGGAGATACAGGATGTTTTTCTTTTATCATACTCTTATTTGTGCAATGGTCAGAACTGATCATAGATAACATCTGGACTCTATGGTACAATCACCCTCGAGGTCCCATAATTGTATTGTTTTACCATTCTCAATGGAACACCGTTCATGGCCATCACTATGCTCACTGCACATGATGATTGGTGCATTATGACCGCACGGTACGGCCACAAAAACAGCGTGGGACCACACAGTTTTTTTTATTTAATGACATACAAGTATTATTACAGAACGTTATACAAACATTTTTGAAGCCCTGATTGTCGCAGTGCCTAAGCGAATTTGTAAATTAATGAGACGGTAGTCGAAACGTAATCTAAGTAAAATTTTGTATTTAATAAAATCGTTATAAAAAAGTTTGATATAATTATGTCGATGCTATACCTAAGTCTTATCAAATATAACGTGTTTTTTTTAATAATAAAGTTTATAATCCAATTAAATAGTAGCAAAATTTTATAATTCATCAATCATGTCGTGTAACTAACTTAGAACCACAAAGGAGGTTTGTGTTTTAAATTTGGTGTATTCGGGGCGTATCTTTTTTATACCACTCATAGGGCAAGAGACCCCAGGCCCATTCCATTCCGTGCAATACAATTTTAAGTAAATTTCACGGATGTAGTTTTGGGCATCACGCTAGTTGCACATGAAAATTGCAGTATTAATGGCCCCAACGCAGTGTGGCCATGAAACCAGCGCTTACCATCTGTCATTTCCGTAACCCGCACTTTTGTGGCTGCAATCCATCGGATTTATTTTTTATATTTTTTTAATATCCTTTTGCATTGATTCAACAGCTGTTGCGATGTGAATCTTTGTTTTTTACGATTGCATTTTGTGTGAAATTTATGGTTTCGAAGTTTCACGTTTATTCATATTAAAGGTGTGGTTTCTTTGGTACGTATTCAAGCTGTTTCGATACAGCGTTGCAGTCTTACAGTACTTTTTATTTTAAAAGTATTTCGGTCGGTAAACAAAATTAATGGATACAATTGGGAAGCTGTCGTTTATTGTGGCGTTCTTAGGGGGAGGCCTTTGTTCATCAGTGCACGTCTTCCGGCTGATGATGATAATGATGATGAAACAAAATTATAAATAGATTTTAGGTACCTATGTACCTATTTTAGCATACATCTGAATTATTACTTTATATCGTGGCATACTATACACTTACACCCTATTATTTAAAAGAAACCAATAAAAGCACCCACCATTTTCCAGACAAATTGCAGTAGTCCTATCCAATGTCTCACATTACCGAGCCTATAACGATTAATTATAATATTTAAAATAAAAATATTGTGTAACACGATTCCTAGGCTATTCCCATCAGATACTCCCATCGCTACGGTCTCTGCTCATGATGATTGGCGAGCGAGCATTATGGTCTTGCCGCAATGTGGCCACGAAAAACGTGGACTTCCGCTTGTTATTTTGTGGCTCCAATTTTTACTATAAACACATATATATATATATATTGTGTTCATTTTAATTAATTTTATGGAATGTAATATCTTATCGAGGTACATAACAGTTTAGTTTTATTTTAGGCACTTTGATCTTACTAAAAGTCTTTTTAACTTTTCAACAGGAATTTCTCAAGATACATATTTTAAGCAAATTAGCAAAAACCCTTAATTTGAATAAATGTCCATCCCTTACTATTAGCCTTAATAGTACAAATTCAGCATTTGACGGTTGATATACGTATATGTGTAAGGTGTTTAATTCACACCCACTTTTAGAATAGAAGGACCAAATTTGCTTCTACATAATAATATTTTGCCATTTAATAACCTGTGTTTTATATTCCGTGACCCACTTTCGGGCTCTCCCCTTCTCGCCCCTATAGTGCGTCATGCGTGCATCAACCTTTATATTTTTCCATGTATGTCATTATAGATTTTAATATTTATGTGTGACTTTAATGTCTTCACACAAGCGGGTGCTTGATCCAGTATGTGAGTTCTTGCACATTGCGTTTTATGTTTCAGTTTTTAGTTTCTATTTAACTTTAGAGTCTGAATTACGGACCGAAGGACCAAAATGAAAAAGGATCAAAAAATGTATATAATATAACGAATAATGGGGCTTCTCTCAGTTCATGTCTGGCACCTTTTACGACTCTCATTTTTAACCACAAAAAGGATTATATTCTTGTAAATGTAATATGCCTTTGCCCAGCAGTGGGACATTCCAGGCTAGCAAAAAAAAAATTTAATACGCACCCAGAAATTTAAATTTAGGCGCTTTAAGTTTCTTGAATAATCCTAGAAATCAATTTAATAAACAAAACTATGTCAACATACGTATTTTCAGAATTTCAGAATAATAGATGCGACCTGGCATCGATCCTCACTCCCTTGAGAAAATGAGCAGGTGACAGTCAATGACTGCCGATTACCCATACCCAGGAATATGGCATGAATATGTTATCAGTTGCTGCTAACTGCAGTCTATGTTCTCACGTTATTGTGGCTTCTACTAATACAATCAATGAATCAATGGTAGTTGTTATAAACGATGAGCAAATAACAAGGGCTCTAAGTCAAATACGTGTACATCGATACGAAAGAATATAGTTCCCTTCTATTGGCAGGGAAACCAGCTATTGAAGGCGACTGTTTACCGTGTTTTTCCAGAAAGTAGTTCTGATTACAATTTGACATTATGGTTTTAAAGATTACAATCTTTTTTCTCGATTTTCGAATGACAATTGTGACAGAACAAATGCTAGATAAATCTAACAGGATCAGGGTTGTAGACAATATGCGCAGAATCGATGTGAGTGTGAATTATTTATGAATTAAAATGCTAAATTAGAAACCTGGAGTTTAACTTATCCCAAGTAAGAAAAATACCTTGTCAGGACACAAACACTTATGTGTCCAATACAACGAAACTGGTATTAATCCGATAAATAGCAATAGGCTCTCCACTTATTTGTTTGAGCGGCGAAACGTGACATTTGACTCCTTTCAGAGTTATTGGTGATACCGTTGGATAGATAAATGGGTGGTCAAAAGATCCATCATCAAATACGTATACCGAATTTAGGGGTTCGCCTTAGACTGAGATCCCAAATATAACATCACGCCTGTATTCCCCGAAGGGGTAGGCAGAGTGCAGAGTGCACATACAGTACACCCACATTTCGCCAGTTATGTTTTTAGGTCCCAATGTAATAGGGGGCGAGCCTATTGCCATCGACCGGGCACAAATCCAGACTCCGTGTTGCTACTAAGAAATACCTAATGGAAAAACCCAGTAACACTGCCCGACCCGGGATTCGAACCCAGGACCTCGTGCTCAGCAGTCGCGCTAAGAAACCACTAGACCAAAGAGGCAGACTGAGATCCCTTCATTGAAAATACCGTCACTTACCATAGGAGTAACACTGCTTCACAAGTTCCAAGAAACTTTCCTTAATGAGGCGTTCATTCTATAAGAAACCTCATACACTTTTGGCTTTTTGTTCGCTCAAACTGATTACTCCATTCTTTCATAGCGTGGTAGACCGTAGTGGCCACTCAAGTGAAAACTATGAATGGATACTTCGCAACATCTGCCATTGTCGGTGACCATTCTGCGTAAGGCTTGCTACATGTTAATGGCCGAGCGTTTCACCCGACTGTGAAGCAAAGGAGTAATAAAAGTATAGTCATGCAAATGTATGTGATCACGTCTTAGACGATAGGCATAATGAGGCGCACCCAATAGCCATATATGTTGCACGGAAAGTTCTCCAGTTTTGGTCCACTTCAGGCGTTTGGCTTTCTGGCGGAAGACCGAAAGTTTGGCATTCTTACTTCATTAATCATCTTCATCGAGGTGGTTCAAGGGTTCCTGGTGCTCTTAAAAGACAAGGTACAAAGCTTTAGCGGTATTGCTATTAGTCTGATAAGCGGGTATTGGTTTAGAATGTTCTTCGGCCAGATAGCTGATTAGCAACGGGACTGACTGCCCATATGCCATGCGTCCAAACAACTACAATCCATAGGTACAAATGCCTCCACGATTTACCAATGTATGGCTGAGCCAAGTCAAAATTTACCTAGATACAAAGCTATACAGACAGCCGTAAATGACTAGGCTAGACGTAAAAATATAACTTCAATGAATAATTCTTCAACATATTCCATGCAACATCATAATAAGCATGCTGTTACTACATAGTAAGTACGTGCATAATGTTCACACAATAGAATCGTGTACAATAAAACTATGTGTGACGTCACACACATTGTTAGACACAACATTAAGTGTGTGAAATAAATGGTCTTGGATAAAATTACGGAAAAATCTTGGAGTAAGCTATGACAGCTAGTCTCGTAAAGCAAGAAGACCATTCGCCATCGGAAATTCTACTGGTTTTGACTTTAATTGCATAGCTGGCAAAGGTACAGGTAGCCTTTGTGCTTGTAGTCATACATATAACAAACATGTCCGATGATTAAAAACACGATAAAACGCAACAACTCATGGTGTGTGATAGCCGAGAGGTATGACCGTTAGACTGCCCAGACAAAGCTCGCAAGTTCAAATCCCGGCAATATATCTTTTCGAATTCATGTGCGTACTATAAATTAGTTATCAGTTGCTAAAACCGCTAAAGAAAAACATCGTGAGGAAACCGGTACACCTGAGAGATTTTTCAACGGTGTGTAAAGCCGTTTCAGAGGCCTACAGGCGGTTTCAACTCTACCACCAGATTGTTCATCAACCATTCGATAAGATGACACACTAAACCAAATTGCATTAGAAACGTATTACTAAACACTTAATAAGTTATAGTTGTTTTAGATAAGAAAGCAGCGGATCAAAATACAGAGCTTGATTCCTACTAATATTATTAACGAAAGTTTGTAAGTATGGATGGATGTTTGTTACTCTTTTACGTAAAAACTACTGAATAGATTTTAATGAAATTTCATATGGAGGTAGCTGACACCCTGAATTAACACACGCTACTTTTTACCCCGAAAAGATGTAGCGGGTAACCACGCGCGGCGCAGCTGGTTCGTAATAAAGGTAAGTAGAAATTACAATAGTTTCTAGGGCTTAACCGTGGCAGAATGTGGGGTCCTGAAGGCATTACGGGAACTTGACTCTCTACAACAAGGCCCTTCAGGCTGTGGGTCGAGAGAAAGCCGACTCTGTACATTTCGATAGAGATGATAACGTGTATAACGGCATTGTTTTAATTGATGCAGTGAGGAAAGTGAGCCTATATTACTATGCTTGTATGTATATTGCATTGATTTTGAGATATTTATTCTTGCAAGATAATACTCTTACTCGTTATCAAATTATGTCATGCTTTATCTCTGTTTTCTGCGCTAGCTGCAAATCATTTACCAAAGGAAAATTATAACAAAAAAAATACTTATGCAACCCTTAACCAAAAATAATATAAGGATTAGTACATAGTCTTTTTACAAGCTTTAATTTAACTTGCAATGTCAGTATGTATGTGAGTTTGTTTAGGTCAAATCTTGCAATCCAAATTAGAACCACTTCTTGACATCGTACTGAAATGAAATTTTGCATACATATGTAGGTTCGGTGACAATACAATATTATGGTACTTTTGAGCTGGTCTGATGATGGAGTCGAAGGTCGTCATAGGAACACTGTAACGAAATGACCCAACCCCATCGGGTTTGAGCGTAATTCGTCTTTACAAGTACTTTGAGCCTAGCTGATTTAAAAGCTTATATTTATATATGTAATTCTAGCTGTTGCCCGCGACTTCGGCCGCGTGAATTTCAGGTAAAAAACTCTTATCACTAAGGGGGATGAAAAACAGATGTTGGCCGATTCTCAGACCTACTCAATACGCTCACAAAATTTCATGAGAATCGGTCTAGCCGTTACGGAGGAGTATGGGAACGAAAACTGTGACACGAAAATTTTATATATATAGATAAGCTTTTAAATCAGCTAGGCTCAGAGTTCAAACCGTAGGTTCAGTACTATCACGTTGGAATTAACTTGTGATATGATAACAGTTGTATTTTGTGTCTGCCTACCCCTTCGTGGAATACAGGTGTGGCGTTATATTTATGTTCCGAATACAAATAAACATGTTTAACAACACCAGTTACATAACAAAACACTATTTTAAAACCAGAATCAGTTATTAACCTAAAACCGTTACAAAGTGATAAATTGATAAAAATAATCATGGCGTCAAGTGGCGCGGGGCTGCGCGGTTGAGCGCGCGCGCATACTACGTCACTTCCGCTCGCCCCCCTCCCCGACTTCCGGTCGCCATAATGAGCCGCCAGCGCGGGTAAGTAGGGACCGGAGCTTGTTGCTTACTGAGTATTAGCTTAGGTTTTTTATTTATTATTAAGCAACTTTTTAATTATCAAGTTTCGTATTAATGCTTGTATTTCTCGGATTATTAACTTATTTAGTAGCTAATCCAACTTTAAAATGAATGGTAGTTGGTACAGTACGGTTCACAGTTTAATATACACATAACATCACGCCTGTATTCCCCGAAGGGGTAGGCAGACGTGCACATAATTATAGTACACCCACATTTCGCCAGTTATGTTTTTAGGTCCCAATGTAATAGGGGGCGAGCCTATCGCCATCAACCGGGCACAAATCCAGACTCTGTGCTGCGACTGAGAATTACCTAATTGAAAAACCCAATAACACTTTGACCGACCCGGGATTCGAACCCAGGACCTCGTGCTCAGCAGTCGCGCTTAGCGACCACTAGACCAACAAGGCAGTCACAGTTAATATAACAGGAAAAATCTTCATCTCTAACAAATTACAAAGAAACAATCAGAGTGTAATGGGCTAGCTCAAGCCGACACACGAAGAAGAATAATTTGTTCTAAAATCCCGGGAATTTCCGTTGGCACTCCCTAATTACTTAGCATTCGGTTAAAGAGACCGCCTTGTCTAGCCGTACAATGAATACTAATTATTGCAAGAGCATCAACCCTACTAAGAAATCAATTTGCATCACAATGATAGACAGCGAATACCACGACGACCAGTAACCATATTAGCAGATGACTAATTGAAACACAATCGAAAAGTGATCCTAAAATTAGCATGGTAAGGTCAAAAACCATTTGGCATTTAAATTTATTACCTAATAAGTCACACAGAGGAAATTCTTTGCTTCCTAAAGTAGTTTGGTGATCATTATATAAAATCTAACCGTTGGAAATAAATTACGCGATATTTATTTGAAGTTGAAGCTCAATTTTAGGTTCTAGGAAGTCTTTAAGGAATGGATATTCCAACGTCATTAAACCAAGAAATTTCGGCTTGAAACTACCACGTCACAAGTTTATCGATAAGAGCTCCATTGAATTCCGAAACTAATCGTTTATTCCCGAATACACAAGTGAGTTCAAGCAATAAATAGTACCTTTTAAATGATAATATATCTATCTCCCTAAAAACGAAGACTTGTCATTGGCTTTCTATCGACTAAGTTTGGGTTATTCCAGGTTAATTTAGCTGTAAGTCTAAAAGCAGTGATAGACGAGTGGTTGGACCGTTGGACTGCCAAGCTAAAGGTCGCAAGTTCAAACTCTAGCACGCACCAATGTCATTTCGAAATCATGTGCGTACTATAAATTAGTTATCAGTTGCTAAAAACGGTAAAGGAAAACATCGTGAGGAAATCAGCACACCTGAGAGATTTTTCAAAGGTGTGTAAGCCATATCAGAGGCCCACAGGCGGTTCAAACTAAAAAGATAATCCATGGGGTATATTGAGCTTTATTGACACTAAGGTCCCGTCTTCGAACCCCTGCATAGTGTGAGGTCTCCAAAAATCAAACCAAGATACTTTTTAACTAAATTCCATCCATGTTTTCCCACTCACCACATTGCGTGTGCAAGTTATCCATTGGAATTCCGTTGAAACTCCCACCGTTTCTAAAAGGAACGAATTGTTAATATTTCGTAACCATTTGGATATGACGGCGTGACCCATCGATTTTTCTATTAGACGGTGCATATAACATGGTCGATGATCATATTGATTAGCGAAATGATTCGGGTAATCGAGTTAGGTGAAGGCGCCGATATCGATTAGAAAATCGATATGGTACTTGTGGGCAAAACAGAACGTCCAATAAGAATTTCGCCTTTTCTTACTTAGCCTACTTCTTGCTTAGCCTACCCCGTTAACTTTCTCTTTACCTATCCATCCAAAGATTGTCTGGAAGATATTGCTAGGAGCTAAGGCCACCCATTGTACATTTGCTTTATATTTTTCGGTAGTTTTAGTTTGTTTATTCAATGGTGTACAATAAAGAGTATTATTATTTTTATATCTTCAAAAAGCTCGTTAAGCCGTTGGTCCTGCACATGATCTGTCTGCGTTTGTGTCATTAAACCTTCGACAGTACAGACTTAGTTGGGGAATACAGAGTTCATATATATTTGCGCGCATACTTGTGCACTAAAATATCTTCTACATCTGCTTCTATCGTGGTTTTTCTCAGATGAGATTGGCTGTTGTGACCGAAAGACCAGGAGAATATTGTTTCTATTCTCCTATCTTATGGTTGACTGTTGCTCTCTTATTTTCTTTTCCCTCATCGGCACCTTATTTTCCCAACTTTAGCTTCCCATATTACGTTACACACTACATAATTTACTTGCCGACAACCTCTTATCAGTTTACCCGCTTTGTAAATACATAAGTATAGTTTGCAATGTAGGTAATAGCCTAATAGCTGGTCGCGAGCAACCAATGAGCGCCTGCGCTGGTTAACCATCGCTTCACTTACTTTCACAGTAAAGTATATAGATTACTGAGTTGCAGCGAAAATATATGTTTTGTAATATTCTTTAAGAAATCGAACCTTATTTAATATAATAATACGTCGAAAAGTAACAGCTGGATCTCCTCTGCTGGCTTTAAGGCTATTAGAATCCAATAGGAGTCACTCTTATAAATAGTACTCCTAGTATTCTTAGTCCGTCACAAGCGGAACTAAATATCTTGTGCATTTACCGCTCGGAAGAAGAAAGCCTGGTCGTAGCACACATATCAACCCGAAAAAGGATCGTCACAACCTTGTCTCTTATGAAACTAGTTACTTTTAGTATTTTCAAAAACTCTATTTCAACAATTCTAGTAGCAGTTACTCGACTCACCATCTGTCCTTGACAATGTGCGTGCGTCAATGTGAAAAAATTCGCGAAAACTATTGTTAACCGGATTCCGACGCTATCGCAGCTATCGAGGGTAATAAAAACATATTGTTATTACTGAAACTAATAGTGTTCTAACCATGTTTTAACGAGGAAGAATGCGTGAAATACTGCGGTCTCTAAATATAATAGAATAGGGAAGTTTACACCATCAAACAATTTTAAATAATAAATTAGTAAAAAGACTGCCTCGTTGGTCTAGTGGTCGGTAAGCGCGACTGGTGAGCTCGAGGTCTTAGGTTCGAATCCCGGGTCTGGAAAATTGTTACTGGATTTTTCCAATAGGTAATTTTCAATCGCATCACGGTGTCTGGATTTGTGCCCGGTTGATGGCAATACGTTCGCTCCCTATTACGAGATAACTGGCGAACACTATATGTGCACCTCTGCATAGCCCTTCGGGGAATACGAGCGCGATGTTATGTTATACATAAAAGGTAACAGTTATACTTACTGTGAATGCAAAAGTATGTATGTTGGTTAGTTCATTACGATGTAGCCTCTGGTTCAATCGAAATGAAAATAAACGCAGAGATAAACCCTAAGCATGAATATGGCTAATAACATATTAATAATAAACAAATTAACATTTTACAAGCAGATGAAGACGCTAACGGAAGCTCTCTGAAGCAAGAAACAAGAAAAGGATTAGAATATTATGATAATATAATGTAATGTCTTTCTCTGAGCAATATTAAGTACAGCCCCCATACCATGAACTCTTAGAGCAGGACAGTTTACGTTGTGAAAGGGAGAAGCCGCATTACACTGCGCGTGCGCGTCTCGCTTCCACATCGTAAACTGTCCAGCTTTAAAAGTTCATGGTAAGGGAGCTGATAAAGACTCTATCATAGTTATAATATAATACTCATATACTTATAATTCTGCTACACCATTATAGTAACGGACACTCTTCCTCAATTAGCTTACACAGGAACATTTAATAAGGCTCTAAGTTGTTTCAAATGATTACCAGTTTATTATCTTTAATGGTAAGCTTGCATCCTATACAGATTAAATAAGTATGTAATTTAATGTACTCGTCGATTTGAGAGCTTCTTTGAAGTTAGGAAGAATGCTTATCCTATCACTCAAACTTCACATCAGACACACACCTCCCTACACACACATATACACACATCTAGATACACAACCACAATCACTCCATTTGCTGTGTTAGCTATCAATGTAAACAAACTGAAGAGTCACGGTTGTATTATATAAATTGAAGCCACAAAATCTCCGACTCCTTAGATACAGGTCTGCGTACCTAGTTTTGGAGCCCGGAAAGCTGACAAGAATTTTGACCTGGTAGTACAACCTGGCCATATGCTTGTTCTTTTTTATGTACTAATAAACTAAACTTATTAATTGATCAGCCCTCTTACCATGAACTCAAAGCAGGGTCCGTGGAACTGCTAATTCAAAGGTAGCAAGTTCAAACCTCGTCTTTTAGAATTCATATGCGTATTATAAATTAGTTATCAGGACTGCCTCGTTGGTCTAGTGGTCGTTAAGCGCGACTGTTGAGCACGAGGTCCTGGGTTCGAATCCCAGGTCGGGCAAAGTGTTACTGGGTTTTTCCATTAGGTAATTCTCAGTGGCAGCACGGAGTCTGGATTTGTGCCTGGTTAATGGCAATAGGCTCGCCCCCTATTACATTGGGACCTATAAACATAACTGGCGAAATGTGGGTGTACTATATGTGCATCTCTGCCTACCCCTTCGGGGAATACAGGCGTGATGTTATGTATGTATGTAAATTAGTTATCAGTTGCTAAAACGGTGAACCAAACATGAGGAAACCGGCACACCTGAGAGATTTTCCAACGGTGTGTAAATCCATGTTCATCAACCATACGATAAGAAGACTTTACCTATACGCTGCTGCAGGTAAACAGTGTCATAAGTTGCAACATACTAATATATTCTTACACTATTTACTATTATAGTTAATACCCACCCACAACTTTCACATTTCTCTGGCTAGTAATATGAGGCTGCAATAATCAGACGCGTCTTACAAATTTGCATGCGCAGTGCTTACCGTGCGCAGCTGTAGCACCTTAGTAATATCATTTGCTTATGCTATACACTGTCTAAGAAAAGATAAAGATATAATTAATTTATTTAGGAGGCTCTTGTTCAACAGTGGACGTGTTCCAGCTGATGATAATTGACGTAAGTATGTGTGATACCTAGAAGCTACATGATATAAAAAGCTAGGTTAAGTTTAGCTTATCGCGATTGGCCTCAGGATGGCTACCCTTCTTTTTAAACCTCCAGACTTCGAATCTGACTATAGGACTATCCTGGTTACATTACATACAGCAAGAACTATGACAAAAGCTATTCCCTAACACCTATAGTCCTATGCGCATATACCTAGCGCTGGCATATGACTCGGTCACCCATCCAACGGTATTCGCCATATCACTGAATAAAATGCAAAACAGATGTGAATTGTCCTGCCGTGGGCAGATCTGCCCAATAATAACATACTACGACATACTGCCGATGTTGTTATACTCAAATGTAGGTAAGCCTTCGTCCTGATAGGGCGCACTTGGGTTTGTCGCGCGTCTAAATCCTAACTCGCGTTAGATAGGCGTGTATACTGTCTTATTGAAATTTGTTTGACAGACGGCTAACTGGCTGGACTGCAGCCGTAGGGTTCTAGGCAAATGTTTGAGTAATATACAGTAGTTTTCCCAAATCATACATACAGTTAGACCATGTGACTGTTATTTATTAAACTCGACATTAAAGACAGCAACGATTACTTGAATTATAAAATTACAACGCACTTGATGACCAGACGTTCATGAATGTCATTGACGATTGATCGGTCAGTAATATGACGCAATTATGAGACTGTTATTACTTGCGTTTCTTTAGAAAACGCGAACAAATAACGTTTATGTTATTGGCTGCAAACAATGAATTACAAGAACAATAAACGAGCTATCGCCCGCGACAATGCCCGTGTGGATTTTTTTTTGTTATGTTTTGCGGGATAAAAGATGGAGATTGAAGGTCCATTCTAAACATTGCTGTTTTTTTTTAAATCAAATGTATACATTACATACAAACAAATAAATTTTACCGCTTTATGATATTAATATAGATGTGTTTGGGGACAAAGATCGCGCGGCATAAAACGCGTAACCGCGCACAATCAGTACGCAGCCCTATGCAAACGATTCTAATCTCAGATACCGCACACATTTACATTTACCAACTCTTTTACCTTACGTTACTCAAATGATGTTTTGAATCGAGTAAAATGTAGAAAATTATGGCATTAGCACGCTGACAGTTTGGCAAATTGATGACGTAATTATCCCTGGAATTCTACCCATAACAACGTTGGGTCTTCTAGTTTAGTTAGAACCTGTTAGAAGGCTCAAGCGGCTAGGTGGGTCAGCAGAACTGATGGCTTTCTACATATTTATATTAAAGCCTTGGACTCGGCCGACTCTCAAATGAATAGTACCGCTGTTAGTTTATGATTGATATTAAATATAGCTGTAAATGCTAGGGAAGGAAACTGGCTTTTCATGTGGCAGTCTCTGAGAAAATTAAGCTGTAGGTCGTCGAGCTTTGGAGGACCTCTGCTGTCCACACGCATCTCATTGAAGAACGTTTGGAGATGGAAGGGACCTATTAACACAGACCAATATATAGGAAACAAGGCTTTACCTCAAGGTTCTTTGCACGCGTTTACGAGAATAAAGAGAATTGCTACATACATACAGCCTAAACATAATTATAAAGGGGGCTTAATTACGAAACCCTTCTGAGAATTTCTTACCTTGAAATCAGACTTATTTTCTCGATCACAAACCCCTAATCAAAACAAATTTTTTGATTTATTATTTACTGTGTATATCGGTTATAGTCACGTGCGTATTCGCTGATGGACTAGCTCCGATCTCGAACGGAGCCCTTATTCATGAGCTGGTTACACGGCACTGGAATGTATCCCTACCAATATTATAAACGCAAAAGTTTGTAAGTATGGATGGATGTTTGTTACTCTTTACATAAAAACTACTGAAGGGATTTTGATGAAATTTCATATGGAGGTAGCTGACACCCTGGATATATGTGTTATAGGCTACTTTTTATCCTGAAAACATTTTGCGGGTTACACCGCGGGGCGCAGCTAGTAGTAAATAATATGGATAACACTCACGAAGGTTATTATATTTGGTTAGTTCATGTAAGGTTGGGAAAACTTTACCTTAAATTATATGCACTTACCTACACTTAAACATGGATTCAATAGTACTATTCCTAAGGAAATCATAATACTTTACATTACAATATTAATTTCACAACTTAACACCTTTCTCCCCTACAAAGTAATACTTAAACTCACATTTACACGCAATCATTTAAATTGTTTGAGCAATAATATTCAGATTCGTAATATATGATTATAACACTAATATACATTAATGCAAAATTTAATAACGAGAGGGTCATATAACCTTCTTAAAATTAGCATAACGATTGACGCGGAGACCCCCTGGTTTAAAGTGTAGATGATCCACTGTACAGGCAACTTTGAGAAGGTTAGTCTTTCTAAGCTGCCCCCTTACCATGAACTTTTAAAGCATGTTTACGTACTGTCCTGCTTTAAGAGTTCATGGTAAGGGGGCTGTTCAGATATTACTTGATTGTGTTATATGCTTCTTGTTTATCATAAGGTGAAATTTTCAAATATTGAGTTTGCAAGCAAATTATAAAAATAAGTAAGTACTCGTATACAAATCTTTGTCTTTTTCGCATTAGTTGAGAAACTTACATACATAGATATGTTTATTTGTAACTATATATATATATACCTATTTATATAAATTGTTACAAGTGTAAGATACCAGTGTCCACATGTTATAAATCTAATTAAGTTAGTGACTTTAGTTCTTACAGTCAAACCGTTTAAACGGTTTTGTAGGGCATTTGTTGTATATATAAATGATTAAATAAAGACCATACCATACTAATCAAGACGTACTGTAGGTCATGGTACATACTGTTTAAAAACTATTTATTAATTATACACTTATTACAACGATATATACTTTATAAGCAACTAAATTATTAACAAGTTATTATATCGAAAATATATATGATTCTTTAACGTTTTCTATCGAAGACAGTACAGAGTGAGCCTTCTTCATCTCTCTGTAGTGCTGAAGACGTTACCAATAACAATTATCTGGATGTTAACATGCATATCGAATATGAATCTAGCATTTAGTAACTTGTTCAGCCTGTTTTAGGCAGAGGACACACGATTACGAGGCGATGGGTAAAGGCATAAAATTAGCTCACGCTTTAGGCCAACTTTAATCAAATCTTGGGCCTTATTGCAATATTTTAATAGAATTCTGTTAATTTATTTATTTTTATCTAAAATTATGTAGGTATATTGTTTAGCTAGTATAGGACTTTAGACTTTATCTAAGTAAGGGTTTAGCTATTTAAAACCTAGCATGTCATAAATTGTCAGTATTGACAGTATATGTTATTGGAATTGACAGTATATGTTATGAATTGTTTAATACGCTTTAGCGATACCCTCGCCTTCAAGACTAAGTAGGTATCATTTTTTTAATAAGTTTTAGGTAAATAAAAAGGACTGTAGTGATGACTGAAAACTGATAAAATTGCTATTAACCTTTTTTTTAAATTCTAACTTCTAATAGAAAGTTAAAACAGAAAATTTACATTTTAAAAGTGGGTACTTAGTTTTGCAAGCCAGTGTACCTGTATAATTGATCATCAAACGAACTTTCTTTGTGATGTATCATGTAACATCATTATCAAAAATATGTAGTCCATACAACAAAACTACAATCATATCTGTATTTCCTTCTCATATACACTCTTATCACGAACAACGATTTCAAAGCCGCCTATTTTCACCTCGCCGCATATCTGCACCTGCCCTATAAACTAGCAGTACGCTACGTACCGCTACCTTAGTGTGTACAAGACCTTATCCTGCAACATTTGTTTGCAAGTGAACGGGGAATATAATGTCCCGTTATCCTTGCGCTGTTTATTTGTCGGGGGATAGACAGTTTTAGCATAATAAACTTATGCAGGTATTTTGTATGTGTTTATATTTTGATTATTATACAAACTCTGTTTATCTCTTTGGTTATTCTCGGGACACGAGGGATTTATTTATTAATAAGGCACATCTGCCTCGTTGGTCTAGTGGTCGCTAAACGCGACTGCTGAGCACGAGGTCCTGGGTTCAAATCCCGGGTCGGGCAAAGTGTTATTGGGTTTTTCCATTAGGTAATTCTCAGTAGCGGCACGGAGTCTGGATTTGTGCCCGGTTGGTGGCAATAGGCTCGCCCCCTATTACATTGGGACCTAAAACATAACTGGCGAAAGGTGGGTGTACTATATGTGCACCTCTGCCTACCCCTTCGGGGAATACAAAAACAAGGAGGAAGAACAAAATAATATTTTAGTTTTGCCATTGGAAGCCAGGGCTCTCAGACTGCTAAGCGAGAGGTTCAGTTAGCGTCTACGGAACTAAACGAAACGACCGATGCGGTCAAAAATAACTAAACAATAATAAAAATAAGTATAAAAATGAACTATCAGGCAAAGGTTAACGCGCGTGTTACTGCGATTGGACAACCTTTCTCCGATAGACTTATGACAAGACGAAGATAAAAACAGTGAGTTTCATGTTTAAGTTGTCTTAATTGTTGCTTAATCTAAGATATAACTTAGGAAATAAACTACTGCGCATAAGCTCGTTGTTTCCCGAAGGGGTAGGCAGAGGTGTACCTACAGTTAACATCCACACTTCACCAGTTATGTTATAAGTCCCATTGTAAGAGGGGGCGAGCCTATTACCAACCGGGCACAAAGCCAGACTCCGTGCTGCTCCTGCGAATTACCTAATAGAAAAACTTGGCCTGACACGGGATTCGAACCTAGGATCAGCAGTCGCGCTTAGCAGCTACTAGACCACCAAAGCAGTCGACCCAATATCCTAACGATAAATATTGTTAGACAATGTAAATCATAAACGTTACCTTGTATCTTTTGTTATTAAATAAAATGTGTGTATGTTTATGTAATCCACAGTTATTTTACTGGTGGTTATCAGCAGCTCAGAGTCTGAATTTGTGCCTTGTAATGGCAATGGGCTCGCCCCCTACTACATTAGGACCTATATAACATACTATACACCACATACCTGCTAATATTATAAACGCGAAAGTTTGGATGTATGTTACTCTTTCACGTAAAAACTATAACTAAATGGATTTTAATGAAATTTCCTATGGAGGTAGCTGACACCCTGGATTAACACACTTTTTATCCTGAAAAAATGTAGCGGGTAACACCGCAGGACGCAGCTAGTTAAGGAGTACGGGCGTGACATAATGTTATGTCTATTAAAAATCTAGCGCGCAAACCAACAGCGCAAATGAAGTCTTCAAGACCTATTAATCATCAACAAACTGGTCTACAGTAAGCCTATTAAGATCATAAAAAGGCGTAAAATACAACCTTAACCTACTTCCAATACAGATATATCGAGTCTTTATGTTTAACTTTACCAGCTGGTCGGTTCAACGCCGTTCTAGATTATATAGCTTTGTTGTGGCCCTCGTTTTACGGCTCAGATTTAGTCACAAGGCCGCGAGTTCAAATTCAGGTTATTTCTACTAATGGGGTATTAAAAGTCTACGTAAAATAGCGTCTGTATTCTTAGGGAGGCCGAGGAGTTTAGTAGGCAGGTATACGTGACTTTTCTGGTAAAATGCAGAGCGAGGTTATTGCCACGTCAAAAACGTGTAAATATCATCATCAGCCGGAAGACATTTACTGTTGAATAAAGTTCTCCCCTAAGAAAGAAGGCGTGGGAATTATGGTAAGCTACCAACAACTAATCCTACTTCCTACTATCCTACTAATATTATAAATGTGAAAGTTTGTGAGTATGGATGTATGGATGTGTGGATGTTTGTTACTCTTTCACGCATAAACGGCTGGACCGATTTGGTTGAAATTTGGTATGTACATAGGTTATACCCTGGATTAACATATAGGCTACTTTTTATCCCGAAAAAATGTCGCGGGTAACACCGCGGGGCGCAGCTAGTCTTGCATAAATATGTCAAGTTTGAGTCGCCACGTGCCATCATCATCTGGGTCTTTCTCGCTGTAGTCTGCCTTGTTGTGGGATCCTTTATAAACACCTATACTACAGGTATATGACTTTTTGTATCTTTTTTGCATGATGCCATGCTAGGCTTAAATCTAAATTGATAAAGGAAACTTGACATACTTACCTGACGTCACCCTTAAGACGTAAATACTAAAAGGGAACATGAAATTCGATGGATGCGAGCAGTGACACGGTGGCTCAGTTGGCAGAGCGGCGCCACGGTACGCCGAAAGTCGCGGGTTCGAGTCCCGCTCGTGTCCATCATTTTTCATTTTTCAAGTTTCCTTTATCAATTTAGACCTATAATATATATTTACATAACATATTAGCCGTGGTATCATCGCAAAGTCCTTCCTTGCCTATAAATAAAGTAACTTTGTCACCCTAAACTACTACACCAATCTTAACGGAATTCTATAAGCAGATAGCTTAAGCCGTATGGAACGACATAGGCTACTCCATATCCTGGAAAAGGCACGGTAATAAACGCGAACAAAGTACAAAGTCGCAAGCTATAGGTGGGATTATGGTTGCTTCTCACGGCGCGCAATACCACGAGTCGGACTGCACCAATCCGATATCTACGAACCAACAAGTTTCACGAGCTATCCATCCTGGTGGCGCGTTGATCGGAGCGGCGCGCGGCGCGGCAGAACTCGGGTTTTACGCGTCGTGTGAAGCTATCATTATATAATAGTATAGTCGCATTGGTACCAAATGTGTTTGTCATGGCCAATAGAGACGGGTGTGGTTCCATGTGGCGCACTCATGATAAGCCTATGTGTTGTAAAGGTTAGTACACACTGAGTCGATCCCGGGAGTTTAATATCTCCGAAGAATAAATTATGACCCTTTTATTATTATACTTAGTTAATTTCTGTTGTGTATCAAATCCGGGCTACTACCTAGATATAATAAGTATAAATATACTTAACTTCTGTGAGTTGTACAAATTCGTAAATAGTAAGGGAATTTATTTTACTATGACATCACGCATGTATTCTCGAAGGCGTAGGTATAGGTTAAGCGTACCCCCACATTTCGCCCGTTATGTTATAGGTCCAAAAGTAATAGGAAGCGACCCTACTGCTATAAACCAGGCACAAATCCAGACTGCGTACTTCTACTGAGAATTACCTAATGGGAAAACCCAATAACACTGCCTGACCGGGATTTTGGGTTTTAGTTCATTTAAAATGTAACAAGTAACGATGAAAAATTCTGCTAATATTTGACTCTACCACCAATTAATTAAACATCCCGTGCTCCATAATTATACAACCTGTATAAAAACGAAATCCCGGGATTTCGTCAGTCGTAACACAAACAAATCGACTAAAACATACTATCAAAGGTAAATACATTACCTCTTACTTTGTATAAGATGAAGCAGTTTGTCTTTACGATCATCTCCGTAATATCCTAATGAAAATGGGCAGTTTAAACTTTATAGGCTCTTGTCTATTATGGGTCGTTTATAACGCGGTACAATTAAGATGTACTGAGACGTTCAGCCTCCGTACCACGAACTTTTAAAGCAGGACATTATCCATTGTGGAAGCGAGATGCCGTTCTACACTGCACGTACGAGTAGCGGCGGCAGTGGTGTCTCGCTTATGCTTCGGAAAAAATCCGGCTTTAAGAGTTCAGGGTAGGGGGCGGAATGTAGTTTGCATGATGGAATTAAACTGTTTGCGTAGTAGTATGACAGCTGTGCTTCTATAGTCTCTTGCTCTATATCATTGCCTAAATTTCCCGTAGAGAAAAGTATAAGTGTGATTCTGGATACAAACATCTCGATAATTAATATGCCCCTGAAATAGCTCAAAGTCATCGAACAGCAACACGGTAGCTCAGTTGAATGAGCTGGGCCACAGAACGGCGAAGGCTGCGGGGCTGAAGTCCGCTCGTGTAGGTACATCTTTTTTTTTTAAATTCCGTTTGTTAATTTGTATTTAAGCCTACATGAGCAACATGCTAATTAACATCAAAATCTTGAAAGACAACTGTCATTAATCAGGTACTTATACTTTGCCTTAATTTTAAACTGCTTTGTAATTAAGAATCAAGTGCAATCAAGAACGTTAGGATAGATTACATTACATATAGTCACGCCTATTTCCTAGAGGGGTAGGCAGAGACCACGGATTTCCATTTGCTACGATCCTCACATACTACTTCTATTTTATTGACTAAAAATATACTTAGATATGGACCTACTTTTTTAAAACACAACATTAAAAATCAACCAACAGCAAAATTAAGTAGAAAGCATCTAAAATATTCATATTATTTTCGTTCCACATCAAGCTGTAGATACACATAATGGTGGTACCCACCGATGTTAGAAGCGATAAGTTTAATTTACTTTTGATTGTACTTTTTAGTACCAGTAATTTAAGTGCTGCTTCATTGGTCTAGTGGTGGCTAAGCGCGACTGCTGAGCACGAGGTCCTGGGTTCGAATCCCGGGTCGGGCAAAGTGTTACTGGGTTTTTCCATTAGGTAATTCTCAGTAGCAGCACGGAGTTTGGATTTGTGCCCGGTGGATGGTAATAGGCTCGCCCCCTATTACATTGGGACCTAAAACATAACTGGCGAAATGTGGGTGTGCTATTTGTGAACCTCTGCCTACCCCTTCGGGGAATACAGGCGTGATGTTATGTTTATGTTTTATGTGTAATGTAAGTGCCGTTGTCATCCTACCGATGCCATCAATATGAAGTAAAACATAGGTAGGTACTCCCTACATACTAATAGGCTCGCCTCCAATTAGGTACATACCATTTAACATAATTGGCGATTTATGTGGGTGTACTATATTGTACGATGCACATGTATACAGGCGTGATGTTATGTTTTATGCTGTATCTAATTTTAATATAATAGAATGTTATTTTTTATATATTTATTGTTAATTTCAATGAAGTATAACAATGTTGAAATAATATAAAAGACGAAAGTTAGAAAAAAAAATGATTTATTTTGCAAATATGGGTACAAAATGTAATTTCATATGAAAATAAATCAGCCATATTTTACCAATCAAAAATATTATTATTAATTAATGAGCATTAACCGTAGCAGAAACTAAGGCTATATTAAAACTTTATACATATAAATTCAGAGAACATCTACAGCCGAGTTGGCAGAAACCTGTGCCTCGAATGCTGCCAATCCCTATATTAATACGTCGCGTTAACATAATATTTAAAAAACACTATATACAGTCCATTTTGTTTAAATGACCGTTTATATTTTATCTAAGATGATTTTCCAAGTCATTTACACCCACTTCTAAGTTAACAAGCATACTTATTAAGTACATAACTGCTTAACTTAAGTGCTACTCATACACCAGTATCGGGAATTTGAGCTCAAACATAAATCTTAAGTTTAAGTGCGAGTTAAGTTATAATAGCGTTAATGTACAGGTAACTTCAAAAGTCGATAGTTTATAGCAATGTAAATAAAATAATATATAGTATTCTGACGGATTCTGACTGCCTCGTTGGTCTAGTGGTCGCAAAGCGCGACTGCTGAGCACGAGGTCCTGGGTTCGAATCCCGGGTCACGCAAAGTGAGTACACTTTTCCATTAGGATATTCCTAGTGCACGAAGTTTGGACTTGTGCCTGGTTAATGGCAATAGGCTCGTCCCCTATTACGCTTAGCGACCTCCAATCCAATATGGCAGTTAGATTAATTAATAATAATTATAACATGCCACACACAAACATCAAAAATTACTTCCAAATATAGGTATCTCATTTATCAAAACACATCAATTTGCATTCAACACCCACACACCGATAGTAAACGAGAAACAAAGCAAATGAATATACCAGGATATCAGAAACTAATTTAAACATAAATAATTTAAAACAATGATCTTCAGAGAACGCGCGTAAATCAAAACTAATGTTACTTTACAAGTTTAATTAACATATTCACAATAAAACACACATCATTACTCATTTTAGTCGTTTACGATGATTTTAATTTTATTACAGACTTGAGTCTAACCTGTCATTATTATAAGTATGCGATATTTATGTTATACTAGCTGCGCCCCGCGGTACCCGCTACATTTTTTCAGAATCAAAAGTAGCCTATGTGTTAATCCAGGGTGTCATCTACCTCCATATGAAATCTCATCAAAATCGGTCAAGCCGTTTGAGCGTGAAGAGGTAACAAACGTACAAACTCACTCACGAACTTTCGCCTATATAATATTAGTATGATTACGCGGGTAACACCGCGGGGCGCAGCTAGTATCTATATAAACTTGCGGATTAACTCAACGCATAATATAAGGTAATTAACAGTCATTACATTGTTTGTACATAATACTTTAATTAATTCATTTTTTGTTGTTTTATTTCGAGTAGCGGCCATTGTTGTGAGCTAATCACGGCTTAGCAGGGACGGACTTGGTAAAGTAAATAATTGGTGTGCTAAAGACGTTGGTGTGTTTATTATTTGTATTGACGATTTTTTTCGCTGTCAGAATATCAAAGACGGTCTTTAATTTATTTATGCCGCGAAAAGTAGCTAATAAAAGTGTACTTCTATTTTATTTCGCATATTTTTTCTTAGACTTGTTAAAGCCATTCTGATGAGCAATAGTTTAAACTAAAGTAGCCACTGTCAACTACTGAGTTTTTTTTTAATTGTAAAAGAATGCCTATTCCCATTGGACACCTAGGAACGGTCCTAGCGATCTCGCGACCACATCCGTAGATGGATGCTTCATAGAACACCACGGTTGTAAGGTACAAAACTAAAATCATGATCATAAATATTACAGAATACAATGTCAGACTTTTCGCTAACGATATCTACCAGAAAACCTTACAAGAACATGGCAATAAAAATATATCCGCTATAACAGGACTCCAACCACGTATTAACACTTAAACATGTTTCTGAGATATGTAATTTACTCCTAAAATCCTCCATCATACGATATTTACACAATATATTTATTTTAACGCGATTCGTCCCGCTTACTGTACATGGAAAACTCATCGACTATAATATTGAAGGAGCCTATTGGTGAACAAATAGTTTGATGATATTACTAAGATATTTATATAGTTGTAATGTGACATAGCGGGGTTTCGGAGTCAATATTATACTCTATTGAACATCTCTACAGGCTTATTGGTTCAAAGCTAAACAATGACGTACGTGTATTGATTGGTGGTATATTTATACCTGTATACCTTCTTAGAAAATTCTAAAATTTATTCCCCTGCGGTAGGCAGAGCTGCGTTGTAGGTATACCCTCAATTTGTCAGTTATGTAAAAGTGAATATGCATGCAGGTGGATGCAATTGACAAGTTGTCATTAA
This sequence comes from Abrostola triplasia, assembly GCA_946251915.1. Taxonomy (NCBI): domain Eukaryota; kingdom Metazoa; phylum Arthropoda; class Insecta; order Lepidoptera; family Noctuidae; genus Abrostola; species Abrostola triplasia. Next base: position 7,901,926 of record OX276440.1, on the reverse strand, counting down.
TTGTGGAGTTCTATAGGGTAGGTCTTTGTTCAACAGTGGACGGGTCCCAGGTGATGATGATAAATATGCACAATCATTATAAACTGTTAAACTTTGGCGCGAAAGACCAGGCAGCAAGGATGGTATCGAGGTTGATGTAGGTATCATCACCCTTAGTGGGGTCAGCGGTAGAAAGCAGTGCTATTGCGATCCCGCCTCCCCACTATCACAAGCGCAGAGCAGGCATTGTGAGGTCTTGAGCAGGCATTATTGGGTCCATCGAGGGTTAGTCTCATATTCCCCCGCGCGTCGTATCCCAACAGCGGGGGATGCGTAACTCATTTTCCGTACGTTAAAAAAGGTATCAGCGCTCAAAGGTAACAAGAAATATTAGTATGGACCTACTTTAACTTGCACCCAAATACGTCCCTGTACCAATCATCAACTCATCACAGGGGATTAAAAATAATCTCTCAAAATTCTAGACCAATAAAAAATAAAAATTGGTACTGTCTATGACATTAATGTACTCAGTACTAAGTATACTAGGTATAGTTTGAGAGTCTGTTTGTCCTTCTTATGGTACCAGCCTTTGGCGATGGCCACACAGAATCGACGCCGACGCTTTTTACTGTAAAAACCCTTTCTCATACACCACCGTTAGTAAGGCGAAGAAAAACATCGTGTATTTAGCTTGTAGACTGCTTCAATGTTTCCTTTGTCATATGAAAGTGATAGGTAATTGACACACGCATGGATATTAGGCACATACTTTTGAAAAAGAGGCGTGCCTTTGTTTTTGCCTCAACGATTTTGTGATATTGCTCCATATTTTCCGAAATTGCAATTGTCTTTCTTTGTTGTTTAAGATGAATTAAAACCAGGAATGTATCCTATATCGTGGATACGTTTTAAAGACAAGAATAATTTAAAAAAAGCTATGCATACATATTTGAAAAAAACCTAAATATATGTAGTTTACGGCAATCGAATCACTGACAACTTATTCATAGAGCAATAAAAACATACACTTCACCTATAGGTATTCACACCTTTGTTTTATTTATTTTATTTACATATCACTTAAATATTAAATCCAAACCCACGCTGAACGACGCGACGCGAAAAGCAAAACTACATACAGGCAACATCGCAGGCAAAACCTAACTACATACTTGTCTCAACAATGGCGTATAAAGCACTCCCACGCAGCAAGAAAGTTCATTATTCTCGCAAATCCCTATTAATTTTATTGATGGCGATCTCCAGCCACATTTTTACGTGCGATAAATTAAATTAATATAACGCCTCAAACTAAAATCTTTTGTTTTATAACATTTAAGAAATTTTATCGAATACATTGTTGATTATTGATGACCACAGATAACATTTTGTATTCGAGTATTTTTATCGATTTTGTCGTAAAATAAAGGGATCCTCTTTGTGAATATAGTTATTGTTATCCTAAAGTATATAATATAATAATGATACCAGCCTATAACTGTCACACTGCAGGGCAAAGGCCTCTTCTCGTATAGAGAAGGATTGAGCATTGATCACCACGCTAGCTCACTGCGGGTTGGCGATTTCAGATAATTAAATCCATCTTTCCTCACGATGTTTTCCGTTACCGTTAGTTAGTGGTGTCTTGAAATATCTAAGAAAGTATTTATAACATTGAAAAAGTTACATTGATACTTTCCTGGGTTTGAAACTGCAACCTTGAGCATACTAATCCGGTATGTTAACCACTATGCCACCACGACAGTCTTAAAGTAAATTAGGGATTTTAATAGCATTTGGACCACACATGTTTTGTGTCCAACACACATACGTAAACTCAAGCTTGTTTCCCATAGGGGTAGGTACAGACCACGGATTTCCATATGCTACGATCCCACGGTAAAACTTGATCAATGGTATAAAATATCAATTTTTGTAATTAAAGGCGATGGTGTCTTGATAAACAAAGCAGCTTCACTCGAGGGGTTAATGGGCTAATAAAGCTAGGCGTTTGGGCATACCTTCACCGTCTAACAGGCGCACGAACAAACATACAGCTTCAAGCGCTTCGTAGATAATAATAAAATTATACAATGTAGGGCCCGGTATGGTTCTGTTCTTGTTAGGATAAGTCTCGGAAATGATAAGTGTTATTAAAAAAAGTTGGGTATCTCGTTATTTTTATTTAATATTTTTGATTGCTACCTTATTACATTTCTATATATATAGAGTCACGTTTCCCATAGGGGTAGGCAGAGACCTCGGCTTCCGATTTGCTACGATCCTGGCATACTTCTTTCAATTTTCTGTCTAATTGTTACTAAACTCATTTTGTCTAAATTTGTATGTTGGAAAGGACTATATAAATACCTATAACGTATTAAAATAAATATGTAGGACGTAATTTTATTTACCATATTAAACTTAACTATTATTCATAGCAATATAGGTATCTGGTTACAAGTATACAAAAATGTTTGGTTTAAAACTAATTTTTTTTTTTTTTTTTTTTTTTTTTTTTTTTTTTATTTGATACTTAAATAAAATTTACTGCTAGGTGATCAAAAATAAATATAACAATAATGAGATCTTTAATTCTGTATTTCATTACTAAGATTTTATTACACTAATTAAAATTTACAACAATCAAATATATGTAAAACGCTATAAAACAGATCATATATTACATTTTAAATGGTTTCTAAGAGTGTAGAAAATAAATTAAAAAACACTAATTAAATCATAAATGTTAATAACACAAAAATCAAGCTTCTTGCCTATTTTATTATGCTGGAAAATTATTTTATATTCTTTTATAAGTAATAAATGTCTGAATCAGTTTTGTTTCGCCAACTCACAGGACTTTTATAACTGTCTTGTAAAAAGAAAGTCCTATTACATATTTAAAACATCAAATGGCCATAATATTAGCCTATAAATGCTCCACTGAAGGCCAAAGATACGTAAAGGTACATTAAAATAAGGAACGAACATTCAGCATCTCGAGTGGCGACCACAAACCGAAAGTTGCAGCGTTGGCAGGCCTTCCACCAGGTGGCCGATATCTTCAGAGTTGCGGGCAACCGGTGTTTGCAAATAGCAAGTTGTCGATCATTGTGACGTAATAAGGGTGGTCTTAGTAGACGCCTTCGGGATGATGATGATGATTTATTTATATGTAGTTAATCCTTCGAAGCATTGGACAATTAACTGCCTTGACTTAAGAAAATATCCCTACTTATATAATAAACGCGAGAGGTTGTATGTATGATGGATGTTTGTTACTCTTTCACGTAAAAACTACTGAATGGATTTTAATGAAAAAGTAGCTGACACCCTGGATTAACACAAGCTACTTTTTATCCCGCAAAAACGTAGCGGGTAACACCGCGGGGAGCAGCTAGTCTTCATTAAAATATAAAACGATATAAACCTTTCTCTGAATATTTTTGAATAAAACGATTAAAACTTTAGGTAATTGATAGAAAATCATTATTACGATTAGTATTTGTAGATATTGATAATATTTTCAATTATTTGATCAATTTGTCTTTTTTTTACTATCACTTGGAAACCCTATTCCCATCTATATAAATAGTACTTACTATTGTTACAGTACTGTATGACGTCATCAGGCGTCAACAACAGTGGCGCCAACTAGCGGGTACGCAGTCAAACTCACTCCTAATTAACACAGCTCCATAATTGGACTTTAACGCCTACTGTTAATGAGGAACTTCTAAATATATTAACTGAATGATGCAAAAGAAGTATGCCAGGATCGTGGCAATTGGAAACCCGTAGTCATTTAAGGCATTTTTATTCTAACAGCCATAAAGCACAATATCACGCCTGTTTCCCAAAGAGGCAGGCAGACTTAACTGGCGAAACAGTGTATGGTACTTTCAATAAAATTTCAACAATTACTAAGTAATCAAGTAGGACGAGCTTTTTGCCATCAACCGGGTAAGAATTCAGTATCCTTGCTGCTACTGAAAATTACATAATGCACAAACCCAATTAAACTTTGCCCGACCCGGGATTTGAACCCAGGAGCTCTTGCACAGAAGTCATCAGTCAAGTACACACAGATTGATTAAAAAAACTATCATTGGCTCTATGACCATAATTTCTGCCAATCTTCCATAAGATTATATGATAATTAAATCATAGACAAAGGAATAATAATTCGTCAGCATAGAAGTTGGTAGCGATGACTCACAGCACAGGTCAACGCAACCATGACCTCGCGCGTGCGCGCCAACAACAAATTTATTAATGCGTACGCGCATATTTTTAGTTATGTTATCTATTTGGATTAGTTTGAGGTGTATAATTGTAATTATAAATACTTGAAGGACATAGCAGTAGGTTTGTTCGTAAGGCCTTATATTACACTAGCACACACACACACACGCACACACATGTTAAATCATTGATTAAATTAATTCTGTCATAGTCGTCAGCACGACATAGAATAGAGATGTGAATTGATAAAGAAGTGTTTAAGTTGAAAGACATTTTACTATTGTTTCTAAGTAAAGGTTATTTATTTCAAGCTTTGCGTTACTTATAAACTTAACATCAACTTGGCCTATCAAGTCAAAAATTTACACTTCTCGACTAATTACATAGACAATACTAGTTTTTATAGAGCATCGTATCCATTCAACTTACCGCAGCTGAATGTAGATAGTCCCTAACGTCAGTTTATTGTTTGTTTATGGAGAGTTCTTTGCCTGGCAGTATAATAGTAACAATGTAATTTTAATAAAAACAAAATATTCGAACACTCCATTTTGAAATTTATAAATGGAATCATTTGTTTTTAAATGTACCTACAACCGTAACTGGTAATAAACTTCCATGTTTGAATAGCGTTCGAAAATGGCCACCATTATTATAGCTATATGTCTTCGCGTCAAATTATCCATTGTCTGTGGTAAAACAAATTCTCATTAATTGAGATTAATCTGCTCTAAGAGAAATAACTGTTTGGAGATCCTTGGTCATAGACAACTGGGGTCATTCATCTGTGTGTTTGTGTATTGTAGTTGTAAACTTAACTTACAGATTACTTGATATGCGAGGTTAAGCAGTGCTTGCTACGGTTAGTTTTTGGATAGGCAACCATTTTTAAATTTTATACTGTTGACAACCTGATTGGCGTAGTAGCTAAGCGACTACTACGCTAAAAGTTGCAAGTTCGATTCCCACACGATACAAAAAATTGTGTGATCCGCAGATGTTTATCCCGAGTCTGCGTGTTTTTGTATGTGATATTTCATGTTTAAAAACTCACCTACGATACAGGAGAAAATCTTAGTGTGGGATGACGCATTTTTTTTACATTTTAAAGCAAGTTATTGAAACCCCTCTATACCTTAGCATTTTAGCTAATACTCCTGCGCCTGATCCTGTGTCATAAGATTCAGAAATAAAGCGAAAAGTTTGATAGATTTCTAATTAATTATCTAAAGAACTCTACATACTAACACGTAATTATAACTATTTATTAAAGCACGTACAACCAGACTCCCTAACAAAGAAAAATTAATGCCTTTGCCCACCGATGTGCACCATTATGTTTGATTCGTGTATCGTTCAAATTCATCCATAGTGCTATCAATAACTCACCTTTTGTGTTCAAGTCCGCTGTATTGTTGCGTTACGGTTCAATGGGTAACGGGTCTAAAGTACAGTAGCTCATTAGAATTAGTGGCTAATTCATTAAATTAATTAGATTTATTGTAAGCTTTGAAGTTCGGAGCCGCTACATACTTAGTAGTTTTTTGTACACATCTTTATACATTGAGGTGTTTGTGTAGTATGTTTTTTAGCTTTAGTTTTATTCTAATATAATATAAAATCTGCGTCCCACGTTGTTACCCGCTATATTTATTCGGGATAAAAAATAGCCTGTGTTAATCCAGGGTGTCAGCTACCTCCATATGAAATTTAATGAAAATCCATTCAGTAGTTTTTATGTGAGAGAGTAACAAACATCCATCCATACGTACAAACTTTGGCGTTTATAATATTAGTAGGAATTTGTGTGGTGTACAAGTATGTTATGATGTAAACTATAATAAAAAAGATATAAAACCAGCTCTCTCTTTCAGCCTATCACGGTCCACTGCTGGACATAGGCCTCTTCAAAGTTGCGCCTCAAAAAAATCAGTTCGAGTAACCCTATTCAATAGAGGATAAAAAAAAACTTAAAATCTGATATCCGAAATGAATTTGCAATAACTATCATCATAACAGCCTATGTGATGCGTGTGAATGAAGCAAAAGAAGTATGCCAGGATCGTAGCAAATGGAAACCCGTGGTCTCTGTTTACCCCTCAGGGAAACAGGCGAGGCTTTATGTATGTATGTATAACAGCCTACTTAATCTAAAATATGTTAAAAACATAATTATAGGTAACCAATGATTTCAGGTTGAGGTTGTATATTAAAAGTGTTTTCATTTGCTTTCCAATAATAAAATAGAAAAATATGTTTTTATAAAAGAAAATGAGTTTGCGGATACAACACATAAAAACTTAAAAAGTAACTATATAATCGACTTGCAATGATTCGTTCGCGGGTTTGACCAGCCAGCCATTGTTGACGAGCAGGGGTGACCAACCTTTCAAAATGATAAATTGCATTATTTTTATTGAACAAGCGTTGAAAGCATTTGATATTTATTTAAAGTTCCGAAAATATGGTTTAGAAGGTTTTCAAATTATTCATGCCCTTTAAGTCAGATACCCTAGAAGTTTTTAAATTTTGTGCCATCTGACGAAGAGTGACGATTTTTTTCAAATTATTTATGTCCTTCGAGTCTTCCCTTCAGTATTTCACCAGGCGGATCAGTTTTTATTATTATTATGAGCTTAAAAAATCTCACTGTAGGGCAAAGGCCTCCTGGGTAGGCAGCTCAAGCAAGATTTAATTCCTTGATGCCTAACCTAAGCATAACTACTCCAAAAACTTACCTTATAAGTCTATGAATTGCTAGTACCTACCAAACGACTTAAAAAAAAAACTTCATTAAAATGTTCTTGATCCCTGTTTTAAAGTATCGATCGTTTGTAGCTGCAATCGAGATCTCACCGAAGCGATACCACACACGTTATACCGATAACGTATGGACCGAGCTATAAAGGCGGCTTCACAGAGGCTACATGATATTAGGGTGAAACGTTACAAGTTATGTGTCGACTGTCTGTGTTATTTGGTGTTAGTCTTTGTCTTTGCAAAAACGAAAAATACTAGACGAGTTTTCTTTAGCAATATTTTTTTAGTTTAAAGATATTTTAGCATTGGTTGACTTACATTATGAACGCAAACAATTTTGATTTGCCTTTAGCACTGAATTAGAAAAGTACGTAGGTATATTTTACAAATAAAAATATAACTCCTCAATCTTCTATTCTATAGTGAATTGTAACCTAGTATTCATCAAAATACCTACCGTTTCTCCTACAAAAAGCCCAGGTAGCTAAATTAAAACTGAAATACTTCATACAAAAATAAAAATACAATCCTTATTTTAAACACGCAAATACAAACTTTGCGGTTATACAAATAAGGTTCATTACCGTTATACAGTTTAAACAATACGTTATCCCATCCCTCTTAACAATTTTGTGTCTGAAATAGGCCTTACTGCGCCATATTGTGACCTACTGACCTCCTCCATAGACTAATAAAATATTTGTTAGTACGTTTCATGCCTACTCGCACATTGCATTTTATAGTCTCGCTAATTTGTGAAGCGTTTGTGTTGCGCAAATGTATTTTTATGATTATTGTCTTACTGGACAAAGGTTTGAGAGGTAGGCAGATGTGTTCCACAAGACAATATTTTTTTTTTTGATATATGCGTTCCAAGACCTAGGACCGATACGAAATAGTATAAGCAATTTATAACTATAGCTCTTACCTATTTTCCCGTCTGATAGACTTATGATTACTTGATTTGTATTTCCTAAATGTCAAAACTGTAAATAGTATAATAATTATGTTATTAAATCTAGATTGAAACTGCATTGTAATCATTATGAATTACTAGAATTGGCCTAAAATACCAAGTGATTTTGGTCTCAATATACAATCATATTTTACCTTTACATCAATATGATACAAAGGTGAAGTTTGTAAGAGGCAATCTTAGAAACGGTCATTCTTTTTATCGTATAATTGACGAACAACTTAGTGTCTAGAGTTTAAACCGCCTGTAGGCCTTTAAAATGGCTTTACACACCGTTGAAAAATCTCTCTGGTGTGCCGTTTCCCTCCACCGTTTTTAGCAACTGCTAACTAATTTATAGTTTGCACATCAATTCAAAACGACGTAGGTGCGCTCCGGGGTTTGAACTTGCAATCTTTGACTTGGCAGTCCAACGTTCATACCATTCGGCTACAGCTACCATTAAAAAAAACACCATGATCCTTCAGGCTATTTTAATCCAAGAAAAGACAGCAAAATTTGCGACGCAAGCGGAGTCACAGACTAAACATAGTAGTAATATACAATTGTACCCTCTGTATATACATTGTATTTGGTGATATCAGTATACAATTACTATGGCTCCCGTGGGCGATACTAATAGCCGAGTTATGGTGTTTTATGGCTATATTGTGTGTTTTATAATTGGCGGGTCGCGGTGAGGTTTATTGTTCTGATTGATTCCATTGATAAGTAAAATTTCGTGTTTTTTTTATCGCTCGTTGCATAATTTACTGGATAACAATTTATGGCTTGAAACAGAAGCCATGTTTTTTACTTTTTAAAGTGATAGGCTAATTAACATGTAGCGCTATTGTTTTTAGGTATAAAAAGCGTTGATAGTAATATTTTCTTACCTAGATATACAAAAACATAACCCTTTCTTGGCAGTCGGGAAAAAACTGCTTTTATCAATGTAAAACGATTCGCTATTTTATTGACTATTAGTTTTGTCATAGGAACTGTAGGCAGGCGATCTGAAGACCTAGGTGAATCTTACATTGCATCTGTTATGGCGTTTGAGTTGGTTGTTTGGTCGTCGTTTTCTCAAGAAACAAGAATAGATATAGAATATTAAGGGAATTATGGACCCAATACCACTCTTTTCTAGAAATACATCATAATAAGCGTATAGGTAAGTAAATCCTATTTAACCAGACTTTTGGCTACACCTTATAAAAGAGTTCTAACCAGAAATAAAAAGAAAAACGAGGCATCACCAAAATGCCTGCCGTTTATATTGCAAAAGCAGGTAGGCAGAATCTTCCCGCTAACAACGAACTGTCGTATCTGCGCCACCAAACCCAATCAGCCATTATTATCGGGAAGTAGGAACGCCCACGACTCGCCGCCGGCATCCCCAGGCTTTCGGAAACTCACAATTTATCGCTAACACATATTAACACACACACACACACACTTACATTTAAAGTTGTGATGAAAGGCGCCGTGGCTTGCGGCGGCGGCGTATGTAAATTTTTCAACAATTACTCGACAAGATTTGATTGGACTGAACTCGGGGATAACTGCGGACCAAGTGTTTCGCTAAAGGCTAAGAAAGAAACTTTTCCAAGAATCGAGGCTCTCATTCCACAGCTGTTTTGAGGTATTGTTCCTTATTGAATGTTCCTCGAGGGAAACATTAGTCTTTTGACAGTACTACAATTACAAGTCGCTGATAATAATATCTGTACAATGTAAAAACTGGTCCTTCCGTCCGACTTCTTGACGACAGGTGGTCCTTTGATCCAGGTCCTTCTATACACAAAAGTAACGGTAGTAAAATTGGTTTAAAAGGTTAAAGAAGCTTCCTTTCATCCATTATTTGGACCAGAAGTTATCACCTGACTTTGGCTGCAAGGACCAACATTTGTGGTCTTAATATTTGTGCAGAATCTAGTTTCATTAGAAATCTGTCTGCTCTTCAAACTTTACTTTCATCAGCCACACCCACGCATTAGGAGAAATCTCCATGTTTGCTATATTTAAGTTATACATGACATAACAGATCTTAAAGCGAATATAGTTTTATTTTTTGGACTTAAGTATAACAAGTCGTCCGTAAGAGGCAATATTCTGCCTATTGGCATAGGCTTGCCACTTATTGCATGACTTCTTACAAGCAGTTAATTTTGAATAGCAACTCTGTAATGAATAAAACACCTCTGCTTACCCCATCAGGGATTACAGTGTTCTCTCTTAATCAGCCCCCATACCGTGAACTCTTAAAGCAGGACATTTTTCATTGTGGAAGGGAGACCCCATACTGCACGTAGCGGCGTCTTGCTGCCACATCGAAAACTATCCAACTTTAAGCTTTCATAGTATGGGACCATAACATCATCATCACGCTTGTATTCCCCGAAGGGGTAGGCAGAGGTGCACATACAATACACCCACATTTCGCCAGTTATGTTTTTTTTTAGGTCCCAATGTAATAGAGGGCGAGCCTATTGCCATCAACCGGGCACAAATCCAGACTCCGTGCTGCTACTAAGAATTACCTAATGGAAAAACCCAGCAACACTTTGTACGACCCGGGACTCGAACCCAAGACCTCGTGCTCAGCAGTCGCGCTTAGCAACCACTAGACCAATGAGGCGGTCGAAAGTAGTATGGGAGCTGGAGTCTTTATACACAAGTTTCGTCGTTCATAATAATTATGATAAGTGTTTTGTGACTAATCTTTAGCTAGTCATAGGGCCCACACTGTTCTCGCCTTTACTACTCTCCTTTTTATGAAGAAAGAATGCCGCCAGCCTTTTGGGCACCCTACCAGTCGACAGCGATGAGGACGAATACTTTGATACATAATTTTTAGTTTAAATTTTTTATTTTTGTATATATTTATTTTTAAGAATTGTAAATAACCTTGTAAATAAAAACTGTTAACACCAGGTACAATTGCAACGTCCAATTACAATACTGATGAATTAGCAATTAATTAAAACGCGTTTAGGAAACAACACAGAACAATTAAGTAGAAAAATGAAAGTGGCTTTCTCTGCGTTCAACGGTGTTATTGACTACGCCCACTGCCCAGCCTCCTTTGTTGGAAGCATTACGTTTACTTGCCCTTTTAGAGATGTATCTCATCGGACTGCCTCGTTGGTCTAGTGGTTGCTAAGCGCGACTGCTGAGCACGAGGTCCTGGGTCGGACCAAGTGTTACTGCGTTTTTCCGTTAGGTAATTCTCAGTAGCAGCGCGGAGTCTGGATTTCTGTCCGGTTGATGGAAATAGGCTCGCCCTCTATTACACTAGGACCGAAAAACATAACTGGCGAAATTTGGGTGTACTATATACGCACCTCTGCCTACTCCTTCGGAGAATAAAGGCGTGACGTTATGTTATATATTTATGTTATCTTATCGTTTAAGAATTTAGGATGTAGCAACAGAACAGGTCCTAAATGCCGAGTGGTATCCGGGCTAGAATTGACCACCCCCTTTTATCCCGTGGGTGTCGTAACGACTAAGGGAAAATCTAGAAGATGGGCAGCAGCATCTTCTGCCACTATCTATACTGCTACACTATCCTTAAGCGGCTTGCCAAGCGTGCGGATTACGACGACCCCTTGGAGGAGGTCTTTGTTCAACAGTGAACGTATTCTGATAATAAGGTCTAATATCATTTTTGATGCCTTTGATTCCGATATTCTGAATAAAACTATAAATTGCAATTTTGTACTACGAAATTCTGACTCAATGTTGATCCTAAAATAAATAATATTATTTGGGATGATCACCGATATTTTCTTAAAAAATGGCACATATGATTTCTTATGAGAAAAACTGTCAACTTAATCTTAGCTTAATATGGCTGTGTGTGAGTGTGTGTGTGTGTGTGATTGGGCGTGATTGTCTGTACGAGTTTGTGAGGAATGATACGTTTTAAATAAGAGTTGCCTAATTATACCACAAGAAGCAACATAATTAATTTTACATACATAATTTTGTAAGACGTGACCAAAAACAACTCCACTCTTCATTTAAAAAGTAACAAACACGCGTTTTAATTAATATTTCTTCGCGGCGTAGTTTTAAAAAGGAAAGCTGGCTACAGTAATGAGTGAACTGCATTTTTTTATATTTCACTCGTTTTAGTGGTACTTGGTGACTTGCCAGTTGCCACTACACGCAGTTACATTAGAGTTTCACACTTATGACCCCTTTACTGTGACATACGGATGATATAAACGGACAACTAGAAACGTTAATAATAGAGACTTTGAAGAAGATAACTTGGTAATCTTCGACCCGCGTTCAGCCATTTTCCTTTTCGTATGTAATGCAATATATTTATATAGACGCAGCATTGGCAGGCTTCCCACCAGGTGGACCGACGATATCGTCAAAATTGTAGGCAACCGCTGGATGTAATTGGCAAGCTGTCGTTCATTGTGGCGTTCTAAGGGGGTGGCCTTTTTTCAACAGTGGACGTCTTTCGGCTGATGATGGTTGTAATGCAATGTAATTCTAACATGTTTTTATATAATTCCGACGGCAGAACACAGAAAGGCATAATCGAATGAAATTCGCAGCGTGTAAAACGATTCAATCAATGCATTATGCACGCGAACATTATAAACTAAATGTCAAATCGTCCAATTAAGCAATTACTCCGTTTTAGAGTAATTGGTGTTGCCTCACTTTTGTTCTTAACCAGATTTCAAAATAAGCTTGGTTTTAAAAGAAACAGGCTAACTCTTAGAATAGATAATGGTTTATAATTATATTGGTTAACCTTTCACTAAGCTATCGTTTCGTGACCAGTTAAAGTATCATAAAACCACACGTGGTTTGACCCTATGACCTCAGACCACAGTCATCGCCCCACCTGCCTCAACGTAGATCTGTTTGAGTTGCGCGAGAGTTGACTGTTCAATCAGGTTTGTACGTACTAATAATATGTAGATTTTGTCAGCGTACATCGTATCGTGGGGCCAATAAGAATATAATTCTCATCCGTCGCCAAAAAAGTATGTCGGAAAACATTGTTCATAAAATATTACAATTTTAAACCAAGAATTAAATTATACCTGTCACTGACAGCATATCAAAGAATAGAGATGTCAATAGACTTAGTACGGTGTTTAGTTAATGCCGGTATGATCCTTGTTTACGAATAAAAGGTAGGGGTATAAGTGTAATCTAAGATTATAGGAACAAAAACAAGTTTACAATATTAATTGTGCGTTAATAGTTACATTAGTTAGGAAAACTGTGTCGCAACTAGGTATGTGTGTGTTTAACTAGTTATACCAATCAGACTGCCCCAGGTCACTAAGCGCGACTGCTGAATTTTACGTCCTGGGTTCGAAACCCGCGTCGAGCAGTATTATTGCGTTTTTCCATTACGTAATATTCAGTAGCAGCACGAAGTCTAGTTATATGCCCGGTTGATGGCATTGGAACCTATAATATAATTATGTATGTGGCTGTACTTTATACCTCTGGAAATACAAGCGTGATCTTATGCAGGGCAAAGCAATCTAATGCAGTAATAGAACGAATATTGATCATCACGCTTCATCATCATCATCATCATCATCAGCCGGAAGACGTCCACTGTTGAACAGAGGCCTCCTCCTTAAGTTAAGGGAGGTGTTGCCATAATCTCCACGGCTTGGGGATCGCAGTATTGGTGGTGAAGTTACAGAAGACGCTGCTGCCCATCTTCTGGATTCTCCCTTAGTCGCGGGCGGAAAGAGGGTGGTCAATTCTAGGCCGGATACCACACGGAGATCATCACGCTTGCTCACTGACATCTGAACTCGGACTATACATTTTTAGAGAAAAAAATAGATTTTTTGAACAAGCTCTTCATCCGCCAGAGCCGTGTGTCCCACACGTGTCAAGTGTCCAAACGAGAAAATTCAATAATATGAGTTTGTTTGTTGAACAGTTATCACGCTCGCGTGTCGATTGTAGTGGCGGGTAACGGACGCGGGCATCACGCTTGTCGAGTGTCGCGAGGTAGGTAGATACGTAGACAGTTACACTGCCATATGGAGAAAATATTAGATTTTTAAGACAAATGTTGGGTCAAAGAATTTGTTTTGTAGTGAGTAAGGGAAAATCCAGAAGATGGGCAGCAGCGTCTTCTGTAACTACACCACCAATATTGCAACCCCTAAGCCGCTTGCCAATCTTGGGGATTATGGCGACTCCCCCCGCCCTTTACCTAAGGTTCCGCCTTTGCTCGAGAGTGGACATCTTCCAGCTGATGATAATGGCGAATGCCCAGCGTAGGGCCATACTAGACAACATATATTCTATAGATATGCAGGAGCTCTGCAACCTTTAAAAAATTCTTAAAACCCAGACGAAAATCGCACATAAATATGTGTGAATTCATTTCGATACAATCTCAGTCAAAACAGTTGATATCATCCAGATTACCATACACCACCAAAATACTTTACGTGAATGTAATTTATGAGTTCATTATCATCGTGCATGTTACTTCACTTGACAACAGTCATCTCATACACATACATACATTTATGTATGTACCTCTAATCTCATCATACACATACATACGAGTCCACATTAAAGTTACAAGCAGTCATATCAAGTCATAGAGCACGGTGTGCGCCACATTAACATTCTGCGCACGCGCACGACGCCGTCGCCCCCTCTCCTCGCCCCATCAACTCACGTGCAGCACCCCCGCGCTTTGCCGCGGTTAATCGCATTGTACACTTAAAGCGACGCGATACTTTAAATTATGAAGCCTGGTTTGAGTGCGTATCTATCTGAAAACCCAATTCTGCCATATTTTTAGTTTGATGAATTATATTAATAATTTCTCCAAATGCGATTGACTCTCTTTAAAATTATTGTAAACTATCATCCAATTACGGAATAGGCAAGTTAGACGATTACCAGACAATAGAATATTCAAATAAAATTAATCATAATAGGTAATGATAATAAATGAAACCTATACTATAATAAATAAAAACAAAAAAAACGTCTATTTTCTAAATTCGTTTTTCAAACGACATTTTATGTTTATACAACACACAAAATATCGAGACCTACCTAAAATAACATCAATTGGGTTATTTTTTATAGCTTCAATATATCTATAGCATAGCTTCACCGTGTAGGGGGCACCTTAAATAGATAATTCAAACGAACTGGTGTGGTAGGAACTACAATGGAATTCCCAAATTGTTCCACAGCCCAGTCCTGTTTGGACCGTGTAATGATACAAGCTTGAAGTGTTGCCCGGGGATTAAAAAAGCCATTTCTTAGAAAAAATAAGGCGAGGATAAACGAGGCTGTTTGATATTGTTTTATATGGTAAAGTTGAAGAACTCTTGGAGAGACGGTGCTTACTTAAATTTCTATAAAATCAAAAGATGTCTTTGTAAAAGTTGCAAAAAGTTTTGTTTAGTTATTTACCTTAAAAAGATATCAACGCGATTTGAATAAAGGATTCGAATGTTATATCTATGTATTTTTTACAACATATACTTAAGCTTATTTACACACTATATCCTACGTTAAAAAATAAATATATACAAAAGAAAAAAATATGCATCAAAGTATTCCTCCTCATCGCTGTCGACTGGTAGGCTGGCGGCATTGCCACATTGAATGGCAATGCTAATTCTTTGGCCGAAAAACGAGCCAGCATTTTGGTCACGTGAAGAGTAAACCAACCGTTTTAACAAGAATAATATTGATCCCTGAAAATGGAACAATAATATAAATAATGTAACAGTATAAAAACTGTAATTATGCTTAGATAATAAGATACCTATTGTTAATCTTTGTACACCAATTAAGGTGAAAGATAGTGACATTAAAAAATATGCAATAATTTAAAAAAAAAACTTAATAAAATTGAAATTCAAACCAACGTCCTCATGGTGAGCACTGCGACCTAACATCCAATATTATGTCAATTACCAAAACTTCTAACTTTAACTTTTACCAAAATGCCCAATTTCACAATAATCCAGCGACTTACTATATAATAAAACACTGTTATGGACAAACCACATCCTAATTGGACCTATTGTCAAACGGATGTCAATCACACATCATTAGCCGCTAAACAAGCGCCAACTGTCACATTATTAGTAACATCTTTATTTATCTGACGGCTGTCAAATATATTTCTCTGTAAATAGTTATGATGCAAATTTATTTTATTCAAAGAGTTTTTTATTAAATTGTTTATGGTTTGAGAACCGGATTTATTGTGCAGTTTTTCAGATTTTACCGTGCCTGGGTACGAACCAAGGAAGATATCCGGTGGTATATCAACTTTGTCTGTTATGCTATTACTAGCTGACCCGGGGTATGAAGAATAGATGGTGGCCGATTCTCAGACCTACTCAATATGCTCACAAAATTTCATGAGAATCGGTCAAGCCGTTTCGGAGGAGTACGGGAACGAACATTGTGACACGAGAATTTTATATATAAGATTTTTTACTGTAATAATTCCCTAATGGTAGAAGAATGACAATCATTTTTCATCGAGATAGATAACGATTCGTATGTGTCTATAAACCCTAACCTTATTCATATAGATAAATATGATAAATTTTAAATATCCCTACTAATATTACAAACGCGAAAGTTTGTAAGTATGGATGGATGTTTGTTACTCTTTCACGTAAAAACTACTGAATGGATTTTAATGAATTTTCGGATGGAGGTAGCTGACACCCTGGATTAATACATAGGCTACTTTTTATCCCGAACAAAATGTAGCCGGTAACACCGCGGGGCGCAGCTAGTTCATAAATAAACCTACGATTAAACTATACCAAGGATAATGTAGTTATTTCTTTACCAAGGTTTATAACACTTCTGCCTACATTATATACGCAATAATAGCGCAATAGTAAGTACATAAATATAAATCCTCATGCACAAAGCTAACTCAGAGTAATACAGCCATTTTTATATGACGAAATTAGTATCATCAGCTGAGCGTTACGTAAAACCTATACAAATGTGATTCAGACATTATACATAGATTGGTTAACAGTTATATACAGTCATATGTTAGAAAATTAATTCATAGAAATGTATACCTTATTGTCTTGGTAGCCCAAAGGTTTGGATATCAAATTCGTATGCACGAAACTGCAGGTTCAATTACAGATCTGGGAGCTAAAAGGCCAGATTAGTGGAATTATATTGTAATATAAATGTAAAGTCTTAAAAGGTCACAAATCATAATGTGACTTGTGTTGCAACAAAACACAGACACGGAATCATCCAAATATAATTCTAAACGAAACATCACGCCTGTATTCCATAAAGGAGGTAGGCAAAGATGCACATATGTATTGAAATAGTACACCCACATTCTGCCAATTATATTACAAGTCCCAATGTAATAGACCCTATTGCCACCAACCGGGCACAACTCCTCCATGCTGCTACTGAGAATTACCTAATCGAAAATCCAACCACACTTTGCCCGACCTGGGAATTGAACTCAGTTCTTCAAGCTCAGCAGTCGCGCTTAGCAACTACTAGACCAACGAGGCAGTAATTGTACTTTATTTCGATACAAATAACAATGCTAACCCCTTCGGGGATAGTCCAGTGAGATGGTATAGTGATTAATATCCCTGTTCACACCTTAAAATGAAACCTGTTTGGCGTGAGGATATAAATTACAGAGGGTTCCGTAGCGGTAGCTACTACCTTAAGTAACGGTAGTAAATCGTACTAGTATAATATGCTGGTGTATTTATTCGTCTGAACTTCGACGACCTGTTTAGCGCAGTGGGTTCGATTCCCGCACCCCGCACGGGGTAAAACTTTGTGCGACCCACAGACGTTTGTGTATGTGATATTTCATGTTTGTGAAACGCACCCACGACACAGGAGAAATTCCTAGTGTGGGGCGACGTTTTTTTAAAAAACAAAAAACAAACAAAAAAACTTGTATGCAAGACAAGACTAGCGAATCTACGTGATTTTTTGCATCATCATCATCAGCTGGAGTATATCCACTGTTGAACAAAAGCCTCCCCCTTAAAGAGGAGTTAGCTAGCTGGAGAACTTCTCGTGATACTAAAGAAACTTACGTCTTTAAGTATTGAGCTAATTACAACGCGGTGGCTAAGTAATGGACTGCTGAACTAGCGGTTGCAGGATCGATTTCTGCCCGGGACAAAAATTATGCTTCTGAGTCTGGGTGTTTGTGTATGTGATATTTCATGTTTGTGAAACGCACCCACGATACAGATGAAATTCCTACTACGAAAAAACGTTATTCTAGAAAAATTATCATTAAAATTATGTACTTCAAAAATGTTATATTTGTTTTTATAATTTAGATTTCAAATTTAGGAACTACTTTTCCTTTAATAAATTAAAAATGCATTTGCCATACGGGTAGGTATTACATTAACAACTGCGGACCCCAAAAAAAACAAAACATATTTCAAAAGATCGACAGCCAAAGTGACGCCTACGTAAATATAACAATGTCCAAGTATTTTGACCCAAGTCTGAACGGAGTAGGTATAATATACTAAATGGTTTAGCCCCAGGTACTATAATAAACAACCCACATCTAGTAATAACTAAATATAAATGTATTTTAAATCGACTGGATGGATATACAATACAATATTTGTAGATATTGGATTAGCAAAATGCAGATTATTATGTAGGAGGTGATAGTCTAGACAGACTTTGTGAGAGAAGATTTTGTTGAAATTAACTCAAAAAATAAATTAAAGGCACTGGGAATCTAACTCCTTTCTATATAATAAAGAAACAGCACTTCAAGCTTAACAAAAATTTACGTAAATTTATCAAAAACGCAAACTACTGACACAATATTTGTATCGAAAAAACTGTCAGATTGACGCGATTTCTGCATAATTTAGATTTTACATACTTATTATAAATCGAGTTCAGTGACATGCCATAGGACAGGCCTATGTCTAGCAATGGATAGAGATAGACTGAAGATGATATTACAGATTTTAGTCCATCTCGTAGCGGCGTCTCGCTTCCACATCGAAAACTGTCCTGCATTAAAATTGCATGGTAAGTGGGCTCTCCATTATATTCAAGACTACAAAATATACTATAAGTTCATAGATGCACAGCTGCAAACTACAGGTTGAACTTAATAACACAATAATAAGTCGCTTAATGAAAACACATCAACATAAACTATATTATGGAAATAATGGTTTGTAAACACGTTTTTAAATTAACCCTCTTTGTGTCAAGTTGGTTAAACGTGGGCGAATAGTTCAAGGATCTTCTCAAGTCTTCTAGTCATGAGTTAATTGTCGGATGGACACAGGTCATGCCATTGTGTAGAGATTGTCATCAATAAGGATGGTAACGAGGTTGATTATGGCACCCCCCCCCCCCTCCATCCGATAAGGGGCAGGGTTTTGTTTAACAGTGGACGCTTTCCGGCTGATGATGAATATAAAAGTATAAAAATCGCCACAAATTCGGTAAAATTCCGCCAGTCAGTTATACAAAAATACGACGGATAGCTCGATGTCCTAACATTGCACAACAAAGAACAATTAAAAAATTAAGCGGAACCCATTGACCTACAAACGTTACCTTCGACTAGCGATACAGCGTCATGAATCGATCAATATTTTTTTATAGAATTCATTAATATTTGTCCATGGTTGTATAGTTTTATCGTATAGCTTGTTGAATGATCATTGTTTGTAACATTAAATTCTTGTTACATCAATCCCAGACCGCCTCGTGGGTCTAGTGGTTACTGAGCATGAGGTACTCGGTTCAAATCCCGGGTCAGGCAGTGTTACCAGGTTTTTCCATTAGGTAATTCTCAGTTGCCGCACGGAGTCTGGATTTATGCGTGGTTGATGGCAATAGGATCGCTCCCTATTAGTTACATTGGGAGCTATAACATGGCGAAATATGGTTGTACTAAAGGTACACGTGTTCCTACCCCTTCGAGGTATACAGTATGATGATAGCTTAGTTTAATATGAATTTGTTTGTAGCATAAAACTCTTATTTCATCAATCTACCCTTTAAATTAATTATAATCCTTCACTTAGTTACGGATCGTTAATAAGGCGGTGTTGTTCGGAAGATACTTCATTAAAACGGATACTTACGCGGCAATTAAATAAATAATTGGGTAATTAATTAAGATGTTTGCTTACTCAGATATACGATGTATGAAATATTCGAAGATTCCTTCCGTCTGAAGGTTTTCGTTTAGTATTTCTTGGTGATCGGTTTAACTAAATTCTCGCTTAAAGATAGTTATTTTTATAATAAAATAGTTGATTATATAACGCTATAAAGACCCCTTTCCTTTTTATTATGATTAATAAGCACCTGACTGCCTCGTTGGTCTAGTGGTTGCTAAGCGCGACTGCTGAGCACGAGGTCCTGGGTTCGAATCCCGGGCAAAGTGTTACTGGGTTTTTTCATTAAGTAATTCTCAGTAGCAGCACGGAGTCTGGATTTGTGCCTGGTTGATGGCAATAGGCTCGCCCCCTATTACATTGGGACCTAAAAACATAACCGGCGAAATGTGGGTGTACTATATGTGCACCTCTGCCTACCCCTTCGGGGAATACAGGGTATGTTTTGGTTTTAAGAAAAATCTTGATAGTGTTTTTTTATTTTTAGGACACTTAGTGTGACAGACAAGCATTTATTCTGGTCAGATTCTTTCGGACAAATTCAGAAGTAATAAAATTGAATATGCAAGTATTGGAAAATAATGAATCGTCATTAGGCAAAATTATGTATTTGCAAGATACTTAAATATTGACTTGTATTTACAAAACACTCGTAAATATTATTTGCTAAGCAAATACCATCTGTCAATGCAACATGCAGATAATGATTGCTTTAATTGACTTGAGCTATGGCAAAATGAACAGAAATTACAAATGTACCTACCATATTATATAATTGTATGATTTATTATGCATTGCAGCTACCTTTGCAGAAATTAATACTCGGTGAAGAGTAGATAAATACTTATAGTATAGTATACGTGGAGAGAAAATGATGTAGGTATCCCTTTTTGGGCATATTGCGCGCGAGGAGTGGGAAATATCTTGAGAAAATGGTGCAGACAGCAAAAATATATCTGAGTTATACAAATATGTTACAAATAGAAATACATAATTAGTTCATTCATTCAATCGCGGTGGATTTTTCCTATCGCACACTATTCCGAAAAGCTGTGAAGGGTAATTTTGGGGGTTTTCCTATGTATAAAGTTCAAAAAGAGCCCACAATAATATTATTTAGATTTTTTTATTATCCGTGCTTTGCAAGGAACGTTAAGCCGTTGGTCCTGCGCCAGATTTCCCTCCGGTCATGTCGGTCTACTGTCCCATCGAACTATAAGAGTGAGAAAATGGGGAGTGCACCTGGGTTTGAGCGCATACTTGTGCCCTATAATATCTCCTGCGTAGTTGGCTAGTCTTAGCTGAAATAGGCCGCCGTGGCCCAAATTCGGTCAGAAGAACATTATTAGACATTAAAACTTCTTAATAAACTACATATTTGACCGAATTTTGGCCACGGTGGCCTATCTCATCTGAGACTAGCCAACTATGCAGGAGATATTATATTGCACAAGTACGCGCGCAAACACAGGTGCACTCCCTATTCCTCTCATAGTCCGATGGTACATACTGAGATAAAACACATTTAAAATGCTAATCTAAGTCTGACATTGAAAGATTTAGCACATTGAGAGCAGCGGGTGACGAGACTGATTGAACTATTGCAAAACGTGTTCATTTCCCGTGCCAAACAATCAGAGTGATGTATGTCATCGATGTAGTATGTCTATAGATCGATCTAGGTCCTTTTAATCTAGGGTTTTCCTGCCTTCCAAGATGGTCGAGCCAATTACTAAAGCACTCAGCGACTGTGTGAATAACAATGACAGGTCCACCTTTTTTAATAAATACTTCAGTAAATAGCAAAGAGTCGTGACTTTATGTATGTATGTATGTTCTTAAGTGTATGACCGATAAGCTCGTCTGCTGAGCTGAGTTCGAATCCTGGGTCGGGAAAAATGATACCGGGTTGTTCTATTAGGTAATTCTAAGTGGCAACACTGAGACTGGATTTGTGCCCAGTTGATGTCAATAGGCTCGCCCCTTGTTAATTGGGACTTATAACATAACTGGCGAAACGTGGGTGTACTATATAATAATAATAATAATAATAATAATAAAACCCCTCTGGGCACATCGTTACCTCAACATGAGAATAACGTAACACCGGAGGGGACAGTAGTATAGCTTTACCAACCCTCGTGATAGAAATAAAAAATATATCACAAGGACTTTTACTAAAAGCACACAAACCGCAGGGCAGCTTGTGGCGAGCTGTTTGTGAGTGGCGACACAACGTGCCTGATACCCCAGAGAGCCGGTCAGGGACTCATCTCCGGTTTGCCCAATATGGGTAGCTGGAGTGGAAACCGAAGAGCGCCCGCAGGACTCTCAGCTCTTTCTTGCCTTAGTTGGCTGGTCAGAGAGGGGTCGCCAGAGCTATATGCTCGGGGGTGGAAGTGTCTAATGGCGTAATAGCGGGGAAACCCGCTCCGAGTCTTCGAGACGCGCGATGGTGAAACCGGGGCCGCACCGCTCTACACCCCTAGCCACTCACATCGGTGTTGCTCCCTGTTGCCTATAGTGGCGACTGTTTAGGGGGCCCATCTAGTGAGTGGCGAGTCACCGTCTGCTAATATACTGCAATTATATGGTTAAAGGCAGACGCCGTTGTTATTCAGAATAAACTAAAAATAACCATTACACGAAACATTCCAACACAATAGACCAAATCATTTTAGTATCCATTTTTTTCAATAGTCCCGCACCTTTCGGGGACTTTTCATGGCTGTTCTGTTATAGAGCAGTTGTGTGGTGTCCCTAGCTGGTGTCCCATCCCCTTTTAGATTAAAGTTCTCAACGGGCCACTGCGTGTTGGACCTGTGTCCCCACGTAAGCCTTTTAAAAGTCCGGGTATCTTCCGCATGGTTGATAGCCCGAGTAAATAAAATGAGATACAAATAATAATAATAATAAATCATTTAATCTCAGGCTTCAATGGCCCATAGATATATACCTTACAGACTAACATATATAGATTAAATACAAATTGTGTTAGTAAATAAAAAACTTAAAACTATGTTAATAGCACTTCACTTTGCACTTGTCTTCGTGCTCTCCTGTGGTACTGATCCGCGGAAGCGACGGAACACCACGCCCTGCGGCCAAAAGTCTTCTTCCATGACGAGGGGCAGGAAACAGTTCGGTACTCGCACCACGAATGCCTTGAAATTTACATTACGGCGCGACTCCAGTAACTGCACCCTCGGCCTGTACTTCGTCTTTTGGCGCACGTAATCAGCGATGTCCTCCTCCTTAGTGGTGTAGTGCAGGCGGGAGACGTACACCGGTGTGTTCGGCTGGGCAGCACGCACTGTGGTGTCGGGTTTCACAGAAGCTGTGCCGCAGCGGTTCTTGTTGGGTCTGCGACGGCGCTTCCTCCCTTGCACCTTCACAAAGCCATCTTCGTCTGCTTTTGCCATTTCCTTCTCGGAGACGGGCTTCTTTATGAGAGCACTGAATATTAATATATATAACTGGGGATAGACAGTTGTTAGAACTCTTATATTTCGCCAGATATGGAATAAAGGACAAACCATCAGCTATTAACTGGGCTTACAATTCCGTACTGAGGGCTGAGGATAACCTAATGGAAAAACCCAGTAACACTTTGTCCGACTTGGGATTCGTACCCAGGACCTCATGCTCAGCAGTCGCGCTTAACCATTACACATTAACAGACAGGCGAGGCAGTCAATTAATAATTATCTACCTTTGTATTTATAATAATTGTACCTCACATTGTGTTTAGACTTTGATCCATATGCCCGTGACTACAACATTGGTTCATAATTGTAGTCATTTTCTCATAATTATAATTATACCTGAGCTGTTGATTATGCATCTAGTAACTGTAAACAACAACCTTTGAACTAGCGACTATTTTCCGTCTCTATATTAAAAACATCGCCACCCACTAGGAATTGCTTCTGTGTCGTGGGTGCGTTTCGCAAACATGAAATATCACATAATATCCAGGGAAATAATATTCTTTTAATTTTTGAGTTGTAGCCGATAATATCTATAGGCTCCCACCTTTTCGGGGAATTGACGCTTATATACCTATAGGTAAATGCCTAAACATATAAAACTCTTTTAAATTAATTGAGGTTAACTTAATGTCCTGTAATTATTGTATGCAATTGGCAAGCTGTCGTGCATTGTGGCGTTCTAAGGGGGAGTCCTTTGTTCAACAGTGGACGTCTTCCGACTGATGATAATGCTAATAGATTGTATTTGCGTTAATATTAAATAAGTATTAACTAGTACCTATAGTTCAGTAATGGAAATCCGTGGTCTCTGCCTACCCCTCTGGGAAATAAGCGTAACTTATGTATGGAGTATAGTTGATCCTCCTTTGACTTTACTAAAACCTGATCATTTATCTTCTTTTTCCATCCATTTATATAAATAAAAATTAATGTTGGTATGTTTTTCCTCTGTGTGTTTCTTAACCATTGATCAGAATGTGATAAAACTTTGGTAGAGTCATCTAAGGACGCCCGAGAGGGTTTTTGGCTCAAAAAATTTGGTATTATTGCAATCTAAAATCATCTAACACGCGGACGAAGTCATAGCATGTACCTAGTAATTAATATTAAATTATTACTATAACAATATAAGTTCTGTTTATATTTCAGTACCCGAACACAACTGCTTTGTACATTATTACGCATAATCACGCCTGTTACCCTCAAAGGGGTAGACAGAGTGGTTACTCTTCATCACGAAATGTATTAAAAATTTTGTACAAATCAAATGACCTAATATTTAACCTGATAGGTGACGAGTCTATTGCCATTAATTAGATTAACCGATTGTGAAAGTGTTAATTGTTTTGACATTTCGCATAGAATAAAACAACACAATTATTTTTGTTTTATGGCTATTTAAAACTGCGAGGACAATACTACCATCATAAATATAATTGTCGCCTATTCATAGCTTAGACAATTACACGAGTAATGTTTAAGAAAAAATATTTATCCTCATTATACAAGGTTACACCGAGTTGAGAAAAGTTTAAGTTTTTTATTCATTTTTGAATAATACATCGCATATGAACGTTGAATCTATTATTCGATTAAGATGGTTCAAAATCGTGGCTCCGCTATAACAATAAAACACACCCAATTAAAACTAGCTTACAATAAATAACTTACCGAAAATAATCCCAAATAAACGACGATTGGCGTGAACGAAATATCCAAAAAAACAAAACACAACACACAGACACACACACACTTTTATATTCAAGTTACTAAGTACAATAACACAAGCACAACACACAGAAAAAATAATTTTCCAAAAAATACGTTCACGTGATTGGATGGACAGAACGGCGCGCGACCAACTCCCGCGCAAGTTCGATAGAGACTGGCGCATGCGCGGTGCGCCCGCGCACCTGTCTTACTAAAAAACAATGGCAAACAATAAACATAGTAGCATGGAGTTAAGGTTATGTAGCTTATAGTGCTTTAGAGTGCATAGTTCAATAATAATATTGAGTAGGTCATTCGTGGAGGCTGCGAAGGAACCAGTTTAGACGTACCTATCTGCATAATTATTTATCTTTGTCCTTACTACTGTATTTATAGTAATCTTAATGATTGATGACGTTCACTGTTTTATATGTTAACACCTTACTTTGTCTGCTGTAGGCCTTTTATTTGGTTTTAATTTAATTTAAAATGTCGTGTGTAGCAATCAGAATTGCTTTTAAAGTTTGTATATTGATATCAATTGTAATAGAAGTCTATGTCTTTTAGATTAAAAGAACAGTTCAAATGCCATTGAGCCCACCTTGTACACTTTCGTATAAATAATAAAATAAATAAACAGTTTTATTTTTGCTATAACATAAAATTTTCTAGGAACTCGACTAAACTCTACATGCTTAGTATTACTTTTACTCACTTTTATAAGCTCATTTACCATAATAAAAATATTTATTATATCATAATATGTTCCTTATTAATTATTTAACTTTAATAATATAATTGTATACCTTCAATGTTTTTATAAATTACTAAACCTTTTTGGAAAGAAAGCCAACATGAAATTAATGTGCCAAAATTGTTATATTAAATATTTGTAATTTTAAGCAATTTGTACACCTGATTCGGCAGGACATGTTGATACTACAAAATTAATTGTAACACCACATTTTAAAAATGTAACACATGTATCTAACAAATAAATGTATCTTTATCTTTAACATACTACAAAAAGCTATTTCCATAATTATGACATCTTACACAACGAGATATATACAGTAATCAAGTGTATAATTGTGTGTAAAACTATGACAGACAACAGCGCCAAAACTATCACACTTAAGATCTAATATAGTCAACCATCAATTCACAACTCTACCGATTGAGAATTGAAGTGTATTGAATTACAAACCCGTTTATAGAGACAAGGTATAAACCTGTCGATACACACACATTTCCCAGTAGCTCTTAACATCTGTAATGGTCTAAGACACTATTACGTACCACCTGTCGAGTTAGACATAAATTATCGAGGCGCACTCGCAGCGAGCCCCCTTACCATGAACTTTAAAAGCATCGTTTCCAGTTGTGGAAGCGAGACGCGTTTACGTACAGTGTATAGTGCCATCTCGCTTTCATCGGTAACTCTCCTGCTTTACCATTAACTTTTCATGGTAAGGAGGCCTTCTGAATAACCTATAATTGTCAAAAGTAACTCACTTTTTTGTTTGGTACTAATAATAGAATTACTTTGTATGGTTTGTTTTGTTACTATATGTATTGATGTAGGTATTATTCTCCTTTATATCGGTGAGGGGGAATTGTAGCATAAACAATCAGGCTGTGAGGAGAGTTTGGCCAGTCAACAAGGATGATAGCGATATCATGAGGAAACCGGCACACCTGAGAGATTTTTCAACGGTCAAACGATCAAAATATGTCAGAGGCCTACAGGCGGTTTTAATTCTGACACCAGTTTGTTTATCAACCATATGATAAGAAGAAGAGAAGCGACTAGCCCAGATAACTAGCCAGCCTCCTTACTTTGACACTTTAAGATGTCGAAGCGTGACGCTACGTGCAGTGTAATGCCATGTCTCGCTTCCACAGTAAACTGTCCTGCTTCAGAGCTCATGGTAAGGGGGCAGGGTACGTCGTACTTACTATCATCATTCGTGGAAGAACTCTACTTGCACTTTCTATATTTTTATTTTCAATTTTCCATTTTACACAAAATGAAAAAAATAATATTTCAGGCGGGAATCAAACCTACAACTCGTGACGTAAAAATAATATCGCTTTACCACTGCACCAATCAGATTGATAGAGAGCTTATATTGTCAAATTACAATATTATACACATAATAAAAGCTAATAAAACAGTAAATTCATTCACCAGTCTATCAAATAAGACCTTTTGGGTATAAATACCACACGGTTTAACCAAATAAAGTAACACTTCAAAGTCCAGTTAAGTTATAACTTGAACTTGTATCATAAATCTAAGTGACGACGTGTAACTTGACTGGCAGTACAATAGAGCTTGCTTTACTACTTAAACAGATAATAAATAAATAATATATGTCCTACAAAAAACAAAGATAGATTTTTTAGACCAGATTGGCGAAGTGGCTTAGTGATTGCTGCGGTAAAGGTTCGATCCCCGCTCGGGACAAGAATTTGTGCGATCCACAGATGTTTGTCATGAGTCTAGGTGTTTGTGTATGTGATATTTGGTATTTGTGAACGCACCCACGATAGACGAAAAATCCTAGTTTGGGACGTGTTTCTTTTTTAAAAGAGCCATCCATTTTAATTTTCTTTTCATAATTCACTTTTCAAATAATGCATATTATGCATAACCATAATAAACACATTGTATTGCCGACACCAACATAATGAATAAAGCTCTAATGATGGATGAAGAGGTGCATAATATTAGTTTAAACACATATTATTAGCATATAAATTGTCTGCATAATGTTCTAGACCTCAGTCAGAGAGAGATACGTAACGACTTGTGTAAGCTACTAATTATTGCCATTTCATCATTCATTAGTCAAAAAAACCTGTCAAAAACAACATATTTTCATAAAACGAATTTAACAAAATATAAAATAACAAGCATAATGCAAAAAAAAGTTAAACTATATTAAAAATTTAAATAGAAAAATTGTGATATGAAATGCAAATTGCATATATTATATTTGAATATTTAATATTCGCATTAGTTTCTATACAAAATGTTAATATATTTTGCGGGGTATTATATAATAAATAGGAATTTTATGAAATAATATATTAACGTTATTCAAATATTAGTATTTAGTGGACGGAACACCTGTTTGTATGAGTTATCATGTAATTTAATAGTGTGAAACATAAAATCTATTATACTTCTAAACGTTAGTGACTTTTTATAATTAATATTTGGAATAGGTTTCGTGTTATAAATATCTTAAGTTATGATACATTTATACATATTTTCTGTCAACTCAATTGATGTTGTAAGTTGTGAACGAAATGTGATAACAAATGTCATGGCGCCACTCTAAGTCCATCGTAAATTATATTTTTCTAATAATCTGCCTCGTTGGTCTAGTGATCGCTAAGCGCGACTGCTAAACATGAGATCTAAGATTCGAATCTCGGGTGGAACAAAGTGTTACTGGATTTTTCCATTAGGTTATTCCCAGTAGCTGTATGGAGTCTGAATTTGTGCCCGGTTGATGGCAATAGGTTAGCCCTCTATTACATTGGGACCTATAACATAACTGGCGTGTGACCTATAACATGTGGGTGTACTAAATGTGCACCTCTGCCTACCCCTTCGAGGAATACAGGCGTGATGTTATGTTATGTATGTTACATTTACCCTAAACTGACGAAATAAGATGTATGTAAGAGTGAATGATGAGTAGCTAATGGAAATCCGAAGTTTCTGCATACATATTTAGAGAAACATACACACGGAGACAAGTGTATGTTTGCCTATTAATAAAATTATTCAATATATTATACAGCATTTGTAAAACATTTATTTATATAAAACAAAGTCGTGTTAGTTACACCATTTATAACTCCAGAACCGCTGGACCGATTTTAATTATCTCTGATTTGTTGGATTCGTCACCGATATTTTGCTATTCTAGTAAATATCGAAAAAAATATCGAAAAAAAAATCAGGGATAGAAGGCAGGACGACGTCTACCGGGTTCAATGGTTGAATATAAAAGCTGTGATCCTAGGATAAAAAGTTTGTTTACATTTTTTGTGAATTGTTTTGAAATAAACTATAAATAAGAAACCTAATTAGTGAGCGTAGAAAATATTAAATAAATCATCTTTATTATTCTCTAGTCGATTATTAAATTTTATGACGTTGTAATAAACAAACTGGTAGTTATGATAAATATATTAATATGCACGATTAAATTTTATATGCAATAAATGAAAACTTATTTGCTTTGCTTACTTACTGCCTCGTTGGTCTAGTGGTTGCTAAGCGCGACTGCTGAGCACGAGGGCCTGGCTTCAAATCACGGGTCGGGCAGTGTTACTGGGTTTTTCCATTAGGTAATTCTCAGTAGCAGCACGGAGTCTGGATTTGTGTCCGGTTGATGGCAATAGGCTCGCCCCCTATTATATTAGGACCTAATAAACATAACTGGCGAAATGTGAGTGTACTATATGTGCACCTCTGCCTACCCCTTCGAGGAATACAGGCGTGATGTTATGTGAAAACTTATTTCTGTGTATTTGTCAGGGGCGTTTCACTAGGGTATGTCGCAGAGATATATCGCCTATGATTCACGTGTTAGAACTTGGTGATTAAACTGCCTATGTGTTTCCATTTAGTAGTTTATACGTGAAAGAGTAACAAACATCCATCCATACTTACAAACTATCGCATTTATGATATTAGTAGGGATGTAACACGGACCGAAGAGCGTGTGTGAAGAATGTGATGCGTGTGAATGAAGCAAAAGAAGTATGCCAGGATCGTAGCAAATGGAAATCTGTGGTCTCTGCCTATCCGTCCGGGAAACAGGCGTGACTTTATGTATGTATGTATGTATGGATGTAATACGGTCATGCTGTGGTGCGGATTGGTCAGTCAACAAGAATGGTAGCGAGGTTGACCGCCCAGGCTGCGGCGGACGTACTTCGGTATCATCACTAGTGGAGGCTATTTTTTGCACCGCACAATCGATATCTTGTAAACAATATTAACAAAGCTCATCATCCATTTACTTAAACACCACTAATGTACTCTTAAGTGAGTTCTAAGTATCGCACGTGTGGTCTTAAGTACGAAATAAAGTTGGGAAATAATTACCGGTATCTTAACTGCGACTTAAGTAAAGAGGTTGTACCTTGGAAGTATAAAATCTGCTATCAATTCATTTCTTCATCTTATTTACTTCTGGTAAATATTATGTGAATACCGGTAACTTGTTAATAATTATAATGTTTCCGTGATGCGTTCGTGGATTGTATCGTGGTAATTTACTATCAAAATTGTATTTTTTTTAAACGTTGCGTCACTTTAGGTCCCTCTCCTGTGTCGTGGGTGCTTTTCACAAACATGAAATATCACATACACAAACACCTAGACTCAAGACAAACATTTTCGGTCCGCACAATTTTTTGTCCCGTGCTGGAATTGAACCCGCAACTCTTAGGGCAGCAGTCCAATCGTTTAACCACTGCGCCAATCAGATCGTCCATATAATTTATAGTCTTATATTTGATTTCTAAGTCCTTGTAAAATGACTAGGTCCTTTAGAGTTTGGAATTGTTAGCAGTCCGGGGTGACGTTCTCATTGGTCCAGAGCCTTAGACTAGTGGCAACCGTTATACAGATAGAATGATAAATATGTGAGATTGATATACATAAATGATGATTGTCTAAATATGTCACATGGGTATCTTAGACCCTGTAGTATCAAATGCAGCGGTGGAACATGACTTCTTTAGTTTGTAATTTCCTTAAATAACGTATATTTATTTATTTACAAACTAGCACCAATTCCTTTTACTATTGTTAAAAAGAAAACATAATGAGCTATCGTGATGACCAATGCTTTCTCGTTCTCTGTATGACTAAGGCTTTACCCAACGGAGGGACAATTACAGGATGTTTCTATGTTCTATACCCACATAATTATTAAAGTACAAGAACAGGGCCTCCACGGTAACCACCCAGAGTACGCCGGACGTACTTAAATATAACTATTTTAATGTACGTAACTTAACGGACCGTTATTACTAAGTGTTAGTTAAGTAGATACATGCTTAATGCCTAATGCGTCCGCCGCACCCTGGGCGGTCAGCCTCGCTATCATCCTTGTTGATTGACCAAGCTCTTCGCACCATGGCCCGTTTGAATGTGACTATAAGCGTTCGCCGATACGAAGAAATGATGTCCGCCCTCCAGTAATTGGAGAGAAACAGAAAGAAGATACGAAGAAGAATATTGACATAACATAACATCACGCCGTTATTCTGCGAAGAGGTAGGCTGAGGTGCACATATAGTTCATTGAACCACATTAAGCCAGTTAGATTATAGGTCCCAATGTAATAGGGGGCGAGCCTATTGCCATTAACCGGGCAGAATTCCTGACTCCGTTCTGCTACTGAGAGTTATCACATAACATAACATCACGCCTGTATTCCCCAAAGGGGTAGGCAGAGGTGCACATTTATAATACACCCACATTTCGCCTGTTATGTTTTTAGGTCCCAATGTAATAGGGGGCGAGCCTATTGCCATCAACCGGGCACAAATCCAGACTCCGTGTTGCTACTGAGAATTACCTAATGGAAAAACCCAGTAACACTTTGCCCAAACCGGGATTCGAGCCCAGTACCCCGTGCTCAGCAGTCGCGCTTAGCAACCACTAGACCAACGACGCAGTCTCATGACATAGAAATGTCATTATACTTGCTTGTGTTTGAACCTGCAACCTTGTGCATACAAATCCGGTATATGAACCACTAGGCCACAACGACACAGAAGCTATACACCTCCCTTGATAACTAATATAGCCATTAACTTGAATTTACTTTCTATGCACTCAATTAACTATAATACCCGGTCATTATCAATTTTCTCTGTCACCAATGTCCACTTCTATCCACATTACCCTGGTTTGTTTACGAAGTATTATAAAGTTGTTATACGGGCAATCCGTGTTATTTATATATTGGCTTATAAAATTTTATTGAAAGATTGTAGTATATGTTGGATACTGGGCTTTTATGATAGCAAGTGATGGCTTAATAGGCTGTATATCTTGACAACAATTTAATAATACCCTTTTTTGAAAATGTCATAACCAACTGCGCAGGAGCATTGCATTCTGAGGCATTTTGTTTTAATACATACATAAGTTAGGTTACTGCCTAGTTTGCCCAGTGGCCGCAAAGCCCCACTGCTGAACGTAAGGTTTTGGGTTCGATTCCCGGGTGAGGCAATAGTGTTATTGGGTTTTTTTATAAGTCATTGCCAGTAGCAGTATTAAGTCTAGATTTGTGTTAGGCATGACCCTATTACATCGGAACCCTTAAAAAAACAGACAAACGATAGGTATTAATATACACTTCTGCCTACCCCTTCAGAGAATACAGGCTTGACGTTATTTTAATTAGGTATTGTATGAAAATGATGATTAACAAACTTGATCACGTGACATGCGCGCGCAGTAGCCACCGAACAGTATAATATCAAATAAAAACAAATGAACCCCGTCCATCTTAATTAATTGTGACGAGTATTGCCAATCTAGAATTAGCTCAAATAAAAATTCCGAACGTCAGCTTATAATCATGCTTAATTCAATAACATTTGATCAAATATGTTAATATACCCCTATATATACTGTTAATTATTTGAGTTTTAGCATAGACACATTAATTTTAACTTTAATGACTAAATTCAATACATTGTGTTTGGAATTCTGCTCATTTAAATTGGTTAGATATACCTATGTAATTAATTCTAATAATATGTTTGTCTAGACGAGAGTTTAGATGGGAAGAGACATAATATATTAACTCATAGAAATACATGCTGTGGTGGCCTAGTAGTTCATCATCATCATCATTATCACTGCTGGACATGCTGGACATAGCCTCTCCTATTCCACGCCACTGAATTTCCGGTGTGAATCCCGGGTCGGGCAAAGTGTTACTGGGTTTTTCCATTAGGTAATTCTTAGTAACATCATGGAGTCTGGATTTGTGCCCGGTTGATGGCAATAGGCTCGCCCCCTATTACATTGGGACCTAAGAACTGGCGAAATGTGGATGTACTATATGCGCACCTATGCCTACCCCTTCGGGGAATACAGGCGTTTATACCTATATACCATTTGTAAGGAACCCCACGAAGCAAGTTTAAATACAATAATAACATCTAGGGGCAGCTCACACAAGGTCAAACTATATAGGTTTTATAGCTGTCGAAGTAAAAACTTAATACCTACGTAAAGGTAAGTTGGTAAACACTATAACAAAAATTTTAACAAAAAAAACCCGACTTCAAAACAAAACTATTTCACAACAAATTAAAAAGCACTAAAAAGTAAAAAAAAACCGCAGAAATCGGAGAACAATCATAGAAAAATGTAGTAGAGAACGTGAAAAAATACAGCATTATTAAGAATTACTGAAAAAGTACTGATCGGATCTTAATCAAATTGCAATGGGAAAGTTATGAGGTAACAAACATAAAAAAAAAATACAGTCGAATTGAGAACCTCCTCCTTTTTTTGAAGTCGGTTAAAAACAAATGTTATATACCGTTTTTTAAACCCTTTTATAAGTAACAGCCCTACCATGAACTCTTAAAGAAGATCATTTTCCGATGTGGAAGCGAGACGTCGCTACGTGCAGGGTAATGCGGTGTCCCGCTCCCACGTCGGAAAATAGCCTGCTTTAAGAGTACATGGTAATTGAGTAGAATCTACACCTTTTTAAAGTCGAATATAATGTGTTGCAGTTGGAAGCTTAATTTATGTTTCGAAGGTGATTTTACAGATATTAAACGTTTATTGCAATTATTATTTGTGTAGCGAGCTTTTGGGCTGCATTTTACCAATTACTGTGGAATTTATGTGACTTTTTTAGTTTGAATGTATTTTCTTAATGTATTCTCTGTGGTCAGAAGACAGCTGCTATCTGTGGCCTTTCTGGCAACACCAATTTAAGTACTAGCGCTGCTATACTTAGTAACCTACTTCTGAGAAGATGCCTTTACCTTGCAATAGGACAAAAGGTAGCAATATTACATTGCTAAAATACAGGATTGTTGGATATTTCGTGAGGCTCTGAGGGTATATTGCCATAAGCAACTTGTTCATATATGTATATGAAGTTTGGCATAAAACATAGTAAAAATAACTGTATTGCCTTTTCTGAGATTCAAACTATCTGCATATCAAAAATCATTACTTTCTGTTCAGTAGTTTACGATGGTCGTAACATACAGGCAGACAAAGTTACCTTATATATATATATAGTGTTTATTATACCTTTCTTTTACACTATAATATTATGTAGTAAGTACAGACAAGTTTCACAAACAAAGTACCAGCCAAAAATGTTGTTTACTACGCAACGACGCATGCGCCGATAGAGACGCGCAACAGGTGCGCGCGCAGCTGGCGCGGCGCGTGCTCTAGCGTAGATCCTTTACATCAGGGGTTGCCACAAACAGGGGATGTAGCGGAAAGTAATTACGATTTTATATATAAAAAATGCTTAAGGGTTAGTAACTATTATTATTTAAGGCCCGTAACCGGATATGGTAACACCATAATTATGTGGCATCATGTTAACTGCCTCGTTGGTCTAGTGGTTGCTAAGCGCGACTGCTGAGCACGAGGTCCTGGGTTCGAATCCCGGATCCCGGACAAAGTGTTACTGGATTTTTCCATTAGGTAATTCTCAGTAGCAGCACGGAGTCTGGATTTGTGCCCGGTTGATGGCAATAGGCTCGCCCCCTATTACATTGGGACCGAAAAACATAACTGGCGAACTGTGGGTGTACTATATGTGCACCTATGCCTACCCCTTCGGGGAATACAGGCGAGATGTTATGTTATATGTGGCATCAAGGCTCCGCTTTGTAATGCCACACTTAGAGCTTCAAATCAATAACGGAAATTTTATAAATGATGGACTTTTTATAAGTTTCGACTGTTCTAATGTCAACAAGTAATGTAAGGTATGTATGTAGGTATTATATTTGGAGCCCTGATAGCCTGGCTTGACTAAATTTGGGCTATTCTAGGTTCTTTTAGCTGTAAGTCTAAAAACAATGATAAACGAGTGCTATGACCGATGGACTGATAAGTCAAAATCGCAAGAATAAACCCCGGCACGCACCAAAGTCTTTTCGATTTCATGTGTGTATTATATTAGTTATCAGTTGCTAAAACCGGTGAAGGAAAACATCGTGAGGAAGCCGGCACACCTGAAAGATTTCAACGGTGTGTAAAGCCATGTCAGAAGCCTACAGGCTTAAACTCTGACACTAGGTTGTTCATCAACCATACGATAAGGGGAATAAGAATGTATCTATTCGGAGAATTTCTTTTCTTTCCTGTATGTACCTATACAATTGTACACCTATTTCCTCGCTAATTCTTGGTCTGATTTTGTATTTCTTTTCATACAAATATATACAGGACTATATAACTAATATATTTAACGCAGAAGACTGTCTTTAACAAACTTATTTTTGGTAGAAATACCTTTTACACTTGGACCTGTACGCAGTTTGCAGGTTCCAGCGCTTATCTCGCATACCTACAGCATTCCTTCTCCAGAAAAGGTTACACACGGGAAGTATTATTACAAACGTGTCCATACTATCATCCTCATTGTATTCATCATCATCATCATCAGCCGGAAGACGTCCACTGCTGAACAAAGGCCTCCCCCTTAGAACGCCACAATAAACGACAGCTTGCCAATTCCATCCACCGGTTGCCCGCAATTCTGACGATATCGTCGGTCCATCTAGTGGGATGCCAACAGGCGCAGTACCTGCCAACGCTGCGCCTCATTGTATTATCTCCTAAGACCTAAATAATAACTTTTATGTGCGTTTATACATCGCAGAACCGCCCCCATACTATGTACTCTTAAAACGGGACAGTTTATGATGTGGAAGCGGGACGCCGCTACGTGAGGGGAATGTGGCGTCTCGCTTCCACAGCGTTAACTGTCCTGCTTTAAGACTTCATGGTAAGGGGGCTGGTGCAATGTCCTGCTGATATTCGCACTTGTAATTTAAAAAAGTATGCTTCCGTTCTCCAGAATTGACGGAACCGACAAAGTTTATAGTTTTATACTAATCGATTAATTTATTGTAATAACGGTGTAAATGTTATTTTAATTAGTATCTCACACCTCAACAAGATAGTGTTAAGATCCGCACTAATAATAAGAATACCACAAATAAAAAAAAATGCTTCATTTATGTGATGACTGCCTCGTATTTACAATATAATGGCATGAGCTTAGCATATAATGGCATGAGCTTAGCATATAATGGCTTAAGTTTTAGACTGTGCCAAAATTCTACTGTTTAACTTCTTACTTCCTCAACTAGCAATGGGATATAGACGGCTTATGATGATTCCTGTGGAGAGCCAGGCCAGAATAGCACCATCCCATTTCCTCCCGTGGGTGTCGGAGGAGGCGATTTAGGGGAAATCCAGAAGATGGCCAGCAACGTCTTGTGTAATTTCACCATCAATACTGCGATCGATAAGCCGCTTGCCAAGCGTGGGGAATTTGTGGTTATGGCATCCCCTCCCCCGAGGGGAAGGCCTTTATTCAACAGTGGCCGTCTTCCAGCTGATGAAGATAATTAATTAATGATGACAGGTTTGAACCTATAACCATTGCATACGAATCCGATCCTTCGACCACGTGAACAGGTCGGTAATAAAACCAACACCATTGTAACATACCATGGGCAGTGTTGCCTGACGCCGGTAATCAGGCTCCATCGTTACACGGTCTGTTGTCCGGCAGTACTGCCGGACCGTGACCGTGGGCCGTGGTGCTTTACTCAACTGATTGATATACACATTACACGTGTATTTTTAGAGGTATTTAGATGTTATTCGTGGACGGAAGGTCCGACTGATTGGCACAGTGGCTAAGTGATTGGACTGCTGCGTTACGGGTTGTAGGATGGATTCCCGCACGGGACAAAAATTGAGTGACCCGCAGATGTCTGGGTGTTGGTATATGTGATATTACATGTTTGAGAAACGCCCACACGATACAGGAAAAATTCCTAGTGTGGGGCGACGTTTTAATAAAAACAAAATGGTATTATTAATTTGGCTGCCTCGTTGATTTAGCGGATAGGGCGAAGTGTTACTGAATTTTTCCATTAGGTAATTTTCAGTAGCAGCACGGAGTCCGGATTTGTCCCCGGTTAATGGCAATAGGCTCGCCCCCTATTACATTGGGACCTAAAAAACATAACTGGCGAAATGTGGGTGTACTATATGTGCACCTCTGCCTACCCCTTCGGGGAATACAGGCGTGATGTTATGTTAATATCCAATAGTAATAACCTTTACAGAAAGTAAGAAATGTTCAACCAATTTTCTTGAACAAATCAATATTTCCAATTAACTTTAATACATGGTAGGTACCTACTAAAAGGATTGCTTTGACACCAGAGGTACTATTGTTCAGCTTTGATTTATAGCACCTTTGGCAGTAACTTTAGGTCAAATCGCAGCCATTGTTATCTTGTAATAAGGGACCAACTGGTACCTTCATATAACCTTATCCATTCACGGGTAGAATGGATAGTGATTAATATATTGCTTGTTGGTGTGTATAGAGTAGGCAGAGGTATTGACAAAATAAACACATACACGTTACGATCTGATTAGCGCAGTAGCCAAGCGATTGGGCTGCTGCGCTAAGGGTTGCGGGTTCGATTCCCGCACGGACAAAACTTTGTGCGAACCACAGATTTTTGTCCCGAGTCTGGGTCTTTGTGTATGCTATATTTCTTGTTTGTTAAATGCACCCACAAGAAAAAAATCCTAGTGTGGGGCGACGTTTTTTATAAATAAAAGAAAATAACATAGCACAACTCCTGTATTCCCCAAAAGGGGTAGGCGGTGGCGCACTTAAAGTACACCCTCATTTCGCCAGATATATCATAGGTTCCAATGTAATAGGGGGCCAGACTATAGCCATCAAGCCGGCACAAATCCAGACATCGTGCTGCTAATGCAAAAGACTTAGTTGAAAAGCCAAAGTAACAATTTGCATGACCCGAGTTGTACCCAGGACCTCATGATCAGCAGTCGAGCTTAGCGATCATTAGGATAAAGGCCTATCATATAGAGAAGTAAGAATCATAACACTTACTTACTGTTACAGTTTTGAGCATAATTACATTGTCTTCCAAAAAGATTTATGCATACATAAATAATAGTAATAATAACAGCCTATAACTGTCCCACTGCAGGGCAAAGGCCTCTTCTCGTATAGAGAAGGATTGAACATTGATCACCACGCTAGCTCACTGCGGGTTGGCGATTTCAGATAATTAAATCCAGGTTTCCTCACGATGTTTTCCGTAACCGTTAGTCAGTAGTGTCTTAGAATAACTAAGAAAGTATTTATAACATTGAAAAAGTCACATTGATACTTGCCCAGGTTTGAACCTGCAAACTTATGCATACAAATCTGGTATGTTAGCCACTAGGCCACCACGACGTGTGCATATATAGCGCCACAAAAATGTTTAATGCCTAAAATATTGGTAAGTTAGTCTTAAAGAAAAAAATACTTTATTAGACGTAGAGTTGCAAGTCTATGGAACCGGTATTACGACTCTAGTATTATATTTTTGAACTTTTAGAAGTCATGTGACCGTTTCTGTGAAGGTAAAACGATATAAATAGTTAGTTCATGATGACGTCTGACGGCTTAATTAATGCAGTAGCTAAATGAGACTTATGCGCTGTGGTCTCGGGTTCAATTTTCGCTCGGGACAATATTTGTGCGACTCGCTAATGTTTGTCCCGAGTCTGGCTATTTGTGTATTGTGATATCACCCACAAATTACTAGAAAGAAGTGGCGTTTTTTTTTAAATGGTCAAGTAATAAAACTTTTTTTTTCTGGGTAAATTGTCATGGTCTTCCTTCATACTGGGGTGGATGGTGGGGGCCTGAGTCTACCCGGCTAAACCCCCAGTATCTTGACTACCTTTAGTTCGAGGGTCACAGGATTTGCGTACTCTTCACCGCATCCCTCAAGCGACCTCTCCCCACCATTTAAAAACGGGTTCCACTCAACCACTAAACAAACATCGCTAATCTTAAAATTAATATAAAGGCATTGTATATTATAACATCCCATGCATCAAGTATAGGCAATCAATTGATCTCACACCTGGCTAATATATCGATCATTGTGTCGCTAGTGAAGTGGCTTATCGATATTATTGATGATGTAACGCGAAATAACATTATACGTGACTTACCGAGCTCCTATAAAAACGGTAACGAGTTTAAAAAAAACAATTCACATACATAGAACATCACGCCTGTATTTCCCTAAGGGTTAGATAGGTGTATAGTGCACCTACATTTCACCAGTTATGTCTAAGTCCCCATGCAATAGGGGGCCCAAATCCAGACTCCGTGCTGCTATTTAGAATTACTGAATAGGAAAACTCAGTTACACTTTTCTCGACCCGGGATTTGTACCCAGGACCTCATGCTCAGCAGTCGCGCTTAACGTCCACTAGACCAACGAGGAAGTCTTTCCTTAATAATAAAAGAAATTGTGATTCTTTAATCCGTCATCCAAGGGCAATATCGTTATTCATTAACAAGATATTGAATTATTTACTATATATTCCGGTTATACTCACGGGTGTATTCGGGAATGCCCGACTAGTTTCGGTTCAGTTCTACAGACTAGGTTCAGTTCGGCTCGCGACTCTGCCGCGTAACCAGCTCATGAATAAGGGCTCCGATCGAGTCCGAAACTAGTCGGGCATTCCCGAATACACCCGTGAGTATAACCGGAATATATAGTAAATAATATGGATAACACTCACGAAAGTTATTATAGTGAGATATTGAATTGTCTCATTCGTCCATCAAGTGATAGATAACTGCATTTTAAAATGATAAAGATACCAGAGAGAAATCTTTACAATCGATTCATCATCATCATCATCAGCTTTCAAATGGCCCACTGCTGGGCATAAGCCTCCTTCCCTAAACGCCACTGATACCTATTTTAATCGATTAGAAGACTTAATAATATCAGCCTATAACTGTCCCACTGCAAGGCAAAGGCCTCTCGTATAGAGAAGGAATGAGCATTGATCACCACGCTAGCTCACTGCGAGTTGGCGATTTCAGATAATTAAATCCAGGTTTCCTCACAATGTTTTCCGTTAACAGTCAGTGTCGTCGTAGCCTAGCGGTTAACATACCAAATTTGTAAACACAAGGTTGCAGTTTCAAACCATGGCAAGTATCAATGTGACTTTTTCAATGTTATAAATATATTCTTAGTTATTCTAAGACACCATTTGAAGACTTAAAACAAGAAATCACGGTCAAAATAAACTAACGTTTCATTCAGTTAATAACAGTAGTATTTTCATTTTCTTTGTAATTCTGTCACGAATGAGCGTTCTGGCCGAGTTATTGGCTCACTTCGGACTATGAGTCTTAGAAAAACTGTATATAGCAAAAACTATTGAAGAAGCGGTAAGTGAAATGTTACCAGTTTTTAACATCGATAGTTAGAAAAACACGTGCTCTTTGTTCGTAGAGAGATTCTGTTGTTTTATGGAGTAGAGAAAACCCAAAACACTTGACGAATCACACTAATATTATAAAGGCGAAAGTTTGTGAGTGTGTTGGTATGTTTGTTACCTCGTCACGCTCAAGCGGCTAGATCGATTTGAATGAAATTTCATATGGAGGTATCTGACACCCTGGATTAATACATAGGCTGCTTTCTATCCTGAAAAAATGCAGCGGGTAACACCGCGGGGCGCAGCTAGTAGAGTGTTAAATGTATGGGGATGATATAATATTTCGACTATGTTATCGACGACATAATTATGTCAAACTTGGTCTCTGCGTCAATCAGTTCATTAAGACTAGGAAAAAAAGATCCGTGAAACTTGGTTTTAAGGCTAGGATGGGACGAGAACATTAAGAGAATGATGAATGAAATCTTTACGATCCCTTCTCAACTAAAGTGGCTTAAGGAAAACAGAACAGTGTTACAAGATTTCATGTGTAAAGGACACACTGACCTTGACCTTCTGCTGTCCTTACGAAAGGTCAGGAGCGTAATTGTAACTAGTTACTTAAAGCAATGTATTTAAAGATGTATGAATTTTGGTGATGAAAAGGTCAAGTCGTGTTAGCCTGGAGGTACTGCTCTGATTAGAATACGCAGGTCTGTGAGTTTGAGGTCAGGCAAGCAATTATATGAGTTCTTGTATGTATCTACTTCGTGTGTCAGTAGAGAGTTTCCACGAGTTCTTACTCAAGTATTTCTGCCACATCCTGGGCGGTCAACAATGGTAAAAATACCTTATTCACTTATTGATATAATCATGGTTATTGATATGTGTTGTCTGACAAATTGTGGATGCGCCAAAGCTCAGCAATACACCCCTCTTAAGGTGCCGGGTGGCATCCGACCTAGAATTGACCACTCCTTTTCCTCCCGTGGGTGTCGTAAGAAGTGATTAAAAGAAAATCCAGAAGGTAGGCAGCAGCGTCTTCAGTATCTTCACCACCAATACTGTAATCCCCAAGCCGCTTGCCAAGCGTGGCATTTATGGCAAGCCCTACCTTAACTTAAGGGGGAGGCCTTTGTTCAACAGTGGACGTCTTCCGGCTGATGATGAAGACTAACAAAGGCTTTATATAACTAAAGCTAAAACTCAGCGCTAGCTTTTTGATCCAAAGTAATGCATCTATAACATCAGTAGGTTAGTGTGCACAAACTCATTCATTCGTA
Source organism: Abrostola triplasia (assembly GCA_946251915.1). Classification (NCBI taxonomy): domain Eukaryota; kingdom Metazoa; phylum Arthropoda; class Insecta; order Lepidoptera; family Noctuidae; genus Abrostola; species Abrostola triplasia. The sequence continues at coordinate 7,859,732 of OX276440.1, read as the reverse complement.
TTCTATATGAGTGTAAACATGTCTAGCGAATGAATGAAGACGCATATAAAATGACATTCGAATCAAAAGTAACGTAAACATACTTGCAATGCCTCTTATTGTTCAAGATATCATAAATCCACTCGTGTTCGCTCGTATATGTTCGGAAACACTCGTGTCCCTTCGTATCCACTCGGGTAGACTCGGCTATTTAACATTAAACAAAGTCTTAAATAAAAACTGTCATGTTCTTTTAATTCTAGTTACAACTGATTTGCCATTATACATAATGCCCAATAACCATACAATAGCGGGCATTATTGATAACGGCTGCCAACAGGCGGCGAAGCGAATGAAAATGAGATTTGCGTGAGATTTCCAACACGCTGGTACTATTGTGTGTGGTTGCTATGTAAGCTGAAAGGAAGGGGGTTTTAGGCACCTAATAAACTGTAATATTTCAGCATATATGTAGCTTATATACATCATAATAATTATGGTGTCTATTTATCACACCAACCTATTGCGTGGCCAGAACATGGTAATTTCGTTGACCATCGAAACGTGAGTTGAATTCATGTAAAAAGAAAAAGAAATAAGAAATTATAAACGAGGATACATCTACCATTACAGGCCGAATAATGGTATCTAAATATTTTTGCTCACTATATTTATATTACCAGTTGCGCCCTGCTGTATTACCTGATAAATTTTTTCGGGATAAAAAGTAGCCTATGTGTTAATCCAAGATCAAAGTCAGCTACCTCCATACCAAATTTCATCGAAATCGGTCCTACCGTTTGAGCGTGAAGCGGTAACAAACATTCAAACACACTCACAAACTTTCGCCTTTATAATATCACACTCATATGTGTGATTTCAACCTCATGATACTAATAAACTAGTTGCAACAAAGGCATTCGAATCACTACTTAAAATGAAGAATTAGATTTCAAATCAGAATAGGAGTAGTAGGAAGAAATGGGTTTCCTGGTTGGCTTTGTGGCTAAGCGAGTGGTCTGCTGCACTAGGGGTTGCGGGTTCGATTCCCACACGGACAAAAAATTGTGTGCTCCGAAGATGTTCGTCCCGAGTCTGGATGTTTTTTGTGTGATATTTCATGTCTGTAACGCACCTACGACACAGGAGATATTCCTAGTATGGGCGACATTTTTTCAAGACAAAAAAAATAATAATATGGCAACAATAATAATTGCAATGTGTAACCTAGTGCGGACTCCAGCTCTCAAAAAGTTCAGTTTTAGCTATGTGTCTTACAATTTATACGAACTGTAATGTACTTTTTGAGAGAGATAAATAAAAATTTATTATTTATTAATGTGTATTCAAGCCCCGCCGTCACTGGCACCCTAGCATAAGGCGCCGGCGATCCGCGCCGTAATATTGTCATTCTACACACACGATACGTGACACAAGCCATGCTATTGTGTTGGTACACCATTGTTGCCATACACAGCATGCTGCCACCGTTAGGGCTCCAAAGGATTTCCTATAAGTATTACTTTTAAAAAGGGAAAGGATATGTAGTTGTATTTTTATTCCTACTCCTCCTATATATTGTTTATGATTAATTTCGTTGCGGGTTCCAAGACAGTCGAGTCATTTCTCTGGGACGCCTCGAGCTTCATTGCCTCGGTGGTTCTCAACGGTTATCATTGTAGATCCTGGCTTACAGGAGTCGTGAGCACGAGTGGTGGGCTTGTACCAATAAAAAAAATTGTAGATGTCGCTTGTTTCCAGCTCTAGAAGGAGAAATTAGGAAGTAAAGTGAACTACAACTTGATATTTGCATCCACCGATTGCCCGCAACTCTGACAATCCCGTCGGCCCATTTGGTTGGAAGTGGAAACTACTAAATGGTACAAAGTTCCTAGATATGTTGTACTATAGCCCGCGGTGGCAATCCCATACAAAAAATATCCCAAGTGTTAATAAAAGTCATGATCTACCTGTGAACCAAATTCCATCGGAATCCGTTTGGCTGTTATAGCGTGACGCGTGAGCGAGACTGATTACCAAGCATACCAATTCGCTGACACATTTATAATTAACAAATTTCAAATTAATAGGAGGATAATCATCACGCATATATCCCTTTTATACAAAGGCAGGGGACATTTGCTATTTATATATTTTGCCAAACATTTATAAAACAATAGGTTGGTTTCCATTGGCTACTTGCCAAAAAGAGTCACCGATACTGAAATGTAATTTCAGTCTCCCATTCGCCAACGGCCATACTACGTTGAATACACCGGTTCTCGTCTGATCACCGAAGTTAAGCAACATCGGGCGCGGTTAGTACTTGGATGGGTGACCGCCTGGGAATACCGCGTGCTGTTGGCTTTTTGTTACTAATCATTTTTTTATATTATCTGAGTTTTTTACGGCAAGATAATTGTAACTTAAATATTATTGTATTTGGAACAGTACGCAGTGGGGAATAAGTTAATTGTCGTTCAAAATGTTTGCATTTACATACATTGACACTACTGACTACGTCAAAAGTTTAGAACGCCGTGAGTCTTTCATTGTTCTTTGTAAGTTGTGATGGCTGTATGACATAGAGTCCGAGTTCATAAGATTAAATTCTAGGTTATTACTAAAATATTGATGACATTTGACGTTTATACAGAAATATACTGACTAAAAATGCTTTTGGGAATCAACTAGCAAAATATCACAAAAGCAACAACCGACTGGCATGATGTAGTTAGTACAATATTACACAAAATTCAACGTGGCAATGCCGCCAGCCTTTTGGGCACCCTACCAGTCGACAGCGATGAGGACGAATACTTTGATACATAATTTTTAGTTTAATTTTTTTATTTTGTATATATTTATTTTTAAGAATTGTAAATAACCTTGTAAACAAAATAATTTATAAATATTAAAATGCAAAAAGCCAACAGCACGCGGTATTCCCAGGCGGTCACCCATCCAAGTACTAACCGCGCCCGATGTTGCTTAACTTCGGTGATCAGACGAGAACCGGTGTATTCAACGTAGTATGGCCGTTGGCGAGTGGCAGACTGAAATTACCTTTTAGTTTCAGTTAAGATGTTGGCAAGTGTGACGTAACCAAGATGAAAAAATTTTTACTCGTTTGGCTAATTATTTTAATAGATTGATAATATAATTAGACTGGGTAAATTTAAACTGTGCAGAATGCATTTGCCTGATCATTGTATAAAAGCTATGGCATCTACCCCGAAATTGCAAAAGAATAAAGCAATTTATAGCAGTACCTACATTTTGGACTAGTCATAGACTTCAAATGTACTAATGTCTGAACAGCTGTATTTTTTGGCATTTAAGTCCCAGTATAATAATTATGAAACCCGAAATAACTATTCTATCTAAATAAATTTTATCGCTATATTTGCAGAAAAACAATCGAGTTTATGTTATAAAATGCCAAAAAAAACGAATTCAATTCATAGCAAAAAGCCAACAGCACGCGGTATTCCCAGGCGGTCACCCATCCAAGTACTAACCGCGCCCGATGTTGCTTAACTTCGGTGATCAGACGAGAACCGGTGTATTCAACGTAGTATGGCCGTTGGCGAATGCTGAGCTGAAATCACATTTCACAATCAGTTTCCAATGGCAAGTTGCCAATACTTTTTTTATTTATGATAGATTAGGTAGGTGTGTCTTTCAGATTCAACTTTGTAAATTCTTTGATGCTTTTTAACATTTTATTTTTGTATATATTGTTTTTGTAAACTCCTGTAATTAAAGAAACGCAAGGTATTTGATCTAATTGTACTACAGTATCTAGCAAGTAAGGTGTATTCTTAATTGGAGTCCCAATTAAATAAACTCGAATATTGTAGCCTATAAACAAATACAACGTAATAAAAGTACACATACCTACACAATACCATTGTACAGTGTGTTTATTATAATAATAGAACCCCACACCATTATAAAGCAGCCTGTATTCAGAAAATCCACATAATATTTCCACCGATCGATACATGAACTTAATGGCGCCCACACAGGGACTGACAGCTATTCAGAAAGCCTTCTATTAGTGGAACCAACCGTTATTTATTCATTTTCGTTAGAAACTATTGATTGTTCGCAGTACACGTGGTTAGTGGTGCTTGCCAACGTTACTTGTATCACATATTCAACGTTCTACAAACTGAGCACAGCTACGTACTTAATATTATTAATTTTATGACAAACAAATTGAACTAAAATTCGCTGAATAATAATTGACAGATTTTTTTGTATGATACACAAAAAATGTAACATAACATCACGCTTGTATTTCTAAAAGGGTAGCCAGAGGTTTGGTATTTATTTTAATTGATTAAAAAAACTGTTTAGGTACCAAACTAATTAGTATTACAAGCTTTTTGTAGCATAGCTGCTGTTTTCTAACGCATCGTAATCATAATGAAATATATTTTTGACAGTGCATACGTTCACCCTATTACATTGAGAAACATTACTTGTATACAGTGGCGGATTTACCAGCAGGCTGAGTAGGCTGGAGCCTAGGGCGGCAAATTTTAAGGGGCGGCAAATTTAGTTCATAAATTTTTTATTTCGATTTACAAATTTAAAAAAATATATATTATACACACACATAATACAAATTTTGAAAATTCGAGAGAAATTAAAATATTTAACAAAAATCGAAATATTCTCATTTACAGTGCTAATTAATAAATATTTCAACATCTCTGCATGAACAATTCTTAAACGCTTTACTAATTATACAATAATGATTATGAACTTTTAGAATATCGCAATAGCGATTCGTTATTATAATCGAAATTTAGTAATTTTTACATATATTCTTCACTGATAACTGCTATAATTTTTTCTCCGTGTACCTAATAATTATGAGATCTGCTTACCCAATTCAATCGATATAATATCGATGGTCTAATAAAAATACTGACTAAAATTGACTAATTTTCATTAAATAAAAAACTAGTTCAATATCGTATAGAGATCATATTAATCGAATAACTGATAGTTGAACGACTGTGACTTGACAATAAAAAAAATCCCTCCACAAAACAATTTGAGACAATTTGCTCATTAGAAAATTGATACATTTTATCAGTTAATTATTTTATTTGTAGTAAGAAAAAGTTTGGAAAATCCAAATGAGCAGGCCTTAAGCGCTCATGTCGTACACGAATTATATAAATTAAATGTTTACATCAGTAGATTTAATAACTTTTTCGCAAAGCCAACTTTTTCAGAAAATGCCAATCGGAATGAATTAATTATAATAAGATAAAACAATACTCAGCTGCAATTTTTTATTCAACGGCTCCTCTCCAGTTAAACAAGTATATTGAAAAAAAATGAAGTAAAAAAATGATTTTTTCGAAAGTTATCGTGTTTACTGTGAACACGATCATTTAAAATCTATACGATATGGCATTAAAATTACTTCCTTTTAAATAAAAAATAATTAATCATAACCGAAAAAATATTTTTTTAAGCTCAGCGATCATTTTTCTTTCCGATAAGTTGCTTTTTAAATAATATTCATGTACATCATATTTGTTAGGTACGGTTTAATGTGAGAAAACATCGGATTTAGATTTTTAGGCAAGAGTAGAGCATACCTACTACGCGCTTTGCACTTAAGGCATGCAATTGCGTAGTCGTATTTGTATTGTAACGCCAGAACAAACGACATGACGATTTATATGTGAAAAGTTGATGTAACGAGGATGATGAAGCACAAATTATAAAGTTGGAATTTTATTGATAGAAAATTGATATGATTGTGGACTAAGATATCAAAATTTAGAGGCGGCAAAAATTGAATAGCCTACGGGCGGCAAATCTATAAATCCGCCACTGCTTGTATAATATAACATACTTAATTACTTTTATATAAAAATATTTTTCAATTACTGAAAGTGTTTTTTTTATTTTTGTCTTACAATTTGACCGAAAATTACCATACTAAATTATTATCTATATATATAAAATTTTCGTGTCACAGTTTTCGTTCCCATACTCCTCCGAAACGGCTAGACCGATTCTCATGAAATTTTGTGAGCGTATTGAGTAGGTCTGAGAATCGGCCAACATCTATTTTTCATACCACGAAATTCACGCGGACGAAGTCGCGGGCAACAGCTAGTAAAACTATATGTTAGAATTTATTTATATCCTATTATATAAATCCTAGTGGCCAATTAATATTTTAGTAATAGTAATTGTTTGTTTGTATGCGCACACTTTTTTTCTAGGATAATACAGGTAAATTAGACCGATACCTAATAAAAAAACAATATTGGCCACTTGCCAACAAGAGTAAACTGATACTGAATTTCAGTTCAGCATTCGCCAACGGCCATACTACGTTGAATACACCGGTTCTCGTCTGATCACCGAAGTTAAGCAACATCGGGCGCGGTTAGTACTTGGATGGGTGACCGCCTGGGAATACCGCGTGCTGTTGGCTTTTTGTTATTTATTATTTTAATATTAATTATTATAGTTTTTTTTATGCCAATAACATCTAACCGATGTAAAAAAGTATTTTTTCTTCTTTCTTAATTCAGGTAGTATCTCAGATTTTTCGGTTGGTTTTTGAAGGCATATCCTAGAGTGAGAACTTATTTTCTTTATGACATTCATTTGAAAATCCAATATTCAATACAATAGTGCTAATGCTAGTCTATGTAAAACCTCAGTGTATCGAGATTTCATTTAATCAACAAACACAAAAAATATCTTTATCTATACGCCGCCGGAAGACGTCTACTGTTGAACAAAGGCCTCCCCAGAACGCCACAGTGAACGACAGCTTGCCAATTGCATCCACCGGTTGCCCGCAATTCTGAACACAATACGCCACTTCCAAACACAACTTTTATATTATTGAGTAATTTAAATTGACATGTATGTATGTTCTGGAAGTAAATACGCCTGTTTCCCTAAGGGGTAGGCAGAGACCACGGATTTTCATTTGCCACGATCCTGGCATACTTCTTTGGCTTCATTCGCACTCATCAAATTCCTCATACACGCTCGTCGGTTGAGGGTACTCCTCACTTGCCCTTTTTGCAGAACATCTCCGATTTGGTCTAAGTATGCTCGTCTAGGTCTTTCGCTTTGTGATACTCCACTAACACTCGCCTTAGTATTCGTTTTGTCACTTTTCCTTCATCCATCATTTCTACATGCCCAAACCTAAGCATATTCTTCTCAATTCTCAGTTTTGGAAGTTTCATCGAATAATTAGGTGAGCTTCGAAAGGTAAAAAGAGGTAAAGTTAGTATGTAAGGGGGTAACTTACACCTACAATAGAAATTTAGGTATTACTGAGACTACATAAATATATTATGTACATTATAAAATAATAATTGCCTAGTTTACGTGCTGATGTTATGGGTTACGTAAATCATTAGCTATGACCACCATAAGCGGCCGGCCAGGGCAGTAATGTTACAAAATTTCCATAATTCGGTATATGTTGGGCCCCCTCCCCTCTACCCCTACCCCGGCCACTTCCGGACGAAGCGGCGCGTGACGCCGCGGTCACGCACTTGATTGGTTTAAGATAGAGAAGATAGCGGAAAATGAAGGTATTACCTTCTCCTATCAATAAAAATCTGGACTAAAATCATAACTGGCAAAATGTGGGTGTACTATAAGTACACCTCTGCCTACCTCATCGGGGTATAAAAGCGTGATGTTATGTTATATGGTTTATGCTAAATTTTGCCTGGAGATAGAGCCTAAACACTCAACATGTCACAGTATAACAGGTTGGCGTTATCCGCTAGTGAATGCTGCTAGACTGGTGCTAAAGATTGGAGAAGTTAGGTCCAGTACAGAAGTTAGAGAAGTAATCAAAAACTCTACGACAACAAACGAAGAAATTATAAAAACAGTGTCCCAATTATTTTTGGCTTTATATATTATGGTTCAGTGTGTGAGTGTACTATAATGTTAAATTGCGCGAACAGCGACAACATAGCTCAGTTGGGAGAGCTGCGTCACAGATCGGCGAAAGGTCGTGGGTTCGAGTCCCGCTCGTGTCAATGTTATTTTCCTCCATCAATTTACTTCTATATCGTATTTTGAACCGTCTCTTACAACTTACGCCTACGAGTAATACGTAACTCGTCCTTTGTTATACGCCCTTTTCCAGATCTTTTATTTCTTGCCAACCTGTCAAGAATGTGGCGTGAACGCTGTGTTTTGGTATAAGCAGTGCTCCTGTTTTGTATCCTTATCGCAGGAAACTCTTTGAATTATAATTTTTAACCGGGATAATCCTTACTGGAACTTCGATCAGTGGCAAAAGGCTCGCCAACTTAGGTACCTGACACCAAAAAATACCGGAATGTGTGAGTTCCTCTGTCTACCCCATTGGTGAATACAAGTATGATAATATAGATACATCCATAAATACACACATACCTTATTTAATTTCACTGTTTCACTTATATCATCATAGGAACATGAAGCTTTTAGGTAAAGTAAAGTGAGCGATTGCGGGCAACCGGTGGATGCAATTGGCAAGCTGTCGTTCATTGTGGCGTTCTAAGGGGGAGGCCTTTGTTCGACAGTGTACGTCTTCTGGCTGATGATAATGATGATGATGGAAGTGAGCGATCGTAATATTGGTGGTAATTTACAAAAGATGCTGCTGCCCAACTTCTAGAATTTCCCTTAGTCGCCCTTCTACGATTCCCACGGTACGAAATGGGGAAGTGCTATTCTGGCCAGAAACTCCATGGGAAGGCTCTGTTAAGACAACTTATAATAAGCAAACATAAATATTACTATCCACTTTGGTTCAACAAAACTGAGACTATTTGGTCAAACACGAATTCACGTACCTAGTAAACCTTCCTAAAAATAACGAAAACACAACAAAACCCATAGTTATGATTGATGGCCTTCTATACGTTGCTACGTGGCAGTAAGTGGACGAAAATACCTAATTAGTTTCACCCTAAGGTGGTGGTAGGGAAAAATAAAAATTCTTTTAGCCACGGATTTACAATCTGGGTTATACGAACGTTATCCTGTCCGGACGCGTGCGTGCGCGCGACCGCTCGATACACTCCGTACAGCGAATTAGAGTGCACCCTTACACCATGATATCTATGTACAAAAGTCGATGGCACAAGTTTCGACTCCGTAGGTACATATATAGCTCGTAGCTCAGACGATCTGTTACGTTACGCTTCACACGGTACGATATAACATGATCCGCGGTGTGAGAAGCAACCAATGAAAGTATTTGCTATACTGTCGTTTGATGGGTAGACCAATGAAAGCATTTGCTATACTGTTTTTTGATGGGTGGATGTTCTTCAACATTGAGAGCACGTTATGCCGCTGGTCCTGCGTCTGATATTTCTCCGATCGTGTCGGTTTGTCTTTCCATAGGACGATGGTTTAACGAAATACAGGGTACTCTTTAATCAGTTGGCTACTGGCATATGAGACTGACCACAGTAACCGAGATACAATTATGAGTGCTGACATTACTATGTTTTTTAGTTATTCTACTGGACTTATTATTGGAAATTGGGTTATATACATCCTCATTCACCCAGATAGTATTTGTCCCATGTAGTAAAGTATATTTTAAATTTTGAGAATTTTTTCACAGTAACATAGTGTAAATATTGTTAAAATACAAGTATAATCTATCACAACTCAATTACAACTCATTACTGCCCAAGTAACAGGTAACTACGTATAATTCCAGCGGCCATATTATTTTAAATCACCTTAATAACGCTGTGGCTGCCACAAAATGACATAACAGTTCGATAAGTGGATAACTTGCTGCCGTTAATGTTACCGCAGACTCTATTTTGGTTTAATACAAGTACTTTATTACCTGTGACCTTTAAATAAAGGTTGTAGATTATTCCTGGACGTGGGACTATGATCTGAAAAGTAAAAAAATAAAAGCTTGTTATAAAGTCGATTTTTTAGTTGGAGTAGCTGTCAATCTATGAGTATTTGATGGATACCTAGTTCTATATTTGTTGTAAGCGCTACACAAGTTTCATGAGCGGTCTGTTTTTAGAAAATCAATAATTTAAATATAGCCTAACATAAGTACTTACGATCAATAAGTGTATAGAACGTTCCGTATTAGATACTCTTTCATATGTAGTAATGGTATGTAGGTAGGTAGCATGTATCTCGATAAACGTAGTGTAGGATGTCCTCCAGCTAGGTGGGGCGACGATGTGTGCAAAATGATTGGAAGCGGAAGGCTGAAGGTTGAGCTCAGTGGCGTACCATAGGAGAGGACTGTCCTGCAGTGGACGGAGATAGGCTGATGATGATTTTAGGTGGCAGGCAAATTACCATCATTGTCATAATTATTATACTCGTTTCATCTGCTTAGTAATCCGAGAATACTGCCACCTTTTGCTACATCTCAGTTTTGTGCTGGTAGACTGAGAGAATAACTATGATGTTTTCTATTTGTAAAAAACTGAATTAAAATATTTCGGTGCTGGTATAGTCCGAGGGTACTTAAGCATGGAATTTTCTTCCATTAGAAAAAAATATCAATCGGTGCACCATTTTTGGCCGTACGCACAACGCGTCGTTAGTTCAAGTGTAATCTAAGCGATTGTGAGTGTAGATTGTGGGATTGGCCCTTTGCGTGCAACGCTCTAAACCTTACGTAGCTAAGTATTAAGTATTGCTGTTATTTTGGCTCCATAATTAATTCGCTTTTTTTATTGTAATGATTTCGGAATCACTCTGAAATCTTGTGGCTTTAATGTTGGGGGTTTAAGAGGTTTTGTCGCGTGTTTTCGTAAAGTTTTGATGAGATGGATAGGCGCATAATGTTATGAGCAAACACGCCTGTAATCTTTGATGTAGGCGGAAGTGTTCATACTAAATACTCATATTTCACTGGTTATAGTCAACCCTAAGTGGTGATATGTGTTGTATGGGACACCAAAGTCCAAGTACAAGGAAATAAAAAATTATGAAAAACAAAAGGTGTGAATATAAGTGCGAACTCTCCCTAGTTACTGTATTTTTATGTTGTTGAGAATGTTGGTATGCTGGCAGATTGACGAGGCAGTCTGTCTGGATAGCAGCAATTAATATATTTTCAAAACTCAAAAATATTTCCCGTTAATGGCTTTATGAGCAATGACTAGATTATTACACCTTAGTCTAAAAATACAACACAAGATTAAAAGCTATTACGTTCCATAATCCATCTTATATTTTACGTTTACGACATTGCCTACGTTTCATACAGTTGGGGTAATTGCCATTCCATTATAAACCAAACTTGAAATTAAATAATAAACGTGCGTTAACTCACGAAATGTTATAAAAATCCCGGCACCGCTTACAGTAAGCACGCACTGCCTACTGAATGGTTTACAGTGGCAGGCATACATAAAAACCAAATAAAAAAAATATTAAAGGACTTCTAACAACAGCTAAGCTCGTAAAACACTGATAGCTGAGTGGTGTGACTGTTGGACTGCCAAGTCAAAGGTCGTAAGTTCAAATTCCAATAGTACTAATGTCTACGAATTCATGCGCGTATTATTGTGGCGGGACGAGCTGGACTCCTTTAAAGAAAAATGGTCTATTGCAGCTCACAACCGAGAGAAAGGAAAGGGGCCTCCCTTTCCTTTCCTTTGCCCTGCAGTGGGACGACCATGGCTGATAAAAATAAGGTCTAAATCCCGGGTCGGGAAAAGTGTTTATGCATTCGGAAATTTTCGGTAGCAACACGGAGTCTGGATTTGTGCTCGGTTGGTAACAATAGGCTCGCCCCCTATTACATTGAGAGCCCACCCTTCGGGGAATTTAATAATAAAAAAAAAAAATTATAAAAATTTTATTGACATAAAAAGAGGTAGGTACAGTTTTACAGAATACAGAATACAGGCGTAATGTAGTACAAACATACATAAAGTCACACCTGTTTCCCAGAGGGGTAGGCAGAGACCACGCATTTCCATTATGTGATGTAGGTAATGTTTTGCATTTTTCTCACACCACATGTATTCCTTAACCCTATTTTCAATTATATATAGCTACGTCTTCAGAGAGTCAGAGGGCGTAGGATAACTGATACTTACAGGTCTGACCCTAATGTCATTTATTGGGCTCACATCACGTACGATGCCTTACACGCCTCATTTCTTTAGCGAGAAAACTGCTGGAAGATACCTTTATTATTGTACCCATCCCGCTACGGATTATTGTAGCTACTGAATCTGCTACATCAAATTATTTATTTCTTAAACATAGGTACACTCATACTATATAATAATTATGAAGGTCTGAGTACTGTGGTATAATTATTGACCCTAGAGGTCTACCCCTATTATTGGTAACTCCAACAATGCCTTTTAATCCCTTATTTCATCGCCAACCACACAAAGAACACATACTCTGTATTTTAAGGAAATAATTGTGAAAGAACCATGCAATATTATGCTTTTTTGTTTACATTATTATCCTTGGTAATGCCAGGCTATGTATATACTAAATAAAAAAGCAATTGTTGCTATAATTATATGCATTCTACTGTATCCGTTGCACATTAAAATAAGCTCTGTATTCTATACTATTGATTCTAAAGTAAGGTAAATGTAGATACAGGGATGGCCAACATTTGTCCTGTGTTATTTTATGAAGAATTTTATAGACAATGATAACTGATTACATTAGTACCCACCTACTTACTTATTTAAAACATCGTTCGTATCATCCATACTAATATTATAAATATAACTCTGTCTGTTACGCCATTACGACTAAACCGCTGGACGGATTTTGATGAAATTTGGCATGTAGAAAGTTTAATGAACCGAAAAACGACGTAGGCTACTTCAAGCGGGCGAAGCCGCGAGCAAAAGCTAGTGATTTATAAATCGGGATAAAAAAGCTAACTTCGAACTTGATATTTTCTGTATTCTTACTAACCTTAGTATTTACGTTTTTCTTCACTTCCTTGCGATTCTTATTTAGTTCTTGACCGTCTCTCTCATAGCTGTTAAGAAAAGCTAGCATTACAAAAACTTTGATCACCTCTGCTCAGTGAAGCAATCCCTTCTTCAAACACGTTTGATTACGTATTGTCGTACGCAAAGAGCTAATAATTGCGAAGCATATTACGTACTTTATCTTATATTGATCTACGAGTTATGAAAGTTTTGATTATACTTTCAGTAGTCCAGATTGCGTGATAGATATAATTCGCTTGTTCTATGAAATAAGGTACTGTTGGTAGCCTTTATTATTACACAAATTAACATCACAATATAATCTACTTATAATATACACTATAACCTACGTTAAAAAAAAATATACAAATGAAAAACACAAAAAAATATGCATCGAAGTATTCCTCCTCATCGCTGTCGACCGGTAGGGCGCCCAAAAGGTACACTGAATAGTTTTAAGGGTATGAAAATACTTACATATTATGTATGTTTTATCATCACGCTTGAACCACCTCGTTGTTTATGCGACTGCTGAGTTAGATGTCCTGGGTTCAAATCCCGGGTCAAGTAGTGTTATTGGGTTTTTGCATTGGGTAATTCTGAGTAGTAGCACGTGGTCCTAAATATTATTATAATAATTACATGACGCTTGAAGTGGGATGTAAAATCAAACAAGCAAATATTAATTTATAATTTTTATTTTCATTTGTATGAATTGTATTGGCATTTTTACAAAATATAATGACCCCTTTATTTTAATGGAAGAATTAAAACAAGGCTTATATTAATTTGGCAAATCCAAATTCACCTCAGTAACAATTACACTATGTATAAAAACTCCAAGTAAATAATTATGATAAAAAATATACATTTTTTACAAAAATGTAACATTACGTAAAGACTACAGCTAGGAGACTATTGTATTCTTGATATAAAAATACTTAACATCGACTAATATTGCTACATAATTAATTAGAAATAATAATAGTCATAAAGTCAAAATTCAGATATGCAAATTCTTTTATATATCGTATTTTTTATTCAGATTATTTACACAGATTTCTTAAACTAGAATAATAATATTAAATTATGATATGTACAAAATGTACAAGTAAAACTAACATAAATATTGAGTACGCAAAATATATCAACTAATTTCAAAAATAAAACATTTGTATTTAAAAATGTTATTTGTTAAACAGTTGATATATTTTAATTCACAATAAATTAAATTAAGTCTTTATTTATAAACGCTAATATACCTTTGCTAATAAATTTGAATATCAAATAAATAGAAAGGATAATTTTAGGGGGTTCCCCTCTAAAAATCTGACGTTTATAATTAAAGATGGCGTAGTTGAAACATACGAATGATAATGAGTGAGACAAAAAATGTTCAGTACAAACTCAGATCTGTTAACACATGGAATTACAAACTATTGATATTACGTTTTATATTGCACGTTAAACAATTCAAAGTGCCCGGGTTTATGAAAACGACCTAGAAAATCAATTTTGAAGCTTTTTGTAAGGCACACTCAATTTATTTTGGAGACAATGTTTAAAATTGGATGGTTATTACGTTTGTTTTGATAATTCCTAGGTCGGTAGAGTTTGAAACATTGTATAGGGCGAGTACTCCACATTACTAAAGCCTTTTTTATGTACAAAGCTTTCTTTTTGGCCTTTCAAGTCCTACATATTCGGTGGAGAAAACCCTAATCAGATATAACTTTTGCAAAAATCAAAACATAATTGCCGTTGTCTATTCAAATTGCAATTATTCCTTTTTGTTATTCAAAAATTTAAATTTAGAAATAATTTAAAGTTGCAATTGCTTTTGCAAAAATTATTTTAGTTTTATTTTTTATTTTATCTACAGATGAACTTAGTCGGTGGGTCCGCAATTTTACGTATTTTATTTACAAGTGACAGTAACCCCACATTATGTTCTAATTACAATAAAAAAATATGTTTGGCATACATTTTGTGACTCACCATACAACTACTTTGTACCTATTTATCCCCGTCTGGTATGCCATATATGGCACAATCGCAGGCTTTAATATCAGGCACCAATATAAAAGGCACAATAACTTTCCCCCTGAACTACAAGTAAACATGTTTTTGACTTGGCAACATTAATTTGTAATATCAATATAATATATGAAATGTGTTGCGATTTGTTTCGTTATTTATACTAATTTATAATATAGGTACAACAACTTTAAATATATAAATATGCCTATATATGGACGGTATTTGTATCAAATCTTACTTGTCGTCAGGAGTCTTGCAAAATTTTGTTCTATAATTTGTACATACAATACATATTAAAATTGGTATAAAAATGAATAAGATTCAACATTGTAATCTTAACGTTATGGCACTCTATTTGCACACATACGTACAGGTATTAGAGCCCGGATATATATTATATAACCAATAACACATATATAAGTTCTCGCTCAGTCTTCGATCCAGAAAATCTCAATAGGCAATAATGATCACAGTAATTATAATGTATATTTGCAATTTTTTTATGGTGCCATATTTGCCATAGGTCATACTAGAGCTGTCTCTAAACGGTTGGTTTCGCAAGTCCTAATCTAACAAAATTAAACAAAAGTTGCGCGGGAGTTTCACATGAGCAAACATGTAAACTCCTGCGCAGCTGTTGAATAAATCTAAGTTGAGCTCACGAACCAACCAGTTAGAAACGCACCAACCTTTCAAACTTGTACACCCAGCACTCTATCAACCACAAACTCATACCTCACCTCATCAGTCTTAGTGTCGCCTTTCGCCTCGTCTTGCGCTTCGAATTCAGGATTCAGACAGGGGTTCTTGCACTCCACGACTTCTGGCGGCTCCTGATTGGCCGTCTGGATGTCGCGACGCAGTTCATACGATGTCTTAGAAGACCTGCCGTCGGGCGTTCTTCTTTCCTCCAGATCTTCCTCCCAGTCGTCTTCGGAGAGGATTTCGTCGCCGTCCTCCCCGGGTAGGAGGGGGATGGTCGATTTGGTGCGAGTGAAGAAGGCCATCTTTTCTCTGTGTAGAAAGGATTTACATCAATTAGTTTTTTAAACTTCATATACAACTTTAGAAGACGATAAACAACGACATAGTCTGGATGTACTTTTAATGCATGAGAAATTTATTTTTATAATTGAAATGCACCTAGATCACAGTCAAAATTATCCGTGAGAGGAAACACTTATGAAAAAAAACATTGGTATAAATGTTTTTTTACGCAATGGGAAATACGAACGAATAGTACCTAACTAGGTACTTGTTTTTTTATGTGGACTAGACCCGTATTAATCTGTTTAAGTACCACAAATTTGGAGCTTAAATAACGAATTTCCTAAACAAACAGGTATCTACAACGGCTGTTTAGGTACGATATTTGTGGTGTTTTCATCTTGCATTAGTACTTTCGTTTAATGTGAGGCATTTTTTCTATATGTGAAGCAGGAGTGTACTCACTTGAAGGTGACGAGGTCAGGCTTGCGCCCCCCCTGGCGCGACTTGCGCAGGCGGTAGATGTCGCGGCACGTGCGGCTCAGCAGGCGCGCGGCGCGGTCGGGCGGCGCCCCCCCGCGCCCCACCAGCCGCCGCAGGCTCTCGTCGCGCGCCGCCCACGCCGCCACGCCCGGGTCGCCGCGGGACCACGCCTCTTCCAGTCTGAGGATGAAGTTACGACTTCAGTATGGTTTGGAATGCGATACCCCTCCCGCTTCGTCCTTTACTTTCTCTTCTACTATGGCAGAGGAGAAGAGGTAGCTAATTGATTACGAATGTACTACACGCAAATGCCGACGGAATGCCTTCTGTTTTGTCCTTTAATTTTTCTCTACCGCGACGGAAAGAAGGAGGTCGCAAATTAAGTATAAATGTACAACACGCGTTTGCCAGAGTGTGATGTTGGAGAAATCAATTACATTTTTTCAACTATCAAAAATTCAATATTTACATGTCTCACACAACAGACATGTCAATATAAGATGATAGCGACACTGATTGTCCATAAGAAATTATACAATAGTACAAGTGTGACAATGACCTCTTCTTGAGCGCGGTGAGGTTGGCGATGTCGGTGCGCAGGTCGTGCAGGCGCGTGTGCTGCGCGCGCAGGTCCAGCGCCAGGTCCAGCGACGTGCGCGCGCGCCGCCAGCCCGCGCGCCCCGCGCCGCCCGCGCCCCCCGCGCCGCCCGCACCGCTGCGGCCCCATCTACAGACCATACCAGAACGTTAATAACACTCTAAGGCAATTACCTACTCTAAATTGAAGAGTTATGAGACGAATTCAAAATAAATAGATGTTCAAGCTTTAAATAAAACAAATAAAAATCATAGCAACTGCATAAATATGAATAAAAATATGTACACTGAAAGATCTATAATAGAGCATAATATATTACCTGAGAGAGCGTCGCTCGCGCACGCTACGGTCGAAGGGAATGCCGGTAGATGGTGGAGGACGTGACGTCACGCGCCGCGCGTACGCCGCCATTGAAGAATCCGACTCCGAACGGTTCAGTCTGAGGACAAAAACAAAAATGTTGTAACTAAATGTTTTTGGAAACGATTAAAAAGAAGAAACCTACACAACGGAATAAGTACCAGCTAAGTAGATATTTCTTACTGTTGATTGTCAATTTGCAACATATAACAATTCTGCTGTAAATTAAGTTAAGTCAGTCCTGACCATTATTATGATCAGGGCAGGCGAACCTAAAAATAATATAAGCCTGCAACAATTTTGCAAAGCAAACTAAACTGATTATCAAATACAATTACAATAATAATTATGATAGCACGTTCGATTTTATTTGAATATTCTAAACGACACCTTCGACATTACATAATAATGAATTAACTAAACGTCGGAAACGTCAAAAATTACTTCTACTTTTGACATTTATTAAGACTGTTTTGGCCCAAAACAGTCTTAATAAATGTCAAAAGTCAAAACTTTTGGGAACTGTAATTTGATAATTTCTAAATTTCTGTATTATAATCAAAAACATTTTGCAAACAACTATTTAACTCTTGAGTTTGTTTCGGTATTTCTTCTCAGAGGTAGTCAGTTAGGAAATGCCGATGCCATCTAGTTTTAAAAAAGAAGACGTGTAAAAGTGTTTTTTTAAAACCTATTTGCAGAAATAAAATCATTTATCATTTTATCATTTAACTCATTAAAATAGATAATTAATTATCTATGAATATTACCTGCATATATACTGGGCTTTGGCGATGCTCTGCGGTTGCGGCGAGAACGTTTGTGACCTCTTGATGGTGGCTAGAGGCTCGGCGGGGCTGGCGCTTGCTTGCTGACTCTTTCTACAAGGTAAATATAACACGTTATAACCTAATGTTCAGGCAAAAGCTAGTTAGTAAGTTAGGGGCATTGTTTAGTCGATTTTATTACTAAAAAAACAATATTTGTTACCTAGTGAGGAGTGGGCGTTTTCGGTGGTTGTCTTAGAACGGCGATCAGAATGTACTATTTTAAATAGTCGATTTTAATTAAATGATTTTTATCTGACCGATTCACCGGTGACCCAGAAACAATACATTTATAATGTCTGGAAGACATGTCTCGAAAATATTGGTACAAATAAAATCGACTAAAAATGCTAAACAATTAAGATACATCCACATTGTGCCAATTCATGCTTGTTCATGCACATAACGTGTATGTCATATGTATGCCAATGACTTAAATAACATGCAGGGTGACATACCCAAGTTCTTAAATATAAATATTATTGCACACAAAACCATAGACAACTAAGACACAATTGCAAAATCATTTATGCCTTTTTCTACGTACAAGTAGTTTGTGAGAGATGATTTTTATTATTAATAGTGAAATCAACCTCAATAATTGAGCAGATCACCCATAATGTATTATTAGATAAACCCAACATTCATAGTTATGCCTCGCGGAGAGCAATCCCGACACAATGTAAACATACCTATATACAACTATGTACACAAGTAGGGATATATTATTTCTCTAGCGGAGTCTGTTGAGGCCGTCCGTCGGCTGCCGCTCGCCTCAACTTCATATATCTGGGAGGAAAATCGTAATACTATAGCCCGACACCGTTGTTAGTAAGCTTAGTTTAACTATGGTATAATCCAATCAAAAATTACCTTATATTATTATTTCTTAATTTTTTTATTGTACACAAAACTTACGATTACAAATACAAGGTAGCAATATGAGTTTTGATGTACAGAGGCTTTACTCAGAATTTAGTTCTCTTACAGCAAAACTGAGTAATTAATTTAAATGAATAGAGTTTTTGCCAATAGTATATAAGAAATTCCATATTAATATAATACTAGTTCATTTTTTAATTTGTTACAAAATATTAAGACGAAGATCACGCTCTTAACTGGGCAAAAATAATGCCTCAAGTTGGCAAAACTAAAGACTCATGTTTATTTAAGACATAGGTAACAGTATTAATAATCTTGAAAACAAGAATTTTGTAGTCCTTAAATTGGTTCTTATATTAATGTGAGATCAACAACAAATAAGGCAATTTACAGCATTTTATAAAATTAAATACCATATAAAGAGTTTTATTTTTAATTCTTCAGCACCTGCCATCACCACAAAAATAACCCTCTACCTCAATTAGCCCTTATATACCTTAAACCATAAAATAATCTTTTTGACTAAAACTCCATATCCATACTAATATTATAAATGGGAAAGTAACTGTCTGCCTGTTACGCCTTCCCGACTAAACCGCTGGACGGACTTTGATGACATTTGGCATGTAGAAAGTTTAAGACCCGAGAAAGCACATATGCTACTTAATGCGGGCAAAACCTAGTTTGTTATAAAAAAAGGCAAGAATTTTAAAGTTCCTCTTAACGAGGCACATACCTCCTATGCAACTGCCTCGCTCCCTCGGGACAGAAGTTGCACTCCGTGTTGGTCTCTTTCTCTGCTGTAGTGGGATGTAAAAACTCTTCTTCTAAAACGATGTCCTCCTCAGGAATGTAGTCTTCGAATGAATCCTCTTCCACTATCTGTAAAGAAGGAAGCATGTTGTGTGAGAAAAAATAACTTAATGACAAAGGCATGTCTTTTCTGGATGTCTACAATTTTCTAAGCTCTTTCGAATGGGCAGGAAATATTGTGACATTGTCAACAGGTCATGTCATGGTGTACCTAGAAATTGGTAAGACAACAAGGATAGTAGCGAGGTTGACTGCCCAGGGTATGCTGGACACACTTAGGTATCACACACCACTACATAAGTTAAACTATATGTTCCGGAGTTGGTATTTTTAGAGGTCCCGGGACTTTTTTTTTGTTTTTTTTTTAAAATACGTCGCCCCACACTAGGAATTTCTCCTGTGTCGTGGGTGCGTTACACAAACATGAAATATCACATACACTAACATCCAGACTCGGGACAAACATCTGTGGGTCGCACAAAGTTTTGCCCCGTGCGGGAATCGAACCCGCAACCCTTAGCGCAGCAGTCCAATCACTTAGCCACTGCGCTAATCAGGTCGTCGAACTTCCCTTGTTTGTGCAGATGGTGGCCAACCGGGGTGGTTTTCGTGAGGTAGAAATCCCACACTCCCCGGTCCTTAACCCACAGGGGCCGGCTGTATTTTAAAGGTTTCCCTACCACAAATAATAAGGTAGACAAATGGTTGTATATAAGTACGTACCTGATTAAGTGGTTCTCTAGACTCTTCGTCTTCTGATGCTGAATTGTCGCCGCAATCCACATTGCACTCCGCTCCCGTCATACTTTCTGGACCTATAATATAAATAATGTAATTTAAATAATCATATTTACTTGGACATCCATAGCATTTTGGTAATTTATTTTATGGACGCGATATAATAGTTAACCTAGTTAGGTATTTTTAAAGGGATACTCAAATGTAGCCGAGTGGTATGCGGCCTAGAATTGACCACCCCCTTTTCTCTTGTGGGTATCGTAAGAGGCGACTAAGGGAAAATCCAGATGATGGGCAGCAGCGATTTCTGTAACTTCACCACCAATACACTCCAAGCCGCTTGCCAAGCGTAGGAATCCTCCAAAAATTCACGGCACCAAGCCCACAAGGAAGGCCATTGTTCAACAGTGGACGTCTTCCGGTTGATAATGATGATGTCTCAAATGTAGTTTTAAACAAAGTCTGTATGAGTCCCAAGTCCTAAAAGTCGGACATTTTAATAGACAATGTGTGATCACAAAATATTCTTAACAATATTGAACATAAGACTTGGATCAAGATACAAACCCGAGTCTTGTGTAACTATACAAATGTACTAAATTAATCTTACCTCGATTTCTAGTGAGTGTTGAGGTCTGAGACGATATAACGGTCGACTCATCGGAGCTTTCGTCTCGCCGCATACACCTGAAGCTCAGTACGTTGTACCACTTCTGTGTCACGGTGCCGGGTTCGAAGTCAGCCAGGCTCACTTGGGTACAGCCCTGGGGGATGAGAAGTTGAATTTAATGGGTTGATATGGTGAAGTTCTTTAGTAAATAGTATGAAGGGTGTCAGAAGATAATCGCTCTCGCCTTGTGGGTTTGTCACATGGCACTCAAGGCTAGAAGCCGAATACTCGAATTTGGCTAGTTTTCATCATTATTAGAGAGTCTAATAGACTAGGTGATGTAACACACTTTACACTCGGGTTGGTAGTTTAGACTCGTATCAGTAATTTAGACTCGACACAGTGGTTAGTTAGTGGACTAGGTTTGGTAGTTTGGACTCAAATCCCGCATGCCTTTTTAGCGATTTGCGCTGGGTATCGTACGGTAAACCCAGGCCAGTCAGTGTATAGGGAGGGGTAGCGCGTGTTGTGTACTCACGAGGCACTCGGCGCCGGCGGTGAGGTTGACCTGCAGCGTGGCGGCGGGCAGGTCAGCGCGCGGCAGCGGCGCGGAGTGCGCGTGCCGCCAGGCCAGCGCGGCGCCGCGCCACGCCGCCCCGCGGGCCCGCCACACCACGCCGCCGCCCCCCACTACCAGCGCGCCCACTACTCCACTGTACACGACAACACATAGTTATAACTACCGTCACAGATATTCTATCCACAAACACGGAATGTGAAAAATATTTCGATCTACCATCAACAGCCAATTGGCATTAAGCATAATATGTTTTATATTTAAATTGATATTTTGTTGTTGTGTTTTATTTTGTTCATATTCATGTTTCAGCAAAATAATATAAAATTTGCAAATACCAAAATATAAGAAGGAAACTTACACTTGAGTGCCAATATCGATGAAAAGCGCGTGCAGATTGCGCGCGCGCAGGATACCAATCTCCAGCGTACTCTCCTCTACACAGTAGCGCAGTTTGATCTCAATTTGAGCACTGTTCACTGTAAAATAAAAAAAAAACTTCATCCACATTTATGTCGGTTAAAAATGGACACCTACTTGAATATAGAAAATGCACAACTATAAAAGTACGTAGGCAATAGACTTTAGTTCCTACAGTCAAACCGTTTAAACGGTTTTGTAGGGCATTTGTCTGTAACAGTGATGTATCTAAACGATAAATAAATACAATACCATACCATACCATATGTATAATAGTGTTACAAAAAAATCTGCCAACTCAAATTATACCAGCATTCCTAAAATACGCACGTGGGTAAAACCCTACACCATAATAAACAAAGATGATGAAAAAATCTCTATAGAGGCAATAATTTGTGTACCTGCCCCAAATGCTTTATGTACGCAAGGGAATGTAGTCGCTAAACAGTGTGTACATAAGGTGTGATTTAGCTTACCTGCGTTAGAAGGATCGTTGGCTGCCTGCGCCGCCTCAAACACGCCAGAGTCACCAGCCACCGATTCGTCGCTCACTGCCGCAGACACTGATCTAGTGTTTGTACCTACAAAATATTTTGAAGCTATATAGTCTACCAACTTAGGAGATATTGAAAGCACGTTAAACCGACCACAAGCTTTATGGCTACAAAAGAGTAGTTACAAAGATTTTCCAGTCATTTACAAACGGCTAATTAAGTAGGTAGCTTTTGAGATTAAACTTAAATATTGTTACAAGAAAATGCAAATATGGCTTTACAAGACCGTTCTAATGTTGTCTATGAAACAGGCTATTTCTACGTCCATTTTTGCTCATGTCTTAACATTTGGGTAGAACGAAGCAGACAGTTAAACAAAATGCGGATCCCTAAGGGTGGAGCATAAACAAGTGTATTTATCTTGGTGATGTACTCACCACTAGATGAGGGAGTTCTCGGCGACAGCGGTGGAGGTGGTGTCTCTGATATGGGGGAGAGCGGCTCACATGGCCGGCCGGGGCCTTGCAACTGCACTGGAACTAAACACAAATCGTTTATAGTACCTCAGCTTTAATATTTCGTAGCTGTCAAACGCACCCACCACGATACAGGAGAAAGTCATTACGTGAAGTGATGTTTTCTTGAAAATTTCCTACATTTTGCCAGACGACATGAGACCTAATTAGGATCCTATTACAAGTCTGAAGTGTCCTAGAATAATAAGCACCCTTTCTTAAAAGCTACACTACAAAAAATTCCAATTTTAGGTTGCCGAAATTTTTATTACAATCATCTCTTTAGAAAACTAACTGATTTGCCATCGCTGATATAATTACTGGCCTCTTAGTTGATTTATATTTGAACCAGCCTTTAGAAACTGAGCGTAAAAAAATATTATGATGTTAAAAAACATTAGTACTTTCTTTGCGTAGAATCAGTAATTGAATGCAAACGTGTGGAGAATTCACAAACGAGTTCTCTTAAGGAATAACAGGATTAGGTACCGGATTACATGCAACTAAAAAGCGATATATGTGCATGAAACATGCTTTAAGCATTTTAGTATATTTAAACACATAAGACGCTTGTTTCATGCACATATGCATGAAATAGGCGAAATATGCAACATTAAATGATACAAAAGTAAGTAATTAAATATGCAGATGCATATAATCCGGTCTCTAATAATTAGTAACAGCAAGACGGTCGTCAAACGATTTGAATACATTACCACGGAGTAGGCATTAATAATAAAAATGCATAAACAAGCTTACACGTGATTACGGGTATGCAATATTTTTGCAAATGTCTTAATCAACTGACGCTTATTTTTGGTACAAACTCGTAAAAACAAAGCGTATCAAATTTAAAGATACAAATGATTGTGGTACAGTCAACAGGTAGGCAGAGGTGGACATGAGTACACCCACATTTCTCCACTTATGTTTTTAGGTCCCAATGTAATAGGGGTCTGCCTCGTTGGTCTAGTGGTTGCTACGCGCGACTGTTGAGCACGAGGTCCTGGGTTCGAATCCCGGGTCGGGCAAAGTATTACTGGGTTTTTCCATTAGGTGATTCTCAGTAACAGCACGGAGTCTGGATTTGTGCCCGGTTGATAACAATAGGCTCGCCCCCTATACAATTTTTGTTTACTTATATGTACTTACTTGTAGCAAGTCCTGTGACCTCGTTGAGTCCCGTGGCGACACCTATCCTCATTTCTGCTAATTTCTCCTCTAACTCTCTCTGCTGCCGTCTTTGCCTTTCCACCTAGAAAAAAAACATAAGTTCAGGTCACGATAAACTAGTATGGAGTATCTAGGAAATGAAATATACCTATGTATGATAACATATTTGTCATGTACCATGAACAAATATAAGTTTATAAATTATAAAGCAAATGCTATAGTAGAGTTCTTAGTTAGGTATGGGCACACTAGAAGAGTTCGACGTATAATTAAAAAAGTATTAAAATGTTTTTATTCCTAGGCTTTTAGGTTAATTTACAGAATGTAAATAGTGGAAGTAGTTGGACGTGAACATTTCGTTTGAAACTATATTTTTTTAATTTTATACCGATTCGTCACCCCCTGTATCGAGATAGTGATCAACGTCAAGTGTGTACAATTGTGTATAAATTTCAATCTCACACGCTTTCATCTTTAAGGTAAAAACTATTGTTTACGTATATTAAAACATATATTTTCCTTAAAAAGTTGAAAAACGTACAAGTTTCAATACTTACTCATAGCCAGAGAGATAAAACCCCTTTTGATGTATTTATGACGTATTCCGTTTTATTAAGACAGACTACCATTTGAACCCATTTGAGGTTAATTAATTGTAATTTATTAACAGTCTCTGGATAAACCCAGGCTATTTATAATTTGCCATTAATTTCCAACAAACTTTAATTGAAAACATCATAAATGCTCGCGGTGATATTCAATTTAATTATATATCCAATTGTATTCTTTGCCTGTATGTTATACACAAATACTAACCATGTGTCTGATAAAATTGTAATAATACCTAATATTCGAATCTATTTACACGACAACACATAAATAAGGAATAAATGATACCTTTATAACACGAACGAACGGCTGTCAAAACTGCAATAGCAATGCAACTCACATACCTAATCTAAACATGTTGAAGGCTGGTTGTAGACCTTTGAAGACCACAGGAGTCATTGGAAGTGACATTACGAGGAGTAATTACAGTTGAATGTCCACCTGCATGATGTTAAACGGTCATACATACCTGATTGTATGACGGTGGAGGGGGCGGCGGGCTTGCTGAAGACAGGCTACTTCTTGGAGACAAGGAAGGCTGTGATGGCGAACTGCTGGCTCCTGGAGTAGCACTATCAGTGTTGTAACTCGTACCACGTAGTAACCTAGTAAGAAAGAAATGGAAATTAAAATCATGTCGACAAAGCATTAGCAAGACTTGCTTAAATTGTGCCGCAAGACAAAATAGCTTCAGAAAATTCTTAAATCCAAATTTGTCATATCTACAAAATGATCTATGATCCGCCGGTTCCATCAAAAACAATAGGCGGTAAGTATGTCAAAACTTGTATCAGTTAACCTTACATAGGACAAGTGGTAGACATGCAATGTAATGATTTGGTAATCCTAGGAGAAAGTGCAAATGTTGCAGTCCGTTTTCCATTTTAGGCTAGGCTAGCGAATATTTGGACTGAGAAAGTTGAATCGATCTAAGAAAGTTAAACCATTGTCTAACTTAATATATACATCATATTCCTACTTTATAAAGGTTCTAAATCGCGAAGAATTAGCATAAACCTATCTGAATGTTGCATAAATTTACTTGATGTATCGCAAAACGTGTTCATAATAATTTACATTGACGTTTGAATGGAGAAAAGTATTTTGCGCTCACCTTTCAACTCTTCGATGCAAATCGACCATATCGATGGGCTTGTCAACTTGGAAAGACGTGGCGATTTGTGGTCCACCGTAAATATCAGTAAAGCTGATTCCGGAGCTTAGCGAGCCTTTACTACTTGCAGTCGAAAGGGACCCTAAGCTTGAACTGCTTGATACTGACAGCGTGCTTGCTGATAAGGTCTTCAGTTGTCCTTCTAAGGTCGTCATTGATGTCAGAGCATCTTTTAACTGTTGTAACAGTAGTTGTTTCTCTTCATGTAACCTTAGACGGTCAGCAATGCACTTGTTTGACATTTCAAATGCGTTTTTCAAGTCCTGCTCTAATCTCTTGCACTCTGTTTGGATTTCAGTCATCTCCTGTTTAGATCTAGTTCTCGGAGTTATACTCCTCAACTCTCTGAGCAACTGCTCCTTTTCTTGAAAGAGTAATAATCTATCTTTATCTGATTCTGCTTGTCCAGGTTGGACTTTGTCCTCAAGGTCAGCCAGCTGCTGCTGTATTTGCTGTATCCTCTTCCTGGCCTCATCATATTGTAGGCGAACCCGCGCCATTTCTGCTAGTCTTGTGCCGATAGGAACTAAGTCGGCACATAGGTCAGTTTGAGAAGCAGTGCTTAGTTTCTCCTGGGGGAGAGAGAGGGTTGATAGATCTGGTGATGCGTCTCCAAGTTGCAGTCTTGTCAAATCATCTTTGAGTTTTGCCAAAGATTGCATGAGGTCCGCCCGTTCTTTCTCCCCTGAGGTGAGAGATTTCTGAATGTTTTTCAATTCAGTCATAATTGCTTGGGCTTCGGTAATGTTGTAGCAGCCCTGCTGGGCACTTATTTTTTGCTCCACTCTGAAATAGGAATTTCAATTAATGAAAATTGAAGCTACTGATGAATTTTACTAAACAAAATGTGTGATGAAATGTAAAAATATATTTTTGAAACATTGTATAATTCTTTGAATACTCACACCTTGTTGCTGTTGAAAACGTCGTAGGTGATTTCATCTCTTAGATGTAACTTACAACCAAAAGAGCAGTATCCACTGGTAACTGGTGCCCAACTATACCATATAAATGACTTATCTATACTAACCTGGAAACCATCTTGACTCTCGCACTCTGGAAGGTTCGCATCTGGTCTCAGGTTCCCAACCCCGTGTAACCGGTGTATGTGGTGGGTACTCACTCGGCAAGCGTGTCGACTCCGCGGCGTGCGCTGGCGACTTCAGCTCGGGCTTGCCTTAGCTCCTTGCGCAGTTGGGCGACGCGGCCGCGAGCCTGCGTCACCTCCGACCGCAGCAGCTCAGGGTCATGCCGTGATGTTGTTGAGGTCGTGGTCATCGACGTCGTTGACGAACAAACTAAAGAGACGGAATATGTTTCATAACTTAACATAGCATTCCAGTGTTCCCCAAAGGGATGCACAATTGCATATTTACGCTTATATCCAAGGGATTGGAAAAGACCATGGTTTTCTATTTGCTTCAATCCTAATATACCACTTATTATGCCTCATTTACTAGGTATACAGTACACAAATTTTACTATTAAGGTTACTATAGTACGAAATGCCTGGCATGCAAGTAACTTACTTGACTTTTAAGCTAAACTTATTTACAGAGCACTCTTCTTTTTATAAGTAGCCTGCGAATAAGCTTATCCGACCAAGTGTTGAGCACTATAGCAATACACACAAATGGTTCCTTTACAAATAAATGGTTTTAATAAAATAATGTCGTCGAACAGTAAAATACAAAATTACTCGTACATTCAATAAACGGATACGGAGGATAAACATTAAGAGGCAAGTTTTTGCAATAAATGTAGACCCAATCTATGGAATCAGATAAAAATAACGCTTTATGCAGCGCCGGTTTTATTTGTTTTATTTTAAAGCCCTTTTTAGTATGCCATCAAATACTTGATATAAATATTTGTGTCATTACCTATAGAAAGTTTTTAGAATCTTATAGGCAGATACAAAATAACAACACTTTTCGTATGCATATACAAAAATAATGTATGTAAACTTATATTTTTGTCATGTACCTAGCGATCTTACATTAAAAAATAACTTTATTGACTTACTAGTAGTTACTTCGTTTTTTTAAGCTATGGATACCGCTAATTGTTTCATAGCGAGTAAATTAATTCAATTCCCCAACGATCAATAAAAAGGACTAAAAGAGCTACAGTCGGCGGTATGGCTCAAAAATGATTATATTCAATTTATCCACAAACCAGCTCAGCATATGCGATAGTATAATAACTTAGCATATTTAGTGCCCCTGTATCGAGTAGACCTATCTGGTTCAGAATACTAGCCACTTTGAAACTGGGAGGCTGGATAATAATGAGAGGAATTCGTAATTTTACATTTAACGTTATTAGCATTGTAGGATAAATAAACCTATTTGGAATTTTTCCTTCGTGTTTCTTATTGATTTTTTTTTGTACGATTGCCGCATGGATAATTTTTTTATCTCCAAGTATTTTCCCCAAATGTGCATGCTTTCCTAGTGGGCAACGTCCCAAAACAGATTAGTCCAAGAGACATTCGATCTGCACTAAACCAACAGTATGATCGAATTATAGAGATACTTACGACTAGTCCTAGAGGCGGCAAGCGTGGAAAGTGCATTATTCAGATGCTTGTACTCATCCTGGGCTAAACACAACCTCTGTCTCTTCACATCGTACATCTCCTTCTTCGCCTGTGGACAAGAAAAGGGTAGAGTTAGTGTCGTTTGAAACATCAATGTACTGCAAATTGCAATATTGGTGATTTCTTCGCAATATCATCATAAGTCTGAGTCGACCTACTGTTGGTATAAGCCTCTACCTGGTGCCAATTTTTCCAGCTAATAGCATCCTGATCTTTCTCATCGTCTTAATCTCGTCAACCTGGAGACTGGTCTAACTTTTGTTACTATCTAAGGTACACCATGCCCAGTTTATATCGGCACGGTATAGGGAGATAAGAAAAGAAAAGCGGTTAAATATAAACAGGTAATCATGTAAAGCAATTAGCGTCAACACGGTCGGTTATTCTTCACTGTATAGATATATTGTCGTATGATAAATATTGTATAATGAGAATGATTACTATGAACTTGATATTCATGTAACCTTTAATTTTATTATTTTTTATTCTGTTGTCACATAATAACGCGCAATTATCCCTTGTTTTGTTTTGAGTAGATATTATTTTATGAAGATAAAACGCATAACTTAATGGTAACAACTCTACACTAATATGATGAGATATTACGTGGACGTTATATTTTTAGTATTTTTGCGCATTTTTACATACTTCATACGGGTTTATCACATCATTTAATTTAATTAGGCATATCCAATATCCATAATTATTATAATATAAATATTATATATAAGCAACGTCATTATATACAAATAAAAATGACCAAAACTGTAAATTTCTTTCAGTTGCTTCTAGATGATCAAACAGTACGTTGGCGCCGTTGATAACTGCTTCAAGAAATAAATAATGCTACTACAAAATTGATGAAGCCAGCAAGTTATTTCAAAAGCGAAATAAAAATAACGGTACTATCTTTCAGTATTATTAAAAGGCCTAAAGCTAATTTTTTTCACAGCAACTATAAACAATTTAATATCAAATTTCAATTTCATCAGTACCTAATTACTTTGAGAGGAAAATACCGAGATCATTTGATTTAAAAAGGGTACGTAATTATGTTGATGAGTTGGCCAGAGCTTAAAGTTTTTGTTAGCAACATAAAAATTGATTGAATTACAAGACAAAGCCGCGTATAAAAACTTAATTAGTTAGCTACTGGTGCTTAAAGATGGTTTACGCCGGACTTTATTACAATAAAACTTTTGATCGAGTGTGAAAAATTGTTTGACTTCTTCACTTGACTGTTCCGACCAAGTGTTTACGGTGAGACGTGCGTATTTTTTCCCAAAGTGTTATCCGCTAGTCATCTTTTGGGATCGATCAATATTAAACAAATCGTAAAATACAGTGTAACCACATAAAATAAACATGATTTAGCTGCCTACGTGCGTGTAAAAAGATAAATATTAGCATGCAAAAAGTGCTTGTATTAATAGCTTGCCTGTTTTACACATTACTTATTGATTTTCCGATCGATATTTTAACAATTTTGTACAAGGTTGAACGACAATGGAAAATTATAGTAATTAGGTAAATTGTTTTCACGTGGAAGTCTAAGACCCACGTCTATTTTTTGTTTAAAACAAATATTAGAATAATTTGCTACACATGTACATAAGCCTCCTAAACGTTAAAACTGAGAAAATAGATGAAGGTATCTCGCAAGTCCACACGAAATTCATCAAGTAACATATAAAATTAACAAGTCATTAGAACAAAATACCGAAACACGCATTTTTTACATACAACGTAAATACAGTAATATAAGTTGGGCAATGACTTTTTTAGATTGGAATCCGTGTAAAAACTTCAACGTGCCATTGTACGGTTTTATCCTGTTCTGCAAAAAACACAATTAAATAACTACATTATGAACATTGTATTCGAAGCAATGACGTCAAATGCTAGGCGTAATGGTGCATATTTTGAGTGGAAAAACAAGTGGCATTTACAGTGAAAAGTCGCAGCGATCCATTGAGCCTGCAGGCTTGCTGCAGACGACTCCAGGTGTGCGGCGGACACTGCGGGAAGGTTCCATTCCTACTCAGCACCTGCGTGGCTACGTAACCTTGACCTTCGTAGTACGCAACTTCGGACACAGGCACTAAACGCACTTCCGCGGATCGGATCTGACGCACTGACAGTATGTTTTCGTAAATGGCTTCATCCTCTAGGTTCTGACCTTCAGGACAGAGCCGGTAGCCGAACTCACGACTGATCTCGTCGAGGTTAGCGTACTCCGGCCGCTTGCGCATCTCGTCAATGTTCTGATACTGGGGTTCATCGCGCACGCGCAGGCCGGCGGGACGGACGGACGTGGTGTCGACGCGGACGCCGTACTCGGGCGGTTGGCGGACCATGCGCGCTAGTTGGCGGCTGCCGAAACATCCGCGGCACCAGGTGTGCGCGCGCCCGCGGACCGTCTGCGTTTCGGGCTCCGGGGGAGGCGGCTGGGACCACATAGTGAGCGCTCGCCGCAACGGACACATCTTAACCCCCAAAAGGGCGCGCGTCGACTGGCGCGGGCGCGCGGAGCTCGGATGGCGCGCAGTGGAATGCGCCCGCGCCGCCGAAAGAATGCAATCTCGGGCGCATTTCGGAGGTCGATCTCTCCAAAGGGCCGGGGTCCGCGGGCGCTCCCGCCTCCTGGGCCGCGGCCATCTGTCGTAATAAGTTCGTCGAATCGAAACGCACGGCCCGCCGAGGTGTCGGCGCGCGGCGATGCACTAACGGACCATCATTGACCTCATCCCATGTCCTCACGCGAAATCATTCAAACAATTTTATTTCATCGTTTTCAAGTTGATCTCGATTTTTTTCAATTTTAGGGGTAATCTTAAATTATTATCATTCAATTTGAAGGCAGTGGTTTTTTTTAGAATAGGCATACATATGTGTTTCTGGAAATACTGACGCCTGAATTTATTTCAACTTTTCTACCGCAAAATTAAAACATGTAAACAAATATTCAGTAACATAAACAGCGTGGCAGCCCTGAAGAACGTAACAGTTGTTTAATTATTCAGAATCAGCTTAGGCTCGTTAACTAGGCGGCGATAAACAATCGTAATCGCAGCAATCCGAGGACGACCGCGGCGACAACAGCGGTGCGGAATGCAAAAAAGGCGAGCAATTTCACATGTGACACTGGCCATGTAGCGGTCACGCGCCTGCAGTACTTAGCGCGCGATTTTCTCAGATTTTCCACGTAATCAATTTACATGGTTTAATGGCGGTATGCGAGGGGCAGGGGTGCGGAGGGTCTCGGGCACATCTGCCGGCTGCAGGTAGACGCGCACATTTTTGTTCCGGAATTCCTTTACACGCATTTGCAATCCCGTCCCGACTCCGAGCCTACGTATTAACTCGAGTTCGGAAGTAAGAAAAAAATTAAAAGCAAGTGAATTCACGTAAAGTGTTTTTCGATCGTTACGGCCGAGGTTGATGCAGAGCTATTCTCACGCTGGTCGCACGTTGAAATAGCTCGCATTTTTTTCTAGCTAACTAACCGCATAATTCTAAAGCCACACATGTGCGCGCATGTTTGATTTTTCAATAGACACGCGAGCACGTTGTTCTGCAATGTGATTTTATGTAAAATACATAATGAATATAATAAGTATCATGAACTGAATACAATGTAGATATTTTAAAAATATTTCTCCAGGTATTCTCGTTACGCCCTTTTGTTTCGACGCTATTAAAATTCAATTTTATACAGTATAAAACCGCAGCTAAGTATAACGTTCTGTCATCAAGAGCATTCAAGAGCTACAAAATAGGCAATTTAATTCATAAAACTCAACGTTAACGAGTTGATGGTGCACAGACAGGTAATTTGGCACGGTGCCTACATTCCATCGTGCGGTATGAACGACTAATAGCACCATGTGTTTTTTGCTAACAAATACCGGTAAAATTTCAGGTAATGACGAAAATAACACGGATAACTTTATGTTGAATTTGAAATTTTTTACAATACGATTTGTAAACAAATTCAAAATAAATTACCTAGATACATAAGATTAAAATCATTAAAACCTTTTGTCGATATCATTTTCAACTCACAACCGGCCATAGAGGATGACAGTTATTACAAAAAGTCCCTAAAATACTCAATTTGCCTAAGTTTGATAAAATATTATAGCAACTATGTTAATGTGTAATGTCATCAACGATGGATAATTATTTTCCCTATTTAAATATACAACGTGGCATGTAAAAATTAATCAATGTAATGCTTACATCAGTGTATGATGTGAACATTCACAACTGTGTACAAGATAAAGTACAATATTAAGCATCGAGAGAGGTAATTTTATTTCCCATGCGAAAGCCAGAATCTGAATAAAGGTTTTACTGGAATTGTTTTTAATAATTATTTTCTTATTGTTGGAATCTGTAAGTTTGCCGTGGGGGTTTCTAGTGAGAGCATCTGCCTCCCCTGGACCGGTTGCTTTTCGACTCACTCTACCGTGCTTGCATCTCTTTCCTTCTCATCCAAGTTAACGTATATAGCCGTCCTTATCACACCTGCAGCCTACGGAACTAATTTTACGTCTTTTTCTTCTCGTTGGCTATCTGCTGTAAACGACCGACACATTCGAGATTTCTTTCGGTCTTAAAATGTATAATTTTATTTAATTTATACAACTATTTTAATTGCACATTATAATTTTAATAAAAATGCAAAAAATAATGTTAATTTTTAGCTACCTGACTACGACTACTCATTTTTGGTACTTAATAAAAATTCACGTCGCATCAAAATTATAAAAAAAAATGGAATCAGAACAAAACAATACGGAACATTTTTTACATAACAAAAAGTCTTCATTGTACACGAAACAAATGATCGTAGCGTTATTTAAAACAAAACTGAAGGTCGTGGCATGCTAGATAATGTCTGCTCATATCCAAAAATCAACCTGCCCGAGGTTCCAAGTTTTGTTTTTATTGCTTTCGGATGGTGAGCAGCGGCCGGAGGCTTGGATGCGATTAAAATTCCTGAGATACCTCACGCCTGGTCCCTTGGGCGTTGCGATGTCCATAGACCGGACAAGCCGTGTAACTTTCCTGCGCTATTGTTGCTCGGTACTAACAAATTGCTGATTTTCTGATAAAAATGTACCATTTTATAAAACATTGTAGGTAACCAGGTGTTTGTATTCACTATTATGTTTTGGTTATTTACGATTAAAATAACGTTCAATTTCAAAGAATATAAAAGGTGTACACATATATGACTTATTTTTTATACCTATGTATCCGTTTTGTAATAGAATGCATCATGAAAATTAGATTGTAAGAGAATTGAAAAATACATGTTGTCATGTCTCAAAATGATTAAGCCGAGACGCACGCCACGGGCCCCTCCGAGAGCAATCTCCTGCAAGAAGCAAGCCCACGGGCAGGCACCGGCATTACCATATTACAGAAATGATTACCATTACAACATAATACGACGCTGTGCGACGCGACCGACACGACTACAAAATCTGATTGTTATTATATTGAGATAAGTAGGTACCTACTATATTAAATTATGAAAAAAAAACAAATATAATGAGAAATAATTTATAAGAATCGTCAAGTGTCGTCAAATCGGTGTCAAATAAAGTTACATTGACGAGAATAGTTGGGATTTTTTACTATAAAGATAATAAAAACTTTATATTCAAATATTTTTTTTTATAATTTTATGTTACTTCTCCTTGAATTTATTAACAATATCTAATGCAAGTAAAAAAATATTTAAAAAAATGCAAAAAGTTAAAAAGTAAACTTAATTGTTAAATCTCAATTAAAATAAATAAAAATGTCATATGTACTTCGCTAAGATTACTTCTATAGAAGAAGAAACCTTAAGAGGAAATACAAATTTTACTATTGCATGTTCTTAGAAGACTGTAGCTATTACAAACATACCGTCTGTGGAACCATGCTAGTCTCGAACTCACACCCAACTGCACGGCAGTCGAGGCTTTTACGACACTGCCACCTAAACATTATCATATCGAATGAAAATTAGCTATACGTTCAACACACTATTATTATTCCATTTGTCATTGGCTAAAAGAAATTAATGTTGAACATAACTTTATTTATAAATGATATAACAAAATGAAACATTTGATAGATAAATCTCCGATTACTTATTACATTAGGTACAGCGTTTAATTAGCAATTCATTGTTCTGTTGGTAACACAAAATACACTATTAAAACGAGGAAAAATTTTGTACGAATACAAAGCGGACGTAAGAGTAGTACAAAAAAGTGATGTTACTATCAATACAACAAAAAAATCAAGGACACGCATTCATACAGACGACTTTAATCTCATCCATCATACATACAGACATATGTACAAAGAGAAGAATGTACCGAATATTCATATTAATAAACTCGAGTCGAACGCGGTCTAGCGTTATACACGATTATCCTTCCAGGGGGAAAAGAAAAAACGATGGTAAAAAAAATATATGACAGAAGGCGGCGGAGGGGGAGCCGAGGTGCGCGGGCGCACGAAACACGCGGTTTGACGTATTCGTTTTTTACGCTCATATTCTTATTATTGGGTCCAACCGCTCCCGGTGTTACGGGCGTGGAATGCGCTATAGATCAACTCTCGCGCAGACGCGGCAACATTTTATTTTATTAAGATTTTAAGTTATAAAGTTGAGACTTTAGTGAATGTTTTAAGTGAGTATGTATGGAACTGCCTTTCAACGCCTTTTAAATGTATGCCGAATATGAATCTAAAATTTATGTCTTAAATATATAATTAATTTATAGGCGATTACAAGTTATGTTTTTCGTATAAGAAACTGCAATACCAAAGCTAAAAATGTCGGTAATATCTAAGAAAAAAATCAAAACCGCCAAGCCCTTAACACCGAAGTTCAGTGCACCCTATTACAAAATTAATTTCATAGTATACGCCTATTATCAATTCCATAAATATTTTTATAGTAATCAACCTATCAGCTTGGAACGCCAGTCCGCCGGCAAAGTGGCTATTACTAGATAATTGCACGCACTAAACTTTATGAAATGACATTCATCACTGCCCTTACAAAGGTTGAGAGATATTTTAACAACTATAGGCTTAAAATGTTAAATAATAATTTTTATTTCTTACTAAAACCAAACATTTTGGTTAATTTTTAGGTAGATCTAATTTGAGAAGAAATATGTTCTCTTCAAAAAGTAAGCTAACAACCTTTACAATCATAACATTGGATTACCTAGCATTATTTAACAAAGGGAAAAAAGTAAAAGAACCAAAAAAATACACGACCAGGATGCAGATCTACCTACGACCTTCATAACGTAAACATTTCTGGAATTTGTTGAAAAAAACACGAACGAGCAAACACCCTCGTGAGAAATGGTTGAAAAAAAAACAGAGATCCTTTGCCGTGGATGGGAATCGTGAGTTCCAGGAATTCGCGTGCCATCCATACAATAAATACGTTTGTTCATAGCACAGACACACAGACACCGCCGTTGTGTGGAAGAACGCACCAATGACTGCTGGAGACGTAGATGTGAGGAAAAAACCGCTTGGGTTTCAATTAGATGATAAACATTCCTAGGTTTGTATTTTGTGCTGCATTATAGTCGTTATCTTGTTTAAAGAGGCTTTCTACGAATCAGGCACATTTATCTTCAATGTTTTGCGAGCGTTCATGATAATAGTATGTGTGCTCAAATGATTGATCTCTCAGAACATTAATTCTACGGTCATCAATTTCTCTCAACGACAATAGAAAATAAACAGAATCACAATTTACTAGAAACAGGCAAATTACAGGCAAGTAACCAGCTCGTAAATCACGCATATGCCTTTAGTAGGCAAGCACGAGGACGGACAAATGCCATAACCCTCGGGCAATGCGTTAAGCATCCCTTTATGAGGCTGGCCTAACTGCCCACGTGAGATGTTGATGCAACTAGAATCTAACCAGGCTGTTTGTACTATGAAAAGAATATGCTTTAGTAAAGAAATTTGAAAAGCCTAAAACAAAACAAAAAAGAATTATAAATAATTTCAAATCTTCAAAACGCACATTTTCATTACGCTCAATTTAAAAGCAACAACCTTAACAAAATGCAAGCGCGTAGGAGGCAAAGACCTACCAAAGGCTGCAAGTAAAGTCGGAATTAAGGACATACTTCATGGCATTATTTGTGTTACGTTTCAAGTTTATACTTATTCATACTGCTGTACTAAATACTGCCCACATGCGCATAGCTCGCGTAACGCAAACGCGGTTAAAGGCATGAATACACATAATTGCGAATGCGTGAGTCTCCAACGTAGGGTTAACAGGCACAGGACTTGGCCCGAAAATTAAGGAAGCTTTTAAAGTTTTTGTGTTGTATGTTTCTTTTATATCATACTGCCATTTACGGACACCTTAATAATTCTCGATATCTATGCTAAAGTAAGATAAATATCTTTCAAATATTTGATAGAAAGCAGGCTGGTATTCAGTATCTATATGTATTTCAGAACTGACATGAACTTTTCACATTGTTGCGATGACTTCGTGAGTGAAACTTGTGACAAGCGGCGAGCATCGTAACAAAATTTGAATATGTTTCAAGTTCAACTACCATTTTTCTGGTAACCCTACTCCAAGGTCCAGCGCGGAGGTCGTCCTGTGCGCACGCGTCTCCCGCTTCGAAAACAATCTCGGGTTACGGGCAGCCAGCTCGTGTGGGCACGAAGTACGGCGGGACGACACGAACTCGCCCGATTAACATCCAGATTGATACGCCTCAGTGCAAAAAAACGTATGTCCGAAATGTGAAGGAAAAATGCCGGTGAAAATACATGGTACGTGGTGTTTTTTAACGTGGGTTTCGTGTTTAAGTTGTTGAACATATAAAAACAATGAGAAGATAAATAGTCAATATAATTCAAAAAACTTCTAACATAAATTCTCAGTACATCTTACAGGTGACCTTAAGATACAAGTGACCCTACGAACGGAACTACAACCAACTCCAATGATTTCTGATTATTGGAAAACAGGCATGCAAATTCTCAAAATGTGTCCACGTTGGCTGGGAGCGTTGGTCATGGTCCGCGCACGCAAGTTTACGACGGGTGTAACATTAGCCGGGCGGCGAAACAATGGGCGCACGCGCTGAGGTCGATCGTCGGGTCGAGGACGGGCCGGGACAGCCTTCCCCGTCCTTCAGCCCTGCCCGCTTTATTGTACGTGTTGCTACGGACCTATAGCCATAAGCTAAACATTTAGGCTCATTCTAGTTCTCGTTCAGATTTTTCAAAGCCAACGCAATCAGGTTACTCAGTGGTTCGAAAATAAACAGACTTTGTACGAAACGTAAGCTTTAATTTGCTTCGGAATTAAGAGCAACATTTATGAGATTGTTCAGATATTTAGTTTTATTAGCACTTAGTTTGAATACTCCTACTTAAATCCCTTTAAATTCTAATTGCTAAAGGCGCATATTTCAAAGACACGATAAAATGGTGACTCTAAAGATCGCTCCGTAACAGAATAATGTCCATAATTCAATCTGTGTTAAAACATTTTAGAGTGTTAGTTAAAAATGCGACGGTCGGGACTCATGTCATCCGCTTATGATTGGAGGACGCATTCCATTACTGATGCACGACCGACATGTCTTATGGGTGAATACAAATAAGATAGGACATGAGTTTATTTTTGTTTAATATTATGTTGGGTTTAATATTGTACACAGTGATAGAATTTGAAAGTATTGTTTCCTATGAATGGCTTAGTTTGTAATGATCAAGATGTTTGTTCGTCACATAATACCTCGTGTTCTGTATATAATCGAAAATTAGAATGTAGTTAGTTTTCAAATGACGCAAATTCATCATCAATCACTTAATTATTAACATCAATTCCTATAACATTCCTGACTATGTCAACGTGTGTAAGAATACGGTAGAATCTTAAAACTCCATATAATTTATCCGGTAAATTCCATAGTCTTACATTTAAACCACGTCTGGGCCCAGTGTCACTGGGTCCTACTTCGTTTTATTTTTATGACAGAGATTTAAAAGGACAATAAGTTTCGACTACTGAGTTACGCTGAGATTAGATAATATTAAATGATCCTTTGTGTAAACTATTCATTAATTCTGTTCTTTATGGCTTTAAGTTGTAAAGAATGCATGATGCTATCAATAAGGTACGGGGTCGACTGTTTAATCGCATTAGAGATGACAACGATTTAGTATAAAAAATGTGTGTCGTTGGAATTCAGTTAACTGATCTAAAACTTGGTGTTTGCTTTTTCTGGTTCTAATAAGTGTTAAGAGGCGCCACAGAATTGTATTTCCAAATCTATATTTAATAAGCATTGTAACATACAATTTCAGAGATTGTACCTCATATAATTAATTACGTTTTCACATTTTGTTCAACATCAAAACGGACAAAAGACTTACTTTCACTTTGTAGTAATAACAGATCATCAAAAGCCTCGCGCTCAATACACACGAAGTTTACATGACTGAAGCTCAAATTGATAGAAAAGATTGAAATAAAAAGGCAATGGCGAGAGATTTAAATGAGACAAATCACAAATCTCTATTTCTATTTATGCTAACACAAAATATCAGTATAATCGTATGCGCCAGTCTGACCTTTAACGGCGTACAGCTTTGACAGATGGTGTCATTAACTGCACCGGCCTATGCGTACGATGAAAAAAAACATTTAAAAAGTTAGGAACGCGTCTATAATTATAATGAAGTATGAACGCATCGGGTCAAAAGAGTGTGGTAATGTCACTGGTTTAAAATAAGACGTATGGAATGTTTATCAAGGGAATTCTTACTTTTACGAGCGGGGTGGAACGAGAATGTTAAGTTTAGGGTTGTGTTGGACGTACAATAACTACGTGGTCCGTAACAAAGTAATGAATAAATCCAAAATCATTTATTTTCATATTTATTCTCACACACGTCGTATAACAAATAACTTCCACAGCAATAGGTACCGTTTGCCATGAAAATCAATATTTACACTCTGATTCGCATAAATAATGAAAATTCAAAACACCAGTAAAAAAATTCCAATCGATCGCATTCTTAAATCTTCGACGAGACGAACCAGATGCGCCAAACAGGTATAATATTAGCGCAACATTTCTGTTCATACCCCAGCCTACAATTATTGGCCAAAGAACAACCCGTAATTTATCTACAGTAGCCTGCACGTACGTAATCATTATTTTTTAAATATTTAAAAATACCGGTCCATGTAAATTGGACAGAAATAATCCTCTTTAAATTGTATACGTCCTAAGAGTTGGCAGAACAGAATTCAATGCCATTTTAGTCATTTTACTTTGTTCTTACAAACAATTTTTATTACTCATACATAGTCCTTGAATGTGTTTAAAACACGCAATATTTAACACGTGTGATCGAACAAAGTGTAGGGTTCATAGCAAAAAAAAATAATTTGTTTATAAATTTATAATATAAGTAAGTATACGTGCACAGCTTATAGGTCTTTCCAATGGATGTAAAAACTTAGGGTGAGGGATACACCCTCGCTCAAAGTAACAATAAAGTACCATAGAAACTGAGGTATTGATTTAATAAAATAGTTATGGTGACAGTGGAAATCATTATAGATGGGTTTGGACTCATGATAAATACGTCACCAATTATTTTTCCATATTCACCAAATTTAGGAGCAGATTTATTGCAAATCAGAAAAAACTTGCGATCTACAAATCTGTGAATATAACTTTGTTTTCAGTGTTCTTTATCTTAAACACAATTTCAACACTTCAATCAAACTTACGTCAGCAGTCAATAATCGTAACGTATTAACTATGTAGGAATTTTCCCATAAAACTCCGAAGTAGATCTCGTTCAAGATAATTTATAATTATACAGCGTGCTACAAGTATTGTCGATTGGAATGCGATATACTTGCGACCCCAGCGACCCCGACACTGTCAACATTTTTATAGATTTATACAAGTCGTTTTATGACAATCGGATTTTAATACCGGGCCTGTGGTAGGCTCCAGTCTTTAGGGTCAATGGAATTTTATGCAGCGTAGTCAACATTTTCATATGTAACTTATTTCTGTTTGATATTTTAACATGCTTTATTAAATACTTTACTTAATTATTCCCAAATGTATTTTGTAATTTAAGTATATTGCGTGTTTTCAGAAAGTAATTTCTTTCTTCTTGTTATTTCCAGAAAATAACCAAAACAGCTTCGTTAAAACGAAAAACCTTAATTTTGACGTCAATCGCAAGCGTCCAATCAGCTCGTAAAATACAACATACGATTCCCATATTTCATTTATCTCGAATGCATCGATCACATTTCTCTTGTAAGCCATTACCACAACTTTGGGCCCGAAAATATTCATTCACGATTACAAGGTGAATTTTAAAACGCTACCGGGTGAAACATCTTGTGTCCACGCGACTGTATCGAAAGGTACTTCTTAAAATTCCAACATTCTCGTGATAACGATGGCTTTACTCGTTAATGTTATGGCCGTTACATGTTTTATACGAGCCAACGATAAAACTGTGGATTTTAAACAAAAGCCTTTTATATTTGATTGCACAAGACACTTAAGTTTTGCACGAAAAATATAGGACGAAAGTTTAAATAAGTTTAACAAGTTATAGTGCTTGAATTTGGTGTAATTGAGTAGGAAGAACAGTTTTAGAGCTATATTTAAGGGCCTATCCTTTTAAAACAGTGAATTTAGCTTGTTGTAGATATAATTTAAGAAATTGAATCTTTTTAGAATACAAAATTCAAATTTTTAACATTTTCGAAAAAAAAACAGTAAACTAAACAGTTTTATAAAGGAAAGATAAAAGATAAATAAATGGTAGCAAACGTATCACCACTTCAAAAAACAACAAACATGAAATCTTAATCCAACGTAAGAAACTTTTAAAGACTAAAACGGTACAATAAAAATACGAACAAGTATGTTACCGCTGGATGCTCTGTCATCGTATAGTACTTTCAAGCTTTTTATTGTACAACTGATCCCCATTCTGAACATTCCAAGGGCCTGAGTGTATGATGCACGTGTTTTAATGACTGCAAAGAATTGAAAATGGTATTTGAATACGAAGAGGGATTTGTTCGTATGCCTTTTGTAAAACTGTCGGCTCACTTGAGTAAAAGATGATATGCCTGACAATGAAGCGACTGGGCTTAGAACTGAGAAGTATAACAGTAAGTTCAAAATAATAATTAACACTACATCGTATCAATAATGCGGCGGAACTTCTAAGAAGAAAAGCGATTTAGTCGTGTTGAAAT
Organism: Abrostola triplasia; assembly: GCA_946251915.1. NCBI lineage: Eukaryota > Metazoa > Arthropoda > Insecta > Lepidoptera > Noctuidae > Abrostola > Abrostola triplasia. The sequence goes on along the minus strand of OX276440.1, from coordinate 7,817,529 downwards.
ATGAATTAAGAATTGCTTTGACGGATACTGGATATTTCGAAGAAATAAATCTTAATATCAAAATTAGGCTACACTCTTGTGATAGAAAAATAGGATTAATCTTTCCATAGCATAGATGGGCAGATTATAATCAAATATTTAAATTTGCCTCCATAGAACTAAGTTACGCTTGCGTGGAGATTAAAATACATGTCATTGGATTCTTATGACAAATGCGTGGACCCGGACGATTTATATCGACGGTATTTTAATGGATTTAATCAATTCCCCTAGTGCACTGGTGCGTTTACGATGAAAAATGGAAGAATCGCTTTGCATATTATCTAGATGTATCGTTTCCAACTGGTACGGAGAACGTCCATTTATTATGTGAAGTATTGAAATAATGCTTTTAAACTTTCTTCGTGATATCTGTGAATGATATATTATTCGATTTAGTAGCTATCAGGTGACCTGCGCAATTTATTAGCTAAAATTTTCTCCGGCCCTGGACCATGAAATTGGCGTAATAACCCACGCATCCTCGTAAATTTACTGCCCGAAGGCTGTATAGAGCACGGCAGCGTGTAATACGAGCGGCAGATATATCATAATCAAGCCAGCATCTAGAATCAATATATTATCAAGGCGGTAGCCAGTCGTACGGTAGCCCAACGTTGCATTACATTAACAAACGACCCGTTTCTAACTCAGCGGCCTTTTATTATAATATTATGCGATATTGTACATCCACTGTAATTACGTGTTGACCTGTTTTATGGGCAGCTAGTGCCTGTCCGTCGCTTTGCTTGTGCTATCGTTTATTTTTAGACGTATTTCAATGTAGGCTTTAATTGCGCTTGTAACTTTAATTTCAAATGTGTTCTCATGTTTTACTATTTTAAATGCTAATCCAAACTATAGTATGTATAAAGAAACTTGGACCCTAGTAAGGAATGGCGCTCAAGAAAGTTTATGCATGATGCTGCAACAGACATATGTGTACCACCGACCAGCCTGTCAACCTGACAACTTTACGACAGCGCTCTTCTTTACGATTTCCGATGGACAAGACCAAGATCGGCTGTATCCAATTAGCAGGTACATCAATTTCTGTGTCATGGTTATTACTGCCAATTAGGGATGGGCGATACCTATGCCGCGGGATCGCATACAGATCGGCTTTTTAGAGCAAGTCGAGATTTAGTTAGAATTCAAACTAGTAGGTTTTATACGCTTACATTTACTATTATTGTTGTACTAGCAACATCGAGGACTAAATGATTCCACATTAGATTATTATTCATATAGTGGTTTGAGTGATACAATTTAATTTCATTCCAATATTGAAAGTTTTATCACCAACTGGCTAAAAATCTGAATATTAATTCTAGTTACGTGCATCGATACAGCCAACTAACTTATCTAACATCTCGTTAAGAATATTGAAATACACTAGGAGAATATAATTCAATTTGTGAATTAATTACAGTAATATCTGACTTAAATTAGTGAATGTATATTGTATGAAACTTTTATTGGATGAATAGATGCCGCCGGATACTCAGTTATATAATAGTAGTAACTGGATTTCCGTGGCTCGTTGAAGTTATGTTTTCGAGTAATAAAACGAGGTGATAAAAAAATTGCCAACAGCGGAGCAATCGTTGATTACAGAGATCCGACTAAAGATGTAGTCGTACGATCGCACGGTTGGTATGTGCTTTGCTCATAAATTCATTAATTCCTCGACATATTTTTACATGCCAAACACAACTCACTGCTATAGCTATAATATCTTAATATTAATCAGATTTATTTCGATTACCCAGTAATCGTATGATACTTAAAAATAGTTGAAAAATTCTGTCAAAGCGGCGTCGCCGTCGGTCTGCGGCGTCATAAATTTTACGCGAACCGTACGGGCTGTTCACGCATATGTTACTTTATTACCTAATACTCTGATTGCGTAAACATATTTTATGAGGATTGACGTGTTCTAAAAACAGCTTATCGCGTATCGTAATGTGCTACGATAATAGTAATTTTCTTTGTTCTATGCGTTTTCAATTGACGTATTGTGTGAGGGCTTAGATTTACGTTTTTCAAGTGACTCAGTTGGAGAAATTATTGATGATGCACAAAGACGAAGACTTGGGTAATTTGATCTGAGAAACGGACAAAGTAGCATTGTTCGCTATAATGATTACACTACTGTTATGTTGGCACTGCATTAAGGTCACTGAAAATTTAAGTATTTTCACTGCTTGTTTGCATAGAACCTCAAATAAGGCCGAGTGACCATAACATTTTGTTTCTCAAACGTACCAGCATCCAATCGTCGCATTAATAGAGATATACCGCAGAAGTAGTACGAAATTATACATGATTTTAAGATCCACATACAAATTAATATCACCCAGTTTCACCAGATCTGTGAGTGTAGTATTAATCCAATTGGATGGGATTAATGAATAGGATAACGACATGAGTAATAACTAAAAACAATGATGCACCAACATTTAGTCATCGTGGCATCATGCGCTTATTTGTATTGTTTAATTACTTTTGACGTAAAATGCAATTGTTATGGACGTCATTGCAGAGCCACAAACGCAAGCCCAATGAGATAGAATAAATGACATAACATTTAGTTTAAATTAAGAGAAAACTAGACAAATATGTCTTATAATCAGAAGTAATTTGAAACATACCATCCAATTTAGCAGTCTACGAACTTTTTGTTTTCAGATAGGCATTAAAGTCTATAAACATTAAATTGTAGATAGGTACTATTTCATGATTACAAACAAGGCAATTATAGCCTTACAGAATGCTAAAGATTACTCTTATGTCCTTTAAAAGAGGAAGGTGCTCAATCAATAGACAGGTTGGCATTTACCACGTCGGGCAAACACAAGAAAGGTGACATTATCTATAGCCTCACAATAATAATTTCATCATATTTGTAATAACTAGTTGTAGAAAGGTTCCAGTGAAATATATCCAGCGTGTTATCGTGCATTCTAATAACATACGGCATCTGAGACCAATTTAATTCAGACTAGCTTACATCGTCATTCGGGAATATCCGATTGACTCGACTTCGTTCATAAATAAAAATAAAACTGGATTAACGAGAATTTGTTGGATTTCCACCTGAGAATTCCCTACCAAGTGGTTTTTGTATGGATTTTCCATCGCATTCGATGTTTAAGTATTTTTATTACGCAAAAGTTCATGTTTTATAAATTTGTTTTTCATTTTATGTCTTCAAGTACTGATGTAATGTGTCGACGAAACACACCATCGTTTGTTAGGATAATGAGACCTTATTTCATAAAAAGGAAACATGATTGCTGGTTGCGTTGCTAATTTTCTTTTTAAAACTCTAAAATTACCAGGGCTATGAATAAACCCTCTACAATTAGGACCAATGTAGTGAGTCCTAAAACCGGTTGATCGCACGTAGAACGTTCTAGATACACGGGAACCTGGTTGCTTGTGATAAATTAAGTTTTTTATGTGTCATATTAGTATTACAAGTCTGATTATTGTTTCCTTTGGGGACTGGAAATGCTTTATCAAATTCCAAACGTGTTATGGCGACTGTTTCAGATTGTTAGCATAAGATAGCTATAAGATAAAGCGACGTTCTATGATGTGACACATAGGACGTCTTAATACAATATAAATATCCAGACGGTGCGAAAAACTTATTATCTCAGTACCGACGTCTCCAATCATAATACCAGTCACGTCGAGCACTACAATGTCTACAATATTGTCTACAAAACTGTTCCCAACAAGATTTTAATTACGCCAAAAAGAATAAAATCCATACACGGCTACCCGACACCTCAGACGTTACTGTTTTTTTCAATTAAAATATTTCGAGACCCAAAATCGAATGCGGATTCCACGGTTGAAAGCAATACTTCTGATAAATTATCGACTGTGTCGTTTATCACTGGCAACGTTGTAGAGGTAATAAAAAACTGTCGGACCGGAGATGTGTATCTGTTACTGTTGTACTGCAAAACTGATGTTTACGCAAAATTTCTAATTCAAAAACTTGATAATTACGAATCAAAGTATACAAACACCTACATGACACAATTAACTAATCGTGCTACAATACCCATTTCTTCTTCTTAAGCTTTTCACATTTTTTCTACCTACTTAGATTAATAATGATAGGCTTTATTGTTTTTTGTGGACCTATAAAAATCTTTAAGGTATCCATTAGGTTCTCCTAAGAACCTATCTTTCATTTCCACATATGTCTGATAAAATAAAGTGCGTGCAACGTGCGGACTGCGGTGTTCCTCGCACTGGCCGCGGCCGTCGGCGTCGCTTCGTACCTCTCATACTTTTTGCTTGCAGCGTAACGTGGTGGCTGTATCATAACTATTATTTATGGACGGTTTGGTTCGTTTTAAATTTAGTGTAATGATGAGTCTTGGCTGCTGTGCGCACACTTCAGTTTAATCGCTGCCCGTCTCGACTCTACAGGTATGGCCGGACGGTGAAGGTAATGTTGATGGATTGTCTACATTGTTTCCAAGAAAAATGCTTAGTCGACGCATGTTTGCATATTTTCATACAATATATACGCTTAAATATTCTTTACGGCTTTTACGCTCTGAAGGTAATATACCAGAAAGTATATGCTATTCAAACTAAAGTTTATTGGCAACCAACAAATTGTTGGTTTTTTTTAAGCGCCTATATAATTGGTTTACATGAATTTGAAACATTTGATTTCCATGTTTCATCTCCGAGAAGCTGTTTCTCCAATAAGGCAAAAGCCAGATCCCAGAAAATAGAGTAGTATTCAAAAGAAATCAGAATAGTTACCTAATTGAATAAGCATCCATTTACTAAATCAAGTGATCATATATACTTCGGACCTTATAAAGTTTATTTAGCATCAAAACCTCTATAATAAACAGACGATATTGAATATAATATGTCTTTGAACTAAATTACATAAACAGACCTATCATACCAATACCTACGTACACAGGACTTGTAATAGGAAAGTTATAAATAGAGAACTTATCAAAGTTCATGTACAGCCACTCAGTCTCATTGGACAAAGATGAGTGCTTATGGAATGTCAGTATTTCCTGTTATTTTATATTTCTGTGTCGACACAGTTATATTGAATTTGCATTATATGTAGGAACCTATTTATTCGAGTCGATGCCGGTCTAGAAATTGCTCTTTGGCAACGAGATCCCTAGCTTATAGAATGGATCAACTTATGTTAAGGAATAGAATATCAAAGTTAGTATTAATATATTTTAAGGATTTGTTAAAATCGTTCTTTTAACTACATCATAAAATTAAGGTACCGTGCCCCTTAGGTTTTTACTACTTATGACACATTTGAGCCGAAAATATAGGACAGCGACACCATTTTAGGTCCTTGCTTTCAAGATAAACCACGTCTGTTGACATTTGTCAGTTTGTAATGATAATGACCGTAATCGGGCATTTCCAAGAATGTGGACGGAGGTGACGTGCACAGGAAAAAGACTTAAACAGAACGCCAAGCGGACATCTTCAATGTTATTACACCAAAATAGAACAGATGAAACAATTCTCAACATTAAAAACAAAACACAATAAGTTTTTATATCTATTCAACTTCAGCCAGTTTTAAAAAACAATTTCGTAGATAAAAACTGGTTTTAATGCTCTGCCATCAACATCAGAATGTACCCAAACATGCCTCCGACTTCAAGTCCAAACCGTATCATTATAGTTCATTAAACAAAGCTACCATAACCCGTATTCCCAACTTCCAAAACTTCAAAACAACCTTGTCTATGGTTAAAAAAAAGATCTGGAAGCTGTGCCCCTCCCCCTCATCTGTGGTGCCCGAGGCTGTGGTTCACGTCGACCTTGGTTCCAGGAACGTCCCGGGTCAAAAATAATAACCGTTCGCGGCAACCATCAATTTTCTACCATCACAATCAAAATAATACAAATTATATACGTATCCCTTTTTAGGGTTCCTTACAAAAACTGGTGATGTTTTAGCTGTTGCACGCAAGGTTAAAATGGATGTCTGAGTTTCTAGGCAACAATGGTCATGATATTCAAAACCTAATCATGAAACTCGAGAGTTTTATTGACAACGTTCGTAGTAGTCACCGGTTTATTACTGTGTTTATTTATTACAGACCCCTCAGTACAGCATAAAGTAAAAAGACCTTTTTCGAAAATTCGATTTCAAAATTGTGAGCCACATAACCAGTTGTTACGGCGCATATAAAATGTACAGGGCGTGCTCAATTAAATATGTATTAGCGTATGTTACCGCTCAGCATTTGAATAAATGCAATGCTAAACAGAATTTGCAGTCCGCCTGCTGACAATGAAGCCAGGAGAAGGCTTCGTTGAATGGCAAAGTTTGTAAATATAGGGAACGAAGATCCGTGGAGTTGCCAGTGAGAATGCAATTGTATTAATTAGACAAATCTTCACGCTGTGCCAGGCTCTAAATCTTTATTCAATTAGGCAATTAGAAGGGCTTTGAATAACAAGTGCTACCCACTCGTACTGTTGATGTTGCTCACGAAATAATAGAAAAAGAAGTTTTAGCAAATCTAAAACAAAGCAAAATCCGGATTCCGATATATTTTTAACAGAACTTGAAGAATGTCCATAATAACATTTACAATTTTGTTAAGCTTCTGGTGACAATGAAATAAGTGCCTACTTTCGAAAGAATAGAATACTTATCATCTGTCTACCTACCTCTCTTTCTTCATTCGTTACCAAGATAAAATTAAACAATGTTGTATTAACATACCTAAGAAATTCCATCTTAAAAAGATAACGGACAACAGTCAATGATACTGTTATAGGTTAAAAGAAAATATTACATCGACCACAATGACAAAGATAAAAAGTAAATATAGGCTCTATTGTTAGAGTAACACTAAACAAAGGTGACATCACGGTGGTACCGAAAGTGACGTTGGATGATCGAATTACTAAAGTGGAGATATGAAAACAATAGGCCTGTTACGGTATTAGGTGAAATGCTGTAATGGGCAGGAATGTTTATGGTCCTAATATGGAAACTTGTTTTTGGTATTCAGTTTGAGAAATCTTGATCATGCTCCATCTGAACGGGCCTTTATGAGGTAGAAATGTATGAGTTTGTTTTAATCCGTATTTATCTATCACAGAACAAAGTAAATAATATGGGGCTTAACTTTTGAAGTTGCTTGTTCTATATAATTTAGACAATGCACAACTTCAGGTACCTTCACATTAAGGACTAATACAAAAAGAATAATTAGAGAAACAATCAGCTTAAGAGTTTAGGACAATAACACTGAATAAACATTATTTTCGTTTGAACTGCTGTAAGCTAATCACCTGCGATGCAAATAACTTCAAGTATTAAGGTCCTTTGTAATCGGATAGCGTAGTGGCACACGACGAGTAGCGCACGCGCACGTTTCGGGGAACCCGCCAAATCTTGCGGGATCCTTCCAGGAAATATTTTTGGCTACCTAATAGAATTTGAGAACCCAGAAACCTAGTTGGGACAGGATAATTAAATTGATGAAATCCAAAAATTGTTGGAAATACTAAGGATCATATTTAACATAATAATGCAGTGTACAATTTATCTATATGAAATAATAGAGCTTACATGTTACGTGAACCTAAATCATACGCTAAAAATACTATTAGAATTATTTTATAATCAATTCATATTTCCCAAAAGTATGATCAATTCTTTCTTTAGACTCACGCAACCGCATTCCTTAATACAGAATTAGTGGCGTGAGTAGGTTCTAGGAAGGAGCACGAGAAATTTTATGATTCTGCGAAGGACCGCTGTCTTATAGACCAAATCTTATAAATATCATACGATACGACAGAAATACCGAGTGTATGCAATCATACTCTAGATGCAAATTCCATTTATCATCATTAAAGAAGCGCTGGCAGAAAAGGTTATCAAAATTGGTTAAAGATGGAAATTTTCTTGCATTTTTACTAATTTAATTAGTATTGGTATGTTTTGTCTAGCTTTCTACATAGACAAATAAGTGAATAACAATCCAAACAGCGATCAGCACAATAGTTGATTAAGCTATTAACAAAGATTCGACCGTTATTTTATTTATCACCAATAACGAGAACAATTATCGCAGCCAGTTTCTAGGTTACGTAGGCGACGAAGTATCAATTTAAATTCTATACGAAAGCTTATTTGCTAATTAGTAAGCACGATTTTATTCATATTGCTAAACACTCTTTGGGTATAGCTAGTCACATCTTCCTTGCGCAAACGCGTCCATACTAGACTTAAGCATGTATACGACTGAACCAACTTAAATTTTCTGTTTGGAAAATGTGTAAAATACTTTATTCTTTAGACGGTAGAGGTTATATCTGCTTGAATGGTTTTGTGTCAGATGTTTAAGTGTTCTGTTTTAATTGTGTGCACATGCTTGCACGTCTCCATAGTGGCGAGGCTTCTGTACTATTATACTCGAGATAAGTCGGTGAATTTTTATATACCACGCGCATATTGTCTGCCATGTTAGAATTGAATTACTTTGTTGATATAAACGTCGGATGTTATATTTGAAATGAATGTTGTTATTTGTTATAATGTAGTGTGGGAGAGGACTGTACAGTGTACACTGTACGGATGACTTCATACAAATTGAAATGGATTGAAACTTTCACATTTCTTTGAAATGGCCGGGTTGTTTTGCATGACAAATGTATGATAAAAACAGCTCATTTCCCTTCTAACTGAAATTGCTAAATCAGTACAGGCCATCGTACCTTTGTAAGTATATTATCATATTATCGTCTCGTAGTACCGAGACGTAGCCTATCTCCAGCAACGAGACTTTGATGGCCCGTTCAAGCTATCTGCTATGATAAAACTGTAGTAAAACATAAAACATGCACAACTTTATGCTTTAACGCCTATGTCTTTGTTATCTTAAAAGTATGAAATGGGGCATCAAGTGTCGATACCGATTTACGACGTGTCGATCGTTTATGAGGTCATAAAAGAGCCCAGCCTTTAGTTATTGGTGCGTACATTTTTACCACCTAAGTAATATTTTAAATAAACAATGCAGTGGGTTTAAGTTTTATATGTATAGGTAGATTTTAAAGCCTACTCAAGTTGAACCTATTGATACAATACAGTTCTGTGATTTTTGCATTTATACCATGTTTACCTTTATTTGAGATTCTTCCACCATTCCAGTAACCGCCATACCAATATTAACGAACCTAACCTTGATTCCCACCACCACTTCCAAAAAGAACGCATGTTTTATACCAGAATTGAAACAGACGCGAAAACCTGCGCACACGTCTATTCGCGGAACAACTCGCTACGCAGAATTGGAGCGCCTATCGAAAGATTGACTCACGCATCGGTGGAACGCAATATCCGATCAGTTAAATGTGTTTGCACGCAACGCGTATTACAATTTCGTGGTTAACGCGTTAGAAAGGTATTTTACCATTGCAGAAGATGTTTGAAAGGTCTGAAGTCTATTATTGTTTGTATGACCGTATGACCATGAATCTTCGGCAACAATGACATACTCTTTACTTTTGAAATTGAAATAACACTTAGCGCCTGTTGCAATACCTCTAAAAAGCCCAATAAACCCTTGACATATGCCTCTCCCAAGTTAAATATACCTATAATTGGAATTTATTTCGAGAAGAATGAAACCCTTAAACTATCTTCCATCATTCCAAGAAACGAAACACCGACTTTAAGTAAGCCGTTGATAGCATAGTCTTGAGCAAACACTTGACCGCAGTAGCCATATTACAAATCCTTGACCACTATTTCCTGATGTCACTCGCTTTTACAGCATACTCAAGCGTCTGATTCACGCAGGTTGTTTAACCTAACGGACTGGCGAATACCAAAAAGAGTTATGATATAGATGTAAGTTATTTGTTAATCTAACCGGTCGTTTTGCAATTTTTAGGACTGAAAGTAGATGTAACCAAAATTACGTTGCAGTATTCTGTGTTGGTAGCGCTAAATGCTTGTGCTGTTAGACCAGAATGTAAAGAAATGGATCGTATTTACTATTAACATATCTAACTTAATTAACATTACTAAATGTATAATCTTCATACTCAAAAGGATATTGAAATATTTTCACAACTCCATAATCACAGAAGAAACTTATTTACTCAACCTGTAAAGGCAATTTTGCGTTAAAGTATGCGTACCTTTTCCGGCCGCAGCCCATATTACAACACCTACTGTTTACATGTTTTTGAACGCTAAAACACGTGGGGATTACATAAATGATGTTAGAATACCATTTTCTTAGTATTATGACTAACCAAACGTGTTATGCGAGCTTTATGACGAGAGTGAATATCTACACAGCTATCTACTACATATTTTATTGTTATAAAACATTGAGTCATGCTATAAACCACAAATTATTTTTAAGGAATGTAAAACAAATAGGAAAACTACTCTATAGATGGGCTAAGGATTGGAGTAATTAAAGCTACTTCCATAATGACGCGTTCATACATCTGGACTATGAAATAAAAATATAGACGAAATAGACGTAGACTCTGTCTCAGCCAGCCTATTCCATAAATTTCAACTCTATTGTAACTCCCCTTAAATAATGGACAAAGAAAGTACTATCCGAACCAGACATTCCATATCTCATTCGCTATCAAACTTCTCGAGAAACTATTAATCGTATGACATTTTGTCAGAGATCATCTAGCTGACATGAAAATAATGACGGAGTACATTATAATCTCCGTGCACTGAACAGATCCACATCAATTTGCGCACACAGAGGTCTAAGGTCCCGGGTTACGGTAATTGATCATTCTAATGTATCTTTTTGTTTACTTGCACCGGAGTTATCAATCAATTGACGTCAATTGGCAGTAGTGAAGGTTATCACTGATGACTGTTAGAAGTCTATCGTGGGTGACGTCTGTCGCATTCCTCTTAGAAATTACTGTTCGTTTTGATTGGTACTTACTTCGGATACCTATTATAAATTTAATAAGCGTAATAACATTACTTTTGATTGATTTTTTTTAACTTAATACAATTTGTACGGATTCCATCATACAAGTATAAGATCATTATATTATGACGAGACATTGTAATGTAATTCTTACTTTTAAAATAATAAGGAGATTTCGCTTTCGCGCTCTCGTTTTTAAGATTAAATTAATTAATCCAAGTGATACTTTGTCTACCCGGATATCCACAACAAATTACGACTTGTGCTTATTTTTATAAGATCAAAACATTTGTAACCTTTTGAGGTAAAATATGTTATCTACGTAGCAAATACCGAAATGTCTTGGACATAACAGCCTCAATATTTTGACAGCTGAGAACTAACTAATTGGAGCTAAATATCAAGGTTCATTCGTTGAAATTGTGTTAATTTAAATATCATTTCCTTCATGCCACGGTTCTTAGTCTACGGTAATGATAGTAAGTCGAGCTTAAATTGAAATGACAAAGTTAAGCCTCGGAAATGGGAGCATTGCTGAGGTAATTAATCTGGTTGCAATAACCCAAATATTTTGGAAACTTTAGACAATGCTAAACCAAAAATACGTAGCATTGTAAATTCAAAAATAGTTTGTATCTATGAGTTTGAAAAATATGGTCAAAATAACTTTACTGACACAGAATAGAATTCAAAAAAGCCTAAAGCTAAGGCAATCTCACGCGTGGTCTCGCTAAACGAATGCAGATTCGTTGTGATAACGGTATTCGGAGTGCGAATGTGGACGTGAGATGTTTGAAGTTCATAACCTAGTATTCGTAGGTAACAGGAAAGTATTTGATGTAGCCTTCTATATTATTTCATCATTTTGTCTGATTTCTCTTCAAGAACTTTCACAGAAAGCCGAGAGAAAAATGTAAGTATAACTATATCAAATGCCTGATTAAAATCAACACTGCTCACTCGACATTCGGAAATTTCAGCGCAAGGAATTTTAATGCAGTAGCAATGACACAGAAATTAAATATCAAATTGTAAAATAACCCTGATTAAGAGAGAAATATATTGTTTAAGTTAATCACAACTACAATCAACAATTAAGGAAGTATTTTTTAACCTTTGCTTGTCATTTCAATTGCGGTAAATATTGTAGAGGCGAACAATATAAACCGTTACATTATTATTCTGTTTTCTTATTACAATAAGTTTTAGTTCTCTTATTATTGTGTAGGAATAACGTACAGATTATGCGATTGACGGTTTTTTCTTTGGTTATATAATATCGCATTTATGCTTTAATTATTATTTAGACATTTATGTATATTATCAGTATCCTAAAAAAACACGATTATTCTAAATTTCTCTACAAAAATTCATATAAAGGAAATAAATACGAAATGTTTCCAATAATCAAACAACGCAATGGTTATTGGGTGTCATTAAATTAGAAACACCACAAAAACAATAACATTTCTCTCCTAACGAGCTTTCAGTATCATAAACGTCAGGCATCTTTTACCCCACTTTTTCTTCAATTCAAACGATGGGAAATTAAAACTAAACTGTGTTCAACTTCGCTTCCTCACTGAACTTTGATCCATCAAGTCTCATCTCATTGCGTGCTCAATTCGAAACAATACCGCAACCACTTATCTCTTATCTCTGTATCAGGGCACGATCGCATTCCATCGTTATCTGTCGGAGAAGCCACTAAACGAGTGTTTAATGTGCCTTTGAGCACATTAATTATAGATAGCCGAGTTTCATTTAATTTCATCACATTCTCATTATTATTGGGTTGACCTTTGCATGGGCTCTTAATGTGATGTACCTATTTCTTCAGTTTTATTAATTTAAGCAGATACTTAAGCATAATCAAAATTATGATTTGTAATGCAAAAAATATTCATCAATTTGTCATTATTTCGTACGTGTGTACTTAATTCTTATGCTTCTGTACGTGTCTTACTCGTCAAAGAGATAAGAAATCAACCTCTGACAATGGCAATACATTGTATATATTGTTAACTATTAACTTGCATAATAGACAGTAGACTGATACTATCGCGTTTTCCACTCTAGATAACAATTTCAAATGAATGCAGTACTTGTATAGTTTTATTCATCAACCTCTCATTACAGGAAATACTCAAACAAAGTACACTTGAATGATCAATTGAAAACTCACGTATTAAACTATGTAAAAGTTAAATGTAATGGAAATTATGACGCATATATCTACAATAGTGTTGTGTTACGGTGAATTAATATGAATAGGGTCATGGCAATGGCAAATGACATTTAAATCCATGAACTTGATGGTCGTGTACCGCTGCAGAAAGTCTAAATGACACGCAAAACGAGGTTAATTCTGTTTTTCATTCCCAGCGTTGTCAATATATTGTATTCGTGTATGGATCGTTCACTAAAGACTAAACAGATCTTGAAGGAACGTACACTATTGTTTTGGTTTGCAAAAAACTAAGTTTGTTAAAAAAAAATAGGTCAATGGCATACAAAGAGTAAGTCAACGCAAAATAACAATGGCTGACTTGAATTGTAACAACATAACCTAGATATATGAAACCAACGACAGATTTGTGAACCGACTATTAGATACCGTTGAACTTTATGATTAAATCATAAGTAAAAAAACCGCGCCAACCTCTCGAACATCTAGTACCAACGTCATAAGTTAATTGAGTTAAAATTAAATCCAATGACATTGCTCCACTGATAAAAGCTATAGCGTTTATCGATAGATGTCCGATAAGTAACAGCTGCACTCGATAGACGATGAAGTCAAGTTGAAATTATCGACAACATTGCCTTCGTATCTGCACATTAAAATGAAACTGATCGATTGATGAACCGAGATAAACCATTAATCGATGCAAAGTAAGTGCTTTGAGACATCGACGGCAAATTGTCCCGGGTAAATACACATGCTGGCAATATTAAAGAGTGCCTCAAGGTATGTTTGGCGTAAATATGTAAAGGCTAAATCATACGCGAAGGATTACAAATCCGCTGGTTTTTATGTTGATAAACGATTACGATAGGGTAATTACACGTTGGAATTAAACATACATTCCAATAATAAATTGGTTGATTTTTACAAATCGTTGTCGTTATTATCATGATTTCTAATGGATATGCTATTAACCTTAGCTTTAATGTTGCAATTAGTGTTGTCTTTAGGATTATTGACATGACTTGTACCATTCCTATGTTCGGTATCTCTGAACTGGAGTGTTATATGTTTGTCTTTGTACTGACCTCGAGAGCCTCCTGCGCTGTGTGCAGGTACTCCCTCAGCATCGCTTCCTGGATGCTGAGCCATTCTAACCTCGGGTCTTCCAACTGCGTCACCTCTGTAACAAATTTATATAAAATATAACAACATTCTAAAAAATTAAGCATTTTCTGACTTACTGTATGTATTCAATACTACGCTATATTTCTATTTGGCAATCATATTCCACATCATAATTATTGTTAGAGGTGCTTTCCATATTCCTTTCTCTACAGTCTACACACACGAGCATACATTTTGAAATACCGACCCATTGACTAGAAAATACCCAATGCTAATGGTATTTTAATAAATCCGTTTTCCCCGTGCTCAATTATTTGAGACAAATAAGCAGAAACCGCAAGCCAATATGCGAGTCAGATTAAGGCTGCAGAATTACTCATCGGCAAACTATGCGATAGGGTAGCCGATTAATGACGAGACCGAAGTAGTATTTGATACTGGTGGCATTTTATTAACATTGATAGTTATCGCTTTTACAGCCGATAATGACATTTGGGACGAGGCTGGCGTGATTGTAATTCACCGTTTATCAAAAGAGTTAATGTTTTTTGGAAGCACTTTCTAATTTCGCAGAATTACGCATACACCGTCTGAAAGTTTAATAACTTTAAGCCCTTTTATTAACTTGATAGATTGAAGTGAGTATTCCTCATGTTTCATATTATTATCGTCCGTCGCTCAAACTTCAGATATCATAAATTACGACAATAACGCAACTGTACCAATTATCCTAATATAACCCCTCGGTACTAAGCAAATGACCCACAATTCGTCATAAACCACATAGCAACAGGAACCAATCATAGTCATCATTGGAGCAGCTGCATTCCGCCATCATTCGCACACCGCGTGACATCCAAAGTGCGCACGCGGCGATCTTTCAATTATTATTCTCAATTCTGAACCCAGCAAGGCCGGAACGATTCTACGGACAGATTGTTACTCACTTTATATCAGATTAGAGAAACAATGCCGTCGAAATTGCTATGTAATTTGGCTACTGTTCGCGATGAAGGTAAAGTGATAGTGTTTAATCAAATAGGTAATCCAATCTGGCAACTCATGGTTAATGATTAGATCTCTTAGGATTAAAGTTAGAACTTACGAGTGGTCAGCTAAGTTTCTATTCGCACAGTCTATTCTATTCACATGATCGTAGACAAAATATTCAAAACTATAATACGCTTATTAATATGTTTTAATTTATATTCTCGATACTTCTTGTTCCTATAATTTCTATACTCCACTCTGCCTAGATTAAAATTAAAAGATTTGCTGGTTACAGTAAAGTGGCCAGACGTAAACAAACGCCTATAATTTCCCATGTCTGGTATGATAAAAATACAGACAAGACGTGTCGTGAAAAAATTACACACTAAACTCAAGGTGTAGACAAAGAATCTAAAGTCACGTCTCACTTAATCATTCATAGAGGACCCCTTGAGAACCAATAATAAATATTATCAAAGTAGAATCAAACCCGACACCAGACCATAAACAAGAAACGCACGTGACTTTGCCTCCCTTTGACGGTAGAAATTGACCACACACAGCCCAAATTATTGATATTCAAGAACACACGAGTATAGCATAGTTTAGTATAGACAATAAATCCATACGACAATAGTAACACCCCAAACTAACATGCAAATTAGGAAGCAAGCATTGCTTTATATTCAGTCACAATAAAAAATATTTTAAACGAAGAAATCACCTATAAAAACTTCTCAAAAACTTTTTTTTAATAAACATCCATCAGAATATTGACTGTGTTATATTTTTGACTGAATATTCAAGGGAAAATTCGTACACAAAGTATTTGCGACAATATTGAACACTCGGTTCCAATTAAGCAAGAAAGCAAACTCAGAGTATCAAATGAAATTCTCAACACAGCTCGGCGTGAAATAAAAGCCGGTATGAAGCGTATAAATATTGCGGGCTTATGCAGAAAATAGGTATGGGGGAGATCGCATACCTTGATAAAGAGCATGGATGCTGTAAACTAAATATGTAAAGTGGAGGAGGCATTAACAAAGTAACGTATGCATATTTACACAAGTATGCAAACTACTAGGTTCAAAGACTTTTAAATACTAGAAAAATATTTAAAACTTATTACGCCGCTCATTTCAAACGAGTTCCAGCTTCATTATAGGTTGTCCTTTTCTACAGAGTGCTCTGATACAATCATTAATGAGAATGTCAATGTTTTGTTGATCTTGTAAGATTATTTCATTGCCAATTTGTCTATAAATCGGCAAGTTAATATTCATTTTATTCTTGCTATGATTTCCATGTGATAATCATGGCCGGCCTCGGTTGTGTATGTTGTTTTAATGACAATTATTTCTCATTCGGCCTGTTCTCTCATTTGCAACCAATGATTTGCTTTCAGTAAATTTAAATTACTTTATTAAACTTTATTTGTATCTTGCAATTTTTAACTGCACTGAATTAACATTCCACCTTAGTAGAATTATTTAGTTACATAAATACGGTATGCTTGGAGGAAATAAATTCAAAGTAGAATTTAAATTTTCGCTTGGAACTTGTAACATTACAGTGAATTTATATTGACTCGTATGCAGTGTCTAACAGGACCGAAGTAAAATACATTTGATTCTAGTAATATAAATTAAGTTTTGATCCTTGAGCATGGATTTCTAGCTGTTACAGCATATCTAAATATTCAAGACAATATAAGCACTTAAAGAGACGAATTATTGGTATGAAAGCAATCAGAATCCATCAGAGGACTGGGATACTTGACCTGACGAACATGAACTTATTTATACATTAACTGCAACATTTTATGCGAAAAATTCATGGCTAGCGGACGTTCGATGTAGATTGGCTTTTATATTCATTATTACGCTAACGACTGGGCACGTTAGTGATGAATAATGTTATCCTCAAGGCATAAAGAAATGAGCTTTTAAACGATGGGCAAAACATTTGTAACGTCCTGTATTTTCATATCTAATTTGACCGCATTATTTAGCGGGTTTACTACACCACTTCGAATGTAATTCGCTATTATGGCGACGTGCTTAACTACCAAAGACATATAATTCTGTACGTGTTACTGTTTTATCTGGAATTTCTTTACGATCGACGATATTATATGGAAAGTACAGTAAACTATGTTATATTCGGAATAGTGATCTTGTAAAGGCAAGAAAACTTTATTTGAGCCAACAATACTTAATTAGGTAGCCTAAAATGGCTGATGTTATAAACCAAGTCTATGTTTCAAAAATAAATTAGCTACGTAATAAATAATGTGCCAATAACAAACAACGACGGACACGTTGATCTAGTGGAGGCTAATCACGACTACTGAGCATAAGGTTCTGGGTTCCGGGTCGGCAAAGTTTTTCTAGGTTTTTCCGTTTGGTAATTCTCACGAAGTCTGGATTTGTGTCCGGTTGGTGGCAATAGGCTAGCCCTCTATTGGGACTTGTAACATGACTGGCGAACTATGAGTGTACTATAATGCAAAACTCAGCCTTCCACTTACGGGGCATACAGACGAAATGTTATTATATTTATATTATATTATGTTACGTTGCAACATAAATATGACCACACAAAATAACATTAACAAAACCTTATTAAAAGTAACTCAAGAACCAAGCAACAAATCCTACAAGAAGCTAATTTATTGCATGTTGCCTTCAAATGATGAACACAGTAATACCTAATAAAATACAATCTAATAAATAGTTTTAATTATCAATTAACATTGGTTGGAATTTATGTGATGGCGTTGAGGCTATGGGTAAGCTATAAGCTATCGAGGAATCTACACGCGTAAAACACCATACTGGCACCATAAACGAGTTGGGAGTCATTTGCATATTGTATTGAATATTGCAAATAGACACTGTAGGGCTACTGTGCAAGGTTTTATGAATATACAACGTGTTTTCAGCTTGATTTTTGTTGTCTACTAATGTGGTATGGTGGTGGTCTTGTCTGGTTTTTAATTTGATTTTTTTGCTTTGCACAAACAGAGAAGCACATGGCATTCTTAGTTTGCTCATCTAAGCGCAATTGTAGATTGAAATCTAACTGGCACCAACACTCATTAAGAACATAATATTTACAGATGATTTTGTTGTACCATGTGGATCGGACGAATTACCTATTGTATAAGTCGAATTAGGTGGTAATCAACCGCTACAATGTTTAGAATGAGTGATAATATGATGATTATTCTCATCCATCAAAACAATGCAAAATAAATACTAACAAATTCCGCTAATAACTTAATAAACACACAACAGTTACCTTACGAAGCCCATAGCAACCCTATACAACACGACAGAATAGTAAATGTGACGCATAGCTGCGCCGACGCATGTACCCGACAAACTTATGAGAATAGCACCCCACTCTACAACACTACATAAACATCCAATTTACTTTAAACACATTCAAATTAAATTAAAATATCTGAACTGCGATCAGTTTAAGTAATGACATTAGTTACTCACACAGAAAATGGCTATTTAAATTGCACATAATTTTAAAAGCGCACAGGGCTGTTTATCTTTAGTGATAGGATCTAATAGAATGACCAGTAATGAAACCTATTTAAATCTTTTTGCATAATTTGTCCTGAATGCTTACGTATAAATTAACTAAAGACAAATAACGTAGTCGCCAAGCTAATACTTTTAATGAGCCCTGAATGTTCTTTAGTGTTGTGGTGGACAACATAGATGGCAGCACGATACCATGGTAAATAAACATCTCTATCAGACGAACAAACGATTTTGAACGACTTATGATGAGTCACTTATTATAAAAATAAGTGCCATAGTTTCCAGCCTAGAATAGACCACCCCCTTTTCTCATGTGGGTGTCGTAAAAGGCAGATAAATGATATTTTTGGGGAGGTGGGCAGCAGCGCCTGTCCAGCGTGGTGACTATGGGCAAACCCCCCATGAAGAGTAGTGAAAGAAAACGACTGCCCTGCTATTCCAGGTGACTGCTGACTGGATGGCGAAAACGGGAGAGCGGGCGTTCTGGTCTAACTGGGAGTGGCCTACGTCCAGCAGTGGACTGCAATAGGCTGATGTGTGTGATGATAATAAAAATGGGTATATAAGTAATAAAATCGCAATGAAAAATTTTAATGAGTGTAAACGTGCAAAATCGCATAGAACAATGTTGCTTTATTTCAATCAACATGACGGTTAATTATACGGAAAACACGCTAGCAAACCAGCTCCTAAATATAAAGGGGATATAGCTATCAGATTATTTGCCTGTACGATGAGTTTAATTAGGCACGGCGGCCAATCACGATTGCCTATACTGGAAAATCCTTCGACAAGATCCCGACGACAATGCATTCAAACAAATAAAACGTAAAAGCAATTAATTTTAGATGGCCAAAGTTAAGAAAATTCAGAGAATTTTATCAATAATTATTATACATTTATCTAATCGGAATAAACATTGATAAATTACAAAGAATTTTTTTATCGATACACACCTTTTTTAATAACATTGACTTAATTACATACATACATACTTGTGCAACTTTAACGTGATACTGTTAAAACTCAATTAAAATTTAAGGGTCTTCATACGATTGCATCGGTCATCGTGGACTTCTAAGTTGTGACCTCTAGCGACCATTACTGCAGAAAATAGCACCGTGCGAGCGTTTCCAGAAAAATTAACACCAAAAAAACATAAAAACTAACAAGCTGCGATCAAAAGACGACCCGATCAGCGTAAGTTGATGGGTGGTCTCGAAAAAAAAAGTAAGAAAATGGCGGAAAAGTTCTACGTGCTTTATAAATAATGCATAAGAATGCGTGAGCGTCGTGCGAAAATGTACGGCCGTGCGTTTGCGCACACCGTTATCGGGTGTTCGCGGGTCGTCAGATATCACGCGTTTTCCATCTTATAGCGCGGTCATTATTGCCTTTTTACCTTTTATAGCGTTGTGTGGATAGATAACGATATTGTCGTGTTGAAAGTTTTCGACACTCACCATAAAGCTTGTTAGAAGTCATTTAACAAACTGGATTTAAGTGGCTTCTTTAGGAATAATTTACGGTGGTAAATGTGTTATCTTATTCGTTTGACGTTGCCGGTTTTCTGTTTAGATATAGGTGGAAGAAACGTATACTTTGCAAGCATTAAAATGCGGAACGAAGCCGTACTACTATAGTACTGTAGTGAATTATAAGTACAGCTACGTTATGTCATAAGGTACAGATTTAAAATTATTTAATAGCCTAGCTCAATTAAGTTCTCATCACACTGATTGCTACCACTTATTTTGAATGAAGCCTCCTGAATACCTCCTGAATACATATTATTTTCTACAGTTCTCTGGAAGTAAAATGCTTTAAAGAAATGTAGGTATAAAAAATTCACAACAACACGTTTAATTTATCTGTATGTGAGATTACACAGTAGCAAAGCAATAGATATCTATGCAACGACTACTCAATTCAATACGACTCACGAAGATACATTTGCGTAAATAAACGATACGTAAGCATTCCATTCATAACACGACTTATTTAGTGCCCCGCCAGAGAATAATCTAAGGATTCACATAAAAACATATTATATCCACCAGTCACGATTGCACGGACGTGCATCCAAACTTACGCGCAACGCCATCTATTTTTCGTGGTGTGACGTTGAAACTCTTGCGCATTTCGATTTCAAATATCGAATTCAAGATGGTGGCCGCAACAGTCGCAACATTCTATAGGCTAGAAATGAATCAAGCTGTTCAATAATTCATAGGGAATAACTAAAGCACCGTGGTACTTCATAAGCCCCCCGCGTAGTACATTTTTCACCCGACATACTGAATAATCCTGGGGATAATAAATAAGAGTTAGCCTGTTGTAACCGGCACAAACAATTCATTGTGCTAAAATGAATTATTGCATTGTTATTACAGACCCAGTATTTCGATAATCTCGATATAAGTACACTTTGAGACCAAAAATCCAGACCGTCTAGTTATGAATGCGGCTATTTATTTAAAACCTGTTACCTATATTCGAATGACAGTTAAAGACCATTAAAAGGATATCCCTGAGTTTTCTGGTACACTACGACTTATTAAAACATTCCATACGTGTTTACTGCAAAGAGAATACCGCAGTAGTTTTTGATAAACTGTCGAATAAACAAAAATATGGTACTCACGATTGACATGATTGATGTAATAACGTCCAATCTGTGGATCGTAGGCCTCCTCCCATCCAAGAGGCAGCTCATTGCCGATGCAGTCCGCGAATGTCTGTGGCTTAGTGTATCTGGAACAATGAACATTTTTGTTGAGTCTAGGAAACGCTTTATTTGAGTGTTCCGAGAAATAAGGCCAGTTTAGAACTTTTTGTGGAAAATTAGAGCAGGCATCAATGTTTGGGTAAAGTGTTATAAATATTGCACCTTTAAAAAGTCCAAAGCTTCACACGTATAATAAAAAACTGCAATCTTTTCTACGAGATATAAAGTATTATTGTTACCGCGATGTTTCTAACTAAATTCAACAATATGACCATTTCAATGTTATGAACTTTCCGATACAGATACTTTCATACAAACTACCATTACAAAACATAAATCTACATAAAAATAAAGGCAGAACGAAACTAAAAAATCTTCCCATAGGTCTTACGTCAACTCGTCGTTCTTCCCACGAACAGGGGCGAGCCTATTACTCCGCTTCTATAACTATCATTAAAGCAAAATAATAATAAGCTCCAGTTATTATTTCGAATCTTTCGACTAGATAATTTCACTGGCCATTCGGTAATGTGGTCTAGTTGGTTCGACTCCGTCTTTTCCCCGTGTATAAACATGCAACTGGGTTCCATTAAATCAACCAATTTTGTATTATGTCTGTCTAAAGTATATCGTCGATATCTTATGTCTATAAGAATTACCAGTTCAAGAATAGATGTGAGGCGACATCTTAAATCGTTTAGCCTTCAATTAAATTATCACGGGATCAAGAGGACGCGGTCAATATCATTGGATTTAACATAATCAAAATAACACCTCATTTCTCAATCACATCATTTAAAATGTAGGCTACGAATTGATGGAATTAGGACGAAGAAATCTCAAGTGTTACAAACAAGAGCGTATTTTCCAATGATTGTTTGATTCAAAATGTAATATTACGAGCGCGATGAAATTATAGATAAAATATAGTATAGAACAAAAAACAGGTGCAAGTTTCTAGATTCAAGTTGTGCCTAGGCGTGTAGATAATACAGGCAGGTTGTGGCATGAGAATAATTAACGATGGCCGATGCGGGTGCCCGGGAGCTGGCGCACGCAGGGCGTGGTGCGCTGGCGCCGGCGACCTGCTCCACTGCTGCTTCAATTTCGATCATGATTCACGTACGACCAGTTCACCAACAAAAAGCGGACACACTCGCATTTCCGATGGTGACGAAATCGAACGAACGCCGCGTCTCATACGCATCCCACTTAACGGTTTTCGTGACTTTTAATATGGCGTTTATACGGTAGTCGGTTATTAAATAAGATTCTTCGGTTAATTGGCCACGTTTATGTCCAGTCCGGTGTACGTGCAACTTTTGAAATCGACGTTTTCGATGTTCGCGTGATTCTGTTTTACCGTTTGCTGGTTGTTTTACAGTAAGCAATCAAGTAAAGGCTGTTTAATGAGTGCGTATAACTACGTGTAAGGTTAAATTCACATGCAATTATAATAAACACCTTACAGCACAATTTAACAACCATTAAGTGCATAGATTTGTATTTTCTATTATGAATCTTTATTCAATAAAGTATTTATTTGATTGAAGTTACGCGTTTCTTTAATTCCAACTGTCCTCATTTTCATTTTGTTATAACAATTTATTGAAACAAAGTCGAGAGGGGTAAATCTTCAATGGGAATTCGTTACTCCTTCCGCACGGCTACCGAATGCGGCGTCCATTTCAAAACACGATCACTCTTATCGAGGTGAGGGGATAGAGGGCGCGTGCGTGTGCGCATCCAATGCATCGGTGTGGGAGCAAGAGGAAGATACGAGAGTAGTAAAAGTGAGCGAGACAAATAGAGAAACAATGTTGCTGCGTTATGGGAGAACGGCAAAACCAGTCCTGTCAGCGGGACGTCAAGACGAGTCGAGTTCTCGGAAACGGTGACCCGTGTCACGGAATCCCTAGCCGCACACACCGACATACTTTCACACACACATTTGCGCGCGCCCACGTAAACGATACACTGACTCCAATCAAATACCATTGTGACAGAATTATCGGTGCTATTACTAAATAAATATTCAACTGTGATTGAACCTTGTAAAAAATATTTTAAGACGAACACAAAATCTGACAATGCAAAAATATATATATTTTAGTTCGTTTGCAGCTTAAGGTCGCATTCCTCAGATAATATTGGAAAAAACTTATCAGAGATAGGTAATAACGTATTGTTACGTTCCGTTTGTCGATAAAAATGGAAGTGTTAATGCAATCTCCATAGATAAGATTTTAACACTTTACTAGAAATGGAATCCCAAATATGTCGGAAGCACTTATCTGTATAATAATAGCTATTCTAAACTCGTAGATAATAAACAATAATGTATTTCGAGTATTTCTGAATACAACGCCATCTATTGAAATTTCGCAGAAAATGTCTACAGCTGGACCTACAGACTTCTTAGTTATTAAGAAGCGAATTTTTCAATTGTGCGAAGACTTCGCTAGTGTTCAGTATTCTAGTCTAGAATCTGGACCTACAAAAACTGTATTAATTACAGTCACTTAGGAAGTTAGGACTTTGTCTTTCTTAGTAATAACCCCGGCTATATTCTAGTTAAGTTCGTAAACATACGCCGTTAAATTCTATTGAAGCGTTGTCTTTTTAGCAAACATGTTTAATCTGAATTCTACTACTTTAAGAAATTTATTTTATTTATTTCAGCCATGAGCGTCCCACTGCAGGGCAAAGGCCTCCCTTTCCTTCCTCCATTCCATTAAATTTCTTTTAATGTTATAATTATCCCAGAATACAACCAATAAATGAAACGTAAACAACGGTACGTAATATTATGAATAAGAAAAACATTGCCCTTTTTTGCAATCACGTCCGACTCACAATTATATAATTTGTTCTACTTTACCGCACTCTCTGTACAAGTTTTAACATACATTATTACAGTTCGCAACAGAATTGAGTTCAGTTCAGTTTACACACAGCTGTATCGCGTAATCGATGTGAATAAATTCGCGAGCTATGCCGTGCGATATGCCAGTGCATCACAGTCTCATTGGAAAATAGCGCAGGAGAAGGCCAATGTACCGCCGTTCAACAGCTGCAAATAGAAACACAAAGGTTGCTGCCCGCTTTGGACTATTTAGTTACATACCCCTGCTGATTTCACCGCCATTACAGGTGTAGTAAAATCCCAATTGGCTGTATATTCTCAAAGCCAGTTTTCTCTTATACATCAGTAATTTATTAGACAATCTCATTAATGTCCTCAAAACACATAAATAGTCGAGAAGGTTACCGTAAATTAAAATGATTAGAGCATTAGTCATGTGTTATCCAAGTATCATTTCGAAAGTCCAATGACCAAATCCTGGATTACGACAAACTTGGAGCACGTCTGGTGGGAGGCGGTGCCATGCTGTCTCACACATATCGACCGACCGACAGACGAACACGCACACCTACTAATGCTCTATAAATACCGCCAGAGAAATATTTTAATCCGGATGGCCCGTTTAATGCACATTCCTTGGGCTTCGGAACAATCTTGATTTTTTTACTCCTTTACACCAAGAGGGCATTGCCCCACTTAGATTTAAGTTCGTAAGATAATCTGTCATATGAAACTGTGTCAGTAGACACGGTTAAGGATAATAATGTTAGGTGAATAACCTGTTCCTTACAAAGTTATAAGTAAATTCCTGTGGCGTGATGTCATGTACTGTCCTATGTTCTTATTTGAATAAAGCGTCATGCGCTGTTCAAACACAGGAAGATTACAGACCTCCCGATGCCCGAAAAAGGAATCGTGTTAGGGTCAACGTGATTTCCTCTCGCATTCCGTACCGCTGACACATCCATACAACGTTATAATCGAATTAAACACAACTTGCAATGGATTCGTCGAAGCATGCCGACCGGATGATCCAATGCGTGAATATAAAATTTGGTATCCGAACCGAACCATGCATTAAAGTAACCACACATATAAACATTGTTCGCGTCTTGCGTCACGACCAATCACCAAATTTATCCACCAAATTGCCGCGGCAATCGTTCGAAAGTGGTAATTATGTATTGATGGTAAACGCAGCTAATGTGACGCTATGACGTCACGCGTTATTCGATCATTGACAAACGACATTCCAACGCCTAGTGTGAACTGTGTTGTTGAAACGCACGTCACGTCATTCTCACCAAGGTCTCATGCTCGTCTTGAGACTTGAGAATAAACACACACATTAAGTGCTCAGATCTGAATAATAAAGATCTCTTGACACTAACTGCCTTTCAAAACTCGAAATCCTTCTCCTTATTTTAATGAATTTCAAACCTCATTGTCAGTAATATGCGATATATATTAAACAACTCTAGCACAGAATTTGATGCACATAGTCAAATTAAAGTTACACACACCAATCGAACGTAATTTATACAATTCAATGTTGCATGCTGTCTGTAGAAGTGACGGACGGACGGACAGCGGGTTGCATAAACACTGAATATATAGGGTTTCCGTTTGAATCACGCCGCATACCAGCCGCCTTCGTCACGCCGGCAGGCGGCGCGTGCGACACAATATCATAAGTATCACGACTTTGCTCACAAACATTCGATAATACGATACCTAGTCTAAATAATGTCTATACAGAATGACGAATTGTCGGCCGCCGCGTATAATATCGCTGAGACTCAGGAATTTCTAATTGATATTGCATTTTGGTCACTCCCATTCTGTTCCTTGTTTGAGTAATAAGTAGTAGTGCCTACCTAGTCTGATGAAGGAGATTAAACGCTATAAATCACGGCTCGGCTTAGACACGAAGTAGTAAAAATTGTTGTAGTAAATCAGCCAGTAGGTACTCTAATTTGCAAGAACAAAACTTTATGACCATCGTAATTTATTATTGTATTTGTGTTTTTCTTAACGATGCATACTAATTAATTAAGCGAGTGTTATAAAAACTGTCCATTCATCGGATCGAGTGACCGGTTTTAAGATTTACATACATAAAAGACAAGGGTACGTCTAATATCTTGAGAAAATACACACACATTCAACAATTTTAACGATATCTATGGCATTCAAATCTTCTCATTATGCAAATATGCAATAGTTACAGAATGTAGAAAAGCAATCACAAGCAGTTGCTCGTTGCAACTTCGAATACCGCCCTCGAAGTATGGCAGAAATGTTGCTAATGGCTTGTAACGATGTTTGCCGGCAACTTCACGACTGCACAAATGATACTTTCCCAGCGGTAGAAAGTCAAACATTAGGTAGGAATGGCACCAAAGCGGCTCCATTCACATATCGTTGTTATTAGAGCGGTGTCAAGACCGGAAAGTATGGATTAAACAGAGGCCAAACAAGCAGATATCAATGTGCGCGAATGCATCGCCAATGAATGGGAGGCGCCGGGCTTCTGCGAATGTTTGTTGAGGAACAAAATTCCTCGCTCCATTGTTTCGTGAATGATCAACCGCGTGGAATGGGGTCGGGAAAATATTTGCGACTTTTACTGCGATAAACTGTTGCCAATGTCTTTGATAAAGGTAACAATTACAGGAAAATGACTTACCTCTTTATAAGAGACAGGGAAATGGTAGTTGGTAACAAAGTATGTATAAAAATCTTTTAATTCAACGCCAAAGAAGATATCAAAGGAATACACTGTAAACACAATTCGTCGACGCAAACAGAACACTATCACCTAAACGCTATTAAATACAGGTGTTTTCGCATACCACACCGCTTACGATCATTTGCAAATTCACAAGCCCAAATAGCTTAGTATCGCTAAGAAACAAGGTACATATTGGAATGAGAAAATTGTTTATTATAGCCTGTTGTCGCATATTTCGCCCACGCCCAAATGGCGGGTCGTCAACAATTTATTCAAAATCAAGGATTTGTGCCAGTTCGCCCCACTGTGCCTCTATTTATGGACATCTAAAAATTAAACCATTCACGGTATTAATATTAGCAATAGTATACATGAAATGTGTTTGTATAAACCACACAATTTGTATGCCAATATTACAAAGTCAACGACAGCAAACCAGCCAATCTGCGTTATGTTTTTAGATCATGTATCAAAGCCTTGATTTATATCCATATAAAGTTCTGCAGATAATGAAACTAAACTTTACATTTATAACATAATATGAAGAATTAAATAACCATAAATATCATCTTTTAAATGTAACTGACGTTCAACTTATTAAGTACGTCGTTAATTACTTACCCATAAAAAAAGAACTTTCTTTAATGAATAAGCTAGTAAATAACGATATTAATTTTTATTAGACGTTTTTAAGTCGAATAGCGGTAAAGTATCGGTTTCGTTCCATCATCCGAAAGATTTGAATCGTTCATTTTACTGTGGACATTAAATCGTCCCAAACATTTATAGAGGAAATATTAAATAGGCAACATTCTTTGGCCAACGTCTGGGCGTCCTCCGATGGCTAATCAAACACTCTTATGCAAATCAAGCAAATAGTTATACAATTTTATGAGCGACGACTATCGTCAATTTATCACTCCCTATATGGGGGGACAAACACGCAGAAATTCCATCCGACCATTCCGAGGCCCGCTATGTCGACACACCATATTTTGCAAGTTTATCATTGCTTATGCTAACTTCATGAGGTTATGGGGTGGGCCCCATATATATTGTTGGACCATTTATAGAGACTAAATAAAAGGTGTAACACTCTAAGATACGATGAACTAAAATAGATGTGCATAACAATGAAATAGTCGTTACAAGTAGGTAAACAACTGCTTTATGACGGCATAAAGATAAGAGAGGAATGCCAATTTTAATTAGAAACGAGAGCAGTACAGCTTTTATCGCATACTCACATAGATAACTTTTAAACATGCGTGATTTTAAACACATTTTCATTATTATAACGATAACATAATGGTTTTTAATTCGCTTTTAAATGTTTCTCTATTACACAAAATATTGGATACATAACTGACTTCAGTATTTTTATTTATAGGACCAGATCAGGTGATTAGTAGTGAAGAGAATTTTAAAACGACTCGACATTAGTTTGTAATGCCGAGATTCTAGACTTTTTAAGTGATCATTCGTCTTATTAGTAGTTGGAATCAAAATAAATCTGCAGTGTAGCCGGTGTCGGCAGCGGTCGAGTCGACGCGCGTCTGGGTGTATAAAATCGCCAAGGACATATTTATCTGAGAGGAATGCGTAGAATAAACAATGTTGTACGCTATTTCGCGTCCGTTCGCCGCCACGCGCCGCACCCTGCGATACACACTCCAGCAAATGTTTTGTAAATCTTCTTTGTAAAACATACACATTATTCTCACGTAGCACCTAATCAAAAATAATTTTAAATTGGTCTAAAAGTGAACAAGTAAATCCTATTAAAAACGCAGTCGATTAAAGTCAAGCAACGTTGTAAAATGCCCAGCCCCTTTAACGTTACGCATGAGGGAGCTCAGAACTTGTGCAGTGCGTGGGAAGCACATACTTGGGTTACACAATCTTGTGAAGATACCTTCGTTGAACACGATCGATTTTGTACTAAAAATGTATGCTTTAAGAAAACTACTCGGTTGTTTTATTGGATATTGTTGATTGTGGAAGGTTATGCAGAAAGTATTTCAACTCAGTGGTAAATAAACCTATGTATTATTGTTTATTAAACGTAACTGAGTGCAAAAGGAATAATTACATGATTAAATTAGCCATCACGCAACAAGCTACTCGACCGCAGACATGCAGATCGCATTGAAACACTCCGAAGCGAGCATCCTTGTTTCCCACATACAATTTGCCTGTACCTAGGCGAGTACGCATAGACACTGAACGCAGATTTCACTCGCAACATAGAATTATGCATTAACGATCAACTGAACGCAACACTCTGGTATGCAACAGAACAATGTACCGGCTTAGTGAAACTGCATTCAGCCGATACAATTAAAGTAATAAACACTGGCGAACACAGGTATAAGTTCCCATTCGCTTGTTAATCGACGCTATCATTGTCTTCGCCGCTTCCTTGCTTAACGACACAATGAATAGCTTTTCCTCTGTTCACAATGCGTAGCTGTCGAACGCTGTTATGTAGTTTAGTTTTTTCTATAACCATTTACGCCCCTCATCTAGTTACGTATCACACTTGTCTTGTGAGATCTGCGAAAACCGCAAAATACTCATTCGCACGCAACGTCTTGTTACAGAAGCATTTGAGAAGCCACTCATTACCGTCAATATATTTAGTCTCAGCACCCAACGACACCATAAAGATTTTTATCTTGTTAACACAGAATTATATACTTGTTATATCGAAATTCAAGGGCAAATATTTTCATTATAAATGGCGACCTCTCGTCGTCAAAATGAGACGATTACTTCTGCGTGTAAAAAACCAGGACTACTCAGCAGACAACATTCTTGTGGTAGGTAAATAATTGCATTCTGCCAGAAGCAGTGACGCGAGGGCACATTTTTCATAGTACAACGTTTAGGTTCCGTATAAGGTTAATAGCGTCGTATGCGTCCGAGACGTGGCCGGTTATTTTTAGCATTAATAAATTGGCTTAGTGGCTCGGTTTATTGTGTGCGCGTTTCGCACAAGTAGATGTCGACGGTAGTGACATCCGCGGTACCTCCGCTCTACACACCAAATTCTAGGTCAATTTTGACTGCCGTTGCTCTTTTTCTAGCCACTTAGCGTTCTTTTCAAAACAATGCGCAAAGTAGGTAAGTAATTCTGCAATTGTAGCTTAATTGCGAGCTCAATAGCTCCAAATTTTTCAATAACAATCCATGAAATGAGGCTTAAGTTTTCGATAGCCACTTATTCGCTTGCCGAGAGTTGAACACGCGAACCTGATAACGCTTGACTACAAACAGAAAACATCGTCATATGTTTTGGTGTGCTAACTTGGTAACCACGTCTCAAATATCATACTGTAAAGTCGACCGTATGGAATGCAGTTTGCCAAAAGGTTCAATAAAAATACCACTTTATGTTTCCTGTGTCAGCGGCGAATTATATTGTGGTGTCAATGTACTGGGACCAGATTTTCATGTGCCTTCTTAACTTGAATCAATTTAATCCACATTCGCATTTTTATGCAATATTTGTTCAGTATTTAAGCTGGTTATAACCGAATATTGCCAAGATTTCCTTGACTGACCATAATCACAGTTTGAAGTCTGAAATGAAACACAAAACGGCAATTGTAAAAATTCGTCCTCTGTTGTTTCAATCAGTACCTATATTCTGATGTTTTCATTGAATGGCCATTTGAAACTTCGCGATGTAAGATCATTTGCAATCCAAACTGTTTGTAATGAGATAAAGAACATGTAACGGTATTCTGCTTTTTTATAATAGAAAACTTTATGGCAAATCTTATTAGGCAGTTATACAATACGACTAGACACTGACAGTTAGCCTTTTAGGATATATCTCATTTTCCTAATGGAGCAGGCATCACTACCGCTAATTGTTACGCCGTTTAGCATCAACGAAGTGATAATTGACCGGTTTTAACTGTAACTATGCATTTTCAAGTGCAGGTGTACAGTTTTTAAGGTTAACTTTTTAAAACAATGGTGCAGGTGTCGGTTTAACTATGGTAAATAGATACGGCTAGAGACATGATCGGTATTTAATAGGGATGTGTTGTGCAGCACCTGCAGCTTTGTGAGGTGGTGAAGGGGGGTGTGGGGAGACGGCGGGCGGCGGGTGAGGGGAGTGCGCCGCTTTAGAAAGGCGCGACCATCGCCGCAGGCCCGGGCCGCATTCTACGGCCTGTCATTCACACCGCGCAACTTGCCTATGCATTGCATTCCATCTCCCACCGCGTTCTCCACGCATCGGCACCATACACACACGCGCACCTTACGAAACCACCGACCGCACCACCATCTAGACAAAATGCCACATTCATACTTAACACATAAACGCTTCATCGAATTATTTCTGCGCCAGTTCAGTCACTAACATTGCTATGAACCAGTTCCGTGGCCTCATTAGTCGCGAACCGATTGCTCCGCTCACCAAATACGATCCCATACGAAACGAGACCACAGTACAAATGTCATTCCAAAGGATAACAAATGATAACCATAATTTGTGTTTAGCTCATTTGTTGTCACTAAATTGTGGAATGTCGTGTGAAATCGAGGTTGATGCGCATTCTTACCGCTAGAGAGCAGTAGTGTCGCGGCGACGGAACAGTTTGTTTTTCACGATTTATTCTATTTTAAAGTTGCGTTTATCACTTGTAACTTCATCACAACCAAATATTTCATTGTCACTCCCGATATTTATGTTCACAACACTCAAATTCAATCAGAAAACGTTAGAAATCGCATTGGAATGTAAAGTTTTGACATGGGGCTCTTACGGGTTAACACTTCTCTTTGGAAAACTTACCTGTCTCGCGGGTCGATCCACGTCGTTTTTCTACTGTTGTGGTCGATAAAATACAGTTTTCCGTCAAAGTCCCTCGCATAATCCCATCCGTCGGGCAAGGGTATCTCACCGTTTCGTCTCCTTGGCATATTTCACTGATTAAATCCATTCAAACGAGTAACGAAGCACACTCGCGAACTAGCTACACGGCCATGTTGAATACCTCATTACGAGGTGTGACGTCACGCGGGATCGGCCAATAGCGGCGAAGGGCCCCCACGATGGAATGCGGCGCGTACGCGAACGCGAACACACGAAGCGGTTCCGTACGTCACTCCACCGATAGCAACGATACACGCGACCGCACCACGCGACCCCGCGTCGCTGACTGAACCCCGCCGACTCGCAGCCACGTTATCACCGCACATGATAATATTCACTACCAGCACCTACTGTCTAAATGCATTCCTCGACCATCTAATGTTTACATTACATGGTCTACTAGTGCCGACTGACTGATGCTATGTACGGTGCGGAGACTGTGAAACGAACTGGCAATGTAAGCAAAAAGTAGGTAGGTACATACCCATTCAATCTATTTACGATTCCGCTGTATAAATATGTATAGACGGGCGTGTATACGTATAGATCGCATTCCACAGCGTATGTATATATAAATTACGGGCATACATACAAATTACTGATATGTACCTATAAGTAGGTATGTTTATCTGTCGCTATAACAATATTGTTACCATATTATAAACAACTTATTATGCTATATGCGTTACTTTAATTTGAGCTAACATATTCTTGAAATAACATAATAGTTACTTCTTTAGAGTCCGAAGTAACTGCAAGTTTACGTTTCGTTGGACTCAATACAAAACCGTGCTATCATTAACAAGCTTAACTAAAACAATTAAGTTCATTTAAGTCTACCCCTCTGTTGCAAACTAAACCCTAATTAGATTAACCAATGAACAATAGTCATGCCTAAGTACTTTTGTGCAAAAATAATAACAAAAGCATATTCTTATAACTGTTTACAAAACATTAGTAATGATTGTTTTGATAAATAACTTAGCTATTGTATGGTGTATTTGACTAGTTTTCTACCAAAATTAAGGCGTACGTGGTAAGTAACCGGTATCTATGGTTATATTGGATATTTTATTTCTTTGTAGATGAGTTAATTAAAACCTTTTACAAGTCCACAATAGGTCCTCAAAAAATTGTTATAATTTATTATGGCCAGTGGCGATAATTTAGATCGACAGCAAAAACTGTTTTCAAAATAAAGCTAAAAATTCAATCAATAGACCCGATTGAAAATTAGTGAAACAATTTTTTAACGTAAATAAATGCTGGCAGGTTCTAAGAATAATGTTTATTTATTAGACAAATATAGCTACAAGTCATGCCTATTTCTCAAAATTTGTAGGCAGAGACCACGGACTTCTATTTGTTAAAATCCTGGCATACCTCATTCGATTTCATCACTTTCCTGATAGATATTTACCAGTTGGGGGTAAATATTCCTAATCTAGTCTCTCGTTACTGCCTCGTTGGTCTAGTGGTGACTGCCTCGTTGGTCTAGTGGTTGCTAAGCGCGACTGCTGAGCACGAGGTCCTGGGTTCGAATCCCGGGTCGGGCATAGTGTTACTGGGTTTTTCCATTAGGTAATTCTCAGTGGCAGCACGGAGTCTGGATTTGTGCCCGGTTGATGGCAATAGGCTCGCCCCCTATTACATTGGGACCTAAAAACATAATTGGCGAAATGTGGGTGTACTGTATGTGCACCTCTGCCTACCCCTTCGGCCTTCGGGGAATACAGGCGTGATGTTATGATCTCTCTCCAGTTAAGGCAACTCTATCGGCTCTGGTAACGCATATTCGTAGACGTCTTTTTCTACCTATACCACTCGTCTAATATACTTGCTTAAATAACATTATTAACTTTTGTAACACGTTATAATGACAAAGGGTAAGTTATTCCTACGACAAGGTGACACATCGCAATTGACATTCACAGAAAAAGCTCCTGCCATCAAACTGGTTAGGACCCAGTAGGATGCACCGATCTCCTTGAAAACTACTAAAACATAACTACAAGACGTCTGCAAACAAAAATTATTACTGTTACATTATTTTAAGTACTTAAAATACGTTTGGTATGTTCGTAGAGGATAGATCAAGAATAATACTGTTAATTAAGCCGAAAAATCGCAATAGACTTGCTTTACTATTACATAGGACCTATAATGACCGGCCTAATTAATTCAAGGACTCCAAAAACACCCTATAGGCTAAGGCGATCTACATTATTGTCTGGATAACAACATACTTCCAATTTCAAAACGTTCACAAGCTTAGAACGACAGATAAAATATCTCACCCTTCAGGCTTAGAAGATCTACATTAATGTCTGGATAACAACATAGGTACCTACTTCCAATTTCAAAACGTTCGCAAGCTTAGAACTACAGATAAAATATCTCACGAATGCTCTTCAAAACTGTTAACATCTGTGCCTCGCTCGGCCGTTGTAATTAAATAAAATGATTGACCCACTGACTTTTCTAACACTTTTATAAGATACACATATTTTATAAATTAGTTGGCGCCGTCGTTTCCTAGTCGAGTCTCCGGCTCAAGACTGGTAACGGTTTATGTGATGTTCGAGAAATAAGGGCTTGTGTCTTATTACTTTGTTTAAGTTAAATGTGCCTGACAATACCAATTAGTCGACTTCTTATTAAGATATTGGTGTTCTAATACATGTTATGTACTTGACTTGTTAATAGGTAAGTAGGTACTTAAATGAGCCACTAATGTTTTCAAACGCCGAAAACGCAAATGATATGCTTTACAGATTGCTATAGTTTATTATACTTAGTATGCGACCTAACCTATATGTTGACAAAACTATCATAATTATTATCACACTCATTGGCATTGATATTTACAGCGCTGTTTAGATCAAGTAGTAAGTAGTAGTCTTCTTTCAATTTGTGCGTGATATTGCCTCGTTAGTGTAGTAGTCGCTAAGTGCGCCTGCTGGGCATGAGGCCCTGGGTTCGAATCCTTGATGGGCAAAGTGTAAATTGGTTTTTCTATTATGTACTAGCTGCGCCCCGCGGTGTTACCCGCTACATTTTTTCGGGATAAAAAGTAGCCTATATGTTAATCCAGGGTATAACCTATCTACATACCAAATTTCAACCAAATCGGTCCAGCCGTTTATGCGTGAAAGAGTAACAAACATCCACACATCCATACTCACAAACTTTCACATTTATAATATTAGTAGGATAGTAGGATTATAATTCTGAGCACGTAGTCTGGATTTGATCGGTTTGTGGTAATAGGTTCGCCCCCTATTACCTATATTGGGACTTATCAAATGTGATTGTACTATTATGTGCACCTCTGCCTACCGCTAAATAATAAAGCGACCTTATTCGTGGGTTAACAGTTCGCAGTTCTGTACGCGTCGGTACTACGCCACAGGTTAACAAATTCCGCACGATCCGTATAATATTTGTTCGTAAATCGTAGTTACCCATCAACATCAAAAAAGTCCATCATTATCTTATTAACACTGGTCCTAGCTTTTGAATTTGCTATAGGTACCTTCTCGATCGTTTTCAAACATAAAAATCTCATGCAAACAAAGACAAACAATGTAAACAAACACAGAACAATATACTTACCTACTTACCAACCTGCCTGCGTAAGTTCAGTTTGTACCTACTACTTGTACACTCATTACCTATATTAGATAATATCAATTACGTAAAAATAAACTAGTAGATAGGTACCTACTTATGTATCTTCTAATTCACAGTTAAATAATGCCGCAAGTACAACATAATTGTACATTTTTGTTAGTAGGTACTGGTAGTAGTAAGTAGTGCTTACCATTAGCAGTAGAGTCGTAAATGCAGCGAGCTGAAAGTAGACGAAGGCGACACAAAAATAAAGGTATTTATAGTACCTAAGGTAGGTAAGGTAGGCACCTATTTATCTTCTTTACACTCAAGTTCTTCTAAAAACACACTCATTTTAATAATAGTTAGTTGCACTTTAAAAATGTCGTTAAATAAACAAATGAAAATCAGAAACGTTGTTGTAATGAGTAAATCATGCAAATGCACAAAATAGGTACCTAGGTACCTAATTATAAGCGATATAAAAGCGGAAACATACTCTTTTGAGCAATGAATATTATTTAATAAAGCAAAATGCTTTGACCACTTACAACTTTTAATAAACATAAATTGAGACACAATCACAAAATAATCATTTCAAACTTTCATTTTCAAATTTCAAACATATTTTTTTACGTGATTTGGACGTGACACGTGAATCCATTCTATTCAGCTTACTTATACTTATATTAAATTTAATATTTATATATACCATGTCATAAATTTGGGAAAATTAAAAATTATATTGTCTTTTCATAAATTATAATGTTTTGAATAAATTATATATTTATTTTTGTTTATTTGTGTAAAACGTTTAAAAACCTTACCATGCTAATTGCTAATACTATTTATATAATAAACGTAACATGTCCTGTTTTGTCGTACATAGGTAGACAAAGACAAAAATATGCTTAAAATTATAGCATCGTTGGTATACGGAACGCGATAAACTGATTGTCAATGTCATGTGTTGTTGGCAGTTTTGTCAACATTACACACGTAGTCGTAGTATTATTAATATTGCTCCTAATTAACTGAATTATCCAGAAATTATCTCGTAGTGTTCATTTAAATGCTTTAAAGATGCATACTAGTGACAGTGAAGACTTTGAAAGTGCTGACGAGGGCCATGGTAGTCCAGACAAAAAGGAGAGAAAGAAACGGTTGTCTTCTTCAAATTACAGTGACAACGCACTAGAAACTGAACAAAGGGCTGGGGGCCCTAAAACAAGCCCCAATAAAGTCGAAAAACCCGTGGAAAAGGTATTACATGCTGAAATATCTTGTTGTAATGTTCTTGTAATATTGTGTAATGTTAGCCACATAAATTACCCAATATGACTAATTAAATGCCTAATACATTATTTATAATGCATACCTAATGTTCTAGTATTTAGTATGGATAGCAGTTTATAAAAAAAATATTCGTAGTTGCCCAAAACTATATTAGAAACATTCACATAACACATCATAACACAATATTTAAATGTGTAATTTGAATTATTAAATAACTATTCAATCTATTGGACATTAAATTTATCCAATAACCCTTCCTATGGCATGGTGTTAAAGCTTTTCTCTGAGAAATATACTTGCATCATTCACTTCATTTAATGTCTTCACTCATTCTTTCAATATCAGGCTGAAATAAGGTATTTACCTCATGTTTTCCTTTAGTGTATGTAGTTATTGCGCTTTCATTAAACTTTATTATATTCTAATCAAAATTCCATGCAACAAGAAAAGTAAAATAAAAGGAACCGAAAACCGCATACAAAAGAAGAAGTCTTGTTTAAGTCTGAGCATCCTTAAAGGTATTTTGTTATACTGATTACCTAAATTGGATTCTCAATATTGTTTAAAGTTTAAACATTGATCTTATGTTCATAATATTAAAGTACATGTTTAGGATATCATGATCATAAAGATAGTATGGATTGTGCGGACTAATATTTGATAAAAAAACAACAATAGAATAGGTATTTTAATCAACACTAATGGCTCACCTTTCTGGTTTATCATGAGTAGTTAAGTATATATTATTATAATAATTTGTAACAAAAATTATAGAAGGATGTAAAATTTCATTATATTTAATTTAGCAACTTCCTATAATCGTTGGTGTTTCATCATAACTTATGCATATTTGATTTTATTATTCTTATTACTTGTATTGAATTGACTAACACAACAAATTCAGCTCAGTTTAGCGTTTGTCTATAGAAAACAGCCATTTTGAATATACTTAAAACCAGCAGTTTTGTATGGCAATGATTCAGCTCCTGAAAGCTGACAGATGCGTAAGCAACTCAACTCAAAACTAGTGTCCATATGAAGACCTTTAGATATATCCAAACACTGACGTAGTGACTCCCTTATACACACATAAAATACAAGAGTAGTCAACAGGTGACATATTATAGTGTCTCATGAATGGCTGACTAGGTTTTAAGAGTAATTATTCTTCCGTGAGTGTTATCCATATTATCTACTATATATACCGGTTGTACTCACGTTGATATTCGGGCATTCCCGAATATCAACGTGAGTACAACCGGTATATATAGTAGATAATTATTCTTCCGCTTGCAACATATTCACAATCAAAATAAATTTCAGAAAGAAACAGATGGATGGGATGACTTTGAAATTGATGCGGATGAACCAATTGCACCACAACCTGCACCTACTAAAAGTAAAGTGTCTGACAGTACCAAGACTAAACCTGATCAAAAAAGTTCCAATGTGAAGCCTAGTCAGAAGTCACAGGACACTGGCTGGGATGAGTTTGATGACTGGGGTCAAGATGATGCTTCTGCAAATACCCAAAAGGTAAGTTTTTTATTCATTATACATTAATAAACTAATATTCTTGTCCATATTAGTCTCAGACTAGCTATTTTTCATATTTAAAGGCTGAAAATTATGTCTGCTATGGAAGTTAATTTACTTAATGAAGTAATAATCAATGGACAGGTAACTCGATCACACAAGGGTAAGAGTAGGATAGCTATGGCATAGTTCAGATTTTGAATAATCAGGCCTCTATTTATCAACCATTGACAAAATCAGATTAACTGACTGAGTCCAATGCCTGAACTCTCTTTAGTTGTGTTGGTACCTATAGAAAATAGCAAGATTTTGCAAAAGAACTGATAAAATCTTGACCATGTGTAACATCACTTTCGTGATACTAATTCCAGCCAGACCAACCAAAGCCAACTGCTCAAACTCAACCGCAGTCTGCTCAACCGGCACCAAACATAAAGGAGGTCACGGAACGAATGGCTGCAGCGTCAACTGGCGGTTGGGGCTGGGGATGGAGTGTGGACTCCTTACTGAGCACCGCTACAGCTGGCATCAGCAACATCACCAGCCAAGTATCTCAGGTAACTGTTACGTATTTAACAGTCTCCACTATACATTATAAGGCAATTGTGCTAGCATGGGATGTTACATTTAAATAAGAAATCAAACATTTGTTGTGATCAGATTGACTTAATTCATTGATATTTCTGTAGTATGACAAACTCCACCCACTTATAGTTGGCCTAAATCTCAACCACAGGCTTATAACTTGATTATTCCTTTTCACAAATGTCAGCACCCTATAAAGTAAAATTTAAACGATTTACTATAAAAGTATTACACATTATTTTTCAATAATTGAATACATTGTGGGGTCAATAAATCTGAACACATTTTTAAATATAATAAAAAAAAATTGTATAGTATTACATTGTTCAATACTTACTTCAGGTGCATGTATTTTATTGTGTGCAACAAATAATTAAGAATCATACTAAGCATTTAAGT
This sequence comes from Abrostola triplasia, assembly GCA_946251915.1. Taxonomy (NCBI): domain Eukaryota; kingdom Metazoa; phylum Arthropoda; class Insecta; order Lepidoptera; family Noctuidae; genus Abrostola; species Abrostola triplasia. Next base: position 7,777,992 of record OX276440.1, on the reverse strand, counting down.
ATATCATATATGTTTGCAGGGTATATCAACAGTCTTAGAAACTGGTATCGGCGCTCCTGACCCGGAGGAACTGGCTAGAAGAACAGCTAAACCGGATGAGGCTAAATCAGCACCAGTAAAAGTGACTAATGACAAAATACCAGAAGCTGGGCCAGAAGATACCAGGGCCAGCTCTGGCGACTCTGCCTTTCCCTTTGGCGGCCTATTTTCTGGTGTTTCTAAATTCGTGGAGACAACTGGTAAGGCTATGTCAGATATTAGATGAGAGCCTCAATAAGTGGCAATTATTTTAGTACGTGTGCCATACCCTGGGCAATAAACCTAGTTAGTAGGTGCTTGTTGACTGCCCAATGGGCGGAAACTTTGCTACTTACCATTCTGATTACGTTTGGCGGACACTGGGAATTTAACATAGCTTCCATACTTTTTGCTTGTCCAATCTACACTACCACGCTACTTATTTCCATGTGATAATTAAGTTATGCAAAGGAACTGGGATGATAAAGCCAAGTACAAGTATCCCTAGCTTAGTTTCTTTCTTGAAGCTGATATTTAACTACTGTTATGACCATTGAATGTGTTAAGTGCTGGATCACTTCAACTGTAAATGGCTGTAAGAAGTTATAATTCCAGTATCGACTTTCACTACCTTTTAATTAAGCCCAAACAGGGACCTCTAGATCCACTTCAGAACCATAATCGTATATGTGTCATCATACAATTGTAAATAGCTTTAGATTATAATTTATCTCGCGATATTGTAAACTGTCGAAAGCCTAAACCGTAGCATACTGCTTACATATGCATTATTTAGAATGAATTATTTTAGGCAACAAAGTCATATCAGGCGGCCTCGACACCCTTGAAACTATAGGCAAGAAGACGATGGAAGTACTCCAAGATGGAGATCCCGGACTGGCGAAGAAGAGAGCCCTTCTTGGTCTGGGGGCTGGAGACAAGCCAGTCCTGTCACAAGTGCTGAGGGAGGCCAAGGCCAAAGCTGATGAAGATGATAGAGTGAGAGAGGAGAAGAGAGAGGCAAAGGAAGTCCATTATGAGAATCTGTTTGATGATTTTGAGGGTGAGTTTTTTGTATAATTATAAGAAACTACAAATAAGTTAGTCTTTTATTGTGTTTTGTTATTATATGGGGGTGTTTACACTTAGATGAGAAACTCGCAAAGCAGAGAAGAATGGCAGGGAAAAAGAGAGGCCTATACCCAGCGGTGGGTGATACCGGGCTGAAATATTAATGATGGGGTGTTTGAATTAATTGAATAAAATATTTTTTTTTTTACAAAAAGGAACACAGGATACTGAACAAACTAAAATCGAAACCTTATTCACGTTAATATACCTATATTGATTATTGGTTGGTGATCTGAGATCAAATGCAGTTCTCTGGGTAATTGCCTAGAGTGCACAGTGGAAAAGAGGAGCCTGTGGTCTAGTGGCCAGCTATTGTCACTAGCCCTTCAAGCAGAACCATTTATCGATTTGCTAGCTCTTGCTGCGGCTTCTCCCGCGTTAAGAAGCCTATGTCCTTTCTCGGGTCTTAAACTTTCTACATGCCAAATTTCTCTAAAATCCGTCCAGCAGTTTAGATGTGAAGGCGCATCAGATGAACAGACATAGTTATTTTCAAATTACTAATTACTAATACGCACGTTTATAATTCCAGGCTTAGTGCATTTGGAGGCGCTAGAGATGTTATCGAAGCAAATCAGTATGCGCATTGAGGAGCGCATGCGCTGCGTCGACGTGGACAAGCGGCAAGATATCAAAGAAACATTGCAACAGGTCGCAGGTATGTTTACAATACTTATCTATATAATAATAACAGCCTATAACTGCCCCACTGCATTGCAGAGGCACTGCCTACTTCTAATACCTTTTTGTATCTTTTTTGCATGTTGCCATGCTAGGTTTAAATCTAAATTGATAAAGGAAACTTGAAAAATGATGGACACGAGAGGCACTCGAACCCGCGACTTTCGCCGTACCGTGGCGCCGCTCTGCACTAAGTTGGTAATCGTAGATTCCAACAGATAATACCTGACGTCACCCTTAAGACGTAAATACTAAAAGGGAACTTGAAATTTGATGGATGCGAGCAGTGACACGGTGGCTCAAGTTTCCTTTATCAATTTAGTTCTAATACCTATGTTACAGCGATGTTCAACAATAATACCAACTTAGACAATCTTCATACATACAATCATTAGATACAATTGTTTATACATCAAATAAATATTAAATACTAGCTTTCGCTCGCGTTAAGAGGCCTGTGTTCTTTCTCGGATTTTAAACTTTCTACATGCCAAATTTCATCAAAATCTGCCTAGCGGTTTAGTCGTGATAGCGTAACAGACAGACAGACAAAGTTACTTTCACATTTATAATATAAAGTATGGATTTAATTTATCTCCAAAAATACCCGTCTTACGATTTGCAGAGCTGTGCGAAATGCCCGAAGAGGACGAGGAAGATGAAGAAGCTCCCAGTGAAGAGGTGTCCAAGTCCGAAGCCTTCCACGAGCGGCTGCAAACCGCCACGCAAGACCTGGGCCTCAAGCTGCAGTTCCAGCCGCTGGTCAAGTAAGTTCTCATCTGTTATTTTAGGTGTTCAATGATGTAGTTAAGGACATAAGCAAATGTTTAAATAGCCACGATGGGGCTAACATATTACTATGTAATAAAAGCCTCTAAATAAATAAAGATAAAAAGAAATAATGTTTAAATGACGCATCCGCTTCGAGCAGTTTAGTTTGAACTTGAACATCTTTTATTGCTATTGCCCGAAGGGGTAGGCAGAGGAGTATGGTGCCTTCCTACAATAGTCAGATATTATTTGCCAAAAATGAGGACTACTTGACCCGTGCTATTACCCAATGAAAAATTCAACTATTCGAACTTAAAAATAAATCGAACTCAACACTTCAAGTGCAGTTAGTCGCGCTTTGCATCTACTAAAACAACGAAGGAGTATTATCAGACTAAAATTATCTATATTACGTGTGTCTCCGTGTTAAGTAGCAATAAATGTTTTTTTATTTTATTTTATTTTATTTACTATCGTAATAATGTTCTCCTGACCGAATTTAGATCACGGCCTCTTTCACCTGAGACTTACTAACTACGCAGGAGATATATAGTGAATAAGTATGCGCGCAAACACGGGTGCACTCCCTATTCCTATACTCTCATAGTCTGGTGGGACGGTAGACCGATACGACCGGAGAGAGATCTAGCACTACCTACGGCTTAACGTGCCTTCCGAAGCATGGAAATTATACTACCGTATTTGTTTCACAGACCCTCATAAAAATGATAATAATACTCATATTCTTTTACTATTTCAGGCAATACACAGAAATTCTATCCTACATATCGTCAACGGACAGCGAGGCGTCAGTAAAGGCGATATACAAGCGCGGAGTATCAGGCCTCGCGCAGGCCACCGCTCTCTCAGTAGAACAGTACCACAAGGCGGCTGAGATGCTCCTCGTGAAGACCAGGCGGTCTACCGCTGATGAAGCTGATGCTCTTACTCAGTGAGTGATTGAAAGAAAGAAAGATTTTATTTTGTTTTGTGCATAACAGACAACTGCCGAGTGGTTTCTGGCCTAGACTTAACCACTCACTTTTCTCCCGTGGGTGTCGTAAGAGGTGACGAAGAAAAAATCGAGAAGATGGGCAGCAGCGTCTTCTGTAACTTCTGTGACCTCTAGCAGCTTGCCAAGCGTAGGGGTATTGTAATTGATTCTTTTGCCCGTTATCATCATCATCAGCCAGAAGACGTCCACTGTTGAACAAAGGTTTCCCCCTTAGAACGCCACAATGAACGACAACGACATTTGGCCATTATTTTCATAGAAATCAAATATGTAAATGATATTCGTGACATTAAAAAAGTCTAGATAAAAAATATTTGTGTAAAGAAAAGAGAAGGAAAATTACCCGACTTGTTATAGCCAGTGAGAGGTTAATAGGTTATATGTATAAATCGGTTTTTTATATACATGATTAGACAAATACTCTGTATTTTTCAGAATGACAGTGGTACTCACTAAACATATCAGTGAGCTGGCAACCCTATTCACTGAGAAGCTGAACGCTGTGCCCTCAGATAACAAGGAACAAGTCAACATCTACATCACTAATATATTTTTAGAGGTATAGTATAGCTGTAATACTTTTTACCCGACTTAAACAAGGAGGTTATGTATTACGCATGTTTTTTACGCCTGCGTAAACCGACCGTAGTAGAGTCAACTTAAATTATTTTAAAGTACTGGACTGCCTCGTTGGTCTAGTGGTCGCTAAGCGCGACTGCTGAGCACGAGGTCCTGGGTTCGAATCCCGGGTCGGGCAAGGTGTTATTAGGTTTTTCCATTAGGTAATTCTCAGTGGCAGCACGGAGTCTGCATTTGTGCCTGGATGATGGTAATAGGCTCGCCCCCTATTACATTGGGACCTAAAAACATAACTGGCGAAATGTGGGTGTACTATATGTGCACCTCTGCCTACCCCTTCGGGGAATACAGGCGCGATGTTATGTTATGGCAATTAATTTGCCCGCTATAACACGAAACATTCACCAGCGATAAGTAGCCTTTGTACATTGTGCAATGGACGACGCGACGTTTTAAAAATATAAATCGCATCCACCGGTTGCCCGTATTGGTGAACGACCTGTTTTATCAAAATTAGTGCACAACACATCTCACTTCGTAAAATGTATTCTGCCAAATTTCTCTAATAATAGTTTTGCAATACCAAAAGTACTAAATAAATATCTTTGCGTTAGTAAACTGCCTACAAGCCAGCTCGCTCTATCTAACTGCGCACTTCGGCCGCTCGACTCAGTGACCCGTGTCATGAATCTTCGCTGTTCGTCCTATTGTTCTCGTCATGCGAACGAACATTACACTATATACTTACCGTTTGCCTCAAGTATGTATGTATAATATCGTTAACATTTATAATTGATACGTTTAGTCGCCTGGTGGTCGAAATTCGTGAGTAATTTGATTTTATTAGTCTTATGTACTCATTCTCCATATGAAATGTAACTACGCCAAATCTTACCCCTACAGGGACCAACGTTTCTCTTCACGAAACATTACGCCTATAATCCCTAAAGGGGCAGGCTGAAGTGTTAAGTTCAACCACATTTCACCATTTTAGTATGTCATAAGTACAATATTATAGTGAGCGTGCCCATTGCCATTAAATACACATATCCAAATTACCCCCTGCTACTGGAAATTACCTAACGGAAAAATCCACTAACACTACCCGACTCTGGAATAGAACCCATGACCGCACGCTCACTAATTATGTTCTGCGACTAGACTACCGCCAGAACCTCATACTCTACACGGTTTTGTGGCCAGGACGCGATCTATACGTATTACCTGTAATTTATACGACCTATAACGTACTTGTTCAGGTGAAATAAATATCTTCATTAATTCAATTAAAATAATTTGCTTTTTTCAGGCTGGCAACAGTTCGACGTACATCCAGAATGCGTTCCAGCTAGCGCTTCCAATCCTACAGATAGGCGCTGTTTAATTATAATACTGTTTTAAATGTGATATTGTATGTTGAAATGTTGTTACATTGTATGTTCAAAATTTATCAATTAATACTTGAATATTAGATAGATTATACCATAAGACATCAGTAAGAAACTTTGACGGTAAATTTGTTCTTCTTATCGTATGGTTGATGAACAACCTGGTGTCAGAGTTTAAATCACCTGTAGGCCTCTGACATGGCTTTACACACCGTTGAAAAATCTCTCAGGTGTGCCGTTTTCCGTACGATGTTTTTTTTTACCGTTTTTAGCAACTGATAACTAATTATACATATATATAGAAAAGATATTGGTGCATGCAAGTTTGAACTTGCAACATTTGACTTAGCAGTCCAACGGTCATACCACTCGGTTATCTATTTATTCTGCAATCGGTAATTGCAACCTCATTGCCAATAATGAATCGCTAACGAGAGAGAGAACTAGCGCACTGCATAACAAAAATCTTTATATTATAATAAATGAAACTTATAGACGTTACCTATTTTTTTTATATTGCAACACTAATCCTTTTTGACAGCAGACATGTTAAACATGGCTGTCAAAAAGGATTGGGCCATAAACTATGTGTGATTGTTTTTTACTAGCACAGACATTCAGACTGGAACAAAATGAGTATGTATATGTTTAGGATTATTCTAGCTTATGTGATACTTACTGAACTACTATTTTACCCTTATTATTTAGCTTAACTTGCTAGAGTATCGTGCATACGTCATAAGTGTACTTACAATTCCATACACTTGAAGTTCTATAGGACCCAGACATCGATACAGCTTAAATTGCTCTCCAAACAGGACAATGTTTCAATATTTGGACTATAAGTAAAAGATGATTGTTCAAAATATCATTAATTCTTAATATTTGATATTATATGTCGATGTGTGCAGTATGTTCTTGATAGTCTAATCTATTAATGTTATATATCTGTGAATATGCCTAATATATACCTAATTATGCATTTATTATTAAATGTTTAAGTTTGGTTTTATTTTTATCCAACTTCATTACTTTTCCCTTGGTAAAGTAATAAGAGAAGCTGCATTAATTGCCACTAAACTTACCTACTGGAAACAAAATGAACATATATTATTATTAGCCTATATTGTCCCACGGCAGGGCAAAGGCCTCCCTTCCCTCCTTGGACTTGTCCTTACGTATAAACTAATTATCTTAACCTTTCGGTTGCCATCACATCAGTGCCTCTGCTGACCTCTTTTTACAAAGAAGGAACGAGCTATTAACACAGCGCTCAAACCTAGGTTTCAACCTTCACCAGCATTTAGTAATACTCCATAAACATAACATAACATCACGCCTGAATTCCCCGAAGGGGTAGGCACATATAGTACACCCACATTTCGCCAGTTATGTTTATAGGTCCCAATGTAATAGGGGGCGAGACTATTATCATCAACCGGGCACAAATCCAGACTCCGTGCTGCTACTGAGAATTACCTCATGGAAAAACCTTTGCGCTCTTTGCCCGACCCGGGATTCGAACCCAGGACCTCGTGCTCAGCAGTCCACCACTAGACCAACGAGGCAGTAATACTCCTTAGCTTAGAAAATACCCGTATAAAGAAGGGGAAGACCTCGATGAACATAGAACTAGAGATGTTCTCCAAAGGATCAAGTTAGGAGTCCCTGAACCCTCCAGCGTCTATGAAGTATGTGATTCGAGTGAATGATGCGTTTGAAATATGCCAAGATCGTAGCAAATGGATGCCCATGGTCTTTACTCCGAAAAACAGGCGTGACTGTTGTACAAAATTACTAATTTTATTGATCAGAGGTATCTATCAACATTTAGAGAAGCTGACGACTTGATTGGCGCAGTGGCTAAGCGATTGTACTGCTGCGCTTGGGTTTGCGGGAACGATTCCTGCGCCAGACCAAAATTTGTGTGATCTGCAGACACGTTGGTCCCGAGACGGAGTGTTTTAGTGTAAATGAGGTTTAATTTTTGTGCAAACACTCACGATACAGGAGAAATTTCTAGTGTGAGCGACTTTTTTTTAAAACAATAATTATAGAACACTTGTCTGCCTACTCTTGAGATGTACTTAACTGTCGATCAACTACCTATACATTTTTAAACACACATTGATATACTTGTATGTTTGTTGCCTTAATTTTAATGTGTATTTTGTTTTTGCATGCCGAAAAAAGTAGGCGAAATATGTGAGACTATTTTTACAAAGACTACTCTCTACTCTCTGTAAACACCATTATTTCAAGCAAATAAACTATTCTTATTCTAAACCACCAGACACCTGACTTCTATAACCTAATTACAGGAGAGTCTAAAAGATACCGATATCCTGTGGTTAGTCTGTCTATCTGCCACCATTTTCTCCGTACAAAAGAATTGAGTAAATAATAATAACTTGACGGGATCATGGCGAATATCGGCCATTGTGCCGACACCTGTTAACGATTCTAACGCATGAGTAATGATAGATTAGTGTGGATATGACAGTTTTGTTTATTAGGCACCTACTTTGTTCTTTCCGATTTTTGACCAATAGTAGTTTAAATAGATACGTGCCCGATAACGGATCTAAAACGTCTTATTTTTTTTTAGGGGGTTGATATTCTTGATAATTTTTACATAAGATGACAAAAATGCGCAATCAAACCAAAACCAAAGTTTATTACTGCAAATACATTAAACAAACGTGTATTCACTTTTTTCGTTAGATTCATACGTAATACCTAAATATAAAACAAGGGCAAGGGGTCGACCTATATTTTTCTTATACATAGGGGTGAAGGGGGTTTGGCGGTAGAATGCTGCAGCGATCCCGCCTCCCCGCCATCCAAAGCGCAGAGCAGGCAGGTGAGGTTTTTAGTGGGTAGGCCCCTGGATCTTATTGGGTTCGGGGGAGAGTCCCACATACCCCCGTCGTCTCCCAACGGCGAGGGATGCGTAACGCATTTCCCTCACGGTAAAAAAAAAAAAAGGGGTGAAGGGGGTTAAAAAGTAGAACAAAATAATCTTACATCATTATTGAATAGCAATTTGTAGTCTGGATATAGGTCCTACCTGTAATTAATATTTTAGTTCAAAATCAAATCAAAATCTTTTATTGGAATAAAAATAATATATTTAAAACAACCTCGAAATAAAATCTAGACAACTCAAAAAGTAAAACATCAAAATAGATCCATCTAACAAAATTAACGTTTACCCCTTCTAATTCTAGTCATGTTCACTATTCGCTAGCCGACAGAAGCCGACACAATAACCGGTACAGTCGAGCACATCTGCCGCATCACAATAGATACAAGGGTTGCTCTTTACTTTATTCCGCCAATTCTTCACATACGCCCAAATGCATTGTGATATTTGAATCAATCATCTTTTATCAAGAGATGCTGAATACTTTACTGACCGATGTATATTATTCTTACTTCTTCTTATCGTATGGTTGATAAACAAACTGGTGTTTTAGTTTACACCGCCAATGGCCTTTGAAATGTCTTTGACACACAGATGAACAATATGTGCCAGTTTCCTCACGATGTTTTCTTTCACCGATCGATGCCGGATTTATAGTAGGCACATGAATTCGAAAAGACATTGGTGCGTGCCGGGGTTTAAACTTGCGACCTTTGACTTAGCAGTCCAACAGTCATATCACTCGGCTATCACTGCTTGATTCTCCTTACTTCTAGAACATTACTTTCAAGCGACATATTTATGTAGCTGTAGGTACTGTGCCTACCTAATTAGTATGTAGGATTGTAGATCGTTACCCTTTTTTTCTGCATCATCCTAGGCGGACGATGGTTCATTGTCCGCCTAGACTTTTTCCCAAGGATGATACCTACGAGTATTTGAGATGTAACGCAAAGTACTAAATATTTTAGCTACAGTACGATCATTATTATATCCTGAATGTTTCGCCTATTGTTATACAATCTCCAGTAAGGTAAACCTAATTCGCCAAACAAAAGATTTTGAATGTTGACCATATGGCTTACAAAAAAGCACAGGAAATAATAGTCCCCTGCTGTGTCCCTTTGTGAAATGATTGGCAAATCATAAACATAATTATGATGTTATTATCTACAATTATTTTGATGGTTTCACATAATACTTATGTACGGTCTGACTAATGGCAATAGGCTCGCCCCCTATTACATTGGGACCTACAACATAACTAATGAAAAGCGGGTGTACTATATGTGCACCTCTGCCCACCCCTTCGGGGTATACAGCCGTGATTTTATGTTATATCGCTCGAGTATTATGGCAAAATTTCGCGAGTATGTTTCGATGTTATTTCACAATTCACACATCAATGACTTTGTTATGCTGATAATTGATGTGGACACGTGTTTTTAGAAACTAATATCGCACCCCGCGTTTATTTTATATTAGTTAACATTTATGATACAATGAGGGTTATGATACAGTAGCTATCTAATTATGTTGTGGGGTCCACTATACTATAAGTGACTTCCCGCTTGTGGGATCTATATCAGAGGCCGTAGACAAGTGGGAACTCGCTTGACGCATACTTATCAATAAATAAACTGTAACACACCGTTAAAACAATATAAAATACACTCCGAATACATATCCCCATGTTTTGAAGTCGGTTAAAAACAAACCACAAACAAAAGAGAGTCGATAGCTTCCGAACGCTGTCTCACATAAATTAAACTATTTTTAGTAACACATAATGTTTCATTTCGTGCCATATTTGGCAACATTGACCACAGCCGGATATTTCAGGTCGCGCATCATAATTAGCCGGATCCGCTCGTTGTACTGATGTAAAGTGATAGCTCGTGACACTTGTACTGTGTACTGTACAATGCAGTGCAGAATTGTTGCTTCTTTGTATTGAATCGATGGTAATTTTCAAGTTCTAGGCTATAGATTAAAACATATAATTATGATGATTTTTATGAATTTAAAAAGCATAAATTGATAAAGGGAACTTGAATAATGATGGACACGAGCGGGTCTCGGACCCGCGACTTTCGGCGTACCGTGGCGCCGCTCTGCCAACTGAGCCATCGTGTCTGTCTCGTGGCGAAAGTCGCGGGTTCGAGTCCCGCTCGTGTCCATCATTTTTCAAGTTGATTTATCAATTTAGGTTTAAGCTTAGCATAGGGCACTTGCAAAAATGATACCAAAACTCATTCAAGTCGGTTACATTCAAACCGACACACATATCCCGCAGCCACTCAAATCTAACACCTTATGTTAAACCAAAAGGTGTGCAGGAGCATCTGTGAATAATCCGTTAAACTTTGAAGAGCCCGCATTGCCTCGACTATTCCCTATAAATCATGGGATCCATAGAATTATTAAGGAAGGAATAACGTAAACTTTAAGTGTGTAGTATTTTCTGGCCGGGTGTGTAAAATGCTGAATGAACCATTGGGGCATTAACTAATGATTGTACTTTAAATCTCTACTAATAAACGCGGAGATGGCGGGACAAGCTGGACTCCTTTAAAGGAAATTGGTCCTTTGCAGCTCACAACCGAGAGAAATGGAGGAAGGAAAGGGAGGCCTTTGCCCTGCAGTGGGACGATCATGGCTGAAATAAATAATAATAAACGCGAAAGTTTGTAAGTACGGATGGATGTTTGTTACTCTTTGACGTAAAAACCACTGAATGGATTTTAATGAAATTTCATATGGAAGTAGCTGACACCCTGGATTAACACATAGGCAATTTATCCCGAAGAATTGTAGCGGGTAACACCGCGGGTGCAGCTAGTTTTAAATATAAATGTGTGAGTGTGTAGTATTTTTGGCCGGGTGTGTACTGTACACTGTTGAATGAATCACTGGCCCATCAATGACTGTAATATCCGAAAACGTGTCTCGATACTGTCGGAACTTACTGTCTGATTTCATTGTGAAATCAGCTGCTTTCTAAGCATCTATTGTTATATCTATCTGAAGTAAGACCGATGGCTGCATTTGCGAAATGTGTATTAATGTTAATCGATTGCATTTTGTTTGCTGCCTACATACACATACATAACATCACGCCTGTATTCCCCGAAGGAGTAGGCAGAGGTGCACATATAGTACACCCACATTTCGCCAGTTATGTTTTAGGTCCCAATGTTTAAGGGGCGAGCCTATTGCCATCAACCGGTAACAAATCCAGACTCCGTGCTGCTACTGAGAATTACCTAATAGAAAAACTCAGTAACACTTTGCCCGACCCGGGATTCGAACCCAGGACCTCGTGGTCAGCAGTCACGCTTAGCAACCATTAGACCAACGAGGCGGTCCGAATTGTATGCGTATCAAAAATATAATGTAACAAGATATTGGCGATCAATAACTTAATTAGCGACTGGACCGGTTGTAAAGGACTCCGAGTCTGGCCAGCTGTCGTCTATTAATAAGAAGATAAAAACTACCGATAACTATATGGGGCACATTATAATTGGTGTACCTGATATAATGAACTGAAGAATAACTTTAGCGAGTATAATGAAGTTTCCTGTGCCCCTATCCTGCCGCAAATTCAGTTGTTGCCAATTACCTTACTAATCTTGTTTGCCCACTTCCAGAATATTTTAGATAGATATATTTTTACATGGTACCTATTCCCCATTCAGTACTTACATGATATCATGTATAGGTTCCTCAGCGATGGCGTCAGAGAAGGATCAAAGGAATGCTTTACTACCAACTACCTTACTACTAGACTTCAAAACTTTGGGATGAAAACCAAATAAATAAAAAAACATTGTTCTACTAGAAATAGTGCATCCCTTGAAATAATACACAGACTCGATGTGTTCCGTAAGAATCGAACCCGCGCACGTAGTAGTATCACTTAGCAACTACTCTATTAGTATTACCACCTGGATAACTGCCAGAAAGAAGAACTAAATATATCACGCCTATTCCAATAAAGGGGTAGGTAGAGAGGTAGAGATACTGAATTCTCACACTTCGCTCGTAAATTTAATGTTTCATAGCAAGTAAGTCACGCACACAGTATTCGCCTCCACATGCTCTTCAAAGACTACATAAAAAAAATAAACTGAACACTGAACCGAACGTAGAATGAACATCTCCTTTTCGAAGTCGGTTAAAAACTAAATTGCGACGTCCCGGCACTTTGTTAGGTTACACCAATAAAGTCCTGGAAATTGCGAACCAGAGACAATGGGACAAAAACCGCCATTTAAAACACCATTAAAGTGCACACCATGGCGCAGGCGTGAGACAATATGCCACTTCCGACAATGTTTGCAGGTAAAACTAAAGTACTGTGACGCACACAAGTGTTAAAAATAAAACGTTTTATTTTCTTTGAAATTTATTTGTACTTTTTAGATAGACTTCAGCAAATAAAGTTTTACAACTTCTTTTGTTCTAATATTGAAGTATGTTCGCGAGGTTTATAAAGACTGTTGAATCATTTCATTATGTGTAAGTTCACTATCTTGTTCCGTGAAAGATTTAAAATCTGACTGCCTCGTTAGTAGTGGTTGCTAAGCGCGACTGCTGAGCACGAGGTCCTGGGTTCGAATCCCGGGTCGGGCAAAGTGTTACTGGGTTTTTCCATTAGGTAATTCTCAGTAGCAGCACGGAGTCTGGATTTGTGCCCGGTTGATGGCAATAGGCTCGCCCCCTATTACATTGGGACCTAAAACATAACTGACGAAATGTGGGTGTACTATATTATGTGCACCTCTGCCTACCCCTTCTGGGAATACAGGCGTGATGTTATGTTATGTTAAAATCTATAAGGACATTTTATGTCTCCGACCGTGGTCCCCTTACTTCTCTTTTATATCTGCTTCAAGTTACGCTTAACATGTTGGTGTAACATGTTTGTTATAAAGACCGTGCCTAATACAACTTGTTTGAAACAATTTTAAAATGGTGCAAGCTATGCATCTATTTGACTCCATCTTATTTGGCCATTTCTTTTACCAAGTAAAGCAAAACCATCCGCCTGGTTCTATGTTAACCAACATACTTTTTTTATTTATATATCTCTATTTTACATTTTCCATTAAGTCTTATGAACAGCAGAGTCCAGTAAAAACAATAAAAATAAACGTTCTCCGCAGCAGGTGTAAATCTTAGCGCCTCTGCGCTCGACTGTACCGGAAGTCGGAGCGGTGTAAGTGCTCATTGTGTCCGTTTCCGCCATCCTACGCTCCCTCTCCAGAGATGAATGAACGAGAAAAAAAAACAATTTTTGCAATAATACCGGCCAGTGTTACAAATAAATGCAACGACAACTTTTTTTTAAGAAATGTTATATTCGAAAATTGAATTTGAATCTTTTTGTTGAAGATCTATAGATCTTTCGAAGTTAAGTAGAAGGTAGTGATAATTTCAAGTAATTTATGGCACTTAAGTTATATTACTTTATTGTTCTATTTATATTTGTGTATACTTTTTATTTATGAATGGGCAGCTGTTTGTTTTACAAACAAAATTATATAGTAAGGAGCTTTCTATTCATCCATTTACGTTTAGTGTCGAGGTTCAGCTAATGTAGACAATAATAATTGTCTCGGGTCTTGAGGTTGACTAATTATGTAAAACTGACGAGAATACGTAATATACCTTTGTTTCAATTATGAGATTAGTCTTAAAATAAATAATTTAAAAAAAGTAATACAGGAAATAAAACCCTGCAAAAAACACACACATACATAACATCACGGCTATATTCCCCGAAGGGGTAGGCAGAGGAGTGCAATACACTCACACATTTCACCAGTTATGTTTTATATCCCAATATAATAGGGAGCGAGCCTATTGTCATCAACCGGCCATAAATCCAGACTCCATGCCGCTACTAAGAAACACCAATTAAGAAAAATCCCAAGATTTGAACGCACTTCATGCTCCAACCGAACAACGACGCAGCAATAAAATAGTGATATCAAAACAACGAATGTACAACCATAATAAACACCTACAGTACTACCAACCCCATACCTCACAACACATGCCAACAAACATCACGCACGTGTCACAAGCCTAATATTAATATACAATACACAAACCAATCATTTCAACCATACAAATGTGTATCGGAAATTATTACACAGCATAAACTATTAATTGATAACTGGAAAGCTATAGTTAGGATCTACAACCGTGACATTGGGGTCCAATGGGCCAGCCAATCTGTTTGGCATTTAATTAATGATAGACTAATGACAGAGTATCCGGTGGGGGTTTATTGTTTTCGTGACTTATGACACGTGATGTGGTTTATGACAAGCTCGCAACTTTATACTAGTTACCTACCAAAATCTATACTTATCTATACTTATATACTTATTACTTATAATATTATAAAGCAGAAGAGTTTGTTTGCTTGAACGCGCTAATCTCAGGAACTACTGGTCCGATTTGAAAAAATATTTTAGTGTTAGATAGCCCATTTATTGAGGAAGGCTATAGGCTATAAACATTCGAAATCCACGCGGACGGAGTCGCGGGCGGAAGCTAGTACAGTATATAATAATACAGATATGGTTTACCTATATAACAAAAATACAGTCGTCGTTCGAACCCCACTATAACATGGCACTTGTAGATGCGCTGATGTTTTCATTTAGTTCGTACCTAAGTCTGGCTGGAGGCGTTTCAGGAGGTCTCGTCAAAATGTCTGGTTAAAAAGTTTTAATTCTTTTTCTTAGCTTCGCCCCACACTAGTAAATTCTCCTGTATCGTGGGTGCGTTTCACGAACATGTAATATTACATACACTAACACCCAGACTGACACAAAAGTTTACAGACAGAAATGTTTAGTGTGGGGCGACGTTTCTTTTTTTTTAAGAAAAAAATTAAAAGTAATTTAATAGCACAATTATCTATCAAAAATGTATGTTCATAGATCCTTCATCGCTTTAAATTCTTAATATTTTGGACTAAATCTACACCACAAAGCTCTAGGCACAAGGATATATAATATTAACAATACAGATTGTAGGTAACTTATCTTCTATTCTAACATCAACATAATTAGGCGATTTGTATACAAATTACACAAAGGTCGTTTGTGACTCCACCTCTTGTTTACTCAAGTAAAAATACATCCTTTTGTGATAGAATCTAAATGCTAAGCATCTATTTGCAAAGTAAATTAGCGACCTATCAGTGAATCGTCAAGATAGAAGGAAGATAGAAAGGGCCTCTTAGACAAGACAACGCTTGACGAATAATAATAATAATATAATAACAGCCTATAACTGTCCCACAGCAGGGCAAAGGCCTCTTCCCGTATAGAGAAGGATTGAGCATTGATCACTACGCTAGCTCACTGCGAGTTGGCGATTTCGGATAGTTAAATCCAGGTTTCCTCACGATGTTTTCCATCACCGTTAGTCAGTGGCGTCTTAGAATAACTAAGAAAGTATTTATAACATTGAAAAAGTCACATTGATACTTGCGCGGGTTTGATCCTGCATTCTTGTGGATACAAATCCGGTATGTTAACCACTAGGCTTCCACGACTCTTGACGCTTTCAATGAAAAATAATTGAATAATATAGTCGAAATATTATGTCATTCCCATACATTTTGCATTCTATTCGATTACATTTTGTATAGGGGGGGGGAGGTAGGCTCTATATAGAAACCTAGAGGTAAACCTATACGTGTATTTTGTGCTTTAGGAGAAAAGGCGTCTTTTCACATACATTTTCACAGAGTGTATTCTAGTAAGGGCCATAAAACCCATGTTTTCTTATAAAACTTGATTAAGTCCGCCATAAAAAAATTAAAGTTATTATTTTTTATTTCATTTTATTTATTGATATATGGCTATTATTATCGTTGAGTCAATTTGGATACCGATGTATTTTAAAATTTGAGTTTGCAAATAGTAAACTGACCCAATTATTTTTTAAGAATCACAGGCATAATATCCTGAAATACCACTACCTCTTATCTTTCGTGTACCTATACATATTAAACATCATCATCATCATCAACCGTAAGACGTCCACTGTTGAACAAAGGCCCTTAGAACGCCACAATACATATTAATACAGAGATAAAATTCGTCTAGACAATTGGTAGACTCGTAAAAACCAAACAATTCATTATTATCAATTGTAGACTCCAGTCAGTGGCCAGTTATATCACTGTTGATCATTATAATTAGAGGTCGTCGAGTCGTTCGATTGATACTCTGTTATTACACCTACCGTGTGGCCTTTGTTCGGGTTCTACGTTTTAGTTAGTCCTTTAATATCTAAGCCTCTAAGGTGCCTCTATGATGCTCATCTACTCTAAACAGGTAGATAGAGGAGAAATGTTTTCTTGTCCACAATTGACTTAAGGCAGCCTTTTGACATAGATAGAGTACTATTTCTTTTCTTTATACGCTTCATTTGGAATGAAAGCAAGAATAAATAAAATAAACTTATTAAACTTCCTATTTATCAGGTTCAAATACAATAATAAGTTTTGATTGTAAATGAAAATAGATATCACAATTCAGATTGTGTATGTACGTAATTGTGTTTCAAATTGGGACCTAAGGTACTTCCCTGAGAGATCCCACGAGATAGCTTTTAAGTGACTGGCATCATCTTTTACTAGTCGTAAGAAGAGGTACTAAAAAACAAGTCACCTTTACTAGAAGCTGGTAAAAAGTGCTTCCATCATTATCGTTATTAAACAAACTCACTAATAACTAACACAAAACAACATAAATAGATCTTATTAGCCGTGACAGCTATGGGAATTACATGAGTTATGGGGCTACTTAATGTCTATATTATGTTATGAGGGGATAAACTCCATATTTGAACAAAAAGTTCGTTAAAACGCTCATGTTATTGACTTAAGTTTGTTGAGCACCTGTTGACTCATCTTAAGTTCGTTATAATTTGAAGTTAGGTCGATAAGATTAGGTAGTTACACACTGATCGATCTTAATCTTAATTAATTCGTGATTATATATATTTTTGAGAACGTCTTTTGCAAGTTTAGGATACTTTTTATGATGATCCGATCAACTAATGTTGGATTATCTAAGATAGATAATATGGTTATTTTGAAGTACAGTTGTTTCTCGATCCAAACTTACATTATAATTCTTATTATAACGTTAAACAAATAGGACAAAACAAACAAATAGAAATTCATCACCACAGATTTTAAAAGATTAGTTGCTACCACCCAGCCCATACCATCTTTAGACAAAATTGCACAAAAACCCTACATAGGAGCTAAAGTAAAAGGAAATGTGAAGATTTTTTTTGACTAGGTAGGTATCGAATTATATGAGAGCCTCAAAATCTATAAAAGCCGAAATATTCTACACTTAAAAACATCAATAGAACAAAGCAATCACCAATTGACAGCTTGAAGATTACGTCAACCATGCCGCATCGTCGGCGCAAGTCAAGGCAGTTGTATGGCGGGTGCACATTCGTGAAACCCCATGAGACACCCATGACTGACCAAAATCACTACTTGTGTTACTGCCAGCCATTTTGTTTTATGACTAACAACATATTTCACTGTAAACAATGGGTGATAAATATATTGTTAGGTATGTCTTCGGGAAGAACCAAAGTACTGTGAAAATGGGTAATTTTAAAATATCGTTTCGGTGTAGCCCTTTGACCTAATCGACACAATTGACATTTCTTTGACGATCTTTCATTCAATTTGAATTTTTCTCAGTTTCAAGTTCTGTCCGTACTTTCTTAGTTATGTCTAGTCTATAGCTACGGCTCGTAAATACTGTCTGCAATAGCATAGCTATTGTTCAAAGTCTTTTCTGTGTCTACTTTGGGGAGAACCATTACGTGTTACCTAGCACAATAAATTGACTATTTATGGTACTAAGTTATCGGTAACCACATTTCTATGACTAGGAAAAGGCCTCTTTAACACCTTCTAGTGACATTACCGTTGTAATATCCTTTATATAGGTACATGTTTTAGAGGTATGCATGTTTTCTTTAACTATTGCGACTGCTGAGCACGAGGTCCTGGGTTTGAATCCCGGGTCGGGCAAAGTGTTACTGGATTTTTCCATTAGGTAATTTTCAGTAGCAGCACGGAGTCTGGATTTGTGCCCGGTTGATGGCAATAGGCTCGCCCCCTATTACATTGGGACCGAAAACATAACTGGCGAAATGTGCCCACATTTCGCCAGTTATGTTTGCACCTCTGCCTACCCCTTCGGGGAATACAGGCGTGATGTTATGTTATGTTTATTGCGTCTATTGTACCTACATAACCACGGCTTACGTAGTCTAAATAAACCTACTTCTCCGCGGTCAAAGACGGTTTCAGCAGTGTCATGTGGGGAGCAGGCACTTCTTCTGGTTTTTCTTCTCTTACTGTATAGTATAAGCCTCCATAATACTAGTGTACCTAACCAGTTGTTCAATCCGACATCTTCAGAAAGCAGTTGTAAGATTGTTAGCAAATCAACTGTCAAATAATAATAGAAGGTCTTTTAATTCGAAGTGTTGTGTGTGGACGAGATAAAACAATGACGTCATGTTTGGAAGCAGATACTTTCAAACTACTTCCCACATCATCATCATCAGCCGGAAGACGTCCACTGTTCAACAAAGGCCTCCCCCTCTACTTCCCACTGCGTCTCCTCAAATAATGACAAAAGAGGCCTGTGGCATAAACTATCAATTTGTGTTCTAATCCAGCTCGCTTATAGTCATGCTCAATCCCGCTTATTCAGAAAAAAAAATAAACCAAAGAATTAAATTATACCTGTCACTGTCGTTTGCATATCAAAGAATAAACATTTCTAAGGACTTAATACGGGGTTTAGTTAATCCCGGTATGATCCTCGTTTATGAATAACAAGGAATATGTTCAATGAAATTCTAAATTCCCAAACTGACAGAAACGCACCCACCAAAACAAGAAAAGTAAAACAAAAATATGTATAGTTGGTACCTACTATGGATGATTAATGAATAATAATGTAATATGTACATAATATTATATTTACTTAATTAAAATTCTTTTCAATTATGACTGACCTTGGAGTAACTGTAATTACAATGATTTCGAAATGTCAAACATCTGTAACAGGCATGCGGAAACATATAGCAAATAGTGGTGTATCATCATCATTAGCCTGTTACAATCCACTGCTGGACATAGGCCTCTCCCAAACAGTGGTGTATGTATTCGATTTATTCCCATCAATCTTTTGTTTTGTTAACCTATGTAGAGATACATTAATATTTTTATTGATACGGTAGGATTTTTGACTTTTAAAGTAGTTTTATGTAAGTTGTATGTTTTACAAATGTCGCTGGACTTATACATAAAAATAACAAGAAACAATTTTACCTGAGAATTTAAGTAACCCGTCCGTCTCGATATCAAAACCCACGTTTTACAAATAGCAACCAGGATTTTTACAAAAAATCGGCCTTGGAATTGAACTCGAGAAGTCGAGACCTCTCGAATACTTTACCGATTACAACAGAGAGTAATTATCAAAACATAGAAGTGGTACTAATATTCACATTATCTCTAAACCCGAGATAACACGCGTCACGCTAGTCTAAAAATAAATTACGCGGGAAACTAAGCAGTAGCACCAAAACACTAAAAAACTACCATAATTCAATCGGTCATTTCAACATTCGTTATTATTCTTATGTATCCTTTTCTTCCCCTCAAGGAGTCCACCTGTGCTCCTGTACAAAAAGCGTCCTTGCTTTCATTGTTAAGGTTTGCGCGCCAAGTGACTGAGTGCCAAAATTGGCGCACGCGGCGATGCGCGGGAAAACACCGAGCGTCAGTCGTAGTCGGGAAGAGCGCGCGCGCACACGCCGCCACGCCGCGCTTATAGGTTAGAATTGGCGCGTCCCGCGTCCGCCAGGTGCGATCCGTGCCCGCTCTAACCCACAGCCATAGCTATCCTCCCTCTCGCACGCTACCTGCGGACAGCTGTTTTCTCTCGAGAGATTAGTCAGATGTTTCTTGCGAACCAGTCAGTGCTCACCTGACGCGCGACACGGTTATGGCGGCCGGAGGACGTACACCCAAGCAGAGGAGGTTCGACATGTCGGCGGGAATGGCGCTGAGGACGTCCAACACCCCGAGGAGGAGGCGCGGGAGCTGCAAGTGCTTATTCGGCGCTCCTGATAGGGACGAGACCAGACGGCTCATGGCCGAGCAATACGCCAGAGAGAGGAAGAGGTTCATCAGACGCTTCAATTTCGACATAGACACAGACTGCACCTACAAATCCGCCAAGATGGATTCCCCAGTGAAGTTCTGCGAGGAGAATAAAGAAAACGCGGAGAGTCCTGTGAGGATGGCCACGGAAGCGCTCGCGTGCGTGGGCAATACGGACCTCAGGGTGCTGGGCTCTCCATCACGGAGGAGTGCCAGTAGTTCCACGAGCTCCCCCCGCACCCCGCGCACTCCCCGCACACCCCGGGCAGCGCGCACCCCGCGCACACCCCGCACCCCCGCCTCCAGGAGACAGCTGCAAATGACAGGTCAGTACAGGACACTATTGTTTCAAAAACCATAAACATACATTGTCTGCAGGCTACAATTGAGGCAATTTTTCACCGTGTTATTTATAATCTTGTGTCAATCTTGGCCATCTCATTACGTATTCAGGCACCGTGTTGCATTATGCACTAGGCGAGGGACTGATCACTGCATTTTTATTTTATGGGACCATGTTTGCACTGAGAATCATAATTGTGAAATATGGGCCAGTTCGATGTTATCTGATATCCAAATTGTTCAAACAACTTGGGTCAATATTGGTGATGTTATTTCACTGGCTTCTGCAATACGCTGGTAATATTAATACAATATTTCGTTAGTTTGTTCTGTTTCGTTTTAATAGTTGGCTGCGAGCCAGTATTTGCCTGCTACCAAAGAATACTGCATTCGTAAATACTAAATATATTAGCTGAGGTGTGTTTGCTTTTCAATTCGAAACGACAGTGGACGACAATTCCTTGTCTCTGAACTGTAGGGCAAAAGTAATCATCTCGATAGTGAAGCCAGACGGTTTTAGCTTGAACCAAAGGCGGTTGTTTACGCGTGCGACAGCCATCTGTCATCTGCGGCGCAATTATTTGGCATTATACTTTTGTTTAGTCCACTTATACTTGGCAACCTTCATTTGGACCCACTTCAAGACATTATAATGACTATAATTATTAAGGTCTAAAGCTTTCCGAAGTTCTCGATGACTAAAAATTTCACACATCCTTAGGACAGCAATCACCCAACAAAAAAGGTGATCTACGTAGCTATTAATAAGCAATTCTCTTTGCCTAATTCAATGGACTTCAGCCATTTCTTAAATAACATAATTATTAATGTCACTGGTCCGAATGCCCAGATTCACAACAACGGATGTTAGAAATAATTTCATGTGAGAATTGAAACCATTTAAGAAGATCAAACATCTAATCTCTTGGCTATTTAAATCGTCACATCAAAGTTCTGTTCTGATAATATAGTGTAATGTACAACTTGTTATGGTAAAAATTATGCAACCCAAAATGCAAGCCACCTTTGAATTCACTTTCAAACTTAAATGTCACATTTAATGTCGTCTTTTTAACCTTTATATGGAATTGTACCATTTATATTCATTAGTACACCGAATATGGATCAGTTTACCATTTTAGGGCCTATAGGATATGCTGGAATTTAGGTGTCGAACATGCTTCCAAAATAACTTTTTGACCAAAAATGTTCATTACGTTTTAAGGCGGGTCTTCCGAATTTCTTTTGTTTTGTTCTAGTAAGATCTATTTCTTTGTTAGGGTACAATTGGAATACTTTAAGCAGGAATAAAAATGAATAGACGAGTGTATCAAATTGGTAACTATCTGTAGGAAAATAAGGTTCTCCCTTTTGTAGCATTAAAATTAAGGACCCAATGAATTTGTCAGAGGCTGTCCATTTCAAATTAACGTCATACTACGATCTTGGGAATACGAGACATCCTTGAGCATCAAACTATGATCGATTGAAAACGTATTGAAACTATAAAGTATTATCAAAGCTAAGTCATTTAGAACTCTCCACAAGAGTTTGAATAAGGTCAGTGCCCTGTCATTCTGCTGACCCTGTACGCTTTCCTCAAAGTATTTACGTACTCTAAAATACATAAAGTTACACAACATAAAATACTCTTTATCTTTTCAATGCAAAACGCAGCACCTTTCGCTTAACCTGCACATTTTATTGAACCTTAACACTGTCTACATCCTTTGCCGTATCTAAAACACCATAAAATTGTATTAAAATACATCTGAAGTTATACAAACAAAACAAAAAAATTAAGGATAAATTTGCGTCTCGTCGAAACTGATCATCTTAGACCAGACACGACACTACATGTGACTTATTCTACCTACATAAGCAGACATCACGTGAGGCCTTTTTATACATACATACATAACATCACGCCTGTATTCCCCGAAGGGGTAGGCAGAGGTGCACATATAGTACACCCACATTTCGCCAGTTATGTTTTAGGTCCCAATGTAATAGGGGGCGAGCCTATTGCCATCAACCGGGCACAAATCCAGACTCCGTGCTGCTACTGAGAATTATCTAATGGAAAAACCCAGTAACACTTTGCCCGACCCGGGATTCGAACCCAGGACCTCGTGCTCAGCAGTCGCGCTTAGCAACCACTAGGCCTCTTTATACTCCCATTTTAGTTCCCAATAATTTGTATTGCTCACGGATTGTAATTTGATGAACATGAACCCTGGATTAACACACAGGCTACTTTTTATTCCGAAAAAATGTAGCGGGTAACACCGCAAGGCGCAGCTAGTACATAAATAAGGTGCAGTTTTCTCATACGTATATACTTTATGCTCTTTAAATCTCAGTAACACTTGGTAATTCTCAAACAATTAATCATTACGTCAATATACTTGGAGAAAACTAGTTTATGATATGAGTAAGTGAACAAAAACTTACTTAATTTCGCTGTTACATAGCTATGAGTCAGAGTTAACCGGCTTCTTATGGCGTGGTCTGTAGGCGTGTTGTTACTATGGTTTTTATGGGAGATTTATACTATAGTTATGTTTAATTAATTCTCCAAAGGGACATTAATAAAAGTGATGCCTTAAATTTTTTTATGGAGGTGATTAATTTTACCTATAAATCTTATATTGGCTTTCTTTTACTTTATTTTAGCCCGTCTAACCCGTACTGGCAATAGAACACAAAATAAAAACAAAAAATACAATTTTTCAATCAAGTACCATATTTGAATAGTACTAGACAAAAAAATTGGTTACTTTCGCTAAAAAAAACGATGTTTATACAAATTCAAAAGCTCTTCCTATTTATGGTCTCCATTCAAAAGTTTCTTATGATTAACTACATATTTCTGCACTACCATTTCCCAAGTATTTTGAGGTCAGCTACTAGTATTACCTGATGCATGTGGAACCAGTATTCTTCATGCAGTGACTGCCTATCTGACCTCCAAAACCCAGTTACTGCCTTCTAAGGACTAGTAAGTCAGTATGACCAAATTGTAATAACAATATTACTAGTACTGGGAACTTAAAAGGTACAACAAGGGACAAGGGTACAACAATTTAAAAAATCGTCACGGTCGGCCTCTTCCGGGATATTCCGGTCAGCTGAATGAAAGGCACGACGCGCCTTCCTCTTCACTCCTTGAAATTCGAAAATAGAACGCACAATTGGAAGAACCTTTCGTTCCTTGAATTTAAATTTGGAACTGTACTTACTTTCTCCTTTACTTTTCGAATTTTAAAGAAGCTTGGTTATACTTCTTTTGTCTTTTTTTTTGTTGTACGAAAGTATGAAGCTAGAATGGGATAGATGCTGTCTATTATAAACATAGTTGATTATTTTGTCTTCTATAAGTTTCTTCTTACTAATTCGCGTTTTAAGGATAGCGCGAAGGGTCCCGGATTCACAGATTTTATTCCCGACTCTTTAAGTAGTTTTGGTTGTTATAATGCATGTAGGTCGGAGAATGCATGTTTGTTAAACGAACCCACAAAGCTGGAGAAATTCCTATGAAGTGAGAGCATAAAAAAAGTTATATAAAATTTATATTACATCACCATGCTTTTTTATCGATGGGTCTTTGAACTACTGTGTTGATGAAAAACATATCTATACACACAATGATCAAAGTTTCGAGTCATGGTATTCGATCTGTTCATGGTGTCAGGTCACCGACCCGTTACGTCATCTAAGGCCCCACATTTTTTGTTTCACTCGAGGTACCATCCGACAAAATTATTTACGGTCCCAATAAACCTTTTGTTACACGAAATTGGACTTTATTGTATTAAAATAGAACCTACACTTAAAGTTTATAGATGCACTTGAGTTATTGTCGATAAAAACTTAGTAAGTACTTCGAGGATTGAAAATTAAGAATCTTTGGATGCCATATAGGGTATCCTTTACGTTCCTATCCAACAATCACGCTTGTTATTTCTAAAGGGGTTGGCACTGGAACTAACATTCAACATTAAATTATTATATTTCAGCAAATAGGTTTCACAGAAACAATTTTACACGTCAATTTTTTAAAACTATCGGCATTTTCAAACTGACTTCCTCTGAGAAGAAATACCGAAACAAACACAAGGGTCAGAGGGTCTTGTATAGTCCAGACAAGCTGAAGTTTATGTGAGAATAGTGCATCGTGGTCTGAGAAGTGGTCTTTTTAGGAGAAACCACGGCGAGTTTGAGTCTACCAGTCCTTGCAGATGCCCACTAATAATTGTATACCACTTTCCTAATAAAAATTGTTAAAATTGAACAATAATTGGTTTAAAGAGCCCAAGAATCTAAGCTTGCGTATACAGGTCGAAAATGCTAATAATAGTTAGTTAACAATTCATTTTGCATGAATGCAACCGAAAATGGAAAGAACTGGTCAAAGGTAACGGTAATTGCACTACCGAGAAGCGCATCTTTTTTATGTTATTTGCTCATCATATATGACTGCCTCGTTGGTCTAGTGGTTGCTAAGCGCGACTGCTGAGCACGAGGTCCTGGGTTCGAATCCCGGGTCGGGCAAAGCGTTACTGGGTTTTTCCATTAGGTAATTCTCAGTAGCAGCACGGAGTCTGGATTTGTGCCCGGTTGATGGCAATAGGCTCGCCCCCTATTACATTGGGACCTAAAACATAACTGGCGAAATGTGGGTGGTTATGTGCACCTCTGCCTACCCCTTCGGGGAATACAGGTGTGATGTTATGTATGTATTTGCTCATCATAGCTCAACAACACTTCTTAGGTAGGCAGTGACTGAGTCTGCGGCATCTAAAACACACACACGTGTTGTAACGCATAGTATTTCATAGATATCTTAATCTAAATCTTAAGGCCCGAGAGAACTAATAATAAAACTTAAATTCTTAGCTAATGTAAGTACGTTAAATCCTATTTTTTTGTATCCCAAATTCCCAGCAATCATCATCATCATCATCGACGGCCTTCAATCCACTGCTGGGTATATACCTCCCTTAAACAATGCCAATTCCCAGCAATACAAACTATAATCTCCCTAAGCAATACTCGTAAAAACACATTATTATACTTCAAAGAGTATAAGTACCCATTTTGAATTATAATATGGGAGGTACTTACAACTCAAATAGACAGGCTATCCATTACAAAATGTCAATGACCTCTTACACTCTTATGAGTTACTGAAGATAATTGTTGAACCATCATCTTACGTCGAAGTCTCACACATGCGCAGTAGGGACTATAAATATAATAATTATATAGCTTACGACAAGCCTATAACATCTAATGTTTTTATGTGTAAGTTTAAATTAACTTTTTTATGTATTGTTTAAATCTTATTATAATTAACTAGCTCACACCTGCGTCTTTGTTGATAATTGTACGTATTTTTTCCATAAGTAGCCTACGTCTTGCTCTAGGAACGTACCACTAGATAGACAGTGAGACAGTGTATTCTCTTGACCGAATTTCGATCACGGCCTATCTGAAACTAACCAACTACGCAGAAGATATTATAGTGCACAAGTATGCGCGCAAACGCAGGAACACTCCCCATTCCCTTACTCTCATAGTCCGATGGGACGGTAGACCGACACGACCGGAGAGAGATCAGGCGCAGGACCAACGGGTAACGTGCCTTCCAAAGCACGAAGATATTGTATAAAGCTAGACAAAACTGTGTAATGTAGCTAGCTATACGTAAACCATCGTGGGAAATTAATAAATATACATTTTTTTATGTGTACGCCTTGGGGCTGAAACACATAAAATGCTCAACCAATTTCCATAAAACTTCAACCTTTAATAGTTATAGGAACACGTAGTAAATAAAAACCACGACCGAACCGCGGCCACAACTAGTCTAAATGTCTGAAATACAACAAACATAGTAAGTGACTGATCAATAACCTAAAAACTAAATAGATAAACACAATAAGTCAAGATTTAAAGGCAATTGTAAATATTGACTGTTGATAAACTCCGTACTAGGTTAAACCACAGAGCAGGTACGAGCAGTAGGTACACTAGACATATTGCATGACAAATCGAACACACTGACTTATGATAATTTTTCGAACCTAATATGTAGATAAATATGTAACGAAAGAGTGAACTTTAGTGGATAAATAAATATTTAAAGTAATTAATTTAAATATACTTAGACAAAAGCTACATGTTAGAATTTTTTTTCTAAACTGACAAAGTTCAGCAAAAAAAAATTTCTTCTTTCTTTCACATGATTGTATTTTATTATGGCGTTAATATTATTAATTCTCTAACAATTAACTAATCATTGTATTATTTATATAACTCATCATTGATATGTAAATGGCAATAGGCTCGGCTTAAAATAGGACTGGCGGTAAGACGATAAGTAAAAACATATCTACCTACCCCTGTAGGAAATAGAGTCGCGAAGACATACAGAATTACGTACTTGTGTTTCAAAAAAACTGTGAACGTAAATTGTTTTGCACAATGAACGATGTGAACCTTCTGTAGCTTAAATTCCCTTGTTTGCCTTAGCAGGTATGCAATAGGCAGAGCAAATAAACATACATATGACGTCTCCTGGGTGTGTCTGCTTCTTGACCTCAATCGGTTGCCAAATGGTAAGGTAGGGCCTTATGGTAACAACTAATAAAGTCTAAATGATAACTTTAAGCTGTGTACACAAGAATTTTTATTAAAAATACTTATTTTTATTTAATTGCTTGCTTACTGCAAGTAATTGCTTAAGTCGTTTTGCCTGCCTCGTTGGTCTAGTGGTTGCTAAGCACGAGGCCCTGGGTGCGAATCCCGGGTCGGGCTGTGTTACTGGGTTTTTCCATTAGGTAATTCTCAGTAGCAGCACGGAGTCTGGATTTATGCCCGGTTGATGGCAATAGGCTCGCCCCCTATTACATTGGGACCTAAAACATAACTGGCGGAATGTGGGTGTACTATATGTGCATTATGTGCACCTCTGCCTACCCCTTCGGGGAATACAGGTGTGATGCTATAGCTATGCTATTACTATGCTGTTTTTAGTAGATAACTACTTGACTAGCTAGACCTCCAGTTGTCCTGGACTTTTGTTGTCCAGTTCAACCTCCCTCCTTCATCCAGGTCTTCCACGTCTCGGATGTCCCATAAAACGCAATTATTTGAATGCAAAACAGAATTTAAAGTAAGTAATACAAACGTACAAAGTAAATAATTAGGATAAAGCTAACACAGAGGCGTGGAGACGTGTGCCTATAGCCTATACCAACCCAGCAATGGGTGAAGCCGGGCTACGGATGATGATGATGATGATGATGATAGTTACCTATGTACTTAGAAAGAAAAGGCCATATTTTAATAGCCAGCAAGGAGTCACCTGCTCGAACAAGTTGGTGCCTGACTCATGAGGTGAGCTTTCGTTAGATCATCGGATTTGTCATCGACAGAAAATATCTTTACTATTAGACGATTATCGAAAAAAGGAATATTAATTTATTCTTACATATTAACAAGCTAGTGTTTGTATGTTTGTTACCTCATCACTCTCAAACGGCTTGACCGATTTTGATGAATTTTCATATGGAGGTAGCTGACACCGTGGATTAACACATAGGCTACTAGGCATACTTTTTATCCCGAAAAAATGTGGCGGGTAACATCGCGGGGCGCAGAGAGTTTGTAATAATTGTAACACTCGATAATATCAGTATTCTATCCACCTTGCCAGTAATAAAAAAACTCACAATAGATCCAATTTTACTTCAAGATCTAAGGGAAACATCGTCGATGTTATCAGTACAAAAAATCATTGACAACATTTCAATTGTTCAAAAATCACAATGGAACAATATCAGGAAGTCTGTCGATACGGCCACGATAGTATTGGAGTCATTGAACATGATCTATGTGAATAGTAGGAACTATATCTATTCTATTTAATAATAACTTAATTGATAATCTGATATAACTTGTGCCTTGAACTACATGAGTTCTGGTTGATCAATGTCTGTAAATTTTTACTAACTTTTATATATCTAGGTTCATATTATTTTAAAAATAATATGTAAAAATATTTCCATTTAAACATGAAACGAAAAGCCTATTTTAAAATATGGAACACTATTTTTTCCATCATCATTCAAATTCTAAATTCAAACGCAGTTCCTCCGTTCAAAGCCTAACTGCCAGTACGTTAAGTGCCCCTTTCCACGACACCATTAACTAACCAATGACCATAGACTATCACAACATTATCACCGACCGTTAAAATTCAAAAAGTTTCTCATCGTCAATAATAAGAATGAAGCATAAAAATTCTGTGGTTGCTTCAAGCAGAACCGGCACCACACCGTGACGGCTTCCCAGGGCAACCAACCGTGCCCTATGGGAGTACTTATTATTATTAGGGACTACCATTATACTGTCTGACTACACCCGCATGCGAAGGGCGTTATAGTTTACAACTGTTAAATAACGCACTTCTGTTTTCTAAGACATGTGTAGATGAAACTAAACTGGATCATTGTCTCTTATTTGTCAGATCTCTGATTTTTTGGAGAGTGTTATGCTTATAGTACTCTTCATGGGTTTCTTTACTCATATGCTATAGGAGTCGCTTTTATTTGTTTCTTTTTTAATTTACTTGGGTCAAGCACTTATCTCATTCAAATTCAAAAAATTATTCGCAAAAACATGGTGTACAATGGTGTTACAGTTAGATTCGCATATTTTATCATTATTCAATGACGATTTCATTGACTTACGTGTTCAATTTACGAAGGTTTTTACGTCGAAAGCGTCTATTCCAGATACACGGTTTTTATGTTCCAGCAAATAAAGGATCATAATTATGTCCTTATCAAAACCAGAGAACGGTTATAGATCTTACAGAAACGAATATTAAGCTAGGTTACAAATACAATATATAAATACAACAAATGTATCGAAACTGTAAAACATGTTAAATAAAATATCCCTGCAAAGAGCTCTAAAAACAAATTTGAGTCGTTTTTGATTATCCCCAGGACTTACTCGACTCACATTCATCTTCGCCACTTGATGAACCATTAAAGCAAAATACTTCTAATAAGTTAAAATGTCAAATCATAATCAATTATGTAGTATTCGCTAAAAGCTAGAAGTCTAGACCAATCAATAATCATACCAAAACTCTTCAAGCTTAAATCAATCTTACTGCAAAAGGTTTAAGAATCAAAACTAAATAACAGTCCATTAAACGTTAATGTATACCTGCTACCTATACATTGCACTATTATATAAGATAGACAAGTCACGTGACTGTTTTAGAAGTGCAATGAACCGGTTTATCATGTATTATGTCATCGCAAGCAAATCGTTTTATGTTGAAATAATAGCTTACGTTTAACGCACACATGCATTTCTTAATATTTTTTTGTCTGGCAATAGTCCTAACCTATATTATCCCACTCCAGGAAAAGGCCTCTTTTTCCTCAAACTAGTTTTAGTAACTTATTGATTAATTTAAATAATAACAAACATTTCAACGACTTGTTTTTGCAAAGAATCAAAAATTACAGTTTGCCTAGAAAATTCATCCGATTAATAAAGTCGCAATCTATCTTTCGATTCCCTTCATTTAAAGCTTTTTTATAAATCCCTGCAAATACTTAAACATTTCCGCCACTTATCTCAAAAACGCACATCAGCAATCCAGCAACGGTATTTGAATCGGACGACCACATAATTTCACACGCAACACTCCCGAATAAAACGACGTGTCTCCGGCCGAAGACCGACACTACCTCACATGCGATTCCCTCACAAGACATAGCGTGACACTGCCTACTTCTTCCCAATAAATATTCAAACATTGAGTATGCGACCCGAGACTACAATATCAGGGATTCAGACAGAATCGTATAACGTGTGCTCAATCTTAGCGATAATTTAAAAGGTATGCAGACATGCAAGAGTTCCTATTGATCCGTCTATTCGACACAAAAAGTTGATGTCGAAGGTCAAAGATTGGGTAATAGACTCAGAATTGTGTGTTATGCATTGCTGCGTTTGTGTAGACCGCTGTCTTCAAACGAAGTGTATAGCAAGCAATGTGTTCATTCTCAAACGAGCGTAATTAAATTGAATGTAGCTTCTGTTTTAGAATATCGATTTAGGAGTTTTTAGCGTCTTATGCTTCGTATGTCAATTCATCTACTGTCGCCTTTTGTCACCCATTAATTATAAAGCTCTTACGTTGTAAATTCTAAAAACATCAACAACGTCTCAGTTATTTTCTCTTATAGACGTCTTCAAAAATTCTTCATATGTTCCATCAATATGCTTAGCCTTGTATAGTCTACAGTTAGATACTATTAGGCGTCCAATTCTGGCTCTCACTTCTCTTACTTGCATATTACCGTTCCTAGCTAAACGTCGAACCATTTTCGTCTGGATTTTGCTCCAAAACTCAACCATCCTTCAAAATTCTTACACCGTCTTTTATTTTAATTCTTAGACCAAATTCTTGTAATTCAGTAGGTAAATATTCAACAAGCTTATTGCACTCAGTGTATACACTTGAGAACACTTTACATGAATAATTTAAAGATAATTTCGGATCGATAGTTTTAAAACCATGTTGCGTCAATATCGTTACTATTAATAGCAGACTGTTGTATCCGTTTCAATCTCTCGTGTTTCGATAATGTTGGATATGGCTATGGATGGCGGACTTAATAATGCTCTATTAACTGGTTAAGTTCATATTCCGATACTTATATTAATAAGGTTCGTATTAAATTATAATTTTAAGTGAATTGAAGGCTGTTGCGTGTTAATGCTATGCTATGTTGTCTTGGTCTGAGTCCATAGGAGTTGGAAGTAAAGCTACAATTTTTTTTGTTTTTATGGACGCGTTTTGTCTGAAAATTCCTAATTAACTATAAATATATTTTTGTCATTATTTACTTATTTATTTCTGTTATACTCACGTTCGTCTTGCCCATGAATGAGGCCGTTGTATTCCGAAATTTATAAGGTATTCCCAAAACAAAAAACACTCGGGTACAACCAGGAAAAATAGTAAATAATATGGATAACACTAACGAAAGTCTTAATAGTGCAGTAGGTACATATAGTTGTGACGTTTTAGAAATAAATTTTACTTTCTAGACCGTTTAAATAAATGAAAATAACAAAATTGTTTATTCAAACAAATTCTTCTGACGTAATTCATGAGAATACCAATACAACGCCATTGAATCCAAAATGTTTGGTGCCCTTAAAATTATAGCTCCCAAAATTCAACACTGACAGTATCTGTAGGGCATATCGCTGACCCCATGTTGCATGAACACTGCCTGGTGAAAGGTATTGTCCCGGGTTCGATGCCCGCTCGTGCCCTGATAACTGTCGGTTTCCTTGTTTGAGTTTATCCGATAACATACAATGACTCGGCACACACCAAGAAAACACCCTCAGTGGGCACAAATGTTATAATGGGCATCATTTACATTACTCTTAGGGAGCGCTGTGGGTACTATAGGGAATGTATGAATTGAATATTTCATTAGATTATTATGGGTAGGATTAACTTTAGAATAGTATGCTTCATAGTTACTAACATACAGGCCGCCAGCCCGCCATGCTTAATTTAGGCCATAATTCTGACAATCCATTTTTTTTTCATATTAAACACTTGCATTTTTCAGTATGATATTTAATAGACTATACTAAAGTATAACTAGAGTCACATTCAATATGTATTTGCACTAATAAAATTTGAGACTAAATCGTGAGGTGAACGAACCCATTGCTGCATTGGTGGTTCAGAGGAAGGTTGGGTCGATATTAACAAAGAATCGCGTCGAACTTACTGCAGATTTTCTTAGGGCTGACCAGAACGTAACAAAAAAGATTAATTCTAAGTACGCCTATACTCAGAACTAGATGGTTGTAGAAACGCAATGAGGCCGGCCCTAAGCTGCAAGAAGAAAAAAATCAAAGGCATTTTAAAAGGTATTTTTTTATTGCCCCAAGGGAAGTAAAGCTAAAGGCATTCCGAATTCGCCGTGGCTCGGTCTCACTGCCTAGTCTAACCGATTCTCCACGCTCATTCCCTTCAAAGATCAATCATTTAAGATTCTACCAATTGGTTTGACCATCAACGACGGATCGGTTCTTCATAACGTTTAAACCGTTGCCCTTTTACGGACCTTGTACAGTCTTAGGTTTATGTCTGGCTGTCATTATTGATTTGTAATTAAAAGTCGTACCTTGCTAAAGCCAGCACTTTTCGTTTAGCAGCAACTCGTGCACAACAGTTACCCATCTTAGTTTTGATGCAGCTAATGGGCCTTAGTGATCACGTGGTTTTAGTAGCTACAAGCTCTTGATATGTTGTAGTACTTATTACTATTGTAATAAGGTACATTTTCGTAAAATACATAAGTCAGCTAACTGTCGAATCATCATATCTTTGAGGCTTTACTGAGTCGAAAAGGTTGTTGACTTGACGACGAATTTGTTCAATTTCATACCGAATTATTTAATGCGCCTTATTATACATGCTCATGTTGCTCGCTCCAACAAACCGGATTAGAATGACATTAATCTAAATTTGATATTTCCTGCTCTTACTGTTAGACACGTTTTTATGCGATGTAAATATAATATATCATAGCTTATAAAGACACGTCTTTGATACACAATAATTTATTGAACTGTGCAGCATATTTTGTTCTGTGATATTAAACTACTTTATTTCATACTCTATGCTCAAATTGACTGTTCCGAATAATTAAAAGTAAAAAACGTCTAAATTACAGCTTTTAACGTGATGACAGCAACGCCATTACAGGCATAGATAAGAAGTGACAAGACTGGCTGAATGAACGACGCAATTGCAAAAGAAAAAAATGTGTTCCAAGAGTACTCTCACAAAACAAGTTCAACTTTTTAACTTAACCTCATTTAAACTTGTCTCGATAACCAACCTAAATAGTTTCAGGAAAGTCGCAAGATAAATGAATCATTTTACGTAGAACTTAGCGTATTTTGTTTACCAACATGCGAAAGTATCTTACGACTAACGGGAGTCAGGGTTAACAACCTATGTATGTATGAATATGTGAATTTGCTATGCTAAAAAACGTTGCCACACTAGTTTATGGTGTAGAAAAAATAAGATTCAAATCTATTTTGGAATTTTGAGTTCGTGACTTCGAATTTTAAAAGAAATGGTTTATTCTTTGGTTTAAAAAATCGTGGTGTGGAGAGTTCATTATATTCCTATTCCTCATAAATATATTATTCTGGCTGCTCCCCGCGGTGTTACCCGCTACATATTTTCGGGATAAAAATTAGTCAATGTGTTAATTCAGGGTGTCAGCTACCTTATGGGATTTAATTAAAATCCATTCAGTAGTTTTTACGTGAAAAAGTAACAAGCATCCATCACAAACTTTCGCGTATATTATATTAGTAGGGATTGTCTTCCATTACACACTTATCTAAGTGTTCAAGTTCAATCATTTTTTTAACTGGTAAGTGGTAACTAATCATTATTGTATGTATGTTGTTTATCAATAGCAATGTGTAGGTAGTAAGGTCTTTTATAACTCTAAAGTCTTAGACTTTGAAATTCCCTCAGTCACAGCATGACTGGATATTTTTGTTTTCACTTTAAATACTAAATAGGTACATATTAAATACCTTAATTATTTCAATAACAACTAGATCCAATCTAAATAAAAAGCAGAAACCAACTTTTCTAGTACGTAAGACCTATAGGTACATACCTACT
Organism: Abrostola triplasia; assembly: GCA_946251915.1. Taxonomy (NCBI): domain Eukaryota; kingdom Metazoa; phylum Arthropoda; class Insecta; order Lepidoptera; family Noctuidae; genus Abrostola; species Abrostola triplasia. The sequence goes on along the minus strand of OX276440.1, from coordinate 7,743,108 downwards.
TATATCACTATCGGATTTACGTAGACTGTTACTGTGCGTACGCGCAGGTTAATAGAACTGCTTCGTAAGCTTGTAAAGCAAGTTACTATTGCTTACGTGTGCCTGCTTGACCCATATAAGTGCAACTTGCGCGGAGCTAAAAGCAGTAAATACATTGTTATGGCTTATCGGGAAAGCCTGCGTTAACCGGGAGAAACAAGCGATGTAGACGAAGATAATACTGGCAGTATTAATATACACTGCCTTGGTAGTACACGCGACTGCTGAGCATGAAGTCCCGGGTTCAAATCCCTGGGAAAGTGTTCTTCGTTTTCCATAAGGAGATTTTCCGTCTGTATTTCCAATAACAATACTTGTGGTTGTTGATGATGACATCAAATAATGACCGGTGGCTCTATAATTTTTATGTGAAGCATTGTCCAAATTATATAGAACTTAACTCTGCTTATAGTATAAGCTGAAGAAAGAAACATAATCTCCGGTCTCATAATGATTTGTCCCAAATTAAAAATCAAATAACATTTCTGATCAGTGTTCGGCACGCTTCTCAGAAAGGCTTCTCTAAGGCCGCGGTTACATTGTACGACCGCTAGCGATTATTGTTAATAGACATATCTCCCTTACTTATAAATAACTAGCTTTCGCCCGCGTTTAATAGCCTATGTCCTTGCTCGGGTCTTAAACTTTCTACATGCCAAATTTCATCAAAATCCATCCAGCGGTTTAGTCGTGAAGGCGTAACAGACAGAGTTACTTTCACATTAGTAGTATGGATGATAACACCTCCCTTATCATAAACACTTTTAAGTCTATTACCAAATAGAAAAACCCTATAACACTTTGCCCGAACCGGGATTCGAACCTTGGCCTCTTGCTCAGCAGTCGGGCTTAGCGACTATGTACTAGACCAATGATACAATCAATCAATCCTACTATGTTTAAAATATGGTCCCTTTCTACCAATGAAGCAATCAATAAATACAGTACCTTTGTACTTAATATTTCTCGTATTCTTTCTTACCAATAAATAAAAAAAAATCCTACTATATTTCAAATATAGTAGGATTTCCTTCCATCCTTCTTAAACGTCATTTTTGCGTTTTGTATTCCTACTTGTGTCATGTTCATCTCTGCGCAAATAAAGGCGTTTTCATTCTTCTTTCAAATACTGCAGTAACATTACGTCTGCAAAACGTCACATCCCTAACGGGATATCGAACGTGTTACTGTGACCGCAGCCTTACATCGGTAATTCTTCAAGTTATGTACACCAGTGCACCGCTGTTTAACGTTCCAGGAAACATTTGGCCACACTTAGTCGCATGCGCATAACTTATGACTAAGATTGTAGGCATTTTATCTGATCCTTACCTTTCACTCGTTTTAAATAGAATGTGCGATTTGTGCCCTTTTTGTGCGCGATTTATCGGCTGCTGTTTCGTTTAGACACTGGTTTTTTATTCATTTGTTTTTCTTGCTTTCTCATTTAATTTTTCTTCTTTTACATTTAAACCCCAGTTTTTAATCTAACTTGGCTTAGATGTATTGACCCTTGTTTCCAGTTCTATTATTTTAGCTTGCAAAAGGGGTGATTGAGCCCCATAAAAAATCTGAAGTGACATAGGTGATAAGATCCTATACAGTTTTTGGCAGCATTCCCGCTACAACAGTATACCTGTCTTCTAAAAAGATTGATTTTATTATGAATCGTTTTATTCATTCTTAGTATCTACTTAAGCAATGAGAAATGACCAAGATTAGCGTGCGTCTGTGCTGTCCATCATTATAATGAATTATCTTCTTTTACTCCCAGTTTAGATTGGACGCCTTAACGCAATCCTGTAAGCACAATATTCACATTATTTGCTCCTAAAATCCTAACTCGAGTAGACATTACCAGGCAAGATTTACCCAAGTCTAGACACAAGACTATTATTTAAACAAATGTGAGTTTGAACAAATAATGACACGTTTTCCTTACTTAAGAGCACTGGCTTTAAGTTGACTTACTCGCATGTAAAGTGAGTAAGCAACACTTAAGTAGGGTGAGTGCACTGTTCGTGTCTTATTGTTAGGAAATCGTGACTATAAGTACGAAAATATATCGTGAGTAGGCCGTTGGTAACAATATGCACGACATAATTATTATAATATATTCTAATACATATGAACTGATATAAATATAAAACCTTATTAAATTATCTGTAATTTTTATTTTTATGTTAACTAATTTTATTTAAAAACTCTTGGATTGCCAAATCAAAAGTCACAAGTCAAACCCCGGACGCATCAATGTCTTTTCGAATTCATGTGCGTACTATAAATTAATTATCAGTTACTCAAAACGGCCAAGTAAAACATCGTGAGGAAACCAGCACACCTGAGAGATTTTTCGGTGTGTAAAGCCATGTCAGAGGCCTACGGGCGGTTTAAACTCCGACACCAGGTTGTTCACCAACCATACAATGAGAAGAATTTAAAAACGAATGAAGAACTATTTCATACAGTACAGAATTATAATGACAAGTAGAAGGTACATACGCGACATTTAAAAAAAACTTAATCATTTCAAACCTACTGTGACGCTGCAGGATTCAACAAAAGCGATACGATTCTAAAAACAAAACATGACAAAACATTACCAAAAAAGTAAATTAATTAAAATAATTAAAAAGAAACGTTCGCCAGGCTTCCTGCCAGTCTCGTGGTGATACAAGAAATAAACAATTATACACAATCTCGACTATCTCACTTTCAGCCGGGAGTCGGGAGCGGATGCAGGAAACTGTACCAATTACCTGCCTTCATAATTACGGCGTAATTTTATACTTTTACAATTATTAGTGTTATTGTAATTACGTTTTTTAAACTTGTATTTGAATCTCTGTACTGAGAATATGATTTTCTCGCTGGTAACCTTGAAGAATACGGTTGAAACAATAATTGAGTTTAGTTATTTTTTATCAAATCCAAAAGTAGAAATACTACTCTGTTTACCCCTTTTGGGGATTATTTAGTATGTCAATATGTGTTTAATTGTTAATACAGGGTTTTTAAATTTCGTCACTAAATATTTACTACAAAATTCTTGTGTATCGCGGAAGCGTTTCACAAACATGAAATATTACAAACACAACCACCCAGACTTTGGAGAAACATCTGCGGATCACATATTTTTTATCCCGAGCAGGAATCGAACCTGCAACCAGTCTAATCGCTTAGCCACTGCGCCAATCAGGCCGTCGAATTTTGTTACAGACAGCAGTAAGACCAAAGTACAAAACATATTTAACTTAAAGGTATTGTTAACTGTTTAAACTGTGAAGTTTATTAACTTGACTTCAAAATATCAACAACTTATCTTTAAACTAACATGTTACGTAATAAACTGAGTGTGTTAACATAAACCAACTTGAATCGCCAAGTTAGAGTATTTTCTCGCCACACATGAGATTCTCTTCGATTTTGACGAGTATTTTCAGTAACACACCCGCAGAGTTCTACTTAAACAAATTTAAGTAAAACCTTTTTATACAAATTCTATTTACTCAATATAAAACGAGCAACTACCAAAAACTAAAAAAATTGCTTACGCAGAATCGCCACTCCATATAACATGACATGTATACGCCGAATTGAGACATTCCTATTCACGGATAAGATTCTATGAAATCGGCATCAAAAAGTCATACAAAACCTATTCCAAACAGCAACCTATTAAGGAAAGAATCGCTTTTTCCAACGATGTGCTCACATAAAATTGTATAGAAATCATTCCTATTATGTAAATCTCACGACTGCACCATAAAAATAATATATAAACAATAACACTGGTAAACCACGGCTCTGGCCATTGTTGGACGAGCGAGTAAAAAATTGAACGGTATAATAACCTGTTATCAGCCTTTTGTATAAGGAAACATTCGCCTTTAAACAGGCCTTTAAGGAAAATGTTACCTAACTACAATAATTTCGCTAGCCATAAACAAAAAGAAAACGAATTTAAATTATTGCGTGAAATGTCAACACTTGTCTTTGAAAGGCGTTCCAATTTTTGAAATTTAAAAAAATAATGACATTTGATGTATGACAATTGGTGCAGCCACCCTACACACAAAGTTGGGTTCGCGTAACCCAGGTAGCTGTCTGCCCAAGCTCAATAAATACGTCCGTGATACTTTTTTTTTCCCCGTGTCAGGCAGTGGGACCAAACCTGTTTTTATTTGCGAATAACGCTATCTCTCTCTACTTAGATCTTTTACGTTTGTTCTTTTTTCAAGTGGCCAGTTCACACTTATTCAATTATGGAACGAATGGACGAATTAAATTATGTTTAAATGTATCGGTGTTGCTAAATTAAAAATGGTTGGGAATTTGGTAGTTTGTGATATGTAAGGTTAAGCTGCGTTTTCTGCGGTGGGGTTTTAGATGGGTGATCGATATTTAATCTTAACTAATGTCAACCTGTGCTTTCTTCTGGTTGCCAGGAACCAGTTAGTTGTAATACAAGTCTGAATAGATACCGAACTACCAAGTATACCAAATGATCTAAATTTTTAAACACTAAATAAAGGATACCTTTAGAATAGAGAAACTAATTTTAATTAAATTTAAAATGGAAGAAACTTAAACACCGGGGAAATACATACTTAGATTACATTAAACTCTCGACAAGACGTAACTAACACTTTTACGCGAGCGAATTCTCAGGCCCCACGAAAACAATAAATAAGGCACTTCTAATATGACATGCCGACGATTCTTATTATATTACTATATTCACAATAAAAGGATACGCGTTGCGTAATACAATAAACGGGAATCAGATGACTAAGCTTTCTCATTGTTCGGGACGTCTCTTATGTCCCAACATCGACACCATCGGCGCCTGTGATATTGTACCCTGCTACTGCGCATGACATGAGACACAATGTAATGCAGAAATCTAACATAACATCACGCCTGTATTCCCCGAAGGGGTTGGCAGAGGTGCACATATAGTCCACCCACATTTCGCCAGTTGTTTTAGGTCCTAATGTAAGGGTGAGCCTATTGCCATCAACTGGTCACAAATCCAGACTCCGTGCTGCTACTGAGAATTACCTAATGGAAAAATCCAGTAAAACCTTGCCCGACCCGGGATTCGAACCCAGGATCTCGTGCTCAGCAGTCGCGCTTAGCAACCACTAGACCATCGAGGCAGAAATCTTAAAAGATGTTATTATTCTGTACAATGTTGCCAATCACGCCTGTAATCTCCGAGCCTACAGGCTCGTAGGTGCCACGATGTTTGACTAGTTATTCCATCGATAGAAGGGATTTTAACAAGCTTTTATTTAACTTGCAATGTTTGTATGTATGTATGTGAGTTTGTTTAGGTCAAATCTGGCAATCTAAATTAAAACCACTTTTTGACATCGGATTGACACGAAATTTTGCATACAAGAGGTTTGGTAACAATACAATATAGACGTTTGGTAAACCAAAAAAAAAATATTATACATATGTATATTTTTGCATATCATTGGGGGAGGCTTTTGTTTAACAGTGGATGCCTTCCGGCTGATAATGATATATATATCTGCTCTAATGATAATTATACTAATTTAGTTTTTCTCTTTTCACAGATTACTGGACATTAAGAAAACACGCGGACGGAGCGTCGAGTGACAAAGAAAACTAGCGAAAGTCAGCTAAATAATTATAAGTAATAAATAAGTTAGTTTAGTCAACTTAAAGTTCAACTTTGTATAAAGCATGCGTTTTATAAATTATTAAAAGAAGAATCAAATTTATAAATATTTATAATATAAACTTAATTATTACTTAATTAGCAATCCGTTTTAGGTGCCTAGTGGTTCTTAAAAAGCTATTTTATTTCTTTCTATTCTGAACTTGTATATTTAGTTATAATCATAATAAATTCTTTAACCTTTTGAGCGCCTGTCTTGTATAGAAGACAAGCGTTTTCGTGCCTTCGACGCCAAATTTATAGATGACAATAATCCCTAATGGAGGAAGGAAAGGGAGGCCTTTGCCCTGCAGTGGGACGATCATGGCTGAAATAATAATATAATAATCCCTACTAATATTATAAACGCGAAAGTTGGTATGTTTGGATGTTTGTCACTCTTTCATTTAAAAACTACTGAATGGATTTTAATGAAATTTCATACGGAGGTAGCTGACACCCTGGATTAACACATAGGCTACTTTTTATCTCGAAAAAATGGAGTGGGTAACACCGCGGGGCAAAGCTTAAACAACATAAAATTTAACATTTATTACGATTATTGTTTGTGCCATTACACAAATGTCACGTTTTATTATTGTCTTCTGGTGGAGTTGTGACGTGGAGACGTTGTCTATCAGCCAAGACCATAGCGCTCAAGGGGTTAAATAACACAAAATTTCGAAGCAATGTTATCTAAAGGGGTGTCTGGAGTATTTGCCGAAAACGATACTAAAATGATAGGTAGCATATATAATGGCTTTCTTAAAGAATATTATTCTTAATGAATTTTGTAACACTATTTTAAAAATATCATTCGTTCACTCGGCACTGCTCTAACTTTGGGGCTAAAAATTTAACTAGCATTTTTTTTGGAGTGTATAAATCATTGGATAATTAGAGGCTAAAATTAATTGGAAAATTATAATTAAAAGATATTATATTAGCGTATTAAGATTCCAAGGGAATTTCAGACTAGAAACAATATCGAATCCACTTTGTAAATAGATCTTAACAATTTTAAAAACTTGGTTTTCTTTTTATCTAAACTTATTGAAAAATGAAATAACTGCCGTACTATTTATATAGGACCTACATTATAGTATATAGGTTATACATAAAACAAAAAGTTAAGTATCATCTACTGCCCCCTTACCATGAACTTTTAAAGCTAGACAGTTTCCATTGTGGAAGCGAGACGCCGAGCCGCACAACACGTAGCCGCGTCTCGCTTCCACAATGGATGATGTGCTTGTAATATTGTTAAATAAACCGATTGTTTTCAAAGGTATTTATACGAAGAAACTTAATTCCGCGTAATTATGCTAACAATTCTTCACTCATGTATACAATAACAATAAGGCTTGATTCACACTTAGTTGTCACATTAATATGATATCCACAGACTATAAAAGCTTGGCTTTGGCGCCAGAGGTCACAAGTTTTAATTCTTTGCACAAAGTCTTAGATATGCCAACTGCACACCCACTATTTAAAAGCTTGTCTACTGATTTTTTTATTTCCACTTTGGGCAATATATTAAGAATAGTATGACAAGAGAAATATCAATATTTTATAATAATAGGTACATATTATGGATAGAAAACTTAGACGTGTGAATTGACTCTTATTGTTATATTAAAAACAAAAATTGTATTAAAATGGGCACGACAAGACATTGCTTCCAAATGCCCTCTGCGCACGCGTGTAACAGCAAACTAAGTACCTCCGAACGTTCGCCTCATTCGCATCGCTCGAGACGAACGTTCGCCTTCGCAGTGAGATTTCTTGACGCATTCAGCGATGTCTGGTCCCAGCACACGATTATCAAGCAATTGTCAATTCTCGTAATACAATAAAAGCTTGCAAAAATGGTTAAAGTATAGCTGCATATCACTTGAATGTCCTAAATGTCAAACTTTGACATTTGCGAGATTCAAATGTGATTCTAGTGCCTTGCATATATTTTTACCATTTTTAATACACAAGAATTGTTTTCTTGGTTCGATTTAAATCTCTGTTACTGGCTTTTGTAAAAACATCTCTTATAATACTGTATTAGTGAATATAGAGTCTATTTAATCTCTTCCCGATACTGTTACTTATAGCAATATGCTAATTAATTCAGGTTTTTAATTACAAGTCACCTACAGCTATTTGTAACAATATTAGAAAGACCCATGAAATATACTCTACATTATTCTGATGATTTTTTAAATATTTATACCTACGTATAATGGGGTGAAGTAAATTCAAGGGTAAATAAAAAAAAAACTTAGGAATTGATTTAAAAACTACATTATTACATCTAAATTGATAAAGGAAGCTTGAAAAATGATAGACACAAGCGGGACTCGAACCCGCGACTTTTGCCGTACCGTAGCACCGCTCTGCCAACTGAGCCATCGCGTTACTGCTCCTGCGTGTCCATCATTTTTCAAGTTTCCTTTATCAATCTAGATTTAAGATTAGCATGGGTAACATTCAATAATGACACAAATGTCAATTAAATTATTACAGTTAATTGGTAACAGTGTCTTTTAATTGTGGTTTATAATACAATCCATGATATTTTATAGTATAGCGCACGTAACATATACTCCTTTTACCACTAAGCCCTTGTGATTCGATCCATCCCGTTATACTGGTACCTCAACAATGCTATACATATACTTAACTAACTTTATGTTACATTAATATCATCAGTCAACCATGTATAATCTAAAAGTATCTTATGTAATTAACGTCAATTTTAGCCATATAAAAAATAAAAATCATAAACTAAAATAAAAAGTTTATCTTCATGTAGAATCTAGTCTATGATCTCTGCAATAATGTTGTCTACGGCCGCTCTCAGCGGTGCTCGCTTCCTATATCTGTCCTTAGATGTAAGTTTGTAATATATTATAGTTACTTAGAAAGGATATTAGTTAGTGACTAGTTACAAAATTAGTATTTTGTGTTTCCAAATGAATAAATCTAATGAAATAATTACTATGTTTTAATTGATTGATCCAGTGATTTTGATTGATTAAATGGTCTATCGCAGCTCACAACCCAGAGGAATGGGGGAAGGAAAGGGAGGCCTTTGCCCTGCAGTGGGACGATCATGGCTGAAATAATAATTGATTGATCCAGTCTTAATTGTTCGTCAGGCAACATTTCTTCATTTTTACACACCCTGTATTTTATCTACTTATTAAACCAATAAGTGAAGTAATAAAACACACTTTTTTTTTAAACTTCACCGCACACTAGGAATTTCTCCTGTGTCATAGGTGCGTTTCACAAACATGAAATTTCACATACACAAACACTTAGACTCGCGACAAACATCTGTGGTTCGCACAAATTTTTGCCCCGTACCTGAATCGAACCTTCAACCCTTAGCGCAGCAATCCAATCGCTTAGCCACTAGCCGCTGCGCCAATCAGGTCGTCGCCAAAAATATGGAGGTAAAAAAGGCACACAGTATTAAAATATAATAACAAAACATAAATTAGTACCTAGGTAAAACATCTAAAGAAATATTGTTAAAAAGGGTTGTGGGTTCGATGCCCGCACGAGACAAATATATGTGTGATGCGCAGATAAGTATTTACTCTGAGTCGGAGTATTTGCGATATTTCATGTCAGTAAACTCAAAATACAGAAGAAATTCTTCGTGTGAAGCAAGCATAAAAAATCCAGTAAATTTTCCAAATGACATAGAATTTAAAGAATTTCATTCCCCCACTTCTAACACTGGTGTATTAAATGTATGTAGATATATCACAGTGTATGTAAATACATATATTATGTATGTGCGACGTGTAGGAATTCCTGCTAGACGTGTTGATTTACTGAGGGAACTGGGTTACCCTATTGCGGCTGGCAGTCAGCCAGCGGCCAGGCTACGATTAAGATGGGGCTTTTAACATCTTCACACACAATATAACGGTTTTAAGATAGGTTACCTATAATTTTTTTTCGGGATCGAATGACACAATGAATCATTTTTTAGTGAGAGAGATATATTTTTCAATCCTTTAAACAATTGTCCTCTGTAACCTTTACAAAATATCATCATCATCATCATCAGCCGGAAGACGTCCACTGTTGAACAAAGGCCTCCCCCTTAGAACGCCACAATGAACGACAGCTTGCCAATTGTATCCACCTTTTGCCCGCAACTCTGATGATGTCGTCGGTCCTGGTGGAACGCCTGCCAACATTGCATCAGAAAACCTAGGTATAAGCTAATCAAGGCAAAACTACGCAGGAGGCGGGAGATATTATACTTAGTGCCCAATTTTTTGCCCAAACACAGGTGCACTCCCTAATTCTCATAGTCCGTTGGGACAGTCCGACGGACCAACACGATTGGAGAGAGATCAGGCGGAGGACCACGGGTTTGACGTACCTTCCGAAGCACGAAGTGATCTGTGGTCTTAACCTCACGTTATGTGGTATGTCAACATAACATAACATCACGCCTATATTCCCCGAAGGGGTAGGCAGAGGTGCACATACAGTACACCCACATTTCGCCAGTTATGTTTTTAGGTCCCAATGTAATAGGGGGCGAGCCTATTGCCATCAACCGGGCACAAATCCAGACTCCGTGCTGCTACTAAGAATTACCTAATGGAAAAACCCAGTAACACTTTGCCCGACCGATTCGAACCTAGGACCTCGTGCTTAGCAGTCGCGCTTAGCGACCACTAGACCAACGAGGCAGTCAACAAACTCACACTAAAGGCATGATTTATCGGTCAGTGTATAATAAAATTAACTTTTTCCTTTGTGCACTGATCGTGTGATAAAAGTCCCTGAAAACTGCTTTAAATTGGCACAAAAAACGTCTAACTTGCGTCCGAGAATTCCTCACTCAATCGACTTCCTACACTGGCCATGGGTTCCAAAATTTTGGATGTATCCCACGCCACGGTGCAGGAATATAGGCTGATAATGATTATGGTTCCGTACACAAAGGTTTATTGTGTACATATTGATTTATGACGAAGACATCAAAATAAGATACTTATATATTTATCACATTGTATAACATCACGCCTGCATTTTGCTAGTTATGTACTCAAGGGACGAGCCTGATTGCCATTAAACTGGCACAAATCTAGACTCTGTGCTGCTACTGAGAACTACTTAATAAAATAATTAATCTTAAAATCTTTGTCCGACCTGGATATAGCAGACAGGATCGATCACCCCTGTATCGATGTCCGATCACCCGTTCAATAAAAATATCATGTAATACCTTCAACTTATCAAGAATCTGATGACACATTTAACGCAATGGCTAAGTATTATTATTATTAGACTCTGGCCCCCTTACCATGAAATGGACACATAAAGCCGGACAGTTTTCGTTGCGGAAGCGAGACGCCCGCTGCATTATACTACTCGAGGCGGCGGCGCGGCGTCTCACTTCTACATCTAACCTGTCCGGCTTTAATAGTTCATGGTAAAGGGGCTGCTCAACGAGCCCGAGCTCCGAACGAGATAAAAAATGTGTGATAGACAGAAACTGATTTTTGTGATACAGGGAAATTCTCAGGTAGACTTAAAAGTCTACTAACTCAGTGCAAGAGAGATTCTTAGTACCTATATACGAGAATAAGATTTTGTTCAAATGCAACACACTAACACTACGAAAAACCACACCTTTATCCCCACAAATTACACACATTGTAGCCGTCAGGAATGACTGATGACTGCTCTGCCAGGGAACCCTAAAAAGAGTAAATTAAAAAACGTAACAGGAGGGTGGCGCGATGGTAGTGTGACTCAGATTGACGGGCACGCTCCGACTGTGAGTCACCAGTCACCACGGACCGCGGTAATAATAACCTCCTCTTTTGAAGTCGGTAAATAATATCGCTCTTAACATTATACTGCCCATCGTTGTTCTAGTAAGCAAGCTGCCTGAATCGAGTAAGCTTGTATCAGGCGATGATCACAATGTCAAATAATTAAACAAAGTGAATGTCATCTCCACTTAAATCTGAATTTAGCAGGTCTGTCTTGAGAGCGAGTTCATCGCGATCCACACCTATAGACAGCTTGCCAAACATAGTACACAATCCTAGAAAAAACATACTTTTCCATATATTAATTTTATATGTATATTAACTTCATCATATCTAGCTAAAGTTTCCGCGTAGACACTATAGTAGGTGTGCACTGTCTCACTGTCATACACTTAGATATCTCATTATAAAAATATCTTGAGAATTAGCAGTTTGTCTAGCGTACTATGATTCATCTTAAAAATATTTACCCCCAGCATTCTTCAGGACGCACGCGCATAGTAATAGCGCTACGTCATTAGCTAGGCATTTGTTTAATTAACTTAGGGCTCTCGGCCTTAGTAATACAATAAATAAGCTACTGAGAACGAACTGAGCCAGTTTCTATATATAATTTATAACTAGTGCAAAAATATTAAGTCTTGCCGATATCACACAGTAATTAACATGTCCTGCGCATACAAAATGTTTTCTTATAAATAAAGAAAACCGTATTTATATCCGATGTAATCATTAATGTTAGAAACTTTATAAAAACCGCGAAACACGTACGTTAACTTTTTCTAAGCTTAAAATGAACGCCTACTTGAAGTATTTGAGCAACTAGTTCAAACGTCTTATGATGCTAAGAGTTTTTCAAGGCGTTTTTATATCTGCGCATCATTGTAGTCTAGAGCATTTCATAAATATTTAAACGATTACAAGGAGATATAAACGCTTAGTATACTTATATTATAAATTGATATGTCAACAAAAATCCCATTTTAAATAGTACCTACCAATCTATATTAACAGTAATTGTTAATAATTAAAAAGAAAGAAAGCAGTAAAATAGTTCAGGGCGTCAGGCCTTAAGGGCGTCGTCAGTCATTTATATATTATAGATTAATGAAGATGATTATAGACTATCATTAAACGCTATTAATGCTTATTAAAAATTTAAACTTCGTTTTATTTAAGAAGTTTACTATTCCGAAATCATTCTTAAGCGTAGCTTTACAGATATAGATTATTATCTATGCGTACTCTGCATTGACAGTGTAAGTAGATAGGTACTGTATTTTTACTAATATTTTTAATAGTTTTAAATGGTATATAAACCCTTAAGTATTTACCAAATTCATATAAATCATGGTTACCTTAACTTCTTGAGATGTTGCGCCTTACATTATTGTCTTAGCAAATAAGACGCTATTCTTACTGTTAAGAAAAATGCATTAGGCGTCTTCTTTTCTTTAAGAGACCATTTAAATAAATAAGACCTTGTAAACAAGTTAAAAATATAACACATAAAGCAATTCACAGTTGTGGCAAACTAGTTTTTTTACCAATCATTTTGACCACAATGACCATATAATGTCTGTTAATGAATATAACAATAAGCATTGTGTCCACGAGCTTCCAAACAAGAAAACACCTTTTAGTACGAAAAAAATTGAGCCCTCTAGACATGCAAAACTTGATGTTCTTTCAGTGAACAAAGGTCTCTGATTACAAATAAATACAGATATATTTGTTGCTGTTTATCTAAAGGATACCGGTATTAAGGTCGGTCAGCAATAGGTAAGTCAAGATTCTAAAATTCCCCTTCTTACTTGACCCCTGCAAAATTTAAAACGGTAGTACAGGACAATGGTAGGTACGAAGTTGAAAAGAATTGTACAATTAAGATATGATGTCGACAACGTGTTAATTATACCAATTGTTTAGCTACTTAATATTTATAAAACTTTGGCTCGTGCGCTTTTTCTACAACAAACATTACTAATTGACTATTTATTATTAACTGTTTGCATGTATGAAAAATGGCGGGCCTTTTTATACGCATGCGCAAACAAGAAGCCTTTATTGCTGACTTATTGTAGGGTTACCTGCATTTTGTCATTCTTAGGATATTATTTAATTTAATTTTTACAAAGGTTAGAAAGGTGCATGTTGTTCTGAAAAATCAACTTAGATTATTCTTGACTCTGCCTTATTTTTTACACGCTTTATATTAGCTTCACTTGTATGTATGTATGTTTGTTTGTATGTTTGTAACCGACTTCTTTGGGCGCGATTTTGACCCACTTTAAACGGCTAGATTTCGTTCAAACTTTGTAGATTTATCGAGGACCGATGACAATACACTAATTTGATAAAATTATTTAATAATATAATTAATAAAAAGTATTAATTAATAAAAATAGCATAATTACAGCCCGCAACACAAACGCCCTCTGCTAAGCCGCTAGTCGCTACGGTAAAGTTCCGTGGTAGCTAAGCGTCGCGCGCGTGTCCCGACTCCAACGCCCTCTGCTAAGCCGCTAGTCGCTACGGTAAAGTTCCGTGGTAGCTAAGCGTCGCGCGCGTGTCCCGACTCCAACGCCCTCTGCTAAGCCGCTAGTCGCTACGGTAAAGTTCCGTGGTAGCTAAGCGTCGCGCGCGTGTCCCGACTCCAACGCCCTCTGCTAAGCCGCTAGTCGCTACGGTAAAGTTCCGTGGTAGCTAACCGTCGCGGGCGCCGAGACCGGCTCGCGTTAAGGTAAAGCTTCGTGGTAGCTAACCATCTTAATAAAAAATAGAAAATAAATAATAGTTTAAAAAAACTAAAAAACACGCTTTTTATCGAAAACCGAACTAAAAAATAGAAAATAAGTTTTAATCAATTTAAATTAAGAATAGTGTTAAAAATTTCAATAAATATAAATTAATAATAGTGTGAATAAAAACAAAAAATATTTTATTTAAAAAAGCGTGGGGTGCATGGTGTCAATAGTTATAAATATTTTATTGACAGATACGAGTAGAGTGATTATCACTTTGATAATATCTTAAAAAGCACCCCACGCTTTTTTTAAATAAAATATTTTTTGTTTTTATTCACACTATTATTAATTTATATTTATTGAAATTTTTAACACTATTCTTAATTTAAATTGATTAAAACTTATTTTCTATTTTTTAGTTCGGTTTTCGATAAAAAGCGTGTTTTTTAGTTTTTTTAAACTATTATTTTATTATGCCCTATAAGTAAACCTTTAACGCAATGTAATGTCAAATTTTTCTCATTCAGGTGCAAGGAAACACGCAATTTTAAGTTTCTACTCAGTGTCCTGTGCCCAACCCGATTCAATCTTAACTATTTTCCTCTTATAAATAAATGTAGAAAAACCCAATTAAACGTCCTGCTAGATTAGGAAAATGGGTCTTTACGGGAAATACCACTTTACAGAAAAATCATTGAGACTATGAGAGACGAGGTTCTAAGTGGGGCCCAATAAAATTAACAACATTTAATTAACATTAAACATATTGCTACTTCCTTGATCGATGCTCGTTACTGTTAAGTATAATAAGACACCGACAGATTTGTACTTTGCACAAATAGACTATTATACCGTGTTAATACTGACATTCCTAGTATATTCTTAAGCAAATAAAAAAATAATAAGCGGGCACAACCACAGAAAAAACTAGCTTATAAAAATCAAGAATGTCCCGCGAAACTGCAACATCTGGCGTCACGAATTTAATATGAAAATTTGAATTAGGAATGCGTGAATGAGTGATGGCGCATGCGCGGGGCGCGGGCCCTGATTGGGTATTGTCTGTGCAGCTTGACTGCATCTGCATTTCGGTCTATTGAAGTTTTTAGTTTATATTTGTTATTGTGAAGGAGATTTATATTGTATTTATTTTGATAGTCGTTTAATGGACTTGTTGTGTGTTGATGTTTAAGAAGATTTATTTACGCTTTTAGAGGGCGTAGCTGTACCGTAGTAGCTGGCAATAGTTTGACAATTTGAACTCTATGTCATCTTATGTTGACCCTTGATTATCTTCCATAGTTTGATTGACAGCAGGCTATACCTCTGCCCCACAGAGGTGGCAGCAATGCTGTGTACAGAAAAAGTAGAGGAGTATACCATAGAGGCTTCTCCTTTTTTTGTGCCAGTCTCATCCAAGTTAGCCCTTAACTACGAGTTACGACAAAATCTTAACGTACATAGTACCTTTAATGTTAATTAGGATTATTTTTATTCAATTTTGGAATTACAGGTTGTAGCTTTTTTATTTCTGAGATTGTGGCCAGTCTAAAATAATGAAATCTCACTGTGACCCTTACGCATTAAATACCTACTTAATAATGTCTTTATTCTATTTCGTAATAGGTATTCCTGTTCATTCAAGAAACCAGGTATTTTCTTAAAATTTAAATAAAGTAGGAAGAATATACAATATATTAATAATGCAATATACTAAACAATACGATGGTATAAATAACAAAAACAAACCGGCCCTCGTTTTTATTTTTTTGCGTGTTACAATAAAGTTGCAAATATTAGTAAAAATATTAAGTACGTAGCTACTTCTATTCGATAACAGATGTCGCCACTCGTCCGTTCAACGACCCCAGTTTCGACAAGTCGCCGCAGGAGGGCTCTTCAAACACGTTTAGAATTGGGAGTTAGCAGATTTAAACCCCTGGTGAGATTGGCTTTAACATAAGTGGAGAGTAAAACGTATGGCGCGATCACGCAATATGTAATAAGTAGGAATGAAGGTAATAAATAGTTTTGAAGTAGCAATTTGATATTCGACTTGAATAATATTATACCCCCAGATATTAACACATATTTTACGATGACTGCTTGTACTCATTTTGCAGTGCAGTTAGAACTTCGACTGCTTGATGACTTTTTTTATCGGGACTGTGACTCCTGTAAGCCAGGATCTACAATGATAACCATAAAGAATCATAAAGGCAATGAAGCTCGAGGCGTCCAAGAAGTGACTGTCTTGGAACCTGCAACGAAATTAATCATAAAATAATATATTTAGGAGCAGTAGCAATATAATTTTTTTGATTACTGCTGCAGTTTCAATACCACCGAACTGATTTGTGACGAAGCCTTGTTGGTCTAGTAGTCGCAAAGCTGTGCATGATGTCCGGTTTTACAAATTAAGGTTTAAAAAAATGTCGTCCCATACTCTTTTTACGAAATTTCGTGTATCGTGGGTGCGTTTCACAAACATGAAATATCATTTATACACAAACACCCAGACTCGGAACAAACCACTGCGGATCTTTTTTTTTTGTCCCGTTCGGGAAACGAACTCGCAGGCTGCGCAGCAGTCCAATCGCTTAGCCACTGTAAATGCGCCAATCAGGTCTTCGTTGTTACTCAATATAAAGTGAAGCATTCTCTTTAGCTTATTTTTACTTATTATTTAGGTACCTACATTAAATATCTATATTCACCCTTATAAACCTGGCGCACCACAATTTCTGGTTTGCGGTGCGCCTGCGCAGTTTACACCCTCATTCTTGATGCGTTAAATTTATGCAACGCTTGTTTTATCAAGGGGAGGATATTGGTTTGCTTGTCTTTGGAATTTTCTACCGGTAGTTACTACGTGTGCAATTTTAGAACGATTACATTAACCTAAAGACACACCATGTTTCTTGACTTGGCCGTCCAACGGTCATACCACTCGGCTATTTTTCGACGACCTGACTAGCGCAGTGGCTAAGTAATTGGCCTGCTGTGCTTAGGGGTCGGATCGATTCCCACACGTGACAAAACTTTGTGTGATACGCAGATGTTTGTCCCGAGTCTGGGTGTCTGTGTATGAGATATTTCATGTTATGAAACGCACCCACGACACAGGAGAAATTCCTAATGTCTCTCTTGCTAATCTCCTGTGGGGCGACGATTTATTAAAAAAAAAAGAAGGCGTGTATTTACATCAGAAAATTCACAATTTGGCTGCTCATAAGTCTCATGTACTTAATTGCCTATTGCCATTCCAAAAAAAGACATTCTAAAAGCCTTAATTACCCTAACAAACCTTGTAATTGCCGCTATGGGTATAAGATAATCCTGAGTGGGTAAAGCCACCCTTGGCGTTTACTCCACACACCTGGTACAGCCCCATACTTGGTTATAAACATCTGGCAGAGAAAGAATATGGAACGAATTTACGATTTATGGATGGTTTATGGTAATGAAACCATTGAGACGTATTACTTCTCAATGATTTCATTACCATAGACCATATGAAATTTCATCAAAATCGGTCTAGCCGTTTGAACGTGAAGGGGTAACAAACATACTCACAAACTTTCCCCTTTATAATATTAGTGTGAAGCGATAAATACTTATTATTTTATAAAAATAAATTACAATTACTAAATGTGTTCTAATACTGGACTAGTCTCATATATTCAACACTAAAGCTAACATAACAAATATAAATCAGTAATCAAGCTTATTAATCGCGTTTAATTAATCACCAATTTAATGATAAATCACCATAATTAGATCAGAAAAGATTCTAGTAAAAAAATTGAGCAAACCTAAGTTAATGATAATGATTACTTCCATGGTTTTATAAGTAACCCTATAATTACTGGTATCTGGATCTAAGACTGGCCGGCCAACCCTTACCTTCACACCGGGTGTGACCCATACCGGCGCGTACGCATCTGGCAACAGAGTTATGGAGAATTAGAAGCGGCATTAACAAGAGAACGACCGAAATAAATAAATATTTGAATTTGAACGGTTTTCGTTTCGTTATAACTATGGGTTTTTTGTTGCTAATTATTATAGAATAAAGAATAACATGATTCATCTGCATTCCCTGACGGTGTAGGCAGATAATAAGTACACACGGATTTCGCCAGTAATTTTATAGATCACATATAATAGGGGATTATTGCCATCAACCACAAGTCCAGATTTCTTTCAATTACATTTTTTTTTCTATTTCTTTCTTTTTTACAAGAACAGCAGTTCAACAATGTCCGACGCACAGTAAACTATAAATAAAGTGTTTTATTACCATCTAATAGATTCCTAACTCTACAAAGGCCGTGTCTTCATTACGCCCTGAAGACGTTTGTAGCGGAGGGTTAGAAAATTGGCTTTTTTCCAATTAGGCTACACCTGGAGTGTGGCTTACCCTGCAAGACGTGCACCTTGATGGTTCATCGTTAATTGTTATTTATAGCCGTCCAAACGTCTGTTTAAAAAGGGGTTTGTCTTTATGAATTATACTTTTTAGGTCAAAGAATGGGGAAGAACGTGACGTGTAACATTCAAATAGTTAAATATGAAATACAAAATAATACTTTCTAGCAATTAGTAATTGTTATAAAATAATTACCTAGATAGAGAAAGATTTTAAAACCACTGAAAATAAATTTCCATAGGCACGACCCTTATTAGACGCGACATACTGTATACAACTCTAGAGGAATAATCCCTAATAATATTATAAACGCGAAAGTTTGTGAGTATGGACGGATGTTTGTTACTCTTTCACGTAAAAGCTACTGGATGAATCTTAATCAAATTTCATATGGAGGTAGCTGACACCCTGGATTACATAGGCTACTTATTATCCCGAAAAAATGTAGCGGGTAACACCGCGGTTCGCAGCTAGTAGAAAATATTTGGCTCATACTTGAATCGCTTGCATTTTCCCTATTCATGAAATGGCTCAATTTAAGAGGAATTGCCGGCAATTCATGAAATGATTCACCTTTAGAGGAATTACTCATTGTGACCAGATCAGCCATTTTTTATATAAGGCGGGGGAATCTTTAGGCTTTCTAATAATATTCGTTTCCCTCGACTAACTAAAATCTAACGGACTCCCAGCCTTAACATAGCTCACTATCTGTAAGACAATCACATTACACCCCAATTTGTAACCACCCCTGTCCACCAGACCCCGTCATTATAATTGTCCTTATCTCAATTAAACAATTCGAGTTGTTAATTACCAAAGCGTACTGATTCTTGAAGAACTTTGGAGTTTTTGTTACCTTGTAGGTAGCAAGGGGAAGAGCGGCAGTTAAGGTTATGTTTTGCGATGAACTGAATTGTTGAAGGCCAATATTTGGTAGTTAATTATAAGAATTCTGCTCGGTTCCCATAGGAAAAGTACGTATACTAAAAGACTAAAAGTACTTTAAATAGTTCACGTAAGTTACATACATACATAACATCACGCCTGTATTCCCCGAAGAGGTAGGCAAACCGCAAAGGTACAAATACAGTAAACCCACATTTCGCCAATTATGTTTTTAGCTCTTAATGTAATAGGGGGCGAGTCTATTGCCACCAACCGAGTACAAATGCAAAATCCGTGCTGCTACTGAGAATTACCTAATGGAAAAACTTAGTAACAAATAAACAAATTATTTCTCTTTTTTCTGAATGACGATACCAGTAATAAATTTCTTGGTGCTGGTGTACCTATTGTTAGAGGATCTTTCTCCTTAAGAATGACGGAGCAGAACTAACCTACCTATACCACCTATGACTACCCTATTAATGTTATCGCATCCTGACCAAAACATCACCAACGTGCCCTCTGACCGCTTATCATCGATCACAAACCATCTGTATTAGAAATGTAAATGATCTACAGTAGACCATCTGCCACGCCACCTGGCGGCTCACGACTGAATTAATTATTTGTGGCACGCGTCCAGCGCATGCGCATCCTATGTTTAAATTAACCATTTATTGGTGACATCGGGCAGAGGATATTGGGTATTATTATTAAATTTGTAATTACATGCATTGAATTCGATTAGGCGGATGATCAATTTCAAAGGCCGCCAACAATTTTATTCATTGATAAATTAGTTATTTTTAATAGGCAGGTGGATGGTTTTTATGGACTTAACCCTTTACCCGCTTTCTTTTGTGCGAAAGAAAGATATATTAGTTAATATCGTACCTTTTCTTATTTTCTAAAATAGAGGAATTCTAGTAAGTCGTCGTCGTTTCAGCCTATGGACGTCCACTGGATAGGCCTCTTACATTGGTCTCAAGCACCACGATCCTGCGGTGCTTGAAGCCAGCAATTCCCCGCGACCTTTCTTATCTGTCGTCCTTCCATCTGGTCAGGTTCAATAACACTGTGCTTCTCAGTGAGAGGTTTCCATGTCAGACCCTAAGTAGAAAAAAACAATACTGAATACAGAAACACGTCACACAAGTGACGTCTGACCGACGGTGACAACCGTATCAATTAACTTTGTTGTATTTCAGATGATTATTGCTCCATTATCCCGATTCAATTGAAAGTGTGACTAACAAATACTTCCCAATGGTACAGCCAGTGCAGTGATCCTTGACAAGGCTACGAAAGTAAGAGTAGTTCTGAGAGTGGAAGCGTTCATAATTGGTGCACTTATCGTGAGGTAACTGTGAATCGGGAGCGGATGACATCGCAGGATTTACAAGCCTAATTTTAGGGACATAATATCTTAAAGAATAGATGAAATGCGTGTGATTTTGTGTTAAAACTAGGAACTTAATAAATTCATGGTATGGCAGAAATAGTGTACCTATTATAGGCTTTTCTTTATCAATTGTTTCATGTCTGTTGGGAAGTGAAATAAAATTAATTGATGGTAATTACAGTATACACACGAAAACATCGTGAGGGAACCGGCACACCTGAGAGATTTTTCAACGGTGTATAAGGGCATTTCAGAGGCCTACTAGGTGGTTTAAACTCTGATACCAGGTTGTTCTTTAACCATGATAAGAAGAAGACCAGATATATCACTGCTCTAGCAAATCGATTACATCGTTAATATCGTTAGAAAACTTTGTCTTCTAAACTGTTTTCTTAATAAACATCGTAAATTACTAATTACTTAGTTAAGTAGATGGATCATTGGATGATCATGTTGGAATGTACGTCGGTAAGACCGAGAGCATTTCATTGCTCCGTCGACTCCAATACATTTGAACAATGTTGATAACTTGATACATACTGTCTTCAAGAAAGTGGAAAAGAGGTACAATGATATAGCAATGAGAGTTGACTATTATTTATATCTTCAGTGAGTCAGAACGGATGGACAAGCGATGTGTGTTGCTTCCGATCTTATATTCGGAGATAAACGTTTGTATGTTTGTTATTCAATTATGCTGAAACGGTTGAACCGATTTAGATGAATGTTAAAAAAACAAAAGGATTTTTTAACAATTATTTGAGTACACAACATGCTTTCAAAGTGTAATTTTTATGGAGAATAACCAATGAAGCAGGGAATTACGTGGTGACATTTTTGAAAATATTTTTGTCATGAACATTTTAAACTTTCTTTTATAAAAATTAATTCTTAACCCTTAAAGCGATCAAGAACGGTTGAAAAACATCCCCATTTGAAATGTTCTTAATGTATTAGTAATTAAAACAATACGGTCCTTAATGACCATGACATTATGCCATACTACGATGTGGATGTTATAGTCTTAGCCCTTAGCCATTTATGGTCATTTGTATCTAACCCTCCAATGTGACGTTGGACTGTGTAATTATAATAAAGAAATTTGTTGGAAAGAATTTTGATTATCCAAGGAACTTTTATGTGTGTTAATAAGTTAATTTTATTAGAAATGATATGTCTATGACAATCATAGACTTAAAAAGACTAAATAGTTCCTAATATGAAGGACATAACATTACATTATAACATTATGTATATTATAATCCCTACTAATATTATAAACGCGAAAGTTTGTAAGTATGGATGGATGTTTGTTACTCTTTAACGTAAAAACTACTGAATGGATTTTAATGAAATTTCAAATGAAGGTAGCTGACACCCTGGATTAACACATAGGTTATCCCGAAAAAATGTAGGGGGTAACGACGCGGGGTGCAGCTAGTAAGAAATATTAAACGTATCCTCTTATTGATACATTTTTAGATAAACAAATGAAATTAATAGTCTAAAGAACATATTTGAAGGATTCTTCTTTTTTGTGTATATGGGTAAGCGTAGCTTATTGACATATACAGACAGATAGTGCAGTTGGGTAGTTTGTTGCGCCGTTTCTTCTACCCAGCTATAGCACTAGGAAGCGGTGACGGGTGGGCGTGTTGAGGGCTGCCTTGATGTAATTTGACGGTCAAAAGTACTTTTTAAAGTCTATCTTATCTGTATGATAGGTACCTAACAGTCCATGCTGTGATGTAGAGATGGTCTAGTCAACAAGGATGGTAAAGTTGGCCGCTCAGAATGCGTCGACCGTACTTCGGTCATCACATCTCCCTACTTGCGCCATTTACTGATTAAACCAACTGTAAAATAAATTCTATAATAATCGATGCCCGTTCAAAATATTCAAACATTCAACATACATCAACAAAATAAATTGACAATGTTGAATTAGCATTTGCTATGCAAGTAAATGCGACAAGTAAATTACTATGCGCGCGCGCATCTGCATACAATGGCAGCCAATTTATTAGACCAGCGTTGTGCGATATTGTAGAGGACATTATATGTACGTGTTTACTATTGTAATTTTTTGTATGGAAATATTCACAATGGGGTTTTTAAAATGCATAGATATTAGGTAACTTATATATACGGTACCTATAAAGTTATAGGTAGGTATAAGTAGCTAACCTCTTACAGTAGGCATAGTTCTATGTAAGGCAGGCTATGTATACCAAATATCGTGTCTTATAGAATAATAGTAATGCTATAAAAAAAACTAAAAAAGCATATACGACAATGAAATGAATGATAAAGTCTATTGGCATAAGGCTAGGATAACCCACGACCTCTTAGCTCTCTTAGCGTCCACAAGCTTTAAGCTATCATAATTTATCTAAAAAGAAGTTTCACTAAGTCACGAATAACCATACCCTTAACAAAAGGTATCGCGCGTGCAACTCCTGCGCATACTGGCGCCCCGCGGCGCTGTCATATAGTAACAGTTCTATTATTTATTTGAAGACACGTTAACTGTTAGTTACGATTGCATTGATAAAGCACGACGCTTTTATATTCTAATGTTGATTATAACATAAATCAAAATTGTGGCATGAGTACAGTTAGGATCAAAAGTGGATATGCAGTGGGTACATTCGTCTACGAAACTTTAAAGTATGTACGTAAGTCAAAAGTTGACGGTATACATAAACATAACATCACGCCTGTATTCCTCGAAGGGGTAGGCAGAGGTGCACGATTGCAAATGTAGTACCTACACCCACATTTCGCCAGTTATGTTTTTAGGCCCCAATGTAATCTGTATTTATAACAGCAAAACATTGATACCTACTTGCCCGAGTCCGAACCATCAGCCTTGTGCATGTAAATCCGGTATGTTAACCACTAGGCCACCACGACTCTTATACATATATAAAAATATAAATGACACGATTTTTTTATGTTACAAAGTAACGTGTCCTATCACAGGGATCGAACCAGTCTATTACCTCGTCTGTTTCCGCATAAATTAAGATCCTATTATTATATGACACCTCGGCGGGGCGCCACAAATATGCGCAGGAGTTGCACGCGTGCTACTTTCTGTTAAGGGGTAGATTTATGGGAATTAAAATTACAAAAGTCATATTAGTTTTGTCCTAGAATATTAGTATTTGTAAGCGTTATACACAACGTTGTTGTCCCTGTATATCCTGCATTTTTTTTAATAGTAATTATTCCAGGCTTATATTATAATTTAAGTACCATTAATATTATTTATAATAAGAATAACTGGACATTATAATATTTTCTATTATATAATAATGATACACGATCACTAACTGAAATTGAAATGTAGGTACAAAAAATCTGTTTTTTACTTTGCCCTTTCAATTTCCTGCAACCTTACCAATTTTTATATTTTCGGAATAATTAACCTAGCGAACGCCAGAGCGTAGCCGCATCGGCGCCCCTTCTACGCCAAGACACTAGAAAATGGTCGTCTTTTGTCGGCATTAGCCGACGGTAGCGGGTTGGGCACGTTTTCATTTGTCGGCCATATCCGACCGTGGCGTTCAAAAGGTTAAACCAACTTCCACTTAACATGTGTGGTGACATAGGACGCGTGCGTACGCATCGCAGATCGTATCAACATGGGGGCGCATCTGTCGCTACCCTAGTCTATTGTTTTATGGTAATGACATTATCTTTACAGAAATTACTTTAGAAATGCCGACGCTTTGTAACGTGGTGAAATAATTAACATTTTTGGGGGCCCATTTGAATATTATATGGGCTACATTGGTACCTACATTGTATTAAGGTTATAAAAATATTCCTCAACATGAAAACAAGGTTACCACAGAGATTTTTTTTTAATAAAACGTCGCTTCATACTATGAATTTCTCCTGTATCGTGGGTGCGTTTCACAAACATGAAATAATATCACATACTCTTTTTGTTATCACTACCTAGTGCCAATGCCATCTAACCTTACTTCAGCAAGATTTTTTCTTGTCTGATTTTCATAACATAACATCACGCCTGTATTCCCCGAAGGGGCAGGTAGAGGTGCACATATAGTACACCCACATTTCGCCAATTATGTTTTTAGGTACCTACCAATATAAGGGGGCAAGTCTATTGCCATCAACTCGGCACAAATCAAGACTCCGTGCTGCTACTGAAAATTACCTAATGAAAAAACCCAGTAAGACTTTCCCGACTCGGGATTGAAACCCAGGACCTCGTGCTCAGCAGTCGCGCTTAGCAACCACTAGACCACCGAGGCAGTCAAGTCTCAGCCTCAGTCCGATTTTCAGGCTTTGATATTGGATTCCTTTCGACGTTGCATAACAAAATAAAGTTATTTCAATGTAATATTATTATTATTTCAGCCATGATCGTCCCACTGCAGGGCAAAGGCCTCCCTTTCCTTCCTCCATTCCTCTCGGTTGTGAGCTGCAATAGACCAATTTTCTTTAATGTAATATGCAAAAAGAAAAAAAAAAACCTACTGTGTACTTATGTAGGTACCTATTATAAATGTTAAAATACAATTCCTCACTTACCAGTTCATAATAAATATCCGTGGAAATGCCGGAAGGGTGATCCTTCAAAAAGGTCAGGCGCACGCGCATAGTACTCGCGACAGGCGCGCATGCGTGAATATAAAACGGCATTTGAATGTAATCTATCCTATCGTGACTATGTGAATCCTAAAAATACTTAGGTATATATACACAGTAATACAAACTAGGTACCAATCACACTAATATTATAAAGGCCAAAGTTTGTGAGTGTGTTTGTTACCTCTTCACGCTCAAACAACTAAACCGATTTTGATGAAATTTCATACGGAGGTAGGTGGCACCTTCGATTAACACATAGACTTCTTTTATCCCGAAAAAATGTAGCGGGTAACACCGCGTGGCGCAGCTAGTAGACAAATAAAAGTGTAGTTACTCCCTAAAACTGATGGCTTAACACTCCTAGTTCTAACGTGTCGTGACTCACAGTAATAGTAAAAATCACCACGTCTCAGTTAAATGTACTGCATCCACTAACTATTACCACTAACTGACCGTTACACTAATATATGCGTGACCACTAAATGTGATATTTGTAACGTTTTTATAACTTTCTTATACCGTTATGGCCCTTGATGGTGTTAATATTCTGTGAGATTTTAGTTTAATAGCATTTTTATGTACTAAATCGTTAGACGTTATAGCACGTCTCATATCTATCATATATTTTACACGTGTACTTCCTCTTATCATCAACATACAAACACAAAAATACTCACAAACTTTCGCCTCTATAACATTAGTGTGATAAAAAACACCAGTTTTGTATGGAGATGCGTACGAGTCTTGGCTTTGTGAACTGAATCACACTCCATTGCATTTAGCGTGTATAAGTGCAAAGATATAAATATCTACGAGGTGTGTGTTGTATGTGTCGAAGAGACAGCAGAGAGGTGCCTGTGCAGGAGCAGTCAACATATTCTTATTAACAGTTACACCACTATTTTTGATAGGCTATTCAGTCTAATCGATTCAAAGAAATCGATTTATATCAATTACACAAACGCACCGCATCGTCAAAATAACGCAAACGATTTCTACAAGCCATAAAAAGGTTCAATGCATCTGTCGATTGGTATTAATGGTTCAGTTTCAATAGTAATTACTCATGCTTCGACTTGTAATTATTTTGAGAAAAAAGTACGAAGTTAGATGTTAATCTGGGTTTATTAATGTGTGGAGTAAAATGAGATTAATAGTACCAGCCTATCCAGCCTACAGATTAATATACTCCACTGCAGGGTGAGGAAATTTCTCATACGAAAGAAACAAGCATTGATAACCACGTAAGCGCATTGCGGGTTCGCGATATAAGAGATAAAGAATACGTTTCAGATAGCTAAATTTAGGTTTCATCTCGATGCTTTTCTTCAACATGAGTCGAAAGTTTATATTGATGATTTTTTTTTTATTTTTAGTTTAAATCACATTCGTAAATAAAATAAGTAACCCTGCAACTTAATGTTTAAAAGTTTCTCAACCACTAGGCCACCACGATGTCCCGAAAAGAGGGTTTTATATAAACACAGGTCCTTAATCACCCCTCCTATAATTTGGCATTAAGGAGCATCAAGCATCACAACAATGCCCACATACTTGATGATAATGTACCCGTATAGAGGGCGCTGTACGTCGGAGATTTTTATTCATTTAGTTAATGTTGATAAAAAGCGGGCCATACGGGACATGGTAGGGTTGATGCCTATTCTTTTTGTGGTTAGAATTTGATTGATATTGTTATAATTGATCAAAGA
Source organism: Abrostola triplasia (assembly GCA_946251915.1). NCBI lineage: Eukaryota > Metazoa > Arthropoda > Insecta > Lepidoptera > Noctuidae > Abrostola > Abrostola triplasia. The sequence goes on along the minus strand of OX276440.1, from coordinate 7,715,757 downwards.
TTGGTATCTGAAGAACTCGCACGTTCATAATGTTTTTGATGGTGCACTATAGCCGAGTGGTATGACCGTTAGGCTGCCAACTCATAGGTCGCAAGTTCAAACCCCGGCACGCACTAATATACTACTAACTTTTCGAATTCATGGGCGTATTATAAATTAGTTATCAGTAGCTTAAAACGGTGAAGGAAACATCGTGAGGAAACCGGCACACCTGAGAGATTTTCAACGGTGTGTAAAGCCATGTCAGAGGCCTACAGGCGGTTTAAACTCTGACACCAGGCTGTTCATCAACCATACGATATGAAGAAGAATTGCGTGGTGGTTTTTGACATAACATAACATCACGCCTGTATTCCCCGAAGGGGTAGGCAGAGGTGCACATATAGTACACCCACATTTTGCCAGTTATGTTTTAGGTCCCAATGTAGTAGGGGGCGAGCCTACGAGTATTGCCATCAACTGGGCACAATACCAGACTCCGTGCTGCTACTGAGAAATATCTAATGAAAAAACCCAGTAACACTTTGCCCGACCCGGGATTCGAACCCAGGACCTCGTGCTCAGCAGTCGAGGTCGATGCTAGAGTTTCTTAATCTTAAACGAATTTAACTAATGTTAACATGCTTTTATATTAATCATACGTCTTCAGAAATCCCATAGCTTACCTGTAATATAATATTATAGTACAAATACGTCCCACACCCTATACCTCAAAGTTTTGTTACGCCACGAAATGCAATAAAAACAGTGTAGATTTTGCCTATAGCATAAAAAAACATAGGTAGGTGGACAGGTCCTTCTGTAGTATTAATATTATGTATGTATGGGACGCAAATTACAGGAAAAGGATCCACTACTCGATACTAGATGGCGTTCTGTTATCCCTCTACGAAAGTTATCAATTGTTTTTGTGAACAACGATGCTAACATTTTTACCGCGTCAATAATAAAAGTATAAGGTTCTATGTAAAGCACATTTAATTAGTTGTAGCTTATGAATCATGGTATTTTTAAAATTTATTTGTTAATAATTATCAGCATTTTTTTTAGTTTTCTGACCAATATGAGGAAGTATACCTACAGCTTTTAAAAGAGGACAGATAGTTGTGGATAACAATAGAATGGAGACGTGGAAAAATGATTGGCCTCTTGATACGTCACGACTTCCTTAAGAAGGTTCTATAAGGAAAAATAGAAAGTTGAAGAGGAAGGCCAAGGCGTTGCTTTATTCAATAAGTAAAGAAGAAGGCGGTCAAAACAAATAAAACTAGAAACAAACAAAAAAAAAACAATCTGAAAATAAAACAGTGGTGTTCGCTTCACCGACAAATCCTTTAAATTTAAGAGGAAGACCAATCTCTACCACTGCAAGTCAAACCAAAAAGAAGAAAATAATGTATCCTCCTTTGCAGCACATTTTTCTAATATATTTCGCACGACGTTCGTGATATATGACCATAATAAACCACATACGACCAGAGACCATATTTATAGCTATTAAAAACAAACAATTTTTTTCTAAAGCAGCCTGTTTCTTTCTACACTGACATAAATCATAGCGAATACCAGACATTACTTATCTGCAGTATTTCGTTAAAAAAATTGGTCGTATGCCATAGACTCGTGTGGTCTCGTGTTACACACATCTGGGTTGTGTCTATGGTAGGGATATTTGGTTTTTGTTTATAGTTTGTTTATGCTTTCACCCAGGTAAGCGTACCAATGTTTTGCATTTAAATTGCGATCGTCAGTTTGATGCAGGCTAGAACATTGTAAGGCTGTTTTACTAAAATAAAAATAATAAGACTGCCTCGTTGGTCTAGTGGTCGCTAAGCGCGACTGCTGAGCACGAGGTCCTGGGTTCGAATCCCGGGTAGGGCAAAGTGTTACTGGGTTTTTCCATTAGGTAATGCTCAGTGGCAGCACGGAGTCTGGATTTGTGCCCGGTTGATGGCAATAGGCTCGCCCCCTATTATATTGGGACCTATAAACATAACTGGCGAAATGTGGGTGTACTATATGTGCACCTCTGCCTACCCCTTCGGGGAATACAGGCGTGATGTTATGTGTATGTGTGTTTACTATAATAACATATTATTTACTGTATATTCCGGTTACACTCACGGGTGTATTCGGGAATGCCCGACTAGTTTCGAACTCAAACGGAGCCCTTATTCATGAGCTGGGTACTCGGCAGAGTTCGGCTCGCGACTCTGCCTCTTAACCTCCCTTAGAAGGCCACAATGATGTTTAAATATCGACTATAACGCTCATAAGTACATTAATATGTAATTCTAAACTGTCTATAAGTGTTATAACTTCGAAAATGATGTAATCTGTTAAATATAGTCCTTATCAGACTGATAACAGCGACCCCACGTAATTATTCCCTATCATAAGCCCTAACCTAATATTATGTTTTGATTATACAAGTTTCAAATAATGAGGTAGGTAGGTATTCTATATATACTTTTGTATTGTTACAAGCCGACTCGTGCGTATTGTAACTTTTGTAGGCCAGAGTAAGCAAAAAATGTAATTGCCGAGGTGATATAGATTAGATAATAGGTCATTTCTACGATAATAATCAGGGTGATTCAAGATATTCATTTCATGGCTTGACATAACATAACATAACATCACGCCTGTATTCCCCGAAGGGGTAGGCAGAGGTGCACATATAATACGCCCACATTACGCCAGTTATGTTTTTCTAATAAAATTACCTAATAAAAAAACCCAGTGACAATATTTAAAGAAATGTGTAGTATTACCAATAACATATCAATTCTCAATCTCACGACAAACTCATCAAATATTACTCTTAACCCTGCACCATCCATCTTCATCAATCAGAGACCACAATCCTTCATCGAGCCGACTATTGTAACCTTCACCCTAAAACTTCATTAAGGTAACCCCGATTATGTGCGTTGGGGTAAAGGTCCCTGTTCACGTCCACGAATCGATTGGCCACGGTTTTAGATTATTTTGGGTATAATGAGTGTGGATGCGTGTCGTCGCCGTGTCTAGAGGGATTTCGGATGGAATTTGTGTGGTACATCTGAGAAATGGATTGAGTGGAGCGTGGAAATTTTACTATAGCGGCATGACCCGTGTTTGTATTATTATTTTCTTTATTCAAAATATTGACTTCTATTTTTAAATAAATGTTTAGTCTTTTTCGAATCGGTATGAGCCAATAGCCATTGAATAGGTTATGACGTGGTAGAGATTGGTCAGTCAACAAGGATGGTTGCGAGGTTGACCGTCCAGGGTGCCACGGACGTACCTACTTAAGTATCGTCATTCGTCGTGGCTCTCTACTCGCAACCTTGCCAGTAGACACAAAAAAGATATTATTGTACCTATATTATTTATTTATACTTAATACACATATTTATCACAAAGCGAGAACTTAATGCCATCTTCTGAAGGTCAACCTTAGGGTGAGACAGAGTTAAATAGTGGTGGATGTACTCAGTACGAAATGGAATAAAGTTAGCTACATTAATGCTTACAACATACTACTACTTATAATATACATACAATATGATTGAAGATGACGAAGTATTGATATGACCTTTTTCATCTACACTTAAAAAGGTACAACTAATCCACGTTTTCTATCCGTACACTTTGCCACTTCGACAGTCTCAAAGGTCACACCTCTGCCTACTCCTTCGGGGGTTACAGGCGTGATTGTATACAATAATATAATTAATAAATAAACTCAGATCATATCGCAATGTAGTCACTATTTACCGAAGCATCCTCAATATAACAATAAATGCATACAAACAGGCCGCCCTTATTAAATTTCGCTGTCCCCATCATAAAACAATTGTTTTAACAAGAAGCGGCCATTTTGAAAGCGGGATCCGCAATAAAATAAAATGTTATGCATTTTACATTGGTTATATGCCCCCCATGCTACGGTTTTCAATTGAGAGCTCCATTAATTGATATCTCTGGATGAATTGATAACAGACCCCTATTGTAGGGTTAGTTTTTATTAAAAAACGGTTATCACTATGTGTGTCATATATTTATTAATAAGTTGAGGAACTTAAATCGATGATTTGACGAAATATTACCCTTCACACTAATGCCTAGTATCCTACTATCCTACTTCCTACTAATATTATAAATGTGGAAGTTTGTGAGTATGGATGTGTGGATGTTTGTTACTCTTTCACGCATAAACGGCTGGACCGATTTGGTTGAAATTTGGTATGTAGATAGGTTATACCCTGGATTAACATATAGGCTACTTTTTATCCCGAAAAAATGTAGCGGGTAACACCGCGGGGCGGAGCTAGTGTAGTTATAAGTGTAGAGTTTTTTATGGCTATTTGAATGGGACATAATCGTTTGGGTTTACACTGTAATATATGACATTTAGTAGGATTTTTTCCAAGTAAATCTGTACGAAGTTTGGTCACTAAGTATTTTGTATTAATTACTCCTGTATCGTGGGTGCGTTCCAGAACCATGAAATATCACACACACAAACACCCAGACTCGAGACAAACATCTGCGGATCACTAATTTTAGCGCCGAGCACTCTTCAAGTCTCAGGTGGCAAGTCTTACCAATCTCCAGGCCCACTTCATAAACCTGTATGTTAGCGGAAATTATACCCATCAGCCATTTTTTAACTTAATCTCAAAGGTGACAGCTTGTATAATTATTTAATATCCTTTAACTACGGGTAACAGGTTATTTCTGAATCCTTACAAGTCCTGAGAAGGATCCCTCTCGCCCCATTTGCGAGGTATCCGGTTCGATTCCTGGCGGAAGTATAAAGTGTCGGTCGTTGCGTCAAAAGGTATCTTCACGCTTGCGTTCGTTTATGGGGGAGACAGGTCGGTTACCGGCGTTTGTCCGTTAGAAGACAAACTATGTTTAGTTATTGGTAGACGTAGAGTTATTCTCATAAAATTCATGAAGGATTTAAAAAATTAACACTGACTAGAATACCATTGCATTTAGAAAAGAAAAACGTCGCACCACACTAGGAATTTCTTCTATATCGTGGGTGCGTTTCACAAACATGAAATATCACATACACAAACACCCAGACTCGGGACAAACATCTGCGGATCGCACAAATTTTTGTCCCGTGCGGGAATCGAACCCGCAACCCTAAGCAGCAGTCCAATCGCTTAGCCGTTGCGCCAATCAGGTCGTCAAAATTATTTATCATAATTTCGGGTATAGGTATTGGGTACAGTTCAACCCTAAATTGCGATATATCCTATCAACAAGGCCAACTTACCCTCAACCCTTGTGCCCGCAACACAATTTTTACCAAACAAAAGTGAACTCTCACAGTTACGTACAGCCAAGGTATTTTTACTTTCATCCCGTCGGAACAAAGGGTCTCATAGACCGACACAGACTCACCGGCGTGTGACGGGTTAACTCATTCCAATGCATGAGATTCCATTTTGATGCTAATATTTGTATATTTTTACTTTCGTTTCCTTCGACCTAGGAAGGATGTTGATTGTGAACCTAACCCTTCCTTTGTTACATTATTAGAATTGAAAGTATTTTCTATCGCTCATTTCAGAACTTCGTGTCGACAAGAGGCGAAAGCAATTGCTACAATTGGTTATTGGTAAAACGATTGGTCAGAAAGCAGGTTGGTAGGATGACTGTTCTCTGTTTAGGCTAGAAGGTACATTTGAATACTGGTTTATAACAGTTCCACTGCAAGGCGAGTACTAATACTTTAAACACAGAAGAAACAAACATTGTCCATCATGCTTGCTCTCTTTATTGGCGAGTCCGAGTATTAAATCCAGGTTTAATTACGATGCTTTCCTTCACATGTCATTCAATGACATAAAACTCATGTCATAACTTGCCTGGGTTGCCACGTAGCACTTAGTTACCTATAAACATAACATAACATAACATCACGCCTGTATTCCCCGAAGGGGTAGGCAAAGGTACACATACAGTACACCCACATTTCGCCAGTTATGTTTTTAGGTCCCAATATAATAGGGGGCGCGCCTATTGCCATCAACCGGGCACAAATCCAGACTCCGTGCTGCAACTAAGAATTACCTAATGGAAAAACCCAGTAACACTTTGCCCGACCCGGGATTCGAACCCAGGACCTCGTGCTCAGCAGTCGCGCTTAGCAACCACTAGACAAACGAGGCAGCCGAGGAGTCAAATTCAAATTCAAAATGTTTTTATTTCATATAAACCTATTACAGACGCTTATGAAACGTTAGGATGCTAGAGTAGGAATACTTAGTTACCTATATTGGTAGTTAACCCTCTAATCATTGCCCGTCTCGCTGTGATTGACTATCGCATGCAGTGCAGGCCCTTGGTCTAACCTTCCCACGGACGCGCCAAAAGAAAAAAGGAGGGTTTTGTCCCAGCCATCCTTTTCACATCCTTCCTAGAATCATTATATGTTTCCCATGATATCTGTTTGTAAATATTTCTCTTTGTACGTCTGTTATGAGCATTGGTTTTTGCTGCGTTTTAATTGGTGTAATGAGTTATGTCCGTAATCATCGCCTTCGTACTTACTTTGTAGTTTTTTTTTAAACGTCGCTACGCATCACCACCACCGCAAAAAATTCTAGGATGCCTGTGTGATGGGTGCGTCTCACAAACATGAAATATCACAGACACAAACACCCAGACTCGGAACTAACATTTGCGGATTACAAAATTTTTTGTCTCGTGCGGGAAGCTCACCGATCGAACCTACAACCCTAGCGCAGCAGTCCAATCGCTGAACCACTGCATTATTTATTTATTAATTTATTTATTTATTAAGGTCTTCCCACAGCATATGCGTACGAATTTCTATATGAATACATACATAGGTAACGTAGGCTTACGCACTAGCCAATTACGGGCTAACCAACATTCTTCTAAACAAACTACTGCACTAATAACCTTGGTCCTTGACCCTTGACGACCTGATTAGCGCAGTGGCTAAGTGATTGGACTGCTGCGCTAAGGGTTGCGGGTTCGATTCCCGCACGGGGCAAAACTTTGTGCGAACCACAGATGTTTGTCCCGAGTCTGGGTGTTTGTGTATGTGAATATTTCATGTTTGTGAAACGCACCTACGACACAGGAGAAATTCCTAGTGTGGGGCGACGTTTTTTAAAAAAAAAAAAAATAAAATAAAATAAGGTCGTTAAAAACACTGGATCACTGGACTAATGAGTACAATTAAACACTTAATAAAATCAACCTACATCTCAACGCAAAACAACCGTGAAGATGCAATCACCCAACTACTGTATATTTGTTAAACATAACGTTGCCCATATATTATGCATACGAAATCAGGACCTTCCTGCAGTGACGTCATCCGTGACGTCACGTCCCGCGCTACACGCATTATTTATGCACCCTAGCTTCCTGTAAGGTATCGTGAATTTTTCTTTTATCTTCACGCTTTTCCCTGATACGGGAGACGTCTAACGTATTCTCAGTTCGTATCTAAGGCCTTGTTCTGAAGGCACGAATTCGCCGCGATTATATCCAGAATCCGTGCGATGCTTGGACGCGGTTGCGGGTTCTATTCCCGGAAGAGACAAAAAAATTGTCCGATGGGATGACACGCCTCTACAACCAGAGACCGAGCGCAGGACCATCAGCTTCACGTGAAGAACGGTCACCCATATAAAGATTGACCTCAGCAAGCGGTGCTTAACCTCACAGATCTACCAGTCTATTTAAATGTAGCTTCTTAATAAGGAAATCATAAAGACACTATTTGGTGATAATGCTGATATACTCTATTTGCAGTATCAAAGGTCTGTAAATGTCGGCAGAAATTTCCGTATTACATAGCTTTGCTAGTAAAAACATAACATCACGCCTGTATTCCCCGAAGGGGTAGGCAGAGGTGCACATATAGTACGCCCACATTTCGCCAGTTATGTATTTAGGTCCTAATGTAATAGGGGGCGAGCCTATTGCCATCAACCGGGCACAAATCCAGACTCCGTGCAGAGAATTACCTAATGGAAAAACCCAGTAACACTTTGCCCGACCCGGGATTCGAATCCAGGACCTCGTGCTCAGCAGTCGAGCTTTGCTAGTATTATGTATTTATGTAAGCAATAGTTATGTATACGATTAGGTTCAGGTGTAACTGAATCAGTTCCTTGTCGCCCGATCGCCGATACACTCCGGTACACTTTATACGGAGATAGTTATGTCTTGGAATCGACAAAGTTGGACAATCGGTTACAAGACTTGTATATTTTTACTCACTTCACGTAAAAGATTTTGTATTCATGGTTTGTTATGCCAATTATGGAGTTTTTTTGAGGAGTCATTTTCTGGTGTTATCGATAGAATTAAGTAAAGATCTGATGAAGACCTTCGAAGATAGGCAGTGACAGTTATTAATAAATCACAGCAAATCACTTATAATTTGTACATCCGCCAGTCTATGTATTTTAGTTCATTAATCTTTTGAACTACTTTTATTCTTAGTCTAAGGAAGAATAGAACTGTAATTCGGTAAATTTTAAAATTACGTCTTATTGGTAAATTATTAACATTTTTGATATGCTGCCTTACCGAGACTAAACTTATATTTCAAACTTTTCTAATTATGTAGAACAATACGGTCTTCTAGCTTGAAATGTAAGTCTCAAAAATAACTGCTTCATCATCATCAGCCGGAAGACGTCCACTGTTGAACAAAGGGTTCCCCCTACAGCTTAGGTACTTTCTATTCCAGTTCTTTGAATCTAAGTATTGGTGTTGGCGCATGCGGGTGACAGTCGACAGTTTGATCGTGAGTTATGTCCACGATACCATTGCGCTTGTTATCTAGTGGATAAGTAGCATTCCACTTTATTGTTTGTTTTACACATCAATGTGTCAAGGTCTTTAACTTGACGATTTATGTGTTACTAGCTGCGCCGCGCGATGTTACTCGCTACAATTGTTCGGACTAAAAAGTATGTGCTACTCCAGGGTGTCAGCTACCTCCATATGAAATGTCATCTAAATCGGTCTTGCCTTTTGAGCGTGAAGAGGTAACAAACATACAAACTCACTCACAAAACTTTCGCCTTTATACTATTAGTATGAAGTATGATGTTGTACTGTCATATTCAGTTATACAGGCTATTAAAAGTGATAAGCAGAATTTTAACACACCACTCTACTCATCATTATTAACATTTTTTTCTATTGGACCTACCTCGAAATCGCGAAAGGAAAAAACAAATGACATTTAGCAAATGTCATTGACCTTTAATACTAAAAAGTTGTAATTTAGGAGTTAGACTCATAGTAACATTAGCTCATGTTGATAAGTAGAATAGTTTGTTTAAATTCTTCTCACCATTATAAAGTCACCAGTATATTTGTAATATGTAGCCTAGTGATCTGTGATTGTAGTTAGGGAGGTTGCTTTTTAACTTATATTGTTAATTCATTATAGGCCAAGGGAAAGTTTATTTTAAGTACAAATATAATAATTTAATGAAGTATGGTTATTGGTTAATCTTTACGATAGATAAGTTTGTTCTGAAATGATCGTTGTAAACATATTGGTTCAAACAATGTTGACAAAGCTATTAAAATAAAACAACAAACAAATAATAATATACAAGAAATCGATTTATTTAACACATTCAATTACAATAATTTAATAAATACGTAGAAATTATAAATAATACTTATCACAATGGCTATGTACACAATTCCGAAAGGTATTTTAAATATTAATCTAAAATAAGTACATAAGTATCTAGGGCTTTTACTTTTTATAAAATAAATCTTTCTAGTAGTCCTACATGACTTTGGAATACAGCTGTTTCAAGTATACATGTAAAACAATTAGAATTAAGTTATAATGTCAGCTTAGTAGTAAATTATTTATTTTTCACCAAATATTTTATTTAATACTAGCTTTCGCTCGCTAATTCATCCATATGGAAACTTTTACGCGTCTTTTCTGGTTTAAAGCGTAACCTGTCTATATGTCACCTTAACTACGAAACTGCTGCACCGATTGTGATGAAATTTTAGTTTTAATCCTTAGAGATATGGGCTACTTTTTATACGGGAAAAGACGCGGAATAAATAGGTATTAGTAGTATGTAGTCATCTTTCCTAATTCAATATATTATAATCCTTTATAATCAGCACTTAAATACCTATACTCCATACATATAACATTGGGAACTAAGGAAAGCCTTAACTACAGTCCGTTCAACCGAATTGGGCTTCTAGTGCTCTAAAAACGACCAAACAAGGTCACTAAACAATCGTTATTACAAAAATGTTTTTGCTGTTGATGCTATTCTTATTACCTACGGAATTAAAGTAAAAATCGGTTGAATAAACTGTGAATAAGTTTGTAAAATTTGTTTCTGCAGAAAGACGCAAATCTTATGACCTATCGGAAGTGAGCCGCGAGAGGTTGCGCACTGCGCACTGCGCAGCAACCTTACCATGAACTCTTAAAGCGGGTAACTGTTGTGCTTAAAGAGTTTTTTTTTTTAATTCATGATAATGCAGTACCCATTTTGTAGGTTATATAGGACGGATGAAAAAGAGACAGAGAGTGTTTTTGTTTGATGTACCGGCGTGGTTAAGTGCCTAACTTCTGAACGGTCATTGAGATTTGCGATTATACCTACCTAATCAAGAGGTAATGGGCAGTGGCCACTGTGTATATTAATGGGCCACTGTGTACAGAAGTGCAGGTGGCATGAATATGATGTCAATAATTAATGGATGAGATGACAATAATTTTAATAGCCTACATTCTCTTCTCACACCGAGATCAGGGAAAAATAAATTATGAAGAGAGTATTTTCAGAATGGAAATATTTTTGTAAGAATTTCGTCACTTTTTACGACTACGAGTTAAATAATACAAGTTAATTAACGCTATGGCTGTGCGAAGATATTCCAACAATATATAAATTTGTAAAGCATACATACATACGTTCACACACATACTACCACGCCTGTAATCCCTGAAAGGGGTGGTCAAAGTTGTCCTCTTTTCTAATCACCCTGTGGAGGCCAGCTTATTGCCATTTATTGGATAAATATGAAAAAAAATAGTTATACCTCATGGTGTTTCAATTTATTACAATAGGGCCCCACAGCGGGTTTGTGGCTTGCACTTTTCTATAGATCTAAATTAAAGACGAAACAATCTGAGTTGTTTTCTTAGATAAGAGAGACACACATAACATCACGCATGTATTCCCCGAAGGGGTAGGCAGAGGTGCACATATAATACACCCACATTTCGCCAGTTATGTTTTAGGTCCCAATGTAATAGGGGGCGAGCCTATTGCCATCAGCCGGGCACAAATCCAGACTCCGTGCTGCAACTGAGAATTACCTAATGGAAAAACCCAATGACACTTTGCCCGACCCGGGATTCGAACCCAGGACCTCGTGCTCAGCAGTCACGCTTAGCAACCACAAGACCAACGCGGCAGTCAATAAGAGAGACGCCACAAAAAATGTGGTAAATTGTGGAAGGTAATGAAGGTAGGTTATAGAAATCATTCATTCGACTAACGTTTAGAAATGACTTAAATCTTATATAAATATAAAGCTAAAGAATTTGTTTTTTGAACTGAATCTTTGGAACAGTCAGGTTTTCAGTTTCCTTTATAATAATTATCCAAAAAGGAGTCGCAGAGTAGGTATACTGGCCAATAATAATTATTATAAATAAATATTTGATTATAAAAAGCTACAAATTTTCTGTCAGAATAATTTCGCACAGCAACTAAATAAAGTCTCACTTTAGGATAAAAGTAGGTACCTTTATGTAATTTTATAATTATCGGTGATCACATTCGTCCATTAAAAAAACATTTTTAAATACTAAAAAGTAAACGTCAGGCCTGTCTAAATAGATACTAATTCCTTCCTAATAATCATTGTATAGCAGTTTTTTTCATATCTTCTTATAGTTCTTCTTTAGAATGTCATATTACTGTGTAGGTCTTTTTACCAATGTGATGTTATTTTAGGCTTACCATCACCTTTTATCAGCCATTCTTTACCAAAGCTGCGCTAACGGTTGCGGGTTCGATTCCTGCACGCGGCAAAACTTTGTGATAAGCACTGATGTTTGTCCCCGGTCTGGGTGTTTGTGTATGTGATATTTCATGTTTTTGAAACGTACCCACGACACAGGAGAAATTCCTAGTGTGGTGCGACGTATTAAAAAAAGACGTATTTTTTAATACTGGATTGCAACAAATAATACCACTAATTTAATGTCATTATATGAACTATTCCATGCGGCTATTGGCTCATGCCGATACGAAGAAGAAGCTACTCACTTATTTATATCCATCAATAACAGCAAAAAAGGGTACTGGTAAACTCAAAGCACACAAAAAGGGAGAAGTCGTTGAGTTAACTGGCTATACAACGGTTAATAGTAAGGCAGTACACGAAGAAAGACCCAACGCAAGGAAAGTCTTAAATAAATTAATTTTAAATCCAAAAACATAAGAACGTGGACATATTTGTGATGTTAGTACTGGTAAAGCTGGAAATTCAATATTTACAAATAAAATTAAACTAACGAATATATAATTTTCTTAAACAGTCTTTTACAGATAGTATGAGCCGAAAGTAACATAAATTTAAAATAAAGTATTTAAAATACTTAATATATCAACTAAATCCTACTGTATAGCCTAATTGTGGCACGTTATAAGCGTATCGTGGTACGAAGTACGAAATTTTGGGATCCTACTTTTCTTATAAAGAGAGAAGAGAATTTTGAGATCCTACTTTTCTTATAAAAAGAGAAAAACTGACAATCATTTGGGAATTATTTTTGTAACACTGTAAAAATATTGAAATAAAACTAGGTTTACGGATTTTATTTCAATGTCTAATATTCGCGTAAGTGATAGAAATCATTACTGTAAAAATAAATAAAATGTTCACCTATAATATAGCTATAGACTATTCATTGGTCAAAATAATATAAATAGATACAGTAATATGAAAAATACAGTAAAAAGCAGAATCCCAGTATATCATCATTCGCTTCGTACCTTTAATCTTAGCAACACATCGCTATAGAAACTTGGCAATGTAAAACTCGATTACTACAGTCATCTAAATACAGACTAGTCTTGTGTAAAAAGCAGTCAAAAGATAAAAATATAAATAGAAGCCAAAATAATTTCGAATAAGAAAAGCTTAAGAGACGATATAATTGCTACTGGTGATAATCAAAATACAATGGATGATGATAACTAAGATGTCAATGGAAACTGTAAATCAATTTGTCAAAAGATTTCAAGGAGACGATTATGAAGGTTTTAGAGATTTAATAATCGGTACGGCGGCGACGTAAGAAACTGCACTGATCGAAGTCAACCCTCCTCTTGACAGAATGGTTGTTGGTTTTGTGTTCCAAGTCCCTCCTTCTCTTTCTGACTAACGGGTTAGATTCATCCCTCACATGTACAGGCGTATTCTCATTCTTTAATTGTATTGGCATTTTTTCCTTTTCAATAGCTACATTTTCGTTTTTCTTCATACCTACCCATTCGCCATTTTCTTTTTTATACCATTCATAATCTCCGTCTATTGGGACCTCGTTACTGAAATCGAAGCTCCATTTTTTGGATTTCTCTTGCCTGTCTCTAACGATGGACTCTTGAAGAACGTTGGCAAAGTTGTCTGTTCTGGCTTGTTCTTCTACGTTGCCTTCATGGAAGAGGCGCCTGCGCACTTTGCTGTTTGCGGGTATTCTGTGCATTTTTCTTTGGTTTATTGAGGTAGTATCTGAAAAAAGGAAAATATTTTGGTTAGTTTTATACTGATATAACACTGAGTTGGTAATCGTAGATTCCAACAGATAATACCTGACGTCATCCTTAAGACCTAAATACTAAAAGGGAGCTTGAAATTCGATGGATGCAAGCAGTGACACGTTGGCTCAGTTGGCAGAGCGGCGCCACGGTATGGCAAAGTCGCTGGTTCGAGTCCCGCTCGTGTCCATCATTTTTTAAGTTTCCTTTATCAATTTAGTTTTATACTCTTAGAAATTCTAGATTATTTACGAAATCCGAGTATTACTTATAAAAGAGGTAAGTATATATTTATTTTGTACGCATTAAATCGAAAGCTTTTACTAAACAATTGCGTCTTCTGGAAATCATAAATCTTTTACCACCCTGTTGGTTCAAAACAAATAAGTCTATCTAGCACATAATCAAAGTTCATATCCCAGATTCGATAAATGGTATTGGAAACATGTGAATGTGCAATTCGTTTGTATACATTGAAACACAAGTTTGCAGCACGGTAAAGTATTTCGAAATACCGACGGGCTTACACGATGCAGCTAGTTTATTTAACATACAATCTCTAAATTGTCTAGAGCGGACAACAAATTCCTAATATTTTGGTAAAAGTTTAGTTTTATTTTGTCATTTTTGGGATAAGTGTACTGTGTTTTATTAAACCATAAATATTTGTAATTGTCTTTGTTCATAGGACGTCTTTCGGCTGATGATGATGAAATCTTGCGTTTTCTATTGTGGAAATTGTAACGCATATTATTTACTATATTACAATCGAGTTAGTAAGAAACTGGAATCGGTAATAGGCATTATATATTGTTTTAAATATTGTTGACATTTTTACAGATTTATGAGCATAATCACATCGTATCAAACTTTAATCAGGGAACTGCGAGGCCTTATACACAACTAGCTGCGCCCGGCGGTGTTACCCGCTACATTTATTCGGCATAAAAAGTAGCCTAGGTGTCAATCCAGGGTGTCAGCTACCTCCATATAAAATTTCATTAAAATCGGTTTAGCCGTTTGAGCGTGAAGAGGTAACAAACACACTCACAATCTTTCGCCTTTGTAATATTAGTGTGATGTGATAGTGTGATATAACAGATCATTATGGACCCTACATTTGACTTCAATGCCTACCTAAAGGATATTTTGTAACACCAGTCTGTTTTGCTTTCAAACAAACATTATGTAACATGCTAAATATTTTGACAGCGCACTAAAGGTGGTGCGCTTCCTACTATTTGCGAGCGCAGTAACGGTGCAAGCTAATTAGCAATTGTATGCGAGTTTGCATCATACAAGCAACAGGGCTTGCGCATGCGTCGTAAAGAAATATTTATATTTTGAGTGCATCTCAATAGGGTTTCAAAATGATGATATGGTTAATACATAAAAATATGACATTGCTAAGCGATTGGACTGCTGCGCTAAGGGTTCGATTCCCGCACGTGGCAAAAATTTGTGCGAATCGCAGATGTTTGTCCCAAGGCTGGGTGTTTGTGTACGTGATATTTTATGTTTGTGAAACGCACCCACGACACAGGAGAGATTCCTAGTGTGGGGCGACGATTATAAAACAAAAAAAATACGTCAGAATTCAGTATTTATTGTATTATCTATAGCCTTTATTCAACAGTGGACGTCTTTCGGCTGATGATGACGATGGATCTATAGCTATATCAGATTGAATAGTAAAGAGTTCGTCGTGACATGTCTTGTAAAACAACTTGTAAAACAAAACAAAATCAAGAGGTCAAAAAAGGAAACAGACTGCGAACAAGAGTAAATACTCGTATTAAGGAAGATTTTATTTCTTAAACTTGATCGTAAACTATGTCAGTAATCGTCACAACAATAGCCAGTAAGTTAATGACAAATGTGCTGAATAAGGATCTTATTATGCAGTATATTTGTCATTTTAAGAACCCATAAGCTTGCACTTTTTACGACAGCAATTATAATCATCTTCTATGTATCTATCTTACAACATAACATCACGCCTGTATTCCTCGAAGGGGTAGGCAGAGGTGCACATATAGTACACCCACATTTCGCCAGTTATGTTTTTAGGTCCCAATGTAACAGGGGGCGAGCCTATTGCCATCAACCGGGCACAAATCCAGACTCCGTGCTGCCACTGAGAATTACCTAATGGAAAAACCCAGTAACACTTTGCCCGACCCGGGATTCGAACCCAGGGCCTCGTGCTCAGCAGTCGCGCTTAGCGACCACTAGACCAACGAGGCAGTCTATATAAATAAAAATATCTATCTTCTTCTATATAAATAAAAATGTTGTGTGTCATCTCTGCGAGCCATTGGTCAGTTTATGATAAAACTTTGGTAGGGTTTTATGAGGTCGCCAGAGAGAATTACAAGCACAAAACCCTCATGAAAAATTTACATAATTAATCATTACTATCCGCAATTCACACGGCCGAAGAAGCGGGCATCAGCTAGTAAACTTTTAACAAAAACACTAAGTCGTAAGTGTGTCTCGTAGGTGGCAGCCCTAGTCAACAGTAGCCAGTTTCGACAAGCACCGACTTGCTAAACTAAAGTGTTAACGCACGCTTAATTAGAGAATCCAAGTATGTTATAGCTCACTTATTCACACGCAACGGTAAACCAATATTAAGAGCAGAGTTATAAATATTCTTGATTGGTTATATGACACCTACAATTTTTGACACTATTCATACATACATACATAAAGTCACGCTCTGTTGCCCTGAGAGGTAGGCAGAGACCACGGATTTCCATTTGCTACGATCCTTTGACACTATTAATTTAGGTTTTTTTTAATTGACTGCCTCGTTGGTCTAGTGGTCGCTAAGCGTGACTGCTGAGCACGAGGTCCTGGGTTCGAATCCCGGGTCGGGCAAAGTGTTATTGGGTTTTCCATTAGGTAATTCTCAGTAGCAGCACGGAGTCTGGATTTGTGCCCGGTTGATGGCAATAGGCTCGCCCCCTATTACATTGGGACCTAAAACATAACTGGCAAAATGTGGGTGTACTATATGTGCACCTCTGCCTACCCCTTCGGGGAATACAGGCGTGATGTTATGTATGTGTATGTTTTTTAATTAGCCTGTAATGCGTCCCACTGCTGGGCAAAGGCCTCCCCTTTATTTCTCCACAAATCTCTGTTCCGTGCCATTTAGAATTAAAATAACAAAATAGTCACGATATGACCGATAGACTTTTGGTGCACTCTATACTACACAAGGTAAGGCGTGGTATTTTGAACTGATGACTCCAATTTGTGTAATGAAAGTGATAATTTCTTATAGTGGATCGCCAGAGATAGGCAATATTCAACTTGTAAGATGAGTGGCGGGCTGTTGTAATAACCTGAAGATGATAATTGATGTTGTACAAAAGGGTCAAGTGAGGTACCCTAAACCGGCGAGCGTATGTAAGTAGTATGCCAGGATCGTCAAATGAAAATCCTTGCTCTCTGCCTACCCCTTTGGGAAATAGGCATCACTTTATGTATGTATGATGATAGAAACCTTTGAAATATGTCGTGATGTCTTAGACTCTTTTTTGGATACTCGGAATGGGATGTCGATGACGTCAAAAGGTCTGCCAGCTCACATCAGTTAACAGCTGTCAATCCATCGATCAAACCAGGCTCTCATACACTACCACTTTCACAGTCACATGCCATTGAACCGCCGCGACAATCGCACGGCGAATGTTTACAAAACAAAATATCTCTCTTAACACATCGGTTGTTTTACAAAACGGCCGGCGATGACGGACAATACCCGAGAATGTAAACATTGGCCAAAACTCAACGGTAATCATTGAAGGCGGCGACTGATATTATATGCTCGGCGAATACTTGGTGATTTCCTTTGCGAATGATTTTGTGCAGCTTAGATATTCAACCTACGTGGTAGTTTTATGTTTCCATTAACACTAGCAAGGCATTGCTCATATAAACTGTGAGATGAAATTATTTGATCCAATTTCTGCTAAATCCAATTTTTCCAAGAATTTTCTTTTTCTCTTTGGCGGCTTAGTGGTAAAGCGCGACTATTGTGCGTGAGCTTTTGGGTTCGAATGGGTCGCACAATGTGTTATTGGTTTTCTATAAGGTAATTCTTAGTTGCAGCACGGAGTTTTTGTGCCCGGTTTATAACAATAGGCTCGTTCCCTATTACATTGGGACCTAAAATATAACTGGCGAAATGTGGGTGTACTATATTATGTGCACCTCTGCCAACTCCTTCAGGCAATACACGTTGTTACGTTACGTTCTAATTCTCAGTATCAGCAGTGAGTCTGGATTTGTGCCTGGTTAATGGCAATAGCTTCGGCCCTTATTACATTGGAACCAAAACATAACGGCCAAAATGTGGGTGTAGGGTACTACAAACAACCTTTACCGTTGTGATATCCTTCGGAAATATAAAGCGACATATCATATTACGTATGCAAGGTATGGATAAAATGCAGTATATGCAGGATATACGTAAATTCCAATTGTCCATTTGTCGTTCAGGGATCAGTCACCCGCTTGTGGAGTGTGGGTCACAGGGGGGGACCCTCGACCCTCCCGCAAGGGAAGCCAGGAATGGCCATTTTCCGGCGGATCTGGGGGAATGTGCAGAGGAAACGGTATGTAAGTATCGTCTTATTTAATTGAAGGATACCAAGAGAGCACCGGTGTGAACTGGATGAATGGAGTTCCACATAAATAATTAAATTATACAATTCATGTGGAACTTGCGAATCTTGGAACTGATTTGATATTTCGCACAAGAAAGAACCACATCAACGAAAACTCAATTTTTTCTTTTTATTTTTTATTCTTTATTAATGTAGGGGTTTTTATCCACATGGATACGTCAACCCCAAAACTCAATCTTAATAGTAAGTTTTAGATTTTGTTCTGTGACTTTTTTCGAAGTCGGAAAAATTTGTCTCCTTTGTCGAGCGAGGAAGGCCCAGGAGATGGCGGGACGGACTCGACTTGTTTATGCAAGACTGGTCGTTGGCAGCTGATAACAGTAAGATGTGGAAAGAGAGTGGGGAGGCCTTTGCAGCAGTGGGACACTTCTGGTTAATATACCACAGACGAAAATGATGTAGGCTGCAGCCACTGAAGCAATATTAGCGCGTCGCCCAGAAAAGCCGCAATCTTAACATAACATAACACATAACATAACATCACGCCTGTATTCCCCGAAGGGGTAGGCAGAGGTGCACATATAGTACACCCTCATTTCGCCAGTTATGTTTTAGGTCCCAATGTAATAGGGGGCGAGCCTATTGCCATCAACCGGGCACAGATCCAGACTCCGTGCTATTACTGAGAATTACCTAATGGAAAAACCCAGTAACATTTTGCCCGAACCGGGATTCGAACCCAGGACCTCGTGCTCAGCAGTTGCGCTTAGCAACCACTAGACCAACGAGGCAGCCGCAATCTTTATCTGCCAATTTAGTCCATAAAGTATTTTAAAACCACTTTATAGCCGATTATCCACTGACCTCGACCAGGGAAACGCATCTCTATATAAATTAATGAACGTTTCATCACTCAGGGAATAAATAAGCCAATTCTTTTGGCGGCAATAAACCTAAGGCTCAGATCTAAATTACTAACAATAAAAGTGCATTGTTTTTCCAAAAATAACTAAATTTAAACGAACAATTAGACTCGATCGAAACAGTGTCGTTAGCAACTATACTGTTGGCCTACATAACGATCTATATTTAGCTGTGTCA
Source organism: Abrostola triplasia (assembly GCA_946251915.1). NCBI lineage: Eukaryota > Metazoa > Arthropoda > Insecta > Lepidoptera > Noctuidae > Abrostola > Abrostola triplasia. The sequence goes on along the minus strand of OX276440.1, from coordinate 7,696,184 downwards.
CTCAGTGACAGATGCGCGTGAGACACAATTGAATGCGCGCGCGCATCTCAAGAGATCGAGCGGTCAGGACTGATTTATTACATTTGCATGTTGTTAAGAGGTGAATTGGATTGTTGTCGTTTCTGTAACTATAGTTAATTGGTGTTTAATTTGACCTTATTTCTGGCCTATTTAGTAAGGACTTAGTTTTAAGATTCACGTTATTTTAGTCAATTTGATAACGTACTACATCTAATTTCGTGCTGCTCTGATAATGCTGGTGATAACGTAAATATAATGGATTGGAAGCAATCTGGCAAAAGTTCCTATTTCGTAAACAAAACTACCATACTTTTAATTTTTCTATAGGTATATCTCAAGGACACTAACGCAGCTTCATATCTTTGAAGGTAACAGTGTTAATTGTAGGTCCTAAGTTAATTAAGTTACAATGAAAGGCAAGACATTTTTTAGGTAGACTTAAAAGTTCATAGAAGGTTCATCATCATCATCATCAGCTTTATTATGACCCACAGCTGGGCATAAGCCTATTCCCTTTAACTATAGTAACTATTTAATACTTTACGGTTACTAGGCACGAAACGCCTTGTCGGTAACACGACACCTTTCGCACTAGTATATCTGTCACAATTAGCGTCAGTCTGTCTGTGTCGTTTGTTATTACTTACAAATACAATGTAGTGAGTATAGACACCTAGTTATATAGTAGCTATCTGTGTCACTGTTCACTGCAGTTAACTCACGACTCGACCTTCAATTTGAGTTGCTGCGCTTTGACTAGTAAACGACTGACGTCAATCTAGAAAGGGTTCTCATTCTGTTATGTCAATCACTGGTTTCTATTCTATTCTATTCTCTAACATTTTAGATCGACTAGTTTTTTCTTGTGGAAGAATATGTCGCCTTATACTAGGAATTCCTCCTGTATCGTGGGTGCGTTTCACAGACTTGAAATATCACATACACAAACACTCCGGGACAAATATCTGCGGGTCGCAACAATTTTTGTCCTGTCAAGGAATCGAACCCTTAACGCAGCATCTTCATTCGAAAACACTCAGAATCGTGACAAACATCTCCGGATCGGAACGATCTTCTGTCCCGTATGGGAAACGAACCCGCAACCCTTAGCGCAGCAGTCCAATCGCTTAGCTACTACGCCAATCAGGTCGTCAAAGTTAAGACTGACGGGACCAAACTTACAGGACCAGAGAGAAATCAAGAGCAGGATCAAATCTATTCTAACATAACTAACAATCAACTCTATTCAGCTAAAAATAAATTATATAATTTATACCTCCTTAGAATTTCTTTTAAAAAATCTACAAAAACCTTATTTGTTAAACTACAAAAATAAATAGTGTTACTAACTAATTATTTACACATTCAAACAAAAAGATTCATCACGAAGATAACATTAAAATGTAATTCTTTCCAAAACGTAAAATAACTCCCATTTAAAGTTGTCTGCCCACCCCAAACGGATATCGCCGTGGTATTCCATCTCCTGAATAAGTGCGTCCCATCCATATTCATGAAGGGTTTACACAAAGGTATCGGGGATCTTCACGCGTTACACTCCTGCGCTCCGTGACATGCGCCCGCGCACCCGAAAGGATTTAATGACTATGCGTCTGATTTACGTAGGTTTCTTTCGTTAGCTTATTTGCGTTTAAACATGACTACTATATATATTATATTAGACTATAATATGTATTACTATATATACTATTCTAGGCTAAGACGGATGCGTGTTTCCTTGTAATCACAACTCTTAAAAGCAATATAATGTAAACATCCATACATCTATATTCTATATCTATACTATAGGTAATATTACAAATTTGAAAGTAACTCTGTCTGTCTGTTACGCCTTCACGACTAAACTGTTTGACGGATTTTGATGAACTTTGGCATGTAGAAAGTTTAAGACTCGAGAAAGGACATAGGCTACTTGACGCGGATAAAGCCGCGGGTAAAAGCTAGTCATTTATAATTTATTTGGTATACCCCTGCCTACCGCTTCAGGGAATACAAGTGTGATGTTATAGCATGTTTTACACACGTAACTTGCAGTTAAAGTATTTAACGAAAGAAAAAGTGAGTGTATTCTCCATCACTCGTAAGTACTGGTAAAGTAACCTACATAAATGCCTGTCTAGACGTTATAGATAAGTACAATGGGTTGAATAGATCACAAATCATCGTACGTTAGTAATCAGATGACTTATAAAGGACGAGTCGGGCGTTAATAACGTCACAGTCGGTGGCGCGCGAAGGGAAAGTGTCAGGGCTGTCGCGATAGAGATTTTTACATAAAACATAAACATAACATCACGCCTGTATTCCCCGAAGGGGTAGGCAGAGGTGCACATACAGTACACCCACATTTCGCCTTCATTAGAGATTTTTATATATTTTTTTCACAGTTTTGTTTGACATTCTTGAGCAATTTGATGACTTGATTGGCGCGGTGGCTAAGCGATTGGACTGGAAAGCGTTGCGGGTTCGATTTCCGCACGCGACAAAAATTTGTGTTATCCGCAAATGTTTATCTCGAGTCTGGGTGTTGGTGTATGTGATATTTCATGTTTGTGGACCGCACACAATACAGGAGAAATTCTTACTCCCCACTAAGAATTTATTATTTCGATGTTATTTTTAAAAAGTAAAAAATTGATAAAAATTATTACTTTTTTATTAAACAAAAAAGGTTATTTAGGCACCAGAAAAAGTGAAAACCTCTGCTGAATGCACACCTCTATAAAATGTTTGATGCCAATCGATCCTGTTTTTAGTACCGATCAAAAACTTCAACGGGATCAACTCAGGTTGCAGCAGGTACTAAACATGACAGAAAAACCAAAAAAAAAACCTACACACATATTAAGGAGGTATTCACAAACAACGTGTATCTAAATAAACATTTTAAGAAATTGACAGCCCTATTTTAACCGACTGTGTGCGATAAAATGTAACGTATTAACATCAACGTGGTCTGTTCAACGTACTCTTACTAAACCCGCGGTCGAAAGTTATGGCGCATTTAACTTAATTGGTATTAACATTAACATTATTCACCACATTCTTCTCCAATGTCGGGTCAATTAGTAGCTAATTATGTTAGTTATATATTAATTAGTTAGACGAAGACTAGCTATCATCGTGCTTAAATTAAAATACTGTCTAACAAATTACAATCACTGTGCCTAAATATAATTTAAAAGTAACATTTACCTAAGAAAAAAATACGGGAGAATTTTCATGGGAGCCTAATTCACACATATTGAATGGCGCAGAAATAAAATACGGAAACATACTCAGGGGTCAAGGTCTCTTTGAATATCCAGACAAGTATAATCTAAATATTAACTGTAATTGTAGTAACGGCAATGCATTACCCATTTCCAGTCGTATTGCACCTGTTTGGCGACAAAAATAAACGCGGAAAAGTCAACTATCAACACAGTTCAGCAGGTATAACTAATCCGGTACTAAGCCATATTTACAATTGCGTTCCAATCACTATATTTCCTGAAACCCATAGTTTACAAACTGTCACACGTCAAGGGATCGCGCGGAAGCGTTCTAAATTTAAACCGTGGGGTGCGCAGGAGTCGTAATTGTGTTGCGCACGCGCCGTACGGATGCAAAATGGCGGCTCAACGAACCGCTTCCGTTTATGAACGCTGACAAGTGCATCCGAAATTGATACTCGACCATTTGACGGGACATTTTTTCGTGTATTGTGTTACAATGCATTCGTTCTGGTGTCCACCTTGACACCAAGCAAAAGGACATTTCGTATCTTACGGGTACAAGTTAAGCAGAGAGACTCCATGAGAGATAATATCTAAGTACGTCCGATCACATTACACTAGCCAATATGCATTGCATGACACATGACCTGCCCGCTTACCATGAATTCTAGCACGACAGTTAACGATGTGGAAGCAAGTCACAGAATTCATGGTAAGGAGGCTGTTGTTGAAATAGTTCGATGCAAAGGCAAGCAAAAGCAAGAGGATGAGTTTCTTTACTTCAGAATCTAAGAAGCATGTTGACCACTAACTGGGTCTATTGTTTTAACAGTATACTACATAGTACATACTACTGTTGAATATTTCTACTTGTATAGGTAGATACGATGTTCCTCAAAATGTTGTTTTTAAAACAAAAACGTCGCCCCACACTAGGAATTTCTCCTGTATCGTGGGTGCATTTCACAAACATGAAATATCACATACACAAACACTGAAACTTTGAACAAACATCTGTGGGTCCACAAAGCTTTGCCCCGTGCGGGAGTCGAACCCGCAACCCTTAGCAGTCCAATCGCTTAGCCACTGCGCTAATCATATCGTCTCGACAAGCTAAATTAGATAAACTTAGGTCTAATTTAGCTTGCAAGATTCTATTACCCAAAAACCTACAGCGAGACAGGTGAAACTTAATAAACCTAGAAAATCTAAACTTACGCCTACAAACAAAATACCCCGAAACAACTCAAACAAAACAAATTATTTGATACCAATTACAGATAATCCAATCCTATTGTATTGTATCTTAAATTAGTATTGTTCGTGGCCATAGACAAGGCAAGGGCTGGCCGCCATTTATCGGTAGAATAGATCTCTTCTCATGATTGAAGTGAAGATAATATTGCATCAATCTGTATTTGGACAAAGGTGAGTAACCTCGGGAAATTTCTTTTGTTTCATCGTATTGAAAGTGATTTCTATAGTTGCTTGGTCGCAATCGCTTCTAGAGCATTAGGTCTTAGGTTCGATATCATGGCTAAGCGTTGTTAGTTTTTTTATAAAGGATCTTAGTAATAGTAAAAGGTTTATTTGTTTTAAAATCATTTGGACATTTATATTTAAGTAATTAAATTATATTCTATTCTCCAGCTGCATCTCTAAGTTTGTCTATGTTATTATTATTTTTTTAATACTTAAATAAAACTCAAACTTTTGACATATGTTGCACTGTTATGATCATCGTCGGAATCAAGTTCAAAAGTAAAATCATTTATGTAAATTACTTTAATTTGAAAATCACTATGTAAACTGACTTGCGCAAGCGCTGCAGTGGTGACCATCGCAGCGTTCTAAAACTGCTCCAAAACTCCTCAAACACAGTCGTCGTTTTTGATACAAAAAACAAAAAGAACAAACGTTTAAAATTAGTATAAACACGCAAACAAAGATCAAAAGCAGTGCTCGGCAGGGGAATATTGTAAATAGCCCGTTTTCAGCGGCGCGTGGGCAACGCTATGCGCGTGCGCACCCGGTGCATACTCGTAAAATGCACTTTACGGATTTCACTTATTTCTACAGCTACGCGTCTGTCTACAGCCGCAGTTTAAAAATACACAACAAAACTCGTAAACAAGTGATTTAAACTCATTTTCTAACTAAAACTGTATATCTTGAAGGAGCTTCGATTTCAGTATCTTACAGTTAACTTTCCGTCTTACTTATAAACGATGCTAAAATGTTTTTTAAGATAACCATTTCTACACACACAAACACGAGTAAAAATCCTATGTGTTAATCCAGGGTGACAGCTACCCCATATGAAATTTCATCAAAATCGGTCTAGCCGTTTCAGCGTGAAGAGGTAACAAACAGTGTGAAGTGAGATAGTGTGATTCTCTCACTAATACAATATTCGACTTTCTAACTTTACATTACATGTAAATTCTGTAGTTGAAGAAGCACTTTTACAACAAAAACATAACATCACGCCTATATTCCCCGAAGAGGTAGGCAGAGGTGCACATATAGTACACCCACATTTCGCCAGTTATGTTTTTTAGGTCTCAATGTAATAGGGGGCGAGCCTATTGCCATCAACCGGGCACAAATCCAGTCTCCGTGCTGCCAATTAGAACTACCTAATGGAGAAACTCAGTAACACTTTGTCCGACCCCAGGATTCGAACCCAAGACCTCGTGCTCAGTAGTTGCGCTTAGCGACCACTAGACCAACGAGGAAGTCTTGCATTTTTACAGGCGTAAAAATATGTTGTTTTTTGTCCCATATCATAATTTAATCATTAATTTATTTAATACTTTACGAGACACGACAAAAAACGTTTAAAAGAAATACCATAAACATCGTAACCCCACAATTAAAAACGTACTAGTCTTTAAACTGACACTGAATGAAATATCTCACATGTTTAAATGATTTACACACCAGATGATCATGTAAGAGTAATAATGGTTCATTGTCGGTTTAACGTGCCTTCTCACGAGGATACAGACCTCTAGTTACCCACAGCATCCGCCGCCACCCTAAGGGATGCGGGGACTTCAACTATTTTTAGACGTCACCTTGAATAATAATAGAAAAGTGAACTGGAGATGCGTAAACGGTGTGTCAAGTTAAAAGCTGGAAAACGATGGATGTTGTGGTTGAAATGTTTTTGGAAGACGACTTATTAGACCCCAATATAATTAAGGCGAGCCTATTCTCATTAACCTAAAATCTTTAATAATTTTTCATGCTTAATTTAATGTATTGTTCATATTTAATCGTAGGTATATTATTACGTACGCTGCTATCTACCCGTTATTTATTTTACCTAGATTTCCATTAATGGTTGTCTGGAAGAAATTGCTATCAGCAATTAGACCGCCACTTGCACTGTTGTTCTAGTTCTAAGGTTTGTCTGTATGTTTCCTGGTGTGCAAAAATTTCTATCTATCTAGACTCGTAAATTACTACAGTGAATTAACTATTAGAAACACCCAATAACACTTTCTCCTATCCAGGAAACGAACGCGAGACCTCAAGTTCGGTAGTCTCTCTTTACGACTACTAGAATACTAGGTTAGATAGACACAATAATGTACATTAGCCCCCTTTACTTTAAAAAAATGTCACAGTTAAACAATTGATTAAACTATACCTGTCACTGTCGTTTGCATGTCAAAGAATACAGATGTCAATATATTTTTTCAAATCAAATCATTTATTTTGCAGAATACACTGTTACAGGGGTGTTATAAAATGTACATGTTTCAAGTGATTCTACCATAAGGCATGCAAAAGTATACAATTATCAATTAATTAACTAATATTATTTACTATTTCAATATTATTGTCAGAATTACACAGTATTATATGAATTGTAGTATAGTTCTATGAGTTGATGTCTATGCGAGCTCTGATGTTTGGAAAATTTATCATTTAAATAGTCGTTTAAGTTATAGTAACATTTATGAATTAAAAGGGCCTTTAGTTTTTTCTTAAATAAATGAGTATTCATTGCCCTTATTTCTTTAGATAATTTGATTTGAGATTTGAGAAGTAGTTCTCTTAAAACACATGTTATCATCGTTTATAAGGGGGGTATAGTGTATGTTCTTTATGCTGGTAACCATAGCAACCAAAAACAAAACGCCTCCAACACGTCAATCATTTCGTCAAATTCCTTCAATGCGGGTAAATTAGTTTCCACATCTCTCGCAACTGGCATGACGAAATGTTACTCCTAGACATATGTAAATTAATAATATATTAGAGACAATTCGTTCGAGAGGGATGTTGGGACAGACAAACAGACATGCGGGCCTCACTAATTCACAGCTCTTACTTCGATTAAGTAATGGACGTAAATTGAACATCAATTTATCAGTTAAGCTTTTTGTTCAAGAAACGGTTTTTCAGTGTTATTTCATTGTCGATTGATTCTGATGTATTTGTTCGGGTTTTAATTAATATGAATTAACTTCAATTAGAGAAGAAATGTTGTTTTTAGTTGTTAGTAATACTTACTTCAGTATTGTTTTGTTACTAAAATAAGATCTTTAAGCTTTTGATGACTCAGAAATATGATAATTTTTGTTCAATAAGCTACCGGCAGAAATAAAGGAGTGTGAAAACATTAATACTTTTAAAATTAAACTAAGAAAATATGTAAGCATGAGGGCTGGTTCATTTTTTGGCCAAAGAATTAGCATTGCCATTCAACGTGGCAATGCTGCCAGTCTTTTGGGCACGTTACCGGTTGACATCGATGGGGATGAATTCTTTGATGCTTTTTAACTTTTTATTTTTGAATATATTGTTTTTATTTTGTATTAGAATTAAGTTGTATATATTTGTAAAATAGTATGTTAATCTATAATTAAATAAAGAAAATCTGGTATTATTCAGCATGATATGAATATAATAGTAATTTATTTATTTTTATTTTAAGTAACACAATGTCACTAACTTTTAAGCATGTGCCAGAGGAACACTATAAATAGGAAGTATGTGAATATTTCATGTTTGTGAAACGCACCTACGATACAGGAGAAATTCCTAGTGTGGGGCGACGTTTTTAAAAAAAAAAAAAATACAAGCGTGATGTTATGTATTCTTATTCTATTCTCATCTAGCCTAATTATAACATTACCTTTATCCCACAATCAGTGCATACATCTTAACTAACTCTATAGTATATAAAGCGTCGACCCATTTCAATTAGAGGACTACTGCCTACAATGTTATGCAAAATGCAGATTGTGATTAATGTTGCTCCAACTAACGAGCTCACGAACGAATGAGCGGTTTAATTGAACCAATCATTCATTCTGAGACCTAAATACCTATACATTTCGCTATTAGCTTCTTCAAGATGGTTGACAATCGGTGTTTTGGTAGCAGTGAACCCTACTTATAGGAAAGGCCAATAGTCAGGGACCCACGGATTATTTTTAAAATTGATTACTATTGACTGCCTCGTTGGTCTAGTGGTTGCTAAACGCGACTGCTAAGCACGAAGTCCTAGGTTCGAATCCCGGGTCGGGCAAAGTGTTAGGTACTGGGTTTTTCCACTAGGTAATTCTCAGTAGCAGCGCGGAGTCTGGATTTGTGCCCGGTTGATGGCAATAGGCTCGCCCCCTATTACATTGGGATAAAATACTAAAAACATAACTGGCGAAATGTGGGTGTACAATATGTGCACCTCTGCCTACCCCTTCGGGGAATACAGGCGTGATGTTATGTATATTAAGCAATTTTTTTGTTTGTAGCTTCATTTTGAAGAGACGTCAAATTTTTCCCTTACATAAAATTTCGATTGTGCTAGCTTACAGGGGTAGCTCACACTACAACTTTTGAACGTAGAACAAGGATAACGTACCACGCAATTTGTAGGAAATTGATGTTGAATTATATAAATAATAACTAAGCAACAAAATCAGCTGGTTAAAAATCATTTTTGATGTTATCCTTCCAATATATTGTATCGATAACGAGGTCATCAATATGATTGCTACCCTACAAGTAAATAGTTGTTGATTCTTGGTAGCGTGTGTGAGTCACAGTTTTACCGAGAGGAAATAAATAACTCTCCTTACTCGAGACGATGAATGCATATTTATTTCATCTGTCATAGGAATTGATACGTTTGTTATGATTAGTTGTTATTCAATCAAACATAGATATATTGTGAACTGTGATGTGTATTAATATATTGCTAATACTCGTATCAATTGCAATTTCTTACGTAGTTTTTAAAATTATACTAAATGGCGCACAATCTACGTTTTAAAGATGGCAGCAAGACAGAATAGACTAGCCCCTCAGTGCGGCAAAGTTTCAACAGTATTTATTTTTGTAGCCCCACACTAGGAATTTCTCCTGTATCGTGGGTGCGTTTCACAAACATGAAATATCACATACACAAACACCCAGACTCGGGACAAACATCTGTGGATCACATAAATTTTTGTCCCGTGCGGGAATCGAACCCGCAATCCTTAGCGCAGCAGTCCCATTGCTTTGTGCGATCCGCAGACGTTTATCCTGAGGGTGTGTGTAAGTGATATTTCATGTGTAAAACGCACCTACGACACAGAACAATTCTAGTGTGGGGCGAAGTTTATAAAGAACCGCCATAGCTAGATGGCTAGTCGTCTATAAAGTGTCATTAAAAGCGTTAACGAACCTGTTTTTAATAAGTAACGTCTCTCCCGATGCGTCTGATTTAATTCACTCAAACAAAAACATAGAATGCGGCGCGTCGTCATATGCGTGGTGCATCGACCACTAACTTATTACATAGCTAATGGCTTAAGTAGGGTCTAGGAACACTGGACTTATGAACGTGTGTTCGGTAGAGGAACATGACATAACATCACGCCTGTATTCTCGAAGAGGTAGGCAGAAGTGCACCTATATTACACCCATATTTATGTTATAGGTCCCAATGTAATAGGGGGCGAGCCTTTTGCCATCAATCACGCACAAATACAGACTCCGTGATGCTACTGAGAATTACCTAATGGAAAAACCCTATACAACTGTCCCGATCCTGGATTTCAACCCAGGACGTCGTGCTCAGCAGTCTCGCTTAGCGACCACTAAACCAACGAGGCAGTTAACATTTAATGTTTAAGTTAAATATAAAAAGATTCCGGTTTAAAAACATACCTCCTTGCTTCGCCGTAGTCGGGTAAATAAGTACCAAAACCGACGCACTATCAAAATCAATTCAAGCAAATAGAAACCAGCATACAATGTCATTCGGTCCGAATGATTCAATACACACAGAGCATTAAGCTCTCAGACACATCAATTGAATTGATACGCTCTAGTGGCAAGAGTCCTTTATCAGGAGCGAATCGCTTTTTATAAGGACTAGTTTGTGTCGCCACCAGTCACTATACCACACTATATGTTATATAATAGGGATGCGCGTAATGAGAAGTGATTGAACATTATTTTTAGATAAAACATGGATTTTTTTTGCTATTTTTTTAATTGTGTTTGTGTGTGTGTGAAGGGGTAGGCCGAAGTGTATAGCACACTCACATTTCGCCAGTATGTGATAATGGGTGAGCCTATTGCCATTAACCGGGCACAAATATAACCTCCGTGCTGCTACTGAGAATGACCTAAAGGAAAAATCTAAAAAAAGTTTGCCCGACCCAGAATTCGTATCCAGAACCTCAGTCGCGCTTATCGATCACTAGAACAACGAGGCAGTCATAAAAATACAGGTTTTATTGAATAAGATAAAAGCCTCGGTATTCCAAAAATCGCTCCTAACACAAAACCATACTAATAGTAATACCCTTTAACAAAATTAAGCGTAATTCAAAATATCAACATTAATAACAATAACAAAAGTGTTAATAAACACAAAAACTGATTAAATCAGTTCCATTTCAATAATAATATGATCTTGGTCGCATCACTAACAATGGGGGAATGTCATCGCGGAAGTGCGGTCTGCCTGGCGGTTGCAACCACATGGTACACGCCTCTATGGGCTATGGTCTGGCGACAATTGCAGATTGAGTGCGCGGACGCATCAAGGTTATTGGCACCGCGTGTGAACCACGTCTAGGATATACTTGTGGGAATGAGTCTGCTTCCTGGAGTATTGATTTAATATTATCGTGTAATTAATCTATACTTAATGTTATAAATGTGAAAGGAACTCTGACTATCTGTCTGTTACGCCCTCACGACTAAACTGCCGGACGGATTTTGATGAAATTTGGCATGGAGAAGGTTTAAGACCCGAGAAAGGACATAGGCTACTTAACGCGGGCGAAGCCGCGGGCAAAAGTATAAATAAATAATAATAATAGCCTATACCCGTCCTATACAGTATGACAAGGGCCTTTTGATTTAATATTATCGTAAGGGATATGATTAATTTATTGTTCTCAATAATATTTTGTTAGGTATTACATTTTAAATTAGTCATGTGTTGTGGGTGCTTGGAGAATGAATGATTATTTTCCAAATATAGCATCTCTTTCATACAGCCTGAATGTCTAAAAGGGGCAGGCTAAAGCGTAAGTATAAAGTAAGAAACATTCTAACTGCACCTTTAAAATATTAAATTAGATGAAGTACCACCAATCTTTTGCGTTATCTTAAATTACTTAATTAGTAACATGGCCTAGGAATCAAACCTTAGACAACTAGGCTGACCAAAAGTACACAGGTCTAGGCATAGTCTAGGCACTCATCCAAAAAAAATTCAATCCCATCACCGTAACATCATTTCATCAAAAGCTCTCGTACATCAAAACCCATTAAAATTGTCACCATAAATCCCCAAATTCCATAGTTATATAGAAGATTCCCATTAACACAGATTTGTCCATAACCTACCCACAACATACGTCACACGGGGTCAATGTCGCCGCCATGACACTGTGACGGTTATACATCAGCCCTATGGTGTAAAGGCTCGTACACATTACTCTATCAGTATATTATTAAATTAAATTCACGGAGAATACAGGCATGATGTTGTGTCAATGAAGAACTGGAAACAATACAATGAACTCTTTGATCAGTGGTTTCTGCAATGGTCGTAGCAATACGATCCTGGCATACTGACGACCTGATTAGCGCAGTGGCTAAACGATTGGACTGCTGCGCTAAGGGTTGCGGGTTCGATTCGCGCACGGGGCAAAACTTTGTGCGAACCACAGATGTTTGTCCCGAGTCTGGGTGTTTGTGTTTGTGATATTTCATGTTTGTGAAACGCACCCACGACACAGGAAAAATTCCTAGTGTGGGGCAACGTGTTTTTAAAAAAAAACTATGGAAATCCCTTGTGTCCAGCCTCTATATGGTGACTTTATATAATGTAATTGGCTTTTTGTACCATTACATATAAATCAATTAATTATCTCTCTCTAAACAAATCTAATAATCTAGATAATCATTATTACTAAAGTAAGACAAAATTGTTATTTTTCTAAAAAAATCTGGGCGTTTTATGTTAAGGTAAAATTTCCGATGATCAACAATTTCTGTCTGCCTTTGAAATAATTAAATTATAATTATAACAGCCTATAACTGTCCCACTGCATGGCAACGGCCTTTTCTTCATATAGAGAAGGATTGAGCATTGATCACCACGCTAGCTCACTGCGGGTTGGCGATTTCAGATAATTAAATCCAGGTTTCCTCACGATGTTTTTCAGCATCGTTAGTCAGTGGTGTCTTAGAATAACTAAGAAAGTATTTATAACATTGAAAAAGTCACATTGATACTTGCCCGGATTTGAACCTGCAACCTTGTGCATACCAATCCGGTATGTTAACCACTAGGATGCCTTTGAAATAATGTTAAAAAAAATGACTGCCTCGTTGGTCTAGTGGTTGCTAAGCGCGACTGCTGTGCACGAGGTCCTGGGTTCGAATCCCGGGTCGGGGAAAGTGTTACTGGGTTTTTCCATTAGGTAATTCTCAGTAGCAGCACGGAGTCTGGATTTGTGCCCGATTGATGGCAATAGGCTCGGCCCCTATTACATTGGGACCTAAAAACATAACTGGCGAAATGTGGGTGTACTGTATGTGCACCTCTGCCTACCCCTTCGGGGAATACAGGCGTGCTGTTATGTTTTAAAAAAAAAATCCTTTGAAAGTGCTCCAGTGTATCACAGCCCTTAGTAAGATGGACGTGTCCACATTGACTGTAATGGAATCTAAGACACGCATTGCGTTTGTCGTGGTCTTCTAATGGACCACTTTAGCGGCCGTTTGAGATAAATGTGATTTCATAGGAAGTGAGTTCAAACAGTTTTATTTAAGCCCATTGTCTCATCTATTTTCACTTACTTATGTATGTAATGTAGTTATAAGTGTGTGTTTTGTATGGCTATTTGTATGGGACGTAATCTTTGGGGTTTATATTTTTTTTTGGCGTTTAGTAGCATGTTTTCTAAGTAAATCTGTACGAAGTTTGATCGAGTAAGTCTTTTTTTACAAGCTTTTATTTAACTTGCAATGTTTGTATGTATGTGCGTTTGTTTCGCTCAAATCTTGCAATATAAATTAGAACCAATTTTTGACATCCGATTGAAATGAAATTTTGCATACTTAAATAGGTTTAGTGATAATACATTATTATGGTACTTTGGATATAAAATCTCGCCCTACTAGGAATTTCTTCTATATCGTGGATGCGTTCCATAAACATGAAATATCACATACACAAACACTCAGACTCGAGACAAACATCTACGGATCACACAAATGTTTATCCCGTGTGGGAATCGAAACCGCTACCCTTAGCGCAGCAGTCGTCAAAGTTATGACAACCGTCGAAAATATTTTAGTCCAGTTGTCCTGAGATTTGCCAAAAACGTAGAACAAGTAAAAATATTTTTTTCGCCAAATCTGCGTCCGTACTTTTTATTACCAATTACATTTTTTCTCCCAAGTAAGAATTGTTAAAAAACCTATTCAAGTATTACTCAAGACATCTGAAAATGTTATTGGCAGCGATTAAACCTCGATTTGTTACTACTATGTCACTCCTAGGCAATAAAGACACCATTATTCACGGTATATTAGTCTCCTAACAGCGTGCAATAACAGCGAGTGTGGTCGCTTGTGTGTGGTCGTTACGTCATGTGCAAGCGCAGAACATTATCATCAGCCATCGTTTTGTCAGGTTTGATACGGCTATTAATCCAGCTAGTCACGGCTACTGACATAATCCTTACTATACAGGGACTGCAGTAGATATTAGGTATATCATATTATTTCCATACAGAATACCATTTTAACCTTTCGTATATGACACTAGACTGAAATTATGAGAGAGAGCTGGCCTTCCATAAACAAATACATAAAAAGGATTAAACAAAACTGCGCCACAAGACGAACGCTGGAGACGTACGTAAAGAGATGGTAGGACGATCTGGACCATTCAAAAATATTGACAATGCTGGCCAAGGATAGGAAGATTTAGAAATTCTAGGCTGAAACCACTAGACCGACGATATCGTCAGAATTTACTGACGAAATGAATTTAATCGTGCAGCCGGTGGGTGCAGTTAGCAAGCTGTCGTTCATCGTTGCGTTCTAAGGGGGAGGCCTTTGTTCAACAGTGGACGTCTTCAGGCTGATGATGATGAGGGTGAAACCATTCTCCGACTGTAGAACACCCACGGCAAAAAAGGTTTCTTAAATGAAATAACGACAAAAACCAAAACATTAGAACATCGATATTCTTTATTTAAAACAAAACCTAGCAAGAAAAAGAAACAAAAGCGAAATTCTCCGTTTAAATT
Organism: Abrostola triplasia; assembly: GCA_946251915.1. NCBI lineage: Eukaryota > Metazoa > Arthropoda > Insecta > Lepidoptera > Noctuidae > Abrostola > Abrostola triplasia. Next base: position 7,681,132 of record OX276440.1, on the reverse strand, counting down.
TGGTTCCCCAAAACAAGATGGCGATTGGTAAAATATTTTCGGTCGTTAAGTGCTCAAATGGTTTGTAACATGAGCATGACCTAGTGTACAGGACGCTCCCATCCGGAGACGGATGTACCCGTCACGGCTGATCGATCCCAATAGCCAATCCTGCGACAATACACGTATTTGTGTTGCCATGATCATTATTCAATTTCCAATTTACATTTGTCATACACGATCACAATCTTTTGATGCAGATTAATCTGATCTCGTGTTCAGTATGGTCACTTACTGGTCTTAATTCAATTGTTATAATAGGAGAAGGGGATTCAAAAAGATTGTTTGATTAAATTGAATTTTGCAATTACTCTAAAGGTGAATCATCCTCCGAATTCGCAGAAATTCTTTCAGTATTAATAAAAAGGTTAAACTTAGGTGCTGAATCATACTCATGCTGAATTACATAAGTGAAAGTTACGTGAAATAAATGCATAACATCACGCCTGTATTGCCCAAAGGGGTAGGTAGAGGCGCACATAAATAGTACTCTCACATTTCGCCATAGGGGGCGAGCCTATTGCCATTAACCAGACACAAATCCAGATTCCGTGCTGCTACTGAGAATTACCTAATGAAAAAACCCAGTAACACTTTCCCCGAACCGGGATTTGAACCCAGGACCTCGTGCTCAGCAGTCGCGCGCAGCGACCACTAGACCAACGAGGCTGTCAATTAATGAATTAAATGAAAAGGAAATGAATGAATTCCTAATAAAATAATGTGATATGAGCGTATATACATAAACATAACATCACGCCTGTATTTCCCGAAGGGTTAGGCAGAGGTGCACATATAGTACACCCACATTTCGCCAGTTATGTATATACGCAGGTCATAAATATAAGCATTGTGGTCATTTTTTGACCTAACAATTTGTAATGGCACAGTTAGCCAACATTTCAATTGTTTTAGTGACGTCTTAACCAACGGAGGAACTTTTGTATTTATAATATCAAACATTCCATGGAAAGGATCATTATACTCAGCAAAAAGTGTATACATTGCGTTCACTATGTCCTCCGACTTACACTCAAGCGTGCGATTTGAATCAGTGTTTTTCTTCGATCCGTCTCGCGTATGCTGATGATGTAAAAATAGTTTATCTGAAACGCGTGACAAATGGCCTTGATTTAAACTCTCCGTATGCAGTGCATACCACAGCCTCCTCTTTGCAGAAAGAAGGTGTAATTAAACATAAATAAATGTATTGCACTAAATATGTATGTTGCGCATTATCGCTTAGAATTAAAATAATAATCAGGACTGTCCCACAAAGGCCTCCTCTCATAATAGAGAAGAAACGAGCATTGATCTCCATGCTAACGCGATGCTGATTTGTGATTGCAAACGATTATGATGACAATATCCATTCACAACTATCCATCGATTTTGTAAGATTCTTCTGCTATTATTTAGAATGGTCCTTTGGGCTGGACATAAGTTTTAAGCCTTAAAAAGGGACGAAAGATGCTCAATGCATTCAAAGTCGTGGATCAATAATAAGTATAGCTAGGTATGCAAGTCTTCTTATCGTATGGTTGATGCTCAACCTGATGTCAGAGTTTAAACCGCCTGTAGGCCTGTGAAATGGCTTTACACACCGTTGACAAATCTTTCAGGTGTGCCGGTTGCCTCACGTTGTTTTCCTTCACCGTTTTTAGCAACTGATTACTAATTTATAATACGCAAATGAATTCGAAAAGACGTTGGTCCGTGCCGGGGTTTGTTTAGCGATCGACTTGGTAGTCCAATGTTCATATCAGTGCTGACACGTAAGTAAACAAATAATTCACATTCCATCGTCAAATAAAAATTAGACGTCTCCTTAAAATCACGTTCAAAGTTTCAATTTCACCAACAAAATGAATACTCCCCTTACTAAAGCACACTAGGTTCGGGGCGTCACGGCCGGCTGGTATAAAACAATGCGACAGGATGCGACACGAGACAATACTGATTTGTCACCAGCTGCATTGTAAGTTGGCTACAGATTAATTACAGACGCATTGTCCAACGTTTTTATTGGACGGTTCTATAAGATTCCGTGACAGTATCTTGTTTCTTTTAAATAGTATCCGTTAGCATGACTACGTTACTTAAATCTCACGTTAGTTGGTGACTGCAGTTACTGTATAAAACATAATAAACTAAGAGAGCGTCCATCCCTTGGAGAGGCGGGCCAGCCAGAATAGTACCTCCCTATTTCGTCCCGTGGGTGCCGTTGGAGGCGACTAGAGGAAAATCCAGAGGACGGGCAGCTAGCTCTTTTGAAATTTTACCACCAATACTCGGATCCCAAGCCGCTAGCTACACTGAATACCTTTTCTCAAAGTGTTTCTTCGTATTTTCACCACAATTTTGGCCGTCCATACTTTGTTCAACAGTGGACGTCTTCCGGCTGATGATGATGATGATACTTTTGTAGACCAGGGTTTATAGAGTTAGGATTATATTCAGAGGCTTGGCATCGTCATATCTGATTTTTTTACTAGTAAAAGCGTTATGAACTTTGCAATCAATAATACATGTTTTTTTCAAAAATTCAACTTATTTTTTAATTTGTTTGAAGGAAGGCCTTGGCCCTTGAGTAGGACACCAAAGCAAACTAACAAGAATCATTTGTTAAACACTATAATGCTCATTTACAATATAAATCAGACACTTATAACTAAGAGTAAAGTTTAATACTGTTCAAGTTTTTAAAAATAAACCACATTTTAGCTTTCATTTAAAAGGATCACAAAAACAGCGTATAGTTTTATCTCTTCTCCGCTTAGACCTTTTATTTTCCATGTATTTACACTAATGACTGATACTTACATTTTAAATCCTGGCCAAGTTGCCTGTCAAGTCAATTAAGCCAGCTTCCAGTAATAACAGCTGTCTCATCTCACTAGACGCGATTTAATAACGTCCGGTTAGCAAGTTAACTATAAACTTTACCGTCTAACTACATGGTCAAGGTAATGAGTTCTTGTTGCTCTATCAAGTTAATTGTTAAATACATGAACTTGAAATCGTGGTCCATTAAGTGATGGTCAAGTAAGTGTAGACAAGTGATATGATCTTTGCTTTGTTGACTGCCTCTTTGGTTAGGTTAGGTTCGATTCACGAGTCGACGTTAGCATAGAACTAGATTATAATTTATAACAGAAAGATACACGCTTTGCCTCCGTGATAAACGCGACTGCTGAGCGTAAAGTCCTAGCTTTGAGTCTATGACAGTGTTATTTCATTTTTCTATTAGGTAATTTTTGGTAGATGCAAAGTCGTAGATAAATGTCCGGCTAATGTCGATAGACGCCTCTTCTACATTGGAACCTATGATATAACTGGCGATAAGTAGGTTTACTCTAGGGTCTACACCTCGTATTCCCCAAAGGGGTAGGCCCTTTGGGGAATATAAGCGTGATGTTATGACAAGTATAGGAAGAACCAAGTTTAAGAAACTTAGATTATATAAAAGCCAGTCATCCTAAACTTTATTAACAGAAATCAATACACCATGACCCGATACATCCTCAATGGGTGTCGGTAGCGAATTCGATTCCCGCGCGACGCTCGAATAGCCTCGGACAATGGGATCGGGACTTCAACAATGACAGTTCAAACAATGGGTCATGGATGACGGTCTAATGTGCCTAATGGCGTGATTCGCATACTTCCATGTATTGTCCGTCCGATAATCGAGTTCTACATGATTGAAATCGATGTTGAATCGAATGGTAACTAAAAGTATAGTTCCCGACACGTAAAGAGAACGCTGACCGTTGATTTATTTTTTAAATTCCAGTCTATTCCAAAGTCTTATGTAACTAGCAAAGTATCTATTATGATTCTAACATAAACAATATACTCGTAGTATCCGGCCTAGAATTAGCCACCCCCTTTCCTCCCGTGGGTGTCGTAAGAAGCGACTAAGGGAAAATCCAGAAGATAGGCAGCAGCGTATTCTGTAAGTTAACCACCAATACTGCGACCACCAAGCCGCTTGCCAAGCGTGGGGCTAATTGCAATTCCTGCCCCCCCCCCCCCCCTTCATACTCCAAGGATGAGCGGCCAGGTTCTAGTCTAATTGGATACATCTAGACATCAGTATTCTACATGGACTTCTTATTTATTTATTTTTAAAAAAAAAAAAAACGTCGCCCCACACTAGGAATTTCTCCTGTATCGTGGGTGCGTTTCACAAACATGAAATATCACAAACACAAACACCCAGACTCGGGACAAACATCTGTGGTTCGCACAAAGTTTTGCCCCGTGCGGGAATCGAACCCGCAACCCTTAGCGCAGCAGTCCAATCGCTTAGCCACTGCGCTAATCAGGTCGTCATATTTGACCTTCTTAATTCAGTTATTCTGACCCCCAGACCATCGCCTTTACTTTTAGAACACTTCTAACTTCACGACAACTTTCCACAATAATAACAGAGAAATGGAATTTCTATATCAATCGATCGCAATAGCGAAGCAGTCATTTCAATATAAAAAGATAACTCGGTGCGTGCAAATGCTTTCATTTTTACTTCATCCGAGGAAGATTGCATCAACGTTGCTCAACGCATGGGCTAGTGCAAGTGTAATCTACTGCTAGGGCTGCTACACATATCAATTTGGGAAAAGGATAAGTAAGGGCTTGAGAGGGAAGTTCATTCAATGTGGCGTAAATTTTGGTTTATAACGAAAGAAAGAGTAATTTATTTGCCAGAAACAAAGGCGTTAGGTAGGCATTAGTAGGTAAATCATGCTTCACCGTATGATCGGTAGATATGTAAATATCAAACATCCATAGATCACATTACTTACATTTTGCATAAATACCAATTTATACCTAATTAAAACATTATCACTTTTGGATGCAGCGCATTGAATACATTGAAATAAAACTATTTTGTCAGGTTAATTTTGGTCAAATCTTTAGTTCTAGATGTCATATAAAAAGCCTAACCTGAAGGTTAATAGACGCAGATACCCTAATAATCGATAACTGAAAAGGGTGTCCTCATCAAAAATGCAAAATGAAATACTTCGGAACGACGCGTTAAAATAACCGTAGACCATCTCCTACGTACGGCCTACGCGTCTCTACGGTCTACGAAACGTAGAACCCAAAAATTATAATAATTCTACTTAATTTTTTGCTTAGAGATTTAATATAGAGGCAACCACTTTCCTTGCCCAACAATCATCTTCTAAATACACGTGCCAACCCTAGCGGAAACGGAAATTACCTCACAATCTACACCAGATATAATGCATCTCGCACGCATTCCTACAGCACAGGCAGCGACAAAGAAATCGTTTCTAAGTACTCCCATAACGCGGCAATATCGGTGCGCACGCGCATATTATAGCCAATTTGAGGTGACGATTACATTCGGTTATGAGGAGGCGTTATAAAGGGCACGTGAGACGTTTTATGTGTCGGATGCGTGACTGTAGTTATACTATCGTGTAGAATGAGCATACCATTGTCATTTTAGTGTTGAAAACAAAAGAATGGTAAAGTTGTCTTTCTCTGTTCTAGAATTTGTATTTGAATTTAAATATATTTTTTAAACTTGAGGTATAAGATTTGAGTGAAAATAACGGAATAAGAGTAGGGCACAGACTAAAAAAAGGATTTGACAGGATTGGAGGTTAATTACAGTTTACAGTACATTTTTTATTTATTTGGGACAATCTTGAAAGCTTATAAGAAAGTTTTACTACACTGATATAAAAGTACTTAATTTGCAACGTTCTCTCTATTTGATACAAGCACAAACCAAAATATTTTGAGATTCACATAGATTTGTTCCAAGTTTTCGCATGAGCACTTATCATCGTAACTATCAGTTAATTCCATCTGAATAAACCTTCAACTTGAAAGAGGCCTATGTCCAGCAATGGACCGCCATAGGCTTAGAGATAGAGAAAGAAACCTACAATACAGACACCAATCGTAAAGATTAAGTCAGTAAAAGAGTCTGCATGACAGTTAGATTAATCATTCGTCACCTCAAGTGATAAGGTGACGAAACCCATAACAATATATCTAATGATGATGACGAACTTGATGGCCACACACATTACACTCTACATAAATTTTATCTTTCACGTCATTACAAAGCTAGCTGGTGTGACGAGCGACATTTAAAGACGCGTTTACATGAAATGGTTTAGTATTTAACTATTGTGGCATTTTTGCATGTTGCCCAAGCTAAGCTTAAATCTAACACTGAGTTGGTAATCGTAGATTCCAACAGATAATACCTGACGTTACCCTTAAGACGTAAATACTAAAAAGGGAACTTGAAATTCGATGGATGCGAGCAGTGACACGGTGGCTCAGTTGGCAGAGCGGCGCCACGGTACGGCGAAAGTCGCGGGTTCGTGTCTCGCTCGTGTCCATCTTTTTCAAGTTTCCTTTATCAATTTAGATGGCTTAGTATCTTGTAAATACACACATATATAGGTACATACATTTTACAAAGTCATCACGTCTACAATCCCTGATGAGCTAACATTGGTATTTTCCTTATTCAGCCCCCTTACCACGAAGTCTTAAAGCACGACATTTATCGCTGTGGAAGCGAGACCTCGCTACGTGAAGTGTAGTTTGGCATGTCTCATTTTGAAACTTCATGGTAAAGGGGCAGGGGTCTTTTAACCCACATTTCACAGCTTTTTCTGAGTCTCAAATATGTGGCGACCCTGTGATAAATGCCTATCACGCTTTGTATTTTGAAAGCCGTTTTTAAGTCTCCCTGGTAGAAACTGAAAGCTTCTTCCAGCTCGCCACTAAGATATTGTATTAAGAAAAAGATACTAGATTATATAGACTAACTACAAAAAGAAAATCTATCAAAATCAGGTACCATTGACATCATCATAATAATAACCAAAACTATGCGTACAATATAATGATAATCACAAAAAAATAATTCAGAGAAAGAAAATGATAAATTTCATAACTAATTGAGCTGTTTTCTCCATTTTAACTGACTTAGATCTAAGTTAAAAAGTTATTTTAACGAAAGTATTATTACAGTCATGGTTGACGGTTCTAAATAGGCCTCGTACGGTCATATAACATGTGAAATATAAGCGACACAAACGTGAACACGTCCCAACGTGTAAGTAATCAGTGCGCCGACAGACAAACATGTATTTAAGTGCAATAATTGTGTGTGACTGGGCAGAGTTCAAGGCTTCCAGTTAACACTGACGTAGCCATCGCATGATAATGTACATAGAAAGTATAATAACAGGAAACATAACATAACATCACGCCTGTATTCCCCGAAGGGGTAGGCAGAGCTGCACATATAATACACCGACATTTCGCCAGTTATGTTATAGGTCCCAATGTAACAGGGGGCGAGCCTATTGCCATCAACCGGGCACAAATCTAGACTCCGTGCTGCTACTGAGAATAACCTAATGGAAAAATCTAGTAACACTTTGCCCGCCCCGGGATTCGAAGCCAGGACCTCGTGCTTAGCAGTCCCACTTAGCCACCACTAGACCAACGAGGCATTTTGGCGTTCTAAGGGGGAGGCCTTTATTCAACAGTGGACGTCTTCCGGCTGATGATGATGATAAACTGAGACTTATTAAAATACCTAATACACATAAGATAGATTACACTATACCTGTAAAATAATATATTAAAATAAATCATAATTTTATCATCGACAGTTTTCTTTGAACATAGAATTAGTATTACAAACCAGTTTCGCTACAGGACTGCGATGAGGTCTAATATCCAGTAAGCTAATATGATATTTAGATGAGAACATAACAAATTATATACTTTTAATAGATTTTATAATGACAAAAACGCCCCTTGTAAATATACCTTCAATGATACCGCTGTTATTTTTCACTATCCAGATTATTAAGGAGACTAAGTATATCCCTACTAATATTATGAACGCGAAAGTTTGTAAGTATGGATGGATGTTTGTTACTCTTTGACGTAAAAACTAGTGAATGGATTTTAATGAAATTTCATATGGAGGTAGCTGACGTCCTGGATTAACGCATATGCCACATTTTATCGCAAAAAAATGTAGCTGGTAACAACGCGGGGCGCATCTAGTTATACAATATTATGTAAAGGCAGCTCCCACCAGGTGGACTGAAGATATCGTCAGAGTTCCAACCCGTGGCTGCAATTGGTAAGTTGTCGTTTATAATGGCGTTCTAAGGGGGAGGTCTTTGTTCAACAGTGGACTCTTCCGTCTTCCGGCTGATTATGATGAAAATATCGTCTCAGTTAAGATTTAATTCTTATAGGTATTCTTTATTGTAACAAAAGAAAATGTAATACAAAGTTAGATACATATTTTTTTTTTTTTTTTTATAAAACAAACGTCGCCCCACACTAGGAATTTCTCCTGTATCGCGGGTGCGTTTCAAAAACATGAAATATCACAAACACAAACACCCAGACTCGGGACAAACATCTGTGGATCGCACAAAGTTTTGCCCCGTGCAGGAATCGCACCCGCAACCCTTAGCGCAGCAGTCCAATCGCTTAGCCACTGCGCTAATCAATATTATCAAATTAAGATACATATAAGATGGCAAGATTAACCGAAACAGTTAGCCACGCTTTATTTGTTAATTCCCCAATTATTTTCTTCATCTGCTTGATAAATAATCTTATTACAGCTTTACTTTACTATATATGGTAGCCCAAACTGAATGGATCATCATCATCTTCATCATCATCATCACAGCCCATCATCACCCACTGCTGTGTATATGCCTCCATTTTTCTCTGCCAACTGATCACCTTCAGAGAACACCTTGTAAAGAATTCCATGAGAAACAATCTTAATCATCAATCAGAGAATAGCTTAGACTTAGCAGTATGTATGTCTGAATGTCAATAAAAGTTTATGACAGGTTTTATGCGTCTGCGCATTTTATGCGCAGCGGCGTGTGCGCCAAATGACAGTGCGTTTGTTCCTCCTTGACCTGTTTTTAATTCATCGGCAATTCATTCACTAGTAAGACATAAAAACATAACAGGATGAATATAAATAAATAACATCACGCCTGTATTCCGCAAATAGGTAGGCAGAGGTGTACATATAGGTAGTACACCCAGATTTCGCCAGTTATGTTTTTTAGGTCCCTAGTACTATACTACTAAGATCAATCAGAACAATAAAGACAAAATACTGTCTTTTAGATATTAGCTAAATATAGTAATAAAAACAATGGATTCGATAAAGACTAATTGTAAGACAGTGGACGACCCGAATATTTCGATATCTAGCTACAATTATTTAAATTAGCATTCACAACAACTTTAATCTTTCAAATACAAATTCGTCTACCGGCAGCTTGAAAACGAGAAACCAAATATAAAATTTATATCCCTCAACATTACTTGAATCACAGTATTCGAACAATCTCCCCTCAGCACTGTTACCCCACACCGAACTCGTGTTAAAATCGATACGCGCACGGGCAGCGTTGAAAGATCGATATTGTCTTTCGTTCGCCCCTCGCACATCTGTTAGCTCGATAATCCTGGACCCCACATTGTATGAACTGTATCCCCTATTCAATTTAACTTACATCCATTGCTGGTTATGTATAAAGAGTTTAGGTTGAGGTGAGATAGAAGCAAGCAATGGTTGTAGTTTTTTGAGTTTGTGTAAAGTGTTGTTTCCTGCGGACTATTTTTATTGACGTTTTCGAAGGGCGAGGGTGTAACTGGGGGAGCGTGTGCTATTGTTTGTGTCCTATCCACCCCAGTATGGTCGTTTAGATCCTCGTTTCTGTTGAACATTGTCGACAAGGAACCGTCAGCAATATTATCATAAAGGGTTGATAGTTAGAAATCGTAATTTGTGTTGACTACAATGAATAGAACTATATTTGCGAGAAACTTGGTAGGTTTACAAAGGTGTTCATAATGTAACAGTGCTGCATGTTTCGCCGTTAAATGGCATGCAACATTTTAGTAATATAATATTAAATTTACAGAGGGGTAGGCAGAGACCACGGATTTCCATTTGCTACGATCCTGGCATACTTTTTTTGCGTTTCACTCGCATCACATTCCTCATACACGCTCGTCGGTTAAGGGTACTCCTCACTTGTTATATTTATACTTATTATACTTTACATACTAGATTTCCGGATTTATTTAGAGGCCTACGTCCAACAGTGAAATGCAATTATTAGGCTGATGTGATACACTATGGTACATGTATGATACATTCTGGTTTACTATACTTCGCATAACATCATAGCATCACGCCTGTATTCGCCGAAGGGGTAGGCAGAGGTGCACATATAGTCGACCCACATTTTCGCCAGTTATGTTTTTAGGTCCCAATGTAATAGGGGGCGAGTCTATAGCCATCAACTGGGCACAAACCCAGATCGTAACTGTCCATCGCTCATCAAACCATCTTGATAGGCATCTATATATGTCAGAAAGCCTTATAAATGCCGTTGCCGCATCTCCCGTCTAAACAAATATTAATATTCATAGAAGTACATATAAACAAACGTCGTATGTCTGTCACGTCTGTCATTATGAGATAAACATGATGTTTCTCGACACAGGAAGTGACGGAATCGAACGTTCATCGCGTACTTAATAAAGACATTGAAAAAATGTCCTTTGTTTGTTTACGTAACTTTGATGTGGGAATTATGGAAATGGACTTATTCCGCTGACTAACAAACGAAAATAAACGCCTTTTGTAAAAAAGACGTCGCTTCCCTCTAGGAATGTCTCCTGTATCGTGGGTGCGTTTCACAAACATGAAATATCACATACACAAACCCAGACTCGGGTCAAACATCTGCGGATCGCATAAATTTTTGCCCCGTGCGGGAATCAAACCGTATGGGCGACAAAACGACTCGACGAAGTTTCCTAACCAACTTAGCTGTATTCTTCTTCGTGCTTTCTCCTCACTTGTAATATGTGTCCGAGGAAAAAATACTCGACAACAACTTCGAGAGCTACACTATTATAATACTTTTCCTGCAGAACACAATACTGGACATTACAATTAAATTGAATTATCTCTCAGACTTAAACAATATTAATATCACGTAGTATCTGGAGCGTAACAACTCAATAATAGCCGGCGCGCCCTCCCATACGAGTCACTTGCACTTTTATATGATTTCAACTACATCACGCCGCAGCCGCCATTTTCGAGATAACATCTGGCTGATTACAGCTTTCACCTTCGCGTTAATTGCAGCCGTAATAAACTATAATATTTAACATTCTTTAATTACGCTTGCAATTATGGTTCTCGTGTAAAACGAAGGGATTCTTTTCTTTGCTTCTGATTTAAAAAAAATTGCTGTACGTACTGAGTTAACTGAAATTGGAATGTTCCCTTGCTTAGTTGCTTGCTACTAGAATTGTCATTTTAAATCCTGACCAGGGCGCGTCTATTTTGTAATTTTACCTTACAATTAGAAATATTGTATATTTGTAATTAACAATTAGACACCTACAATTGTTTTATCATTTTCCGTGTGGTATCCGGCCTAGAATTGACCACCCCCTTTTCTCCCGTGGGTGTCGTAAAGGTGCGTACAAACTATGTAACATATTATATAACTTGTGTTTTATAACACGTCCACATTATGTTACCGTCTTATTCAACATTGCAACATAAAACAATACTGTACACATTAGAATAACAATGTTATGTAACCATAGTTTTCGTTTGTCGTTCTTCAGTGCTATCCACAATGTCGACACGAGAGGACGTTTTGCTGGCTGTGGCAGCGACTGTTGTATTTTTAAATTACAAAAGAAAAACAAAAAAACGTAGATGCTGGGTTCGTCCTAGTTTATTGACCAGAACAAAATATGTTAATATGTTTTATAACATTCACCGTCCACATTATCTGAAACATGTTATATAGCAATGTTGAATAACATGTTATGTTATATAGTCTGTACGAGCCTTAAGATGCGACTACGGGAAAATCCAGAAGATGGGCAGCAGCGTCCACTGTAACTTCACCACCAATACTGCGATCCCCAAGCCGCTTGCCAAGCGTGGGGATTATGGCAACCCCTCACTTTACTTAAGGGAGAGGCCTTTGTTCAACAGTGGACGTCTTCCGGCTGATGATGATGATGAATTGATTTATCATATAATTTATTTATAATGCAAGTAATAACTTCACTTCAAGCTACAAAATAATTTATTTCGAAAATTTTTTATGCCACCGTGTATCCATCATCTTCATCTTTGGCCTTTGCGTCTATTACAGACAATTCAAGCAGTGTCATGTGGGGGCTAGGCACTTTTGTTGGCTACATACCTACATGTACCCATAAGTGCACAATAATGTTTAGGTAGGCAGAGACCACGGATTTCCATTTGCTACGATCCTGACATACTTCTTTCTCATCATTAATGTTTATAGGTATACCTACATAATAATATGAATATCTGTTTTCACGCAAACGGAGCCACAGCGCATACATATATCATAACGAAGGTAAGATTGTTTACTTCACATGAATATGAATGAGGATATCGGTTTCCTAACCAAGGTAATCCGATCTAACTAGGTCTGAATGTACTAGCCTTCATTTGTATACCAATCAGGCTGCTTACTGAGGTATTGAGTTAAAGCTTGTTCACACGAGACAGTTACATAATGCGGGGTTACTATGAACTAGATCTGTCTATACTCTACCTAAAATGTTGACTGGGAGAAAATGCCTAAGGCATTAAGTCCGCCTTGTACACTTTTGTATAAAAAGTCAGACTAATATCATAGAGGCGAAAGTTTGTTACCTCTTCACGCTCAAACGGTTAGACCGATTTTGATGAAATTTCATATGGAGGTAGCTGATAACCTGGGTTAACACAAGCTACTTTTTATCCCGAAAATGTAGAAGGTAACACCGCGGGGTGCAGCTAGTAAATAAATAAACTTGCATTACAGGTTATTTTCCACTGTGGAAGTAAGACACTGCACTACAATGCACATGACGTCTCGCTTTCACAGCAGAAAATGATCTGCAATGCAAGCTCATGATAAAGCTCCTGCCCCCTTAACATACACTCTTAAAGCAGGACAATTTACGTTGTGGAAGCGAGACGCCGCATGTTCTGCTCGCGACTCTGCCGCGGAACCAGCTCATGAATAACGGCTCCGTTCGAGTTCGAAACTAGTCGGGCATTCCCGAAAACACACGTAAATAATATGGATAACACTCACGGTAGTTATTATACTTAATGAATCTTTACTCCGAAAAAACATACATAACATCACGCCTGTATTCCCCGAAGGAGTAGGCAGAGGTGCACATATAGTACACCAACATTTCGCCAGTTATGTGTTAGGTCCCAATGTAATAGGGGGCGAGCCTATTGCCATCAACCGGGCACAAATCCAGACTCCGTGCTGCTACTGAGAACTACCTAATGGAAAAACCCAATAACACTTTGCCCGACCTGGGATTCGAACCCAGGACCTCGTGCTCAGCAGTCACGCTTAGCAACCACAAGACCAACGAGGCAGTCTTTACTCCGAAACCTGTTTACATTTTAAGAGAAGGCTTAAACTTAACAGTTACGTTAGAAAGGAAGCAGAGAACCTATCTGTATATTGATGTCCTAGTTGTGAAAGACAAACAGACCAACCTGCATTGATAGTCAATATTATGTATTTGATGTGGGCGGCGTAAGGAATGCTGTCTACTGTATTTGCATCGAAATATTCCTAACAGTAACCTCGGGACTGGAACTTTGGACATTCTAGGTGAAAGTCTAACTTACGTGGCAACTGGTAATACATATTACTTTTAAACATATTTTTGATGACTTTTAGAGGTAAATATATTTCTACATACATAATTATTACGCAAGTTTCCTACAGGGTAGGCAGAGAACACGGATTTCCATTTGCTACGATCTTGGCATACTTACTTTTATACATAGATATTTTTAAATAATTAGAAAATGATTGAACTTAATTCGGCTATTACTTATCCTAAGCAACTTAAAATAAAAATGTGTATTTTAAACGTTTGTTAATAAATTTACATAATACATAAACTCACGCCTGTTTCCCAGATGGGTAGGCAGAGACCACAGATTTCCATTTGCTACGATCCTTCTTTCGCCTCATTCACACGCATCACATTCCTCATACACGCTCGTCGGTTAAGGGTACTCCTCACTTGCCATTTTTGCAGAACATCTCCGATTTGGTCTTTGTTAGTGAATTTTAATCGCCATAATAGAAATATTAAGGTTTTTGCGACTTGTAGGTTTCCAAAGTGAAGCTGAAGGGGTAGTAGTTTTATGCTGATATTTACTAAGGTTGTTCACTTCTATTACTTGTAATGTACTCTCAAAAATCCTGTTGTCATTACTAATCCCACTCTGTTTGTAGACCACGTCGGCGTAAGCTCACGACGCAATAAATCAAAGTTTCAAAGCTCTTTCACAACACTGAGCAAACTCCCTTGTCTCCGGAACAGGACGTCTTGTCTATAACACCGTAGTCTCTTATCTATGGTACCAGAGTAAATATATCAGTAAAGCAATGGAAAAACGAGCGCTCGAAATGACGCACCCACACATACACAGGCTTCAATAAGAGTCGAAGCAGACATCGCAGTGCCATCAATGCTTTTACGCCAAGACTGAGAACACTGTGACACGTGTATCTGTATGAGTGTTTTTGTGTGTTTGTACGTAGTTTTGTTACTGCATTAGTTGTATTATGGACACTTCTCATGGCGCGTTATAAACAACATAACATCACGCCTGTATTCCCCGAAGGGGTAGGCAGAGGCGCACATATAGTACACCCACATTACGCCAGTTAAGTTTTAGGTCCCAATGTAATAGGGGGCGAGCCTATTGCAATCAACCGGGCACAAATTCAAACTCCGTGCTGCTACTGAGAATTACCTAAAGGAAAAAAAACCAGTAACACAGCCCGACCCGGGATTCGAACCCTGGACCTTGTGCTCAGCAGTCGCGCTTAGCCACCACTAGACCAACGAGGCACGCAGCGGTATAACACAGGCTGGGTTATATCGCATCACGTGCTTATACGTCGTACTTGCTGGCCCATAAACATCGGCTCCGGACGGCGCGCGTCGCGGCCCGTATTACCACGTAGACACGTACCGTGAGAAGCCACCATCACCATGGTACCGGGCTATCGGGCGTTCCCCCTGCTTGGAGCTGTAGATAAGGCCCGCGCACGCGACTGATCTCGGACTTAAAAGAGGTTTTGTTATCGTTATGTTTACAAACATAGCCTAATCATGCCTGTGATCTCACGCGAGGTTTGCCTTCTATTGTGGGTACTGTTCACAGAGTTTATGAGGCAGGTTGTTATGTGTGGACCTTATCGCTTTAACATTGCCGCGTTGCGTTGCTTTATACATATAAACTTTATATATCTTATAGTAAGTCGCGCTTCATAAGTTGAGGAAGTCAATTTTAAAATTTACTATAAATAATCTGTACTTATTTCAATTACTTACAAATCGTAACACAATTGCAAAAGGGTCAAGTGAGGAGTACCCTTAACCGACAAGCGTGTATGAGGAATTTGATGCGTGGGAATGAGACGAAAGAAGTATGCCAGGAAATCCGTGGTCTCTGCCTACTTCTCTAAGAAATAGGCGAGATTTTACGTATGTATGTTCCAAGATTACCCATGGATAGGCACCCTTTGAACTAATAAAACTCTCTCTCTTCTAAGCTATAATTCCAAATGTTTGTGGACTTTTGGAGAGATTTAAAACGCCTCTGGTAGAAGCCCATAACTAGCTGGCACGACATGTTTGTATTTATGTATGAATTCTTGCAACAGTCCTAGATTAATTATTGTATGAATTATTCCAATTCTAATAAACGCTTATAACAAAGAACTTTCTCAACAAGGACAGGTGCCAATTCATTGTAGTTGATAAGATAACGGAGTTTTGCATTTACTTCCTGAGGACACCTGCCAGCGATAAGACCTGCGTTAACTATAAAGGAAGACGATATGTATTCAAATATGAAAGTTACCTCTGTTTTAGGGGTAGGCAGAGCGACCACTAGATCAACGAGGCATCCAATAAATTACCAAACACTTTTTTGTTTTTTAAGAAAAACGTCACTCCCACTAGGAATTTCTCCTGTATAGTGGGTGCGTTTTACAAACATGAAATATCACATACACCCTGACTCCGGACAAACATCTGCGGAATCTAACCCGCAACCCTTAGCGCAGCAGTCCAATCGTTTAGCCACTGCACCAACCTGGTCGTCAGTTTAAATTAACATTATACTATATATTTTATGATACCCAAACCTTCTTGCACCAAACTTTATAGAGATAATCTCGCCCGCTAGAACTCGTCTAACTAACGGTTGTTAAATACATTCCTTTAGTTTTATTTTTTTATTAGAGAAAGCGGCGCGTACGCATGCATCTTGCTATGATGCGTAGGTGTACTACCTTTTATTGGTTGTGTTAACGTAAGACGGCTTTGAGATCTTGTTGAGTACTTGATTAATTATTGTCTGCCTCGTTAGTCTAGAAGTCACAAAGCGCGAACGTCTGAGGTCCTAGGTTCGACTTCCAGGTCGAGCAAAGACACTGGATTTTTTAAGATAACGTTTTTTTTAGTTAGTCCTTGATTAATTATGTATTGTCTCTGTGTGTGTGAATTCTATGTGTGTCTGTCTCGTTAGCCTAGAAATCGCAAAGTGCGAATATCTGAGGTCCTAGGAGGACTTCTGGGTCGGGCGATATATCACTGGATTTTTGTTTAATTCTCATTAGCAACTTGAGGTCTATACTTGATCGCGGTTGGTTACTACTTACAATGTAAACCATTAAAAAAGTGGTAAGCCAGAATTTTGAGATATTTATACACTGCAACGCTCCAATTCCCAGCTTAAACTCGTCTCTGATAAGCTGCATTGTTTCGGAAGCTATCAAGGAATCTATAATATCTGGGTTATCTGTATTAACGTAATAATTATGCAGCAATGCGTTCACAGGCTGTATGAGAATGTTGCCTTTGCTCAATAGCACAAACTGCGTGGGAAAACCATGAATTGTTGGCGTTTTATTCAAATCTGTGAACGATTTTAAGGTGAACCAGTGAAGCAAGAAAAAATATAAACATACATATAAAATACTAGCTTCCGTCTGCGACTTCGTCCGTGTGGATTTCGAATATTGTATACCCTATAGCCTTCCTCGATAAATGGACTATCCAACACAAACATTTTTCAATTCGAACCAGTAGTTTCTGAGATTAGCGCGTTCAGCCAAACAAACACATTCTTCAAGATTTATAATATTAGTATGGGAGTATAGATTACGCCTGGTATATAAAGGGGTAGGCAGAGTTGTTCTTCTTAGCTATTGACCCACTTTGCGGTTCATTAAACCCATGTTAGGCTATGTTGCATGTCAGAGCCCATTAATTCGAACCGAGTACATCGCCTTTATCTCCTTGTAAGAATCGATATATTCCGCGCACAAAAGAGAGATTGTTGGCATACTCAGTTCAAGTTTTATACCCACTTGATGACTATATTTGTACCCGGTTGATGACAATAGGCTTGCCTCTTACTACATTGAGACCTATAACATAACTGGCGAAATGTAGGTGTAGTGTTTGTGCACCTCTGTCTACTCCTTCGGGTAATACAAGCGTGATGTTATGTTAAATAAATTACGATAGGACCACAGGGCTACCACTACAGCTGTCCTTAGTATTTTACGATAGCTTGAGTGGCAAACATCTGAAGGATTTGAAGTCATTATTGAAACCGATTTATTAACACATGTGAGAGATTTTATTATAAAGTTGTGGTAAGCTAAGATATATATCCTACTAATAATAATGCCCTTTTTATCGTATCTCGTGATATTAAACATAAGGAAAGTCATGTTAAAACATAATTTGCAAAAAAATTTGACAGTATTGTTCCAATATTCATGTTCATGTTTAACACTGTTTTATTCTAAGAAATAACGAGAAATATAACTAGAACTTACCGGAATAAACGTCGCCAAGTGCTGACACACTGGAACAATAAAATTCACTTATTAAAATATTGTAAACAAACACAAAACGGTACAATAACACACAGCATGCAACTGCGAAAGCTCCGCCGGGTGACGTTTCTCACGAGAAACTAATCGATGAAATCACGTACACGTGAACTTCCAACGTCATCGCACACCGCCGATAAGAGATACCCCTAGTTAGAAAGGGATGACGAATTGTTTGACAGCTGATAGACTGATATTATATTCAGGCGGGTAATGTCAGGAGGGCGCATGCGCGACTGTACGCATGCGTGGTCGATACCTTCATGAATACAATTGCTTGTCATTCTAGGAGGGTTTATTATCAAATATTGAGGTGCTATCGATAGAAAAGATAATTAAATTACTTTAAAAAGAGTCTATTTTGTTTACTTCAGAGACTAATAGAAGAAATAATGCGCAGACTGCAGCTTGCTATGTACCTATACCTACAAACCACGAGCAACTGTGAGTAAATTTGATAATTTAGTTTTGTACACCATGATAGACAATCCACGCTTAATTGCATGCTTAAACGACAACATTATGTACCAACAGTTATCTTTAAGTAAGCTTAAAACACATCCTTTATACCTCTCATTTATAATTATCATTAATTAATGTAATAAGGTCACAATCATCATTATCATCAGCTTTTACCCACTGCTGGGCATAAGCCTCCTCCCCTAAACGCCACTGATTCCTGTTTTAGGCCTTTTGCATCCAGGTCTTTCCCTGTATAAGGGCATAATGACTCAATTATTATAAGTGATATATTGTAAAAAGGTAGCTTGTACGCTGTATACAAGGTACAAAACCTAATGCATTTCCACATCACCTTTTACGACTCTACGAGACGGTCACGTGACCTTCACCTATACTAAGAATGAAATCGATCGATTTATTATTAGACTAGTTGTATGGTAGTGCACGTTCAAAGTAGTGAATATCTAAGACAGACCTTGGTTAAGTTAGGGAAATAGTAGTTCCTTTAACCTTTTGAGCCCCAGTCTTGTATAGAAGACTAGCTAATCATAATATTTATTACGATTATTGTGTGTCAACATTACACAAAAGTTTCGATTTGATACTGTCTTCTGGTATGACGTAGCGCGGTGTGGAAAGCGCGGTAGCGTTGTCTTCTATACAAGACCGTGGCGCTCAAAGGGTTAACACCACGCTTGTATGGAGTAGGCAGAGGTGCTTTGTACACTTGTACAGCCACGTTTCATTGTCAGTTTCCATTGTAAGGGGCGAGCCTATTGCCATTAACTGTACACAAATCTAAAACGGTTTTTATAGCTTATTACCTACTTACTGCCAAATGGTATCCGGCCTAGAATTGACCAATCCCTTTCCTCCTATGGGTGTCGTAAGAGGCGACTAAGGGAAAATCTAGAAGATGGGCTATTACTTAAGAGGGAGGCCTTTGTTCAACAGTGGACGTTTTCCGGCTGATGATGATTACCTACTTACTAAATACCAGTTTCACTCACGTGTGTTTACGGATTCCTTAAATTCTAATTCTATTGGGTATTTAACACCACCAATCAATTGATATACTTTGTATGTAATGTCCTTTCCTCCATTTTTGTATGAAAATAGGAGCCTATGACGACACTAATTATCCAACTCAATTGTCTTAGTAGTTATTGATTTCAAAGCAAATAAAAATCTAATTTTAGAATTAAAAATTGATAGGGCTAATTTAGACCATTTTTCATAGAAATATCCTTGTTCTTCTTAAAAAGATTCCAAGGCACTATTTCTCTTCTTCTTAAGAATTATTAATGTCAACTACCGTATTACGAGAATTTACTTTTTTTTTCAGGGATGGATGAGATTATAGCTAAGCTGGATAAGTGTTTACGAGCCCATGAAGCCAAGCATAGAGCTTGGTTGTTGGAGCGAGAAAAAGAAGAGAAGGGGCGGAACTAGACGTCTGAGTTAAAACTTCTTCTTTAGGAATTTCTCTTTTAATTTAGCACAATTATAATTAATCTTTTCCAAATTAAACATGGAGCACAATAGCAGGAATATCTTTGTAAACCACGATTCTATATAACATAACATTACGCCTGTATTCCCCGAAGGGTTAGGCAGAGGTGCACATTTAGTACACCCACATTTCGCCAGTTATGTTTTAGGTAACCACGATTCTAGCCACGAGATATATCGACGAGAACTAATCAAGCAGTTTACCTTGGATTCATCCAAAATTCACATAATACAAATGTCTGAAACAGCAGTTTTTTATATATTTCAGCTTGGGTCTAAAAGTAAGTTGTTGATAATCATAATTACTTTCACCCCCTGCAATATTGTTTACGTTTTATATAATATTATATAGTATTAAGTTGTATTTACTTTAAATTGATTTTGCCTTAAAATGTTTATATAAATAGAATTCTATTTACTTTTGCGACCCACAATGCAAATTATGTTTGTCAATTGGATCCTTTCTTTCATCTGTTATTTTTAGCTATGGTATTCTTATTTTTTGTAAATATTGTACAATAATATCATAGTTAGTAGGCACGTAATTAACACAAGAATAATAATTATAGATTTATATATATATTTATATAAATAAATGTAAAGTAAGTATTTAATCAGGTGTTTTTATTTTCGTCATTTTATTGGAATTGAAAGAGAGGCCTTTGCCCTGCAGTGGGACGATTATGGCTAAAATAATAATAGAATATTGCTCAGTAGATAAATTCTGGTAACTTGTGACATTTTTAAGTTCGCTAATTATTAATAATTATTAGCTAAAAGAGCAGTGATAGCCGAGTGGTATGACCGTTGGACTACCAAGTCAAAGGTCGTAAGTTCAAACTCCAGCACGCACCAATGTCTTTTTGAATTAACATACGTACTATAAATGAGTTATCAGTTGCTAAACTGTGAAGGAAAACACAGTGAGAAAACCGACACCAGAGAGATATTTCAACGGCGTGTAAAGCCATATCACGCCATACATAACATCACGCCTGTATTCCCCGAAGGGGTAGGCAGAAATGCACATATAGTACACCCACATTTCGCCAGTTATGTTTTAGTTTCCAATGTAATAGGGAGCGAGCCTATTGCCATCAACCGGGCACAAATCCAAACTCCGTGCTGCTACTGAGAATTATCTAATGGAAAAACACAGTAACACTTTGCCCGACCCGGGAATCGAACCCAGGACCTCGTGCTCAGCAGTCGCGCTTAGCAACCACTAGACCAACGAGGCAGTATCACGCCATACAGGCGGTTTAAACTCAGACACTAGGTTGTTCATCAACCATACGATAAGAATCTACTTCCAGGACTTCGAACACCTATCAAAATAAGACAACCTCTTTGTAGACCACCACCATAAACAAATGTGGCGTTCAAGTATTATCATAGCGAAGTTCAATGACCTTTTATCAAGTTATTTGACCACTCACATTTATTTTGGTCGCTGTATATTGTTTACTACAGATAACATAACTATAATGGATATTTCTTACATAAATATAACGGTTATGAAATCATTTGACGACATAATTGGCACAGTGGCTTAGTAATTAGACTGCTACGCTAGAGGATACGGGTTCGATTTCTGCCCGGAACAAAAAATTGTGTGATCCACATTTGGCCCTAGTCTGCGTGTTCAGGGTTAGATATTTTGTTTATCAAACGCAGACACGATACAGGAGAAATTATTATTTATAAATATAGAAAATAATAGCGAAATGCATCAAATACCTAAATCCACATAGCGACAACATTACCAATGACGTCAGCGTATGCGTCTAAACTACACCGGCGCGTGCGCATGGCCGTACACTTGCAGCGACCTTGTTGCGCTTGCGACGCGATAAGGCACGGCCGGCCTTAGCTATTAGCAGATTTCGATACTCACTTGTTTATGCTCCACATTTTATTATAGATAGGAAAACTGCAAGACTTTCGGCAAGAAATCATATCCTCAGGCAGTAGACCAGTTGCATAGCTACATTACGTTTAGAAGACTATGAGACCACGGAGGTTGTCTTTAAGGAACAGGTATCATCAAGATCTCTACATACTTTGATAGAAGTAAGAGCATATTGTCACAAAGTAATATTAAAAACAGGTGCTCTCCCTATTGCCTCAATCTCATAGTCCGAAGGACGGTTGACCGACACGACCAGAGAGAGATTAGGCGCAGGACCAACTGCTTAACTAACCTTCCAAAGCACGGTGGAGTCACTTGTGAAAACGGTCACCCATCACAAGACTGACCGCAGTGAGCACGGCTTAATCTCGCAGATCGACTGATCCGCGCGGTAGCCTCGAGACCCTCTCCTCTATATACAATATTGCAGGAATTAAGGTATCCCATGTCCACCCCAAAGGTCAATTCTAAATATAAGTGAAGGAATTTTGGATTTCGGATAGATAGTTACGGAGATTACCCTCTACATCCATACAAACAAACAAATTTTACTTTTATATACTTATTAGTGTATATAAACCGTGGTTTCTGCACAACCCCTCTGGAAAACAGGCGTGACTTTATATAATATGTATAGATATGATCTGTACTGCATCCAAATAAAGGTTATCAATCCTACATAATCCAGGCAAATAAGAACAAAAACAATTGAAAAAGAAGCCGTCGGTAACCTAATAACGCCATCCTTTCCCTATCTATGAAACACGAAATCCAACCGCAATCGTACAAAAAGTTCTCCTTACCTGACGAAAAGAAAACGAAAGTGTTTTATCTCACAATGCGGGGATAAAAACGTTACAATGGAATCCATAGATCCACTTAAATATCGCTTAGCATGATTAGAGACGTGTTTAACAAGAGTTTTATCTTTAGGGCACCGAGACTTCTCTGTCAGTCGAAGGCTTTTGAAGTTTATGTGTTAATAATAACAGCCTATAACTGTCCCACTGCACTGAATTGTAGCTGATGCAACGAACTTTGTACCGCCTTCTCACCACTTAAACCTTCCTTGGTTTTCAACAAACATTTCAAAACCGATTTTAGCAAAATCCGTCCTTTTTTACCGGGGAAATCTTTATAGACTTCTGCCGCGGAAGAAGGAGTATGCTGCGACCGGCTAAAACCCCAGGGTGTCCTCCGAGCTACCTTAGGTCGAGGGACGCGGGATCTAGGGACACCACCGCATTAGCAAAATCGATCCTGCCGTTCTCAAGTTATGGCGTGTCCAATGGAAACAGGGATCTATTTGTATACATGGCTGACTGTGTTACTTTAAAAATTTGATGACAAAAGATTGGCCCCGCTTCATTCTCGATTAATCGTTATCCGAATAAATGCAATGTTTCTTAGCTAGGTTTAAAGGAACTACAATCTTGTTTTCTCAAACATTTCTATAAAAACAGGTTGGTACCAAGCCCAGCCTTTCGGACTGAAACCACTCTCTATTCCTTTCGAAATCAGGGCCATCGCTCAGTGAATGCAGTTGTTAGCGTAACAATAATTTCTAGAACATGGCTAGGTTCGCACGTAACGCTCTCAGTGGCTTGCCGGATGAAAAGCGAAACGTAAATATGTTCTTCTCGATTCGGATCTAGAATTCTAGACATTTTTGAACCACCCTATGGTAGAATACTTAGGCATATAGGAATGGAGTCTCGAATGAAAATATATAAACTTTGGCAACATTGGTGAAATTTCTGCCATATTACATCTTACAACGCTACGATTTTTCCAGATTTTTACCCTGTGTAGGTACCAATCCCTAGGGAAGAAATGTTGAGATAAAATTAATTTTATTCACGAGTAAGTATACTTCCGACGATATCGTCTGAGTTGCGGGCAACTGGTGGATGCAATCGCAAGCTGTCGTTCATTGTGGCGTTCTAAGGGGGAGGCCTTTGTTCAACAGTGGACGTCTTCCGGCTGATGATGATGAAGCCATACACTAGACAATCTACCTATTCCAAAATAATTATCATTACTATGTAGAAGGATAAGGAAAAGTGATTATTACCCCTAGAACCAGGTAAAAGAGTGGCAGTCTTATCACGTAGACCTCTCACCAATCGGTTTCCCTTTGTATTTTGGCCATCCATTGGTCAGAGTCCTTTGTGTGCCTTTCTTAAAATAAGGATAAAATAAGAATCTCGTCTTAAAAACACTTAATTTTCTTCATCATCATAACTGACTCTACAACCATTTTTAGGAGTTACTTTGTTCCTCTCCTTCCACACTCAAAGTAAATGCTCTACGAAGGATGTGAAGAATAAAATCACAGCAAACTGTTCTACAAATAAAAAGTTTAGTCAAGTAGCATCTAACAGGGCCGTTGACCCCGCATCAAGTACGATCATCACCTACACATCTGTCCCAGGGAAACTTGTTTGTTTTGTTGCGTACACGCATCTCGGATGCTCTAAGGGACGTTGAACTATACTCTTGGATTTCCGGGAACAATTATAAATTCGGGATTTTAGTTTTGATTTGAGGGAAGTTGATATTAACTTTACTAAGAAATCATCACTGGTTAATCATTAGGATTTGTACCCGACTGCGCCAGACGGAGGGTTATGTTTTTGACTGTCATATTTGACCTAGTAAATATGGCAAACATTAATAAGTACCTTAGAAGCCTTCAATAACATGTAATAGTACCAATATATTACTAATATACTATGATATTCTCAGGTTTCTTTAGAATACCTTATAAGGGCAAAACTAGTTTATCGACTCACATTTCGATGTCATAGACACCTCACAACTAGGCTGTTGGCCTTACTAGCATTAAGCTACTTAATTTGTGTATTGGTCCTACTGTTATCAATGTAAAAGTCTTTTTTTTTTTTGCTTCTGTTTTAACGCAACATTATCCAATAATTGTATGATACTATTAAACGTCCTATTCGCATATTAGTTAACATTTACATACATAAAGTCACGCCTGTTTCCCTGAGGTGTAGACAGAGACCATGGATTTCCATTTGCTACGATCATGGCATACTTCTTTTGCTTCACACGCATCACATTCCTCATACACGCTCGTCGGTTGAGGGTACTCCTCACTTGCCCTTTTTGCAGAACATCTCAGATTTGGTCTCAGTATGTTCGTCTACCGTAACCATGTGTAATCCAATTATCATATGTAGCATTGTTCGACATTTTATATCTCATGGTCGAGTGTGGACATACAGTTCAACAGACACGATTCAACCAATGAGGGGTGGAGCACTAATCAAAGACCACATAACGCCACAGCTGTAATCGTATAAAATCAAGTAATAATCATTGGTTAAGTGTACCAGTTGCCCGCCGTCTGCCAATTCAAGGAACTGAGTCCCGTTGAAGAAGCGGTACCTGCTCGGTTTGTTACCGTTCGAAGCTACACTAGCTATGTTACATACATACTAAATATCACGTCAGTAAACCCCGAAGGGATAAAAATTTTCTCCATTATCTTTGTATCTGAATTATGGTGGGTATGGTACCTATGAGGGGCTCGTACTACGGTGGCTATCGCACTGGGCCTCAAGTCCGCTGTTACAATAGTGTCAGAATGATCGATCATTGATCTCATAATTGTCGATTTTGACAAGTTTGGTAATCTGCTAACCTCAAAGCGTCATTATGACGAAAATTACCGCTAACATCCAAAGAAACTATTATAGATATATCACTAGTATGCCGTTCATCTACAGTTCTACTACCATTTATCAGGCAAATCAATGTTATACTGCAAGCGAAACGCGAAGGAACGATTATCACGCTGGCAGACTTTCTCTCGGCCAAGGAAATGCGTAATCTTTTGTTATTGTGAAAGTGGAAACACCTCTGTCGCGTCGCCCTAGTGTAAACGTCTTTTTCTTGCAATGCGAGCTGCAAACCTGGTTTATATACATATAATCATGCCTGTAATTCCTGAAAGGGTAGGCAGTGGTGTATAGTATACACACATTTCGCCAGTTAGGTTGTAGGTCCTAATGTAATAGAGCCTTTTGCCATTAACCGAGCACAAATCCGTTCCGCTACTGTTTAATAACTAGATAATATTTGGCACGACACAAGAAGAGTACCCAGGCAGGGGGTTTAATACTAATAAATAGTATATGTTAAACAAAATAATCAAAGGAGCGATTTAAGTCACTAGGAACTATTGTGTCTTACTACAAACCTATCGATAGATTGTTTCCATCAACAATGTCGCTACACATAAGTAACGTCACACTTACTTAGGTATATTTATAGCTCTCTCTATCGTGCTGACGTCATGCAATTAAAAGACACTCAATTGGTTTTTTCAGCAGAAGAGAACGACTATGTATAGTGCATTGCAATCGGTCACTATGACTAGACTCAACTGACGCACATATTGTACACCCACATTTCGCCAGTTATGTTTTTAGGTCCCACTGTAATAGGGGGCGAGCCTATTGCCCTCAACCCGGCACAAATCCAGACTCCGTGCTGCTACTAAGAATTACCAAATGGAAAAACCCAGTAAAACTTTGCCCGACCCGGAATTCGAACCCAGGACCTCGTGCTCAGCAGTCGCGCTTAGCAACCACTAGACCAACGAGGCAGCGTTCGACAAATAGTTCTCATTAAATCTCAGTCTTATCTTCTTATTCGTCGTATCGGCATGAGCCAGCCGTCATATGGAAAGAGGTCATGCCGTGCTGTAGAGATTGGTCAGTCAACAAGGATGGTAGCGAGGTTGACCGTCCAGGGTGCTCCGGACGTACTTAGATATCGTCACTCGTAGAGGCTCTCTCAAATATCTGATATGTTGTCCAATATGGACTATTAGTAAATATACGCGTTAAGCCTATGTCCTTTCTCAGGTCTTAAACGTTCTACATGCCAAATTTCATCAAAATCCATCCAACGGTTTAGTCGTGAAGACGTAACAGACAGAGTTACTTTCCCATTTACAATATGGATTTTGTAGATAAATAACAACATCTTTCAACATTCAACATCATTGATATGTGTTGCAGTGTTGTAATATCACACCAATCTGATATAGATAAGAAATACTTTCCTGTTTAAAGATATTGCATGATAACCATCCAATCAATACAGGCTACACGAAAGTGCATTTCCCATATATAACAGAATGCGTAATAAAACAAATGAACAGCAATCTTATCAGTCACGACCTACGTCATTAGTTTTGTTATGGGGATACCTAATGATATTAAAGTGAAAAGTGGTAGATAACATGTTAGATACGTTACCAAGGCAACGGTTAAACTTCGCAATGTTGTAATGTCATGAGGCCTTTTTTTTTTACCGTGAGGGAAATGCGTTACGCATCCCCCGCCGTTGGGAGACGACGGGGGTATGTGGGACTCTCACCCGAACCCAATAAGATCCGGGGGCTTACCCACTAAAAACCTCACCTGCCTGCTCTGCGCTTTAGATGGGGGAGGCGGAATCGCTGCAGCATTCTACCGCCAACAATGTCATGAGGCCTGACATAAAGTTCTTATCGGAAAAGCAGGAGAACTAATTAGATCAGTATTAACCTGCCAGGCTCGAGATAAACATATGCGGATCGCACAAATTTTTGCTGTATCCGGGAATCGAGCCCGCAACCCTTAGCGCAGCAGCCAGATCGTTTAGCCGCTGCGCCAATCGGGCTTACGCTTATTTACAACCACACAATTACAATGTTTAATGTTGCCAAGTCGTCGTTGTGGTGTTCCAAGGGGGAGGCCTTTTTTTCAACAGTGGACGTCTTCCGGATGATGATGATGATAGATACCACATGAATGAAATAGGCAGTAGAAAAATAAAATAATTAAAATGCTCTCCTGGACGAAGTGAAGTCAAAGCAGGTCCATCTCACTTGAGACGAGCAGTAGACGAGAATAGAAAAAATATTTTTATTTGCATTTAGGGCTTTGGCCCGGGTATGCCCTGTTTATAAGCACCGATGGTGTGTGCGAATGTAGATAGTATTGTTTTACCTATACCTTATAAAAGGATATGAAGGCAGACAAGATAGATCATATTATTTTCATGTAGATAACAGAGTCGGGTCAGTGTACCTAATCGATAATTTAGTCAACCTTGCAAGCGCATTGATAAAAGATTGATAAAACTGCAAAAAAGATAATATCGCTTCGCACATAATGCACCATGAAGTAGGTGTGGGATATGGGCAAGTACTTCCTTTTAGGGTTAAGAGTTTAAGACTGTTAATAATTTAATTAGAACTGTTATGTGGTAATTAAGATTATCTATCTAAAATATTCGTCAGGTAAATTAGCTGTCTCGCTATTTTATACATTTTAAGTTCCCTTTTGTTTTCACATCATAGAGTTATGAACTTAAAATTTGAAGGCACCGAGTACACGGTAGCTCAGTTGGAAGAGGTCCGCCATATATCAGCGAAAATCCCGGGATCGAAGGCGTGTCCACCATTTTCCGAATCACCTATATTTTGTAATTACATGGCATGGTCTATCCCATAGGTACCTAAAGATACCGCTAGCTGGGGTTGTGAGGGTCAAGCGGTTTTCATTTCGCATTAAATGCCGATGATCGGCCGCGAGAAGTTAGACTAGACAACGGTATAACAGCGATAAAACTGATGCCTAATGACAAGGCAATAGCAATTCCGAATATTCAAATTGACAACGTGCGAGCTTCAATAAAGATTCAGAAAAAAATCCTACTCAAAATACAGTATAGGCTAAGGCCTCTATTATTCCTCTGGGCACAGAATAAACTATTCATAAAACATACAAACATAACATCACGCCTGTATTCCCTGGAGGGGTAGGCAGACGTGCACGTATAGCACACCCACATTTCGCCAGTTATGTTTTTTGGTCCCAATGTAATAGGGGGCGAGTTATAGGTGGCTTTTAAACAAAATAGTTATTTTTTTTTACTCTTTAAACCTGATTTCAGACAACGATTGTCGCCTGAAAAGGGTAAAACGTTTGCTATCAGAAGGTAATTATCATGTGATTTATAATTATTATGATTTTGTAATGATAATATCTACTATTCATGTTATGTATTGCAATTAGGGCGGATTCTTCAATCGTCAGTTAAAGTTTAGATAGAATTGTCATTTTGACAGTCAAAACGTCAAATTTATTCTACTGATAAAACCCTTAACCATGTTCTATAAATGTATAGTTATAGGTATTTATATATATATAAGCCAATGTCAATGCTAATTAAATTTACAAAACACAGGATTAACAAAAATATGTAATTTTACTTTTAACGCGAGCACCTATAGTTTATTACTAAGGTACAGTCAATGAAAAAGGTAATGACATAATCGATTTGTCTTCTAGAAATTATTTTCACAAAATGGCCGCTGATTTTTTTCAGCATTCATTATATTCTGCACCGTTTTTCAGTGAACCCTATATATTTACTTGTATTTATTAAGCATAGCATTGTATCTAGTTTGTATATTGTTTGAAAACAAAAAATGACAAGAACGTAAGAATTTTTGCGCGAAAAATGTCTTAACATAAAAAAACAATGCACTTACCAAATAAGGTGTCCGTTACAAATTCTGTCCAAAATGACGTCCTTGTCCTTTGTTATATCAAAGTTTATTCAAACTAATACCGATTTTGTTTGATTTTCGTAAGAAACTTCGTGCGTGCTTTAAAAGGGTAAAAAATCAGTGCGCGGCTGCCATCAAGTGCGCGCTACGTTCGCGCCTATACTGACTGAGATGCGCAGTGCAATGCGCAGCCGACCAGCTGATTACAAACCTGACATCTGACAACTCAATATCAACTCTAATTTTTCATCAATAAAGTATAACTTGCATTGTAGGGTGTTTGTTTAGAATTTTCACTTCGTTTTCGTTGCAATAAAATTGAAATTTCAAGTAACTACAAACACGCTTTGACTGTACGTGTTTATTATAATAGAGTTATTTAATGCATTACGTATTACGTTAAGTATATGCTTGTTAAATGCTTGACTTAACACTTTATTAGATTCTTACTTTCCAAGTAAAGTCTAACAAACCATTTTACATATTTACTAGATTCTACTATTTTAAATTTTCTGCATTAAATTCCAAATTGTGACAGAGATTATGCTGCTGGGGAAGTTAGTTGCGCCGGCGCCGATTCTTCTTCCCATTTGGAAAGTAGTGCAGGGTGTATTTTAGGGGCTTGTCTTATATATGAAATCAGTATTAGAAAGTAGACACTACTATAATAATGAAACAGGAGCTTTGAATTATTTTTATTTTTCTTCCTCTTCATAAGGCTATTCATGCTCTTAATATAAAATGGATCCGGCTTCGTGTTTTACATAGACCTTCGACTTCTGAAGAGGTGTTCAAATTAAAAGGCGGTGTATCACTAACAGGGTTTATCGCACAATGCATGACAAATGAGATAATCGTTTGCAGTTTCTGATAATGATTGGAGAGATAATAGGTAATGGTAATGACGACCTGATTGGCGCAGTGGCTAAGCGATTGGACGGCTGTGCTAAGCGTTGCGGGTTCAATTCCCGCACACAGCAAAAATTTGTGCGATCCCTAGATATTTGTCCCTAGTCTGGGTGTTTATGTAAGTGATATTTCATGTTTGTGAAACGCACCCACGACACAGGAGAAATTCCGAGTGTGGGGCGACATTTTCTTTAAAAAAAATATGTACATAGTAACTTTGAAATGTGGTTTATACTTATACTTATTTCGACTTCTCGAAATACCTCAACCTATATTCGGTTCGATAAAAAACATGCTTGTCATTCTATGCATCCTTTCGATTTCATTTCACGGATGAAGTGAAGACTTCTAATTAAAATATTTCTACTCTTAAATTGAACTATACCACGCCTGTTTATCCTAAAGCGATGCAGAGGACTGCAAACTTGGACACCGAGTAACTGAAGATTTAACTTTTTATTTTTGTACATATTGTTTTTATTCTGTATTAGATTTAAGTTGTAAACAGTTGTAAAATTGTTATAATAATAATTGCTTATATTTGACCTAATTTTTACCTTTGTGTGAGGAATAATTGGTTCAATAAATAGCAATTCGAAAAAAAAAAAAGATTAAGTATATATAAAAGCACTGAGATTTAGTATCTGAATGTATCACTGGTTAACTCTGGATGATTTGTGCGAAATCGTTGTGTATGTTGGAAAGAAAAATATAAAAAAATCTTAAATACTATTTTACAGATTACAGAGACACGACAGAGAATTTCCAAAACATTTTTTTTCTATTGACTTTCAATATCTACATAATGCCCCTACTGTACTAAGAATTACCTAATGGAAAAACCCAATATCAGTTTACCCGACTCGGGAATCGAACCCAGAATCTCACGCTCATCAGCCGTTAACCGACTTGTAAACTGAGTTCTGCATCTGTATAAAATAGGTATAGGTATTATTGCACAGCTATTAGTTTACAGTGTGGCGATGCAATGACCTCAAAGATCGGGTGTCAATTATATTTACAACGGCTATCTATTCTCTACTACTGGACTGCGAATGGATGAATGGTCTTCACTGTCGTAGCTATGTGAACTTAGACCTAGATGAAATGTACGTATACGATAACAAACATGGCTTTATGTGCTTAATTAATGCTGTAATATCGGTCTTTAGCTTCCTAGCTACATAGATGTGGAAAATGCCTTACGCATACCCCGCCGTTGGGAGACGATAGGGTTATGTGGGACTCCCCCGGGAACTGAAAAGGCCGATCCACAGGGGTATAGCCACTAAAATCCACACATGCCTGCTGGTGCCTATGATGGTGGGGAGGCGGGATCGCTAGTAGCACTCTACCGCCAATTCAGCCGGCGCGATGCGGCTTCATAGGTAGGTCGGTGGTTCAGAATCTACCGCAAGTGTTATACCATAACCAGAATCTACCATACCTAAGTTTTTATGCTATAAAAATTATTATTATTACAAATATATATATACTATTAGTAACAAAAGTAAATAACGTGTAGATTTAAAAAAACGCATGTCAACTGACAATATTTTTGACGATACTTGAACCGAGAAAACTGTTATAGAATATCGCATTTTCGTATAGTTTAACAACATAGTTTAGTAGTACATAGTTAGTAGTTTTACATGGACCAAAAATTCACTGGCGAAACTTAGGTTCTCGAGTGGCGACCACGAACTGGAAGACGCAGCGTTGGCAGGCCTCCCACCAGGTGGACCGACGATATCGTCAGAATTGCGGGCAACCGGTCGATGCTATTGGCAAGCTGTCGTTCATTGTGGCGTTCTAAGAGGGAGCGTAAATTATTGTTGTGTTTATTTCTATTTTCTTATAGATAAATATCAATTTCACTTCACAGTTCCGTAAAAAAATAATAAAATTGCAACAAAAAAGAAAGTTAAGACCCCTATCGTAACATGTCATGACAGTCTAGCATGACGATATTTACGTTCAGATGATATCAGTGCGGCAAAGGATTGTAAACTGCGCAGGAGTAAGGACTATGCGTTCCCAGATCATTGTTGTTGCGCACGCGCCGTGACGCCCGGCGGGAGGAACGTTATCGTCTCCCTTTATATAAAAACGTTTAAAATGTTAATGGTGTCTTTTGTTTTAGTGCTAATGTTCTGTTTTGTTGCTAACCTGAACATGAGTCTATTTTTAAAAGTAATTCGTCCTCTTTTGACAGATTCCTTAATGTGCCAAGTGTTATTCATCAACGAGGATCATACCGGTATTAACTAAACCTCATATTAAGTCTATCGACTTCTCTATTCTTTGATAGACTGCCTCGTTGGTCTAGTGGTTGCTAAGCGCGACTGTTGAGCACGAGGTCCTGGGTTCGAATCCCGGGTCGGCCAAAGTGTTAGTGGGTTTTTCCATTAGGTAATTCTCAGTAGCAGCACGGAGTCTGGATTTGTGCTCGGTTGATGGCAATAGGCTCGCCCCCTATTACATTGGGACCTAAAGTATTAGGTGTACCCTTAAAATGTTGTATTTTTAAAGACAAAGAATCAAACTACCGTCCTTTAGGATAATTTTTTTTTTATCGTTCAAAGGTTTTACTCAAAACATCATACAGAACCTGGCAGATCTACGAATGCGACGCAGAAATCGAACCCGCGACTACGCAAGCCGATCGAGTTACTGCGCAAGTCGTTAGTAAGAATCAATTGGTTGTTATAATCAGCTGTGAATCACTATGCAACCATTGATAAGACTTATTGGTTTTACAATATTGACGCACTTGAAAAGGAGTATAATGACAGTACCTATAAGACAGTAGAGTAATTTTAACCGACTACGTCGAAAGAGAGTTATGTCTAGTTGGTAGATAGAGTGTACACTTACGATTCGCCTTTTAAGTCAAATTGTAAATTACATGGAAGTTTTCAATAACGCGGGTCGGTTAATAGTATCGATTTGACCTACTTGTATCTACAGAGAAAACTTTTATATGTAGAATATCGCGTTTTTTTAGTACATCGCGTTTACATTAACTTGTGAGAGTTTTATGCTCGTTGCCATAGCAATAATTAACGCTTTATATAATTAGAAACACAATAAAACGTAACTATTCATAGTAGACATGCAACTTATTTTTAGATTTTATTCCAAAAATATATTTTTCCCTTTTTATAATTAGACATATTTCTATAGAAGTCTATGGTATGGTCTATGGTCACAAGAAGGGTATTTTGATATTGAATGAAGAAGTGGACTTCTCTTTATTCTTCTCCACTTAACAGAATACGTCTTGGTATGAACATAATCAGATAACAAGCATCTCGTTAAATATCGCTTAAACTAATTTAACTCCTTGACTCTGTCGCCTTGCCATTTTATTCTGGCTTTATTTGAGCCAGTATATTTATAAGAACACGGACACAGTACGGGCGGACGTATGGAGCCAATCCCGTGGAGTAACACATAAAACATAACATAACGCGTGTATTCCCCGAGGAGGTAGGCAGAGGTGCACATATAGTACACCCACATTTCGCCAGTTATGTTTTTTGGTCCCGGTGTAATAGGGGGCGAGCCTATTGCCATCATCCGGGCACAAATCCAGACTCCGTGCTGCTACTGAGAATTACCTAATGGAAAAACGTAGTAACACTTTGCCCGACCCGGGATTCGA
Organism: Abrostola triplasia; assembly: GCA_946251915.1. NCBI lineage: Eukaryota > Metazoa > Arthropoda > Insecta > Lepidoptera > Noctuidae > Abrostola > Abrostola triplasia. Next base: position 7,646,939 of record OX276440.1, on the reverse strand, counting down.
ACCCAGGACCTCGTGCTCAGCAATTGCGCTTAGCAACCAATAGACCAACGAAATTTAGTCTAGAAATTGTACCAATGACAGGGTTTGTTGTATTATGACAAACAGTAGTCAAAATATAACCAAAATTAAATTCCATAAAAAAAAATCTATTTGCGTAATTATTCGTCATTGTAAGAACACTAAAATTGAACCTGGCTGGAGGCCTTTTATTAGGTCTCGCCAAACGACCGGTTAAGCAGTAAGAGCTCCCTCAGAGCTAACTGCGAGAGACAAGTTCGAAAAAAAAAAAAAAAAACTAAAATTGAAGCATGGATGCTTTGTTTGCAGTGATTCAGAGTCCGGTGAGGCGCGCCTGATGTTGTGTTAGCTCAGAAATGCATTTCGATAAGAGTGCATTGTCCCAGACACGGTTCACTGGTCGCCTGTTATCGCTGGCCGCCAAGGGTCGAGTTCAATACGTTCATGAGGTATTCCGTAATTCGCTGTACAGTCAGCGCCGTAAATGGCTTAACATGTAAAGAAACCTATGTCAAATAATTGAAAGGATCAAACATCAATTCGAGTTATTGTTTCAAGTAATAAAAATGTCAAAGTGATCTGAGAATGTTTGAGAAGTATATTAATCTCAAGTTGTTCTTTAATTATTGGTATGTTAACAAAATAAAATGTTCAGCTACATCACATACTCAAGCACCCAGACTCTAGACAAACATCTGCGGTTCGCAGTGTTCGCACAAATATTTGCTCCGTGCACGAATCGAACCGACAACCCTTAGCGCAGCAGTCCAATCGCTTAGCCACTACACCAATTAGGTCGTTAGTTATGTTGCTGACTGTACTACGAAGGCGCCAAATAAATTTGATACAAGAATTCTGCGGTACGGGACTGTGGCACCAAAAAACATCACACAGACATAAAAGTACATCACACTCAGAAAATACAGAATATTGCGTGTTTGTTAGAATTTTGTAATTTCAGGACTTTACAGTTAAATGAAGTAAGTGCGGTTCAAAAGTTAACTTGTCTTTTAATCTAATTTAAACAAAAAAATAATAATAATCCCTACTAATATTATAAACGCGAAAGTTTGTAAATATAGATGGATGTTTGTGACTCTTTCACGTAAAAACTACTGAATGAATTTTAATGAAATTTCATATGGAGGTAGCTGACACCCTGGATTGCCACATAGGCTACTTTTATTCCGAAAAATGTAGCGAATAACACCGCTACGAAATAAAACAAAGTATATAAAAACAAACATACAATGTGTTTGTATGTTTTAAACCTCTAACAAACATTCGTCTTTTTAATATTAGTGAGATGTGTTTGGATGAGAAAGGTATATTTCAGCTTACAAAAACAACCCTTCGTAGTATTTATATCCACATAAAGCCGTTCGAAGCTGAACAAAAACGCTAATCACTGCAGTCAATTAGTACAAATGATATTACGTAAGCAGTTAAATCATGTTTATTGGGCGCACCCCAACCGCCTAATGCTGTCTTAATGAGACCACCGACACCGCCCGTCAAAACACTATAATTATGTATAAAATAGTTCTTACCAGCTATGATCTCAGTCCTGGCTGGAGGCCTTTTATTAGGTCTCGCCAAACGACCGGTTAAGCAGTCAGAGCTCCTTCAGAGCGAGAGACAAGTTCGAAAAAAATATATGATCTCAGTATCTAATATTCTTATATAGCAACGAAGAAAGAGGTTAAGGCTGTGATTGTCGCGGTCGGCCTTTTGATGGGCGACCGTCTTTCACCCCTGTTTTGCCTCATGCCTTTAATAGTTTAGCCATGGGTCCTGCGCGTAAAGTTACGCGATAGTTCTATATCCTATCTACCTTTGGTCGTGTTGTTGTAAGAGATCGGAGTGCATCTGCGTTCGCGCACGTACTTGTGCACTAGGTATAATATGTCCCGCGTAAATAAGTAACTAAAGAAAAACTAATTGAATCACATTATTTTTCTTCTAAACGAGGAAGCATCTCCATTACACGCAAATCGTTTTATATTAAAATAGGTAAAATTCTCTACTCTTTACATAATCATGTAGGTAATCTTATACCCTTTCCGTATCTTATTGTTTAAAGTACGTATCCAAAATTAAATTCGGTCAAAAACTCATTACCAAGGTTTTTCTTCAAGAAAAAAACGAAACAGGAACGAAGGACGTACACGTCACGTCACGCATCAATAAATAACATAGTCCAACCATCGCTAGAGAAGTAGAGATACATTAGACACCATGCATTATCCTTTTTTACTTCCATTTCAAAAGGACCAACTAAGGGCTGCAGTCGGAACTCTAAAAATAATAAAAGAGGATCTGAGAGCAATGTCCTGAGGGCGGGCCCTCTTTTGGGAACATCTGACCCAGCCACAAACGTGTTTTGAATCATAGAGACCATTCGTGAGAGAATTCCGAGATGTAATATATTATCAAAGTTAGAGGGCGGCTGTTATTATGGATGGTATGGTCTCAGTTTCAGGATTACGTGGGAACGTAGGGAATATTTGGAGAAAACTAGCTCAAGGCTTCTACAAAACAATGAAATACTTCTTTCTGGAAGTAGCAGCTTGGAGTCTAGATTTGTGCCCGGTTAAAGGCGAAAGACCTATAACATAAATGGCGAAAATTGCGTATCCCTTCGAAGAATAGGTTTTACATACGTTATGTAGTTTTTTGTTTTAAAAAACATACTGTTTCCACGTTTAATTCTTATGTACGGGATGACGTAGCGTCTGTGTGATGCTATGCTCTGACTCGCTTAATATAATTGCGATACCCATAAATTGAGTACGACAAAGAAGAATCAGGGATCGCCAACCATTATTACTCAAAAAACATGTACAAATAACAAAAGCACATTCACTATCCACAATACAAATGTACAACAACACACTTCCACACACTTTCCATTACAATTGTCGGGCTTACACGATGTATTGAAGAGCGTCAAAATGAATCATTGTTTGAATCTCTGCGAGTTGCCCGCCATGTAATATTCATGGCCCGCATCCGTATTAGCTTCGTCCTTGACCTTCTAACGAGGTCTAAATACATCGGTTCCACCCGTAGACGCAGGAATTTACTAAGAGGAAAAGGATGTCATCTGAAGATCTTTGGGTAGTTATCTTGAAAGTGCGGGTAAGAAGATGTACGTAAATAATAGTGCAGTGAGTTCGTATCGCCAAGATTTGGTAGACCACCTAATAGGTTCAATAGCTCATTATAATATGCTTATCACTTTAATCGCATCAGATATGCTCGGAGTTTCTTTGCGTGACAGGATCCGGAATACGGGAATTCGCCAAAAAACTATTCATCGACATAGCTCAAAGTAATTGCAAGCTGCAAGCAGCCATTTCGCTCAAAGAACCAATTACCGCTGGGGAAGAAGGTCCTCAGGTCAACCACGAACCAGAAGACTCAGCGTTGGCAGGCCGCCCACCAGGTTGACCGATGATATCGTCAGATTTGCAGGCAAGCGGTTGATGCAATGGCAAGTTGTCGTTCATTGTGACGTTCAAGGGGGAGGCCTATGTTCAACAGTGGACGTCTTTCGTTAAATTCCATTCAGTAGTTTTTACGTGAAAGAGTAACAAACATCCATACTTACAAACGTTCGCGTTTATAATATAAGTAGGGATTTCTCATTCATAAAACGAAGATCATAGCTTTTTCTCTTGCACTCTGCACTCAACGTTCTACTGCAATCGTTTCTAAAAAATACGCCATTAAAAGTTGCGCAATGCCATCATTACATTAGTTAGAACAGGAAACTGTCAATTACACACTTGTGATCTTTAGACCCAAGTTAAATGGAGCTTTCAGAAAAATGGTACTGTGTTTAAATTGCTTATAAAAAATGGTCCATGTAAAAGTATAACTAGCTATAACTTAGTGAAAATTTAACCTGACTTCGACCTGTGATACTGTTTTAGGATTTCTTCTTAAAGGTAAGGAAATCATTAGGAAAAGTAGGCGATCCTAAATAGCTATCTAGTCTTAAAATATACGAAGAACAATTTAAAAAAACCTTTTGATAACCTAAATTGATGAATGCAATGATGATGGACACGAGCGGGACCTGAACCCGTGACCTTCGTCGTACCGTGGCGCAGTTTTGCCAACTGAGCTATCGTGCCATTACTCGCACCTATCAAATGTCAAGTTCCATTTTAGTATTTACGTCTAAAGGGTGACGTAAAACCCTATCATGAACTTTATAAAATGTGTATATGTCAATGCTAGAATATCGATCGTATATCATAATTAGGCGGAAGACGTCCATTATTGAACAAAAGCCTCCCCTTTAGGCTACGGGGGATGTTGCCATAATCCCCACTCTTGGCAAGAGGCTTGGGGATCGCAGTATTAGTGGTGAATTTACAGAAGACGCTGTTGCCCATCTTCTGGATTTTCCCTTAGTCGCGTCTCACACCCACGGGAGGAAAGGGGGTGGTCAATTCTAGGCCGAATACCACTCGACAGCACGATCGTATATAATTATGTAATAACTACATACATACATAAAGTCACGCCTGTTTCCCTGAGGGGTAGGCAGAGCACGATCCTGGCATACTTCTTTTGCTTCATTCACACGCATCACATTCCTCATACACGCTCTTCGGTTGAGGGTACTCCTCACTAATGTAATAACTAATCATTATATTAATCAATTATGTAATAACTTCACGTAATACCTAACAGTAACACATAGATTTTTAATTCAGTGAGAAGATAGGATTGTATATTATTATTCTGCCGAAAGAAACTTAACCTGCCCATCCCTACTTCCCGCAGCTGCGCCAAACAAAACAAACGCAGTTTAAGACTTCAATGAATCCCTCGTTTTATAGTAATGAGTCCGTATTGTTTATAACGGGGTCAGTGACCCCCAGGCCCACGTGCACCAGCGTGGACACACGTGTGAACGGTCTTTGTCCGAATCTTTGTCCGATATGCTCCTTTCTTGGATTTCTAAACTCTAAATTTTGTGAGGAGGGCTCCTCAATCTCGGGGCTATAGAAGGGAATGGAGTCGATTTCTCACTCTCTTTGTTTCATTTAAATTGTCGGAACTAAAACATTAATAATCACGTTTTCTAATTGTTTATTGGTTTAACTGGAAATGTTGCTACGTTCATACGTTTGCCGCAGAGTGACATATAAAAACTTATTATCCCATTTCCAATCACAATAAATTAATTTGTTAATTTTTACAACACTGCAGCCCCTTACCATATTTACAACGTATATTTACATTACACTGCACATAGCGGTGTCTCGCTTACACGTCTTAAACTGTCCTGCTTTAAGAGTTCATTGTAAGAGGCAGACAAAACCAACAGTATTGAATTATATCATTGTCTATGAATAGAATAATCACACACATACATTACCGTAGCTAATAGATAAATACTGGCCTTCATTAAATCGACGTAACTATTATAAATGGTTCTATTACCCAAGTATAAACTATTCGTTATCAATATGATGAGCATATTGAACAGTATTTATACGCGTAACTGTGTGTATAGCTTTGTAGCAAAACTTCATTAAATATATATATAGCTACCTTTAGTAGGTGAGGTGCATACTGCATAGTACAATTATGATATAAATTCTGTAAGAATTTTATTTTTAGTGTTACGTACCTAACAAATCAAATTGTAGGATCACTCCATTACCCGTCTGTCTGTTATAAAGGTATAAAGTTAAAATTATTGCCATTGATCAGGCACAAATTCCACTTAGTGCTGCTGCTAAGAATCAACTAATCAAAATTCCCAACAACACTGTCCGACTTGGAAATTGAACCCAGGACCAGCTTTGGCGATCGGCAATCACTACACCAAGACAGGCAACAATCTTAAAGCTGAATACAATAACTAATAATATTTAAACGTAACAATTTATAAGATACAACTCTAACAAAAAGAAAAAATCTTAGGAGTGGAAGTCTCCATAGTTTTCGTGTCGTCATGACCCTCTGAACGAGTGCACTTGTTTACGTTCAGTGTTGAACAATGCGACCCCGCCATTCGTTCCGAACGACAGTACATTCAATACATTCAAGCCGGTCTCATTGATCATTTGTACGCGTTTGAGCTTCGGACGAGAGGATTAGACAAAGGGTTACGTTCTTGTAAGAACGTAGCAATTTTAGGGTTAAGATTTGAATTGGACGTAGGGGTTAAGAATATAATGGTCTTCCGGGGAAAATGGAGTGCGATGAACCCGGGGAGGGTTCGTGAGTGGCTATAGGCTCGCCGTGTTTTATTTCTTTTTATCGCATGGTTGATAATCAACCTGGTGTCAGAGTCTACCGCCTGTAGTCTGACATGGCTTTACACACCATTGATAAATCTCTCAGGTGTGCCGGTTTCCTCACGATGTTGTCCTACACCGTTTTAAGCAATTGATAACTAATTTATAAAACGCATATGGATTCGAAAAGACATAAGTGTATATAGGGGTTTGAACTTGCGACCTTGACTTGGCAGTCCAACCGTTTTGACGACCTGATTGGTTGCTAGTTCGATTCCTGCACGGGACAAACATTCGAGTGCAATTTAAAAAAAAACGTCGTCCTACACAATAACTTCTCCTGTATCGTGGGTACGTTTCACAAACCCGAAATATCACATACACAAACACCCAGACTCTGTACAAACATCTGCAGATCACACAACATTCCGTCCTGAGCGGGAATCGAACCCGCAACCGCAGCAATCAGGTCGTCAAATAATAGAATGTTAGAACATAAATACCATAATAAACAATTAAACACCTGTAGATAACGGAGTTTGGATTTGTGCCCGGTTAATAGCAATAGGCTCGCCCCCTATTACATTGGAACCTAAAAACATAACTGGCGAAATGTGGGTGTATTATATGTGCGCCTCTGCCTACCCCTTCGGGGAATACAGGCGTGATGTTATGTTTATGTATTTTAAAATAATGTTTCTGATGGTTGTTTCCATTGTGGAGACCAATTTGTCTGTCACAATCCCATCACCAAGTCTCATTTGTTTAATGTTTACCATGAGACGATAATTTGGTATAATATAACTGTGATGACGTCATAATTATACTTACCCATTGTTTAGTTTCCGTTGTTTTATGTTATTCAATTATGATATATTTTTAAATTTGAGCTAGGTAGGTATTTTTTAATTATAATTGGGTACATGAGTAATACGTTTTTACCAAAAGGATTATTCATGTACCTATATATCTTTCTCTAGCTGCGCCCCGCGGTGTTACCCGCTATATTTCGGGATTAATAGTAGCCTATTAGATGTTAATCTACACAGAAACTTTTGCCTTTACAATATTAGTGTGATATTAAGGCCCCAGTTTGTGTTTTCAGTTTTCACACAAATTCTAAGGCCTTCTTCAGAATTCGTCAATTTTCCAGTACAGACCTATATCTGTATATAGTCAAGATCTCTCTTTGATTCATTCGGAACAAGTCTGCGTGCCCATCAATGGTATAATTATGGTTATTTTAATGCATTAATTAGAACACCGGATTAATAGGCCTTGAGAGGCTTCCAGGAAGTGTGATATCGTGGTCCCAATTCCCCATATCTATGTTATTCCTATTCAACTAGAATAATCCAAATTGAATAGCTTACATAATAATATCAAAAACATTTCAATGTAATTTGTTGTTGTAAGCTAGCCTTTGTTCAACAGTGGACGTCTTCCGGCCAATGATGATGATGATGAAGCTAGTAGTACCTACTTACTAATGGCAACGCAGGGTCCTATGATCGAAGCCTTGTATAGGATATCTTTTTCTGATAGACCGATGGGACGGTAGACCGACACGACCGGAGAGAGATCAGGCGCAGGACCAACGGCCTAACTTGCCTTCAGACGCACAGAGGGTTCTAGGTATGAAAACGGTCACTCATCACAAGCCTGACCGTGGCGAGCACGGCTTAACCTCGCAGATCGACTGACTTGGCGCAGTAGCCACTTAGCTTATTAAGCCCTTCATGTATATCAGTGTAATGTACCTGCGACATAGCTAGCTCTGAAGGAGCTCTTACTGCTTAACCGGTTGTTTGGCGAGACCTAATAAAAGGCCTCCAGCCATGCTTGTAGACTAAAAACTACAAACTAGGCGACAGCGCCAAAGGGCACCCCCGCGGGTTCGGACCTCGGCTCAGGGCGTTGCTGGGGGAGGAGAAGCTACCACTACTAGGGGGGAGCTGCTGGATCAGATTAATTAAGTTTAGAGTGGTCGAGTTTTCTCGCACGGCACGAGCCGGTGGCGCGGGAAGGGCTCTAGAAGGACGTCGCGACGGACCTCGCCGGCGAGGTCGATACCAAGTCGAGCAAGGCGTCGTGTGGCGTTGTCGATGTGTAGTTGCCGCCGTTCGGCATCTAACCTAGCTAACATATCACCATCCATTTACTAAATAATTTATGGTTAACCTTTCCAGTAACCGCAGCCACAATAACGTAATTTCTCACAAAAACGCCGCTAAACGCATAACCACCAACGGTCGAAACCACCGCCTTTTGAACTTCATTATACATCGTTAGTTTTATTAAAAAACACTTTTAATACATTGAAAGGAAGCGTTCGTTGAACACCAGTTACATGGCGATATACTGCGATGAAGTACGGTTACGTCATGATATAAAAATATGCAGAAGTATTACACAGAGGACATGCTTACAAGGTTTAAACGTTGCTCCACAGTCCACACATATAATGTCACTTGTCACAATACCACAAATACTATCGATGACCTGATTGACACAGTGGCTAAGCGATTGGACTGCTGCGCTAAGGGTTGCGGGTTCGATTCCCGCACGGGGCAAAACTTTGTGCGAACCACAGATGTTTGACCCTAGTCTAGGTGTATGTGTATGTGATATTTCTTGTTTGTGAAACTTCTAGTGTGGGGCGACGTTTTTTTTTTTAAAATGTCTCCTGTTGCTATCCTTGGTAGGTACAGTAACTTGGAACATATACTACATGTACGTTGTACATCCGCTAATCTTACAAATATTGATTCCGAGCGGCCATTGAACGCACTAGCCGACCAATTTCTTACAACAATGCATTACGTAAGTTCCTTAAAGATGAGTGTTAAGTATTCTATTTACTTCTTCACATTATTATGAAGAACATTAGAAAAATTTCTTGTATCCTAAACATTTTTATCTGAAGGAACAATGGAAGAAAAAAACGACTTTCTTGGAAACTATTTTTTTTACATTTTGACGTTCAAGAATTATGATAGTTTTTTTCCATAACTTTACTGTTATATTGTCATTTATTCTGTAAAGCCTCCCGTTGCAAAGACCTAAAACTATTGGTAATAGGTTCGTTATGTTCTACAACTATCGTTTAACTCGGGAATTCATCGACATGTGGTTGTAATGGAATGCTAATACGCATACTTCGCCAACGAATACCACCCACTGAATTGCAATAGTGCGTGAGGATATTTTAAAGTTGCAGATCAGAGTTTCCTAAAGCTGTGCCAAGGAAGATAGATAGACCACGACAAATGATTTAATTATTTGAAGTTATTTAGCATAGTAGTGTTTCTTCTTTTAACAGTCACAGCGCTTATAATGCAGGGGCTAATTAAACGTCTTATATTTGCTCACTCAAATTCAACCTGATAATTTAAGTTCCAAGGTATAAAGATGCCTATAAAGATTTGTAGGCACAATTTCAAGGCACATTGGTGTCTTAATGTAATTTGTTATAGAAGAACGGGGCCTCCTAACACAGGTATTACTTTTACTTAAAAGGAGGTCCCTATGTAAGATTTTTAAATAGTTGTAGGTACAAGTTTCTGAAATAAACCTTTTTATTTTATTTATTATTTTTATTATCTTAAAATAACTAAGAAATTAGGCACATAAGATGATGTGGAAAACACTATTTTATTAATTTTGACGACCTGATTGGCGCAATGGCTAAGCGATAAGACTGCTGCGCTAAGGGTTGCGGGTTCGATTCCCGCACGGGGCAAAACTTTGTGCGAACCACGGATATTTGTCCCGAGTCTGGGTGTTTGTGTATGTGATATTTCGTGTTGTGAAACGCACCCACGACACAGGAGAAATTCCTAATGTGAGGCGACGTTTTTAAAAAAAAAAAATTGTCTCATATTAAAACCAAAAACAAGCGCCAATAGTGTACACAAAATTCTCGTCATACAAGGTACAACAACTTTGGGAACCACTGCATTAGACGGCCGATGGCATCTTGTATCTGCAATAGGCGACAGTCTGGCTCGCAGAGAAGTGTGTTTAAAAGATTGCGCCCACGCATTTTTATTATCATTCATTACCATAACAAACGTTTATGATACCATAAAATTAATATATACAAGGTTTATCCGACAATCTGATTTGCAGTGTTAATAGTGGTAAGTTCGATCCTTGTACGGGAAAAATATTAGTGCGATCGACAGATATTTGTCTTGAGTCTAAATATATATTATGTATGTATATACCTATGAGGTATTCCATATTACATTTTTAAAAATATTTCATGTTAAGTAAAAAAAATAAAAATTACCAGACTTTTTTTTTTCTAAATAAAGTACCCTAGTCTGTTACCCACTGTGTGCATAAATTATTTATTGTATTGTAGAAGAATAAGAAGAGATGTCTCATAGACTACACCATAGATCATCTGTAATAGACGTACAGGCCAGTAATGGTGATGATGATGATTGAATTGTATAAGTACAGTACAGACTGAAACTTCTGACCTATTTAGTGTGGCCACTATATACAGGGTGTGTGTGGTGAGGGGTCCTGTAATAGGCCTCATCCTCCCGCAATCACTGCGCAGGCGACTGTGACGCGTGAACTGATTTGTTGGGGCCGGCGCACACTGGAGCAGCCTCATTGACCTTGATTGTGATAATTACATTATTGTGACACTAGCTTTAGTTTTGTTGAGATTAACAATTAATAGGTGATGACTACCATTGCCGAGTGGTATCCGGCCTAGAATTGACCACCCCCTTTTTCCCGTAGGTGTCGTAAGAGGCGACTAAGACAAAATCCAGAAGATGGGCAGCAGCGCCTTCAGTAATTTCACCACCAATACTGCGACCCCCAAGCCGATTGCCAACCGTGGGGATTATTGCAACCCCCCGCTCCAAGGGTGAGGACTTTGTTCAGTGGCCGTGTTGCGGTAGATGATATAGCAGAAGACAAAAACAAACAATCCAAATTTCTAATTAATATAAATTCAGTGATTACGTCTAACTGTAACTTAAATAAAGAGACCTACAAGATCCCACAGCAGATTCACCCCGTGAGCGCCGACGTTGCGCGTGCGCACGTCCAAGATTGGCACCTGTCAACCTCGCCACGCTCAGCGGCCACGATCCACATTATTGCCTTGTTGTAACCATACCGTATATAATAACACAAATCACTGCCAGTCTGTCTGTCCGCATGCATCGGACTGAGACATTCGCGAATACGTAAACTAATCATTACCTAAGATATAATGACTGAATAATGAGGCTTACCGTTGTTCTAGTTGTTGCTAACGAACGTGGGGTTCGATATCCAGGTAAAGCTATTATAAAATTAAAATGTAATACGACTGTGTTACACCCGCATTTTGCTAGCAGTTATGTTGTAGATCCCTACTTAAGAGGCTGCTACTGAGAATTATCTAATGCCAAAACTTTGCCCGACCCAGGAAATGAACCCGAGATCTCATCAATCTAAATGGACGAGGCAGTTTGCATCTGTATCAAAAAATGGCAATAAGCGCGAACTCTGATTATGTACTCTAGTCCGAATCTAGGTCACGGCGGCCAATACCCATGTTCTGGATTTTCCCTTAGTCGCCTCTTACGACACCCACGGGAGGCAAGCGGGTGGTCAATTCTAGGCTGTATACCACTCGTCAGTCAATAAAATCAAATCAAATGAATACATTATAATTATTTTCATTTCAATGTCTTCACGTACACAATCATGCAGAAATCGGTTAAGTATTCTAGTATCCAGTAGCCATAAAAACCTTGTCCCACATATAAGATATCATGTTATATTAATATACTCAGATACTGAGACTCGGGGCAGATATACAGTATGTGGTTCAATTAAGGTCATATAAATAATACAGATGAAATATATCGTGCCCGTTAAGATCCATTCAGTAGTTTTTACGTGCAAGAATAACAAAAAAATACTGCCTCGTTGGTCTAGGGGTCGCTAAGCGCGACTGCTGAGCACAAGGTCCTGGGTTCGAATCCCGGGTCGGGCAAAGTGTTACTGGGTTTTCCCATAAGGTAATTCTCAGTGGCAGCACGAAGTCTGGATGTGTGCCCGGTTGATGGCTATAGGCTCGCTTCCTATTACATTGGTACCTAAAAACATAACTGGCGAAATGTGGGTGAACTAAAAGTGCACCTTTGAATACCCCTTAGGGGAATACAGGCGTGATGTTATGTTATGTTTAGAATAACAAACATCCATCCATACATACTAACTTTCGCGTTTATATTAGTAGGAATTTTTATCTACTGTTTAAATTGTCTGTAATAGACGAGAGGCCAAAGATGATGATAATGATGATGATGAAGGCCTATTTCGCAAATTTTCTTAAGCTCTAATCTATCAGAATCCTCCAAGGAATATAGTCGACAATTCAAAAACCGCATTTGGATCACAAAAGAGGCCACACGTATTCTGTATTGAAACGAAATATCTCATTTATCTGGAGGAAATGACCATATAGTTTCCGAACCGCGGACACCACTAACACAAGGTGATTATGCTAGGGTTGCACTTGTGCGGGACTAACGCATTTTTTAGTATTCCGAGTGAATCTCATACCCTTTCCGCTCAAATCGATCTAGCGTGAACGCATCACTAGTCCTTTGTACAGTCGCGCACTGAAGCAAGGATCGAGGGTTTTTAATTTATTTTTTGTGTAGATATTTTTTTTTCATATAAAAATATTATAGCTAAATAGTATTACAATATATTTCATACTAACCTATACCCGCAAAAGTAACAGCAAAAAAAATATTTTAGTTTTTAGGAAAAAATATTCCTATCCTACCCTAGATATTTACCAACATATTATCACTATTTCTATTATTAATTAACTGAAAACAGGCTGTTATTTCCACATTTATAGAGTAAACAGTTAACAGTTTTGACTTAAGATCGAACTCTCTCTTACCTACACAAAATTCTAATTATTTTACTTACTTTTTATAACTTACACATACTCTATGTAACCCCTAGTAAACCGGTTAGGTTTTATATCAGTATACTTTATCAAATTAATATATATAAACTTATCTAAGCGTCTCCAAAGTTCTTCGGATGACTACGCAAAGCTAATGTATTTTATCATCACAAGAAATTGGCCAAGGTCACTCGGATAAAGCCGACATACTTTTTATTGCTTCAAAATGAGTTCACTGACTAAAACTGTCCTTGAATGAACGAAATGTAACTAATGGTAGATACGGCTTGCATCAAGTATAACACAAAATACATAACATCATCATCACGCCTGTATTCCCCGAAGGGGTAGGCAGAGGTGCACATATAGTACACCCACATTTCGCCAGTTATGTTTTAGGTCCCAATGTAATATAGGGGGCAAGCCTATTGCCATCAACCGGGCACAAATCCAGACTCCGTACTGCTACTGAGAATTACCTGATGGAAAAATCCAGTAACACTTTGCCCGACCCGGGATTCAAACCCAGTACCTCGTGCTCAGCAGTCGCGCTTAGCAACCACTAGACCAACGAGGCAGGCAGCAACACAAAATAAAAACGTAGATGCCTCTTCACCTATCTACGTAACCTGTTCAATTAGCCATGACTTTGCGATTTTCAGCAAAAGTTGACTTCATGTAACTATCCCGAACTCTGCTCATCTCTTTAAGGAATACAAGCGTTATGCAATACAAATTCAACAGAGATACAACAGCCATTATCGTCCGGAAACGAAGATTGAATTGACGAGCACATTTCCTTGTTTAATTGGGTCGTTATAAGTTCAACAACACCGAGATAGTGAACAATTATATTAGCCGTTGTATAACTATATGTATCTATAGTTACGTCTATAAACAGACTGACTGGAAATCCCTACTAATATTATAAACGCGAAAGTTTGGATGGATATTTGTTACTCTTCCACGTAAAAACTACTGAATGGATTTTAATGAAATTTCATATGTCGGTAGCTGACACCCTGGTAGCTGAAATATGTAGCGGGTAATACCGTGGGTTGCAGCTAATACAAGTCAACTCTTTTTTAAGTGTGACTGAAAAATAGCTGCGTTTAAAATCTATTTTGATAGTTACGAGTACAGCAGCGACACGGTAGCTCAGTTGGTAAGAGCTGCGCCACGGATCGGTAAAGTTCATGGATTAGACCCCTTACCATGAACTCTTAAAGCAGGTCAGCTTAAGATGTGGAAGCGGGATGCCACATTACACCACACGTAGCGGTGTCCTGCGTCCACATCTTGAACTGTCCTGCTTTAAGAGTTCATGGTGACGGAGCAGATTTGAGCTAAATCGATTTTAAATGACTTTCTCTCTCTTTATGGCTTAGAAGGTAAGGAACTTTTTAATCTGAAAATGTGGGTACTTAAACGCTGGAATAACTCACGACTAACTAAGTTCCAGACATAGTACTGTAGGACAAAATTAACTACAAATGTTCTACTTTACCCCATTGCAAGTGTCGTATTTTCTGTCACCCTGTATACTTCTTGAGGCGATTGGGAAATCACGTAATGCATTTAGATATGACCAATGTTGATATCATACGATGGTTGGAATGCGACAAATTACTGTTTACATTATAAGTACCTACGTAATTTGTGTAATGAGTTAAACTATCATGAGAGATTAGAGTATTGAGTGAATGAAGTATGTAGGTATATTTTCGACGACATTTTTTTTTTCTGTTACATGTCATTGAAAGCAGTTTAAAGTGTAGCCTAAAGTTGTTGGGTTTGGACCTGGATTTAATTCCAATCTAGATCTGGATTAAATATGGCTGGAATTAAAATATCTATAATTTATTAGAATCAATAGGTATCTTATTGTGAAAACGCCCCACACGAATTTGGAAAATGGTAGATGGAAAAAAATCTGGGAAATTCATTATCTATCTGATTATTTCCCGGTAGAATATGTACGCACATGCACGCACGTATCACGCAATTTCTTCACAGATATGAATAAAATAAAGTCCCGCAACACTTGTGTGCGCGAGCGTCCGCGACCGAGTCACGAGGTAATTACACGGTGATTTGGCGTAGCCGCACGTCACTAATAGAGGCGAAAGGAACCGACAGGACGAATTGATTGTCCAGCGGCCTCACTACCCCACTACTTCAACTACTAAACAATATACCTACGTGATTTTTTCAACCTATTTTTGTTTGTGGTTATACGTAGGTAATCAAAGTAGGGTAGGATGTCGAACACTTTTTACATCGACTGCCCTCCGGTTTCTGGATCTTTGCCGGTTCAATGGGTGAAGGATTGGAATACATTTTTTATGAAACCAAAGGATACGAGATATACTTACCAATACTTACTTGTAAGATTAGCAATCGAACCTCAATAAAGATTTTTAAAATATTCCTGGCCACAAATCAGATGAAGACCGCTTCGGTAAATAAGCCCTTGGATTTAAGTCCAAGATCGAATACAAAGAGCTATAGGGTTTATTAGGAAATCCCAAGTTTAAGACCTTGTCAATTAAACCATAATACTAATTACCTTAGTAGCAAACTAAACTATTAAAATCCAACTAATTTCTTATGAACGCTGAACTATTTCGTGGATCTGCTCCCTTAGCATGAACTCTTAGCAAGACAGTTCTCGTTATGGAAGCAGGACATCGCATTACACTGCATGTAGCAGCGTCCCGGTTCTACATCTTAAACTGTCCTGCTTAATGAGTTCATGGTAAGAGAGTAGGACTTAACGCCCAAGCATTCAACATTTGTATCCATCTACATATTGACGACCTGTTTAGCGCAGTGGCTAAGCGATTGGACTGCTGCGCTAAGGATTGCGAGTTCGACTCCCGCACGGAGCAAAACTTTGTGCGAACCACAGATGTTTGTCCTGAGTCTAGGTGTTTGTGTATGTGATATTTCATGTTTGTGAAACGCACCCACGACACAGGAGACATTCCTAGTGTGGGGCGACGTTTTTTTTTTTAAACAAAACAAACAAACATGCAAAATAAATCCATACAATATCAATAACAATATTTATTTGGTTGCCACACACCAAAATTATATTTTAACATAAAGAACAATGTTCAGCTAATATACATACAAACGAATTGATATTTGATAGCTATAGTTAAGCACGTCACGTACAACCAAATGTAGGTACAAATGAATGTCATGGTATACATGAAACTATAATACGATGAACTAAAGGTTAAAAGGACTTGGCTGAATTCCTATTAGTCATTGCTACCATTATTTAAAAAAAAACCAATTATTATTCTACACATTTAATGTTCTGCCTCGTTGGTCTAGTGGTCGCAAAACGCGACTGCTGTGCGTATAGTCCTAGGTTCGAATCCAGAAAAAGTGTTTTCAGTTTTTTCATGAGTATTTCTCAGTAGCAGCACGGAGTTTAGATTTCTGTTCGGTTTATAGCAAGAGCCTCGTCCTGACGTCGCTCGATGTTAGGAACTAACATGACTCGCGAAATGTATGTGTAGGTACCTGCTAATTCTCTGCCTACCTCTTCGGGTAAAACAGGCGTTATGTTCATTAGGACGTAGGAACAAGCGTCAATTTAAAAATAACTAACACCACACACACATGTGAGAAATAGGGCATCATCCAAATCGGAAATGCATAAAATCTGTGGTTGCCGGTTGCCAGGTGTTTATTTTTTGTTGGTCCGCCCCAAATGTGGTTGACATCAATCAACCGCGAAGTTCACGGAGTTTGAGTAATAATGTGTCGCTGTGAGGCACCAATACCGACGTTTACGAAAAGGAAGGATGTTATCATTCGTGCAATATGAGTTCTGACTGATTTGGGCACAAGATCCGGTGTGAAAAATGTATAGGAACAAAGTAACAGTAGATATTTTTTGAATGAGTAAACAGAGGTATTTAGTGGACCCACATTTCGCTAGATATGTTATAGGTCTCTTAAAAGGCTTATTGCGTTTAACCGGGTACAAAACCAAAGCCCCAATATATGATGGAAAAACTTAAACTAACTTCATGCTAAGTCATTACGCGCCAATTGCATCGTTTATTTAATAATTATTTAAGAACATTTAGGATTCATTTTTATTGAGAAGTGTGTTAAACAAGATTTATCTATAACATCAAAATTAATATATATTAATAAATTAACTTACAAAATTAAGCACTACAACTACAAAAGATATAAAATATACAAATGTGTTATAAAATATATAAAATATAGATATAAAATATGCAAATAAAAACACAATCATTATAGAATTATATTAATATCAATAAACACTTTTGAATCAACACTCGGACCGTATCGATACGCATTCTTGATTTCAAAACATCGATTAAAAATATCACATGCTCTTCAAGGTGTATTAGCACTCAAGTATAACACCTGAATTTAATCGATAACAGACAAATCGATTCATTTTTATAAACGGCGTTCTTTGTATTTAATGCAGTGTCTAATTTAGATGTGTATCAATTTATCAAACATTCACTATACAATTTGGGGTTTTAGTTATACATTTATTGAAGTAAATAAATGGTGTACAACAAAGCATAATTACCTATACTATCTTCTGTATATTTTCTGCTAGGAGTTTGGGACTTATGGATATTTCTTGAAATAGCGACATTTTTTAATACTTAGGTACGCTCAGCAGGTACTACAATTCAATGATATCAGTCAATAATTTCAATGTTACCATATCACCGTTGCAAAATTACCCCGAATGCAATACAAAAACAAATTCAAATCTACAGAACAATTCGTATTTGCGAAGTTACGACTTTCGAACGGTGTTCGAAATTTGAACTTCAATTGAAAATACTTCATTCGAATTTCAGAAATAATAATAGTTAGATAGATTGTAAAATATTTAAGAAAACAAGGGGTATATGTATGGTTAGCTTTATCCTAAAGTTAAGTATACGGATATGCTTGCACAAATGGCTTCTTCCCGGCCATATGGGCAAGCTCAGTTTTTTCACAGGGGGTGTGACAGCGGAATATTGACAGCCAGAAGCATCCTGGCCGTATGCCCTGTTTCTTACAAGAATACCGACCGTGATCGCGCCACGTGCAACAAAAACAAACATTAATTATTTTAATACATTTTTTCTTTACATAAGCAAGTTTTCAACATTAATTCAGGACGTTGCAGGCTGAAAAAAAATAAGTAATGTTTTGATTGTGTGTCAGATGAAGCATTATTATTATAGCGACAAAGTTTGAGTGCATTTTTTGCAATAACATCTTAACATATACTACACAACTTAACATATTATTGCGTTCCCTGATATACATAGGTGTACTTATAAAACATAACATCACGCCTGTATTCCCCGAAGGGGTAGGCAGAGGTGCACATATAGTACACCCTCATTTCGCCAGTTATGTTTTAGGTCCCAATGTAATAGGGGGCGAGCCTATTGCCATCAACCGGGCACAAATCCAGACTCTGTGTTGTTACTGAGAATTACCAAATGGAAAAACCCAGTAACACTTTGCCCGACCCGGGATTCGAACCCGGGGACCTCGTGCTCAGCAGTCGCGCTTAGCTACCACTGGACCAACGAGGCAGTCAAAGGTAGGTATACTTATAATGAACACATAATTTTGTTGCCTGTCAAAAACAAAAATACATCTAATTTACTTGTCTTTATGTAGCTAAGTATAGCATAACTATAACTTAGCTACTAGAGAAATAATCATGAGAAATATACATAGATACTTATAGCTATTATGATAAATTTACATAACTTTCCTTCTGTAGACCACGCAGCCCTCAACAGAATTACCTGCCATTAGACGTCAAGTTAATTCAATTCTGCGTATGCGCAACCGTACACCGACCTCAAAGCAATCAAACAAATCAGAGCACATCGCACTGATATAGGTACATACCTTTCTATATAATATGTGTATTTATATGGGTGTTAATATAAGTATAACAGTAGAGTTACGTATTTCACAATAAAAAAAGAAATCAAATCGGTACTCTTGGAAGAGTTCAAGTCAATCTCATCACATCAGAAAATAATATACATATGGCAACTTTTAAATTAAACAATCATATATGCCTACAACTAGACAAAACTAAATATTTAATATGCTAAAGTCAAGCATCATAGCATACATACTGCTATGTTTGTGGCAATCGAACTCAATAAAAAAGAAAATGTAGGTATAATGTGTATTATAATTATACATTAAAATTAAGTGAGGAGTACCCTTAACCGATGAGCGTGTATAAGGAATGTGATGCGTGTGAATGAGGCGAAAGAAGTATGCCAGGATCGCAGCAAATGGAAATCCGTGGTCTCTGCCTACCCCCCTGAAAAACAGGCGTGACTTTATATATGTATGTGTATACATAAGTAGGTACTGAAAATATTAAAGTTACAAGTCACGTATTAAAGTAAAGAATACACCAGTCAGGAAGAACTGCTAAAATATTTATATCAGACCGTTCAAAATCTATTCTCACATCATTATATAAACAGGTTATGCAGTTCTCAACATCTACACAAACAGACGAACACACATTTCCTGCATTGGCCGCTCGATTGGCGCACTTGCACAGATGGCAGACTGAAGGTTATGTAAACATACATTTTATTTACCCATTACCCACGTGCGAAGCGAACACAAATTATATTCGCAAATAATCTATAAAAAACAAGTATAAATTACTCCCACATTTCGCCGAGTAGTATCAGACTAATTGACCACCCCCTTTCCTCCTGTGAGTGTCGTAAGAGACGAATTAGGAAAAACTCAGAAGATGGGCAGCAGCGTCTTCTGTAACTTGACCACCTACTGCAAGCATGGGCATTATGGCAACACATTTTAAGGGTGAGGCCTTTGTTCAACAGTGGACATCTTCCGGCTGATGATGATTGCATTTCGCTAGCTATGTTATCGGTCCTAATATACATATTATAGTGGGTGAAGCAATTGTTAAAAACCGGGACCTATTCCAGAATCCGTGCTGCTAGTGAGAATCACCTAATGGAAACCCAATTACACTGCCCCTCGGGAGCTGAAACCAGGACCTTCAAACTACTTGATAAACGAAGCAGGCGTAAAGAATTTTTATTTAATAGGTATGTAAATATAATTGATGATGTTATGAATGAAAAGTTATCTACATAATATAAATACATTTCTATCTTAAGTGTAAAATTGTAATCTAAATATAACAACGTAATAATACCTCTCCAATTACAAGACTAGAAACGTGCCAAATAGCGTGATAATGCAACCTACTACTACAACAAAAACTTATTTTTAACAGTAGTGAATATAATACCATACTGCCTTAAAGACGGTTGATAGGTAAACCGGGGAAAAATTCCCAAAATTAAAAAAAATATACACGTATTTTTATTTATTTATTTGTATTAAATATATTTTGTACTATACGCGTCTCGAAACTGGCTGTTATTTCGCATGAATCTTTACCATCGAGCTTTAATATTAATTTATCGTGAGAGTAACGACAAAATTCAGTCGAACATAAATATTCCAAAAACTAACTGTCAATTTATAAATGCACCTGCAATGAAAGTAGATCGTTATGCTTATATTAGAAAAACATAAAGAAACAGAACATCTGTTTCAAACGGAAACACTTTTTGTGTTCACCGCAAACGAAAGCCACTGATTTCCGTTATAAATAGGTCAATAAGTCACTAACGTTCCTCTGTAGCCGTATAATATGCTAGTTACCGTTAAAATAAAATATTATACTGTAAATCTCCTCTTAAAACTATTAAAAAAATGTTCAAACTTTATTTTCTACACTGATTGTATAAGCTACCACCGTAAAATAAAAAACAATAAATAGGTATCTTCAACTTCACTCATTAATAGTAAATACAATTATCTATATGAAAAAAAAAACATTTTACTTCAGCGATGCTGTAATATCTATAAATAGAATATTTTATTTCAAGAAAACATTTTTTATCAAAGAGAAAATGACATTATCATAATAAAAAATATTTCACGCACGATTTTCTTGTCAAAACACAGTAATATTTTGTAAACATATCACTAAATTAAAGAAAATCCGTCGCTCTTTTAATTGTCCGCATAAACAGACGGAAGCTAAAGGCGGCAAACACAATTTTCCGTAACAAAACTCACTCGCACCGGAAAGTGCTTCGTTTATTTCCCGCCATCCGGCGCCTCGACCAACCGAAATTTGGCGCCTAAAAATCTACAAGCCAATGAGACAAATGGCCGCCATTTTCAACCAATGAGCGTCGAGCCCGCGCTCTCGCCATCGCGTCATTGTCATATCTCGAAAATTAGTACGGCGGCAGTGCAGTGAATGAATCCCGTCCGCAAATCGAAGAATTTTCCGTGAAACAATAAATAAATACTACTAGGTGAGTACTTATGCTTAATTTTGGTTCACACAAGCGAATTTAAAAAAAATATTCGTTATGTCACTTTGTTTTTACTGATACGTCAAAATTATTTCGCAATTTATTGCCATTATTAAGTTGTGAAAGCGAATATTACTATTCATTATCATTCCGATTGATTATATTACGTAATATTATTACAATTTTTTATAATTTAGATACATTTCATAAGTATTATTATAGTAACCTCGTTTTAGTATATATTGTGTACATAAATCGTACCAACAGTCCAACACAAAAATCTAGTCAGTCGTGTTTCGGCAAAATGGCGGCGATGCTCTGTGCTATTAATACATTTTCTGTCCTTTTTTATGATGGGTCGTAGTAATGCGCGTGAGACAGAGACGGCTACACTTTTGATAAGCAGTATGAAATTATGCTGCACACGTAGGTAACTAGACACGTCTTCGTAAACAAGTCAGTGTGCGGTGTTGCCATAATTACTTGTTTTCTTCCCACAGTATAGGGTATTTTATGCACACTTGGTGTTATCACATAAACATAATGATGTTTTGGTAACTTAACTTTAATTAGGTCGATTAATGTTTGCCCGCCTTATGAAGTTATTCAGATAATTCTTTTGAGTAGTAGGTTAATTGATCACATAAATTTAATAACCGATTTATTAACTTATATTATAATTAACGTAAGTATTATTACTTTTATTTTCATATAATTAAAATTTTACAATTATTGTATCTTTTTATATTATATCCCTTAGGTTTTGCACATGCCAAATAAAATAAAACAGATTTTTAATTATTAAATAAATACAAAATAGATTTATATAAAATTTTTATTTATTGTTTCAAATTGCAAACACAATATGAAACAATAAAATTAAGATGTTATTAGCACATTTTAAATTAAAATCACTTATTATTTTATGTAATTTACATGACATTGTAATATTATAGTTCTTCTAACATACATTTGGTTTATACACTAATAAAAATATAAATAAATATAATCAATAAGATAATTAATTCGTACTTTATCAATTCCCAGTCTCACCAACACTTAGTAAGTCATTTAATCTCGGGTACATTTAATATTACGTGGGTAAATGAAGTAGGGAGACGCGCATAGCATAATCACACATCACTTGACCGATCACGACGCCAGCGCCATGCGGCGGCGAAAAGTTAAAACTCGAAGAGTCGCTTGCGCCGCGGTTGCTCGCCTCCGCCGCCGCGTTGTTGCGCCACGCCGCCGCGCCGCCGCCGATGCTGATCGCCGCACTCCGCAGTCGGCGTACGTACTTTTACCGTGCGGACGTATTACGTCACGTGTCTCGCCGCGTTACTCACGACTTGTTTACACACAGTAAACTAACAATACAAATTCTTATTGGTGCGTGATGAACCAAACACTTATACGCTTGTTAAATCAATACGATTCTATCGCGTGCTGTTACTGAAAACTGACCTTGTTTGCGCTAGGTGGATTCGGCGCGGATGCTATCTGTGAAGTGCGTTGCTGTGTTTCGCTGTTCGGACTCTGTCGAAGAGATGTCGACGTTGAGTGTGAGGGCGCCCGGCCTGCAGGCCACCACGATGCTGGACACGAGGTCGATGCGCGTGCGCGGCGTCACCACGCTCGAAGGTGTCAGAAGAAACTTGTTCGGTTGTACGGACCGCGAGGAGAACAGAAGATTTGTCGAGAGAGAGTTGGCGCGGCAATTAGAGCTGGACAGCCAGAGATGGGGTTTCGACTTCGCGAATGAGCAACCACTGCCTACTTCGCAGAGATTCGCCTGGCAACTCGTTCCCGCGTCAACAGTTCCCGCAGCTCTGAGAAGGTCGCCGATTACGATCACAACTCCTACACCGAGTACACCATCACAGGAAGCTAAAGTATCGAGTCCTGAAACCAGCAAGGCCCAGAAAAGAATAACAGGTTAGTTTTGTTTAATATTCATACATAACCTATCTTGTTGACAGTCAAGTCAATGTTGCATTGTTTTGTAGGTATTTGACGTACAGTAAACATAGCGTAATATTTACGCTAAAAATGTCAACTGAGTATTTTTAATCTATGTAACGCGAGTTTTTGAACGGGCCTCTTGTTTCATTCAAGAACAACTTGTTCCACAAATGCACAGGCACATTCATAGGTCCGATTACAAGGCGTAGTAAAATTAGAATAAGAAAGTCTACATAATTATAATAATGTTCCCAATATCTATTATTACGTAAGTAAAGGAAAAGTTTTATTACTTATCTGCATCAAGCAGAGCGAACTTGATGAACCGTAATTAATCTTTTGTAAGTGAAGTAATTACACGGTAAACATCGTTATCGGTGCAATTGCAATTTGGATGCGATTTTGGTGAAAATAATCGTGTACCTACTTGTTTATCTCACTGTGACGTGGAGATAACAAGACCTAGGTCACTTTGATATGACACTGTTATTTTTAGGTGCTCATGTGCCTGTCTCGATGCGTTGTTTGAAATGTTTGTTTGGTTACGGCAAAATACTGTAGGTAACTACTCGTTTCGGCATTTTTGTAATTCTAGACATCTATTTAAGTAGAAATTATTTACCTATTGAATGAATGAGGTACTCAATTAGTTTACAAATACCTATTAGATAATTAAATGTGAAATTATACAATAAAATACTAAGCATATTTAATTGTTGATCTTAACTGAGAGGGTGTTATTATATGTATCGGTAAGCATCTTATAGGTACAAGTAAATTATAAGGTACAAGAATAGCCGTATTCTTCGAACGTGACCATTTAACTCATTACTAAATAATAAACAAACAAAAGACGCAAGTACTACTAATTCTATAGACACGATCTTACGGTTTGGTACGCGAGTATGTGACTACTAAAACAATAGCCCTTGAGTAGCTATATAACATAGCTTTACGTAAATACGTACAAAGTTAGGCTGTCTTTTTAACATAACATAACATCACGCCTGTATTCCCCGAAGGGGTAGGCAGAGGTGCACATTTAGTACACCCACATTTCGCCAGTTATGTTTTAGGTCCCAATGTAATAGGGGGCGAGCCTATTGCCATCAACCGGGCACAAATCCAAACTCCATACTGCTACTGAGAATTACCTAAATGAAAAACCCAGTTACACTTTGCCCGACCTGGGATTCGAACCCAGGACCTCGTGCTCAGCAGTCGCGCTTAGCTACCACTAGACCAACCAGGCAGTCTTTTTAAATTCCAATAACACATTTCTAACAAGATTTTTACTTTCAATTGTTATAAATTGCAAACAGAATTTGTTTGACAAAAAACTAATTTGGTCGACGACTGTTATTCTTTAGGACTTCTATAGGACTAACTACAACAATCTTACTACCTGTGTTATAGTACTTAAAGCTTGTAAACACATTAATATGTTCAAGATAGAATAGCAAAGCAAACACCGGACTATAAAAACGCCTCGACGCATAATATGCTAAAGTACACTTGTAAAGTGGCGGTTGCCATGTCCTTACACCTTCAGTTTTAGTAATGTCTAGCTTATATTATACCATATAAAGAACTGCTGAATAATAATGCCACTCCGTATGGCATCGTGTTCATTGTGTAACTGAATATGTATCACAATTTGCAACAGGACACTAATTGAGCGCTCATAACACCTGGAACCAAATACGTATCATTTTACTTTTATTAAAAATACAGTCGACTATTATACCACCTACTTAGCGAGACAGTTGCTTTTATCATTTTATTAACAGACTACTGGCACAAAAATATGGTATGACACAAAATATTTGAATGATTCCTCATTTGAAATGCGATTGGAACCTCAATGAGTACAAGACAATTGATTGTTATTGCGCCGAAATTTTACGACTTCTTGGCGGGAGATGAATACTTGTAACGCTTGTAACCTACAAACGAATTAATAAAACTTATAAATAACATATTAAAGCTTTGCTTAATACGATATCTTAAGCTCTTTTGTCCCGGCACCCTTATAATTGAACATCAAAAGAGTTGAAAGGAGACGTGCAAAAACTTATCCATTTAAGGTGCGAAATTCTTCATGAAGGGTCTCGCTAAGCTTTCATTAAATAATTTGCAGCCTCATAATTAAAAATTAAGACGCCTTAGTTGATTTCTAATAGACTTTTTTCTTAATTGAAGGGGAGGTAAAGGTAAAAATGTGTTTAAGTGCTTATTAAATTGTTTTTTTGTCGTCTTAGAGCGTTAAGAAAAGGGACAACAAAAAAATTGTAACGGCACATCAAAATTATCGTGTAGGCACGTATATTGACCTAGATTCATTTGTTTTGATACAGAGCTCAGTGTTAATACGTAGTATGGCGAGCCTCCCACACTTGTCCTATTTTAGATTACACATGTGTGGATACAAATTGTAAACAACGGTTTGATGTTACGACTTCACTCGCAGTCTTTTTATAAACGTCATTCGAATATTGTGTGATAACGTAGACATAGTACTACTATTAGGGTTTCCACTTTTACTTACTAGCTGCGCCCCGCGGTGTTACCCGCTACATTTTTTCGGGATAAAAAGTAGCCTATGTGCTAATCCAAGGTGTCAGCTACCTCCATATGAAATTTCATTAAAATCCATTCAGTAGTTTTTCGTGAAAGAGTAACAAACATCCATCCATAAAACATCCATACATACAAACTTTCGCGTTTATAACAAAAGTACTGTATTTTTACTAAAACAAAAAAAATACAACATAGGTATATTAGAAAAAATCGTAACTGGCATCCATACCTACCTTTTTTATCGGAACTGTCTAATAATAATATAATATCATGACAATTTGCTTTGATGGTGACCAATTTCCATTTTCATTGTTACCTCACAGTGACAATAATAGTTCTAACCTTGAGTGAAAGTCCCCAAAATAGGTCACTAGTGTTGAAACTCTAATACATACTCGTAGATTTTAAATAGTACATTTTATTTTAACAATGTTTATTCATGATCATGCTTGACATTCTAGTTTAGTTCTGTATTAACAATTAATTACAATTATTATTTAACCGTAGTAAAACTTTGAGTTAAAATTATGTATTAAAAATACATCTAAAGTTTGGTTGCCTTACTTGTCATTACGACTAAATAAATGTAGCAGTGAAAGTCTGATTTCACTCAATTTCAATGCTGCCTATTTTCTCTACCACGGGAAAGTTTTCTAAACAGACGCTTTTCTTGTTTATGCCATATCAAATGAGACAGCACGCAATTCATATAATCTGTAGCTTACGTTTGTAATGTATAGTAAACGGTATCCTTGTCGCACCCACACGCGGTGACGCGCCTGCGCGACGCGTCACCTCACTATCCACGCAACACACTGCTCGCTGATTGCAAAATGGCCGCCTTTATATTCGATCGAAATGAACATCTTATTTTGTCATCACTTAATTTAAATTCTGCTATACAGCCTGTGATATTCTCAAGTGTCAATTTATTTTTATGCCATATTAGTTGTGTGTTTACTGTAAAGATTTTTTTATAATTCATTTACGACGGGTATCACAGAATAAGACGTCGAGGTGGCCAAAATAAAAATAAATCGTTAACATTAGCTCGCTATACTTGTAAGTCGGAGCGGGTTGTTATTTTGTGGTCCATAGCTTTTAAACTGTATATTATTATCTACCTTTGTGTACGGTTTTCGTGTCTGTTGCCTATTCATTGTTTGATAAGTCTTTCGCTGATTTTTTTTCTCGGTAACAATACAGTCTTCCACTTCAATACAAAAGAAACTGAATGGGCAATCGCTTGTATTTTTTGTTCACCTCGGTTGCCGTACAACCAGCTTAACAATGTACCTGTTAAATCTGTAATCGGTAGCTCACTCAAACTGTTACATAAAAACTCTTATTCTTATACCACAAAAGCTTTACAAACTTGATAATTGTGGCTTTAATATCATTTTTTTGGTGGTGAAACTTGCGTACAATACGGCCGACGTATGATCAATAGACAATTTCGTTCCTAAAAGATCCATTGCGCAGTTAATCGGCTAGCTTCAGGACCGCCAAGTTACGTCGGCCGTACTGCGTACTGTATCTAGCACAGATTTAATGCAAATACCTAAATATCTGTTTAATGTGTTCCCTGAATGTTTGTAAACGCGTCCCAGTTTCACCGTCATGTTTGTCAACTCGCGTAAATATTCATGACCCGATTTCAAGTAGGTACGGTATTAGATTTCACCAGATGTGCATCTAACGCTTTCTAAGAGTTCTCAAACGTTCAATCGTTATGAATTTTATTGTCTGAAACTGACCAACCGTGCGGAGCACGTAGGGGGGCCTAGGGGACCCGGTCACCCAATTTCTTACTTCCCTTTCATAATTACAACTTGGTTGTGTCGTTGAACTTTGATATATTTTGGTTTATGGGAATGTAAGTGGACTAAGCTGCAGGGATCCGCGTAATTGTATGCTTCACCATTCGGCATTAGAAATAGTTGCAACTGTGAAGGGTTTCTTCAAATGTTGCATCCGGTCAAGGCGTTATTGTGTTAGAAGAATTATTTATTTCCGTTAATTCAACCCTTTACTGTGTGTGCGCGTTACAACTAATCCATAAAGTAGCTGTTGTAAAAAAACTGCGGTGTTGTAGCAAGGAGTTAACTTTTGCAAATGCATGAGGTAGAAGCCAAGTTATGGTCGAATTTAGAATTTTTCTTTACTTATTCTACTAATGAACAC
Organism: Abrostola triplasia; assembly: GCA_946251915.1. Classification (NCBI taxonomy): domain Eukaryota; kingdom Metazoa; phylum Arthropoda; class Insecta; order Lepidoptera; family Noctuidae; genus Abrostola; species Abrostola triplasia. The sequence goes on along the minus strand of OX276440.1, from coordinate 7,618,551 downwards.
AGAACTCGTCAGCATAAAAGCCAGCAGTAAACAAACCATGGTTTACGGTTCATTTCTCACCAAACAACATTGAATATACCTCGATTGATAAACTTAATTGAAAATTGTATTAATGAGTTCCAACAAATCGCAGTGTCACCCCTGCAAACGGCACAGAATAAATCTGCATTGTGTTGTGATTGTCATAATGGCGGTGCAATAAAGTCGGCGCGTGCGCAGCGCACCGCCCTTTGTGTCGCACCCTCGCGGACACTGACTCCGTAACGGTTATATTGATTTTTTAACTGTCACTTTCCCCTAGCGTTGGATGTTATTAGTATTAATATGAACAAATAATAATATTTGTAGTACATTAGATGCCAATAAACTGAAAGCGGGCAATAACCTCAATTTTTGTAATATAAAATTGATTTAGTTTAATAACGATCAGTTATATGCGCTAGTCAGCCATTCCGTTACCTTTTTTACCATAAAAACAGAACGTAGAATACAGCCGACACGTTTTCTATATTATCTAAATTGGCCTATTTTAAAAACGTAAAAAAAAAACAATTTCGGAACTAAAGCGATTGCGAAAACTGTACCATGCGGGTGATAAAAAAGTTGTCAACACACGTGTTCGACTTTCAAAATTTCAACAGATAGGGGGGTGTAACGGTCGCGGATAGTTCACGGCATCTGCTTGCTACCCCCGCGTTAGCACCCCTGCGCCTGCACATACACCCCGACGAATGACCGGGCATCATCTGGTGAAACAGATCGTTATGGGATAACGTTACTGCATGCAATTTTGTTTTGTAAATTGAGTAGCGTTGTTAATTCCAATTAACATATGTTTGGGAGATATTATTACACTTATTGGGAGCACCCGTCGTATTTCATTGCGCTTAGTATTTACGTGTTAAAATGTTGTTCACATCTGTTTATATCTTACTGTAATTATGTATGTATGTATAGTACATGTTATTCCCAATATCCAATATTGAGCAAATAATACAGCTAAGGCTGACCACTTCATTTGTTAATTACATGGCGACAGTTAATCACCTCTGGCCTGCAATTAAATAAACTTGTACACTTGACCACACAAGTCGGTCGCGCCCATTTCTTGCACTTGTTAATGCAGAAATGTAATTGGTCAAGTCAGCGACACGAAACTAATGCGCGGGAGTACGTTATAGTTCTCACGTTGCGCGTGCGCAACGACCCTAAGGAAACGCCATGTAAGATATGGTTCAATGCGCGTAACGACTGTTCTGCACAGGAGATAAAAAAACGACTTTTCACAGGTTTTTTTCAGTTGGATGTCAGTCATCCAGAAATTAAACCAAGGAATGGTGGAAAGGTGGTACTAGTGGTTGTTGCTAGGTACACGGCGAGATAAGTACATAATAAGGAGACATATTTTGGTGATGAAGGTAATATAGTTTTTTAAAAACATTTGCTATAACTTACTAAGACGGTTTCACAAAGAGAGACATAAATACCTTATCTTCCACACTCAAGCAGCTACACGCTTATGCAGTCTCGTACTTCACGTTACAGTTACTTTATGCGAAAGGTTTTTTGAACTCAAAATTACCTCTATCACCAAAATACCCCGTACTATAGATCTGTTTATCTGTTCGTATGACCCCATTATGCAACATTGGCCCTCTGTCATAATGCTACGCCTTGGTAATTAAGAATATAAAGAATTTGGATCAAGGACAACACTAGAGCGCCATCTTTTATGGTATGGTTTGTCTATTTATCGTTATTTTAATTCATTACGAAGCGATTCTTGTGAATTGGTATTACGTCGGCCTTTATTTGGCGTTTTACCGTTGTTATAACTATTCCCGTTGTAACTAATCTTTTCATCAAAACCGTAGAGCGAATATGATTAACATGCGTAGGTGTTAGGTGTTTTTTTAACAAAGATTGCTTATTATGTAGCTGTGGATTAATTTAAGTAATTTATTATTAAAAAAAAGTAGTTAGTTCCATTTCCATTTTTGAATCGACAATCATACTTTAGCAATGTTTAGACAATGTTAATTGTCTAACATTGTTGCGACTTACGCGAACCTACAATGTCTTCAAATAATTTCTAACTCCAACAAACATTTTCTTACGTCTAGCAACAACTGTGAAAGGTCTTCGAGCGAAAAAAAGTACAGTTACACGAAATAACTCGTTGGCATACTTTCTAATTGCAGTGTTGCACGATAGCATCACAGTTCGCTCGCGAACCGCCATTTTTTTATTACACTCAGCCGAAAACATAAAATGTAACACATGGCAACACTTGAGATGTCGACCATCTCATTATTGCACAATTTATCGCTTGCGCATATTAATGTGCCAGGATATTAATGTTTTTAGCACTTATAAACTCATTTGATTTTAACTATTTTCCGCAGTAGATACATAATATTAACCGCAGTGTTGTTTGCTCAACGTTGATTATAAATATCATACCAATATTATAAAGGCGAAAGTTTGTGAGTGTGTTTGTATGTTTGTTACCGCTTCACGCGGTTTAAACTTTAAACGGATAGACCGATTGATGAAATTTCATATAGAGGTAGCTGACACCCTGGATTTTTTTTTTCGAAATGGATTAGTATCGACGACCCCGAGAGGGGTCTTATTGGACGTAACCGGACAAAGGCGAGACTGCATGAGCCTCCAGCCATGTGGCCCGCGGGGTGCAGCTAATTGATATTATTTTCGGATCGAAATGTGTTTATCATCGGACAAATCTTTTTATCGAAAATTAATGATTTTGATGACATAAACATAACATAAAATTTCTGAACCCATATTACAATTTAATTATAAATTAGTAATTCAGTGGTGTCGGACGTACCTAACGTATTTTGGTTTTTAAAACCAGAAATCATAATATAGGAAGGAAAACAACCTGTGTATGTATATGATGTATACTAGCTGGATGACTCAATCACAACTTGCAGCCGCGTACAATAATTACAGATATCTGTATTTTCCTTAAATCAGGGCCAATGTTAAAGTTGTGCCATCCTATTATCATATATTTACCTTGTATGTTATAAATAAACACTATATTGCAGCGTAAGTTATGTTAACAGTTACTATATGCAGTTTCAATATTAAATTAATTATTATTAACCTGTATATCAAAGTATTGGGAACAGTAAATGCGAGTAACCTAACCTAACCTTCTAAAAATCTAAAACAAAAAAGCCTGAATTTATGAGACGATAAATTGTCATTAAAATTGGTGTCATTTGCGATACGTTCGCACGGAGACACCCCAAGTCATTACGTTCAGACACCGCGTTTGGAACAGCTGATAAATCTGCCCGTTCCAGACGAGAGACCTCAAGGATTCTACTCATTCACTCATTCTACCATGGGAGCGTCGCTTGACCGTAAAATCTTTGAATCATTCCTGTTCCCGAGTGAGCGAAAGTGAGTCTACACTTTTCCTTTCCTTACCATCTACTCTCACTGAAGGACGCTCTGTGAGATATTTTTTCTAGACTCCATGTTTTGTTACCATAATGCATAACCTAGGTTTTGTTCTGAACGTGTGAACTGAAGTTAGTATTCTTACTAGTTGCCTCTAGCCTGCATGCAATGTTTATGCAACTACCGTCTCATTGTGATGAAACAACTTGTTTCTGTATGATATTTTCAATGTACAGTTACTCAAATCGTTCTAAGTAACAGTTATTTTGGCCCCGAAAGTAACCTGACTTATATTACATAGATACTTGAGAACACGAGACATTAACCCGTCGTTTTTTACGTTCGACACTTCTAATTACCTAATGAAAACCGACTGTTGATAACGCCTGGGTCGAAACGGTCAATCAACCCTTGTTCCCATGCTCTTCAAACTCTATCATAAAGGGCTGATTACTAATCGAATATTACAGGGTAGATAATTGATACTATCGATACTTCACCCTTGTTAAACGGTTTCCCATACAGCTATGGGAATAAGCTACCGTTACGCCTTACTGACTATCTGTATGATTGACCATGAGTTATTGAGAACCGTCAATCCAAACCTTTAACAGTTTATAGAGTATTATCTTATCGGAAACTAAAGATATATTCAATGCCATGAAATCTAGATTTAACTGTACCTACGTGTGTCTTTATTCCAAACCAACCATTCATTGAATAACCGCAGCTCGAGCTGCTTTACCTTAGACCGATAGTCATTGAACCAAGACTGGTATAAAACTGGTGGCTCTGTATAATTACATTCTCACTGTTATTGCTAATGCTGTAAAACAATGATTGATGGGATTCAAACAATTGACATTTCTTGTTTCGAATTGCCTTGTGAATCGTCTATATTGTTTTAAAATTTGAATAATGATAACCAGTTACAACTGCGATATAAAAGAATAATATTTTTTAAATAAAACCTCATTTTTATTATGAAACAATCATTTCCCTTTCGTTTATCAAGGCGAGCAAGTTACGATAAAATCCACTTTTGATCACACATTTATGCCCGTTTTCACTTAACTAAGTCCTCCGGCGCCAGTGTCTTTTCAAATTCATGTGCGTACTATAAATGATTATATTATCAGTTGCTATAATCGGTGAAGAAAAACATCGTAAGGAAACCGGCGCACCTGAGAAGCTTCAACGGTGTGTAAAGCCATGTCAGAGGCCTACAGGCGGTTTAAACTCTGACACCAGATTGTTCATCAACCATACGGTAATATATTACTTAAATAGTAAGAGATTACTTAGCTAAAAAACTAATTAAGCGGCTGAGGTATCTTAGGTCTATATTAGCCATCGCTTGTCTCATAGTCTTAGTGAAAACTATTATCATCAAATGCATTAGTTATCTATAAAACTAGTTAATTCCCGTGATGATTGCCACCCCTCACAAATATAGTAGGTACATTTCCGTTGAAACAATATGAAGGGGGATTTTTTCATTATGCGAGCAAACTTTTGCGCCGGATTAATAAATAATTATGAGTAGTCCGTGTGAATATGACCTTAGCGTGTAGGGCTTGATACTTTTTCCCTTTAAACCTTTATGACCTAACGATTATTTTACCTAGACTACATTTTTCAAACATATAAATAAATAAAACAAGTAAGATCATGTATTTTTATCAGCAAAATCAGTGTTGTACAGAAATAAAATAATCTATTTATTAATAAAAATGCTGTCATTTATGTAGAGAAAATTTCATAATAGTTCACATAAATATTTAGAGAAAAAAATGATGTAATCTAAACGTCTTTCTTCAAAGAACACTAATGTTGCAACGGTGATTTAAAACTTATAAGTGGTGTGTAAGCGTTTAGTTTCTCCTACAACTAAAAAAGAGCCACAATTGTGCTATTGAACAAAGTTTCTCAATTGATTTCATTATTTACAATTTGGTGGCGCGTTTCATTATTGTTTTAAACGGTGCGCGTCAATTTCAATTTAGGAATGTTCGAATTTTATTTTTTCCAGTCTGACAGCTGTCTCGGGAGAATAATGCAACGCGATTAAAAATACACTCAACTTTTTTTAAAGTCGCTAACACGAACTCATTCGTACTTTTAGGTGCATAATTATTTTTTATTTTATTTTAAATCTTTCGCTGGTGAGGTCGTTGTTTGGTCAGAATTTAAATAAAAACAGTAATGTTCCGCACTATGCGCCCGCGCAGATAACAGCTGCAGGGTTACCAATGAATATTTTGATTAAACTGTAACGGTTTTTTACGTAAAAACCCATATGCTCCGGTTCACTAACTAATGTTACTAATTAGTGTTAACAAACTAAGTTAAAAAAAACTGTTATGCTGCAACGTGCGTAGTTTAACTTAGCATAACCATAGAATATTTCCTACTATTTACTATACAAATACTCGTACTCGCTTGAAGTAACTTACTGTGTAAACTAAACGACACTTACATGTATCTTACGGAAGTAGTGAGTGAGTGGTTCGTGGGAAAGGAGCTATGCAAGGACGAACATAATTGAGTGAAAGACATTTGGGACATCTAATGACGTCAACCAGTATTATTTTTTTATAAAAAAGCTTCACTTTAATTCGTTTTTGGTTTTGTTTATAATCATCACTATGGAGACTAACAGATGTAGGATCGTGTTTGAAAAGAAGTCTATTAAATTTAGATTCAAAACTTTGTGAAAGTAAAGCGAATTGCTTGTTATTTAACGTATGTCTGATTTATAATTTGTCTATAGGTATTGTTTATTTATAACTTAAGACCATTATTTAGACGACTTGACTGTCCCTACCCTAAAAAATCTCACGCAATTTTCACAAAGAATTTAAGACAAAATATGTCAATACGACTCAAAATGACATACCAGCCTACAAACAGAGGCGCGCTACAAAATTAGCGCGTTATCAAATATTAAATCAGGAAATATTACTCTGAGCACAAGTGGACAGATAAGCGATGCGGCCTTGGACCCATTTGATAACATTCATAAGCTAGACGCAACGGCATCATAACTTTGTTTATGTGGGAACCAAACGCTATGGGAACGCTACCTTGAAATGATGGTGTGAGCCGTGGATTATCGATAAATGGCGTGCTGTGATGGTCTACTGGGTAACCAAGGTTAACAGATTAAATATGGGTAACTAGTCGCTCATTGGTCGAAATTCGATCGTCATTTTGCATCCTTTTTGCTGTCTGTACTTGTTCTTCATTTAAACTTTAATAATACCTACCAACATAAAGAAAACACTCCTCCGTGCGCGCAATATTCTTAAAAAGGTATCGTTCTTCTGTAGTTTCCTTTTCACGTATTAGCGATACTAAAATATTTAACGTAAACAAATGTCAATTGATATCGATAACTAAGCCACTAATTAAAAAAATGACCACCAAAATTACTCTCACTACAACCTTCGTTATATCACTATCAAAACATATTCAATAGTAACAGATTGGTAACATCCTAACATCGCCTCCAGGTGGCAACTGATCATTATGCAAATCTCCGATAGATCGCCCATCTGACCGGGATAGCGGAACAATGACCGGGGACGAAACTACAGACATCAACACATCTATTTTCACTCAAATAAATGGACAAGGGGCACTTCAAAAGTGGTTGAATTAGACAGAACGATTCGTCTTACTTTTTAATGTATATTTTAGTGATTTCGGAGGGTCGGGTCATACCTATTGTTGTTAGGCGTGATCCTTTTATTGATGACACTAAAGTACCATTCTTATTTTTGTAACACTTCATAAAAATAACGTATTTTTTTCACATACAAATTCCTTAAGTCTAAGTTGGAAGTTTCAGCGCCATTGTTACGATTTTGTTCATCTTTATGAACACGATGATTCAACTAGGGTTATCGACCTGTATAATACGAGTATCCGAGAATATGACTCCAAAATGTTTGTCTATCACAAACTTAAGCAAATGAGGTTCAGTGTCAGCCCTGAGACACGACTAATTCCAACCAAGTAAAGCAAACAGATCTTCAGTATTGACAGGCCCTTGAATTTCAAAATGTTTGCTCCTACCTATTTGTACAAGGTAAGGAGACGTTTCTATAAATAGGCAACGATTTCTCCAAGCGTAGGAGGGTTGGTCTTTACAATGCCCAAGTCTAAGGTCGACGACAATAAAACGTTGGGGTTACTCAAACCCCAATGTTGACACGGACGCCATTGAGACACGTGTGAACTTTAACTCTGGACACAATTCGATTCCATTAATTCCTTTCACAGTTCACTCTCCATTCTCCGCGACAATTCGAGTGTCACAAATGTCCCTTAAGAGCACATCCATCCATCAGTTTCCCCCGATGTGATGGATGGTACCGATGAATAGGAATCTATGTTAATTCTAAATTGAAATGTTAATTCGTCATTATTATAGCCGGCTTGGAGTACATCTGAATAAATACTAATGCATTTCGAGCATTCACACCTCGTGTGACGATTCGTAATTAAGATCGAGGTCAGTTGTAAAAAATGTATACCATTTAAATACGTACGTTGACAAAATATTGACTCGCTGTGCATGTAGAAGTAGGTCACAACAACTAATTATTTAACGGAAAACACAAGTTTGCACAACACGGAACGAAACGCGATAAGTATTTCCGCGTTTTAATAACGTTATATAATCAAGAGCATGATTCAACTTACCTAAGTAAACACGGCGCGACAAGAAATTCCTCACAAAGGGTCAACTAACATACTGAACTGGCCGTCCGACGGTGACACAATTTTTTAATAATACCATGACACATGATTGATAACGAACGTCTCTTAAGACGTCCAAATGTACATCAAAGAATGCTATAAAAAATTCAACCCACAAAAATGGAAGCCACTACAATAAAAATACTTACTGCATTGTTGAATAAAAAATCATATTTCATGCTATTGTCGCAGATAAGAATTACTGATATAGAATTACAATCTGAATTTTAGATTTGTTTGTATTTTGATGTGATGCGTGAATTGAATAGAATAACGAAGCTAATTGTGTGTGAACTTACATTCAAGGTAGAAAAATTATGAATATTTATGATAATTAGGTGATATGATTGGACTTAACAATGGATTTGGTGATTGACAGACAATGTGGAATGTAGATGTGTTCTGTTGGCCGTTGAAGTGGTGTCGACAGTTTCTAGTGAGGTTGAATTCTGTAAGTTGTGACGTAAGAGTATCGTGCATACACCTTTAAGGAATGTCACGATATCGCGTTAGATTCATATCGACATTATCGAACATTTCGACGATTATGTGCCCATAGCTGTACATCTTACAGAATATGTGTATAGCTGTATATATTCACCATTGCGTCGTAAATATTAAGAATACATTAAATGTAAAACAAGTATAATTGTCTATAAGCTGACTAGATAAGTGTTGTTCTATGTTTTCTGATTACTAGAAGAAACTAATCCTATCAATTTCCATTGTAAATACACCCTTTAGCATAATCGCAAGTTTGATTAGCGCTCATTAGGCCTCGTTGCGATTCATCACGGCACGCATTGTATCTAGTCACGATTACAAATACTAAATAATACATATCTGACAACGATTTAATGCCTATCAGGACATAGTTAGCTTACTAAAATACTATAATCTAAACCACTTCAAATAAAATATTGGCGTTTTAAGTCGCGATCATGTATAATAAATAAAACCGAATCTAGTGTGTTCTCATCATCAGCCGCAACACGTCCACTGTTGAACAAAGGCCTCTGGATTTTCTCTAAGTAGCCTCTTACGACACCCACGGGAGGAAAGGGTTGGTCAATTCTAGGCCGGATACCACTCGGTCAGTGTGTCCTATCTGTATTAAATTAAGTATTCATTGGACAATACTTATAGAAATAAAGATGTAAAACAAAATATCCCATTAACGTTAAGTATATTCTCATGACCGTAAGAATAAATAAAGTACAAATCACTACAAAAAGTCTGTACTGAGCTGCTAAGGTACTTACAAACTAGATTACGCGAGGTGAGGTGCCGTTAGGGGCCCATAAAGGGTTCCCCAGCTCGACCTTACACCACAAATAACGGTACCACTATTGACCATGACAAACTATTGGTTGTACAGAACTTTTCCGCCGACTTCGCTCATTGATTTGCTTCGAGATCAAGCCACTTATTAAGTACTTTAGTAAGAAACTTGTGAATTCACTGAGTTATGTGAGATTTTTTCGGTTCATTTGTCGCGTCCTTTTTGAGGGTATGTTGTTATTTATCTGGTTTTCCCACAGGGTATCGTAATCGTAAATAATCATGTACGAAATCGTTTGTTATCAATAACTGTAATGTAATACTTGGTAAACTCGTTTTTGTGCCAAAATATCCGGTCAGACAATAAACATAAAAATCTTGAGTATATTTATAAAGTGCTATAAACACGACTTTTACTGTGTACATAATAATCAATGAACAAACACTATAGCAAACAAAAAGTACTCCTAAATTTCGGTCAAAAAAATATTCGCTACTGGAATTCCATCTAATTGGGGGCAATGACAGCAATTCTAATTAAACACAGGTTTTCCTTTGTTTGATATAAAGCAAACATGAAAGCCTGCGTTAGATTCGCGAAACAGCGACTTTCCGCATCCCCGTGTCTGAAGCGGCGCCGGCGCATTGAGTTCGTCGACCCGACGCCACGGTGTTATTGAACGTACCATAACAACACGCACACATACTTACCATAGTCCGTACGCAGACTTTTGGGTGTGTTGCATAGTTAATAAGTGACTACTGAACTTCCTGAGACAAAGCCTTGGTTTCACTAGATGAATCTAATTTTAATCGCAAAAATTATTTTTAAATCTAATATATTTTTTAGTATAAAAATCCTCTAAGAACCATTTTCTTTGATAGCCTTCATAACTTACCTTATATGGCAAGATAAAAATAAACTCGGGCGATTTCTTTTCCTATTATCTACATACAAAATTCATTCAACATTTTTCCAACTTGTAAATAAACAAAGAAAGACTGTCAAACACAACGAGGTTATTGTTCTTATAAATAAGAAAGAAGACAGTAAAAAAATAATAAACTGCATTACACGTACGACCAAAATAATGCGTATGAGCAGTTATGAAATCATTTAGTAAGTGACATTTCTCCGGATTGCGTTTATACGCATTGTGTGTCCGCTGCCTAAAGCTTACGGCCGCGGTAGCTCAAATTAACGGTACTATGACAGCAACTCCTTTCGCGAAGCCTCATTCTAAATTCAAATAGTGGTGCGCGTACGCACTTTGTCAACAAACAAAAGTGTTTTGATAGACAATTTGTTACGATTTTATTTAACTGTCCACCAATTGTTTGTGTGACTTTTAAAATAAATTACGACGATTGTTCAGAACGAGAAAGATCAACATTCTCTTGAATGTTGAACGACAGAATTTTGTTTACTAATTTATTTATACTACCAAAGTATCATCTTTTATTTATTTCTTGATGTTGAAGTCGATTTGGTATTCAAACAAAACGTAAATACGTATACGTAGTACATAAATTATGGGACTTGGAAAACCGAGTGGTTATCAATATAGGTACGAGCACTACAGGACCGGAAACTTTAGCAAAACAGCGATTTGGAACGCTAGTTACACCCTAAAACCGTAGGCGTGGGTTCAACGAACTTACGTTTTTAACCAGTATATGCGTATTGCAACAGTTTCAATGTAATTATCATTTAATTATACTTCTAATTGCTTCGATATGAATGTAGTAAAAATGTAGAATGAATTTATTTCGCTGCGAACATACCACTCGAACACACGTGTTATTTGTCAAGTTCCGATAACGATATCAAATACGCACCTAGTTTTTGTATTATGTCGTTCTATTTTATTGAACGTAGAAAAATGTTCTCATTTTATTAAAATTGAGATGATATCAAGATTTTGTTTTTATTTTATAATTTATAGTACAACCTAGATCAATAATATAGGTGCTTACTTGATTTAAAAATTGTTTTTTTTTCCGTGATGTTTTTTTCAAAACTATGGCAGTTATTACTTTCCAACTATTATCAAAATGTCGCAATAAAACCTTTAATTATCGCGACATCAATTTAAAACCTGTTAAAGGTATCTATTTCGGCCAAAACTTTATGGAAATGTGTACAATAGATGAGTTTACAAACAAACAGAGTTCGTCGCACTCAACAATAGTAAGAGTGAAGGAGATAGAAAACCAAGCTTCAGAGGACGCGGCCAGAAAAGGTTATTCAACTTGACGTAAATTCGCCGTGATAAATACGCTGCTGCAATTTTCTTAGATAATTTTGCACTAAATTGCTTTTGTACACTAAAATACGTGATGGTCATTACGCCCCGAAAGAAAGGAAATAGGCCTCTTGTTTTGTTCGATGACTCAGACGCGTCTATTTAAAACTAACGCGAGGTGTGAAGAACATTTATGAGAGTTGTAATACGAATAAATAGATTTTTATTTTGGCTCGCGTCTATTAGCTGTCGGGTGATAAAAACTGTTGACACGAAAATAGGTATTCAAAGAATGCAGTATTGTTGTGTAGCCAATGATATGTCAAAAAGTATAGATACGTCACATACTAACACTGAATGAGAAAACTATTCCTAATTCCGAACGGCACTAGTCTTACGTCAAATCGGAAAACAATTTTACTACCCAAGACTACAATTGTCCCCTTTTCGAGTCTTCAAAATGAGCGCGTTAGCAACTTATCTGTACTTTTTGAAATATCATTGCATGTATGTCTTTAGTATAGTGAACTATACATGCATAAGTAATTGTTTGCACTGGTGAGGTTAATGATATAATATGACTAACAGCGTCAGCGATGGCCGGTTGCTAAACAAATATTGTTCTTTGCAATCAAGCTGCAATTTATTATCACTTACGTATCACAGTTTAATTTATCGCTATATTATGTTGCCTGTATTTTAAGTGTGTGCTTGTCGAGTAGACAAATTGTAATATAACCAATCGCATCAATCATTTTTTTTTAATAATGCTTTAAAAGCTACTTAAATCTTAAAGTTTATTTAATTCTTGCCAGCTTCTTTAAAAGTTAATTACGCGGCCACCGCAGCATGTGTAGCCATATCCAATTATGCGACGTAAAACTAATTACTGCAATTAACAGCCCCAGACAAAAAGCTTCTTTTTCTATTAAATTAGCCAACTGAATTCCGGTATCATTAAAGAAATATTTGTTACTGCCATTTCATGGTATCTTACTAAAATAATTGCGTAGTTTCTAATATAACGTGCATTTATATATAGCGTGTACCTAATCTCGATGTTAGGCAAATTGCATAATTTCATGTACCTACAGAATTACAGATAGATCTATTAAACACGCTATTAAATTCAAAAACACAGTTCTAAAAGTTATCGTTGAAAGTTGCCAGTACAATTAAATGTCATCCGAGGAATTCTCAATTCAAATTTATCTCGCTATAATTTAAACAAGCTTAAAAAATTCCTTATTCAAAAACTAGTCATTAAACACTCGACCTTTGATAGATGAGGACGTGCTGTAAAAAGCGGAGCCGAGATTATGTTTTGCTTAATATTCTGTCCTGGCACTGTCTTAACCGACTTTTTGCCGTAATAAACAACCAGTGTCGAACTGTAAAAACGTCAATGTAAATTATTATAGCGTCTTCACTACTAGCGCGATGCATCATAAAATCTCTTTTGTTTTGTCCTACAAATTGATCTTGTACTTCGCCGTCCGACTAACTAAGCCCTAAGTAGTAAAACTCGATTGGCATGTACCGAGAAACGTCGAGTGTATTTTTTTAATTTGTCAGAATGAGTTAATGTCGTCGGCTTTTGCGTCATAGCTCATTGACTGGCATTCCTTTGTCGCTAGTTCTAAAACTACAGCTTTATTGAAATCAACCACACCCACTAATAAATCGCTGTCGGACAAAACTAATTATTTAGTTAGCAACAAATTATATTTGCCTATAAAACAGTATAAATGAACGGTCGAGGTCTTAGAAACATTACGATATTTAACTATTCTGTCCCCGCCGTGCGCCCACGCAGACTGGATTAGAAATCAACCTAGTCTTGATAATCTCGTAGACCAGTCGTCCCACTATACCACCGGACTATTATTTTAATAAGCGTTCATTCTGTCCTAAGGATAATTGCTCAAATACCAAGTAAATTTCCAATAAAACGCATAAAAGAAAAAAATAATCACCTTAATGGTCGTAACAATTTATGATATGGTCACTATTTATAAGTTTTTAATAAATGGACATTTTGTTTTCAGGTAAGCGTCTCCAATATATGGTAATGACACTATTCCAGATTGGTATGTATATTAGTTCATATTATGGGATGCCGTTGAAATAGTTATGGGTGTCGACGCGGGAGGCCCGAAAACCTTCTAATTCTTAGACATAAAATACCTTAATTAGGAACAGTAAGATGGTTTCTTCCTGCCTTTTGGGATGTTTCGTCTATGAACACTTAACTTGTGTGATAATACTAAGATTATACAACTAATGTTAGTATTATTTTCACTTTCAATTCTCAAAAATCTAAAAATTCCTTCACGTAGGTCCAATACATGTACTATATTCAAACATAACTCATTATTAAGGAATTCTTATGTTAATTCACGTCGGCCATTATGCCCATCATATTCTATTGCTCCTCCAACCCTTTTCGTCTATAATTTCACTTAAATCGCTCTAAAACCACTCGTCTCTATTGAACGTAGATTCAATCCGTAATTTGATCAATTTGAATAAATGACGTCCAATAAAATAATCATAGCCATCACTATAATTTCATTTCAGAACGTAGATATGTAGCAATTTTGATAAAAAGTTGAAAACGCCGTACTCATCTCGATCAGTTTCCTTTTCTATAGAAGGATATTATTGTTGACACTAGACTGCAATAGGAGCAATTATTATATTAGCAAGATTATTATTTATATTGCCAATCATCATCATCTTTGGCCTTTGAGATTGATTGATTAGAGACGATTTAAACAGTGAAAAACATATTTTGGTGACTAAATTTAAGATCCCAATTCTAGATCGACAAGGGACTTAAACTGGGAATATTACAACAAAGATAGGTAAGTAAAATACTAGCTAAGATATTCATATTCATATATTTATTTGCATTCCATAATGTTACAATAGATGTTAAAGAGGCTTAAAGCTAGGTACAATGTTATGGACCCTGTTAGGGCACAGCAAAAGAAGGCCTTACAAAATTTATATAGATACAAGATTCAGTTCATGTATGGGAGTCGGTGTTACCCATAGAAGTAAAGATGGATCATTTAGAGCTCCTGATATTTGTTCATCTTCCCTTTACTGAGCAGCTACTAAGTATCTCTCAGTTTGCACAACCTATTTACATGTGACTTGTTTAATATCCACATTATGACTGCCCCCATTTTTTCTAGTCCAGTTAGTTCGTTTTTGTTCTTTCGGGTGTACAAATACAGAGTGTGTGAAAGTATAGGTCGTGAGGGGCTTGTTTGAAATATAACTATCTGGGTCAAGTGTACCCTATTAATGTGATTCGATTAGTTTGGAGTGTATGACTCGAATGAAACATAAACAACTTGACCTAACACTTATCGACGCTTTATTGACAATCTGAGCTGATTTGATTAGATTTTACTCACAAGTGTATAACCATATTGATAATTATAATCATAAATATGTTAATATGAATCATTTTGCTTCTTCGTATCAGAATGAGCTTGAGGAAACAGGTCATCCACATACCGTAGTAGTAATTTCACTTAATTTCAAATATGGGCGTAAAAACTTATAGACTGAAACCAAGACAAGGTTTTTAGAAACTGCCAATTCAGTGCAGTTGGTAATATAAAAACTGCTAACTAACACTACAAAGGTAATCTCCAAGTGATAATTAATGTTGAAAATTCCCAATTAGATATGCAAACAAAAAAGAAGTTGCAGACTTTTTTGACACTCAAATTTACTAAGTGCCAATTCTAAAAGCCACTAAAGCGTCGCTTAGGGGACTCTTTACCAAAACCCTGTTCTATTTTGGTCTAAAGTAGCTTGATAAAGCAGTTCAAGGGCTATCGCATTCCCAGACAAGTGGGTTACCATTACCATGAAGGGCATTTATGATTATTTTTTGTTCCACTAACCTCATTTAAAAATCCCATGACATGATAAGAATTCCTTGTGGCACAGCTATTATGTAATCTTTTAGACATTATGCCCAGAAGCGAGAGATTCTGGGGTAGAAGGTTTTAATGAAGCAACGACGTCAACATTTTCTGTTATTATTCGGAAACAAACCCATTATCAAGCAAAACATTTGGGCCAGATCCCGACCTAGCCCAATACGGATTCCCATGAACCAGCTTTTTAAAAACTTGCTCAGGATTTAATTAGGAGCAAGTGAAAGCAAACGGACCAATTTCTGCAGCAAATATTTTTACTACGTCATACAGGGCATTTATTTTATTTTCATTACTGAAGTAATGTATTTTAAATTGAATGATTCAGGAATAATGTTGAAGACAGTCATTACGCGCAGTTGTGTGCGGTCGTGCAATACAATTGTCTATTACGGCATGTCATTTGGAGTCATTGCTGACAATCCAATAGCATTTCATTATTTCATTGCTAGAATTATAAATCTATTACTACATAGACCACAGCGGTAATGTTCGTACAGATAGTTACATCTCCATTGCCGTTTTTGTTGCATCAAAAGCATCAATCGATGATGCAATTAAGTAATGGATATGGATCCATTGTGTTTTCCATTTCTTTAGTGCGTCCACGGACAATTAACGATCAAAAGTCAACTGCGCTTACTTTGTCTTGCTTCCACGAACCGCAATTACGACTGTCTTTATCGAGGTGTCTTATTAGATGAGGAGCGATCACGCCAACGCAACGTGTTCTAAGAATCCTTACAAAAGACTTATTAACCAAAGTGTCAGTTTCTTTTCACTCCAGAGGAGGTGAGAGAGGGATAGAGTCCCCGTCTCCCTCGCTTACTATTCGAGGGCGCTCGTAAAACGATTTTGGTTTCGACAAAAAATTGTTTTGGTTTTTTCTGTATGGGAGCGGAGGTAAAGAAAAAGGTACGCCCGTCTTGTTGGAGATTTTGTACTATGTCATAAATAAACTACTACACGGCTTGTAGTTTTTGTTGGGATGAGATTCAAATGTTGTTTGGTACGAGCCAACGGTCAACAAGGCACGCTTCGATGGCTGTAGTATACCGTCGCACACGCCGCTGGAAAAATTGCGTCGAATTTTTTTCTTATCTGAAATACAGTATCGTATGTGGGTCAAACATAATCTAATGTTTCGCAAGCGGCTTAACAAGAAAACAACGCTTTACAATAAAAAAATAAATACTTAATCACTTCTAATGCTGTATTAAAAAATAGATATTTTAATTGGCCAGAAATTGTGCTGCGTCTATCTGGGGGAAGCTGTATGGCCACTAGATGCAATCTCGTCGGTGATGCGAGTTCAATGACCGGGGTGAGCGAGTGAGATGGCACTATGTGCGCGAGTGCAACAGATAGGATGCGCGTACGCACAGAAAAGGAATGAAAATTATTGTATTACTGTTTGTTATCCTTTTTTTATGTGTACATGTCCTGGCGTGTGGGTGTGTGTGCGTGCGTCTAATCCTGAGTCCTGATGCGTTTTGTTATTGTTTGGTTTAGTCTACGCAACATGCTTTGATGTATGCATATGGAATATCTAACTAAGTTTATTTTTCTTTGACATATTCACAACAAGTTTAAATATACATACCTGTGCGTCTATAGTTCGTCATTCAACAAATCTTCTAAACGAATTTTATGTCGACCTTTTTGCTTCACGTCTTTACAAACTACACAATGCATTCAGGCGTTCCTAAAAAGGATTAGGCACCACTCGGAGATTAAACTCGCTCTTTCATGCGCATTCTCAACGTCGCGACACGTACCGGCATTGTGAGCATTAAAAAATTAAAACCATATTTTTTATGTGTCCAAAAATACAAAAGAATAAAAGGTGAGCCCAAAAAGTGCAACGATATTCAAATTCGCCAAAAATAACAACAGGTATGATAAATGAACGCATTGATATTATAAATTAAAAAGTTGCAACTGTCACCTGTCACTCGTAAACGTCACTTTTCCCGCCATGCGCGCGATCGGTGCGTAATTCCCATGCAATAGTCGAGAGCAAAGCTGACTTACTCTCGCCCGGCTCGATAATTTCTAATGATTATGCATCAACGGCACCTGCGCACTGCAGTCCACGAGCTCACGCAACGGACAATGTGCATTCAGCCATTCTAATTTGAATAAAAAAAACGGCTTACAATCGCATAAAATGCACTGTTTATTGCTTAAAATACACAAATAATGCCTTTCTCATCCATTGAGGGTCAAACGCTGCTTTGTCGCTAAGTTGTCCCGCTTGAATAGGAGTAGGTTACCGCCTAACAAAGGTGGTGACATCTCTAAGAAGAGAATAGGGAGCCTCTAGTCCGGCCAAGGTTATGCAAATGAGATTTAATTGAGTTTATAATAGGCAGAATGATGGATCGCTTTAGACTAGATTAGGGTTGAGTTGGGCGCGAAAATTACGATGACTAAGCTTCTATTACAGGGTTCTTTTAAAGGTTAATCTGAAAATAATTGGCTTCTAGCCATTGTGAATGATTATAATGTTATATTAATCAAGTAATTTCAACCTACTGGCTTGACTTGCTGAATGTTGGTGTAAATGATTACAGGTATATAAAACCTTTTATTTAAAAGAGAAAACATACACCAAAGATTTTTATAGCTCGCTAATAACTTTACAAACACAGAACAATGACACACTATCCCGCATTGTAGAAAAAACAAAGTAATATACGATACTTGCGGTAGGTCAAAGATGCATGTGTAAATAGGAACAGTGTACACAACACGTGCTGTTTAACGAGGAACCGACAAAAGATTTATTTTGTTATATGTAAGACGTCTTTTGTTTGACGTACTTAGTCATAACCGTTGAGAACGACCTTTGAGAAGCCCTTGAACGTAGAATTTGAAATATCTTGTATCTGACCACATTGGTACATTATGTATAGTATATGTAGATATGCTATACGTCTCGTTGCTTGATTAACGCGTGTATCTCGTAGCAAGTCATAGATATAAATATTGCAACTCAATGGAAACGTAATATACATTATCAAGTACTCAAATTGTGTACAAATTGTATTTGAATCGTATCAATAAGCACGAAGTTTGATAATCCACTTTGTATATCAATAAGTTCTATTTTAAGCGTATATTTTCGCATAGAAACTAAAATTAAATTCGTGTTATAACGCATAAACAATCAAAGCCCAAAACGTGCTTATTCGCGTCATTCCCACAATCAGGCATTATATCAATTTCAATATAAACTTGTTGATAATTCGCTAAATCAACACTTACGCAGACATACCGTCTGGATGCTTTACGCATTATTTACTACGCTATCAACTGATATACTATCAACTTGCGCAAGAGTGCCAGCGCGTAATTGGGGCATGGGGTCAAAGACCAGGCCTTTGTCCGGACCCCGGGGACAAAGCGAACAAAGCACAAAGAACATGTCTTATAATGTAATTCGATGTGAATACACAAAAGAAACCCCCAGTGATCTTCAGGTGTAGAATCTGCGACGTTGAATTAACAGTTTAGTTTTGCCCTTTACGCGAACAGGGAGCTTTGTACCCTATTTTAATCATTGTACGAATACAGTGTAAGATTTGATATAGGTTATACGTGTATGGAGAAAAAGATCAAAAAGCTAAAATTTCTAACTAGTATGGCCTTTGTTTACTCGTAATAGTGGACGTCTTCCGGCTGATGATGATGAATAAGTGCGGTCGAATATCTACTACTTGACGACCAAGAGTGTTATAAAATACCCTTAAAAATTTTACGTAGAAACAACACAAGATTATTAAGTTTAAAACACGTGCAGAATGTCTAGACTGGACTTTATTGCATCGATTAAATATATCTGCAAATAGCGGCCAGCCTTTGAACTAAAAAATTACAATTTTAAGTACACACGAAACTGCGTATATTTTGAGAATCATTCCAGTTCGGTGTATAGAGATAAGCGATTTGACAGCACATATATTCTTGTAGACACAGATGCATAATATCTAATAGACTTTCGTTGACTTTTGTCAACTGGAAAAGCAAACAAGCATGTTATCATTCTCGTGTAACGGAATGGAGGCGGCATAGAGTAGCCTTGTTTAGTAATTCTTATGCACACTGCACACCCAGAGTCAGGGCTGTACGTTTGCTTATCACTAGCTTCTGCTTAGTATGCAACTGTAAGTAGATCGGAAATAATGAGTCACTTTCGTAGGCAAAACGAAGTTGAATACTATTAATATTTTCTAGTAAAAGGAGAAATCATTTTTCATATACATATATTGCTTCCAGCCTTCTTGGCAACGCTTCCTAATAGTACAAAATATATCAAATCTTTAATTAGTTTGATAAAATCAAGTATATTGTTTAAAATAATCAGAAATCTTTAACTTTATTACTAGTTATTGTTACACTGTAATTGACATAAAAACTGTGAGAACCATCACAAGAAATTAGTTAGAATGGCAGCCCTGATTTACACGGATCATGTCGTGGCGGTGCGTACGCGCAGGTGCGCATGCGAACATTATGCTAATAGTGTTTTGTTTGTTTCTTTGCGAGAGAGATCCATACGTTTTCCTAGTGGAAACTAGCGACAGTTTCAGTTAACATATTTGTATCACTTTCTAATGGTGTGCTCCATTTTATTTTGTAATTAAGTTTGTTTATATAACTGATTTGCTGAATGCGTGGCGAAAACCCAGGTTCCTACTTAATAAATATCAAAAAAGAGTTAGCCTACGTAAATAAGGCCATAAGCATTGGACAGCGTTTTGTGGTAGAGAATTGGGGAGGCCTTTGCCCGGGAGTGGAACACTAAACAGACTACTTAAAAAAAACTAAGGCCAAATTGTGAAAAGCCTTGTACACTACAAAAGTTCCATAATTTTATAAACGCTACATTACCATCGAGAGCTAACCGTTTCCCATACAAATTTGTATTCATTTGCTTATTCTAATTAAATGAACCTCCCCCTGTATGGGGTTGAGAGATTTTTCGGTGATTTGACCCGTGAGAACCAACACGACACGGTCCGCCGAATTTCGATTTTGTCTTTGTTTGAATTACATGTTTTTGTTTTATTTAACTCAGGCGTATCAAACGAAACTCCCATATTGTCTGGGAGTATATAGTACCTACTAGTTAAAACTGTTAGAAGTAATTTACGATGTGTGTTCATAGAGCTATCTACGCGATAAGATGATTAATGCGTTTTACGTTAGCGCTGGCGATAAACGCAGCCTTGGATTCCCGGCATTGTATTATTGCATTGTAGTTAGTTTGTTGTAACTTAGGTTAACCCAACGCTATTTAAGTATTTACCCAATCGGATAAAATTACAGGTCATTTCGTTGTATGCTATAATCTTTTCGAGGATGCACAATGGATGTAGATCCTTTGTTTAAATTTGTATGTGACTCAAACCACTGGTTTTTTTCGTTCAGAATTTTAAACCTGATATTCGAAACTAAAGCGACTAAATCGTCAAACAGCTCCAAACTTTGTACAGCATTCCCGCGATATTATTTTATACAAAGATTAGAAATATGGATTCACTTTTCCGAATATAATTGTGAGTAGAGTCGGCATTTAAATTAAATAATATGGATAACTCTCACAAACGTTATTATAGTAATAAAATATGTATTCTTTATGGACACCCCTTTTGTCTCAACAAGGGTTAAAAATCGTTACAAAACGTATCTTATGCAAATTTTTAAAACAATAACCTACCCTTTAATTATGGTAAACTGTTGACATCAATCGAGGCGTAAGGATTGCTTGCGTCTTTATTCAATGTACATTGTTTTGATTGTTACAAGTGCAGGGTGTTGTTTGCATTGAATGTGCGTTAATGTATGCAAATCTAGTCGCAACGCCCGTTGTGTAGAGACTGCATGTGGTCAATTGTGTGGGAACGCAGTTGCTAAATACTTTTAATAATAGACCTGTGGCATAACGTACTAAAATAAGGTAATTAAAATTTAGCGTTAGGCAGTACCTATAAAAATAAGAAAACATCATCTAAGCCAAGTTAGAAAAATTAAAAAAACTTGCAAAACAATGTCAGAATAAACACAGCTTGACATTAGAAAAAAAGTAAAAGCGCGCCAATAAACCCTTACTATGACAGATAATAAAATCACCACGCCACAGACTATGTATAATTTATAAAAAATCCAGTTTTATCGGTCCAGTGCGATACGAATCCACGAAATTTGCATAGATGTTTGTCGATAAACAGGTATGTGTGGTTCACAGCCACTGTCCATTCCCACGAAGTATATGCATTATATTTTTAATATCAGCACGTCAATTATATCGGGTACTTGCATTTAAATTTCATATGGTAACACAAAAAGTACTGTTGCTTTAAATACTTTGAATTCGGAATGACAGCTCAGTTTTTTTATTTATATTTTAACGCTATTTTTACAGCCAGACTGAATTGAATTGAGAACTTCTATTTTTTTTATTAGGACTTGGTATTTTTTTTTAAATTTCATACCATTATTCTTTTAAATATCGATTCTTCTATACGTATATTACTCATTAAAATTCAATAATCAAATCCAATGTTTGCATCAACTTCATTAGAATGCATTGCATTGGTTGTCAATCGGCTGGCCCGTTATAGATGTGCGAGCACGTTCCGATTGCTTATTGGCCTACTGCTAACTGTTCGTGACTGACTAATCACGTTTTGCTTCACTGCACACAAACACTTGATTCATGGCTTATATTATGCTTTAACACCGATTTTATTACCAGACTTTAATTATACGACACTTTTGTAAAAATAGCCATAAAAATACCCCGCCGGCTTGCATTTTGCGTTTCCTTTCCCAAGCCCGCCACTGACCCATATTCAAAGATTTCTTAGAACGTAATTATTACGTTTGATCCGTCAATGCTTGACCAATCGGTTTTACGACATAACCCCGAACGGACATTATTATACACCTTTATAGCCAGTGTCAAACGGCCACCCTTTCAATGTTTTACTTTCACACGTTTTAAAACGTGGAATTTGTCGATTCCGAACGACCGGTCAGCTCGTAAATGCTCGTTAGGGAAAAAAATATATTTACGCGCCCAAGCTTCGTATAATAATGTCGTAAAAATTATATTTATGAAAAATATATTTCGTGGTAGTGCTTTCTTATATTTACACCCATTTTTAATTTTTATCGACGACTTAAACATTATTTACGGCCCCCATTCTCCACTTACGCGCTCATATAATAATATAGTTAAAAGCGTAACAAATCGTCCGTATTAATGGCCCAGGGTAATTAGTACATCGTGACGGTTAAAAAGCTCGTGTTTGATTAGATTACTGAGTTTTTTTAAATCACTTTTGGAAATAGACCATTGGGTCGGCTTGGGTGGTCCGATGCGCTTCGACACACGATTGTATCAGCACACATTAAATTTTTTGTGACGTCCCGGCTGCAACGTGACCAAATACTAATAGAAACATTAAACCACAGCCTTTGCTCCCATCCTGTTCCCCGACAGACATTCGCCGCTCACACTCGAGCGATAGCTAATCGGGCACTATGTGCGTTTTAAAAGCAATGTCAAGTGGCCATAAAACAGAAAGGTACGACTTTCCTTTCTAGTTAGAAACTCTAGCAGTTGAAGGAAACTAGTAATTCGAGTGCGTAACGCGAGACCGCAACCCAATAGGTCGAGTGAGAGCCGCTAATCCAGGCCAGCTGCGGCCGCGCCGCCCGCCAGCCTGCCCCGGACTTCTAACCCATTACACCGATTATAATTGCCCAAACAGTCTCTCATCTGCCAAATGACGCTCCCAATTACCTTCCGTGCACTTTCCACCGCACTTTGTTACCAAAAACATGTTTCGGATGTGAGCCCCGAAATATTCTTTCTGTTCCACTTCGCTCACAAAAACGAATACAAACTTTTGTTTTATTAATTAGCCAACAAATTACCTTTTGTTTATTGTGTCTGCCCGAACGGCCGTAACGTGGGGCACGATAAACTTTCTGAATCACGACGAATGGTAATTACATTAATTTACTTAACAATACACCTATTACAGTTAGCAGAAACATCTAAATAGTGCGTTTAAAAAACGGGATACACCGGCCCGGCGCGGCCGTCCCCAAATATGCACGATTTAACATGAAACGCGAATTCGTTATACATCTGTGCTTATCTTGAGAAAATACGCTGTTAACCTGTTGTGTGCATCTTATTACCATGTACCGGCCATTGTGCATTATACTCCACATATTCATGGGTAAACACACACCAGTCTTTGTGTCTATTGTTAGAGTAATACTTAGCAGCGTCGCCCCTCGTAATCCCATCCTTTCTATGCATTGTCCCTCACAATGTGAGATACCGAGTTTGGTCCAGAGGTCACACATCTTAGTGCGACCTTAGGTCATAGCTGACAATGCGAGATATCGTGTTTACCTTTGTGCGACCGATGTTTAGCCCGCCCGTACTTGTCTCGGATTGTTGTCCACAATAGGACTCATCTCGGGACAATGAGGCTGGACAATGGCGTCATTGTTCTTTTACGATACTTAGCTACCGTTTCAGCCGTTACGTGTCTTTATTGGAGGTATTATCGATCTCTTTGTGTTACCGATTTATAGAGTTGCTCCTGTAATATGGGTATTTAAATATTAACGTTCATGGGAACCGACTGTGGGATAGCACCTGACAGGTTTTCGTTGTTCCAAAATACTTTTTTAATTTTTTGAAAGCTAAAATCTGGGGGAGGTTTTTGATCAACAATACCAAATCTTGATTTAAAACGTTCAGTCAAAAAGAATGTTATTTTAACTCGCCTGTGAATGTTGCAGTTTAAAATAATAAATCGTAAACTTTATTCGGAGCTTTGGTCTTATGCGCCGCGTGTTTCGGTAGCTGCGCCTGCGACCCAGTATGATTTACGTTTATGTTCACATAAAATCTGAGAATGCGGTTTGTGCATCCACTCCAGTGGCCTGCAAAAATAGTCTGGGTAATCTGAAACTTTTGTTTATTAATACTACTTAGATAATATTGTAAATATTGTTTATAGTTTAAATGGTATAATGCGGCCGACGTATCTTGACTAACCTGAAGTTAGCGGGTTAGCTGCGCAATGGATCTTTTAGTAACAAAATTGTCTACTGCGCAGCTCATCGGCTAAGTTCAGGTTCGCCAAGATACGTCGGCCGTGTTGTACTTTTACGAAATAAGTATTTTTTAATATTGTGGTCCAGTTTAAGTTGAAACCCATTTGGTACATTTAAACGGTGCCATGCTGAGATAATCTGTGATGATCGCGAAGCGTATCCCAGTAGCGATGTTCTGTAAATGAGCGGTATCTGCCGATAGCTCGAGTACTCGATAACGGCGGCTTTGATCGTCGACGTGCGCCCGCGCATCCTTTGAACTCGCCGCCCCCGCGGGGCGCGCTTTATTAAACATTCATTAGGACCCATCGTTTAGCTCATACCTGAACAGTAGTCGGGATGAAGTTACATGTTTGGAATCGACGAATAAAATGGTTTTTGAGATCTTCGTGTTGTAAAGATTTTTTGATTAAGATCCCTTTATTTAACTCTAAAGGCGATGAGAGGTATATTCCTTTTGGAAATTTTGAAAGGAGCCTGCATTCTTTACAAAGGGTGGTCTGTTGCTCTATACATTTTTTAAATAAACTTCTGGCTACACATAATTAAATCATTAACAATGCACACGTAACTAATAATATTTATAATTACAATAAAGTATAAAGTATTTTTCTCAGCATTTTTAAAGTAAACAAAGCTGACATGATATACAAATTACATCTTCTCAAAACATCAAAGGAATTCTCAGAGCTTCAGCCTTTACCTACACTCATCTAAGTGCAACTCTAACAGCCCTTCAATCATACTACCGCACCAATAATACATCTCAATAACCAATACGCTCAATAGCAAAAAACAATCACGATATAATGACACAAAGTATGGCAATATCCTTGGTAACTGCCTGCTCCCTGCAATTTACTGTCCGTAGGCTACAACGACACCTGGGTAACCTAGGCGGGATGAGTCAATGCACCCGGGTTATCCACCCGCTCGATAGTGGTGCAAAAAACGTAATGGCGGTCAGGAACACAACTGTCAATGAATTGCCTCTGTCTTACTCCTTTTTGCTATTATGTTGGCAGTGAAATGCAATTGCGTTCTTATTTCGAATCTATTATTTTAAATTTAAAAACAAACAGCTTTTTTATCGGTCTAATGGTTTTAGTTTCTATTTTGTTGGATGTAGGTTACCTTTTTAAACTTACGCAAAGAAGACCTCTTTGTATGATTTGTTGGGAACGTATGTGAGTATTGGCAACTTTTTATGATGCTCTTAGATTACATAGTA
The DNA here is from genome assembly GCA_946251915.1 of Abrostola triplasia. Taxonomy (NCBI): domain Eukaryota; kingdom Metazoa; phylum Arthropoda; class Insecta; order Lepidoptera; family Noctuidae; genus Abrostola; species Abrostola triplasia. The sequence continues at coordinate 7,592,473 of OX276440.1, read as the reverse complement.
AGCATATTGAACGTTGACAGGCCATAATTTGAAGCGCTTGTTAATGATGTCTGCATCATAAATAATAATTATAGCCTCGCTACCGGAATGCATCGGTAGCCAATAAACCATCGATTCTCTTGTTAAGTATTTTTTAACATCAGCCAGGCACCGAGTTGATGTTTTACGGCTGAATGTTAAACTTAAACTTCACAATGCCCACCTAAAATTAGAGGACTTTGCCACAATGCATCAAACTGGGGGTCATATGAATAATTACAAAATGGACGCAGGCCGATGACCTCTGCTCGAGCACTGCAATGCCACAAGTGTTTACAATTTTTGTGATGATTTATCTCATTATTTAACGCTTCGGGAGTTCTGATCTCATCAAAATAAACAGAGCTGTGAAACTTTAGGTTTTACGTTTTTTTTTCTGTTGCAACCCTTTTTTTTTTTTTTTTTTTTTTTTTTTTTTTTTTTTTTTTTTTTTTTTTAACGTGAGGGAAATGCGTTACGCATTCCCCGCCGCTGGGAGGCGACGGGGATATGTGGGACTCTCCCCCATGAACCCAATAAGATCCACAGGGGCATACCCACTAAAAACCTCACAATTGCCTGCTTCAGCGCATAATTGGCGGGGAGGCGGGGTCGCTATAGCATTCTACCGCCAACCCCGCCAGCACTATCCGCCCTGTAGAGGGGCGGATTCTTCGCTCCCCCTATGTAAAGGTAGGGGGGTGCAGGACTTCGGCGCAGAGGCCGTGCAATGCAGAGGTGGGTCTCCCAACCCAGCCTCCGCGGCCTCTGCTCAGCGAGGGGACGCCAAGTCCGTCTCCTCGCTGTCTCTTCGGCGCATGGGTGCGCTCCACCAGAGGGAGAAGTGGGCCATGTCAGACTGACATGGGCACCACCTCCCCACCCGTGGCAGCTGGAGTGGGGGTCGGCCGCAGAGCTGCGGCCTTCCCCTTACCCTTTTGGGGCACGCCAGCCCGACAGGGCTTGGTGCCAATCGGGTGGTCGGCCTGTCGATCCGCAGCAGCACAGGCTGTGCAGTGCGGATCCCTGGCACACGACTTGGCCAGGTGGCCGACCTCGCCGCAGCGGTAGCACTGCGTGCGGCGTTCCTCCTTGGACGTGCAGACGTGCTGCATTTCTGTTGCAACCCTGACATTAGTGACAGATGAAATTCTACCCATAAACTAACTGTCAAACTGTTGTCTATTATCGCAGCGTCACCCAAGCCTCGTGTAAAGGATTACAAGTTAAATAGTAATAATCTGACGTAACCCCTGAGCCAACAATCAAATAATTTTGTCAAATTGTACGGCGCGGGCGCATGTTTGAACAAACCGTCAAACTCAAAACATTCTAACATAAAACAGTGTTGTTTGTCGGTTTCATTACGTATTCAGACAAGATTGTTTGACAAACAGACGGACTGACAAAGATTTTTTTAGATCCTTTTATTTTTTAATCAAGGTTCTTTTGTTATCTCCCTCAGTTATCATTACAAAAGGTGTGATAGGACCGTATTTGCTTTTTGGTGTCTTGAAATAAAACAATTATGTTTAAATGTAGAAATTATAAAGTGAGAAATTAAATTCATATTGAGAACACATTTAAAATCGATTCTACCACATAGTAATTAAATACTCAAGCTACCCACAATACATATTGCATAACTCCAGCAAATACAATCATAAATAATTAAATATAAATAAATACACTGCAATCGTTCGGAAACGAACAATCAGCTAATCTCCCGCGCCTATATTTACATCACTAATGGCGTTCTACGTTTCACAAACATAAATAATACATGTGCAAAAGAAATTATTATAGTCAGTAACTGACGCAACTGCAATTTTCCCTGCGGATAGCTCTGACTCTACCATTCCCTCTGCCGTGTGCCTATTGGACACGGAACAATGGCATTTCGCTTACTTTCACAATCACGCGTTCACCCATCGTTTTCTAACGTTCACGTGGCCATGATCTACGCAACTCACGGTATGTTCTGGCATCTAGTACTTTTATAAGCTCACTTGTAGAGATAGCTCTACACGATACAGAAAGATGCAAATACTTATAAAAAAGTCTCAATACAAATATTAATTGAATGCTGAAAGGTTACTATAAAATAGAGTATTTTCGTTTAATATAACACAAATATAAATTGCGGGTAGATTTCACGGGACAAAAAATTGTGCGAACCGCAGATGTTTGTCCCGAATCTGGGTGTTTGTGATATTTCATGTTTGTGAAACGCACCCAGAACACAGGAGACATTACTAGTCGGGCGACGTTTTTATAAAGAAAACAAAAATGTGTATGTGTATAAATCTCAGTGAAACTAGGTTTATAATCAAAGTATTCCTTTATCAGACATTTCTCTCAGCACTAACTCTGACAGCTATTTTCTAAGTAAATGCTGTCATTTCACTGTAAAGTTTCACACCGCTGCCAATTAAGATGCATTGCTTAAGTCGTGGAAAAACCGACTGTATTCCCAAAGCCATAAAGGCCCTCAATTAGTTCGCGTCATAGTGCTAAAATATCTATGTAAATATTGCGCTAGTGTTGATGTGTTGCTAACATATTTTGAAAACAGTGCGCGCGCAACCTTTTGTTTATTAAACAAGTATAGAGACATGTGTATTGCATAATTTGAAACGATTTAGATTACTTTAATTGTTTGCAATTTGACGACACTGGCCAGAAACTAACTGGCAAAAAACTTAGCCAAGGAGTAGATATATATATACCTATATACCCTAATTTGGTTTGTATACCAACTCTGTATTTACGACATCCTGTTCTGTAGATCGAATCTGAATAATTGCATGCTACATGTACAAGTCCAGACTAGTCCATCTACCTGAGAATTATCTAGTAATTCTAGCTTCAATCATGACAGATGTTATGAAAATTCGTATAAATTGGTTTAAATTGTTTTGTTATTACATAGAGGATCTAATTGTTTCATTGTTATATTTTTGGCCAGTGTTTTACAGTAATAACTATATTTAATACTAGCTGCGCCCTGCGGTGTTACATGTTCATCCAGGATGTCAGCTACCTCCATACCAAATTTTATCAAAATTGGTCTTGCCGTTCGAGAGTGACGAAATAGCAAACACACTCACAAACTTTCGCCCATGTAATAGTGTGATGTGATAAAGACGACCATGTCAAAGTCGATCATAGTCTGTGCCTATTCCTTAACACTATTTACAACCATCTTACTATAAAACTAATTAAAACCTCTTCCACAATACCTTATTGCTAGCTAACATTATTCAGAGGATCAAAATTCTTCAGTTATCATTTGTAAGTGGGTCACCCAATTAACGTGGAAATATGACTAATCAGAGTGACTACAGTTTCCTATTTAGTCATGAGCGGCTAAGCAATGCCAATTACAAATACGTGCGTGACGTTTCTGATGACCATTTACGCTTATAGCTAACTGTTTTGCTTTACCAATCGCATACTCTTGCCTTAATAAATAGCACTGCCTCCTTGGTCTAGTAGTCGCTAAGTCTGAGTGTCACTGAGCGGTCCTGGGTTCGAATTCCGGTTCTTGCAGTGTTACTGGATTTCTCCATTAGGTAATTCTCAGTAGTAGGAGTCAAGCCCCCTTGGGATATATAACATAACTGGTAAAATGGACATATTCTTCTCTTTATTGTATGGTTGATGAACAACTTGGTGTCAGAGTTTAAACCGCCTGCAGGCCTCTGACATGGCTTTACACACCGTTGGAAAATGTCTCAGGTGTGCCGGCTTCCTCACGATGTTTTCCTTAACCATTTTTAACAACTGATACCTAATTTACAATCGTATTGTTTTTAATTAACAGTAAAAAAAAGTCTCAAACGATTACGCTTGTACATTATACACATAAATCAACATCCCAATAAGGGTTAGTTTCTAATGTGATTAATGAAGACGAGAATAAAATTGCAAGTTCACTAACGCTATTAATTTTAATCCACACATAATGATGTAGGAACCAAGTGCTAAGGTCTTGGCATTTACAACGCGAACCAAGTTATTGGCTCTTAAACTTGCGTAATATGCAAGCTTCTAATTATGTGCGGTATTTGCGCGTGCAGCATTATTTCTTATTTACATAATTATCTTGAAATGTAATCTTATACCAACAAATCGTTTACGTTCATAAATACAACAGGTCAAGATTTCTAATGTAACATAACATAATATCACGCTTGTATTCCCCGAAGGGGTAAGCAGAGATGCACATACAGTACACCCACATTTCGCCAGTTTTGTTTTTAGGTCCCAATGTCATAGGGGGCGAGCCTATTGCCATCAACCGGCACAAATCCAGACTCCGTGCTGCTACTAAGAATTACCTAATGGATAAACCCAGTAACACTTTGCCCGACCCGGGATTCGAACCCAGGACCTCTACCTTGGGAAATAAACCATTTTTTTTTTCGAAATCAAACCGAATTTTTATTCATATAATACTTTACGACATACTTAAGCTTAACTTTATCCAAAGTTGTATACATAAGTAGATAAGGGCTGTCAAAATGAAATAACAAAAATAATATTAAAATGAAGTATTATATCAGATATAGCACAAGTGTCAAGACTCATATACAATGCTACCTGGTTGTCACTTATTTGTTTAGGAGTACGCTCAGAACCAGTAGCGGGCACACAAACACAGATATACGTATACGAGGGACTGTTTTTGTTGCCTTTTTTACTCCGCGTCCAGTTGTAATAGAAGGTAGCCTAGGGCTGTCCAATGAATCGATTTAAATTTCACTCACAGATAAATTACGGAGTGTTTCAATCAACGAACTATTCTATGTATGAAGACTTTAGATACTGTTAATAATATTGAACAAGAGTATACTCTATCAATTACAAAAATAGTTTCTTAAATCGGCCCAGGCGTCTTCGAGAAATCGGGGGACATACATAAAAAAATAAAAGATTCCGACGAATTGTAAACCTCCTCCTTTTTTGAAATCGGTTAAAAATAATTTAATATGTATATATTAACAGTTCTTCAAGATCTTTTACATACAAAATTATTTAACACTTCTTTCCTGTAATTACAAAAACGCGTCGCATGCGCAACGAGGTACGCCATTTTGACATCGAATCGCCTTTCACTTGGCCTAGATATTTCGGAACTGGTTCGTAATCACAATGCAAACTCGGCTCCAACAAACGAGTCACCATTGCTTTAACAATGTATTTCCTGTGCAGCTGTGAAAAATCTAATGACGATTCCAGTTTGGAGTTTGACACCCCTAAGTAGCTTTTGTTTGATAACTTTGTATTAGGAATATGCGCTTATTGTGCAGCGCAAGGCAGATCTAAATAAATCTAAAGCGTCAAAGATTGACGCTACCTTATTATAGACCTGATTGGCGCAGTGGCTAAGCGATTGGACTGCTGCGCTAAGGGTTGCGGGTTTTATTCCCGCACGGATGAAAGTGTGTGCGAACCGCAGATGTTTGTTTCGAGTGTGGGTTTGTGTATTTGATATTTCATGTTTTTGAAACACACCCACGGTACAGGAGAAATTCCTAGTGTGGAGCGATGTTAATTAAAAAAAAATGCAGGAATATTACCATAGACTTATTATTAACTATCTTATATATTGATCACCCCTTATAAATATTCACAACACATAAAAATATTTACCGATATATAATATTACTAGAAAATTAATCAACAACCCTAAGGCGTAAATAAAAGATGGCGATGGCGGGAGCGTGCTCGCGAGGCAACCTGTTCTGAGCGGGACGCGCCGCCCACGCCTGACAAATCGGCGCGCAGCGTTCACCGATTACACCACGAACATGTCCGATCAAGTCCGGACTTGTTTCAATACAACGTCATCAAACTGCATGGAAAATTGAAACGCTACATTCCAGGGAAATGTATAGGTTGTATAGAAAATTGTGTAGTCTAAATAAGGCTACAAAAGACGCTATAAAACTACATTATTCAGCTTACAACGCACATTTTGTACCAGTGACGCAACAACAAAGTATTTTAAATTTTTGCAACGCTAGTTTAATGAAGTTTATGTGTCGTGTCACCGGCGAGCCACGATGCGTAGGCACTGTCTATCGTTGCGTCTAGATCACAGACGATTACGCTCACTATTGTGTTTACCTCAAAAGAGGTAAAAAGAAAAAAGCTATAAGCCACGTCCCCATAATTACGTACAGACAAAGGTATGTTCCCGACTCCTTTTCTCTGACTGTAATGACTGAAACGTTTTCTGGGGTCGATCGTGACCGGCAACCTGCGTCATTCCCACGAGAGAACAACATTTGGACAACATTTGTATGGCAGGATACATACTACAGCCCTTTGTGGCACGTTCTTCAACAATACACATAATAACGCAATTTACATTTTACCAGATGTAATTTTGGGAGATTTCCGTCTTATACGTACGTATACAGAAGAAAGAAAAGTGTAAAAAAACACTCACGAAGCCACGCTTCGCAATTAACTATTCAATGCGCGCGTCGCGTTTCCTGCACTCTTGCAGGGAGGATCAAGGGCGGTGTCACCCCGACGCTCTCTCTGTAAAAAAGCTAATTTGAGGCATCTCTGGGAGAAACACTTTTTCTCTTTTTCTCAGTCTCCTATTCCGTGGGTGTTTATTCCCATGCGATCAGGGATTCTAGTTGTGTTACAAGACGGATGCAAGCCCGGCCTTCGATGCACGTGGACTGCATTACAGCGCAGTTGCTAACCCGCGCGAGCTGGCACGCTTACACATATAAAAATACATCTCCGTAGCAACCAATACGCTTCGATTTCAGTCGTAACATGAGGTTGTTACGAAATTCAAATATTGTTAATGCCGCTTCAACGGCTTTGGAAATATGCAAATTGGATGAGCTCTGTCTCTCTACACGCGGAATTATTAATGCCCCAGAGACGCCACTTGGAATGGCGTCAAAAAGTATTTGTATACTGGTTTCGCATGTTATGATGATTCGCATTTGCGCGGTAAACACGTGAATTATAGCGACATCAAAAGAGGTAGAGTTCGTGCGCCCGCGCCGATATTTAGGTCGACCAAAATAGCCACAGCGCGCGGACGCCAGTTCAAACTTCAGCTCAAACGCTGTTTTGCCGCCATTTGTATTTGATTGAAAGAACGTAACGTACTATCACGTCTGTTGTTGTCGACTAACAATAAGTATCACGTGCATCGCATTATCAACTGTAATGGCTTCAAGGTTAAAATATAACTACACGAATTACGTTCAGTACAACGCATTATTATAATGAATAATCAAAAAAAATACTTACACAGCACAGTTAGCTGGTACACGATAAAATATTGATAATGTCAGCGATAAACGTGTGTTGTTTGCGCCGCGCCTCTGCGCACGCGCACGATCTCCAAGGCCATTTTGTTTACGCATACACCCGCATGTTTACGCGTGCCTAATATAATACCCGGCCGATATACATAGGGCGTGCTGGTAAACACACAGACACTACTCAAATCACATCGCGAATTAGTCAGGTTATATCAAGATGAAATTGGCGCGAAACGCTCCATTGAACGTTTGGCGGGAAACCGTTGCGTAACCACGTGAAAGTATTTCCTCGCGGATCTAACTTGTCCGATGTATTTTTAATGGTTTTGTACACTGGTAAATAAATTATAGCCAACATAATATAACAAAATTCATCGAATGATAAAGGAGTGCGACACGCGTGCTATCAACAGTATCAATCATCGTTATATAATCGAATTAGGTTAAATCAATTTTCAATAACGTAACAGACAACATTACGACAAAGGCCTGATAAAACAATTACATTCATACGTAATTTAAATATTTTAACATAACCTACAAATCCACGTGTTTTTGGATTTGGCGGGAAACCTCGGGCGTACAAGTCGACCTTGGTTCCATGACGTCACTGACATAGTTCCCGCCTGCACAGAGCCTTGTTTTTTACCATGATTCAGACAAATTTTATTATTACAAACAGTTTGAAGTCGAACGTTTTAAGTCGGTGTTGCTAGCCTACCTCACCTTGACATTTAACCTTGAATTTATTAATAAGGCTACTTATGTTCGACTACATACATATTAACGATACATTCTTATTTCATTGCTTTCTCGTCTTTTTGTGAACATGCAGACATATCACCAGCTCCTTATTTCAGCGATTTGACAATGTTTAGACTACTCATTAAATCTAAAACGCTCACGATAACATTTGATCTTACGTTAATTATTTATATAATAGACCTTAGAGAGCAGTTACTAACGCTTACATCAAACAAACTAATATAAAGTATAACAGAAGATAAAAGTTCAGAAGTCACTTAGTTACTACAGAACTGATCTAACTCTCGTAAGATGTATTTAAAGCTTATTAACTTAACGCAGATGGGTTGGGTTTCAAAACGGCGGGAACCACCTGTGAAGCTAAAGCAGGAAAAGTATAACATAGTTGGAATTCTTTGTGGAATGCGTCATGACAGTGTGCTCAGTCTTTGACTTCGAGAAAGTTTTGAAAACGATATTCTCTATACAGCATGAGCTTCTCATGACCATAACCACACGTCTGAATTCGCCGAAGGAGGCAGAGATCCCAAGCTAAAAAGGGCAGATTATAATTACTGATAGGTACACACTACATCAATCCAAAGTTTGGATTTATAAGGTAATTCTCAGTAGCAGTACAGTTCGGATTCCAAAACTGTGCTACTACTGAGAATTTCCTAATAGAAATACCCAATACTTTGCCCGAAATCCAAAAACGCGTTCAGCGGTCCCGCTCATCACCTAAGTCCTAGGCCGTTGTTGAGATTAACTAAACAGCTAATTTTAATACTTTATAATGTTATCCTATAATAAATATACGCCAAAAATAATAAAATCATTAAAACAGGCATACTTTTGCACGTCAAATCAATCAAGACAGCTTCCAAAACGCTCACCCGTCACCGCTTCCTAGTGCTATTACTCGTATAGCTAGGCGGAATATTTTGTTGGATCCTATCCTAGCTAGTACGCAATTAATAAGGCGAGCAATCGACCTTGGCACCGGTTACTATGGCGTTTTTGTTCGTTTGGATGATAGCATAAGATTGCTCCAACCTACTGTTTGATTGGTCGCTATCAGCATTTTACGTGTATACTACAATTTAAATTCTCTCTCTACTTATTCTCAACTATAGACAATTAATAGTTTTGGAAGAATTTTAAGCACTGATTGTGAACTAGTCAACTCGACAATATTGGTTTTTCTGTGTTGACAAGTACTTTTTTATCCAGTTTATTATACACTTTATATTCGGCCATAAAAGTGCAACGGATACTTGTATAATCTCATTGTAATCTATCGGTAGATGTAACAGTATTTGCATCATAAATACATCAACATACCATCTTTACGCTCCAAATCCGACGTTTTGTTCTCAAGCAATAATTTTGTGTTCACTAAGAGTTATAGGTATGATTATAGAAAAAAATACGTTTCCACGCCGTAGCACTAGTAACTCACAGGCAAACTATTATAAAGCAGATTAAACAGTAGTAAAAAGATCGTAAAATTTTATAGCTATTAAGTCCATATTTCTTCAAAATTAAAAATGGTCACAAAGAGCGACGCCGCCCAGGGTTTGTTTAGAAAAAAGGATTTCGTCGCTTTAAGCACTCTGGATAGAGTCGTAAAACTGGTAAGGTCCCGTAGGACGCATGCGCAGCATCCGGGGCTGCGCTCGACCGTCTTAACGAACCTTTCAGTTTGAGGATCATAAAATTTTTCCCAATTCACAATGGTGCCGGCCACGCCCCCTGTAATAATGTTTTACGACTGATTTTATGCATCGTGGCGGCTGCGCACTGCGCGCGTCACCCTTCTCAGAGAAATGTTAACAAGAGTTGTAAACCGCTTTCACCTTGCGTTTTATCGCGACGCCGTCGTCACCGCGAGCCATAACCCATGTATGAATACAACAGAAACGAAATTAATTCCAATTGAGTTTTATTGCCGAATTTGAGACTTCATAAACTCTTTTTACTACAGCGAATCAACTTTCCATTGTTATGGCGAACATGTACTGCTGTTTGGAACAAACCGAAATAAAATACTAATTATATTTCTGTATCTTTCCAGATTTCCTGAAGCCCCGCAAGCGGCTATCGAACACCGGCAAGAAGTCCCCCGCGCACGCGCACAAGCACGAGTGCGGGCACGGCGCGCACATCCGTCCACCAAAAGTGGCGCGACTTGCGCCCGCGCATCTTAAGCGGACCAGCTAGGCCCAGCCCACGCAGGCCTCCTTCTGCCTGGCGTTATGGGTTCCGGCTGCTGCCAGGTCCGCCCTGCCCTCACCTGTGACAACACAGAATTGAACACACAGCTCGGCAGCTATCAACGGATTCAGCAGACCAGGGTCCTCTCGCACCGTTGTAATGGATTCCAAGAGTGGAGTGTGACCATGGACTCGACTGACCCAATCGCCTACCGAACCGTCTTCGAGTGTTCAATTTTGCCACTCCGGCGCCGGTTGTCACATCGTGCATATTTTTATGTTTTATTAATTTATTGTAATACCGTTTACAAATTACTAATAATGTTAAGTAATGCGTAAGTTAGATTAAGTAAATATCTTTAGTTCAACAATTAATATATCATACCATTATGTCACTTAACATCACAGACACAAGTTTTGCTCAAATGGTTAATGCCGCATGCGCAGGACTGCGGCGTTCACATCATGTTTCCTGGCCACTAATCCGAATATTTCAATGGCTATTAAAAAGTAATTATATTATTCACAAGAACCTTTAAGATTGTTGACGGGTTTTCGTTGAGAATTTTTTTAGATAAAACTCGCAGTTTTAAATTCCATGATATGCTTTCCCCCTATTTTTAGAAACTAACGCTTATCGGCTAAGGGACGCTATGCAAGAGTATACCTCTGCGTTATTAATTTTGAAAATCAATTAGGATAGCCAATAGCAGGCTATTGATAGATGGTCTTCAAGAAAGTAAAATTTAGCGCAGGAAGCGATGTAAACAACGGCGCTTGCTGCGTGCCGGCCAGACGGGACTTGTAACACATCGTGACTATTTGTAATAAGTTATGATTATATTATATGAATTATGATCTCTTTGAATTAAGTTATTTTTAGATATAGCTACGGATTAATAATAAGACTATTTACACTGTACGTCGAGATGTAAGTTACTCAGTCACAAGCCCGGAATGTCTCGGAAATGCTAAGACGCAACAGTGGAAATCAAATTTTCATTGCCAGCGTCGGAGCATTTCTGACGCATTCTTTTCACGAATAACACTTTCATACGTTCCTGCGCTCGTGGCGAGGAATCTACGAAAGTCACCTCGCTGACAGACAGACATTAAGTATAAAAACAACACAAATACTCAATTATAAAAGACATTGTTACCTACACTGTAACATTTTGCAATTTTAAAGTTAAGTAGTAAATTACGGTTCGGCTTGAGTATTTGTGTTCCACATTAATGGCTACTCGTATTGCAAATTAGGATATTTGTTTTGTTGTTGTATTTTATGGTTTATTATATAATTATATTGATGATTGTTTTTCTTTTCGAAATATTGGTTTTCAAAATTTTGTTCACATTTAGCGACAGTCGATTGGATCTAACCGCGGCCTTTGTGAAAGTACAAATTTTCTCATCAGGTTTAGGTCGAGGGCCCGCGGTCGCTACAAAAAGACATAGCATCTATCATTATCATTATTCATCCTACGTTTAGTTTTCTAACATTATCATAAGTTTGGGATATACATCGCGTATGTTTATTTTTCTACAACGACAGTTGTATCACATTTTATAGCTAACCAAAGCCGTTGTACATTATACCGACGATTCACAGAAATGAAATTAAGTAAATGAACTTTTATGACTTGACGGAGAAAATAATGAATAATTTTTATATTGTTGTAAAGGTGTGACTACAGATGTAGTTTATATGCTGTTTAAAATTGACGTTCGTAATTTATGATTTTTTGTGTTTGCTCGTGGTCTCTTAAACAGACGAATCTTTGGAAATATTTTGTAGATAAACGTATTACAAGCCGAATAGTCACTGCTGTGCATCCTTTTAAGTTGTATCAATATTTACACAGAGCACTTTGCCAACCAAACATTTTTACGGGACTTTTGAAGCTTGTCTACAAACTTTAGCATTCAGAATATTGCCAGTTTCTTTAGAACCATGAATATTTAGTCGTTTCATGACGTCAGCATTAATAAGACAAAGGTCCTCCTCAGTTTGTGAGACCACATCAGATATTGTATAATTATGTTGTTCTATTCAGATTGCTGCCCGAGTGGCTCGCGAATGTCTGCAATATATAGAATTGTCCTCTAAATGTTTCTACCGCCAACAATAACAAATTGAAAGCGTCCTCTCTGTTACAACGTATCACACTTCTTTATCCAGTAATAAAATCATTATAAATTATGTTAATAACTAAAACACAATTAGTATACTAAGCCACTTCCCCTAAACAAGAGGCAAAATGCCTGACGAATTGAAATCGAATAATGAAAAATCTATGAGTTTGACATGTCATTGATAACATTGACGAAGCGTTATGTCATCCCCATACATTTACCATTCTATTCAATTCTATTCGTCAGAGTTTTGCCACTCGTTGCGGTATTAAATAAAACTAATTAAAGTAATAATTGTTGCGGTATACAAAACATTTGGAGAAGACTTGGATAATAATATTAATATTTTTCTCTTTAACACCTGTGATGTATTAAATATGATCTCGGAACATAATTTTACTACCTTCATATTTAATTATTTTAGTAGAGTTAGTACCGGTGCCTGGTGGAGAGACATTATCCCTGGAGTGTGTGTATTGAGAGACAATTTAATACATCAATTGATTAGCGGTTAGCGTGAGATATGTACGAGAAGAGATGGTTCATTGTAAATGTGCAACGTTGTCGAGGCACTGTACATAGTGCACTTAGTATGTATTTATTAACAGCGACACGTCTTCGTAGGTTAAAAGGCAAATATAGGGATATTAGAAATGTTTAACGTAATATATTACTACGATTAATTATTTTATTGGAAAGTTGAGAGGCAAATTATTAATTATGTGCCAAATAATTCCACACTTGTATGTGAGTGTTCTGTGACCGGCCAGTTGTGATGGCCGATAAATAAATTCATGAACCGTTGCAATTCGGTGCTGAGTACTCTGACTTACCTTTGTATGGTGCCTAACTATGGCACCGTGTGAAGCTAAGCCTAGCTTTTAAGGGAAAGTGTAAATATACTAAAAGCAATATCTTACTTAGCAATTGTTAAAGGTAAATGTTTATTTATTTATCGTTCTCGATAACGCATTGATCACAACACAATGCTGGCATTTCTTGATACAAATGTAAATATCAAACGGATAAAAACAATTGATAATTTTTTATACTATGTGAACTCTTAGACATTGTGTATTGTAAATTTAGTTGAAAAAAAGCTTCTTTCGCTCGATATCTTGTGTTTTTCTTTCATTATACCCATTCCTGACTTAGTTCCTAATTGGATAAAATAGTACCATACAAGTATATATAAATTTGGCTGAATTTTTCAACTTACAACATGTATCTATTTACTGTGGGTACTACATGTACTGAAATATGCGGCAAAAATAACATGGCGCCCTATTGAGGTTCGATCCCTCGACCCAGTGAAAAATATTAATGAATGTAAGATACAGAATTTGGATAAAACAAATAATATTACATATTATCTCATTAGACTAAAGACGTAGTACGTAGGTACCTACAATCACGCCAGTGATGGTCGAAGGGGTAGGTAGAGGCGTGCTTACACCGGCATTCGCATCTGGAGTCCTAGGCGAGCCTGTATTCAAACCACTCATCAGAAATATTAATTGATTTCTAAGGTGAAATACCTAAACTGAAAGAAGAGAACCCGTTGGCACCCCACAGTGACGTATTTTCTACCCGAAAAGTATGTATGTACTCAGTCGGGTTAAGAAACAGTAAGTTCTGTTCTTACTAGTCTAATATCCTTGGTAGAAGATAATAAAGCTATCAAGATAGCTGTCTATGGGATGAAACCCAAAGAGCATTTGGATATAGCTTGGATGCATTACTTTTTCGTAAATTATTTACAGATTAAAGTCCGCTATCACACCCAATATTTCTTCAGCAAAATAAATGCATACTCCGTAGATAAGTAGTTAGGTACCTACGTGATTGTTTTCAACAGATAAATCGGCAGAGATAAATATTCTCGCTACAAAAAACAAATAAATGTCCACAGAAATGAAACGCCACGATTGATGCTCGTATGAAAATGTTTATTGATATCACAATCAACTCTACACAGCTACCCAATTAATTACCCATCATATTCGTGTACACGGCGAGTATGGATGATTTACACATAGAATATAATTTACCATTTAGTACATTCAAACGCCGTTACAATGCCGACGTCGCTACCATAAAATGTTATAAATCTAATACAATTTTGTAATACTCAATGAAACAGTGATTATTCGGGAATAAATGCAAAAAGGTCGTTTGGCGTGCTATCAAAATGTTAACGACTATCTAGTGTACCACGACAGTTGATACTAAAGTGTTCACAATATGTAAGTGACGACAAAGTAAAAATCTACCGATAGAAAATTACTCGCTAGTCAGTACAACACTATTTTGATTTGTGACAAATTTACGGGAAATACTCACAATTAATGTGAATTACAATTTTAAATTTAAGCGATAATTAAATATGGTTGAACTACTTTATACGGAGACTGTCTAAGAACTAGAATCAATTGAAATAAAATTCATGCCGACAGAAAGGTTGTGTAGTAGGTAGCAGTCTAAGCAAACTATGTTCTACGAGGAAATAAGCATGACTACCACACATTTTTGTACCTACCATTTAATACAGATATTAGTGAATACTTCCTCGGGTTATAAAAATATTATGTAGGCTGCAGATAGTCCGTACAGACCATAGGATCAAGTTAATATGAATACCAGCCCCTTTACCATGAAATCTTACGTTGTGAAAGCGAGACTCCGCTACGAGCAATGTGATGCGGCGTCTCGCTTCCACAACGTTAACTGTCCTGCTTTAAAAGTTCATGGTAAGGGGGCAGTATGTAAAACGTTCCTTTCTTTTGAGAATATATGCTTTTAAATTCTGGTGTTTTACATCGTGATAGGCGTACTTTCTAAAATAGTGATCAGCCTACATAATATTATTCTGTATCGATAAAAGTCTCTGTAGTATAACTATTAAAGCTAAGTTCCCCAACTTTTATAGATAATTAACCCCTCCGCTCAACTCTTAGTGTCGCCTATGTAATCAACGTGCAATAATTTTGTTTCAATCGATTCTGGTCACCTACGGACGGTCTCCTTCACAACATCAATATTAATCAAAAAGTGCGTTAATTATGACAGTTTTGCAAAATAATTATTGTCTCAATATATTTTTGGAGGTATGCAGTTTCCATAAACACGAAATACAATGGATGGCGGCACGGTGGCCAGGCACCGTGCGACGCGTTCCTGAGACTTTAAGTACGATAACTATTCATTAATATAATTATATACATTTACATCAATAGAGTATTACACTTAGGCACATCAATTGTTATAAAATTACACCTTTTTGTTAATTCGAAAATGTGATCCTGTCGATATTCAGCTATAACTACCACAAATCTAATACACGTAATGTGATTTCAAAGTACACGTCGGGTTAGGTCGTATATTATTATAAGAAAAAAATTACATATAAGACTTTAATAATTAAAAATTGAAATAAGATGAATATTACGAATTAACTACAACAACATTTATTACTTTAAAATAACGCAATCTTTCAAATAACGCAACGTCTTTCTCTCGTAATGCTACTACAAGGAAAGAGTTTAAAGCCTCCGCGGCGGTCGGGGATGGAGTGATAAATTTGTACTTTATAGTCCCCCCGCCGCGGGATCCATCAATAGCATTATTATATAATATAAGGTACCTATATTTGTGTTTTAGGATATATTAAAGTTACGTTTCTAACTTGGTCGTAATCCTACGTTACTGAAACACTATTCTAGCATAAAATAGGTGTTAGGTCGTAACATTAAGGCGCATCTAACACGCCACGCCAACTCACTCGAATATGTATTTGCTGGACAAACATTACAACATTTAATCGTAGTGAAATGTAGTAAGACAGTAAATCTCGAATAAATTTGGACATCGAAACAATAATATTTAATCTATAAAATGGCGCTCACCTAATTTATTGTGTGTCAGCTCGACGACAACGGACACCGACGTGGGATTATCTAAATGTCGGAAATTCCCTAAATACAAGCAAAAGCCCTACTGGATTGTAACAAAAAGTGTATTAGCTAGTTATAGATAATATGGTGAATTTATACGCACCTACAAATATAGATATCAACGCCTAAGAAATCAAGCATTATTTGCGTAATGAATGAAACAGAGTCCGCAATACGAATGTATCGTGCGCAAGCCACTCCACAACGACATAATAACGTTATTAGCTATAGAATTGCATTAGATTCAGGTACGTTACGACAGGTATGTCCTAAAACTATTTGTAAGTATCATCAATAAATCACATTAAATCTTCTTTGGTCAGCCTTCGTTGTCATCGAGTGAATCACAGACAAAATGCAGACATATACCTAACCCTACGCAGTTACTACACCCATAGCTTGTATAAATCTTTGATAAAGTTTTTCTAAGTTAAAAAGCTGTCGCTACCGCTATACACCCCTGATATCTCTTGGAGGCAGCGGGCGGCGCGCCCCGGCCTCGTACCGCGCCGCGACCCACCGCCCGCTGCCACTTAACATTATTACGGCCCTAAACACTCTATAAGCTCTAGATAAATATAAAATATTTTAGACATCTATAATATAAATCGGTTTGGTGTCGAAATATGCGATTATAGTTAACGAAATACATCGAAGAACAGTCCAGCTGCCAGCATGCACTCGCGAAGGTAGGTTATATTGGACGGCAAAACATTTTTGTAAACGGTGCACTACCTGATCAACTACGGTATGTGAAGCTGACCACATGTTGTACAATTGACTTAACACGACAGACACACCTAAGCGTACAAATAGAAAAGGTTAACTCCGAGAGCTCCGGTTATGAATTAACTAATCACCATGCCACTGGACTGCAACATCTAAAAGTTCTAAAACTTTACACACTACAGACAAAATCACATTAATTTTTAATAGACAGTGTAAAAATAATGTTTATAAACATTGGCCTATGAGTTAGTCATTAGATTCATTGTACTCAATCTAGTTGAAAGCTTATTGTTATTATCACACATATAGTTTACCTATTAGGTAGATATAGAATGAATATACAAAAGTTAATACTATAGAGTAGAGCCTAACCAGCAGCATTCACTATGTACTAGTAACAACAAACTTGTGACGTCAGACTTGTAAAATTAGAGTTACAATCTTAAGTAATGCCAAATAGCGACTTGATCCCTTTCCACCCTACGAGGACTGCCTTGTGTCGTGATCGTCGCATGTCGTATCGCTAGCTATATAATATAATATATCTTAATAACGCGGTGCTCAACATCGAAACATTAAAATCGTAATAACAGTATGCCTCCATAGAAGTTACCTGGGTACGTAGCAATGTGCACTACTGCCGTCGATACAGGTGGCGGGCAAGCACGATAACGATATTATAATCTAAATGGTTAACAGTCAGTCGATTTGGAAAATTTATTATACAATTAGAATTATGTGTAAAAATGTATAACGAATAATTAGAAAAATTAATTTTATTTAGTTTATGATTGAGAAAGATTGTAATGTTAAAGTACTCGCTAAAATCTTGCAATTTTTTATATAATTTTGAGAGTTTGAAACCAATACATTCATCCAATGTTTGCCTCGCTAGGGCTCCTATAAGGAATATAATTAATATTAATGAGGAATACGCTCTACCAAGTAATTTGGTGTACTTCGAAATATTAAAACATGTAGATAGTCAAAGTATTACTTGTAGAAAACGTGTGATAACACCACTTTATATAAAAAGAGTATTCTATGCACTTATACGTGTAGTGCGGAGTGCCTATCACTTATAAAACCTGAGAATAAACAGCTACTACATGTCGACGGGTGTCCACGTCTCAATATAACAATAAATGGCTCTAACACGTATGCACATCAAATATACGTCACTATTTATTTATAAAGATATGCTATGAAAAAGACGATGTATATATTTACTATTTGTTGCCGCGAATTGTGCTAAAATTCAATATACACTACACAAAGGCCTATTTATCATTCTAAAGGCCTATTTTAAAGTACACACGTAGATACTATGGTCACTAAAAAGGGGCTAAACAAAAATGTCTACTAAAAGGCAAATAATAAGAATGATTATTGTCTGACACTGGGTTATTGTCGAGACAGCAGCTCAGGCGTCTTTCGCCACGCTATTGACTATGTTGCCGGCCGCCGGCGGCTCACACACCAACAAACAACTACTACGTACATCGACGGTACTATGTATAAATAGCAATACTTGATTCCACTAATATAATGATTTAAAATGACTATGAACGTTGATGCTGTGTGAGCCGCGGTCGGCCCGCGAGTATACTAGTTGCGATGCACGAAGACAGGCCCACAGATACGCCAAAAAAAAATCAAAATAAAAGGACAAAGGTACAGGAACAAAATAAAAGTAAAATAAAAAGGGATATTTGGATGTTTATTTACAATTTTTCATCTAATAATAACTATTTGATTATTATTGAAGAGAAACTTAAGCAACATCAGTGCTATATCCCCTGATCACCCACATATCGAATTTAAAACATGTTAATAGTATCAACTTGTTTACACAAGCCCCTATAAGCTAAATTAAAACATAAAAATACCCATTATTGTAGAGTTAGTTCTCAGCTAGTACCGACAGGTACGTAGTTAAAAGTTACATGAATTAAACCAAACGTAAGCCTACCATAACAGTTTTACCGATGCAGTTAATTGAACGTAACATAATCACAGTGGAATATAATGTGTCCGGACTCACGAAACCACGTGAGATACCGATAGCGGCGGTGGCCGGTGCAAGTATTACCATCTTATTAGGAGTATTTTGTACATTTAATTGTTACCATATAGAACAATCAATTATTGTCACTCGAATTAGCTATTTGCGACTGTTCGTGTAGTTTCTGTATATAATATATAATCGGTATCGTGTAATGGTGACACCATACACAACTAAACTAAATATACATCATATACACGGGGCATTTCATACAGCTGCTTCGCAAAATGCAATTTTATACACACAAGAGAATTTACTTATTGCAACAACCCAAAATTTACAGTTTTTTCGAACTAATATTATAATGAGTAATAATCACAGAATCACGTCGACAAACAGCGTTGTATTGTGTATTGGAGATGTACCGACTGCGCGGCCGGGGCCCCGCGGGGAGGGGCCGCCAGTCGGTGCACCTGTATGTGTGCGCCCCATATACACATCACTAAAACATAATAAGGCAATTTCAAACGATACCGTAAGCAGACGTTTATAAACTAGGACAAAATTATTATAGAAAATGTGTTAACATTCCATATGTTAATACGCTTAAAAATAAACCCCAAAACTCCAATAAAAGCTTAGAAATAATAAAATCACTAAAACGAAAGATTGAGACGAAGTAACGCCGTGCTACATCGCGGTACGTAGGGGCAATAGTTATAATATGTGCACGTTTTATAAGAGATCATTGACTAAAGCCTCGCTACAGGGGCAATCTCGGTTAGCTACTGCGGGCCGCAGACAGACGGGCCTTTGAACCTATCATCACTTCATGGACCACTTCCGAAATTAATTTCCTTATATCATTGTTACTAATATAATTGTTTAAATAAATAAATATTTGTATTCCAAATAACTTCCCAATCAGCATCAATACTTTAACTTAACCGTTATCAAAATGACTACTTATTACCTAATCATTCTTACAACGGCGATAATATTTATAATATATTTAATCGATTTAACATCAAAGGCCCTTTCTACTGCAAACCCGAGTCGAGCATCGTAGTGAGTAGGTCAAACAAAATGGCGTGCATATAGAACAGATAATAAACAACAACAAGTACAACAGATTAAATATAGAATAAGAATGAAAGATAATACATTAATAATCGTATTTGAGATGTGTTAAGTAGCAATGAGTCTAAATGACGATGTCTCCTAAGTACACTGTGTCCACAAACAAACTTTCTGATTATCAAGTTAACATTAAAAATATTATTTCGAATGTTAATATACTAAAAAGTGCAATTGTTAAAATTTGTTAGTGGCCTCAATATACTTAGCAGTGAATGAAACATAGATTTACTGTATCTACTTAGTGAATCGATTCTAATAAAGACGTATTCACCACGATGCTCGATTTAAACTAGCCAGTTGATAATAAAACAAAATAAAGTAACATACATAGTTATAACTACAACCGTAAGAAATACAAAACTAAACATTATAATTATTGTCGGGCAGCAAAACTAATGTACTAACGTTATGATAAAAACTAATAATATTACACAGTAGTCTTGTCATATAAAACATTTTTAATAATGAATTTATAATAATGCAGTGGTTTATAGAATCTTGCGAATAAATGGTGGATATTTATAAATTAAACACTTAAAAACTAAATGATAAACCAAAATATATTAAATAAAAAAATACTTAGAATACGCTACGGCAAGCATACGAAACAGCGATATAGCTCAAACGATTTCTAATATATATAAACAAGGGGAACTCATTAAATAAAACGTTTTCGTATTGATTAATTAGTTATGAATATTATAAGACAATTATACGTCGATTTCGTCTATGCATGACACCAAAAGCTCTATAAAAACACGGTAAATATAACACGCACTAAGATTATTATAATAAAGCATTTCTAAAGAGAATTTGTCGTTTGTCACAAAACTGATGTTTCCTACACAATAGATTGATCGCAACCGATATATTTGCGTAGCGTATGCTAAGTATATGAAGCCGCGCGCTGTACGTCGTCCGTCAAACAGAGCCTGTATCTACCGACCTATGGTTTATGACTACAGAAGTTGTACGATATGACTTATATAGTTAATACTTATGTAAGCGCGCGCGGTGTAGTCACACGTGTGAACAACGCTGGGCCTGTCATACCGGGCGATAACATTACAGTTACGTTTCAACACTGCAAACTGAAATACCCAGTCGATATCGACGCGTATCAAGTCAGCAAATAATAGTAGCTCTAGTGTCACTAAACACTTATCAACATATTAAACTAAATATCAATTGCAGTCGTAAAAATAATTGCATATAACTTTTTTTTTTCATCTTCTATAAAGGACATTATTATTTTTTTAAACAATTTCGTTCTATCTAAAGTGATTATACATGCATTATTACAATCTTAGTTAATCATTAGTGTGTACTAAATGTTTATAAAATATCTTAGATAGTTTTTTTTTTATTTCGTTTAATATACGCGAACCTACGTCTGTACAAGTAGTCCATCACCGCGGTCTACACATTTAATTATATCTACGTAATATAAAACCCTTTAAATTTGAATATAATAATAGTAAACACAGCAATAAATGTTTGTGTGTGGTGTTACATTGTGAGGCGGCACCCGCGCTACATGATATGGAACGTAACCAACGCATCATATAATATAAACAAATCTCAGTATATCTAAAGCGATTACTCACTACATACAAGTTAAATCAAACTTTATAATTGACAAAATCAGTGTCACGTAAAACTAAAACATTATATAAGCGTGCCTCGCGCGTCAGGGACGCGGTGCACGCATAGTTACAAACAAACGCATTGGTTATTCAAAATATTCGCTATATCAATAAATTCCACATTAAAATGATTTGGTACAAACACTAAACTATGATAAAATATTAGTAAATGCAACCTACTTGCTTTACCAGCAAAATATAACGCGAAATTTACAATCCATATAATACATGTGAAGTAATTCTGTCTACGTACATAGCCGTAGACACCAACCGATACAAATAATAGCAACACTAACCTATACATACATTTATAAGCGCGTACACAACGCTACATGTAATAAATTACACATATCTAAACAAATAATGATTAAACACTTTATACTCGATTAAGTATAACTCGTTCTCGCGCGACTACGGACGTAGGTCGCCGAGGAATATAAAACTCATCTCTATAATAAGAAATAAAAATCACAATTTGTACAAGAATGAATCGCTTCGGCCGTCGAGGTCGAACGAGGTGCGACGGGTCGAAGGAACCGTCGGCGGTCACACACTAGTCATGGATTTAGTTAAAAATTGCAGTGTGATGTAGTCAGAGGCGGCTCAGTCCGTGTACCACAGGTGCTGCTGGTGGTGCGGAGGGACCAGGTAGGTGGGCGAGTAGGGCTGCAGGTAGCCCGGCAGGCGCGCGCCGCTCGCGTGGTGCGCGGGGGGGGGGCCGCCCACGCCCGCCACGCCTGCCACGCCGCCGCTGCGGGGGGGGAGGGGGATTACTACACTGAATTTCTCTCATGATTTACTGACTACGATATAAGTACTTATTAACTGCTATACAATAATACGCGTATTGGTCACACCCATTTTCGATTGTGAAGATCTATGGGGGTTTGTCCTATTAACTAGCCTCCATACCAATCCATACAACTCTGTCGACGTCGAAGCGTCCTACGGCTGATTGGCCGTAGTTTCTCGTCGCAAAATAAAATGTGTGAACAAGAAATGTTATACAATGGCTATTGACTTTAGTCTTCTCCTATCCAAGAGCAATACAACTTGATTAAAACTTTAAATTAGTAAAATTTTGATAACAATGTGCATGTATAAATATTATATCGAATTGTATATAATAATAGTACCCATTCATATCGAATGGTTTTAATATTTGTTGGTAAACTTTAATTTACCTGTACCTTCAAAGAGAGACTAGTTAATTTGAAAGCGATTTTGTATGGTAATGTGATTGGTACTCACGTGTGGTAGTGGTAGGTGGGCACGTAGAGCGGAGGCGGCAGGTAGCCCGGGGACACCCCGCCTCCTGGTGACAGCACTCCGCCGCCGGCAGCCCTGCAGTACACATTAATGATTAGTAATACTAATTGACATTAGAAGTGTGGAACTTGAGTTGATGACTACCATTGATTTGTTTTTTGGTAGAAGGCGCAAAGTCCGCCCCCTATTAAATTAGGTCTTGTAACTAATGAAATATAGGCCATTATATGTAGCAGTCTCTCCTTTTTGTCCGGTAAGGGCCAATAAGACCTCTCTTAGGGTTGTCGGCAATAAAATATCCCAAAAAAATACTGGCTTTAGAGGCGTGAAATATCACGCCTCTAAAGCCAGGATTTTTTGTTGTTTGTTTTTTATTGTTTACATTTGTGACTATCTCCCCTAGATAAGTGACAAGACTTTTCACGAAAAGAAATCGAATAGTATGAAAAATATTATAGAGGTTTGACATTATGACATTGATTACATAGTCAAAACTTTACGTCATCCATACATTTATCAATCTACTAGCTGCGCCCTGCGGTGTTACCCGCTACATTTTTTCGGGATAAAAAGTAGCATATGTGTTAATCCAGGGTGTCAGCTACCTCCATATGAAATTTCATCAAAATCGGTCAAGCCGTTTGAGCGTGAAGAGGTAACAAACATACAAACACACTCTGGAACTTTCGCCTTTATAATATGAGTGATGTGATGTGTCCAGCGATTAGCCAGCAGTGGGCCACTCACTTGTAGTGCGGGTGCGGGTGGTGGTGCCAGGCGTGCGGCGCGGCGTGCTTGTGCGCGGCGGGCGGGCCGTGCGCGCCCCCCACCCCGCCCACCCCGCCCACACCGCCCACCCCGCCCACACCGCCCACCGCGCCCGCGGTCGTCAGGTACTCGCGACACCCGCCGCTCTGTAAGCATATACGACACGTTAGATAAAGCAACAAACTAAGGTCCTCCTTAGCAGTAGGTAGGTGGTAAAAGGTAGTTGAGAAGTACCAAACGGTCAAATTTAAGGCTGAAAATATAGAATAATGGCGTCTGCTCCACCGGCAAGAGCAAAGCTCTTAAATTTAAGAAGATAGCACAGAGTAGGAAACTGGATTGCCAGAAGTATGCAACCAATCCTCTTAGTTTTAACTGAGAGTTTTGTTCAAAAATCTGTTTATTTATTTGATGCCATCGTATGATATGCCGAATATATTATATTATATATTTCTTGTTGATATAAATATATTTCTTTATTGAATATATGCAAACGAATTACAAATGTATTAATTTCTTTCAAACTATACTGTACTGTAGATCAATCGTCGACATCACCACTCGATAACTCGATATTTGATTGGATTAAAACCTCCCATTAATTATTTTGGCTTTGACATAAATTGGTTGGTAAAATATAAATTATTTATACTACATTCTTTTTTTCGTAAAACACCACAAAATTTACTAAAGATATTATTATCATTTTATGTTTGATTTATAATAATTATGTTGACTGTACTATTGTACACACATAGACAATCTATGTACTCACACTATCCCTCTTGTTGTGTTGCGGCGGCACATACTGATTGCATTGATACTCGTTCGTTTGACGCACTGTCGACCCGCTCTGCAATACATATTACGTCACATTGTAAACTATTCATCCTTCTATAAAAATTAGTTATTATATTTATTATATTCGGCGTTTATTAACCCTGATTTCTATTATTTTACAACTGTTCAAAGGTCCATTAAAAACTTATACGTATTTAGATTAAGCGTTACTATTACACTGCAGCCCTCTGCAAATACTTGGAGTTGTAGTGTGGCTTAATAGAAGTAGTATTACGTAACATTTTTAATTTCGTCTGTGCAGTTCTAAAATTATGTCTGATCGAATTTAAGACTTCTATAGAAACAAAAGGCAATAATATCCATGATAAAACCCTACGCTTTTAACCTAGAATATCTAAGTAAGTATACAGTTAGATGTAGTGCGTGCGTGACTCACAGGTGGTAGATGCGCGTGCGCATGTTCGTGTTCGCGCTTGGCCTGCGCCTCCTGCTGCGCGAGCGCCAGCAGCCTCTTCTTCTGGCTCTGCGGCGTGGCCACCGCCGAGCTGCCGCCCGACACGCGGCTGCTCTGGCTGCTCTGGCTGGCCGGCTGCTGGGGCTGAGCCATCTGAGGCTGCGCTTGTTGCTGCTGCTGTTGCTGTTGCTGTTGTTGCTGCTGCTGGGAGTTGAGGTAAGTTGTTAATGATAATCAAAAGACACTAGTGTTAGTAAGATGTGCTGAATATGGTGTCTGAACAGCTTTCATATGTAAGATTATAATATTATTCTATACTATTTATTTTATTCATACATTTTTATTTACCTACTTCTTTTTAGTTTAAGTAATATAGGTATTTAAAAATACTTTGTCTACGTTTATACATGATTTATAACAGGGATGTACGAGGGTCAAACTGAAAGTTCTTAGAACTGGCCACTTATAAACAATATAATAAAAAAATAATTCTAAAATTTGAAAATAGAACTCTTTGCCAATATTACTGAGTATATATTTCATTAATTTGTCATTTGTTTTACGATTTGGCGGCAAATTGAAAATTGTCTGTGTCACGTCAACATGAATTTAACACGAGAAAATTTTCGTGCAATGATTTTTTATGACTTTCGATGTCATTTAAGTCAACAAGAAAGTTATGATAGACTACGATTGGCCTTTCACGATGAAGCCCCATCTCGTGCGACAGTTTACAACTGGTTTAATGAGTTTAAACGTGGTCGCACTAATCTCACTGATGATTTACGTGAAGGACGGCCTTCTACGGCGACGACTGAAGATAACATCTGTGTTGTGCGGCGTATGATAGAGACTGACAAAAGAGTGACCTATCAGCAGATTCGGACAAGCTTAGGCATCGGTATGAGTCAAGTGCACAAAATCCTCCACGAACATTTAGCAGTCAGGAAGCTTTGCGCCCGGTGGATACCTCATAATTTGACTGAGGCTCAAAAACTCCATCGTGTGGATTGGTGCCGTAAAATGATTGAAAGATTTAACGGAGGTGACTCAAATGCTGTGTTCGACATACTAACAGGTGACGAAAGCTGGATTTACTGTTATGATCCTGAAACCAAAAGACAATCTGCTCAGTGGGTGTTTCCTTTCGAGAGGTTGCCAACTAAAGTGAAGAGAGATCGAAGTGCGGGAAAAAAAATGGTGGCCTCGTTCTTTGGAAGGATAGGTCATTTCGCAACAATTGTGTTAGAGGATCAAAAAACAGTTTCTGCAGAATGGTACACTACCAATTGTTTGCCACTTGTCTTGGAAAAAGTTCGAGAGAAACGACCTCGCAGTAGGATCCTCCTTCACCACGACAACGCCTCGTCGCACACCGCTAAGCGAACGATCGACTATTTGGCGACATCAAACGTTGAATTACTGGGTCACCCGCCGTATAGCCCCGACCTCGCCCCTTGTGTTTTTTATTTATTTCCAAAAATTAAAGAAAAACTTAAAGGAAAGCGGTTTATGAATGCTGAAGAAGCGGTGGCTGCGTATCGCGATGCCATTGAAGAGAACCCTAAAGACGAGTGGGCAAAGTGCTTTTCCCAGTGGTTCCATCGCATGCAGCGGTGTATTGACGTGAATGGACAATATTTTGAAAAGATATAATAAAACTAATAACTGGCTAATGTAATCAGTTTTTGATTTTCTAAGAACTTTCAGTTTGACCCTCGTATATGCATTTTCATAAGAAAAAAATATTTTAGTATCGTCAAAAATTGTTATGAATATTTGTTTATTTTCTGTATGATGGATGGTGATGTTGGTAGCTAGTTACCGCATGGTGGTGGTGGCAGTTCTGGTGCGGCTCATGCTTGACGTGCTTGTCGTCCTTAGGCGAGCGCGCGCTGCAGATGACGCCGCCCGCGCCGCCCGCACTACTCGCTGCGCCCGCGCCGCC
Organism: Abrostola triplasia; assembly: GCA_946251915.1. Taxonomy (NCBI): domain Eukaryota; kingdom Metazoa; phylum Arthropoda; class Insecta; order Lepidoptera; family Noctuidae; genus Abrostola; species Abrostola triplasia. Next base: position 7,565,339 of record OX276440.1, on the reverse strand, counting down.
CGCTACACCCGACACGCACTCGCCGCTGCCGCCTGTGCAAACATTGTACACAATGTTATATAACATAACATGATGTATTTCCCGAAACGCTAGCCAGAGGTGTACCAGACATGGTCAAAAGTAAAATTATATTATATCGATTATAACAATAGAGACCTAAACAGAAGAGGGCGTATGACAAAAGTAAAGAAAGTAAAGACTGCAAAGTTATCAGAAGAGAAAATAAAATCTAAGAGGCATGATGGGATAGTATCAAATATTAATCTATTCATCCCTTCTCCACCGATCCCTTTTGGAAATAGGCGATTTTTTATGTATGGATTATCCTCGAAATGGTTACATTGCTATTACTCTGTACTCATTAGCGAATTGTAACTGTAACCTTTGCACGTTATAGTTACCAAAAACCACAGTATGTGTCAAAAACCAATTGTACGTGGTTCGCGAGCAGACCGCAAGTGTTCGCAATCAGCCAGTGACGACCAGGTACAGATGGATACAAGAACTTCGAACTGTGTCTGTTTGGTTGCTGATACATCTAGTAATGAGTACCCGGCTTTATAAAAATAAGTGCATGATGTGCTCACCAGTGTTGTTGTGCGGCTGAGTGGCGTGCGCGTGCCGGTTGCGGCGCGGCTGGTCGGCGTCGTCGTCGGAGTCGGAGATGGTGATGACGGACACGGCGGGCGACGGCGTGTCGCGGATGGTGATGGTGTGCGGCGCCGCGCCCCCCGCGCCCGCGCCCCCCGCGCCGCCCGGGGCCCCCGCCTCCCAGCCGCTCCTGCGGGCCGACGGGACGTCAGGAGGGTGGAAATCGATCACGCTGTGGGGGGGGCATTATATGGGAATATGCTTCGACGGAATCGAAGCTTGTGGTACTTTACTTCTACTTAGCTCATCGTACTTGATAAGGACAACCCCTTAAGTTCTACCTCGTAAGTTTTTAATTATATTTACCCACATACGAAAAGAAGTAAATTTTATTAACAATTATGTCTGTATACTTCAGAAATCAATATACTTTGCAAATATGTGGATAGAAATTTATATGTTATTTATTATATAATAAATAAAAGTGAAGCATCAAGTATTCTATATTTAATCACACTGTAAACATTTAACACTTTTCCCCTGAGTGTATTAAAATCGTTATTTTGACAAGCTAAAGATAGCAACAGGTATCATCATCATTTCAGCCCGGTATCACCCACTGCTAGGCATAGACCTCCCTTTTCTACTGCCAATTATCTCTATCTTAAGCGTCTCTCATCCAGATGTTCAGCAACAGGTATAGTTTAGTAAATTGTTAAACAAATATACACTCTTTATATAGTGATTCCCTATCCACTCCGTTTAGATCAGTAACTCACGTGTGATCGTGGTGATGATGCCTGTGTCGAGAGGGCGGCGTGCCCTCCTTCACCCGCTTCTTCACCGGCGACAGCTGAGTCGGCTCCTTCTTACCGCCGCTGTTTGCCATACTGCACCACAAACAACATTATTAACATTAACTTAAAATTCTTCAAATTCTCAGGGTTTTATAATATCGTTTCTGTAGGGATAGTGATCAAGACCAATAGGGAGACTATTTTATTTAAAATACGTAGGAATAAATTAATATTTGAAGGGCTAAGGAAACAATATAAGTCGTAAAAACAAAGAAATAAAATTCATGCCAAACGGTACTGGCGATATGAAATTTACTAACAAAATACAAAGGAGTGACGTCATTTCACTGTAGTTGACATAACAATTTTGTCACACTTTTGTATAGCTATGAAAGCTTTACATTTATTATTAAATAAATAAATTCGGTTTCAGAATTATTAATTTCCTGGGTATTTTCTAATGTAATCTTTATGTTTTTGTTGTTTTTTTATTATTTTAAAGTAAGTATGTGATCTAAGCACCTGTATTGATGCGTTTGGTGATGCGGTTGGTAGTGCGGCACCGTCGTCTGCTGCTTCGTTGATCTGTAAACAACTTGCTTTTAGTACATCATTTATTAATTCGAATAAAGATATATCACTTATCGATCGGCTTGGCTTTTTAAAATGTCAATATTTTAGATGTTTAAACTGAATCCATCAATCAATCAAGTCAATAAAAATCGTTATTATTAGTTCCTGCCAGTTTCAAAGAACTAATGTTTTGAAACCTACTAATTAGTATTTAGACCTATAAGTAGTGTATAATGGTAGCGCGCACCTCTTGTGCGAGTGGTGGTGCTGCGGGTGGTGCGGGTGGAAGGCGTCCCACACGTCGGGCTCGGGCATGGGCGCGGGCTCCACGATGAGCGGCGCGCGCCACTCGCCCACGCCCACGCCCACGCCGCCCACGCCCACGTCCGCGCCCGCCGCGCCCACGCCGTGCTGGTGGTGCGCCGCCGCCGCCGCTGCCGCCGCCGCCGCCAGCTGCTGCACCTGGGCCGATGCAATTCAATATAATAATAATATGGCAATAACACATTGAAAATTATCAATTTTGGGAATCGAGAATGTTGCAGACAATTAAATATAAAAATTTGAACAAAATTATGTAGTTAATATTTTTAACATATTGATAAGAAATACTAGTTTTTATGACTAATGAACTCACCTGATATGCAGGCTGGCAGAGTATCGACGACACGAACTGGTGTGGGAAGGGCTCGGCCGCTCGCGTCGCGTACTGCCGCGCGCCGCCCACCGCCACTCGGCCGCCTTGGTACAGCTGGTACTGTGCATAAATTATGATATTAGAACTATCAATTTATATATCTAACAATACATACATTCATCTTTATTATGGGTTCATAAATAACACCGCTCAACATAAGTCTTGTCGCGTATTCTTGATTCACCCCCTTTACGGGCCATACAACGATGATAAAGTAAATGTATTTTTACAGGAATCTGAGCATGTTTGTCATTAATATGTATGAACACAAGACTTGTATGGTCATCAGTTCCCGCGCCCCGTACCAGGTTGTCGTAGGGCGCGGCGCGCAGGCGCTGCTGGTTGATGGTGAGCGCCAGGTGGTGCGCAGGCGCGGCGCCGGCCACGACGCCCGACACGCCGTAGTCCGCGGCGCTGCCCACGCCTCCCACACCGCCCACGCCACCCACTCCTCCAACGCCGCCAACGCCGCCTCCGGAGCGCCGGCATACCTGCAAGGTGACAAGATAAAAAATTAAAAGGTATTCTTATACATTACTTATTAGACAAACAGTTTGTTTCCGGACTATAAAAAGAGTTAACATTTAAATCGGAGCGTAGATAGAAAACAATTTGGAACTATCAATGGGGGACAATTTCAGATGAAGCCTTTTATCTTGGTGGCCTCTAATGAGTAACGTAAAGGATCTGTATATGATTGCTTGTTGCTAATCAACATTTTAGCTTCATAGCGAATGTTCTAAATGAATCGATTTCAGAAAAAGAACTAACAAATTGAATCGTCCTCATTTTCACCAGGCAATTACGGTTAATAGACTTTATCTTCCATAAGAATTAATCAAAAGATAGCTAACAAAATAGTGGACGAAGATAATTACCTCCATCATTTGAACGGAGGCCTTGACGTTGTTGCAATGCGCGTAATCAACTAGGTGAGCGAGTGTCACGAACGCGTGGTTCAACGCTTCTCCTGGTGTTATTCGTCTTTCCTGTAAATATAAATAAATTGGACATTAATTAACGCTAAATGTGATTAATGAATGGTCACGTAAGCAAGATACAGGGTCTAACATTGATCTTTAAAAAGCTGGTTAAATCATCTTGCTGAAAAGTTAATTATATTGTATAATTTTATAGTCCGTTAATAGAGTCTGTGGAGCTCTCGTATTTTACTTCAAAATCGGTCGGAAATTTTACTCTATCAATCCTATTTTTTTCCAATTTTTCCTATTCCAATTCCAAATTGATTAGCAATGTTAAGGGTCCATTCCTTGATTTATATTTTTACTTTTCAGAAAGTATGTGTATTCTAGAATATAGTATGTTAACTAATTTTACCTGGTCCATTGTGAGCATTCTCTTCAGTAAATCAATGAACTCCCTTCTGTCTGCTTTCTCGGCCAACAGTTGGCCGCCTTCAAGATCCGTTGGTACATTAACCTGTGAAAAAGATTTATGGTTAAATGTGTGGATGTAGGGCGCTCATTTTGTATGGATAAACAGTATAATGTCATCGATCAGTGTCTATCTAATATCGATATTGTTCATACAAGTAGTTACCTGTCCGATGTCGTCGAGGCAGTTAAAGATGTACTTCCTGGCCTCCTTGCTCTTGATGCCGGTCTCCAGTTCGTGCTCCTCGGGCGTCTTCAGCCGCCAGAACGGGTACGTACTGTCCACGTCGCGGTAGAAGAACTTTGCCGTTTTACTTGCGCTGCGGAGTATATATTGATGTTATACAGTACAGCAAAGATTAAGTATGTTGAAAACTGCTTCTTCGCGCAAGCACTGAAGCGTGATTGATATTAACTTTGAAACATAAAAACTCATGCGTATCATCTTCGTATTTCGGGCAACATTTAAAAGACTTAAGTGCCTCGTTGGTTTAATAGTAACGTCTTAGCGTAAAGTACCGGGTATGACTCACGGATCGGGCAGTGTTGTTGGTTAATTCTCAGGACCTGTACGGAATCTGGTTTTGTGCTCTGTTTATGGCAATAGACTAGCTCTCGACTACAAAAAGTCGTACACGTTTTTCTTACTGATTCGAGCATGTTATATTTTCAAAGAGTATGTAGTGTACCTGTTGAGCATGTGTTCGGTGGGCAGCCCCTGCGTCTGCGAGATGTACCGGATCTGATCGTACTCCGAGGAGCCGGGGTACAGCGGCCAGCCTAGGAACAGCTCAGCCACCACGCAGCCCAGCGACCACATGTCGATGGCCTCGCAGAACGCCAGGCCCAGGATTATCTCCGGGGCTCTGCCAATTTAAAACTTATATGTTATACACTTCCATTTTTCTTATACTAATATAACTGATAATAGGATAAACTTGCATAATTAACATTGTAAGACGGGCCTGACTTATGTTGTAATGTTGATATACATTCTTATTATACCTCTGCCCTGTCCTTATTAGGTAGGGATAACGAGGATTATTTATATATAAGTGTTCCAAATTTTTTTTTTATTGCTTAGGGACGTCTTCCCTACTTTGTTCAACAGAAATAGAAAAGCGCTTGTCTTACAGTGGGGCAGTTATAGGCAGGTATTTTAACGTACCTGTAGTATCTGCTCTGCAGGTAGGTGTTGCAGACGGCCTTGCTGACGTGCGAGGCGCTGCCAAAGTCGATGACCTTGACGCGGTAGGGCTGCCGCGCGGGCTCCACCAGCATGATGTTCTCCGGCTTCAGGTCCGCGTGGATCAGGCCCAGTTGCTGCACAGGTACGGAGAAAATACTATTACTACCAGTATATGTTATTGACAAACTAGCTCCCCTCGTGACATCGTCTGTGTGAACGCGATTTATCCTGGATAACGAGATGCGAGGTTAAGCAGTGCTCGTTGCGGTCAGTATTGAGATGGGTGATTGTTTTGGTATAGTGCCAAATCTCTCCAGTCTCTCCTCCACGCGGATCTACTGTCCCACCGATTTATGAGAGTGAGGGAATAGGGAGAGCACCAGTGTTTGCGCACATAGTGCACTATAATATCTCCTGCATTGTTGCCTAGTCTCATCTAAGACGGACCAAGACCGAAATTTGTTTAGGAAGACATCATACATACATAAAATCACGCCTGTTTCCCTGAGGGGTAGGCAGAGACCAAGAATTTTGACGCTTATATTAAATTTATCTATATAGATATAGATACTAACTTTAAGTTTCAGCAGCGCAGTGAGCACTTGCTGCAGTATCGGCCGGATGTATTTGAGTGGCAGCGGCGAGAACTTGTTCTGCTTGAGGAAGTCGTACAGGTTCTGCTCCAGCATCTCGAACACGAGGCACGTGTGCGAGCGATGCTGGAAGCACTCGTACGCCCGCACGAAGTTGAACTCGTCCGCCGACTCTTGCGAGAGGCGGGACAGGATTGACACCTGGAATAGAGATAGATAGATTGTTATTAGACTAATGCTTATATATGACAGCCATGTCAGAGGGCTACAAGCGGTTTAAACTCTGACACCAGGTTGTTCATCAACCATACGTTAAGAGGAATTGCATTGTAGGTCCTGTACTTACAAAGCGCAACCGCTGAGTGTGAGCTCCTAGGTTCGATTCCCGGGTCGGGCAAAATGTTATATGGTATTTTCATTTGGTAATAAGACTATACGTACACTACTTACATAATATCACACAGAAACTGTATTAATTGAAATACAATAAGTGTAAATAAATTATTTTTATTGTTTTATTATGAGACCTTTGTCTTGCATTGCTAGACTGATTGACGAAGTTATTGCTATTAAAGGTAGTATTATTCAAAATCTATTTACTTATTAAAAAAAAACATTTTAAATGAATCGTACTCGTTGCAATTCAATATAAATGTAGCTCATTCAGTCAGTATCAAATACCTTCATTTAATTTTAATTGAGTATTGTAAATAGCTATAACGTTAAACACTAATCGTGGCATCGCTGAACGTGGCCTTGTCACAAACGTAGCAGCATGATAAATGCACCGACACAAACATATCGCACGTGTTGTGTTTATATCACACGCTACGTCTATATTCGTACACATGTAAACCTGGGAACTCCTACGTTACTGGTTAGCTGGTGAACGATGTGTGTAATGAGTGACGTCTGTATATATATAGCACAAGTGAACACGCCACATAACTGGCGGAATGTGGGTGTACTATATGTGCACCTCTGCCTACCCCTTCGGGGAATACAGGCGTGATGTTGTGTGTGTGTGTGTGTGTGTGTGTGTGTGTGTGAACACGCCAGGATTATTAAGACTAGCGTTTAGTAGTAGACTTGACTTACAAAGGCTTAATTTTAATCTGTTATCTGTTTTATCTCGTTTGCAATATCTCCCGTGGAAAGAGCGAAATCCCGCGGTGAACCGACGGTATTAACAAATTTTTACGTGACAGGAAGTCATTAAAATGAGCATGAATACCTATATAATAGACGATACTATTGTTTAAATAGTACTTTATGTTTCTAAAGAAAAAAATAACTGTAAAAGTAACTGTTTATTACGCCTTCACGACTAAACCGCGGGACGGATTTTGATAAAATTTGGCATGTAAAAAGTTAAAGATACGAGAAAGGACATAGGCTATTTAACACGGGCGAAGCCGCGGGCATAAGCTAGTATAACCTAACCATACATAATAACGTTCTATAGCTATTAACTGATGGCATGTCACATGACCTGCCATCCACCTGTCAGGTTCCCATCGAGGTCGGCCAGTACCGTCGCGAAGCCGAGTGGCATATATCAACATTATCAACGGAGTATAAAGCCACAGGAGCCACTCCGGTGGGCAAACACAAACAACCGGCCGCTGGAGATGGGCCAAACTCACTATAATGGATTATACTTGCTAGCTTTCTGTCAAACGTAAATAATGTCACCTTAGGTTACTCCCATTTCTATTCTGGCCAATTTTTTGTACAAACTGCAATGTCCCTTATTTGATCAGACGTTGTCAATCATAGCTGAAAGTTAAGTTTGGTCAAAGTTGAATAAATAAATACTTTTTTGTTCTTGGCCATCAATAAAAACTAGTGTTATTATAGTTTTACCTAATTGTATCCTTTAATTTGAAACGTAGAGTGATTTGAGACGACTCATGACCTACATAAGGCTTACCAAAATAGTGCAAAAATATAACAGTAATGGCAAACTGGGCCACTATTCAACTTTGCAATGCGTCAAAAATGTCATGCCTTTGGATAAAATCTCCCACTAATCATAAAATCATACTACGGTAGGAATAAACCAATGACAACCAGAACAGATGGAAGTTCGTTGTGACCTATCACGATCCTTAAAATAATTTTTTTAAGGCAATATAGGGACAGCAACTAACGATTCAAAACTGCGTAAGTTTAATTCAAGGCAGGTCTAGAAATAAGTATTGGGTATACATTTTCCTTCAAGCTTCCTAATTGGGCAGTCAAACCGAGTACACTAGCACTTAACTAGTCATTCTCATTCATTCATGTCATCCTCCTTTTTAACCCTAGCGGGGTTAGGGGGTTTAAGTTAACTTTTTAAGTGCATTTCTAGAGCAACCCAACGAGTGTGTTCTCCGAATTTCAACTAAGTCCATTGGTTTAGGCTTTACGTAGTCTGCTAGTCAGTCACATTACTGGTATATATTAAATTAGGACGTGGATGATGAGATTTCGTCAGCCACGAACTGTGACTTACCTCAATCTGTCCTTGGCGAGCATAGCTGGGGTGGTTCTTAAGGATCTTGATGGCGACTATCTCGTTGGTGCCCTTCTTCCAGCACTTCACCACCTGCCCGAACGTACCTCGCCCGAGGAACTCCAACACCTCGTACCTGCAATACGATAAACATAAACATTAGATATTTTGTGAAAAAATAACATTGTATTGCGATAACGGAAGAATGGAAGATATGGTGTCTAAGAGCTCCATTATGATCTCCTAAGGTTTTATCAGATCCTAGTAATATTATAAAGATGATTTGTGAGGGTAGATGCCTGTTACTATTTCACGCAAAATATACTGCATAAATTTAGATAAAACTTAACAATAATATAGCTTAATCACAATAACACACAAGCTATAATTTATAAACATACATATATGCAGTAATTCCTGTACGATGCAAGAGACACCGCAGGAAACAACTAGTCTAAAATCATTTAAACGGGAACATCTCGAAAGAATCCTAAAACAAAGCTATCAAAGCGCAACCATCGTTAATTGCGTAAGCTAGTATTTTTATACTGAAATACTAAACTCGTTAACGTCACATGTAGAGTAGTGTTAGTTTACAAAAAATAATGTTTTAAAACAAAATTAAGAACCGTGTTACAGGTAATATGAATAATGTATTTGCAAGACTAGAAAGAATGCAAGGACTCTTGATAAATGAAACGAGCGCAAGGATTTCTACTGTGAACTGTACGAATATATTAATTGCTGAGGTGTGAAAACAAACATTTTATATATAAAACGATGTTTTGAATGCTTTTAATCTTATATTTTAACATAATACATATGTATATGCATATCATCGCGCCTGTAGAGAGGGCAGGAGATTTATAATATTACCGATCAAATCTCCATTTTGGACCATCTTGTTCTGCAGTTGTATTGGCAACTACAAAATCAACTAATTTTGGTACTGTTATACCACCTCTGTTTACCCCTTATGAGACAAGCTTAATGACTTGTCATGCTATGCTAAAGTCAACGAAGTAATAGATTGAAACAAATCTTAATTATTTTTATTCTTAGAATATAAACTACTAGCTGCGCCCCGCGGTGTCACCCGCTATATTTTTCTCGGGATAAAAAGTAGCCTATGTGTTAATCCAGGGTGTCAGCTACCTCTATATGAAATTTCATTAAAATCCATTCAGTAGTTTTTACTTAAAAGAGTAACAAACATCCATCCATACTCACCAACTTTCGCGTTTATAATATTAGTAGGGATTTTATATACAAATAACTGTATTTGAAATAAAAGTCGTATTATGAAAACAGATTCCTAAAGAAGTGTGAATCCCGCTTAAGGGTACTTACATTAAAAAAGCAATAACATGTGACCGCAGAAACTATTACGAAAGTAGTACAATAAAAACATAAGGTTGGCCAACATTTAACAATAATATTTACAGTGCAGGAAAACCGTGCTACTTCTGTAGTCTTTAAGTCCTTATATTATAAAGTGTACTTCCACAATACGCCGTATGTTCAACTAAAGGTGAGTATAGACTAGCGTATTTAAATATAACAAAGCATTCGCCGTTTTTAAATTTCATCGAACCGCAGTTCGAATACGCTCGATTACTTGTAACCGAATATTGAAAATTCGCCTTTTACAATTCTATCGGACAGCACTTGAATGAATTGACTTCGATGAATTGTTGCCACTTGATTTAAGCAATCACTGAACGTATTGGACTTATACTGTTTTATAGAGCAAAGGCACGAGCGAATTCAACAAAAGTGAATAAAATATAGTTGGAAATTTTACAGGTAAGTGCTCTCGACATGAGCGTTAGGTCGAACACAGCGTTGATCATTCTCCGAAACATTACATAGAAATCCTTTTGGAAACTGAGTTTATGCCTGTGTTGGATCATTCGTAAGAACGTTACATAATATGGAAATGCTCGACTGTTTGCTCTAGTGTACACTCACCCTAAGGTTGATAGTGCCTCTGGGTAATCAAGATCAATCTGTACAATCAACAGTCCCGCCTTGTTCGTCATGCGATCTTATCGGAGTCCTTATGAGTGCCTACGTCCAATTACAACGATGTTAACACATTGCCATATTATTACTATAGCTGGTATGCTATCTGTATTTCTTCTGTTATGAAAATTAAGACTATATGTATTGAGCCTAGTGAGACAGTGTGTGAGTTCGTCACCTCTCTGTCTAGTTCATTGTGTATGACACCAAGGCAGTGCAATCGTACGAGACGGTATACCCAGTACTACCTTGATAAATGGCAAAACGCACGCCGCTAAAACATAATGTTTTTAATAAGTACAGTGGGAACTCATGACGAGTGACAAAAGGTTGGAAGTTGTATATGGACTACGAGACCACCTTGGGATATGAGGTGTGATAGTCTGTATTTTACCTAATTTATTGGTTATAACCATGATATGATGTTATGCTATGGTGCTATGCTATATAACGGCAAAGGTACCAGGTGAAACATGACTTACCTATTGGACGAGGAGTAGAGCACCTCGTGCTGCACCAGCTGGTAGTCGCCATCGCCACCGCAGCCGGAGCCTGTAGGAGTGCAGTGGTAGCGTCATGTCGTGCAATCGCAACGACAATCGCACGCCCAGCCGCATCCGCATGTATAGTTAAAGGATAACGACATATTAGCATCGCACGTCAAACAAACACAAACACTGCAATATATTATATATATGTACTTATAACATATGGTTCGTTTGGACTTCTAAAAGGTTATACTATAAAATATGTGTGTCTATATCTCACGTTTTGTTCGTGCTGTCGGTCTTCTAGAATTATCATATTTTTTGTTTCCATGTTGATCTGGGGAAGAAAGAAAGACAGGGTTGTGTCAATTGGTTGTCATTTCCCACAGTTGTGCATGTCAACTGAAGGAAATGGGGTTATTTTAGTAAGCGATAAGCTCGTGTCTTGTCACAGTTTACTGTTAACAACTCACTTCACTATGAACGAAGCATTGAAAAATTGTGTATTGTTTAAAATTCCAAGCAACAGCTTAACAACCATCTTTAGAAGGTTTTATAATTATGATTAATTCAACACAGCCCTCGATGGCAGAGTGCCGATAGAAATAGACTCATTAAAATGTAAAGGGATCGACACTTGCAGACAACTGAGGTTTAATGTAAGCAGACTCGGTATTAGCGATTTAATTACTGTGATTACGACGTCTACCGTCAAACTTATTGGATTTATTAGCACTTGGGAAATACATACATTAATTCAAGTGACCATACAATTTACTGTTGTGTATTATGTTTTAGTTAACTGACGTGAACAGTTAGTGTTAAATTGAAAACCTTTTAGAAGTCCAAAGTAATGTGGAGAATTCTAAAAGACAGTTACACAGAATCTAACTAAAAATAATTAAGAAAAACAACAATAAAAGCAGGTTGAAGTGAAGAAACTGGTTGTACACATAAGAATGCGCTTCAATAACTAAATTGTCTATGTTAGGATAACCCATACATAAGAGAAGACAAAATATTGTTAGTTAGAGCAGATTCCAATGTGTACAAAGGTAGTATTTGCCGTGTAACCTAAACACTTTACAGGTAAGTGCATTTGTCAAAGGATTGTGCATCAAAGTTCAAACAAACTACGGATTGGTTCCCACGGCACTCGCAGCATTGTTTCTTGCTTGTAGAAAGGTTGGATTTTTGTTTATCATTCTTTATGTGATCGCCAAGGCCAATTATAATGCAATAATGGTTTAACATTCAATTAAACGTGCATCCATATTAGGTGAAGTGCTGTCATAATCTATTCTGCCATTAAAAAAGCCATACCATCTACAGAATATACACATAATTTGAAGAAATAATATAACATTTATAGGATTAAGAAATTGTGCTTATACAACAATAATAAAAAGTTAGTTTTTGTGTACCTAACACCTAGGTAGATGTTAGTAGGTAACTAATAGTTTATGCAATAGAATTCCTTAGATTACCATTACACCATAACTGTATTTGTAAATTAATAAAAGTTACTGGTAAAGCAATATTTCAGTCGTACTGTTACTCAAATTAGCTTAAACGACAGTTACTCTTACTTATATGGTGCTGAATCGCCTTTTAACTTATACATCACTGCTTTTTGACAGTAATTAAAAATTAAAACAATGTGTAAATCTTGCAATTAATAAAAAACATTTAAATTAGTTGTGTGCACTGTGCATGTGTGTGTGTGTGTGTATAAGAAAGTAACAACATGGACATTACGTTTGTGGTTACCTTGCGGCTGGGGCGGGTGGTTGGCCCCGCCCGCCGCCAGCTGCTTGCTGTGTGCCGTCGTCGTTGCGGCCTGCGGAGCCGTCTTGTGCCGCGCGCCGCTCGCGCCCGCGCCGCCGCCGCTCCCGACTTGTTCAACGACGCGACGCTGTTCGATGCTATCTCCGACACTGTATGGATAATGTACAACATTTAGTCACTATTCAAGCCTTTTATTATGTCTCGCTTAAAGACCGGTCAAGCAGTTAGAGCTCTTCTCAGCGCTACCTACGAGAGACAACTGAGAAACCCGAAAGAAAAAAATATATAATTCAATGTGGAAATAGAACCGCAAGACTTTTGCCTGCCTTGTAAGAGAGTAAATGCGCAATCAAATAGGTACTCTGTCGACTGTCTTTCCTTGGTCACAAGTTTGCATGAAGACGTTCAAGTTCTTTAAAATTGACTCGCTTTATAACCGGGCTTTATATCCGTTAAGTTACATACACTACTTACACCTGAAATTCTACAAGTAAGTTAATCAGTTATTCGTCATCATTTCCTTCTAAATTTTAAGTCATCCGTGACCGTTTTTGAAATATTAGATTTATTTGTTAGTTATTCAATATAATTTGCTGCTAGGCTCTTCGATCAATAGTATATTATTGATTGAAGGCTAGGCTGATCGTAAATAATAATATCAGAAGTAAATAAAGAGACAAGTGAATGTAAAATGCCAAGTGCTGCCACCTTCTCATCCCCTTTTCTGGGTGCCCTTGCTTTTTGCCGTATCCAAAAATATTTACCCCACAAAAAATTTGGGAACCCACGCTAAAGGTCCCGTTAGGAAAAAAATCCCTTCGGTAGTTGTATGGTCATATTCACAGTCGACTTCGTTAAATCGTGCATTGGTTTACTTCCGTGGTTTTTATTTATTTCAAATAAAAGAGAAATTGACACAAACTTAATACAACGTTATTGGAAATAGCTTCAAATTAAACATGGTAGAACTACAAAAATAAATATACCTACCGATTTTGGTCATTTTAATTAAGGGAAAATTAACAAGATTTACTAGGTGAAGGAGAATACATATTTCTAAAGAAAACATGGATTATCTCTTGGCTTTTAGTATTTCTTTAGCAAAGTTACAGTAAACCTGTTTAAATAATGCCATAAAAAGGCAATAACTTCTAAGAACTTCAGACAATTAGCACCTAACGGGATTAAGAATATAATAATTATTAACCCTACATTCAAAGTGTAACTTATTAAAATAGCACCATGGACCCTAGACTAGTGGAAAATCGTTTGGCGTATAGAAATCGAATGGAGTGAAAAAATATATAGGATTAACAATTAAGACAATATAGAATACTGTCGTCCCCATGCATTTATCGTTCTTTTAGATTTCTATCCGTCAAGCATATTGCCGCCTGTCTAAGGCCTCTGTATAATAATGTATGCGTTATTTGTTTTACATAAAGAAATCGCAATTAACCAGTAATTTAGTATGCAATTATGCAGTATGAAACGAGGACGTAGTTAACATACCTAATCGACTTATAAAAAAAGGTTTACTGTTATTTGGATGTGTTTGGCGCAGAACTGTTTGGCTTGTGTTTTTTTGAGTTGCAGTTCGATTTTTGCATGGTACTAATTCGTGTAGAATATATTGACCGTAAAAAAGGGAGGCTTATATCTAGCAGTGGTATCTATATCATCATGATTTCAATCTGGTATCACCATACTAGATTGAAATCATGATGATGACGACGAAGTAGCAGTTTAAAATAGAACAATTTAGGAACGTACGTGACAAACAGGCCTAAAAAAATGTTAGTCGGTGTTAAGATACATTCACACGCTATATATTTATAAATTTTACATTATTTACAAACACTTCAACTTACGCCAGGCCGAGGTCGAAATCCTCGTATCCATCATTTTCGCACTCAAACTTTAATCTAGGTATCGACAGATCCATATTAACTATAATATCTACACATTCACTATATTACACTGTACAAAACTATACACTAACATCATAACCAGTCCAGTAAAAATGTTTGATTTAAAAATGGTTTTAAACTTGCGGGGTGTGGAAGTACGCTGCGTGCGCGCATCGTAGGGGGTTGGGGCCGGAATGACGCCGCAAGGGGACTAGGGTAGCAGAGGGTAGCGGGGGGTACAGGTAGCGAGGGGACGGCTTAACACCCAAATTCCCCGTATTGTGAGACCCATTCAATAATAAGGGTATCTAGTAACCTGCGTTCGAGCTGCGTACGCGCACGGTGGGAACGCAAAACGAATTGTATGCGTTGTTTGCTTGTTTTTAAATGAGTTGTTGATGCTATGTATTGTTGTGATGTTTTCTAACTGCGACATAGACACTATGTCGTAGTTCGAGGCTATTGAAACTATCGTTGTAAGATAAACAAAGCAGACCTCAACGTAAATAACATTCCCTTGCAAGAAGTAGAGCCGAACTATTTTTTTTTATAGGATAATTTTTATAGGAAATCTATGAGAAAGTTTTAGTACAAATAAATACACATACAAAACATTCTGAATCATACAAATTTGCTATCTTGGTTTGATTTTAATATTCAAAGCTAGTTTTAATCCTTCTTAACTCGTTAAAATAATAATGTTATACTGGTACTGCATACCTACAGCGTCAAATTTGAAATCGGAGAAAAAATAACCCCTGCAAAATTATGCATTGTCAATGTATTTGCAGAGGAAAAATATTACCAAATTTACAAACAATACGAACCTTTGAATTGGCTAAAACTTTCTTACTCACAAATATTATTATACTTAGTTTTGCATTCAACCCTTTCAATGGTCATTCTAAGTATAGTTATAAAGTAAAATAGGGTGACCATGATCATTAACAAATAGTAATACTCTTTTTTATTCTGTGAATTTACTAGCTTTTAAAACATTAGTTAATTGGTGGGTACCAAAATGCTATTGTTCACTATTTCAAATTCCTGCCCACCAGTTACAATGAGCTGATTCGTTTTATAGCCCAGTTAATTATCCGTTCAGTTTTAATTTTATCGTTATGTAGATTTAGAAAATATTGTACAATCGAGTACCCTTAGTTATTATATTGGGGTTTACGGTGCACACATCAGTAGATACGAGTCCAATAACGGTATCAGATACAGTCGTTTATTACCAGACGCGATCGAGGTCTCTATCAGCTCTATAGAATACAGCGCAGCGCTGCGACCAGTTTATTATAGGGTACATAAAGCCCTAGATCGATCTCGCAGGGTTTACTTGTATAAATAAGGTTGAATGGTATACTGACGTGGCGTCGCGACAGCAGGGTCTGGCACAGAGTACAGCCGGAGCGGGAGGCGGCGCGGGCGGCGGGGACCGCTCCGCATCGCACGCGCGACTCGGCACGGCGGGCGCGGTGCAGCAGCCCGGCCCGACGCCTGACCACCACTTGTTCTGCAAATGTAAACTCATCATCAGTACATGACATCATCAGTACATGAGATCATTATTTTCGGTATATGTAACATAACCTGGTTAATATCGCCGGAATTCGATGTGCCCAGAACTAATTGATGTGTCAAAGCGTCAGGGAAACCTATTTACAATAGATTGTTATAGTTATAAGTTTACAACACATAAAAAAAAACATAACTGGCGGAATGTGGGTGTACTATAATATATGTATGTGCACCTCTGCCTACCCCTTCGGGAATACAGGCGTGATGTTATGTTATGTATTAATGTTATGTTTTACATAGGAAAGCTTGGAAGTGGACCGCCACGAAGGTGTCAACGACGCCGTTTAGGCGGAAGTAAAAGCGAGTTATTGGTATCAATAACATGAGTAAGAGACAATGTCGTGAAAGGGTGTAGCTAGTTTTAGAAAGACGGGAAATTAGTCAATTTAATTGTTATAACTAATCGGAAATTATTTACATACTAAATTGAATGACCTATTGTCTAATTGTAAAGGTTTTGTTCACGATTGAAACATTCCAATGATTTTTAAAGAAACCAATAGAATAACAAATATTATATATATTTTTTATATAAAAAAAAGCTTATGTTATTAACAACTTAAATAGGTACTATTCAATTAACAAATGAAGCCTTAATGTGCAAATTAGGAATCGTTTAAGTCTGTACATTGTACTACGGCGATAAGTTAATGCTTCAATATAATTCTATGTTCAGCAAAGTGTGGAAAACGTGACTTTTAATAAACGTTTCGCCAATGTAGAATAATTGAAGGAGAAATTAATTTAGTTTCTTTTAATAACAATGAAAAACTTGCTCAGGATTTATAGCGGAAAATATGTACTTGTCTTTTATTAGAGCTGTATCTTATCTTTTCTGTAGTAAATAGTTTTATTTTTCACATAAAATTTATAAAAATATGGCTGGCAGCCAGCTATTCGTTTTTGCTAAGCTCAGACGCGTAAATCACTTTGATTAAAATTGTTTACTTCTCTCCTTTTTATGAAGCTTTAAACGGAGTACATACATATTTTGTGAGTAAAGACTTAAACGCCTTTGAGGTATAGTTATAGATACTGAGTGTGACTGAGAATGCTTTCTATTCCTTACATAACTCAATCAACCAGTGCATATACAAAGAATACGATTTTTCTGAATGTTTTTCTATAAGCCCCCATGATGTAAAGCCCCAAAGTTAAAGTAAACATCGCTTTAACTTTCGGATGTTTAATATACTATAATTTCTCGCTTAATAAAGTCGTATTTACTTATTAACTTTCTCTTATATCATGTTTTTTGGCAACAAAAGTAAAATTCGTTCTGTATTCCTTTTGCACAACAACAGCAAATAAGTAAATCTATAATTACATTTCACCTCCATTGACATTATAATGCCATTAGGCCTTTGACCTTCAAATAGAGCCTGATATTTTAAACCACGTCGTTTTTACTTGACAATTTAGTTCTAAGAATAGTGTTGTTTAAATTACCACATGGCGTGTGTATACTGCCGAACTTGTTTGACATACAGCCGTCGCCATCCGAATTATACATAGGTATATACTTTATATTACTATTATATACGTTGCTAGCCGTTGACAACGAGTTACTAACTACCGCTGAAGAATAGATTCGATGGAGTAACATTGTATAATCGCCATTCACACCAAATATAACTCATCCGTATTCAGATGCCTTCAGAGGAAAAAGATCATGGTGACAATACAGTCAAGAACTAATTTGTCAATTTTATGTAATAAATCTTATTTAGTAGACACGACTTGCACGGTGTCCGTTATGAGGAAATGGTAAAACAACGGTCTCTACCGCTACCTACTTCAGAATTTCGTGATAATTTATGATATAAACAGATAAGATGACAACAGGTAGAAGAAGCCACGGCAATATCTAAACGTTGGGAGCGTTAGAGTGGTGTATATCCCCATTTACCGGCCATCAAGTGACCTGCATTAGAGTTGCCACGTATTAAAATATAAAATGGTATATTAGTGACAATTTGCGCGTGTATCTATGACATCTAGTGAACCTTGCTATAATGTAAGCGACGGTGTGGTCCGGTTCTAAACCAGTCCGGTCGACATCGAGCTAGATAACTGGCCTTATCTACCGAGCGACCAACATTTTCTAACGAGAGTTTCGTAAAGCAACCAGCACCTATATAAATGGATATTAGTTCTTGAAGTGGTGATTATTACTTGTATCTTTGGACCTTGAGGATGCAGGTGCTGTGAGCTGGTTGGTTTGAGCACGTTCAATATTGATCATAAAGGTATTAAGGGGAAGACGCCTTAGATATACTGAACGCACTTCACAGAAATACAGGCTTTCTACGTGTATTGTTATACTCGATGGCGAGAGAAACCTATGTGTTATACTGATACTGACTGATGCGATATTCAACCAAAGTATGCTGGTGGAAGCCGGTAAGAATGGGATAAAGGTATGCGGTCAATTTAAGTACAGGATTTGGTTTAACTCGGTAAAGCGTAGCCGAATATACGAGATTATGCATCAACATTGGCCCGTAGTGAGCCATTTCACCAATAAAAATGTTACTTTCAACGAGTACCTAATAAAACATTGAGTATTTTATATTATAAATTGCATCGACTGACCTGTTAATCGAGCCACACAGCTACACACATAAGGCTAGCACAAATGCACAATGCACGTGCAATTTTTGCAAAGAGATCGATATGACTAGCGAACGTAATTAGCATATTATCAGGCGATGAAGGTACCTACTGAGCAATGGAAAGTATTGCCGTTTTTGCATGGTATATATTACCATATCTCATGCCGAGGTGTAGGTAGATATTATTCAGTCTGGAAAACTGTAGCGGGGAGGTTTGCTATGCTTGCGTCAGACGACAATTACGTTGGTACCATATTTTAGGGACCCTTCTGTTTGTATGTAGTCCATTAAAGATAAAGCTAGTAAAGGCAACCGAATAGGCACCTACAAATTGTATGACTTTCCTTTTCATCCAAAATATAAAATGATTATTTTAGAATCATACTCATGAAAATAATTGATTAATTATAACCTGTCACTGTTGTATGTCGATGAATAGAAATGTCAATATGCTTTAAAAGGAAGTATAATAACCTTAAGTTATCGTTTATTGGTAAATAATAAAACGACATTGACGGGTATAATTTTATCAACTGTTAAACATAATTTTTTCTATGTAAGGGGGAATGTGTTTAAATAAACTAAGCAATAATGGTGACAGGTCGCTAACCCTAAAGTAAGACCGAACCATTGTGTTCACGTTATATGCGTGCACGATAATGTATGTTATGTAACAACTACAGTCCACTGTTATGTAGATTGTATGGCCACTAAATGGTCAATTCACAGTCGTATGCGTGCGGAAGTATCGATCATTGGATAGTCATCAAGATCATGAACTAGAATCGGTTTCGACTAAAATGATGTTGTATGCGCACGCGACGCTGCAGTATATGAATGTTTTAGAAATTCGCCAACCTCATAGTTGTGTTGTAACTTGTATTATTAGAGATACTATTAAGGTACTGATTTGCTGATGTATTTTATAAGGAAAATAAAGTGAAAGGCGTGATGTGGTAAACGTACAATGATCGAGTTACGTGACTTGTTGACTCAATAGTAAAAGAAATGGTGAGAAATCGTTTATGCGTAATTTGTATTAGGTTCAATAAAAAACTTGGTCTGGACTGGCAGATGTGAAAAACTAAAGTGTATAGGTATATGCGCACTCACACAGAGTCAAGAGCGACGGCATAGTGGGACATCACGGCATGACGTCGCCGTCACGGGATTCGGATCATTTTTACTGCCAAGGCGCGTCAATAGATGTTTCATATCAAAAGTAAATTATTTTAAACCAATCCGGTGGCGGTGGCGGTCAGGAGAAATTAAAAACTACTAATAAGATGGAAGATTATACTAAGCTGTTGTCAGTTTCACACTCAATTATACGCTGTAAGCTTTTAAGTAAGTGATGGTTATCATAATGGAAAATAAAGTTCTTCAAACCCAGTTGACGTCGCAAGTAAATTTCGCAATGTTGAGTGTTAATACGCACTCAACGTCAATCAAGAGTAGTTTTAAGACTCCTGCGCACGAACCGAGTCACGTTTTAATAAATGAGAGGCGGATACAATTACGATTAGTTATTGCCACGCGTGCGCGGGCTGCATCTTGCTTGGTTTAACAATAGCAGTTAACTGTATGAGGCCATCATCGTAATTTGAATGCGAGTCCTTGCCTAGCCAATAGTGTAGGGCAGGAGTCGGTAACCTGCTTGCGAGCCACATGCGGCTCTTTGGATGTGAAGCTGCGGCTCTTTAGTTCCATAAGCAAATATGTGGCTCTTTTAAAATTAGAAATTTTTGAACTGTTACTTTTGACTCTTCCGACTCAAAAGGTTTTCGACCTCTGGTCTAGGGCAATGACAATATAAAAAACACCGAAAAATATAGAACCTCCTCTCGGCTAAAAACAGGTTGGTAGATCTAAATATTACCTAGGCAGCATTCAATCTTAAAAAGAGGCATACAATATGCTAAAGTCAGAATACATTAGATGACACGTGAAAGTAGACCGGCTGTCGTAATTATTGAGGGAGAAAAAGAGATGAACTGAGTTCTGGTGAGCTACTTGGCCTAGATATAACGTGCCACTGTTGGAGCACATATCATTGGCGGAGGTTGTTAAACACGGCTGCTCAGACAATAAATACTGGTCTGTGCTTGAAATGTTTACTGCAGAAGTCGGATCAATATCGCCCCGTGTGTTAAATCGCACCTGGTCAGGGAGAACTCGACATCACGTAGATTTCAAAATGTCTAATACTTCTACGCTGGGATGGCTCGACATAAAGTATGCTCGTAAAATATGTAGAACTTGGAATACACCGAATGCAGAATATATTTTTACTAGTGTATATGCAAGTCTGCCTCATTGGTCTAGTGGTAACTAAGCGCGACTGCTGAGCATGAGGTACTGAGTTTAAATCCCAGGTTAGGCAATGTTACTGATTTGTTCCATGAGGTAATTCTCAGTAGCAGCACGGAGTCTAGATTTGTGCCCGGTTTATGGTAATAGTCTCGCCCAATAGGGGGCATTGGAATCTATAACACAACTGGCGAAATGTGGGTGTACCTACCACACACCTCAGTTGTACAGACGTTGAATACAGGCGTGATGCTCTGTTATACGTTAGGTATATAAGTTCTTTATCAATTGCGTCAGAACTGCGTATCACATTCATACGTTGTACATTCAGTACAAGTATACACTACATTGGATGTAAACGACCCATGAAGGACAGTCGCTTTGTAGCATTGTTGTTTTATTAGTCTGATCCAACGTTATCAGTTCCATACCAGTTTTAAATACTACTACAATAGACGTATTGCCCATGCGCATAATATGTTCTAGATACAAATTGATTATAGGACGTTCCAAATAAAATGTGTAATTCTGGGACACTGACACACTCCTTTCTATTGCTAACACATTGGGGGTTTCATGTGTTTAAACATTTGAAATAGATAGAAAATCTTAAAGAGCAATCCAGCATTTGTGTCTTCGGAAAGTATTATCTATCAGTCAATTACTGGATAACGTCTCTGGCTGTCTCGACTATCATAAACCTAGCTTCAAAGCCGGGTTAGTAAGTGATGATGCACTTTAGATGCACCGCCACGATGCGCAGTGAATGAACATATAGGTACCTAATGTAAAACTGATGAAATGACCACTGGACGTAAACGACCGACCTATGCTAATGAGGGTTGCGTTAGCACGTAACTAATTAGCTTATTACTGTACGCACTTTTCTTTCTGTACATTTGAAAATGAGAAAGTATGTTTCTTAGACTATCTGTATCTTTGTTTGGTCGAGTAACAGTGACAAGTTCCGCATGAAATGATTTCTGTATTATACTAAATGTTGACGCCATCTATCGTCGGGGGGCACAACTTCGTTGCGCTCTAGCGGCGCGTGGCGGAACTGCGACGATCGAGACGCCCCCTCACAGTGGATAGCGATACTTGAGATCGATTCGGTCAATCTTATTGTGTTCATTCGTTCGTTCAGTTCGGTTTTGTTCGGCTTCATTACGACCGTTGAAATGCGGCGCACGTTTATTGTAAATGATAATTTAAAACTACATTAAATTCATAAAAACCACATGGAGCGTTATTGAAGACACCACATCAACACCCCACCTGCCTCACGTTACTGTGCGTGGACATAAAATGGTCCTTCGAGCCGGATTCACGAAGATTTCGTTGGCCCGGCCCCGGCGTTGATACCTGCGTTCATCAGGCGTCAAGAAAGACATCCACCAAGCAGAAGTGGCAGGTCGGCATATCCCGTCAGTTCCCCATCCCATCCTTTGGTCTGTGCTAATCGTTTGTGCTGTGATTCCAGCGTTTGGGTGGTGGTACCTACCTACGCAACCGGTGACTCCGCTCGGCGGCGCAACGTTTTGCGCGGCTATCGGCAGCCATTATCGTGCGTTGCGAGGTTCTCGTTCTCGGGAAATACTGTAAGTACTCCTTATTTCCTATAACTTGCCCAAAATGAGTGAAGCTAAGTTTTCAGATTTTATTAAAAAACGTGGTACCATAAAGGGTAGGCTCACATTATTTGAAAATTATGTCAAAAAACTTTCGTTTCCTTTATCTGATGAGCACCAGGTAGAAATTAATTTAAGAATAGCCAGTAGTTCTGCGTTATTGAACAATTTCAACGATCTCCAGGAGAAAATCGAAGACGTAATTCAGGACGATCTCGAACTTTCACACCAGTTGGAAGAGAGAGATCGCTTTGAAGAACAGTTTTATAGAGTAGTAGCTTTGGCTAAATCGTTGTTATTGAAGAGTAATGTACCGACTGGTGAGACGAACAGCGCGGTTAAGCCAATAACTTCCATTAAATTGCCTGAAATCAGGGTTCCCTCCTTTGACGGTTCCTATGACCGTTGGCTCGAATTTAAGCATTCGTATGTCAGTATAATTCATGAGCGCGAGGATCTGAATCCGGTACAGAAATTTCATTACCTTAAATCATCTTTAACCGGCAGCGCGCTGCAAGTAATCAGTGCATTGGACTTTTCGGCCACGAACTATATTCACGCATGGGAGCTTTTAAGTAATAGGTATAACAATACACGTTTATTAATTCACAACCATGTAAAAGCGTTATTTAAAATTCCGTCGTTACAAAGGGAGTCTGCTACTCAAATAAGAAGCTTATCTGATACGGTTTTAAGAAATTTACGTGCTCTCAAAACACTAGGAGAACCAACAGACTATTGGGACACTTTAATTATTTTTATGATCGTTTCTAAGTTAGATCAAGCCACGGAACGCAAATGGGAAGAGTACAAGGGAACATCTAGTACGTTAATAGGGTCAAGGTCAACCACAAACCTAGATGATTTACTTAAGTTTCTCAAAGATAGGGCCGACATGCTAGAAATGATCAAAGTAAATAACAAACCTGTAGATTATAAAAGTAGTGAACACACATACAAGAAACATTCATCACACACACATACATCCCATAGTCACCTTGTTACTCAACTTAGTAATAATAAAGTTAGTACACAACAAAATCGGGTATCGTGTGCAATGTGCACCGGTAACCATCGGCTTTATACATGTACACGTTTTCTTAATTCGGCTGTTCAGGATAGGATTAATTTAGTTAAAACACATAATATTTGTATTAATTGTTTACGCACGACTCACCCTATAACGGAATGCAAATTTAGATCTTGTAGGTTGTGCGATAAGAAACATAATAGTTTAATTCACGTTGATAGGCAAGTAGATAATACGTTGCAGGTGGGCGGGGCGAACGCGCAGTCGCAACCGGCCATCGCCTCATCTAATGTTTCTGCATCTTTACACGTTATGACTAATCATTCTAAATCGCAAAGTTGTGAATCGGATTATGCGTTATTACCTAACGTTTTGTTATCCACGGCGTTAGTGGATATTTTAGATGGTAATAACGAATATCACACTGTGCGCGTTCTTTTAGATAATGGTAGTCAACATTGTTTCGTTAGAAAATCGTTATGCGATTCGTTAAATTCTTCGTTAATACAGTCCACTTATCACGTTGCCGGAGTGGGTGAAAAGATTTCGCAGTCTACCCACTTATGTAAAATACAATTACGGTCAAAGGTCAATAATTATATTATGAATATTGATTGTTTGGTGTTACCGTGCATTACTAACCGCTTACCGTCGTGTTGTGTTAATATAAATAACGTACATATTCCGGACAATATCCAACTCGCTGATCCGAACTTTTTTTCACCATCGGATATTGATATTTTGATTGGTGCGGATAAGTTTTGGGAATTATTATCTGATGGAAAATTAAAACTAAATAATGGTCCATACTTACAAAATACGAAGTTGGGTTGGATAGTGTCTGGGCCGTTACAGAATAGTACACTCCGCGGTAATAAGATTCATTGTAATTTTACCCAAACAATCGATACACAATTAAAATTGTTTTGGGAATTAGAAGAAGTTAGTAGCGTTAAAAATGTTCTTAGTGCTGACGAACAGGCGTGTGAGAATATTTTTATTGAAACAACAAAGCGTATGGAAGACGGTAGGTTCGCCGTTCGTATTCCTTTAAAGGAATCGGCCGATGTTCTCGGTGAAAGTTATAAGGCGGCCGAAAAACGTTTGTTGTCAATAGAACGTAAATTTTCGCGTTCTTTACAATTTAAGGAAAAATATGTCGAATTTATGGATGAGTACGAAAGGCTCGGTCACATGAGTCGTGTAGAAAAATACGGGTCACCTCACTATTTCTTACCGCATCACGGTGTTATCAATGATAACAGTAGTACTACGAAATTACGCACGGTGTTCGATGCGAGTGCGGTTACGTCGTCTGGAAAATCATTGAATGATATTCAGCATATTGGGCCGCCATTGCAAAATGATATTTTCAGTATATTATTACGTTTTAGGCAATTTAAATTTGTAGCATGTGCAGATGTCGAAAAGATGTTTCGTAATTTTCTAATTCAACCGGATCAACGCGATTTACAATTAATATTATGGCGTAAAAATCCAGCGGACCCAATAGGTGTGTATCGCCTTAACACCGTGACGTATGGTACCGCGTCTGCGCCTTATCTGAGTATGCGGTGTTTACGACAACTCGCGTTGGAGTGTGGGAATGAGCTGATCGCGCGGGAGATTCGCGAAGATTTTTTTGTAGATGACGTTCTTTTAGGTGATGATGATTTACGTAACTTACTGGATACCTGTGAAAAGTTAAAGAATACATTAAGTTCGGCGTGTTTATCTTTACGAAAGTGGTTATTTAATGTCGATATTAGTAATCACGAAATATTTAAAAAGTTATCTTTAGGTGATCATTGTCACAGTAAAACATTAGGATTAGGATGGTATAATAAAGGTGATGAACTCCATTTTACTACACAAGTAGTTAAGAGCAATGACCCCTTATCCAAACGTACTATGTTATCAACAATAGCTCAGATATACGACCCGTTAGGTATCTTAGCGCCGGTTATTATAGTAGCAAAGATATTATTGCAACGTTTATGGTTGTGTAAAATTAATTGGGACGATCCCGTTCCCAGTGACGTCACGTTGTCCTGGGACAAATTTATTAACACACTTCCTTACTTAAGTAACTTACGAATTCCGCGTCACGTCATGAGTGCGTATACTCAATATATAGAATTACATATATTCACTGACGCGTCACAGAGCGCATATGGTGCTTGCGCCTATGTACGTACCTACTCTGATGGCTCGCCGGTAGGTATTAAATTGTTGTGTGCGAAAAGTAAAGTTGCACCGCTCAAGCCGGTTACTATACCAAGGCTCGAGTTATGTGGCGCTTTATTAGGTGCGCGCTTATATAGAAAAATAACTCGCTCGTTGCGTATTGTTTTCTATAAGACGTACTTTTGGACAGATTCGACTATTGTTTTGGGGTGGCTTAGGATGTCACCACATTCGTTAAAACCATTTGTTCAAAATAGGGTTGTAGAAATAAATGATATAACAAGTAATGCGTTGTGGTTACATGTAGGTACGAAGGATAATCCCGCGGATTTGGTTTCGCGCGGTCTTAGTCTAGATGTACTTATTGAAAATTATTTATGGTGGAACGGCCCTACGTTTTTACAATCTCCCGAGTCAGACTGGCCATCACAATATAAAATAATAAATTCTGATTTAGATTCATTGAATTTACCTGAAGTTAAATCTCAAACTACTGCGTTGGTTTGTGACGTTAATAATAATAAATGTTTTACGTTTGAAAGGTTCCGTAGTTATATAAATATGATACGTGTTGGAGCTTACCTGTTACGATACTTACACAACTTACGCTCACCGAAGTCGGAACGCGTACTAGGTCCGTTAACAGCAGATGAGATGTTGGCGTCTTCGCATATGTTGGCACGTCACGCTCAGCGCGAATCATTTCATGATGAATATAAAAAATTAAAATGTAACTTACCTTTGAAGACTACTGCTTCCGTTGCTAGTTTAAATATATTTCTCGATGAAAATAATATTATTAGAGTTGGCGGGCGCCTTAGTAATTCACCTACTTTTACTTATGATAAAAAGCACCCTATACTTTTATCTAGTAAACA
Source organism: Abrostola triplasia (assembly GCA_946251915.1). Lineage (NCBI taxonomy): Eukaryota > Metazoa > Arthropoda > Insecta > Lepidoptera > Noctuidae > Abrostola > Abrostola triplasia. The sequence goes on along the minus strand of OX276440.1, from coordinate 7,538,562 downwards.
TTATTTTACACAGTTGTTGTTTCAGCACCAACATAAAGAACTTCTTCATGCTGGCCCCCAATTACTATTAGCTACCGTGCGTGAAAATTGGTGGCCATTAGGCGGTAGGAACCTAGCGCGAAAGATTGTTCATCAGTGTGTCCGCTGCACTCGAATGAAAGGTAAAACTTTAACGCCAATTATGGGCAACCTTCCATCAGAACGGTTAGAAGCTGGTTTCCCGTTCATTCGATGTGGAGTGGACTATGCAGGACCTATATTAGTATTGAATCGTAAAGGGAGGGGAGCCAAGCTTGAAAAGGGTTATATTTGTATATTCGTTTGTTTTGTAACCCGTGCTGTTCATCTTGAACTGGTCAGTACGTTGGCCTCTCAAGAGTATATGTTAGCATTAAAACGTTTTATATCTCGAAGAGGTAAGCCAGCTCAGATTTTCTCCGATAATGGTAAGAATTTTATTGGAGCTATGAAAGAAATTAGAGAAATGTTCATAGAAAATTCAGATCATATAATTAACACGTTGTCTAATGATAGTATTGACTTTAAATTCATTCCCCCTTATGCTCCTCATTTTGGTGGATTATGGGAGGCGGGAGTCAAATCATGTAAATTCCACCTGAAGCGTGTGGTGGGTACCGCTAACCTAACGTTTGAGGAGTTCAGTACTGCGTTGGCACAGATCGAGGCAGTCCTGAACTCCCGACCTATAACTCCTATGTCCTCAGATCCAAATGACCTTCAACCTCTTAGCCCAGCTCACTTCCTCGTCGGCCGGCCACTTACGTCACCAGTCTGCAAAGATCTCTCCGAAGCAAACACTCATTGTCTGACACGGTTTCATCGAGTAGAACAAATCAGACAGCACTTCTGGAACCGCTGGCACAAGGACTATATCGCAGAGCTTCAAATAAGGACAAAATGGAAGTCAAAGGATCAGGACCTAGCCAAAAACACACTCGTAGTTATCAAAGAGGATCATACTCCTCCACTGAGGTGGCGTATGGGGAGAATTATAAAAACCTTCCCTGGAAACGACGGTGTGTCCCGGGTAGCGACAATCCAGACATCTTCAGGACCAGTAAAGCGAGCGTTTTCAAAAATCTGCCCGCTACCGGTGGCTCCATTCAAGGACGATGGTGTGGATGCAGCCGGGAGCGTCTCCAGGAAGGCATAACTTTGGTTGAAAGCTGTGAGCTTTCAAGGCGGCCGGCATGTTGACGCCATCTATCGTCGGGGGGCACAACTTCGTTGCGCTCTAGCGGCGCGTGGCGGAACTGCGACGATCGAGACGCCCCCTCACAGTGGATAGCGATACTTGAGATCGATTCGGTCAATCTTATTGTGTTCATTCGTTCGTTCAGTTCGGTTTTGTTCGGCTTCATTACGACCGTTGAAATGCGGCGCACGTTTATTGTAAATGATAATTTAAAACTACATTAAATTCATAAAAACCACATGGAGCGTTATTGAAGACACCACATCAACACCCCACCTGCCTCACGTTACTGTGCGTGGACACTAAACGTAAACGAATAGAAGTCATTTTATGCAGCCCTTATGTAAGTTTTAACGAAATAGATGATTGTTGTCGCGCGAATTGTTGCCGCATCTGATGTAATATAACAATCTTCCGTACTGCAAGTTTGTTGCCTGTTTTGAGTTAGGTTAAAATGCCTATAAAACTGAATAAACTAAGCATCACCACGACGTGTTTTGTCGGTAATCCTGGCCAATACGAACAATCCTAAGTCACTTACGAACAACATGCCACCGACGAACAAAAAATACAATGCGAAGTATGTGACTATTTGCGCCGCTCTCACATAGGTTTATTTAGCAACAAAAAGAGGCGATTATCTACACATGACGCTGCATACACGGTTTGATAGTAACCTAAACGCTAATGACAACATTCTTAGGTGAAATATTTCATTGTTTAGTCGATCACAGCTTCGGACAAGAGGCCAAATGATTGACGAATAGAAATCGATTAATATGAAAAATATATGGGATTGATATAATTATGTCATCGACAACATAGTCCAAACATTATATCATCCCTATACATTTAGCATTCTATTCGATCATTATATGTATGTCAAGCGTAATTCCCATAAGTTTTTAAACAGTTTCGTTCAGTCTAAATGGCCAAAAATTGTGTTCAAACGTTAGAATACTATCTACCAATATCGTTCGACAACCAATTGGCACTTCAGAAAAAAATTGTCTGCTACAAATGAATTCAGCAAACAAGCGGTTATAACCAGTAGCTGCGTGTAGTTTTCTGAGGTGACACGGGAAGGCGTATGACGTCACACGCGAAACAAACAGCTTACACGTGGGAACCGAGTTCATGGCAAACGGCGAGACATAAGCTGCAAATTACCATAAGAATAATTATGGAAAATGCATTAAACATTACAAAATATGTTTTCGAGGCGAACTGAATAATATTGACAGTTTATTTGATATGCGGTAAATTTAAATATGTATCAGTTAATGTTGTTGTTCGATTATCCTGTTGGGCCAATTTAAATTTCAGACAATTTAACAACGTAAGCAAAGAACATCAGAATATTCTCGATACTTATTTATCAGTTGCGAATACAATTGCGTGGTAGGTACCTCCCCGTAATAAACCAGAGAAAAATGATATTCGTTCGACTGTACAATATTTATAAAATAATTGAGTAGGTACATTAATCAAGATAGCAGACAACTATAACAACATAGGTTGAATATCTGCACATCAAGACCAATAAAGGCAATCAGCCACAGTGCGGCAACCCAATATGTGTTAAGTGTTTCGCCGACGAACACGAAGCAACACGACAACGATATCAGTAATATAGGTACCTACGTGTGCCCAGGATCTGGAAGGAAATCAATCATATTTCCACGCCATTGCCCTTGACGTGGCTGCGTCGCTATCTGTGTAGCACAGGCCTAGTGCGGTTCATTCCCTGAAGCGTTATGGAGTGGTGGAAATTTGAGGTTCTTGAGTGTTTATTCACAGGCTAAAGTACCTAATTTTGTTCCAGTCAGGCGGATAGATTGCGTTAAAAGGTTAGACCTATAACATAGGCAGTCGATATATCGATTATATAATGAGTAAGATTGCTTGCACAAGGCTTTTTTTAATTCTAGCATAGAATAAATAGGTTCTGTCATTATAACTGAAGGAGAGTTATCACCTCCTACTAACCTACTATCTCATCATCAACATTTTCAACGAACGTTTCAAATTGTGACTGCTGTATTTGAGATACCTATGGACTGTAGAAATTTCAGAGATAAGTATTAGAGATATTGAGGGAAAAAAGACAAAATCTTGTGAAAGGGAAACATGTAACTCTACTACAGTTGGAAGAGCTCATTGTAATTCAAAGTTATTTAACTTTATGTGCTACAACGAAGCGATTCTGAACATCTGGCTGTACTCAGCGGCAAAGGTAGCTTGCTTAGCATAAAGGAAAATTGCTAGTTTAACTACATATCTATGTGAAGCAACGAGTCGTGTGCCGTTATATTTTCTAAAACTCACGGTTTAAGTATAATGCACTGTATTAAACCATAACTGTAGATAATATAAAGAAAATGTTGCTATACATATTCACGATGCCAAATCGATTTGTAGTTATTGCTGCTAGGTTCAATTCATAGTTCGTATGGTTTCATTCCTAGCCTGAATATGGCAATGCATTTTGGTTTAGTGCATTTTGTGAACATCGTGAATGTTTACACAACCTAAGCATGCGCTACTTTTACTAAAGAAAACTACAAGTGAATAAAGGCACACATTCAGCTAACTAAATACTATAAATAATGCTAATCAAACCAAAGCATTAACAAACTGATAAAATCAGTGCTCATTAATTACACATACATCGCACTTTCATAAAAATAAATTCATTGCAAAAAGTACTGAAGTAATGTGCATGCAATCACGTGTGTCCTGAAAATCACAAATGCAGAGCACATTGCGCGCTGATGCGTGATGATGACTTTCAGTTTTAATATAGCGTTTTGGAATCTGGAAGCAGCGATCGACACTGAATCCAGCTAGTATTAACGCGTAACTTACTAGTGTAATACCCAGGCAGTTAACTACTTTACTACATTAGCTACTGTGCTACAAAAAACAAAAAAAGGCTGCAGGAAAAGGATTGATTAATAACATTTACCAATCCTATTCCTTAAAGTTATAAAAAAAGTATTTCATGCAGGATAAGCTCGCACACACTAGTTTATAAAAACAACAACAAACAGAACATTTTTATGTAGCCTCATTAACTCGTTCCACTACTAACGTAAACTCGACTTCTTTGCGTGTGGAACTGTATAGAGTGGGTAATGTGGTTGTTAATTTAAATCCGCAGATAGTCCCAATTCATAACAAATATTAAACAAGAAAACAAAATATTAAACATGCTCGCTACTCACGACAAAAATAAACAATCTTAATTATCCTCTAATCGTCGGTCAGGCTACTGTTCAATAAAAAAACGAGCAAGAAATACATTAGAGGCACAATTACAAACAACAATCAAATACATTACCACGTGTAGATAAGTCATCAATATAACGGCATTACAAAAGACAAATTAGAGATTATTAGAACATAATTATCATAGAGATAGGACGGGCTATCTTTGCAATCTAACTGGAGCCTGACATATACGACGCAGACTTTTTATCGAGCCGAACAATGAATCGTGATACCGCTGATGTAATTCTAAGAACTTCTTTTAAACATGTTACAGTAGATAACACGTACATGGCAGCCAGGACAATACGTGAGTGTGCAAACTAGACGCAACGCGCACAACGATATTGCATCACCATAGTTATATCGAGATTTTTTGCTACCGTGTAGATCAATCGACTAAAGAATAGTTCTTCCCTTACACAATTGAGAGATATTTCAATCCATTCAACTTAAGAGTACCGGGGCAGTTTTCCAGGATGGAGGAGCAAAAATGGATGGTGCTTGAAAGTAAAATGCAGATATTCAGACGCATATTTCTAAAGTGGGGCTGGAAACCGACCGTAAGGGTGTGTTCAGTGCGCAGCGGCGCATTCGCTAGATCTGGACACACATTTAAAGGGAGCTCTAACAGATCAAAACGTGCAATATTTTTGTATCATATAGAACATTGAACGCGATTGGAAAGTAAGCATCATCGATAAAACAATATTTACCGTTTAGGTATATGCAGTGCAGTGATACACTCATGTCAAGAACGTCTACCATCAGCATTAGGTGTTAAATCTAATCGTATGGGAATTGGTAACAAGAAGTTTCAACTTTCCATAAGACCGTGAACTATTCGAAGTTTTATCAATGGCTAAGTCAAGAAGCTTTGAAAACTCTTCACGTCCTTCATCTTGTTCAAAAACTAGGACACATCCATTGGAAATCCGGACGAATGGGTGCTCTAAGTCTAAGTACGTGGGCTAGATCCGTCGGATGGTCTCGACACTCGAGTGTCGCCCACGGCTCCGGCACATATTATGAATAGAACGGGATGATAATTGGGTGCATCTACTCCGAAACCGGCTCCAACGCTATGAAAATTCATTAGTTAGTCATAGAAAGAGTCTGTGAGACAGGTGTGGGCGGTATACGTGATCAATACAAGTGTATTTAAGTTTTGTTATGATCACGTCTCCTGCCATATTTGGAGAACAAAAACCCAAGTCCAAGTCAATTATAGTACATACATAAATATGTATTTTACCTGTAAACACTGGAATTTTGTGGTTGGTTATATGATGCAAATACTAAATAGAAACCGATAATACAATTAACTTCAAAACGGAACGGTGTTACAAAAAATAAATGCAACAGTTGATTTGCAATAATAAAACCCGATTAAGCTAAATTGAAGATTTTTTTAACGGCCAATTCTCTTGTTACATATAATTGGCCAAATTTAATGAGAAATAGTGTTATATAATAGTGACAATCGATTAACCGCCTCGATCATTATCATTACAATTAACAATATTAAGAATTCGCGCTGTTGTAGATGGGATGGTCTCAATGCGATCAAAATGTATCGTGATCTTGTGTCGTGATCAATTTGTCAGTGTATATTGATAATAATTTGTGGTTGATATTTACCGTTAATCGTTAATTTACTGGGAACACTTAGTTTCAAGTGTCGTCATTGATATTAAATCCAAAATTTCTGGTGAGCTTCACATCATTATTATCAGCCGGGAGACGTCCACTGTTGAAAAAAGGCCTTAGAACTTCACATACAAGCACTTAATTATATTGAAACTATAAAAGCTGATAAAATAATTAGAAAAAGCGATTTGCGCAGAAATCAAACAACAACAAAAAGAATGATTTAATCTTTGATCCATCTTCACACTACCTAATGCAATAGAAGCCTGTAGAAAGGTTTATACAAAACTTAAAAAAATATCAATCTGATTAAAAAAATTGTAGTTATCAAGGGTCGCGACGTCTTCCTACGTAATGACGTCACAATGACATAGAAAACGCTTTTCAATTTAGGTTGAATGTCTACGATTGTGCGTGTTACGGTATCTACAGTCACCGTCGTTTCACACCCAGCCCTCAGGGTGGTAATTGACGAAATCGTTGTAACAGTAATAGTAACGGAATCGATACAAACTCTCGATATGTGTCGTCATTCTACGAAAAATATTTCTTTACACAATTTACAAATGTCTCAAGATTAATGACAGACTAAACAGGTACGTTTTATAGACAAGCCATCGCGTAATTATACGATTAAATATTCTCCGTAAACTACGCTTCTTCTTAAAGTATGGTTGAAAATAGTATAGTAAGAATAAAAAGCAAATTTTTATTCTTCATCATCATCATCAACATGAGCAGGAACTCGTCCACACACACACAAAAGCCTCCCCCTTGTAGTTGGGGGTTGCTAAAATCCCAAGTGTGGTGAAGTTACAGGAGACGCTGCTGCCCATCTTCTGCATTTTATAGGTATAAATGATTTTATTCTTCATAACTCTTTATAATCCGGAGGGTACAAAACATTTTCTGTGTAGTAAATCACGTGCAGTCTTTCATGTGGTGTAACTAAAGGCTGCTGATGCGAATCGTGTCAAGGATCGCCGAGCATCCACCTCGACAGTCCGTGTTTAGAAAGACTTGACTCTTGCCACCTGACCTCATAACTGCTTTAGATGCGCCGCGATCATCATACACTCCAGCGATATCTACGTACTTTTACACTCAACAACACATTGGTGTCCCTTGAAAACATTTTAGTTGGGGATTTAAGAAATATTGTTTACTGGATTTTGCTGTTTCTGGTAGAGTGATAGACTAATCTAAACAAAAACTAAAGTACTGGTTTATCCAAGTACTTAAGATAATGTTTGATAACGTTTACAATACTCAAAGACAACCTAACAACATTTTATCGTTGGCATTTCAAAACATGACTAGTTCCCTACACTTAACAACTTTGTGAGGATATGCTAGATATAATATAGTAACTTTTATGTTACACTCAAGATCGATGTGAGTAGAAGTACAAAGGGTTACCATTCATCAATAGTATTTCGTCGTTTCATTACATGAGTAATTAGCCGGCAAAGAACAATTACGACAAGGAAATTAAATATCCTGCGTACCTAATCTAATCATTAAAAGAAAGGTTTTAATTTATTAACGCCTTGCATTAACCCGACTGTATGAACGTTTAGAAAATCATAAACTAGTATGTATAATCTACCTTTTCAAATCAAGGAACAGTTTCTAATGCCCTCTGCATCTGCACTTAATTCGTTATCAAATCAATTGTTTGTTATCCAGAGACAGGTTGTTACGTGCAAATACACCTATCAGCAAATATACGTTTGCAAATGTTATCTGTTTGCTTCACAGTGAGAGACACAAGAGGTAATGTATACAACGCGTTGTTTATTCCCTCATTTTCTGCGCATCGAGGGCCGGATGCGAAGGAACCGGCGACGACAAATCCTCACTCAGATAACGCAATGGCCACCGCCTGACGGAAATAAGAAACCTGGTTGTATTGAACAACTGCCTTTGCTACACGATAATGTGCCACGCGATTTTATGCTTTATCACTTGGAATGAAGATCGATATACCGTTAAACATCGTTCGTTTTTGTAGCAATTTCCTATGGATTTGTGCGAGAAAATACTGAAATGTGAGGTAATTCCAACATTATATTTTGTTTACTGCTGTTGGTGTATGAAGGAAATCGTAGTTTACTGAACCTATTCTAGTACAGTACCTACGTATGCAATGTGATATTTTCGGTATTTGTTATCTTTTATACCGTAAAACAAAAGATCCATGCTATAATTTCTGGGTAAAATATATACTCAAGCTATTATTCAAGCAGAAGGAACATTAAAGGAAATTAAATTATGGCCCTGGTTTTTAACTAATAAAACTTTGTATACTTACATTTTAAAATGGTGTTCACTGAACAACACAGAATAATCTGAGAGAAAAAAATGTGGGTGGTAGTTTGATACCATGAACTAATAATATCATGTACCTACACTGTTTGTCATAGGTGATACATAATATTAACGTCAATCAATCATATTCGTATTCTGCTTTAACAAAACATTTCATGGATATAATATTGTTTCTAAATATGACGAGTGTCTTTGGTCTTGACATTTTATAAAGTACATAGAGAATGTAGCTATTTTTTCCATAGGGCGTGGCGGTAACGGTAGAGCACCACGTGATCCTTACGTACTTAGGTATATTATTTCTCCTACTTTCAGACATCTTTTCGTCGTTGCGCATCGGTCTGGAGTACGACGCACCTGACCCTTTTTGAAGGACAGCGAGAATACGGCGCAGCCTTTAGAGGCGCAATTTTAAATGCGTCTAATCGAATCAAGTGGGCTTGTTTATTAATGAGACATTTTCTTGAATCACAGATATGGAGAAATTGGTAACTCTAACCTTTTTGCGTTTATCGTAATGCCTGTAATACTATATAGTTCCCGTCACGTAAAAATAACTGTAAACGTTAACATTTTTTTGAGTTCCGGTATTTTCCAAAGTGTTACGAAACTAGTAAAGTACCTATATTCGTTAATTACTCTACAATAAAACAATTACACTTATTTATTAACCACAAAAGCCAAGGACCATAGGAAGCGACTATATCCGAGTACAAATACAGTCGCTGACAGTTGTTTAGTGATATTTTTACGTGCCGGGAACTATACCAATAACCAAAACATAAAATGTGAGAAATAAAGCAGTAATATCAATCCTTTAATCATTATGTGGTAGGCGACAATGACGCCTCAATAAAGGTGGGCTATTCGCCTGCATTTTGTATGGGCGACGTTATTAGCATATACACTCATTCAGTTTAAGTCAACCGTCCTACTGTTTTGGCGAAGTGAGTGTCAGTCACTCAGAATAGATCTGAGTAAATATGAGTATTGAGACAGATATACGACTCGTTTGATACCAGCCAACTAATTTGTTTGTTGTTATATTGATCAAAGGTTGGGCCAATTTTCGCCTACACTGTGGCTGATGAAACTTTGATTATATCATTAATTTTAAACCTCTCTTCATTAATATATTTAAAGCGAATTATTAAGGAATATAACGTCTGCAGTTTAGACAACCTAGTTTTTGCAAATATGTGTTTATTTTAACTTGATATTATTATATGTAGTATCCTGTATTATGGATGAATGATGAATAACATTTCACTGCCTTACCACCACATTAAGTAGGTGCAGGACCCACCCCACTTTCTGTATAAGCCGCCACAAACGGGATATACCCGTCAAGTCGGTAACCACAGATTATCGTACGTGAGACAGTGTTTACATATATATTAAATAAATACACCAAAAATGATGGCCACGAGCAGGACCTAAGACGCAGCTCTGCCAACTGATCTATAGTGCCGCTGCTCGCACCCATCGAGTATTTATCTCTGTTATCGTCAAACTAATCAAAACATCACCGACAAACAGTCACTACAGCATAGTCTAGTATCTAAAGACTTTAATAATAACAATTTGTATGCTAAAACAAACCCATTCGAACACAAAGTATTCAAGCATATGAAAACACTTTGTTGTCCGCGACCATTCAGTAAAACCTTCAGTGACACGTTGTCAGTGTCACCGGCAGGGGACGCCGGTGTCCGCGACAAGGCCTCTGCAGCCCTTTGTTAGGACTCGACCCATTTCTGTGACAGTCAGTGATTAAGGTCCTTCATGATGTTATTGCTTACATAAATGTATTGTTTGGGATAATGCAAATAAACCCTAAAGTTGATACGTGAACGCGTTTAAAATTTAAATATTCTTTTTTATGTTCGGTAAGTTTGGTTAGCCTGCGGTTATAGCCGTCATAACGCAACGCAATGGATAATTGATATTTAATGACTTACTGACTTTTATAGTTGAAGGTTCTGCTTACCTAGAAACAAAAATAAACATACATGAATTAATGAATAAACCAAAATCAAAAAAGCAACTTCATTACACATCCGACCTCTTTGCCCAAAATTGTATTCAACCGTTAAAGTATTTTATAAACGGAACTTCAGTTAACATGTTCAGAACACAAATAACTCAATACGAAAACTGTTTTACTTGGCTTGACGCTGTAAAAGGTAAGTGCGTACTTATTAAACAATAAAACCGTATCAATACCTACATAAGAGAAACGGTCACATAACACACGTCGTACCTTGAAATAGTATAATCTAGAATCATTTTATCATCAGCATTAAAACTTGCATGTCAAGGTCGCGTTGCATCACATATGCTATTATATTTTTTATGCAGCTTCGTACAAATCGTGAACCGTGGCAATACAATATGCTGTGCTGTGAGAAACGTAAAAATCCTTGGGTTCAATTGATTACTTTTCGAAATTGAATGCTACAAAGAATAGTGTTTGGTTTCATTTACTGTACACATATTGGTTTTTATTTGTATTAGATGCATTTTCAATTATTGATTGTTTGGACTTTGATAAATACATACCTACGTATATTGTTAACATACCAATCTATTTCAACACTTTGGTAGAGTATAAACTCAAGGTGTAGTTGTGAAAATGAATTAAAACACCTAGCTAATAATAAATCAGCCAAGTCAAATTTAGCTTACGCTGCCACATACACATGTATGTTGTATTAGCATTTCCCAACGCCTCTCACCTTTCCAACAAACATGCTTTAGAATACATTACGCTCTCAATTACCGAACGAACTAAATTTACCACCTTCCTACTTGAGTTTATTTCTAAAGTATCGTATACCGTGTCTTAGTCACGGCACGCAGCCCGCGCAGCCGCGTAAGGGTGCTCACGCCCGTCCCAAACTAACTCCGGGTTTATATTTAAACAGGGAATCATTTTGTACCATTCTTGGTGGCTCTGACTCACGTACTTCGAATTCGGAAACCGAAATGGTCCTGTCGGTTATGACGTCATTACAAGGATATTGAAACATGATACTGAATGGTGTATGTAGGCAGACCATGCTGATGCACTTTAGCAATAGACGTGTGGGTAGTTAAGATTCATTACAAGCGCCAGTTTGCAAGGCTGGAATGATTTAGACGTTATATATCAATATAAAACATTAAAACCTTGATACACAATAGTTCATGACCAATACAGTTGATTGTTAGGCGTTATGGACTGTAGACTCGAGGAGTGTCTCGCGATTTTGTCTAAGTCTATGCTTTTGCTACATTATAATTGTAGTGTATAATTCTAGTGGCTGGGCGGGACAGAAATAATGAGTTGGCCGAAATTATTTTAGATAAAACAGTGGCGGCACATTCTTAACTACATGTGGTATTAGGTGCATTTTTAGCTAAAACTACTTCCTAAGTATATGTAAGCAAGCACTATACACGCCTTGAAAACTGACGGAAGCTGGTATCATGACGTCAGACAATATCCGTGATTGGCACTTGTACACGTTAATAAGAATCATTATTATTTATTTGTTTGTTCGCTCTGATTGCCTGGTTCAACGAAGTGAGTATAATTATTTTATCATCGTTATTTGTCATTAGAGAATCATTAAGTTTCATCGTTACAAGTTGTTGTATTTTTTTTTTTTTTTTAAAAAAAAACGTCGCCCCACACTACGAATTTCTCCTGTGTCGTGGGTGCGTTTCACAAACATGAAATATCACATACACAAACATCCAGACTCGGGACAAACATCTGTGGGTCGCACAAAGTTTTGCCCCGTGCGGGAATCGAACCCGCAACCTTTAGCGCAGCAGTCCAATCACTTAGCCACTGCGCTAATCAGGTCGTCGTATTCTAGTAAGGAAATTAATAGCTATAATAATTGTAGGTCCTGAAAATATTCCATTTGTTACCACGGCATTTCGAAATACTATAGTTGCCTAATCGAAATCGAAATTTGTGATTTGATATCACATTATTTATGCGTCATCAAAATAAATATCAGTGTAGTATGAAGACATACCACGTGGCGGTAGTGTCGTGGCACCTCGACAAGCGCCCCTCTATGAATCACGCGAGGAAAGCCCACAGGAGTGACGTCATACCACCGAAGAGCCATTTTAACGCTGTTATAAGGTTGGCGGCTCATGTCTTATGTAACTAATGTACAATTACGCTATGACGTAGCTGCCTGATTAAACGGTAAAAAGACACGTGTCATAATTTCTATTCTTCGATGGTTTCCCTGCAATCAACCATTGGTTTTCCCCCCTGTTTGATGTTCGTATCCGTCTGAATGAAATCATTTTTTCAATAAGCCCGTATTCGTCATAGTCAATTTCCTTGTTTCAGGTTGCTTATTTTTTAAATCGAAATATTATCGTATAGGAAATGTAGTAAGCAGTACGAAAATGACTTCCTGTGAGGAACAGAAGTTTGATATTCGACGGCAAAATAGGTATTGTCTTTTGGATGAAGCTATCAGTATTGCTAAAAACGGAGAAAACTAGCTCACATGAGAAATTTTCAACGGTGTATAAAGCCATGTCAGAGCCCTACAGGCGGTTTACACCACCTTTGACACTAGGTTGTTCATCAACCATTCGATAAGAAGAAGGAAGAAGCTATTTTAATACTTGCTGACCATGGCACTGATTTCGGCAGATAAACTGATTTCGTCTAATGACGTAATCCTTGCGAAACTATGTTTTAATGTCAATGTCTCATCTAAATTTCAAATAAAATTTGGTGCAATACAAATACATTCTCATAAACGAATGCTTATCGAAGTTAAAATTACTGTATTTTTATCTCGACAAGCTTATGTAATTCTAAAGAGGGTTAACCACGAGTGTTGTTATGTTATCAGCTAACTAGACTGCCTTGACGATGTAACGTGGTAGACGATAAGCAGTATTATACTAGCATATGTTTGGACAGGTACGCGGGCAAAATAGTACCTATAATCGTAAATCCAAGATAATTTTAAAGATTGATGACAGGCTGTCAAAATATTTTAATAGATTTCCTCAATATTGAGCGCTTGGTTACAATGACTATTTACTTGTTACCAAAGTTCAGTATTTCATATTTAAATGGCAACAATACTCGAGTTAGTAGTAATAAGATGGAAGCCACCTACCTCACTCTTACTCCTACATAAGCTACTTATTAAATCCAAAAGACTTGTGTAGGAAATCCTTATAATCACCTATCCTTATATCTCTTTCTTTTAAGTACCACTTACGTCAATAAATTTGATTTAGGACCCATATTTAGCTTTATATCTCCTCAGTCTTATTTGTTGAATTGCTTCATTTATAGCTAGAAATTGAAATATAGTCGGTGTCTTTCTTAGCACGCAGCAAAACATCGTAAATACATCATGCGGAGGCGTACGACGTGTCGCGAATTTCCGCAAAGCATTCGCTTCATACGGCATGCCGAATACCTATCGAGTGTGTGCTAGCCGCGAGATTAGCTCGATACCGAGTTTAATTACCATGACGCTAATTGAATTTTAGACAGTGTTTGTGGGTAGGCGACAACGTGACAAAGCCGTTGTTTGGACTACCTGTCTGACGGGCCCCAAATGGGTTGTGGGCACGTCAATCTACGGTATGGTTGAATTTTGGAATGACGTGTCCAAAAGCCATTGGTCGTGAAATCAGATCGACCAAAGACACGAACAAACGTATCTGATTTTCAAATTAGGCAAGAAAGCAAAATTTACCTAGACAGCCCGCCATACGCGTGAGTGAAAACAATAGGGTGAACATTTAACTTTATCTGGAAATCAGCCAATGACCACGATATATCAGCAACTCCAACTGTGCAATACAGCCATACATCCTTAAAGCTGTCTTGCTAGTTATGCGGTAGGTTTATGGGTCGCCGGGAGTCGCTCGTATAATTTGCAGGCGAGATACTTGAATGTCCAAATACAGCTGTCTATATTGCTTTATTTGTCCCCCGTCCTTGTTGCTAACACCGTTACGAGCATGTTAGCTAGAGCGACGCCGCCTCGTCTATCGGAGCGTGTGACGCACTCAAACTAAGTGGAGACAATAAGCAATTATTTGAAGATTGAATTTATTCTCCTCTAAGTGTGCCTCTTACGCAAGTGTATGTACTATATTTTATCAAGATATCTTTTGAATACATACCGTTGAGACAAAGTAATATCATGTATGGAGAAAAATCCTTATAAAGTTAGCGAATTTAGAAATCCAATTTTATTGAACGGAAATCTGGCTAGAGTTCAAATTACATGGCTTCTTTGAGTCACGCATATTCTCTTTTACATGCAAAGTGTCATCCTCAGCACATGGTGACTGGGTGTGCCAAAACTGTTTCTAATAATCGTATAGCTGAGATCGCTCTTGAGATGTTTCAACCGAATAATGACCATCGAGGTTTTAATATATGGAATCGAGATGTCTTATTAAAAATCAAAGACTGAAAAAATATCATAACAGGCTTTTTTCACACAAGCCTATTGCAGTACACTGCTTGACGTAGGCCTCCCCCAGGGTACGCCACAACGCCTGCTCTCCCGTTTTCGCCATCTAGTAACTACCAGCAGGCGTACTCTAGTCATTGGTCCATTTGGCAGTAGAGCGTCTAACACTACGTTTGCCAAACCATTCATACTCTGATTATAGATAATGAAACGAAATAAGTAGACAAATGTTTTTATTAGAGTATAGGTACTTAATATTGATCGTTGTTATAAGCATCATAAAAAATATGTACTCAATTGTGGTATGGCTGAGGCCTTGATAACGGCCGAAGGTTCAAGAGTTGTGTTTACGATCGCCACAGTGACCTCGCGGTCGTTTAAACAAATTGTTTAGATACGCTAAGGAGGGTAGACGAGAATGAGAATAGTCAATAAGTCGTATGCAGGCAAAATCTTGATAAACAATAATATATTTATCATGAATACATGAAACCCAAATGCCTCTATCATTATATTGGGAACTAAGAGGCTCTCATCAATTCGGACTTACTGAATAAAGCAAATCACGAAGTTTTAACGATTTAAATTCAGAATTGATCGAACAAGAGCCATTTATTATGTTCTTCAAATTGAATTTCTTCGTAAGTAGGCATTAGTGTGGTAACGACTTGTGCAAGTTTTTAAGGCCAGCATTAAATAGTACTCAATATTTAAGGAGCGTTTAAATTCCCTGTACAGCTTGGCAAGTCACAATTCTCGCGATTGCCGTTATAGTCAGTTTGTTTTCCAATTCCAATAGCGGCTGTTCCCTTGCGACATTCATTGCGGGCGCAACCACTAACAAGTTTTTTTCTCTGTGAGAAAGGCGTCCATTATCGTCGCTTGCGCCGTCGCTGCCGCCGCCTGGCCCGACCTCGCCAGCCGCGTTTCTACCGTTCCAGTTGTCGGTGCACTCAAATCTATTGTTATAACGAGTTTAATCACCATCTAGATATCCACTGAGCTATTTTTCTTTTAATTAGAGATTCTTTTTTATCGTTTTAAGGTTGCACAACGTTTCAATTGAGACTAACCACCGCCAAATGGTTGTTTCTTTACTAAAGTTCACTTTGTTGATATTTTCTGTAGTAATTGCTTGTAAACATTTGCCAATGTCTGGGTTTATAATTGCGCATTTCGTCGTTCGCGATAATTGCTGTAGATACAAACTAACCGAAATTATCTAAAAAACTATCTATAAATTAAACAATAATATATTTCGTATGGCTGTTGATAATTGATAGTTAAATTACATGAATAACCTTCAAGATTCATGAAAGGCTCTATAACCAAAGAAAACCGACGATTATGCCTAAATAGTGATACTACAATCGTTCCTAATGAAAAAAATAATATAACAATTTAATGTTTAAATTTGTCCGTTCATTGGTTGTACGGTGCATGCGGTTAGGATTTAATTCAAAACAACATTTATCGCAGCCCATCATTCATTCGTGAGACTACTTGTGATAAAACACACTCATTTATGTAATGTTTCATTCTTATCGTGTGTTTTGAGACACAGTTTGTTGAGTGTACTAGCAAAAAATGGAAAAGTAGTTCAGTATAGTTTCAAATAACGTAGGTATTGGAAATTTCCATTCATAAGTTACGATGGACGAAGACTTTGCTTTTAGCCTACAGAGGTGGAAATTCATCATAAATTCTTAAAATGATGTGTTATAAAGTTTATTTACGAGACCTGATAATAATATAATTAAATACAGCTAAACAACGAAAGAAGAACAGGAAAAAGCCATTAAGGGGGGACACAGCACTGTGTCAATTAATTAATTGTATCATTAATTCCTGGATTCACAATGTTCCTACATGAAAATATAATTCCTATATAAATGACGACCAATAAAGTTTCTCGAGTGGCGACGCCGAACTGGAAGACACAGCGTTGGCAGGCCTCCCACCAGGTAGACCGACGATATCGCCAGAGTTGAGGGCAACCGGTGGATACAAATGGCAAGTTTTCGTTCATTGTGGCGTTCTAAGGGGAACGCCCGTGTTCAACACTGGACGTCTTCCGGCTGATGATGATATAAATGCCGAGTGCGGTTCGTCCTTTAAATTAGAGGGCAGACAAAACATTTGCAGTGTTGCGCCAAGCCTACGGTCACAGTAGCAATACCAATGTCTCGGCAGTATCGTAAAACGTTTTATTTACCTCCCCAGAATGCGTCAGACGTCCTACCCGAAGTTTTACGTACATGTTTAGTATTTCAACATAATTCTTTTGTATTAGTCGCGCCGCAGTTTTAAGAATTCAACAAAATTTGTACAGTTATCATTGTATTTGATTTGATTTGGTAAGTTTACTTAGCAATTACGACTAACATTGAAGGTTATAAAACGATGCTTTATTTCTGGATCCTTATCTATGGCCGATAATATAGAAACCCAATGGAATTTTTTACATCGGAAGTGTCGGTCGTGAAATGAGTAGGTCTCTCGGGGTTCATTCAAGTGTAAGAATGTCATGAAGGCATCGGATGGCACGAGAGTGGCGTTTGTCGGTTCGGTCGTGATCGGTGTGAAGCGAAACGTGACCGCATTGACGCGACTCTGACCGCAGCCTCTACAGCTTTTAGCTATCGAACTAGGAAACTACGGTGTTATTACTTGATGATCGATACATATTTTTTATGGTATTTTTTGTTATATGGATAGAGCCTATCTAGATGGTACAAGAAAAGGAACGATTTTTTTTTCTTTAATTCATTGTAAAAATGGAATAATTTTACGTATAAAAACTGTACTGATCTAAATATTTGACGATCTGTCTACAGTGTTAAGTGTGAAGAAACCGTGACAGCTAACAACAATTAAATTGAACAGAAACATCGTTTTTAACCTAACATGATTAGGTGTATCTTGCCACACTGAACAGTTTTCAGGATCACAATCCCACAGATAACATACCATCTTTATTGACTAAATATTTAAAGCCCTAGGGAACCTAACCCTTTCAGCGAATCCTGGCTAACGATAAGTACCTGATTGTACTACTTCTAGAGCTAGCAATGATGAACTAAAACGGAACGTGTTGTGAAAGTGGTCTGGCCGTGCGTCTGCATTACGACGTTGGCAACGCATATCAAAGTTTGGCAGGCGCCAGCGACTTTCGAAACGTCCCACATTGCTGGTACAAAGTTAAACCCGTCTAGCGCATGGTTGACTCATGCTGAGTACGACCAGCGGTGCATACGTGTCGGAATTATTACATTTATATTTGGATTGGGAGGAGTATTGGGTCAAATACTCCTGCAGATACCGAACATTGATGTGATCGAGATGAAATACTCTACATACAGTAAACCAGAAACCAAAAGCTCGAAACCGAGTTCATTAGTTATTAAACGATCACAATGTATGAAGCTCACAAGTTCAAGTCTAATATGTATGCTTCTGAATGTTTCGACTTAATGAGAATTGTTCAGGGATCAATACTGAATGTATTCACAGATCACAGTACCTAAAGTTATGGTCCAGACAATAAACTAATGGGCGCAATGGCAATTTTTTATCGTCTCCCCCAGTAATGAGTCTCAGCGTGGTACGGGCGATAAATATTAAAGCGTAATGAATCGCAACCCCGGGAATGGAATTACGGGAACATTTTGCATTACGGCTGCGGGATTGCGAACTAACAACATTTACTGCCAGACCGATATGTGAAGCGTGTAATTTCAATTTGATTTAATACAAGTTCAATCTATTTCGCTGTTTGTCTGTGTGAAAATGTCTACAATAGATAAATAAAATATGTTAGTAAGAAGTACTTGAAAAGTAGTTTTGTGTCTGTTGCAGGCTTGCAGTTTTCTATAGACCTATTTTTATTTCCAGTACTTATAGATGTTTCTAGTACGAAATATCTTTAGGTATTTCAAAAGAATGACATTTATTAGATAGGTGGTACGTGTTTGCGTGTGATTATCTTGAAGTTAGATAAAAAGGCAGATTAACTATAACAATAGTTATGACCGTTAGTGAAAACTATTTACTTTGTAGCACAATGCGCAATTACTTTATTATTGCTAATTATTATTAGTCATTAGCGTCGCGTGTTTGTTTTTTCTTTTCACGTGTTTGTTTTGTCTTAACAATGACGTCGAACATTGTAAGAAGCATCTAGGTTTCAAAATTCATAAACTATTCTGTTTTCGTCAAAATATCTGAAGATTAATAGTAAGCTGTCCTGCACAAGAACGAAGCTAAAAACAAACAGATTAGATGTTGTTTGTTATTAATGCTAAGCAGATGTATTGCATCATTCCACAAAATGGCATTAAATAATGCATATGGTTATCAGATTCCTAGGTATTTAATTAGTCGTGATATGTTAAATTTATTCCACTATTCATTTCCGTGTATATTATTTGAATTACGAGTTAAACACCAATTTCGAAGACACGCCAACATTAGGTAAATAACATATAAGTACACCTTAAATACGAGTTTTGATATTCGAAATTTCGATAATAAAAACATTTTCCTACTCTTTCCACACTCTCATCACACTTGTTACACAGAAGAGCAGCAAGATACTTGCGAACAAAATTTACACATAACAATATTTAATTCAACAGACATTTATACGTAGATATTAGCAGGCTAGCAGCACATATAAATAAGCATCCACCAGTCTAAATTACCAGCCATTCCAATTCACGGCTACTGAAAACGCATTTTATCTGGCTGTAGACTTGATGCGATGTAATTAGAGGGGGGAACGGCGCCGCCACCAGATTGCCTGCCAATTGAGTTATGTGCTGGACGCCGGGACACGACGCACGGATGCCAATCGATATACACCGTACTGGGGAGTATGATTAATCCGCGTCGGATAGCACATAGGTGTCAACTAATTAGTTACACAAGTAGATCCGATTATAGCCATTTGCACCGGTTGTGCAAGGACAACGTAACACTTACGGTAAGTTCTTGAGCTTCTGTATCTATACTGTGCGCTAACAAGTGTATATTTACTCTAAGACTATGCTCATTAGTCTGAAATACATAATCTGAGCAAACTAATCAACGTTAGGTTATGCTATGCCATTAAAAGAATATTACGTAATCGCTTCAACGAAAACGTGGGTGTACTATATGTGCACCTCTGCTCTCCCCTTCAGGGAATACAGGTGTGATGTTATGTTATGTTTAACGAAAACACTTTAAATAAGTTATACCTATCAATATCAGCACACTACACTCATTACTCACTATATAAATATTAGATATCTAAATAGTGAGTGTCTGGCAAAAATAAAGATATGAACTGGAAGATTGTAAGGTGGACAACATATTCCATTAACTAAACAAGAATCACATAATATAACTCTGTTGCTATAATGTGTCAATTACGAGGTGGTGAGCGCAAAAAATACAACAATAGTAACAGTTATAATAAATTATTATTAATCCTATTAATATTAACAATGGATAAATCGTTTAATTTATGTATTGTGACAATTATAATAACAATATTAAAGGCCAGCTTGGACGCTGTTCCCGCTGCTGGTTGGGCCCGATTTTTTATATTTTTAAATAGTGTATTTTATATAAATATTTAAAAATGTAATTAATAAGAAAGACGTTTTAAATTAAGGAAATAAAGGTTAGTTAAGAAGCCATTGCAGTGTGGTTTCCGTCCTGAAATAGACCACCCTCTAAGGGATTTTTTCAGGAGTATGGGCAGCAGCGTTCCCCTGTGTAGGTGGTGACTATGTGTCAAAATCCTCATGAAGACTAGCCAAAGAACACGGCCATCAGTTCCTGGCCGCCCTACATCTAGCAGTGGAGTGCCATAGGCTGATGTTATGTGATAAAAAGGCAGAGCCCCTAGAATTACTCATAGCTAACATTATATCAACCCAATCCACGCACCATTTGATTATATTCTTCTAGCGTTCGTTCCATTCGTTTATTGCACGGATGCACAAACATGAAGTGTGAAGGAAAGGAAAATAAGTTTTATATCTTGCAGTGGATGATCCTGGACTGATTTATTGATGATATTAATTAAAGTTTTATAATCATACAGACAATTTTACAAAAAGCAAAAGTATATAATGCTTTTTAAATACAAACACTTCCATATACCGACGGAAATTACAATGCAGAGTACAAACACTGCTGGTTTTATTAAACCATGAATAAATAATGCTTCGAACTGATTGTGTCCGCTTCACTCAATATCCAATACGAGTAGGTATTAACATTACGAGTGTCTGTTTGGAGGAAAATAAAAGATAAAACACCGCAGTTTTCATGAAAGTGATTTCCAATAAAAGTTATTTTCATGAAATTATAGATAGTCATGTTTGTCATTTAAACGTTATTATCAAGTTGATATGGTAATCATATTTATCTATAATTATGACATATTACGAGACAGATTAAAGTATTGGAATGCCTACAAATGTAAATATGCAAAATTATTTCGTGATTAAACTCAAAACTCATGTTATTATAACATGAATGAATAGGACAACTAACTGGTAACCTACATGTGTTAACCCCACAATGATTTGATAACAAAATGTTGTTGCTAATCAGTTGTTAACGGTGGCTTGTTTATCCATTAAAAACATGCACACTTGTTATAATAACGCATAACATAAATATACACATTATAGGGTTGCCCTATAAGGATGGTTATGCAAGTATTTTAGTTTTTCTATTTGAAATACGATGATAATTAGTTAGTCATGGTTTTACTAATTAATATAAGTAATTATTCAATGAATCCCGATGATCTGACTCCTTTTCTCCCTGTTTATCTGACCTCCTTATAAAAAAACAAAGGAAGACGAGCTTCTAATAGGGCAACCAAACTTCTTATTTTTAGTCCGTAGCAAGGATGCCTGTTCTATAAAAGCTGCAATTCTGGTAACCCTGTATAGTTTGCGTAGCGTAGTTTGGAGTTTCGACGCAATGGGGACGAGCAAACATGTTTATTTGTGTCAGCCAAAACGATGCCACATAACCGACTCGCCAGTAATTACCACAAAAAGGTTGATTACCACGTTCCTAGATACGTAATTGGTACAACATGACGTTACCGCGATTAGTTACACCGTCGTGTATAAAACTGGCTTCATGGTGATGGTTTTATCACAGGACATAAGATATAAGAAAAAGGAGAAAGTTGACGATTTTAATTGTATAAAAGAGATAAATCATCAATTTAGTTTTTGTATTTATACCTAGTAGGTATTTATTTTACAACACAATAAGTCAATGATCTCTCAGAACCTTATCCATGATAAAATGTTATGCAACACGAATATTGAATTTTCCAAGCATACAGATGGACCATTAACGCCAAATCCGAATGTTAAGCGAAATTGATGATGATAAATGGCGGGCACATCTCGCTAATACAAGCTCGGTGCAAGATGAAAGTGGTACAAATAAAATTAGACAGTTCCCTCACTCGATGGGGTATGGAAATAGCTGAATACTAGGAAATGCTTTCATGTATATTAATATAATTAATATCAGGTCTTCATATCATTAATATGTATTACATAAATTACTTATATTATTTTTAGACGTGATTATTTGGTACCTATGTAAAATGTATTTAATTGTTTTTTTTTTCGGTAATCCTCATGAGCGTTGGCACTTAGCAGGCCTCTCACCAGGTGGACCGATTATATCGTTAGAGTTGCGGGCAACTGGTGGATGCAAATGGCAACTTGTCGTTTATTGTGGCGATCTAAGAGGGAGGCCTTTGTTCAACAGTGGACGTCTTTCGGCTGATGATGATGAATCCTCATGATATTGCAGTAGCATCATACTAATATTGTTACCCTAAATCGCAAGATCGACTCCAACAAAATTACCTTTATTGCATCCACAGATATTTATTTCAGTTCGAATACATGGACCTAATTCCCGACTGATTCTGTCACAAGACTCGTGTAAGACCACCGACAACATGGCTATATTGTCTATGCTCGTTGATAAATGGTTTCGATATCTTAACTATGTAATATGAGCTGGTACGGACTTTGGACGTCTAATTTAGATGTGGAAGTTCAATAAAACTTAACTGACGTCCGTTTAGAAGTAAATCATTCGTAGTCAATCAATTTGAGAATCATACATTATTATCAGCCAATATAGGTACTAAGTTTAGTTTTTTGACAAACTTAATTTAATACCGATCGACTTAAAAATGAAGCTGTAAATCGTCAACGATGTGAGTTCTAAGTACTAAAAATTACAACGACGTAATTGGCGCAGTAGCTAAGTGAGTAGACTGCTGCGCTAGGGGTTGCAGGTTCGATTCCTGCACAAGGGAAAAATGTGTGCAATCCGCAGATGTTTGTCCCGAGCCCGGGTGTTTGTGTATGTGATATTTCATGTTTGCGAAACGCACCCACGATACAGGAAAAAGTCCTAGTGTGGGGTGACGTTTAAAAAAAAAATATGCATACTGAATATTTACTATATTATTGGTATGGTATGGTGTTGGATCAATAAGGAATATATTTTTGCTTTTTAGAAGATTCAAGTACAACCCACGTATTTTTTTGTCTATTATACATTATAAGAAAAACAAAAACTACATTCCCTTTGTTCCTACGGGGCATTACAGGGCGGGATGGTAGAGTTATTTACCTACCTACTTATTTATTCCATAAATAAATTTAAGTTCTGTAACAAAACTCGTTTGTGACACCGCTATAAGCTTGGGAAACTTGTACAAGTAAAACTTCAATTTATTAAATGAACCGTAGCTCTTCAGCAGGGTTATTAAAAAGAAAACGTAGCTGATGAAGGTGAAAGGGTATTAAATGCTAAATTAAATAACTTTTGCGTAGCGTATCCCTGGTCCGTAATTATAAACAGGACTGCTGCCTATCCTATGAGGCGTGTAGATAGATAAATATGGAGAACAAACATTCGATAGTGCATTGGAAAACGTTTTTGTTAGCATCAAAAACACGATCAGCAGCTCTGATATTTTTTACCTCTTGTAAACAAAACATTTTCCTCATTTTATTTCTAGAATTAAGCGTGGAAATGAATTTACCATTAAGACCTAATAAACATGCAGCAATTACAGGTAACTGCTATTCTAAGTAGTGGGAAACTCCTCGACAGTTTCTTGGAAATTTCTCCTCCCACGGATGTTTATGATGCGAAAACTTAATTTTCCTCGAATATAATATTAGCAGGAGGATCTTTGCACGTGGCATTCTGGCGTTTTTTACCGTAGGGAAGCATTTGGGACAACATCCCCCTTACTACGAACTGTGGAAGCCGAACACCTCATTACTCTGAACGTAGCGGCGTCTCGTTTCAACAACGGAATGTCGTGCTTTAAGAGCTCGTGGTAAGGGGACAGCTTACGTTTCTTATAGAAAAGTTTTAATAATGAACACTTGAAATAATAGTCTGGTATTGTCATAAAACTTCAGTGGAAACCAGTTAAGCCAGACGCTAACAAAATAAAATCGTTCCAAAGCTGTAAACCGGAGAATTTCATAACAAAATAAACTTTACATTTTTAAAGCTAAAAAGTAAGCACGCTTGCTCACTTTTTAGCTCGCGAAAGACATTTGAAACGACGAAATAAAACAAGGAAATATCTTTACGCCACAGGAAAATGGAGAAAATTTGTCGTTGTACAGAATATTACAATGGCAAGCTTTTAAAAAAGTTATGTTACTTTCCAAGGGCCTTTTTAATGCAATGTCGAAAAATAATACTTTCTTAGGTAATTCCCGTCAAATTAATTAAAACTGACTTCTGAGCGGTATTTACTGTTAGTCTGCTACGTAATATACGAAGTATAATCAGAATATACCCAGAAACAGCTAAATTATAATTTATAACGCAACTAGCTGGGCCCCACGGTGTAACCCGCTACATTTTTTCGCGATGAAAGTAGCTTATGTCTTAATCCAGAATGTCAGCTACCTCCTAAATCCTAAATTTTATCAAAATCGGTCTAGCCGTTAGAGCGTGAAGTAACGAAGAGGTAACAAACATACAAACACACTTACAATCTTTCGCCTCTATAATATTAGTGTGATCATGTGATGTGGTAATAAAGTGCAAGTATAGCAATAATAAAAATATAAATATTTTTATCCCATGTGTTCGTTACAATGAGAAGTTAACGTGCATATGTTGCGAACAACAAGTAATAAATTCATAATCGTACATATCAATCTAAGAAATCTAATTTATATGCACGAGCACAACCGTAAAGTTGGATAAACTCGTATTCCACAGCAATTCCATTTCGCGGTCGCGGCCCTAATAAGTATTTTATATTTATAAAATGTAAAAGGTAATTTTAAGATGAGTTCAGTTTTGCTAGAACCAAGAAAATGGTCTACCATTTTTGACAAAAGTTTCTGCAAGATCTAATTGTCACTAAGGTGGAGACATGGAGTATAAAAGATTCACAAAATGACGTATTATTATATTATCCGAGATATCCGACATATGAAGTCATGGTTTAATTGTTATTTTGGAGAAAATTGACCTTGTTGTTTCATGACGTTCTAATGAACCTCAACCGTAGGCCGGTGGTAGACCATATTTTTGGTCGACTGTACAGACTGTACCTAATCCGCCTCGGTTAAAAATAGGTTTATATGATTATAAAAATGTTTTACAAATAAAATAATGGTTCTGATTCTGGTAGTTTTCTTTTAGGTATGCAAAGTTGAATCATCAAAAAGGGAGTATTTAACGAAACAACAGAATGCTTATAAGATATTAGGAAAATAAAATCAGGGAAGCCACCACAGCGTAACGAAAGTATGTCTCCAAAATGAAATAAGTCCATCAATTTGTAAGGTCTGACCCGCCCATTATAGGAAACTGACACTTGTAAAAAGGATAAAAATTACAAGAATAATATACTATGTATAAATATGCAGCATTCATGAAAATATAACAAAACCTTTATGGTTCGTTAGTCTGGAGGTAAACAGGAAGCACTACAAAATAAGTTTCTCATTTCTTCTTGTCTGCGTTTCCTATACATCGCTCAGGGTTTTACCAAGAAATTAACATTTACCATATCTCTATTTTTATGAGGAATATTCTCTTTACAGTGTGGCTGTATACAGTGTTTCCGAAACTAATTTGTAAGCAGAGTTTGAAGTAGTCTCTCAAAATACCATACCGGGTCACATACATTAGCCGCATAATGGTACGAGTGGCCGATGTTATCTGAGGGAGGGTAATAGAGGGCACAGCTATCGCTCAGGGCAGTTGTTGGTTTAGGAGATAGGGACTGTAACGACTATATGGCCATAGTCTCGATGTAAAATGGTGTTATGACTTATGTTCAGCTGTCTTACTATTAACTTTAAAATCTCTGAGCTATTAACTGATTCCAAATGACCAGCCCCTTACCATGAACTCTTAAAGCAGGACAATTTACGATATGGAAACGAGACGCCACTGCATGCTTCCATAACGTAACTTTGCGTTCATGGTAAGGGGGCTGATGATTCTCTACCATGCTAGTATGGTAAAGACGTTTTCGTAATTACATTTAGACATCTCAGGGACTTCGATATGAAATGAGTAATGTAAAATAGTGTTATGATAAATTCTAACCCTCTTATTCATAAACGAGGATCATACCGGCAATAACTAAACCCCGTATTAGGTCGATTGACATCTATTCTTTGACATAAGGACAGTGACGGATATAATATAGTCCATGGATTAAATTGAGTTTTTCATGAATAAGGGGGTTGAAGCAGGACATTTTCCAGTGTTTCGCTTCGACGAGAAATATAGAGCATTAAAAGTTTACATAGTAAGGGGCAGGTTCAAATTTTTTATACGAAACAACCATTGATTGAAATTTCGTACATGACACGTCAATCTCGGGTGTATCAAATAAACATTTTGTTTAAGTGTTAAACATTATTTAAAACAGGGAATAGAATATTTCCACTACGGAATTTATAAGGTCGGTTTCAAGGTTAAAAAACAGCTAAGGAATGAAACAGGAAAATAAGATGTTGAATTAATTATTCCTGTCGGTGTGGTTAATAGCAAAATTCTTTACACATCACGCTTGGGTAAGCGGTATTTACTTTTAGAAAATGTGTTCTAAATCTAGGTAAGAATATAAATGTGCGTGCGCTACAAAAGATTACTGCGTAAAACTGTAATATCCAGTCCAGTGTGATGGTTTAATAAGAAATTAAACTTATAAAGAATATTTTAACCATATAACCCATACAATAAACCTTTGTGTGCCTACAGAACGTTAGAACGGTATACGAAATAGAGTACCTACTTTAAGAAAAACACATGAAAAAACCGGAAAAATTGAGAGAAAAAATTATTATACACGTAAAGCATTCCCTTAACCTTTCAAATCGATTAGTCCGACTATGAGTCAATATTCTCAAGAACTACCAACATAAGTCGATGTCATTAAACACGCAAAACAAGAGAAAAACTTAATTTCCACACGTGTCTTTTACACCCACGGGTGGCTGTCAAAACTACGTCCATTTTGATTAATTATCGGCCTCCAACTAATATGATATTGGGCAAACTATTCGGTAACAATGTGTGGCGAAATGTTCAGTTCACCTGCTCACATGTACCAAGTTAACGAAGGACGGGTTGTTTCAAACAGTCTGTTAACATTATATGTATATATCAAAAAAATAACGATTACAGAATATGTTTAACGTGTGTAAAACATAAAGCGTTGTTTTATGGCATCAAAATCGTGTTGCCAACTAAAGTTATGCGTTACCAGGGCTGCTAGTATAAAACAAAATTGCTCATGTTTAACATTTACGTGTAAAGCTGCCCGCCCTAAGTTTGTTAGGGTATACCTATCAGTTTTCATACAAGAGATAACTTTATGATGAAGCCCGGGCATTAGTATTCTGTGAACCTGACAGCTAATAGGTTACCTATCACACTTAGGCGCAACTTATCTTACTTATAACATAAATAACAACATCTGCACTGCGTTCTCTACTCAGTCGGCTCAGCAAATGACGTGTATATATTTTTTTTAACAGCCTCTGTTGTCCCACTGCAGGGCAAAGGCCTCCCTTTCCTTCTTCCACTTTATTCGGTCGTGTGCTAAGGTGGACGTGTATAATTATACAATTTGCTTAAGTGAAACTGCTGTATACCAGGTCTGATTGAAATCTCCAGAAAGACGGCGGGAAAGTTTAAAGCTCGAAATTAGAATTTTTCAACTTACTCCTGGCAAATACACTTAAGATTTGAAATTGCTGACTTAAAACTATGCTCGTTTAAACTAGCTGGGGACATTATATTAAAACTTTATTTATGTTAAAACTCTTGATATAGCATTAACATAACTAAACTTAGTAATAAGCAAGGGTTAATTAAATTCTTAGTATTTAACTCTTTATAACCTGCTTTACTTGCACACGATCATAAAGTCACGGAGTCATTTCGTAAAATGAAATACCAATTACTATCATATCCCTGTAATCCTTTCAGGTTGGGAAATAGCTTATCGTTAAACGTCTATAAAAGGACCGCAATTCTTGGGCACTCTATAAAAAGCTACTAAGGCTTTAAAAATAATTAAGAAGAAATAAAATATAAATAGAAAATGTCCAATGGTAACATTAAATTCTTCTACAAAAATCTTTCTTGACAATCATAAATATAATTATAATCTGCGCAGGGGATAAACAGAAATAGAAAGTGGATGTCTCTTTAAAAAACACCAGAGCAGAAGTTAAATTAGATTCAGATACGAATCAATCATAAAGCAGCCTCGGTTTAGTGGATTATCTCCAAAAGACAACAAACACAAAGGCGTAATTACAAGGTGGCCAGCAATTTGTTAGTGGGCCTGGGTAATTTATCAACATCTCTGCTGTGTTGAGAGTACGCTTGTGAATTTAATCGCAAACCATTCATTACTACAGCGGCATCTATCGATTTATCAACGTTAGTTTTACGGACGGATAAGTCCTTTGCGCGATTACTGTTGTGCTGTTTTTACTTGCCAAGAAATATGTATAATTAATCTCAATTGTTATCTACTCTGAATAACTGATTTCATGTTATTCAAAATGCAAAAGTTTAAGAGAATTCTGGATCAATATTCCACGCCTATATTACTCTACGACATTTAGAGCTTCGTGTAAGAAAACATGACTTGGGCTATCATCACCAGCCGGAAGACGTCCACTGTTGAACAAAAGCCTCTCCCTTAGAACGCCACAATGAACGACGACTTGCCATTTGCATCTACAGACTTGGGTTTTATTACGAGTAAAAGTTGTCAAATAACTGAATGCAATTATTGTACATAAAGGGAAGGACAATGGTATATAAAGAACAACATTATCGTCCCGGGCAAAATGAGATCGATAAACTTATAATGACCACCTGAATAGCGACGAGCATTGTTTTCACAACTCTTTGAACGAATGCCAATAGACAGTTACACCATTCGTCTAACCGACACACAATTATAAACCTTAATGCTTCAGCTATAAAGAGTAGAACAATTTGTACTTGATGAATGATTGGACGAACAGGGAATAGTTAAAGGACGTTATCAATTTGTATTGACGTGGACAACAACAATGTATACAACATGAATATATCACATAGAAAACCATTAAAACCTAATAAAAGAACAACAGCATAATTACGGAGTAATTACGTGTTAATGAAGTAAGATTATCTTTTGTGACTGCACGTCAGACAACGTGTCATAGGAGAACGCTTAATAATTAATATCAGTAATATGTAAAGTATTCTAACTACTAAATGCACCATAAAACCGTAAAGAGTAAAACACGTAACCTTAGTATCCAATAAATGGAACAAGAAACGTTTTAATGTTTGTGTTATAGTTTTTGCTTATCAGCACTCGAACCAACCGCTAATGACAACACACGAATTCATCGTAGGAACTGGCCATTTTAGGATAAGGAATGCAAAAGATTGCTTTTCAAGACCTAATTGGTGACATATTATTGTGTAGAGTGACCATAATAAAATAATATATTGAATTACAAAAACGGTAATTTTAATTTTAGAAGACTAAGATTATATTATTTGATGACCATAACTTTTACTTATGTCCTAGACTAGGAGAATGTTTCCTTCTTATTATTAGATACACGTAGAACTTATCTCTTGGCATAAAACAACAGAGAACAAGATTGTCACAAAAGAAAGAAAAATAATTAAACTAATTAAGAACGTGGAAAGGATATAGAAAATGTGGGTACTATTGTTAACGTACCAATGGGTGGTTAATTAAAAAAAACATACAATAGCCTTAAGGATGTGAGAAAGAAAAGCAAAGAAGAGGTGTTTGTGAAACAAAACACGTGGAAACAAGAACGAGGGTCGAATGAACGCGACAACGTCAACTTGTGTTGGGAAATCTAATGGAGCAATAGTAGTTACTGTTTATGAGAATATACTGCTTTAATTACTGAATCGAACTCAAAGATACGTCGGTGTAATACAACAACCTGATACAGATGAAAGAATCAATGCTCATGATAAAACTGCTATTCATCAGAAAACAGATATTATCTGTTTGCAGCATATACTTAACTACCTATGTACCTTTTAAATTATAAAACATAAAACCAGAATACATAAGAAACAAATAAAATACTCGATAGAAACAAATCGGAACGTAACCGAGAGAACGGTGATGCCTAAAGAAGGAAACTCGGCTTTAATTGGAATCATAATGAAGTAAGTGACTCAACGCAGCCGGGATACTATATCTAGGCAGAATTTCGTCAGTATTGCATAGGCGTTGAATAACAATGAAACTAGGCGCCAGGAAATAATTAGCTTGTATATTCGTTGGTATATTAAGCATCACGCGCCTGTTTTCTCCAAAACCGTAGACAAAGGTGGAAGGAGTAGGTACACGTACAATTGGCCATAATTTATTTATGTCTATGGCACTCCTATTACTTAAAACTGTCACTGTATGAAGTCTTCTTTCTTATCATTGCATCGTAAGGTCATTTTAGGGCGATTTACTAATAATCTGAAGAATTTCGGAAAACAGAAATGTGCTGACCTGACCAAAATTTCCGTTCCACTAAACCAACAAGGCGGAAATATAAAAGTAATATGATAAATATTACTTGTATATTTCTTAAATACATTAAAATAGTATCAATTTACTAGACTTTTAGCCTTCTGTCGTCATTTGCAGGAAGTAAAACTGCCAAGTAAAACAACAATTTGTAGCTGTCTGATTCACAATTTACTTAAAAGCAGACAGTCAGCTTAAAACGAACTTTTTGGAACTTTTTTAATTCAATATACAGCGGTCATTCGTTTTTAGGTTAGACCAGGTTGGTTAGACCTTGTTAGCAATGAACATCACATTAAGTAAGGTATATATTATTCTTCTGTGCAAGATAGAAAACAACTGGTAAGGTGAATAAATGACTGTACACACGAATTGTTAATTTAGTGATGTATGATAGCTATTATATACTAGCGTGATATGAAGCCACTAACAAAAGTTAGCAAATACAGTACTAGTATAGATATTTATTTTTTTGACATTTACCTCTCATAAAATTCCCAGTTTCTTTTCAAAATACACGTTGAAGACTCTTCATTACCTGGAAAAAATAAATAAATGAAAATAAAGAGAATAGTTTCTGATATTTAATGTTGTTACCAAACTTTGTTTACAGTTTCATCTTATTAATTGAGTCTGTGTGGGGTCAGACAAGGACATTTATAACGTCTGCTAAAGTATTTTTATAGGTACATGTACTTTTCTTTTATTTTACGCTATAATTCTGGACTTATACTAAAAGATATTAGGGAAAGCAATTCAGACAAGACTTTCTATCCCTAAAGTTTCATTTGGATACTAGAGACAATTAGGACCAGACGGGCAATAGCAATAAAGACTAAACTATGTACATTTACAACGTAACTGAATTGGCTTCAACTGTTGGTAAAAAAACTAAAAACCGTAGTGGGTATCGCTTTTTAGGGATTCCGATCGTGAAGAAATGAAAACTAAATAGCGTTAAGAATTAACGTAAGTACAAAGAAATATAGGTACATAAAGTATTTTTAGATCCTGAGAGTTCTACCAAATCGATTTCTTCTATCGAATGACAATTACTGTTATAATTTGATCGATAACATGAATTTTGTACAACAAAATACGTCAGGTATAAAAACATTTACTAAACTGGGTATTATTAGCGTTATTAAATTTATTCCGAAATCACGGTTTATTATATGCTGGTTTGAATGTTAATTTAATACAAAATGTATACGTTGCGACCGTGATCAAATAAATTAAGTAACATTTAAGTTTTAAATACCTAATTAATAATATTCGTGCTTCTGGTATTAATTATAAAAGATAATAAATAAAGATTGACTTTACTCGCAGTATCTACAACTTTAAACTTGTGATAAATTCAAATGAGTTGATTCCTTTGAATCAAATCCATACACTAAAGTTAATTAATATACCTACCTAAGGTACAACAACCATAGATTCATTCAATCAATTGAAACAACTCCGCTATACTACTTACAAATAACATCTATCATTTTAATGTCCATTGCCATTACGATATAGACTATCCAATGATAATAAATTGTATAGAAGATTGATACACGTTAGCAATGGCATATTAAATTGTATGCGGGTTATAATTCCTATTAAGCTAATGGACATCGACTAACATTATTGCACCCTGCGAGACTGTTACAAACAAGACCACTTTGCCTTATTACCTACCACTATGATAATAGAATTACGTCATATCATTCAGATTTAAATGATCGGATTAGAAAGGCCTTATTTTTGTGCGTGAAGCGCATCATTGAATTCGTCTTAACATTAAGCGTGACCTCTGACTATGCAAAGTGTATGTATTTATTAAGAATATATTATTATCATATTCCATATTGGCACGAATGAGGTGACTTGAACAGATACTATAGGTAAATAAATTCGTAATTTGTCTGTAAAGGCAATAAATACTATACAATGCATTTGTAAGAACGGGTCAGTAGTCGAAACTTCTTCAGTTGAAGTTAACAATTCATATAATATTTTACAACATAATTAAGCTACAACACACTATAACCTACGTTAAAATAAATATATAATACATAAAAGAAAACATTAAAACTAAAAATTATGCATCAAAGTATTCCTCCTCATCGCCGTCGACTGGTAGGGTGCCCAAAAGTCTGGAAGTTTTCCGTTGAAGTTGTTTACTAAGACATCAACTGCCTACGAAGAATTAATTATCGAAAAACATTTTAATAAGACTTGATAGTCAATTATGGACTTACAGTGGTAGTAATTAGAATTGATTATCAAGCATGCCATCAGCCTTGCGAGCTTATTGCACGGGATTGTAATGCTAATGTATTCCAGTCGTCCTGGATACGCAGTGATTACATTTATTTATACAACTCGTGATACTTACAAATAGAATAAAAAATCTCCCAGTGATTGGTATTCCCATTAATTTCAACTGTAATTACAACTATGATAGTAATAATTTAATTACCGATTGTTCATTAATTAACATTATTACGAATGTCCCAGTAAGCAAGAGTATTTATGTAAAATTAATTTACTTTTATTGTATTACGTAAACACTTATCTAAACAAAAGTATACTGTACAAACAACTCCATTTGCACGTCTTGACAACCGCGGGGTCAGTCGCCAACTATAGTATATTATTGACTGGCATACAAGCACATAAATAACGTAATGGCATACCGTGATATGTAAAATTTAAGGCAAAACATTTGAAAACACTGGCTCCATTTATGATATCGTTGGCACTACGCCTACGGAAGGAGTGCCAAATGATGAGTGAGTTTCGTATCAGGAGGGCACGCAACCATTGCAACATTATTCGTACTACAGTATGGTAATACGCCTTTGTGTAAGGTTCCAACAAATACAATTTCAGCTATAACTATTGAGATTAGGATTTATGTGTCTGGAGTCAAGGGTCTCGGGGGTCTCGGGGTGTCGACTACAAAGCAAACAAACTAGCTGAAAAGGAAATGTTCAAACTATATCGTTAGGCATGCTATTTTGTGGATAAAGTTGATTGGGGGACGACAAGACTGACATCAATCCATCCATTTTATAGAACCAATTCCGGGAATCAGTGCCAGCGTGTGCTACAAAGTATTGTTATAAATTTACCAGCAAACATGACTTGCTTTTCCTACCGTACCTTGAGGGCTTTATTAAAATGTGTCAGTCACTACTCGAACCTTGAACTTATCATATCATGTATATTAGTCGCCCAAGGCCACTGTGCCACAACAGACCACTATCGATCAAATCCAACTTCACATAGAGTAGTTCTACTTTCCAGCGGCCTAGTATGTCGCAAATAGGTCGAGATGGCGCTAAACAGTTTATTATGATTCCAATTCTTTTTTAATAATGGCAATTACAAAGACCAGCCAATAGATGGTTCGTACCAATTCCCATGGACTAGATATATTATATATATTTTTCTTAATAAATGTTATGTTGTTAAAACAGACTAACTCGTCTCTTATTTATTGATTTACCACTACGATATCAATTAGTTCAAATAAAAAAATACCATTAAAAACCTAGTGCCGTCGGGAATTCTTCAACATGTAAAAGGGTGAAAGAACATACATAAGGTACCTACCTGAAGTAAGGATGATTCCAAGAGAAAGTTCGTAACATTTATTTTCACACTAGTGGACCTATTTAGGTAAGTGCTTTCTCTGTCTCTAGGTACTCATACAATTTTAAGGGCTTCTACAAAATTTCTTTATAGGGCGGCTAAAATTCTTGGCGGAGCATTATGGTCGCAGAACAAGGTCATTTCAAAGCCTAAATATAAAGCGCCACAAATTAAGTCGTAAACTACGTTTAATACTGTTTACTGAATACTTAAACTATTCTGGCTCTCTGTTAAGAAGTTCTGGCTACGTTCATAAATACAACATCAATCAATCGTGGCATTTTGATTACTGTTTTTAACCAAATATGAAAAATTTGCGATCAATCGTTGGAAAAGTTATTTCGCATGGCATTGCTCATCATCATACTGCTAAATTAGTTGATATTATAGCTTTAAGTGCCCTTTAAGCATCATGATTCATGAGTCACTCCAAACTTCGAGATTGAATTATGAAACCTCTTGAAATGTTATACACGTTAGCGTTACAGTGCGCAGTTAAGGTATTTATTAGTCACAAGGACACCTGCTACCTACCCGGCCTACCGCCGACCACTCAATGAATTAGTCACCAGTACCCGCCTCTATGCCATGTCGTATCCTCAGCGACCAGTGACCAATTACGAACGTGTCCTCAGTAGGATCGCCCTACTCTATTTCGGTGAAGCTACTCCGTAGTAACTGTGACAGGGCGAGGTTAGACGTTGAGACGTGCTGAGGCAATTAGTGACGAATTTCTAACACTTAGAAATAGTAATTACATAAATATAGCAACCAGTGTGAAAGGGGATACCGTGATTTCTTCAGGACTGCAGATTTCCCGTTAATATATCGTTATTCTTGACCTACCACATCGTTACGCAATACATAAGGTACCTACTAACTATATGAACAGTGGGTATTAACAACTACCAACATAATAAAACCAGTTGTTTGTATGTGTGCATGCGCGATGCATGTCGCGATATCATATTACTAGCTAACACCGACATGCATGTTGACCAGTGTTGCCGCCATTCGAATTAATTATCTATAAACATACATATTATAATATACGTCACTAATTATCAAGCTTTTCATTTAAACGACCTTAAAATATAATAACGTTGGTATACGTTTGTCATGTAATAAAATATTGATCTACTAGCTGCGCCCCGCGGTGTTACCCGCGACATTTTTCGGGATAAAAAGTAGCCTATATGTTAATCCAGGGTATAACCTATCTACATACCAAATTTCAACCAAATCGGTCCAGCCGTTTATGCGTGAAAGAGTAACAAACATCCACACATCCATACTCACAAACTTTCACATTTATAATATTAGTAGGATAGTAGGATAACATCAGTATGTATATCGTTTTAGAATAAAAATTAAATTCGTATTTTAGTTATCCAGCAGAAATGATATTTCCATTAGCATTTCGGTAAAGACGTGCGTGCAGTCACGGAGGCAACCTATCGAAAATAAACCGGGAAGCCAAATAAGAGACTATAACTGAGCACTAGAAGGCAGACGCGAATACCTACGTGCGACACACGTGTCATATTGCATGATCTCAATTGGAGCAAGAACCGGATAAGTTGTTACTGTTAATTGGCGACTACTGGAATTGTATTTCTGATATCAATTGATTCTAGGTATAATAAAAAAAATACTTCCTGCACAAGCATTTTTCGTATCTCATTTTAAAGTAGTTAGGGAGAGTTTTGCTGAAAAATTCCACTCAGCATTTTATTTAATGGAAATGCCAACGATGGATGTGGCTAGTTCCAACAAAGATATTTCTTACGTGATCTTAACAAGACTCAAATTACGGATTTGTAATAAATTCAATTCGCATTAACTGTATATAATTGTAGGGGAAAGCCTTTGTTCAACAGTAGACGCCTTCCGGCTGATGATGGCAATGGCAATCTAAGGTACAGTTACCTTAGATTGCACATTAGGTCATTTTTAAATACCGCACAAGCAGGTTACCATTTTGTAAGGGATTTAATATTTCCCATTTAATATTTACCTTGCAATGAAGGGAAATAACTAGAAAACCATCACGTTTTTCCTCAATAAATCTTTAAATTCAACACTGCTACAATATACCATATTATATTGGTACCAATTGTAACACTAGATGATGATTGGCTGGTAACGCGACAATCGTATGCCTCAATCCGGGGGCTAGACGGTCTTGTCAAAATTTTAACGAGGTAGCTTGTTATTCCTCCATCAGAAGTTGGCATTACGCCTGTCTGCGTCATTGGCGGTCAGACCATGACATGCGCGGAGGTTGATGGTGAAGTATCAGTTACACTTCACTGGATGTCTAATTTAGCGAGCGTTAAAATGCCATGGACAATATGGTATAACCTATAGCTAAAGAAACGACGTAATCAAAAATTATAATCTTCTTATTAGACTGAAGTGATAAGTTCAAGGTATAATTAGGATGATTAATCAGCAATAAGTTAGTTGACAAGAGTTAATCATTTCTTCGTATGGGCACTGGACTTTTATTTTCTACTTTATATGAATAATAATAGAATCTATGTCATCTATAAATATGTTAGAAATCACCCACAGCGTTATGTTGAATTGTAGGTCGCCGCTCTACAAATTAAAAGATTTTTTATGGTATTTTTAGTTGAGTTTACTTGAATAACTTGCTTTTTACTTTGCTTCTCGTAATAAATTAAGTTTTATCAGGAGGCCCAACGAATGTCAGGTAAGAAGAAGAAAATTATCTATTTAGTTAAATCTACTTGCCTTTACCTCACACTCCATTCGTTTTAAAAGGTAAATCAGTCGACGTAGCAATACTCAAATTTTTTTAGTGCTTCGACTTTATCTGTATCTTGATATTGTAATGCACAACAAAAAATGTGAAAGCGTTAAAGGAAAAAACAAGAACGTTACCCAATGTTATTCGGCCGCCATTGCATTCAATCCTTAAAATACTTCGAACAGACAACCTTCGAAACCTTCCCACACAATTTAAAAAGCTTGCGTTTAAAGGGACTGAGTTTGCTCCTCAAAACCTCGAGTCGGCAGCATGCAC
Source organism: Abrostola triplasia (assembly GCA_946251915.1). Taxonomy (NCBI): domain Eukaryota; kingdom Metazoa; phylum Arthropoda; class Insecta; order Lepidoptera; family Noctuidae; genus Abrostola; species Abrostola triplasia. The sequence continues at coordinate 7,500,790 of OX276440.1, read as the reverse complement.
GCATGTGCGTGTTGGCTGGCGACCGGGCACCCGTCATATGAAGAAATGGCCATTTTGCTTAGACCCGTCAGGCTATACCACCTTTCTGTTGTTTGTAAGGTAAAATATATTGATGTAGGAGGCGTGTCGGTTCCCTTTATGCTGGTTTTGTGTCGATCAACCTCTGAACAACCGGTTCCGAGTCGGTCCGGCCGAACAAGGCTGCGATAAATGCCTGATAATAACATTTGTACATGAGCGGTAACACTCTTCACCACTTCCAATGGAAGCTCAGTCGATTCTATTAAAAAACTAGATATTTAGTCTAACTAATTCTTAATATATAGGTATATAATTCTTCTGTACGTGTGTTTGTCACCCAACTCCTCCTAAACGGCTTGATTGATTTGGATAAAATTTTGTGTGTATGTTTTATAGGTTCCTGGAAGGTATGAAAACGCAATTGGACCTGGTGTTAGGTGGCGCTGCTTTTCCGGGCACGTCGACGACGTCTACCGGGTCCGCTAGTTATGTATATTTTTGAAACGATAAGAAAGTATCTTGTACAAGTTTCGTCAAAGTCTGTCGTTCTAAATATTCTTTCGGCAAGATGGTGCGATAATGAAGTAGCAAGCGTGTTTGAAATAAAGATATCGTATCGCTGACGCGTAGTTAACAAAGTTGTATGAACAGTTGCAGGTCACGCATTGTCTTCGGTAAATTGAATTCGTAGAACAGTCTACATGTCGCCGTGTTGTGGACGTGCGTGATCATACCTTTATGAATATTATCTCTATCTATTAAATTTCTAGTTTATCTATGTCCATATTCATAAGGAAATTAAAAGGAGCGGTTATTAAGTCAATGAGGACATGTTAACAAGTACACGATACAAGAACGTGTAACATTGAATTATTTTTCTCAATAAATACAGTTTTCCTTAGTAGATGGTAGGCACTGAATGTTATGTATTTATAGGTTAAATTAGAGGTATATGTATAAGAGGGCTTGGCTCCTCTCGATATAAAATGAAGAAGAACTATAGTTCATATGCTAATCTAGTGCAAGCGCAGTAGATAAAGGTATTGGTAGGTATAGTACACAAATCATCGTCGTGCCGGCTGGCTGGGTGCTTCTTCAAGCGTCGTTTGAAGAAGACCGTACCTATGTAGTATACTCAACTGTTTAATAAGGAGATATACATGTAAATTTTCTGCAGTCTCTTTTTCCATTATTAAAAAAATACTTGAACATGTAATTTTTGTAGGACAGACACACAAGCGAGGACCTAATTACAAAATCTTTATTAAAATTCCGTGCAATTGTTATTGAACCATTATTTAATACCCTTATTATTTACGGTCCAATTACTGAGATTTCCATCCATTTTGTTGTAAAAATTAGCGCCGCGAAGACATTATGAAATACCATAATAAGCTGCCTGACATTTTAATTTTCGCCAATGCTGCATATAACTTGCAGCGAGTATTTGTGTCGACATAATTTACTGAGAATTATCTCCTGGTGTCAATGAAATACGAGATATGGCGAAACCAAATCAGTTGGCTGCATACGAAACTGCACCAGTAATAAAAGTAATTTATTTCGGCGATCCTAAGAAATCTTTAGAATTATAATAATTATGCATTCCTAAAGCTAAAACCTAAAATCCCACAGAAAAACTAGCCGAATCAAACTCTTATTGACGTTCCAAAACTTTCTAAGCCACATGTAACTAAGACCATCCTAAATTTAAAACTTTCCAGACATCCCGGAGATTGTGGCACGTGGTACGTGATAAGTGTACTCCGGCACTAGCAAGTACCAAAGTCAGGAGTGAAGAGGCACTAGCCGGGCAGAAGACGCTATTCACCTATTATTAGTTACAGAATGTATTCTTGTCGGCCTCCAACTAAGATACGGCTCTATCTATTTTAGTTTTGACCGCGTCGCGTGATACGTACGAACGACGCAACACAAGCAATTTAGATAATGTAAAAGGGTTCAGTGAAAAATTCACGCAGATAGGTGTACGTATGCGTAAACATTGTGCTCTACATTCGGGGACGGAGCGTAAATTAGAAAATTTAAGTGAATGAGTTTGCGTTACATTTTTAGTACATAGTTGTAACCATTTTATTGAATGACAGTTTGAATAATTAAACACACTGTTTTGTGTGGCATTTTCATTTGTTCTGTTATGTAATGGATTATAAGCTAATTGGATTGGAGTGCAAGAAGAGAGCCTCTACAAGTAACGATACTTAAGTACGTCCGGCGCACTCTGGACGGTCAACCTCGCTACCATCCTTGTTGACTGACCACTTGACCAATCTCTACACCATGGCAGGACCTATATCATGTTGCTATTACCTCATGGCGATACGAAGAAGAGGAAGACTTGATTTTGTTCAATTGTATAGCTTTTGCGGGGGAACAGCAGAACCCTATTCACTAAAAACAACATACCATCGATATTCGTTGGCCAAACTAATCGATTGTGACAGTTACACCTCACGAAGTAAGGTATTAAACAGTAGGCGCAATATTATGATAATTATAATTCATTGGGCCTCCGATAACAATAAAACGTACGTAACCTTCTCGTCATTACCATAACAGTTCTATTGCCAACAGAATTCAAGATGGAAAGCGACGACTAAGTTACAAAACGAACCGAGTGAACTTTGACTGTGACATATAAATTGGCCAAGCTAGGAAGAAGTGCCGTGCAGAAACGTTGACAAATGACATGTCTACCGTCTACCGTACTAGTCTGTACGAGACTGTACCTAATGCATTAAACGACTCAGCTACGCTAGTATAATGTTGATCGCTACAACACTTAAGACAGTCGTGTTCATAAAGGTTGTTAGAAGGAAAACATGGCTTAGTCTTACACGGACAGTAGGTATAATAAACTTACTACGTTGATAAATGTTTAAGTACTTAGACTGCCTTTCAATCTAACATTGTAACAGAACTACCGATAAAATTGTAATAGGACCATACTATCAACGGAGACGAATGGATTTGACGGTTTTCCTCATGCCCTTTTGCCAAGAAATGTCCTTTGGACAAGTAAACATACGTATTTATAGTTAGGAGACACAGCAATCTTCCTAAAAATGTTAATTTAAACTTAAAATAATGCTAGCTCGGTTAAATCATGTGTCAAACATTCATCGTTTTGATTGATGGCATGCTTAAACGAGTGTCAATCATTTTAGTACGAGCACTTTATAGGTACCTAATATGAGCGCTAGAATTATACAGTATATGAGTATTAAAGTAATCTTAAGAAACTTACTTTCTTAATGTTATAAAAAATAACCAAAGCATTTAAAAATATCCTACATTACAATTTACAACCTATAAATTGGTGGAATGATACAACACGATAAATCAATACATACCTGTTTCTAATTCGGCCTCATGTGTTATTTAATTACGACATTAACGATTTAATTACAAAAAATATAGGTCAGCAGATACATTTAGTAAACATCACATATGCATTAGATACTAGACCAGGGCTGACGGTTGTTCAAAGAAACATGAATTATTACTACAAGAAGTGTTATAGGAATTGGCTGTACAAAATAACATTAACTAAATATTAGTAGGTATCTATATACAAGAAATATTACAGTAAGGTATCCTAATTGCATGTATCATCGTAAAAGGCAGAGGCATGCTTTTGCACGCCCACATTTCTTTCAACTTTATTTATAAAATGCACCCTGTGGGAAGTGCCTTTCGCTATCTACCTTTCGGCTACACTTTTGGGTACTATTAACTTAATAATTATGTCCGATAAATGGGAAAAGGTTATTAGACAGTGGTAATTTAGAATAACAAAGACATTTCTGTGATTTTAAAAGTCAAATTGTAATTGTAAGGCTTAGTATTTGTACCATATAAACTCTGTAGGTACCTAAGTTAACCTTCGGGCTATCAATTGTTTGCTCATTTAGTCCTGTGCTAATGGTATAATAAGAACATTGTTAGACTGGTGATAAAGACAGCAATCTCAGCGTCGTATTTCCATTTCGAAACAAAACATGGTTGCAGTTATGTACTTTAAGTAGCTGTTATATAATCACGGAGGTATGATGATCATTATGTACTCATGTAACATCCGTGATCATCACGCTCCTGATACGTCAAGTTATTTAAACACTGTATAAAGTTGAATGCGGCTAAATCAAAAACCACGTCCTAATGATAACATATTTGCTTATGTGATAATACGTATAGGTAATAATTATTAACTCATACAATCACGCCTGTATTCCTGTAGGGGTAAGTAGTTGTGCTCAACTTTATCAGGAGACGACACCCCCACATTGCCACTTATTGTAATTTTCATAAAAGTAGGACTTTGATCCTTGTTTTAAGCGTATTAAAATTACAAATTATTAGGTACAAGAGAGCTTTTATGCTCCTTTTACATTAGTACATTTGGGACCAATACATAACTCACAAAATGTGGGCGTAGGTACTATACAACCACATACAGGCGGCTACAACACGGCCGACGTATCTTGGCGAACCTGAAGTTAGTCGATTAACTACGCAGTAGACAATTTCGTTCCAAAAAAGATTCATTGCACAGCTAATCGGCTAACTTCAGGTTCGCAGAGATACGTCGACCGTAATGTACAGTCAACAGCAAAAGTTGATGATCAAAATCTGAAATTTAATACTAATTAACGATGATCACGAATATATAGCAGCTGTACTAGTAGTAAATGTTTGGTATAATTTACAATCACATACTTTTTAATCACTACGACGCCACAGAGTTCTGACGCGAACTCCATTCATTAGTATTGAATTTCTGATTTTGATCATCTACTTTTGCTGTTGACTGTACACACACCTCTCCGGGTGACATGACAGAGGCATGTTGCTGATGCTATATACTACTTGTTTTACACTGACAATAAGATTCCTATACATCGCAGACCTATTAACACGGCCTTCTATTCCTATCCGCTCCATATACGTAATAATGGGATTAGAAATACGAACTATAGTTGGCAATGGAGATAATACACTCAGAATACAGAGCAAACAATACATAACCATTTAAATAACAAGATTATAAAAGTACACACAAGGTAACTTTATACAAATAACTGGTAGAAAAAACAGCTCTGGTAATTCTAACTTACGTGATACTAAGAGCGTTTAAAATCACTATGTACTTAATTTCGTTCATTATACAAGCATTATGTTATGTGCAACACGAAATTATGTCTGCACTCAGTAATGATATTACCTTGTCGGCAGTTCTTTGTTTTATGAGAAGGGGATGATAATAAAGTTTATATTAAATTTTTTATCAACGCTAGTCTTTAAAAAGCTCACGTCCCAAAATTACATTCACATCTAATATAGCATATAAAAAAGCAAACCAGTGGCTTAGTCACTGGTCGACAGATTATATACTACAGCTAAGTTAACACCTACGCGTAGCTGTGTCGAATGAAGACTTGATGTTTGATCGTCATGTTCTACACCAATGTGATAGAAAAACAAACAGCTCGTACATATTTAAGTTGCGAGTTCGCGGGAACAGTTGAAAGGAATAATGTACCAGGCGAAAATCAATTTGGGCTGGTGCGGGGCTCCTGTTCCCGGGGTGAGCTGGGAGTCACGGCCAAGGTCGGTCGCGCAGGTCCCCCCTGCTCCCCCCACACGCACCCCGCGTCCCCGAGCTGGTTGCCCCCGCCCGCAAACGAGCGGCCGCGTCGATACCATGCCGCTCATTGAGCACGCACTCACACACCAACATTACGTGTATGTATAAAGAAATTTACACGTGCCTTGCTAATGTTTAGGTAGCAGGCTCGACTTGCTCGCCCCGACTTATGGTTTAAGAAACAAACGGCCCCGTAATCTCTCTTTGATGATCGATTGAGCTACAGAACTCTATATTTAGTTACAAGCCCGCTCATTGAAATGGAAAATATCATAGTTGGTACGAAACAGAAGGTTTCCATATAGTTACCCATAGATAGAGCTAGGGTTATGGTGAGATAATGTTATCAGTAAGTTTTATCTTCTGGTGTATCGTACAATAGATAAGTGATAAGGTTGTTTGTTCGTAATGGAGGATATTGCCATCCAATGCATTTGCTAGCATACGTAATAATGGTATAATCAAATTATTTAATACATTTATGGATAGGTAGTTTTAACGTAAAATACACAATACAGTACCTACATGATCACCACAAATGAATAATTATACACACAGAGTAGGTAAAACAAATTAAAATGAATCAGCTACAAAAAGTCATAACACAAATCACTTTGTATCACATATTTACAATGAATATGACATTGATATTACTTCTATTTTTCACAAATTTAATCAAATGCACTTGGAGGGGAGCCAAGGCAAAAACAACAAAAATTTATACAACGATACGCTCCTGGTAGAGCGCTATAAGATAATTTCGGAGTACAATACCTGCAACGATTCGTTGTATAAAAAGTATAAGGTTTCTAAATAGACAATGGAAACTTATAAAATATTGAATTGTAGCAGTTGAGCCACCGTCCTCCAACTGTGAAGTAGGCGACGTTACATTGGAAACGGAAGCACGAAATGTTACCCAATACACATCTAGACGAGGCCGTACAATCAGGTTTCACCTTTGCCTCAATGCCTTTGGCCATTGGCTTTACAAAATGCACATTGGTTTCAATTTCTTCGATTGCGAAATAAATACGAAGTTATTTTAAACATTCATGATGCGATAGCGAGAGAGTCCTTATGCGAAAAACAAGAGTGTTTGAAAAGGGTACCTATGTAGCTGTAGTCTGTATATAGAGACAGGTGTAGGGACTTGTTTCAAGCATGAAATATGGGAATTCTTTGATTTATTACGCCGTGTAACGTCCTCAGCCCTAGGTAGTGACTTGTAAATAATGGAGAAGGAAAATGGCAATAGGTATTGGTTATACATAACAGATTTGCACATTACGATAAAAGGGACGTGACATAATACGAGCTCCAAAAACAAATAAAAAATTTGGTATAATATGAATACTAGAAAGCCTGCAGTAAGTAAGGGATATACATAATATTTGGCTGTGCGCGTTCAAGGTTTTATCAAAGCCAAAGAAATAACGAAGAAAATCCTCTATAAAAGGCAAAACAAAGGACTCCATATTTCTGTGGCGCAGTTTAATTTCTGGAAATATTTTTAAATGGAAAACAACCGTAATATTCCAAGGGTAGGGTAGGCAACATGCAAGTTGTCCGGGCATTTTTCATTGTTCCTAGAAAATAGCAGCTGTAATGAGTCGCCGGGGTTGCGGCTCCCCGGGGCTCTGAATATGCTGATGTAAACCGGGCCTGTCCCGACTCCCGGGTAATACGATAATCCCTCTCAGTTATTCTGAAACATCACCCGATAAGTACTTAGTTGTATTTATCATTTATTTTAGATAAGTAGATAGAATATGCTTTATCGTATACCGCAATTGTTACAGGTCTTACATCAATTTTAAGGGTACAATGGTGTTAATATCTTACCAGACAACTTCCACTACAGTTTATTTTTTGAAGCTATAAAACAATATACAGTTATGAAGGAGAGGTAAATAATAACATAGATTTGCATACATAACTTTTGTAAGTATATGAAGAAGCGACTTTTCGAAATACATTTATTCCATACTCAGCCTGCATTTGAGTCTTACTCCTATACTAGGCGTATCTAACATATTAAACATAGGTTAGTAAGAAAAAAAAAATATGAAGTATTTTTGGAGATATCCAATAAACAGTAAGTACAACACAGTCAAGTGTTTTCAGTTTTCCCTAAGCGCAAAGATATTCATAGAATGATGCACTATTAAAAATATTCGAACCGTCACATCAGGTAAAGCGGTGGGCGGTTGGATACCATTATCTACCATTGCAAGTATTGCAACAGAATTAAGTCATCGAGAAAAAACAATAGCACTATCGCCATTATCGGTGAGATGGTGATCCTATTGAGTGATACCTATTCAGCCGTTATCTTGAAATCTATTTATATTTTATTCAGTATACCCTGCATTGCGTGATATGAATAAAATTATTCGAATTGAGGAAACTGTTTGTAGCGGTATTCAGCGGGCTACTCAGAACTCACTCCTACTCACCATATTGCGCGTAAAATGTAGACTTGCCGTCTCACAGAATTGAGACGTCTTTGTCTTTGTCGAAATAGGTTTTATAAGAAGTATATGGTCACAATCGGATATATATATTTTTCCCCACGTGATAGTTCTATTCATCATTTATTCTACTCCAGTTCCCACGTAGAACTCTGAGCACATTCAGAACTTACATGAATAAACAAGGGTACGACCGAAATGCTTTGTTCGTACGTGTCTGAGAAAATGTACGTTCTCTGTTTTTACTGGCATGTTGGCTGAATAAAGTTTTCCAAAATAATAAAACTAAAAGGGTCATGTTAACAGAAATATGTAGTTTCATATTGGAGAAGTATGTTTGCATAAAGCAATAGGTATCTATGTGTGGCGTTCATTCTACGGTTCTTAGGACGGGAGGCGTCTCCCACGGGCCTCCATTGAACGACTCCCGGGCTCAGGCATCTATTTTTAGGGGCCAGGGTGGCCCAGCCGGGGGTCTGACGTCACGCCCCACCCCTACCCCTATCTACACCACCGAGACTTGGGAATGAACGCGATTTTCACTGAAACGTTGACGACAAAACATGTTGTCGAGAAGTTCTTTTTTTTTCTATCTGTTATGGATAATTCAGTATTTAACTTCGTAATTGGTGTCTTTCTTGGTTTATTTATCTTGTTTGTCAGATAGATACGTTGTATATATAAATTGGTTTGATTACTTGATCTGCTTAATTGTGAAAGAAAGAACCAATTAGGGACAGCTACTCTGCGTCTCAAATGATGTGTATTATACTAAAATTGGAGATAGGAATAAATGATTGGTATTATTAAGTAAGGATTCAATAGTATAAAGCTTCAATGTCTGCGTCGTTAACAAAAAGCAACGATCTTTATTAACAACATGGCGTGGGCGACAGACTGAGTGGGGGGGATTTAGTCTGCGAACGAGAAGCTAGTGTTTATAGTCAAAAGAGAGACGGGGTAATGACTATAACGCCATTTCTGTACAAAATTCTAAAGAAACTTACTTTATAACTTAACCGCTCAGATGTCAATGCCCGAACAAAACTTCAATAAAGAAAACAACTAAAATGTATCGTCGAATTTGTGCATCTAAAACGTATAGCCAAAGCGTCTGAATGCGGAACATTGGCAACAAAACCAAGGTGCTCTACGTCATGACACGGCTAGCGAATTATACAGCACAAAGAATTTTATCGTAAGTAATAATGTGCGGGACAAGTGTGTATAGTTGTTGTGCGGGACAAATGTGTATAGTTATACAAGTGTATAGTGAATAGAATAGTGTAAGCGAACTGACAAGGACAGCAATAGTTTGATAAGATAGTTTGATAGATATATGTTATGTTATGTTTTCATGTTTATTTTATTTTTTATAGATAGCCATAAGTAAATAGAATAAGAAAATATATAATATACCATATGTTTGTATAGTAAAAATAGGAGAAAACCGCAAAAATTGTAACGCGGCTCTCGCTATGGTAAAGTTTTGTTGTAGTTAAGCAAACTGCGTCGAACCCGCCCCTTTCTTGATTGGTCAAAATTCGTGTGCTCTGATTGGTTGACCAATCAAGGACTTTAGTTTAATTTATGAGATTTCATATAAATATGGGGCCAAAAAACGGCTTCGATGCAGTCGGCGAGCAGCAGTATTAGAAGACACACGAACAATAGTGGAAATAAAGCTTCAAGATTTCAAGACAGTGTTTTATTCTTCACCAATCCAGTGATAGCGAATGTGTCAACCACATTTAATGGTCCTTCGAGCCGGATACCGTGAAGAATAGTGCATGAAGATAGTGCTACAGTGAAGAAATCTCGAAGAACGTACTGTACGTGTTAGTGTTTGTGCGTCATCGAATTTGAAGATCAGCTGACACCATGCCCGTTACGCGCTCCGAGGGAAAGGGCCGCAAGCCGTCGAGTGCACAGAAGCCGTCATCGTCCGAGGCCACTCCTGAGACCTCTGCGACCGGTACAAGCACGGAAGCCACATCCGAATCGACACAGACGGGGACAACTGCCACGGAGAGTTCCGAACAGACCTACACCTCCGCGACGACCGACCCCACCACCGTGACTTCCGTCGCCACCGCATCGACCGCTGCATCCGCATCAGCCGCCAGCGCGCGCCCCGCGCCGGTAGCCACCGCCCCCCCCCGTTCGGCCGCTAACGCGCCTCACGCCCCGCACGCCGGCATCGTCGCACCTTCCGTCACTCCTTCCGCCGCGACGACGCTCACCGCGGGTGCGAAATCGAAACAGCTGATGAAGTCGTCCGCCGCTGTCGCATCGAAAGAAAATCGCCGTGAGACTGACGCCTCGACTGTGAAGCAGCGAGTTGTCAAGACCACCGCCGCCGGTACGTCGAAACCAACCGGCACACAGCTCCTCCGCCCCCCTAGCAAGAAGGAGGGAAGGGAGGGATCGATTTATAGTAAGAAGAAGATGCAGAGAATCGCCAAAGCAAAGGAAGATTTGCTCCGCCTCCAAGTTGAACTAGCCGCTGCCCGCCTGGCCGCGCTAGAAACGGAGGACTCCGATAGAGAGGAAGAAGGGGACGAGGATGAAGTCTCCCTCTACTCAGAAGTCAACGCCCGTGTGGACAACTGGTTGGATAACCAGGTGACTCGTCCAGTCCTAGCCATCGCCAACGAGCCTCACCGTCCGCCAGAGCCGACGATCGTCCACGAAGAACCACCGAAGCAAGTGGAGGTTCATCGAACACCGGCGGGAGGTCAAGGGGACCTAGCCCTCCTAGCTGAAGCCATCACTCGGGCTGTCAGCAACGCCCAGCGACCCAGATTTATAGAACTACCTTTCTTCAGCGGGTCGCATCAGGAGTGGCTACCCTTCCGCGCCGCCTACTATGAGTCTGAACCAACGTTCAGCGCCGTCGAGAACATCAATAGATTAAGAAGAAACTTGAAAGGGAAAGCCAGAGAAGCCGTCGAAGGGTTACTCATCACAAATGCGCACCCTTCAGAAGTGATGAAGACTTTGGAATCAAGATTCGGAAGACCAGAGTCAATCGCAATGATAGAAATGGAAACGCTTCGAGGTCTACCACGTCTCTCTGAGTCGCCGAGGGACATTTGTATATTCGCCACGAAGATCTCCAACGTCGTAGCAACGTTGAAGACATTGGGTTGTTTCAACTACATGTACAACCCCGAACTTGCGAAGACATTGGTGGACAAGCTGACGCCGACGCTTCGGTACCGCTACTACGACTTCTCATCGACGCAACCCAAAGAAGATCCCTGCCTCATCAAACTGGAGAGATTCTTCAAGAGGGAAGCAGAACTGTGCGGGCCTTACGCGCTACCTGAACAGGTGGTAGCACCGTCGACAGCCGCACCTCCAAAGAAGACTCAGCGGGTCACCAACGTCATAGAGAAAAGCAACACACCGAAGTGCTTCGTGTGCGACGAGACAAGACACACCAGCGCAACGGAGTGCGACGCATTTAAGAAGATGGAAACCAATTCGAGATGGGATGCTGCGAAGTCCAAGCGCCTCTGCTTCAGATGCCTGCATTATAGGAGCAAGACTCACAATTGTCGAGCGAAGCCATGTGGTGTCAACGGGTGCAAATACACGCACCACAAGCTGCTTCATTACGATAAGAAAACAGAACAGGCTGAGAAGACAGACAATGAAGAGAAGCCAGAGGTCATCAATTCGGCATGGACAGTGAGAAAACAATCCTATCTCAAGATCCTCCCGGTCCAAGTAAAGGGGCCGAAAGGATCAATAAACACATTCGCGTTGATGGACGACGGGTCAACAGTGACACTCGTCGACGACGGCGTCGCTGCGAGCATCGGAGCTACAGGACCCGTAGATCCGTTGAAAATAGAGACCATCAACGAATTGAGGACCGCAGAATCGGCCTCAAGAAGAGTGACCATCGGGTTGAAAGGGGTCAACGATCGTGAAGAGCAAATTCAAGCAAGAACAGTGAAGAACTTGCAAGTCTCCTCTCAACGGGTTCCACGAGAATTAGTGGAAGGATGTCCACACCTATCGGACATCAAGGGGCATCTTGCGTACTCGAACGCGAAGCCACGCATCCTCATAGGGCAAGACAACTGGCATCTCCTGCTAACCAAAGAAACGAGAAAAGGAGACAAGGACCATCCAGTGGCATCGCTCACGCCGCTTGGATGGGTCCTGCATGGTAGCCAAGCAAAGTCCTTCAGCCAGAAGATCGACTTCGTGTCACATATGAAGGAAACTGAAGATGACCTCGAAGAAATGGTAAAAAAATACTTCGAGATGGACGCCCTCTGCATCAACCCTAGGAGACCGAAAACCGACCCAGAAGAGAAGGCACTTCGTATTCTCGAACAGAAAACGGAGAAGATCAACGCAACAAGATACCAGACCGGCCTCCTCTGGAAGAAGGAAGACATCAAGTTCCCGGACAATTACGAGAATTCACTGAAGAGGCTCTTCAATATAGAAAAGAAGATCGATCGCGACCCAGCCCTCAAGAAGAAATATGTCAAGCAAATGGAAGCTCTTATAGAAAAGGGTTACGCCGAACCCGCGCCGCCACAGAAGACTCCCGAAAAAACGTGGTACCTACCTCATTTCGCGGTCATCAACCCCATGAAACCGGACAAGCTGCGTGTAGTGCATGATGCCGCCGCCAAGACAAGAGGGGTGGCTCTCAACGACATGCTCCTCAAAGGTCCGGATTTGCTGCAGTCGCTGCCGGGTGTCGTCATGCGCTTCCGACAGCATCTCATCGGGGTCACAGCGGACATTAAAGAAATGTTCATGCAAGTCAAACTGCGCACTGAAGATAGAGACGCACTGCGGTACTTGTGGCGCGGCGATCGCCGCGACAACCGACCTCCGGAAGAATATAGGATGACATCGTTGATCTTCGGGGCATCAAGTTCGCCGTCCACAGCGATATACATTAAGAACCTGAATGCCAAACAGCACGAAGATACTCATCCGGAAGCCGCAGCAGCCATCGTGAACAAGCACTACGTTGACGATTACCTCGACAGCTTCAGAAACTTAGAAGACGCAGTGCTTGTGACAACTAGTGTGCGCGAGGTACACGAGAAGGCCAGCTTCGAGCTTAAACAGTGGAAGTCAAACTCAGCATCTCTCCTGGAGGCACTGGGAGAAGAAAACCACACAGAGGACCTAGAGCTATACAAAACAGAAGAGCAAACTGAACGAGTACTGGGTGTCATCTGGAAAATGAACTCGGACGAGCTGACATTTAACCTTAACATGGCGAGAATACCTGCAGAACTCATCGAAGGGAAACAACCGACGAAGAGAGAAGCCCTACGCATCGTGATGTCACTCTTTGACCCATTAGGATTCGCCTCGCCTGTCACCATAAGGGCGAAACAGCTACTCCAGGAAGTTTGGCGCCGAGGAACAGCGTGGGACGACCGCATCGACGAAGACCTGGCGGAGCAGTGGGAGTCGTGGATTGGACACCTGAAAAGTCTCCACGACATAGCGATTCCGCGGCAGTACCTGTACTACAGTGACGCCGTATCCCTCGAGCTTCATGTCTTCAGCGATGCCAGCGAGTCGGCCTACTCGGCGGTCCTATTCTGGAGGGCAGTAACACCGAACGGCGAAGTGGGAGTGTCCCTCATCATGGCCAAGGCAAAGGTAGCTCCGCTAAAGCTGACAAGTATACCGAGGTTAGAGCTACAAGCAGCCGTCATGGGCACCAGGCTCTCCGAAGCGGTCGTCGAAGAACACGAAAGGAAACCCGACAGAAGAGTGTTCTGGACCGACAGTAAAACAGTACTCACATGGATAAGGACCGGATCACGCTCGTACAAACCATACGTGGCTCACCGACTCGCGGCAATAGAAGAAAGCTCCAAGGTCAACGATTGGCGCTGGGTGCCGACGAAACAGAATGTCGCCGACGACGCGACAAGAGATGTACCAACCGCCTTCGACAAAAATCACCGATGGTACAGAGGGCCGGATTTCCTCTACCTAACAGAGGACTCCTGGCCAATAGAACCTGTGAAGACCATAGAAGAAGAACCCTCCGAAGAAGAGAAGACGCATCACATCATCAGTAAAAGAGGACTGAAGCTAGCAGAGGGTCTGCCTGATCCTTTGAAATTCTCCAATTGGGACCGTCTCCGGTATGCGACAGCACGTGTGCTGCAATTCATCGACCTCTGCAGAGTCACCAGCCACAAGGTCAACTACCGACGAACAAGAAAAAATAAAGAAACGGATCCTACGTGGAAGAATAATAAGCCTGTGACAGCGAAACGACAGGCACCCATACCGAAGAAGAAATCGTCACTCAACCTGCTTCCAGTCGCCGCCGAGCTCCTCAAGAAAGCCGAAGAACTCCTGATGCGATCTTCACAAGAAGAGGCCTTCACAGAAGAGATAGAAAGTTTGAACAGCGGGAAGCCGGTCGCCAAGGAGAGCCGCCTTCACCAGCTGTGCGTCGAATCAGTCAACGGCTCACTCCGACTTCGGAGCCGTATCCGAGCAGCCAACGACGTTGAAGAAAACGTCAAGAGCCCGCTAGTCGTCAACGGAGAGCATCCAACGGTGAAGCTATGGATACGGGCAGTTCATCGGCAGCTCCATCATGCCGGCGTCGAGGCAACCGTCAACGAATGTCGCCAACAGTATTGGGTATTAAGGTTGCGCCCCATCACACGCGCAATCCTTCGCCAATGCCTCTTCTGCCGCATGAAGACTCAAGCGCCACCATACCCAAGAACCGGAGACCTGCCAGCGTGTCGCCTAGCACATCATAAGCGACCCTTTACCTTCACCGGGGTCGACTACTTCGGGCCTCTCTCCGTGACCGTCGGACGCGCCAGACAGAAGAGATACGTGGCCATCTTCACGTGTCTCACGACGCGAGCCATCCACCTCGAAGTCGCCGGCTCGCTCAGCGCCGATTCAGCAGTGATGGCGGTCAGACGAATGATCGCACGACGCGGCTGCCCGGCTGAAATTTGGTCGGATAACGGCACCAACCTAAAGGCCGCCGACAAAGAATTGCGACAAGCAATCGACGCGGCAACAGCGGAAGAAGCAGCGAAGAGAACCATCTCTTGGCGTTACATCCCGCCTGGAGCTCCGTTCATGGGTGGGGCATGGGAGCGCATGGTACGCTCCGTGAAAACCGCGCTCGCAGCAACACTGCACGAGCGCCACCCCACCGAAGAAGTCCTCGCCACTCTACTAGCTGAAGTAGAGTACACCGTAAACAGTCGCCCGCTGACCCACGTCTCCGTCAGCGCAGAAGATCCTGAGGCCCTGACCCCTAATCACTTCCTGTTAGGGGGTCCTGGGCGCGTGCCACAGCCAGGCACATTCTCCGAGCAAGACACTGTCTCCCGGTCCAGCTGGCGAGCTGCACAGAGGCTCGCTGACGTCTTCTGGCTCCGCTGGGTGAAGGAGTACCTTCCCGAGCTCCAACACCGGCGGGAGCCCCACGGACGAGGTCAAGAGGTCAAACTAAATGACCTCGTGCAGATCGTCGACCCGAACCTGCCCCGCAACGTGTGGATACGAGGACGAATCGTCGCGGTGTATCCTGGCCCCGACAGCATCGTGCGGACGGTGGACGTGCAGACCAAGGGAGGTGTCCTGCGCCGGCCAGTGAGGAAGCTGGTGATCCTGCCCCTGCCTACGGACGACGTGCCCGCACCGGAACAAGATGCGACGCAGTCGCACGGCGGGAGTGATGTGCGGGACAAGTGTGTATAGTTGTTGTGCGGGACAAATGTGTATAGTTATACAAGTGTATAGTGAATAGAATAGTGTAAGCGAACTGACAAGGACAGCAATAGTTTGATAAGATAGTTTGATAGATATATGTTATGTTATGTTTTCATGTTTATTTTATTTTTTATAGATAGCCATAAGTAAATAGAATAAGAAAATATATAATATACCATATGTTTGTATAGTAAAAATAGGAGAAAACCGCAAAAATTGTAACGCGGCTCTCGCTATGGTAAAGTTTTGTTGTAGTTAAGCAAACTGCGTCGAACCCGCCCCTTTCTTGATTGGTCAAAATTCGTGTGCTCTGATTGGTTGACCAATCAAGGACTTTAGTTTAATTTATGAGATTTCATATAAATATGGGGCCAAAAAACGGCTTCGATGCAGTCGGCGAGCAGCAGTATTAGAAGACACACGAACAATAGTGGAAATAAAGCTTCAAGATTTCAAGACAGTGTTTTATTCTTCACCAATCCAGTGATAGCGAATGTGTCAACCACAAATAAAATTAACACAAAATTGCACTACTCAGGATTGTTGTATATTTAATGGTCAAAAGAGCATTACACTATACGATTTTAGTTAACGGCAATATAGGCAAACTGCCAGAAGACTAGTACTGTGATCTAAAGATATCTAAAAACTCATATTTTGACGATATGAGAATCATCAAATATAAGAAAAATACCTAAAAACATCGGCGAAAACGAAACAGCAGCTCAAAATACGGCAATGAATAAAACAATGGCTATACAAATCTTTAGATTTAACTCGCTGAATAATATAATATTGTAAAGGGCCGATTAAAAGATTAGGCTCAAGTTCCCACTGAATCAGCGTTCGTGTTTTATCTCATCGCTGCTACTTCATGTTTTAATAAAAAAGCGAAAAAGCATTTGTAGCATATGGCGTATACTCCCACGGCTCACAAAGATGCCGTTGAGAAACCGCCTGTATGGTTTAAAAACCAATAAACTGTATAAAAATGACGGTTCAATTATTAGTCGTTGACTGCCACGCGGTAGACCCAATATAAAAACTTGGTCGAGGCTCACCTGTGGGCCGAGTGGCGTTCAACGTGATAATGATAATATTACCGTTTTTCAATACGCACTTGTATAATGATTTAAAAGAAAACCGAAAAATTAAGGTTAATTCAATATCAAGCTTTATTGAACTGTTCTAACCTTAAACTCATAATTTACCTGTAGATATTTTAAATAACCTAAAATCAGTTACTAGTATCTATCACCGTACGTCTTGGAAAACTATATTATTTATTGATAGCAACGCCAAAACACACGCCCTACATAAAATGTTAGCAAACCTAACAGGCTGACATACGAAACCAAATATGCTTGCACAACTTACCTAAAGGAACTAGACAGACGGTGACCTCGTGTTACATCAACATAGTGGAGGCCTTATAAATTGTGTATAGGTTTACAAGATTACGTTAAAAGCACTTTATACAATATTTCGGAATAAATTGTATGCTGACCTTATAGAGATACACTGTATAGCACGCGCTAATGCTGCTTTGTTTACCTGAAACAATAAAAACACGTTAATTAATACGGGAATTAATGGTAGCTTGTTCTGCAATGTATGTTCATTATAAGGGTCAGTAGTACTAGACACAACGTATTTAAGAGCGGGTTGCCTCAGTCTGTTAACTCCTGGCTGGAGGCTTTTTATTAGGTCTCGCCAAACGACCGGTTAAGCAGTCTCCTAAGCAAGCTCCTTCAGAGCTAACTGCGAGAGACAAGTTCAAAAAAAAAAGGCTGTTAACGTTACATACGTACGTCAAGAATAACCATCACAGAAGATGTTTAACGAAAAACATGATGAGTTGTTTCATAGCATAAAACCCGGTGAGCAACGTTATTAGGGAAGCTAGTTGAAAACAAAACGTTTTCTTTATAAGGGTTGCTAGAAGGAAATGATAATGCCATTTTTAACATTTGCTTGTGCGTCAAGTTAAACTGAAGCAACCAGCCTTAAATATTAATCCCAGCATTTACACAAAGCATGTACAGACAGCAGACAACAACCATCGATTACTGAATTAAGTTTACATTCAATCTAGCAAGACTCACATTTACGAGTATCCATTTGTAAATTAGATGACGTTAGAATTCGTGGTACCCGGCTTGGAATACGGGTGGGTGTCGTAAAAAACTATTAAGGAATTCTATCGTATAAGTAGAAAGTCCCTGGTGGGCTATTACAACCACTTAGTGTTATCAGAAATCTATTTTCAAAGGCTACTTACGAAGGGTAGACATGGTTAATGCTTTGACCACAACAAACCTCAAAATTAACTAAAGATTAAACAAATCTTGGCTAAAGTAGCAATAATTCTTTTGCATACCTACTTTCAATTACAATTATCGTATATAAACTCCGTTAGCATTACCGCACAATACTTCGTTATCTATGAAAACGAGAAAAATATGTTTACCATAAACAAGAAAATAATTACGAATGCTAATTTTAGTCTGCCAGGACCTTGAACAAAATAGGCTTGTTGATTTCGTAAAAAACAAATCTACGTTCAATAAACGCCTCAACAGTTAATAAACAAATCATAATTTTGCAGCAATATCCACAATGAGGCGTTCTAAGGGGGATGCCTTTGTGCAACAGTAGACGTCTTCCGGCTGATGATGATGATCTACTTCTCAGTCTGTATTTTTGTTACTACTGTTTTTAAAATAAAAGATTTGTTAATGTAATTAATAGTCCAAATATAGAGAGATATAGTCTTTACTAGAGATTTTTGAACAAAAAGCACATTTATCAAAGAGCGTCAAGGATATCTTCTCCTTCAAACAAATTCATTTTGGATGGTAACATGTTCGAGTAGAGACTTAATAAATATCGATCAAGTCTGATCGTTTGAAACCTGGCGAGAACGATATCTATTGAATTCTCACGATGAAAAGATGTTACACCAACGTTCATCTTTCATGCGGATCATAGAAGTAATTCGGTATGCCACCATTTCCATCGAGTATTTTTGGTCGAGTTCTATTTCGTCGAATATTTCTTAGTTACATACATATGTACTGTAAGCAAAACATTTCGTATTCTATAATGTTTAGCTTATAATAAAAACATCCGTTTGACACAATTGTTTACACTGTAGGTGAATGAATTCTGTCTATTTCACTTAAACTTGAACTTTGCCCGACAATCACGAGTGTGATATAAATTGTACTTAGTAGTCATTTAATTGGATAACTGTAGGCGATGCCAAATTATCACAAAAACTAATTGTATGAATGAGCTCTTGAGACTATTTCAAGACCAAGAAACTATTTCAAGACAAATCTTTAGTACGGTTGCAATAAAGATGGCAGTGTTGTGTTGCAACCACTAATTGTTGTGACTACAGTACAGTTTAAGCCTTTACGCGTATCAATGCACTCGAAACGGCTTATAATGTGTACAGTTATTACTTTCAACCAATGAATACTTAAGAAGTCGTGACAAACGCTTGTATGTATATTCGAACAATTATTGTACATGTAGGTACATGATTTGAAAGCAACGGGGGCAATAGTTGCACCGACAATGATTAATCTGATTCAACGGAATATAAACTAGTTATTGTGTATGGAATACCGCCAACGTTTTGCCAATGGTGCGTACAAAACATAGTGCATGAAGCTTTGCTATGAAATGATACATTTGCAAGCCTTGAAGTCGGCCGACGAACTCGGAAAATAGGAACGGTCACCGGCCATCACCGTAGAAACTCGAACGTAACTCGATAAACAAGTCCTTCTAACATTAGAAACTCATATGTAGTTAGAACATGCATGAGCCATTTGCAAAAATAAAATGATATGGTTAGAATACTATGTTTAACCATAAACTGTGTTATTGCACTTCTATTCCATGTACATAAGGTACTTCACTCGTTATTCATAAAGGAAAATTGCTAGCAATACACTAGGTAAAATTTAAAATAGGTGAACTGTGTATACCATGCTTGCAAAGCGTTTTTTATCGCTTACATATCGTAACAAATCTACTTGCCATGCAAATATCGTGAATTCTTTCGACCTGCATTTAGTAACAGTGGTAGTACGAAATTCGTCCAATGCATAATAATGTGGGTTGGACGGGAATGCTAATCGCACGCCATCTTACACGATGAGGTCGCACGACATATCTGCAGGAAAATCGAGATTATACGCCGGTAGAATTAATATGGCTACTGAAATATTAAAAATTGCGCAACACTATGTAGGTAGTTATAGATCCACGAAAGGAAAATAAACTTTTTAAATCAAGTAAGTATAGGTAGGTAACCTACCTATTGGGTAACATAACATAATATCACGCCTGTATTGTTGTTATCCCCGAAAGGGTAGGCAGAGGTGCACATATCGTACACTCACATTTTGCAAGTTATGTTTTTTAGGTCCCAATGTAATAGGGAGCGAGCCTATTGTCATCAACCGGGCACAAATCCAAACTCCGTGCTGCCACTGAGAATTACATAATGGAAAAACCCAGTAACACTTTGCCCGACCCGGGATTTGAACCTAGGACCTAGTGCTCAGCAGTCGCGCTTAGCGACCACTAGACCAACCAGGCAGCTATTAGGTACCTACATAGACATACATATAATGAAAAATTAATTATGACAAATGTTATAAATAATTTGCTATGAATACTAACAAACCTACACAACCGTGATTGCATCACTTGGCAACTTAAACATTAATTAAGTTAATACCTTATTATACGGGATACCCGCTAAGTTCAAAAGGGTTCAATGTACTTGCTCCTTTCCGCTTATGATCCATCCAAAAGGCACCTAGGTAGGTAGGTATATAAAATTAATGATTTGGCCTCAAATCTGTAAGAGGCCTGAAATCGCCAAGTAATAGCTAAAACATTTGTTTGACTTTGAATAATATTCAAATATTTCATTGAAATTTTCAACTTACTAAAATTTTTGACCTATTATAAAATACCACCGAAGGTGAGAAAAATGGGTTAAGTAGTGATTTTCCTCCTTCAGTACGCTTAAGTTACCATTCTAAACGATAATTGTGCGCCCCCGCATCTAACTGGTTACAATGTACTTGTTGCGAGCGAGATCTTAACCAGTACGTATCGATGTTATCGCTCCCACGATGTGACAGTGTAGGAAACATCGATCACTGACTTTTACTTGAGATCATCATTAACAAACGAATATCTTCTTTATCTTCACGACATAAGGTCTGTTATTAAATGGTAATTAAATCAAAGTGTAGCGTTCAACACTAAATGTTGTTCTACACGATTTAATCGGTGCATTAGCAAAAAGTTTTTAGAGCTAATGTGGTTAGAGAAAGTAAGCTCACAACGGAACAATAGCCGTTGTGTAATTTCAGCAAAATTTCGTGACTTGAGTTAAACAGTTTGACGACCTGATTAGCGGAGTGGCTAAGTGATTGGACTGCTGCGCTAAGGGTTGCGGGTTCGATTCCCGCACGGGGCAAAACTTTGTGCGATCCACAGATATTTGTCCCGAGTCTGGGTGTTAGTGTATGTGATATTTCATGTTTGTGAAACGCACCCACGACACAGGAGAAATTCCTAGTGTGGGGCGACTTAAAAAAAAAAAAAAAAAAAAAAAAAAAAAAAAAACAGGCATGTTTGAGGAACAATTGTTGTCGCTAGCGTCAATTGTTATCTTAGGAGTGTGCAAATAAGCAAATAGGTACTAGCGTCGTAGAGTGCAATGCACTCCGTTGCAGCTACATGGTCGACGTGCGTCACATAAGCACCGCCACAATACAGATAGAAATTGTCTTTAATAAGCACCTTGTTTAAACCTGAAACTACGACGTTATTGATGGTACGGCAAGGGATCTGCTATGGAAATAATTATCTCATTTAGATTTAATTTTGTTTATAAAACATCGCCATGAATATTAATATCGCGATTTAAATATATAATGAGACTTTATATAACAGGCTACTAAAGTAATCTCAGGTTTCATATTGTACTATTATTTTAAAGTATAATTAAATAAACGTAGTCGTAACTACTTAGGATTTGTTTACATCTGGTAGGACGAGAAAACTTAATATTATTTAAACCTTTAAAAAGAGGGACAAGTTGTTCATAAGTTTTAGAAAGAAAGAAAGAAGAAAGAAAGAAAATTTATTTTTTAGCACATAAATACAGTTAAAAACTTAGTAAATACATTTTAGCCTTATGTACTAAATGGACTAACAGCTCAGCATAAATGTCAAGTAGCAGTGTGACTACTACTCAACGCTGATTTTCAGCTGCAGCCCAGGGTGCCATACGCTCGAAACTGATCATATTATAAATATACATACATAATATATATTTTTAAATAATATTGCATTATGATTATCTAATACAGAAAGACTAAACAGATTACAAAGAAAATAATGATAATAATATATACCTATATATAATTAAATGATAATACCTCAATAAACACTATATAGCCAGTTAATTGTGAATTTCTAAATATTCTATAGAAGGGAGCTGCGTAAATAAAAGAGGGATTTATGGTAGGTGTAATTGGTCAAATCTATTTCATTCTAGTGTCACGACCAAGGCTGTGTGCAAGACGCAAGCTTACTATATGGCGGAAGTAGTTACACGAACATCCTCGAATTGCTTTTGATAATTTAGCAAAAAGGTTTTTAGTTTTACTTTGAAAGTTACACAACTCTTGCAATTCCTTATGGGAGGTGGGATGTTGTTCCAACATTTAGTAGCTGCGTAACGAAAACTGCCCCTGAATGCCGCGGATCTGTGGCGTGGTATGGATAGCTGTACTTGGCGTTGTCGTCCTTCACTGTAGTTGTGTCTGTTCAGCCAGGACAGTTTGCTGTATAAGTAAAGGGGGTTTTGCGATTTCACAACACCAAACAGTAAGCTCGCAAGATGTAGTTTGCGTCGGGCTTCCATTTTGAGAATATTGTGCTGATTGAGGTAAGGTGTTACATGACCTCTAAATGGGATGTCAAAGCAGAAACGCGCGCAGGCATTCTGCAGTCTTTGTATCATTCTATTAGATTTTGATAGAAGTCTGGGGCCAAAAACCGCATCTGCGTAATTTAATTTTGCTAACACCAACGCCTCCACAAGCAAGATACGCAACTCCTGGCTAAGGTATGGACGGGCCTTGTACAGAATTTTTAATCTATAAAAGCAATTACGTATACAATCCGTTACATGCTTGTGGAAACGAAGATCCGAATCCATGGCAAGGCCCAAATTACGTGCCTCGTAAACACGCTCGATTGGCATCCCCATTAGCGTTACGGTATTTACGCTAGTTGTAATTTTATTTAACAAACTCTCAGTTCCAAAAAGCATATATTTTGTTTTGGTGGGATTTAAAACAAGGGAGTTTGCTTCTGCCCACTGAACTATGCTTTGTAAGTCTTCGTTTAGGTCTTTGACTGTTTGTTCAAAGTCTTGCGGTTTAAAAGATATATATATTTGAGTATCGTCGGCATATATGTGAAACCTACTTTTTGCGATAACTTTGGTAATGTCAGCACAATACAAAATAAACAACACCGGGCCAAGAATGGAGCCCTGTGGAACTCCCCTAGCCACCGCGCGTTGATTTGATACAGTAGTTGAACCGTCCAGCCGACTTATCTCAACGTACTGCATTCGTTCACTAAGGTAACTGTCAAACCATTTTACGGTATCTAAATTAAAACCGTAGAAGGTCATCTTTGATAGCAGTAACGGAATATTTATGCAGTCGAACGCGCGGGAAAAATCAAGGAGTACCAAAAGCGTACACATTCCGTCATCCTGAGCGGCCAGAATGTTATCTGTCACATCTAACAGAGCCGTAGTGGTGCTACGACCCTTCCTAAAACCAGACTGTACATCAGGAAGAATATTATTGTTTTCCAAAAAGGATACAAGCTGCTCACATACCACTCTTTCAAGGACCTTGGACATTACTGGCAGTATGCTGATGGGTCTCAGATCTTTCATATCTGTTGCATTTGAAATCTTTGGTAATGGTCGAACTCTAGCTACCTTCCACTGCTTAGGAAAAGTTGATGATGTGACAGACATGTTTATTATAGACGTTATGGTCTCTAGTGTCGCTGGCAGTGACAGAAGTATCATATCTATGTTGATACCATCACAACCCTCGGCTTTTGTTTTTATAGATGCTAATATTTTTGCAATTTCTTTTTGGGTTGTGGGTTTCAGATGAAATGTAGCAGGGCCATGACGCATAAACTCATAATAAGTTAGTACAGAAAGATTGACATTATCAGTGCCAGGCACGTTTAAAAAATGGACACAGATTTTATCCGGGTCGTTAAACAATGATGGCAGTTCCACATCCCTTTTATGCGGAACAAGAGTAGTCTTCAGATTCTTCCAAAGAGCTTTGGTGTCTTTTATATGACTATTGATGTTTTGTTTATAGTATGCAGACTTTTCATAATAAAGGGATCGTGATACAAGTGACTTTAATTCTTTATAATATTGTTTTTTTATTTCTGTGTTGTACTTTAAATATTCTGCATGGGCTTGATTTCTCAAACGAATCATTAGTTTAATATTACTAGTACTTTTAGTATATTCTTTAACACTAACTTTCCCCCCACAAGAGGATACCACGCAGGCGCACACAGACACTGCCTCACGTATATTATTGTTATTAACATTACAGTCCACATTCACACAATAGATAACACAGCGTTGTCTACCAATGTCCAATAGCATACAAATGGACGACAAACGGTCCCATACAAATGTGACGGCCGACATACATCGATACAATGCCATACTTGTGTAGGGTTGCCAGTTCTTATGCAAGTCACAGCGCTAACTTCTCATGGTTTCAATGATTCTAATCTCACACTAGCACAATTGAAATTAATGATAATTTAATCTATCAGAAATTGTTTTTGTCCAGTTGAAATAGACTCGAACTACATTCTATTAGATAGCTAGATCTAAACTTTATTAATTCTGGTTTTAAAATATATAGGTAGGTAATTAAATAACCCTAAAATAAATATGCTTTTACTATGGCGTAATTAAAGAAGCTTTAAAGACTTTTAGCAATAAATAAAACATTTGCTTTGCATGGATTAGAGCCACACATAACCTACGAAGTCAAGTACAGTCAGCACAAACACGTATGCAGTAGGTACTTTCTTTTACATTTTTTAAATACAGTTCAATCGACAGATGCTTAATAAACATTGAATAAAACAATTAATTTATAACATAACAGGATAACAGCGTCGCTGGCTGGATGTTTATACATTATCTCACGACGTTCGAGTGCATGGACGTCAAAACATCCCGTAGCAGGCGATCAGAGCTTGAATCAATCATGTGAACATACGCCCCGTTCTAATGGACAAAGGCACTTTAAACAGAACTCTCTTTATGGTTAGTCTATGGGCGAGGCAGTGTGACTTTATGTGCTGATAAGGACATACATAGTACATAAATACAACTTATTAAAAAAACATTCTACTGTTCAGTTAATCGATTAAACTTTCATAATATGTAACACAGATATCTTAGTACCTTTATTTCTCATTACAGAACCCTAAAAATATCAAGTACATTATCTAAACAAACATCGGATGTAGCAAACATAAAAGTACTGAAACTCATTTGATGTAACGTGTCCGGTTTCCTTAATAAATCCGTCATATTGTAAACTATAGCAAGTTTTAAAAGATAAAAACCAATATCCTCGTCTCTATTGATCACGCAACTCAATTACTAGAGTCCTAACTTAGAATAGAAAACGAAATAAGATGATATTAGCCTGTGTGGATGATGGAATGCAAACAATATGTCAAAGTGACACGACTTATATACCGTTAATAAGTGGACTTAATGAGAAGCGTTATCTTACCAGTTAATGTATTCATGTCTGCACAACACAGGCTGTTGGTATACAGAACTTATCTAAAGATATTACCAAGAACTCGTCTTTTTAGATTGCACTTTATCACCTACATTGAGCACATCCGATTCAAATTGGACGTGTTCATTTAAGAGTTGTATTCAAATGGAAATACTTTTACGACTCAATACTGCACTCAAGCACAATAATAGCTCGTAAAAGTATACCTATTTAGAAAACTGCAAGGTTTTCTAAAACGTTGAGATTGTGCGAGTACCTTAATTACTACTGACGTATGTAAACAAGTCTAGATTTTATCGACTCTTTATTTTTATGTATTATGCTGCCTCATCGCATTCGGTAAGCCTTATTATCACTCAATGATAAGTTAATGTCGAGAAAATTATTTTCGGATTTCAATTTAGATAAGCTGCGACATTCAAGATTCTGTTTTGTCTGGGTCTGCCCTTGTGTTATTTTTCAGTCACAGGTGACATCAATATCTTGTTTAATGAGTGTCTCTCTCGGCATTGTTGTAAATTTCATTGTCTTCGTTTAATCTCTCTGCAGTGTATAAAGATTTGCTCTGTGGATTTCCAACCGCATGTCAGCACAACTACGACACTGCGCAGTAAAGTAATGTTTTCATGAGAACAAACCCGATGAGATCATAAGAAAGATAATTTTATACGTCATGTTTAATTAGACGTAGAGTAGTGGAATGTTACGTGAATTTTCATTATAATTAAAACGCTTATAGTATTATTAATCTATGAAAATAGTCGTTACGAGTTTTTTAAATCAGTCAACTGTACTGAAGGTTGTTCAAGTACGAAGTTAACTTGCCTCGTATATAACTCTATTTATTCTACGTAGTATATTGTATAAATTAATCGATAAAAAAAGAGCTTGCTATTTTTTTCTGTAATGGGTATCTTACTAGAGACGAGCATTGGCGAGCTTGACTTTTGGGTTTTTGGATGATTGCTACTATTGTACGTGCTATACATTGAAGCATCGTTACGTGACTTCTCCTTCTGTTATGACTGCAGGCGGTTAAGTCGATGAGGCTTACAACTCCCTGACTATATTATGTACCCAAGAAAGAAGGACAAAAGTATTTTCTAGTGTTACCCAAGTAGAGTTTTCTCTTTGGTAGGCTGTTTGTTGCACCCTTCCGCGCAATATGACTGTACCTGCATGTAGACCAGTTCATGTTTAATGGTGGCGATGAGTGTGTCAATAAATCACTGCGGCACAAGTACCTAGCAACCAATCGCGGGCACCGTGTAACACGACTCAGTCATATTAGTCGATAGGTAGGCCATTCGCAAGCAAGCGACATACTTCTGAGCCAGTCGTGAATGTATCGATTGAC
The DNA here is from genome assembly GCA_946251915.1 of Abrostola triplasia. Taxonomy (NCBI): domain Eukaryota; kingdom Metazoa; phylum Arthropoda; class Insecta; order Lepidoptera; family Noctuidae; genus Abrostola; species Abrostola triplasia. The sequence continues at coordinate 7,473,577 of OX276440.1, read as the reverse complement.
ATCGATGGAAACGGAGCTGGGTCGGTGTCGGTGTACATACCTTGGGAATGGGCCCTAACATGCGAACATTAGCTCTGCTGTGCGGCTATAGTTCACCGGACAAATTGATGGTTTTCATTTGACGGGGTCGCACGAACAAGCACAAAAGCTATACGAGTAACGACCGTGAAAGTTAACGTTTGTGACCCGGAGACACTGTAATATCCTCCGGTGCAAGGAGGTGAAAGTTTGTGACACTGACTAATCGATGTGACAGAGCTGGGCAGGTTTTGTGGCTTCTCGAATCGGAAAACACCGAAACTTTACAAAACTCTAGGTCATATAAATAGAGTTTCTTTTATGTGCGAAAGCCATCGTAGGTAAACCGGTTCGCTCGTCCTAAACCGGCAGAGTTTTGATAAGACAAGATTAGCAGGCGCGAATGATCGGCATGGAGCTAGCGACTTTGGCAATGTCGTCGTCGGTGTGGCAACAGCGCGGGTGTTACGTAACGAGCGGGACGCGGGGCGCGAGCGGCATCGCGGGTTACTGACCTGTATGGTCCGTCGGTGCCAATTCGCCCATCACATCACATCACGAAATCTTCATTGCACAAACACGATGCAACGCAAACTTGCGAACAAAAACAAGCGATCCTTCGCGCTGAATTTGAAAAAGATGTCAAGGCGTACAATATTCCCTCGGCTTCTTGTTTACTGTGTGTCCGTTCACACATTCACGCATCGATAAGGGTTATTATTGTCACATTTTTCTCGTCAAATGTCCAAGTAAATAATTACCTATCTGGTAACAAGCAACTTTTCATAAATATATGTATTTATCAACTTAATGTAATAAAGTATGTACTACAAAAGGTAACTTGTGCGCTAACAAGGCCTTGGCTTTTCCAATTAAAACAATATAAACAGGAAATACGAGCAGAATTATACAAGATTGTCGGTGTCTGTTGCGACATCCGGGAGCTACCGTCCTTTATAACTCCCCCCTTGTCTAACTGATGCGCCAGAGCAAGAGATGCAGAGCATTTTTTCTTCTAGACGCAGCCATCCGAAAAATCGCCATTAGGTATATTTCGGCCGAGTGGCAACGTCGCTTTGACAATATGACATGAAATTTTTGGACACCTTTAAAGGCGACCACGGAGCTGTGAAACATGCTACCTACATAATACTTGTTATATATAATAATACGAAACTTTTTCAAGTTAAGGACATAAGTTTGTTAGTCAATTTAAGTCATTGCAACAGCAGCGTTTGGTTATCGCGACAATCTCTGCAGCCGGTAAAGTGGAGTTGACATATCAAAAACAAGATTTGGTGCTGTGGCTCAATTCTCGTTACTGGCAAAAAGTGGTCATGCCGTTGCGGGCCTCGGTCGGCAACCATCATCGCGATGCCAAATTTGGCACAAGCACGACTTGGCAACGCCGTACCAGCCGCTCGCTAAATGCACGTAGCCACTTCGCTCCACGTAAACAAACACTATTGCGTCACTTGCTGATACACACTAAATTAAACCTAAACCGGAATAGCGTAAAGTCTTTTATCGAACAAACGCATGCTAATAGTTCTGATTAAATTGTTATTCACGAAATGTTTGATATGTAAAAATAATTTGGAACTGGATTTAACTATTACCTACATGTTTTCAACGAAAATGTTTGTCACACCACAGTCAAGGCGACTTCGTAAAGAACACTAGCTAATACTTATAATTAATGATTTCATTGATCTGCTTTACATATAGAATTATAGACTAAACACATGATGCAGCGAATGTTTCACAAACGTATTTGTAGTAACAGATCGACCTGGATAATTTGTTTGGTAGATAAACGAGCAAATGAAACAGAGTCCACATTAACATTTCGTCTCCAGTAAGTCCCAGTTATGTATTCCCGCGCAGCGCCGGCTCCCGCTCACGTTGTACCATCACGAGGCCTCGCCACCCATCCACGTGCCGAGCCAACCGCTTACGCAAACATTTATATTATTTTTCACCTCGGAATACCGCGACTGTTTTCAATATATACACAATTGAATCGTCAACAAGAGTTAACTTCTACTTGTTGTTTAATGAAATATGTATTTATTGCTTGTATTCCCCTAGAGGGAGTGTACAAAGAAGTTTCCTATAAGCTTCCCATGTTTCACCAAACAGTAAGTTCCGGTAGTTAGCCTGTCTATTGTCAGTGGTACATTGAAATAAGGTAAAAGCAAGACAATTACCTAAAGTCAAATGATACCTGCCTGGTTATGAACACTGCATATTTTGATGAAAAAACCTCCGGACCACTGCGTCGATCCTTTCTACCGTGGACTGTGTAAGTGTCCGCCTTGAGAACTCATTGTTCAGCAACAGGCAACAACAAAAGTATAATCACATGACAGAATGAAACGAAATTCAATGTGGGTCGCAAACTCGCAAACAAAGATGCATTGACTAAACAAAAGGTATTTGGCTTTTGCAGCAAATTGAGAACGGCAATTTGCAGTGTTGCAAGTTAACGCAATCTAATTTTATTTTCGTTTGAATATGGCAATTTAAATTAAATATTAACAGATTTGTTAAGATGATTTCGATATTATAGGTACCCTAAAATAACAAACCACGTATGCAGGTTCCCATTGTACCTACTTAAGTTTTCATAAACCAATACACGTGCAGATATTTTCACGTTTGAATACACCCGTCTGGAAGAAATTACTACGTTGAACCCACGTGCGACATTTTTCTTCGTTAGGTATAAAAATGAAAACTATTCTTTTTGCAAAATATGGTTTCATTGGGTCAATAACTATGAAAAGATTCGTTCATTATTTGTACCAAAAGCCAGAAAAATAAATACAGATATTAATCCAACGACTAATTAAGACTGAGAACTTAGTCACTGTGCGAATTGGGCTGTAAAACGGTTAATTATTTTTACAGTGTTAAAAATAAAATTAATATACATACACGCAAAATATATAAGGAAAACAAAACGGTATTTTTCAGGCGTTATGGTAATATTTGGAAGTTGTGTGTTTAACACAATAAAGGACTGCAAACCAATTTCGGTTGCGTCGTGAAGCAAGCTGGCGTGCCGAGCGATACTTTCAAAAGTGCCCCAGATGTTGATTAACGGTAAAAAGACCATCTCGCGACAGATGCGCCACTGCATATTGTGAAGTTCGCGAACGCGTGGGGCTGTGTTTTAAAATTATTATAGAAAGCTATTTTGGAAAGTCATTGTACGTATTTTTATTCTCATATGGGACAATAAAGCACGATTGTTAAATATAAAACTTAGTACCAATGGTACCAAAACAACCACTTTGCTCATCATCGCAAAAACAAGCGATCACCGCCCGCTAATTGAAACTGGCACGTGTTTGAAGACAAACATTGCCATTTTCATACGTTTATTAAGGTCCAAACGAGTTTGTCCCGTTATTGGAGTAAACACTGCGATTTACTCTTGGGAAATCAATTAAAGTCCTGAAATATTTCTTCCACGGAAAACAAAAATATTAAGCTGAAGCAGGAATAACGGTGCCATTTATTTCAGCAGCTCTGGAGAATCGGAATGGAGGTTGTTTTGATTATATTCTGGGGTATACACTGAAGAAAGCAAACACGCAAAACGTGAGCAAAGCATAAAAACGAATCTGGTCATAAAACATTTATTAAAAATAATTCAAATTATATTGCGTTTTTAGGATTTGGCAATAGAATATAAATGAAGTTCTTACTGTGTGTAAAGTTTCTGAAAACATATTAAAAGAGATGATCGTTGAATGTATCGATTTGATGATCGGGTCTCGAAATAATCAATTTATTGAGGGCTGGCGTATATTTCAAAATGAACGATTGCAAAGTAAATATCACAGTGATTCCACTTCACGATCGTTACGGCCATCAATTTACATGAAAATCAGTATGGTTCGGCACCGCACCCTCTTTTGTGGAGCGAGTGTTGACGCAATTACATATTCATCAGATGCTCGGTCTGCGCCACGCTAAATTAACTTGAAATATGACTCCTTGATGTGACATTCGCTTTCGTCGGAAAATCTTGTATCAATTTTGATATCACATTCGACAAAGACAAAGCGCCAGAAATATCAGATAAGCTATCAAGCAGTCAATATTCGTGCTATGAACTAAATGGTAATGTAGTCGTGATGTCGCGACGCTATGTTGAAAAATAATGTAATCTGAATACATCACAGTATCAAGTCAGTAGAGATTATTCGAACAACAGATAAAACAAAAACGTACCTTCTTAAATAACAAGATCTAAGGAACGTCTAGTGTATTTTCTTAGTTGATTTTGATAGGCCCTTTTACTTAAATCTGGTTTAATTTAAAAAAAAAATAGCCAAGAATTTTACGTTGCGATTTTGTAACGTTCTACATTGTTTAGTGTGTATAATATTAAATTAGAGAAGTTTTAAACAATAAATTAATAAAAAGGTAGTCTCAATATTATCTACATCCTTAAATAAACAGTAGCTTAGTGGAACAATATCAAAAATGGTATTATCTGCTATCGACAGAACCAGTTGCGAATCAATAACAGGCAGAGGTGACTGTGAGCAGTGGTTCGATGTCGTTACATACATGGATATTAAACTTTATTGAAATACAACAAGTAACCTTTTCTACGCAATATTATATGTAACTCGTGTTCAACAATATATGGAATTTTCCGTAAATCGAAATCGTCGTTGCTGTATAGAAAGTGTTAATTCTTTGCTTTCCCGTCACGTTATGTTCTCACATTTTCACCAAGACAAAGACCCGTGCCAAAGTGATATATTGCGTACAAAGAAAAATGCTAAACGCAGCGGTATATTTTAAAAAAGTAGAGTAAATAAAGCAAAGTTTATTTGTATATGACTACCATTCATTTTTTATACAATTAATGCTTTTATAAGTATGTAGGTGAATAGAAATCTGTTGGAAAAATACCTCCGTCTGCGAGTTTAAAATAATTTTGTCAATTGCTGTTGTTTGTCAGTCTCGTTAAAAGTAAGGACCAACATTTTAACGATGCTCTTGTTATAATCGTCAAGGCGACGATAACGAAAGCTTGATCCTGAATTGTTAAGGAAAATGTTACGTAAAATATTAATTAGATTAAGTAAAGTTAATATTTAAATGTTTGAAATATTGATAATTCGCAATAGAGGTGAGGCCAAGAACTGGTGAAAGGCTGTTGTCTGTCTTGTTTTAGGCGTCCCTTTGATTTCATTCTTTATACTAATAGACTGGGAAAGTTGAATTGCCTATACCTACCTGAAGGTGAGGATCAATTTAGGATAACATTAGTCACAAATCAAACACGTGTCAGATTGCTGCTGAAGTTGGGATAAATGTGATAGAGAGTGAATGAGGCGAAGGAAGTCTGCCAGGACCGTACCAAATGGAAATCCGTGGTCTCTGCGAACCCATCTTGGTAACAGGCGAGACATTATGTTTGTATCATATTACGCGATAGTAAAGCTCAAGCTTGTTGGCAATGTATGAATAATTAAGTTCATGTAATCCTTACCTTGTAGCCGCTGTTGTCAAGCTGTATGTGTTGGATCCCGTTATGGGGTTGCTGTTGGTAGGGGCTCAGTACGCGGCGCTTCTTAGCTGGTTGCTGACAAGCCGGCGATACGGCCGGCTGGTAATCTGAGTGCGGGCACGGGGGCTGACTGCTGTGGTATTGCGACGCCGGCTCCGGGTACATGACATGCATTCCCTACCAACAATAACATAACAATTATGCAACAATAGTAAACACACATAACGAGGAACTAGGCATACTAACATTAACGATGGGTAATTGATACTTTGTTAGCCCTGACACCAAGTATCATTTTACAACAAAGACTGTGCCCAAAAAGCATTAAAGTAGACATTTTATTACATTTTGATAATGAAACCTCAATATTAAAAGTCAAGCGACCGAAAATTAAAGACGCCGCGAGAGACAACGTCGCAATTTTAATATTTTTCGGCTTTTACTGCCAAGTAATTTCGCAGAAAGCGTCGTAAAAATCGAGTTTTCATTTGCTAAGAGCCACCATTACCGTGAAGCATGTCTCCGTTCCGTGAAACCGACCCGTAAAGGCCTCGACGTGGAAACCCGCGCGACTAAGGTAACATGAAGAAGGCACATTCATTAACAAATTGAGGAGCCTTTCCTAAACATAATACCTACTTATGACAGCAACGATGAATAAAACAATGATTATATATTTCCTTGAAACAGCCATTCTCTTAGTAATAACATCTATTATGATATAAATTTGTGTTAACGGAAAGGCAAAAGAAACACGAGCGGCGCAAAACAATCTAGATTTACAATGAAACCCGATTCTCATAGAACAGTCGAGACAGAGTTGAGCCGCCTCAACCGAACGTGAAATCCGCTTATTATAATAAAATCTCAGACGCAGCTTACAAGGTTTCCCTAGGTATCCGTTAATAGAAGTTTTTTATATATGTAACATTTAACAACGACTTAAAAAAGTTACTTTTGTTATGAGACGAACAAATGTTATTATTTACATGTCTAAATTGACTGTTTTATCTGCAGCCCTCTAGCCGAACCTGGGCTCGCGACGCCAGCTCATGAATAAAGGATCCGTTAGAGTCCGAAACTAGTCGGGCATTCCCGAATATCGACGTGATTATAACCGGTGTATATAGTAGATAATATGGATAACACTCATGAGAGTTATTGTAGTAAATTAACTATTTTGATTTTGCCAATTTAAGGCCAATATACATGAGAAAATGACTAGGAAACAAAGTCACTAGTTCGTTAAAAGTTAACACGTGTGTTCAGCTGGACGATATAAACGGAGCTAGCCAGCAAACACGCAGCAAAACAGATTTAACGTTTGTTAATTAAACTTGTTACTTGAAAACTCGTTACGAGAGCGTTTAAACTTTGATATCGAGGAGAAAATTGCTTGGATAAAATGTATCTCTAGAACTATAAATTCGTTTGCAGTTTTAGTATGAAGTCATTAGGATTACGACTTGCTTTTCATGATTTGCACTTACAAGATATGTTTGTTCTTAAAACTTGTCAACATTATTATATAAATATATATATTATACATTATTATATTAAGTTAATACTGAATCTAAAGTTATTCTTGTAGCACCGACGGATAAAAATAATATTTCAAACCTTACTATAACCTTTTAATCTTACACCTTTATTATTAAATGTACTTTCCTATACTAATAAGATTTCCTCTGGTCGATATTGTCGTTCTAGTTTCATAGACCGTCCATCCGCACGTCCGTTTAATCTCAAAACAAACTTTAGTAAAAAAGATATAAAGTCCACAATGTAAGTGAGCTATTTGGAGGCAATTTCCTTCAATTTTTAGAGCGACGGCTCAATATTGTCTATTTTTCTCTGCCTAGCGATGAAATAGTGACGTTACCTTTACTAAATCGTGACGTTGATGTTGGGTAATGGATAACACAAGCACCATAATGAAGGCAACAACAATACGTTGCTGTAAGTCAGACCGGCAATATATTTCGGAGTTAGTTGTTGTTTAGTGGCTCCATATCTATGATCTCCACACCAAATCCTCGTTGTGCGGAAGTGAAAATAGCTTTATAGTCGTATCCTATAATCCTATTGTGGTCAGAGAACAATGCTGAGCGGCCGTCGCCGAAACCTAAGTATTTATCGCGGGTCCCATCGACTTTCTAAAGGCAAGCGTGGGTGAAACGGCCGGACATGTTACAAATGGTAAATTGGGCTCTTAAATGTATACGAACAAGTCGCTACTACGCATGTGAGTGTGTTCACGTAGGCGCCTTGTACAGTATGATCCTTATAACTTTGCAAGTAGCGAGTTAACAGAAAGCTTGTATAGTACCTATATCAGCTTGTCTGGCCTGTGTTCCTAAAGACCTGTTATTTACTTAACATTAAACTTATTTTAATAAATCGTAAGTAAAATCTATAGAATTATATCTGATAAATGATTTGCAAGAATTCTAGTAATTTTTGCGTGTATTTCGAAGAATAAACAATGAATAAAGACCCTATAAAGAACAATACTTTTAATTTTTGATTTTATCAGTCATCATTACACTTAATAGCCTATTGTTGGTTACAGGAAAGATGCACTGAAACCTAGATAGAAGACAGGGTTTCTAACGTGAATCAATTGTGCTATTAGAGTTGGTATGTCAATATATCGTGATACCTAACCTGTAATTTACAAACATCTAACACAATGAAAAGAACGGCCTCACCCAAATTTGAAAGAACATTATTATTTTAATCACTGATCGTAAAAAGCAAGTTATCTCAAAAACGTGACGAAGGAATGACATGGCAGAGAAATAATAAGGGATAATTATATACCCAAAAAATTGCTTATAATGGACGGTGATAGTTATAATACGAGTGTTTACAGTGCAAATCTGTTCTGCTTTAATTAATCTTACTCGGAGATAAAATAATATCAACAAAAACAAACGCGTATAACACATAGTATGGCAGTAATCTTAACACGTGCGTAATATTTATCACCATTTACGCACACAATACGCAAACGCAATACGTAGGTACCTCTAGCTACATTTTAATCCGCAATGAGTTTATTAGAATAATAACTGTGCTTACTGCTACTTAATCTTATTAACATCCATTTGTATTTTAGTGTAAGAAAGAGTGTACAATGTAATGCATTTTATTAGTGCAGCAATGTTTTAACGTCAGGATGCTTGCTATCTGGAACAGCAACTGACACTAGAGCATTATACCAATAACTTTAACTATGGGAAACGAGAATAAAACGGCTGTAACTGGTAAAAAAACAATTCTTCGATGAATTTGTCACTCGATTTTAAGTCTTTTGAACTAGATGTATTGATCTTGGGTCTGTTTCCACAGCTGAACCCATTTCAATTAATTCAGCAGAGGTAATTTGAAGGACATAGTTCACCTACTCAAGCCGCGGTCACCGCTAATATTAATTTCATCTTGACTATCAAGTATATAGACAAATTATCTCTTTATTGTATTCTTTATTTAGCTTTGTGCAATTGTTTTTTATGTTTGACATCATAAATTACCAGTCGTTCGCAGTTCTCAGTACAGCTGGTGTCAAGTTATAATGTCGCATGATTATGTTATGTAAAACTCAACGAAACACCTGAGCAATTTAGACAGCCGTTAAACAACATTTGGCTGCATGACAGTAAACACAATAGGTATACTTGACATATAATATTTAATTGTATTCATATAATTTATTATAATATTATTTATAAAATACCTACCTATTATAATTAAAACTAAGATACGGCCCGCCTTGATCAAATCTAAGTCCAATGCGAGCGCTGAAGTATTGGCACCTATATTGACTCTAAAAAGACTAAGAAAGGATCTAATAATGGAAGCTACTCCTAATCTCATACAATTTAACAACAGACCTTACTTTGCTTGTACACTTATGCGCAGTTAGCTCAACATAGCAAGGAGTAACGCTGTGCGAACGCAAGAATACTGCAGCCAGGGTGTGCAAAGTTCTTTAGAAGCGCCAACTATATTGGCAACACGATACTGTTATGTAGGATGCCAGACATTCGCCTCTAAAGATACCCGACACCTGTACACCATATTAACATTATAAATATCACTGTTTTGTTCATACGATGACTTCATACGGTTAACGGTACATATAAAAATGACTGCTCAAATGAATATGACACTACCGATACCATAATATGTTCGTTTAGCTGCTTAAAGGGTCAATGACTTATATCAGACAAAGCAGGGAGCCCAAGGGTAATTCTCGTAACGGATATGAACTTGAAACAATTTATTTCTGATTGTTCAAATCAATATTATTCAGTAACACCACAGTATTTAAGAAGTTCAGATTGTTGAAGGTTACTGTATAGTTCACTTGTCTCGTTTGCACGATGTGGCCAAGAAAAAAAACAACTTTTTAAATCATTGTCTGCAGTCCATGGTCAATTAACAATTCTGCTGTTTTTATATTCCCAGTGGAATGGAAACTATTAAGAAATTGGCACAAATGCTTGCAATGTTAGTAAGTACGTATCGAGAGCAATTGACCTGTTTAAAATAGGTAGCTATGTTTTAAAAATTAACTTTTAAGTGGCTATGTTAACGAGGACTACGTTAGTATTATATTTTTTACCGACTTCAAAAAAAGGGGAGGTTTACAATTCGTCGGATTTTTTTTGTATGTATGTCCCCCGATTTCTCTAACAATTAAGGTTGGTATTTATAGTGACTCCATACAGCCGAATTTAATGACTTCTCTAACATTACTAATAAATTGTCTCCGTGAACTGGTAATAATAATGATTCCAACAAATATTCTATCTAACCATACCGCAAATTGTAAAAGGTGTATATCTATTTACTCACGTAGTACTCATTACATAAGGAAAATTACCACAAATATTGTTATTGCGATACTAGATACACGTTTACTGATAAATTCAAGCACTATGGGCTACATGATACAAACAGACAACTTTTAGGTTAAGAGGTGTTTTTCTTTGTATCGAATTAACACCGGAAGACGTCCACTGTTGAACAAAGATCGGGAGCTTAGAACGCTACAATGAACGACAACTTGCCATTTCACATCAATACATGGTCTATACACCCACATTTTCCGCTTATCACAAATCCTATGTAGACGACAAATAAAGCCCAGCCCTCATAGGCCCATACCGGGCAGGGGCCCTTTACTTGTTAGAAAACACTTGACGAATAGAATCAAAACTATATAAAATTAAAAATGTTATAGATTACATATACGAAACATTATCATTATCCCCATTCGTAAAACATTTTGCTTATCTATGGATCTGGTTGCTGTCGCTTCTTGCGACTAGCCTTCCTAGTTACGGGACGGAATTGTGTTCTTGGAATTTCCCCCACGAGCCAAATTCCTTAAAATAAGACTAGATATCACATACGAGACCTTAATTACAAAGCAAGCACATCTAGCCCGTTATAATTAAATAACATAAGTTATCTAGAATGAAAAAGACTTAGCGTCGGTGCGTGCGTGTGCGCGGCAAACAATGACTAGTTGCCGTTATGCGTTTCGGTTTTCGTGCTCGACAATAGCCGAGTACTAACGGTGCCTGCGACATTTCACGATACCACTCTGTTCGGATCGAGGATTTGAACGGCATGACCTTTGTTGATTGAAACTGTGTATCATTTAAGGCAGAGTGACTTTCAAAGAATAAATTTATCTGCCTGCAACTTCCTACGCGTGGAAAATACCTAAAAGGCTGCCTATATCCTTTATTTATGCTCCTGTTCCTTATTTACAATTTTATTTAAAGGAATTTGAAGTAGCTAGCTGTGTTGTTGCGAACCGCGACGCTCGCTAATAATAATAATATCATCCTGGCCGAATATAAATCTCAACTAAGACTAGCCAACTTCGCGAGGCGGCGCACAATGCAATGCACTTACTAACTGTGTGTTCTAACAAAGACGCATCCCTATCACACACGACCAGAGAAAGATCTGGGATGGTACCAACTCATTAACGAACTCATCCGTCGACTGTCGGTTTTAATTTAAACTTACAAATATTGGCATTATTTATGCTTGACTTCAATTCTAAATATTATCTTAATGACAAATTGTGAGATCATTTGCCAGACGTACTGACGACTAATACGTAACGGTTGGCGACTGTAAATTATTTACCATTGTACCTACTACATTTATAGCCCAATATTCCAAAAGAAGAGCAAGAAACTGAAATTCTGGGGAGAATGGTCACCTCCCTAAGACAGTGTAGGCACAAAATCTTGTGTATGGAAAAAACAGTACATTACCTACAAGAACCCTCAATCAGATCTTCATCAAACATAGCTTGATATGAATACTTTAATAACACCTATTAAACTGGTCTCTCAATTAAAGGAAACAGGAAATTAAAGTTTAATCATTAGATTTATGATAATTATTATATATTGTGATTCAAAGGTGTTAAGTATATTATGAATAAATATAAATGTTAACTTATATTGTAAGAACATGGCCAAAATTATATAAAACAACAAAAAACTTTAACATAAACTACACTATTAAAATGTGCTACTCCTTTGAATAAATTCTGCAAGATTACCCTTAACAAATTACCTCAACAAAATTAAAGTATATTTTACAACTTAAACACTAATTGAGGCCATTAACATTGAATTACAACTGTTATAATAAACAGAACTTCTATGTATAAATTTAATGTTAAAATAAGTTCTAAATGAATTAATAGGTACTAGGTATATTTAACCACATTATTTTTAAGCTGGTTTTTCAGACTATATAACTGGATTCTTGGGTATTCTTTAAAAATCCCCATTGTTCATAATCATATAAATACCTCAATTTGTGTTAATATCAGTATTGTTCATAGTTCAGCAGAGAAACAACCTTATTACTAAATGTACAAGGTGCAATTTCATTTGTTATAATTAATAATTATTTAAAAATGAAATAAACTTGTGGTAGAACAATATAGGTAGTCTTTTATTGTCCATGCTGAACATACTACTGTAAGAAATTGCAGTAAATAGTATTGCTTCAGTAAAAAAATGTTTTTACATGATAACCACATTTTTTAGCTATAATACAGATAAAAGTAAAATAATTAGTAATGTATGTATATAATTTTATGTGTACCAGGTCAAAAATAATGTTCATAGAGGTTAATTAGTATGATAACAGAAAAAATATTTTAATCCATTTACTTTGTTTTGATGATTAGATATGAATAGACGAAAATACAATCAGACACAATAAGTAATAATGAGCAGTCGTATATAAGCTAGTAAGTACTAAGAAAACAGAAAAGTGTTAATTTGCTTGTACACAAATCGACACCGACTTTGTTAGGCTTATAAATTCGTTATCAACCTTAACCCATGCACATTTAGTAATATCTATACCTAATTAACATGTGATAATCCCATGATCAACCCATAAAAACAAAGCAGCAACAACCAAAAATAGTTTTCCAATAAGAAATGTTATTGGAAATAACTTAGTAGTGTCATATGTTTACTTCGTGCCGACAAACTCAAAATTTCACGGCACGAAATTCAACACAGCAATAATTACAAACGTGCGTTCAAGCCAACCCGCATACCTGCAACACCTTTATCAATACACAAACGAGAAAATAAAAAGGTTATTAGAAACTTACACGTTGCTAGCGAACGTTTTGTGGGTATCGCTCACATAGAAAGCAATCAACCGACACCGCTCATCGGCGGGAACCAGTAATTTTCCACTCCGCGTTTCTACTCAAGAACCACAAAAACTTGGCAAGAGCCTTCCTCACCTCTCTAAGTAAAATTTCTGACAGTACGATCCCACTATCATGCTGAAAGAAGCACACGAAAGCGGACAAAGGGTCCTTCAAAACACAGCCATTTTGAAACCGTTCATACGAAATGTTACGTGTACCGATGCGTATAATGTTTTAGGGACCATATATTATAAAGACGCTTATCCGTTCGCACTCATTTTTGTTTTTTAGCACAGTAAAAACTAACACTTAACATTTCACACACTTTTAAGTACGATTTCACTTCATACTTTCGCACACACCCGTTTACGTCGCACAAAGTCCCTGACGGACGAAAGCGACGAACTCACACGAATGGAGCAGCGAATTGCGTGCCACGGCTAATAACAATGTTGCCAGACTAATAGCTAAATATTCTACCAAAAATCATGCGATGAGTATTAAGGTTTGTATTCATTTCTTAAGCAATGCCGCAATATTATAAATTATCATTGTTTAGCTGTAATAAACAAAACAGATGTCAATAATTTAAATATTAGGCACGTTAATTTAAATAATCTGAATAAAAAGTTTTTGTTTTGGATAGGAAATTCGGTTTTAAACAACACAATGCAAATAACACTAATCGGTCTTCTTTTTATAGACCGAAATGACATGCCTTCTAGCGTTTTTGTTTTAATAGTAACAGTATTTTGGATGCTTTTTAACCGACTTCAAAAAAGGAGGTTATATATTTTGCATTAAGCTTGCACACTCCAGCCCTTTTTATTTTACAACAGACATCAATAAATGTTGTATAACGACTGCAATCAATAATATGCTAATTACGCTAATGCTCATTTAATATTATTATTATGACAGATTACAAAATTAAATCACCACAATTAGCTTTTTTATTTCTACCAAATTGATCAAATTTTTATTTATATGTAACACTTTTAAAACTAAAAAGTACCATAGATATAAGAAGGTTATTTAGATGTCAAATATTATAAAATCCTAATATACGTTCTTATTTTAACCGAATTCTGTATAACCAGTAATAAATAATCAAAACCTACATAATTATACTTAGTGGTTATAAATAATTGCCCTATTCTAAAGTGGCAGATTTAATCACAATATGTGACATTAAAAGAACCTTTTATCTACTTGGTCTATGGTCATGCGCGCGTTATTCAATTTAGTTGCTTAGCAACCCGATAATAATTCTAAATGCACAGTTGTATTTAGCCGATTTTCGTAGCAGGTTCGTGTCCTGATGAATTATAAATAATTTCCGGGCGTACGTGTGTATTAGTGTCCGAGTGTATAAGTGACAATCAATTTTCTATTAAATATATTAATTTCCCGCAAGTTTTGGCTATGAACAATGCGGTAGTGGTTTTATGATAATGAAATTATTATTGTAGTAATGCTCGAACATTGTACTACAACAGCATGCTCAAATATAATATTCAATTTTTGTTCTTAAATTGGATAGTTTTAACATTGGCTGATGATTATGAAACGGACGACAAATGTAAGTAGTTTTAATTTTAAATAAATATTATTAATTTGTATTTTAGGTGTACTACGTATTCGTTTACAGAATCTACACTAATTAATATATACCTATCTAACATTTTTATTCAATGAGACCATAAAATAGATGTAATTTAATCAACTTAGATTTAAAATTAATTAGGATCTGCTAGTTAATGCATTAGGCGCGAAATATGAGACTTGTCACATTACGATATATTAAAAAAATTACTGAGAACTTTAAAAAAAAAATACACCTCGAGGTTGATACTGTAAAGTGTTTGTAGTTATCACAATATCTTGAGTTTTGTAACACTACGCTGTGTTAAATATTGAAAATAAGATTATATTTCTTTTAAAAATAAATATAAAACTACACGCACATCTTCAGTTAATAGATAAAGTTAAAATAAAAACGAATTACGATAGGTAGATATTTGTGACAAGTAAAATTATAGGATGGGAGTGATGGACCACTATCTGTTGAGAATCTTATTACTTTCAATTATTGATTGTACTCAATAGAATTATGACTTGCGACAATCACTTTTTGCCGAAGATCAGCACCAGCAGTCAAGTAAACTGCTTCTAGTGGAAACCAATATGAGAACAGCAATAGGACATGCCTCTGCAGAGGTTTTATGTCATACTTAAAACCTACTTAACCTTTGCAGTCGACTGCCAGTCTTGCCAGATTCAACAGGATACCATTTTACATAAATCATTTACTGGGCAATACGACCCTAAGAAAGACTGGTTGTCAGACGTGGGTTCTGGACCACCACACACCAGGTTGCTAGGTACTACGATTTTATTAGAAAGACTGGTTGTCTAACATTTGGGTTCAGGTCCACCACTCCCCGGCTAGGAAATGCGTCTTTCTTAGAAATACTGGTTGTCAGTCATGTGGGTTCTGGACCACCACTCGCCTGCTAGGTAATACGTCTCCTTTACGAAAACTGGTAGTCAGATATTTAGGTTCCGGACGACCAGACCGCTAAAACACCGCTGGGGCCAACGGATTGTTATAATAAATGTTTGCCAACCATCCACAGATAGATCGTAGTAAGCACAGCTTACTTTGACCGACGCGTTTAGCTTTTACTTAGCAATGAACCTATCATGCCTAGAACTGCTAATACTGGCTCTTGGTCTTCGTATTCTCAGCTCAATCATAAAAAAAACACGTTTAGTGTACATTCTTGAAATGACATAAAGATTTTTACCTAGGAATATATTATGTGTTTTATCAATGTCCAAGGAACATTTGCTCATGTACCTTCGAGTCTGAATATAAAGTCCATTGAGACAGTGTATAATCAGTTAATCAGATCACAGTGGCAAATTTGGTCATAAAGATTCATGCAATACATGTATTTAAGTAGTACGAATTCAATCATATTTGCAACCTTGGTACAATTCCCATATCGCACGTAGGCACAATGACATAGACAATTATAATAATAATAATCAATCAAGGTACAAGCAACATCACAGTCAGCCGACCGCGTCCTGAACTTCCGCTGTCATATGGAACACAAAAGGTGCGTGCGCGCAGTGCGCCGCGTAACCGCCGACATTACGATGCTATTATATGCCTTTTTGTTAGTTTTTTGTGTGGACACGAACTCTGGTTACTGACAGGATGCGTGATCTAAAATTCTACAGACCTACATGAATTACTGGCGGCTGTGAATGAAGTATTTGTGTTCCTATAGGATCGGCCGTAAATATATCTCAATGCAATGTTGGTCAATTTGGCAACATTCATGTAGCACATACTACGGCTAGTACACATATAAAGTATTGAGTAATTTTGGTCTTAATGATATGAGGAAAAATAAGAATTGCTGTAGTCACGTCTGACTTCACTCGCCAGACGAGAAAGCAGAATGTTGATTTGGATTTCCTAAAACTTACTTTAGACCGATATGACTAAAAAGACGGAGAGTCCTAGGACTTAAAAGATCTGATTTCTATTAGGGTTCTGATAGCTCGCTGTGACAATATCTTTATTCCTAGCTCTAAAGACCAAATGTTAGACGTCCCGCCAGTTAAACAAGCCCCTTCAGAACTACCAGCGAGTAACAGCATAAAAAATAAACCAGCATGCCTTGTTTTTTCCTCCCCTTCCCTCTGTTTTACCTGCGGAACCTAGTACTTTTCGGGACCTTGAAAGCTACCTTGTATTGGCATTGAAAATAACCATTACCATCAATTTTATTTAAATTCTTATTGTGATAATAATTAGGTATAGTTTTGAGCAAAGGCAGAAGCCAAAAGTTTTTGTTATACTTAACTATGTATCCGTGTCGTGACCGCTTCGATAAATCCGGTGCCATTCGGTGCACTGAACCTTTTTCGCGTTTTCCGCTATTGAGCTAATATTTCACTCGTTTCTGGAGGTTACTGCAATTTTTCTTTATAATGCTGAATACAAATCTTGCGACTATTCATGAAATTAGGTTAGTTATGTCTTTGGTTTAAGTAGTTAGTCTAGGATGTAGATAGATTACGCTGGCAAAGTGCTACTTTTCCAAGTGTAATTTTTTCTTGCAAATATGTGATAATATGTTATGGTAGTAGTAGTACGTTATAGGTACTTACAGTACCCAGGTTTGGCGTGCAAGTTTACCCTTTTTTCCGCGTGCAATAAGCTGTATTTCATCCTAGACACTGCAGGTTGAGGGTAACTTGTGAAGTCAAGAAATGACTAGGTTCAGTCTGCGAATGGGCTGAACATTGAGATGGATCTTATAAAGCAGTGTTATTGCAGTATACAGGTATATATTTTAGGAAAGAGATATTGATTCAAAGTAGGTAATCATTTAACTAGGTTGTAAGAAAAAAATATGGAAATGTGTTGTCAGTTGCCACGGTTCCCAGTTCAATAATTTTAGTGGCAGTTATTATATCCAGTGACACGCACGCTTCTTTTCCTTCTATAATGAAGGTTTTAACAAACCTTTCTATTTAATACTTCGACATGATACATTCATCACATTTAATTGTGATACAATCCTACTTCCTACTAATATTATAAATGTGAAAGTTTGTGAGTATGGATGTATGGATGTGTGGATGTTTGTTACTCTTTCACGCATAAACGGCTGGACCGATTTGGTTGAAATTTGGTATGTAGATAGGTTATACCCTGGATTAACATATAGGCTACTTTTTACCCCGAAAAAATGTAGCGGGTAACACCGCGGGGCGCAGCTAGTAACAAATAATGACGATCCATATCGAATATTAAAACAATTACTCACTCTCTAATAACATGAGCATAATTGTTTCGATATACTTAATAATAATCGATGCATTTACTTTCTTGATATCTACGAACCGCTCCCAAAGATAAACATCCACCGTTTTTACTATAAACAGTGTACCTACGGATAGAATATTAAGGAAATGCGTTCGGTATCGTAAACTCTGGAGCGTGGTACGGGTTGGTGCAAGTCCTGGTGTTGTGGCCGTGTACAAGTCATAAGCGAACAGCGATCACGAACAACCATGAACTAAGCTAACGATAACTAAGTGCTAAGTGAAACGTAAGTTCCGTTTTAAAGGCCAACTGCAGGATTTACTGTTAAAAAGATGTAAAATAACGGTAAGAATAGTTTGTGCTTTTAAAAATAAACATCTGTAGCAAGCCCGATACTTGTCAAGCAGATATCATCATCAACCGGGAGACGTCCACTGTTGAATCAAGGCCTCCACCTTAGAACGCCACAATGAACGACAAAAAGACATACTTCAGTATAATTATGTATACGTATAGTATATATACTACAAGTCAATAACCAACAAATCGGCTATTTACGTGGCGCCAGTTAAAAAATCCTACCAAATAATTCACGTTTAGATGGGTCATAATTTTCCGAGAAAATCTTACCTTGAACATCCACAAAACTGAAACCTTTTCCTTCTTCCTTCGCTCTTCGAATCTTATAATTTGGACCAAACAAAAAACTCCGAAGTAACTGAAACTTACAGGGAGGGCCGATAAACTGTAAACCTCATTTATTCGGGAGATCACGCGATGTTACAACAGTCGGACATGTTTGTTGACTTGTCAGCGAGTCACAACGATAGCTGACTTCGCTAGTAGCGCTATTCAAATACAAGCGCAAATTTAAAATTTATGATGTTTTGATGCAGTTGCAGGCTTATCGCAGGCTAGGTAGTCCCTCAAATGCCGCAATTTTGAGTTTTTTAAATGCATCTGAGACAGTGAAAGTAGTGTTTTAAGTTCTGAAAAAAATATATGTACTAGTTAAGGATATGGTCTAGTGAAAGTCGCTGGCAGTTACACGATCCGATGAACTTTACTCGATAGAAAAAAATCCCAAAGTTACCTCTTTTTGTAATGATTTTTCAATCTGACGACTAAATTACTGCGATTTTACATTAAATTTTTGCACTCAACTAAAGACACTATATATTTCTAGGCAAATTCGCTGAGTTTAACTTGATAAAATGATTCCCTCATTACTAAAACCTCGAAAAATCGAAATCTTCACTACCATCCCGCGTGAAGCACCCCCCCTGGGCCTGTTGCGCATACTCGGGGCGCATACGTCAATGTCAGTCAGTGTCCAGAGGACACTTTGGACGGGTGGGTATATATGCGTTATTTTTAAAAATAATTTTGAAAAATTATTAATAATGAATAATTTTTCAATTAAACCACACTTTAAATATACTAAATATACATATTCCTCAAAATAATAAAATAAATATGGTATGCATAAGTATAAAAACTACTTCGTAATTTCGTTTTGATTTTTGTATGTGTCATAGAGTAAGCTGCAGATGTGACCGAAAGTAAAATACCTATTTACTTAAATCGAAATTATAAAGACAGTTTATCTTATACTTTGAGATAGAAAAAAAATTAAATTTTAGCTGTTTCGAAAATTTCGAAAAAGCATTAAAAATAATGTCAGTAGTGCTACAATTTACACTGTTATGTTAGTACTCAGGTCTATAAGCATCTTCAGGCCAATAGTGAGCTGACGTCAATAATACGAGACTAAATAGAAGAGCAGCAATAAGATAGAAGAGAAGAGCTAAAAAATACTTAATTGTTATTCAGTACTTCTCTCATTATTTTCTACACACAACTGGCGAGTGGACTATTTGTTTTATCAATTTTCGATTTTAACATTAGGTATATTTTATTTGTTTATATATGTATACATATTATTATTACATTTCCTTTTTTTGTGAATGGTTGATTGTGATGCGACTAGTGACAGCGATAGTTTTGTATCAGCATGTAGGATCAACTATAGCTATTCCAGTATTCCATCTCTTGTTGAATTACACGAGTCTGGATTTTCTGATGTTCCGAAAAATCTTAATGTAGTCCATTTTAATGCCCAAAGTATGTCGGCTCATTATCATGATATCCTAGCAAATCTGTACTACAAGATATCGACGCAATACTTGTTGCTGAGTCATGGCTAAAACCGTATCTCCCGTCTACTTCTTATTATTTATCTGGATATCAACTCATCAGAAATGATTGCACTGGCGGCGGTGGTGGTGGTGTTGCCATATATTTACGTGCTAATATTCCTTTTTAAATTGTCAGTATGTCACCACAGCCAACACCGTCGAATGCAGGCGAACATCCGTTTAAAGAAATATGTCATCTTTCAAAGTTCTGCTTGGTGCCTATTATAGTCTATATATCTTCCTTGCGTATCGATTATATTTCCTCTCTTGTAAATCTTCCTATGTACGTTATTCCGTTTTACGGTCATTATATTATTTTGGGGGACTTCAACACCTGTCTCCTCAAACAGGACTCACGAAATTCGTCATTCCAATCCACATTGCAATCCTGTAATTTATCTCTTCTTCCTTTAAATGCTACTCTTCACTTTCCTAACTGTATTCCTTCTCTACTCGACCTCATATTCGTTTCTTCTCAACAACACGTCGCTAAGCATGGTCAATGTATAGCGGACGTTTTCTCTTATTTTGATCTTATTTTCCTATCATACAAAATCCACTCTCGTAAGGCAAAGCCTAAAATCCTCTTGCAGCGCAGCTTTGGTGGTATGTACCTCGAGAACCTTCGAGAGGATGCTGCCAACATAGACATACACATAGTTATTACTGCCGATTTAAAAAGAATGTTGGTGCAAAAAGCATCAGCCAAAACCAAATAAAAACGCAGACCTAACTCTTTTAATCGTGATAAGTATGTCGCAATCCGCAATCACTGCAACAAGGTGTGTCGCCACATTCATAATTCGGTTGAAAACGGTGACCCAGCCAGTCTGTAAGTTTCCGAAATCTATGGGAGTCGGTAAACGTCGTCAAGACTCAATTCCTAAAGAGTTAAACATACATAGAACTATTTACTCGATATTTTCTCCGATTCGCCTAGGTTCAACCGGTCTATTAAAGCGGACACACTAAATTACCTTTTTTCGCTTCCGACTCCCGATTTCCCGCCATTTGTTTTTAAGCATTTCTCCACATGTGATGTTAAAAAGAGTATATTATCCAACACGTCCAACGTTGTTGGCATATCCTTTTTTTTACTTTGCCATATCCTTGTAGCGACACCTACACGTCGAAGGATGTGCAGTAATCGCATAGCTATATATACAGCCGCTTCGAATTGCGAAGCGGGGCGCTGCGGCCCACCAGGCACACCACCGCCTGGTTGGAAGATCTTCCCTTTTCGTTGGCGGAACTCCACATCCTTTGCACCGCATCCTCAATTACTCCGTAACTTGTAGCGTCTTTCCATCTTCATGGAGAGAGAGCTCAAGTTACTCCGCTACCGAAGAGAGCATCCCGAGCACATTGCTGTAGCGCGTATTCAAGGCGTAGGCTTCAGTGACAATCAGCGTTTTGCCGACACTTCTGACGGGTGAGGTATACGGAAATCCAAATAGTTCGTAATTTAGTTTTGTGGTTTGAATTAGACAAAAAGCTTAACTATGCGTAAGTATAAAAATAGGGTAAAGAATGTGAAGTGTGAGGGAGAAGAATTATCGTACGGTTGGAGACAGTCGCCTGTAGGCCTCTGACATGGCTTTACACACCAGCTCTTAGGTGTGCCAATTTCCTCAAGATGGTATCCTTCAACGTTTTTAGCAACTGAAAACTAATTTATAGTACGCATATGAATTTGAAAAGACATTGGGTTTGAACTTGCGACATTTGACTTGGCAGTCTAATGATCATACCACTCGGCTATCATTGCTGCAAAGTTACTTGGTGCTTACATTATTTCAATGTTGTTTATTGTTTAATGGCTTA
Organism: Abrostola triplasia; assembly: GCA_946251915.1. Classification (NCBI taxonomy): domain Eukaryota; kingdom Metazoa; phylum Arthropoda; class Insecta; order Lepidoptera; family Noctuidae; genus Abrostola; species Abrostola triplasia. Next base: position 7,451,426 of record OX276440.1, on the reverse strand, counting down.
TAGTTTTCTTGAGGTAAATGAGGATTTTGATTGACGTCGGATGAAAACCAAGACTCTTAATGGTAAATTTTAACATTTTGGTAACGGACATTATGTAAAACCATAATGACGAATGAACGATTTGCTTGAAAATCGAAACAAGGCAAAATATTCAGTCAAAAATACACGAATGGGTATTTTTGAATTGAATATTTCGCTATGTTTTACTTGTTTATTTGGGTAGACTTCTACCCAACTCGTACAAAATGCCTCAAAAAATCAAAATTATTTAGTTTCACTGAGAGGACGTAAAATAGGCAAAATGTAGTCATTATTTTGTCACATCTGTGTTCTTAAGTGATAATTTAAAATTCTTCAATTCAAAATATTGTAAATTGTGTTTGACAAATTCGCCGGTCCCCCCGCAGTGGGCGGGGCTATGTACCCCTGCTTCACCCCCTCAAAAACGTGAACATTAGCATCTCACCTGGCCTTAAGGTTTTATACTCGCTGGTCGTTCTTATGCTAATGGTTTACGCCATTAAAATTCCTTTCTTTGAAGCGACTGGTAACTAGTATGAGTTATTACACGTCCTTTTTTGATGCTTCCAGAAAGTTCTTAATTTGTTTGACAAGAAAAATCATAATACAATCAAGGATTTTACTATTTATATTAATCATAGAAAATGTGTGGAATCTTAAAACCTACCCTTTTTACCATTATGCCATGAATCTAGGCTTCCTAGGTCCACTGTTGAACAAAGGCCTCACTCCCCCTTAGTATGCTACAATGAACGACAACTTGCCATTTGCATCCAACGTAATTAGGTATGTGCTTTTTATTTCACGGTTATCTTGTTACAGTATACCTGTTGGTATCAGCCGACCAGCACCAGTTCACTCCTCGGCTGGAGGACTTCTTCTGGACCGGCTCGGGGGACGGGCCCCCACCACCCCCAGACGCTCCACTACCGGCGCCCGTTCAGCCCTCTACACCGGTGGTGCGGACTACCACCGTCCTTGCTACTGTCTACCTCGATTCTTATCCACCACAAGTAAGTTAAAATGTTCATATTTGTCATCGATATTTGTAAGGCAATATATATCCTAGATATACCACAGATATTATGATAAACTAATGAGGCTTTCGCAGGTAATCCTAAGGGTCCAAGCTTTTACCTAAACCTCTTAACCTGTTATTTTAAATACCGAAAAATCCGATTAAGTAAGTACTTACTCGGATTTTATCAAGTAGAGAACAAAATAACATGATGTACTTACTTCCATTCATTGCTGTTAAATTAAAATGTAAATCATATTAATAATGAGGAAGCGTTTTAATACAACCGCCCCTATCTCTTTAGGACTACCATTAATAAAGTCATATTTTTTCCAAACCACCCCTTTATATAGTATGCTAATGATTCAAGACATGCACATGAATGTGGCATGAATTTTAAAACGACTCGTAAAACTCCCAAGTTCCCCTCAGGCGGTGACAGACAAAACGACTGGCGAGTGCATGCTCAACTGTGGAGAGCCTGGGGTGCCAGGTAGCTTGGAACCAGAGATCCCCGAGGATCGAAGGTACTGGCTCCTCACTGTCATTCAAGGATCAACTCCAGATAGCCTGCAATTGAGACTCGCTAGGTTGTACCAGAAAGCCTTCTTGAGGTAACCGATGTTCCCCTTTAATATTTTTATTTTCATATTCAGCTTACTTCGCTGCCTGTTTTTTTATCATCCTTTAAATACAAATATACTTGGCCCCACCATTTTAGCTTATTCGGCTCGCTCTATCATTCATAGTTCATTGTTCTTCATAACTGATTAAATTTCCATTATGATAAATTTCAGGCAACAAGAGCGTCATCTGGGCATCATCAAATCCTTAGACGCGCCGCCTGCTCGCAAGAAACATGATGTTCATTCTTTCGTAGTAAACAAAGACAATAATGTAAACCCAGGTCCTCAGAATACGGAGACACCTTTCAAATATCTAGATAGTTCTATTGTAACTTCTGTTACCGACACGATGATAAAAAGCGACGAATATGTCAACAGCAAAGTTCTCAACATTTCTGGTGATTTCGTATACCCTGTAAACGTAGAAATGTTATCCATAGATAAAAACACCATCTCAGTAAACGCTGAGATAAAGGCAACAAAATTAAATGAGGTAGAGTCATGGATATTGGCCGCACCAACTGCCATTATTCGTAAGAGAGAAGTGACTGATGGAGATGAATTAGAAGAGTTTAAAGAAGACTTGATAGATATACCGCTGGAAACAGAAGGTAATGAAACGCAGCTGTTCAAACGTGAAATATTGAGGCCGGAGCAACAGCCCCCTGTGCAAGTTCATATTCAGAATATTACAGAGGTAAATAGATTTAAATTCTTTATTATGAATTATTTTTTAATATAAAATGTGGTGATATAACTATTATTAGTATTACATTAAAATATACAAATTATAAAATCAGTATAGTATCATCTAACTAGCTAACATCACATTTGCGAGTCAACAATTTTTAACATGATTAATAAAAATCAAGTAACATTGAGTAGATCCTAATGTATTATTGAAATGGAAAGTTTAATTACAATAATTCTCATCTTATAGCAGAAAAACAGATAATGCAAACCCCAATTGTACTTGATAAAAACCATTGTCGAAATCTAAACCTTACTAATGTAAATAAGCAGTCCCCAGACACAGGTAGTGTACAGATAGTGTACGTGGTCCTGGTGGGGGGGCGGGCCGTGCCTGCGGCGGTGGCTGCCAGAGACATGAGGCTCGTGAGGGACGCTGAGGTAGCCAGGGAGCTCGGAGCTGTAGTCACCACCAAAGCCGAGCGTGAGTGTTATCGACGTATGCTCGAAGATTGTACTTATTAACACTCTCGCTAGCAATTGTCTTTTCAGGTTTTCAATCTAATGCGACAAAACAGTCATTAAGATTATGTTTCTTGATCTTTATTTGTGACAATTAACCATTTTAGAGAGCATAACATCGGGCCTATCTTTTCCGAATGGCAATGGTACACCTACATTTCGTCAGTTATGACAGTTATGTTGTAGGTACTAATGTATACTCATTTTTACTTTTACAAATAGGTACGTAAAAATTCGGTGATGCCTGGATAATTGTCTCACATTATCGATCTACCTTTTGTCTCTTATTTCACTTATGTGTAACTGTGATCTGCAAAGGTTTTTAATTAGGCGTGCAGTCTAAAAACCAAATATTTCCTTCAAGTCACCATGTAAATGTATTCGTTCACTTTAGCAGCGTACCTGAAAACAGCGGAGGGTTTGGAGGGAGAGGCGGGGGGCGGAGTGCACGGTACAGAGCTGTGGGCTCTGGCTGTAGGAGCAACCGTGGCGATACTGCTGCTGCTGGTCATACTGGCCTTGGTCTGTTTGGCCCACAGGTGAGGCACCGAATTGCAGACATGCTAATTGGTCAGGCCGTGGTGATACTATTTAAAATATATGACATACAGCACAGGTTTTTATGATCCTCAAAGATAGGTAGATGGATGGATATGCTATTATGTAAAGAAAAACAGTAATTACAAACGCAGAGGTAATGAATATTGCCAACAGTCGCCTAACTAGGATGTCCGTTTTCGTAAATTTGAGAGGTTTCAATGATTAAATGTACCAATTTATTGTCATTCAATCGTGTCGTTGCGATCAGTTAAGCATCAACTCATAAAAATAGTTTTAACGCACCCCATTTTTCACACAGACAAAATACCCTAAATGTTTTCCATTTTAGAAAGAAAGCCATAAAATCGGCAGCTTCCCTGCGCGCGTACAGGAACGAGCTGATGAGAGAAGCTGAGAGGAACCAACTTAAACAAGTTCATGAGGAAAAAGATGGTAGGGTGAGTATCCATGTTTTTAACTGTGAAATATCATGTACTACTTATATTACGTTTTTACGGGTTAATTCACGTTTAAATTCGAGAATATCCGAGGAGTTTTGAGCCATGAGCTGGTAACGCGGCGGAGTCGTGAGCCGAACAATATTTAATTAGAACAATACCTCTGGATGTAGAACGTTTTTGGAAGCTGTCTTAAGTATAGCGATCAGGATGCACTGTTTTGAAATTTTTGTCCCATATGTTCCCATATTATTCTGAATCTTATATACACAATCTGAAACTCCATTGCTATTGTACTGGTGTGTACTGATGTGTATTGGTTACAGCTCATCAGTGTAGTGTCTCCGAGTAGGACCCGGCCTAGCAGTACTCTTCTGCCGATCTACAGAGCGGCCAGCGCCGCCAGTAGGTACGTATACATGATCATAATACCTTCAAATTCTGTTTTACGGTATAGATCATCATCATCAGAAAAAATGTTCTGGATGGATAGATGGTTATTCAAAAATGTATCCTGGTCTCCATATTCCAGACATTTATAGATTTCAGTCGTGAACATTCATTTTATAGTCTTTATAAGCTACCAGATTTTGTAAATTAATATGAAATATATTATTTGCCAGTTCATCAACAACATCATCGGGTGTATCAGAGGTAGCGACTGCGTTTCGTCGCCGCCAAAAAAAACCGCACGCTCTTAGAATGCCACAGAAGAAACGAGGTTTGTGCTACAGCATAGTACTAATTAATTAGTTAATTGTGACTCGTTAGACAAGTGGTTGCAAAACGCAACTGTTCCGCATAAGGTAATGAGTTCAATTCCTGGGTCTTTTAAAAAAAAATGAATTTAGTATTATAAAATTGTTGTTAGCCATTAAGTTTAGTTCTTAAAATTAATTGTTACTTTTATTTTTTTTTAATTAACCTTAAGGTAAATCATATGTGGCTTTTTCATATGTGGCTTTTTTTTTTACCTCAGCTGGTAAAGGCCCCCTCCAAAAATAACCAGTCCTCCCTAGATTGGGTTAATTAAATCCAGTTGGGGCTATTATTTTGATCTCAACAACTAACTACAGGTCTACCTCTCTTTCTTTTGACTTGTGGACCTACATTTATTATACTTACATATAAAATACAAGGGAACTCGTAATGTTCATAGTATTCGATGGTATGTTTGGTACTGGGTTGTAGTGGGCACGACTGACAGCCTGCTAGAAGCGGCGGGCCTGGACAGCTCGGACAGCGGCCAGCCGTCCGCGCCGCCCACACCTACCTCGTACCTCTCCATGCCTTCCGTGAACGCGTTCCCCAGGTAAGGAACCTGTTGAACATTATACGTAATGATACAAAATGGCAATAAAGGATTGGAATAACGTAATGACGTCAGTATTGGTGACCTGGTGATTAAGCTATTGGACTGCTGCGCTAAGGGAAGAAATCCTTTAATTAGTGTTCGTTTATGTTATTATTAAATGTCTCTGAGTTTGAGGGTTACATTCATTAAAAACTAAAAGAAGACTTTTCCAATTCCAGAGGTAACGTGGTAGAGCCACTCTCTCGCATCCTCGAACCAGTTTCAGTCCGCCATCTTGACATAGACTCCCCATCGTCTACGCCGAAAAGAAGCAAGCAGGAGAGCAAAACTCGGGATGTAGTGCCTCGCAGACAAATGGCGTCTCAGCTGGTTCGCCTGGGCAGCATCGACAAGGACCCTGGAGTCATAGGGCCTCTGGTCTGGGATCTACATTGCCAGAGGATTAAGGATGGTTAGTTGTTGAGACGTTTGTAGCTATTTTTAGATATGCGCGTAAGATTTCAGCTTTTTTAAAGGTGTATAGGATAATCTGAAACGGATAAGGTCTCTGTGCCGAGCATAAGGTACCGGATGGATCAAAATGACATTGGAATATTTTATATTCCATTCGCTAATATTGAGTCTGGATTTCTGCCTGGTTAGTGGCAATAGGCTCGCGTTAATAGCCCCAATAGGTGTCTATTTAGGACATAATATACTGGAAAAATGTGGGTGTATACACCCTTACATACTCTTCAAGTACAGGCGTGATGTTATGTTCCAGCATCGAAGCCCTCAAGTCCCGCCAAGTCGACGAGCTCCACTCGCAAGGAGCCGGGCCCGTCGCGCATGCGCCAGCGGTTCAACGAGCTGATGGATGACGCCTTTACGCTGTTCGGGAGTGTAGCCTCCAGTCCCAACTCCCAGGACACGTACACTGTGGAGGAGAGGGACTCCAGGGATAAAGACAAAAAACAAGGTAGGTACAGGATAGTCTAGCTAAAAGATGAAATAAATGGGGAAGTCTAATTATTGGAATGGTAACACCAGCTTCTTCGTTTTTCTAAACAGTATGACCTGTACTTGAGATATCTGAGATAAGGAAAATGATAAAGCTCTTTCTGTTTTATTTTCCAGTAAGCACGATTTTAAGAATTAAATTCTTCGGAATACTTTTTGCTGGAAATTTGTTATTGTTTCTTCTTTCCACCTATATCCTACTAAGTAGCTTCAAAGGGTCCCAATTTCAAAGAGATAAAACGTCTTCTAGATTCAGGTGAGCAGCTGACTCAGGCGCGAAATGACAACGTGCGCCTACCAGGCTCGCCGTACACAGCCATGGATACAGTGAGAGGACGATCGGCAGGACCCGGGTAAGCACAACACTATTATTTACTTACTGCTATACTATATACGTGTATAAAATCCATGGTCTTTGCGTAGGTACTTGAAACAAGTGTAACTTTGTGTATGTATGTAGGCGAGCAGATCCCAGCACATCGGCCCCTGCGCAGGAGTGCGGGCGGCCGCGCACATCATTCACGCGGCCGCCGGCCGAGCGCAGGCTGCCGCCGCCCGCGCGCGCCTGGGGGCACACGCCGCCACAGGTACACTCAGCCGCACAGGGCCTCTAGTCTAGGTTCTCCATTTTTTTCGTTCTGACCCCAAATACATCCTTACCATGACTCCGAGACCCCAAAATTAAACTGCTTTGATGTATTAGGTAACATTTATTTTTTTCGTGAACCCAAGCTTAGGAAACCCTGCTCTAAAGTATAGCATAGTATGCAACTCATATCTGTCAGGCAGGTATAGTGCCGACCTCACATAGACCAAACACGATAGTATATTATGTACTTTAAAGACGTGGAAACTTCTAGTTTTTTTTTTATTGTAATAACATACATCGACCCTAGCCCAGCTTCAAAGGACTTTAATTCTTAAACAGTGAAATTCGTTGCAATCATTTTACAAAGGAAGTACGTATGTTTTAACAAGTATTAGGTAGGAAGTTATATTTTATAAAACAATTTATAATAAGACTGGGTGTTGGGAAATAAAGACATTTTACGTAATTTCTTCCATCTTCTTGTGAACTTCCTTCCACACAGCGATGGGACGCCAACTCGATGATAATTTAACGGTGGTAGTCCCTAGGTGCTCGGCCGGCGGTGAACCCGGCGCTCATCCTCACGGAGGGCAGGCTGCCGGCAGAAGACCCCGCCATCCCGCTCATATCGGCCATCAAGACAGAGATACAACGCATCAAGGAGACGGCTACCAAACCCAATACTAAGCCAAACTGAACAAATAACTTTTTAAATAAGGTACTCGTCGAGTCTCAAGTCTTTCTCAACTCATCTCAGTGTAATATTATAATGTGTAAGTTTCGCCGAAGTCCTTAGTTCGGGTCTTATTCGTGTACCGATAAGTATCATTTTGATTGGACGTTTCTGCCTCGGACTGCCTCGTTGGTCTAGTGGCTGCTAAGCGCGACTGCTGAGCACGAGGTCCTGGGTTCGAATCCCGGGTCGGGCAAAGTGTTACTGGGTTTTTCCATTAGGTAATTCTTAGTAGCAGCACGGAGTCTGGATTTGTGCCCGGTTGATGGCAATAGGCTCGCCCCCTATTACATTGGGACCTAAAACATAACTGGCGAAATGTGGGTGTACTATATGTGCACCTCTGCCAACCACTTCGGGGAATACAGGCGTGATGTTATGTTATGTTATGTTATGATTGGACGTTTCGATCAAGTTGCATCGATCGTGGGCGTGGGATCGTTAATAACGTTCTGCCCCCTTACCATGAACTTATAAAACAGGACAGTTCACGATGTAGAAGCGAGACGACGCTACGTGCTGTGTAATGCGGCGTCACGCTTCCACAACGTAAACTGTCCTGCTTTAAGAGTTCATGGTAAGGAGGCTGAGCGCGAATATGTCCCGATCATTGACCCCAACCATATAGTCAACTTGAGTATTTGTTGTCAAATAGGAATTTTGTAGTAATATAGAAAGATAGAGAAAAATAATTAAAATAAGTTGTTATAAGTCGTGGTTTCTTATAACTGCGACAAAATAATTTAAGTACAATAATTGTGTGCATGATAATGTAAATTATGACTACCGTAGTTTTTGGTATTAAATGTGTAAGTGGTCCTTGCTAAAGAATTTGGTATAGAATCTAAGTGCAATTATTTATGATATTTTATGCGTGTGAATGAAGCAAAAGAAGTATGCCAGGATCGTAGCAAATGGAAATCCGTGGTCTCTGCCTACCCCTCAGGGAAACAGGCGTGACTTTATGTATGTATGTATGTATTTTAGGAGTCTTTGTTTTCTGCTTTTAAATCTTTATTTATCGCCCATAAGTGAGGATGGGTACCGTACACCAGTTATAAAAGATTTGGTGTTATAGGTACGTATTGTTATCGTTTACCTACTCAATACCTTGTTTACATAGGTATGTTAATATAATTGTAGTATCCTAAATCGATATTTTATTGAATAATGTTGTTCTTTTGATGTTTACAATCGTGAATTTTCTATTTGTTATTGTTTTATTTTTAAAAATGTGAATTTTAGTTTTACTAGTGATGGAGAAATAATAAAGCCTATTCAAATAGTAAATCATGATATTTGTAATGATATTAAAAATTATTTATTTCATCAATATCTAGAATATATCTACATAATTATATTGTAAAATCGTACGAAATCTCATCTTTTTCATATTTTAATGTTAAAGTAAGATAGTGTTATATTATATATTTCTGTAATTTAGGTACAAATAATATTTGATGCCAACTACTGTAGTGACGTAATAAACTAATCTACCTGACCTTTTGGGATCATATTTATGAATCACTTTATAATAAAAACCTTTTAACTATTCGCTGTGTACTTATTTGTTAGATAATAAAAGACGATGTTCCAAGTGCATATTTATTTTGTACTTAAATTTGCGTATAAAATATTTTTAGATTAAGTCTAGTATTAGAATTACTTACATAAATATTTACATACATACAGAGTCCATTGTTAGAAAATTTAAACACCTCTTTGGCTTTTTGTTAACATTGAAAAATTTGTGTTAAAATAACTGCAGAAAAACGGATATATTTTTAGCAAAACATCAAGTGAAGTAAAGAGTAAACTTTAAATTTAACAATAAAGTATTTTTAACAAATAAAAACGGATTACACCATAATTTTGGAATCAAAACGGATAACAAATTCCCCAAAATCACAACACATATGAATCCACACCGCTGTCATCATGAACATAATACTCCACCAGAGCTAGCCTCTAACAAACAATAGTTTTTCCATCTTATCTCTAGATATTTATACATTGCATTGCTGTCCATGTATCTTAATGATAGAATCATTGCCCGCACGTACCCTGAGTCCAATTGCGTGTAACGGACCGATAGTTTTAATACACTGTCACCATGGGTTGTGTATCACTGGATAGTGGACACGTCTGTTCCCGCTCGTCGCTCACTGACAGCCATATTAGCTCGAGTCTTCGTCAGACGTCTGCTACGTGGACTGTAGTGTTTGCTGCGGCGCCAGTCGTCTCCACTGCGGCTGCTGCTCTTCCGAATCGTCCTCCTGATAAATTCATACACGTTAATATTGAAATCCATATATTTAAGCGAAAGGGGTATGCATTTAATAAATGGAAGTATAAGCCTACCACTCTGGGAAACAAGTATTTATCATTAGTTAATTATTGTAGTAATGTACATGCTCAGGAGAAACATAGCTTTCAAAGCTTCTGATGACTCAAAATATGAGTCAGTATCAGTAGCATATGGTTACTTAAAGAAAGGTATTATGATGTAAACTGAAAAACACCAACCCAGAGTGACCAAGTATGGTGAATGTTTTGGATTTTCTCTTTACAAGATGAGGCCTTAGTTCTGCAATAAGTCAGATATATTATAGAGTGGTATTTTTCCCCCATACTTATAGATTTTAAAACGTTAATATCCTATACCTTGTACTTTTATTGACATCTCTATTCTTCGACATGCAAACTACAGCAACAGGTATAATATAACAAATTGCTAAATACTGTATTTTTATAAGTTAAGGGGATTATGAATATTACCTGTATGATTGTTATTGACACCGTGTCTGGTTTGATATCTGCCAACATCTTCTCCGTCGCATTCTCGTGCTCCATGTTATCCATGTTCCTGCAAGAACAGCACATCCAAAACAAATAAGTACTAAGTTCCCAACTGTTTATAACACAGCCTAATTATTTGAATATTACAGTTTATAATTGTTATATTTTAACTCACCTTCTACTGCCCGAGTGGAATCTCCCGCCCTCGCCGCGTATTCTGTTCATTGCGTGTCTGTGTCTCGATTCATGAAGATATTTCTGGAAACAACAAATAATACATAATATCAATCACAACTATTAAGATACTAATACATATATATCACAACTGTAAGTGTTTTTGCTTTATAAATAACAAATGCTTAAAATGACTGTCCAATTCACTTTTAGTTACCAACATACAGTTCTACCTACTCCATGGAATGGGTATTGTTTGGCAAATAAATACATATTTATATATCTTAGTTGAAGACTGCCTCATTAGTTTAGTGGTCGTAAAACGCGACTGATAAGCCTGATGTCTTAGGTTCCATTCCTAGGTTGTTATTGGATTTTTTGATTAGGTAATTCTGAGGCATGTAGTTTGGATTTGTGACCGGTTCATGGAAATAGACCCGTCCACTACAGCATAACCTGGTGAAATGTGGGTGTATGTACTATACAAGACACGTTTGCCTCCAGTCGCCAATACAAGCATGACGTTATGTTAGTAGAAGTGCGGTACTAACGGGCCTCTCCTTGGGTATCTTGCCCAGCTCGTGCAGCTTGGCCCGCGCGGCGCGGCGCTTGAGGATGCGCTTGTACTGGCGCGCGTTGACGTAGAGCAGCGGCTCCTCGTCCGAGCCCGCCGCCGACGAGCCCGCGCCCTCCGACCCCGCCGAGCTGGCGCTGGCCTGGTTGTTGGCGCCGTTCACCATCTGCGACACCGACATACTCATACAATACATTTTAAGCGTGATTATATTATAAGAACTGTCCGACTAATGATTTTGAGTTTGAAATTTGAATGTTAAGTTTGGTTGATAGGTAAAAAGATGTTTTCTTATTATGACTAAAATTACTACAAAACAATACCAAAATTTATCTAGCCTAAATATTGAATCTAAAACTGTATCACTCATTTGATAGTGTTATATAATTATGTAATTTTATGTTGTATATTGCCAAGTTTTTTTTCTCTAAAATTGATAGTATTAAAGATATTAGTAAAAGTTTGCAAACAAAAAGACCTACCATGACAATGTTTGGTTGGTTGACAATTTGCTGTGCTTGCACCGCATTGCCGACGCCCGCCACTTGCACGAGGTTACCATTGAGATTTATCACTGAAAAGAAAAACAAGAATTCAATATTCAGTAGTGCCTAATATTGGTTTCAAAATAACTATTTTACTAATAACATTTCAATAATACATCACACTAATATTATAAATTAAAACAAATGGACCAATTTTGATAAAATTTGGTAAGTATGGAAGTAGCTGACACGTTTGATTAACATATAGGCTACTTTTTATCCCGAAAACTGTAGCGGGTAACACCGCGGGTCGCAGCTAATATTGCACAAATATAAATTATTAACTACAAACTAATATTACTGAGTAATGTAGCTCAAACTTACTGGTAGGTTGATGTATAATTTGGTGCTGATCCATAGCAGGCTGGGTGTTTGTTGCTACTGGCTGGTATATGAAAGTCTGTCCATCTGGTGTCTGAACTAGCTGCATTGGTTGTATGTTACCGCCTGCTGAAAATATATACATTATTTTTACAATTCAACACTTTCAAACTTTCTGTTTGAACAACTGAGGTATTTCAACATTTCTTATAATTTAATGCAAGTTGGTAAGTAAATCCATATGCCCATATAATATGACTTATTGCTTGTTTATGTATGCATACCTTGAATGCTAGATATCGGCACAACCTGCAACTGTTGTAACTGCTGCCCATTTGCTGTTGCTACCTAAAGTGGATTACAAAAGTATAATAATAATATAAAACAATGGAAAATTGATTAAAGCTAGATTTGCTCCCCAGGTCACCAATATTGCTGAGATATCAGTATTTTAGAGTGCTATCACCTGCTGCCTCTACTGTCTACTATCTAATAACAGACACGGTGATACTCTGAGTCACAGACATTACTGAGGTTGATTTGGGGAGTTTGGAGGACTGCTAAAAGCAGACACCAACTATTTAACCAGCCTCTTGCTGTTGTAGGGGTGAATATAGTCAATTAGTGGTACTACATCTTGCAGAAAAACTGTAAGATACTATTTCTGTACTATGATGGTTTTAAAAGAGGATTTTAGCAGAAAGTGTGATACTACTACCTGGATTTGTGGTGTTCCAATCTGATAGCATGAAGAAGTAAGGCGATTGATTAATATATCAAAGATCAAGCTTAAATTAAGTTGCATTACTTAAATAACTGATTTACTTGCACAGTTTTTATTAAATATAAAATTTTAACTACAAATTTTTCAAGAACTAACTTTAGTGGAGAATTATAAGTACAATATTATTGTTTTCATATTAATAATTGAAGATAAATTAATATATTTCAAGTGAATACCTGTATAGCAGGGGCAGTGGAGGGCACAGCATGCACTACTATCTGCTGTCCATTGGGTCCCTGAATCATGTGAGGTGCATTGTTCATCTGTAGCACCTGCAGCTGCTGCCCGTTTATGGTCATCACCTGAGCTCCGTCCGAGCTCTGGATCTGAGCATGCTCCATTGTTTGTTTCTGTAAATATATATAACTTTATTTTTTTATCTCATTATAGCATGTGATCTTTATGGCCTTGGGTTCAAATACACAGATTAGATAAAACATTGAGTTTCAGCTAGTATCAGCTGGGTTATTTTTATTCATTATTATTGATAGCAACTACTATACAATTATCACACTGTTATAAAGGTGAAAGTTAGTTTGTTTTTACTCCTTTATACACAAACGACTGGACCGACTGAAATTTTGATATACATGGACGTAGCTGACCCTGGATTTAAGTATAGGCTACTCTTTACCCCGAAAAAAATGAAGCGGAAACATCCCGGGGCGCAGCTAGTTACGTATCTTACAATTAATACTAAAATGTATACTTCTACAGAAATATTAAAAAAATATTTTCCCAGGAATTCGAGGTATGTCACAAGTAGCTTTATCGAGTTTATAACAACATAGCAATGCAAAAATCTTATTACTTTTAGTAGATGTAAACAAGATTCACTACAGAAAGTATTTTATTAACACTTGATATCCGTTCGTTCGTTGTTCTCAATCGTTCGTAGATAAGGACGAAGGTTGCACGATACTGCTGTCGAGAGATTTGATTATCAAGCAGATCATAGTTCATGCGACACTGAAAGATATCTGTCTCGTTTTACCAAACAGTATTCCAACAAGTACTTACGTTACCTTAAAGATGAGATTCCAAAAGTATAACTATAGAGAAACGCACAGTAAATAACATCACCTTACAGAAAACTCAACACGTCACTGCACTGGTACTGCGAGGCCAAGGAAAGCAACGTAATCAAAATGGCTGCTGCTTTTCACGTAATTTCGTCAGACATGATTAAATACATTGCTTGCAATCTGAATGTTTTGGCGAATTTTCTAACATTTACCGGTACAGCCATCACGAGAGAATATTCGGTGAAAATAAATTGCAAACTTACATTGGGTCCTCACTGGTTTTTCAATGATTGGTTGACAAAAGATAGACCAATGGCCGAAGTCAATGATCGCAAGAACGCAGTAGATTGGTTCGGCGCATTACCACTCCCAAACAAGCGCGCTCCCGCGACTATCCAATCCTCAGAGTAATTACTAAAGCATAGAGAGAGCGAACAAATTAGACACAAATAACGATAAATCCAAGCTCCTCTCTCTTATGACGCAGATTATATATATAAAAGAGACAAACATATATGGACTCATATATGCTTAAAACTAAATGTACATTCCGAAATTGTCAAACGGTCATACTTGGTCTCTTACTACACGACCAATTAAAAAAGCACATAGTTGCTTAGTAGACCGGTTCTACACGGTTAACTGTACAAAGTATTTGATTTAGTCGTATCATACGTTGTGAATGTCAGTCCTTGTCAGTCATTGTTTATTTTCAAAATAATATATATTTTTTGCATAATATAAGCAACTTGATTGTGTACAAAAGGTGCAAAGGACAGATAAATAAGCGTTTAATATGGCCAGTTTTGTTTTATCGTGTAAATCACATTCATCACGGAAAGATAACAATGAATTTGTAAGATTTCATGGGTAAGTGTTTTTATGCAATTTTCTTATAAAATCACGCGTAATTTTTATATAATGAACACTTATACATACACATTAGATTGATGATGATCCCTTCAGACTATCTTTTTTACGAATTATATTGTGTTAACGAATTTATTTAACATAAAGTAATTTGTTTATTTGTGAGGTTATGTCATGCTAGTGAAGTAGATATTTTTCATCGATACTATTCGATACGATAATTAATTTGATGTCATTAAATTATAGCAAATATCGTTTTATTTTACAGTATGCCTCCAAATGAAAGAGAACTGGTGTAAAGTGCTTACAAGAGCTAGAAATAGATGGCCTAAGCATAGCTGCTGTTTTTGCCATTTGGCTATAAAACCCTAATAATACAGAATAACTACAAAAACATCGGTAACGACACTTATTGACGCGGGTGAAACCGCGGGGCACAGCTAGACTATAAAAAAAAATTTTGTTTCTATTTATTAAAAATTTACTAAATTTATATGTGTTTTTACTTTTACTCCCAGTTTCTAAAGGCCGATCAACATAAAGATTAGCCATTCATTTATCAAATGTTTCATAATATCAAGTACAGTGATTGGTGGACCTGTGTTGCAATAGATCTTTTAGTCAACGAATCACGTTATCACGTATTTGTTGTAATTTTAACCCTTACTAGATAATTCGTAAATTTGGGACTAAATTTATATTGATGCTTTGGTGATGTATGTTTTATACAACGTGAAAATAACGTACATTCGATAGAAGTACATTTTCTGTCAAGAACTAAATTTATTTCGATACTTCGACTTACCAAATACGGCACATCACTACCGAGGCAAAAAAAGTGTACAGTATTGCTGGAAGCAACGCTCCCTCTATGCTTTAGTCATTACTCTGAGCTCTATGCTTTAGTCATTACTCTGAGATCCAATCGTTCACGTAATTAATACTGTGTCTATGGTCCAAATTGACCTATCTCGAAAACCCCAAAAAAACATTTTATAATTTTTATTGAAATACTCAATTCTTAACAGTTTCATAGTTTTGGAGAGTATTATTTTTTTAAAACTTGTTTTATATTATCAATATTATTGTCGATAGAAAAAGGATTTTATACCACATTATGTGTGTAATTCAAGCTTTGCTTTTTGAATCATATCTCACTCAGGGACAAATTCAAGATGGGACCAATTTTGTTTTTAATTTGAATACCATGGCTAGGATTTTTTTACCATGGCACATAAAGAATGACTCTTCTGCTAAGAATTTCATCCTAAAATATTATTTCCTTTAACTAATTAGGTATATGTCTCGGCTTTTTTTATATATCGATATTGTGTATTTCTGTGTTAGGCTTACACAGAAAGGAGAGGCCGACCTATCAATTAGTGAAGTCGGGGTGCGGATAATGATGAACTCGGGTATTGGTAATTGATAATCTTAATCTTTATAATTACATGTGAATTAAACATTGATATGTTAAAAAGTATAGATACGTCATTTTTCCTTAAGAGCGCACTAGACACGCGTCATCTGTTTAATTAGAATTTAATTAACGCATCCTATCAATTAGTACTAAAGTGTAAACTTAGCTGTGGAGCATAGTTTATAAATATAAAAACATGAAATAAAGTTTATTTATAAACCGTTGACACTCTATGGTTTCGCTGTCTTCGTGAAATGTGTTTCGACTCTAAAATAAAATATAATTTAGCATCAGGCTTAAAAGCATCTTTTTCACACTGATGTAATCGTAAATAGGATTGAGGATACGAGAAATAAAAACTGTTTTCATTCACCAATTCGGTAGTTGTCATTACAATACATTACAAATACATAGTTTATTTTGGTTGCCATTTTGTTTTGCAAAAACGAAGCGGAGTAAGTCGTGATTGAGTTAAATACTGTAAGATTCGTGAATAAATCTGCGAATGTTCATTTATACAAACGCCAACGTAAGATGAATTCCACAATATCTGACGATTTAACCCGAGAGCATTTAACGTTAGAGGCTGTAAAGTGTTTAAGTAGGTTATGTTTTAAATATCGAAATATGTCGTGTTTCAATTGTTTTTTGGTGTGACAATTCAAATGATGTGTGTTTATTACAGAAAATATATCTTCAAATAGCCAAAACGTAGCATTACTGCATAAGGAACTATTAGAAATAAACCTATCAATAACTGCGTATATCGAGGAGAGTAAGAGACGCCTTGCAGGGCTTCGGTTAGACTTGGCACACGACGCCAAGAGCTCTCAAAGAGTTGTCGAAATATTGTCCGAGAAATAAATGTAAGTTTTACTGGATTTGTTATTATGTTAACAATACTTTAATTATAGTTGTTTGGGGGTTCGCAAATCGCCTTTTGCTCTAACAAGATTCTGATTTTATGCTAACCAATTAATATGTTTAAGTCATTTGGCCATAAGGCATATACGGGAAAGCAGCTATTGCTCTGCCATCAGATGATATGATAATGTGGGTAAATAAACAAACTAAAATTTTGTTTAGTTTTGTAGTGCTAATAGTGTATTGTAAATAGATTAATTTTATACTTGCATTTTTCCAGAAAATGTCATCACCAACTACACCACGCAAACGTAACAACAACCAATCTAAATACAACAAGTCTGTACAAGAAAACAATAACAATAATAGCAACAAGTATTCAGAGCGCCAACAGGCAAGGGCCTTTATTGCCTGGTACAAACGCATGATAGACAATGAGCGTTACAACCTAGCATTATACTTATCTGATGATGCAATACTGGAATGGTTTGGCCGGACCATCAAAACTCGGAAAAAAGTAACAGCGTTCCTTAAATATGATATGCAGTGTTCGCACCATGATTTTACAACTATTGAAAGTATTGATAAAATTCAAAGCAGGAATGATAGATTGCAGAGGTTTGTAATATGCAGTATTAATTAAATTAGGTGCTTTTCAATATCTTTGTTTTCTTTTGTTGTCCCTGTTTTCTATCCACATTTGTTCTTAGTTTATTTAAATTAGTTTTCGATTTTAATATTTTTTCCAGATAGACATAATACATTGTTCCCATAGTTTGGAGTGTAAACAATTGCTGTTATCATCTTATGTAGGAGATGTGATACATATAAAATGTAGAACAGACATAGTTTTAGTTATTGCCAATTAAAATAATACCATTAAAAATGTCTCTACTGAGTTGTCTTAACACAAAAGTAATATTTCTAACACCTAATATAATATTAGGCTATATAACACCTAATCAGAATTAAAACTATATCAAAATATTTATAATTTTCAGAAAAGATGACTCCATACTGGCTAGTCCACTACATTCCCCAGAGATAATAAGAACAAAAGAGAAGAGTCACAAACGGAGGTTACTAAGATCCAACTGTAACAGTCCAGAGTGGGCTGAGGGTTGCCAGCCTCAAGATGAAATAAGCATAGACAAAAAACGAAAGACTGACAACACTGGACCTGATGAGGGTAATAGAAATGATATGGATCATAATCCACTAAAAAGATCATACCCAGAAGATGAGACAGACATATGTAACAAGGGTGATGGGTTACGCAAAGTGAAAAGAAAGTGTGTGCCGATTACACCACCAAACCATGAAGTGGGTCAAGGTGATTGTCTTCCTTCCACAAGCGGCACAGACTCTGATAGATCACATGACACTCTAAATGCTCAGTTGCCAAAATTAGCTGTAGAATGTAATGGATACATAGAATTTACTAGAACAAGGAACAGTAGAAGTAATGATGCTATGAAATGGGAAAGGAAGTGTAAAGTACAAATTAGTTATTCTGAGGATCCCTTGAATGTTGGTGAGTATATTATATGGACTTTAAGGTATGCAGACGAGAGCAAGTGTAGGAGAAACCTGTTGGCTGCCTTTGAAGAAGTTGCTAAGGAAGAAGAACTTAAAAATATTTAGATGTAGTGTTTATTAATTTTACTGTCAAATTATTTGTGATTATTTTATAATTGAATGTCATATTGCTTGGGCATTAGGAACTATTTATTATCATGGTTCTTAGTCAGTAGACTATGCATGAAATATTTTAATTCCCCCTATTATCCTCTATTATATTAATATAATATAATCAACCACTAGGGTTGATACAAATTGAAGCAATGATAAATGTCCAAAAATAAATTTGACAGTAAAATGTTAAGCCAACCCATTGAATGGATGCAATTTATACAATTTGATAACCTTGTGATATAAAGATATTGTATTTTTCTATGTTATAGCATTTATTTGTATGTATGTTTACAATACTGATTGTTTACAATGTGACCAACTGTACCTCTTGACATTATGAATTTGTATGCTAGTAATAATTTTATGACATACCTTTTAATTACTGTACTCTTTAAATTTGACCAAAGTTTTTTAATCCAATTTAGTTTTCTTATATAGGTAAAGTCGATACAGTCATATTATATTGACTAGTTGCCTAAACTCTGCCTATTGTAGTCCACTGTTGGACATAAGTCATTCCAACACTGTAGTAGCTATCATGGCCTTATGAAACGAGGTCTGCTTACTACAATAAAATTCTATGTAGTATGAAGAAACTAAAACTTGATCTATTTACAAGAATAACATTAAAACACATAAAAAATGTGCTGAATGATGGTCTTCACAAGGCTTCCCAACAAATTATGTCATCAGTGCCATGAACTGTCAATTTATGCAGAATCAAGGAGGCCTGTATGTAAAGGCCATGTTAGCTACATACTGTTTTAATCCTGAGCACACTATACATTATAGTCTAGCTTTATTTTAATTTTTATGAATAATTATGTTTCAACATTATTTCTTTTATTGCAATTTCAATCTTTATTTCCAATTCCGGGTCTTTAGTTTTATATGGTGCAAAACGCTATTAAAGTCACAAAATGTGTATTCCAAGTTTACTCTAATAGATGTATTTTACCTTTATCTGTATTTAAAACTAGAAAGTCGTTAATTTCGATTGTGATAAAATGTACTTTGTGAAATACAATAATATAGAGTTGGCTGACATAGTTATCTATCTGTTATACAAGAGTAAGAAGTTACTATTAGTAAAACTGTCTTAGTCAATTCTGTTCTCTATTGATCGAAGTTTTATCAATCGCAATTAACGTTTTCACAGCCTTCAATGCGGCGATCTCTGTCATTTCCACTATTCTATTTACCACCGACTTGTAGCTTGTATTCATTAGGGATAGTTATTAATTTTAATTACGAATGTTAGCTTAGTAGTAGGACTATTCATGTGACTTAATCTTGTTCAGTTTATGAAATTTGTAATCTGTTTTAATACATTATATGTTGGCCATGTATTGCATCTGAGATGATTTGTTTCAAACAGAAACTCGTCTCAAAACGATTATGTTACGAGTAGTAATGTGAAATCTGACTTTCGCTTCGGTTCGGTATTTCAAACAATGGGTCATTCTCAAAAAGCATGCGCCTTGTTGACTCATACGCATGCATGGTATTAGCGTCAATTAATCTCATGAAATGATCAAATTAGTTAAACCAATCATGGTATTTATTACCTACTAGCGTATTAAACGCCTGTATGTGTTGACAACTGCAAGCTGTCCAATTTTTACATACATTTAATTTACAAATTATGATTTTAATTATGGAATTCGGCAAATGGATTGTAAATGAGATTGCCAGTGTACGTCGTTAGTTATAAATAGGTACTTTAAGTTTTATGTTGTTAACTCATTACTTGTGAAGTAATGGCGATGGGAATATTTTTGTTTTTGATTATGCTAGAGATGTATAAGGTAAATAAAACTTGTTTAGAATAATTGCTGCTTTTTATTTTCTTTCAAACGTCCATACCCGGTTTATGGCAATAAGCTCGTCCCCTATTACATTGCGATCTAAAAAACATAACTGGCGAAATGTGGGTGGTCTATATGTGCACCTCTGCCTACCCCTTCGGGGATTACAGGCGTGATGTTATGTATGTATTTTCAAATGTCAGCGAGGATGTGAGGTGCAGTCCGAGGTTCAATTGCCACGATCGTTGTACTGAATCGTGTTAGTTTAAACTTCTGAGTTCTGAAGCATGTTTTTCTCTTTATTTGTCACAGTCCTCCAGCAAGAGGCCTTACGGTTCGCCGGTCCCGAGGCGAAGCGATTTCCTTGCGATTCCGATTAGTGTGCTTTGCAGAAGGGAGATTCATACAAAGAATACTGCACGGCTCGAGTTGATACGGTGATGATCCCTTCCCGGGTTGATATGTGTGCATTATATAAGTAGGTACCTACTTACCTAACTACTAAAAGAACACCTATCATGACAATCACAGAGGATATGGCGTATGTGTCAGTGTGTGATGCTATCGTCGTTTGAGCGGGTGGGTAGAGAAGCATTGATATTTTTGTAACTATCGGGTTTATGTACTATGCGAACCCAAATTCATACCATTAGTATTGAACGCGTCAATTGTAAAGTTCAAGGCTTACCCAATTTTCATTAGACTGAGATTGATTGGTGAACACCTTACACTACAACGTAAGTACCTATATACCCACTATTATACCTATGGGGCGAATGTACCATTGTGTCTACTTCTCGGATAATTGAACCAAAACTAATTAGGCCTTGCATGCCTCAAGGCGATATTTTCCCATCAATTAAAAGTCATAACAAAGAACTTACAATTATTTTGCAAGAATTTTAACAAATTTGAACTAAATAGGTAGGTATATAAGTACAGCTATGTGGTCGTTAGATGGATTATTTCAAATGCGTCATAGCTGTAATGTTAACGATCTAAATATGATTTTAATTGAACAGTTAAGATAATACTTCACAACGATATCTTAAACACATGATTGGTGCAGTGGCTAAAAGAGTTGCGCGTTCGATTCTCAACATTTGTGTGGTCTGAAGGTGTTTGTCCCGAGTCTGGGTGTTTGTCTAGGTTTTTTTTGTGAATCGCATAGGAGAAATTCCTGGCTGCTGACAACGGCGTAAGCGCAGCGAAGTATTGGGCCGCTAAAATTTAATTTTGCCATTGACTCTCTAAGAAGTGTGAGACGTTTATAAAAAAAATCTATTAATGAATCGTCGTATATAAGTAATTAGAATTTGATGTAGATAGATGGTTAACTATTATTTTATAGGTTACTAGCTTAGGCATGTACTTGATTATTAGGCGCATCTTTCTGTCTTTAGTAAGTTTGGTGTAGTGTATTTTACCTTCCCAAAAAACCCCTTGTACGGTGCCATACATCGCTTCGATCGATCGCAGAAAGCCATGGAGGATCTATCGTAAGAATATTTATAGTTTAAGATTGCATAGGTTTTTTAGTGATCTCCGATAACAAAGTTGTAATACCTACACTAGCGATCCGTGGCGTCGTCGTTACGATTGACCTGAAAAGACGGATTGTACCGTAGACATACGGGGACCTAGGCTTATTATTTATTGAATCTTACACTATACACGACTGCCTCGTTGGTCGACTGCCTAGCACGAGGTCCTGGGTTGGAATCCCGGGTCAGGCAAAGTGTTATTGGGTTTTTCCATTAGGTAATTCTCAGTAGCAGCACGGAGTCTGGATTTGTGCCCGGTTGCTGGTAATAGGCTCGCCCCCTATTACATTGGGACCTAAAAACATAACTGGCGAAATGTGGGTGTAGGTACTATATGTGCACCTCTGCCTACCCCTTCGGGGGATACAGGCGTGATGTTATGTTATGAATATTACACTAGATATAATCCACATAAATGGCATACCTTCTTTGACCTGCCTCCTTACCATAAGCTCGTAAAGTAGGACAGTTGACGTTGTGGGAGCGAGTTCATGGTTAGAGAGCTGTAAGTTTTTAATAACGTGACTTCTGTTCTGTCCTTGTATCTTAGTGTAATCACGAACGCACGGACCAGGTTAACAAATGAATAAATCAAAATCCGGTTTTAATCCTATGACTAATTGTAGGTAGTGTACTCAAACCTGTAAACTTGTTAGTCTCGTGTTGGCTAAGCGCAATTGCTGAGCATGACGGCCCGGGTTCGACCCTTCGAATCTCGGGTCGGGTAGAGTTATTGAGTTTTTTCATTAGTAGCAGCACGCATTCTGGAATTATGCCCGGTTGATTGCAATACGCTGGCACTCTGAGGATTTGGTCTATGACCTTTATTACATTGGGTCTTGGTACATCATTGTAATCGATTACTGGGGAATTTCGGGTTTACTATACACCTCTGCCTACCCCGTAATGTTATGTTCAAAAAATGAAAAGGCAATGAATAAAAAAGGAAAAATCTATACAATTTATTCCTCAACTATAAAAGACAAGTACGAAAACAATACAGTAACTACACAGTACAATTCTATTAGTACATAAAGATTAATATATTAGGTACATAACAGGAGGACGTAACGTGAATCATGTTGAAGTTAAATCTCTCAACATGTTCTTATTTATTTTTATTCAATTTACATTTTTTTTTAACTTTTAGCAAGGCTTTTTTTATTTGAAAGGAGTTCTTTTTATTATATAAAATGAAATACAGGGCAGATTAACATTCGAAAATTGAGCAAAATAAAATGTTAATTATAAATTAGTATTACACATCATGTCAGATCTAAATACTCTTTTCTGGCACCACCATGGCATATATTAACTAGCTAATACCAATATTCAAACTAACAATACTTGTGATTTATAAAATACTACCTAATATTATTGCTAAACGAGTATGAAATATGGCTTTATCTGGAATTGCACACATAAAGTATATTGAGAAGTTCAATCGAGCCTTTCCTTATTTCATAGTGATTAATATTAACATACACAAATGCATTGTTGGAACTTTGATAGTAGAAAGGCATAAGAAAAAAACACCACAGTATAATATTTATCTATAAATGCACTTAAAGAGACAGCTGTGTTTATTAAAGAAAAATAATCATTCATATTTGTTAGTAGTCCTCACAATTATAAAAACAGACTTAAGGACAAAGTAAGTGACAGTATTGAGTTTAGAATTATTACCTACTAATGTACGACTTAATATTCAAATGTTTTTATTTACTGTGACATGTTAGATGAGGAGACAACATTTAATTTATACTTTTAAGGCATATTATTCCCACAGTATGTTTAATAACAACTTAATAATATATTGTTAATGCAGGCAAGGCCCATCTTCCCTACTAAAGGTACTGTATCAATTAATTCTACCAAAACAGTTCATAAGATATTCATAAGCTTAAAATGTGTTGACTACAACAACATTACATTATGTTAATAGTCATGGATAATATTAAAAGGATCTTGCTTGTACTTGACTGGTTTTAGACTGGATTGGAGCTGTAACCATAACTTCTAGCAAAAACAAACATATAAATCAACTTGAATGTTATATGGAGTTCAAGTTGTTCATGTTATTGTTTGTTTTTGTAGTTTCTACATACGTAGCACAGCTGTTATATTCAAATTATTCACTCTATACAATATCTAGCTTGTAGCCTTTCTACCATCAGCCTCATTATTTGTCTCCTACATGGTAATTGTAATTGTCACCAAACCATAACTATAATATTATAATAAATACTTATTGCAACTGTGGATCAAACTCGTTTACATCATTTAAGGCATTTGTGTCTTCTATTTCTTCCTTGGCATTGTTTTCTAATACTGGTTCGTTGATGGGGTTATGGGCACTGAGGGCTGGGCTCATCTTGGGGGGCTGGGCAGCTGGTGTCACCTTGGGTACTGCCGATGGATTAGGTGCACTTTTTGTAGTAAGAGCAGATTTAAGTTTCTCAATCTCCTTTTCTAATTCTTCAATTTTTTGTTTTCTCTCAGCCAACTGAGTCGTAAGGGTATCCTTCTCTAACCTTAATGTCTCCACTATGGCAGACTTGCTCACTTGTAAATTCTTCAATGATTGTAACTCTGTTTTGCACAGCTCCACGTCCACTTTGGTGTGGTTCACTTGCCCCTCGGATTTTAAAAGTTTACTTTTAGACTCGGCAACATCGTCGATTAATTTCGACTTTTGTTTATCTAACTCGTTCATTTTGACTACATACCCATCGCGCTGTTCGAGTAGAGATAAAGATTCTTCCATGCAAGATGTCTGCTGCTTGGAGCATTCCTGAAGCTGAGAACTAATTTCCGAAACTCTGTTTCGTAATTCTGTTTCCGCACTCCAACTATTGAACAGTGAAAGGAACAATAAAATACATACAGCAAATACGATATACATAGGCCAACGACGCATGTTTTCTATGCCCATGTTACTTTTACGATAAGAAACAGAGTTTATGTGAACGAAATAAAATTGAATAACGTTAACAGTTAATTTAACAATTTTTTATTCCTTTCAACAAATTAAATAAAAATTTGACAGCTAAAAGTATGACATTTATTTGACAACTAACTTAGAAGGACAACAACCTTTGGTACTTAACTTGTTCACAGACAAAATTAATTAATTGCTGCAGTTGTAAATCACATAAAAGAATTAAGAGGAGTAGACTGTGACTCCCTAAATGTAATGAAATAAGATGCCCTTGATTTTCTGTTTTGTGACTGTACGTAAAAAAAGCTGATACAAATATTATGTACCTATTATTATCGTCCGGGCTTAAGCAATATTTTTTTTAAAGAAGATATATATTTATTTTATTGTTATCTGTGTACTGGCAATTACCTTGGTCACGTGACCAGTTTTTGTAGACGGTAGACCATAGACAGCAATCCTTCATCGACTTCTTTGGTTTATAGCCACGAGGTTTTTAGAAATATTTCAATTTATTAGTGAAATAATAAAAAGATACTTCAATTTATTCGAACAAAATGCCACCCAGTAATCCTTTGCCACCTAAAGAAAATGCGCTTTTCAAAAGAATTTTGGTAAGTTACATTGTAAACATACAATTGGGTTTGTTGCAGCTTGTCATTCCTAGCGATTATCTTGAATTTATAAAATAATGCAAATCATAACGAGCGCATTTTTACATTCTTTTATGATGATAGAACGCATGTTAAAATATTTACGACCAGAATATAGATCCCTGCATTATATTTGCATTAATTTCTTGAACTATTTCGTACTAGGCTAGCACCCTTTTAGCTGCATCTAATAATAGAGGTTAAACACTCAATGATAAGTGCATTGTTATCTTCCAGCGCTGTTACGAACATAAACAATATAAAAATGGGCTGAAATTTGCCAAGCAAATACTCTCTAACCCTAAGTTTGCGGAACATGGAGGTAAGTTCTATAGGAAACCATTTTTTCACCATTAAAAGGAATGCAATAAGTTATGATTGAAAAGAAAAATATTGTTTGTTTATATAATATAAATATTATTTCACAGTGCATTTATTTACAATTCCAATTAAAGTATTAATAAAACAAAAACCCACTATCTGTATATTCACAACTGTTCTGTCTGAAGTTATGTATAAATGAAATTATCATCAAAACATAAGTGTTTAATTGTTTACATTATCTAAATTAGTTCTAAATATTGCTGAAAGCATTGCATTTATAAATTCATAAGAGAAATTAATGCCATGGTATGCCTTACATGGCATGCCGAATAATATACAATATAATACTCTGTATATTATTAAGTTTAATTTTATGAATACAATATCTATAATAGTATCTTTATTTTTCAGAAACATTGGCTATGAAAGGATTAACTCTTAACTGTCTGGGTCGCAAAGATGAAGCATATGAGTATGTGCGACGAGGGCTCCGTAATGATCTGAAGTCTCCAGTATGTTGGCATGTGTATGGTCTGCTCCAGCGCTCTGACAAAAAGTATGATGAGGCCATCAAATGCTACCGTAATGCTCTTAAGTGGGAGAAGGAAAACATTCAGATACTCCGAGATTTGTCATTGCTACAGATTCAAATGCGTGATTTGGAAGGTTACAAAGTAAGTTCTTAATTTAATTAATGATTCACTAGTGCCTTGGCCCTTTACTGAACAGAACTCTGAACATTTATTGAGAGAATAACACTTACATATATTATAAAGGCGAAAGTTTGTGAGTGTGTTTGTTACCTCTTCATGCTCAAATGGCTAGACCAATTCTGATAAAATTTGGTATGGAGGTAGCTGACATTCTGGATTAACACATAGGCTACTTTTTATCCGGAAAAAAATAGTGCTGCGAGACGCCTCTAGTACTGCTATAAATCATGAATTATTTTATTTTTGCTATTAGAATTTTAACTAAACACTTTCACACGAAAATGTTTAAAGAAATAGCTGGCATTCCTTCGTATTTAATTAATATATCTGGCCAGTAGAATATAATTATTATGAAAAACTATTTACTAAGAATGGATTATTCTTTTACTGTGTATTATTTGTTTTTATCTGTGAGATATAATATCTTAAAATGCTATGCTTTGTCATACACATTGTTATAGCCACTGTCATGATTATGTCATTTGTATACTTGTTTATGAAGCCTGTAGGCATAACATTGGCTATCTGACTGTCTTGTAGTTATATTTTTGAGGAAACTTGCAATTGCCTTTCCTGACTCAATTCACGATGGGGTCATTAATTTATTACGTAAAACGATTTAGGGGTGAGGGGTTGACCATGCCTTATTTTTTTTTTACATGGGAGTGGGAGGGAGTCTTGATAGTTCTTACATAATATTACGCAAATGCATAATCAAACCAAAACCAAAATTTATTACTACCAAAGTGCAATAAACCAAATGTGTATACATTTTTTCCTTTGCATTCTTACGTAATGAATATTAAACAGGAAGGAGGACGTTGGGCTACACCTAGTCTTTATTTTTTTATATAGGGAGTCAAAAACTAGACTATAAGGATATAATAAAAAATGTATAAAATACTAGGATCAGCCTTGAACTCTGGTCCTATGTATTTTGTCATGTCTTCATGAAAGTAGCCTATGTACACCCTGAAAGTCTATTTTAAATATATACTTACATCTTACACTCCAAACTAACAAACTATTCCTTCTTATAATCTAAAATTAGTATGTGTGTGTATTTAACGACTAACATATATTACATTATAGTCTATTTCAATTCAATTTGCTAAAAATACCTAAAACTCCTTATAATTGATTAAATTGTAATAAACTATTTAACATTTGAGCTATTTAAAAAATATATGGTACTACATAAATTAAGGTGTCATTTTAGCATGTTGCCCATACTAAGATTGAATCTAAATTGGTAAAGGAAACTTGCCTGAATCATCTGACATCACCCTTAAGACGTAAATACGGTGCGAGCAGCGACGCGATAGCTTAATTGACAGAGCTGCGCCACGGTACGGCGAAGGTCGTGGGTTCAAGACCCGCTCGTATGCATCATTTTTCAAATTTATTTTATCCATTTATATGACATTAACTTTGGAACCCATAACTGGGGAAATGTGGTTGTACTATATATCTATCTACCCCAGAAGAACACAGGTGTGATGTTATGTAACCAATGTTTATGAATCTAAGTTAGTCAATGTCTATATTTCCACAAATTTCTTTTTTCCAGGACACTCGTTACCAGCTCTTTATGTTGAGACCGACACAGAGAGCGTCATGGATCGGTTTCGCCATGAGTTACCACCTCCTGGGCGACTACGAGATGGCGAACAGTATTCTTGACGCCTTCCGTACCAACCAGATGAAAGGCCCCTATGATTATGAGCATTCAGAACTGCTGCTCTACCAGAACATGGTCTTGGCAGAGTCCGGCCAGTACGAGAGGGCCTTGCAACACCTACATAAGTTCTCAGCTCAAATACTCGATAAGCTAGCAATTAAGGAGACCTCTGGCGAATATTATTTGAAATTGAAGAGGTTGGTGTTTTGTTTTATGTTGCTGAATTTATTTACGCGTCTCGTAACTGTCAAAGACTGCCTTGTTGGTCTAGTGGTTGCTAAGCGCGACTGCTGTGCACGAGGTCCTGGGTTCGAATCCCGGGTCGGGCAAAGTGTTACTGGGTTTTTCCATTAGGTAATTCTCAGTGGCAGCACGGAGTCTGGATTTGTGCCCGATTGATGGCAATAGGCTCGCCCCCTTTTACCTTGGGACCTAAAAACATAACTGGCGAAATGTGGATGTACTATGTGCACCTCTGCCTACCCCTTTGGGGAATACAGGCGTGATGTTATGTTATGTTAATAATAATAATAATTTTATTCCTGTTATTAGGCATATATTTTTTTAAGATAGCCTTAATTGTATGTATGAAAGCACTTATAAATACAAATCAATGTTTTTCAGGTTTAAGGAAGCTGAAGCGGTGTATGAAGACTTGTTAAAAAGAAATCCCGAGAACGTGATGTATTACGAGAAACTAATAGAAGCTAAACAACTAAGTAATCCAGACGAAAAAGTGGCCTTCTTCGATGTATATAAGTAAGTCCACAGTTATTACATACCAATTTTAGATCAAGAATTATTTAAAACAATAACTATAGTTTATGTATTTTTTGTAAGGTTATTCTTGCTGTAGCATAATTTATTATAACTGACCCGGCGGACTTCGTACCATCATTTCACCATTTAAACCTCTAGACTTCCACGGATATTACAAAATCAAAACAAGCAACATCGGTCCAGACGTTATCAAGCTTTAGTAAGACTAATAAACGTCAATTAATTTTAATAAATATAGATTGGTTAGGCATTATTTGCGTAGAGATTGGCCACAAAGTGGCTTCTTCAACAGCGGAAAAAAGACAAGTATAGTGATCAAAAGCATTATGAATATGTTTTTAAATTTGTAATCGAATAGCGTAGAAGCTAATCCTTCTTTGCTATTGCTGCTTTAAATTTACAAAGATTGGTATCATCGAGACTGCAGAAATCCTGGGTATTCTATTTATGTATGAAACATATTTAAGAAAGCCTGTATTTTTATATCACGCGTTGTGGTTGCAATTTGTGAGACTCGCGGGAGTTTCTGGGTTATATTCTCATAGTTTAGAAGTACTAGGATTAGTTTCCACATGGAATATCGATGTGTGCTCATCATCATCAACCTATCTCAGTCCACTGCTGGACATAGGCCTCTTCTATGGCACGCCACTGAGCTGTTATGTGCTCGGTTTATAGCAATAGGCACACCCCTGATCATACACTTCTACGTAAAATAAATCTTCGCGGGAAATACAACCGTGACGTTTAAAAAAACGTATTCATCTAGTTTAATCGTAGTAACTGCCCATAAACTTTAGTTTCCATGTATAAATATGTAAATAATGTATCGATACCCTCTTATTTACATCTTATGCAGCCATTTATACGCTCGATCGGTATATTATGTATGCTCGCTTCACCGTTTGTTTCCACACGCATCTATAATGTTACATATTTAGTGGCCTCGTTGCATAATGTGCGGCCAATCGATAATGATAGTGTTAATGGAAGTGTTTGTGGCATGTTTAGATACTAGGATGTGTTACAAGGCCTAGCGTCTGCGATATTGTTGTAATTAGTGAAATAATATACAATTTTGTATGTCTCTTGTATGGTAATATGCTCGCCACTTGGCAGATACGATGAACGCAGTAATTCCTTGATTCATGTCTTAGTTATATGGTATGTGGTGGCTGGTGATGTGTTCCAAACTTTTCTATACAATATAATACAACTCACTTGGTATCCACACTATTTACTTGTTTTTTTGTGACCGCCAAACAATAGAATTTTCGATCGATTAGGCGAGATCTTAACTTCATCATCATCAGCCGGAAGGCGTCAACTGTTGAACAAATGCCTCCCCCTTAGAAAGAGGTGGGGTGCCATAATTCCCTACACTTTGGCTACCAATAATAACGTTTTACTATACATTTTATCTTCAAGTGAAACTAATTCGATCCATAAATCTTTTCAGGAAAGAATTCCCCAGGGCGATAGCGCCGCGTCGCCTGCAGTT
This sequence comes from Abrostola triplasia, assembly GCA_946251915.1. Classification (NCBI taxonomy): domain Eukaryota; kingdom Metazoa; phylum Arthropoda; class Insecta; order Lepidoptera; family Noctuidae; genus Abrostola; species Abrostola triplasia. The sequence goes on along the minus strand of OX276440.1, from coordinate 7,420,899 downwards.
GACTGAGGCGCATGCGCAGCCCGTGTTCGAGCGACTTGTTGACGAGTACCTCAGACACGGCCTGCATAAAGGAATACCTCCACTATTTGTTGATCTTAGGTATGTAGATGTTTACTATGTATTTGCAAATCATTGTGTGTGTTGACTTTTTTTTTTAAACATATTTATTTTGAACTTGATAGCAGAAATATTGTATATAGGTTTTTAGGACGTCCCGATTGACGTCGTGACTAAGTAATATTGCAGTGTAGATTAGATCTCCATTCGGGATAAATATTTAAGATCCGCAGAAATTAGACCCGAGATTGAGGGTCTGTGGAAGTGATAATTCATGTATGGGAAACGCAGACAAATTCATATTTATATGTTATTCATATTTATTGCATTCATGTTGTAACGCCTGCTAGGGCACTTCTTATACTAAAATTACAATTAAATATAAATTCTAATTCAGGAACCTTAACTAAATTACATCTAAACGTTAACAAATAAACCATGTATATGAGTTCATTAGTTGGCTTAAAATTCATTTATATAAATGCTAAGTTAAGAATTTTTCTACTAGTACAGTAATGAGTTTCTATCATTATTTCCAGGTCATTATACACAGACCAAAGTAAAGCAGACTCTATAGAAAAGTTAATACTACAGTATATGGATAATTTAACTGCACACGGCACGTTCAGTGCGGACCCCAGTGAAACGAAGCAGCCGGCTAGTGCTCTCCTATGGGCGTACTACTACGCCGCGCAGCACTTCGATTATAAGAAGGAAACTGATCGGGCGCTTCTTTATATAGACGCCGCGATCGAACACACGCCTACACTTATAGAGTTGTTTATTGTCAAAGGGAGAATATATAAGGTTGGTATTTCTATATTAACATACATAACATCGAGCCTGTATTCCCCGAAGGTGTTGGCATAGGTGTATAATACCCCTTCAGTTAGCCAGTTATGTTATAGGTCCCAATGTAGTAGGTAGCGAGCCTATTGCCATTAACAAGGCACAAATCCAGACTCAGAATTACCAAATGGAACTACTCAGTAACACTTTGGCTTCAGTAAATAATTTACATTTTGAGGCGAAAGAAAGTTACCTTTATTTTTTTTAATTTTTTTATATTTATTCCATAAATAAGCTTCGAGCCCCTCAATAATAATATTAAACGATGGTCAGTGACGGAGTGTATGTGTGTGTGCAGCACGCGGGCGACCCGGTGTCGGCCTACCAGTGGCTGGAGGAGGCGCAGGCCATGGACACGGCCGACCGCTACGTCAACAGCAAGTGTGCGCGCTACATGCTGCGCGCCGGACACGTCAAGCGCGCCGAGGACATGTGCGCCAAGTTCACCAGGGAAGGTAGGCTGCGGGCTGCGGGCTGCGGGCTGACAACGACGGGATTTAATGCCCATTAATAAAATTGTTGGAAAATCAATGACTTACGTAATTGCTTCTTTGTATCGTATGGCTTTGACAGACCGGTGAACGATCAATATAATATACATAGGTTGTGAAGCTTTGTTAAATTACAAACAGTTTCAATTAAATTACTATAAAACTCGACGTTGTCAGCTCGCGAACAAGAAAATATTTAGTTTTTTTATCTTAATCTTCTCTGTAAGAAGCCATTGCCTTGTACTAAGGCACTTATAGGCTGCTATTATTATTGTTATTTATCTTAATGCGTGCTCGTTTCGTTTATCGTACTTTCAGTGCGACAATGTTAAAAATGATCTTAATTCCAGGTGTTCCGGCAACAGAGAACTTGAACGAGATGCAGTGCATGTGGTTCCAGACGGAGGCTGCTGCTGCGTACCAGCGTCAGTACCAGTGGGGCGAAGCCCTAAAAAAAGCACATGAAGTCGACAGGGTTAGTTTTAATTCTTATTTTACTTAGTCTGGTACACAAATAGCTGTTTCTCGCTGTTACTAGCGTCCTACAGAAACAACTCATTATATATCAATAAATCATAGTCTAAAAGCTATGTTACTGTAAAGTTTCATCAAAATCCCTTAAGCAGTTTTTGCATGTAAGAGTAACAAACATCCATCCATCTCTCTATTCTCACAAACTTTTGCGTTTGATGATAGACTAGCAGTAGCATACGAGAGCGAGTTTGCAAACCATCGTACCTTATGGCAAGACTCGAGAGAATATAGTAATGTAAAAACCGTGTCTTTCAATATGTGGCCCCCCTTTTCCCGATTTGTGAATAATATTACTTATAATCTTGGAGCTCTAAAACAACCTAAATTGATATTTGCAGCATTTCTCCGAGATAATGGAGGACCAGTTCGACTTCCACTCGTACTGCATGCGCAAGATGACACTCCGGTCGTACGTGGGGCTGCTGCGGCTGGAGGACGTGCTGCGCGCGCACCCGTTCTACTTCCGCTGCGCGCGCGTGGCCATCCAGGTGTACCTGCGGCTCTACACGCAGCCGCTGCAGGACGCGCCGCAGACCGCCGAGCCCGACACAGGTGCGTCGCACACACACACCATCCTACTACACAGCCTACCTCTTATATGGCCTGTGACCTAATACATATGTATACTAGCTGCGCCCCGCGGTGTTACACGCTAATCAAGGGTGTCAGCTACTTGCTTACCAAATTTTGTCAAAATCGGTCCAGCAATTTGAGCGTGAAGCGGTAATAAACATACAAACCAGTGGCGTGCATCCCATATGGGCAATTAGGCAGTGCCTACCTCCTATAAATTTAACAATTCAATACATTGTATTTACAAAATAAATGAAATAGTTCGTCATACCAAATGATATAAAACAATAATTGTATAAAACAATAATAGGCAGTCGCTCGAGCTGCCAATCCACGCACACTATAAAAAATTTCGCGTATTCGTATACGCACACAAACTTCTTTAGAATAATACGACCGAAATATAATTCCACTTATTCCATACGTATCACACTGACATTTGACATTCGCAAATTAGTAAGTAGTAAGGGCAAGTTTGGCAAGCCTACTTTAGTAAATTATTGGCTGCACTCATGCTGCAGTCTGTTGCATTAAAGGTCCGAGTCTCTTATTGGCTATTATAGTGTCATGGTTCTAAAGCAAATTAGAAATAGAGAAAAGTATTGTTTATACTTCTACGAGAAAAAAATTGTTGGGCAATGTTGCCAAATACATAGCATTTTCCCTGTTTATTTTTGTAAACAACGACTTCACGAGCATACAAAAGTAGGTATATCAATTACGATAAGCCTATGAATTTTTGAACATTGTCTTTTATTACTACTGAAGTACCTATCTGCGAGTTATATTATTATCCGTCCCATAGTCTGCGCAACCCAATTGCCACTAGCCGGACATTCATACCTACTTTATTTACATGTTACCTTCATTGTGGAAAACATCGTATTTGTAAAGTTTATTTATTTATTTATATACACACTTACAGCTACAGTTATATAATTTACGCCGTCAGATGCTGAAAGAAGGTATGGAAAACAATAATACCTATAGTATCTATAAAATATTTTCTCATTTTGGCGTGTCGGCGGCAAAGGTACTTCGTTAGTGGGGTGCAGACTCAAAAAGCCAGGGCTACTGTAGAGACCTACGGTAAGCACAGTGGTCATGCCAGATTATAAGTAGATACCTTTTGTCGAATGGTAATAATAATAATTATCGTTGGTATAGTTCATTAATTGATAAATAATATAGAATTGCTATCTTAGTAAATGAAGCAGGTACCTATACCTCTTTTTACGGATTCGGGAAGAGAATTATATGCTAATTTATCGAAGCGCTGCGTCGCAGTGTATGGTAAATAATCGAGTTTTACGTTTTGTGTGAAAAAATCACCACTTACCCAATACCTGTCTACCTAGTCCAAAAACCAATGCACGCCACTGTTACAAACACACTCACAAACTTTCGCCTTTATTATATTAGTGTGATATACCTATGGACTACAAAACCACCGACATAATAAATAGTTGAACGCGTTTGTAAATATAACTATAGATAAATTCGTAAGCTATGACTGTCGTTATGTAAATATTTTGTGACCGTATAATTCGAAACGAATTGACTTCTTGTAAAACAAAAATGAGTTTCTGTTTGTAAAGGTCGTGCTACAAGTATCGTTTTTGTTGGGATTCTGAGAATTACGTTTGTTTCTAGAAAAATAACAATATTTTAGTTATATTTCACAATAGCTTGTGAGTATTAGGTAAATTATTTTCAGTATTTGAACTAGCGGCGATATTTTAAATAGTGTTGCAATTTTATGAGCGTGGAATATTGTTTTAACTTTCGTGTTTATGGATAGTTAATGGTTTATATAGAACAGTGCAGGTACGCCTAAGTTCCGTTTATATTCCGAGCTTCATTGATGAGATTTTGGATTAGGTTGGCTGATATTTCTATTGCGATGTGATGTCATGATAAAAACCCTATACCACGAGGACAGTTACCTTAGGTATTAAGTGTGTATGCATGCTTGCGATAGCTATATTTGTAGGTATCATATATATATATCTAAAGTTGAAGAATGACTTGTCTTAAAAATATGTAAACAAACAAACAAGTCTTGCCATCTTGTTCTTTTTAAAGTTCTTTTTCTAAAGCATTTCCTGGTTAAATCCTTTTTCTATTATAGATTTTATTTATCTCGTGCGCCTTGCACATCTTATTAGAAAGAATTTAATGGTTACGTCAATTGTTGGAATCTAATGTAATACAATGTTATCTCGCATTTCTAACGTAATTGGTCTGCGATGCCGCTTCCCCAACTTACAATCATTTCACATTGACACCTTACTCTAAAAAGTAGTTCAATTAATCGATCATTCACTCGTACGGTCAATGAACGTGAACGACTATAATATATAGTACTATTTATGTTTTTATGTGCCATATAAACGAGAATTCATTACTTTTATTATTTTCATATCTTAATGACTAAACGGTTTATAAATGCAATGTCTAGAAAGTGACCACACGACCTTGTGTGCATGCTAGGTCAGGTTGTGAATGCTTTAGTGGTTCACATTACCAAGTAATTGTTCTAAAGTAGCAGTTTTTGTCCCTGGCTTAGTTTACTGACTGTTCAATGTTCTAGTTTACGTAGTATTCTTAAAAAAATTGTTCTATATTTACGGTACCATTTAAAGGTCTATTTATCTTTTTCACACAATCATTTCTTTTGTTTGTGATATAATCTATTGCTTTAAGAGGAGAGGAAAACAAAACACCACTTATGATAACAATTTTGTATTATTTTATTTAAAAATCTTTGTTTTAATCATACAATACAAAATCACATTGTTTTTTTAAATTAATCAAGTAACAATTTTATTACATTAAACAATTGCTTTCATTATTACATACAATAACAATGCCACAATTATCGACACACATATCACATCATTCTTAATAGTTTGTTGAATACTGACATAAATAAATTAACTATCATTATGCATGCACCACAGACACTTAAAAATAATTTAATAAATAACGTATCAAAAGTAAAGCGTCCGTCATGTTTCACAACATCGCTCGACGAGAATGTATCTCACATATAGCTATCGTAAAACTCGCTGTTTAAATATTATGGCAACGCGGACCGTCCCGCTAGTCTTTCGTACCTTACACTACTTAGGACACTTTAACATCACATTTGCGCTTTTATTTACACTGGCCGCTGCCCGCGGGCGACGACAGTTCAGACTAGAGCTTTGGTTTCACCGGCCGTAGCCTGGCGCGCGGTACCGCTCGCGCGCCGCTTGCGCCGCCTGCGGCGTCAGGAAGTACACGTGCGCACCCTCGCCCGGCAGCCGGTACGACACGAACGAGCCGGGCCGGCCCTCGCCCGCCGCGTTCAGCGGCCCGATCCACTCCGCCGCGGGGTTCGTCGGCGGCAGCGGTCGCTTGTAGTTCACGGCCGTGTCGCCCGCGAGCGACGGCCGGTTCAGGTCGAACTGCTCTCCCGTGAACTGAGGCCTTTGCACTTGCGTCGGAGCTCTGTACTGCTGAGGTGTCCTGTACCCAGGATTGGGAATAGGTATGAACTCGCTGTCAGGATTAATAGTCGGTCGTGGAAAGCGATCGTTGACCAATGTGTCGTCCGCTAACGAGGGTGGTTTCTGTTGTACCAGTTCAGCGTTCACTTCTGGTAATGATTCGCTTTCTGGGTTAACCGTAGGACGCGGGTGACGATAGTTCACGAGAGTATCTCTGTCTAGGGACGGTGGGTTAGGGCTCTGAGTCTCGACAATCTCGTATGCGTATTGAAGGTTGATGCCGTTGTCTATCGGCGTTCTAACTGTGTCGAGGGGGGCTGTCACTGCCAATCCGTTAACGTCGTGAGTATTGTCTTCTAGTTTCTTACCGAAGACATCAAACGAGTTCTTTGTTATGTCATCAAAGTATGTTTCGTCCTGCTTTGTATAGTACCCTTGACTGATAGGGTTCGGTGTAGTGTTAGGATATCTACTAACGTGCTGAACATGCTCGGGCTGGTCACTTTGTATCGGAATTTGATTTCGGTTTTTCTTATTTTGAACATCACTTTGGTACGGGGCATCATCATATTCTTCATCGCGGGGTTTTGAAGAAGGATAGTATCTGCTTGAAGTGGGCGACTCTGTTGTCACTTGCACGTTTTCTATAAGATATTGTTGGTGGTAGCCAGGAGATACTGAAGGTGTAATAGCGTTAAATTCGTTTGCCACGTTAAAGGGTTTGCTGTAGCTTACCATAGGCCTGAAAGGTTCAGGATCTAATTTAGGAGCACGGAAAGGCAACTGATCCGGTCTAGGTTGAGTTTGGTAGCTATACTGATAGACCGGTCTAGCTGTAATGGCCTTTGGTTTATGAGTGTGTTGCCTGTGAGAGTGCGTTTTGGGTCTTTTTGTAGTAAAAAAGTCGATGGTCTGTTGTATATCAGCGATTTGTTGGTAAAATGCCTCTGGCCTCTGTTTCTGTTGCTGTACATAGACGGGTTGTGGTCTTGGTTTCTGAATGCTGAAATATTCCTGAGTTAGCGTGCGTGGTCCATGCTTTTGTGGCCACAGGTACAGTGCATCAGCTTGGTCTATAGCTCCGTAAGAAATATCCACTGCTGGGTTATATCCCGACTGAGTATTGGTATTTTGCTGTTGTGGGTATGGATTTTGGTTAACTGGTACCGTCTTATAGTAATTCCTGCCATCGAAATATGTAGCCGGGGAAGGCGATGTTTTCGGTTGTTCATCATAAAAGTAGAATGAAGCGAACGCATTTTCGTTTGGTTTCCTGTTATCATAGATGGGTTGTAATTTTGTTGTAGGTACTTCGTTTTGGGTGTTAGAATAGTGAGCTCTTAGAGGTACTTGCGTCGACGATATGTCGTTCGCGGTTACAGTAGGTGTTTTCTGGGGTACGTCGTATAATATATATGGTTTCTCAGATGTTGTCGGTACTTTACTATCGTAAATAGGTTCAGGATAGTCGTAGATGACAGACACGGAAAGAGGCTTCGAAGTAACCTTTGTACGTGTTTTGTAAACTGGTTTCTCTGTTTTTGTCCTTGTAGTATTTTCTTCTGGCAAGTTATGAATCCTCACAGGGTGTCTTGATGGAATACGTTGGGGCTTTCTCGTTTTAGGAACAGTCACAATTTCGACAGGTGGAGGCGTCGCTGTCGTTGATGGTATTTTGGTGGTTCTGGGCGAATCAGTCGTCGTAGGACGTGTCTTATATTTAGTACGGTGCACTGTGTGCGTGGTACTTGGTCTTGTGGTTGTCTTCGGCCTCGAGTACGACGTCACTGTTGATGGCCTGGCGCTAGTAGTCTTAACAGCTTCTGTTGTATTTTCCTCTAACGGAGCGAAGAAATCTGGAGGTGGCGGCAATACTATTCCGGGAACTAATGGGCCCGCAGGAACTTTGTTGTTGTAGTCAGCGCGGTAGGAAAAATTGTAAGGCGGCGGATAGTAGATCGAAGGGTCGTCTTCGTCGTATAGGTCTGACTGGTTGCTCGGTGGTGGTAGAAACACTGCGCCCGGTGGAAAGCCTTCTGGAAAAGAGCCGTTCATGGATGTGGGGAACGGGAATGCTCCTTCGCTCGCATTCCCGGGAAGGAATGGGAACGGAGGACCTGGCTGCGACGTTCCCCCGGAAGTAACGTTTCCTTGATTATCACTCGAGGGGTAGGGCGCTCCCGATGGAAAGAGGAATGGCGGAGGAGGTAGAGGGCCTTCGCCCTCTCCCGCAAAGAAGGCAGGGAAAAGGGACGCAGGGACACTGCCGTTTGGCGTGAGGAAAATGAGCGGTCCGTTGTCGGAGAGTCGTACCGGAAAGGGCGGTGGCACTTTAGGTTTCTGCGGTAACTTTACTTGCCTGTTAGGCGCTTCGTAATTGTCGATCGGTGGCCATGGTCTACCTTCAGTCTCTTTGGTTCTCTCAGGGAATGATCCTCCTTTTAAAACTAGAAGATGATCTTCAGCTAGCCAAATTTCATCTTTCTTTAGTCCTCCGAGACTCTGAAGGTTATCTTTTGATCTCGTTTCTGCGTTGAGTTCGTAGCTAACAATTCCTGGACGTTTAGGATTCTTGGCGAATATTTCATTTTGAATTAAACCATATTTTCCTTCAGCCACCTGATCTGCTAAGGTCTTTTTGTCTTCATCGACCTCTTTAGTCTTAGCGGCGTCTTTCCCTTCGCCGGCACTAGACATGAGCATGCCATCATCCCATATTCCTTGATTCCATCCAACGTTGCCGCCCGACTGGTCCGGCGCGATCACGCCGGCAAATTTACCACTTTCGGTTTTAGCGTCAAATGATATTGCATTTTTTGCGGTGCCGTAAACTTTTTCAGGTTTAATTTTGATGTGTCCACCGACAAGTCGTTTTATAGTTCTTTGCGATTCGGCGTGTTCGGCGTCGTGTGCCGGCGGCGCGCCGAGGCTGCGCTGATCGCGCACGAACGAGTCAGGCGGCAGCACGTACGTGGGCACAAGCACACTGGCGCGCGACGAGCACGCCCATGTCAGCGCCAGCACCAGCGCTAACGCCGCCCCTCTCACCATCTGAAAGTTTAGAAAACATCACTTCTTAGCTATATTGCACTAATATGAACACTATGACACAACACGTTAATCCATAAACTCATCTAAGTAAGGCTTTCTTTGTTAATCGTATAGGCTTCGTCGTCGTTCATGTGCGCGCGAAGTGAAAGGACCGAAGGAGACAAAAGTGTTGGTCACTCGCGGTGTTTCGGGTACTGACGTGCCGCGCTCCACCACCCGCCTTTTATCAAGTTTTGTAGACCACCTCCGACCCGGTTGGCATTGAGAATCAAGCGTTTAATTGGAAATGGCGAATTAACGAATGCCGCGAGACAGTAAGGCCGCGAAGCCTAAATACAGTAAAATACAGCTGTCGTGTCTAATTAGTTGGAATAGTATTAGAGTGTAAAGTATATAGTAGGGCCTTCATTGTTTTACGGTATCTGTGTAACTACACCGGGGAAATGTTCATTAGCCTAGATTGTAACCGACGACGACTAACGACATAGAAATCTTTGAGAGTTTTGAAACAATGATCGGTTTTTTTTTCAATTTAAATCGGCACGAGCTCCGTAACGTAATCTTCTCGCCGCAGTCACGAAATTAGGTTCATAATCTTTAGCATTTGCAATGTTGTTTATTGAAAACAATGAAGATATCAGCTGGTGCGGTCGGGGCGGGTAAGACATTACAACCACTTAGTTGGTTTCAAAATAGAGTCAGCTTAATTGAAACAAAAGCGCAAGACAAAGTATTCTGAACACAATAATGGCAGAACTAGATATTGAACTATTAAGGCAGTGAAGGCAAAGTCGCCCGTGGTGTCCGGTGGGCGTGCCCGGGCTCCGTGAAAGGCTCGGTCACCCGACTCGATTTCGCCTTCGATAAAACACGAGCCTAACCCGCTTTGTAATTGTGCTAAACTATGCACCGAACCTGTACTAGATCATAGAGCGACGAGGGCGGACACCGCCGTGCGGCGTGCGCTAACGCCTTGCAATGCTGCGCTCCATCGACGTTTTAATTGGTTTCGATTGTGGCGTAGTCAGGCCCCAATGATATTACCACAATAGGTCACTGTAACCTTTTCCTTACCTAAATTTAAACACTGTTTAACTACATTTTGAATCTGTTTCAATTTCAATAATCTTTTGATCGTAATCCTTGTGAAAGAGGGAAACGATACCACTCATTATCCACGTGATTCGCAATGAACAACCTTGATTCAGTTTATGATTATTTCGTACGTTTAGCTGTCGCACGGCGTGTGTTTGAGCAATTGTTGTCGTAATAAACACCGGTTTTGTGCTTTCAGCAACCTGCAGGTGACATTACAAATAATTTATTGAATTAATGTTATTAATAAAGTTTACACATAGTTTGCGATGTGCACGTACCAACTAACAGGTGAGCCGTAAAGTTCAGCGAATACTTCGACTTGACATTTGGCCGCGAGTGCTAAGGCGCATCTCGGTTGCATCCTTTCGTTTCGTTTGCGATACCTAGTTTGCCTTCATAAAAATTTGTGTCGCGATTGTTGAGCCCTGCATTCCAAGGAGTATAGACTACTGCATGCATTGTTTTCATATGATTTTACATGAGCGATGGAAACTAAGACAAGCGCGCATGGCCTCGCTCTGCAAGGTGCCCGATTTTTTTTGCGGTCAGCACAAAACGTGAAGTGATTTACCAACTAGTTTTCTGGGAGTGTCACGGTGATCGGTGCTTTCAATTGTACCGCCAACCTTGCTGGCGTGCGCCGACGGAATGAATGCGGCACGACAATTGTTTATAAGATTTTTTCGTATGTATAAAAAAGCTTTCTTCACGTTCTAGTTTCACTGTGACAGAGCGTTGGGAAATTCTCTCGGCTGATGTATTGTTGACGATTTGTATGCAGAGCTCGGCCCGTGCGCTCGGCGCTAACTTTCCATCGGCCTTTGTTTGTGTTGAGTCAAGCAACCGTCAGGACAAGTCGATAGCCATGTTTCACTGTACTCCTCCACACTTTCCAATAATATATTCAAATTACTTTGATTCGACCATGTATGACCCTTTTGTTATTCAAATGTCCGATTATTTCCAATGAAGTTTAAACTGCATACAATGACTGTGATTTGCGTAATTACTTAGATAAGTCCCCTACAAATGAAGGTTTATACGTTTGTAGTTGCAGGTAATTGCATGCATTGATCTCCTTGAGTTTGCGGAACGACGGAAAGCCGACCGGCGTTTATTTATTACAAAGTGTAACCGCCTATTTGCGACATAACTGTTTGTTGACCACTCCTTAATGTCCGGCACGCGTGTGTCTAACAAATTGCGCAATGTATAATAATAATGATTGCGATCGGCAATCAATAAAACGTTCTTACAGTATGTTACGGTACTGGCTGTGCTGGCTTGTCGCGCGATTACGAAACTGTATCGAATCGCCGCCGTCTGCGACGCAGCCCTCGAGCGTCGCAAATTATATCATTGTGTTGCTTGTCCTAAACATGTGTTTATAAACACCAAAGTAAGCGTGCCTCATCGTGGCGTACGCCTAATTGTATATTTCGTAATTATTATTAAGAGATTCAAAATTGCAGTGAAGGTTACAATCCATGATGAGTTTAAGGAATGTGCGCGTAATTGCTTTGCAAGTTTAATAGGGTGACCACCAGACGTAGACACATAATGTCATAAGTCCTGACTGTTAATCGTTAGTGTATGTAATGTGCGAACGAACTAGTTTTATTCTCACAAAACGAGGTAGAATTTATTATAAATATCAAAATACATAACGTTTTATAGCAAGCTTTATCTGATGCGCGTGCGGCACTGGGCGCGTGCCGTTTGATTGATCAACTAGTTCATTGCAATTTCTTTTCATTTTGAACTCTTAACAGCTCTACCTTTTAAATTGCTAGGCCTTTTGTCTAAATATGTGTGATTATGCGGACCATTGTTAAAGTATTACAAAGTATCGTCTTTTGTAATTGCTTATTATTAATGATCTTCAGTTAACAAGCAGATAATTAATTGTAAAAGCCTTGTTAGAAAAGGTGCCATTCTCTTAAACTAAATCAATCGCCATCGATTGCAACCAATTTAAAAAACCATTGATAGAATAACCATTAACGCAAACGGCGAACTATTTCAACTTCATACCTACTGCCTATAAAACATTATCGCTGGCACAAAGGAATTCTGCATATCAATCCGTGTGGTATTAAGTTCTAATCCTTAAATGTTAGAAGTTACGCGCTGGTATTTTGTTGTCTACGAAGTACGAGAAATTCTAATAGTGTCACGGCGAGAAGTGCTTAAAGCAATTACAGCGGACAAGTCGCTCGGTCAAGGCGGTGCCATCTTACAACCTGTTTTATCAAATGCACCATCTTGGGTTGTTATGTCACCTACCGCCGTCTCTGGTTTCTATCGGATTTGTTTATCAACCGGATTTGGTTACTTCAAGTTTTGTGGTAGTTACAGTTTATTATGACTCTCGCATATTAAAAAAACAACTTTGCTTTCATATATAGAGTTCTTTTTCATTCTCAAATTAAATCTGTTTTAAAAAGAAGGCATACCTAAGAATTTAATGAATTAAAGAATAGTCATAATAGGTAATGTTATCGATAATAATAACGTAACCTTGTCGCCATTTAAATAAACTAGACAAATATCAGAGCAAGTTTCAACAACCGGCTGGGTTTACGTCATCGTAAGGTTTCCTGTTTTATTTGTGTCAATTATCTAGCTCATTTTCAAATTAATTATATAGGACCCGGCTAATGTCTCACGAACTTTGTTTATTACCATTCTTAGACGTGCCTTATTATGATCAAAACCTCCCAATTAAAAGACCTTGCATTTTAATGTGGGAATTCCTTTATACATTCCTCTACTCGTTAGTTTCAATTTAGATTATCTTAACAAATTTGGAAACATGTGGCAATAATATGTTTACTTTGTACAGAAATCTTCGTTGCTAGTTGACTGTTGCACAATATTCAGGCTCCCCATTGCGTGGGCTCTACCTGATCGATGTTAATTGTGTACACAATCATTACAGAGAACTATTGTTCGTTTATTGATCGTTTACTTTTATCGTACTTAGTTAAGACTTGCACATAGATCTACATTGTTAAACATTATTTTTATAGCCACGCCTTAAAGCAGAATCAGTTATAAATAGAAGTCTCCTACCACTAATATTTTAAGGTCAACATTTTTTGAAAAATCGAGTTGTAAATCGTGACTGGTTGCGGTCGTGGAGTGCGCACGCGCCGTCTCGGGGCCATTTCATAGTGAAATATTTTAAATTATTTTTACTAAGTGTACTGCCATGCACACTATTGTTGGTAGATTTATGATTTATGCCCATAGCACGCTCTCAAGGTTGAACGCTTTGCTCTATATTGTGTAAGTATTAACAAGGCATAAGTTTCTTACTATTTTCCAAATAAGGCTATCGGTTAGAAATATAATCGTTTTAAGTATGTCATTATTTTGGAATAGGAATGTAGCATAATGTCCCATATAGCGGGGATCTTAGATTGAAACTTTACAAACAACTTTACAAATGGTCTTATGGCTGGCATATTTGTATATACGTGATTAATAATATAGCAGATTAATGTTTTATAAACCTAACTTATGTTATAAAATACATGATCTATAGAAAATGTACAGTTTATGCATACAATGTTAATCCCACCCTTGAGCACAGAAATAACCTTCACATCGATTAAATGTCCGAAGCTTCCGCATTGCCGGGCCAAGTAAGTTCGCAATCTCAGTCCATATAGCCAAAGATGTCATGTTACATCTATTATTTAATGTCTATTGCTATCTCAAACAATCCTTGAAATGAAGGAAGTGAAGCGAGCTAGATCGTTAGCGTATGTGTACTCTGACGTTTTGCGTTAAAATATATCTAAGAATCGTTATCGATTTCAATGCTGTTGGCCTATTGGTAATACACCTAAGTATGCACACGCGCTTTCTTTTCATTATTTTAAAACTTTCTTGCTGTTTGTTTCGTAATTGGCAAGTCCTAATTTCTATCCGATGACTGTTCGTATGTGTAATGTTGAACGTAATGCTCGTTATTCTTTCACATGTCATCAGTAATTGCTGTTACCGCATCTCCATTCCGAACGGGCACATTTCGTGTTTTTGTTTATAAAAATTATCGTGCCACTCGTACGTTTGCCTTGTTAACATTTTGAACCCAATTACTATGTTTTTTATGTATCTAATCTTTTCCTTTTTTGTTACAGGTAAGAATTTGTATCATGTTCACCAGCGCCATCTATGTAGGTAAGTAATGTTGTTTAGTAAGTTAGATCTGATCGCCTGAAGTGGGCGGTTCTCTTATTGCGCTCCTACTACCGCCACTACCGGTGTAGTAAACATCAATTAACTGATTTCAGATAGATAATCGACGTTATTAGTTACTCCTTTATTGTTTAATATGAGGCGTCTCTTGTGCAATAAGTTTCAAAATTTTTCCGCTGTTCTAGTGTTACCTTTTGGTGGTTTTCGGAGCGTGGCGGATAATAGGCAACCTTAGATTGCGCCCGAGTCCTTCGCTTGGAGTCGTGCGAGGAAAAGCTGCATATTTTAATAGCAAATTGTGTAATAATTTTGCAATTGCATTTAGGTATCGCTTAGCCGGCCGTATCTATCACATTTATCAGTATGGTCATTATTTCGAAGGTAATTCTCTCTGAGTTTACACGTTATGTGACAAAGGGTCTTTAATGACGACTTATATTCGTCACGGCTATTAGCGATGCTGGTGCTGACGATGCGCGGGCGCAACTAATTGCTGAGAGCGCGTCTATTGTTTAACCTGTCACACTAGACACATTCAGAGTTGCTACATACAAAACAATTTGTCATTGTACATTGTTCTCGACTCTCTAAGTTTTCGTAGACCTTGCTCGTAAGCGAGATACTTGTCGACCGGTTTCTTACGAGCGTTGCTCCTTTTTTTGCTGCAGTATTATCGTGGACTTTTCATCGCTTGAAGCCGGATGCGATTTTTTTGTTAACGAACATAAGAGCTTATGACGTAATCTAATGTTTATATTATCGTCATTTAAATCAGTTTTATTCGTCAGGAAAATAAGCATTAAACGTTTTCACAAGCAATTTGCAACACCCGGTGCGTTGACACTGCGTTAAATTTAGCAATAGAAATATTTCCCTCCAGTGAAATGTGCAATGTTTACTAAATTCCAATTGGAGCGAGGCCATGCTTAAATGACTAATATGCCTTTTAATATAAATTTTAGTAAGGATTAATAATAATGTTCTATAGCAAGTGACGCGAAGTGATATTTATTACTTTCAAATGCTCAGCAAGAATACAATTTAACTTAGAAAGTCTTAGTGATTTGCAAGATGACGAGAAAACAATTCTGTCAGTCATTACAATGCGCCTTTTTGAGGTTTTGAATGTAATTTTAAACACAAAGCATAATGTGATGTAATTGTATGTTTAGCATTTACGAATTTTGTTCTTCGATTTTTGTGTAAAACGTCGAGTAACTGATGGCCAGAAATAATCTCAAGGCAGGTAGGGTATGGCATTCCGGGATCGGAGAAGGTGAACTGCCTTTGTACTGATGTGTCATCGTAACGCAATAGGACATTTAGGTACGTTGCAAACACCTTCACATTGGTCTCGACTGCAGGTCACTTGGCCCTTGAAAATACCTTGTTAGTACTCTACAAGTTGCTTATAAATACATACATAAATCTAAGTACTGTCAACATCATAAATAGTTTAACATGTTAAGAAACCGTATGTCAAATAATTGAAAGAAACAAACATCAATTTAAGTCATTGTTTCATATTAAAGAAACACGCAAATGATGATCTGAGAATATTACGACTTTTTAGTAAATAAGAAGTAGTTTTTTAATTAATGGTATGTTAAATATATTAAATGTTCTGCGACTGAAGATGCTGATTGCTGACAGTATCTATGTAAAGAATCTGGCTTGCCAATATCATGTTTAACTTGGTGAATACTGCTAAAGCTATGATCATAATTATCTGCGTCAGCATTCCACATAAGTACCATTTTAATTGATAAATCGCGTAATCCGTGTAATAATGTAAATTGAACACGTTTTACAAATTATGCTCATTTGAATCATACTCGTTAATTTATTTGCATATTATGTTGTTGATGTTGGCCAGACATCTGATATAGACAAGATATAGATAGCTTTAGCTTTCTAGTAACTAGGTGTACTTATGTATCTATAACATACTTTTTCTCACCTACAAAAATTGAATTTCAGTGGAGTATTATACCGGAAATCTAAATATTTTGCCCCAATAAGATGTAAATCTAAATGTTATTATTGTATGTACTCACGGATATTAGTGTTTACATCCGTGTTTTAATTGGCGTTTGTTTCGCGTTCACACGGTTTATCCGGATCGGTGATCATGTGCCAGTTTATTTTGATTTCAGTCGATCGCACTGAATGTTTTAACGTCCGTGTGATTTGTGACGATTGTTGTGTTTCCTTAATTTTAGGAACATTAACGCGTTTCTCAGTCAGCTGTTCGATTATTACTAGTATGTAGAGCTTCTTTAAATATTTAGCTTTCTGTCATCTAGTTATGTCATAAAGTCCATGTCCGACTTTCGTAGCCTCGGACCGCGTTCGCTTTTACAGCATGTACGATCGGAACACGGCTATTTGTCGTTGTGATATAACGGATCATTAACACGAACGTTAGATTTTATGTCTACATCAGTCTTAAAGCTAAGCGATGTTTGTATTACAAACGTAATGAAGCATTCAACTCCTTGAAGCTGTTGTATTCGATTTATTTTGAACGTGAAAAGTATTGAAGTCCTTTATTTTGCGTATGTATTTACTTTGCCAACCAATTAGGAGTCAATCGCCCGGTACGTGATATGAGGTTAAATAACAGTGCCCGTTTTAACTTTAAATTTAATGGTAGGTACGTAAAATAGTCACGTAATAATGTTGACGAATAATTGATTGTACATTTTGCACGCGTACAAATGTAGGTCCGGCTGGGAGTTCCGTTATCCGTGTACGTACGTTTACACTGTTGACATCAGATTGATCACGTAAACACCTCTAACCATTTTATTATTGTACTTTGTATCCGCGGAATTACCCAAATACATAATATTCTTCACTCAATATAACATCTTAGAACATGACTAATGCCATCTTAAGCCTTCGTTGATGCAATTCAATTAAGCAAGGATGATTGTATTTCTTGTGCACTGGAGCCATTAAGCTCGGAAGGAATCATTAATACCTCCAAGTTATATCTATTTTGAGAACTTTAAAAGGTGAATTCACATTTATATTGACAGTACTTGCTATAAATAATAGCCGAGTACGCTATTCATTCATTTTTCTGGAACCGTTTAAGATTCATCGCGTGGGTTACGACTCAAATCGTAGGTGTATGCGTGGAAATAATAACGTTAGTAAATGCTATGAATAACCAGCTATATCATTACGAAAATTAGATGGGAATGTACATGAACGCGTCGGGACTATTTTTTAGATTGTTAGGCAACGTCTCTCACACAAACCTCCGAAACACTTTGTTATAATGTTCTCACAGGTGTTTGTAGTGGCGTCATTGGGTTTTATGTCGAAGGCTGGTCGCTGTGAAACTTTGACTTTAATATTTGTGTCGTGATACGGCTCATTGTTTCTGGAGTCGCGCTTATTGTTGGTGCGCCGGCGTCGGAACTGTCTAGCCCGTGAGATCTGGGTCGGGGACCTGACTGGATGCATGCGATTGTCCACATGCATTATACGCTCACTAACTTATTATTAAACGCACCTAAACAATCATAATGTTACTATAACGATTGTAAACAAACACAATCTTACGTTTTCTGTCAAACGGTTGAGGCTGCGGCTGTAATCACTGTTGTTCGTCTTCAGACGCACATCACACGACGACGCTGTAAAGTCACTTCACTCAAGTTCTATAATTTGTCACTGATGATCAGTCACTGCACATACTGGGGGTGTAGTGTCACGGTTGTCGCTTAGCGGTGGAATGTCGGTTGTGTTATGTCCCGAGGGTCACCGCGCCGGTCAGTGGTGGGGTGCACGTGTGTTCAGCAGGTCGCGCGGCGCATGAGTGGCTGCGGTGGTAGGGGGCGCCGATGTAAATACGCCGCCGTAGCGCGTGCGCACCGCCTACGCACACAGCCGCGCAACAAACACACCGTCGCGTGTCGCTCTGTAGCGACGCCAGTGACGTGTGCGTACAGTGCGACGCTGATGATCAAATGTCTAATAACACCTGTTGAGATGAAATTAATGTGAGAACTCCCCAATCACCATCGTATTTATATTATGTGTCATGTTACAGATAGGCACCTTTTACAGGTATTGTTAGTCGTGCTAAGCGGGAAATTTCAAACCACTGGAAAACCTAAAAAGTAAAGTTAAAACTTGAAGTAACAATTTTACGATACTGAACATTCTATGATTGTTGAGTCAAGTGCAATAACTAATTTAACCCATATTAAATGTATTGGGCGGTCTGCAAATAATGAAATTCATATATACTTATTGTTATTGGACTTGTTTTTATTTTTTTTTGTGTATTTACGTAAACATCGAGAAGAGGTCAAGTGTAAACTCTCAGATAGCACTAAAGTCTAGCCAATTTACAATTTTATATTTATCAATGCCATTATGCAATCGCCGAATGTAGGAGTAAAATTCGAACAACAAAATTTGCATTCAGTTTTTTTATCTTACGATATAATCGAATATAGGTACTAACAATAGTGCGGTTCTGAATTATAAGTAACGTTTTGTTAATGCTGTAAGTACTAGTTTATGCAATTACGTTTAAAAGAATAGGTCTTTGTAGTAAATGAAATATAATCTCCCTTATAAAGCCTTTTAGAGTAGATACTATATTAGCCGCTTGAGCTTGACTGAAGTCTCCAGAAGCTTCTGCGGTGCGAGGTTTGATACCCTCAGTGCTAAGTGTTAGGATTTCTTTAGGAAAAAAATATCTATATGTACTTGTTATATACACTTATCATCTAATATATTAACATTTTAGTATTTAAGACGTTTTAGATACCGCATTGATACCACATTTTTGTTGTCGGACAGTGTGAGTTTGAGACTCCAGATAAACAAATGTTTACTCCTCTTTGCCTATTTCAGTGTCTATAGATAGGCATGTAACGTCCTATAAATTAGATTGAGTATAATTTAAATAGCAATTAGAAATTCCTTAAGGCTTAAATACATTATTATCTATATGTACTCCTATTTACAGGCTTATTATGTATTTGACAGTGACTTACACTTATGACAACGTAATATGACTAAGTTCTATTTCCATTTGACATCACAGCCCCAAGTGTCAAGTGTCGAGAGCTATAAGCCGGAGTGCTACGTCACCGGAGCTCAAACCTATGATAAATTCAGTTTCTTGGAACCGAACGAGGTCTGCATTGATCGGTTGGAAGTCATTAACTTAAATATGTTCTGCCCTTTAATGGCTCGAAGGATATGATGTCACATTAATCTGACTACATCCGCATCTTTTCACCTTTGACCGAAAAGTTACTGCACTTCCTGTCCAATAAAATCATGAGCGTGTAAAATACAAAAATAAGTACAACTGATTTGTCTTTAATTACTTCACTGGAATTAAAGACAAGAAAGAATTCAACGTACTTTGTATATTACATAAACATTGTGACCTTGAACCACTAGTTAACACTTAAATTCTGACACAACTTGCATCTCTACTTTAATTCCGAATATACAACGTAGTTATCCGCATTTTACTCCGCGATCATCTACGAGCCGGCTTGTTGCGTTGCGCAAGCGCCGGCGAGTCATCGACACCGACACCGACGCGTCCTCGGAAGGTCGCGGACGGACCCCGTACGGGACCGTCCGCATTACCATAATATTGTATTTAACAAACCTTATCGACGTCGTGTATCAATATGTTTATGTCATTATGCGCTGTTGTGTGTGTGCCGGATCTAGCTTTAAAAAGGTCGTTGGATCTTCTTTTTGCATGGCCCGACAGGGGATTTGGTTTTACCCAACGGCAGGGGTAGGAAACCACTGCACCTTTGTTGTTTTTGTGTTGCCAGATGAATTTAACATTAGAGAATAATCAAGGAGCAATAAGGCTACATTAACACCATAACTGACTGTCCTAATGAGCATTACTGTGTCTTATAACAAATGAATATTATTTGTTTTCAAAATTACGTTTCTAACAGTATCAGATACATGAGGTGAACCATCGTGCTATTAACATACTTTGTAACCAGTAAATTAATACAGCTTTTTATAAAATTCGGCGCCAAACAAACAGTTCATACAAACCACCAATAAATTGCTAATATGATTAATTGTTCGATTTAATCACTCGAAATGTAGATAAAAAGTGGATAACCTCTAACACCTCAATAATTTAATATTTATTTAAGGCATTTGGTAAATAAATAGCATAACTTACGTGTACTGCCAATTGATACAGCAAACCATTGCCAAGAAGGTATGTGTCATTATTTGATGTCTATTTTATATGGCACAAGTTAAGATACTAAAATTATCTAAGTACCTGTATGTTTTCGTGCAAACGTACGACGAAATTAATTTAAATGTCCAGTCTTCCTATTTTTGTGTCGTTTTACAACCAAAACACACTGCGCTATGGAGTCATATAATATCTTCGTCAACAGAAAATCAAATATTTGTTGATATATAAGATCGTCAATTACAGTTGCACGCGTACGTTTAAGTAAAGGGAAGTTTGATCGTGGAATTCTATCAACTTGTACAATTCACGAGCGCCGCGACTTGGGAGCGATTCGCGATGGTCGTTTGTTATTTTCATTATGTTTTTTTTCTCGGAATCGTGTTTAGGTGGTGTCGCCGCGGCGCGTCCGTACCACATTCCGCGACACCGAGGCGCTTGCCGGCTCTGACCGTTTGACCACTTCATAACTCTGGCGACCCTACTACAGGTTACAATCGTTCACAATCGAGATTAAGTCACACTTATTCTCTATGGTCATTACACACACGTGTCTTTTCGATTCATAGTCATTCGTGATTCACTATGCTATAGTAACTGTTTCAATAACTATTTAAATGACATAAACAGCTGTAGTGTAAGTTGTCTGTACCTGGAAAAGACATTTATATTTTACGCCCAATATAAATTCTGACATCAAATTGGCGTTTGTTCAGAAAATCTGTTTCGTATTTTGTAGATATTACAGTCAAGAAGAGAGATTAATTAGTTTATAATATGGCCAATAAAATCACCAAAGCTGTATGAAATTAAAACGAATGGCTTCCTCCCTATATTCAAGTCAATACTAAATAGTAGTCGTTAGTAACGTACAACAAAGAAACTTATACCATTGACTATATCATTTCAAACTAGCTTGTTTTTGATAGTATTATAATATTACGTGAATACAAAAAGAAATCTTAAAGAAAGCAGTAGAACCCGCACAACACGCTTGTATCTGATTGTTTGAAGCCTGTTGCAGTGCTTCTAATGTCTTACTGTGTTGTTTTAATGCTCTTGAAACTATACGAGAAATATAACGGTGAAGTAAATATCTAGATACCATGGTAGGATGAGTACATCCGCGGAGGCGCCGGCGATCCCGCGCCCGCCAAAATTTGGCTCCGTGTGTCCGCTTAAATTATGTAATCGAATATTCATGACGCCTTTTTGTGGCTGCATTGCTTTTTTATACGACAACTAGACGTCTTTCACGGTCGCGCTTGTGGCTTTTCGCATTGTTTGTTATTTAAAGCGATTTATTAATCGTGGGTTTTTATTTGCTGTCGGTAATTTAATTTAATGGTCAGCTACATGGATATTAAAATATTTGGAATGTATTGTGAGCGTGTGCGTACTGTGATACAGTCCTGGCGTAATGGCAAGAGCATTCATCACTACGATGAAAAATTGTACGTAACTGTTAGCGGAAGACGCGTTCTTCTGCCGCATCAATACATTTATTGCGTAATTATACAATTGATTGCTAAGCCGTTTAATCAATATTAAAAAATATTTAATTCGTTATTATGTCCGTATTAACTCTCTACACTCTACCGTTTCCGTTGTTTTGATATTGTCGCTATTTTGTTTCGCCTTGCATTACGATATTAGATATTAAACTAGCTAGTTATCTGGCTCAACGTCCTACTTACTTAAGTTGGGTTTTTCATCATATAAATATTGTCATTCTGCTTTATTTATCAGCAGTTATTTTTGTCGTAAATGCAGGTTCTTTTTTGTTTTTCTATAGAATGCCGTTTTGTGCTATAGGATCAGATCTATTAGTTTACCGCGAACATATTATAATGTACCTATGCAAAGTTTTACAGACCTCATTATGATTATTATTCGATCTTGTTATTGTTTATTATTCCACTACTTCTGTAAATTAGATATTCGCTAAATCTTTAAAATAATTCCGTGACGTCTGACATTCGACAAATCCATTAATTTTATGTGAACTCGTTATTTTTTAGCGAACACATAAATATGTATTTCTTGATACTTATATGGACGTTATATCAAATAGTTGGAATTCTTTTATTTTGACGCAATTGATTTGTTTATACGAATTCTTTGATTTGAGAAATACCCATGTAACTGTGAGTCGTGATAATTAATCGACAACAAGTTAGTAAATTCTTTTGACGTTAAGTGACACAACCATAAACGAGACTTTAACATAAAAAGTAAGTCGTATTTATGACTTATTTAAATATTTTAATAAAGAAGCTACATAATAAGTGTTCACTATTTTTTATTTCCTATCCGTGATTTTATCAAATATTCTTCGACGAGTTTATTTATAGCTTATAATCATTTCCAACCATTTACGATCCATTAAAAACTTCAATTATATCGCGTATCTCATCTATCGGAATGCAGAGTTAATTATTATCAATCAACCAATTACATATAAACTTTACATTGAACCCGTTCAATGCTCGATGTGGTTTTATATAATTCAATTGTTCAGTTTTCATACATGTTCTCATGAAGTTTCGCAATAAAAAGCCTTGTTCTAATTAGTTTCTACCGATATTTTAGCACATTTCGATGTGTTAGCACCCGATGCAACCCGCGGTTTTATTATGCAAGTTTCAATTTGCACCTCTAACATTTTAAATGGGGTTTTAAGATGTAACGTATTTAATACTAAACTTTAAAGGAGCCTTTTATCAACAGGACATATGCTAGTCCATTGCGACTTTATGGCATAGTGAGACCATTTTTTTTCATAGTCTTAATGGAAAAGATAATTTATTTTGTCAATTAAAATTACAACTTCCAATCATGTGTGTGATCTAGCATAGTGATCAATGCTTAATTCTTCTCTTAAAGAGAAGAGGCCTTTGCCCTGCAGTGGGACAGTTATAGTCTATTATTGTTGGGAAAATTGCAAGTAGGAACCTATATATTTATGGTTTTACATGGTAATTATACCACGTGTGAAGTTAATAATGAGTATAATCATTAATTGGGCGAGTTTTAGTCCTTCGTTATGGGAATATTAAAACCTCGCTTCTAGAAAGATGATTACCATTTTCGTTGATTATATTTTGTGGATATTAACCGCATTTATATTTTAAGGCAAAATATTAATTGCAAGAGATGTTTTGAAATGCATTTTTTCACGTCGATAGTACGTCGACGTTTGTGTTGTAAGCTGTAAATGCATGGTCGGTTTCTTGCCTAATATATCACTAAAATATATTATAAAACGCAATGTCTTTCCTTTAGGTGGTTAGGAAATTATTTCCCGAATCGAGATGCAGTGTCAGACGATTTCTTATATAGGTATGAATATAATTTATTAATGTTGTTAGGTAAATAATAAAATGAGTTACGGTGAGTTGACAACGATCGTCTGTCCGTGGATAGTTCTCAATTGTATCTGTCTAATACGTCAAATTTTATATACATTTAAAAATAAAATAGAAACATTGATTTCTTCAAAACTTGAAGTTATTTGTACTAATTATAATTTCGTATACGTTCTTTTTACAATACTTTATTATTTAGAGTAAAAGACTAATATATGAATTTAATTGCTACAAATATTTTCGTACGTGCTTTTTGACCATAATGATTGTAAAGTCAATGTTTTATTTACACTATCTCCTATCTCAGTTTACACGAAATATTGGAATAGAACTTTAGCGGCTTGGCCGTAAGAGGCGGCTAGTGCAAACATTATATATTTCTGCTGATCTAATCAGTTTAGTGAATGCAATTAAAACCTG
Organism: Abrostola triplasia; assembly: GCA_946251915.1. Classification (NCBI taxonomy): domain Eukaryota; kingdom Metazoa; phylum Arthropoda; class Insecta; order Lepidoptera; family Noctuidae; genus Abrostola; species Abrostola triplasia. The sequence continues at coordinate 7,396,532 of OX276440.1, read as the reverse complement.
ATTTCGTAATAATGTCCATTTCTGTAAAACTTATACTGAGGTTTTTGTCACTGATAGTGTGCACACACACACTGTATAGTGTGTAGTGTGTATTACTGAATAATACATATTTGGTACGGCTCAAATCTCGCAAACAGGACGCCGATTCGACAAGATTTAAGATTCGTCTAGAAAAATATTTTATGACTATACAAGTCGTTAATATCAAAGTCTATTTTTAACCACTTGTAGAATTTCGATTATTTGCAACAGAATCACGTTTGGATACGACATCAATATAGCAGATGATGAATGATGCATTAAAATCATGAAGATCATAATGCTGTCATTATTTAGACACGGTGTTATTAACAATTGGACCTAAAGGCTTAGCGCAAGCTCCCTATGCTTTGATGAGTATATATTGCAAGACATACATAAACGGCTTTTTGTGATCCACTTAAATGTTTGTTGCGTTGTAAATTATTGGTCTAACGAAATTGGAAGTCATTAACCGACTTTGCTAGAGAATCCGATATGACTGCTAAACTATGCAAGTATATTTGTAGAAACGCAGTAAATTTTGATTTTAGCCTAACCTACAAAGATATTTTCCAACTATCCCTGAGCAAAAAGGTAACAAACACAAGTAATAAAGCTTACGAATCCCACTGTCCTTCTCACGTTACGGATTGCCCTTGCGAATTATTCATAACGGCTCATAAAAGACCAAGGTCGTCGCACTGTCGAGATTGCGGATTTGGTCGGCCCGCGGTCCATATAACGTATAAAATGCAAACGAGTGGGTTTCACGCGGATCCCGGGCGGCGCGTCGCCCGACGCTATCTGGCGCCTTTTTTTCTCATCTTTTTTCCATCGAACATTAATTTATGGCGTCGGCGGTCGCTATAAGCTGCCAGTATTACGCGTATTTGGAAGTATTATAAAATTTTTACTACATTTTTTTCCTCGACATTACGGTGTCGGAGATAACATAAAGCATACATTCCTGAGTCTTCCGCCGTTTGTGATGGACTTTACACATGTATGCTTTGTACTAACAGTCATTACCCAATTTTTAGCTTAAGAACGTAATTATTTTTTTTATGTACATGTAAAAAATATACACCCTATTCTTAATGCAGATCTTTTTGAGATTATAAGTTTATTTACATTTAATATAGCGTTTTGCATTGCGTAAATATTACGTTTAAAAAATATTGCGGAAATTTAAACATGAGGACAATAACAAAAGACTTTTTATATGGGTGCTAGTGTCAGTGAATAGAGAGCGTATTACGCAACGGATGCAAGACGAGCCCGGTTCCCGCGGACGTAACTCTTACGTAGAAAGTGGTGGAGCTGTGGAAAATACTTGTCGCTCTAAAGGGAAAGGGATCAATTTGATATGCTCTCAAGTAGACCAAAGCATCCGCTGTATGCGGCTAAATTGTTAAATTATTTAATTATTAAATGGCGTCTTGCAAGTTTTCTATATATGGTGCATTCTTACGACTGGTTCTGTAGGTGTTCATTAGGTTTCGCATTTTATATAACATGTATTTTATGTTAAGCATTAAATAAATATTTCATATCAGGTAAACGTAAATGGAAAGCAAATAGTATCATCCAAATACTTAAAACGCAGAAACAAACAATTAGTAACCGTTATTCCCCCCAAAACCAAAGATCGTGAGCAAATAATTTTACCGCCAGAATATGCTGTTTGTCTTTCAATTATTTTTAATCTTATTCATTTGTGGTTAGCATTACATCGGTTTGTTGTAACTGTGACCCCGAGACTTGCTCGGTAACGACTAACTAGTGACTGCACTACGATAACCGTATCGGTTTACGTAAGCTCTAGTTAGTGGTCACGTTAAGTGTATGGAAACGTGCCAGTGATCTGCCGACCTGGCGACCTCAAGCCAAGTTTATGGTCACGTGAGGAGGCTTACTAATCAAATAAATATTTATAGATCCGTGGAATACTCTGTGACTAAAGTTACATAAATGTTACACTGAATGTAAGTTACATAGTCAGACTATTTTTTGTATGTTGATGGTAAATGGAAAAATCTTGTACATGCATAAAATATTGTTCTAAATTAGTTAATAATCAGAATAAATTAAGCGAATTCATTATTAATTAACTTAATTAATTAAAAAGGTCAAGCGATACAACGTCACACGTAACAAGTTTAACAAAACATTATCTCAGTAAGGGGGCTAAACACTCCTCAATTTTATTGATCGTCGTGTTATTGTCTTTATTATGTTAATCTCAAACGACATTGACATTGATTGTACATGTAAATCAAAAGGTCGGGCGTCAATCTGATACTGGATTCTGTTATGCTAATGAGAAAGGCGAAACGACGAAAAGAAGCGCGCGCGCAAGCGGTCATCTCCGCATTCCGAGCGAGGACATGCGCATACGACCCACAACGGAATTCCCATCAAACTCGACGACATTATACGAGAATAATAATACTAAAACTATATAGACTGAGAGATAGCCACCATTACGCAGACCTGTTCAGTATTTTTGGAGTCGACTCCGTAAGATTACAGAAAATATATTTTATAGTGCAGTAATATTCGCTTCAACGTTGAACGTGCACCACTTACATTCAAGTGCCGTGTTTTACGGTACCTGCGCTTTTGAACCGCAGTGTCAGTTCACCAGGAAAATCGTTAGCAGTAAGACAATATAAACTGATTTAGGCTTATTTAGTTAAATTAGGTCAAAGTATCAGCATTAATTCAATTAGCGATATTGTAAGCTCAAGCCTATTCTGCATTGATAGTAAAATTGTTACCAAACAAGGCACCTCTCTTCCTATAAAGATGACGCATAATAATTAATGTATTATCGCTATGAGAAACCTATAATATTTTTTATAAGTATCTAACCAAAAGGTACGTATATATTAAGGATGACTGGCGCCAGCAAATGGAATTTCGACTGTTACAAATGTAGCTATGCTCATTATGACCATGATCGTGATTAATGTATAAAGATTTTATACAAGTCGTTATATTTCTAGTAATGGCTTTACCGATCCGACTTCTGTATTAGCATAACTAAGAAAAATTGCCCTAGCAGGCGGTTATAGCGGCGACTAAACTTTCAATTAATAACCATACTTACACGGCGCATGTCGGCGCGCATCGTTATGGTATGATAACAATTAACAAGTTATTTGAAAAACATGTTAAAAAATCAGTAACATATTTCACGTTTTGATAGTCATAAAAATTCCAATGGCAAATAACATAATAGTTCAAAGTCTTCAAAGGTAGGAAATAAGGTATAAACAAGCTCCTACGCGTCCAGTTTGAAGTCCATTAAAATAGCAGACATAATCGGATCATGACCTTTAAATATTTGAAAGATTTAAATGCGAAATCGTATTAATTAGCTTGAAACAACAAAATATTGTATATTTATTATGTATGTTAAACGTTTTGGTAATAAACTGATGTATATGGACGTTATCTAGCTTTTATCGTCTTTTTGATTTAGTACATTAGTCAACGACGACAAATTTTGGCACTGGGTATTACCACGTTTCCCTGATAAATTATGACCAATGGCAACGTGAAAATTGAAATAAACATACCGTTTCCATCTAATTAATACAGCTGCCAATTCGTCATCGCATTGAAATATTTCCGCAAATAGATCGTGTGAATAACAAGTACTATTGTATTTGTCTTAATAATCATTTATTTTTGACTTATTGTGAGCCTTACGAGATATCTGTATTTGATTGTAAGCAACTCAAAGAAAAATAAGGATGAGTAATTATTCTATGTTGATGTAAATATCAATTATCATTGGAAGCTCCGGTTGGTTGTTGTACTTCGTTTCTAATTACCATAATGGCATATAATCAAAGTGTCAAGGACGTATTCATCTGTCACCTGGTGTGAAGCAACTAATTGATCGTGATCATATACGTGGGAGTTTACTTTCGATTGACATTGTGAGCTTAATGAAAATTGCTGTGTGTTTCTTATCTATAATAACGAATCTATTTGAATTAATGTGAACACGGGTCGTAGTGAAATGCCCGGCTATTGCGGATATAGGTTTGCTAGAAGAATGCACAAAATTTAGGTATTTAGTTTAGTGTTATTCAAATGCTAAATAACTTTTTTTGTAAATTACTTACATTTTGCTGTTTTGCTTGATGTATCCTTTATGTATATACTTATGTACCTATAGCATATGGAAAGCAAACGGGTTTATCTTTGTTATTGCTCTGTCATTGTGTAATCCAATTTGCATTACATCTTACCATTATGCAATCTTGTTTAATAAACCAAATTATCTTATGTAATTGGATAAAAATGCTTCTTCTATTGCATTTACATCTTAGCTTTCACACGGGAAGAGACAATGACGCGGCCTAGACACTGACAATAAGATAACCCGAGCACTTTCCACTTTCCCGCGCTTCCCACAACATGGCCGCTGTATGAAAAGCGCGCGAATAACGCGACGCGTGCGCCTTTGACAATTTTTTTTCACGGAAATATTATAACCTGGAATAGAGATACCGACATACTGATTTTCAGGTTTTTCCTACGATTAACTACAGTTATTATATGTATATGGTAGTGATCTGCAAAACCAATTACATGTAATCGTATGTATCGAATCGCAATCAATCAATTTACCTATCCACTGTGTACGGTACGAAATGTTGATTGGATAATTATAACTCAGTTCGAGTAAATTATACAGCCAATGTATCATCATCTATTCTTGATATAATAGAACAGAAATCCGATATCCGTGCAAATATAAAAATGATTTCTGTAAACTAAAACTATCTTTAAATATTACATAACATAACATCACACCTATATTCCCCGAAGTGGTAGGCAGAGGTGCACATATAGTACACCCACATTTCCCCGGTTATGTTTTTAGGTCCCAATGTAATAGGGGGCGAGCAATAAATTATTATTATATTTAAACATTACGTAGGTAATCAAAACTTATATTTGTTGTATAGATATAGCAATTTATAAGACAGTTGTATCAGTACATGTTTTTTACTTTAATATAGCGTAGGTATCTACATACCTATAATTCCATTTGTCTTATTGTTTTGAACTCGATACCTATCTAATCTCATTAATACATATTGTCAAGGATTACCAGAAATTGTTTTTTCATAAATAAAATTAAGTGCATCCTCTACCTGGAAACGAAATATAGAAGGAAAAATCTTATAATTATACGAAATTATAATCTTGACTGGCGCCAACTACCAGTTTGTAAACTATTATAATGTTAATACATAATATTATAATATATTAAAATTTTCCTGCCCAATGCCCTGTTCCCTATTATTTGTTGGTAAGCGTACTACTAATACTATTCTGCACTCACTTTAAGGTCTCTTTATACGCAATAACTAACTAACAAACAACCCAAAAGTGCGAGAATTAGAAGCTCTGGAATGTCGATAGCATTTGATAATTTACTGCATATTTAATAAAACCGACAAAAATGACAGATTAGTCTGAATAAAAATTAACATCTGAACTTAGTGTCTTGAAAATGTTAATGTGGCGCCGTCTCGGTCATTTTTAGACATACCTTTAACATATTAATGTTTGTTATTTTCGAAGTATAAATAGACTGATAATAATTTTTATGATTATTCGAGAGGAATCTATAAATGGTGTATTTTTTGCCTGATCTACATATTGTACCTACATTCATAGTAGAAAAACATTTTTTATTCTACACGCAAACATTTTTATTAATGAGACTTATGTTTGGATAAGACAAACATACGGCACCTAGATAATAATAATTATGTAAATACGAGTGTGAAAAATAGTAATGGCACGTTTAAAATAATGGCTAATTGTCCAACTTAAGGGTAAATACCTCTTCGCATATCTTCAGAAAAAGAAATACGTATCAAACACAGGGCATGGCTAGGTACCCAATAGTAGTAGTCTAGTACCTTAACCCATTAAGTACCCTACTAATGAGATGGAGAAGTCGTCAATTCGGATAATTGTCAAATTAATATGTAGGCCTGCAAGCTTGAAAGTCTTGAAATCTGACTAGGTATAGGCTAAATTAAGTAATTAATTTCTAAAAAGTCAATGTACAATATTTAACACAAGTACAACTTAAGTTAAATATCATGTTGTATCAATCCACATGCTAGAGCAAAGAACTCCTTACTAACCGCAGTAAACAGGGGCCATTTAACTTCCAGATAATTACTATGCAGCTACATATGTTATACGCATTCATTTCATTCCAAGAAACATGGAAATTAACAGTCCAATAATTGCACAAGTTAGTCAAGTTGATAGTTTTCTTCGAACTGTTATCTGCCTGTCCAGCTCGTAACGCTTGGTACATGTGTTATGTCCATCACTTGCCGCATATCATTTAGTTACGTTGGTCTTCGAGGGTCGCATGCACCACTTTCTACATATAGTTTTTCCACTTATCCATAAGTGCAGGAATAACGTGTTTTTATCCCCGTACATACCAGTTATTGGAGCAGGTGTTAGCTGTTACAAACATTTCATCATCTAATAGCCACAGTAAGCGTGCATTTCCCCTGTTCGTTGTTACCGGTAATACTACGCTGTGTGCTAATGCCGTGTAATCTACACGGGTTTTCTTGTACCGGTTGCTTTTGTGCAACTAACTTGATATTTAAGTTATACCTTATGTATTTATGGCTTTGTTCGACAAATCTTTAAACTAACTGTGGAATGTGAGGTTGGTGCCGCTTGCCAATCAATGAATGAATATGACGTTTGCCTTAATACTGAATAATTTTAAGTTACCTTTTAATCAGTTTAAAATTTATTAGTTGCGTTGCAGATGGACTAATTAAATCACAAAAACAAGACTATGTATAATACAATAAAACAGAGTACTTTAACGATTCTTGCACTTTTTACTGGCATAGGATTTAATCGATTTGCTACAATTTAACATCTTTTTGTTCTGTGCAATTGTTTTATGTAGGAAGATTTGCAATAATGCATTCTGTGATCATCAATTATCTACACACCAGCATGCAAATGAATACTTAATAATCTAATGAAATTTTATTACGTGCATTTATTGTATCTTCTTACACCGCCTTGTTGTAAACGCACACGTTTTTCACGATGTTTTCATAAAAAATGTTGCACATTGATCATTACTTCCTCAATTAAAGTACCTAGTTAAAAGATTATGTTATGGCAATGAATGCGGATTTTGTTGTAGTGTCAGCACGATAAGACGGTATATAAAAATAGAGCAAATTAATATGTAATGTTAGACAATAACACGTAAAGGTCAATGGCTATTGAATAATAGTCGGTATTCGGTAATTAACTTGCACGGAAATTTATCACGGTATTACGCTACTGTTAGGCCTTAGCTTACACCTGGTTTCTGAAGTTTAATCAAAGGAAAATCAACTGAATAGCTGTCAAATCTTCTAAACAGTGTCTTTTTTTTTAAACTTCGCCCCACACTGGGCATATCTCCTGTATCGTAGGTGCATTTCAAAAACATGAAACGTTTCATACACAAACACCCCCGAGACTCAAAACAATCATCTGCAGATCATACAATTTTTGTCCTGTGTCGGAGTCGAGCCAGCAACCCTTAATTCAGCTGTCCAATCGCTTAGCCACTGCGTTAATCAGGTCGTTGTCAGATTAGTTGCTGAAAGCTTACTTTCCTTTATCTATGTATAATAATTGCATCACCAACCCGCAGTGAGCGTGGTGATCAATGCTCAATCCTTCTGTATACGAGAAGAGGCCTTTGCCCTGCAGTGGGACAGTTATAGGCTGTTATTATTATTATATATATATGATACTTCATTTGCGTTATCGATTATGATCTATAATTCTATTCCAGTCTGCATGATCTAATATATATTATAATAGTATGACATGTAAGGCCATTGTCGTTGAGCATTGATCGACTTCAAACAATAGTAAAAGTTATATCAAGTTTTACCATCAATCCTTTTGTACGGTAATGTACGAGTAAATATGTCACGGCCACGAACAGTTCTATGGTGTTAACTCGGAATCTAATGTTTATAAAACATTTGGGAGTAATTGCTTATAATCATTATTATTAACAATTGCGTTACGAATGGAGTTTACCCTATTATCCTGTAGTTTGAAGAGCTATCGCTGATGGTTACTATTCTTCTCTCTACGATTGATACGTGGCTGTATAGATCGTGTGTAGACATGTTTTAGAACATTATAAAAGCTAGTAACGAGCCGAGCGATGCCACCGCGTAGCATGACAGTTGTAATGTACTAACTATTAAGGAAATAGGAACCAGAGCGTGACCATGCACAGGGCACCATAAAAGCGGTCATATTGATTCAATCAGACCCCATATTTGTTAATCTCATTTCGTTCATCTATCACGATGACCATTACTGACCGTAGAAGCTTTTACGTCACGCTTATATAATAAATAGGGATAAGCCATATTTAGAAACCAATTATTATGTATTATCTAAGCACTTATTACTTACGCATACTTAATGCCTTTGAGGAAAATTAATATATCCTCGACAAGTAATGGAAATGCAATTTATTAGACATGTGATACCTTGACCTAACCATAGCTGGAGTGAGGCCTTCGATACAATACATGTAGGATGATATACATCATTTCATCTGATTTAATCTAATACAATAGAAAAACGAAAGAAATTGACAAGGTTAATGTTTATTAGTAATCGAAATGAATAATAAGTCACTAATACTTTATTGCCAAAGTTTCACATTAAATGAAGCTTACTAAAGTATTATATTTTATGTTTTCTGTATAGCAACTTTGACAGTTATGTATGAAATGAAAGATATAACCGACAGAACCGATAAGAATTACATTTAAACATATGAATAGAGAATACCAAGATCAAGAAACTTATATGAAGTTTATGTTGCACAATTTAAATTGATACCAAAATCATCACAAACCTTAAGAAAACTACACTGACATTTACAGCAAGTGTGTTCTAAAACCTTTTGAAGGTGGGCAGACAAAACGAATAAAAATCTCCCGTAACATTCTTGTCTCGGCCTCATTATTTTAATCCTTAGCAACGAAGAGTAAGAACAGGATGCAGCACATGTTGGTATGTTCTTTTGTACGAAACGGTAATATTTTTACGTTCCGATCAAGAGGTTTCAAACCATTTTGCCGGATAAAAACCCACTGGCAAAGTTTAATTTATTATACTCGTTAGGAAGAGTGGACTTTTCTAGTTCGTTAGTTCTTGTTGACAAAAGTTAACTATTGTTGAGATATTTGTAATATCTTAAACTATTTTTCATGTTAATTTGATGGCTCCAAAGTACACTGAGTCAACTAACAAATTACAGTATATTAACAACTTATAAACACTAACTAATTAAGCGCTGATCCTTGCGTCTAAAATAATGACATTGATACCACTTAAAATATTTTAAAATAACAAAAATCTAAAGTGTGTTTACCTACTATTTAACATTAAGATACAAATCAGCGACGTTAATGGCAGAAAAGGGTTTCAAAAAGCCCCAATGCAAACATAAATTGCAATAAGGTAATCTGTTTTAGCGACAAGTTAATTTAGCCAAAAGATAAAACCATTTCAAAATTTTATTTGTCTAGTTGTTTTGTATAAAACAACATATCAGGTATAATATTTATAAACAAAATATTGATTAAAACGTAAATACCCAATGGGCGTGGGATGATGTTGTTAAACCGTCACCTTCAGTCACCTATTCCCAAAATAATTACTTGGCAAAATATGGTGATTGGTGGGGTAATGTCAACACATGATCACCAAGTTCTACATAGTCACAGACGCCCTCTACGGTCCTAGGTATGTCGGTCACGCGACCGGGTCAATGGATGCTGGGGCCAGCGAAGCGTGCCGCGAATGTAGCACGGATGCCCCGGCCTCTTGAACTTGACCCCGCGATCAGAATGACCTTCAAATTTTAGTTTCTAATATACGAACATGATGTTGATAAAAAGTAGTCGTAAATATTATCTTTTTTGTGATAGTTTGAAACGCCTTGATGACCTACCGGTGTCTGTATGATTTTTTAAATTGATTATTTGTTATTGGTAGTTGTTAAGTTATTTATTCGTTAATGCTGCTAGCAAAAAGAAGGACGTTATTGAACAAGGTGGGAGGGATGGACAGGTATAGTCAGCCCAACTCGGGCAATAAAGACCAATGTAGTAAATGCAGGATTTCTTTTCCATTTTATGTCACACCATTTGTAGTTTTCACACATCAAGTAATGACGGTAGGTATTATCCTTTTGAGATAAATCGCATATTTCTTCTTACTGAAGAATGTTTTTAACACCTACTATATTCGTAATGCAGTGTTTTCCGTTTCACTTCTTACGTTGACATTCTCGCGGATAAGTTTTAACTTTCATCTCAAACTTGAAGTAGTGGTAAACCGTTTCAAGAAATGATTAAGTTACTTTTTCCAATGTAAAATAAATTATCATAAAGTGTTCAAGCGCGATGCGCAAGAGTTCCAGTTGGTCGTGCGAGGGCGCCGTGAACTTGACCGTTTCGACGGATGCGCTCGCGCACCGGTCAACCTTCTCTACACAACACGGCGCGTATACTATAATTTTGAAATAGAAGTAATAGTACCAACTGACTAGTCGCGAAACTAATATTCCCGGGTAATAATAATCTTTGTTGTGCATATTATTACATGTGTTATGTAAGATTAGAATTCTTGTTTTATTTGGAAAGCAAGCTAGTGTGTTTGTAAACAGGATGTCGTGCTTCTGCGTCTATGTAAACTAAAATACCTGTTCTATTATTATTAATGTTAGTGTACGTCCTTCTGGCGTTGTTAGACACATCTAAACTAAAGCAATTAATTAAAAACAAAGGTAGTATCGTCTTCCATACGACATTGCAAGACAATTATGAAAAAGTGTTGACGACATAGCCACGTAACTAGGTCGTATGCTTGGGTGTCCACAAATTGAACTTATATTAGTGTTAACTTGTATATACAGTTTACTTGTATTTACCAAACGTGTTCATGTTTCCGAGTGGTCTAGTTTCTACCTGTTTGCCGATAAAATATTAGCAAATTTCTATTACCTGTGCATTTATTTACCTAATTGTATTGAAGTGGTTTATTTCATAATTTAATTAAATTTCACACTTTAGTCCAGTGGGTATAAAATACGTTTAGGAAACTAAAATTATCTTCGTGTCCGAAAAAGTTACATTATACATTCATTTATAAATCTTCGATTTACACAGAGCACATGAACAGAGCCAGTAAAAGTGCTGACACATGCCGGTTGTTATTGCCAGTATTTAGTACTGCTCGCGGCAGTGTTCTGTAAGACTTGACAGTTGTTAATAGTGCCACACGACGATTTGGTTGGACTTGGACCACACGTCATGAATTGACGAATTTTCAATATTAAAACGCTGTTAATATACCTTCGACAAATAATTTAGGTACTCTAGGAGTAAATAAAAAAATGATGTATTAATTTGGATAATCCTGGAATAAAATTAACAAAGGCACATAGACAAATTAGCTTAAAATAACCTATAACTTATAGGTTTATTTAAGTGTATCCGTAAGTTTGTAACTAAAGAAACTAAACTGATCCGATTTTGATTTAACGTATAAGTAAATTACAAACACTAAGAAGTCATGTGCCCATTTAATTCTTATATCTACCATAAAACGAGTCTACAAACGGGAGGAAGAAAAATTTGAGATACTCAGCTACAACAATAAAATGACAAGAACAATAAGATGGGAATCATACGCACATTGTGACATTTTAAATATATTCTGACGTAGCAACATGGTAGGCGGTGTGATTTTGATTAATGTCATTGATAGGGGAGAATTACGAAAAGTCTTGGATATGAATGCCTTTGTCGTCTGGATGGACATTTAAATTATTATTATTTTAAACAAAGGTTGCTCATTTATGACGTCTGATACAAGAATTGAAAGACTAGCTATACAGAGAATGTTATGAATCCAGAATTAGTGGACTAGGACGGTTTTACCCCAAGGTAGAAAGATATATCCGTCTTAGATAGTAGAATCCATTGTATTTATGACTTATTATGTTAGTCTATGACTTCTAGGAATGCGGTATAGCCTAAAGGTACATAAAAAACTCCATCTGTCTACCCTATAAGTACTTAGATGAATGCAAAGAATGTTATCACCAAATATGGATTGTTAATGACGGTGCAGCTAGTGGGGCTATATCACCGTTCGGCACTTCCAGCTTAGGTCAGAACCAAGCGCCTTATAAGGTTGTATTAGTATGGTGCAAAAAGCCCTGTGAAATAGGCCACAAATGCATATATTATACACGTGATGTAATGTTCGTACCACTAGAAGCGCCGGTTGACCCAAAAACAAAAGTTTTAAAAATCGTGACATGCTCGGGTCGCAATGTTACGGTATTTTATTCTTACGCGTAATTATTTAGTACAACTCGCGCGGTGACTATAAATGGACCTTTTAAAATTATCTGATCGATGCCATTGATATTGTATTACTCAATTTGACTAAACCCAAGGTTCGAAAGGCTATTTAGTTTTACTTGTTATTTATTCGCTGTGAATTTGATGGATTACCAGCATGGGTCCATTAATTAAATAGTTTGGTTCAACGTCACGTGTTACGTCGATACTGTTATTAGATTCCATTATCTTGATTTATGATTTAGTCGCGATACGTTCCATTGTATCTGAGCAGACAGAGTTCTACCGTTCGAAGAATCCATTACGTACCTATTTCATTTTTATGTTGCTGGGAATAATTTTTCCTCTACAAGGCTAAAACAATGATGTCCCATTACGTAGGTATTGTATGTAATGAAAAGCTTCATTATATTATTAATTTGAATAAATAAGCAAATTATAACATTTACTTTTTACGAAGGATTAAATGCGTCTTTATACGACTCATCTCATATAATAGAGGTCTCACAATTAAACGTTTCAAAAAGATTGTTGTGAAACCTTAATCCCTATAAGCTGTAACTATGCTGTATTCACATTGCAATAGCTAACGAACACAGCTTACTATCGCCTACGAGTAACCCAAATAGCATATTGTATAACTTACCTGAACTGTTTTGAATGTACATATTATGTTACTTATGAAAGCACTTAATTCAATACAATTTAATCCTGTTTTTTGTTAAACTTATAGAGCATTTATAAATTAATTAATATTAGTAAACTGCTTTATTTTACATTGTTAGGTACTACGCATTTATTTAAAAAAGATGACTGGCTCGTAATTAAGTTAACACAGCTGTCATTAGTTCTCGGTATCAGTTACATTGTAATATTATTTTAATAAACATAGTTCGTAGAAGTAACCTATTTATTATAAAAGTAACAATTTTTCCGAACTGTTTGTCTAGCTGGAACTTCCTTATTACCATGAAATTATCATTATTGTATTTTACAGGACACATGATACAGAAAACATATTCGTGGTTCTACTATATGTACCGTCTGTATGTATCGTAGTTGCCACAGTCTTCTTTAGGGATAGTTGTAGTGAAAAATAAAACAATATACATGCATATCTATTCAAATATAAAATATATTTTGACATGACAGACGATTTGACTACAAAGGTTAGACGAAAATTACACGTTATCATTATAAATGCAATGCATATAGTTTTATATAATTAAGTTATCCGAGACATTCGTGAATCATAGTCGGGTCGTGGGTAGGCAGTGTATATGACAAGGTTATGAAAGCGTGGCCTTTGTCTAGTGGGCGCCAGCGGCTTGAATACTTGCCATTATTTTATGGTGCGTTGTTCTATAACTCGATCGTATTGATATTTTTATCAGTTGATTAGAAATTGTGTCGTTATTGTTACTATTATAAAAGATTTTGTCCTATCAGATGAATTTCTTGATCTACGATAAATCTCATTCTAAATTTCATAACCTTATAGTAAAATAAAAATCGATATACTTAAGCCGTGCTATAACATGAGTTTTTTATGCGGTATGATATTCATTATGGAATTCTCTGCTTCGGTCGTATAGTAGATATATAAATCACACATTTCTTGACAGTAAAATGATTTTCCAACCCAACTACGTCATAGGTTTTACAGATACACACAATGTTTTATTTGCCATCACTTAGGTGTATCTAATCTTGACTAGTATCCTGGAAAGTTTAGGACGTAGGATTTACTTATAGCTAAATAAAAACGTTACAGGCTAAAAACCTAAAAATGTTGAACTGTTTTTTAATTGCATTGCAATGTGCGTAGAGGTAGAGTGGTTCAAGCAGAAACAATTATTTTCTGCCATGATTTAAATAAGGAAATAGACAGAATCAATGTGTAACTATTATATTATATGCAATGCGCTTGCCCTTTCTTTGTTCTTAAGAAACTACGATATTTTGCGCATGTTGCACATGTATTGAAAATAGGGCGGGGCACATCGCCTCCCGCGTACACTAAAACACGATTTCAGCTTTTGTTCTCCATGATAAATACATGTTACTCTGGCGAATGTATGTTCACGACTTTACCGTGTGCGGTCCTATTTGTTGGCAGGTATGAAGGTCTCCAATACTGACTGTTGTAACGTTAGCATCTATAGCGGGCCCAACATATTCATACTCCTACATGGGTTTTATTTGTGGTGTGTTTGCGGGGGTAGTGTTAGTACGAGCTAGACTATTATTTAGAAATAGCTCATGCCGTGGGGAGGGGGGGTAGAGATCTGCCAGCTAGTAAGATCGTAACGGGGCTGGGTGTTTACACTGTTGATTGCCCAGGGTGCGCTGGGTTTAGAAACAATCAGGTACGGTCTCTCGGGAATCTACATGTGTAACTGGTATGATATGAAATCTTACCTGCCAAGGAGCTCAAACCTGAATCGTAATTACTTATAAAAATCAGAATAATAGGTTCTCCTAAAAATATACTTATAATAAGTAGATTACTTTCCAACTTGTTTTCTTCAGTCAATTTATATATAGAGACTCATTAAATGCACTGAAGCATGCCATCTTAGCCAAAGTAGTTTTATTTGTAACGACGCATCGGTCTGCTGCGCATGCGTTAGCGACCTTGCAAGGTCGGCCGCGTGCATCGCATTACCCGCCTGGAAAATTCGCAAAAAGTAGACGGAACTCGAACAACGTAGCCGACGTATATCAGATGTATAATGATGCTT
Source organism: Abrostola triplasia (assembly GCA_946251915.1). Taxonomy (NCBI): domain Eukaryota; kingdom Metazoa; phylum Arthropoda; class Insecta; order Lepidoptera; family Noctuidae; genus Abrostola; species Abrostola triplasia. Next base: position 7,381,276 of record OX276440.1, on the reverse strand, counting down.
AAATACGCTAGCCAAAGTCGTATCAGGAATACATAATAACATCAGAAATTCATCTGAAGATAGGTATATAGTAACGCATGAAAATCTTATTTCGTTATTCGTGTATATTTGCTCCAAGTGTGGGTGCTAGAGCATGTGAAAATATGCCTGTAAAAAACTTAAGTAGGCACCAACAATGCGGAATATTAGTGTTATGAATCTTAGTGACAAAAAAACGAATTCCAAATGTAGAGGTAGGTACCTAAATTTATAAGACTATGGTAAACAGCGCAATGCCAGAAAGTAAGCCGTACGAAGCTTATTTAAATTACTGCTGAGCACTTTTAAGTAGGTTGGGTTTGCTTAATCCTTTAGTAAGAAGGCAAAGTAAAAGGAAATCTTGGCAGTACTTTTGGTCGTACTATACGTGAAGCGAATAAGACTAGGTACTGATAATAAAGCATTCACAAAAACAGAATTAAAACAATACCATGTTAAGGAAAACCACATTACCACGTGATTTGTGGCTTCGAATATGTTTTACAGTATAAGTATTTGTCAATCCTCAATTTATATTATGTAGGTGCCTACTAAACTAAATTATTCGTAAATTTAATCTGTAGTTAAACCTACCGATTAAATTGGGTATTGAAACTGGATCACGTAATAAAGCCTAATCTTATAAGCTAAACAATGTTCAGATTTCTACACAATACGGATACTCAGTCAAAAGTAAGTCTTGTTCATAGATCACGTGTGTAACAGTTATCGAGGTATCCGTTACAGTAGTAGTGGTTGTTGCAGCTAGCCTGTCTTCCTGCTCAATAGATCCGCAGCATCCGCATATCCGCGTCAGCACACGCACTGTGGTTATATCCTGATGCTCAGGTAAGAAAATCACTAGAATTTGTCATTTCCGCAATTTGTATGGAAAATACCTTAGCATTTTCAACACGGAAAATGTAGGGGATTTGTGGTTTTGATCCGGACATTGTACCTATACTGTCTTCGATGATTGCATTTCACACATAAACAGTAATGTTCTTTTTCAACCGACTTTAAAAAAGGAGATATTGACTGTATTTTTTATTTAGCTATATATTGGTTCTTGACCTTATAATAAAATACATTGTAATCCAAATGGTCAATTCATATTTAGTAGGTAATACATATCTTTCAAAATATTTGGATTTGACCATGAAACTTTGGTTATTGTTTGTCTTATATGTTATTATTGTGATTATGAACACACAAATCAGACAATACTAATTTGTATACGATCATTCGTCTAATATAGAATATAAGATTTAATCTAGCCAGAATAATAGAGCTGCCATGTAAGTCATTTATTGTGGAACTGTGAATGAGATTCAGTCAGTCAAATTAATTACCACGTCTCCCGATTTGGAAATAAGTTTATTTGGTCATTGAAACATGAGTTGTGAGTCAGCAAGCCAAGCCTTCTTGAGTTGGCTCAAAGGCATAAATACGATTAATAAATACAAGTAAATACTGTAAGAATAAAATAAACATGAAATAAGATCTACATAAGAAATACTTAAGCATTTAAAGTTAATCTAGTAACTGGAAATTACTGTCAATTATTTGGATGTATAATTTCACATCACAGCTATATTGCTTAAAACCGGATTACCTTATAGTTATGTGAAACTTCACTGTTGGTACCTAGTCTTTAATAAGCGCCACGCTACGTTAATTGCACTGCACGAATAACTTTAATAAAAATGTCGAATAACTCGGAAATTAATAATTGGAAACAAGTAAAGAGAAAAAGATTTAGACCGTGAATTGTTAGTTTCTGACCTAGTAGCAATCGTTAATAGACATCGAGATTGCTCAATACGTGCGAGAAATACGGTAAGTATGCTATTTCTGGTAACAATCATATCTTACGACTACTAATATTTTGAAAACGTTTCTTATACGAAACCATACTCGTTGTATTAGCTTAAATGTTATGTACTATGAATTGAACAATCTTCTTACACGTAGGTACTCTGAATTTACAGTTACACTTGTGTGTATGAACCTCTTTAAAGCCACTAAAAATTATGTAAAACTAGCTGCGCCCCGCGGTGTTACCCGCTACATTATTTCGGGATAAAAATAAATTTGATCAAAATCGGTCTAGTCGTTCGAGCGTAAGAGGTAACAAACACACTCACAAACTTTCGCCTTTATAATATTAGTGTGATTAATAAACATGAGGTTTTTATAATGGTCATACTATAGACAGTAGGGGATGATAATAATAGTTTTTTTAACTATCAGAAATAACATCCATAATTATAACCGTAACCTGTAATCATCGTATGAACTAGTTGGTAAACACAGTCATTTCATATAACGAGCTTAAAACCTGTCTGTAATAGTATGCAATGAGTATTGTTTGACAGGTTCGTAACATGTGTAACAGTTGATTGACATGCGTGTTTCACTTGAGTTCGGTGTCTTGAGTATCTTGATTCGACAAGACGTGTGTGATTGATATTGTATTGCTATGAGGTGTCAATATGTTCCGATGTTGCGAATTGATTGCAGTAAAGACGATTGTCAATTGATAAAAATGGTACAAAATTCAGTAATATTAATTCTATCTAATTGGCGCAGTTGATAAGCGATTGGACTGCTCCGTTAACGGTTAGCGGTTCGATTCCCGCGCGGGACAACAATTTGTGTGATTTGCAGATGTTTGTGCCTGTGTATGTGATATTTTATGTTTGTAAAACGCACCCACGATACAGGGGAAATTCGTAGTGTAGGGCGACGTTTTTATTCAAAAAATAATAATACAGCGTTAATAAAATAGATATATAAATAAAACATATTTAATATAGGCTTGCCTTTTGTAAACAAAAGAACCAAGGTTGTATTTTATATTCTTACCTGAGATTTCAATCACAAATGAGTACCTATATCTGCAGCTATCATCATTTCAAACATCCAGTTGTTTATATAAAAATGCAAATTGACTTTTTGTTCGTCATGTAAATTATAATCGCAGACGTGTTTATGTAAGTAAGATGCCCACTGCCTACAATCAACAATTCAACATGATTGGGACTAAATACTGCATACAATGGCTATGTCTGAGTAGAAACATCTAGATGGCGGAAAATGTTCGCACGATAGACCTAATTACCATCGCTAAACGCTGAAGAAAAACTTGCCTTTTGGACAATAGACATTAAGACACGTACTCACGTCAGTTGGGGTAGGTCTTGGTTCTAAACCGCGTTACATTCCTGGTATTTGATTGACGCAGTTTTAATTACATACACAAATCATTTGTTTCTAATTGATCACTTAGCTCCCTTTATATAACATTACAGATCATATAATTGGAAATATAATAACTAACTCCAATTATTTCAATCAATGGGTTATGCGGATATGCGGTTATGCGGCTGAAATTGCACTTAAGTACTGATGTTAGACAATGTATCGTGTTAATTCGTTACTAACAACAGATTGATAATTATATTAAGATTTAAGTATCTTTTTACCTAGTAAATTTATGCTAGTTCTAATACCGCCTGTGATACAGGTTTAACCTAGTACAGGCACCTTCCATTACCTATGCCATTTTAAGATTAATTATGTATTATACCATTTGTATTTCAATAAATACTCTATTCTATTTTAATCAAGTCTAATTGGCTAACATCCTTGTTAAATGTTTCTTCTAGCCTAATACTATCTCCGATGAAATGATATGCCTGAATTCAAACAATTTATTTTTAATTTGATATTTTTTCTTGTCGACTACTTAACATTGTCTAAATAATATATTATAATGGGCATACATACCCGTACATTATAATGGTTTCACAGAAAACTAAGTACCTAGTTGGTTTTTATTTGTTGATTTACTGAGACAACTAATATTGGTGTAGTTAACACCACCATACTTTAACAAAAACACGATTATAGCCTCTATATTTTACAGTAAAGACTTATAATAAATAAAGATTTACTTTGTATTCAATAGTAGGACTTTAATTCTTTTATTCGGTTTCATGTAAATTATACATCCATTGTGATTGGTTTATTGTCATTTGAGGCTTTAAGTGAAATCTGTTGCCAAGATTTGCATTGACTTTTAACTTTCTTATTGTCGTCTTTGTAGTGTGGTCGTGAATGTTAAGCTTAAGACTCAGTACCTTGCTTAAGAAAGTGATGCAGTTGTAACTGTTTATTTGAGCTATACTGTGCATTTTAGCATCGAGTTTTCCTCGTAAAGTCGCGTTAAAGTAACGTTTGTTTAAAATATCTCGAAAGCGATCTTACTCCAGCTTTCACAGTTATTGTCGTGCTAAGAAAGTACTTTTCACTCTTGACATCTTGACACTGTCGTATTAAATGTTCATTAGCAAATTATGAGAACTAAAACTTAATGACTTTATATTTACTGCATAAAGTAATATTAGGATTTTGTACGTGATAATTAGTAAATTACCTAAACTAATATGCATTAAGTATCACTTTATTTGTATACGAAGTGTTTAAAGTATTTAATACGAAACTAATTGCCGAATCTACCCAACAATAGGGTAGAGACACACTTCACAGGCAAACGCAATTCGTTTCGTTATGCATATTCTTATAAAGCTGTTATTCATGTCCTCTTATCTAGTCGACATGTTTTTGATGTAACGGTAACATTGCGTGTTGTTACGATGTATAGCTTTAATTGAACATTGCGTAACGTCAATGTAATAGCATACCGTTTTCAGTTACCTAATTTGAGTTTAAGATGCAAATATTTGTTATGGTGTATTTAAGAATCTTGCGAATGTAGCATGAGTTATGTTGTCGTTAAATTTTCTAGGATATATTAACTTTTGCGTCAGCTGTGTTAGGATATCTTTTATAGTACCTACATATAATATTTACCACTAATAGCCAATTAGACCTAAAACATATCGGTCTAACCTAATCACTGGAAATAACATATTTCAATAGGGAATTTTCAAAATTTAAGTATGAGAATAACAAAGGTAGCTAGCTAACTAAGCATAATTCGATAAAATAACTAGAAAGTCATTGTATAAAATACGAGTGGACCCCCCGCAAGAACAAGTAGATATTATACTTACCTATACATTAGCTGTATTATGGCTGATTTCTTTGTCGTCTCGTATTGTAGCAATTTTCGCTGTTATTAAGTTCTGTTATTTGATTAATCAAAAAGTCGTTAGCGCGAAAACTAACATACAAAAAAATATACTGTTCATTCGTTAAACCTGGGAATATGAGCCTCAATTACACGCCTACTTGTATTTTCATGATCCTAATAATTATATTACACAAAGCAAATATACAATGAAATCTATTTGGATACATTTCCGGCAATAACTAACTAGTGAGTCAAACTTAGGTTGAAACAACCTGATTTATATCTTAATGTCTAGTTGCTTTTCTACTACTGTTGTATCTCTGTCAACACGGTATCTTATCGTACCCATCTGTCAAGTTAACCTGTTTCTGCTGACTTCTATAATGTATGCGGAATGATAACATCCAATTAAAGTCTTGCTAACAAAGTGAAACGTTATGTTTACCTTTCACCCTAATAGCTGAATGTCGATAAACATTAAATAATGAAACGATCCCTTTGCTACTTCTTGTCAGTCATTTACGTGTTGCTAATCAGAACACTGCATGGAATAATCTGCACCTTCCAGATAGGTAGGTATCACTTATTATATGTACTTGTTTACCTGCTTAGTAGGATTACAATAGTGGACGCAGGAATAAAGACAGACTGACGTATCTGTTGCGGTTTTAGGATTAATCTTGTCGCCGATTTTGTCTGTAGTATTTGGTGTAGTATACCTTGAGAATCATAATTTTTTAAACAAAAAAATAATTGTGGCGGGCTAATTCTAGTGTGTAGTTGTATATGTCAAAAGCACCTATCTTCTTAAATATTTACCTCCTTATTTATAAAAACTGTCGGTGTTGAACAATTGATTAAATTATACCTGTCATTATTATCATTTGCATGTCAAAGAATACAGATGTCAATATATTTAAGAAGTAGTTATCTTAAAACACATGTACTCGATGATTACCAACTAATTGCTTGTAGAATCAACATTTCAATTAGATACTTCTTGGAAATCTATATATAATCTATACCCTCGTATGCAAATAATCTTAGACACAGACAACTTAACAGTGCCTTGTTGCAATTAATGTTACTGCTTAAGGTAATAAAATGTAAGTTTAATCACGCCTGTAATATTAATTGTAACATTGTTACACGCGCAAAAAGTATAAAGTAGCCGCCCTATTCAGTTATGTATGCGATGCAATTTGTGATTTGAATAACATAAATAGCGTGATGTTATTTACTAATAATTAAATAAAACAATGGGTTGATGCAACAAAACGTTTTGTTATCGAGTTTTTATTACCTCTATCTGTATTAACATAACAATTTCATAATGTAAGTACTTTGTTAAGATGCGTTAAACTACTTAGTTACTTAGCATATTATTATCATTTTCACAGTTAATTCAATGAACTAAGTAAAAAATGCATACTAAACTAATTATCGAAATAGAATCGAAAAGTGTTGTGGCTGTCGAAATACAATTAAACTAATTTGTGCTATCGTAATCCTATTTAATTGAACTTATTAATTTAAGGGAAAATATCATCTTCCTTACCTTTTTGGCCATATTCTTTAGACCAGTGATATTGGGTACTACTACGAGGGTCAAACTGAAAGTTCTTAGAACTGGCCACTTATAAACAATATAATAAAAAAATAATTCTAAAATTTGAAAATAGAACTCTTTGCCAATATTACTGAGTATATATTTCATTAATTTGTCATTTGTTTTACGATTTGGCGGCAAATTGAAAATTGTCTGTGTCACGTCAACATGAATTTAACACGAGAAAATTTTCGTGCAATGATTTTTTATGACTTTCGATGTCATTTAAGTCAACAAGAAAGTTATGATAGACTACGATTGGCCTTTCACGATGAAGCCCCATCTCGTGCGACAGTTTACAACTGGTTTAATGAGTTTAAACGTGGTCGCACTAATCTCACTGATGATTTACGTGAGGGACGGCCTTCTACGGCGACGACTGAAGATAACATCTGTGTTGTGCGGCGTATGATAGAGACTGACAAAAGAGTGACCTATCAGCAGATTCGGACAAGCTTAGGCATCGGTATGAGTCAAGTGCACAAAATCCTCCACGAACATTTAGCAGTCAGGAAGCTTTGCGCCCGGTGGATACCTCATAATTTGACTGAGGCTCAAAAACTCCATCGTGTGGATTGGTGCCGTAAAATGATTGAAAGATTTAACGGAGGTGACTCAAATGCTGTGTTCGACATACTAACAGGTGACGAAAGCTGGATTTACTGTTATGATCCTGAAACCAAAAGACAATCTGCTCAGTGGGTGTTTCCTTTCGAGAGGTTGCCAACTAAAGTGAAGAGAGATCGAAGTGCGGGAAAAAAAATGGTGGCCTCGTTCTTTGGAAGGATAGGTCATTTCGCAACAATTGTGTTAGAGGATCAAAAAACAGTTTCTGCAGAATGGTACACTACCAATTGTTTGCCACTTGTCTTGGAAAAAGTTCGAGAGAAACGACCTCGCAGTAGGATCCTCCTTCACCACGACAACGCCTCGTCGCACACCGCTAAGCGAACGATCGACTATTTGGCGACATCAAACGTTGAATTACTGGGTCACCCGCCGTATAGCCCCGACCTCGCCCCTTGTGATTTTTATTTATTTCCAAAAATTAAAGAAAAACTTAAAGGAAAGCGGTTTATGAATGCTGAAGAAGCGGTGGCTGCGTATCGCGATGCCATTGAAGAGAACCCTAAAGACGAGTGGGCAAAGTGCTTTTCCCAGTGGTTCCATCGCATGCAGCGGTGTATTGACGTGAATGGACAATATTTTGAAAAGATATAATAAAACTAATAACTGGCTAATGTAATCAGTTTTTGATTTTCTAAGAACTTTCAGTTTGACCCTCGTATACGCGTTAACTTTTGAGCAATCCACGTCTTCCTTTACTTGCTCGGCTAATATTATTAACACTAATGTATTGGTGTGTAGAAAGACGTACTTTTTTATTTTTCGTGTCGCGTTTGCTTTGCTAACTTTTCAAAGAGTAAATAAGGGGTGTAGTATTTGATTGTCTTCAGTATAGATACTTGCAGTTTCTTACAAATACGCCGTCTCTTAGCGACGACGGGCGCGTAGCAATTATAATATACTTTGATTATACGATGTGCAGGTCGCAACAGTATTGAATATTCCACGATCACGTTTCGGCATTAATCAAGCACTTGATAAGCTGCTATCCAACAGTTTTTATTAACATAAATAATGAATACAGATGCGATCACATAGGTACGTTGTCAGTCTGTCTGTCTGATTGCACTGTATGCATTTAGCGTATTTTTAATTTGCTTCAACATCATGCATACCGAAGCGTCGTGCGACGAGAATGGCTGATTAATTACATGCTTGTAACTGTAGGTACCGTCAGCTCCGTCTACATTGACATGGATAATTGTATTTCTATATGGTCGTGTTCCAAATTAACGTAGCTCATCTTGAGACCAACCATTTAAGGTGCTGTAAGTGTGCTTGTAAGAATACTCTAATTATACCAACAGTGATTCGCAGTCACGTCTGTATTTAGCTGCCATACAAATATTTTGTTTCTGGTGCTCCATTCCTGACTTTATCACATGATCTGTGATGTCATTTTATACTTACACGTTTTGAATAAGGTATCAACTTCTGCCTTACTTGATATTAAAGTCCAGCTGTAGGCCGTTGCTTATTTTTATGAGCAGGAATCTTTTAAGATGTATAAGTACTTTTGTGTGTACTGAATAGAGATTTGTGAAGAAATATAGGGGAGGCCTTTGCCCAGCAGTGGGACACATTACAGCCTGATAAAAAAAAATTGTAACGTAGTAAACTTTATCTATTAAAGTTATTAATAATAGTCGTATCACATTATCAAAATGATACAAGCCAAAAGTAATTTACGAAAACGTGCATAACGTAGCCGGTATTAATTATACTGAGATAACAGTTTACAGGTCCCATCGAACTATAAAAAGGATAATTGATGCAATGAAAAAACCAGTCAGAGTAAATATAAATATTAATAATAACTGTCCTACTGCAGACAAAGGTCTCCTCTCGAAGGATTAAGCAATATTGTTAAAATAACAACACAAGTCAAAGAAATTATCAGTTAATACTATAATGATATATTTCTTTACTTTAACCTACTAATGTATTATCTAGAATTAGATGAGTGCATGTTTCGCGCGTCTAAAATTTACGACCAGGATGATTATTGAAGATATTACAGTTTTGAAGTACTTACAGATTAATCTGCCTGCTCTACTTAGCATATGAGTAGCGTAGTACATATTGTTACATTATCATGCCAGGCGGAATCGTGACCAGGGCGCGCGCCTACCACCTGGTCTGATATTTATATAGAATTCCGCAGATAGCCGCCCGACGGCGTCGTAATGGCTAATTAACGAGCTATCGGCTCTGAGATAACTGTTGGACTTGGAGCCTCACTAAGCAATCAGTTCAGAGCGATCCATTATGTAAGTAAACAACTCTACAGAAACTTGAGAAGTAACTTATGATATAACTTATACATGGTCACTATATTGGAATTGATAGTAACTAAACGTTGTCTGGCGAACATTGACAGAGGCCTATGTCTAGCAGTGGACTGCAACGGGCCGATGATGACAATGAAACGTTGTCGCGCAGTCACATATGTGGTTTAATTTTCTAACTTAATTTTAAAATCCTTAATGACTGATGACAATTGAATATACGGCGGCGCTCCCTGAGCAATCGGCCTTACTGCAAACTTGCGGACTGGCATTTCTTAGGGCATGATCTAATTTTATAACCTATAGTGATACTATAATTATGACAAAACGTAAATAAAATACAATTGCACTGTATAATATATCCATTACATAGACGTATTCAGCATTAATTTCCTCAAGATGAGGTTCACTAAATATGAGACCGTAGTAAAAGCATATCCAATATAATAGTAACGGCAGCTGCAGTAGAAGTTCTTAGTAAGCTTAAGTGACACATGTTAAAATTATGTGTAAGTTACACAACCTTAAGAAATCTGTGAAACATGGATTAGGGTAAAACCACAGAACTTTACACGTTATTCATCTCATCATTGAACACATCGAGGAGTCATTGTTTGTTTTAATTAAGAGACCACGCCAAGGTTTGATGTTACGCGGTGTCATAATACAGTCAAGTGTTTAAATCAATTTCCAAAGAGACAGAAGTTATTTGCAATCTGAGTGATGACCTGTAGTGCCATTAAGAATATATAAAAAAATATGATGGGCCAGAAATGCCACGATAAAGACGATGCACTTACACTGTCATTTGTAAGATGAAATGGATTTCTTTTCTTTTTATTACATCAATTACGTATGGGGATTCAGGTCTTTTTTTATTAATTTTTCTTGTAAAAGTACTTCGGAGAAATTCTCTTTTGTTCGGTTTATTTACTTTTAATTTAATTTTATGAATCGTGACTTGTTATTTTTTTTATTCTGGTACCACGTCAGCTTTAAGTGCTTGAAGCTCGGTGTTATTTAAATACGGTTATGATATAAAAATATTTTATTACGCTGTATAATATGTTACCTATTAATTCCTTGATACGCTAAGAAATATCTCTTCTTGAAGTGAGTATAATATTCCTTAACTCATAGCGCTTTCTAAAGGCGTGTGGCCATTGTTTTACTATAATTATTGTTTCTGCAAAATTGGACAAGTGAAAGGATATGGAACCTTATAAATAAGAGTACTTATTGCCCTCCATTTGTGTAATTCTTTTCGATAATTTTCGTTTAATAATTTTTATTTTTGATTGTTACAGGTAAGACATGACAGAGGAGTGCCTTTTATATACAATGCAATGAAGTAACACAATTGTTACCTACATAAGCGGTAAGTAAATAAACAGGCTACATTGACGTCGATAGGCACAAAATATTATTTACTTATACAATATACATGTTAAACAAAAAATATAAAATGTTATATTCCTTAGTTCTCTATGGAAATATCACATATCTATTAGTAATAATGAAAACGTCATTAACAATATAATTCGGCTTTATTCATATATCTTAAGTTGCATAACAAAAGAGATACAAATGAGATAGGCAAGTCCTATACATTACAAACCTTGAAACTTTAGAACGCAAAGCGTGTACCACGACACACTCCTTAACATGGGTATACAATAATATGAAATGAGTATAGACTTCATCGTGTTAGTAAGAATTTGTACGTCATTTCGTGTGTTATATGCCTTTTATCCGGTACTGAAAATCTGCCCTACTAATATTAAAAGATTAAAAGATTGGCGAAAATAGATGTATGTATATAAATAAATAATAAATGTTTGTAAATCAGAATAACGCCGAACACAAACTACAATTAAACACATGTAGTACTTCTTGTAAGATGTGAGTGAAACTACGGGCTATAGCAAGTTAAATATAAAAGGCCAATTAATACATGAATAGTCCTACCTGTATTCGATCAAAAAGCTTGGTTTAGAATGTTAAATAACAAAATAATGATAACATGAATTGTTGCTGTCTCCAAAGCTATGTTCATATAGCTTATGCCCAGGGAGTTGTTATTTTGGTTCGGATATCGTTATTTACCTGCGTTCTAAATACTAAATAACGTTTTGGAACAAAAATAACAAAATTCTGTGTAACGATTCCAGTCCCTAGTAGGTACTGCCCTCTTATCATGAACTGATAGCAAGACATTTAGACCCCACGCTAGACTGCACGTAGCGGCTGCGGTGTCTCGCTTCCACAACGAAATATGTCCTGCATTAAGAGTTCATGGTAATAGCCCTGAACTCTTCGCAAAGCAGAAGCTTTAAGAGTATAAATTTACCGCAAATAGTATGCCTACAGCCATGCAGGTTATAAATAACGCCGTCTTACGTTAAGCGGATGTTCCGAAGTGTTTATTGTGCCAACAGATTTTCCACGATTGCATATTAACTTATGTTATGTGACTAAAATAATTGAATATCTACTGTATGTAGCATATTTAATTTATGACGAGTTTTGGGAGTAAAGTGAATCAAATGTTATAATGAAAACAATGAAACCTGAACTTCCATATTTAACTTGTAATTCAGTTTTTTCTGTACGATTTTTATCTTGTATTAAAATTACATGGTCTTGTTGTAAGATCTGGAAAAACCGCGTGAATTCACACACTTATTAAGTTTCGTCTCACTGAACGAACAATATTTACTGTTGTTCAATTTGTCCATTTTATTATTAAATAGTGTTCATAATTAACTTAACTAATAGTTTAAATTATAAATAATATACGTTGAGTAGGTATACACTTAAAATATTAGATGGAAAACTAAGTTTGGAAATCATCTTTGTAATAACCCTTCTTCTGGCGCAGTCCGGTAAAAATGCTTTCTTTCTTATTTAAATCATATTATACATGCACCTCAACATTAACCCGCGTCACGCGTTATTACGAGTAATCTTATGAAGTACAACATTTAATTATATATTTACTTTACTACATATCCTGTTCGATAAATATAAGAAGTTGTATACAAATAAGTCTATATTTATCTCTTAGTATTCATGGTATTAGGTATGGTATATGGTTCTACGTAGAGTGTATAGCAGGATATAATATTTAGATGTGAATTGTGAGTCAGCGAATATAACTGGAGTCATGAGGAGTGAATATTTTGAAATAAATCGTGTAATGTTACGTGTACCAACGTCATGTCAGTCCGATTGTTATTGTTACACTGTTCCGGCGAATTCTAAATTAATTGTAATACTAATAATTTAACTTTAAACAACTAAGAAAGCAAGTTGATACGCGATGTTTATAAAAATCATCTGTTGTCATAGAATTAGATTTAGGTTATGAAAAATATATGTTTAAAGTTATGGTTCGTATGACTGTAATATCTACCATTAATTTATATATTATACGCTTAGCCTTCAATGATTTATTATATCGTCGTGGTTTAAAAAAATGTTAATGAATACACTTCGAATTATTTTCATGTTTTATTAATGCGTACGAAAACAATCCGCGTTCTAGTGTTATTTTTAGTTATATCTACCTATTAGCGAGTTTATTAACATAAATCTATAACTATTAGTTATTTTTAGATTTGTGGGGCTTTTTTTGGCTGTTATTTTAAAAACACATAATGATTAATTGATTAGTTTTATTAAACGTCGACAGTTCTAAGAAAAATATTATTAACCGGTATAATAGCTGAAGCTAATGTGGAAACGCTGTGAAAAGTGTTGTTGAAACAAAAAGCGCGGAAAATTTCTATTCGTATACCGGTTAAACAGAGTTTTTTAATGACTCGTTGTATTACGAGTCACGCTAATAGTGTAGTAGGCAAGGTCAGTTCATATGCCAGTGCATTAAACACTTTAACATGTAATTATTTTGTTTTCGACACAAGAACACTACAATTAAGCTTTGTTTGAACGTAGGAAGTGACTGCGTGTATTTTGACTACGCATTATTAAAACATATTTATCTCAAACGTACCTTAACACGTAGTTCAGTGTATGTATTGTACTCGTCGAATTACGAGAGAGAACTATTTTATCTGCTTCGAGGACCGTCTGTAACCTGTTAATTCGTGACTTCAGCCAGCTCCCTTACCATGAACTCATAAGGCAGGAAAGTTCACGTTGTGGTAGCGAGACGCTACTGCACATAGCAGCGTCTCGCTAGATGTATGTATATAAATAAATAATTATATTTGTAAATCGGAATAACGCCGAACACAAACTACAATTAAACACATGTAGTAGGTACCTACTTCTTGTAAGATGTGGGTGAAACTACGGGCTATAGCAAGTTAAATATAAAAGGCCAATTAATTCATGAATAAGTCCTACCTGTATTCGATCAAAAAGCTTGGTTTAGAATGTTAAATAAAAAAATAATGATAACATGAGTTGTCGCTGTCTCCAAAGCTATGTTCATGTAGCTTATGCCCAGGGAGTTGTTATTTTGGTTCGGATATCGTTATTTACCTGCGTTCTAAATACTAAATAACGTTTTGGAACAAAAATAACAAAATTCTGTGTAACGATTCCAGTCCCTAGTAGGTACTGCCCTCTTATCATGAACTGATAGCAAGACATTTAGACCCCACGCTAGACTGCACGTAGCGGCTGCGGTGTCTCGCTTCCACAACGTAAACTGTCCTGCCTTAAGAGTTCATGGTATGAAGGCAGGAGCAGGACACGTTTAATTTTCCTTCAATATTGAAAACCGTTTACCAAATAGTGTGGTACACATTGCAGAAATGTAGTAAAATGGCATCATGAAACCGTCCATCAGTCATCACACACACTTCTTAGATAATAGGACAATCTCCCATTACCTAGTACGAGAAACGTTTATAAAATGTGCTAGATTTATAGCTATCCAACACTACGTAATGCGTTAATGTCATCCGCATGCATTAAATTGACGTCTTTTCCTATGCTACCTGATGTTACCTATGATCGGAGAGCGAAGGAAAAGTCTATAGATAATTAGATATGTATATCTATGGTACTGGACAGATACAGGATTTCTGGTATATGTAGCTGTTTGCTAGGAACGGGAGAGTTTGGTTAGTCATCATTATCTTTTTTAAATCAACACTTATTCACCATTAGACATCTTAAGTTAGAAAGAAAGAAACATTTATATGACAGCTAAAGAGACACCTACACTAATATAATTTAGTGTTTTGGTTGAAGACAAGTTTAACAAGACTAATGCAATAAGATCCTAATCCAGGACCTACCTATGAAAGATTTTTACTGTTATGCTTACTATAATATGAAATTCTGGGTGACTTTCGTCGATGGCGTTCGCCACCCATGATGACGAGCCAACAAGCCTTATAAGGTTATGACGTGCCAAAAAAGACCACGGAATGTGTGCGGTCGTCGACTTTTATTGTTAAAAAGTTTGCTATTACCCAAGTAGCATAAAAATCTTATTATATCATAAACTTTGAATCTACAACATCCTTACTTGGTTTAAGTTGTTTTTCAAAAGTAATTTAGCTTAATTTATTCCACCTTAATGGCTTGCATGTATTGTTAATTGTATACTTACTGATATATTATCAAGTAACGAGTATCCTTAACCGACGAGCGTTTGAGGAATGTGATGCGAGAGAATGAGGCGAAAGAAGTATGTCAGGACCGTAGCCAATGGAAATCCGTGGTCTCTGTCTACCCCTCTGGAAAATAGAAGGGACTTTACGTATATATATATTATTATAGAGTTCTTTTCATTTGGAAATCTGAAAGAGATTGACAAGAGATTTCGTTGTACGTGTATGAAATTTAACCCAAAGAGTATTAGCTAACTGCTTTGTAAGGTGTAACATATTGCATCCGTGTACAAAATAATAACATCTAAACCCATGTAAACCACTAATTGTGTTGTAGCATCGTCAATCATTTAGCCACATGTGATAATTATGTGGTTACGACGCTGTGGTATTAATTACCTGTGGACTGTGGCAGTCGTGTTATTAGCTCTTGCTTCGTGGCCTTGAATAATGGTGTACTGTTATCCTTTTTATCAGTATTGCAATAGGTAACTAGTAATTAAATCCCTTATTGTTGCATCTGCGTATAAACCCTCAACATAGATTTTTAAAATCTTATTGCTACAAAGCACTATAAGTTTCTAGTTACTATATACTTGGTTCAAAAATGAATGGTGTTCCTAACTCATCGCGATTAAGATTTGTAAGCCAATCTTGCAATGTTATCAGTGCATTCATATTAAAAGATTCTACTACGCCTACGCTATAAAGAATACTTTTTATAACAAATAGTTGACACTAGATACCGTAGATTAGAAGCCCCAATTGTTACCATAATAAGTATAGATATTTTAACTATGTCAACATTTTGTAGGGGAGTCAGTGTTAGCAAAATTCTGTCTTAATTAAAGATTTAATCGTAATATGTAATCTAACTAACGTGACCCTCAGAATAGAAATTGTCATGTATAATTCAGATACTTTACCTCATCTGATAAGGCGGGCTAACCCTAACATACTACATAGTTGGTTAAAGGTCAGGCAGATGAGCACATCCACATTTCATCGTAAAAGTCAATACTCTAAGCAAAATGTTAATTAATTCCTTATGTAAAACTCAAACATTTTAATGCATCACCACAATGCACTTATCGAAGCCACTATTTTTATGTAAACATCGATGTTTTGTGCTGGTCAACGACTTATTGTCACCCGGCAAACAAGAACATTGAATATTTATGGCACGCTTCATCTTGCCCTTTGTAAAATCAAGCAATCTAAACAATGTAACTAGAATGCGAAAGTGTATCCTACTATGAGTCGGTTTGGCTAGCGAACTAGATATTTATGAAAGTCTAATTCAAGGATGTCTGTACAGGAAAGAAATTGTATCTTCTACCTTGTATAATATATCAACCATAATACCCATTATACTTGACAAGGTATGGGTTATAACTTGATATATTGACCCATAAGTTGTTTAAAGTTGAACCTCCATGCAAGTTCTAGATACGATTCCAAAGGATGAAATGATGACTGTTTTGGAAGAGCTTATGTGTCGTGGCAGTGAAATATCCCTCAGTAGAAGATACGGTAGAAAGTCTTTACTTTTAATCACAATAATGGTAGAAATTCCTACGAAAGTAAATTATTGGAAAGTCGTTTTCATTCAAACAGTACCCTACATTGAGTAGGAAAGCATTAAAATTTCCAAGTGTATAATCATAGAAATATGGATTTAAATTGATTAGGCCGTAACAGTTGAAAGTTATATACCACAATATTTAAAGATTTTAGAACCTGTGGTTACTGCCGACTGTTTTAATTACATTTCCTTTAATCTAAAAATTGTTATTGAAACTTGATGATCGGCGACTCTGTTTACCCTTTAGATTAATACAGGTTTGATGATAACTGTGCATTCATAGTTAACTAAGTTCTATTTATTCATGCGTAATAACTATGACTACGCAGCGTGCGGATCGAAGTCCAAGTAACTTAAAGATTCGACGTATCAACAACACCTACGCATTCTAAAGCTACGTCTCTAAAATTCCTCATCTTATATGGGTACCTACAGAGTATAAAGCACTACAATGAGTAGGCAGTGCGTTGTTTACGTTTCGAAGTCAATTCTCCGAGGTGTAGCGTGACTTGTGAGTAATGGAGCTAACGCAGCTAAGATGCGATCAGCACCCAACGTGGACAATGCAACGTGATTCACGGATAGGTATGCTGTGATCACCTTAATTAATTCACACTTGTCATTTATCACCTTGTGTTTTCTTAAAAACCTATTTAAGTGAGCTCCAATGTTTTAAATAACTAAAAACTCCAATAACTTAAAATTATATTTAATATTTAGGTTTATGTCCGATTTTGATGTTATAAAGGTATAAGGTTAATAAGACCAAGCTTCCAAAGGGACCATCATAGTCTAACTGCAAATAAAAACTATAAAATCCATTAATTTGTTTACAATGAGAAGATTCAAGTGATATGATTAAGAAATATTTTTTCTCAGATTAATTATTTTGAGTAGTCGTGACGCACTACAATGGGGCAAGGGGCAAAATAATTATGCATCAGTTTACCCGTCACGCCTCGGGTATTTCCCACCTTTTACATTTTCTTTGGATTAAAACTCGCACTACATGCAAATGAATGATTACATCGGAAAAACCATTATCATTTCCATGTTTTTAACAATACACAGAGCGAAGTCCTTGTCACTTGAGATTTATGCGTTCCCACCACACAGACCTGTACTTAGAACTCAGGGTGAGATCCGTCCTCAAGTCATATTATAACGTGTCATTCTTTACACATGCAGTTATCGATTTCCTAGAAACGATATTAAGTCGACCAACAATTTTAATATTGATGAGATGCACGGGACATTCCGGGTTGACAATATTTACTTTTAATCACATATTCACCTGTTTGCGTCAACAGTTGGAATACTTTGCATTTTATTGTCCTTAAAGTTATCATCAAATCAGCTCGAATATGGCATGTTTGATGTACAGAATACACCATACCGGCTTGCCTTTAACACGTGCCTTACTTTTATGGCCAAGGCAATTTATCATCCGTGTTCTACAACAAGCCACATCATCATTAACAAGAAGTCATTAGATGATGTAAAAATTTGTGTCCTGCACCCATATACGGTAGAGGATGCTATGATATGATAATTTGTTTAACTTCAATCTTAATGTCGATGCAATCGATAGGTACTTGTATGGTGTTGATGATTATAATATACTTCTGTTCCAAGAAGACGGATCACCGTTGTGTACTTACGTTTTTGTTATGTGAAGTTTTTGCCTCAATTACATTTATACCCGGATGAAATAACTCTTTTCATTCAGCAAATTAGCGTCCGGGGTCGCCGGCCCTTTCGTCACGATTTTTATTTTAACGTTTTGATAAATATCCGAATTTTATCTTTAGTCATCATATAGCTTGGCCACATAAGTTTAGTCATCTGCGGTCACTAGCTAAGAATATTGTCCGTTATGAACAATATTGAGCGCCAATGACTCAGTATGTGCGCTTGTTACTTAGTACGTATGGTTTGTCTCTCGCTCATCATTCAGGTATGCCGTGACGTGTCTGTGACAGCTTTTAGTGCTTGGGAATGATGTCATTGTGGTCTGTGTGCTTGGCTATGACTCGCGTTGCTATAATTACATTTTACTTGTGTTTCGTCATTAATTCATATTACGTTAAGTTTGAGTATTTAGGTGGTTTGACACCATGCCATCATTGTTTTATTTTAGCAAGTGTTGCGGCGCGTGCCTTTTTATTACGCCAGTTGACGACGTTAAATTTAGAAGTCTATTCATATTCTTCCTTTGACATTACAAACTTGTGGCATTAGACACAAAGGTTAACGTTCCCCGTGTTTACGTCACGCCTACGTTCGGTTATTGACGATTTGCTATGACTCGTCCTGATGCACAGCGCGTTCGTGATCCTACGCATGCAAGCTGAACGTGCCCACATTAGGCACCTGTTACACGTATTTGGTCATTCCAAGTGCGCCACGCTTCGACCGTCACGCCCGGGAACCGAGTGGGTATTTCTCAGTAATGTTTACGCAGTAGTAGGCTTACGATTGTTGATAGGTAACATAATGCTTAACGGATGTGTATGGATTCGGCGCCCGCTAATCGTGATGTTTGAGAAAACGTGACGGTGTTGTTCATCTGGAATTTTTAGGACGTGATTCTTATGTACAATGTGGAAATTATTTTTAGATATGAATTTATGAATGAAGTATCTTACAATGAAGTTTGCACGACATTGCATAGAGATTAGAGAGACAATATTTTACAATATCTTTGAAATTTTTGAACACTGATGATAATTTTCATAACTTTTTTTCACAACATAGAAGTAGTTCAATAATTTAATGTCATTATAATCATCCGGCAAAGTAAGTTATAAAGGTAACTTAGGTTTCAAAGGTGTTGTGTAATTGTATTAAATACACATTATTTAAATGCTGCTGTATACACTATACGCGATTTATTTATTATTATATCGATTGTGTTAACTTAGTTGGTGCTCTGAGTAAAATCTAATGTGTCTCTGTGTTGTTTCCAATAAGTTCACAAAGGCGTTGCCTCGGCCAGGTGCGTAATTGACGTAATTTTTAGTAAGTAACAGCCGGTCGCCCTTCGCGGTGTCACGACACGGCTCAAAGTTTTTAAACGCCTATTACAAAATTACTTGTAAAATTATCCGATTTGATGTAAAAAATAACGCGAGTCATCACATTTAGGCGGAGTCATGACAACTATTTAGGTGAATAAGGAAGTTCACATGATATTTAACATTATTGACTAGAATAAATTATATACGTTTTAGGTGCAGAAATGTTATATATTTGTACTTACGTGACAGACTAGAAATAGTGTGCGGTTTAATGGCATTTATACCAATTACTCTTGCAGCCTACGCAACTATTTATAATCTGTTAGCTATTTTCGAAATTACTCTGTATTAAACGTGGTAAATATTTGGTTTTCGCGGCTAAATCAAATTATCGAGTTAGCTACTGACGTTGTCATTTGTACTAGAATATGTTTTGCTTATTTAGCAGGTATTTATGAATTGCACAACTTAATTTATGTTTGAAGCAAAAAGATAATAGTTTTAAGCATTGCACATAAGTAGGTACTTCTTTTTGCTATCACCCGACAAGACTAAGAACTTTTTATAGAGTGCACAAGATAAGTTTTATTCAAATCTTACAAAAGGTCCGGTCAGAAACCAGCTTATTAGAGGAGACAAAACTAGTAGCTTTATAGATTTTACAGCAATACAAAGTTATACTATATTCGCAAACAGAAAGAAAATAACAAAGGGCCATATGCGGCTGCGCAGGCGCAATTTAACTCAAAATTAGATTTATAACTCGTTTAGTAGGCTGCAGTAAAGTATGCCGCCAATACGGAACACCGCCAATGCCGGTTTATGGCTTAAATTGTAGCTTGTACTGACAACTGGACCACTTGCGAATCTAGTCTAAATTATACCTGTTTTATATAGATATTTTGAAGCAAAATTCCCGCATTGAAATCTCAGATCTAACGAAATTGAGGCTGCAATTTACATTTGAGAAGTACCTGCACTACAAACACGTTATGAGCAAAGTGTCTAATAAAATGATAGGCACTCAATAAATATGTACAAAATGTTAAATTAACCACATGCAATTAATCGACTTTGAGTGTCGATCCCTTAGTAATGATTAAGTAAACTTGGCTAAAATCTAGATTGTAAATGTTTTATTGTCGTCTGAATAATTCTTAATTATACATCGGATACAAAATTATTACGACTATATCGGTTCACTAAAACTTATAAATTTACCTATAGTAAGTTATCTCATAAGTAAAAATATCATGTGTTCGTTTGAACATATCCATACGTACGTACGACAAACGAGTTCATACATTTGATGAAATCTGCTCCATTTACACAATTATTATATAAGTGCAATGGATAAGGATTCCCTTGGTCGTCTTGTAAGCTGTTTGTTACATATTTTCTCACAGTTATCCGTAAGTAATGGCTACTGTGCGCATGTTCAGCATTGGCTAAATCTTGCGCGATTGCGTTTATTGTATGTTATCATTTCATAATTATCACTTTGTCTTTCAGTAGTATTATTTATCATTTTAATTGTTTTGAAAGTTCATATTACATATATTAAAGGGGTAAATCCAAAACACACTGGTTTAAGGATTGTAATGTTTTAAGTAACATAAAAATTGTAGATATCAATCTAAGATCATACTTACAACTCACAGAAACTGTTAAATATAAAAACATAACATAACATAACATCACGCCTGTATTCCCCGAAGGGGTAGGCAGAGGTGCACATATAGTACACCCACATTACGCCAGTTATGTTTTTTAGGTCCCAATGTCATAGGGGGCGAGCCTATTGCCATCAACCGGGCACAAATCCAGACTCCGTGCTGCTACTGAGAATTACCTAATGGAAAAACCCAGTAACACTTTGCCCGACCCGGGATTCGAACCCAGGACCTCGTGCTCAGCAGTCACGCTTAGCAACCACTAGACCAACGAGGCAGCAATGTTAAATATATATTATACTTACCCATTAGCAACAAAAACCTTTGTATGTTTAATGGTATCTCTGAATGTAAAACCCCCTTTATGGTAAGTGTTAAAATGCTGTTATGCCAGTTCTTTATGGTCTTAACAACTAGTCTACTAATAATTTGGAAAACCCAAATAGACTTGCTTGTCCTGAATTTGAACTAGTAACTGTTTCATTGAAACGGATCCTGGTATTTGCCTATAAAAATAGTACGACGACTAACGCGGGAATGTTACGGATATGAGTTATCACTAAATTATTTTGTTTACATTCATGAATAAAGGAAATATAGATTTACAAATATAGAATATAGAATTACAAATTTAAAATACAGAATTTGCTGGAAATTTACTCGACGTAATCAAACCGTAGTCCGGTATTACAAAAATAGCTAACTTTAAAGTGTCTGTATAATAAAGACTTAAATCCTCTAATATTCAGTAATATACTCCTTCGTTATCAAAGTCGATGACAGATAGAAGCTCACCATTAGCCATTATTTCATTTAAAAACAAATCAACCTTAACTCCATAGAGTGGATAACCACCGGATTCAATTGAAAGCGATTAATCGTAGCAATTCAATCACCGTTCTAAGAAGCGAGTCTTTCAATTTACGACTGCCATCAATATATCTGTTGGATAGAAGCCAACAGGAAAACTATAGATACTAGCTTAGAACTTACAATGTTCTTTTTAAGACAGTTTCAAGTTAGACGTTCTTATTTGTGTATAACACGTTCCAGTTAAGTACCTCTTACTTGTTTCTTTATGTTAGGGGTCGTCCATTGGAGGGGTCTCGGAAAAATCACGAAATATCACAACCGGGAGAGGGAGTGTAGTGAGATATTATTACGTGTATTTATTTATCGTTGAACGCGTGCTGTTGTCGAAAAAATAAAACGGAGATTATCACTCCGTCAAAACCAAAACTAGCTCTCTCACTCCGATAACTGGATTGTATTCTGTACCTTTAAAAAAATGGTATGGAATAGGCACGCCACTTTGTTAAGGCCACGGAGGAATGTTCGTCTTGCTTTGCCTTGCCGACAAACTTCGTCGCTGTATTTAATATTATGCTGTAATCATTGATACACAAAGTAGACCCTAAGGCCTAATAAGCAATGGGTCTCAAGCCTGTACCAAATGCCATTACGACATGTAAAATATTAAAGATTTATACATTTTTCAATGACAAATTCACTTCTTAAGTGTTATGGATTTTCTATAAGGACTATAATTATGTAATAATAATACATAGGTAGTTATATAATGGCAAAACTTTTTATTTAATTAACAGAGGCCAGTAAAAGATACGACAACTTATTTCAAGAGAATCGGCAATGTAATACGACACATAATTCCTAATGCATTAGCGTCAATTTTGTTTATAGTTCCAACTACTTTTTAACCGAGTTTAAATAGGAGGAGGTTCTCAATTCGACAGTTTTTTTATTTGTTTGTAGCTTTTTTTGCGTTTTTCTTTTGTTCAGCTTGACTTGACTGCAGAAATTAAAACGCAACCGCGGTTAGCGCTATCAACTAAGTTCACACTAGAGGCATGTTTATTACAAGATTGACGATCACACTTAAGAGGCAAGATTTTCAATACAATTTACTATGTAGCGAGTATGACACAAATATCTTATATTTGAATACAATGCCCGTTAAATGTGTTGTTTACGATGAGTAATGATATAATTATGTTGTAAGTTATGCGCCTGATTATGGTGCAAGTGGGACGCTCGTATTGACTTGTTGATAGTGGCGATTCTGGAAGGTTACAAATATGTTAAGTACCTAGTAAATATAATACGCAAATAACTGCTTCTCATCTTCAGAAGTTTGTGCTTCATCTGTAGTTTATCAGTAGGTACCAGATTTAAGACTTGTTCTATCACAATAAATATTTACACTTTTCAGGAAGTAGTTCCAGTAGTTAAATGTAGATTTCTATGGATTGTGTCTTGGAAGGTCCAAAAGAAAGTATTATGAAGTTAAAAAGGCATCAAAGCCGCCACCTCTTAACATTTTAATAAAAAATCAACTAGCGAAAGTGTAGTAAATTAATTTTACATTCATGAGTAAATTGCACGACTTAATAATTATAGACGTATAGAAAGGAACACAAACAAGCTTTATGTTTCCTTCGGGTAAAATTCAAGTTTCAGATAAAAATACTTACTAAACCTGTTAGATACATTTTAATAGATCTTGGAATACTTTCTAGAGAAATTGATCTGTCGTCATCTGGCGCCACTATGATGGCTTTGTAAAGTTTTTGTGCATTTTTACTGACACTGGAACTGATGGCTAATAAAGCTTATTTACATATGTAATAATAAAATCACCGACACCATGGATTGCCATTTGCTTAGATGACAAGATAAAAAAAATCTTGGTGATCATGGCATACATTCATCAACCATGCTCACCCATTAAGGATGTTCTGGAAATAGGTCAGGTTAGGTACTCAGAACATCCCCGCTCTGCCCCCTTACCATGAACTCTTAAAGCAGGACATATTCCGTTATTTTTCTTCTTGTTGTCGTATGGTTGATGAGGTTGATCATCAACAGGTGTCAGAGTTCAAACTGCCTGTAGGCCTTGGACATGGCTTTATGCGCATTTGAAAAATATCAGGCGTGCCGGCTGCTAACTAATTTATAATACGCACATGTATTCAAAAATACATTGTTCATACCACTCGTCTATCACTGCTCGTGATTTTCCGTTAAAAAAGCGAGAAGCCACAATACACGTAGCGGCGTCAGGCTCTGGTCAGTAAGTTTATTAACAAGCTTTAATAGTAGGCACTCTTTAGGTACTAAAACATACCTTTGATGTTGAGATCATGGAAATCCTTCAATTAACGTTTACATAAAGATTATGTATGATATCGGATACGGATGCACGACCGGCTCACCTCGGCAGCATACTGCAATTATAGGTGAATTTGTCACGAGGTTTCCGTGTGATATTCAATGCCAGACCTAGTCTAGTGGTTCTATTGCGTCCATTTTATAATATCATTATTCTATGGAATGTACACATTACAGGGCATTCAACATAAGTAGATTTTATATGGTGTTACTCATTATATCCAGGCTGAAGTAAGGTATATAATTATGTTCAAGATAGAGGAACTTGTAGCCGGTTCAAATGCTAGTAAAAATAGTTTCTTGCTAAAAGCATACCTACATGTTCCAGTAAATAAATGCCCACGATTTTGTATTTAGTAAATAAATAAGATATCGTTTTATCACAATTGTGTATGAACACAAACGTAAAATCTGAACGATTCATTTTAATTAATAGAAGGTAACATTTTCAAAACTTGAACGAAACTTCCTAAGTTTCCAGAGTTCACGTACCTACCTATTCACATAGGTAATTAAAGAGAATTTAATCTAACTGGGTGATATTTAAATTTGTGTTCACCATAAACATGTTAATAAATGACTGTCATTTGTTTAACCTTATCGAAATTCGCCTTTGGGCAACAATGTGAGCAATAATTTGCCTTAATTTAATTTTACGATGTGAGCTTCAAGAACGATGAGCGTCTTTATAACCATTTCTAGATAGCTACGAATGTTTTATTTTAAATTAATGTCACTTTTAAAGTCCCATCACAAAGCAGTTGGTTATTTGTGGACAGCCAAATATGGCGTCCCAACATGGCGCCAACGTAGAAGACTTGTTCATAAATAACAGAGTTATTGGAATGTACGAAGTTAAATTAGCTGGTTATCGTGTCGCTGACTTCGCGATCGCTAGATGCTGACCTATCCAGGATGTTTAAAGTATTCAAGCATGTAACCATTCATTAGTTCCGCGTATATCTATCCGGGGTAATTAGTATAGGACCCACCTTTTACGGCTTATCATGCTTAAATTCTGGTTCGGCAAAGGGAGACGAGCAATCAACAAATGGGTAAGAATAATACGTTATTGCTTATACATTTATACAGGCTCGTGACTGTTCGTCAAAGACAAATCCAGCTGTTCCTATCTGTTCATAGTAATGCGCTAGCGGTTTAAAAGAGCTTTAATAAAATAGTTTCAAATTAGCAATACCTGTTGACTTTCTATGACCATCATTTTAATCACCTGGACGGACATTAAATCATGTTTACAAAACCAACAGTGAACAAAAGTTCGACCGGCTGCATTGTTCGGCAGGTGGTCGCTTTCACAACCGGCGCGCGTGCGCCTGCCCGTTCGACTAAATGTCATTAATCTCGGTCATTGTTATAAGATTAAATTCGTACATCTATACGTAATGATTAGTAATAATTAATTATCATCATCAAAGGTCTTAGAGGATCGTAAGTTAAATTACAACTTTAAACTGTAACGAAGTAAGTAAATAAGTGCCAAATTACAATTTTTGTTTTTTTGAACTTTAGAATTTTTCGATGAATTATAAAGAAAACTGTTTCCCGTTAGTTGATAGAAAATTTTTAAAAGTTTTAATTGAGAAGTGTTAACTTAAAGCTACATAATCAATAGCGATTCAATTCTGGCTTTGTTCGATTTCATAAGCACTCATTATTTTAGACATAGAAGTCTAATTAAATTAACAAAGCATGAATAATGATTACCATTTAGTCAGGTAAGTGATGATCACTCACTAAACTATTTAAGTAACACTAAGCTTCAATTATTCGAAGTAAAACCATTTATTATGTTACATGAACTGATGTGTTATAAGTTATAACATAGTTCAGTACATCGTTTGTTATATAAACATCGTAGGACGGTTAAGTAATTACCTACTGTTGCGGCGTTCAAGTCCAATTTGCATTAGATGGACTAGTTAACGCCCGCGACTGTCAAATGAGATATAGGTTCGGACTACGGACCGTCCGGACGTAGTCCGAACCTATATGGTACGGACCGTATTAAGTTTTATACCTATCCAAAAAAGAACCGTAGGAAAGTAGGTTATTAAAACTACAACATATCTTTCATTTTTTTATTTATAGTACCGGTAACTATGTTTTTTTATAAAAAATAACCACCCTTTTTGGACTATCTAGAGATATTTTGGGACTATGAATTGGTTTTTCAATTTATAGTTAGGGTCAGCGAATCTGCTAGCCACCTTATAATTATCTCGGAAAGTAAAAAATACGCGGTTCGTGAGAAAGAAAACATACCTTATAATAATTAAAAACACCTGAGTATAATGGCGCTCTAGTTTGTGAAGTCAACTGGCTGCGCCGGCGCACGCCCGTCACTTAAACAAGTTCGGCTATTGCAACATGAGCCCTGCGTCAGGGCTGCCGTGACAGTGTGGCTGTTGCAATGTAGTTAGATGTATTCTCTAGCAAAGTATTTGATAAGGAATCGAAATGCCCCCTGCTAAGTCTTTTATTCCACCTCGTAACTTCTTTGGAGTTGGTTCATCGTTAGGGCTTCTCTTTATCGATTCTATTTGCAACGAAAAGTAGGTATAGGAGACTTCCACTTTAGATTTTGATTCTAATTTATTTCGAAAGAGAATACTATACTTACGTAAAGAAATTAACGTATCTTGGAAATCGACAATTCAACAATGGTTAAGACTAAATACTAAGTACTATACTAAGTATTTATTACGTTTATGTAAATACTTCTTCTATGTACACATTTCTGTTGCTTTGTACAGTTGTGATCAAGTTTGTTAAGTCAATAAACTCCCCTAAACTTATTGTCACATTGTAAAACCACCGCTGGAATTTGCGGGTTACAATTTTCAAATACCTGTGTATACAAAATGTTAGATTATAATTATAGAAATGACCTCCCCAACCTCGGTGCTGGGCCGGCCCCACGGCCGCTGTTTCATTACTTTTACGAAACCTCTAGTGAATTAGAGCAGTGATTTGTGTGTGCGACGTGTCCTAGACGTATTAAGGCACAATATGCTTACGTAAATACGTGCTTGCATATACTGTCGTCTAATTTAGATGCTTTTGTATTGCGTCGGAGCTTGAATTCTGCTTGTGACAGTTAAAAGAATCTTATCCTTGTTTTCTGGATTTCGTTTGTGCATCCATGTGTCTGAAATTGATTGATTTTGGACATGTATACAGATATAGGTAAATTAAAAATGTATGATATAATAAAATATATATTATATATCGGTCAATCATTATATGTTTAATTTCTATGTGCAACATATCTAACTAATTTCACACGTAGATAATGTAATAAGTGCGATATTGCAGCTTTTATATTTCACGACCTAATTGTTATTGCATTAATATTAGCTTTATCTCATGTTAAATTCTCGACTGAAGTCACGTCATGTTAGTCGACGCTGTCGGGCCTCGTTCATGCTGTCCGCAATGATCCGCAATGCTAGGGAATGCGACAAGGTGTGCCGGATATCAGACTAATGCAACACAACCGTTGCTTCGACTGTTTTCTACTTATGTATAAACGGATATGAGGTCATTACACTCTCTTGCACTTTATACTCTGCGAAATAAAAAAGGTTTATTAAATAGGTCAATATTACTGACATACCCGAGTAATATAAACCGATTTTACTGTACTATTTTATTTCATAAGCCGCTTCGTGTTCGTGCTAACAATAAAACTGCCGTGGTATAAAGTATATAATTCTTAATGATTGACAAAGTTTCATACGAGCTTTTAAAGAAGAAAGTAGACTATAGTTTATTCGTGGTAACATTCAAACACGAAAGTAGTATCTTTCGTAGGTATATTTAATATCCAATATTGGAAATTCTTATTTAATATTCAACATTCTAACATGGCTAAATATCAAGTCATTTAGGTAATTGAATTATTTAACCAGTCTCCAGAAATAATTACAATGGTTCTATGTAATCCTACATAATTATATTATCAGCTGAACAAAGGCCTCCCCTTACAACGCCACAATTAACGACAACTTGCCAATTGCATCCACCGGTTACCCGCTACTAAGGATTATTTTCATATAATAAGGGCGTGAGCTTTCATGTGGCAATATCGGTCGCCACGAGCCAACATTGACAAGGCAACCACGTCGAGGCAACCGCTCGATATGTAATCACCATGGGTTTGCTGACAATCGTTTCTAGGGCTGACGAGACAACTGGTTTATTGTAACACATTTATTGTACTACATCATTAATTAAAAGTTATTGTGATACGAAGAACTAATTTACAATTTTATAGCACTCATTGCTATGAATAAAACATACTTATTAGTATCTATATATAGTTATTCATTATTTTATGTGTAGTGCAACTGATCGGTAATCATAATTATTATCGTGTCGTAGTATGTGTTTTTAAGACATTTGCTGTATTCGCCGATCATGAGACCAATAAATTCACATACGTACTTGTTCACAAAATGCATGTGTTTGCAACCATGCCTAAATTACACATGCCATAGTAAATGACCATCAAATACCTACCACTAGTTACACAGCATATGACAACCCTGTAATTGTGGCGTGGGCGCTTGTTCATACGGCGTGCGCCGGCGCATGTTGCAATGCTTGCGAAACTGTCTCAATAATGCTTCTATGGTCAGCGGCCTACTGTAAGACCACCATTGTGTTCACTACATTCCGCCCCCCCTTACCCACACTAAAACAAAGTTATATTTTCAGGCTTTGAATATTACCTTCTAGGTTACATAATTATAACGTTATTTTTTTATTCCTTACCCTTGTCTGAATATGTGAAATTACACTTAATAATTTATATGTCCTTACATAACAATAATTTTACAATTATTTAACTCTTTGTCTACTTTGTGCAGGCTATTACTTTGTGATATAATAATAAGAAAAAAAAAAGAAACAGTTGTCAAATAAAATGTATATACGTCCCTTGAAATTAGAATGTATAATTATTAACACACGGCTATAAATACAAAGTGTGACATGACATGTATGCGCCTGTGCACGACCGCGACCTGCGCGTTCACTCACGCGCAGCCAACAAGCTAACCTCTTATCCTGTTATCTGTTGTTTGACAAATGTATTGATCTATGGATAGATATAGCCGTTTCTGTGGGCCGAAATAATGAGTGCATGTTATAACTAATTGAAAGCTTTCCTTTATTTGTTTAAGGGTTACCAAATACTAACCTACTACAAGCCATGCAAGTTGGTATGTATGGTATGGGCTCTATTGGAACATTTACAAATATCGGAGTTACAACAAATGCCCTACAAAACCGTTTGAACGGTTTGACTGTTTGTGCTTAGCTCAAACAAAAGCGTACGGTAGCCTACAATTTGTTTGTTTCGTTTCAGTTGCAACATTGCAGGATCTAGCTTACTTAGCTTTAAATATCTACATACATTTACGTATGTATTCAACACAGCGTAGTTAATCTTTGATTATGAATCAAACATTTAGAGTTTATATGTCAATAATGTTCAAAGTAGAGGAGTAAGATTTGTTGACTAAAATAGTATTGTAAAAGTTATTAAAGTTCAAGATAATGTGAGATAAATCAACGATCGACAATCATCGATATCAACAAAACGATTGTTTGTGTTTTGACAAATATCTTTATCTATTTTAATGGAGATTCCGTCTGACTAGTACCCACGAAGCACTACGGCTTAGATATGGCGCGAATCATGCAACTTATCGTTCATAAGCACTTGCGTGTAAAAACTAATATATTCTGTAAGCTAACCTTTGCACACTTCATACAAATCACTTTTGCGGCCATGTTTGGGTTGCAGGGGTCTCCATCAATATAATAATACGTCGGTCATTATCGATTACGCGTGTTAGACCCGCGATTATACGACATTATGCAAAAATGTATGTAATTATTCACACACACACACACACACACAGTTACCCTATAACAAGCGATTAGTGATAGAAATAAATGTTGAATCGCAAATAAAACTATCAGTTTGGTATTATATTACAATTTTTTCGGAATGACGAAGCTATTATCAAACCGTTAGTTTGCCATACAAATATTTTACGTGGTCGCTGGCGAGTTTAAGTAAGAAAAACTCATGGTTGAGGTACAGACATCTGGACGTTTTCCGTTATGGAAGCATAGCTGCTACGTGCAGTTTAGTGTGGCGCGCAGCATCTCGCTTTCACAGCGGAAAAAGTCCGGCTTTAAGAGCTCATAGTAAGGGCACAGATCTATAGGACGTACTTACAACAAAATGGCGAGCATTGTGTTTAATAAAAAACATTTAAGTTAAGAATAATTGTGTTAATTTTATAATGACATCGTTACGGCTCAAGAATGAGAAAGGATCTCGAAACACCCATAAGTTACCCATGATCGCCATAATCGATGCTTTGATAACGCTTAAAATAATATTATCCAACTCTCAGACGTTTCATAAGCTTTTCTCTGTGTTCTGTTTAGACTATGTCTAGCTCGTGTAGTAATAGTATTTAGTATAATAGAAAGTGTTTTCTTATGAGAACATAATAGCCATTGGGACATTGTTTTAATAACGTCTATTAATAACAACCTTTACATTTATTTTGTCTGTTCTTAATAAAATAATGTGATTCTAAAATATGCGTACCTTTGTTTGCAGAGAACTTGGCGCCTTCCGAGTTGAAGAAACTTAGAAATAAACAAAGGAAAGCGAAGCGTAAAGCTGAACAAGAAAGCGCATTACAAGCTCAGGTACAGGTAGGTCACGATATACTTATGGACCGCTGCAGCATCAGGAGAAGGTACGGCATTCTATGTATAAATGGGGGGCCGTAGAAGTCCGCTGCCGTTTGCCTACCTGCTCCCAAACAAACTGCCCGGCTAAGCAAAATACTCTGGAGATAATTTATGATCCCTGTCATATCTTATGTTGTACAGACGGTAAAGTCCTCGTATTTTTGCTTTTTCCATGTTTCCCTCTATCGATGCCAGTGGCGTCTTAAATGATTTTAGACGTTTAAAGTGTCCTATTGATATCTGCCAGAGATGTTCGGAATCCGCAATCTTGTTTTAGGAATCTAAAGTATCATGCATTTTCTTGGCGATACCGTAATAATACAGACGGTGATAGAAATGTTTAATATTTACAACCCGAACTTATTTAAAGACTTCGCCGAGAGTACTATTACACTAATTGCGACTGAAAAATGGTTATACTAAGATGAAGAAGAAATGAAAAGGCCTGCGATATTATTATAAAGCTGCGTTTCTTTTGGGTACTTTTGCCTACTTTTTTAGTGGTGAACTTAACCGCTAGATACTTGTAATCTAAGCAATAATGCTTAAGCCAATAACGGTCGTGCTTGTTATTTTGCAGGTGAAGCGCGAACAGCATCACAAAGCTCGTCAGCAGCAAGAGCAGGGCGATCCCGAGGCACCGCAGCTTGACGAACTTGTACCTGACAAACTGGCTAGGGTAAGTTAACTACCTAATAGACGCGACTGGCATGAGACAGCAATGCCAGGTACAAGGATTTTATAACTATACCAGAAACGAATGCCTCATTGGTCTATTTGTTGTGAGGTCCAGGGATCGATTCCCAGATCGAACAGTTAAATTTTTACAATTATTTCTCAGTAGCAGCATAGAGCTTGGAATAGTGCCTGGTTAATTATATTAGCCTCGCCGCATATTATATTGGGATTTATAACATGACTAATGTGGACGTACAACACTCTTCCAATCTACACGCACTTCCTAAAGCACTGGACAGGATATTGAATGATTACATTGTCACTATCGGTAAATGTTTATAATAGTGATTATTCACTATGCTAAAAATCTAACGACCGCCGCCTGCTCTGTGGTCAAGGTGGCGACACTGACATGGCAGTGGTATTCTTAGACGTGCAGCTTGTTACCGGAAATCGTGACCACTGGGCTGGGCACGGCATTCGGTATGCCGAATAACGAGAACGTATCAGTGATCACGACAAACAGACTATAAGAGAAGCTTTTTAACAGATTTTATTCATGAATATGTTATTATAATAATATGGATAACACGAAAGTTATATGAGTTCAAAAGAATTGAAAACAAATAAGGGCTGTTGCCATAAAGTTTAATGTCGGCGTTGTATTCAGGCAATATATAATCTACTAAGAATTACAAGAATTTGATTTTTTTATGCTTTGCCTACCCCCTTGGAAAACAGACGTTATTTTATGTATGCTTGTCTTTGAGAAGCCTCTAACAAAGTATACAAATAAAATAGTAATTTAAATACAATCATATTTTAATTATGTGCTAAATTATATAAAGTAAAAATATATAATACGTACCTTCGATATAATTCTAAATAGGTATTTAATGTACTAAATTGTTTTTACAGGCTGAGGATCCTCTAGAACAAGCTATCAAGTTCCTACAACCATTAAGAACACTCGCCGCTGATAGGATAGACACACACTTAATGGCCTTCGAAATATACTTTAGAAAAGGTAACGTTATTTTATGTACACTGAACACTCGGAAGAAAAAGAAATCATTGTTAGATACGGGGATTTATGACGTTGTGATACGGTAATATACTGTATAATGCTGTATGTAACTATGTATTAAAGAGGATTGCCTCGTCGGTCTAGTGGTCGCTAAGCGCGACTGCTGAGCACGAGCTCCTGGGTTCGAATCCCGGCTCGGGCAAAGCGTTACTGGGTTTTTCCATTAGGTAATTCTCAGTGGCAACACGGAGTCAGAATTTGTGCTCGGTTAATGGCAATAGGCTCACCCCCTATTACATTGGGACCAAAAACATAACTGGCGAAATGTGGGTGTACTATATGTGCACCTCTGCCTACCCCTTCGGGGAATACAGGCGTGATGTTATGTTATGTATTAAAGAGGCGTGTTATCAATTGACCCTGTGAGCGCCAGTGCGGGCAACAAAGACCCCGAAACAATAGTCACCCCCTTATAAAAATTGACAGTGTTGAACAATTGATTAAATTATACCTGTCACTGACTTGAGAAGTAGTTCTCTTAAAACACATGTTAGCATCGTTTATAAATAAAGGGGTTCAAGGCGTTAAACAGACGTTTGTTACTTCACTTTACAACTTAGGGAAATTAAGCAAGCATTAGTTACTTACCTAGTAAAAAAATATGTAGGCAGTTAGACGTGCGTGCAATATCAATTAAGTTAATCGATTGCTATACAATATACCTGTTGTATGGTACTCATACATAAGTATTGCACACGCATGATGCCTGATTTAACCAATGTTGTGTTGTAATTGATTGTAATAAGAATTACGTCTTTTATAGAATTATTTATGGTGATCTGATAGTACGTAATAGATAAATAACATCTTAAAATGAATTAAGTAAATTATTTATTCGCATAAAGCTTAGCAAATCACACCAAAGCTTTATTTTGTAGAACTTAGGTATAAAGGTCCTTATAAATAGGTTTAGTACGCTGTTGGTCAATAATTGGCGTACAAACTTCTCACATTATGAGATCTTGAAGCTGTATCCTTATGAACTACATTTAGTCTAAATAAAATTACTAGGTAGGTACCTAATGACATCAAATTGGATAACATCAAAATTTGAATACAATACTTGTATTTTGCCTATTGGTATTACATCTTCTTCTTAGCGCATGGTTGATGGACAACCTGGTTATCAGAGTTTAAATCGCCTGTAGGCTTCTGACATGGCTTTACACACCGTTGAAAAATCTCTCAGTTATACTCGTTACACGAGGTTTTCCTTCACCGATTTAAGCAACTGATAAATAATTTACAGTATGTACATGAATTCGAAAAGACATTGGTGCGTGCCGGGGTTCGACAGTCCGACGGTCATGCCACTCGGCTATCACTGCTATTGGTATTACATCAAAAACTTGCACATAGTTTAAAAACGTCAATTATGGTTATCAAATCCCTGTCCTCCAAACTACGAGAATCTGTATCTCTTATGACAAGTAAAATAATGTTAATTTATTACTACTGACATATAGTTTAGGTACATATGTATATTCAGATAATATTATCTACGTTTAAACAGCCTCTCAAACGGCATTAAATCAGCAGGTCTTAACTCGATGTCTCCCTAATGTTCCAGACAAACCGCTGCTGATGCTGCAGAGTATAAAGCGCGCGTTCCGACTAGACAGTGCGCACCACCACCTGCACGACTGCCTGCTGCGGTTCCAGCGGTGGCTGGACGAGTCCCTCGCCGGCCTCAACCCGGCCGTCGCCGCCGTCATTAACAAGGAGATCGAGCCGGTATGTAGCACTGATTCATTTAATAAATAAATAATAACAGTCTATAACTGTCCCACTGCAAAGGCCTCTTCTCTTATAGAGAAGGATTGAGCATTGATCACCACGTTCACTGCGGGTTGCCGATTTCAGATAATTAAATCCAGGTTTCCTCACGATGTTTTCCGTCACCGTCACTCAGTGGTGTCTTAGAATATCTAAGAAAGTGTTTATGACATTGAAAAAGTCGCATTCATACTTGTCTGGGTTTGAACCTGCAACCTTGTGCTTACAAATCCGGTATGTCAACCACTAGGCCACCACGACTTCAATTAATATATCATTTTAAATACCTCGTCCCATACCAGAAATTTCTACTGTATCGTGGGCCCATTTCACAAACATAAAATATGACATACACAAACATCCCAGACTCGAGACAAATACCTGCGGATCACACTAAATTCTGTCCCGTGCGGGAATCAAACCCGCAACCCTTAATGCAGCAGTCCAATCGCTTAGCTACTGCATCAATCGGGGCGTCATATAAACAAATTGACTTTAATTTACTAGGTACTCTCATATCGTCATACATTAGACAGCCCCCAATAACGTAACTTATGCTGTGCCTATTATCTGGAAAGAAGAACCGGCGCAACAGCGGCACAGTCTGGATTAAGTGTAACATACTTGAGGTAGTCTTAGAATTACTTAAGTAAGTCAGTAGTTAGAGTTGTCCTAGCTAAGTGTAAAGCAGCTTGTCGCGGAGTGTCTCTCGATACGTGACTGAGACTCCTCCGTGCTTTGGCAAACACGTTAGTCGTTACAGGTACTAAGAAGCTTCATAGACCGACCACCAGCCTTTAGGTGTATCTTATTACCTAGTAATTGAGCGGGTACTGCTTCCGAATGACAGATAGGCAGGTAGACTATATAAATATAAGCCAGTTATATACGGTACGCGTGGAGACTGGAAGCCGTCATCAACTTATGGTACAAAAGCGGTCATGTAAAGGACGCACAGTCTCAATAAACTAAGTAGTTAAGCATAATCTTGATGTAATATCCTGAACAAATGTTATCATAGAAAGTTTTAAATTCCAGATGGTACGCGGCCGCAGTGCGGTGCAGATGGCGGAGGAGTTCATGGAGGTAGCGGCCGGCAAGACGCAGGCCGCCGCGCTGTGGGGCGCGCGCGCGCTGTGCCGCCTGCTGCCCGCGCGGACCGCGCATGCGCTGGCCACGGCCACGGCGCTGCACTACCCCGACCTCTCCATACAGGTAGCCGACATACTCACGTCATGACCGAACATTATAACTTTACGGCGTTGTACCAACAGCGGAACTTAACTTCAGTTCATTCATCCATCACCACGTTACAATGGTAGTATTGAGACTTGATAGCCGCACCGTGCGCATGTTCCAGGGCTGCGTGGACGTGTTGGAGAGCCTCCGCGAGGGCGAGTTCGGGGCGTGCTCGCAGGAGACGGCGCAGTACATGGAGGCGTGCGGCCGCAAGTTCCCGTTCGCGCTAGCCTTCAAGCCGGCGGGCGCGGCGCAGGCGCAGGCGGCGGGCGCGGCGCAGGCGCCGGCCGAGGCGCAGCCCGCGGAGCCGGCCGCCAACTGAACGCTTTTCTCCCCGCTCTCAAATATATGTCTCTCAACGTACTCGATCTTTTCGATCTCGAAACGCCGTAAAAGATATCGATTTGAACTTTTTTATGTAAACCAAAGCCTTAGCTGACAGCTTTACTATTTCGCTGAAAATGAATTAGTAGTTTCGTGTGAAGTGAATTAATAATTATAGGTTTTAATAAAAAATAAAGTCTATTTTTATGCAATTAAGTGCTTCGAGTATACTTACGTATCACCTGAAAAACATTGAGAACATAGTTTTATTGGCTCTGGCAAGACCTGAGGTCTTCCCTACAAATTAGGATATAAGTCCACAAATATAAAAACGCTTATTAAATTCTATAAACTAAGGTGCGGGGTTTTAAGCAATAATAGTGTAACTAAGTAATCCGTACGGAATAACTGATTGATGTTCATTTTCAGCGAAATAAAGAGTCGTATTAGCCAGCTACTAAACCGCACGTTCGTGTACCGAAGTGACCCAACGAAAGGTTTCAGATACTGTCGATTGACGGACGTCGTTGTTCTAAAATCTTTTTATCCCGATTTACTAGAAATAGTGTTATATTGGCTTCTGTTTCGCAATGTTATTGTAATTTGTTACAAGTACATCGGGTAAGAAGCTCTTCACTGACCAAGTCAATCCACAGAATTTTAAATAAATCAATTTTGTATTTCCCTCAAAGATTGTATTCACTAGATATAAAATTTGAACTAGTGTAGGTTTAGACTTTTTTTATATACTTAGTAATAATTACAAAATTGATTTTATTAAAATACAAAATAATTTTCGTTTTACGTTCACAAAATGCCACTTTTATATATATAACATGTTAAAAGTGTTTACATAAACAAAACATATTTAGAACTCAATTTTACATTAACTTATAATGTTAGGTTACCATTATTGAATTCGCGAATAAATCCCAAATTTTGTTAGTGTTTTAACGTTTCTAGAATCATACGATGTTTTAGTTAAATGCAATTAACAATAAGCTGCTGCGTCTGTTAACTATCCACACGACATGACATTTGTTCAGGGGAATGATTAAATATATGGTTTATCGACTTACCTTCTCGTCATATTTGAGCATAGTCAAACGCAACTGTAATAGCCTTATGTTCACCGGTAGTAATCGCACTATCAAAGTGACCTAGCGTTAATTATTGATAAAGGGAGAAGCTGCACAGGATCCGCTAAATTACTAGTAAAACTAAACAAGAAAGCAATTGTTTCCACAAACTGATTTATTACCTGTGCTTATTAGAATTATAATATTTGTTTTATAAGATAATAGAGTTAGCGGCGATCGGCCATACTTAATTATTTGACTTTTTGTTTGTCTAACAATAAATAATTGTTACTCACAATCTTCATGTCGAACTCGAACGACAGCTGTATCATAAAAAGTAGGATAATTTGTTGAATTGCGACGTTTGAGTCTCTCAATTAGAAGTGTGAAAACATGTTCCTTAATATTTTTAGTTTGTAAGGCTTTGTTTACCATGTAACGTTTTTCCATAACCAAAATGCTTTGCTTGATAATTTTACACTAACCTTTACGGTAAGTGCTCACTATTCAGGAAGATATTAATGTTTTGTTTTCATACAAAAGCCTATTAGTAAAACAATTATTTGCTTCTAATAAATTATACTATAGGTAACATATATTCAACAGAGACGATACAAACATTTTGTACGAGAACGTAGTCTTTATGATAATGTATGACGTTGAAATACTTATCAAAGCATTGCTTCATGTAGTCTTGTGACGAATTTTTAATGTTAACAGTATCTCTAGTCCTGTGATCCTCTAACCGCCATGTTGTAATGGCATCTCACAGCTATTTGTACAATAAACATCATGAATTAGTGTAAATTTTGAAAACTAATATCATAAGCACTCGGTCTAAAATTGATATCGTTCATGTGGCTGCCCTGTTAAGATAACAGCGTGTGGCCTTAAGTGTTCAACAATATTCACGAAACAGAATAATGATTAGGATTTAATATTTCAAATAATGACTGGTTTTAATGTGTAAAATATATGTTGTGTGGCAAATTAAGCAATGGTCGCGCGGTCCGCACCTTGAACTGAGGGTACGCTTGTAAATAATTCTTATGTTTAAGTTTGTACTGTACAATATTGTTAGTTCTGTGGTCTTCGTAGACTTGAAACTTATTGACTGCGTGGGGCGCTAGGGTTTAATATGTAAAAGTACGTATGGTAAAACATGGACTCAAATGTATAACAATTTTGTTGGATTTCGTTTATTTTTCTTTTTTGTAGATATGTGTAAAGTTTGG
This sequence comes from Abrostola triplasia, assembly GCA_946251915.1. NCBI lineage: Eukaryota > Metazoa > Arthropoda > Insecta > Lepidoptera > Noctuidae > Abrostola > Abrostola triplasia. The sequence continues at coordinate 7,342,353 of OX276440.1, read as the reverse complement.
ACAATAATTATATAAATTGAACACTCCAAATTGTAACAATTGCATGCACATTATTGTGTCGTATAACACACTTGAACAGTTATTTTAGGCATCATCCACTGAATGAAACTAAACATGTTCATATCTTAAAAGGTTGGATATCTTTTAAAATATGGTGTAGGTATTTTCTTCGTGTTAGGGTTAACCTGTGTATTTCCTACGTGGGATCTAGGTGGCAAAATATTGTTCAGTATACATCGCTTCAACATATTTATGATTTTATTCAGTGGATATGGTCAAACATGTTTATTTTACATGAAATATGTTCAATTAAGTTACTTGTAAATCGCCATGTTGATTTTATTGTATTCAAGTTGTGTGATCGGAGTATCTGTACCCGTCATCTTGTACATAAAGTAATAAAATTTTATTTTACAAATTTATTTATATTTCTGTTTCCATTACAATATCTCGTAATATTTCATATAAAACACGTCAATCTTATATTTAACTATTAACATTGGTATTACAAGGTACAAAGTACAAATTTGTATAAAAATATTAATGTATACAAATATACATAACATGAGAAAATACTATTATTATTGGTCATTTGGTTGCTAAATTGAATTAGACGTCTGGCTCAACTGCATCGTCTCTGCTCCCATTGCTCTCTATGAAACTAATCTCTATACTACTACATTGCGGCTTGTATTTCCTGGAAAGAAAAAATTGAGTCAGAAAATTTGTTGTCAACATGATTTTGTAGAGCAATATTCTGTTTAGGCGGCTGGAGGGTTAAATAATAAATAGGTTTATCTTAACTTCTAATGTTATATGTTTCTATAGGTGCCTTGGGTGCCTCACCAACCAGGGTCTAGGATACCATTGTTATTATTCGAGGTACGCATAGTTTAAAATCGCAACTGTGATTACGTAAATACGTACCGTACGATAAAAAAGTCGACGTCTTACATATTTCTTTTATTACTAGATTTATTGTTAAATAAATAAATTTGAATATGTATGGTAAGAATGGGGAATGCTAGATATTTATCTAAATAATGCATACATACATGACATTACGCTTGTATACCCCGAAGAGGTAGGCACATAGTAAACCCACATTTCGCCAGCCTATTACCATCAACCGAGCACAAATCCAGACGCCGTGCTGCTACTGAGAATTACCTAATGGAAAACCCAGTAACAGTTTGCCCAGGACCTCGTACTCAGCAGTCGCGCATAGCAACCACTAGACTAACGAGGCAGTCTAGTGGTTTCTATGCGCGACTGCTATAATATCAGCCTAAAATTGTGTCACTGTCCTTATTGGCCTCTTCTACGTAAGGATTGCAGGTTTTATCAATATTTTTCTACATGGGTTTGACACTGCTCTTATAAAAAATATGTAATACGATGAAAAACGTAGTAAAATACATACTCCAGCTTGACACCCACTGTGTTCAGCATAGTCTTTGAAGCTATATTCTTCGGCTTATGCAGATCCCCATCGAATAAATAATAAACTTCCTTGATACCAGACTGTATGATCATCTTGGCACACTCGTTACATGGGAACAAGGTGACGTACATGATGCAGTCTTTCAAATCAGCAGCATTTTTGTTTAGAATTGCATTCATTTCCGCATGACAAACTGAAACAGCAAAAATATATTTAAAACATTATCATTTACATGTAAATAAATACGTACTTAATGTTTTATACTTACCATACAATAACTTGCTGTCTAAAGGCGATGGTGTATCTTTTATCCACGGGAACAGATCATCGTGACACCCGTTGGGCATGCCATTGTATCTGTTGAATAGACAAATTAAGATAAAAAATCATAATCTCATCACTCTAAGGTCAACTGATTGAAAATGTCTAAGGCATTAGGCCTTTTGCACATATTTTTATTTATGTGCATTAAGACTAAATAAATTAACTCTACCAAGCAGCATAACTATAAAACAAATGTTAATTATTTGAACAGTAGGTATACTGTATGTGTAATAGCAGTATCAAAGCTTGAGCTTTCTTGAGTTAAGCCCGAAATCAAAACGCGCGCGGGTTCGTTAAAGAAATTCTCTCTTATAAAAAAAGATAAAAATATAAGCCTTTGTAAAAAAATAAATAACGCTGCCCGACCCGTGAACCGAATTCGGGAGCTTTTGGTCTGCATCGGTAGTTATAGGTATATACACACAGAATATTTCATACAAATCAGGCGAGCCCAATTAGGTGACAAACACATACAAAAGAATTATAAAAAGAAAGATAGGCACTAACCCAAGGCTAATAATGATGTTATACTTGTTGACTATGCAAGCTCCCACTTGGCGTTTTGGATCTTTGCTGCGTTTTGCCGCTAATAACGCCAGCCCCATGAAGTATTCCTGCCAGTTAATGTATTCTTTACGTTTCGCTCTGAAAACAAAATAAAGAACAAATTATGCTATGAAGTGTTATTGAAACAATTATTTAATACTGTTGCCCGCGACTTCGTCCGCGTGAATTTCGGATAAAAACACCTGAGACTATAATCAGATTTTTAAAGTTAAAAACAGTATATATTACTTATCGAAAGGAATATACATAGTATTTAAATGATAAAGGTATTTTTTCAAATTAAGAGGGGGCTAGTGGACTTACTAAACTGATTCCCTTGGGTATAACCAGCAAACATTGAGATACTAACAGGCTTATTATAAAAGACACACTAACCATTTTGAACTTCCTTTATTAACTGTATCTAGGTATGTACTACATTAAAATAAAAGCAACATTTGCTACAAATTTATCGGTTAGTTAAAGTTTATATTATTGAGGAAAAAATACATAATTAACTATATATTGTTTGCGTACAAAAACATGCAAAAAGAAATTAAAGCTAAGGCAAAAATAAAAACCTTTCATAAGTACTGTTAATAAGTTTTTTGTAAGGAAAATTTTAGTCTAAAGTGTAACAATTATAGTTAGTGAATGATTACCCAGATTTTCATCCTTAGCTGCCACGTTGCAGACACAATTCAAAAACTATTGTTTGCAGTCACCGGAGACCACGTTGGCATTCAAAGAATTAAATTATAAATCTAAACAGGTGACTTCATAATGCCTAAGGAGGTCCTGAGAATGCACCAGACTTTTAGCCTTTATAAATCATAAATAAGCAATACATTATCAGCGAGAATGCAAATGTAAACTTAAAATAAAGTAAAATAAATAAACCTACAAATGATTTCCTGAGTAGGTACAAAAACTATAGCAATCCTGTTACAATAACTTAATGTGAGTTTCAAGGGTCATTTGTCAAGCAATAAAAGAATCTATAGCAGTTCTAGTTATGTACATTTTAACAGACAATCGCTGCATGATGCATTCTTGTGGCATTCTAATGGGGAGTCCTTTGTTCAACAGTGGATGTATTAGTGATTCATCATAACTAATACATCCACAATGTTAAATGATATTATTTTGCTAAAAGGTTCAGGATACACTTGATTATAATGTACAATTTTAATAGCAATTATAAAGTACAAATGAGGATTGCATGTTGCAGCAATTAACAATGTTAGTTCTATGTAAAAGGTTATATCGAGTTAGTTTTTTATGAAATTATTTTAACATTCAATTCTGAAATAATTAATTTATGAGGACGAATACTTTGATACATAATTTTTAGTTTAAATTTTTTATTTTTGTATATATTTATTTTTAAGAATTGTAAATAACCTTGTAAATAACATCTTATTTTTTAAAATTCAGATAGTTGAAAGTTCCTAATAAAGCTATTCGCCACATTAAATTATAATATTCATAATTTTGTTTATGGTTTTACTTGTATATCTGACATAAATCTTTTATACGCATAATTCCCAAATACGAACAAAAAATTGCAACACTTATTATTATAATATTATAGCAGGAGGAAACAAATTAGGCTATGAAAAAAAACAACACTTACACAGATAGAGACATGTTGGCGGTCATTTCTGTTATATTATCCATTTTTCATCGATCGGGGATATTTAGGTATTACGAGATAACAATCGAGTTAAACTTAGTCTAATAAAGGAGTCAAAAGTGTTGTGTAAAGCGGTGCAACGTGCATATTACAGCTCGCCTCAAATAACTGTGCCCCTCTGAAGTTGGCTACTAGTGGCTGCGCAACAATCAAAATTACGAACGACACAACTATTGCGCATGCGCGAGGCATCGGGGCGGGGACTACGGGGTCGCCATTTTATGTCTCAGTCGCTCGTTTACGTTCGATGCATGCTTACGTCCCCCTTGCTCCGTACAAGTAGACAGTCGATGCTACAAGTGTTGTTGCGCGTTGACTGCACCTGCGCGATCTTTACAAATGGCTAACTTCAGAGGGGCACAGTTATTTGACGCGAGCTGTACAATATTTACTAAAGCTAAGTTGACAGTTGAATTGATTGTCATAGTGACGTGCGGCTGACATTGACAATGGCAGTTCGAAACGTAGATAATAATAATAATAATAATAATAAATATGTTTAATTCAAGCAACATGACTCATAGTGTTAGTAACAATATACTTACAAACTATGTTAGTAATACACGTACAATGATTATAAATAAAATAGAACACAGATAGAGACATCACTGCTGCGAAGTGACAGGCCCAGCAGAAACCTCGCAGCAGTGATTCACAAATGCGCAATCATGCCTGTTCGCTATCATAGACAGGATGCTGTTGGCGCTGCCCCTCACCCTGCGGACCAAGGATGCGCACCGCTTCCGCATCATCGTAAGATAAGCTCAGAGTAGATAAGTCTACGTTTCGAACTACGAGATATTCCGGCTGTTTGAGGTCAATCTAAGGGTTGACCTCAAATAGCCAGAATATCTCTCTGAATTCATATAATTAATTTAGGAAGCACGAAATTGCATAACAATAACTTTTCTTTTCACGCATTCTGATTTATTCAGTGTATTAAATTTTCAGATCGATCTTAAAGAGTGATACCGATTGGTGACTATCAATTCCGAATCAGACATATTAAGATTATGGATTCAGAACGTTTACTGTTTCCCTCTGAGCTGTTTCCAGTAAAAACACGTTCCGGTTAACCAGAAATTAGGAAATACTTTCAAATGAATAAAAAAAACTCAAGTAATTTAAATATACAGTATTCTAACACGTGGCGAGTCGGGCCAGAATAGCACCGCCCAATGTCGTGGCGTGTCGTAGAAGGCGACTAAGGGAAAATCCAGTTGATGGGCGGCAGCATCTTCTGTTACTTCACTACCAAATCTGCGATCTCTAAGCCGCTTGCCAAGCGTAGGGATTGTGGCAAAATGACAGACACCTTTCCGCCACGGTCCCCAGTCCCCGGCACCCTTTTCTACCCCTCGCTTCGGTAGCGGGCTAGATAATGGAGGAGCAGGAATAACCAGGTTTTGATTCTTCGTTACCATCCCGAATTACCCACCAGACAGGTCCTGGCAGTACACAACGACTGCACACTTTGGACCCTCGAGAAAACTGTCGAGCTGGAGGAAGAATTGAACAAGTTGCGTTGTGCATATCTCTCATCGTAAATTAATGTATTTTTCATTGAGTACAATAAAAAAAGGCAATAAAGTAACAACTTGACCGATTTTAATTGTTCAAGCGTTGATGTTTTCAATGGTGTTTAGGGTTGCTAAGTAGGCAATAAATAAAGCAAGACGTCGAAATGTTAATGGGTCGCAAGTCGATATGTAGAGCCATGGCTCTATAGGACAGTTTTGGATAGATGAGAGTGCAGGTCGGATACCACACACGGGATCGTTGGTTTACTTAACTCCGAAGTACTGTTATTACTTAGTTATTTCTCTCCGAGTATACGTAGATCGTTCTGTAGTTTATACCCTTGATGCCTGAGACCTACGCATACACCCTGACCTAATTAATCCTGAGCTCATGAAAGATGACGGCTACCCAGTTAAGGTTAAGCGCGCGCCGACACATCCAAATTGAAGTTCACCAGGTTGGTGCGCTGAGGAATTGTTTGGCTGCGTCGCGTTGTGCGTTAGTGCAATTTGACTAGGTGTGCTCACGATAAGCCATTTTTATGTGGTTAATAAAGATAAACAATGATAGATACTTAATTAGTTTTGAGTTAGGTTTATTGATGACTTAAAACTGGATCATTGCGTTAACTATTCGGATATACGGGCTGTACCTTGAACCAAATCCTATGATTGTAGGGGCACCATACCTTTACGAGAAAGAAGGACATTTTTCTAGCATTTGCTAACATTTTACCAAATGTAGAATAGAATGAATATCATCTACTATATATACCGGTTGTACTCACGTTGATATTCGGGAATGCCCGACTAGTTTCGGACTCTAACGGAGCCCTTATTCATGACCTTTATTCTATTCCTTATTCAGTTCGGCTCGCGACCCCGCCGCGTCACCTGCTCATGAATAAGGGCTCCGTTAGAGTCCGAAACTAGTCGGGCATTCCCGAATATCAACGTGAGTACAACCGGTATATATAGTAGATAATATGGATAACACTCACGAAAGTTATTATAGAATGAATATCGGTATTATCGGTTTACAATTGATGACAATGTTATTCTAAAAATCAAACATAACATCACGCCTGTATTCCGCGAAGAGGTAGGCAAAGGTGCACATATAGTACACCTACATTTTACGTGTTATGTTGTAGGTCTCAATGTAATAGGGGGCTAGCCTATTGCCATCAACCGGGCACAAATCCAGACTCCGTGCTGATACTGAGAATTACCTAATGGAAAAACCCAGTAACATTTTGCCCGACCCGGGATTCGAACCCAGACCTCGTGCTCAGCAGTCGCGCTTAGCAACCACTAGACCAACGAGGCAGTATTCAATTTATGAATCTGTAAATAAAATGATTTAATTGCAGGTTCGTAGGTACCTATATCGTGTAACAATAATCCTAAGATTAACCTTACTGATGGCCATATGCGTAATAGTTCGTTTAAAACAAGCCTATTTAGTAGGCATTCAACAGTCGGTCGTATTCACTAATAAGTTAGTCGTGTGCCAAAAATTTGAATTTATGCAATAATAATAAAAATACCAAAATGTTAATATAAGTGTGTGAATGAAATAAACATTAAAAAACAACACCGCTATGAAAGTTAAAAAATATAAAAAAATAAATTAAGATATAGATATTAAAAATTGTGTTTCACAAACTAATATATTATTATATTGGTTACAATTATCGAGGATCTGAAATGTCGGTCTTGAATGTGTTCGTGAACAATGTATTCACCAATTTGCAAAGCCGGTCGTTTTCTACCGTGAGCCAATGGTTTCTTCGTCTACTAAGCTTGTCTCAGACTGTTCTACAAACCGGCTGGCCCGAAAACTATAAGCTCACAGGTACTGATGATGATATTTACATGTTAGATAAGAACTTTATTTTGCCGCTATCAACGTGCCCACATAAACATAACAAAACATCACGCCTTTCCCCGAAGGTGTAGGCAGAGTTGCACAAATAGTACACCCACATTTCACCAGTTTTGTTTTTCGGTCCCAATGTAATAGGGGACGAGCCTATTGCCATCAACCAGGCACAAAACCACACTCCGCCCTGCTACTGAGAATTACCTAACGGAAGAACCCAGTAACACTTTGCCCGACCCGGTATTCGAACCCAGGACCTCATGCTCAGCAGTCGCGCTTAGCAACCACTAGACCAACGAGGCAGTCACGTGCCCACATACTGTGTTTTTTATCACTGGCATTCATCATTTATCAACTTCACGGTATTAGTCAATCACAAACATTATTTTTGCAAAAACAGTCCTGTAGGTATGAACTATGAACCAATTTTCAAAGGAGAACAACAATTTTCCCTGTGTTGAGATAGAAACAATTTGGTCCCACGTACGCAACGCAATATTTTATTTCAGATATCTGGACGGTTGATTGTGTATAAACATCTAAGCAATAAAAACGCACTTGACGTATGCAACGTTGCATAGGACATGACATGACGTGACGTAACATGACACCTTTATCCCCCCAAGGGGGTATAGGACACCCACATTTCGCCAGTTCTGCTGTAGGTCCTAATTTAATAAAAGGGGAGCCTATAGCCATCAACCGGCATAAATCCATACACCATACAGCTACGGAGAATTACCTGAAAAAACCCAATAACCTCACCCGGGGTTTTAACCCGGGACCTCATGCTTAGCAGTCGCGCTGAGCAACCACTGGACCAGCTTAAGGCACTGAGCATATTACAATTATTATATTTTCTTTATTTAACTGATATTAATATTTTTTTTAAAGAAAAAATATTCTTATTTAAATCACTTGCATATTCTGTCTCCCTATTCTGTCATACAACACTAATGTTTGCAGATGGCGAAAGATTTGACTTCGTAGTGGTGGGCAGCGGTTCGGCAGGCGCGGTGGTAGCAGCGCGGCTGGCTGAGGTGTCCACCTTCAAAGTACTGCTCGTCGAGGCTGGCGGCGACCCCCCACCGACGAGCGTGGTTAGATATTATTATTTTTATTAAAAAAAACGTCGCCCCAAACTAGGAATTTCTTCTGTGTCGTGGGTGTGTTTCACTAACATGAAGTATCGACGGCCTGATTGGCACAGTAGCTAAGCGATTGGACTGCGGATCAGAGCCAATCAGGCCTTCACTTTCGAATACTTTTTTTTATTTGTATATATAATTCAGTGTATGTAATGCAAGTTGGGTCAAACCGCGGTCACAGCTAGTTTATTGTTCCTACACACAATGTATAAAATGGTGACTTCTCGTTGCACTCAATATACTGACTTCTGCTCGTTTCTAGATTCCAGGTGGATTTGTGACGTTAGCCGGAACTAAATATGACTGGAATATGGAGGCTCAGCTTGATGAAGGCGTCGGGCAGGCACATCCTGGTGGCAAAGTGCCTTACTCTCGTGGCAAAATGCTTGGCGGTTGTTCTTCTTCCAACTACCTCTTATATTCCCGAGGAGTGCCGCAAGACTATGAAGAATGGAATCGTATAGCGCCCGGCTGGAGCTGGGAGACAGTCCTGTACTATTTTAAAAAGTTTGAAGGGATGATGGATCCAAAGGTGTTCGAAAACCCTCAGAATGCACGCCTTCATTCAACAGATGGTCCGGTGAAAATATCCAGACCTGTCAGTTTACAGTCAACTGCTGAAATCGATGACACTAGATTAGAATCTTACGAAGAGATGGGTATTCCGAGGGTTTTGGAAATCAACGGGCCAGAAATAGTGGGAGCTGCCAGACCACACTTAACTATATACGACGGCAGAAGGTCGAGCACAGCGGAGGCATACTTGAGACCAGCTAAGGATAGACCGAACCTAAAGATAGCTAAATTTACAACGGTCACCAAGGTTTTAATTAATCCAAATACTCTACGAGCAACTGGTATACGAGCGACTACGGCTCGGAACGAGATTATCAATATTTACGCTGAGAAAGAAGTAATTCTTTCAGCTGGCACAATAAACAGTCCTAAAATTCTTTTGCATTCAGGAATAGGACCGAAGGACGAATTATCTAAGTTCGGCATAAATGCTTTGGTTGATCTACCTGTTGGCAAAAATTTCCATGATCATCAATTTGTACAGTTAAGCTTTATGGGTGGCGGTGGGATAGAAACGGCAGCACAGAACTTAGCGGTTGCTACACGGTTGGACACTGTACCTGTTCCAGTACAAAGCGGCTTCTTCAGATTAAATGGTAGTTTCTCTGACCACCTTTCAGAATACCAGCCGCATTTCCAATTTTTTAATGTACACGTTGGGGCAGGAGCTGCACTGCCTTTGAAAATAGCATGCAAAAATAACCTGAACTTTGACAGCGAATTTTGCATGTCGCAAGAACAAGCCAACGTTTTTAATGAAGTTGACCGCGTTATGGTGTGCCTCTTACATCCTTTGTCAAGAGGGGAAGTTAGATTAAAGAGTAGTAACCCTTCGGACGACCCTATCATTGATTTAGGTTATTACAGAAATAAATATGATTTGATAGCGACCGCAGAGGGGGTTAAGTACATGACTACTTTATTAAACACGACATATTTTAGAAATAATAAGGCTAGTCTCCCTAAATTAAGTGTGACCGGGTGCAATGACCTTAGATGGGGTACTGATGAGTATTGGAAATGTTATTCGAAGAATGCTGTTTCGTCGCTGCTGCACGGCGTTGGAACTTGCAGTATGGGCGAGTATGGAGTGGTGGACGAGAGATTGAGGGTACACAATGTGGTTGGACTGAGAGTGGTTGATGCGTCAGTTATACCAAAGATCCCAAGCGGTAATACAAACGCACCAGTAATGATGATTGGAGAAAAGGCTGCCGATATGATAAAAGAAGAACACCTATATTTGCCAATGTTTTAAGTAAACTATATACATATATATGACTTTTATTGTCATTTTACCATGTCCGTGCGACGCTTGAATCTAAATTGATAAAGGAAATTTGGTAAATGACGGACGCGAGTGGGACTGGAACCCGCGACCTTTGCCATACCGTGGCGCAGCGTTAACCAACTGAGCTTTCGTGTCGCTGCGCACACCCTTCAAACTTTTTACGTCTTAAGGGTGACGTCAGGTATTATCTGTTGGAATCTATGATTACCAACTCAGTGTTATAGATTTACAGCTATAAATCACTGAAACGATAATACCAACGCTTTGACTATACTACATATAAAAATATATTTTTATGTAGATTAGTGATTGTTATTTAAACTTAAGTTAGTACGTCTATTACTAGTGTGCGAGTCTTGTATCGTTTATCTGCACTAAGATAAGTTTACCCTGTTCCTGTCTTGTATGCGTATGCGCAGCTACTGTTCCACTAATGTGTTTGTGCGGAGACAGACTATTACCATGAGTGTCGAGTGTCAAATAATAAATAATATAAACAAAGCCAGTGTTTCCTATTACATTATAAAAATGTCTTAATATTGACATTATTCCACCAGCCATACTGATTAAGATCCTCAGTACATTACGATACTATGAAAACGTTGCGTGTACGCATAACTTAAGCGGTAATTCGCACGCAGGAATAATTCACTGAATTCGACGGCTCTAATTATTTTAATAAGAACCTATAAAAAAAAACAATTTGCAAAGAACGTAGCGTGATAAGACTAGTCAATTAATAGACCTTGTTACAAAATAGGGTGTAGCTGAAAACACAGTCGGATATAGCCGACAACACGGTCGGATATAGCCGACAAGTGAAGATGTACTCAACACGCCACTGCCACCGTCCGCGTCGGTTAGAGCCGACTTCTTTTTATCGTTGGTTGATGAACAACCTGGTATTAGAGTTTAAACCGACTGTATGCCTTTGACATGACTTTACACACCGTTGAAAAATCTCTCAGGTGTGCCGGTTTCCTCACGATGTTTTCCTTCACCGTGTTTCATCATCATTATCAGTCGGAAGACGTCTACTGTTGAACACAGGTCTCCCCCTTAGAACGCCACCGTGTTTAGCAACTGATAACTAATTTATAATACGCACATGAATTCAAAGGGCCTGGTGCATGCCGAGGTTTGAACTTGCGACCTTGGACTTTGCAGTCCAACGGTCATACCTATAGGTAAACATTTTGAACTGACTAGGTTCGCCCCCTATTACATTGGGACCGAAGTATAACGTAACTGGCGAAATGTGTGTGTTATCAGGTACACCTCTGCCTACCCCTCGGGGAATACAGGCGTGTTGCGACTATTCAGCTGAATTTGACTCAGATATATGCGCCCCTCAGATATAAGGAGAACTTTTTGTAATATACCGGGCAACGAAGCTAACAGATAACACTGCATGACCCAGGAATCGGACCTTAGACCTTAGGCTCAGCAGCCACGCTTTGGAACCGCTAGACACACGAGATAGTCTTTCAAGCTGGCTGTATAAAGTATATGGATACGTCTCTGTCTACCACATTACCATAGGACTAGCTTTGTTATGGTAATCGCACCCCTCCCCTATGAAACAGTAATGGGGTTGTTACCCCCTGTAATTATACGAGGGTCAAACTGAAAGTTCTTAGAAAATCAAAAACTGATTACATTAGCCAGTTATTAGTTTTATTATATCTTTTCAAAATATTGTCCATTCACGTCAATACACCGCTGCATGCGATGGAACCACTGGGAAAAGCACTTTGCCCACTCGTCTTTAGGGTTCTCTTCAATGGCATCGCGATACGCAGCCACCGCTTCTTCAGCATTCATAAACCGCTTTCCTTTAAGTTTTTCTTTAATTTTTGGAAATAAATAAAAATCACAAGGGGCGAGGTCGGGGCTATACGGCGGGTGACCCAGTAATTCAACGTTTGATGTCGCCAAATAGTCGATCGTTCGCTTAGCGGTGTGCGACGAGGCGTTGTCGTGGTGAAGGAGGATCCTACTGCGAGGTCGTTTCTCTCGAACTTTTTCCAAGACAAGTGGCAAACAATTGGTAGTGTACCATTCTGCAGAAACTGTTTTTTGATCCTCTAACACAATTGTTGCGAAATGACCTATCCTTCCAAAGAACGAGGCCACCATTTTTTTTCCCGCACTTCGATCTCTCTTCACTTTAGTTGGCAACCTCTCGAAAGGAAACACCCACTGAGCAGATTGTCTTTTGGTTTCAGGATCATAACAGTAAATCCAGCTTTCGTCACCTGTTAGTATGTCGAACACAGCATTTGAGTCACCTCCGTTAAATCTTTCAATCATTTTACGGCACCAATCCACACGATGGAGTTTTTGAGCCTCAGTCGAATTATGAGGTATCCACCGGGCGCAAAGCTTCCTGACTGCTAAATGTTCGTGGAGGATTTTGTGCACTTGACTCATACCGATGCCTAAGCTTGTCCGAATCTGCTGATAGGTCACTCTTTTGTCAGTCTCTATCATACGCCGCACAACACAGATGTTATCTTCAGTCGTCGCCGTAGAAGGCCGTCCCTCACGTAAATCATCAGTGAGATTAGTGCGACCACGTTTAAACTCATTAAACCAGTTGTAAACTGTCGCACGAGATGGGGCTTCATCGTGAAAGGCCAATCGTAGTCTATCATAACTTTCTTGTTGACTTAAATGACATCGAAAGTCATAAAAAATCATTGCACGAAAATTTTCTCGTGTTAAATTCATGTTGACGTGACACAGACAATTTTCAATTTGCCGCCAAATCGTAAAACAAATGACAAATTAATGAAATATATACTCAGTAATATTGGCAAAGAGTTCTATTTTCAAATTTTAGAATTATTTTTTTATTATATTGTTTATAAGTGGCCAGTTCTAAGAACTTTCAGTTTGACCCTCGTAGTATGTATCATCACGCCTGTACACAGAAGAGTAAGCAGAGCTGTATAGAGCACATCCCGCTGATCAGTCATCATCATCATCTGCTGGAAGGAGTTCACTGTTGAACAAAGGACTCTTTTTTAAAAGGGCGGGGGGAGGGGGTCAAAATCGTCATATTTGGCAAGAGGCTTGGGGATCGCAGAGTTGCTGGTGAAGTTGCAGAAGACGCTGCTGCCCATCTTCCGAATTTTCCCTTAGTCGCCTCTTACGACACCCACGGGAGGAAAGGGGGTGGTCAATTCTAAGCCGGATAATGGATACCACTCGGCAAATCAGTATCTAAGTTTAACTTGCTTGTCCGGTCGGTGTAGTGGTCTCAAAGTTTGGCTTCTAATTTCCTCCAGGCGTCTCAGTAGCAGCACGGAATCTGCGTATGTACTGTAATGTACACCTCTGCCTACATCCTTCGGGGAATACAGACGTGACTGACAGGTTTTCTTGACCCTTTGGGGAATATAAGCGCGATGTGTACAACTCCTGTTAAGTCTGCCTGCCCCCTATGGTGGCAAGCGTCACGGGCCGCAGTCGAGATCTCGTAAAATCGTTTACATAACAAAGTCTTTCTGAGTGCTGTTAGACCCTGATTATCTGTTGCCATACTAATGATTAGAAACTCGATCGCTTATCACGCCTTTCCTTTGTTTTTTTAATTTACTTAATATGTGGTATTTTACTTTTATAAAAACAACTTGACAACTTATTTGGGTAAGGGTTCGATTCGGGATATCGGGTGTGATTAATCATGGTTCCCATAGTACAGGAAATATTCGTGATGTGCTGCGATGAATTTTATAGAAATAATAATGGCATCCCCTTATGACAATTAAAAAACAAAAAGGGAATTTGAATTTGGCGGTCGTATTCAGTTCGGTAACACTAGAAGGCAAGGATTGTCGAAGGTCTTGGGTTTAAATCCCGATTGTGTTACTCATTTTTCGAAGTTTTGTCATGAAGCTTGAAGAATCAAGTTTTGAGTTCGAGTTTGAGAAGCATTGGTAGCAAGACAAGCAGGGGTAATGGCGCGGTGGAGTTTATGTTCAACGTGCTTAATGTGTCGGAATACTGCGAGTTTGATGCCCGGCCCGTTACACCACTCACTTCCTTTAGGGCTGGCAAAACGCTGCGTACTACTATTGTTTAATATTCACGACATTTCATTGATTTCTACATACATAGTATACCACCTACACTGTTTTCACATAAAATATTGAGCTTGTCTGGACTTTAAAAGAGACCCCTGAGTTTGTTTCGTTATTTCTTCTTAGAGGTAGTCAGTTAGGAAATGCCGATGTATTCTAGTTTATAAAAAAATGACGTGTTAAAGTTTTTTGCAAAAACAAAATCATTTAGCATTTATCATACATAGACCCAATCATACATACATATAAACAGGGGTTCGTAGCCACGAGGTTACCGTGCAGATCAGTCGATCAGAGAGGTTAAGCAGTGCTCGCCGCGGTCAGTTTGGTGTTGGGTGACCGTTTTCTCATGTCGAGTCAAGTTCGTATCCCTTTTAGATGCGATTTAGCATAGTTAATGTTTTTCCGGTTGAACTTCGTCTACTGTGTGGCCACTGGTCACTTTTTTCTTTTAACGTTTGGAAAATGCCTTACACGTACCCTGGCGTTGGGAGACGACGGGGTTATGTGGGACTGAATTTACACTTTCGCATGCCGCACAAGGCAAAATGTGTGGAATCAATTTTAGACTTAGAACCATCTGTCTGTACCAATGTTTTAAGCGAAATAAATATGATTTGACTCCCCCCATGATCCGAAAAACCGATCCACAGAGGTATACCTTCTAAAAACCACACATGCCTGCTGGCGCCTACGATGGGGGGGAGGCGGGGTCGCTATTAGCACTCTACCACCAACCCCGCTTAAACCGACCCAACAGGAGCCTAGCTTTTACGTAATTAACCGTGTGTATTCAGTGAATTGAATGTAGCTAATCAACCAGCCGCCACTATGGTTGCGGTCGCCTAACGATGGTCACTGACGGTTATTTTACCTAACCACCATTGATTAGACCATAACAGTTAGAGCTAATACCGCATAGTTTCATCATTCATTCATGAGCACTGACAACCGAGTGGTATGACCGTTCGACTGTCAAGTCCAAGGTCGTTCAAATCCTGACACGCATGTCTTTTCAGATTTATGTTCATATTTTAATAGTTATCAGTTTTTTTTTAATTGATAGAGGAAACTTGAAAAATGATGGACCCGAGCGGGAGCGCCTTGAAAATCTATGTGCCCGTTGTTTTTTTTATAGGCTAGAGATTTTTAAATAACCACCTTCGCATTAAAAATCTATAAATTTCTATTTATCCTATACCTAACAATTTCTAAGCATCAGGCAAATCCCGTTAACTCCCCTAAATGGTATACAGCTTAGCCCGATCTCATTTACTTGAGCCCGTCAGACGGAAATTATTCAATTTAATGTATAAATCCGACATTTTTCCTCATTATTACCAGAATTAAGATGGCCGTCTTACGTAATTATACTTTTATAAAAATAATGGATTCTTAAGCTAAAGATATTTATTTATTGGTTTATTTGTACACGTTTTACAGTAAAACGTGGTGAATCAAAACTTAAGAGTGAATAGAAACAACATTTTGAAACTGATTTTAACATTAAATTATTACTTAGTGGTCAGAAAGGATTCTGAAAGGAAGATTTGTCTATAATACAATTTAAAGTACAGGGTCCTTCATGGTAGCAATCAATTATCTATACACATTGCTATAAAATCAGTTTCAAAGCCCTTAATGCAAATGGAAGTCCGTGGTCTCTGCCTACCCCTCAGGGAAACAGGCGTGACTTTATGTATGTAAAGTCCTTATGGCCGAATTTAGTTCGTGGCAATCCAACGGTATTACCACTGGGCTATTACTGTTACAAGGCAGTCAGGATTTAGTAAATTATCAGATATTATTAGAAAAAACTGGGCTTTGAACATTTTCGTTCGAAACTTCGCGTAAGTGTCGCAAGACGTGTGAAGGTGTGATGGTGACCGGTGCATTTTATGAGGGGCTTTACAAATAAACTTCCCCGCTATGGGCGCCACGTGAACACCATATAGGTATGAAACTACATGTTTTATTGGAACCGGTAAAACGTAATGCTTGCCAATACCGTGGAGCTCAACCTATCGGTATTATTGGTTTATTTACGTCATCTGTTTGTTATTTACCTGCAAGTGCTATACACGACATCTTTAGGATGCGGCTGCCTCCCTACTGCAGTGCGATTAATGTTGCTTCTTTATTAAGATGAGTGAGATAAAGTAGCAGTAGCAACCTCAGGATCCATGGTAATGTATAACTAGCGGACAAGACTGACATATACATTTACTTTACTAAACATTTTATTTTGTAACTTATAATGATGTACGATTTTTTAAGCTATTGCATAGCTTCTATCGCGGGCCTTGAGCGTGGAGACCGAATCCAGAAATTCCGTAACGAAAATAACCTAACACGAAGATACTATTTAGTTTTGCCATCTATCGATGAATAGCAGAACTTTAAATGACTTTTTGAAATATCTCGCTTGTCTCTTTAGTATTGCAAATCGCCTCTAGATGGCATTGGTTTTATCGGCGCTTAAAAATGCTATGTAATAGCTTTATAGCTTAAATATCTTTACCGCGGCAGTCTCCGAGTGCCACACGTCTTTTTTTTAAACTAAATAAGCTTGTACAATTTGCCACACGCTTGTATAACAGACAGACAGGCAGAGAGACAGTTATAGATATACGATGTATTGATTTATTGTATGTCGAAGTCGATGGGGTCTCAAAGTATACAAGACACAGTACCTACGTCATCGTATCGGCTGCCTCCCAGTTAATCCCATGCTGACGCAAGCCCTCACGATCCTGACTTTACGTACAACTTGCAGCTTAACGGCCTACTTAACGTGTAAGCATCTTCATTATAAACACGTCACAGGGTGTCAATTAATGTCGTGTGCTTAAACAAACTGTGACTGCCTCGTTGGTCTAGTGGTTGCTAAGTTCGACTGCTAAGCACGAGGTCCTGGGTTTTTCCATTAGGTTATTCTCAGTAGCAGCACGGAGTCTGGATTTGTGCCCGGTTGATGGCAATTGGCTCGCCCCACATTACATCAGAACCTAAAAAAAACATAACTGACGAAATGTGGGTGTACTGGGGTGACCCGGGATTGGAACCCAGGACCTTTTGCTTAGCAGTCACGCTTAGCAACTAACCAACGAGGCAGTCAATAACATAAATATTTATGGGGCTCCCATACAACATACATGATTTTTTGCAGTTTTTATAGATAATGGTACAGAACCTTTCATGCGCGACTCCGACTCTAACTAGGCCGGTTTTTTTAAAATGTTGATGCGTGTTTTAGTCGGTAGTTGATATAGAATGGGATGAACTAAAACGTAAAACGCGCCAAACAAAACATTATTTATTTGTAGTGTTATTCACGTTCAGAAAAAATGGTATGCTCTTATCCCTGGATACAAGTAATTTGATCAGTATTTGTGTGTCGATAAGATTCAGATTTGGTTGTAGCAAGTCACGATCGATCACAGACTGAGTGTATTGTTTCCGACGATCATTTGTCTGGCCTTACAACCAATTGCGGCTGTAATGTGAGCTGATCTCTTTGATTTACCTGCCTTTTCTTTCTATGTTGGCACAGTACTAGAATGGGCAAACTGTGGACTTGGTTTAAAGTAAGATTTTTTTATTTCTCATAATAATTTACAATAATTTAGTTACATGAGAAACTTTACCATACATTAAAATAATAATTGTATCCTAGGCTTATGAGAAAACTAAACCGTAAAACTTATTCTTATCGTATAGTTGATGTAATAGGGGGCGAGCCTATTGCCATCAACCGGGCACAATTCCAGACTCCGTGCTGTCACTGAGAATTACCTAATGGAAAAACCCAGTAACACTTTGCCCGAAATACCTACGAGTATATAACTACATAATATTCCGAATTGTAAATAATATTATTATCTACCAATTTTTTAAGTTGGCAACACAGGTAAGGCTCCGTCTACACGGCCAAGGTGAGCAATAACTCGTGGAGAAGAATGAAGGCGGACGCGAGCCACAGCCGCGTTATTTATGCACGCGCCCTTACTGGCTACGATCACCTTGCCAGTGAAACTGATTGAATTCACCAGGAGAGGCCAGCGTGGCGAGAGGCAGTGGTCCAAATTCTACGACAAATATGGTAATACACAATGGCCCACTAAAGAGGTTAAGTGCGGAAAATGCCCAGCAATACCATACCATGGTAATAAAACTATAGATAGACCAAACAGCCGAGTGGTATGACCGTTGGACTGCTATGTCAAAGGTTGCAAGCTCAAACCCCAGCCCGCACCTGTCTTTTCGAATTCATGTGCGATATAAATTAGTTATCAGTTGCTACGGTGAAGGAAAACATCGCGAGGAAACCAGCACGCCTGACAGATTTTTCAACGATATGTAAAGCCATGTCAAAGGCCTGCAGGCGGTTTAAACACAGACACAGGCCTGTTCATCAATCAGTGACAGACGAGATATCGCAGTTATCAAATAAAATTGCAGCAGAATAATAAGTTCAACTCTTACTGATAAAACAGTGATGTAGCTACTGAAAATAGCTCCTTAACGTACGTATTATCCCTACTAATATTATAAACGCGAAATTTTGTAAGTATGGATGGATGTTTGTTACTCTTTCACGTAAAAACTACTGAATGGATTTTAATGAAATTTTATATGGACGTAGCTTTTTAGTTTTTATCCTGAAAAAAAAATAGTGAGTAACACCGCGGGGCGCAGCTAGTTTAAAAATATTTTTATTGTTTACGTTAACGAAGTCGAGGGTTAAAGTTAGCGCTTGCCCGAAGTAACTATTCTACGCGGACAAAGACGCGGGCAAAAGCTAGCGATTTATAAAACTAGAATACCTTTCTGCACACCTACATAAAAAAAATAATTTAACCATTTTTTCTTTTTGCTATTTTTTAGGTCATAACCTCGATCGCTTCCTCTCCGCTTGTCACTGTGTTCTTGTCTATCACAGTGCTGCCCGCGGTCGTACATTATTCACCGCAGCCTCAAGCCATTATACTTTCGTTTGTCCCCACCCTTATTGCCCACCTAGTCCTCAGATAAACTCGAGCCATACAATTACACTAAAATAACGTGGCTAAAGTATTGTTGAGATAACATAACATCACGCCTGTATCCCTCGAAGAGGTAGGCAGAGCTGTGCAGTGCACCCGTAATTCACCATATGTTATGTTATAGGTCAAAATGTAAGAGGGCGTGCGTATATATTTACCTAATGAAGAAACCTAATAACACGTTATCGATCTGGAATTGACCCAGCACCTTACGTTCATCATTCGTGGTTTGCGACCACTAGATCAATGAGGCATCCAATCTCTATTTGTTATAGATATATTTATCTAATAAAGAATGTACAATTGTTCGACAATTGGCAATATGCTACCCTGAGAGTTATGGGTCTCAGTCTAGATGTAGGCTAGATGTTGGCGTAAAGTAAGTAATAAAACTCTTCAAGTTTTTTTTTCCAGGGCCGCCACCCACTGGTCACTCTAATCGGAGAGTTCTTTCTGCATATAAGGCCTCCAGCCAAAACCGCTTCAAGGAATATAGGCGTAATTGTGTACATATCATCATCAGCCGGACCACCCGTCTTGGAGGGGGGGGGAGGGGGGTTGCCATAATCCCCACGCTTGGATCATAGTATTGGTCTTCTGGATCTTAGTCGCCTCTTACGACACCTACAGGAGGAAAGAGGGTGGTCAATTCTAGGCCGGATACCACTCGGCTAAATTATGTACACACATATAATATAATCATTTATATTACAGAAATACAGACATGTACGTGGTGACAACTTATCAAAGCTTAGCTCCCAGCCTTTATGCGAGCAATCTGAAATAGGTCTGTATTTGTGTGGTTTCGGCTTAAGCGCTGGGGAAGCCTCGGGAACGTTAGAATGGTTGGAAAAGTGGGAATTTGCCGAAGTCTGTTAGTACAGCAGCGAATATAGCCCGTCTAGTGGCCGGGTATTCGTTTTGTATCGCTGTCACTGAAATAGAAGTTAGAACAAAATTGTTACGTGAGAGATTTATTGCTTTGAACCTTTCAAATTCTTAGCAAGCGCTATAGGACTACTGGAAATCCGTGGTCTCTGCCTACCCCTCAGGGAAACAGGCGTGACTTTATGTATGTATGTATGTATAGGACTACTAGTGTCGCTATAGTATTTCAATTTTAGTTTTTTCTTCTTTTTTAAACGTCGCCCTACACTAGGAATTTCTCCTGTCGTAGGTGCGTTTCACAAACACGAAATATCACATACTCAAACACCCAGACTCGGGACAAACATCTATGGTCCGCACAAAGTTTTGCCCCGTGCGGGAATCGAAACCGCAACCCTCATTTTTTTGGTATATCACTTCACACTAATATTATAAAGGCGAAAGTTTGTGAGTGTGTTTGTATGTTTGTTACCTCATCACGCTGAAACGACTCGACCGATTTTGATAAAATTTGGTAAGGAGGTAGCTGTCACCCTGTATTCACACTTATACTGCTTTTTATTAGAGCTTCTAATGCATAAACTATTTTATACTCCCCTTTTGTAAACAATAGTCTTAATATTGTTAGTAAACAAAGGGAACAATTGAGATAGCCCCAAAACAAGTATTAATAAAATTACTTACCGGGGATATCTCATTTATATATCATAGTTATACGCAGTGAACTTCGTACCGCCATTTAAACCTTCCGTGACCTTCCACGACTGTTTCAAGACCAAAATTAGCCAAATCGGTCCAGCCGTTTTCGAGTTTTAGCGAGACTAACGAACAGCAATCCATTTTTATATATAAGAAGAAGATGTAGGTAACTGTTTTGAGAAAAAAAAAACATTTTTCATTTTCAAAATGCTCTACATTTGCTATATTCTGATATTAGTTTGAATCTAAATTCATAACTTACCCAAACATTGTTAACACGCTCGGTCATAAAATACATAGCGAACATTTCGATATAGGGCGGTCCCACCGTAGGTACGTTATGATATAAATTATTGAAAAGTCTTGCAATAAAAGGGGATGGGGCCGTGTCCTGCGACATGTTGCCAGAATGTACGAAGTTGTGAATATACTGTTGTAACAGTCTGTTGCCCAAGGTACGGTATTGAGAGCTGCGAGTGTGTTATATTTCAACGATTTCTCAACTGAGGCTTTATTTCGATGTAGGGTTTGTACCTTCGTAGCTATGTGGCTACCGCGTAGATCAGTTGATTTACGAGGTTAAGCTGTGCTCACCGCGGTTAACCTTATGATGGGTGACCGGTTTTACGTCACACAGTTATTGGTCCTGCGCCTGATCTGTCTCCCGTCGTGTCGGTCGACCGTCCCATTGGGATATGAGAGTGAGGTATTGAGAGTGCACCTGTGTTTGCGCCCATACTTGTGTTAAGTATCTCCTGCGTAGTTGGCTAGTCTCAGCTGAGATAGGCCGTCGAGACCGATTCGATTAGGAGAACAGTGTTACTCCGCTGTATTATTGTTCAACAACTTTCCTGTTTTGCTCGAAGGGAGACAATAGTACTCCTAATTCTCGCTAGTTATTGCTATAGTTACCATGCAATAAGTACAAGCCTGCTAAGCACAATTCAAGACTAGGTATCTGAAAATTTCTGGAAAAATCCAATCACACCTCACCCCGGGAATCGAACCCAAAGAGGCATTGTGAAACTGTGCGACTGCTAAACTTCAACCAGTTTAGCATTCTATATACGATACTTCTACGATTCGTCTCTCAATCTATCCACATCATATGATAAGGGTAATTGCTTTCCCGGGAGAGTCTACGTATCTCGGGCACGATAATGAGGTCTTTTTACTTACCCCTCAAATTGCACAGATTAACGTTGTACGAATAATTTGGCTCAATACTTCATTACTAGAGCTTGTAGCTATGTGGCTACCGCGCAGATAGGCCGATCGACAAGGTTAAGCCGTGCTCACCGAGGTCAGTCTTGTGATGGGTGACCGTTTTTATTTGTCGAGAACCCTCCGACCTCCGTGCTTCGGAAGGCACGTTAAACCGTTGGTCCTGCGCCGGATCTCTGTCCGGTCGTGTTGGTCTACCGTCCTATCGGACTATGAAATTTCATTAAAATCCATTCAGTAGTTTTACGTAAAAGAGTAACAAACTTCCATCCATATTTACAAAATTTCGCGTTTATAATGTTAGTAGGGATGTAGGTATCTCCATAATATAAATAATATAAATTTTGACGACCTGATTAGCGCAGTGGCTAAGCGATTGGACTGCTGCGCTAAGGGTTGCGGGTTCGATTCCCGCACGGGGCAAAACTTTGTGCGAACCACGGATGTTTGTCCCGAGTCTGGGTGTTTGTGTATGTGATATTACATGTTTGTAAGACGGACCCACGACACAGGAGAAATTCCTAGTGTGGGGCGACGTTTTTTTTTAAAAAAAAAATCGTTTTATAACGATCATAGAGTTAACTCACATTAAACAAGAATAGAATTCACTTCTAACAACGTCCGGTATAAACAGCGGCCTGAAACAGCTACAAACAACACGTGGCACTAACATTGTTTAAAACAAGATTTTATAAAACAACCGCGGACACCGCGCCGTTATTGTTACTTAAAATATTTCCCTAGGGATGTGACTACGTATCGATATAATCAAGTGTTTGATAAATACAGTGAGTCGTGGTGGCCTAGTGACATACCGGATTTGTATGCACAAGGTAGCAGGTTCAAACCCGGGCAAGTATCAATGTGACTTTTTCAATATTATAAATACTTTCTTAGTTATTCTAAGACACCAGTGACTAACGGTGACGAAAAAAATCGTGAGGAAATCTGGATTTAATTATCTGAAATCGCCAACCCGCAGTGAGCTAGTGTGGTGATCAATGCTCAACCTTCTCTATATGAGAAGAGGCATTTGCCCTGCAGTGGGACAGTTATAGGCTGTTATTATTATTATATTTGATAAATACACTACCAGTAACCCGCGATTTCTATCATATTTTTCTATTTTCTCGCAAAACCTTATATATCTTTGAGAGTAAAAGTAGCCTAAGTTGGCCCTTTTGATACCAAGTATCTGGCCAGTGGAAGTCCCGTTAAATTGGTTTAGGCGTTTCGGAGATAAGCTGGAACTAACAGACATATAAATAAAATGTTTTATTAAAGATAAGTATCGTTAGTGGAAGAATGACCTAATGGAAAACCTCAATAACACTTTACCCGACTCGGGATCTGACCACACGATCTCAATCTTACTGGCTCAGCGGCGATTAGACCCACGAAGCGTTCTCAATCAGGAACAATAACAAAAAATATGAAATATAAACATCGCAGTGTCACCTCACTACCCGTGCGAGAGTTCCGTAGAATTTCCCGGGATTTGTCTGAATACAAGCCATTGTGACAGACAATAAAATAAAAGAAATAATAATAAAAAATAATGCCTCCTTTGTGAACGGCCACACGGCCGGCAAGAGCGGAAAGTAGAAAATTTAAATTCGATTGTAAATCACAATGGCCTCGCGAAAATTGTCTTTCACAAAACCAGGACGCTTGCTTCGAACGTTTTTTGTGGTAGGATATTTATATCGATACTAGAGGTGCTCCGCGGAATCGCGTGCATTAATTTTGCTTATGTTCTGATGATTTGTATATTGAAAAGAACATGCAGGTTTGGGCAGTTACAAAGGATGGATGAAAGAAGAGTGGCAAAGCGAATTTATGAGGGGTATGTTAATCGAGTATCCGGAAGGGCGAACATACTTTGACCAGATCGGAGATGTGAGGAGTACTCCTAATAGACGAGCGTGTATGAGGAATGTAATGCCAGTGAATGAGGCGAAAGAATGCCAGGATCGTAGCACATGGAAATCCATGGTCTCTGCCTACCCCTCTGAGAAGTAGGAGGGACTTTACGTATGTATATGTATGTATCTGGGAAATAAGCCCTGACATTATTTATTATGTATGTATGTTAAGCTTTGTAACTCTAAAGTTTTATCAAAATCTGTCCAGTAGTTCAGGCGTGAAGGAGTATCAAGCATCAATCCATGCATCCTAGCAAACTTTCGCATTTGTGATATTCGTAGGATTTGTAGCAATAACGGGAAAATATTATGTAGATACACAGGCGGCTTTGGTTACACAAGGCTAGGCTGAAATTGGTATAGACCAACCCGGCCGTATTATTACTATTTATTTATCATTTATTACAGAAATCATGTTCCATAAAGTGTTAGTAAAAAGGGCTTAACCTTATGTTAGTATGCTAATACAACTACAAATTAATATAGATCAACATAACGACGTATGTAATCATATCCAGTGGCCCGTGTGACAAGTGGGACTGTCTAATACAGTCCCACTTGTCACACAATGCGCTCAGGTACTATGATTATAATATAACTAACTACTCTGTCTGGGAAAACGGGCGTGATATTATACTAGCTTTTACCTGCGGCTTTGCACGCGTAAAGTAGCCTGTCCTTTCTCGGGTCTTAAACACTAAAGTTTCTACATACCAAACATCAAAATCAATCCAGCGGTTTAGTCGTGAAGACGTAACAGACAGACAAAGTTACTTTCATATTTATAATATTAAGTATGGATATGGATGTAGAGGTATACCACATAAAATAGTAATATAGAATGCCCAATAAAAGGTTAACGTCAATCAATAAGCTGAGTTAATATCGGAGGCAGGATGTGACGAATGGCGACAGTTATGGCCGCCGGATGTGGCCGCCGCTGCGTGTCCACTTCCGGCGCGCCCTGTCACTACACCGGAACCCACGGAATGCATATATCGACGGTATTTTGGCAATTCTCTAAAAGTTATTTATTTATACACCGGCTTAGGTTGTTTATGGAAACCGGTATTTACTAAGTAACCTGTATTACATACAATACATTTAATAAACTACTTCACACTAATATTATAAAGGCGAAAGTTTCTGTGTGTGTTTGTATGTTTGTTACCTTTTCACGCTCAAAAGGCTGGACCGATTTTGCATAAATTTGATATGGATATAGCTGACTGCCTCGTTGGTCTAATGGTTTTTAAGCGCGACTGCTGAGCACAAGGTCCTGGGTTCGAATCCCGGGTCGGGCAAAGTGTTACTGGGTTTTTCCATTAGGTAATTCTCAGTGGCAGCACGGAGTCTGGATTTGTGCCCGGTTGATGGCAATAGGCTCGCCCCCTATTACATTGGGACCTAAAAACATAACTGGCGAAATATGGGTGTACTATATGAGCACCTCTGCCTACCTCTTCGGGAAATAAAAACGTTATGTTATGTATATAGCTGACACCCTAGTTTGACACATAGGCTACCTTTTATTCCGAAAAAATGTAGCGGCTAACACCGCGGGGCGCAACTAGTTATATGTAAGAAGGATATAAGGTCTCGAATGCACTTTATATGCTATCTACTATATATACCGGTTGTACTCACGTTGATATTCGGGAATGCCCGACTAGTTTCGGACTCTAACGGAGCCCTTATTCAAGGGCTGGATAACACTGGATAACACTCACGAAAGTTATTATAGTACACTTTATATGCGTCCAAAATAACCTAAAATTGTGTTGCCAACAAAGGCTGGCTCACAATAAGTAGTCAAAGCACTTCAATAGATACATCATATCATAGTGGCACACAGAGCCCGAGTCAGCCCGATTCGGGATTATCCCCACAAAGATTTATTGTGTAGTCCGCGCACTGTCAGCGTTTTGGCCCACTTTTGTGAAGATTACGGACTGTAACAAGCAAGTGTAATCCTATAGTCAATTGGGGCGAATACCTTTTTGTAATAGGCGTTTGGAGATGTCTGTGCCACGGCTTTGAGATAGATGTGATAATAGTCGCTCGATTCATAGTTTTGTTAGCAACATTGCCCGCAAAAAAGCTCAAAAGGTTACGTGTCTGATCAATATATTATATATAGGGTTGCGGGTTCGATTCCCGCACGGGGCAAAACTTTGTGCGAACTACAGATGTTTGTCCCGAGTCTGGATGTTTGTGTGTGTGATATTTCATGTTTGTGTAACGCACCCACGACACAGGAAAATTCCTAGTGTGGGGAGACGTTTTAAAAAAAAAAGATGTGATACCTAATAGTCGCTCGATTCATAGTTTTGTTAGCAACATTGTAAAACGAATGTGGGAAGACATTCACCTGTGACCAGAATGTGCATTGAATATAATAAACTTTGTTCTAAAATACCAGCCTTGGATGCATTTTGTGGGTCCGCATCTAAGTTCAGGAAGTCAATTTGTGGCAATTTAGACCTGATGGGTTAATTAGGTAGTTATCTGTTGTGTTTTTGTGTTTTGGTAGAAGTATTTGCTATGTATAACTTAGTCTAAGTTAAGTTGTAATAGGTAATATTTAGCTAAGTTTAAGATGGTTGCTAAGTTTTTTTTATTAAGTGTTGTGTATACCTGTAATTGGCATCTATATTAGTTCCCTACTTGTTAGATATTTATAAGTTACAAAGGGTGATATGGATGCTGTTGGTGTACCTACCTGTTGAAAATAAATAAATAAACATTGCCTACAAAAAAGCTCAAAAGGTTACGTGTCTGATCAATAGTAAAGTTTACTGAGAAAAATAAATAGGATACATGTAAAAGGTAGGAAGACAAAGAAGGTGACATACACGCTACTTCTCAAAGGGAACAGTAAAAACATTACAATTATTTGATTTTCTACATCCAAGTCCATTATGTACTGCCTCGTTGGCCTAGTGATCGCGACAGCTAAACATGAGGCTCGAATCTCAGATCGGAAAAATTGTTACTTGGTTTTCCCCTTAAATAATTCTCAGTAGCTGCACGGAGTCTGGATTTGTGCCCGATTGATGGCAACAGGCTCGCCCCCTATTACTGAGACTATTGTTGAGACCTATAACATAACTGGTGATATGTGGGGCGTGCTTTACAGTCACCTCTGCCTACCTCTTCGGAGAATACAGGCGTGACGTTATGTTTTAGGTACCTACAATTACGTTTTTCTGGAAACATGTCTCTGAAAAAAAACTTTGGCATATCGGATTTCAAAAAGGAGGTGATATTAATTTTTCCGAACCTTATCTAGAGGTAATAACACTCGAGATTAAGTCGCGTATCTTCAAAAAAGAACAATATCAAAATCAGTACAGCCGTTCGGGTTTAACGAAATACGGTGCTTCATTATTCAAAGACACACAAGTTAGTAATAACATCCATTTCGTATCGGGGTTAAAAACAATGACGATAATTGCATTCCGAACTAAACAAGTATACAACGGAGCTCAGACTTCAGACAAATGTGAAATCGTAGGTTGTAATCCGCTTAAGCCGATCTCTGACTGACGGTTGCCAGTTAATCTGCTGTACAATGAAGATTGTAGATCGAATAAGTAATAGATACTATTATATGTACCTTATTTATCTATGACTGCCTCGTTGGTCTAATGGTTGCTAGGCGCGACTGCCGAGTCGTGGTGTTGGGTTCGAATCCCGGGTCGAGCAAAGTTGTACTGGGTTATTTCATTAGGTAATTCTTAAACTTTGTACATCAACCGGCACAAATCCAGACTCCTTGCTGCTACTGAGAATGAGGAAACTAGAGAAGAATGGGAAAACCTAGGACCACTTTGTCAGATCCAGGAATCGAACCTAATTATGTATTATAAACATATTTCTTATTTTATTTGTCTATTATGTGTATATATTATTAGATGTTAGCATTTGTTGTTATCATTACTACCTTTTATATATATTATTGCACCTACCACTTTGTCTCTGCCCTATGATTGTCTGGTAGAGAATGCCTTAAGCATTAAGTCCGCCTATGTAAACTCATTGTTGCATAAAGTTTTCAATAAATAAATGAACCTAGGAGTTACCCTTAGCGGTCGCGCTTTGCGACCACTAGGTTAAGGAGGTACTCAATGTCTTAAATACATTTATAACTTAAGGAACGTTTTAAATGGATCTAAAACTTACTGTACTGTGCTAACATTTTACTAAGCCATCGATTCTTAACTAATTGCATAGTCTAATTACGTTTTTTAAGCGATCGCTGATAGCTACCGAGCGATGACTATCTTGTACCTATGGCAACACCCTTGACCCAACAGAACATTAACATAACATCACGCCTGTATTCCCCGAAGGGGTAGGCAGAGGTGCACATATAGTACACCCACATTTCGCCAGTTATGTTTTAGGTCCCAATGTAATAGGGGGCAAGCCTATTGCCATCAACCGGGCACAAATCCAGACTCCGTGCTGCTACTGAGAATTACCTAATGGATAATCCCAGTACCACTTAGCCCGACCCGGGGTTCGAACCCAGGACCTCGTGCTCAGCAGTCGCACTTAGCAACCACTAGACCAACAAGGCACTAGACAATCTCAGCTGAGACTAGCCAACTACGCAGGAGATTCGCACTTTCATAGTCCGATGGGACGGTAGACCGACACGACCGAAAGAGATCAGACCCAGGACCAACGGCTTTACGTGCTTTCCGAAGCACGGAGGCGTCGCGACATGTGAAAACGGTCACCTATTATAAGACTGACCGCGGTGAGCACGGCTTAACCTCGCAGATTGACCGATCTGCGCGGTAACCACGTAGCTTTGAGCTCCTCATAGTAAAGGCGCAGTACCTATGACCTATACCTACTAAGCTAATAAAGCTTTGGCCTTGTGTGCACCGTATAAGCAAACTAAGTATTTGTGAGCGTTATACCCTGTATACAGACCTTGGTTAGCGATTCAAGGTTAAACCTAAGTTAAAGCTATTTACGTAATTATATGGCCAATGCAGATCGTAGAGAAAGGAAGGTAAATGGGTTTTCTAAGTAATAAATTATGAGTGGGTGTGTAGGGCGAGCCTATTGTCATTATTTGGGCGTATTATTCGTAGTCTCTTAGCCTTGATGTGATGAAGGAGAGAGAGAGTACGTGTAGTGGCTTACCATGGCGCATCATCATCAGCCGGAAGACTATTGAACAAAGCCCTCCCCCTTAGGTAAGGGGGGTGCCATAATCCCCAAGCTTGGCAAGCGGCTTTGGGATCGCAATACTGGTGGTGTAGTTAATAATAATCGTAATAACTCGAGCGAAGAATGCATTTTTAGCAAATTTCTGGGCCGACAGAGTGTAATTGTCATAGACTCTATAGGAAGAAGAATTCGAGCTGTGTCAGCGCCGAGCCGAGCCAAGAAACGAGCTGAGCAACGGGCCGAGCAATGACTGAGGACTTGAGAAGGACAGGCGGATATGTTGGGAAAATAAAATAATGTTATTATTTATTTCTGACTGCCTCGTTGGTCTAGTGGTTGCTAAGCGCGACTGCTGAGCACGAGGTCCTGGGTTCGAATCCCGGGTCGGGCAACGTGTTACTGGGTTTTTCCATTAGGTAATTCTCAGTACCAGCACGGAGTCTGGATTTGTGCCCGGTTGATGGCAATAGGCTCGCCCCCTGTTACATTGGGACCTAAAATATTACTGGCGAAATGTGAGTGTACTATAAGTGCACCACTGCCTACAGCTTCAGGGAATACAGGCGTGATGTTATGTTATTATTTATTTCAGCCATGATCGTCCCACTGCAGGGCAAAGGCCTCCCTTTCCTTCCTCCATTCCTCTCGGTTGTGAGTTGCACTAGACCAATTTTCTTTAAAGGAGTCCAGCTCGTCCCGCCATCTCCTTCTGGGCCTACCGCGACTACCAAAATAATGTTAACAACAGCGAATATAAGTACTTTTTGCACCGTAGACATGTTGCTACGAGTCACTTACTAGACTATAATCATGATCATCATCATCATCAGCCGGAAGACGTCCACTGCTGGACAAAGGCCTCCCCCTTAGGAGGGGGGGGGGGGTTTGCCATAATCCCCACGCTTCGCAAGCGGCTTGGGGATCGCAGTATTGGTGATTAAGGTACAGAAGACGCTGCTGCCCATCTACTGGATTTTCCCTTAGTCGCCTCTTACGACACCCACAGGAGGAGAGGGGGTGGTCAATTCTAAGCTGGATACCACACGGCATGTGTTATCCGTTATTAACTGCAGTTGACGGTTTACTTTCCAAGGCTGGACTTTAAATTAGTCAGAAAGCATTTACAATTTGTAGGTACACTATACAGGGAGGCCAGAAGTTTGGCGTCAGGCAAATAAAAATTATGTGTATGTGGGGTATTCGAATGACCCCCATGTATGTTCCGAGGTATTTTCTAGTTCCCGAGTTATTTATTGTTTTCTGGATTTGAGAATTTTCGACTTGACCAATTGAAAATGAAGTTTTTTTTTAAAGTAGAGGAATTTATATGACTTTCAGTATCTTTTTATTGCATGTTGCCATGCTAGGCTTACATTTTTAAATTGATAATGATATTTATATTTATTGACAAATTTTAAACTGATAATGACACGGTGGCTCAGTTGGCAGAGCGGCGCCACGGTACGGCGACTGTCGCGGGTTCGAGTCCCGCTCGTGTCCATCATTTTTCAAGTTTCCCTTTATCAATTTTAAAAAAAAGGAGAGGAATTAATCCAGGTTTTCTTTTTGCCATTAAATCTTCATAAGTTGTAGTTTTATTCAGACAATAATCACTTTCGTAATTTTGATAGAAGTTATGAAAATGTTTGTCTAAATTTCTCAGTGAATGCTGACTTAGATTTTCATCTTTAAATTAACGTGGAACATACATGGGGTAATTCGGATACTCCGTAGAGTAGAAAAAATAAGGTCCTCATGTTATAACTTGAGGGACCTATTTTTTTCTACTCTCATTGTATCGGCCACCCTGTATATTATAACATATTTATATATTCTACATTATCATGTAGCGTTTATAGTAAAGCTGTTAAAAAAGTCTATAAATATTAAATGGGTACATTTCATGGTACTATTGTCGTGATTGATGTTCAGATACCATCGAATTTTCCTAGCGTTGTGTGTCCTTGGAGTATTGACCGACTTGTTTTAACATTCGTAGTCAGTCCAGTGTAGGTCTACAATTCGGAAACGTATCAGTGGTGAGTATTTTTATAACTATAATAATGTTTATATGATTTTTTGTATCTTTTTTTTTTGCATGTTGCCATGCTAGGCTTAAATTTAAGCCACGGTACGGCGACTGTCGAGGGTTCGAGTCCCGCTCGTGTCCATCATTTTTCAAGTTTCCCTTTTTTTTTTTTTTTAAATATAATAATGTTGCTAACCATGTTTTTCGCTAACTCTTTTGTTCATATACGAGGATCATTCCGGCATTAACTAAACCCCGGATTAAGTCTATTGACATCTCTATTCTTTGATATCCAAACGACAGTAGCAGGTATTTATTTATTTATTATTTTTGCACAAGTAATATACAGAGCCGGACTTAATACCTTAGGCATTGTCTCCCAGTCAACCTTAGGATGGTGTGACAGGCCCGTGATAGGTGCAATTTATAAGAAATTATGGAGATATAGATGAATTACTTATTTATTTATTTACAAGGTTATTGAATCCTTGGTTTATAATTGTAATTTGTTATGAATAAACGTAGCAGTTTCTCCTGGTACTGTGGGTGCGTGTTACAAACATGCAATATCACATACACAAATACCCCAAACTCGGGACAAACTTCTGCGGAGCTAACAAATGCGGGAATGGAACCCGTAACTCTTAGCGTAGCAAATCTCTTAACTACTGCCCCTATCAGGTAGTCAACATTTTCATTCTGCTGGGCAGTTTGTTGTTCCTTGTTTCTATAACACCAGGAAGCGGCAAAGGACATTGTAAATTATAAAGTATTATACTATTTTTAATAATCTATTTTTATTTACTAGAAATATAGACTGCCTCGTTGGTCTAGTGGTCCTGGGTTAAATTCCCGGGTCGGGAAAAGTGTTATTCGAATTTTCTATTGGGTATTTCTCAGTAACACTAAGTCTGCAATTGTGCCCGGTTATTTATTTGCCGGGCACAAACAGTTATAACACTAGGTACTTCACACCTCTATTCTAATATACACCTCTGTCTACCCCTTCGGAGAAGCAGGTTTGAACGTTTATCTTCCATGGTACGAATTATACATCATTATATCCCACAAGTTAACAGGCATGTCTCTAAGTTATGCGTGCTCTGAAGTCTTGAATAATACCTACACCTGTAACTTTTTATTGTTAATTAATCACAGGTTTATAGCCGTCTAAACGGAGTTTATCTTTTAATGCGTATGCGTTTGGTAATAAAAAAAAATATGTTACTACCGTATTAATAAATTAGCTACATTTCATTTGTTTCTTTGTAAGAAGTGCATACGTAATGTCATCATCACGGGTGACCTGGCTGTCGCCTTTTCTAAGGTCAGTTCATACGTTAATATTCTCGCCACCATCATGGGACCTAAAACATAACTGGCGAAATGTGTGTGTACTGTATAAGCACCTCTGCCTACCCCTTCGGGGAATACAGGCGTGATGTTATGTTTTGTTATGTATGTGTAAAACGCTGTGAAGTGTTTGCCATATTATTTACTAAGGTTTAGTTTTCCTATCATATTTATCCGGGAATGCCAAACTAGTTTCGAACTCAAACGGAGCCCGAGGAGTTATTCATCGTCTGCGTTATAAGGATGTCGGTTATACATAAGAGTTCCTACCCCATGCTGCGTTGTATAGGATTTAGTCACTTAGAAGGTCAGACTCTCAGTAGCACTGCAGCTTTTAGATTTTTATTCGTCTAGCACTTAACCACTTATATAGGCCGAGGAGTAGTCAAGTTTCGCTAAATATAACGCTTATTACAATTAAGTGTTATCTCATAACCCACAGGCTTCACCTGTAGGTTATGAGCACGAC
Organism: Abrostola triplasia; assembly: GCA_946251915.1. Taxonomy (NCBI): domain Eukaryota; kingdom Metazoa; phylum Arthropoda; class Insecta; order Lepidoptera; family Noctuidae; genus Abrostola; species Abrostola triplasia. Next base: position 7,309,013 of record OX276440.1, on the reverse strand, counting down.
TTAAATTCATAACATGACATTTATCCGTTTTATCCGGATTACTCAACTCAATTTAAGTCTTGCAACGTAAAAGAATGAAAACTGATTTTGAGACCATAAACTAATCTGTGGTTATCCGCATACAACGTTTAACATGTTAGATTACTGACTTCAGATCTTAAACCTTAAATTGAACCCTGGTTAACGCCAGACCGAGTTTAATATGGTTGTGACACAAAGCAACCTCGACGGACATATTGTGTTCATGCATTCAACTAGCAAACATTTCAAGGGGTTTGGGTAAAACAATGTTCAATGTCATTTACTGTATATTCCAGTTATACTCACGGGTGTATTCGGGAATGCCCGACTAGTTTCGAACTCGAACGGAGCCCTTATTCAGAAGCTGGTTACGCGGCAGAGTCGCGAGCCGAAATGTTCCGTTGTATGGATAACACTCACGAAAGTTATTATAGTAGAATGTCCAATGCCACTTAATTTGCATAGTAAAACGTCGTGATAACACAATCAAAAGCTTATCTAAATAGAAGTAAATGACATCTACCTGCCATTTACTTCGATTCAAGCCTGTACAACTTAAATCAATTAAAAAACTTTGATATCCCTTTTCATATCCTCTGGGTACGTAATTACGTGTTGCCTTCTAAAATAGCTCAGGTCTTCGCGAATACCACTTTCTAACACTACAGTTTTAATTTAGTCTATTGGGGTAGTATTCCTAAGATTGCTCAGACTGTATTTTGTTTTATATTGTAACCATACGCCCGAATTTTTCATTTCATTCGTCTAGCTATTTCTGATACAAACTTCGTGGAGGAAAGGATGTGGAGTTCCTCCAACGAAAAGGAAGAAATCTTCCGACCAGGCGGTGGTAGGCCTGGTGGGCCGCGGCGCCTTACTATTCAACTCGGGGCGGCTGTGTATATAGGTAGCGAATGCGATTACTTCGCTAGCGCGATGCAGGATTAGCTACGTCACTCGTCCTTCGCCGTGTAAATGTCGCTACACTTTCAATTAATTTTTCACCCTCTTAAGAGAAAAAGAAAAAATCCCAAAATAGCTTGGACAATCAACATGACATAATATTATATTTTTGTATAATTTAAAATTGTGAGCGATAAGTCTATTTATTGCACACCGGTATTCATTCATTCATTCAAAAAATCGAATGCATAGATATTTTAATCTTCCTTAATGTCCTTTTAGGGGTAGATTTCCAAAATCACATAAATACGTTCGTTCAATTTTAATATTATCAGTGTTTAGTTTCATGTTTCGTACGTCATAAATATCCGATTTGTCTAACAATATTTATTTTTGTGAAGGTGATTTTTATCTACATTGGGGTACAATTTCTAAAATCGCTCGGACACCTATTTATTTATTTCCATAAGTTCTGGAATGCATTTTACAAACACCAATATAATTTTGTGAATGGATGAACTCGCTATATGACAAGCGAGCGCCAGTTTCCTCTACGGGAAACGTGTTTGGTACAAAAACATGCCGCCAATCTAGTAACCATGTAGGTATTGGAGCTTCTTAGCTTCGCTCAGTACAGTGAGCGGCCACATGCGAGCCAGACCGCTAGCGGGTGATAACACAACGCTCGAACTACCTGTCTATCCCAAAATGTGGAAGTTCTGAATACTTTTTGTAGGTGAGTCACCCGTCACGTCCATATTCCGATGACCTTGTCCGTCTCAGTCGCGGAGCGTGCGCTTAGCTCGCCACCCGCCCGGCCCCCGCTCTCCCGTCCGTGCTGGAATAAACACACACTATCCCACGGCAAATACCACCACAACAGAATAACAGTGACATAAACGTGAGAAGAAATTTATAAAGTGATACACGCGCTCAATACAGAAGCATTCGATTTTACGCGTTCCGTACTATCCGCGATGCTCGGATAGTCATAATGGCTTGTCTCTGCAGTGCGCATGTGCGTATAGCCCGGCCGTAGTGAGAAGGCCGCCGAGTCGGTAGTGAAACTGGGGTATCGCTTTCTCCGTAACCGGTCAGTGTTATAATTACATGGCTGGCGACGTAACAACAGGTGTGTACCGTACGTATTAAGGATCAAAGTTGTGTAACACGCGCATCGGCTTGGATTTTGTATTTAAGCTTTGAATAAACAATAGATTTCATTTACCAGCAGTACTTTTAAAGTTGTGGCATTATTTTTAATGTTACTATTGTAATTTCCGTGCATTGTTTTAGTGTGATAATCTTGTATGTGTACTAACCACACGATATCGACATCCCTAAATACATTTGTTTATTTTTACCATTTAAAATTATTACCGCGTTCGGTGCCCTGTAATATTTACTGTTCACATTATCTCCCATTACTAACTTATAATAGTTGAAATAGAAAAAATGTGCGGTTTTATATCCATTAGTGTAGGTAGGTACTTACTTAATTTACTATAATTATACTCATTAATAGTCATGGTAACGTACCTACGAATTAGTAACAACCAGTTTTTTTTTATTTCCTTCTTTATGAGATAACTAGGTAACATACACAACTTACTACCTAGATACTCACTTTGTTTATTGCTTAGTGACGGCTTAACTTTAATTCATAAACGAAGATTATACATGTATTATCTTATACCCGTCTTAGTTTGTTGTCATGTTTATTCTCTGACACGCAGTCTACAGTGACATGTATGATTTGAATAATGTTTTAAAATTGTATTTTTTTGCATAAAGAGGTCAAGGTCTTTCTACAAGCTTGTCGGAGTTGTAGGTACTCAGCTTGTGGGTATACCTAATCCAATTGAAATAAGACTTTTTTAACCGACTTAAAAAAGAGTCAATTCGCCGAAACCCTTTTTTTTAATGTTCTCTCATAACTTCAAGGAACCGATTTGAATTTTTTTATATGTAACGATATACTTTTGAGTTTTGACACTTGCCATATTTTTACGCAGTTTTCGGTAGGCCTGTAGGGATATAAATATATTCCCTCCCACCCGTCTTCTAGGTCCAATTGAGTACCTAGTTACATTTGAACTTGATGGTATAAGAACTGGATTTAGATTAAAGCTAAAACCCTTAAAAAGGAAATACTGCTACTGCTACATACATACATAAAGTCACGCCTATTTCCCTGCGGGGTAGGCAGAGACCACGGATTGCCATTTGCTACGATCCTGGCATACTTCTTTCGCTTCATTCACACGCATCACATTCCTCATACACGCTCGTCGGTTGAGGGTACTCCTCACTTGCCCTTTTTGCAGAAAATCTCCGATTTGGTCTAGGTATGTTCTGGCTTTTACCCGTAAAAAAATATAGCGTTGAATTAAATATAGATGCGGACAAGGTCGCAGGCGAATACTAGTGTAAACAGATTTATGTGAGCCTATAGTTTGTTGGAAATAAAAAATATTATACGCCTTATCTTATGTATTATGTACATACAGGTACCTAGTAAAGCAAATATGATTGAACTCAATTATACTCGCGAATAAAACCATGTCAAACCTATGTTGACGTTTCAAGGTAACGTTGGTGTAGGCAGGGCTATTGTTTTAGCGTTTTGGCCAGACGGTAATAAAGTCGCCGCTTTCTAGGTCGATCGAAAATGGCCTTTATAAACTAACAATTAAAGCTGGTTTTCGAGTAAGATCAATACTTTATTAGTGCTAGATGTTTTCAGTTTTATCAAATGTTTAGCATTAGCTATTAGTTCTGCGGTAAAGCGTGAATTCCTTTTAATGTTTCATAGTACAGAAATACACTGTTAGTACCGGCTAATGTAAACCGAACGTTGGGTAGTTTGTTAATACAATTGTGAAATGATTGTGTATGATCGGTATTGGAGTGCTGTAAGATTTAAACCTCGGAAGCCAGTCAATGAATCTTTATAATATACTAGCTGATGCCCGCGACTTCGTCCGTGTGGATTTTAGATAAAGTATATCGTTTCTTTTGCGCCAGAAATTCTTTCGGGCATCCCTCAGATGACCCTGCCAAATTTTTATCACAATCTGATCCATGGGTTAGGAGCGCATGGAGCGCACACATACAAACTGAATGATAGATACCCAAACTTTTTAAATGCATTTGTAAGAATACATAGAAAATAGGCGTTCTAAGGGGAGGCCTTTGTTCAACAGTGGACATCTTCTGGCTGGTGATGATAGATAGATCGATAAACTTTTGAATTAAATTTTTAAAAATACATAAAATATAGGCGTTCTAAGGGGAAGGCCTTTGTTCAACAGTGGACGTCTTCCGGCTAATGATGATGATAGAAAATAGAGATTTCTATCATCGTCTACTTCTACTATGAATAAGATAGTCACAAGCGATTGCAACACTCTCAGAGTCACTTCCACTCCATGAGGAACGGATTTCACCACAAAAAGTACAACCTCACTATGAAACAGCCTTGCTATTCTAGACTAAATCATGAACTCACTTCATAATCCGCAGTGAGTAGCGACACTAGCGCCACCAAGTGTAGACGGAATAGAGATGAATCAGGCAGAGTAAGAATGGTAATGACAATATTGACTTTGTAGATATACGATATGCAATTCTTCTATTTTATTTTTTTTAATGTCCCACGCTATGAATTTCTCATGCGTCGTAAGTGCGTTTGACAAATATGAAATATCATACAAACACCCAGACTCGGGACAAACATATTTGGTGCGCACAGTTTTCCACGTGCGAGATTCGAACCCTTAGCGCAGCAGTCCAATCGCTTAGCCACTGCGCCAATCAGGTCGTCAAGAATGTGGTCATCAAAAATCCAAATCATTCAGCATGACAGTCGAGTTGAGTTGCGAGGTGACTTGTAGGTATGTCTGTGTTTAAAAATAGCATCACTATTGTCGATGCTAAACAATAAAGATTACTTTACTTTACTATTGATGTGAATAGATTTAGCATTAGTAAACAAAACATCAATACGTTAGAAAATATGAATCAAAACAGTGCTCTGTCGATTCTATCACGTTGTATGAGGTTATACTACGCAAGTTTTACTGCCTCGTTGGTCTACTGGTTGCTAAGCGTGACTGCTGAGCACGAGGTCCTGGGGTCGAATCCCGGGTCGGGCAAAGTGTTACTGGGTTTTTCCAGTAGGTAATTCTCAGTAGCGGAGTCTGGATTTGTGCCCGGTTGATGGCAATAGGCTCGCCCCCTATTACAGTGGGACCTAAAAAAACATATCTGGCGAAATGTGGGTGTACTGTATGTGCACCTCTGCCTACCCCTTCGGGGAATACAGGCGTGACGTTATGTTATGTTTAAGAAAACATCAATACGTTAGAAAATATGTATTAAAACAGTGCTCTGTCGATTCTATCACGTTGTATGAGGATAACAACGCAAGGATAGGATAATCATTTTGAATGCACAGGACACCTATTACTTACATTTCTACCAGCTTCTATTACAGTATTATATTGATTGTGCTTCTATTTTATACTCGGGAGGAAATCCGTCCTGTTTATGAATACGACCCAATATAAACTTATGTACCTACCTATGTAATAAAGAACAATATCTTAGTGCGCACCTACAAGGTAGTTAAAAAAGTGCTGAAATGTATTGCCTATACATGTTTGTATTGTGGGTTAAAAGTTCGTTTGTCTGTGCTATTATAATAATAATAATAATGATTTATTTCTCTCAAAAAGGGTACAGACTTTGGTTCATGTCATTATTTCTATACTATGCTCTATGGAAATCTATCATCATTATCATCAGTTGGAAGGCGTCCACTGTTGAACAAAGCCCCCCCCCTTCTAAATACCAACCTATAAATAAATAAATTTGAAGCGTCTATCTGTAATAAAGTATCAACTTTTTACTAAATACGTATGAAAGTATAAAACAAAGATGCTTACAAAAAAAAATCTTTAATTGTTTATCTATAATTATTATGTTTGTTCCGGCTAATCCCCGCAACGGCCAGCCCGATTTTGACAAACTTTACTGGACAGATAGCTGATATTATAAGGAGTAACTTAGACTTTTATTTAAGACTAGCTGCGCCCCGCGGTGTTACCCGCTACATTTTTTCGGGATAAAAAGTAGCCTATATGTTAATCCAGGGTATACCAAATTTCAACCAAATCGGTCCAGCCGTTTATGCGTGAAAGAGTAACAAACATCCACACATCCATACATCCATACTCACAAACTTTCACATTTATAATATTAGTAGGATAGTAGGATATTAGTAGGATTTTATTATATGTATAGAAAAATGTCTAAGGTATCGTGCAAAAAAAAGCTAGGAATTTAATTAGAATGTACGCGGCTAAAGTCGCGAGCGGAAGTTAGCAAATAAATAAACATTTAGCCGTCTAACATAGTGTTGTCAAACAGCGTTCGACCGTCAGTCAAGCATTCATTCATTCGGCACAGCACTATTAGGCGCACGATACGCGCCGACTGACCGCGCGAAGTCATGCGACCACTCTAATTAATTAAAAAGTTACACAGCATATAATCGCGTTAATGTACTTGCTAATAAATTAACAAATGATATCATTGACCATTGTGCTCATTCGATAGTTGTGAGGTTCAATGATCAGTCTACAGTGTAACAGTGAGATTAACGTTCGTTTGCTTATCGGTCTACTGTAATGGGTAAGACACAGTTTATTCTAATTAAAATAAATTAAAAATGTTTCGATAAAACAGTCCTATCTTTATAAGGAATAGGCTAACTAAAATAAAGTCTAAAACTAACATATAATGGGATGTTTATGTAGATTAAATTCAAATTCGAACATTTATTTACTTATGTGGTAATTGTAAGCCTGGAATATCCCACAGCCGGGCAAAAGCTTCCCCATTCTCTTTCCACAATTCTACTAAAGCGGTCTTTAAGCCCCTCAAGATTCGAGCTGCAACGGGCCCAGCCCTTGGTAGCAGCTGAATAAGGGCTCCGTTTGAGTCCACAACTAATCAGATTCCCGGATAAATACATGAGCAAAACCGGATAAAAGAAGAATGTTAATTCTCATACAGAGTGGCCACCCCCCGGTTACCGACAATTAAAATTTCTCATATCCTGCGCGCGCATTCCATTTGCCGGTAATTGGACGGCAACCATTCGGTTGAACGTAAATTATATCAGTCAAGACATTCAGTTAAAAAATAAATGCTGTCTGAGCAGGTCAAGTTCAAGATCTGGGTCGGGCGAGAATTAGTGAGAACACAAGCTTTTCACACGGTTGAAACGTCGAACCAACATTCAAAACTTGTGTTCGTGTTAATACATCATCATCATTAGCCCCAAGACGTCCACTGTTAAACAAAAGCCTTAGGTAAGCGCGGGGGGGGGGGGGGGGGTGCCATAACCCCCACGCTTGGTAAGCGGCTTGGGGATCGCAGTATTGGTGTAGTTACAGAAGTCGCAGGTGCCATCTTCTGGATTTTCCCTTAGTCGCCTATTACTACACCCACACCCAAGGGGGTGGTCAATTCTAGACCGGATACCACTCGGAATTCGTGTTAATATCCGTGTTGTAATTTAGTTTTATTCTAATTATACTATAACGCGATAGTTTAAAAGTCATGTCATAATGGAACTGATGACGGAGAATTCCAAACCATTTCTCATCACAGAATAATGGCAGGAATAGACGTCGAAAAAGATTAGACTGTCTATATCTCCTCTGACCTCTGAGTTATTTGTAACTCTATTGAATAAAACGAGGCGGGAGAGCGCATGTGCGTGTTTGATTTACATTTTTTTATTAATTTCTAAATTATCAACATCTGGTGTAACTACGTACTGTTATAGGTTATTGATGGAAACACATGGCCGGTTCATTACATTTATTATCGCGTTCATCGCGTTGGAGAACTAAGTGCATTTTAATTTTATATTAAATATTATAGTGTATTTAATTTCAGCCGTATGTTAATTATGTTATATGTTATTACGTGGCCGCTAGGTAAGAGATATAGTATAGATAATATTAGTATAAATGTGACGACCTGATTAGCGCAGTGGCTAAGCGATTGGACTGCTGCGCTAAGGGTTGCGGGTTCGATTCCCGCACGGGGCAAAACTTTGTGCGAACCACAGATATTTGTCCCGAGTCTGGGCGTTAGTGTATGTGAATATTTCATGTTTGTGAAACGCACCTACGATACAGGAGAAATTCCTAGTGTGGGGCGACGTTTTTTTAAAAAAAAAAAAAAAAAAAAAAAAAATGTGAATGTAGCTCTGTCTGTCTGCCTGTCTTTTACGCCTTCACGACTAAACCGCTGGACGGATTTCGATGAAATTTGGCATGTAGAAAGTTTAATACCTGAGAAAGGACATAAGCTACGTAACGCGATCTGTCGCCTTATCATGAATTATTAGTATTAATAAAAAAAATCGCCTTCAAAAACTACGAACTCAAAACTGAAAAATATTACTTGTTTTATTTACTTCCATTACATAAGCGTGTATTGAAGTAGGTGGTAGATCCCATGCGTTCGCTTTGTTAATAGTTTTAGCACTCAAACTGTAAACAAAACACTTATAATACCATTCTGAAAAGTACTTTGTTGTCAGAATTAGTTAATGAATGTTGAGATCATTATTATATCTCGGATGTTCGTCATCAGGTCATAACAATATTACAATGGGACTATTGCAGAACTATATTCTTTCACATGGAAAAATAATTTTGCAAATCAGTTCATGACAGAGGTTATGGGCTAACAAACATAATAAAAAAGCAATAAAACACAGGCGAATTGAGAACCTCCTCTTTTTTTTAAAGGAAACACCCGTGACATATCCCAATTGAATTTTTACATTAAGAAGGCTATGTATTGTAATTTTGATAAACGATTTATAATTTTAAATTGGTATAGGAAATTTGGAAAATGATAGACACGAGCAGGACTTGAACCCGCGACCTTCGTCGTACCGTGGCACAGCACTAACCAACTAAGCTATAATGTCGCTGCTCGCACCTAACGAATTTCAAGTAGCCTTTGGGTATTTACGTCTTAGAGGTGACGTCAGGTATTATCTGTTGGAATCTATGATTACCAACTCAGTGTTACACATTTACAGCTATAAATCACAGTAACTATGATACCGGTGCAAATTTATAAATGACTTTTGGTGATGCTCATTGCCTCGTTGGTCTAGTGGTTGCCAAGCGCGACTGCTGAGCACGGGGTCCTGGGTTCGAATCCCGGGCCGGGAAAAGTGTCACTGGGTTTTTCTATTAGGTAATTCTCAGTGGCAGCACGGAGTCTGGATTTGTGCCCGGTTGATGGCAATAGGCTCGCCCCCTATTACATAGGGACCATGCAGGCGAAATGTGGGTGTACTGTATGTGCACCTCTGCCTACCCCTTCGGGGAATACAGGCGTGATGTTATATGTGTATGTGATGTCATTTTAGCATATTGCCCATGCTCAACTTGAATCAAAATTGATAAAGAAAAATTAATAGACTCGGCGACCTGATTAGCGCAGTGGCTAAGTGATTGGACTGCCGCGCTAAGGGTTGCGGGTTCGATTCCCGCACGGGGCAAAACTTTGTGCGAACCACAGATGTTTGTCCCGAGTCTGGGTGTTTGTGTATGTGATATTTCATGTTTGTGGAACGCACCCACGATACAGGAGAAATTCCTAGTGTGGGGCGATGTTTTTAAAAAAAAAAAAAAAAAAAAAATAGACACGAGTGGGACCGAAGATTTAAATTTCTCATTTATTTGTTGCAGATGCAAAAGCCTGAACTACGTACCTAGAAAAATCTCAAATGCACTCAGAAGACTCAACCACTGTCAGGTGCTCAAATATGAGGCGAGCAAGATGCCTCCACACTCTCAGACCTCCTGCTATATACCCTTCTTAAGGCAGATGCGATCTGTCAAGTTCTTCTTTCTAGTCAGCTGTACGAGCTTTGCTTTCTCGCTCTTCTGGGTACAACTCGCCACCAGGCAAAATGAGCCTGCAGTCACCGAAAGGCTCATACAAGAAGCCCTAGAAAATGTCGCTAGGGACTTCAGGTACAAGGACGTCTATCGAAGACCGGAGAAGCTCCCTGAAGATTTCAAATATATCTTGTTATGGACGGCAACTGACTATGCTCCTTTCTATTTCTTTGGCGAGGGGCAAAGAGCGTTCCTTGAGAACAATTGCTCGGTAGTCAACTGCTACGTCACTGGAAACAAAAACTTGTTTGGAGGAAACCTTACCAAGTTCGACGTCGTTGCTTTTAATGGACGGAATCTACATCCATCTGATTTACCCAAAGAACGTTCTCCCCATCAGAAATATGTATTCGTTATCATGGAGTCAGCTGATTATTATCCTATTTGCGATCCAGTGTTTGATGGTTATTTTAATTGGACGGCGACATACAGACTGAATTCAGATATCCCCTTGCCTTACATACTGATACGGGATAGCGCTGGTCGAGTTGTGGGACCAAAACGGGGAATGAAATGGAAAGCGAACATGGCACAAGTTACAGAAGAGTATGCTAAAAGGTTCGAAAATAAAACCAAAGCAGCAGCCTGGTTTGTATCTCACTGCTATACTAGAAGTAATAGACTGGGTTTTGCGCGGGCGCTAAAAACATCATTAAATCCTTATGGGTTTTCGGTGGACGTGTACGGGGAATGTGGAAGTCTGATGTGTCCTAGAGAGAAACAGGCAGAATGTGACCGCTTGTTGAAGAGAGATTACTTCTTTTATCTGTCATTGGAGAACTCCTTCGACCAGGACTACGTGACGGAGAAGTTGCTGACAGCGTTACAGCATGACCTTGTTCCTATAGTTTACGGTGGAGCTAATTATTCAAGGTACGTGTGTATACAGTTCATAATGGTTTATTGCGGCGGTTGATGACTAATATAATAGTTATCATATATACATAAAGTCACGCCTGTTTCCCTCAGGGGTAGGCAGACCACGGTTTTCCATTTGCTACGATCCTGGCATACTTCTTTTGCTTCATTCACACAACGCAATCAACAGCAACAAGACAATCAATTGTCAAATTAGCATACAATAAAAATGCGTTTCCCTTTTCAGATTTCTTCCACCGAACTCCTACATCGACGGGCGACGCTACACCGTAGTTGAACTGGCTGCTTTGATGGACCTTCTAATGCACTCCCCAGAAAAATACAGGGAGTACTTCCAATGGAAACCATACTACACGTACCACGATCCCTCTAAAGCCGAAAATGTTTGCAACCTCTGCGAAGCATTGCATAACAAGGAAAAGATAAAAAAAAAGACGATGTATAAAGATTTTCGGAAATGGTGGCACCCTTATTTCAAACAGAGGTGCGGGAAACCTGTTACAACTAAGCAGCAACTCTTCAACCTATTTTTAATTTAGATGCAATGAAATTGAAAGGGTTTTGGAGGATGCCTTGTTTAAATTAAGGACACGTCGTATGTATGTCTCGTGCCTCGAAGAGAGAAGGAGTAGGAACTTTAAAAGCCGTGATTTTTTGTAGTGTTCGAGCAGATAACTTATTGACGTAAGTTTGTAGTACTAGTGTTTTCTTTAAAGTTTGTAACCAAAGTGAATTCTTAGCATATTGCCTTTAGGAAAAAAGTGTTTAAGCAGTTTCTTATAGAGATTCCTACAATAGTTAGAGCAAGTAATACCCCCATGCACCCGCCATCAAGTTTAGTACATTGCCAACAACAGTCACAGGACTCAGATCTAATTAATCATCCTAAAAAGTCTTATCACCAGGAACAGCTCACCGGCACAGCTGGTTACAACATTACCAAACTTGAAGCAGCCAGAATTCGGGTTCGGTTCGGTTCTAAATATTGAGGACATACAGAAGTATTTGACACTAGTCCCATGGAAACCTGTTCACAATAAGCTAAAATAATAAGGATATTACAGATCTTAGAAGTCCTATTGATTAATATATTTCTAATTCTATATGGCCAATTGACGCTATATAAAACTGTACCATAATCGTAGTAGGCCTAGAGCTTCAACTCAATTATCAATCCGTATGTTTGGTACCTTCCGTGCAATTATCCATAGAACACATCAGTTTTATATGTACGAGTACATAAATGCATAGGCGTTCAGCTTTCAGATGCTGAATCATCTCCATGTAAAACGCCTGTTTAACAAAAGCTGAATTGGTGTAGTTAGTCATTTGTTTGCGGCGCCACGTTTCCGCAATGTTGCGCGATCAACATCACTTATACTGGTGCTCATCACCCGCCTTGAATTAGCCTAAAACTGGATTTGTTTGCTTGTGAATACAAGGCGGTAGGGTTGGAATGTTTCAAATGTTGAAAAGTGGTTGGATGCAAGAGCTTAAAGCGATAATTCAGTGTAACTGACTTGTCTCGCGTCTTCAATTTTTTTGCTATTATCTTATTTTTGTTCGTATTAGATTAGATTAGGATTATTACTTTAGTTTTTAACACATGAAGCTTACTGTCCAGAGTGGTTATTGATTAATTTTACTGCAGCTAGAGAAAAGTAACGGTAGAGTGTGGTTCAACTTCTCGTAACAAACTCGAATAGCATAATGTTATTAAGTAAATATTAGTTCGTAAATTAGTGAAGAAATAATATTAATTAGTTTTAACTAACATACCTCCGAAAATATTGTCACTATTTATGGTTGGTCCATACTGGTCCCACATACGCAATGCTTTATGATGACTGGACGCTTGATTTTGTATGAAAATTTAAGCTATAGGGACATACTTGTCCTATGGTAAGTGTCCGAAAAAAAACGTACGTTGCGTACGTGAGACCGGTGTGGTTCTAATTTAATAGAGATGAATATTAAATATCAGTATAATTCCGTTGTTAATTAAATTTTACATATGTGTCAATTATTTGTGAGTGTGAAAAAATGATTTTTCTTGTCACAGTTTATTAGAACTGCGATAACGTGTCCCTAACAATGCAATTATATTTTACCCTATTGATATTATACTATAATTTACAAATGCTGTACAAAACTATTTGTTTTCTCGTTGAAATCTCAATAAATTCAGAAGAATTGTAAATCCCTTTCAGTCACAACAATTGTGTATACCAATACCGTTTGTAGGTCGTAGCACACCACCCGGAAAGGGATCGTCACCGTATCAACTCGAGCCGTGCAGTATTCCAGCTATAACACTCTCTACTGCAAAGCACCCTAATCTGTATTGCAACGAAATCGTCTCGCCTCGGGACAAGCTCAAACCGCGGTGCGGTCACGTGGTCTACTTGTTTTTGCGCTTACGGGTCGCCGTCCTCGCGCTTAAGGATCGCCGTACCCGCGCTCACGTTTCGCTGTCCCCGCGGTCACGTCTCTTCGTAACCGAGCAAACGTCTCATCAACCGGTCGGCGAGCTGTAAGCGCAGTGTTGCTTGATTAGCTTTGGATACGTGCTTACGTTAGGTGGCCGCCTGTTTGGCGGCGAGGCGAAAGGCGATGCAGTGAGGGTCGCTTTCCTAGTTGATATGTGTGCTATGACTCTTTGACTCACAAATATTGCTTACCAGTCATTTATAATCATGTTCCGGGTATTAAAAAGTCTTTTACCGTTTCTAGATATACATGTGCTAGGGTCAACATGTCCCGCGTCAAGTAAACGCGTCACAAAATGTTGCGTGGCATGTTGCGGGCCACTAGGCAATGTTACTGTAGGTATATAATAATTGAGCGCAACGCGTAACGTTTGAGGTAATGTTGTCCTCTAGTGTATCCGGGGGTTTATATTAAAAACAGTATTTTTTTAAAGAGGCTATGTATTCTTCAACATGTGCTACTGTTTGACCCTTTCAGCGCCACGGTCTTGAATAGAAGACAACACTTCCGCGCCCTTCGCGACATAACTGTACTAGGAGAAAATAACAAAACGTAACATTTGTGTAATGTAACAAACAATAATCGTAATTAGATATTGTCTTCTAATAAAGTCGTGGCGTGGAGGGCACCAACGCTTGTCTTCTATACAAGACTAGCGGTCAAAAGGTAAAATAATATTTTTATGTGTTATCAGGCTACTAAGAACAAATCAAGTTATTATTATTTTAATATAATGTAGCAAGTAAACCGGTTGTACTTACATCTATGCTGTACTTATTACTACAAAAGATAATTTTGGTAAATGATATTGAATACCTATATTTTACGTGAAACAATGGCTTCCGTTACTTAAGAAACAGATGTCGAATACTAATTTTAATAACTATTGTATTTAAATTTAATTTAGAATTAAGATTGTAAAACCTTAATTAGTTTATACTGACTTAAACAAATAGTTGTTATTATCAAAATGTTTTGAACTGTGTACCTTATATCGTCTGTAGTTTTCTGATTTTATAAATGTTAAGCACCAAATATTTTGCCAAAAAGTTGTTTTATTAAATTCTCCGAAAATATTAATTAATCTACTAATTATTATTAACCGCGACCAGACATCAGTGAGCATAGTATACGATCTTATGATGCTTTAAAACGGCGCGTGGTAGCACGCGCCGCGCCGGACCCCGAGCCACGCGCCGTCCGTCGCGCCGCAGCACAAAATTTGCTAGAACACGCCGTGGCAACCACAGTGACAATACGGGCGGCGCGTGGCGCGTCGCTCGGCCACAGGCGGCGCGTGCTACGACGCGCACTGTGAAAACACCATTACATGAATTTATGCGACTATCTATGTCTGGTAGCGCCATTCAAATTAGACTTAACATCTCGCCATTTAATTATAAGTGTGTGTTAATGAAACTTGCCGTAACGATCTATTTTCCAAAGAACCTTAGTCTATTATTAGTATTATGAGCCAATAATGTCCCAGTACAGGGCAAAGGTCTCCCAGCTCTCCCTAGTCTTATGTTAGGTACTTAGTTTTAATCTTAACGTGCGATATTTTTTATTTGTTTTTGTCTTTACTTAATATGGTGTTGTATTTTACTTTGTAATGAGGTTATTTGGGTGTATTTTTAATTAGCATGGCAAATTTTAAGGCTAACGATTGCATTTTTAACATCTGTGTTCTTTAACTTAAGTATTTTTTAAATCACTACATAAAATATTACAGTGCTACTATTGTTATTTTTATAGAATTGTTTTTCGATGCGTATGCAGTAGTGAACTTTTCTAAATACTTTCACAAAGTAGATAAATCGAAGTAACCGCTTTAACAAATTAGCAAGCCGGAAATTTTTTTACAGCTTGGTGTCTGAATTCTCCGAACTCATCTGAATCACGATCTTCCATTATTGCAATTTTTACATTATCAGTTATTTCTGGAAGAATTTTTGTACTCAACCGGTCCTCCCTAGCCAGCATGGCTCCCTGCCATCTTATTTCGACTTAGTTTGTAGCCTGATCTAAGTTAATTGAATGATATGATTGCGCATAATTATTTGAGATCCCCCTTACCATGAATTCCATAAGCAGGTATTTTGCGTTGTAGAAGCGAGAGTGTGTGTCGCTTCCACATCGGAATATCCTGGGCAATGTTTGAGCCGTTTTTAACAGACTTAAAAAAAAGTAGGTTCTCAATGTGTCGGAATGTTCTTCATCATCTTTTTTATTATAAATCCGTGAACTGTCAGTAGAATTACATCGAGGAATAACCTATATACATAAGCCGCGCTACGCCTTAGTTAGGTATATGTAGTATATATGTTATGAAAATATGTAGAATAGTATCATATGTAGTAACTTAAAGAACTCAGTTCATAAAGATCCCTGTAAAAATGAGTACGTACCCATCTAAAGGTGTGTCCATACTTGTAACATTTTGCTGTAAAACTGATTCTTCGGGACGTTGGTATGACACAGACCCTTTGGTACGGTCAGGGAGGAATATTCGCTGAAATGTTACAATTGGGGACGCACCTTGTACTCTATATAGTATAATAACAATATTATTTACATTAACATGGAATGTTCGTTACTTCTATTTGGTACCTATAATATTGATAAATTTAGTAAGTATTGTTGTTATTATTGAAATTATAAATAATATCTACTTATACGTACATAACTATGTGCACATTTCCCTAATTTGTCTTTGTTTATATTCTCGTCATTTCTAAATTCTACTCGATGTATACGAGGTGTAACAGAAAGGGCCAGTCTAAAACAGAGATAACATTTGGTATTTAATTCATTGACATAATTTCAGTTCAAAAGAATGAACTAAAAAAATTGAATCGTAAGTTTTCTGAATTCGAATCATAAAAAGTTGACATATTTTACACCCTGTATAAAACTGAACCATGATAGTTGATGATGCTATAAGTGAACCATGATGATGATATAAGTGAACCATGATGATGATATAACTGAACCAATGGTCGGTAAATGATATAATTAAATAGGTTTTAAGTAACAAGGAATAGCACTGGGTATCGAATAGGATCTTCGCTAAAATTGTTGCAAACTAAACTATGAATTAAGTAAATACATAATAAGTATCATAATTACAATAATTATGATCAAAATATGAAATAGTTGAGAAATGTAAAAGGCCTTGTTGAAGAGAATATTGTACTTAATTGTTAGGTTAGAAGGGCACAGAATAATTATGTTGGAATTATAATTTTTATAATATTTATATGTAGTTTATGTAGATAAAATATAGTTTTGCTTAAATTATTTTTATAATATATTTTTTGTATTTATTTACTTCAATTTTTTTTTATACTACATAAAATTTAATAATAATTACAAATAAAAAATCTAATGATTAATTTACTTATTTTATTTTATATGTATATATTTTTATTAGTATTTTCTTATCATATGGTTGAAGAACAACAAGGCGTCAGAGTTTAAGCCGCCTGTATGCCTCTGACATGGTTTTACACACCGTTGAAAGATCTCACAGGAGCACCGGTTTCCGCACGATGTTTCCTTCACCGTTTTTAGCTACTAACTAATTCACGTACGGACTGCCTCGTTGGTCTAGTGGTTGCTAATCGCGACTGCTGTGCACGAGGTCCTGGGTTCGAATCCCGGGTCGGGCAAAGTGTTGCTGGGTTTTTCCATTAGGTAATTCTCAGTAGCAGCACGGAGTCTGGATTTGTGCCCGGTTGATGGCAATAGGCTCGCCCCCTATTACATTGGGACCTAAAAACATAACTGGCGAAATGTGGGTGTACTATATGTGCACCTCTGCCTACCCCTTCGGGGAATACAGGCGTGATGTTATGTTTATGTTGTAACTAATTCATCAGTATGAAATAATTTAAGTGATTGATAATAGTGGCTGGTTTAAGTAAACCTTACTAGTATAACTTATTTTATTTAAACAACAACAGGAACAAAAATGTAATCTGTAGTTTTGTTTTGCGGGATTCAGCCCCCTTACTATCACTCTTAAAGCAGGACACTTTATGCTGTGGGAGCGAGACGTCACTACGTGCAGTATAAAGCACCGTCTCGCTTCTACAACGTAAACTGTCCAGCATTAAGAGTCCTTGGTATGGGGGCTGTACTTTGGCGAACGGCCGGGCATCGAGTCTGGTACAACGATTCACATAAACTAATGTTAATGAAGTTGATTGATAGAACATTAATCATCTCGAATGTTCTAAAGAAATGGCCTCCATAATATTTAATTAGGGATTAATTGTAAGTGACTTTTGTTAATGTTATTAAAAGCCTTAAACACTTGTTGGTAATTGTAGAAAAAAATCAATATGTACGATATTGTAAATGAATAAAGTTGTTGTATTTATTATTTTTGTATGATTTATCCCAATTTATCTCATTCTTGGTTTGTTCCAATAAGTATCCCATTTTACTTTATTTGATTTAAAAAAAACAATGTCAACCAGGTCTAGTGGTCACAAAATGCGACTGTTGAGCATTAGCTCTCGGGTTCGAGTCCCGGGTCGGCCAGTAAGACTGTTTTTTTATAAGGAGATTCTCTGTAACAACAGAGTCTGGATGAGTGCCAGGTTAATGGCAATAGGCTCTTCGCCTATTACCTACATTGGGCTGTATTATATAACTGGCAAATTTATATAAACCTCTGCATAGTTAATACAAGCGTGATATTATGTCAAAAGTTCATTAAATTGATTAACTAAATTAACTAACTCTTGGCCGCAAGTATCGGCAATCAAAATAGCAATACCTACCTATATTTCAATTTATAGGCTAGTTTCTTCAAAATTGGTGCAGTATTTTCTAAGGTATGGACTTCTTATCGTATGGTTGATGAACAACCTGATGTCAGAGTTTAAACCGCCTGTAGGTCCGCAGTAACATATGGACTGTCAAATGGATACTAGAGAAACAAGTTGACAGTTTAATTTAGATCAGGGTCAAGACCGGAGTATGGGTTGAGGTCTCTCAAAGCATGTGTAATGTTTTTTTTTCGGATAAAAAAAATAATGGTCATCGTCATCACCAGCCGGAACACGTCCACCGTTGAAAAAAGGTCTCCCCTTTGGAGTGTGTGTGTGTGTGGGTTAGGGGGGGGGGGGTATTGCCATAATCCCCACGCTGCTTGGGGATCGAGTCGAGTATTAGTGGTGAAGTTACAGAAGACGCTGCTCCATCCTCTGGATCTTCCTTTAGTCTCCTCTTACGACACCCACGTGAGGAAAGGGGGTGGTAAATTTTAGGCCGAATACCACTCGGCAAAACAATGGTCACCTTTTAATTGGCAAGTGCTGCTTACCCACGCATGCCAAGGTAATAGTCGCTATATATATACCAAAATGGGGGAGTAAGTTGATAACTAGTTGGCTACCCAAAGATCACATTAGAAGTATAACAAAAGTGGGTTCTTAGAACTACGGAGCTAACGAAAAAACTTGAGAGAGAACTTAATTAGAAAAGTTTGGTGCTTTCCCCACACGTTTGTTTTAGACACAGAGCACGTAGTACATGGAGAGAGCACTAACTGCGGATAGAAAGTCCTGCTAGTTGGAAAGATCCGGATACCGGAACAAACCTGCGGCTTTCTGCCACTAAAATGTTAATTAGATACGCAGGACGATTAGGCATAAAAATAAGTACTTAATTACAGAATCAATAAATAATTTGATGGTTTTATTGATGTGATATCGATCGTGCCCGGTTAATATGCTCGACTATTAAATAAGGATCTATATCGTAATTGGCGAAATGTTGGTGTACCTATATAGATGTACCTTTGCCTAACCTGTTATTTTTATTTAAAACGTCACCCCATACTAAGAATTTCTCCTGTATCGTAGGTTTCACAGAAATCCAATATCACATACATATACCCTCAAATTCAGGGAGACATCTGCGGATCACATGTAAACATAGCATTAGCACTCCAAATGTTCGCTATTCTGTGGTGCGGGTAATGTGTACGTGGTTAGCCTAGGAGTCAGGAAGTATATCTTTGGAAACTTGGTTTTGACGGGTGGCACAGAAAGATGTGGCCTGTAAAAGAAGTGCTGTTTAGTATTGACTGCTTTGATGATGATTATACCCAACAGACCAAAGCAGCTACTATGCCAATTTGATAATTCTAGGAAGAACATTTTCCGACCACGTAAGTAGTGTAAGCGATCCAGTTATCTCCATTGATGTAGGTACTTAGTTATATAAAGTTACAATATACTCTGCAAATAATTCAGGAGTCTCGGTAGCTCATGTTTACTATAAAACCAGCACAGGTATGTTTACAGATGGAATACCCTATGATCATAATGAGGCACCTATAATGTAACAGTATGCCATTCATGAGGCACAATTCTGATTTGGCGTGTGTTGTTTTAGAACGAAGAAAATGTATACATCATTTGTGTCGACATGGGGAGGGCAATAGCTCCATATTCCTGACGGGGAAGCGAAAAGAAACAGCAGGTCTGTAGACATTAGCTGTCTGGACTGCGCTGGATAATCGATTGAGTATCCTCATTTTTGGAGGTTCTTTCAAAGCACCTTAGAAATTATATATTAAATTGCAAAACATCGTAGGATCAACGCATAGAAATTAAGTATCTACCGCACTTTTCAGAGCCACTGTGACAAGAATACTGCTACCTTTTTTTTAAAGTGGTTCAGCTGACAGTATTGTTGGCAAAATATTTGTACCGAGAACACTGGCATAAAACTTATTTTTCTGTATAGGTATGTACTACAGATAATGCGTTCACCGCGTTTACTCCAGGGGGCTTTGTGCTCTTTGCCGAACAAAAAACGTTTTTGATGGTTAGTTAAAACGCATAAAAACGACAACTCTTTGTAGGCACACAGGGCACTTTTTACCAAGGATAACTCCACTATATTGAGCATCAATGTACGTACGTCAGTGTCGATACAGCGGTAGCGTTTTAGATAAAAATCTCCAGGAATAAGCGAGAGAGTGCCTATCGTTCGGTGATGTCATTATAGAGGCCCCCGGGCTCACTGCGGTGGCCCAGGATGTAGGAAACGAAGGCAGATGTGGCATACTTGAAGTTAATTTATTATGACAATTCAAAATCCTGTTCCCTATTATATAATTATATATAAAATATAATTTAATATATTATTATTTAAGATGTGCGTCGCTGGTGCGCCGTGTGCGGGACAGCCCCAACACCTTACTATGTTGTATCGCGAGTAGACTCGACTGCCAGTATATGAACCGCTGCTGCAGACTTTCCACTTCGGTGATAGGCCTGCAGTGGTGATTTGGTGCAGGCAATTTCTTAGGTTAAGATTCTTTTGTATTTGTCCTTTATATGTACATATGTACTTACTAACATAGTTATTAAGTCAAAATTGTTACTAACAAATATGAGTCATAGTTACTTCAATAAATGAAATTTATTATTTATTATTATAATATATTCTGGTTGCACTATTTGTATATGAGGGTTGCCCGACTAATTTTTGATGTAAACGTCAAATTCCAGCTTAGCTTCACAGCTCATGAATAAAGACAACGACGACAACCTGATTAGCGTAGTGGCTAAGGGATTGGACTGCTGCGTTAAGGGTTGCGGGTTCGATTCCCGCACGGGGCCAAACTTTGTGCGAACCACGTTTGTCCCGAGTCTGGGTGTTTGTGTATGTGATATTTCATGTTTGCAAAACGCACCCACGACACAGGAGAAATTTCTAGTGTGGGGCGACGTTTTTTTAAAAAACAAGCAAAGGCTCTGTTTGAGTCTGAGGCTAGTCAAGTATTCCAAAATTGTAATTCCAGCTCGTTACCCTGTCGCGTCACCAGCTCAAGAATAAAGGCCCTTTTGGAGTCCAGAACTAGTCGAGTATTCTGCCTTTACTACATTTTACAATCTTTATGTTTACATTTATTAGTGTCCAAAACTGATAGTGTATTCCACCTCGACCTAATTTCCAGAACAATCGGATCCCAATCTTGGGTAGTCGGTGACACCATTTGGAAGCTTTCAATGTCAATATCACAATCTTGTTGCGACCACTGCAGGCGGTTATCTCTACAAGTTGCGATAGCTATAGTTAATAACTAGGTCATTGGTATTTAAATATAGTTTATGAATTGGTATACTGAATTGATGTTTCGAAATGTTATTCATTTAAAAAAGTATAATTATGTAAAAAGACTGCCTCGTTGGTCTAGTGGTTGCTAAGCGCGACTGCTGAGCACGAGGTCCTGGGTTCGAATCCCGGGTCGGGCAAAGTGTTACTGGGTTTTTCCATTAGGTAATTCTCAGTAGCAGCACGGAGTCTGGATTTGTGCCCGGTTGATGGCAATAGGCTCGCCCCCTATTACATTGGGACCTAAAACATAACTGGCGAAATGTGGGTGTACTATAAGTGCACCTCTGCCTACCCCTTCGGGGAATACATGCGTGATGGTGTTATGTATTGGTGTTGTCTTTTTATAAAGAGAAGGCATATAGGTATTTGTTACCACGCTTGTTAACTGTGTGTTGGCGATTTCAGATAGTTAAGTACCTAAAATGTGGGGAGGTACGAAATCTTCCTTTTAATAATTCTGTCAATCGCCGAGTAGTATCCGGCCTAAAATTGACCACCCCTTTTCCTCCCGTGGGTGTCGTAAGAGGCGAGTAAGAAAATATCCAGAAGATGGGCAGCAGCGTCTTCTGAAACTTCACCACCAATACTGCGATCTCTAAGCCACTTGCCAAGCGTTGGAATTATGGTAACTCTTCCCCCCTTCCCTAAGGGAGAGGCATTTGTTTAATGACGTCTTGCAGCTGATGGTAATGACTACAATAGTTGTAAATTCACAAAGAGTTGGTTTAATTTTGTTCACAGTTGCGATTGGCATGTTTCGTGGCTCCTGGAACCCGCGATAGTCAATACAACGAGGTAGTAAATGGATTTGTGGAGGTCCACAATGCGCCCCCGGCCGCTCTCATTCAATTACTGCATCTTATACGCATTCGGGAAACTGAACAAGCGTGCGAATACTTTTCTATGATACCAGTAGATTGGTGCGACGTTTTTGCTTAAACAACATTATTGGTCTGTAATCCCCGAAAGTAAGGTAAAGGTAGACTGCATATCAAGCTTTTTTTTTTTTTTATAAATTGTCGCCCCACACTAGGAATTTCTCCTGTTGCTTTGGTGCGTTTGACAAACATAAAATACATACACAAACACGCAGACTCGGGAAAACCATCTGCAGATCGCACAAGCTTTTTCGCGTGCGGTAATCGAACCCGCGTCCACTCACGTCGTCAATTTTTATTGTACACAGCTACCCTTATATTCAGAAACGAAGATCATACCGGGATTAACTAAACCCCGTTAAGCTATTCTTTGATATGCAGACGATAGTGACAGGTATAATTTAATCCTTGGTTTAAAATTGTTGGGGGGGGGGGTTAATGTATAGCACACCTACATTTCGCCAGTTTTCTTTATAGGTCCCAATGTAATATGGGGGCGAGCCTATTGCCATCACCCAGACTCCGTGCTGCAACAGAGAACTACCTAATAAAAAAACCAAATAATACTGCCCGACCCTGGAACCAAACCGCTGAATCTTCGGTTCGCAGCCGTATTTAGCGACTAACGAGGCTGTCTGAACTCCTGAAGGTATAGATTTATCAGGACGCAAAGGTTCCGCCGTTCCCAATCAGCCGTGAACATTTTTATGGTGGTGCTAATTGAGCGAGCTGCCAGCACAGAAGGCGATAAAAGTTATTAATTGGTTCCCGCCATCCCCCGCCCGGAAGTTGTAAATACAAGGCTACTATTTCCGGTCAATCGACACGCATCGCGCACACGCCTTTTTGCCGGAAACTTCCGAAGATGTATGTTTGATTTTATTTATGGTTGTATTTTTGTTTTAATCGATGGCTTGTGGGATTTTTTTTTAAAAGGTTTTCATGTGATATATTGGTTTAAAATATAAAAATAATATCATCAATTGTCTTATTGCAGGGCAAAAGTTTCTTCTTATAGAGAAGCATTGATCACCACCTAGCTTTTTCATTATCACCATCGTCAGCCGGAAGACGTTCACTGCAGAACAAATGCCTCCCCCTTAGTACGCCATAATGAACCTAGGTCATCGAAAAGTCAATCTAAAACTTCTTCTAAATAAGTATAGTATTGTTTATTTACGTCATCACCATGACATCAGCCTATTGTGGTCCACTGATGAAGGTAGATCTCCCCCAGGGTACTATAAGGCCCGCTTTACCGTTTTCGACATATATTAATTTAAGATCGAATTGGAAAAAATATATTAATCAAATGTAAAAAGTAATCCCTACTAATATTACTCGTATAAACGCGAAAGTTTGTATGTATGGATGGATATTTGTTACTCTTTCACGCTCAAACGGCCAGACCGATTTTGATGAAATTTCCTATGGAGGTAGCTGACACCCTGGATTAACACATAGACTTTTTATTCCGAAAAAATGTAGCGAGTAACACCGCAGGGCGCAGCTAGTATATAAATAAAATATACATTTCATGTCTTTTCGTTAAATGTAGCATATTATGTCCTTTTAGCCATAAAATTTTATCAAAATTGGTTTAGCTATGATCGCCCTCAGACCGAGTTATTTTCGCATTAATAATATTAAAATGGATAAGATAAACAACAGCAAGTACCTACAGTCAAAGGTTTCCAAACCAACCAAAATAAACATTTCAATTATTAGTGGACATTCTAGTCCAAATCGAATTAAGTCTAATATAAATACACGAAATAACGTAGGATTACGCGTATTTGCATCGAAAGTAGATTAAGCTAAAAGCATTCCATTGTTTTCCGAATTCGGTACCTACCCATCGGATACAATATTAGGAGCCTGCAAGATAACACTGTGTTAAAACCTTACATTATTTATTATTTTCAAAGAGATAATTATAGATAAACTATTAGGTACAGTTGGTGACATAAGTAGCTTAAAATGTTAAGAAACCAGAAAAGAATATAATTGAAAGATATAATAATGTTCTAATCGAATTTCGGTCACGGCGGCCCGTTCCATCTGAGATTAGCCAACTGCGCAGGAGATATTATAGTGCACAAGTACGCGCAACCACAGGTGCACTCCCTATTCCGAAGAGACGGTAGACCGACACGACTGGAGAAAGATCAGGCGCAGGACCAACGGCTTAACATTCCTTCTGAAGCACGGAAATGTCTCGACATGTGAAAACGGTCACCCATCACAATCCTGATCGGAGCGTGGCCACGATTGTGTTCGCGTTAATTCCCGTGTTGTTATTTTCTATTATAACATACCTTGTACAACGTAGGTGTAGGTACATTCACCTCTATATACATTACGGGCATATGTTGATTGTATGTACCTACAATCCTACATGTACAATGAAAGTACAGACTAAAAGAAACTCCGACGAATAAAGTTAGTCATTTACCTGGCTTTTAGCGGTTTCGGAGTCAAGAGGTAGTTTCTTTGATCTGGTCGTAAGTGGGTGAGCTGCGTCAGCTTGGAGTGTCGGAAATCACTGTAATGGATGGAGGGATGCGGCCTAGGGCTGCCACGCAATATTAATGAAGTGAAATTGTAAAGCTATGTAGGTATGATTTGATTTTACATTTGAGGTTTTTGTAGGCCACCTCTTCACTATTAATATCTATTCAGTCATGATTATATTTTTGTATACATTTTTTTGCAATTTCGCTTTGTTCATTCTGTCAGTCATTTTGTAATGCGACAAGATACAAAATACTTGCTAAGATATAATTTTTTTTTTGTAAGTTAGCCTTAAACTGACGTCATATAGCATACCAACTTTATTTTAGAGCACCCCCAATCTTCACACTTAATTACGCGGTATTATATAAAAAAAAAATATTAAAAATATGCAGAATCAAAATAGACAGCCCTAGGCTATGTCCGCGCCTGCGGCTAATAGATAACCATTACTGGCCACTTGTCCCGGTAGAGCACGCAACGCCAGATATACGCCGATATCTTACACATTTTGCCAAACGTGCACTCGAAGAAAATGGTCCTTTGTCGCGGATCGCAGGAATCGTTTGAGCGAAAAATAATAAACATAGCTTCGGTACGCGGTTGGGTATTTGTCTGATTATAAAGGCTGGAATTTAATGAAATCTCCAGAAAAAAATTTAAAATCCTCAGGTCCAATTCGCTCTGATTTTAAGGTTAAGAAGATCAAAAACTTCTTAAGAAGAGACCGGTAGGCCTAATATGGATAAACATTTCAGCAACTTCATAAAAAATGGAAGATTGTTACGTTGGAATGATTACCTAACACAAAATCAACGCATCCTAACTGGCTAACCTATAAAGAAATAACTGTGTAGTAAAAAACTAGTAGTACATAATTGTACAGCAAAAAATAGTACCCGCAGTTTGGCCAGCGAACTTGGAATCCATCAAAATCTCCAACCCATTAGCGAAATCCAAAAGTACATAACATGGTATAAGAGTATAACAAAAGGTTAAATACCCGTGGTATGTTAAATAGCGAACAGGCGCACCGCTTATCAGTGTGCTCGCTCTAACTCAGGAAATGAGATTTTTGTCTACCCTCCGCCGTGGGACGAACCTATTTAGCGTTCCCCAACAATGTATTACATGGACATTTTAAATTTAAGCACATTTACGATGGATTTTGAGGTAACCGATGCTTAATTAGATTCTTTAAGAATGGTTGGTAACATCTATGGTCATTAAAGCCATGTTAGACGCCTACAGGTGGCTTAAACTCTATCACCAGGTTATTCACCAACCATACGATAAGAAGAAGAAGAAAAATTAAACCCCTGCAACTTCACGCAGTTTCTTTTTACCGGCTCTACAATGAGTTACAAAAGTAAATATTGCATATTTAAAAAAAAACTGATAACTTTTTGATAATACCACTAAAGGTGTCAAACATCGCGTTTTCTAATGATTTTAGTTCCTCATATCAACTCTAGGAAGGTTTGTACTCGTTGTCATGGAAATAACTAAGGTTCATCCAAAGTAAGTTAACACACGCAATCCAATGATACATCAATAAATTCATGCATTTTTGCCGAAACAAAGGTATTTGGCTCTCATTTGTTCTTTGTTTTTGGCCTAACCTGGCAAGCCTGATGTTGTTTATCGGATCCAATTAATTTTGCAATAAGAGAACCAAATAACTCGACTCGATCTGCGAATCAAATCTCAGCCCTCAATGATTGCAATGTTTCTAGCCACGAGAGTAAAAAGTTGAAGTTGTACAATCCAGCCTAATATCTGTATTACATTAGAGAAAAGTTCTCTTTAGATATAGAAAACTAGCCGCGCCCCGCGGTGTTACCCGCTTCATTTTTACGGGATCAAAGCCTATGTGTTAATCCAGGGTGTCAGCTACTCCTACATTTTAATCAAAGCGGTCTAGGCGTTTGAGCGTGAAGAGTTAACAAACATACAAACACACTCATAAACTTTCACCTTTATAATATTAGTGTGATTAATAAGCATTTACCAACAGAAGGATCGGACCGAAGACACGGTTTAGGTTTCATCACTATATGTGCGTGCACTAAAAGAGTTTCCAGAAGTGAGAATCCTTAATTAATGGTTTAGCATATCCAAGGGACTCAGCCTTGCTTTCTATCTGCTAACTGGCTTATCATATACCAAGGCATAAGCTATCCATGCTCATATTGCCAATAAAACAATATAACAAAGAAGCACGACGTCCTACTATATATATATATATAATATATATATATAATACGAGTATTATAAATGTGAAAGTTTGTGAGTATGGATGTGTGGATGTTTGTTACTCTTTCACGCATAAACGGCTGGACCGATTTGGTTGAAATTTGGTATGTAGATAGGTTATACCCTAGATTAACATATAGGCTACTTTTTATCCCGAAAAAATGTAGCGGGTAACACCGCGCGGCGCAGCTAGTACATAATAATTATTTGCTTACCCCGATAAAGGTGCTATCATACTTTGCCGCTCGTCAATAATTAGGCCAAAACCGCATTCGTCGCCATTTACTATCTTTTCTAGTGACAAAAAGAATTGAAGTCTTAATCTCGCCCACGGAAGTTCGGAAAGCTTATTATGACATATGACATTACATCACGCCTGTATTCCCCGAAGGGGTAGGCAGAAGTGCACATACAGTACACCCACATTTCGCCAGTTATGTTTTTAGGTCCCAATGTAACAGGGGGCGAGCCTATTGCCATCAACCGGGCACAAATCCAGACTCCGTGCTGCTACTAAGAATTACCTAAGGGGAAAAACCCAGTAACAGCTTGCCCGACCCGGGATTCGGACCCATGACCTCGTGCTCAGCAGTCGTGCTTAGCAACCACTAGACCAACAAGGCAGTCAACCTTATTAAAAAGTCCGAGAATTACAAAAAATCTTGCAGTATTATTAATTAATCAACAAGTCAAAACAGGGAACTCAAAAAGCGTAATTAAAAAGTCACACTATGTAAAGGTTGATAGCATTCGCTGTAAGTCTACAATAATATTGGCAGGCCGGGAGGGTTCGTTCGACGCTCATTTCTCAGGTTCTGCTCCAGTATTGATATTGCTTGGTATTACGCGCCAAAAGCTACTGGAATTCACAGTCCGAATACAGTTTAGAGCGGTAACCATTTTATTATCGTGAAAATCTTGAATTTGGTCTAACTGCTCGGGAAATGGTCTGTCGTAAAATGGGAACTGTATTACCTGCTGGTTTATATGTTTAGTTTTGTTAAGCCTTTCTTATATTGCTGGACATTTCGTAAATTAAGAACTGAATATGTTTTATTATTCAATGATGGAACTGTCCGTTTTAGAAACAAATGCGGTTACGTTTGCAATTTCGCTTCTCCAGACAAACGCGAAAGTAGCATCTCAAAATTACTAACAAAAGTAATAATTTTATAACACTTATCTGTCGCCTGCATACTTATATTTGAAACCTTATATTGATGAATAAGTGTCTAGTCATTAGGTCACGTGACTGCTAAGCATTGGGTCTTCGATTTGATGGCTAGGTCGGGCAAAGTGTTACTGGGTTTTCCCATTAGGTAATTCTCAGTGGCAGCGCGAAGTCTGTATTTGTGCCCAGTTGATGGCAATAGGCTCGCCCCCAATTTCATTAGGACCTAAAAAACATAACTGGCGAAATGTGGGTGTACTATATGTGCACCTCTGCCTACCCCTTCGGGGAATACAGGCGTGATGTTATGTATGATATACTTCAGAAGGAATATATTTGATAGTGGAGGCTGTAGTATCTTCATAGGCGGTGTTGATCGGCGGGTAATATTTGTTTAATCTGCAAGCAGCGGGCGACATCCAGCCACAGACTATTGCTCCATAATCTAAGCGCTATATTTAACATCTAGCCTCGACACCGGTTATATCTGGAATATTAAAGCGAAACATTTGCCGGATTTATACGACATTTTAAGGAGGGATAGCTGTGAAATTGTTTTAGTTGATAGCCACGTTGGTCTTGTGGTCGCTAAGCGCGGCTGTTGAGGGTAAGGTCCTGTGTTGGTTAAAGGACCTGGACAATTGGCAAAACGTTTATCAAATAGAATCACATCACACTAATATTATAGAGGCGAAAGTTTGTGGTTGTGTTTATATGTATGTTATTTCTTCACGCTCAAACGGCTAGACCGATTTTGATGAAATTTCATATGGAGGTAGCTGACACCCTGGATTATCACAGGCTGCTTTTTATTCCGAAAAAGTGTAGCGGGTAACACCGCGGGGCGCAGCTAGTGAACAATATATGGGACTGACTTAATTTGTAATAGATTACGTAGTTAATCCATTTTGTTATCCTCATTTATTTTTAATTCTTTATGATTTTAGTCTAGATACTAGCGTTTGTATACATCCAGGGATTTAGGTTGGGCATAGCGCGTTGGGCAGTTACTGAGAGTCGGTGCGGAGAGACTAGTGTCTAGTCTCGTATATCTAATCCTACTATCCTGCTAATCCTACTAATATCCTACTATCCTACTAATATTATAAATGTGAAAGTTTGTGAGTATGGATGTGTGGATGTTTGTTACTCTTTCACGCATTAACGGCTGGACCGATTTGGTTGAAATTTGATATGTAGATAGGTTATACCCTGGATTAACACATAGGCTACTTTTTATCCCGAAAAAATGTAGCGGGTAACACCGCGGGGCGCAGCTAGTAACTTATAAGTCGACATTAGTGCCAATTATGATTTAAAGAATGATTATACATTTATATGACTTTTGGTGTCATTTTTGCACATTGCCCATGCTCAGCTTGAATCTAAATTGATAAAGGAAATTTGAAAAATAATGGACACGAGCGGAATTTGAACCCACGACCTTCGCCGTACCGTTGCGCTGCTCTAACCAACTGAGCTACCGTGTCGCTGCTCCTTGATCAATTTGGATGAGGATCCATCACCTATGTAACCTAAGCTTAATTTCTAATACTAAATAATCATTGAAGCAATATGGAAGCACATATTTTCTGACTAAAAATATTTAATAAAAGATCCCAAAGGATAGCACTCGAAAAAAGTATTAGACGCGAGTGCAACATCCTCGTGGGAAATTAGAGAAGCCAGTTAGTTAGGTCACAGGAAAGATCTGCCGTAACAGCCGTTACTACGCCGTACTCGTATCTACAAAAATACAGCGAAAATTTAAAAGTCTGCACCCATTTAGTAAATTGCGACGAAGAATTAAAATATTTTTTCAGATAAGTGAGTAAACAACACATTTGATTAACCTTTTCCCAAATAATTGGAGTTGGTACCTTATTAGGAACGAAAGCCTTTTTACCGTTGGATAGACACTGCTGACGCATTAGTTTTGCTTACAGGCGCGCGATTATTAAGCGTGGCTTAGGAGTCGTCTCTCCGCAGCCTTGTAGTTAACAAAATAAAACAACAAAAAACATCACGCCTGTATTCCCCGAAGGGGTAGGCAGAGGTGCACATACAGTACACCCACATTTCGCCAGTTATGTTTTTAGGTCCCAATGTAATAGGGGGCGAGCCTATTGCAATTAACCGGCACAAATCCAGACTCCGTGCTGCTGCTAAGAATTACCTAATGGAAAAACGTAGTAACACTTTGCCCGAACCGGGATTCGAACTCAGGACCCAGTAACCACAGTAATTTTATTTCACCGACAACATCACGTATCCCTAAAACGTCTTCAACGTAGTTAACGGGTAACACGATATCCTTCAGTGAGGCTGGTTGTTTGACTTTTTTGTTTCCGTCAACCCTTAACGATCGTCAAAGATCTACAAAAAAATTAACCGTAAATTTGACGGAGGGGATCGATTTCTAAAGAATGGCCACCCATCCAAAGGCTAACCACAACGACGGAGCTTAAACTTGATCAATGGAACCGTATTCTAGTTTCTAACTAAATAAAGAATATTCCTGTTCATAAAAATAACAACACTAACTCAATACAATAACTGAATCAGCAAATTGCGTCGCGTTTCACTCAGAAATAACGCAAACATTTCTCGTACTCGCTCGCGTATATAAGGACCAACAATATAATGTTATTAGAGAAAAATCTGCACACGGCCCGGGCATGTAAAACGGCTTACACGACGGCATTATTAAATTGGCAGGGGAACGCAGACATTCTCAGCTCTATACAGATTGTTAAGAATAATATCTTGGGATTGCATACGTTCATGATGGTATTAGCTTCTTCAATTTTATATGTATTGCTGAATGTTTGAGACGTCGTTAATGTATGAAGAACTAATTCGTTGTTTGGCAGTTGAGTAGCAAACTTACTCTTAGTCCAACACTAGGCTATAACTGTCCAATTGCAGGGCAAAAGCCTCTTTTTAAATGAAGAAAGAATAAGAATTGAGCATTAATCACTATGCATCATGAAATCATGTTTCATTGGGACATTTTGTTTCCCATTCGTGGAAATTTTTACCTTTACAAACAAAAAATATGTATACTATTGTTCTCCTGACTAATTGTCAGTCGCGGCGGCCTATCTCGACGGACACGACCAGAGATAGATCAGGCGCAGGACCAATGGCTTAACGTGCCTTCCGAAGCATGGAGGGCCTCGACATGTGAAAAAGATTACCCATCACAAGACTGACCGCGGCGAGCACGACTTAACCTTGCTTATCGACTGGCCTGCGTGGTAGCTACAACTTTTTACTATATCTGTACTTATACACAATTGTACAACAATCACTCGGCTAACCCTGCTCGCGACGGGGTTATCTTTTGCCCATTTAATAAATTTATGTATTACCACGTTCACTTCCGTTTTATATCGCAGTTTAGTCATTCAAGTCCCTGGTTACACATTTGTTTATCACTTTATCCGTCTGTTTGTTGATGTCGTAAAAATTCAATCTGGAAATTGCGCGCATTAGGGCTCGCTCGTATTGAGACGTGAGGCGTCGCGTCGGGGGGGAAAATACATATTTGGAGATTCGTACTGCGTTTTTTATAATGATTTGTTGAAAAGCAAATAATCTTTTCACTTTCATACAATTATTAGGACTCAAAAAGACAGGTATTTCCAGCAAATATTTTTTTTGAAATCATTAGTTTCTTATGAAATAACATAAAAATATTACGCCTGTGTTCCCGGAGGGGTAGAGAGGTGCAAATATAGTACACCCACAATTCGCCAGTTATGTTTTTTAGGTCCCAATGTTTTTTTTTTGGAAGGAAAAAACGTACGCTCAGTCAATTACATTTCTGCTATAGTTTTATAACAAATCAAAATACTATTAATTATTTTTTAAATATAATTTATTAGTAATGATTTATTTACAAGGTTATTTACACTCCTTAAAAATAAATATATACAAAATAAAAAAAATAAACTAACAATTCATACATCAAAGTATTCCTCCTCATCGCTTAATTTTTAGGTATGAAATACAATACATATGTAGTAGATACTGTCATTTCCCACTCCAGTATGTACGGAGCCTTACACAGTAAAAGCATCGAAACGACGGCCGCCGTGCAGTCAATGTAAGTTGTAAATGAAAAATATATCAACACAATATTGTTTTATTAATTTTGGGCTCAGCCATTGTTATAACCATTTAGGGTTAGCAGAAATTGAATTATTCTTTTTTATATTTGTCATAAATTTTTTTATTAAGATTCTGTTACTTTATGGAATAACTTTTCTTTATACGTAATTGCTATTTATTTACTCCGCAATGACATTGAGTTTAAACTTCTAATAACTTAACCCTGAAAACATCGCGCCCGAGATCACAACAGAACAAAAGACTCAAGGGTTCTAAAGAAAGCAAATCTCGCCTCCTATATTGTTGTTTTCAATCAAACCCGTTTTGCTATCGGTGTTGGGTTCCTTATGGTTTAGGATCACAGCTGTACCCCAATAAACACTGACAAAGGGTTACGAGGCACGTAACCCAAGTCGATGGGTGGACGTATTTCGTTTCTAGACGGCAAGTACGTATTTATGTTGTTGTGAAAAACCCTCCGCATTTACGGGTTGGCTCCGGATTTTTTTGTTCGTTATTCTAATGTTGTGATAACGGGTTTCGGTCTCAGATCATTTTGATGGTTCTATTTAAGTAATCGTTTGTAGATAATAAATGTATGCTTTGATATTTCAGTGTATCCTTAACAAATTATTATTATTTCACTTTATTATTATTTATTTGCTTTTAAAATATTTACTGTCTGTCTTTTAATGGTCAATTTAGTTATTGATATTTATACATGTCACTGTTGTTTGCACTTCAAGGAATGGAGATGTTACGAGAAGTGTTTAATATGACAGATGTTTTATCATTGTTAGTGAGAGGGTTGCGAGTATTCACATAGCTTTGTTCTTAAGTACCATATGTATCACAATTACGTAAAAATGTCCATACTTTAAACAATTATATTGAACTAGCTGCGCCCCGCGGTGTTACCCGTACATTTTTTCGGGATAAAAAGTAGCCTATATGTTAATCCAGGGTGTCAGTTACCTTTATATGAAATTTCATCAAAATCGGTCCAGCCGTTTGAGCGTGAAGAGGTAACAAACATACCAACACACTCACAAACTTTCGCTTTTATAACATTAGTGTGAAGTGAGATAAATTCGTTCAAGGAATATTTGCGTAGAAACATATACCTACAAACTATTGGTAACAGGCAAAATAAAGAGTACGCCAGTTAATTTTATGTTTTGTTGAGATAAAATACAGAGAAAAGAAAATTTACTGCTCCGTTAAAGATTAATTAGTTCCAAAAAAGCACAAGCGCCAATTACCTTTGAAACTATAACACTTTAGACTTCACCCAATACACATAGAAACAAATAAAGTCTCAAAACATCTAGAGCTTGGTAACCAACGTCTTCCGAGCTCCAGCGACATTTATCCTGCTCCCTCATGGGCCACTGTTACTCTGATAACTGTTCGCATTTGCTTCGGTCTTATCCACCTAGTATCGGGCATCGCGGGTTCCAATAAAATCGAATGGTCGAACCGGCCCCCGCTATGATTATTTTTATCTTCCAGTGTTTGCGTGGACATCTTTTTTCTTACGTACGTGTAGGGTTTTCTGTGAAGTTGTAATGGATAGGACTATAGGTACTATAAGTACTTACTAATATTATAAATGCGCAAGTTTGTTTGTTTGTTGGTTACCTTTTCACGTCTACACCATTTTATTTTTAAAAACGTCGCCCCACACTATGAATTTCTCCTTGATCGTGTGTGAGTTACACAGACAATTATCACAGACACAAACTACCAGACTCGGGACAAAGATTTGCGGATCACAAAAATGTTTGTCCCGTCGAATCGAATCCACAACCTCTAGCGCAGAAATCCAATCGCTTAGCCACTGAACTGAATTATGAATTTTTTTACATACGTTGTCAGATAAAGAAAACTACAATGGCTACCTATCATCCAGATAACAGTACTGTTACAGAGCGCAATCAACAATCTTTTAACAGTCACAATTACTTTAGATTGTTAGATGGTACTACATTTCTTTCGTATCAATACAAATGCAAACTCAAGTAAACCACGGGGCACACACAAGCACACTAGTAGACGATATTCGGCAAAAAATTATATTGGACAGTTAGATTTCAAAACTACACTTTTACGCCACTATCGAAATTATCAAAGCTTATACATACACAGCCCTTGAAGTTAATGAGACGAACATGCTACCAGCAAGTAAAGAGGGAATAGATAGATGTATAAATAGGCATACACATAGAGTACATTTCGTTAACCGTTGTTTGTTCTGCCAAACGAACCGGATGTCGGACAACTGCGAAACAAAGTTACGCGGCCGAAGGGTTGATATTGTGTAGTCTTTTATATATAGTTGTTAGAACTAGAGGGGCGCCGGGTAACATCTGCACGTCGATCGATCAAGGTTGAGCAGCGCTTGATGAAGTCTGTTCGTGGATGGGTGACGGTCTACGAGTCCGTGATAGCGTGTTAAGCAGATGAAGATGTCTTTGAGATCTTTGACATTGGTTACAGCCAGAAGTCTTGGAAGCCTTATCGATCAGTTAACTTGATGTTATACTAAAGTATGAAGTTGGAACAAGTTGTCAGATCATAATTTAGTAGTTTGTTTAACATAGAGGCTGAATGAGAGTTTGCAAACATATTTTATGAATGCCAAAAATCGCCATTTGTTAAATTAAGAACTAAATAAAGTGACGCGTACTGTTATTTGACTTTAAAACGCACCTATATGAGAACTTTCCAATGTTCTCCGCTAGCTTCACTAATATATAATTAATTAATAAGTTCCTAGAATAAGGAATTCTTCAAGCCGTCCTAAGGTTGTTCGCATTACCCTGGCGACTAAAGGGAATTCCATTCTTTAACTGCAGTTTAAAAACAAGAACTTTGCATTTAAATTGAATGCTAAAAGACCAAACCGTCTCAAAGGACCAATATGAAAATACAAAGGACCAATGAAGCTCCTTTCTCTAATTCACTTCACAGCTAGAACATGATCTAAAAAGTACGTTGAATAGGACACGTGACTCGTCCTCCAAACGGCCTCGAGGAAACTCTGAAAAGAGATCGTATAGATTGCCTAATCCTGTTTCGAATTGTGAGTTGAAAACATTTGTTATTCAACGCGCGTCCATCGTACCTATGGGCCTTTGAATAAACGTGTTAATAGGGTTATGGTGACACGTGAAAACGAGATACTCCAAAGGACTAGAAGGGTCCCACTGACCTTATAAGTGATGCCGTAAAAGGTCTGATGCAAATGAGGTGTACGGATCGTCGCATGTTGTTTCTGTCTACCCGCAGGGGTGAAGATGTGGAGTTTAGTGTGGTCGTCTGTCTCCTAATAGCCAAAACTGGTACGTAAATATTTTTTCAGGGTTAAATATAATTTCATGAGGGATCGACTTTAGCGGAGCTGTCTATTTTATTATTTTAAGGATTTTGTATAAATAAAGTTGCTTCTTCTTCTTATTGTGTTTGATAAGCAATCTGGTATTACAGTTAAAGCCGCCTGTAGGCCTCCGACTTGGCTTTTCATACCGTTGAAAGATCTCTCATTTGTGCCGGTTTCCTAACCATGTTTTCCTTCACCGTCTTTAGCAACTGATAATTAATTTATAGTACGCACATATAAAACGTTGCTTCGAACATGACATTACATCACGCCTGTACTCCTCAAAGCGGTAGGCTACGGTGCACATTTGCACACCTACATTCGCCAGGTATGTTGTAGGTCCATAACAAACAACAAGGGAGCGAGCCTATTGCTATTAACGGGACACAAATCCAGTCTCTGGGCTGCTATTAGGAATTATAACTGTAAAAACTCAGTAACACTTTACCAGACATAGGATTCTAACCCAGGATGTCATGCAGGCATGCTCAGCGAATAGCAACCACTAGATCAACGAGGCACTGTATAACGTAGCTTCAAAGATAGGGAAATTACGCGTCACATTGTGGACTCGTTAAAATCATTATTATAACAGTTATGCAGTGCATATTTAAAGGTATACACAATCTCCTTTAAGCCTTAACTATGTTCGTAACGTTATACCGTTGTGATGAACGACGCTGCATCGCTAAGGTACTGCCTACCTTATTTCTAGAATCATTATGCCTTTGACAAGGACAGAGTTCCAAGCGCAACGATTTCTACACTTGAGTATGTGTGTATTTCGCGCCGAGCTTGGGTGGCTTGTACAAAGCAGCTCAGCATGGCCGATCTATGTAATCCATACTAATATTATTAATGTGAATATAACTCTGTCTGTCTGTTACGCCTTTACGACTAAACCGCTGGACGGATTTTCATGAAATTTGGCACATATAAAGTTTAAGCCCTGAGAAAGGTCATAGGCAACTTAACGCGACGCAGCAGCGGGCAAAAGCTAGTAGTCTATAAGTCAGAAAGAAACGTAGCTCTATCTCAATCCAAAGATCTGCTTACTCGACTATGGAAGACACGTACACAGACTTATCTACATAAGTAGTACGTACGTCGATATATGCGATGTGAAGCACTTTTAGGATATTGGCTGCTACCAGCATCGTCTAGCATACGAGACTTAGATTCATTCAGAAGTAAATTGATAGATATACACGATTTGGTGGTACAAGTTTTGGTAGTAAGAAAATTAAGACTGCCTCGTTGGTCTAGTGGTTGCTAAGCGCGACAGAGCACGAGATCCTGGGTTCGAATCCCGGGTCGGGCAAAGTGTTACTGGGTTTTTCCATTAGGTAATTCTCAGTAGCAGCACGAAGTCTGGATTTGTGCCCGGTTGATGGCAATAGGCTATATTTTTCACCTCTGCCTACCCCTTCGGGGAATACAGGCGTGATGTTATGTATGTATGTAGTAAGAAAATTATAGAAGTGTATATAATACTTTAGAAGAGTAAGTAATGAATATTTAGACCTGTTTAGTCTTCTTATCATATGGTTGATAAATAACTTGGTGTCGGAGTTTAAACCGTCTGTAGGCCTCTGACATGGCTTTACACAGAACAACAAAAAAAATGTTTTTAGTTGCTAAAAACGGTGAATGAAAACATCGTGAGGAAACCGGCATACATGAGTTATTTTTCAACGGTGTGTAAAGCCATGTCAGAGGCCTACAGGCGGTTTAAACTCTGACACCAGGTTGTTCACCAACCATATTATGATAAGAAGTATCACCATAATTATTGTTTTGTACTCCATACCAACATAATAAACATTATATGTAGAAAATAAAACATGAGATAACAGAAAATATTTCCGACAACATTCTCAATGAAAAATTGCATTTATTCGCTAATAAAATATTTCATATATTCAGTAAACAGCAAAGGAATGTGAGCTCCGGGCGGTGGCCGGATAATATTTGATTACTATCCCCCCGAGTTCGCCTCCGGGCACATTTGATCCCCAACTAAATTATATTAGCTAATAGATGAGCTGTTATAGTTTTTTCGTATGAAATTAACGAGGTAAATAAACAGGTTTACATGGTAAATATGCATTCAATTACCAACCTAAACAGATTAGCACTGATTTCGACATAACATCACGCCTGTATTTCCCAAAGGTGTATAGGACACGCACATTTCGCCAGTTATGTTATAGGTCCTAATGTAATAGGGGCCAGCCTATTGCCATCAACAGCACAAATCCAGATTCCATGCTAACTAAGAGAAAAACTCAGTGAAACTTTGCCCCTCCGGTATTCGGACCTAGAATCTTATGTTCAGTACGCGCGCTGAACGATCCAAACTCAATGCTGCAACTAAGAATAAAAAAAGATGCTTTGCCTGACTCGGGAATGGGACTCAAAGTCTCATGTTTCCGTCTCACTATTCCTGACAACTAAATCAACGAGGCAGACAAGAATTAAAATAAGTATTCTGTGTACGATAAATATTATGTTAAAACACCTTTCGAACGAAAAAAGAATTTTGCGAATCCGTCTACTTATGACGGAGTTATGCCCGAACATGCATAAAACAAAAAACATCCGAATTGATTGATGACCTCCTCTTTTTTAAAGTCGGTTAAAAATCGGTCAATAAAACAATAACACCTTATTAACTTCATAAATAAACAAAGCAACTCAATTGAAAATATATTCAAAGTGGGGTGGTCACGTAAGCAACCCTCCGCTGCTATGCACATAATACCCCGTGTAATACAATACTGGGGCCAACACTAAACTGCTATAAGTATTGCAAGTCGGTCCGGCATTTAGGGGATACGGGGCGCATACTGATGCATGCCTTGCTGAGAGCTGAAACTTTCATAAATGATGGATGTGGTATGTAACGTTATCAATCCAACTAAAATAAAAAAATAGACCATAAGGATAAATTTTAGTCCAAGTATTGTAATGTACAAAAATGAGTACTGCGTACGGTATATTTAGTTATTGTACCGAACGACATTTAGATCCAAGTTTCTAAGACTTTATTGTTTATTTTTGTTAATTGTAAGTCAATAAAAATGTGTATGTGAGTAGATTGATTAAAATAAATCCATTCCATACTTTTTTGGGTACCTGATTGGCTAAAACGATGATGGTCTAGGAATATTTCTCCTGTATCGTAGGAGCGTTTCACAAATATGAAATACCATATACACAACTCGGGACAAACATCTGTGGAGCGCAGAAAAAAATGTCCCGTGCGGATCTCGGACCCACAACCCTTAGTGCAGCAGTCCAACCGCTTAGCCACTGCGCCAATCAGGTCGTCAATAACAAATATGCAATTTATCTTAAAAAATGTCTTAAATAATAATAATAATAGTGCAATTATGGACGAAGTTATCATGACGAATAATTATCGGAAATATATCATTAAGGATGGCACGGTTGACATATGTCGGGCTTGTGACCGTCCGGGTGAATCCTTGAGACATATTATTTCTGGTTGTTCTAGTCTTGCTAACGGCGAATACTTGCATAGACATAACCAAGTGGCCAGGATTATCCACCAGCAACTTGCTTTGAAATACAAACTTGTGGATTCCGAGATACCATACTACAGGTATGTCCCCGACCCAGTTCTTGAAAATGATCATATCACATTGTACTGGGATCGATCTATCATCACTGACAGGACTATTGTTGCCAATAAGCCTGATATAGTGGTGATAGATCGATTAGAACGCCGTGCAGTGATTGTTGATATCACAATTCCACATGACGAGAATCTCGTGAAAGCTGAAAAAGATAAACAAATTAAATATCTTGATTTGGCGCACGAGGTTGTCGACATGTGGGAAGTGGATTCAGCAATCATTGTACCGATAGTCGTTTCGGCCAATGGCCTCGTGGCCAAGAGTCTCGACCAACACCTGAAGAGGCTCACGTTAGGCGGTTGGGTCAAGGGCTTGATGCAGAAAGCAGTACTCCTTGACACGGCACGCATTGTGAGGAGGTTCCTCTCTCTGGAGGCCTAACCACCGGTGGCTTGGACCCGGTTCCCGCTGCTGGTTGGACCCTGTATTTTATATTTTTAAATTTTGTATGTTTTTTTTATATATTATTTAAAAATGTAAAATATAAGATGTTAAGATGAATAAAGGGAATAATAATATATTTATTTGCAGACCTTAAAGTCCAAAGTGTTAGTATTTACATTAATATACTTATTAACTATTGTTAGTAACACAAATAAAATAGTTAAAAAATTACCTAAATAAAAAAAAATACAATTATATGCCACATCCAATATTTCTATTTCTTACAATCTAACTTAGCTACTTTATTTCGAGAGGTGAGGCCGTTGAAAGTGAGATAGTTCACTCCACTTTACTAGTGAGGTAGTGAGTTCGAACCCCGCGCACGTACGCACGGACTTTTTAACTTCTCTCCTGTATTTCTTTAGTGATTATGTTGTGCCAATATATGTAGGTGTATAGTAAATCGTTTGCACGACCAAAGAACAATAGTTTCACAGATAGTTAAGTAAATTGAGAATTTTAAGCGTATACTTAATTTTTTTTGATGATTATTAGCAAAAGTGAGTATGTACACTCTTTTGATTTAGCCTAAAATAAATATTTACACTTTTTTCGTCAATATGGTCAGAAAAGCTAGGTAACCTCCACAGACCACAAAATCTTTCCATTAAATAAAATGGCAAAAATAGTATTTTAGGTACATCCTAGCTCTAACTGAAACGCGACGCAATAACTTAAGATTCCGTCATATATATTCGGCTAATATTCGGAGCGTTCCAATACCGATATTA
Organism: Abrostola triplasia; assembly: GCA_946251915.1. NCBI lineage: Eukaryota > Metazoa > Arthropoda > Insecta > Lepidoptera > Noctuidae > Abrostola > Abrostola triplasia. Next base: position 7,268,416 of record OX276440.1, on the reverse strand, counting down.
GATATGTATGGTATATGGTACGCTTCATAAATAAATCCATACGCGGCGGAGGGTTATTGGTTACCGGTGCACTTAACCTTATATCTCCCTTACTAGCAAGTGGACAGAGATGCTTTGAGATTTCACAATCATTGTGGCGATTGCACGTACATTTGTTTTAGTTTTTATATAACATAACACGTCCGTATTCCTAGAAGGGGTGATTGATAAGATAGATGATTTCGCCAATCATGTTATTGGTCCCAATTTAATAGGGGGTGAGCCTATTGCCATTAACCGGGCACAAATCCGTGCTGCTATTGAGAATTTCATGGAAAACCTAATAATACTTTGCGTCTCTGCCCGACCCCATTCGAACACAGGACCTCGTGCGCAGCAGTCGCGCCTTCCAGTCTTCGTTTTTATAATCTGAAGCTGGCGAAAGAAAGAATACCAGCACTTCACAGATTTTGTTCATTACTGTCTAAACAAAGGAAGAAGGAGATTTTAAAACCAACTGTAGCTATGTAAGCCCAGTGATATCATCGCAAATAATTAATCTTTTGGTCCTTTTTATTTGATTAAAAGAGTATTATTTTAAGATGGCCTATAAAAAAATGTAAAGATATGATAGATCTGGATGCAAGAGGAAGAAAACAAGACGGAGTAGCGTTCCAAGGGAGGGACGTATGCCCCGCAGTGAGTCACCTAAAAGCTGGTGATTATGATAAAGACCTTTGGCAAACACAACAAAAAACTTAAGTGTTCGATTTTCAATAAATGTGTTTATTTTAAGGTGTTATTTGGAACTTATTTTTTAAATTATTAACAGACAAAGTCGTAATTTTATTGACTTTGATTTCTCAGCATGATCTATAAATATAACTCAAAATGCTATGGATCAAATGAAAACTGTAATAAGTTCTTATACGTTGGGTTCTGAGAAGCAATAAAAGGCGTTTCATATTAAGATTCTAAGGGTGGCAGACCTCGCCTGAGGCAGCAGATCTATTGGTTTTCCCCCGATATTATGTGATAACTTATGTATGTATTATTTAGGGATTCATAAAGCGTTTTCTCATGTATTTCTCTACAACTCTGTTTAACATCGAGTGTATTCTTACATCGTTATTATGAATCAGAGTCACTTGTAGTCGATTAGGCGTTGGTACTTACAAAGTCTAGTGTGCAGTGTAGCAAGCTTTTTTTTCTTTAGAAAAACATAAGTAAGAGAAGAATGGACCGCGGCGGATGGCATTGTTTAAGGGAGGCTTATACCCAGCAGTGGGATATTGAAGGATGTGGATGATAATGATGAGAGAAGAATACATTTATATAAGGAGACAACAAATTGCTTCACAATATTTGAGCATAATTTTCAACATAAAAGCAATCACGGACGAGTATTTTACTTACTTCTATATGCCAAAATTACTGCACGGATTTTGATAAAATTTACAGGATATGTAGCTTATACATTTTAACACTTTGTGCGTGAAGCAGACACAATAGTAAAACAATAGCCATACCCATCTGTGGGTCATTACACTGGGAAAAGGTTAACAAGCTATTATTTATAACAATACAAGCTTTGCAAATTTAACGCGGGTGAAACTGCGCGGCACCTCCAGTGACTAATACGCAAGGCCTTATCTACAAAGAGTGGACGTGTGGAAAGAGGATGCGTTCTCCGTAGCCCGGAGTCCGAGTGCATCGCAAATATCGACGGACATACAGACAAACATCACTCCTGTGCCGGTTATCCGCGTTTGTAACGGTCGGAATCAAGTAGTCAATAAAATATAAGATGAAGGGTTGAATATTGTTTCTGAACTGCAGGACACGTTGTGCAATTCCTTTTAAAAGTAAATGTTTCAGAATTCCCAGCAATTTGTCTTGTATTCATGAAAAGATACATTTTAAATGAATCATACGTATCATTACTACGTGCCAATGGATAAGCTGATAAGTCGTTTCCGTTAATATAAGTCTTAAGAAGTAAGAATAAAATGTGGGCCTGAGAAAAATCTTTTTATCGTGTGGTTATTTCCCATTTAACGGGTTTGTGTGTATTGATATAAATACATTCCCCTAACACCGTACTTAACAAAAGATAAGAAATCACTCCAATATTTCTCGAAGAGACAGTTAGGTTATATTACATCAATATTTGACCTAAAAAACATAACTGGTGAAATGTGGGTGTACTATATGTGCACCTCTCCTACCCCTTTGGGGAATTCAGGCGTGATGTTATGTTGTTTGACATCCACATTTTTCCATTTGGGTTTTAAGCCATGAAGATAACAAGATTGATTAAATTGTATTATGATCTATTTACTTTCCTTTGATAACTGTAGCATTTATCATCAATACGCATGTAAAACCTAAAACAAAATCAGTCAATTTGTGCCAAAATCCAGCAGGCCTGTGTTAGGCAATGCTACTAACCATTACCCTGGCAGTATCTATATCCTCCGGTACTAGCCATAGTGATCCGTCTGTCAATAAAACTGATATAAAACGCGTCGTATCGCCCATCGTAAAGTTCGGACAGCCGAGCCCAGCCCTATAATCCCACATAAAAGAGACTCGTATACAATTGCCTTTATATTTTTTATGAACAACTAAAATATGACGATTGTACGTGGACAGAAGTTTTGGGTTTATTAAATAGTAAAATCTGGACTACTTTTCGGATTGGTTGCCATTTTCTTCATAACTTAACATACATAACATCACGCCTGTATTCCCCGAAGGGCTAGGCAGAGGTACACATATAGTACACCAACATTTCGCCAGTTATGTTTTAGGTCCCAATGTAATAGGGGGCAAGCCTATTGCCATCAACCGGGCACAAATCTTGACTCCGTGCTGCTACTGAGAATTACCTAATAGAAAAACCCAGTAACACTTTGCCCGACCCGGGATTCGAAACCAGGACCTCGTGCTCAGCAGTCGCGCTTAGCAACCACTAGACCAACGAGGCAGTCGTTCTTCATAAATATCCGTATTTATACAATTAGGTACAGTCAACCAAATTAATAATGTTCTTCTGACTCCAACTACGCAGGAGATATTATAGTGCACAAGTATGCGCGTAAACTCAGGTCCCCATTCCCTCACTCTCAAAGTCCAATGGGACGGTAGACCAGACTCGACCAGAGGAAGATCAGGTGCAAGACCAACGGCTTAACGTGCCTTCGGAAGCAGCTGGTCTCCTCTTATATAAAGGATACTATCTGCTGTTACCGGGGTAGAAATGGTGAAATATGTAACTTTTTTGAAGGTCAAGTTTTAGCTAATATCTATTTTTTTGGTTCCATAGAAGAAAATATTGCACTTAAAACCGTCTTTCATATTAGCTACGTGGCAAACCTGGGGTTGAAACTTAATTTTTGGACCAGTTAGGCCATTCTCCTTTACCATTAAAATCACCTGGATTTAAAACATATAAAAATTCAATATCCGATAGACGTGTCTACCGTTCGGTGGTCGGCGCACGACTGACTATAAAACTATTTACGACCATGTCTCACAGCGCCATCTAGTAGCGGAGATTGGCAACTCTACGGCAAATCCTCCGTCGTCACGGATGACGTTAAACCAGATCTTTTACGGCGGCTAAGCTGAAAATGAGTTAAAGTTAAACGACTTAGTCGTTTGTCGAATGGTTTACGGTTATTCTAAGTTATGTGTGAAAAGTTAGTAAACGGGTTACAGTGTTAAAATGTGGTGTGCTGAGATTGTTTCTACTTTACGATTGTTCTAGAAAGTCTCCTCGAATGATGCTGACATATTATAAATTGAAGGCTTTTGGTGGACTGTGCGCTGTTGCCGACTCTTTCGGAGAATACCGCACCATAGGGATTTCAAATGTAAATATATATGATATTGGTCAGAAGAAAGACATCATAAGACCTATATTATTATAAGTCAGAGAAGAAATGAGTCGTTGAGTCAGAAAAATATACTTACTTATATAATTTTTACAATTCCCCTGCCGATCGGCGGAGTCGCTGACGCATTTTATTGTCTCAATAAAAGGGAGCGTAAAACGGTGCAGACGGAGTTTTCCACCAATTGTTTCTCGAGAATGATCTCGCAAAGTGTGAACAAAATGTTCCAGAGTAAATGTAGGATTCGACAGAGAAATGCTTTGTGACGTCACCCTCAGTTTTGTTTGTGAAAAAGTATGACTTTTGATAAATGTTCTTCGATTTCGTATTATCAATAAATCTTGACTGTTTGGCTGTAAGTGGTTTTGATGAATTCAATACATCCTAAACGAGAATATTTTTTCCTACCTACTTGATAGGGTTCGCCTTTGTCGAAACTGACTAGGAGGACATTCATCATCATCAGCCGGAGGACGTCCACTGTTGAACAAAGGCCTTACCCTTAGATAAGGGGGGGTTGCTATAATCCCCACATCATCATCAGCCGGAAGACGCGCACAATGAACGACAGCTAATTAATTCCCACGCTTGGCATTAATATATTATTATTACGTAACTTAACCTTAACGTATTGATATCTAAGATATAGCGAGACACAGTCTGATCGTGAAGTTGGAATATCATCATCATTATCATCAGCCGGAAGACGTCCACTGTTGAACAAAGGCCTCCCCCTTTCTATTTAACGAAATTCCTAGGAAAGTTTACCCTGGAGAAACTGCTAAAGGCCGTGGCTACGTTTTTTTTAAGAGGCAGTCCGAAGAGTTTTAACCTCTTCGGACAATCTTTCTAAAGTCTCTATTATTAGCTACCGCGTTGGCCTGGCGTTTGTTATTCATCTCCACTTCTTAGTTTCGTTGGACGTTCATTGAATGCGATGTACTGTAACATGTTTGAACTTGAGTATAACTTGGTAAGTTACTTCGCTTATTCTATTAGACGTGGGCGTGTATTATAATACTAAGGGCTGTACTTAAGTTTCAGGTTATACTGTTCAGAGGTTCGTAGCTACTGCGCAAGTCGATCTGTGAGGTTATTTTTTTTATTTTGTAGACTACATCTCACATTAGTAATAATCACATGTTTTAATGGGTGCGTGTCACAAACATTGAAAAAAAAGAAGACAAACACCCAGATAAACATCCGAATTTTTTTTCGTCCCGTGCTGGAATTAAACCCGCTACCCTTAGCCCAGCGCTTGGCCAATATTACACTTTCTCCAAGCCACTACGCCAATTAAGTCGTCAACATAGTTAAAAATCGCCTGATGCTAGTGCTTGGATGTGTCACCGGTTAACGAACTAAATTTAAATACACTTTCTGAATGTCCGACTAGTTTAGGACATAAAACCCTTATATGAGTTAAGTTCCAAACTAGATGGGCATTCCTAAAATTAAATCAACTGAAAAACATATTAAAATCAAATTAAATGACAAACCATCCCAATCAGACCCTTATTCAGCTTAAAGAGCTCTAATTGAGTCCTACACTATTCTCGCTATCCTAAAAATTCTGCGGCAGTTGCGCCCTATCCCACTGCTAGAATTTAATAATATAAAGCAAATATCAAAAGTAAATCCCCATTCAATGCTATACATTAAAAGTTTCCGAGGTTGTACGAGTGTAAGACAAACGTACCAGGGCGATCGTCTGCGGTCAGCCTTTATAAAGTGGACTTTTATATCGGTGCCCGCGAAACACGACCTCTCTCCGTAAAGTATACTACAAAGAGTGTTATCCTCTAGAACTGATTTTAAAATCATAATTAACTAATTTCCTTTTATTCATAAACGAGGATCATCTAACATCATACCAAATATACAAACGTTTACATCCTAACAAACTTTACCTTTTAGTTTTTACCCACGCAGAACGGAGAAGGTATTTGCGTTTAGGCTGAGAGGCTGTTCGTTTGTATGTGTGTGCACAAACGATTGTTGAAAATTTTCTGAAAAATGGGTTGACCGATTTTCATGCAGTTTTCGGTAACGGGTATATGGATCATTAGAGATGGTTCTTATTAATGACAATTTGAGCTATCATTAATGACATTTTTTTCTACTTACACGTTTATATCCGTCGTGAGCGTTTTCCACATTTTTAATTTTGCTTTTATGAGTATTAACTTGGTAATTATACGTTTTGGAGGCCGTACATCAAACAACCTTCGAAACCAAAACAAATAGTTTACAAAAGCAGTCTCTTCTAGTATTTAGGCGTCTTTGTCTCCCCCATTCCCCCGGAGATTGAATAAGGCCCGAGTGAAGTCGACGCCGGATTTATGAGGATTCCCTCCGACACCGCACTCTTCTGATTGCCAGTTTATTTCGTGTCAAAGTGCGTGAGCCGAGACTGTGGACTAAACCGAAGCTAATGGCTCACAGTTCTAATTTGTGGATTCAAGAAATTGTTTATTTACAAGATTTATTGTTATTTTTAGTATTTGCCGTTTGTTGTGGCGTTCTAAGGGATCCTTTGTACAACAGTGGACGTCTTCCGACTGATGATGATGAGTAGATATGTTAAACATCATCTATATACTAATTTTATAAAGAGGTATAATTTGTTTGAATGTAGGAGGGACTCTCCGGAACTATCACACACACAATTCATTTACCAATATTGAAAATGCATCATCAGGGTAGGTATATTTACTAGTTTAATTCTAGAAAAATCTCTGATTTAGAGACCTATCAAAACGGTTGGTAGACACTTCACGTGACCAAAGCGTTGGCTTGTTTTTCGGCCAAAGAATTAGCATTGCCAACGTGGCAATGCCGCCAGTCTTTTGGGCACCCTACCAGTCGACAGCGATGAGGAGGATTTTTTTTTATTTTTTTTTTAATAGGTACTTCGAATCATATTTTTTTATATGTATTTTTTTTTACGTAGGTCATAGTGCTTATTATAAGTAGATTATATTGTTATGTTAATCTGTGCGGTGATAAAAACAATTTTCTAAGAAAAAAAGATAAAAAATATGTTTTTACCACGCAGACAAAATAATGGTGGAAGTTTGTTTCTTCAAATACTTTAGGAAGATGAAAACTGATAACTAATTAATAGTACGCACATGAATTCGAAAATACATTGGTGCGTGCCGGGGTTTGAACTTGCGACCTTTGGCTTGGCAATGTGGTCATACCACTCGGTTAGCAGTATTTTCTTTGAAGGTGCTAGATAGGTTTGTCATGTTTTTAATTATTAGTTCAGTATAAACACTTCAAAGAAAATAATCAGTGTCAGTGAGCTGCATTTGCTTAATGAATATTCCATTGCATTTCATTAAAGGTACAGATAGTACAATCTAATTTAGACCTAATGATGTAAAGCATAAATTACAAATTAGTGAACCAAGTGTATAACTTCCGAAATTGAACTAAAGGTGTTCATCTCTTTGCAGTGGCATGTGGAAGTTCAGGGTAAATTCGATTTTCATTCTTATTGTATTGAGTTAGAGTTGAAAATTGGATGATTGTTGTCTTAATAATTTCATACTTGCGGTTCGTCCGACTGTATTTGGAAGGTGGTACTTTTGGTACCACTGCAGCGGTGGAGACGGTACACGCACGCTCAAAAGTCAATTAATTACATAATACTATTTAGTTAATTAAGAAATATTAATTAATGATTGTAGTATTGCCATAGTGACACAACTTGTCATATTTAAAAGTAAAACTTTTGCAAGGTTACTACATTTAATAAGTCAATTTTTTTGTGGAGTTTTATACCTCACACTTCCTTCTGCTGACCATAATAATATGATGTCAGTTTGATGAATGGCAGACTCGCCACGAAGGACTTAAAATGGGGACCGACATGCTTGTATACTCATAATAACGAGCATATATGACTGACTACACAAATTATAGCTGTGATTGCATAAAACGTCCAGCTTAGACGAAAGCGAAGCTGATGAATCAGGCTTGTATAATAAAAACACGGATATCGCACCGTGCCCCCAGGATACCATGCAACATATTTTTCAAAGACCTCGCAGTGCACACGGTTTACGTTTGGCACGGACACGGCCGTTTTATTGACTTCATAAAATAAAAGGCGTGTAGTTTCCCGTAACCGGCCTTTACGTCATTCCCCTGTAATACTTCTTCTATTTCAAAGTAACGTAAGTCGGGTTGGACGGTGTTAGTACCTGTTTCTAGGTAAACGTTGCTTTGACAGTTAAAATAATGTGTCGGCCGCTTTCTGAGGAATCGTGAAATATTATTATTATAGCTGGAAAGGTAATTGATTAGTCGGATGACCATGCGTATATTGTGCTCGTTCCTTTTGGTACGAGTAGAGGCCTTTGCCCTGCAGTGGGACACTTCATCATCAACCGAAAGACGTTCACTGTTGAACGAAGATCTCTTCCTTAAACGGAGGTGATTGCCATAATCCCAAGGCAAGCGGCTTGGGGATCGCAGTTTAGGTGGTGAAGTTACAGAAGACGCTGTTGCCCATCTCCTGGAATTTTTCCTTAGTCGTCTCTTACGATACTCACGGGAGGAAAGGGGGTGGTTAATTCTAGGCCGGATTGCTCTTGGCTCTTACGCAATAGAAAATAGTTCATTCAATTGGTTCGTTTATATTTAAATGTATAATATTAATATTGTGTATGGCAGTTTATACGGCGCAAAAATTAAAGTAATATTTTATTTCATGTGCCTGATTAGTGTAGTGTATAAGTCATTAGATGGTTGCTCTGCGCTCAGGGTTGCGGGTTCCCTGCACTAAACAAATATTTATGTGTTCCATGACATTTACCTTGAGTCTATCTATTTGTGCATGTGTTACTTAGATTTTCAAGTTGTCTTTATTGTACGCAAGTAGAGACTTAGAGAGGACTCATGAGATATTTCTTGTAAGACTTTTCCAACAAAATTCTCGGCACGGAGTAATCGAGTTAGTGAAATTAATTGATGTTTTAACAATCATATCTTTTAAAACTCAACGAAAGTTTGATCAAATCGCGGTTCAATATCGCCTACACTTTTATCAGCCAAAGTAGAAAACGCAACCCTAAAAAGCCGAGTGGCGTCCCTCTTTTATCAAGCCATTCTCACCCGATCCCGACTTATCTAATCTACAAATATATAGTATTCTACTTGTCATTTCGGTGCGCATATTTTTTTATCTCCCCCAAACGATCCACTCACAGCGCTACCATTTTTCGGGTAATTTCGTACTAGAGACGACATTACATGGCGTTAAAATTGCATAACATTTTTTATGCTGGCAACCCCAGGAGTCACGTGACGGTTGCTAGATAATTGAATTGCAGGTGTTGTTTAGACGCGGTAGTGTAGTTGGATTTGTAAAGTTATTTATTTAAGTTAAATCTACAGCTTACTGTTATTACAGTACGTTAGTTTATATTAGATAGGCCGATGACGAAATACATGGTAACATTTTGTAGGGGTTATAGGAGAGTAACGGATAAGAGGAGAGTGGGGGAATACCCTTATTCCACTATCATAGTCCGATGGGACAGTAGACCGACGCGTCCGGAGAGAGATCAGGCGCAGCACGAACAGCTTAACGTGCCTTTTGAAGCACGGAAGAGTCTCGACATATTGTAACGGTCACCCATCATAAGACTGACCGCAGTGAGGACGGCTTAACCTCGCAGATCGACAGACCCGCGCGGTAGCCTTGCAGCTACGAATCCCTAAATAAACACTATTAGTATCGATAGACTGGTTTTTTTCCATCTATAAAATATTAATGTCCATAAGCAGCAGAAAACATGTCGTAGGTATAATACAAGACATTATATTATTCACTTCACAGAACATAACATCACGCCTATATTCCCCAAAGGGGTAGGCAGAGATGTACCTATAGTACACCCCCATTTCGCCAGTTATGTTATAGGTCCTAATGTAATAGGGGGCGAGCCTATTTCCATCAACCGGACACAAATCCAGACTCCATGCGGCTACAGAGATTTATCTCATGGAAAAACCCAGTCACACTACCCGACCCGGGAATCGAACCCAGGACCTCGTGCTCAGCATTCGTCCTATAAAAGTATCAAAACTATAAATCCAAGTATACAGCCGTAATTTTCTTTGTACAGGGCGGTTCAGTAACGCCCACTGCTGGGTAACTCCCTGATGAGTCCCTGGATATCGTAGCCAGTTGATTTATAGTGGGGAAGTTAGATAATTATTGTGTTTTGTCTGATCATGTTTGCACTTAGTTTTGTGCTGTAAGCGGGAAAGTTGTAAAACATTACAATAGGTATACAAACGAAACTGGAAGGTTAGGTTGCTTTAGTATTTAATTAATTGCTACTAATATTATAAACGTAGTTTGTAAGTATGGATGGATGTTTGTTACTCTTTCACGTAAAAACTACTGAATGGATTTTAATGAAATTTCATATGGTGGTAGCTGACACCCTGGATTAACATATAGGCTACTTTTTATCCTGAAAAGCCCAGGACTTCATGCTCAGCAGTCGCGCTTACCGAACACTAGACTACGGCATCTAGCGAACCATGCAAAAACATTATCTATTACTAGCTGTACCCCGCGGTGTTACCCGCTACATTTTTACTACAATTATCTAGCTATTGTGTGTGCTTGGACCGTCTGTAAAGAGCAATCTGAAAAACATTTAATACTCCATGACACTTATACATCGTCCTTGGACCTTTCCTAGGGATACTTTTCCCCGATACAACTCATCAATATTGAAAACTCAAAACACCGAGTATACCCGTCACTCCATATAGATCAGACATTGTTTATTGTAAGAACTTAGCTGCGGCCATGTGTAATATACGTCAAAGTTTAAAAGCCTCACTGCATGTGTTCGCTTCCTCACGAACTTTATTGAGAAATGGCTGCAGGAATTGATTCTGACATGCTTCTCTCTACTTTAAAACACGCTAAAATGTCTCGGTGGGACGCCTTGATGTATCTTCAACTTTGTCCTCATAAAAATAAGGTTGTTATTCCCAGGAATGTCTCCAAGAGGTTTTTATCAAGAAAGCCGTTCGTTCTTCATATTTATTAGTTGGTCTTTTTGTACGTAATGGATTTTTAAGTGAATAAACAACAACAAAAGTTGATGGTGCTTCTTTATTTAGATCAAGCAACAATTTGCTGAGGATTATGTAGGCATGACTTTACAGTGCCTTGTGGTTAATATCTGAGTTTTTCTTTGATCTTTCGGATGCTATTTTCTTTGTCTTTGTACTTTCTTAAACAGTTTTTAATGTAAATTGCATTTTTGCTGCAATCCTAGCGGCGAGGTGTACCTAAATACTTTAGGTACATCGCTGTTAATAAATAAGGTAATTATAAGTATATTACATGAAATGGGGTGAGTATCAGGGTGGAGCTTATTGAACGATTTGTATGTAGTAAGTTGATGAAGGTACCCCTTGTTTAAGTTTTGTGGCTTAGGACAAGGTGTATTGGCTATGGATGTAGAGAGTATGATGATAGAGTTACAGGCTCTGAAAAGTAATATTTGAAGATTTTGGTCGGCGTTAAATTACTACGCCCTACTAACATTATAGTCGCGAAAGTTTGTAAGTATGGATGAATGTTTGTTACTCTTTCACGTAAAAACTACTGAATGGATTTTAATGAAATTTCATATGGAGGTAGCTGACACCCTGGCATTAACACATAGGCTACTTTTTATCCCGAAAAAGTGTAGCGGGTAACACCGCGGGGCGCAGCTAGTACATAATAATTTAAGCACAATCATACAATAGTTCCGTAGAGGGTTGGCAGGGGTATTCGCACACATTAGCTACTTATAATGCCGGGCCTATTCCTATTTATAGTTACCTGAATACATAACCTCCTTTTTTCAATCGGTAAAAATGTAATCCTCCTTATTGTATCCTTATACAAGTATCATAACATTATGTTTTAGATCTTACGCGTTGGTATTAAATACAGTTTTAGACCCTGTAAGGAGAATAAAGTCTAAACTAGTACAACGAAGACCTAACTTGACAAATTCGAAAAGTTTACTTTACAATATCGTTGTTTAATGTTTCAAGGAAGTGTAAAAGATAAAAAAGATAATACCTGCTCCACAATAATATCTTTTAGTCACCTAACAAGTAACCGATACCTGCCTCCGAGCTTGTCTTTTTGCAACAAGATATTCTGCGGGCGAGTTGGTTTTTCTTTTTATTTCTCGCCTCCCGTTGCCTTTCTGTACCGGCTATTTCTATTACGCGTAATGTTTGATTCTGGTGTTCAGCAAAACGTTTCTTTTATGAGGTTAATAATCATCTAGACTTGATTAATAGTTTCAGGATAAGGATTATTGATAGGAACTGCATCACACTTCCTACTAATAGTAGAGTATGGATGTGTGGATGTTTGTTACTCTTTCACGCATAAACGGCTGGACCGATTTGGTTGAAATTTGGTATGTAGATAGGTTATACCCTGGATTAACATATAGGCTACTTTTTATCCCGAAAAAATGTCGCGGGTAACACCGCGGGGCGCAGCTAGTATATTATAAAGACGATAATTTGTGAGCGTGTTTGTATGTTTGTTACCTCTTCACGCTCAAACGGCTGTACCGATTTTGATGAAATTTCATATGGAGGTAGAAGACACCCTGGATTAAACGATTTTTGTAAATGTTCCAATGAAGACCATACTATCTCTCAAATGTAGGTTTTACCTAAAAGTATTAAATCTTTTTACGTATGTAGAGGTATTATATTTTAAGTTTCACGTTGTGTTTAATGTGTCACTATTTCCAAAAACAGCTGAACGGATTTCGATGAAATTTAACACACAGATAGTTTATAACCTAGATTACCATTTATTCCTAAAACTCTGTAGATTTTTTTCTGGCGGACAAAATCGCGAGCAAAAACTAGTACACACTAAAGTCAGTTCCTCATTTTCCTATGCTTTGCTGTGGGCTTGCCGTATAGCGATATATTCGCTAAATGGCCACGGGAATAAATAATGGGAAGAATGTTGTGTCAGTGATATGAATCGATTAACTAGTTTTGATATCAGTGTGGTTATTGTAGTTTTATGTAGCTAGTTTTTTTTTGGCAGTATTACTTAGTATCGCGAAAACTAACACTTCTGACAGACGTCGCGGTTTATACATACCTTCTACTGATGTATGGTTGATGATCAGCCTGGTGTCAGAGTTTAAACCGCCTGTAGGCCTCTGACATGGCTTTACACGTCGTTGAAAAATCTCTCAAGTGTACCGGTTTCCTCACGATGTGTTCCTTCACCGTTTTTAGCAAGTGATAACTAATTTATAGTACGCACATGAGTTTGAAAAGATATTGGTGCGTGCCGGGGTTTGAACTTGCGACTTTTGACTTGGCAGTCCAATGGTTAACATTCGGCTATAAGTTCATCGCGTTGACTCCATGGCTTTTTGTTCACGTTGCCATGGAAATAACAAAAGGTGTCGGTAGTTCAAAATACATGAAAACTCATTGAAAACATACTTTATAGTATATGAAGCATAACAAAGAATCTAAATGTCATGCGTTTATTTGACAATGTACGCGCATTTCCCTATCATCTATCTAGGATCAATGTCTATAGTCTAGAACCAAGATGATGGCATTGATGTAAAAGCATTGCCCCATTAAGAAAAAAGTGTATATAATAAAGAGGTAGGAGACTTTAGGTATACATATAGATTGTTTCTAAATCAAGTCAATAAGGAAACCAAGGTTCAAAATTACCTTAAAACATTTGAAGCCTATATTCAAAAGTATCAAGTCATACCGGTCCTACTACACAGCACGAAGTACGCGTAACATAGGCGGGACACCGAACGAAATGAAAAATCACAGATGACTTTTTTTACGGTAGCAGTCACCGCCCCAGGGAGCGGTGTAATTATCGAGAAAAGTGTCTCACATAATTCATTGCTGTGCGTAATTGTACTGAAATATATACAGCGATAGAAAAATAGAGATTAGTTGTGTTGATGTATTAGGAGATACCATCAAATATTTATTGTAATTAAAGTAAGTTTGACAGCCTCGTTAGGCTAGTGGTTGCTAAGGGTGACTGCCGAGCATGAGGTCCTGGGATTGAATCCCGGGTCGGGCAGTGTTACTGGGTTTTGTCATTACCTAAATATGTAGCACAAACTCTGACAGTTTGATTTTTTGCACGGTTGATGGCAATAGGTTAGCCCCCCTAGATTTGCCCCATATTACATAGGGGGCAAACCAAAAACATAGCCAGTGAAATGTGGTACATAATATAGCTACCCCATCGGGGAATGCAGTCTTATCGCAATATTGGTATTAAAAAAAAGTATTTGTGTCACCAATAGGCTCGCCCCCTATTACATTGGGACCGAAAAACATAACTGGCGAAATGTGGGTGTTCTATAATATGTGCACCTCTGCCTACCCCTTCGGGGAATACAGGCGTGATGTTATGTTATTTGTGTCACCATCATCATATTTATTAAACATAAATATTAATACAATTAATATAAGTTACCTACCTCCAAATACCTAATATTAAATACTAGTATTTTTGCAAGTATTATTATTCACGTCATAATAAACGTAACAAAAAAAGCTTTAACACTTCTGTCGTTGATTGTACTATTAATTCAATTGCACGGAATAAGACAGTCCGATACAGCGTCGGCGTAATATTAATATTGACGACGACTGTACTTTGTCTAACCTTCAGACAGTCTTGTCCATTTATTTATATTTCACCCTCTTAATGGGGCTTTCTGGGTTTAGTGGGGAAAGTCGAAACCTTTTTTTTTTATGTATGAATTTCTTATTTTTGCGTACACTGGTATTTTAATCGCATCTGTGTGGCCATTGGAGTAAATGGCGATTAGGTATTGTACAACCTTTTTCTAAGGTGATTGTGAGTGAGTGACTGACAAGCTTTGTTTAGGGACAGTGATGTAGAAAATTAAATTTTAAAGTTGGTCTGTACATGATAGAAATTGGAAAAATTCTTATGAAAATTAAACTCGCAGATAATATGTAGTTTAAAGTAAACTTATTTTTGTTTTTTAAGTTTGTAATAGATACTTACATATATTTTTTTATAAATATGTAAGCACACACCAGTATTTAAGCAATGCAGTGGCTAAGCGATTAGACTGCTGCGCTAAGGGTTGCTGGTTTGATACCCAGGCGGCACAAAACATTGTATGTATCCGAGTCTGAATGTTGGTAAGTGTGTTTCATGTTTGCGAAACGCGACCACGATACGGGAGGAATTCCTAGTGTGGTCACCCCACACTAGGATTTCTATGGCTTTTTTGATGATTGATGATTGTTAAAAATTAGGCTTTACGGCAAACGCGTTAACAACAAAAGTATATTCTAAATATACGTTCAGAAGTTGGATATTAATATTGATATTAAAGATAGCAGTCTTTCGCCTAACGTCCAATGACCGGAGAGTTTCGCAGTACCATCGACATCATTAATATATATTCCGCCCTTTCAAATGTACTTAGTGAACGTTTCTGCTGAAAGCCATTAGGAAACGTTATCTGCCTTTTTACTTTATGAAGTGTCAATGCTTTGTCAGCCTGGTATTTTTGTGTTCAAAATGTACAGGGATTTAAGTACAAGGTTTTTTATTTTGTCATGAAATAAACTATGGAACAATTATGATTTTATTATTATAATTTTTATTTATTACCACATAATAAATTACCCGCTACATTTTTACGGAATAAGAAACCCATGTGTTAATCCAGGGTGTCAGCTACCTCCATATGAAATTTCATTAAAATTGCGTGAGAGGTAACAAACATACAACATTTTGCCTTTATAATATTAGTGTGATAACACTACGTCTGTATTCCCACGTAAACCAAAGTACACCCACATTTCACCAATTATATAATTGTAGACGTCAGTTTTATATGTAAAAGTACATTCTATAAACACCAAACATTCCTACAAGAAACATTAAAAAACATTTACCCATTCCCAATCCTAACTAAACACAAAACTTTAATATCGCCACATTTCCCTTCATCCGCAAGCTATCGCAAACAGTGCGAATCCGCATTTTTTCTAACCGCAATAAAAAGGATATATAGACACATCGGTCCACTCTTGGTTGAAGTGTAATAATTCCGGCAGTCACCTACAGGCGGCGCGACTGTCGACACTCCAAAATGAAAATATATAGCCACTCGACACTTGAGCGCGCGACTGTACTTGTCTTGGAAAAAGAAAATATTTTAAGCTGTTATTTTAGAGGATTATTTTATTAGAGCGAGTATATGTTGGTTATTAGACTTATATTAGTCTTGTGTTTTAGTGTCGATGAGAGAAGAATTTATAAAAAAGATTAAATGATAACAAGTCAAATTACATCAGGTCGTTGCAGTCCACAGCTGGACACAGGCTTTTCTCAATGTACCTGCCGATTCGAATAGCAATGGATATAGAGTTATTCTTAGATTACGAATATACTAATAAAATCACGAAAATAATAGCGAAGAGGTACACTTGTGCCGAGTGGCATCCGGCCTAGAATTAATCACCCCCTATCCTCCCATGGGTGTCGTAAGAGGCGATAAAGGGAAAACCCAGAAGATGGGCAGCAGCGTCTTCTGTAACTTCACCACCGAAACTGCGATCCCCAAGCCGCTTGTCAAACGTGGGGATTATAGCAACCGCCACCCATTTCTAACGGAAAGGCCTTTGTTAAACAGTGAAAGTCTTCTGGCTGATGATGACTGATGAATATGGGCTAGTGTGTTGTAATCTTTGCAAGCACGATAAATAGAGCAACTTGCTAAAAAGAAGGTTAGATATAACACGAAAACAAATGCTAGCTATATTATAGAGTCGCGAGCCGAAGTGAGAGAGAAGAGTTCGGCTCGCGACTCTGCCGCGTAACCAGCTCATGAATAAGGGCTCCAGTCGAGTTCGATACTAGTCGGGCATTCCCGAATACACCCGTGAGTATAACCGGAATATATAGTAAATAATATGGATAACACTCACGAAAGTTATTATAGTAAAATGCTAGCTATTTAAATGTTACCATGGAGGTACGACAAAACAGGCGCAAACCGTATCACTCCGCTCCACAAAGCGGCTACTGGCTTGCTTATTAACTTTAATTTTTAATATTCGTGCGCAGTCCGCGTAAAATTGCAATCTACGTCGAAATAAAAGAAGAAGACTACTTAGTAGAATTATTCATGTCTCCTGCTTCAAAACACTGGTAAAGAGGTAGGTTTAAGCATTTATGAGCTTAATTGCGGTGCATTTTAATCCGTTTTAGGTATGCAAAACCTTGTAAGACACGCCATTTTGGCGCCCTATAGACAAATCATGCACCTAATAGAACAAAAGTAAGTTCGAACTTCAATTAAAGTAGTAAAGCTCCAGGTATCCTAGAAAAAAGATTAGATTATTTTTGAATCTGGAACGTTAAGTAAAAATTGGAGGAGGATAGAAAGTCAATTACCACTTCCCTCCATAACAAACTTGAAACTTAAAAGAATTGATTAGACACAAAATAGTCTTAGGAGTTAGACAAAAATAATCGCCTGTAATATAATTTAAGTATAGGTATACTCATAAAAATATGAGCAGTTGTTTTATAGAAGGGTCAATGTACTTAGCTTAAGAAACTGTGCCCCATCATAAACATAACATAACGCCTGTATTCCTCGAAGGGGTAGGCAGAGGTGCATATAGTGCTCTCACATTCCGCCAGTTATGTCATAAGTCCCATGTAATAGGAGCACAAACCTGTGCTGCTACTGAAAATTACCTCATAGAAAAATCTATTATCACTTTGTCTGACTGGTTCAAACCCAGGACCTCATGCTCAGCAGTCGCGTTTAGCGACCACTAGACCAACGAGGCAGTCAGCTGAAATATCTATTTACATATTAAACTCTCCTCAAACCAAATAACCCGGCGTCACCTGTAAACCTAACGTTATGATATATTAAAAAACATCAACGACTAATACATTACTTTGCGCACGAGAGGTGCCAAAAAGACTTCTAAACAACCCGCGACTTTGTATCAATATCAACAGATTAGTCGTGCGTCGGTATCCGTCAAAAGTGTGGAAAAACACGGAAAAAGTCGGCGTGAAATTGCGGGCGAAAAAATTGTCGGTGAAAAATTGTGCGCGTCAGTTCGGTACAAAGTCCATGAATACATTGAGCAAACGTTGATGCGGATGAAGAATGAATAAAAATGTGCTAAGGCGGGTAATCATGGATGGATTTATTTTTGTGTATACCGGCTTAGCGACAGGTGTGGTTTCAATACTTGTTCTAACCCAGATTTGACGTACCTAGTTCATGGACTGTGAAAGGAATTTTGGTAATTGGTATAACTCTGGACTTTGACTGCCTCGTTGGTCTAGTGGTTGCTAAGCGCGACTGCTGAGCACGAGGTCCTGGGTTCGAATCCCGGGTCGGGGAAAGTGTTACTGGGTTTTTCCATTAGGTAATTCTCAGTAACAGCACGGAGTCTGGATCTGTGCCAGGTTGATGGCAATAGCCTCGCCCCCTATTACATTGGGACCTAAAACATAACTGGCGAAATGTGGGTGTACTATATGTGCATCTCTGCCTACCCCTTCGGGGAATACAGGCGTGATGTTATGTTATGTTTTTTATAACGCTATTGAAAAAAAAATTGGCACTATCTTAAACCAGTAAAGCAATCTATGGCCAATAATCAGCCGTAAGATGTCCACTGCTGAACAAAGGCCTCCCCCTTAAACGCCACAATGAACGACAACTTGCCAATTGCATTCACTAAGTATAAAATAATCCGACTTAAAAAAAAATTAGTTTAGTACCTAAAGTGCACCTACTTTAGATGAACTTAATTTTTTCGCTCGATACTACTTCTAACGTATTGCATTTTACTGTTATTTTCACCGAACTAACAGATATTGAAAATCACATGATCGATACATCATTCAGGATCTCTTCATCATATTATAAATTGGCATGCCGCGGCGATCCATCATAGGCATCTACAATACACAGATTTTGCATTAATGGCGGCAAAAATAATATTTCCATTCCCAAGGGAGACGGCGCGATAAGAATTTCATTACAGATAGATGTTTGAGTGTCTGTTATTTTTAGTCTATGGGAAATGGCCGTATTTAAAAAATGAATTAGTACCCAGTGCTATTGTGACTGATTAAAAATAAACAGACAGATAAAAATAATTTGGTTATTTTATAAAGTCAAAGCATAATAAGATTTCATAATTAGGTTGTGTAGTCTTACTAACTGCGTCGTTGGTGTACTACCGCTACCGCGATTTCCATGTTGGGCAGAATCATGGTTATTTTCCATATGGCAATTCTCAGTAGCAGCCCGGAGTCTATATTTGTGCCTCATACTGTGTATGCACTATACAGCTCTGGTTACATGGAGCATACTGTGCAGGTGTTTTGTTGTGGAAATCTTCTTCTTCTTTGCGTGTCGCCGGTAGTTATGGTTACATTTTTTGCACCCAGTAATTGGCTACGTCTATAGCGGTATTTAATGCTTTGTATAAGCCATCCAGTGTGCAGGTGAAAGGGCACATGGGGCATTCGAGAAGATAGGACTGATCAGATCTGAGGATAGTCTGATCAGTAGCACCGCACTTGCACTGAGTATAAAAAGTAGCCTATGTGTTAAACCAGGGTGTCAGATACCTCCATATGAAATCTCATTAAAATCCATTCAGTAGTTTTTACGTGAAAGAGTAACAAACATCCATCTATACTTACAAACTTTCGCGTTTATAATATTATAGTCAGGATAGTAAGGATGTTCATAAGGTTTTTTTTGAGATCTACTAAAATTCACGCGGCAATTGCAGCCATTTCTTAACAAAATCTTAGCAAAATTATTTTCAGACGAAACTTTGGATCTCCACATCTTACCAAGGAACAATCTATCATATTTTTAATTCACAACCTTTTCTTTACGTCTGTTTGTCTGTGTGAACCTCATGAATACATTTGGTTAATGCGCCACGGCCGAAGGGAGAACTGAATTAATTTCTGCGAACAAATTGAATAGGAACGCGAAAAACACACTGTTACCGTTTGTATCGGGGGTTTTTAACTTTTTTTCGTCTGTTGACTGAGAACTGGCTGTTTTTATACAGAATTTAAGATTAAAAATAACTTTTAGAATTTGTTTGCTGGTAACTTGCGACGTGTTGATTGTGATTGGCGCAATTTCTTTTCCAAAATACATAACATCACGCCTGTATTCCCCGAAGGGGTAGGCAGAGGTGCACATATTGTACACCCACATTTCGCCAGCTATGTTTTTAGGTCCAATGTAACAGGGGCGAGCCTATTGCCATCAAACGGGCACAAATCCAGACTCCGCGCTGCTACTGAGAATTACCTTGTGGAAAAACCCAGTAACACTTTGCCCGACCCGGGATTCGAACCCAGGACCTCGTGCTCAGCAGTCGCGCTTAGCAATCACTAGACCAACGAGGCAGTTTTCCAAAATACTCCTAACCATCTGTAGCTTGAATCACAGGCGTGTGTCTACCATTAGTTGTTGTAACTTACTATTGAAAGCGTTAGTTATTTCTATGGCAACGAGCACAAAGCCCTCTGGTGTTAACTTATCTGTTATATAAGTCCTTTGTGTACTAAGGAATGCAATAAAGTATTGAGTATTAACTTAGTCTTCTAAACTCTGTAGAAAACGTGACGTTCTTGAACAGTTTTCTCGGTATAGTTTGTATTTTAGTTATTGTTGATACACTGTTCAGTTATACGTACTTCATTAAAAAACTATAAATGTAAAAAATAATATTTGGAATAGCAAAAAAATGCATACAGGGTAAGGCAGATTAAAGAATGGAAAAGTCATAAATACAGCATATCTTATTATAAAATCTTTAGACAGGTATATTTCTTTCATTTTTCATTACTTTTACCATAACATTCAAAGCGTTATTAACAAATACAATGGCCATTGTAAACTTACTAAAGTTCAAATTTCTGGTCGAATTCAAAGCACAGACCCACACGTCAGTACGTAATTCAGGGCCCCAAAGGGCGGAAGTTTCTCACAAATTTCAATTGAACTCCACCGTTGCAAGTGCATCGAAGTGTCGGCCCTAGGGACGCCGCGAGACTTGGAGCTCTGGCCGACAAATTTAATCATTCATGCCATAACAAGTTTTAGAATTTCATGTTGGAAACGAACACTGGACTTCTTGTTTGGTGTTAGTTACCTGTGTATTGGTTTACTTGACTGCCTCGTTGGTCTAGTGGTTGCTTAGCGCGACTGCTAAGCACGAGGTCCTGGATTCGAATCCTGGGTCGGGCAAAGTGTTACTGGGTTTTTCCATTAGGTAATTCTCAGTAACAGCACGGAGTCTGGATTTGTGCCCGGTTGATGGCAATAGGCTCGCCCCCTATTACATTGGGACCTAAAAAAACATAACTGGCGAAATGTGGGTGTACTATATGTGCACCTCTGCCTACCCCTTCGGGGAATACAGGCGTGATGTTATGTTTATGTATTGGTTTAGAGAGGCTCGTAGCTACATGTTCCAGTCGATCTGAGAGGTAAAGTCGTACTCCCCGCGGTCAGTGTTATGATGGGTGACCGTTATCACATGTCGAGACCCCGAGCACGTTAGGCAGTTGGTCGTGGCGGTCTACCGTCCTATCGGACTATGAGGGTGAGGAAATAGAGTGCACCTGTGTTTGCGCGCGTACTTGTGCGATATAATATATCCTGCGTAGTTCGCTAGTCTCAACTGAGATAAGTCGCCGAAAATTCGGTCAGGTTCAGATGAACGTTATTATGGGCTTAACCATCTGTTCTACCCACCCTTTATCCTTACGGTAAGTGGAACCTATTACATACATAAAGACACATCCCTACCCAGAGTGGTAGGCAGAGACCACGAATTTCCAAACGGTTTATGAGGTCCTGGGTTCGAATCCCGAGTCTGCTCGCCCCCTATTACATTGGGAGTTGGGACCTATAGCATATAGGTACACTTCTGCCTACCTCTTCGGGGCTTGATGTTATGTATTATTTTACAATATCTAGAAAGCTCAAAAGCTTTTAGAATACTGTGGTTGTTATAAGCAAACACATAACCAACTTTAGCCTAAGTAGAACTAGAACCTTCCAAGAAGCTGCATGTAACTAAATAAATCGCAAAATGACCGACACGCCCGAAGGCGCCATTCCTAGAATACGTAACAAGGAAGAATTCATTCGCATGTATCACAATAAAACACAAATTCCACAAATCTTAGTCCTACAACAGCGAAAGGCACGGAACCCGCTAGTTAATCAGTCAGTCGAGACGAGAGGATCTCTAAATCATTTATAAGAACGCCGTACCCTCCGCGACGAAGAGAATTTTTCTTGTCTTAAGTAAATAAAAATCCAATCAGAGGCAAATCCAATTTTCATTCCGTTTCTCGTTGGATTCACTCGGGATTCTAGCTCGGGCTCATTTTTTACCTTTTTTTTTTGTACTTTTTCACACTATTTCGTTTCGTTACGCCTTCGGGACGGGTGCAGTTTCTGGGACATCTTGATTGTCGTTTTAATAGGACTGTAATTTTATTTAGTAAGTTAGCGGGTGGCTGCCTGCTGGATGGTTCCTGGTGAATACTAACTACTGATAAATTGTTCTGTAGGTTGTCGAAGGTGTTTGAGGATTTAGTACAAAAATAACAAAACTCAAAAGGAAAAAAACCAATGTGTAAATGTGTGTGTAAATATATATATTATCTTGTCACTACGTATATACATATTTAAGTTATCACACCACCTTAGAAAAGTGACAAAGTTTAAAAAATAGAACGCTAACTGTATGGGGATCATTCTATTCATCAGACGTTTTTTCATTTATCTAGGGCCTCTGGATAAAAACTAAGTTTCCCAAAAAGGTCAGATAACCTCCTTAAGTCATATCTTAATGCCCGACTGTCCTGCATCCATATTTCATGGGAGAACCACTCAATAACATATCACATTTAAATAACAATTGACCGGCGGACACGGGGCGGATCCACAGAAATCAGTTTCATAACTAGACATGGATGAAGTAGAATCGGAATGGACACACGGACACGGTGATGTAATAGATTGCTTGGTGAAGCAGAAATTTCGAGAAACGAAGTCAATGTTAACTGATAAGAATTTTCGTCACAATTCGTTTTGTGGTCTACCTATAGCGTCTGGATGCATAAGTTCATAGTAGTCTGCAAATCCCTAGTAATATTATAAACGCGAAAGTTTGTATGTATGGATGTTTGATACTCTTTCACTTAAAAACTACCGATTAGTTTTTAATGAAATTTCATATGGAGGTAGCTGACCACCTGGATTAATACATAGGCTACATTTTATCCCGAAAAAAAAGAGCGGGTAACACCGCGGGGCGCAGCTAGTCAGCTATAAAATAGTACGGAGTATAAGGATTTTTTTTTCTAGCATTTCATCTGATAGGTGGCGAGCCTATTACCTTTAACTGTCCAAAAATCAGAGATCGTGCTGCTAAAATTTTTTTTTCATATATATTTTACAAAAACTACCTGTAAACACCATTATTTCAAGCAAATAAACTATTCTATTCTACTAAGAATGACTTAATAGAAAACCCAATAACATTTTGCGCGCCCCAGGATTGAGCCGAGGACTTCACGCTCAGCAGTCGAAGTTTTCGACAAGTAGACCAACGAAGTCTACTTTCAACTGAGTAACTGCATTTTACATTTATTTATTCCTAAGTTATTTTATTTACGTATTTATATAAGTAAATGTTACGTTCTTTTTTTAGTATCCCTTCCACATTTACGCATCCAAGAAATCTCACCCTAAGTCGTTTCGGAATGGGAATCCATTATAGGTTATTTATGGAGTGGCGGGCGCAAAATATTTATCTGTGTCGATAATGCGTCGGACGCACCCTAGCGCCAATCGAGCGGCGCGGACAGTCACGGAAACCACAGGAAATGAAAGCCGATTCACTTCTCGGTTCTGCCTTTTGTAAAATATTATTATGAGGTATATAAATAACAATAATGGCGGTTGGATTTTTCTGGATTTCTTAAATTCTGGATATGTTTTGATTTAATATTTGTTGATGTTGGCTGAGGGATTAGAAGTCCTTTTATATTTTTCTTATAGAGATGAATGGCAGAGAAAAGGGGAGGCTTGTACCCAGCAGTGGACCCAGGCTGAAATGATGATGATTGGTGAACTCAAAGGGAAATATTAA
Organism: Abrostola triplasia; assembly: GCA_946251915.1. NCBI lineage: Eukaryota > Metazoa > Arthropoda > Insecta > Lepidoptera > Noctuidae > Abrostola > Abrostola triplasia. The sequence goes on along the minus strand of OX276440.1, from coordinate 7,244,231 downwards.
CATTGATGACGTAATTCTGAATCAAATCAGGAACCATATCCTGAATGAATCATCAGCCACAAGACGTCCACTGTTGAAAAAAGGCAAGTTGAAAGGCTGTTGCCCTTAGATAAGGGGGGGGGGGGGGTGTTGAGAAGTTACAGCGCTGCTGCCCATCTTCTGGATTTTCCCTTAGTCGCCTCTTACGACACCCGCGGTAGGAAAGGGGATGGTCAATTCTAGGCCGGGTACCACTCAGCATGAATCAATAATTAATCATAATTCCATCATCAATGTTCCACTCTTTTATATTCTTGATTAACAATCAATGTTCTACCCTTTTGTGTTCTCGATCAACGATTAAAACATCCAATCCTCAAACAAATCTCATTTAACATAAAAATATAACACAGGTATACGAAAAGTGATACCAATATGCATTTTCATAATATCCGCTGTGTGCTAGACAGGAAATGAGAGTCCCGTATCTGCGAACAGCCAATGGTACGAGTTTAATATGATATGTGAACATTCAGACGGATTAGTTGGTGTTAGTTGATAGGGATTTGGTTTAACGAATATCTCATTGCAGCAATGATGGTATTTGGTATGCGTTTTGATTATAGTTTTAATATGTAATTATGGCTCAGGTTTTGTTGTATTTAACGTGTAAGTGCGAAGTCGATTTCCAGAAAATGATAATTTGATTTCAATTGTGAAAAGCAAAACGCACATAAAAGGAGCAACTATAATCAAAATATACCAAATTAACATTGCTGCAATGTTGGTATTTGGTATGCTTTTTGATTATAGTTTTAATATGTAATTACGGTTTAAGTTTGAGAGGCTTGTAGCTATGTGGCTGCCGTGCCGATCAGTCGATCTGCGAGGTTAACCCGTGCCCACCGCAGTCAGTTTTATGATGGGTGACCGTTATCACATCTCGAGACTTCTCCGTGCTTCGGATGGCACGTTAAGCCGTTAGTCTTTCGCCTGATCTCTCTCCGGTCGTGTCGGTCTACCGTCCCATCGGACTAGGGGAGTGAGGGAATAGGGAGTGCACATCAGTTTCCGCGCACTATAATATCTCCTGCGTAGTTAGTTGGTAGTAGATAGGCCGTGATCGAAATACGGTCAGGAGAACTTTATATTTTTTTATTTACGGTTTAGGTATTGTAATGATTTTAAGTGGAAGTGTTATGTCGATTTCCAGAAAATGACAACTTATTTTTAATTGTAAAACGCAAAACGCGCATTAAAACAGCTACTATGATCAAAAATATACCAAACTTCTAACATTGCTGAAATGTTGGTATTTGGTATGCATTCTGATTATAGTTTTAATATGTAATTATGGCTCAGGTTTTGTTGTATTTAACCTGTAAGTGCGAGGTCGATTTCTAGAAAATGATAATAGATTTTAATTGTAAAGCTGATTTTGATTTGATTCGTGTCGTGCATCGATTAACATGCTTTGTGCGATGTTCACTGGGTTGGACACATTAGTTTATAAACATCAGAATATAAAAATCAGGCCAGTATTAGGTAGCAGAGTTTTCTAACTGACTACCTCTGAAACGAAATGCCAATAAATTTAGGAGTCACTTTTAAAGTCTTGAAAGTTAGGCCATTGAATCTAGCATTGACTTCGATGATTTCTTTTACCGTTAGTTTTGAATACTATTGTAACATTATACAAGAGTATAAACAGTTAAGGTGTCTATTCGCTGTTTGATGGATGCTCTAAACTCACATCTCAATTTGCGTAGTAACTACGCCGTAGTAGAGTTAACGCTACGCGGTAGTAAGCGTAGCGGCGATGTTTCTGGCAGCTACGCTTTTGTAGCCTTTACAAGACTACACCTGATTCTTTCCAAAAGTCTATCTGTAATGTAAGTAAAAATATAACTAATTATGAAAATATTTTTCTTTTTATTAGTCTATTCCTATCCCACACCTAAGCATAGGCCTACCATCGATCTCTCCACAATTATTCAACACCATTTCCGACCATATCTTTCCCACGAAGGCGAAAAGATGATAAACTATTTATGTATATTCTTGCTATAATTGTGTATCCTCCGTAATGGAGATTCTAAATAAATAAAAAAAGTAAAAACCATGAATTTCTTCACGTCATACCAAAATCATACCTCAAAGCTATTTATTTACTAACACAATTTGTATTTAATTTATATATGTTAGTCTGTAAGGTATATATCTATGGGCCATTGAAGCCTGAAAATAAATAAATAAAATATTATTATTATATTATCATTATTAAAGCAAATTCTAATCAAAATCTTTTTCTACTAAAACATTACCTTTAAAAACATCCTATTCGCTGCGCCTTTCATAAAACCTGAAGATTAAAAACCACATTTTCATTCCGCCACCAATTTGCCAACCGAAACTTTTTTGCTGTACTTTAGAGCTTAAACCCTATCCGCAGTCGCCACTCAATTTTCTCTAGCATCATGGCATATTTCACTCTGTAACAAGCTAGAGGGATTGGTTAAAAATTGCCCTTCATGTAGTCTATAAATTTGGACGCTTAGCCACGCCAACGGAATGGATATTGCATATATTTTATGCGGGTAGTAGGTGCTTTAAAATACGTTTTTCCGTTTCGTGAAGTGGAAATGAAGAGGAAAATGTAGGGGAATCAGTTTTATTTCCTAGTAATCATGCTGGTAGGTCGATAATAGGTAAGTCAAAAATGTATTTTGTGTAAACAAAAGAGGAATCACACTATCACACTAACACATTATAAAGGCGAAAGTTTGTGAGTGTGTTTGTTACCTCTTCACGCTCAAACGGCTTGACCGATTTTGATGAAATTTCTTATGGAGGTAGCTGACACCCTGGATTGACACAAAGGCTACTTTTTATCCCGAAAAAATGTAGTAGGTAACACCGTGGGGCGCAGCTAGTATGTCAATAGGTCTTGAAAATTCTTCTGGCTGATGATGAAGGCACTATAGGTACTATACATAGTACACTCACATTTCGCCAGCTATCTCCCAATGTAATAGGGGGTGAGTCCATTGCCATCAAACTGGGATCTCTCACTCTGCTGCTACTAAGACTTCCTTAATGGAAACACCCAATTACACGTTACCCTACTCCGAAATCGAACCTAAGACATCGCATAGCAGTCGCGCTTTTCGAGCACTAAACCAACGAAGCAGTCTTATTATTTAAAATCTTATAATCTTAACAATGAGAAGGCGATGGCGAGATAATTTGTACATCTTTACGTGGCCTGAAATGGCATTGGACACGGTTTTGTGGAGGAATAATGAGGAGGCCTTTGCCCAGCTGTGGGACACCGGACAGGCGTCATAAAAAAAAATCTTAAACAACGAAGTTTTCCAAATTGGTAGCTACATAAAAAACACATTCTGTTATTCTATGAATAGAAAACAGACTGCTATAAAAAAGCTTGTAAATAAAAACATGGCCGCCACGAAGCGGTGTGCGTGACAACAAAATGTTCAAGATAAACATATCTCACTCACAACGCAGCAATACGGGCGCATCGTAGGAAAAAATGCCTGCAGGTGACATGTAGGATACAACTTATAAGTCAAGTTTGCACTAGCAGACCAATTTCTTGCGATAAATAATTTTTGCTGCATGCAGTATTTCTACTTTGACTGCCTCGTTGGTCTAGTGGTCGCTAAGCGCGACTGCTGAGCACGAGGTCTTGGGTTCGAATCCCGGGTCGGGCAAAGTGTTACTGGGTTTTTTCCATTAGGTAATTCTCAGTGGCAGCAAGGAGTCTGGATTTGTGCCCGGTTGATGGCAATAGACTCGCCCCCTATTACATTGGGACCTAAAATATAACTGGCGAAATGTGGGTGTACTATATGTGCACCTCTGCCTACCCTTCCGGGGAATACAGGCGTGATGTTATGTTATGTTATATCTCTATTGCAAGTTGTTTTTTGAAGTGTGTAGGTGTGTGTTTTTTTAAAACGTATCGTGTATCGTGGGTGCATTTCATCAAACATGAAATATCACATACACAAACAGCCAGATTCGAGACAAACATCTGCGGATCACACAAACTTTTGTTCCATGTGGGAATCGAACCAGCAACCTTTAGCGAAGCAGTCCAATCGCTTAGACATTGCGCCAATTAGGACGACAAATTGTGTAAAAAAATTGTGCATTTCCTGCCAGTGTGCCATACAAGTTGCCTAGCTGCAGATAATTACTTGTATTTCTGTTTAGCAAGGCCTGCAGTAACTTCCAAAGGCAATAAATATATACAGAAATAGACTTATTTTGCTTTATGTAGGGAAAGTGAGTTGCTGGAGCTAACTTCTGCAAGTTTGTATTGCTAGTGCACACCTGGCTTATAGCCATAGACCTGCTAGTAAACATAGACCTGCAGTTGTAGGGTTATTTTCTTGACTGACAGTTGGTGATAAATGTTATCTACTCCTTTTATAATCCCAACGTATTGTTATACTAATATTATAAAGGCGTGCGTGCGTTGTACAATTTAAAATTATGAAATATCATGGACACAAACACCCAGATTCGGGTCTAACAATTGCAGATCACACAATTTTTTACCTGTGCGGGAATTGATTCCGTAACCTATAGCGCAGCAGTCCAATTGCTTAGCCACTGAGCCAAGTAGGTGCTCAAAATAATATTTTAATTTTTTTTTTCATTTTGTAACTAAACCGTCCGCGTCGCCCCAAACTTGGAATTTCTCCTATAGCATGGTTGCGTTTCATAATCATGAAATATCACTTACACATAAACATCACACATTTTTTTCTAAACATAACATAACATCACGCCTGTGTACCCCGAAGGGGTAGGCAGAGGTGCACATTTAGTACACCCACATTTCGCCAGTTATGTTTTAGGGCCCAATGTAATATGGGGCGAGCCTATTGCCATCAACCGGGCACAAATCTAGACTCCGTGCTGCTACTGAGAATTACCTAATGGAAAAACCCAGTGACACTTTGCCCGACCCGGGATTCGAACCCAGGACCTCGTGCTCAGCAGTCGCGCTTAGCAACCACTAGACTAACGAGGCAGTCAACATTTTTTTCTCCTGTGCGGAATTCAACCCCGCAGCCGTCCAATTAAACATCAATAATACAGTTCCCATCTCATTACACATACTAATCTCCTAATTACCAACCACAATCACTACAAAAGTTGTCGTACCCCGCATGTAACATCATTAGACGGGAACATTAGACAGCCTCACTAACTAGTACAGACGTCGGCTCGGTCGGGTAAGTGCACCTTAATTCAGTTATGTGTTACACCCCTTAAGCTGTTTAACTGCCTATAGGTATTGCGTTTAGATTGTCTTGAGTTCGAAGATCTGGAGACAGTAATTTAAATAATTGTTTGTGCAATTATATAGGCTACCTGCCTCGTTGGTCTATTGTCTGCTAAGTCTGACTGCTGGGTAAGAGGTACTGAGTTTGATTTCTTGGTCATGCAAAGTGTTATTCGGTTTTTCCATTTGGTAATTCTCAGTAGTACCATGTAGTCTAGAATTGTGCTCGGTTGATGGCAATAGGCTCGCCCCTATTCCATTAGGTCTCAAAAGTCATAACATCATCATCATCATCATCAGCTTTAATGGCCCACTGCTGGGCATAAGCCTCCTCCCCTAAACGCCACTGATACCTATTTTGGGCATAACATAAGTGGCCAACTTAGTGGGTGTGCTACACCTCTGCTTACCCCTTCGAGGAATATAGGCCCTTATGTTATGTTTACATACTTAATATCCGTTTCTCTGACAGTCTCAGACTGAGAGTGCCTTGATGGTCTAGTGATCGCAAATCGCGACCGCTGAGCGTAATGCAGTGGATTCGCTTCCCGGGTCGGGCAGAGTTGCTGGGTAATTCTATTGCCAGCAGGTCGATACTTTAATGATATTTCATAAAAATCTCCTTTAACATAATCATTACTGGATACTACAAACTGCTTTTGGCCCTCACCAATAGCAAAATGTGTGAAACAGCGTTCAGCCCACCTCTTCAGGGAATACAACCGTGATGATATATCAAACAATATATTTCTCAAATAATTCTCCCCGCCAAAGCGAATCCCGATTCGTTAACAGTCAATGTTGCGTATTATTACATTACGGTATATTTACTCATAAATTATTTGTTATTACATTGCTTCTGTGTATAATGCATGTTTAATTGCTATCGACGAATTATCGCTAAATATGAGTTGAAATTAAATTGCCAAGCCGTTCCGATCGGTTTTAATACTGACAACAGATTCGATTAATTGATGCATGCAGCTTATGGGCGCCCGGTACTGGTGGACACTCAAGTGATCACGCTTGATTTTGTAACACGTTTCTGTGGTACATTTTTTTACGTCATACAGTCACTGGTAGATAGCTGATGTTACAAAGATTTAGGTACTAGTTGGTTTGATTCCTGTATTATCACCATCAGCTGGAAGACGTCTACGGTTGAGCAAAGGTCTCTCTCTTAGAACGGCAACTTGACATCTGCTGGTTGCTAAGTAACAGCACGGAGTCTGGATTTGTGCCCGATTAATGGCACCAGGCTGTTATGTTCCCAATTATATTGGGTCCAGCAACATAACTGGCGGAATGTCGGTGTACTAACACTCAACCTCTTCGTACCCTGTTAAGAAATACAGGCGTGATGTTCTCTTATGAGTGTTCATAGCCCACGTCTTCATTTTATAGTTATTTACTATACAAAACTGCTGGACTGCCTCGTTGGTCTAGTGGTAGCTAAGCGCGACTGCTGAGCATAAGAATCCCGGGTCGGGCAAAGTGTTACAGGGTTTTTCTATTAGGTAATACTCACTAGCAGCAGGTTGACGGCAATAGGCTCGCCCCCTATTACATTGGGACCTAAAACATAACTGGCGAAATTTGGGTGTACTATACCTATTATGTGCACCTCTGCCTACCCCTTCGGGGAAAACAGGCGTGATGTTATGTTTATATTATATTATGTTACTATACAAAAAGACATAGTGGTTCCGCACTTGCATACAATAATATAATTTAAATAATAAATTAATGTGAATTAACAAAAACGTTATACAAGATAAATATAATCGAATGAAAATTGAAAGCAGTTAATACAATACTGTTAGACTTTTGTTCCTGACTTTACAATGATGTTTTAGTACTATTTATCATAGTAAACGTGCAACGCAAAGATAACAGAAGATTTATTTTTATTGTATTGTTTATTTATTATATAAATGCGTCATTAATGAGAGCCAGTGCTGCATATATTAGGTCTTGGGTTCGAACCCTAAGTCGGGAAGAGATTTTGGGATTTTTGATGTGGTTTTTCTCAGTAGCAGCATGGAGCCAGGAGTTGTGCCTCGCTTGCTACTACTACAAACAAATAACGTATCGCAAGTGTAACCAACAGTCTGAAAAGTATATGGCCATTAGATCTTTCAAGATAGGGGGTTGTAAGTAATCTATCTTATTAGCAGCCATTAGGTTAGGCCAGACAATTGTATATCTAGTAAATAGACCACTTAAATAAGTATCTTAGGACACATTTTGTTTTAAAAGTAGCACCACACTGGGAATTTATCCTGGATATTATACACAAACACGAGACTCGAGACAAACGTCTGCGGATCACGAGATGTTTTGTCCCGTGCGGGAACCGAAACCGCAATCCATAGCACAGCAGTTCAATCGCTTAGCCACCGCACCAATCAGATCGTTCAAATTTATGTCTAACTAGCTGCGTCCCGCAGTGTTACCCGCTACATTTTTCGGGATAATAAGTAGCCTATGTGTTAATCCAGGGTGACAGCTCCATACCAATCTTTATCAAAATCGGTCCTTCCGTTTGAGCGTGAAGAGGTAACAAACGCACTCACAAACTTTCGCCTTTATATTATTAGTGTGATAGTGTGATTAATTGCTGGCTCACCCCCTATTACATTGGTTCTATTACATAACCGGCGAAATATGGGTGTACCTATCAAAGTATCAAACAAGACATGTCATGCTTTGTATATACATATTGTGTGGAGCGTACTTCTAAATTCTCGGTAGAGATATCGATGATGTACCCGACTGTACGCTGGCCGTACGTCGCGGTTGTAGGAGATATTTTGAACGCAGCGTAGTTCGGGAGCTAACATCTTTTTAAATCATCTTGTATTTTTAATAGACTTCACTTTTATATGTCTTGTTGAGCATGGAGAGCCTTCATGTGATGGTATCTTGGTATGCCCAGCGCCCAGCATCACATAGTGGGCAATTAACCTTGCCATCATACTCCTTGACTCACAACACAATCTACAGATCTTACAATAAGCATACATATAATTCAGTAAAATGGTTGCATTTTTTTTAAGTGCTGTGTATACCTGTTATCGGCATCTATATTAGTTCCCTACCTGTTAAATATTTATAAATTACAAAGTGTATAGATGCTGTTGGTGTACCTGTTGAAAATAAATACAAATAAAAATATAATTATACTAAATACGAGGTTTACCCAGTAATCTATACATTAATACGTGAAACAAAAACTTTGAACTCCTTTTTTATGATTATAACACGACAGAGGTCTAAGAAATTTGGCACAGTCCAAGTTTATATCAGGGAGAATGCATAGCCACTTCGCCAATATTCCTGATTATACCTCAACCAATGTCGCATTTATTCTGTTAAACAATGTTTAACAAATCGATGGTGTCTTAAAAATGTTCACTGTCTCCATGACTATGTCGACGCACCGTTCGCCGTACGACAGTAACTATTGTTGAAATTCATACCCATTATTATCTATGAACGGTGTCCGGGAAACATCGGTATTTGTTTCGCGGTAAGTACCTACTATACTTAGCTATTTCGTTTACTATTCAATAATCATATAGATACCTATACATATACACTTGTAAATGAATCCACTGTGATGTTCCTTGAATTGAATATAATTTTTACTTTCAACTGTCTCTTGTTTATCTGTTATTTGGACCAATATAATTATCGATTGGTCAGGGAACTTGAAAGTCAACCGCAATTACGTGTAGTGCATTTAATCTACTTGTACTAATGAATACGTGTAAATGAAACGAAAAAAGTATGCCAGAATTGTAGCATGGAAATCCGTGGTCTCTGCCTACTCCTCAGGGAAACAGGCGTGACTTTATGTATGTATGTACTAATGATATAGCCAAAAAGTTTCTTAGCACGTTACCCCTGCGCCTGAACGCGGCCCAGATGTATCAATTTGCCTCCTATCAAATTAAAAGTGTCCTTTAATTTGCGCCACTGTCAGTTTCTTACAAGGCTAAACCTCAGAACTAATCGAGATGACAATTAATGTGCCATGTGTGGAAGCTTATAGGTTACTTTAATCGCGAGAATTATTTAAGCTTCAATTGTTTCTTGCCGACAACACGAGTCAACTTATTTAAAAATACTCTGAACTCTGCACACAGTTATACCTGCATACATATAGGCATGAACTTGACTGCCTCGTTGGTCTAGTGGTTGCTAAGCGCGGCTGCTGAGCACGAGGTCCTGGTTTCGAATCCCGGGTCGGGCAGTGTTACTGGGTTTTTTCCATTAGGTAACTCTTAGTAGCAGCCCGGAGTCTGGATTTGTGCCCGGTTGATGGCAATAGGCTCGCCCCCTATTACATTGGACCTAAAAACATAACTGGCGAAATTTGGGTGTACTGTATGTGCACCTCTGCCTACCTTCGGGGAATACAGGCGTGATGTTGTTTTTCAATTGTTTCTTGCAGACAACACGAGTCAACTTAATCATAAAATACTCTGAACTCAGCTCACAGGTACACCCGCATACATAAAGGCATTAACTTGATAATACATCCGGCAGTACATTAAAGTTGTGAATAACATACTGTTACAAAATATGGTGCAGTTCAAGACTGTCCAGGTAAAGTTTAGATTGGGTTCCCGCGGTATTGTTTATGGGCGCCTTGCTACTTGCCGCTCGCTGCATATTCCATGTTTATGGAATAAAATATTATATGCGCGTTAACTGTGTATGGCGTCTTGTGATGATCATCGATCAGAGAAAGTTAAAATAGGGAAGTATGGCTGAAGAAAGTGGATGAGAGAAAAGTTTCTTAAAAAAAACCAAAGTATTCATAAGACTAATGTTTTTATTACTTGCTTATATGTTTTTCCAAGGAGTGCCTCGTTGGTCTAGTGGTCGCTAAGTGCGACTGCTGAACACGAGGTCCTGGGTTCGAATCCCGGGTCGGGCAAAGTGTTATTGAGTTTTTCCATTAGGTAATTCTCAGTAGCAGCACGGAGTCTGGATTTGTGCCCGGTTGATGGCAATAGGCTCGCCCCCTATTACATTGGGACCTAAAACATAACTGGCGAAATGTGGGTGTACTATATGTGCACCTCTGCCTACCCCTTTGGGGAATACAGGCGTGATGTTATGTTATGTTTTTCCAAGCTTAGGGATTATAGCAACACCTTCCCCCCATTCCAAGGGGAAGGCCTTTGTTCAACAGTGGACGTGTTCCGGCTGATGCACCGTCGATTCTAAAATAAAATCATTTGAACCGAGCGACTTGATTTGACATTTTATAAGTGTACTAACTTTTAAACTAGGTATAGCGTTGCATGATTATAATGTAACTTCGAAACGTCAAGCCAAAAATGAATAAAGTTGTGTTTGCGTTAATTCCCGTGTTGTTATTTTCTATTTTAGAAGTGTTTTTTGTAAACATAACATAAAAACATAAAATAACATCACGCCTGTATTCCCCGAAAGGGTAGGCAGAGGTGCACATATAGTACACCCACATTTCGCCAGTTATGATTTTTTTAGGTCCCAATGTAATAGGGGGCGAGCCTATTGCCATCAACCGGGAACAAATCCAGACTCCGTGCTGCTACTGAGAATTACCTAATGGAAAAACTCAATAACACTTTGCCCGACCCGGGATTCGAACCCAGGACCTCGTGCTCAGCAGTCGCGCTTAGCGACCACTAGACCAACGAGGCAGTCAAGTCGAGTCAGTGTTTTTTGTAGTCTTTATAAAAACGCTGTAACCATGACAACCAATGTAAAAGTTTCTCTCACACATTATCAACGGTTGAAATATAAACTGAACCTCGGCATCGAATTAAGAGCAATTTTCTTAGTGATTTAACCGCATCCAGTAGCGTTCCTCTTTCCCGGGGGAACAGGACACCGTAATGAACGGTAACTACCAGCCTCGGTAACCCCGTTTCTCAGCCTTAGGCACGTGTATTTCAACAATCATTTAACTAGTGTATGAAGCAGATTGATAAGAATATATAGGTGATCTAATAAAACTATTAATATAAACTAGCTGCGCCTCGCGTTGTTACCCGCTACATTTTTTCGGGGTAAAAAGTCTATGTGTTATTCCAGGGTGTCAGCTACCTTCATATGAAATTTTATCAAAATCGGTCTAGCCGTTTGAGCGTAAAGAGGTAACAAACATACAAACACTCAGAAACTTTTATAATATTAGTGTGATAGATTGCTTCGTTAGTCTAGTTGTTGTAAGGTGTGAGTGCTGAGCATTTGCAATTTATAATGTTAATGCAAAAACTAGGTATTATATTTAGATTTGTTTTATTTTTGTATTGTTAGAGTCAAATAACATTTGTACGTCATGACGCCGAGTGGTATCCGGCCTAGAATTGACCACCCCTTTCCTCCCGTGGGTGTCGTAAGAAGCGACTAAGGGAATATCCAGAAGACGGGCAGCAGCGTCTTCTGTAACTTCAACACCAATACTGTGATCCCCAAGCCGCTTGCCAAGCGTGGGGATTATGGCAATCCCCCCCCCCTCCCCTTACCTGGGGGAGGCCTTTGTTCAACTGTGGACGTCTTCTGGTTGATGATGATGAAATGGCAAACATGACAAGAATTTTTACACTTAATTCTATTGTATGTCATTAACTCGTCTTTAAACAAATAAAGTTATTTTACCTATAAACAAAGAGCCAAATAATTTGACAACACTTTATCCAAATCAAAACAATATCTCCCGAATAATTCCACCACAATTCACTATTAGCAATCCTTCCGAAGAATTTGAACAAAATATCGGTTCAAAAGCTCGTACCAATTAGTAAGTGAGCCGTCTCGGGTTCCGTGGAACAAACGGGGTTGAAAATAAGCGAAAAACATCTAAGCGCAGTGGTTTAGGGTTTCTTTGCTGTGTAATTGCTGTGCCTTGGGCGGAGATAACTTTGAGTGAAAATAACAGACGTGGGAATAGGCAGATTACTGATCTTAACTGTTTCACAGTGCTGTGACTCACTTGTGGTGTGTTTGCTTCGTGCATGAGTGTTAACATTTTTGTCGCTTTTGGCATATTGATATTCTTACTTCTCCTATATATCCTTTTATGTTTAAATTTATTGCGGGTTCCAAGACATTGAATCATTTCTCTGGGGCGTCTCGAGCTTCATTACCTCGATTGTTCTCATTGGTTATTATTACAGATCCTGGCTTACAGTAGTTACAGTGGGCACGAGTGGTGGGCCAGTCCCGAGAAAAAATTGTCACCCAGTGGTTATAAGACCAGATTTTTAAGCAAATTGCGTGCTTAAATTCCAGCAAATAGGTACTTATATGATGGTTTATACCACATTATTATTATTATTTACATTATCTAGGAAATATACTTGACTTAACCCTATCAAAATATTATAAAAATTGTGTTACCTAATTTTGACTTTACTTAAATTATCTATGTACAAAAGGTGTCTAATATTATTAAATCTTACATATCTTGGTAACTGCAGTCAGAATATTTAGTATCCACAAAAAGTAAAAAAAAACCATTCTAACAATTAATGCGTTATTACATTCGACGTTTTCTATCCGTAAAACGTACCTACGATACATTCGATTTTTTTAAGTAAACTGAAAAATAAAAGAACTGTCTCCTCTGCGTTATTTTCAGTTTAATCTTTGAGTCGGCTTAGAAAGGCCCGACTTATTCGACTCCTTTATTCCTAATCAATCGGGGAACGCATTTTTCACTGTACATTTGAAATATATTCGTCTATTGATTATACCTATTATTATACTTTTTAGGGACTTTAGTTTTAAATATAGGTACTAGCATACATTTATAATTATATGAATGCTGTGTTAAGAATTGTATACCTTCTTCTTCTTTTAAGCATACTGCATAAGATAATTGCCACATGAATAGCGTGTGTGCAATGATAGCTATGCACAAAGGAATACGTCTCGTTTAAAACGAAAAAAAAAATACTCAAAATCGGTGCATCCGTTTAGGAGTTACAATACCACAAACAAACAGACAACAGTGAAACTGCAACACAGCTCTTTTTGCTTCAGGGATTATTAAAACTTCTTGTGTAAGTAGGTAATGTATGAGTAGATCTATAATTATTTACTATATATTCCGGTTATACTCACGGGTGTATTCGGGAAGTCGCGAGCCGAACTCTGCCGCGTAACCAGCTCATGAATAAGGATTCCGGTCGAGTTCGAAACTAGTCGGGCATTCCCGAATACACTCGTGAGTATAACCGGAATATATAGTAAATAATATGGATAACACTCACGAAAGTTATCATAGATTTATAATTGCTTTTCTATAGGTAGGTACTACATGATTTACCTGTATTCTCCTAAGTACACGTGACAACCATTAAACTTTCCGTCCAGGTCGGGAAGTCGGACCGACGCAGACGGGGCGGATGTGACGTCACGATGCACTCCGTCCGCCGGAACACCGCTAAAAGCCTTTGCCTGCATTTGTCTAAGTTTCATGTGTTGGAGAATCAATATGGCGTTCGATCTTCATGTTGTATTAGATTTAAACGAGACGATTCCCCTTACTCTTAAGCGATGCTAACATCTGTTTTAAGATAACTTTTCTTTAGTGTATTGCCTCTATTCTTTGACATGCAAACGACAGTGACAGGTATAATTGAATCAACTGTTCAACACTGACATTTTTCATAAGTGAGGGGTATGATATCACATAAAATAATATAACGAATAATAAAACGAATAATAATAATTGGATAACAAAGGGAATTAAAATATCTACTAAACATAAAAGACTTCTAAAAATACTAGTTAACCAAACAAAAAATAAGCCACTAAAAAAACACTACAAGCGCTTCTCAAGTATCCTAAAACAATGCATAAAAAAACTAAAAAAAAATAACTTCATAAATGAAGTAGAAAAATCGCGAAATAAAACTAAAACCATGTGGAGTATAATAAAAAAAGTCACCCAAAGTCGTAAAAGTCGAATAAAAAACCTGAAATTAAACATAAATAACCCCATGATTCAATGTCCATATGACGTTGCTAATACTTTTAATAACTATTTTACATCAGTAGGAAAACCGCAAATACGGAATAATAATATGCCCTGCTCAACTATTAACCACCCAGTCATCTCTCCAGCCATTAACTCTATATTCCTAGAACCTGTCACCGAAAAAGAAATTAATAACATTATTATAAACATGCCTAACAAATACAGCTGCGGCATTGATGAGTTACCCCCCACATTAATTAAAACTTGTGCAAATGAACTAACCATCCCATTAACATTCCTAATTAACCAATCTATTTCAGAAAAAATATTCCCGTCGCGATTAAAAATAGCTCTAATTAAACCAATACTAAAAAAAGACGGCAAACCTAAAGACCCTAGTCATTATAGACCCATCGCTGTACTTCCCGCATTTTCAAAAATATATGAAAAGGTTATGGCGAACCGTATGTGTAAATTCTTGGAGAAATTTAATATTCTTGACACCAACCAATTCGGTTTTCGGAAAAATCGTTCAACTACCCAAGCCGTATATCACTACACACAAGAAATCCTCACCTACATCAGAGATAAAAACTACGCTATAGGGCTCCTACTCGATATGACCAAAGCCTATGATAAAGTCTCACATGAAATACTTCTTACCAAACTAGAGGGAGTAGGCGTCAGAGGCGCCGCACACGAATGGTTAAAATCATACCTAACTGACAGGCAACAATATGTGCAGATCGAACACCTAGATAATAATACTAGTAAACTTCAAAACGTGCGCTCCACAATATTAACTACAAATTGGTCTATACCCCAAGGAAGTGTTATCGGTTGTATTCTCTTCCTAATATACATCAACGACCTGCCCAAAATATGCAATCAACTATGTGTGATGTTCGCCGACGATATATCCATCCTATTTAAAACACCTGCTAATAAAATAGACAATAATATCATAATAGAAACCTATAATACAGTAAAAACCTGGCTACATAACCATAATCTAGAAGTAAATAATAAAAAAACAAAAATAATCCAATTTAAACCTTATCAAAAACAAAATATTAATCTAAATACTATAACACAAGACATTAACATAGAAGAAGTAGATAATTTCACTTTATTAGGACTAACTCTGGACACCCACCTTAATTGGAAAAAACATGTTGAGAAAGTAAAAATAAAATTATCCCAATTCCTATATGGGCTCAGTGTTCTTAAAACCAACACTAACATTAAATGTGCACTATCTGTATACTATGCATATGCTTATGCTTGGCTCCGTTATGGCATTGTTATGTGGGGCCACAGTACAGATGCTCATGACCTATTCATCGCCCAAAAGAAATGTCTACGTATAATATATAATATTAAGCCACGTGATAGCTGCAAACCCTTCTTTATCAAACAGAAAATACTTACCCTACCTTCAATGTACATATTAGAAATAGCTATGTTTGTTAAGAAAAATTTAAACCAGTTCAAGTTCCAAAAAAATAAACGCCGTAATAATAAACTAGAATTACCAGTACCAAGAATAGAAATGTATAGAAATAGCCCCCAATATAGATGTATCCAAATTTATAATAAACTTCCTGATAGTATAAAAGATACAAAAACAATAAATATATTTAAAATTAAGTTAAGGAATATGCTGTTAGAAAAATGTTACTACACCATTAAAGAATTTATGGAAGATAAACTTTGAGTAGGTATAATAAGTCAATACATATAAGACTATATATCTGTAAGCTACTCAATTTTTAATTACATAACATGTTTTGTTTAATTAAGTGTTTTAAAAAATATAATATATTATATGGACCTTGTTCAAATAGCAATAATAGGTGTAAGGTTACCTCTAATAAGTAAATAGATACAAGATTTTATTGTATTATAATGTTTTAAATTTTTATTTTATTATTTAAGTTTAATTATCATATATACTTATGTATGGCATTAAATATGTTCATTAGGTAGTAGATTTAGTAATAGTTAGTAGATTCATAATAATAAGGTATAATTTTAAAGTTATAATCTTAAGTTTAAACCACTGTTTACTTATTTTGTCGAAAATGAGTGTTGCTACACCCTTACAGGGTCTATGTTAGTTATGATAATATGTATTATTTTCTGTAAACTACATAGTGCAATAAATAAATAAATAAATAAATAAATAAATAAATAAAAAAGTTTCGACAAGTTTTTCCGTTATTAAAGTCACCGATATCCAAATGAAATGTCCATTCTAAATATTGGTAA
Source organism: Abrostola triplasia (assembly GCA_946251915.1). Taxonomy (NCBI): domain Eukaryota; kingdom Metazoa; phylum Arthropoda; class Insecta; order Lepidoptera; family Noctuidae; genus Abrostola; species Abrostola triplasia. The sequence continues at coordinate 7,227,672 of OX276440.1, read as the reverse complement.
ATAAATTTTTGACGTCGAATGGCTAGTAGCGCTCAATTCGGACGACCATGAACACACGTTTACGTAGGATACGATAAGCAACAATAATCTAGTCCATGGAGGGAAGTGGGAAGTCAAATATTCCTACTCCTCCTATATATTCTTTTATGATTTTCGTTGGTACCACGACAATAATAATAATGTGTTCCCACGTATGCCTTTTAATAGACCGGGTATTGCTGATAGCCCGAGAATAAATATCGAAATACAAATAATAATAATAATCATTTATTTGAACAAAAACAAGTTTACAATATTAATTGTGCGTTAATAGTTACATTAGTTAGGAAAACTGTGTCGCAACTGTTAACCTCCAAGACGGGGAGAGCGGTCCAACATCATATTTAAATCTAGGAAGTAAATTAATTACTAATAATTAAGGAAATTACTAAATAATGAGGTTAAAGTATGGGTGATGTGTGTGTTTAACAGTTGAGTAATTCCTCTGCGACGCCTCAAGCTTCATTGGCTCGATGGTTCTCACTGGTTATCATTGTAGATCCTGGCTTGCAGGAGGCGCAATGATGGGCACGAGTGGTGGGCTTGTCCCAAAAAAAGCATCCAATAATTAGTGTAAATAATTATTTTAAGTAACAGTCTCAATATAGTTTACTAGCTGCGCCCCGCGGTGTTACCCGCTACAATCTTTTGAATAGTTTTTACGTAAAAGGGTAACAAACATCCATCCATATTTACAAACTTTCGCGTTTATAATATTAGTAGGGATTACAAAAAATTCGGTCGCCCTGTTGAAAGGTCTGACAACGTTGCGTTTATAGGTAGGTATATAAAGGCCTAGTCGCAGTCACAGCCTAAAAAGTTAGCATTAAAAATCAGGCTGGTACAGACAGCCATCACTTCTGCACTAGTACACGCGGTTCGACAACACTGATATATGCGAAAATAAACAAACACAATAAACAAAACATAGAGCAGCGTATTGAATTGTAAAACAACTGTAGTCAGATAAAATATTCAATGGTCAAACAGTATTGGTATACTTTAAAGTTTTTCATACAATGGTAATGTTATTTTGTTGGTACATATTTTAGTTACGATATAGATTGATGAAAATTGAATTAACTCTACAAAAACAATAAAACAGAGTTCTACTAACATCAATATGAAACAATTAGACTTCAATTAGGTATCTGATATTGATAAAATTCACATAAAATAGAAACATAACATAACATCACACCTGTATTCCCCGAAGGGGTGGGCAGAGGTGCACATACAGTACACCCACATTTCGCCAGTTATGTTTTTAGGTCCCAATGTAATAAGGGGCGAGCTTAATGCCATCAACCGGGCACAAATCCAGACTCCGTGCTGCTACTGAGAATTATCAAACGAAAAAACCCAGTAACACTTTGCCCGACCCGGGATTCGAACCCAGGACCTTGTGCTCAGCAGTCGCGCTTAGCAACCACTAGACCAACGAGGGAGTCGTCGTACATAAAATAGTTTTTTTTTAAAACCCTGTATGCTAAAATGTCTCTTAACTTTTATGTCTATTGACATCTTTATTCTTTGAGAAGTAACTTAATTTGACAACAGTGGAATATAATCAGTTGTAACATAGTATTTTTTTATGTAGGGCGAAAATTGACAACCTAATTGGCGCAGTGGCTAAGTGATTGCACTACTGCGCTAATGGTTGTGGGTTCAATTCAATTCCCGCCCGAGGCAAAGATTTGTGCGAACCCTAGATGTATGTCCCAGGTCTGGGTGTTTGTGTATGTGATATTTCATGTTTGTGAAACGCACCCGCAACACAGGAGAAACTCCTAGTGTGTGGCGATGTTTCAAAAAAGAAAATGTTGGTTCGATATTAGCAAATATATCGAAGAGCATACACAAAAAGCAAATAAATTATACTGTTAAACCTTTTTCATATGAACATTAAACCAATTCTGTATCATTATATTCTTGCTGGGTAGTTTGAATTACATTGCAATCTATTTTTGAAATAGAAGTTTATACATTCGCAATTCAAGACAGGCCAATCAAGTGAATACAGATGCGCAGATCGCGTGAGATTGATCGTGCGCAAGTAAGACCTCGTTACCATTGCGTGATTGTAGTCTTACGATATACCCGAACAATGTTGATACCTTTATTATTCTCTTGTCAAAAGATTGCCTCGTTAGTCCTATGGTTGGAAAGTGCGACTGCTGAGTATCAGGTCCTGGTTTCTGCCCGACCCGTGGCAAAGTGTATAGGGTTTTTTATGTAATTCTACGTCTCTCTCACGCAGTCTGTATTTGTGTCCGTTTAGTACCAATGGGTATTTCTTCGAAATTACGTTCTTCGACTGATCCATCTGGGCAATTTTTTTTTTCACTTTCAGCTCTTTTACACATGTTTATATAAAAAAAGGTATACCAAAGAACATATATTTCAATGAGGGACCTTTTTTTATAAAGTAGTTTTCGAGATATCTAAGTTCAAATATTTTGTGTCCAGATGAATCAGAATCAAAAATAAAAATGAAACACTTTATGTAAATTGGCTCTTTATTATGAATATAATCATATTTTAACAACTACAACCAGTATTTGTCGTGATCTTTACTTATATTTTCCATTCTTCTGCGTTCTGCGACTCTCTTTTTGTCCTTCTTTTCATCATAAGTTTGTGGCATTGTTGTGAACAGTTTGAACTGTTCAATATTAAAATAACAAGAATAACATAGAGGTTTTAACTTATAACAAATAGAATAAGGAGATTAAAGTAAAAAAATCCATGTTTGTATACTCTAATGTCATTTGTAATTCCAGTTCATACTTTGATTGAATAATGAACTACAAAAAGTTTACATATTTGAATGATTAAATCGGTTATACCTAAGTAATTATGATAAATAAGACAAGAACTACTTGTTTCAGTTCCAATAATACAATTTCGTAACGGGAAATAACGCGAACTCATGCATTTAACTTTAAAGGTTTTGGCGTTTTGTTTCGACCGGGTTACATCCGTCGCTAGCAACCAAAATTACGTTATTTTAATGTAATCATGCAACGTGATAGTTTAAAAGTCAGAAAAGCTTTCCTTTCGTCCTGAAAAGTAGAAAAACTACGTTATTTTATGATTCGTATAGTGTTTTGACCATATGAGTCAGGCACAGATGAATTAGGAATAAGCCTTCAATCATGCATAACTCATTATATATACAGACTTCAGTATTGTCATTTTTTTACATGAATCTAGAACCTTAAAGCATCACGCGAAATACAGATTGAAGTTGTAAAACTGTAAAATAAATTATATAAAGAAGGCATTGTAATCAAGATGCCACCTGAACCAAGCACAGATGAATCAGATATTTACCTTTGTAACTCCGGGATCTAAGCCACCAGCTGCATGTGCATCTTCTGGCTGATCCGTTGCAAGACTGGCTACCCCCCGCGCGGAAATTCAGTCTCCTGTTATTATTACCCGACCAAGTACGGTCAAGTGCAGCTTACACCACATGAATCAGTATTTTATGCCGGACACTTCTTATTTAATTAATTATGAACACACTAAGGTATTTATAACTAATACACATTTTTTTTCTTAGAGGGCTATTCATATTCTTTTGATATAATTATAATTTATATTGATTTATCAAAGGGAAAATGCTACATCGAGCATTTTGTTCCGGAAAATGGCAAGCGGACGCGTTATATGAATCAGAAGAACAGACTTTAAATATTTTTAATTTATACCTAGGCTGCAATTATTTAAAAAATATCACTTGTCCCAGTTAGGGTTAAAGCTAAACTGTATATAAAAAAAAATACATGCCGTTTTATCGGTTGGTTTCAGCAATATAGGTACCCATAGACATCGAAAATTTTGTCTCTGAAGAAATACCCCAATACGCTTACCTATTACATTGAGACTTATAAGTCTCGAAATTAAGATATTCATTTAATTATGGTTGATAATTAACGTATTATTAAAATTATTGGGGTAAGTTTATGAAGTATCCCTACTATCTCTATTAATATTATAAACGCGAAAGTTTGTATGTTTCACGTAAAACTACTGAACGGATTTTAATGAAATTTCATATGGAGGTAGCTGAAACCCTGGTTTAACATATAGGCTACTTTTTATCCCGAAAAATTGGCAGGCAGACAGTATCTATGTCATTTCTATCATAATGCACGTAAAATTTGAGTGATCGGAAAGGATACATTCAATCAAACGAACGGCTCATTTTGGCGCGATTTAATTATAAACTCGAGTGCAGGCATGCGGCATCGACTTCATTCAACACTGTACGCTTTTGTATCGGTATCGGTGCTGCCAGCTTCGTGCATCAAAAAAAGAATAAAAAAGTCTTTTTATATTCTTTTTTTGGACTGAAATATCTTTTTTTGGAATTGTGAGTAACGGTTATATTGTGTAGTGCCAGTGATCTATATCTTGTACTAACATAAATAAAATGATTGTATATAAAGTCCTAACATATTATGAGTAAATCGATGATAAATTATGCTAAAATGATACTTTAACACTAAAATAGTTCAAGATAATTTGTGAACGAAAATATCTAAATGCAGCCATAGATTAATAAATGGAGTTGATTGTTTACTTAAAATTATGTATAAGTAATTTTTTTTTTTATTTTTTTTTTTTTTTTTAAAAAAAACGTCGCCCCACACTAGGAATTTCTCCTGTATCGTAGGTGCGTTTCACAAACATGAAATATTCACATACACAAACACCCAGACTCGGGACAAACATCTGTGGTTCGCACAAAGTTTTTTGCCCCGTGCGGGAATCGAACCCGCAACCCTTAGCGCAGCAGTCCAATCGCTTAGCCACTGCGCTAATCAGGTCGTCAATAATTAAATCCAACTATCCATGTACTACCTTAATATAATTATACTGGATTATAATGTTTAGTGTTAAAAAAAATACAATTAAAACTAATTTAAAAAAATCCATGAACTGAGGACTATTTTGTAAACAACTGGCAACACTGACTGACATTATGCCGTGCTATCGTCGCGTGCAAAGCTACCGTCGATTGGTCCGGCTTTTTCATCGCGCAGTGTGTATGGGCTTTATGTGACGTTCGAAATTTAAATGTTAAACTGCGATAATTGAAGATTTTGAGCGTGCATCCATGGGCTTATAATTTAAATGTTAAATATATGATACTCATTTTAATTATGGTGTGAATTATTATTTAAATTAGTAGGGTAATTTGTGAAGTTTAAATGATAATTTCGATTTAGTAATGAGCTATAAAATAAGGCATGCTGACTATAAAAGCGACAAGCCGAGTGACGTCATAAATGAGTTCGATAGCCGGTATTTCAATGCTACTTCCTTCGGAATACAGAACAAACCAGAATCGGTGAACGCGCCGAAAAGTGAGGTAACATCGATTACTCTAAAACGGAGTAATTGCCTATTTGGTATTTAGGTAACACAGATCTCACGCATCGTTGAAACCACGCAGCGCATTTAACTCGATTATGTATTCCTGCGTAATGGCAATGTGCAAAGCTGCAGTCGAATTATATAAAAGTCATGTTAAAGGATTACATTTCAATTTGTATACAGGGACGCAGTAAAAGAAAAAAATGTCTGAACGCGGTGCCTGTCATTTCCCATTGCTTCCATATAAATGGCGACCTGATTGGCGTGGTGGCTAAGCGATAGGACTGCTGCGCTAAGGGTTTTGGGTTCGATTCCCGCACGGGACAAACATTTGTGGGATCCGCAGATGATTGTCCCGAGTCTAGGTGTTTGTATATGTGATACTTCATGTTTGTGAAACGCACCCACGATACAGGAGAAATTACTAGTGTGGGGTGACGTTCTTAAGAAAAAAAGTCGCGTAGTTACCATCATAAGCTCGCGACATATAACTAAACTTATAGAGCCAATAGCCGCAAAATCCTAGACCTCTAAGATTTATTAACTCGCCATTTAAAACCAACAAAAGTAACAATTTATGAAGTCTTACAAACAAAAAAATGGCGGCGACTTTGATATACGCTCGCGAAACGAGAAAGTATGATCGTCGTTGGACCTCGGGTCCCGGTACCTCAACCATGGGATCTCACATGTAACTCGCTAACGATCACGTTAATATGTCTATAGCAATCTATACAGCGCCTCTAGCGGTTCATACTGTTCTCCTCACCGAATTTCGGTCACAGCGGCTTATCTCAGCTGAGACTAGCCGACTACGCAGGAGATATTATAGTCCACAAGTATGCTCGCAAACACAACTCACTCGTAGTCCGATGGGACGGTAGACTGACACACGACACGTGAGTTAACGTGCGAAAACTCATGGTTGAGGTACGGATCTCCAGACTCGGATCTTACGGATTCCCCTCCGAAGACGGATGTCGGCCACTTCGCTGCCCACCGCCGTCATTTGTCATCCGTAAATTTTTTATGCTCTTACCTTAAATTATTATTTTTTGTGTAGTGAAATGTGGAATTTGTATTTGTTTATTTCGTGGAAACTTTTCTGGCAGATTCCCTTTATTTACTGGTAACATTTTGATTTTTTGAGATTCTGCACCTAACATTTTGTTTGACTGGCTACGCGAATGTTACTCAATAAGGTATACCTATAACAGTCTGTGTATGCTTTCAGAGTCGTCGTTATTTTAACTGCTTTTTTATATATAGAAAAGCAGGTTATGAATTTGTGTTTATCTTACCGTGTGTGTGATACTAGAAACCTGAATTAGGTCTTGCTAAACTAAGCACTAAAAAATAACTATAAATAAATGATTAATTGCTGTAAATAGGTTTTTAGGAACTATATGGCGTCACCATTTCCTGACTGCCAAAACAAACAGAGGGGTTCTATTTCTGTTCTTTTCTCAAAAAATATTTTTTTTGTCTACCGTTAATGATTTTCTAGAGCTTTCGCTTGTTGTCGCGATCAGGGTTGAGTGGCAAGTAGCTATATGGCTACCGCGTAGATCAAACGATCTGCGAGTTTAAGCTGTGCTCGCCGCGGTCAGTCTTGTGATGGGTGACCGTTTGTACATGTTGATACCCCACCGTGGTTCGGAAGGCACGTTAAGTCGTTGGTCCTGCGCCTGATCTCTCTCCGGTCGTGTCGGTCTACCGTCCCATCGGACTATGAGAGTGATGGAATAGGGAGTGTACTTGTATTTGCGCGCATATTTGTGCACTACAGTATCTCATGCGTAGTTAGCTAGTCTCAGATGAGACAGGCCGCCGTGATAGAAATTTGGCCAGGTGAACTATAATTTATTTGAAGATTTATTATCTGCATACTTTAACCCACCAGTTATACTTACCGAAATAGTGTGCAAAATTGTTAATATTATTATTTACTCAGAACCAGGATTATGATTACGTAATAATCTACGACACACGAACAAGCCCTAAATACAGTTTCAACACAAATATTCATATTAGAGATTCCATCAATTCAACTAAGTATAATTCCTCAGAGGAATATTGCAATGTCGCGTTACCTCAAAGGAATTTCATCTGTCTAATTTAATTATCCGCCTGAAACTTCCCCGCACTGCGATACCTGTCCTCACCATTGTTGATAACAAATAATACAATTGCATTACTTGCCAATCAAGAGACAATGCTGGATCTAAAACCCTGTTTATATGAAACCTCTCTTATCTTATACATTTCTGACATGAAAACGGCAGTTACTTAGCATTTTTATTAGTAAGGAGTTTAGAAAAAAGTTGCCCCACAGTAGGAATTTTTCCTGATTCGTGGGTGAGTTTCACAAGCATGAAATATCACATACAAAAACACCCAGACTCGGAACCAGAATCTGTGGATTGCAAAATGCTTGTCCTATGAGGAAATCGAAAACAACCCTTAACGCTTAGCACAGAGGTCCAATCTCTTTGCTATTGTGCCGATCATGTCCAAAACTATAGTTCATCCAAATACCAGATACATCAAAAATCTCATGGCGAGTGAAAATTGCCATTAACTGGGCACAAATCTCTAGCAATAATTTCGGTTCGCGAGTTGGTAGTATTTGGGTTTTCCATTAGATAATTCTCAGTAGCATAAACAATCAAACTCACAATTAAACCAACGGTTCATTCGTATAACAATTGCATATCCGGAGCATGCAATTGAGGATGGGCTTCCAATTTGTATCCGCAGTCCAACTCAGTGGCACCCTGCTCCATGTAGTGTCCAGAAACTTCCGTCACATGTCTCGCGAGTTTAGGCGATTTCTATTGAACTAGGTTCAAACACGGTTCCGATTGAAGAGGTATGAACAATAGATAGGATTGGGCTTAGAGGCGACCAAGGAATTTTTGATTGAGGAAGCCTGGACATAATATCTATAGTATATTTGTATATCTGCATTCTCCAAAGGAGAAGGCAAGAAGTATAGTACACCCACATTTCGCCAGTTATGTTGTGCAGTGTTGTTGTAAGTTTTAATATAATATAAGCCTTTTGTCATTGACCATGCACAAATTAAGACTTCGTACTTCTAAAAAATATATAATAGTAAAAACCCAATTGGCCTTTCAACAGTGGATGTCTTCCGGCTAATGGTGATGATGAAAACCCGAATTACAATTTGCCTGATCCGAGTTTCGAAGCCAGGATTCTACGCTCAACAGCGCTTAGCAACCACTAGACCAACAAGGCCGTCAATAGTCCCGGTAAATGACATAGCTAATGTTCACTCGAACCGAATTCTTAAGTCCATGCAGACGAAGCCACAGAAAAATGCGAGTATTAATTAAAACGTCATCATTATCATCATCATCATTAGCCTACCTCAGTCCACCGTTGGAAATAGGCCTCTCCTATGGAAAAACTCCATCATTTTAATGAAATACCTTTGTGATATTTGTGGGTCGTCCCTAACCGTTTCCCTGGCATATCCAGTGAAGTGTAACACGGTCTCCATCGCTACAGACGTAACATGTCTCAGTTGGGAGCAGCCCCGATGAGTTCTCCAATAAACTTGGTGAATACATACCTACCTAGTGTTCACTTGTATAGTATTGTTATGTATTCTCTATTATTGAAACATTTGGGTTCCGGATAAGTTGATACTTCGGATAGTAAGTTTAAACCTGGAACAAGGTTTAACTCAATTCCGTTTAAATTTAACATACCTGCCTAACTTATTTTATGGCGCTTTTGTATTTTTAGTGTTTTTAGCGCCGTTTGCACAATTAACCTTAATTATATAGGTGATGGGGTCGACGTATCTGAATAGATAAAAACCCAAAAAAAAGAAAAAAAAATAGGTATGCTTATAATATAATTATGTATAATCATGCCAGTCATCACAGTGGGAGGCAGGGGTAACTATCTGCTTCAGGAGTCGCTACAAAATATTAACATTGGTACATTATTAGGAGGCAAAATAATTTTCATTCATAGAGCTCACACTGCATTTGTTGCCTTATATGACCCGCTTTGTCAGCGATGAAAGAAAATAATCCTAATCCGCCTAAAGACGAAGAAATATCTTCATAAGAAATAAAAACTTAATCGCTAGTACAAAGTAGGTTTAATGAGCGAATCGTTTAAAGCACATGACGAATAGCAAGGGCCATACACAGGCATCGTTATTTATAATGTAACCAATCGAACAAGATCCCCGACCTATCTCACGATACACTCCCAACGTATGAGATGTATCCGAACAACAGAAGCATGAGGGTCTACTTATGTTGGTGCGTCTGCTAAGAATTGTAGTACGCAATTTTGAAAGCAAATTATGTATTTTTGCATTTATTCGCTGGGCTAACGAGCGTGTAAGTTGTTGTAAAAATGTACGTATTTGAAAAGTCGTGAATTTTGAGCTGTTATTTTGTGAAGATTTCTGCTTAGAGAATGCGGTTTGAAAATGTGTAGTTGCTTACTTGGTCTTATGATTGTTACTAGTCACAAAGCTAGGACCGGAGTTTTCACTAGTTTTCCATAAGATTGGTCTTGGCAAAACTGGATTGTTTTCTTTTTATGGTGGATGCAAATGGAAAATTTGTCGTTTATTTAGGCGTTCTGAGGGGAAGGACTTTGTTCAACAGTTAACGTTTTCTGGCTGATGATGGTCGATGATGAGAGAGTCGATGGTAATTGAGTTTTATTGGCCTAGAAATTTGCAACGACAATTGCAACAACAAATTGCATTGCCAATAGCGTTCATGAAGTCTTCTATTGCACAGGTGTAGGTAGGGACATGACAGAAAGTGTGACATTGTCTGGAACACATTTCGGAATTCTTTTGATTTTTTTAAGAAATTCTTAGTAGCAGCATGGATTCTGGATTTGAGCCCGGCATCAACTCAATGTAATAGGGGCGTTAGATATAGAACGCGTTTAGTTATCACCATGCTGGTACACGTGTCGCCAGTTCCTAATGTTTTGGTCTAAATCAAGCCTAGGGTTGAACCTTAAACTTTGGTCTACAAAAATACGTAGAACCAGAGTTATAAATAAAAAAGCCTTTATTATTACATTAAATTGGTATATACTTATATATTGTGACAGGTTATAGGTTCCTAACTAAACTTAAAAATTAAGTAGGACTTAAAAACGTAACTGGCGAAATGTGGGTGTACTATATGTGTACCACTGCCTACCCCTTCGGGGAATACAGGCGTGATGTTATGGTTATAGGTTCCTTTAACCATTTCCAGTTATTTTTTCTCTGCTAGCCTTAGCCATAATAAATAAATAAAATAAAATAAAAAGGTTTATTTCAGAAACTTGTACAACTATTTAAAAATCTTACATAGGGACCTCCTTTTAAGTAAAAGTAATACCTGTGTTAGGAGGCCCCGCTCTTCTATAACAAATTACATGATGGTAAAAGTTGTGTATAGTAGTTGTGTAGTCATAAAATCGTTACTTCAGCTATAATTTTCCCAATCTCATCTTGCCAGAATCCATTTCTATTATTTCCAAACAAATTATAATACAAATATATTCCGACGCGAAATAAAACAACAAGAGAGTAAAAATATCTAAATATATTTTACAATCGGATAAAACTTGATCCCAAATCTCTATAGTCAAACACCAAACGGAAAAACAAAATCGTGGAACCACTCCATTACTCTTGACTTCATTAGACAGTTTACATTACCCTACCCAAAAGAATTTCAACTTTAAGCGTTGCTCTTAAAGTCCATTTTTGTTGAAGCTGATTCAACAGTAAGTCCTTTTTTCCCTTTAATTTGGACGAATGCGGTAAACATTAGCATTTCCACGGCAAAGCTGCTTAACGTTTCTAAGTAGGTAAACAAGTCTCTAAAGATTAGTGAGTCATTTTAGATTAACTGGAAAAAGTGCATTTAGTTTGTGACAGAAACTGTGGTTCATGTGGAACTATGTAGTCAAAATAAGCCTCAACATTTAGACAGTCCTTTAACATAACATAACATCACGCTTGTATTCCCCGAAGAGGTAGGCAGAGAGGTATAGTACACCCACATTTCGCCAGTTTTTAGGTCTCAATGTAATAGGGGGCGAGCCTTTTGCCACTAACCGGGCACAAATCCAGTCCTTTTATTAAGTCTACATTCTCTGAAAAAAAGGCAAAGGTGTTCCATTGGCATTGCTTTAATGCAATTGGTTAGTTGACACCACTTATGAATTGATATACTTTTATGAGATGACAAAACGCCTTTCCTCCATAAATTTGGTATGGCAATAGGAACCTGTAATGCAACTAGTTCGCAAACTCAATTGACTTATTATTTATTGATTTTAAAGAACATAATACTATTCAAATTAAAATTTTACGATAAATTTTAAAAGGGTTTTATTAAAATGCTTTATTTAGCCCTAAAGGCTTGAATAAAGCATTTTTAGAGAAATGGTGTCTTGGAAGTAGGATTGGTTAAAGGTGTCAACTATCAAATTCTATAACATCATTTCCAAGGTTTTTTTTTTTTTTTAGTTGGGACAAGCCCACCACTCATGCCCATCATTGCAACTCCTGTAAGCCAGGATCTACAATGATAACCGTTGAGAACCATCGAGGCAATGAAGCTCGAGGCGTCCCAGAGAAATGACTCGACTGTCTTGGAACCCGCAACGAAATTAATCATAAAAGAATATATAGGAGGAGTAGGAATATAAATTTAGTCCGACTACTGTATTACTCCATAGCAAGCGGGAGACACAAAGATTAATATGCCAAAAGCATAATACATATGGGATCCACAACTGAGATAAGCCCAGTCGCTAAGCACCACGGGTATAAAAGTTAAAAAACTACTGGGTCCTAATTGTTATTTTGATTCCAATATCATTGCCAGGTTGTTGCTTTAATCAATTAGGAGTAGTAGACCCTATTTTCGTCTTATACGTTTTAAAAGCCGATATAAGACCAACTCCACAAACCACCCGCTTTAAAGACACACCACGCGTTAACCAGTTGAACGTAAAGAATTTCACTTAAAAATGCAGATACTTAAAGCAAAACACTCAATATCCAAAACGATAAAAATGAATAAAACAAATTTTTAATACGAAAAAAGCTAAACATCGACAGCGGCGGCGCCAACCGAGCGAACGAAATTCCAAATTCAAATCAGTTCGTGAGTTGAGTGCGAAGCGAGCGGACGTGCTGCGACAACCATTTATTCCGTTACAACTCTATTTCAAATGCTAAATATATTGTCGAAAACGAGAATATTGCGGGAGACTGTTTGCATAATTTGCATTTGAGACGAATTCCGAGAACTGTTTGGCTTCCCAGATTCGTTTGTAATCTTGATTAGTGTTATTTGGAGGGAAATTAGACATACGCTCTTGAGTTTTATTGTTTTTGGTTAGGGGTAATCAACTAAGCCTCATCTTCGTTAAGGAGACACACAAGTACTCAGCATAGTTACGGTCTTTGCTTAACATTATAAAAAAAAAACAGTCGTTACAAGACTGGCACCCTTCTCTCAGACTAAGGATCATAGCACTCATATCAAATTGGAAAGGGATCGTCACCTTACGTAAGCACGTAACCAAAGCGGATCAGCTGTGATACGTCAATTCGACTATGGCTATGCGAGGCCGTGCTTACGGCTTTCTGGTTTTGAGGCAAGGCGATTACGTTACGATTCCGATTAATGTGCTTTGCAGTTGGGAGTTTCGTACAAAGAATACTGCGGATCCCACAAATAATTATCCCGTGCGGGAATCGAAACTGCAACCCTTAGCTCAACAGTCCAATCGCTTAGCCACTACGCCAATCAGGTCGGCAGAAATTAATTATAGTAGTTATTTATTAAACACGTTACATAAGCCTCTTACTACAGAAATCTGCAAACGAGACAAAACAAATATAATGTCCTAAGCAAACTATGCAGCTTAATAGAAATATGACAAAATACCTCCGCATCCACAAGGCAATGTTTTCCAAACTTAATTCTTAACTTCACTGAGCCCGACGGTAGTTTTTATTAAGTTACACTGAAACAAACTAGTCGGGAATTTTTCAAAGTTTCCAGGCGACATAGCGGCACGGCGACGCTGCCGCCGCGGGCAACATGGCGAAGTCTTTCACCTTAACAAGAAGTTGACTTCAATTCAATTAGTTGGAAGTTTTAGTTCGGGCAAATTAGCGTTTTGTTTGATATCTCTCTTACTTCATATTTAAGAGAAGATTTATGACAAACGATGTTTTAATATTTCCTAGAAAAAATTAAATAGCTTTACTCCTACCTTTTTTATGATGAGAGGGAATATGATACTAAATGTGCCAGGATCGTCGGATCAATTAGAAATCTGTGAAGCAGACATGATTTTTCGTGTGTATTTCGAAAGAAGACGGTAGGAACTTGTCTTTCGAGTAGCAGAAATTAAGTGTATAAGGAGTAGGGTATCCTGTAGTGCGACACTTGGGGTAGATGTAATGATACAATTTTTTTCTGGCATAAATTGTCAACAAATATCTATAAAAAAAATTCTTTACTGATAGAGGTAATAGTTTTTATTCTTCAAAGTATCAATTATAATCGCTTCATCATCATCAGCCGGAAGACGTCCACTGTTGAGCAAAGGCCTCCCCCTTAGAACGCCACTATGAAAGACAGCTTGCCAATTATATATTAACGCCTACGAATTTGAAATTAAATGAGAACCAATTTCACAGTTTTTGTTTTCTAACCACTACTATAGTAATCGGCTATTCAGAATGAGATGCTCGTTCTCTTTGACCAATGAGAGAGATAGTTTGAGATATGAGACCTTGTTAGTTCATATTCCATTGATCAGCCTTCCAGAAACCAGGCTTTATTTAAAAAGAAGTTCCAGCAACCAAATTGGAACAACCAGAAATAAATTTAAAAATCGAACTTCGAATCACTTAGCGTTTGATCCCGAGGGTGTATTAACCCCGTACTTTTATCTCACTCCGCAGCTTCGAGGGGATGAATACATCAAATGGTTGCAGGCTCCGGCTTTCGACTTTAATCGCTGGCTAACCGCGGCTCCCAGGGGCGAACCTTTGATGCTAAACGTTTGTTTCAGCCGTAGTTTTATCTCTGTGACAGGAATACTGTATTTTGAAATACTTTGGAGTTTTGTTGATTGTTTACTCGACTGCCCCTGAAAGTGTGGTTATGTTTTTGGGATTGTTGGATGCTCGTACAGCGTGGGGATGTCGAGTCGATTTCCCGGACAGTCAAAGTTAATGAAGTTGCTGTTTCAAAATCCTCAGTATTAAGTCTTTGCCAATGTACTGTAATCTCAACATCTACAATAAAAGTTTTTATTGTAACTTGCTATACCTTAATTACTTTTCACACTAATAAGTATTATAAAAGTTTGTGAGTGTGTTTGTATGTTTGTCACTTCTTCACTCTCAAACGGCTTCACCGATTTTGATGAAATTTCATATGGAGGTAGCTAACACCCTGAATTAACACATAGGTTACTTTTATCCCGAAAAACGTATAACACCGCGGGGTGCAGCTACTATATAGATTACAGGCGTGAACGTATGTAGATTGTAGATATTTATACTACTTATGTTTTAATAAGATATACTTACTTCTACCTTATAACACCATCAGACGTGACCGCTAGAGATTCCAAAAACATTTACATGCTATTGTGTTGTACACAATAACTTGTTCCAAGTTGGGTGCCAAACGTCTTGGCAGCACAAATTGACAGCGCCACCTAGCGTCGCGCGGCGGAATTGTGCAGCGACGTGGCATTCCGTGACCGAACTCCGAGATGTGCGGACGTGTCGCGTTTACTCCTAACGAAATACACTGAGAATTCTTTTAGATTCGTTCTCGTATTGTTGTAATATTATACTGTTTTGTATGCAGACTCTGTTTTATACCATTTTGGGGGAATAGACTGTGGAGTAAGTTGCTTGATTGTATAAAGTCTGTCATAATGTATTTTTTAACGTTACCTTTTGACAACGACGAGGAAGAATACTTTGATGCATTTTTACTGTTAAGTTTTGTACATATTGTTTTTATTTTCTATTAGAATTAAGTTGTGAATAGTAAAATATGAAATTTAGATAACATTACTTTTTACTAAAATAAATTAATGTATGTAGCATTCTTCAAAAAAAAATCTTGTTAAGTCTCATGTAAGTGAATAATGTTATTCATAACATAACATCACGCCTGTATTCCCCGAAGGGGTAGGCACATTTCGCCAGTTATGTTTTCAGGTCCCAATGTAATAGGGGGCGATCCTATTGCCATCAACCGGGCACAAATCCAGACTCCGTGCTGCTACAGACAATGACCGAATGGAAAAACCCAGTAACACTTTGCCCGACCCGGGATTCGAACCCAGGACCTCGTGCACAGCAGTCGAGCTTAGCGACCATTAGACCAACGAGACAGTCAATTTATTCTTTATGAGGAAATAAATGAACTTAAACTTGAAAGTTTGAATTTGAAATCTCTATAAATACTGTTACATCCATAAAGGTATGCCGAAAAAAGTCCGCAATCAGAGTCTATGTATTCGATTTCAGAGACATAGGCAACCACTGACTTTCATTTGCTACAACCCTGGCAGATCTTTTTCGCTTTACCATTATTACATTCTTCACCGGAGTGTAAAAACTTAAGACTAAGTTCTTGAGACCTTGACCTCGCAGTAGATATATACAAATAGGTCTATAATAAAATATTACTCGTTGTTCAAGAGTTCTAATGAAGGCCACTGTTATTGATAATGACACATTCTTAGGGACAAGCTACACTTATTTTTTTATTCAGTTTAAAACCGCCTTTGTCTATAAAACTAGGTTTTGGCTATAGAAAGCTAAACTGAGCTGAATAAAATGTGGATAGTCTCTTATCTGCGTGGACAATTTTTTTTTAAACTTTCCACACACCATTTTTGTTTCTGTGTTGTGGATTAGTTTTACTGATGTACTAGGCTAATTAAATTGTTATTCTTATTTTTATAAGCATCTTAACACGAAATAATCTGTAGCAAAGTATTTATCTCCTAAATTGATAAAGGAAACTTGAAAAATGATGGACACGAGCGGGACTCGAACCCGCGACTTTCGCCGTACCGTGGCGCCGCTCTGCCAACTGAGCCACCGTGTCACTGTTCTCATCCATCGAATTTAAATGCGATGGATTATTTCTTATCTATCTTTATTAATAGTAATATTTTTAATCAGTTTGTATCATTTTCGTGCGTCAAAGGACCAGAGCATTGAATATTTATTTCCTATAATAACCTGCAGCAGTAGTTTGTTACAATCAATGTAATTTTTAATCAAACCATATGATTAGTACGTACGCTATCTTTAATAATACCGTCCTAAGTTTTAATCACTTTGTCACTATTTCAAGCAGCAAAGGACCAAAGCATTGACGTGATTTTTTGCTACACATAGTTTGGAGGCCGTAGTAACATCGATGTTCTATCTTAAAAAGAGCTTAGTTACTGAGAGATACTTAGGTCACGGAAAAAGGCCATAATAGCTAGTATGTTTATAAATGCTGGGTCTTTCCATTAGGTGATTCTCAGTAGCAGCACGGAGTCTGGATTTGTGCCCGGTTGATGGTAACACGCTCGCCCCCTATTACATTGGAACCTAAAAACATAACTGGCAAAATCTGGGTGTAATACATGTGCACCTCTGCGTACCCCTTCGGGAAATACAGGCGTGATGTTATGTTTTTAAATGCTAAAGTCTGTTTACAATTTATCGGATTTTAGTAGAAGCTTTACACATAAAGCTCTGTATAATTTAGTAGTTAAAAAGTTGAAGTAGTATTTATATCTTATGGAAGCTGTAGTACTATTTCCCTAGTGTTTTATATATTATTATATCCTATAGTGGACTATATTACATGCTGATAGTTACGACACCGTCTAAAGAACTTTATCTCTGCATGATTAGTTAATCAGCAACTGTAGTCAGGTCTGAAGATAACCTTTGAAACTCAACGCGATAAGAGATCATCCATCCAGATAACCTTAACAAATAATACTCTATATTGTCACCAATATGTAAACATATATACCGAATACGATATCGTATATACAAACACAAAAGCAAGCCAAAATATCAAAACATTCTAAAAATCTAACGCAAAGAAACTCCGAAGAATTCATTGATAATTCCTCAAAGGAACCCAACTTATACATTCTGCAAAGGCCACACAAAACATACAAAGTATATACAACTTTTATGTATACCATTGTATATATCTAATGTATTATCGCAGAAGAGGCAAAAAAATCAAATATCTTATTCTTAAGATCGTTGATCTGAGCATGCGCGATCCTGAAACCACGCCTATGGGGGAAAGAGATGGGCGATCCTTCAGTGCTTCAGCCTTTGAACCCATCAAAATCTGATGTGATAAGATTGATTTTAGATAAAGTTGTTGGTAATCAAAATAAAAGGTTTCTTTGTTAGTGTGTTGATACTAAAGTATTTATAAATGTGGAAGCTGTAAACTGCTAAAATATTCATAATTTTTCATTGTTTTTGACTTGAACACTGTAATTAATTATCTAGGTAATTAATTTTGATTTTCTTCGGTTCTTTGGCTGTGGTAAACAATGTTCTAGAAGATCATTGTTTTTAAGGATTGAAACCTTTTTTAAACTGGTTTTTCGACTAAATTCTGTTAGTAAGATAGATTTTGTATACTTTATTGTTCACCTGTTTTGTAACTATTAACTTTATAACACTATTTTTAAGCTTAAAGGTTTGCTTAGAATTAAGTTTAATAGAGGTTTATTTCTATATCTATTGAGTAGTACAGTAGGGGCAGTTTAGCCCCTTTATCATGAACTCTTAAAGCAGTACATTTTTCGATATGGAAGCTAGACGCCGCTACATACACTATAATGTGGCCGTCTTGCTTTCACTGCGTGAATTGAAATTTTCCTGTATTTTTTTAAACATTCGTTTTCAACCATTCAAACTTTTTTCAAATACCAGTTTTCCGAACCCCATCCTTTGTTTTAACTCAGCTAAACTAAATTAAGTGTCACTATCGAAATATTTACGTTGCCTATCGTAAATGCACCTGCAAACATAATAAACTCTGCATTAAATAAAACCAAAGCAGACATGAATATTTTTAATTACCAGCCGCATGGAGTCACTCGTAATAAAACCAAGACACGCCATTGACCGTTCATATTTTATGAAGCGAACTCCACCTAATATTCAACATAATTTCATATACAAACACCGCTGCATTTCAAAGCGGTGCATCACAAAATCTACTTACTGTTAATTAAATTTCCTCTCATCGCGTTCCTTCAACATTACCGCAGGGTTTTCCTATTAAACCTCATAGTCACAGTACTATCACTCAGAATTTTTCTCCAGCTAACTTCAATTCATTACGACGTCGAACGAAGCAAAGTTGGGGTTTTAATTAAAGATATTCAGTGGAAACCCGCCCCTGAAGCCTTAACTCACTGAGACGTGGTTGGCTTATTTTTTTTTCGACACACTCATTCCCGCCTTGCGACCCTCCCAAACAAACAGCCGAGGACTTTGAAAACAATTTTTGGGGCACTCGATTTTAAGTCGTACTCTGAGTGTATAAGGTATCGTTTAGGGTGGGGGATAAAGTTGTATACGTCATTGTTGGATGGTAATGAGAGTTTCAGTTCATTTCATGAAAGTAGAGACTGGCAGTCGAGGAACACAGTCAGTTGACCGCGAGCTTTCGCGCGTACGGACGTGTGGGGTGAATATTTGTCGCTCGTCGGTAGTCTCGGAAAACTTTACGTCGCTATATTATCAGTGTCATTACATTGTGTGTGTGACCGTTTTATTTTGTTTTTGAGTGTATTATGAGTGCTTAAGAAAGATTTTGTTTGAGGTAAGTGTTTTAATTGCTTAACTAACGTTATTAATTAATAAATTACTTTTTTTTACCTTGTATTATAATGAGGGGTGAAAGTATGAGAATCGAAATAATTAGGTGTTAAAAAATACTAACTAATAAAACTAATAACGGTGAATTTTTATGTGATGCAATATTAGATAAAAATAGACTTTAAATTTTGAATTAATTCATGTTCGTGGAATTTTCAGACTAAAATCATAAGCACTTTTAAATATCGATGAAAATTATTTAATTTGAAGAATAACTTTTTCTTTCAATACTTCACTGCGATTAAGTACCTACGTATTAATTCAACAATAATTATAAAATGACGTAAATAATTCTACAAAATACTAAGTAAGTACATATCATAGGACATGTTTGCTAAAAAAAAGTTTTTGAATATCTTTAAGTTGGTAGGTAGTCGGTAATTACTGTTAAAGTAAATTACGTGGCAGATATTAATTGATTAATATTATAATAAAGATCTCATTAGCCATCTCAGGTAGACCTACGATGCCATCGATTGATTCTAAATAAAAAATATTTTTCAAATAAAATTAATTAAATTGTTTTCTAATACAAGTTACAACATTTTCTAGCACTTTTTATTTAGTAAACGATTTAAAAAAAAAAGCACTTACTCTCTATTAACTACTTAAATTTCCTTTACCAAATTAATTGATTTAATGGAAAAAGAAAATATTTATATTACTACGACAAACTTCAGAATGTAATGCCAAGAACGAACTTAATTAATCAAGAGTATCGAGTTCAAATTTCCTGGAATATAATCCAAATATTAAGTAAAGTAAGTAAGAATTTAGTAACATTGGTTACAAACTCGTTGCTGCCTCCCTAATCCTATTGTCGCTAAGCGTGACTGCTCCTGGGTTCAAATACCAGGTCGGGCAAAGTGTTACTGGGTTTTTCCATCACGTAATTTTCAGTAGCAGCGCTGAGGCTGGATTTGTGTCCGGTTAATGGCAGTAGGCTCCCCCCCCCTATAACATAACGGGCAAAATGTGAGTGTACTTAGTACATACCACTGCCTACCCCTTCGCAGAATACAGGCGTGATGTTCTGTTATGTTACAAGCTAGATACACTAAATTGAGCTAATAAAGCGACTGGTGAACTTGCTACGATATCTGAACTTATCTAAAACAATTTGGGAACTAAGTCAAACTTATGCATTTAAGCCATAATTGAAGAGCTCGCTTGGTGTAAGCCCAAGTGTTTATTTTATTGAATTTCATATACATTCACTAGTACACTGTACTAGTATTGCGATTATATTTCCCTAGGGATAGGCAGTGTGTTTATACGTAATCACGTTACGCTAAAATATTAGCCCAAACTTCAACGTCCAGCGGTGAATCTACAGAGAAAAGATTTCTATCCGTTATAGATAACACCTATAAGATTATTATTTATAATATTCTATACCTACGTTATGTAATAGTATACTGTTATTTTATAACCAATCAAAAATCTCTAATAAGGTTAGCTACTGTATAAATATTTGCCCAACGTGAATATCGAACCTACTGCCGTCGAAGCGTCAATCGTGTTATCATTTATTTTTTTTACTTCTTAAAAATGTTGTAAAGGTATACTCATTTTCACGTTAGGCTTACACTAATTGTCTTCTCCTTATCGTATGGTTGATGAACAACCTAGTGCCAGAGTTTAAACCGCCTGTAGGCCTCTGATATGGCTTTACACACCGTTGAAAAATCTCACAAGCGTGCCGGTTTCCACGATGTTTTCCTTCCCCGTTTTTAGCAACTGATTACTTTATAATACGCACATGAATTCGAAAAGACATTGGTGCGTGTCGGAGATTAAACTGGCGACCTCTGCAGTTGCCATTTGTAAAGAGAAAAACTTAAAATCAAAATTAAGTGTGAAATTAAAATCTATAAAACTACGTCTTATTTACTACGAGAAGCTGTTCCCGACGCCGTTAGCATGAAAAATGTTTTTCAAGTCGTTTCCGATATTAATATAACCTAAGTTCACCCTAAAGGTCTTTTTCTAAATATTAGTGAAACAATTTAGAAAATAGGATAAAGATTTTTTATGAGCATACCTCGAACATACACAATTTACCTCTTTATCAGATTAGTATAGATTATTTCATCCGTCCGTGAATTATCCTTCGGATATGATTGGCTTTGGAATATAATCCCTTCCGTCGTCGGAAAAGCAGGCCTGTAAGAGACGACGGGCCTCTTATGAGCTCGATAAAGCCTCATCACAATCTGAAACGCATAGAGGACAAAATCCAACCATCTATATATATAAAAATGAACTGCTGTTCGTTAGTCTCGCTAAAACTTGAGAACGGCTGGACCGATTTGGCTAATTTTGGTCTTGAAACATCCGTGGAAGTCCTGGAAAGGTTTAAATGGTGAGAAGGCGGTACGAAGTTCGTCGAGTTAGCTAGTCTATATTAAAAAATGCCTTCTGAAAACAAAACTTGCCCAGATACTTTTTGTAGGTTGGACAAATATTACCACTTCTCCAACGGTTGTCGAATAGACATCGAATACGTACAGTCCAATCATTAAGACACGCCTGTCTTAAACATTTTTCTATTTAGATTTCTATCCAGCAAGCCCCAGTTTACGTAAAACTGCCTACCCTTTCAAAAAATACAAGCGAGATTGTTTAAAAACTGTAAAAAACATGTTATTGATATGTTAAATTGATTTTTTATGAGAATATTAGTCATGCATACTTGATTACGCTGTTACATGGCTCACGGAATTTTCAATGTTTTTGTTTTGCATTGAAAATTAATGCGGACTAATCCAGAGTGCAGGCATAGTGCGGATATTAAGAGCGATTTTTAATCAGAAATCTCTAAAACTATTTGCGCTTAATTAATATTGTTTGTGTTTGATTAATCTTCTTTATTGAAACGAATATAATGTAGTAACATTATGAAATAGTAAATGAACAATAGAAAAGGCCGGATAATCTTCAAACAGTTAAACAGACTTTTTTAAACATAGCTAAAACTTGCAATCAAAATCTTTGGTAGGTCTCGTGGACGCTAAGGGCGACTGCTAAGCATGAGCTCCTGGGTTCGAGACTCGAGCAAAGTGTTACTGGGTTTGCCATTTGGTAAATCTCAGTTGCAGCACGGATTCTGATTTGTGTCCGGTTAATGGCAATAGGCTCGCCCTTACATAGAGCCTAAAACATAACTGGCGAAATGTGAGTGAGCTATAGTGCTCCTTTGCCTACCCCTTCGGGGATTACAGGCGTGATGTTATGTTAAAACCTTTCAAACAGACAAAAACTAAATTAAAATCAGTTTATCCATTTAGCAGCATTTAGGAGCACTTTTTCCGATCCAATAGACCAAATTCCCAACTATGTGAAATACATTTCCATTTACAAATAGAAAATATTTAACAATTTTGGCAACTTACCTAAACCATTACCTTTTTAACTAAACTAGGAAGCACATAGTGTATAGCTTTAGTTAGTTGGATGCGATATTTACAGCGTGTCCATACTCATAGACTTCATTCATTATCAATGTTTACGTTTTACTAGGTTAAGGGTTATTATGAGCTAAAATTATAATATAGGTTTGCCGCTAGCATGAGCCGTAGGTTACATGAAAATATCTCATGCCGTGGTGTAGTGATAGGCCAATCAACATAATTGCACCGGGTGTTACTGCCCAAGGTACAGATGCATTGCCCGCGGCTTCACCCGCGTTAAGTAGCCTATGTCCTTTGCGAACAAAATCCGTCCGGTTAAATCGTGAAGGCGTAACAGACAGAATTACTTTCACATTTATAATATTAGTATTATTATATTATAAATGTAAAAGTAAGTATGTCTGTCTGTTATTATACTGTATTATTATACATATTTATTATCAATATTAGAAGAGGCGGTCGCTTTCGCCAAGCTTCTGTCAGACTGAATCCTACAATTAACTTTAAAACTGTTTTAGTGAAAGACTATAATAGTTTATTTTAATTGGTAGGTTTTATTTATTTACAAGGTTATTTACACTCCTTAAAAATAAATATATACAAAAGAAAAAATTGAATCTAAAAATTATGCATCAAAGTATTCCTCCTCATCGCTGTCGACTGGTAGGGTGCCCAAAAGGCTGGCGGCATTGCCACGTTGAATGACCAATGCTAATTCTTTGGCCGAAAAACAAGCCAGCCTTTTGGTCACGTGAAGCGTCAATCAACCGTTTAGATAGGTCTCTAATAGGTAGATTATATAACAATCTTTCTTATTGTTCCTTCTATGATATCTAAGAGTCTGCCCTGTGTCTTATTAACTTAATAGTCTGATGTTACCAATACAAATTGAGCGAGCCCTGTAATCTCTCGTTAACTCTGTATATCAAGTGCTAAGTGACTTGCCGTGCAGTGGGACACTTGTATGCTTCCACAAATTAAGTTAGCTTGCACTTACTTACCCAACTTAAGTACTATCTTAACCAAATTTTTGGTGCGCCAACTAATCCAAGTTAAAACGTGGAAGTTTAACTATTTATTTCACTGAGAGATATTTGGCATGCCGCCATGATGTAGATATTAGAAAATCTCGCCAGCCGAGCTAACTGTGGCTGAAATAATTGTTGCCGCTATCGCTTATTATATTAACGCTACTGGAATAAATGTGAGCACCACTTGAGGACACATATGATATAGAATTTAAAGCGCCTTTTAACACCTCATAAGTTTATCGACAATTGACATCTCTTTTCTCATCCGCTTTTTTAAACGTCTCCCCACACTGAGTTTCTCCAGTATCGTGGGTGCGTTCCACACATATAAAATATGCGCACTCAGATGCTGGACAAACATCTGCGGATCTCATAAATTTTTGTCGCGTCTGGAAATCGACCCCGCAGCCCTTAGAGCAGCAGTGTAATTGCTTAGCTGCTGCGGAAATCAGGTCGTCAAAGATTGCCGTGGCATTATTTATTCCATGTATACGCACATGTTGTGTAGGTATAATATGTAGCAGTTATAATAAATGCGTCTCTCAATTGATGCGAGAAGAACGCATTAAATGTCCCAACCACATCATAAGGCATTACGATTGATAATCTATTACCCGTCTTGCCTACACTCTGTAGTATAAGCACGCATGTAAGTATGCGTTGTACACGCCTGGTAGATCCGCGGCAGTTGGCAGAGAAGTTTTGTATTATCTAAACTCTCATAGTAACAAAGTGTTACTGAATTTTTCCATTAAGTAATTCTTAGTAGCAGCACGGAGTCTGGATTCGTGCCCGGTTGATGGCAATAGGCTCGCCCCTATTACATTGGGACCTAAAAACATAATTGTCGAAATGTGGGTGTACATGTGCACCTCTGCCTACCCCGTCGGGGAATACAGGCGTGATGTTATGTTAGTAGAAAATTACTTGATTTCACGTCGATTTGGACAATATAATCGGGATTCGTAACGGCCGGGTTAATTTGTTTTAAGACTGCACGTGTTTGTAATTTAGATGTTTTGGTATCTGTGTGCGTAAATGATAATTGTTTGGGTTAGGAACAAAACCCCGAATCCAATAAACGATCCGCTATCAGAGATGGGCAGTCTAATATTGTTTGGTACTAAGTTATCCGAAGTAGACTATACTCGTCTGTCTCGTTGGTCTACTGGTTGCTAAGCGCGACTGCTGAGCACGAGATCCTGGGATCGAATCCCGGGTCGGGCACAGTGTTACTGGGTTTTTCCATTAGGTAATTCTCAGTAGCAGCATGGATTCTTGATTTGTGCCCGTTGGATGGCAATAGGCTCGCCCCCTATTACATTGGGACCTAAAAACCATAACTGGCGAAATGTGTGCTATATATGCACCTCTGCCTACGCCTTCGGGGAATACAGGCGTGATGTTATGTATGTATAATAATTATGAACAGCGCATGTTCCTATCACGCAATTCATTCATTTCACCGAAATTGTGTATCTGTTAAGTAATGACTTGAGTAAGATTCAGCTTTTAAAATGTAACTTTTCATTATTTTAGACGATTTGCTGATCTACTGGGAATTCGGGAAATGATTCACCTTTAGAAGAATTGTTCAACGTATCCAATTTGGCCCCGGTAAACTGACCTGCTATTTTAAAGGAGGAGGCTTATGCCCAGCAGTGGGCCATTTAAAAGCTGATGATGATGAAACTGACCTACCATGCAAGTTACGAACTCACTTCTAAATCGCCCGTGAGATTCGACACTAGCGCTTAGCGTGACGTGAGCAATGACTTTCGAGATGATGTTAGTGTTTCTGAATAACATAGCTAACAATCATTTTTAGGTTCATAATAACAGCCATCTAGTTTTTAAAAAAATGACGTGTAAAAGTGTTTTTTTTGAAACCTATTTACAGAAATAAAATCATTTATCATTTAGCCTATAACTGTCCCGCTGCAGGGCAAAGGCCTCTTCTCCTATAAAGAAGGATTGAGCTTTAATCACCACGCTAGCTCATTGCTAGATGGCGATTTCAGATAATTAAATCCAGGTTTCCTCACGATGTTTTCCGTCACCGGTGTCAGTGGTATCTTAGAATAACTAAGAAAGTATTTATAACATTGAAAAAGTCACATTGTTTCTTGCCTGGGTTTGAACCTGCAACCTTGTGCTTACAAATCCGGTATGTTACCCACTAGGCCACCACGACATTTGGCGTTTATAGGTTAGGTTATCTAGTTCATATGTTAACTAAGTCATACTACTTCAGATTGCATGAAACTAAAACAGCAGAATTCCTTGGTTAAAACTCAAAAACTCCTGAAAACTGTATGCGCAGTACGTGTGAAAGTTTGTCATATTGTTACTGAGGTGAATAGATGAGCTGTTATATTAAACCGGGGTGCCGCACTCAATTTCATGAAAAAACTTATAAACGCCTTCCGCCACAATGTTTGAAAAGATTGGATGTGGTAAGTTAAATTTTAAATTAGGAAGCTAGCGGACTGATCAGTCTGCTTGCGACCACGGCTGGTAAAACTCAGTTGAAACGTCAAGCCAAAATTAAAAACTTGTGTCCTCGTTAATTCCTGTGTTGTAATTATTTTTTATTGTTTGTCTATTGTCAAATTGCATTCTTGCATTCTCTTCTTCTTATCGTATGGTTGATGAACAACCTGATGTCAGAGTTTGAACCGCCTGTAGGCCTCTGGCAAAGCTTTACTAAAAATCTTTCCAGTGTACCGGTTTCCTAACGATCTTTTCCTTCACCGTTCTTAGCAGCTGATAACTAATGTATAATGTAATGTATAGTACCCAGATGAATTTCAAAAGATTGATGCGTGCGTGATGTAATGAAGTTAAAGTTCTTTTTTAATCAATGCCATATCCATTTGCCTTCCGCGCTCCCGTCCACGTTAGATAGGATCAACTTTTGACGCAGTCACGGCAGAGAGGCTCCTTTGTAAGTGTTCTTTTTAACAAAAGTTATGGCTCATGGATTAAATTTCCTTATTCTTTGACACTTCCACTGTTTGTGTGGTGAATTCTCTGACAAATATACGGGAATTATTGAATTTGTATGGATTTAATGTTTGGTTATATTTAACATGATCGGAGGACAGAGAATTTGTCTGGAAGTGGCTTTCAAACATAAATATGGCGACATTTTGACGTCACACAGCATAATAATACATCGCAGTTTAACTTAAATGATTATTCAGGCCTATTAATATAGTCTATAAAAAAAGAATTTCGACAGTCCAAAGATTAAGAAAGTAGGTAAAAAACCAAGATAACTCAACATTCCCGTGTCACTTCTAATTTCTAACAAACAAAAATAAAAACAAATTTACTCCTTTTCGTATTCAACCCTGGAAAACCGTTTACATTGTACTAACAATACATATTGTGTACGAATGGTGTCAACGGAAGTCCTTTGTGGAGCCACCTCATATCCCTGATTAGGTACACCGGCAGACGATGCAATTAACTCTAATGTGTAATGTAATGTGACGTGTTTTGGGTGTAGGTAAAAATCTTTTGTACCCTTTATTGTCGTTTCTGCTTTTTTGTGTTTGGCAATTTTGCGGATGGACTTTTGAATATTTCTTTTGTTGTTCTATTTAAAAAGGATTGAATTTAGAATGTCAGTTTTTTTATAAGTTAATTATATTGTTGGCTTATAATAAAGCTTGCAGTGAAGAAATAAAACTATTCATTGGTAGACCATTATTAAGCTTTTGATACTGTTTTATTATTTTTTCGTTCTATAGCATTCACATACAGTCAAATTATTTTTCTTTTCCCGTCTAAGCGTATGCAGCTAACTTAGACTACCTAGGTATCTTACCTCTACAATACCTACCGTCAGTGTTAGATACCCCTATGGACTTCACCCGCCAAGCTTCAGACTACCCATAACGATCTAAGATCTACGACTGCCAACTGGGGCATACTATTTAAATCATCTATCTAAATGTTTTCCCATCCACTTATCAACCGCGGTAAGTGTAGCTTAACCTTGACCAGATCTCTTCGATTACGTCGAATACGATCCCCATAGTCCTTTGAATATCATACTGGTATTGTTAAATGCGCATCGATTTTCATAATTCAATTCATAAATACAGTTATTAATACATATTTTAGCGCCATGTTCCCATTGGCTTTGCGGCCATTAACGTATGCAAAATGGCGAGTCACGCTATCACATTAACTTCTATAACATAATTAGTATTAATTAGCGTGCTTTATTAATGGATCTGTATCTGTTGGTAACAAAAGGTGTTCGGAATATGCAACGTCATTGTACCGTTACGTTTAATTTGCTTGCAAATAATGTTTCTAATTAAGGAGTTTTTTTTAATTAAAGGAATAAATAGACAAATACAGGGAATATATTGAACATTATACTTTTATTTAATTTCTGCAAATACTAGGTAATAGGTTTTACAAAAACACTTTTATATGTCTTTTTTTTTAATAGATGGCGTCGGCGTTACTACCTCTGAGAAAAAATAATAATAAATAATAATCATTTATTGGGACAAAAACAAGTTTACAAAATTAATTGTGCATTAACAGTTACATTAGTTAGAAAAACTGTGTCGCAACTGTTAACCTACAAAATACCGAAACCAACTCAGGGGTCAAGGTTTCTTTTTAGTGAGGGATTAACATAACAGCACGCCTGTATTCCCCGAAGGTGTAGGCAGAGGTGTATAGAACATCCACATTCACCGTGTTATAGGTCCCATTGTAATAGAGCCTATTGCCATTAACCAGGTATCTGATATTATCTCATTTCCACTAGCAGCATTGAGTTTGGAACTCAGTCCTGCTAGTGGAAACGTCAAAAGTATACCTTTTGAGAAGTATTTACTAACTTCCAGTTTCACATTTTCGAGAATGCCTGGCTATGAGAACTGTCTTGGTGAGGTCAGGACAATTTTTTTTTAAACCTCGCCTGGCACGAGGAATTTCTCTAGTATCGTGGGTGCGTTTTACCGCATACACAAACACCCAGACTCTGGACACACATCAGCAATTCGCACAAATTTTTGTCCCGCATGGGAATCGAGCCTGTCCTTAGCGCAGCAGTCCAATCGCTTAACCACTGCACCAATCAGATCATCAATTCTAGTACCTATAGTTTTGGAATTTAAAAAACCACGTCTTTTAAAGTCATTCCTATTGACACAAACCAGAGACTGCATTAGTGAAACACAGACTCACATTGGGCGAACAAGTGTGCTAATAAAGTTTGTTGGAGAATCCGCAAGCGTTACGGGCGAACCCGGTAGGAAATTGAATGTTGAATGCGGGTAGAATGCAAACCACGTTAAGTTGCAGTCCCAATATGTTCGATGGAAGTCATACTACGTATGTTAGACGTTATTTTCTTTGTGATTGTCTTTCTTATTAAGATAGCTAGTGGTGTACCAGGGTTCAAGGTTTTTAAATTTATTTATTTATTTGTACTTACATAAATTATTAAAAAAAAATCCACAAAACCGGTGTAAGGGTTAGACAGCGGATGTACTTCTTACACTCCTTGTCTATTTTATATGAATTTGAAATATGCTAAATCTCACCCTACATACTATAAACCTGATTGGCGCTAAGTGAATGAAGATTCGAAAAATAAAGATTTATTAATAAAGATTCCTGCAGGGGAAAAAAAATGTGATTTGCAGATGTTTATCCCAAGGGTGTATATGTACTTATAAATGAGAATATAGAATGAGAAATTTAAAGAATGAACGACATTTTTTTACAAAAATAATATAAGAATTTACTCTCTTGTTTTTTAGCTAACATACATTTCACCAATCTGAAACGCAAACCAATCCTTTGTTAATAAGTCAGTTAGCCAGTCATCTCCCTTTACGTACGTAGATGTAACACCTTCTAATAACTAAACATATCTACCAACACCCACACCAAGTGTCCCAACACAAACACACAGAAATAATCAAAACTTCACACGGTCTTCATAATGCATCACCAATCTCAGCAAGTAATCCGGGTACATTTTCCTTGGAACCTGTATCCATTGAATAATAGACTCGATGTAGCACCAGGCTACGTTAATATTGCACACCTTAATTATACGGGATTAGCAGAACACTGGTTCGAGCGTTACACCTGAGGACGTCTTGAAACGTAAACTAAGTGAAGATTATGAGGATGCTGGAAGTCACTCGGAGATGTATGGATGGGATTTAGTCATTCCTGCTAGTGAAGTACTGTTGTGTGTCGTTAATCATGTGTATATTTCACGATAAAGAGATCCAGTGGTGTGCCGGCTTTGTAACGGGAATTCGTGATTAAGCTCTGGCAAGACTGATGTACGTAGATTGGTGGAAATATAAATGTTATATCTACCTATATAAGTCCATTTGATTTGTTTAGTCCGTAGCTAAAAAATCCGCGACGAAAGCAAAAACGCTTTTTTTCGAATTTTTTGTATATAGGTGGGTGATACCAGGCTGAATTGATGATGATAATTACATAGATCCCAGATTATGAGATTACTTTAAGCTATTTATTTATTTCTTTGACACTTTATGAACGGTTAAAGGCGGTCGTGCCATTTGGCATTTTATACAGGCTAAATTGATGGCGATGCAAAGTAAAATAGTAGTACAGGATCACAATTTAGTCATATCAAAATCAAATTCGTCATTCATCATCATCATCAGCCGGAAGACGTCCACTGTTGAACAAAGGCCTCCCACTTAGAACGTCATAATGAACGACAACTAGCCATTTGCATCCACCAGTTGCCCGCAACTATGACGATATCGTCGGTGCACTAGCGGGAGACCTGCCAATGGTCAAAAAAGTAGAATCTGTCACAAAAAAATCGAATTGATCAAAGATAAAAATAGGCATTGAACTATCTCAGTTGACTGCTATGTTGATCCTGTCAAAGACTTGTGAAATAGGCAATAAACCAAATCAACCACTCCACCTTAATTAAAGCTGAAATCCAAGTGTTATCCAAGAAACAGCTAAAAACAATTTGTTAAATAAACAACGATACAATCTACTTGGCTATCCGCGTATCTCAGGTAACTCGGTAAATAATAAATAGGTCGTTTTGCCCCGGAGACTGGGAATGTAATATCATCACGCGATTCCCCCTACGGCACGGCTAGAATTGTTGCACTAACTATGCAAGTATCTGATGTTTCGTGGGGAATTATGAACGGAATGTGAACTTTGATTTTGCTAGTTCTTTTGTATTTGAGTCGCAATTAGACTATGGTTTTGACTTTTTGAGCTTAGGTTGTGTTGCAGGAATTTTGGCAAAATGCGTCATTTTTCTGGCTGCCTCATTGGTCTAGTGGTCACTACGCATAGCCGAACTCGAGGTCCTGGGATCGAATCTCGGGTCGAGCAGTGTTACTGGGTTTTTCCATTAGGTATTTCTCAGTAGTTGCACGGAGTCTGGATTTGTGGTCCGTTGAAGGCTTTATTAAATTCAATTTAAATATTTTAACTAGTGTAAGCAAAACAAGGTTTTGTCATTGGTACTTGGTGTAAGGTAGAAATTAAAAAAACAACAGCTTTATAAAACAAGAGTTTATAAACAAGAAAAATAATATAAAGTCCTTAAGTAGAAATTATCTAGCTAAATATCGATAATACATATAATAAAAAATTCAGATAACAAATTAATTTGAATCCCAAAAAACATTGCCAAAAAGAAACTAGGCAGACTGATTTTGAAGTGATTCTAACAGGTTTCGTTTTTCCTTGTGTGGACCCCTAAAAAACATGAGAGCCTCAAATTAATCTCAACATAATATTTCTTAAAGTAAGCTCTGTTTATCACCAAAATCGCAGATGACACTCTTCAAGAAGGCTGACATGAAGGCTGGACCCTTTTGGGCATACACCTCCCTTAGACCATTCGCTATATTCCCCGTCATCTCGCTGAACACAGATGCTATAGCAGTATCTGTAAAACAGATTCAAAATTGTATGATCCTTCTTTACTTAGTACCTACTTGAAGAACCAGATTCAAAAGAATTCCCGACAATCACACACAAATATTTAAATTGAGCAATTCACATGATTATAAAAGTAAATCGCTTTTTTTGTCATTAAACTTTGATACTATGTTACCACCTTGGGTAGAAACCTCAAGTCTCTCTATGAGTAGTTACGCAAGTGTCAGATTAACCTTATTAGTAACTTTTATAGAAATGAAAAGTTATTTAATCAATAGAAAATAACTTTTCCATTCATATTTGTTCTATAGCATCAATTTTAGAGGTTTATACGCCTTGTTCAAACATACTATAGAAATCAACATATCAAATAGCTTACCTTTATAATCTACTATTGACGATCCAACACTATACGCGGGGTTAGAATCGAATATATATGCAAACACGTGGGCGTCGGACAGTTGAAGATTTTTGACATTTGGAACTGTCAATGTCAAAGATGTACCCCCTGTGGTAAACAAAGATATTATTATATATATATGTATATGATATCATCATCAGCCGGAACACGTCCACTGCTGGACAAAGGCCTCCCCCTTAGAACGCCACAAAGAACGACAGCTTGCCAATTCCATCCACCGGTTGCCCGCAATTCTGACGATATCGTCGGTCCATCTAGTGGGAGACCTGCCAACGCTGCGTCTTCCGGTTCGTGGTCGCCACCCGAGAACCTTTCTTCCCCAGCGGTTATCGGTTCTTCGAGCGATATGGCCTGCCCATTGCCACTTCAACTTGCATATTCTTCGATGTATATGATATAAAGATATATTATATTACAACAGAAAACACACGGATTTTGAGATGGAGCTAAAAGCGTCGTTGAAGTCACTATCAATCAACAAAAACTTAATAAAATCGGCTCATCTATTTGGGAGTTACGATGCCACAGATATGCACATAAACATATATTTAAGACCCAAAATTATTACTCGTGTATTTATTAATTTATGTTTAGTAAATATATGTCAGAAACTATAACAATAATTAGAATGATAATTAAATAATTAATTATAAATAAAATCAAAGGATCGTAAATAATGTTTATAAGTTAATTGAATATCAGCCTGCAATTTGTTATTACATCATTCGCTTGTCCAACCTTTTTATAATAAAACACTAGTTTATTTTCGATTGCAGATAAGCGCAAAGAGTAAATTCACATCACGATTTTAAATTAATAACATACAAACAAACATCGTCAATATTGTCTGTGCCAACGAACATCATTAATAATATTTATGGTTATTTCTGTAACATCTGTATTATTGTTCCCGTATTTATATACCACTAGCTGCGCCCCACGGGGTTACCCGCTACATTTTTTTGGGATTGAAAGTAGCATATTTGTTAATCCAGGATGTCAGCTACCTCCGTATAAAATTTCATCAAAATCGGTCTCGCCATGTGAGCGTGAAGAGGTAACGAACATACAAACACTCACTAACTTTCGCCTATAATATATTATATATCAGGAAATCAATAAGTCAATAAATTATCGGCTAAATTGGGGTAAGATACGCGCAGTCGGTACAGTCAATACAGCATCATAAGTAGCTTTACATGTAGTAGGTTTGACTTACTATAGATAACGACTGAGTAGTCGGAGAGCTCGATGGGCTCTCTACCTTTACGATGATATCTTGCAGTGGAAGTCGGGCTGTACACTGTGACAGCATCAAACACCACCTCCAATACCAGCTTATCTGTCGCTCTGTTTATACTGAAAGGAGATTTTATAGTTACTATACTTAATTATAGCAGCACGGAGTCTGGATTTGTGCCAGGAGGATGGCAATAGGCTCGCCCCCTATTACATTGGGACCTAAAACATAACTGGCGAAATGTGGGTGTACTAAAATGTGCACCTCTGCCTACCCCTTCGGGGAATACAGGCGTGATGTAATGTTATGTTATACTTAATTATTCAAATTCAAGTTATTTCATCATTTTTATTTGGTTTTAAGAGACCCACTGCTAGGCATAAGCCTCCTCTATAAAACGCCACTGTTCCCTGTTTTAGGCCTTTTGCACAGCGACAACATCGTTAGATGGAGGTCTCGTTGGAGGTCTGCCTGGTTAGTTATTTATTTCAGAATAATATTTTTACTAGGCGTTTAGGGCAGGAGGCTTATGCCCAGCAGTGGGCCATTTAAAAGCGGATGATGATGATGACGAATATTTTTATTAAAATGATTTACATTTATATGATCGGAGATGAATATGAAGGTGGAAGGCTGTAGAAGAGGTGAATAGGTTGTGTGAGAGATGAAATCAGAAATAAGAGAGTGACTGCCAGTAGAAGCTATGACTTGCTTTTTATTCAATTTAGATTACAGTGCTTCCATTTGTGACTGGAGATAAAGATTTCACAACTTTTTTAATTCATGCCCGATTCTGAGTTTTTATACTCTAGAGCTCATATCACATATGAACAAACCATTTCTGATGGAGACATTGAGATTGGCGATGTTCTCATCACTAAGTCATAATTTCGAAGATTGGCCTTTTTACGAGGGCATGAATTAATGATATCAAAGCTTACCCAACCCTCCAACCAATTGAACGTCGGATCAAGACTACTTACTAAAATTCCTTTATCTTCCAGTCGTTCAGACCTCTAACTTGGGCATTTTTCAGTATGAACGTCACATTAGCATGAGCTAAATGTATTGGAAGCCAATCTAGGATGAAAGGATCCGGTACCCGCCCCTTCACCGGCTTACAATCGGAATTGTGAGCGAATACTCGACGGATGCAATCCACGTCATGCAGTCCACACGGACGCT
This sequence comes from Abrostola triplasia, assembly GCA_946251915.1. NCBI lineage: Eukaryota > Metazoa > Arthropoda > Insecta > Lepidoptera > Noctuidae > Abrostola > Abrostola triplasia. The sequence continues at coordinate 7,193,024 of OX276440.1, read as the reverse complement.
CGATGCGTTCGTGTTTGTGGCCTGCAATGTATAATGAATAAGCGTTATTCTCGACCTTTATGCGCAGAGTTTGGTAGTAAGGATATCAAGTTCGCGTTTTGCGAAACATGCTGGTATTAAAGATTGCAATGTATTTTATATTAACGGAGTTATTCTGCAAATTTTTTACGGGTTTCTTCTTTTTTTTCTTTTAATTTTATTTACTTATTGTGTATAAAATAAATTGATATATGTTCTATCTCATACATATCAGACAAAGAACTTAACTTAAATAATATATTAATTTGCATTGTTCGTAATTTGAACTTATGAAGACAGTACGCACTGGTACATTTTCTTATATAATCTCAAAGGCCAAAATTAAAAAAAAATCGATCGATAATTTCGAGATAACCTCTTTTTACATTCATAAATTTAGAAATACAAAAAATCATATTATTGTTAATTATAACATACAAAATCTAAATACTCACTGGTTCTTCCATAGCCATAACTAGGGCTAAACTGCCCACCAGAACACACACTAAAAATAAATACTAATAGCACTAAACCCTTCATTATCAAACCAATATTACACTGCTTACGACGTTATATACGATTGTTTACGATAATACCAATCGCATGAGCGACGATGAAAATAATTACCAATTACTTTGCTCCAATGAATTTAAATCACTAAATTTATTTGAGCCTCAATTATAGCAATTATTATAATAACTGAATTCTATATTAAGACATGGTTAAGCTTGGAGATAATTAAGGTATTATAATACTAATTGCACACCTGATTGGCGCAGTGGTTAAGTTTAGACTGGTGCGCGCTGGTTGCGGGTTCGATTTCACGGGACAAAAATTCTGCGATCTGCAGATGTTTGTCCAGAGTCTAGGTGTTGGTGCATGTAGTATTTCATGTGTGTGAATCGCATCCACGATGCAGGACAAATTTCTCAATCGGGCCTCTTGTTTAGGGGGTTGTTAGTCAGGCCAAAAAAAAGTAAATAAATAAAATGCAATATTTTAATAACATTTATTTATTGATGCAGAACAGAAATGGTATATATAGTAGAAATACATTACATAAGCACGGTAGAAGTTGCCTCGTTGGTCTAGTAAAGCGTGACGGCTAAACCTGGTCATTGGTGTAATTCTCGAATCGGGCAAAATGTTACTGGGTTCTTCCATTAAGTGATTCTCAGTAGCACATTAATAATATACAGAAATAACGTTATAAAGATATAGAAAAGTAAAAAGGAACAGCAAAAAAATCTTTTTAAGACCCTTATACGGTCACAAAGTTAATTTACTATTTGGTGTTCCTAAAATCGCAGACTGTGGTCTGTAGGAAGATTTTAAAGTACACTGGCCCTAGTTTTACAAATAGTTCTTGAAGTGACGAAGCCATGCCACCCAGCATCAATGTATTCGCTGCTAGTACAACAGGGACTGTAAACAATACATATTATTTTGTGAGAGTTGCAAAATAATGGACGCGAGCGGGATTTGAATCCACAACGTGACGTCATGTATTATCTGTTGGAATCTATGGTTACCAATTGTTTTACCATTTACAGCTGTAAATCATTTGCCAGTTAGCTGTCTAAGCAATCCTATGCTAAGCTTAAATTGAAATTGAAAAAAAGGAAGGAAGATTATATTGTCAAAGCCTGAAAGTATTTGATTTTCTTTGGCAATAATCTGAGATCACATAAAAATAAATGTGATTCAAAGTTGTGGGTCCAGAACTGTAATATTTCACTACTGTTCGATGATAAAATAAAAAATTGTGAACTAAATAGTGTGGATTTATGAAGGAGGAGGATTTAGGAAGGATGAAGAAGAACAGCAGACAGCTATACTATAAATTACTATTGAACATCGACTTTGAAGCTTCTAGTAAACATTGGGAAAAGACCTTAGCCGTTGGTGTTGATTCTGACTTGACATTCCGGTCGTGTCAGTCAGCCGTCCTATGTGGGTATGAAGCAAAAGAGATAATATAACTCGGTGGTTTTGTGTAAGATCCTGGTTTACAGGAGTCACAAAGACAGGCTAACGATTTGCGGAGTGGCTAAGCGATTGGACTGCTCCGCTAAAGGTTGTGGTTTCAATTCCCACCGGGGGCCAAAAATGTCCGCAGATGTTCGACCTGAGTCTAGGTGTTTGTGTATGTCATATTTCATGTTAGTCAAACGCATCCACGATACAGGACAAATTCTTAATGTGGGGCGATATTTTTAAACAAAGCAAAACAATTGTGGGCTGGTTGGTTCCAAAAAAAAAGGAGGTGATTAATTTACCTTTACTGTTTAAGGTCTTGGGTCCCATTCCGTAGAACGGAGCCGTGTCACCGATGTATGTATACACGTAGGCATCTGATAGCTTGATGTTTTTGGTGTTTGTCACAGTCATGGTCAGCGATACATTTCCTGTGGAATTTAAGCACATTAGATTATCAGCCGAATTATCCTGAATATAAGAGCTATATTAGCTTCCACTTCAGTTCTAACACCTTGATCCAAAAAAATATGGTAAATAATGTTCCAGACTAAAATAAAAAAAATGACTTATAGGGGTTTAGTTATGTTAAAAAATCAAAAATACTCTCTATAATAATAACAGCCTATAATATCCTACTGCCGATGTAAGATACTTAAATCCAGGTCTCTTCTCTATGGATTATAATTTAAAGTCAGTAAGAAATCTCATAACTGGCGTTCTAAGGGGGAGGCTTTTGTTCAACAGTGGACGTCTACCGGCTGATGATGATGAAATCTCATATCTTGCATACTATTACTATTTATACTTACGATGATTAAGTGGGTATATAAATAATAACTTACTGAAGGTGATAAACGCATAGTCGGTCAGTATAACAGGTTCTTTCCCCTTGCTATAGTAAGATATTGTGGTTTTAGGAGAATACGAGTAGATGCTGTCGAACACCACCTCAAACACCAATGTATCAGTTTCCTTGTTAATACTGAAAGTAAATTGATCATATTAGTGGCTAAGCGATTGGACTGCTGCGCTAAGGGTTGCGGGTTCGATTCCCGCACGGGGCAAAACTTTGAGCGAATTGTTCGAAAAATTGTGAGCTATTATGAGCTATGCATGATAAACGGGGTACAAAGACTGGCTAGAGACAGAGTCAAGTACCAGAAATAGAGGCAGGCATATGGCAAGACGGCTGATTTCAAATAACAATGATAATAATTGAAAACATCTTGTTAATTAGTATTATTAATCTATACAAGACACATAACAGATAGCAGAAACGCACAATTGCATATAGTACACACACATTTCGGCCAACTCCCAATGGAATCGGGGGCGAATTAGCAAATGACAACATTCAGTCACAGTTTTTCCGACCCGGGATTCGAACCCAGAACCTCACCGGTAGCAATTAACAACGACTAGAGCAACGAGACATCGAGATCATACAGCCCCTAAAACATCTATACATACTTCCTAATTAAGCTGAAGATTAACATCTACATAATTATGTATGTATTAAAATGTAATCTATGAAATATTTAAAAACTATTTACAACTTAATTCTGATACAAAATAAATACAAAAATAAACAGTTACAAAGCATCAAAGTATTCCTCCTCATCGTTATCAAAAGGTAACGTGTCCAGAAGACTGGCAGCATTGCCACGTTGAATGGCAATGCTGATTCTTTGACCCAAAAATATTATTATTAATAAGTCGTATGTTAACAAGTAATAAAGATAATATGTATTAAAACTAATACGTACTAGAAAGTCTCAATCCTCCATTCATTGAAGCCGTTGATAGTGACGTCGTTGAGGATAAAACTAAGGTTTGCCCGCGGTATTTCCATTGGTAAAGACTTCAGTTTGTAGGGGTCCGGGGCTGGTCCGTAAGCAGGCGAGCATTGGGCGTTGTGGGCGAAGAAATTTCTAATGCAGTTTATGTCATTCGCCAGACATGGCCGAACAATAGGACCGTAATGGGGACCTGGAAGGGTATTCCAGAATTAACAAGTTAAAAACGAAAAGTCAATAATAAAAAATACGACTTGATTGGACTGCTGCGCTAAGGGTTAGGGTCATAGGTCATGGAACAACCAACAATATGTGCGATCCGCAGATGTTTGTCCCGAGTCTGGGTGTTTCTGGATGAGATATTTTATATTTGTGAAACGCACCCACGATACAGGAGAAAGTAATGGGGCGACGTTTTTATAAAAAAAAAACCTCTGTAGGTTTACTTTTTTTTTTAAATACTTCGCCCCACACTAGTAATTTCTCCCGTCTCGTGGGTGCGTTTCACAAACATGAAATATCACATACACTAACACCCAGACTCGAGACAAACATCTGTGGTTCGCACAAAGTTTTGCCCCGTGCGGGAATCGAACCCGCAACCCTCAGCGCAGCAGTCCAATCGCTTAGCCACTGCGCTAATCAGGTCGTCATCACTTACCATCATCTTTCAAGTATTTATCGTATGAACTCTGCGCTTCGAGACCGCTACACACACCAAGCAAAAGTATAAAGTACAAGTATACCATTGTAGTATTTGCCAAAATACCTGATATGATAAATATTTTTGCCAAACTCACTTTATATAGTACGTATCTCTAAGCTGCGTGACTATCTAAAGGAAAAACTTTGACATTCAATTAATTTATTTACTTAAGTATTGTTTATGTATCAAGTTTCTAAGTGGGTAAGTAAGCAGTGTTCACTTAAGGCATTGTTTCGTCCAAAAACCACATTTGCAATAGTTACAAAATAAAATATACTTGACACTTTCGTTCAATAATCTAACTTTTTTTCCAACTAGCCCCCTTACCATGAAATCTTAAAACAGGACTGTTTACGTTGTGGAAGCGAGACGCCGCTATGTGCAGTGTAATGAGGTGTCTCGCTACCACAACGTAAACTACATATCCTGCTTTAATAGTTCATGGTAAGGGGGTTGTTTTTAAAAGTGCCCTTCTGTAGCTTAATAATAACAGCCTGCGAAAGTTTGTGAGTGTGTTTGTATGTTTATTACCTCTTCACGCTCAGACGGCTATACCGATTTTGATGAAATTTCATAAGGAGGTAGCTGACATCATGGATTAACAAATAGGTCATTATTATGCCGAAAAATGTAGCGGGTAACACCGCGGGGCGCAACTAGTAGTCCAATAAACCCTTAATATCAAAATCTGCGGCGGATGGCATTGTTTAAGGGAGGCTTATACCCAGCAGTGGGATATTGAAGGCTGTGGATGATGATGATGAGAACGATCAAAATCTGGTATGGAGGTGATTTCATGAGTAAAGTAAACTACATCATCATCATCAGCCGGAAGACGTCCTCTGTTGAACAATGGCCTCCCTCTCAGAATGCCAACTTGCCAAGTAAACTTGCTTCGCCTTAAATGCTGCATAAATTAGGTTATTGCGTAAAGACGGATGCATGCGAAATACTTTAATAGATATGATTACATTTTTTCACAGTTATCCTTCTTTCGGTTTGATTGGTTCAAGTTAATACTAAAGGTCAAATCACACTCGTAAACGGATTTTTGCCGCATCAATTGGGGCCGTCCGGTATTGTTTATTATGAAATTTATTACTGGCCCCAAATGAAAATCAGCGCTGCAGCTATACAGCAGCATTATGCTGAGTTGGAGACCCATTTGTGTTTCGCACCTCTTTGGTATTTTTATCATTATTTTGTTACTTTTATATGATATTTTTTTTTTTTTTTAAAACGTCGCCCCACACTAGGAATTTCTCCTGTATCGTGGGTGCGTTTCACAAACATGAAATATTCACATACACAAACACCCAGACTCGGGACAAACATCTGTGGTTCGCACAAAGTTTTGCCCCGTGCAGGAATCGAACCCGCAACCCTTAGCGCAGCAGTCCAATCGCCTAGCCACTGCGCTAATCAGGTCGTCAATTATGTTGGTTAGGGCTTTGTGATTTAAAAATATTTGATTTATTTCTTTCTTCTGCAACGCAGGCTAGCCAGCATTGTAACAGTGCCGCCTCACCCCGGAATAAGTTCATGAACCTCAAACGGTGGTCAACTCGCAGTCTCCGTGCTTACGTCTCTCCGGTCCCACTGTCCAGTCTTAGCAGTCTGACAGCCCACTCCACCAGAGTAGACGGCTGCACAGTGGTCACGTGTTGCCGTGTACAACAGAGCTCAGGACTGCCCCATTACAGTCTCCCTAGGATGTACCTAACAAAGGCGTAGCAATAGGAGGTTCCGGAGTAGGTCTTTTAATAGGTCTCGGGACCGTAGTTTCTCGTGCAGGTGACGACCAACGGGGAGGTTAAGTGATGTAGAAATCCCACACTCCCCGGTCTCTAACCCGGGGCCGGATGCCCATGTAGATTTCCCCCAAAATAGACAACACCCGGCTTTCTTTTGTCAATATAAAGTTGTCCCCTACGTGTCAACCCTAGCCTAGACCACAGTTTACGCCTAATTGAAAGCGACGCAAAAGGCGAGACGGTGTAGATGAGTATTGTTTTGGAGTTGATATTAAGTGTGTTATGACCCTTATATTGCTCAAACGCAGTCAAGTACTGCAATACAATACATCATTACCATATTTTTTTCTCGTCGAAAGAACACTACTGCGCGTGCGTCTATCGATGAATATTAATGTAATTTTTAATATGCATACATTAATTTTGCTTAAAGATTTTATTTGTTTTATTTTGTGATCTAAATTATAAGTTTATTAAGTTAAGTAAGTATATTTATAAAAATATATATTTGAAATCTCATTGCGAAATAGTTGCATGTTAAAATACAATATTATTTAAACACTTAACCACCAAAAATCTAAACATTTAACAATCTACTAATTTTAAGTCTTTAGACGATAATGGTAATTAAACAGTTACTCTAAAAACTACTTGACTACGCATGTGCAACATAATCGCAAATTATAAGTGTCTTAATTAAATAAACAGGTCCTGTTAAACGATTTATACATGCGATGAAGCACAGCTAATAACATTGTAAATTATCTGTATTTAAGGTGAAGTGTCTTCACATTATGCCTAGTAATACAGGCCTAAATAATACCTGCTTCGTTGGTCTAGCGATGGCCGAAGTTCTGGGTTAAAATCCCGGGTCCCGGTCTAGCGTTGCCTCTTCGTTGCTTGGCGATCATTGCAAGAGGCCTATGTCCACTTATACAGCCATCTACGTCCATTGGCTGAAACGACAAAGACTGAATGTCGTTAACAGATACAAACATTATTACACTAGCTGCGCCTCGCGATGTTACCCGCTACATTTTTTGGGGATAAAAAGTAGCCTATGTATTAATCCAGGGTGACAGCTACCTCCATATGAAATTTTATTAAAATCCGTTCAGTAGTTTTTACGTGAAAGAGTAGCAAAGATGCATCCATACTCACAAACTTTCGCATTTATAATATTAGTAGGGATAGAATGTTGAGAGAACATTCCCTTAAACAAATAACGCATGTACTTTGCTAACAAAATACCTATGTACTTAATAATAACATGATCATTTATTTATCAAAACGATTACCTATTAATAGCCACGCAATGTTCTTTTGCTATATAAAGTGAATATTACTGGAATATCCAAGTATTTTATAACAAAAACAATGATTTACTTGTACTTTATACTTTTGTTCGGTGTGTGTAGCGGTCTTGACGCTGAAGGCTCCCAAAATTACTGGAGAGAGCTGGTTTATGATGACCGCGAATATGGTAAGATATAACTTTGGACTTTCTAGATCACATAATTAATAATGTTCAAGGGGGTGAGCCTATTACCATTGTCATCAGCCGAGAATCGTCCCTTGTTATTGAACCGGGTGGGGGGGGGGGGCGGTTGCCAAAAAGCGGCTTGGGGATTACAGTGGTGAAGCTACGTTCTTTTTAGTCGCCTCTTACTACACCGACTTGTGGAAAGGGGGTGGTCAATTCTTAGCCATAGTTATGAATTAAATACAAAAATGCCGAGACTCCAAAACGAATACCAGCTAATCTCAAGTTTCATATCATTCATTCACTCTTCAAAATTCTCCTAATGTCTTTATAAACCACCGTTTTCCAGGTCACGAACGTCATGATCCCATTGTGCAGCCCTGTGCTGCGAAGGACATAAACTGCATCCGAAGATTCTTTGCCCACAACGCCCAATGCTCACCGGTTTATGGTCGAACTGCGGACCCTTACAAACTGAAGACCATACCATTGCAAATACCTCACGCAAATCTCAGTTTCACTCTCAATGACATCGCGATTAATGGCTTCAATGATTGGAAGATAGAGACTTTCTAGTTAGTATTATACCTTGACATTGCTTAATTAAAAAATAATTAAAGAAATCGAAATTGGGTCTTTAGGCATGATAACTGTCGACTAGGGGTCCAAAAAGACTGGCAGCATTGCCACGTTGATTGGCAATCCTAATTCTTCGGCTGAAGAACAAGCCAGCTCTTTGGTCACAGGAAGAGTGTTAATAGCACTGTAATTCCAGAAAAAGTGTTCTTCTTAATCAGTATCGTCTACGTTTCACTAATCACTAGAAGTCCCATACATTAGGTAGCTATCCTTTTAGGCCCGTAGGACGGGGTTTATCGCCTTTTACGACTTTATTTCATGGCGATGGAAAGGAATTGTATTCCTGATTCGAACTTCCACGAATTGGGATAAAATTTGCTCATAAAATTGCAACCTCACATTAGAGGTTGCAATTTTAACTATCTTCATCAAATGTGAATTGCATACTAGGCTTTTCGTTGCATCTGGCACATTCTGCTGTCACAACAGTTAACTGTAACTTAGCCCTTTAGTTAGATTTTTTTTAAAATCTATCTAGATGTAGTACCTATCGTAGATAATAAACTTTGCAATTACCATTTTCCAGTGTTAACAAAAAAACCAATACGTTGGTGTTTGAAGTGGTATTCAATAGCCTCGATGTGTATACTGCTGAGGCCGTCTTAAAGTACCATCGTAGGGGAAAAGAGCCGATTGTACTGTCTGACTACGCGTTTATAAACTACAGTAAGTTGATTTCAAATATTATAACAATTTATCATGGATGACTTATCAACATCATCAGCCGGGAGACGTCCACTGTTGTACGAAGACCTCCCCGTTAGATAAGGGTGGGTTGCCATAATCCCCACTGTTGGCAAGCGGCTTAGATGACCTTTCAATGAACTTAATATGGGACCTATATGGTAATGTGTCCCAGACAGTGCTGCTTCTAAACACGTCACTAGGAGGTACCTTTTTTTTTTGTTTTCGGGGGGAATCCTTTAAAAGGCTCCCGACCCCTATGGGGTCGGGACCGGAGAGTGTGGGATTTCTACCTCACTAAAACCAGCCCGGTGGTCACCATCTGCACAATCAAGGGAAGTCCTAGTGACATATGTAGATGGATGAAGTTAAAGTTTACACAGAATAGGAGAAAAACAAGGATAAGCTGAGAGATCCATGGTGGATCTACGAGTTCTTTAAACAAGATTTGGTTTTCGCTCTTTATAATTGTTCTTTAACTCATTTTTACAGAAGATTTATCGCTCACCCTGACAGTACCACACGTCAGACACATTCAGCCATCAAATGCTTACGTGTATACGTTCTTAAATGACGCGGCGCCGAAGAGTGGATTAGGCCCTGCCTTTACAAATAGTAAAGGTAACTTTATATCATATTTTACGTTACCAGCAAACAGCTTTATCCTGATCCAGAAAATAAACTAAATTAGTATTATCACAGTTGTGGTGGTCTAGTGTTTAACACATCGGATTTGTATGCAGAAGGTTGCATGTTCAAACCTAGACAAGTATCAGACTTTTTCAATGTCATAAAATATTGCTTAGATATTCTAAGACATCACTGACGAAAAAACATCATGAGGAAACCTGAATAAAAAATCGTAAAACAATAAATTTCAAAAAATCTCTCCAAAATCGCTACAATTGTTCTTAACGAGTGTGTAATGAAAATCAAGACGAATCGTAGACTGACAATTATGAATGTTATTTTTACAGATCCTACTGTGATAGCAGCGAATGCTGAACTGTTAGATAACATTGGCTTGAGTCTTCAGGAGGCATTTATCGTTCAAGGTCCTTTGTTCTTCTCCATCTTTATGCAGAACTCCATTTGCGATTTTAGGCAAATTAAATACTAAATCAACCTTGACTTTAAAAAGTTCCGAAATTATCATATAACTTATTATTTGTACTCTATATTATGTATGTATTTTATAATTATATCTTTCTATATTATATTATTATTTATTTTTATATAATAACTTTATCTTTTTTTTTTAAATTGATACGATTACCAACTCGGTGTTGTACCTTTACAGCTACAAATCAATCGTAGATTCCAACAGATAATACCTGACGTCACCCTTAAGACGTAAATACTAAAAGGGAACTTGAAATTCGATGGATGCGAGCAGTGACACGGTGGCTCAGTCGGCAGAGCGGCGCCACGGTACGGCGACTGTCGCGGGTTCAAGTCCCGCTCGTGTCCATCATTTTTCAAGTTTCCCTTTATCAATTTAAAAAATTAAGCCTAGCATGGCAACATGCAAAAAAATACAAAGTATCAACTTTATCATTTTTTGCAAATACAAATAAATGTGTGATCACCCATCCATCTAACTAGAGGTACTCATGTATATCGATTTGATATCCGAAGGTAATAATATACATTCGTTTGAAATAATTGTTAAACCTTATTAGTATTTCCAATTAGATTTAGGCAAATTGATATTGCGTGTTTTACAAAGGAAACCATTACTATTAATCAGTTTCATTTAATGCAACTTATAATGTGAACAAATTTGATACGTGCTAATTGCTCAATTAATGGCACCCAATATTTGATTTATGTTTTCTCTCACACTACTACCACGGAAAAAAATGGAGAAGTTTTTTTACTTTTTAGTTCGTTTTTTGACATGGCAGTCATGTTTTTTATTTTTATAAAATAATCACACTAATGTTATAAATAAGAAAGTTTGTGAGTGTGTTTGTATGTTGGTTACCTCTTCAAGCTCAAACGGCTGGACCGATCTTAGAAAAAAATGGTATGGAGGTAGCTGACACCCTGGAGTAACACATAGGCTAATACCTAAAAGTGTAGCGGGTAACACCGCGGGGCGCAGCTAAAAATATATAATATATTTTTTATAGCCTATATAAATCGCGATAATAGTATAGTAATTTATGAAGAACGTCACCCATTCAAGTAATAACCTCAACTAAAGCCTCTTAACCTCCTAAATGAAGTAATGAGTATAGTATCAAATATTTGAAGGCGGTTCGCGAACCTAGCACCCACGACACAAACTTCCTGCACATTATAATCAAGAAGTTCGTAAGAATTCGTCACCAAGTATCTCTGCCGGGGTCGGAACTCTGTTCATGCGGGATTAACATATTTTAAAAGTAATTCACACCTGTTCACTTTCAAAGTCGACCGCGAATGCCGTAAGTTCTTTGAGTGCCACAGAGTAAGGATCAAATGGAGTGATCATGGACAGAGCAGGTAATTTTAAATTCTAATTCTAATACTTAAAGTTCTGTAGGAACTTTTTAAACGTGAGGCTTCTTCTGCCAACGGAAGAGTGAATTGACAGAGGTAACAAACTAAGTATGAAGTAAAAATAAGTATGGAGTAAATATGTATAGCAAATATTTTTGCTATGAGTAATGAAAACACATTAGTGATTTATAATAGAAAATGACAACACGGGAATTAACGCGAACACAACTTTAATAATAATTTCCGTGTTGTTATTTTCTATTATAGTCATTTAAAAGTTAGTACATTAGTGATTTTTTGGTTTAAATCCCGCTCGTGTATAATATTATAAAAAAAAACTCTTTTACTTTACAGCGTCTTCGTTGATCGAAACAATAGCAAATCAAACAAATAATTCAAATTTTGGTCACAAACAATTCACTTGTGAGAAAAGTAGCACTCCATTTGTTTATTATTCTGTAGCAAGAACCAAAGTTCCGGAGACCCGGAGTCCCGGAGTTCCGTAAAATCCGGGGACCTACCGCCGTCCCTTTCGCTTCAGGTGTTAATTTCACAAAATTGTCTTACCGCTTCCCACTGATTACTGTTTCACGGTAATATTAATTAAGAGCTAAACTTTTTGTCTCGCGATTAACGGCTTTGTTGTTCGATGCATATTCATCGTTTGATTTATTATACAGAGAATTTTAATGAGATATCTGGTGTTAGTTAGTTGAAAATATCACTTTATTGGTATAATTATTCTACTACTGACTGCCTCGTTGGTCTAGTGGTTGCTAAGCGTGACTGCTGAGCACGAGGTCCTGGGTTCGAGTCCCGGGTCGGGCAAAGTGTTACTGGGTTTTTCCATTAGGTAATTCTCAGTGGCAGTACGGAGTCTGGATTTGTGCCCGGTTGATGGCAATAGGCTCGCCCCCTATTACATTGGGACCTAAAAACATAACTGGCGAAATGTGGGTGTACTGTATGTACACCTGTGCCATGCCGAGATTGAGTCTAAGATAAGTCTGAGTCTGCTTCATAGTTCCCTTACTGTCTCAACTATCGCATTTTCAACCCACGTTACGACGGTAAACCTAAATATATTTGCAGTTTACTCGCGTGTACATTCATAGTAAGCTAAATACGTATATTTGCATGCGAATTAGTATAATGGCTGACACTGATAAGAGTTCATCGCATATATGAAAGCCAAAGTGCGCAATGGAGCGCAAACATGCACTTTTGGTAGCTGCAGGTCATGTTTACTAATTATAAAAACAAAAAAGTCAGGTAACACAGTCCATACTTTCATAATACAGTACTATGTTATCCATACTTTTCATATTCTACAAGTGAAAGGAATTCTGTACGTCTGTCTGTTACAATTTCACGGCTTAACTACTGAACCGATTTTGATAACATATTTACAAAATAAGCTTAAAAGAAATGACAGAACTTAATTGGTATTCAGAAAACCGCGTTGCAATTTTCCACGAGGCTCACTATCGATGTTCATGACAAAGGGACATCCTAAAAAAACATCTATGATATTATACCTATATAATTATTATGAAAAAAAACTGCCTCGTTGGTCTAGTGGCTGCTAAGCGCGACTGCTGGGCACTAGGTAATTCTCAGTAACAGCACGGAGTCTGGATTTGTGCCCGGTTGATGGCAATAGGCTCGCCCCCTATTACATTGGGACCTAAAACATAACTGGCGAAATGTGGGTGTACTATATGTGCACATCAGCTTACCCCTTCGGGGAATACAGGCGTGATGATGTTATGTTATTATTTTATTATAAAAAAAATAACACTTTCACTGCTCTAGAAATGGAACCCAGGACCTTACTGCTACCCTACTGCTTAGTAGTCACTTAGTACCACTAAACCAACGTCGGGCAACAATCAAGTTCTGAATTAAAATGTGACTTCTATCTTTAGTTTTTATGGTGGTAAACTTGTTTAACAAAATTGTGAATTGTGATGGCCCCATAGTAAATAATAACACAGTATTATGCAGCCATCAATCTTCCTTGCATACCCTTTTTACGACACCGCAGAGACTAGGGGTGTGCAATTTTTCGCCAAAAACAACAGACGAAAACTTGAAAGCAATAACCCTTAGTTTAAGTGAAAAAGTAACTCTATCTGTCTGTTTGTCTGTCACGTTATCACCACGAAATTATGAAACCAATCGTAATTAAATTCGTCATGGTGATAGCTCTAACTACAAGGACATAAAAAACTTTTATCCCGGAAAATTTGTTAGCAGTGATAGCCGAGTGGTATGACCGTTGGACTGCCAAATCAAAAGTCGCAAGTCGCACCAAAGTCTTTAAGAATTCATTTGCGTACTATAAATTAGTTATCAGTTGCTAAAAACGGTAAAGGAAAACATCGTGAGGAAACCGGCACACCTGTCAGATTTTTCAACTGTGTGAAAGCCATGTCAGACAGGCGGTTTAAACTCTGACACCAGGTTGTTCATCAACCATGCGATAAGAAGAAGAACTGGGAAAAGCACTCCAAAATTGCCTTATCGGACAAAATCACGGACGAAATCTATCATATTATATAATGGAAATTGAATCGCTCCAATCCTCACCATTCCTATATATCGAAGCGAAAAATTCCACCGCTCAAAGAACATTTATGTCTAAAGTTTAATACCATTAAGTCGTCGCTGTCGAGTGTGACGATAAACAAGCGACAATGCACGACCGAATCCACTCAACTAAATTAACTCAGTGGTACCTCCTTGTTGCTGCATTAGGATGTGTGTTACACTGTCGCGTGACATCTATATTGTTATTATTCGTTTATGATTTATCCCATTTTTGATAAAAGGCACGTTTACACGTGTGAATCCGTTGCCTTTTAGGTATTGTAGTAATGTTATGCAGAACAAAATTAGTACGTTTTTGTCAACACATATCATTTCGTATTGTGGAATGTAAACCAACATTTAATTTTATATAAGAGAAGCGTTGAGGTTTTGGAGCAATCAAGATAGTGTTATTCCTAAATACTTTTTTTTATAGTTTCCAACAGGGTGCTAAGCACAGCTTTGGGCAAACAGTGTTGTATGTCCGCTGTCAATTTAATCGATTCAACAGAGTAAATACGGTTTTCATTAAATTTATTAAATGTGGACTAGTTAATATGAATACGGCCTCATCGTTTCACCATACCATTATAATAATATAAGACTGCAATTTCGAAACACGAACATCTTTTCGTTGCAGAATTCGTTTAATATTACAGTTCGGTGTGAGATGCGTCCACATTTATTTGTATTTCGTATAGGGGAATCCGATACGCGGCCCTCGGCGAACAGACGAATGTATTGGATTGCTCGGAAAAATTGTTGGCGAAATCCTTTGTGTGAACGCTTTAATGGCATTTTCTATTTCATGAATGAAGACCATTTTGATTCCATAACGAGAAAGTACCGCGCTTTGCTGGTTCGAGAATGGAGGTCGGATTATGGATTATAAAGTTATTTAGAAGATATAATAATGTGATTCAAGGTATTATTGTAACGTAATATAGTTTTTTCTTTTATGTCTATCCAGTATTCTTGCAGAATATTCTTCTGCTGACAGTATGTATTCATTAATTTAATTATGAGCTTTTAATGCGGATTATGCTCTATTTTTTTCTGTTCTTCATGCATTTTTGATTGTCATAGCTAAAATCTTTCAGTCTCCAGTATACTTCTTAATTCCAGTATTGTAATATCTTTTTAGAGTTTCTGGGACCTTCCTTGTTCGTGCAGATGGTGACCATCTGAGTGGTTTTGAGGTGGAATATATATAGGGGTCGGGCGCCTTTTGAAGGTTACTCACCGAAAACAAAAAATAAAAAACTGCTTGTAAATAATCTAGATTGATTGCGTCACAAGCTAGCTAGCTACGCATCTCTTATCTTCACTTTGCAATAAATATCTTTCAATATTTCCTTAAGATAATGTGTTCTTATATTTCTAAATTAGTCCATTACCCTTAGCGAGATCTCTGTTCGACGCCCCGCCGCGTCGCGTTGGCGCCGACTTGTCGCGACTTCCAGTCTCCTACTGACGCCAAGAAACTGTATTTGTCTGGTATTCACAGTACATATATATAGCTATACTCCATTATATATATATCGTAGCTGAGTGTAGTGCGGTCTCCCTAGAGATATGATTCAGGGAGTTTGTGATTTACGTGTTATTAGGGATGATTCTGTTGTGAGTTGTGTTTTTGTGGTAAATAATAATTTTGTATACATATTTCAACGAAAATAGTTTTACTCCCGTTTCTAATAGTATCACAGTATCATTGTTAAGGAATGTTTTTCTTATGATTATTAGTACTTATAATAATTAATCAACTGAAAAACTTAAATATTTACGATTGATAAATATTCAAATACCATTATTATAAGAAAAAAATACTTTTAGGTTCTAAAACAATCACTAAATAGGTTTGACTTTTCCTGTGTAGGGGACACAGGAAATATGAATTTTTTAAATGATTATTTTATTTAAAAAATTGGAAGGTCTATAAATAATTGGACCAACAATCGTGCCGGCAACATCCAGATTCTTTGTTTCAAGCTTCTCTGAGCTTAACACTATCTAAGAACTATCTATACGACTGCGTAGTTAGTGTGGAAAATATACTACCATGAGCTATAAGAAAATGAGAGTATACACACTGAAAGAAGAAAAGATTTCATGCATATCACGTTTCTGATCCACATACATACATAACATCACGCCTGTATTCCCCGAAGGGGTAGGCAGAGGTGCACATTATAGTACACCCACATTTCGCCAGATATGTTTAGGTTCCAATGTAATAGGGGGCGAGCCTATTACCATCAACCGGGCACAAATCCAGACTCCGTGCTGCCACTGAAAATTACCTAATGGAAAAACCCAGTAACACTTTGCCCGGCCCGGGATTCGAACCCAGGACCTCGTGCTCAGCAGTCGCGCTTGGCAACCACTAGAAAAACGAGGCAGTCCAACTATCATTAAATTAAATAACAAAAGTATTTTTTTTCCGTCTTTATTTGAGGAACTTAGTTTTGACTATGTCACTCCGTTAGACCAACATTAACAACACGATACAAACTGTTCACGTCATCTCATGCTAATTCCCAACACTTGAATAAACTTTATTTTCCTTTGTAAACCATTACACATGCGCGAACGTTTCACAAGTCAACTACAGTCAGTCAGCAACTCAGTATGCGCGAACTGTAACGTATTCGCGTAAAAAAGCCTACGGTTAGTTACGTCAACAGCAAGTTTCAGATACACCCACATCCTGTAAACAACGAGCTTTGTCTACCAACCGATGTTAACTTCCGGTGACGTTGGGGCCATGAAACACGCGTTTAAATTACTATTAAACTTACTACTTACAACAACTACTACTTACACTACTATTAAACATTAGATAACACCATGCCTTGTAATTATATTATAGCTGCGCCCCGAGGTAATACTCGTGGTTTATTAGAAGCATTGAAAAGTGTATTATACAACCGGTCTTCTTCTTCTTATCGAATGGTTGATGGCCAACCTGGTGTCAGAGTTTAAACCGTCTGTAGGCGTGAGATAGCTTTACACACCGTTGAAAAATCTCTCTCGGGGAATACATGCGTGATGTCATATTGGAAAAAAATTATTAAAAGTGTGATACTTCGTTTTGCTGGCCAGTATAGATTTTTTAATACGTTATACGCTGGTTCCGTACCGGTATTTATATAATAAAGATACAACCGCTGCTCTTGTGGCCCTAAACTACAACTGCAAACGCTTTTAACGACCTAACACAACAATAAAACAATTCTCAAACTTATTCCTTAAGACGTAAGACTTAAAATATGAAAACGTAAAAGCAACTTTAGATTTATGATTTCTGCAAATGTATTTTTTCAGCGAACCGTTTCTTTTCCGTGAAAATGTTATGTTTAATGAGCCATTTGTTATATTTACATGTGTTCTATCTATACCTACTGTAATTACTAGGACTGAGGACCTGATTGGTGCAGTGGTTAAGCGATTGGACTGCTGCACTAAGAGACGTGGGTGCGATCCCCGGTGGAACAAATATTTGTGCGAACCGCAGATGTTTGTCCCGAGTCTGGGTGTTTTGTGTCTATGATATGATTTCATGTTTGTGAAACGGACCCACGATATATGGTCGGCGGTGGGCCGACATTATTTTTTTTTTATTAAAAAAAATCTTATTAAATAGGCAGACAAAATGTGAATGGAGTGTTCCTGAAAATAGAACATCACCATTTATCCCTACGAGGATATCAGGCGTGGTTTAAAAAAAAAAAAACTAGGTCTATGTACACAATTATTTAGATTTATTACCCTACTTAACATTAGTGGTTCTTAAAAATGAACTCATTATTTTAATAACTAAAGTCAGTTATGTAAGATTTGATATTATTATGCTTGTTAAGAGCCATTTCACAAAATTTTGACGTTCGAATTTCGGTAGAATTGTCATGTGTGCGTGACACACCCACACAAAAATAATGCTAACAGTGTAGCGCAAAAAACGAGACGGACAAAAAAATCTTGATCATTATTACAATATACTTATATTCGAGATTTATGAAAATATTTTGAATTCATTAGTAATTTGATCATATTATTTATTTGTTCCTATTTTTTAAGGCGGTTTTTATATTTTTTATTTCACAATTTTTAGTGATGCCTAGGATTCATCCGCCGTAGACATTTTGAGGATTAGTATTTGAAATCCTTACAAAATGCTCCCTCAAACGATATCTCACACGATATATACTATTAAAGTGGTAGAAGGGGGGACAAGGCACCACCTCCCCCTCTTTCTTTCTAGTTTGTGGCGACAATTACTTAGGCTATATTACTTGTAACGACAGTTCTGCTATGATTTTATAAGGAGTTCAGTTCCATATCTCCAAAGATCATCATCAGATCTACATGAAATTTCAATGGGACTATTTCGAAAAAAACTACTTTCCAACAAAAAAAGAATTTTGCAAATCCGTCTTTAGATGACGGAGTTATGCCCGAACATACATAAAAAATATATTTAAACATCCGAATTGATATCCTCCTCCATTTTAAAGTTTTCAAAATAAATATACAAAGGCGAGCTTTATACCTTAGGCATTTATTACCAGTCGACTTTAGAGCGATATGGAGACAAATTTTAGGTAGATGCACATATCGATGCATGCGATGTGATTACGTATGGCTCTGAGACGTGGTCGCTAACGGTAGGCCTTTTGGAAAGGCTCAGAGTCACTCAACGAGCTATGGAAAGAACTATGCTCGGGGTTTCTTTACGCGACAGGATCCGGAATACGGAAATTCGCCAAAGAACTAGAGTCACCGGCATAGCTCGAAGAATATGCAAGTTGAAGTGGCAATGGGCATGCCATATCGCTCGAAGGACCGATAACCGCTGGGGAAGAAAGGTTCTCGAGTGGCGACAACGAACCGGAAGACAGCGTTGGCAGGCCTCCCACCAGGTGGACTGACGATATCGTCAGAATTGCGGCCCAAGCGGTAGATGCAATTGGCAAGCTGTCGTTTATTGTGGCGTTCTAAGGGAGAGGCCTTTTAACAGTGGACGTCTACCGGCTGATGATGATGATGATGACGTATATCGATACGCAAAATAATAAACATACATATAATACGTTACATACATACATGAAACAAAACAATACATATATATACATAAAGCAATAATTAATTAATTATCTCAACTATTATAACTATTTACAACTTAAATCTAATACAAGATAAAAACAATATATACAAAAATAACAAGTTAAAAAGCATCAAAAAATTCATCCCCATCGATGTCAACCGGTAACGTGCCCAAAAGACTGGCAGCATTGCCACGTGTAGTTTGCGCAAACTCCAAGACCTACCAGGTATGATTGCTTGGCACTTATTCGGAATTGCCGCCATGCCAAATCTCTCGGACCAGTCCATTGTAGCTTAAAGATCAAGCAGAGTAAGGCTACAAGTTAAGAGTAAGGCTGCATATGGAATACGCACACCGAAGTGATTGGATTATAAGGTTAGTAAAGATAGAAAACAGCAATGGGCGGAGAATACCGCTTTGTGGAAGGCCAGATTTTAGCTCACACCAGGAAGAAGAGGACTCTTCCACATGGACCGACCACTGGCGTTCCCAAAAGTAATGGATCTATTCCAGCGCTTTAGGAGACGCCAAGAGATGGGATAGGATGTAGACGAGGATATCGCGATTGAGTATATTGAAGGTATTGGAAAAATCAACTAGGGCTGTAACTTTAGTATCTTCTATGCCTGCCTTAATGTCGCCAATCGCCTGGCCTGCAACCGGACTGCAAGGGAGACAAGAGGTTATTTTGGTTGTCTCTTCGTATATTCTCATGGACATAGGCCTCGAGCACTTTAGATAGGAAAGAAAGGATAGAGATTGGTCGGAAGTGACTGGGTAGAGAAGAGCTCGATATTTTAGGTAAAAGGTGAACGAAAGCTTTGCGGTACAAGGAGGGGAAGTATCCGGTATCCAAGGAGCACGATATTATGTGTGTGATTGCTGGAAGAAGGTGGTCAACTATTGTGACGATCATTCCGCGATAGACGTTATCACAGTCTAACGCTATGGATTTGATGGAGGATGATCTTTTTGATTTCTCCCTCAGTGACTGGAGATATGTGCAAGGGATTCATGTTGGGACGCGGGAGACCATCGACGTAAGCAAGTGTCTGAGGGTTGGTCTTTTGTCTAAAGTTGGGCTGGTGAAGTAATGCGAATTGAGATCGTCCAAATCAATGGAATTCAACCGGTCAAATAGTGGTGATTTGCCAATACTGAGAGTTTCAAGGAACTTCCAGAGATCGGCAAAAGTGGAACACAAATAAATGTAATTTAGAATATGGCGGCGTTTGGTATTGGATATTACTTAATTATACCGATTTCGTGCAGCTTTGAAAAGATTCCAGTCCTCATCTCGATCTCTCTTGAATTTTCAAAAAGCGCGATCCCTACTCTTTATGGCCAACTTTACACCATTCAAAATCCATGGCGCAGGTGGACGCTTCAGCTTTACCTTTTCAACCGGTGCGTGTATATCATAAAGCTCGATGATTTCCCGGTTAAAACCGCTAACCTTTTTGTCGACCGCGGGAGCCTCCATCATAGGTTTCCAGTCGATTAGAGAAGCATCTGAACTCAGTTTGCTTACATTGATTCGCGCGAAGCTGTGCATGTACATTGTACAGTACCTTGAGCTTAGGTTTATGAGGTTTGAGGATATACGATAAAAGTATAAGGTCGTGGTGAGAGAATCCAGCGGTGACGAGTCGGCCATGAGAGGAAACCAGGGAAGGATTGGGGATATTAATGAAATCGAGCCGAGTGTGCTCAGCTACATCGTTGTGGTGAGTGGCTTGAAGCAGTACGACGAGTAGGCTGGCAGAATCGACTATGTGCAGGAGTTTGGAGGATTGGGAGGTATGCGGAGTAAGGAAGTGTTGAAATCTCCCATGATGATGTGGTGTGCATAATATGAACCTATCGATTATAATACAGTATAGAATGCAGTGGAATCGTTACGGAGGTAAATAGCGGCGCCACCCCTTCCCTTACCGACCTTATAATTGCAAATAAGGACCAACTCGGGGTAGAAAGTAGATAAGATGTGAGGTTTGTGCAAAATTTCCGAAATCAGGTTAGCATGAACGTTGGCTGGGACTACTTTGCGCATTGAGGGGACAACATTTTTGGCAACATTTTTCGCGCAACTTATAATTCAGTGTGCTGCTACAAAACAGAAACTTATGTCATAGGTATAATATCTGATTGGATGGTTGCTGAATATTAATCAAATAAAATATTTTAAAAGAATTTAATAACATTTTATAATAAACAAAACCGGATGAAAATAATTCGTAGAAAATGAAAACGTTGTGGTCGTAGTATAAAAATGGGTTTTTAATACGAATTTTCGTAATTCAAAATTTGAAAAAAGTGACACAGGTCCTGCCTCTAAGGGCGCTCGGGCCCGACTGATCGTTCTACGTTTGTGCATTGTAATTTATTGTGATTTTGAGTGATATTGAAAATGGTATTATATCTAATTAAATAAAGGAATATTAAAAAACATTGTATTAATAGATTTCCCAGAGAGCATAGTTCATTATGGCATCATTTTAAAAGTAATAAATACCTTTATTTAAACCAAAAAGTCGCGATAAAATTACCATATAAAACCGTGAAAACCAGTTTAAGTATTTATTTTTTTATCAATTAAAAGTGTTATTAATCGAAAATTTTCCACCGTATGTTACAACAAAAGTATATGTCCTATGCCTACTGTATTTTTTCCATTTTAATTTGTTGATGTAAATGGTAGAATTTGAAGCCCGAAAATGGCTCTGCGATGGATTTTCAGAAAACGTGTTGCGGGAAATAGCTCACCACACAGCAATCAAGTTATATTTTGAAAATCTAATTCTATTTGTAACAATGGGAAAGATTGGTCTACATTCTACATGTATTTAGAAATTCCTAAGTACTACCTAAGATGGTAAATTTCGCGTCCGAAAATTCAGAAAACTGTCAAAAAATGTGAAATGGCTCTTAAACAATTTTTTGTTTCAACATTTACTGCCGTCACAAAGCCAGATAGCATAAGATTTCATTTTTTATCAGTTTACAACTTCAACGTATGAATAAAATAAACTAACTAATTATAGATGATTTGTGGATTTGTGCCCGGCTAAAAACAAAAAATATAGGTGGCGAAATGTGGGTGTACTATATGTGCACCTCTGCTTACCCCTTCGGGGATTACAGGCGTGATGTTATGTTATGTGTATGTTTTATAGATGAAATACCGAATTTTTTAATTACTGCCTACCACTACCATCGTTATAACAAATACACAAACTCAACCAGAAAGAAAACATTTCCTGGTAACCTCTGGCTCCCCTTGCCATGTCGCCAGACTGTCTGGCGCCAGAGTGCGTCTGCCGCCATTTATAACGGTTGCCAGTTGTCTGGCACTAGCAATATTACTTGGCAATAATATTTTCGTATCTTAAACGTTATTGATAATGAATCGTAGTTTACTTACATATAAATTTTTTTCGTAATAGCGCCTGAAGATGGCGAAGATCACTTTCTGCTATGAACGAATCAGTCTGCAATCTTATCTTCCAAAAAAGTTTCTAGCAAGACGTGAATGTCGCTCCTCTGCCTCTCTTCGGAAAAACTGAAGTTATGATACACATTTCTTTTATAATCAAAGCGATAAATTATTGAAGGAGTCCGATAGCACCGTAATCATCATCTAATTGCAATTTAAGCGTATATTTATAATTCTATAAAATAAATTAAATACTTGCGAAAACCACAAAACAGTGCGTGTTTTCTGGTTAACGGGGATTAACCAAAATTACAACGTAATTCAATGTATAACGGCCGTCAGTGAATTTAACTCCGATTAACTATGTACAGCTTGTAACATAAGTAATTCGATAAATATACTAGCTGTTGCCCGCGACTTCGTCCGCGTAAATTTTCAAATAAAACATCTAAATTTATTTTCAAATTGCAAGTTCCCTTTTAGGATTGACGTCTTAAGAGTGACGTCAGGTATTATCTGTTGGAATCTACGATTACCAATGGTTCAGTTGGCAGAGCGGCGCCATGGTACGGTGAAAGTCGCAGGTTCGAGTCCCGCTCGTGTCCAACGTGTCTCCTGTCATTTTTCAAGTTCCCTTTATCAATTTAGATTGAAGCTTAGCATGGGCAACAATGCAAATATGACACAAGTCAGATCTCAATCCATCTGTTAACTATGTTTCAACAATACTAGTTAGAACTGTACAAATGGATTCAAATGATAGCGATGCTCGTTAAAGGGTGCTGTTGAGCACCGGAAGCAGATACGATCGGCGCGTTACACCGGAAGTGGGCGGGGCTAACGACTGAAGATTGCACCCCCGACGCCTTCAAGATTCGCGTTGTTAACTCTGACACGGACATGTTTGCTGCTTTGCGCAAGAGTGTATAAATTCATTTATACTTATTTAAAGTGATTTATGATTATTTAAAAAGTTAAATTTTAAAGATAATTTTACGATATAGTTGGCCCAGTGGCTACGCGATTGGACTGCTGCGCTAAGGGTTGTGGGTTCGATTTCCGCACGGGACAAAATTTCATGCGATCTGGTCCGTGACCAAAATTCGGTCAAGACAACATTAATCAATATTTTTAATTAACCATTTATTTTTCTTATCAATTAAAAGCAATAGTCATCTCACAAACAACAACAGAATCCTAATTACAAAGCATTAAGTCCAATGGTAATTAGCGAGCACGACTTAAGATCTTTATACCCTTATCAGACAGAGATTGGGAGTTTTAGATAAAAATCCTAATTTCCTCGCACGATGCTGTATCTTTAGCCTTAAGATAAGGGACCAGAGGGTCCCAAATGGGATCTAGAAGATAATTGGAACGATTGTGCGCGTAGCTACTTAGCTACTGCACAGATCAGTCGATTCGTAGCTAAGCAGTGCTCGCCACGGTTAGACTTGTGATGGATGCCCGTTTTACACATACGATACATACCCAGAACTGAGAGACATTTAATGATTACTTAAACGAAAGCTAAGTAAACGTTTTTTTCGTGAAATCTTTTCTTGTCATTTTAAGTTATCGTTAACGTCTCTCAGTGCGGTGAGTTTCAATGGTTAATCGAAATAAAATGTAAAGCCTGTGTTTATTGAAGGTGTATGCGGAAGTGTGTTTTACACCCATATGCGCCAGTTAAGTTATAGGTCCCAATAAAATAGGGGTCGAGCCTATTGCTATCAACCGGCATTCGAACCCAGGACCTCATACTCAGTCAACCTCTACACTAATGAGGCAGATCATAGTTTAATCGTTGATAACTCTTATAAAACGCAAACAATGTTCCGTTAAAGTAACTGTGTTGACATTAATTAGTTGTTGCAATTAACTGTAGCTATTAACTAAAGACAAATATGAGGTTACCGTGTTAACGAGCAACTGGCACGCAAGCGCAACCACCGTAGCTTTGTTTTAAATAAATACAAAAGAACTTTTGGACAGACACAGCTTGTGGGTAGAATTAAAACATAACATAACATCACGCCCGTATTTCCCGAAGGTGAAGGCAAAGGTGCTCATATAGTACACCCACATTTCGCCTGTTATGTTTTTTTAGGTCCCAATATAATAGGGGGCGAGCCTATTGCCATCAACCGGGCACAAATCCAGACTCCGAGCTGCGAGAACTACCTAATGGAAAAGCCCAGTAACACTTTGTGTGGTCGCCAAGCGCGACTGCTGAGCACGAGGTCCTGGGTTCGAATCCCGGGTCGAGCAAAGAGTTACTGGGTTTTTTCATTAAATAATTCTCAGTAGCAACTCGGAGTCTGGCTTTGTGCCAACACACGGTCGTTCTTCTTTTATTTAAGACTCTTGTCTGTTCTCCATTTACTGTTATTACTTACAATAAAATAACTATCTCCCTTCCGCTCATTGTTTTATCATTTGTCCTAAAATACCTGTATCTTTGTTTCAGCAGCAGTGTCAGCCAAATGAGTGGTCCGGTGTGACCGGCGGCATCTCCACGATGCACCAATGTTCGCTCTTCATACTCACTCTCCTGTGCGTCTCCGTCAAAGGTAGCGTGAACATATCCCCGCTTTACTATGAGCTTTTGACGCAGGCCTTTTTTGTTGTGTAAGCGAGATGCCGCTCTATATAGCACGTAGCGGTGTCTCGCTTTCACATAGAAAACGTCATCATTTAAGAGCTCATAGCAAGAGGTCTGTCAAATGTTGGATGTGATTTAAACTTTAATTTTGTATTTAGACTCCTAACAATTTTTTTTTCGAACTTGTCTCTCGCAGTTAGCTCTGAAGAAGCTCTTACTGCTTAACCGGTCGTTTGGCAGGACCTAATAAAAGGCCTCCAGCCAGGACCTGACAATCTGTGGATCCTTTTTACTATATACGAGTTGTAGTCCAAAACTAGTCGGACACCCCGAATAAATGTCTAAACCGTCTATCTATCACACTAATACATATTATAAAGGCGCTTGTGAGTGTTTGTATGTTTGTTACCTCTTCACGCTCAAACGGCTTGACAGATTTTAATGAAATTTCATATGGCGGTAGCTGCAACATACAGTACATACATAGGCATTTTTATCTCGAAAAAATGTAGCGGGTAACACCGCGGGGCGCGGCAGTATTAAATAATATAACAAACACTCGCAAGAGATATAGTACTACTACTGCTAAAGTGGATCAAACATTAATTTGGTTTACCTATTTAAAAACAGCTTTCCAGTATGAACCTGATTAGTAAAATAATATTTCTGTTTGCAGATATATCCGGGAGCTGGGAAGAATGGTGGACGTACGATGGGATATCGGGTATGTACCTATACTACATACATTTTTATTATCTAGAAATATACCTTTTATAACTAGTCGCCTTGTTTTATAATTTTCTTTTCTTCTGGATTCCTTTTATGGCACTAATCTTTATAGACCATTCTTTCTCTTCGTGACAATAAGCACACTTTACAGACATATTTCACATGTATACATGCTCAGACTAGGTCACAGATATGACTTAAATATTGGTCTTAACCCTTAACGCTGCAGCTTCCCCACCGAGGCACTGCAGCAATGGGTTATCAATATTCGTATTGATGGTACAAAAAAGCTATTCATAAAGATACTAAATAAATAATGGTCTCCTGACCGAGACTAACTACGCAGGATATAGCGCACAACAATGCACGTAATCAAGATGAACTCTCTATGGGTTTACTCTCATAGTTTGCTGGGATGGTAGACCGACACGACCGCGAGATCAGGCAGCTAACCAACTGCTGGACGTGCCTTCCCATGATCGGCTCCGTGCATTGGAAAGCACATCAAACCGTCTAGATATGGAAAGCCGGTTACCTATTACAACTGCACCGCGGCGAGCTCGGCTTAACCTCGCAGGTCGACTAATCTGAACGGTAGCCTTGTAACTACGGGCCCTTCTTACCCACACCTATACATAACATGCATAGTCATAGCTACGCTGGTCAAATCCCACACATTCCTGATTAGTTAGTGTAAATTCGCAAGCATTTTACCAACACGAGTACAAATCGAATACGCACAAATTGGCGTCACGATTATCTTATCAATGCAACTAATTTGACATGTTTCCGATTAATAGCTAATTATAATCCGATGCACCGAAATCCAACAAATATTATTTCAAAATAAAAAATAGTAATCACGGGATGCATTGAATACAATATCAATGTACCAACGATTACTATATTGTCGTTTGTGATTTGGCATCATCATCAGCCAGAAGACGTCCACTGTTGAACAAAAGGCGTCAAGGGGGGGTTGCCACAATCCCCACGCTGACTCAGTATTGGTGGTTAAAATACAGAAAACACTGCCCAACTTCAGAATTTTCCTTTAGTCGCCTCTTACGACACCCACGGGAAGAAAGGGGATGGTCAATTCTAGACTGGATACCACTCGCCACGTGATTCGATATTTAAAGTTAAAAACGAAGTGCAAACAAAGTTTTTCTCAAGTTCCAATCGAGTTCCGTTGCCTTTGCGGTCATTTCACCTACACATTAATTAAACACGGCCCTATTTAGACTACCGAGCGACCAGTATACTGTTAATCTACCAAGCTATACTTTCAACCAAATATCTACGCACAATACGTATGTCACACAAGTGAAATCCCAACATATTCTCAATGGCCACTAAATATAACACAGTAACATATCCCTATAATGGCAGTCAGGTAATGATCAGCGATAGTATCTTAATGATAATGCCCGCTCACCCGTGTCATTACATCGGATAGTCGATGTTCGATCGACCCGAAATTTCGACGCACTTGTACATTTTCAACGGAATGTGAAGATTTCTTTTTATGTTATAGGCTAACTTCAGGTTCTTAGAATAGTGTGGTATTTAAGGGCCTACCACGATTTTTAGATAGCGATTCTTTTTCGATGCAGCTTAGGTTTCGATTTTGGTTCGGAACAAAATAGTTTGCACCTACATTGTTATGCTTTTACGATGATATGGCAAAAGATTGGTATTCAGTTCAGGTGTAAAAATGGAACCCAAAAGGTGACTGTAGGTTCCCTGAAGGAATGCTGCGTGTTGTCTGATTTTAACAATCAATAGGCTAGTACTTAATTTTTAACTTTTTATACCTACCTGTTTTTTTCTTTCATGGATTCATACTCCTTGCCTGTCCGAATATAGTATCTACATAATGCCATGGCCGAACAGAATCAGAGCTGAGAGCCTTTATTCATGAGCAGTCTACATGACGATTCTATTGGGTTTTCTGGAAGTAAATTATTCGGTTGTAGCTTGGAGGTTGAAATAGGTTCCGTAAAAGACAATAGACACTCCCCCTAACACAAGATCTGAGATCTTTATTAGTGTACTGACGAGATACTATGGCATCTCTGTCTGTGACCCCTTTTCTGTTATATGGGGTATAGTGGGAGTTGCATCGGACTATTTATAAAATTGATAGACAGTGAAAAATAACATTTACAAGAAATATTCTATAAAAATGCGAAAGTTTGTGATTATGGATGGGTGTTTGTTACTCTTTCACGTAAAAACTATTGAATGGATTTGAATGAAATTTCACACATAGGCTACCTTTTCGAATTTTTATCGAAGAATGTAGCGGGTAACACCGCGGGGCGCAGCTAGTATACCACAAAATTATTTTAGTGGCCATCATGTAGACAGTAGAAATTTTCGGTTTGCTATGTTAGTATAACCACAAACGACTTGTCCTAGAATTCGTTTCTTATTCTAAGTTTTTTGTTCATAATACAGGGCAGTAAAACAATATATTTATTGTACAACCATCACTAGCTATATCCTAATTTTTACAGCTGGGCCCTTACTATGAATTCTTAAAGCAGGTTTTTTTTTGTAAGACAAGTGAGATGCCGAACTACCCTGCACATAGCAGCCTCTCGTTTCCACAACGGAAGATGTCCTGCTTTTTAAGTTTGTGGTACGGGTGCTGATAACCATCTCCTCTCATTTATAAGCTATTCATATCTACGTCTGAAAAGTAGTTTAATATCCTTCACGTCCCACCTAACCTCACATATCGACCACACATTACGTTCTCAACAATACTTGTACGTATACTCATACATACAAACAATACCTGTACATACATACACGCACACATACAAAGCAACTACACAACTAAAGTCCCGCTCAGTAATGACGCCCGATACCGTCTCGTGGACACCCTACGAGCATTACGCACGATTCAATTCACTATGGTGACCAAATTTTGCGGTATCCCAACTCCTATTGAATGTGATATCACAGTGTATTATGGGGTTGAATAGGCTTTTCCATTCGAATAACGCTTTGCCTCGCAATTTTGGTTTCGTCATCGTTTAAAACTAATTTCTTTAGTAATGCACGATGTGCTGTGATTTGGAATTTAATTACTTGTGCGGTAATTTTAGTTTGTATGTTTATATAATTTAATACATAACATCACGCCTGTATTCCCCGAAGGGGTAGGCATCTAGGTCATCTAGGAACTGGCTAATCTTCTTCGGCGGCTTGAAGTCCTATCATAGAATCTATTAAAGTTAATTCCAAGCGCAAAACTGCAAGACTGAATGACACAGTGAGCTCATTTTGCGTAACGCGGATTCTTAGATTAAGGATTCGAAACGTCGGGACCAAAAATCAATTAAAAAACCGCGATAAAATCCGTAAACCTAGTTTTATTTCAATGACTAATATTCGCGTAAGTGATAGAAATCATTAAATAAATTATTTATTTCTTTATTAATTTTAATACGTAATACATATATTCTTAAACTGTCAAAAATATAATACGTAGATCTATCATGGATACCGCTCTGATGAAGTATAGAATGACCATATCATAGGATTGTATGTATTGAAAATAGATGTTGACCGATTCTCAGACCTACTCAATAAATGCTCACAAAATTTCATGAGAATCGGTCAAGCCGTTTCGGAGGAGTACGGGAACGAACATTGTGACACGAGAATTTTATATATAAGATGCTATTGCCATCGTAGTATGCGTTGACAAAAACGTACAAGCATTATAATTATTTTTCCAGACATGAGTTGTTGTTGGATAAACAACCACTTACCAATTTGCCAATATGACAAGGCACCAATTTCAAATTGCAATCAAGTACTGATCATAATTATGCTAACTTGGTAAAGACAATGACAATAGGTATGTAAGGTAAAAATGTAAAATTTCAAAGCCATTATTTAATAGCTGTGTGTATAATGAATAATTTATTTAGCTTCACCTCGAAAGGTTCGTAAACCAATCCACTATTTTACGATTATTTTATGTCAATTTTATTGCGTTTAAATTAAACTCGGGCGCCTAACTATTAATTTTATATTTGATTTTAAAAATGTATCTTCCTTACTTTGACTGCCTCGTTGGTCAAGTGGTGGTTAAGCGCGACTGGTGAGCATGAGGTCCTGGGTTCGAATTCTGGATCGGGCAAAGTGATACTGGGTTTTTCCATTAGGTTATTCTCAGTGGCATTACGTTGTCTGGATTTGTGCCCTAAAATGTAACTGGCGAAATGTGGGGCTGATGTTATGGTTTATCCCCGGTTACCCACATGGAAAACGGGCCAGCCTATTGTCATTAACATGATACAAATACGGACTTTTACTCTCAGCTCACTACCTCACAACCGGCACCGAGACATATAATATGCACCAGAATTGCTATGAACAAGTCGTTAAGATGCTATCGCCACATGACATTTACTTGTCACAGTATTTATGACACTACACGTAATTAGGAATCGATTTTATACCCGACAATCCTTGATAAATACGGGAAAATATTTAATATTTTCATACGTTGGTCTAGTGGTCGCTAAGCGCGACTGCTGAGCACGAGGTCCTGGGTTCGAATCCCGGGTCGGCCAAAGTGTTACTAGGTTTTTCCATTAGGTAATTCTTAGTAGCAGCACGGAGTCTGGATCTGTGCCCGGTTGATGGCATTAGGCTCGCCCCCTATTACATTGGGACCTAAAAACATAACTGGCGAAATGTGGGTGTACTATATGTGCACCTCTGCCTACCCCTTCGGGGAATATAGGCGTGATGTTATGTTATGTGTTAGTACTGCTCTAAGAAATGATAAATAGGCGAGTTGAATTTTGTCCTAACTTGAATATATAGGCCCATAGCAGGCAGATGTGTCTCATTAATCAAGAGTATAAACTATTCACCGACATTTCGCGGCTCATCTCGCATGGAACTAATTGCGAGCTTATGAAGGTATGTTGATGATATCCCTACATTTGTGACCTTTCCAGGCCTGTATAGTTAATCGACAGTGGTCATTCAACGACCTTTCCTTATGGATCAAGTATTAAACACACATGTAGGTACCTACACACAATCACTCGTATTTTTACTAGTTGAAATACAGAATGAAAATGAAATAAAGAATCCAAAGTATTTAAACCAACATTTGGAGCAACTCTGCGACAGAATCAAGCTCCTTCTACTTCGTTTCACTCAAGTTTATTGTCACATAAAAATAGGCCATATTGTGGAATAGATAATATAATAATAATAATATGTTTTGGCTTTTTAAATTGATTAAGGGAAACTTGAAAAAATGATGGACACGAGCGGGACTCGAACCCGCGACAGTCGCCGTACCGTGGCGCCGCTCTGCCAACTGAGCCACCGTGTCACTGCTCGCATCCATCAAATTTCAAGTTCCCTTTTAGTATTTACGTCTTAAGTAAGGGTGACGTCAATAATATGATTATTTATTTCTCTCACATGTTAAAACTAATTCTAAATCTCTCTAGATAGATATTGACCAGTCAATTTAAATCATACTTCTAATAAAGATATAGAGCGAGATTGAACGCCTAAATGCGTAAGATGTACTTAGGTATTATCACACAAAGAAACTTTAGTTACACCTTTCTTTAAACCTCTAGTTAAACCTTTCCAAACTTTCCACAATGCTGTGCAGCAAAGTTGAACGTATAAGGGGCACTGGTTGTTCTTAGGTATCATCACTCATAGAATCTCTTGATACACCTCGTAAGCATTGCAAATAGCATTATACAATCTGTAAAGAAAACTGTTGATTAATCTTTTTGTTTTAACAGGTCCAGGCTTCTGGGGTCTGATCAACCCTCAATGGAGCATGTGCAACAAGGGGCGGCGACAGAGCCCCGTCAACATCGAGCCTGACAAACTGCTCTTCGACCCCTGGCTCAGAGACATACAGTTTGATAAGCATAAGGTAGGTAATTAAGTTGAATTTCTTTCGGTATTTCTTCCCAGAGGTAGTCAGTTAGGAAATGCCGATGCCATCTAGTATAAAAAAAAATTACGTGTAAAAGTGTTTTCTAAAACCTATTTGCAAAAATAAGATCATTTATCATTAAATTCTCTTCGTAACTTACTACAGTTTGTTTCTCCATTTCTTCTCAGAGGTAGTCAATTAGGATGTTCTGATACCACCTAGTTTCAAAAAAACAAAAAAATTGCAACTTTTCTTTGGTATGTTATACGTCCAAATGTATTAGGGGGCGAGCCTATTGCCAATAACCAGGCACCAATCTACGCATAGTAAGTAAGTGGGCTCATCTTAAATCTGGATATTGTTACTATCATTTTAGATGTTCAGGTAATCCTGAACTATTTAATTATAGTGAATAACATGGACTAATTCACTATGTGATTAAAAACAGTGTGTGTTGGAAATTCAACATCACGACAGAGCGTAAGGCTTAGTATACACTAACGTTGTGATACTACTCCATTTTACTTACTATCTTTATTATATACAAGTTTCCGCCCGCGACTCCGCCCGCGTGTATTTCGAATGTTTTATAGCCTATAGCCTCCCTCGATAAATGAGCTATCTAACACTAAAATATTTTTTCAAATCGGGCCAGTAGTTCCTGAGATTAGCGCGTTCAAGCAAACAAACAAACAAACTCTTGAGCTTTATAATATTATATATAATATATAATATATATATATATAAAGTATAGATTCAAAATAAGTTTGTCTGTCTTTAAATTTATTAGTTACGTTTACATAATTAAGAACTGATTTATTTCGACCTTAGACTGTAGGTGAGAAGAATTCTCAAGTTGATTCTGTCCGTGTAAATATTAACTTCGCGTTACTATTTAGCGTAACCTTTTGGGCAAAAGTCAAGTGCGGAAGTTGCTATACTTACATAACCTGTTCTGCTATTTTTTAGGAATTAAATTATGAAGTGGATAACTATTTAAATGTTATTTAATATAACCTAAAAATACACATTAAATTTGAGAAATATTTTTTTTATGCACCGGCTCATTGTGTACCTTGAAATCAGGTAATTTTCGCATACAGTGTGAACAGCCCTAGTACATTAACGTTATAACGTGGTTTGCGTCCTCTAATCCTATGCTAAAACATGGTAAGCCAGCCGCGATACTGCAACCTAACATGGTTTTCAGCCACATTACCATAAGCCTACCCAACTAAAACCTAGAAAGAATATTTAATCTAGAACACTAATATGCTTGAAAGGACTGTTCGCGGTTTTAATCGCCGAAGGGTTAATTAATATAGTGTTCCCTATAGCACTGAGAGGCGGGTGGTATGTCCGTTGGACTGCCAAGGCAAAGGACGCAAGATCGAACCCCGGCACGCATCGATGTCTTTTAGAATTAGTTATCAGTTGCTAACTGTGAAGGTAATCATCGTGAGGAAACCGGAACATTTGAGAGATTTTTTAACGGTGTGGAAAGTTATTTCAGCTGCAAACTAATACATAATGTCACGCCTATTTCCTATAGCGGTAGGCAGAGATCACAGCTTTCCATTTGCTACGAACCTATGTGTTAATCCAAGGTGTCAACTACCTCCATATGAAATTTCATCAAAATCGGTCAAGCGGTTTGAGCATGAAGAGGTAACAAACATATTACAAACACACTCACAAACTTTCGCCTTTATTATATTAGTGTGACTAGCTTTTTCTCGCGGCTTCGCCCGCGTTAATTAGCCTATGTCCTTTCTCGGGTCTTAAACTTTCTACAAGCCAAATTTTATCAAAATTCATCCAGCGGTTTAGTCGTGAAGGCGTAACAGGCAGACAGAGTTACTTTCACATTTATAATATTAGCATGGGTAACTACACTATAGATCGATCGACATACCCAGTAAATCGAACAGACCAACATAAAAGTATTATTCACCTACACGTAACTATAATTGATTTCCATGTAATTGCTACATGTAATATCCATTACAACCGTTTGAAACATCACCAAATGCCCGCATAGCGCCACGTGAAATATCTAATGAATATTGTAAGCGTCCGTGCAGAATTATTCATTTAGACCGAATTACATGCTTGGCCAGTGTGATGGTAATGTATGCGGTCCGCGATAGTCTATCGCGCTATCAGACACGTTTTTGCTACATATAGGTGGTATAGGTACCTATATACCGGCTCAAGAGTAGGTTCAGAGTTAAGGGTAGGTTACCCCCTGATTTGTCATAATTTAGTAGATTGATAACGGCGGAATATTAATCAACTTAGCTGCCTTTGGGCTAGTGGTTGCTAAGCGTTTGTCCTTGCTTCGAATCCTGAGTCACGCAAGGTTATTGGTTTTTTTATTTAGGTAATTTAGTAAGGGATTCATCATCAGCATCATCAGGTTTTAAATGGTCTACTGCTGGGCATAAGCCTCCTCTCCTAAACGCCACTGATTCCTATTTTGGGCCTTTTGCATCCAGGTCTTTCCCTATACAGCAACAATATCATCAGTCCACCTTGCTGGAGGTCTGCCTGGGGCTCTACAGGATCCTCTGGGCCACCACCCGGTAGTAAGGGATTAGGATCGGTGAAATTCGGGTGTACTATACACCTCTGCCTACCCCTTGGGATAACACAGTCGTGATGTTATAAAATATGTGTAGGTATTCATGTAATCTTACCTGCAAAATATATATTTGCCTTTTAGATAGTTTGCTCATTGCAAAGTTTACTCAAAAATGTGACTTATTCAATTTTAAAATATGTATTTTTCTATAGCATTACAAAGCTTAAAATACCAAGATAAATGTCACATACCACACGTCGCTCAAACGCGAAGTAACGCAAATGAACATTTGACAAAACCTATACATGTAATATCTACATAAAATTTTAAATTTAATTTAGCTAACAGTAAAAAGTATTCATGAATATAAATGGATCTCCATTTATAAAACTACTAGCATTGCCTGCGGGTTTGCTCCTGTGAATTATCGTACTGATAAAGTACTTTTATATTTGGGTAAAAAGCAGTTTATGTTATTTTCTATTTATTTAAAGTTCACGAAGGTAACTTTTTTTTAAAAAAACGTCGCCAAATACTAGAATTTTCATTTGTATCGTGGGTGCGTTTCACAATCATTTAATATCACATAGGTACAAAAATACCGATACTCAGTACAGACATCTATACAAATTTTGCCCCGTGTGGGAATCAAACCCGCAACCCTTGGCGCAGCAGTCCAAGATCTTAGGTTCCATTCCCGAGTAGGTCTAAATTATAACTTATCCTTTATAACATTAATTATGGAACCTTAACACAACTTGCAAATATGGCTGTTCTATACACCTCTGCCTACCCCTTCAAATACAGGCATAACGATGTATAATTTTCCCATTCGAAGGTCAAAGGCACATAAAAACCAAGTTTATATTAACTTTAATAATTCAACTTTCTTTTCTGAAATAATCATCAATCTTTAATATTAAAATATATTACGTACCTACATTATTAAATTTCTTTCGAAGTAGGGCTTCTAAACTAGTATGTTTTATGAATCACTAGCTATGCCCCGCAGTGTTACCCACTACATTTTTCGGTATAAAAAGTATCAGCTACGTCTATACCAAATGTTATCGAAATTGGTCCAGCCGTTCGGCCGTAAAAAAGTAACAAACATACAAACACACAAATTTTCACCTTTATAAAATTAGTGTGATGTGTAACTACCTAATCCCTATAACTAATGTTTTAAAGGTAATATTATGTAATTATGTCATAGAACTGCGGAATAACCATAACGTAACATCTCGCTTGTATTCCTCGAAGGGGTAGGCAGAGATGTATAGGTAGTACACCCACATTTCGCCAGTTGTGTTATAAGCCCCATTATAATACAGGGCGAGCCTATTGCTATCCAGAGTCCGTGCCAGATGGCAAAACCCAATAACATTTTGCTCGACCCGGGATTCGAACCCAGGACCTCATATTCACCACTTGTCCCGCGAAACAGTCTTAACAGTCACATAACGTGGTATAGAACCTCATTTGAAGGTCGATGTTTGAACTAAAGGGTTTGTTATCTCCACCTTATTTGAACACAAAGTATAGTATACGTGGCAATTTAAAGCAATTTATTAAAGAAAATTGTTCGTAGTATCTCTTACATAAACATTATCTAGCAAGCAAGTCACTCCCTCGACAAAAACATGGATATAAAGAAACTAAATGCGCTAAGATTGTAGATTGTGAGTTTAACTAAACTCACAAAGCTGTGTTATACCTGTATATACTAGCTATTATCAGCTTTATTTCACACTTCGTTTTTATACATTGTAATCTTATTATTATACCTGTACTAGCTGCGCCCCGCGGTGTTACCTGCTACATTTTTCTTTTAATCACACTTTGTTATATCATCTTTTAATCACACTTCACACTAATATTATAAAGGCGAAGAAATTTTGTGAGTGTGTTTGTATGTTTGTTACCTCTTCACGCTCAAACGGCTGGACCGATTTTGATAAAATTACATATGGAGGTAGCTGACACCCTAGATTAACACATAGGCTACTTTTTATCCCGAAAAAATGTAGCGGGTAACATAGAGGGGCGCAACTAGTTTAACATATAAATGTTCAAATTGTTATACTGCCAGCCACATCCAGTATCTCTAGGGCGCTGTACATTGCGTGTCAACAGGTAATATATCATCACCACTCAAAGCGCATAAGTTGCCAAGCTTTAATCAAGGCGCGACCCATTGATTGATAGAACACCCGCGGGGCCAGTGATTCATTCGATATCACACGCCTTGAATTCGTGTTGATTATTATTGAGGGTGCTTTTCGTGGGTGCTTCGGCACCTATTGTTTATGTCCAGTGTCTGTATCAAAAGGTAAATTACTGATTGGTTTTTACTACGACCTGTCATAAATTAGAGCCATGTATAGGACGCATTATATGCCGGAATAAAATTATTTTCATATTTGCATTGATTAGGCAAGTGGAAAATATAATTCAGTAGTCAAGTATAAAAAACATAAACCATACATAACATCACGCCTGTATTCCCCGAAGGGGTAGGCAGAGGTGCACATACAGTACACCCACAATTCGTCAGTTATGTTTTTAGGTCCCTATGTAATAGGGGCGAGCCTATTGCCATCAACCGGGCAGAAATCCAGACTCCG
Source organism: Abrostola triplasia (assembly GCA_946251915.1). Lineage (NCBI taxonomy): Eukaryota > Metazoa > Arthropoda > Insecta > Lepidoptera > Noctuidae > Abrostola > Abrostola triplasia. The sequence goes on along the minus strand of OX276440.1, from coordinate 7,155,850 downwards.
TGCTGCTACTAAGAATTACCTAATGGAAAAAGCTAGTAACACTTTGGCCGACCCGGGTTTCGAACCCAGGACCTAGTGTTCAGCAGTCGCGCTTAGCAACCACTAGACCAACGACGCAGTCACGATAAAAATAATTGTTATATCGAAAACGGTCGGTTGTTACAGACAGAGATATTTATTTTGGTAAATAAATTTGTAGATTAGCCTCCTTACCATGAACTCTTAATGCAGGACAAGTTCCATTGTGGAAGAGAGACACCGCATTATAGTTCACGTAGCGACGTCTAGATAGTAGGTGGTCTAGGTAAGAATTTAGGCGCTGTTAGGTAGATGGCGCTTCAAACGTGGCTGTAAAAACTGAAACATGATGACGACCTGATTAACGCAGTGGCTAATCGATTGGACTGCTGCGCTAAGGGTCGCGGGTTCCATTCCCGCACGGGGCAAAACTTTGCCAACCACAGATGTTTGTCCCGAGTCTGGGTTTGTGTATGTGAATATTTCATGTTTGTGAAACGCACCTACGATACAGGAGAAATTCCTAGTGTGGGGCGACGTTTTTAAAAAAAAAAACTTGGTAGACACAAACATTGAAATATCCCATACAATTAACATACGAACGTAAATGTAGCAGAGACACTTTTGAATTTCAATAAATAAAGCTGCCTCGATGGACTAGTGGTTGCTAAGCGCGACTGCTGAGCACGAGGTCCTGGGTTCGAATCCCGGGTCGGGCAAAGTGTTACTGGGTTTTTCGATTAGGTAATTCTCAGTAGCAGCACGGAGTCTAGATTTGTGCCCGGTTGATGGCAATAGGCTCGCCCCTTATTACATTGTGACCTAAAACATAACTGGCGAAATGTGGGTGTACTATATGTGCACCTCTGCCTACCCCTTCGGGGAATACAGGCGTGATGTTATGTGTGTGTGTAAATAAAGCTTTAAAAACCGAATTCAATCATATGATTTATTACAGGTTTTAACTTTCCAAGTGTAATTAATGTTGTTTAACATGATAGTCGGATTGGATCTTTCAAAGAAATTTCCATAATATGTATAAAATATAGCTACCTACGCATGCATACAATGATCAGCAATCAATTTCCCAGTACTGTGTCAATATTATAGTCCAATCGTTAAATATCTGTTCCGGTTAAGTTGAAAAGTGATGGGAAAATTAATAACAACCCAGTGCGCATTTTCTTTGTGTTTTTGTGATGAAAATTACTACTGTGTACATTGTACAGTCAGCAACATAAGTAACTTAACGTGTTAAACCTTGTGTTAAATAATTGAAAAAAATAAATATTATATATTATTGTAAATTACTTAGTATTTTTATAGATTATTTTTTACCAACAATATCTCTCTTTCTTACAAAGGTTTGCTGTTAGAGAACTCAATTTTTGAGTTAAGCTCGCCTGTGTACATTATGTTTCGTGTAAAATATCTGTATGAATTTTATTGTGTGCAATAAAGAATTAAGAATAAAGAAAAAAACAAACATCTGTAGCTTCAAATTATAAAATATGCTAAATTATCTGGTCGACCTAATACGGTGACGATCCCTTTCCGAGTTGAACCTTTTTTTACACAATTTAAAAGATAGATTCTTTCATAATCTCTGACTTGATTTTAGAATAGATTAGTTTAAATTTTAATATAGTTCAAAATGTTGCTGATCACAGTAAATATATCCATCTTAAAAAGTGCAGCACTATTTCCAATTTTAAAGTAAAGGCAGCTTCTAAAAAGTCGCTAGATCTCGATGCTCAAACATGATGTGATTACGTTAATGTTACACGTGCTGTACTCTATTCATAGACACGTGTAAATAACACATAACTCAAACTGAAACTTGGCAGTTGTTTACAAAAGCCTATATTAACTTTATCAATTGTTTCTATGATGAACCAATTGGCTTAAAGGTTATATTAGTTCTTGGTTATTGAAAATATCTTGTCTTATAAACATTCCATTACGCAACTTTGCTAGATAGGTTATAGGTCGTGGTTGAGGGCGAGCCTATTGCCATTAATTGAGCACCAAACCTTGCTTTATCCACATCCAAAAGAAAAACCACCACTTTGCTCGACTTAGAAATCGTACCTAGAACTTCGCTTGCGATCACTAGGCAAACTTGGGGTGAGGTCAAGAGTCTTAATATAAGTCAACATAGAAATAAATCGTCGGTATATTTTACTGTTGTAAATCTCGTATGCAATTTAGAGGGAATTGCATATTCGTTGGAAGGTTGGGTGGAAAGGAGGAGGTCTATTCTAGGCCGGATACCAGACGGCAAAACTTTTAGTTTTACAGTTTTTCCCCTACTGAGCGGTAACCCTCATTTTAAAACGTGTTTATATCTTTTTAATAGGTGAGCGGCGTCCTCCAAAATACAGGCCAGTCCCTCGTCTTCCGAGTTGAGAAGGACTCGAAACATCAGGTCAACATCAGCGGAGGTCCACTCTCCTACCGGTACCAGTTCGAAGAGATCTACTTCCACTATGGCATGGAAGACAACAGGGGTTCTGAACACCAGATCGACCACCATACATTCCCGGGAGAAGTAAGTGGGATTTCAGTCTATAGCCCATTGAAGGAAAAATCCGTTAAGGCTTCTCATACAGAAAGACTAACGGACAACATTATTGATATATTTATGGAGATATAGCTTTTAACACATACACATATCATGAAGTACAATATATCAGTAATTTAACTTTTAACTAATGAAATAAATAGTAAAAATATTCATCATCATTAGCCGGAAGACGTCCACTGTTAAACGAAGGCCTCCTACTTACAACGCAACAATCAACGATAACTTGCCATTTGCATCCACCGGTTGGCGAATTTCCGTATTTCGGATCCTGTCGCATAAATAAACCCGAGCATAAGTCTAAAAATTATAGCTATCAAAAATACTAAATCATTTTAATAAATACCCGAATCTAAAAATATCCTGAAATATTTTTAGTGTTATAGAGTATCCTCAACGTGCCACTGTAAACTAATATCATACAACATCATAACCCTCGAATATCCATAACAATCTATATTCAGAACAATGTTCAGAATATTTTCCAATATCTCCATAACAACGCGATACCAGATACAGCACAGATATCAGGTACAGCACCCATAGTTAGGTAATGGATACCTGGAGATCTAACTATTCGACTCTCTGACCGCAGACTGGCAACTATGCACCCGCATTCCAATAGTTTACTAACTTCCAGATACCGTCTTCGATTTCAAATTAATTCCGCTTTTATTAAGCAGTTTGTGGGTGGGGCAGAGGGGGGTATTTATTAGGTAGGTCTCGTTCGAATATTGTTTGGGAATTATGTAGTTGTTTGTTTGATATTTGATTAGAGGAGTGTGGATAACCTTTGGCTTAGTATTTGTGGATTTTTTTTTAAACGTCTACCACTAAGAGCTTCTCCTGTATCGTGGGTGCGTTTCACAAACATGAAATGTCACATACACAAACACCCAGATTCGGGACAAACATCTGCGGACTGCACAATTTTTAGTCGCGTTCAGGAATCAAACCAACCCTTTGTGCAGCACTCCAATCGCTACTGCGCTAAACGCTTTGGGCAATGCTTTATCTTTGAATGTAATATGGACTTTTAATTGAGACTCTCTAGAAGTACAGCGAAAGAGCTAAGCAGTTCCAACACCTCATTCAAAGCAGATATTTAACGAAAATAGAGACAAAAAGACTTCGAATAGTTCAAGGATAGAGGCCATTTTAATATAGTATTAACTACTATTTTTGCGTCAAAGGTTAAAACTAAAACCATTTCCAGAACTTCTACGAAACATCCTCAGATATAATTAAGCTCGTCATTCGGAACAAATAACAAATTATACGTTCACAAGTTAACACTTAAGCGTCGTCGTTATCGAAGGCTCATTATTAGTCCCTCGGGTCTCAACGGCCAAAGTTCGCTCTTTAACTTCCAAAACGATCGTTTTAAAGCTATAACTTGGAAATATTTCGACATAAATAACCCTGTGTATCATTCGAGGTTATCAAATGATGGTCATTGGGGAGTAATGGGGGGGTTTTATTTTAATTCTCTAGACAGTCTTCTTATATCTTCGTTTTATTATTTTTGTATCAGTCTGTGGGATGGGTGATCAATGATCATCCATTTTTATATCTAGACCCCTCCGTGTCTTGGACTATACGTTTTATGGACTATCTGACTGTCATTCGAAAATCTTCAACAATAATCACGGGTAGTTTAACATTTAGTCTTAGCTTAGTGTCGTTTTACGCAGTAGGTAAATGATATAGGTAAGACATATCGCTTTATTCAAAATACTGGTGTTTAGCTGCAACTGAGTATTCTGGAAGGTGGCTAAAATTGTACATAAAATGATGACATCATTATGTTTTGTTATGAGGCAAGAGAGACCAAAATGTTCCACGCGAACGTATGGCAAAAGCTAGTTTATACTACTAATACCTGATTAGTGCAGTGGCTAAGCGATTGGACTGGTGCGCTAATGGTCGCGGGTTCGATTCCCGCACGGGGCAAAACTTTGTGCGAACCACAGATGTTTGTCCCGAGTCTGGGTGTTTGTGTATGTGATATTTCATGTTTGTGAAACACACCCACGATACAGGAGAAATTCCTAGTGTGGGGCGACGTATTTTAGAAAAAAAAAATAGGACTACTGTCACTAGGATATTAATATGGTTATTGCCGTTCATACCCGAAATACCTTGAATACGTTCTCTTTGAACAAGCCTCTATCGTGGGTGGTCAATAGCCCCGTTAATCCAAAATATTCCAAATTTTGTGGAATACGCTTCGAATGAATTCACCAGAACATTATTTCAATACATCCCTGTTTTGTCCAGACCTCTTTGGGATAAAGCTGACAGGACAATAACCTGTTAACTATGTTTATATGTATAAAGTACTTCGCAGAATTACGTTTTAATTAACGACTTAAAATTTAATTGATTATTGAGTTAGTACATTAATTACTGTTCACAAAAACATACTAGCCATCAAATATATACTCCTGTATTACACAGTATATACATTTCGCCAGTTATGTTATAGGTCCCATGTAATAGGGGGTGAGCTTACTGCCTCGCACTGGGCCCAAACCCAAACTTCGTGGCCCTACTAAAATCATACCAATCACGCCTGTATTCCACGAAGGGGTAGGCACACGTGTCCCTATAGTAGGTACACCGACAATTCACCAGTTATGTTATAGGTCCAAATGTAATAGGAGGCGAGCCTTTTGCCATCATCCGGGCACAAATTTAGACTCCGTGCTGCTACTAACAATTATCTAATAAAAAACCAAATTACACTTTGCCCGACCCGGGATTCGTACCTCATGCTCAGCAGTCTTAGCGAGCAGAACAACAAGGCAGCCATAAAAAAATACTAATGGAAATACACAACAACACTTTGCCGACCCAGCATTCGTACCTACGACTTCGCGCAGCTTTCAATAGACCAACAAAGCAACAAACCTACATAATATACACAACATAAATCCATACATTAATCACCCTATCGTTAATGTCCGCAGCGTTAAAATCGATATGAATACCAACTTCAATAACAGTAATACCAATGTTTTTGTGACCATCAATTTTAATGGCAAGGAATCCTAATTGGATACTTCGGAAGCTCTATTAATTTTGCCAATTAAATCAATGGGAATTCTCCTACCGAACAAGTGACGAAAATTCGATTTTCGCTTGATTATTTCGGGCTCGTCGACTGTGGTTTGCGGTTTAAACTTAATGACTTTTTGATTTAGTCATTATTACTGTTAAACTTTATTGCGGTTACCTATTTGTTAATTATGCTTGTTTATCGTTTTACCCTGTGCCAGATTTTGCATCATTAAATACAATGATTATTCGATCATGTTGTGCACTTGTGTATCACGTCGTTTAAATTTCCTGGCGTGCTTGCAGAGGTGTTAGCTGATGTTTAACTCACGTTTGGCGCATTAGTGATCCCAGGAAAAAAGTTTAAAAAATGTCTGGAACATTTAATTAGGTTTGTCGACTTGATTGGCGTAGTGGCTAAGAGTTTTGATCGCGATGCTAAAGGTGGCTCAGCATGAAACAATTGCTTGTTCCACACTTAGATGTTTTGAGTCTGTTTTGCAATTGCGAAACGTATCGTCGTCGTCGATTTTATGGTCTCATAACATCGAATTCAAGTCAAGTCAAGGGCTGGAGTTCACTGGTATGCCGAGTGGTATTTAACTTAGAATTGACCACCCCCTTTCCTCCCGTGGGTGTCGTAAGAGGCGACTAAAGGCAAATCCAGCAGTTAGGCAGCACCGTCTTCTGTAACTTTACCAAAAATACTGCGATCCCCAAGCAGTCTGCCAAGCGTAAGGATTGCAATACCCCCCCTCCCTTACTTAAGAGGGGGCCTTTGTTCAGTAGCGGTAACAGTAGACGTCTTTGGCTGATGATGAAAGGCTGGAATTCGATACAGTAGGTCAAACCAAGAAGTACAAGATATTTCTTTACGAAAACTCGACCTACGACTTACAATACCCATTTCAATTCACGTACTATTACAGATCCAGCTGTACGGGTTCAACAAGGAGCTATACCACAACATGTCTGAGGCTCAGCACAAGTCTCAAGGCATCGTCGGCATCTCACTTATGGTGCAGGTAATCAATGTTTCCTTACAATAATATATAAAGTAATTTTGTCTTCTTGCTTCCTAATGACGGTGGAATAGGGACTGCACCTGTGTTTACCATACTTGTGCACTGTAATATCTCCTACGTAGTTGGCTAGTCTCAGCTGAGACAGAGCGCTGTGACCGAAATCCGGTCAGAAGAACATTATTATTGTAGGCAAATAATTGTCAAAGAGCTTAGAGCGATATCACAAAAATATTTTTTCTCAGGTTGGGGAGCCTACCAACACAGACTTTCGGTTGGTAACCAGCGCCTTCAACAAAGTAACCTACAGGGGTAAGTCGATCAAGATACATGATTATTTACCGACTTCAAAAAAGGAGTACAATAAAGTCCACATCGTTTCACAATCACATTATTTGTAGCTGTGTAAGTTATATTATTTATACGCTTGTTTCGCTCATGTGGATTTCGAGTGTTTTATAGCCATCCTCGATAAATGAACAACTCTGTTGTCATGCTGATAATGACAAATGATATATTTTTTATTCGGACCAGTAGTTTCTGAGATTGGCGCGTTCAACCAAACAAACAAACTCTTTAGCTTTATATTATTTACAATAGATTACAGATTAATAACGCAATACTTTAACAGCATCCTTTTTTTTTACATACTAAGCTTTTTTTTGCCTTGTTTGTTTCCGAACCCCAATTTTTATTTGTTTCTATTCCCAGGAGCCTCGTTTCCCATCAAGCACCTGCCTCTGAGCTCTCTGCTGCCGAACACCCAGCAGTACCTCACGTACGAAGGCTCCACCACGCACCCTGGTTGCTGGGAGACGGCTGTCTGGATCATCTTCAACAAGCCTATTTATATTTCTAAGCAAGAGGTCAGTTACTTTAAGTTAATCATCTTCGACCTGATCGGCTTAGAGGTAAATGGACATTTGCGCTACGTGTAGTAGATTCGGTTTTCTTTCAGGACATCATATCACTGTAGATGTTTTAAATGAATGTGAGAGTTACAGCTTGTGATTCAGGAGAATGGAGAATCTCCGGTTTCATAGGTGGTGCCGACTAGTTTCAGGCACAATTTTTTTTTAAGTCCTCAAAGGAGAAAGCTCTTTCTTTTTCATTATTTGTATACCTTACGCAAATTTAAAAAGCAGCACAGGGCTGCAACTTCTAAAATAAAATGTTTTGTTATTAAAAAATTATACTTATATTATTGTAAAGAAATGTAAACAGCAATCTTTTGCAGATGTACGCACTTCGACAGCTGATGCAGGGGTCCCAACTGACTCCAAAGGCGCCGTTAGGCAACAACGCGAGACCAGTACAGCCTCTACACCATCGCACCGTCAGAACCAATATCAACTTCAATAAACAAGGCATTCAGGTAAACGATTATTTTCGATCCCAATTGAATTAACGAGCTAGAGAGTGAGAAGTCTGATTGTTACATAAATGGGTGACGTAGGGATTTCGGAAAGGGCTTAAGAACCAGGTATTTTTAAAACAGTTCCTCGTCCGTGTAAGTTTAAACTTCGTTTTCTGAGATATAAAGTAGCCATATTTCTATCTACATGTAGAGAAAGGGGTGAAATTTCCTGCAACGTTCCTGAACTTCCAAAAAGGTGGTGGTATGCCTGGTGGGCCGCGGCGCCCACTTCTTAACTCGGGGCGGCTGTAGTTTATATTGCAACATAGTTCTTCCTTCGTCACCCGTCGTGTAGATGTCGCTACAAACATATCAAATTCATCGATTGATTAATCGATTTAGTCGTGATGGGGTAACAATCAGACTAAAAGAAGTGGGAACAATAAGTGCTGATACTAAGAACGCTCCTTTTATTTAATAAGACCATCAAAACCATAGATTTTGAATACAAGTAGACCCTGCTAATCTAAGCCTTAAACTGACAGTTAAAGGTCATGGCGGTATTGCTTGATGCCTGTCAACTTTAAGAAGGTTAAGGTTTTAAGCCCATCGTCAGCCGTTAAATTTAAAAGGCTGAACTAAGTATCACAAGATTAGTGATACAATATCACACGAACAAAGCCTGCAGGTGTAAACAACTGTTATCGTTACAAAAGGGCTGGACAATAAAAAGCCGGTTATCACGAAGTTAGCGCAAATAACCGTGATATAAACAGCGTTTGAACTTGTGCGTCGTATTACAGCGGTTGTACTTAGAGTATGAATGATACGAGCTGTAGTAAGACGATATTTTATTTACAAGGTTATTTACAATTCTTAAAAATAAATATGTACAAAATAAAAAATTTAAACTAAAAATTATGTATCAAAGTATTCGTCCTCATCGCTGTCGACTGGCAGGGTGCCCAAAAGGCTGGCGGCATTGCCACGTTGAATGGCAATGCTAATTCTTTGGCCGAAAAACAGGCCAGCCTTTTGGTCACGTGAAGCATCAACTAACCGTTTAGAAAGGTCACTAAAAAGAAGACGCGCACTCGGAGCCCATGACCCGAGTGTTTCGACCCCAAACGGCTGTAGTTGTTTGAGTAAACAAGAAATCAAGCTCACTTATGTGGATACAGAAAACAGCACATAATATGCCGGTTATTTATAATATTACATATTATCTATATAGAAAACTTTTCATAATATAATACTAGCTGACTCGGCAATCTTCGTACCGCCTTCTCCCTCTCTAAACCTTCCCTGGACATCCTCGAGTGTTTCAAGACCAAAATTGCCGCATTGTACCAGCGGTTCTCGAGTTATAGCGAGACTAACGAACAGCTATTTATTTTTGTATATGTACAATTATAAGAGTAAGATAGATAATAGGCATAAAACTTTAGAGTCGCGCGTCGCGTCATTCTGTGGAGATTCTTGTGGGTTTTCCTGTATATGATAGAAGTTTTTAGAACTGTGCAACTAATATTGACGCTTCATAAGCACCTGTCATTTAAGTAAAATACTATTAAAAATATATATCTATAAAAGCTCGAAAGTAAACATTAGTGCACACGTTTCTTAACGTGATAAGACTATTGGCCTACGGAGACTGGCAGCAATAAAATATATACCTTATAACGATTGGATAAGTATTAAAATCAATTGTAAAAAATCCTCTGCCGTCCCGTCAGCCAGTCCGCGCCAACCATATAGGTTGTCACATTCATACTCCAAGGCGCACACTTAGTGCGCAGATAAGACTTCGTGGCTCAGTGAGTTATGGTTCGTGTTTAGTGATGTGAATAGCTCGGGATTCGGAGTCGGATGCTGGTGATTATTCCAACATAGTATGCATTGGACCCATGGAAACAGCAATAGCAAATTGATTATAACACAAATACATCATAGGGATTTACATGATTTAATAACGACAGCAAAATAGGAGGTGGTTCTAGAAAAGGATATTTTTTAGATGGACAGACAGACGGAGCATCGAGCTAGTCATATATTCTTATTATATTGGACTGTATGCGTTTTATTATCTTCGTCTTTTTTCTTTTGATTTTTGATTGCAGTAGGCAGTTTAAGCTAACTTTACACCAACTTACATCATACAATTGTTGGCTGGCCTCACTGCTAAACCCGGAGGGTTCGATTCGATCTTTGTGTGATGAGTATGTATGTATTTAGGAATATTTAAGTATGTTTATCAGTTGTCTGGTGGCGATATTACAGTCTCTGCCTAGTTTAGGATTCAATGACCTTGTGTTAGCTGTCCGAAGATATGTGTTATAATTATTATTGTATTTTATGTTGTCACACCCAATGAACTGCTACTTCTCTATACACAGCCTATAATTAACATTCACAGGGCAGTATATCACCACATTTATAGGACCGTTACTTGCAACAGACTTAAGCGGAACCAAATTGCATGGTCGGCAATAAATCGTGAACAAATCCCCGTGTAAGACGAGGCGCTTGTCCGAGTCCACAGTCTAAAATAATTACGTCTGGACATTATGTTGTATAGTACACTATACTGTTATACTACTGAGAAATCTGATTCATTTATTTAGCCTGTAATACTTCAAGATGCCAAGGGTATATTTTATTCGTAGGCAATATAATAATAGTGGTCCCGTGGAATGCCGGGCCAGAATAGAACCCCTCCATTTCATCCTGTATTCGTCGTTGGAGGCGACTAAGGGGAAATCCAGAAAATGGAATGCAGTGTCTTATATCTTGTCAATACTGCGATCCCCAAGCCGCTTGCCACACGTGGATTCTGGTAACCTCCTCCTTTTTTAAGGGCGAAGCCTTTGTTCAGCAGCCTTTAGCAAGCGACATGGGGTTCGCAGTATTGGTGGTATTCTGAAATTACAGAAGTCGCTGTTGCCCATTTTCTGGATTTTTCATTAGTCGCCTCTTACGACACCCACAGGAGGAAAGGAGGTAGGCTATTCTAAACCTAATACCACACGACTTCATTGTACCACTCATCTTCTTTAAGAAGATGTTTAACATAGGTAAAACATGAAGCGTTGTTATATAGCATAAAAAGCTATTTATCAACTTTATTAGGGCTGTCAATAGAAAACAAAACTTTTTCCTTAACTGCTACAAAAAAACCAAATTGATATTGCCATTTTTAATATTTACGTGACCGTCAAGTGAACATTGCACAATCACAATATGGCTACTATAATATACTATATAATATTGTTAAAATAAGATAAGTTTATATGTTCAAACATGAGTACACATACAATCAGCATGCGAGATGTAAAATAATGTAGGTACATATAGATTCATCATGTTTGCCTTATACAATGGCATACAAATATTTTGGAACAAATGACTTATATCAAGCTATGTTTTTGTTACAGGGTTCAAATAACTGTCCAGATATGTACCGCAACATGCATTACACAGGTAACTTATATGATACCAACATAATAATTCCACTAATATTTTTATTGCACTCTATATTAGCTCATATCGATTCTAGAATGGAGCATGATAACTTTCAAAACTTTTTTGTTAATGTTTCGTACCAATACATATAATGTAATATATATATATATATAAATAATAATAACAGCCTATAACTGTCCCACTGCAAGACAAAGGCCTCTTTTCGTATAAAGAAGGATTGAACATTGATCACCACGCTAGCTCACTGCGGGTTGGCGATTTCAGATAATTAAATCCAGGTTTCCTCACTAAGAACTCAAGTAAGAAAGTATTTATAACATTGAAAAAGTCCCATTGATACTTGCCGAGTTTGAACCTGCAACCTTGTGCATACAAATCCGGTATGTCAACCACTAGGCTAGACTATGTAATGTTAACATTAAATGTATTAATTTTATTCAATCGAATTTATGTTTATACTCGTTAACATAATTAATTAATATAAATTAATTGCTGCAGAAATAGTACCTAATAATTGAGCGTTCATTTTTTGTTAGTTTGCTTAGAATTTATTATAAATATAACTACACCTTGTTTTAAAATACAAAAAGGCAATATTCTGATTAGTTTGAATGTTGGTACGAAACATAATACATCACTTTTTCATCTGAATGCAAGCAAATAGTATATAAACAACATCTTTATCACTGTTTTGATATAATTTCAGCACGATACCACCGCAAGAGACGTACCAAAAAAAGTGTTGCATGCAAAAGGCACGATAAACCAAAAAAATGTCGCAGGAATAGGTATAGTCTGTTTCATTGTGGGAATTGTGTAGCTAGTGCTTATACCTAGTGTTACTTGTTATTGTACAGTCTTTGTCCCGCCTATACATACATACATAGTTACATAAACCCACCCTTATTTCTAAAAGCCTAAGGCAAAGACCACGGATTTCTAAAAGCTTCGATCCTGGCTTACTTTTGCATCAGTCATTTATCATTGTAACATTTTATGTATATTTATACATAGCATAACATAGTGCCTGTTTCCCCCTTCCCCAATTTTACCAGTTAAGTTATATGTTCCAATGTAATAGGGGATGAGCCTATTGCCATTAACCGGACTCAAAGCCAGACTCTGTTCTGCTACTCCAAATGTCCTATGGTGTGCAGAACCATGCACTTAGCCCGTCTCGAGAATCAAACCCAAGACCTCACGCCCAGCAGTTGTGATGTGCGCAGTTTGACCACTAGACCAACAAGGCTTTATATAAAGCGTTGTGGGCCAAATCTATAATTATTACACAGACTAACTGCGGTTAGCCCATACTATAGACACCTAATAGGCGTATATTATGCTATATGTCAGAACTATCGGCTATGTTAGGAAACGGTTTTATAAATGTATATATTTACTAGCTGCGCCCCGCGGTGTTACCCGCTACATCATTTCGGGATAAAAATTTGCCTGTGTTAATCCAAGGTGTCAGCTACCTCCATATGAAATTTCATTAAAATCCATTCAGTCGTTTTTACGTGAAAGAGTTACAAACATCCATACTTACAAACTTTCTCGTTTAGGGATTTAGCCACTGTTGTATATTGATGTTATGTATGTATGTATGTCATAGCATGTACACCATAGAACATTTATGTGTAGAGTGGTAAAAAATATCGAAGTAAAATATTACCTAGAAGTTTTATTTTTGCATAGTATTGTTAAGTTTAGAGCTTTTTCAAATTTACGCTTTTAATTTATAGTATATACGCATGACTGAATTTTATGTTAGACGTGAATGTGATTTTTTATTTTATTTTTTTGTTTTTGTAGCTTTAGATTTTAGTGTAAATGACAACCTTATATCGGCTACCTCTAAAAAAAAGAAGAGGAAACGGAAGATGACCACCACTACAAGTGTACCGACTACAGTTACTGAGAGTAGTACAATCACTGAGACTAATACAGTCACTGAGATAAGTACAATTACTGAGACTAATACAGTCACTGAGATAAATACAGTTACAGAGAAACATAAAGTTACTGAGACTGCACTTGATGAGACGAGTACACATAATGAAACTAATTCTCTTAATGACACCAGTTAAAATAAGGTAATTATTTGGCCTAAAATTGTATTCAGCATGAAGATTGAAAAACAACCGACATCTAATACATTTGTGGATATAAATTAAACAGGTGTAAGAAAACAATATTTATACATTGAAAGACCATTCTTCTCATATTTCCTGTGCCTCTGCGACCAAATAGTTCTTCAGTTCACATACTGTTTGAGCAAAATTATCATGGTTGCTACTCACGGCGCGTGATAACATGGGCCGTTCAAGGCCGAGCCGAGCAACGCGCCGTGAGAAGGGGTGGGTCGGGTTCGTTCGTCGTACGAGCTGGCCCGTACCAATTGATACCGGGCGTTAAGGCCCGTGTTTTTACGCAACATGAGAACCCACCTTCAGATGTGTCTTGATCAAATAAATTAATTACTTTTATTAAAATATTATTGCAGTGTTATGCAAATACAGATGAACCCTGAACCCCATATAATAATTAAATGTTTTGTACCTACATAAAATATGATTTCCGCCCCTTTACCGTGAACTCTTAAAGCAAGACTCGTGGTGTCTTTGTGGAAGCGAGACGCCATATTACACTGCACGTAGCGGTGTCTCGCTTTCACATCGTAAACTGTCCTTCTTTAAGAGTTCATGGTATGGGGGCTGTACTACAGTTTTACTTCATACGATTGATATTATTTTCATAATATACTGTTATCATCTGTGAAGTTTGATTAAAATATATCATATCTGGGTTTTTTCGGATGTAAGTAGGTATATCAACTATCATAATACTTTATTTTTATTTTGCAGCAACCCAATGGCCCAAGGAACACAGCTTGCGGTACAGAAGCGTTGATGGCCTGTCTCTTGCGCATAATTGAAATCATTTCTAAAATGAACCATTACTATATTTGTGTAAAACTGCAATCGAGGCAAAAATAAAAAAATAACTTTATACGAGGCAATACTGAGAAAAATAGACTAGTTGAATGTATTGAGTAATTATGATTGTCTACCAAATCAACAAAGATATACACATTTTATTTATTTGTAAATATAGAACATTATAATTATGTTAATATATGGTTATAAAACGAAATCAGTTCCAGTTACTGTTTTGAAATAAAAAAAAAATCGCTGTCTGAATATTATTTAATGAAGCTTATGTAACATAGTTAACACTGCACATATAAGCACAAGGCTATTCATTTGAGGATTTTATATAAGCGTTCTAAGGCATTAAATTAATATACTATGCCTCGGGATAAACAACTCTAATGACTCGAAACGAGGCACAAACTTTTCACGAGGCAAATAATACGCCTCGGTCGCTTCAATGTTAGATCAAGTTATATAACTATAATACGAGCAAAAATATACCTTTACTACTTAGATATTTATAAAACTAGTAGTCTTGTACTGTTTACTGTCCTTAACAAAAAGAGCAATGTAGAAAATATTCTTGCTATTAGAATCAAATTAAAGTGAAAATTCGCCTCCATGCATTTCGTGTTCTCTATCATCATCTTCTTTGTCGATTACGTCATATGCACCAATATCAAAGAGGAACACGAGCATGTGTGGAGACGAATTTCGACATAAAATTTGGAATATATAAACTCTAAAATAATAATTATAAATCGTCAATTGTGTAGACAATATTTCCACATACAACCTACTGTTAACATTTTAAACAATATACAAAAACGAGGCTTTCTATTCTTGGCTGTAACCTTGTAACTTATAAATATATAAAGATTATGTAGACTTATAAATGTATATAAAATGTATAATGTATATACAAATGTTTGGTTCGATTTTATAAATAAAATGAAGTATCATAATTCGTCCACACTACCAAGTGTATTTATTGCAAAAATATACGAATGTAAGGCTTATATTAATATAAGGTATGCGACATATAAACAAATTTAAAAATAAAAATACTCGATCAATTTACTATAGATATAGAGAAAAATACTAGCTCTGCGCAGATTTTTAATTGAAATACATAATGAGCTAGCATAATAAAAAGTAGAGTATATCATATTGGATTAAATGTTTTGTTAATTTTCTACGCTTTACATGTAATATATACAATAAACGCTTAAAGTTAGATTGGTATAAATGTATTGTAAAATAGGCCGTAGATATAGGTGTACCATCGGCAAATTATATTTAAAAAATACTCTTTATATCAAAACTCCGGTTAAAAATAGGTTAAAGTAAAAAGTGTTTTGTTATTTTTTGGTAAAAATATAGATAGCTATACTATACGAAGACATAACTGTAATGTACCTATGGAATTAAATGTGTAGTGTAGATGCCTGTGTTGTGTTTATGAGTTATATAATAAAATGTTTATCAGATTTTTACGTTTTATTTCCTATACCCCATATAATAATAATGTTCTGAGCGAATTTCGGTCACGACGGCCTTCCCATGAGACGACACGACCGGAGAATCAGGCGCAGAACCAACGGTTTAACGTGCCTTCCGAGGCACAGAGGGGTCTAGACATGTGAAAACAGTCACAGGTCATCGCACTTTGACTCGGTGCTACTTCGCAGATCGACGTAGCTACGAGCTAAAGTACTATTATAAACTTAACTGAAAACTAATATCATAATAATCCTTCGGACCAAATTTTGGTCTCGACGGCCTATCTCAGCTAAGACTAGCCAATTTTGCAGGAGATATTATAGTGCACAAGTATACGTGCAAACACGGGTGCACTGTCTATTCCCTCACTCTCATAGTCTGATGGGACGGTAGACTGGCACGACCGGAGGGAGATCAAAGGTATATTAACTCTACCTATGGCTTTATCTTAGAGAAAACATTACCTATAGGTTTGCTTGGACAGAATATAGCTGAAAACCTGCCCTACGGATTAGGTGTGCTTAACTGACGACCAGATCACAGTGGCTAATTAATTGGAGGGCCACGCTAAAGCTTGCCGGTTCACGATTGTATTAAATATAACATACAATCACGTCTGTGTTCTCCAAAATGTTAGGTGTATATTGCGTATAATACACTCAAATTTTAATAGTTTAATCAGTTTTATGTAACATGAGGCTAGTCAACTGCCATGAATCAGCATTACTACTAAGAATTGCCTAAAAACCTTCCCGCTTTTTGTTGTTGTGTTGCACTTAGCAAAGAATGCGTTTACGCAATATTTGACTATATATAGATAATTACAAGTGACTTATGGCTTATATAAAAACGAATAGTATTAACTTCTTATCGTATGGTTGATTAACAACCTGGTGTCAGAGTTTAAACCGCCTGTAGGCCTCTGACATGGCTTTACACGCCATTCAAACATCTTTCAGGTGTGCCGCTTTCCTCACGATGTTTTCCTTCACCGTTTTTCGTCACAAATTTTGGAAATACGAAAAGACATTGGTGCGCGCCGGGTTTGAACTTGCGATCTTTGACTTGGCAGTCCAACAGTCATGACGGCTATCACTGCCATTATATCATAAAGTAAACGTATAAGATATAACCTAACACACAATTTATAATGCCATGAATACCATAGAAACATTAATACCAGCTACTAAACTGTATCAAGCGGTAGATTAGCCATGAAACATGCAGGAAGCGCAACCGATACATATGTCGTGCGACGGATGTGTCCGCTGTCTGCGACCCCCTTTCCTCCGGAACTGTGCGCCCGCTACGCCGTAGCTACGGCTACGACGCTACGCCGTAGGAGGGAATGCGTTATCGTCTGATAGTTTAATGTTGCATTTTGCAGTAATGTACTGAATCATATTTTGTTTTTTTTTCTTTTGTATGGTTTATTTCTTGTTGTTTTGAAGATACGTTGATGTTGTATTACTGTTTTATTTGGTAATGATAACTGTTTACATGGTGTTATGGTTTGCTGTGGGCTACAAGTTTGATTTCCGTCCAGAACAAAATATACTTGTGATCAGTGATTGTGACAGTATTTTTTCAGTGTAGGACAACAATTTAATCAATATTGTTTACTCAAGACAAACTACCACGAAAACATATTTTTGAAAGCATTATGAATGGAATTTTAGATTTAAATCCAATGAAAATCCATGGCCTCTGCCAACCTTCTCGAAACCCAGTAAAAAAAGGTTTAGTGCAAAAATTTTACAACCTTTACAGTATTTTTTTTTTTACTTTAAGTTTTTATTTAAAGTAGGTAGTATTAGGAGATTGTTACTATAGAAGTTATTACATTTCAAAACATCTCCCATCCTTAAATAGCTGTTCCCCAAATATCAAATGAATGTAAATAACTTCCTACAAATTCAACTCAAACCAATATACGCACTCAACTAAACACGAGCATTTAAAACTAATACCAAGCCAATTCAAAGAGATATCTGTTTTTAAACAACATTACGCATTTTCAAAAGTTATTAATGTCCACGGACTGGAGGCGGAAACTCCGCGGCCGGAAGTGGGCGGCGGCCATATTGTTTGCGGGTGAACTTCCGGCGCGGCCGCCGCTACTTGTCTCCAGCAAGTTGGGTGCATTACAGCACTTTAACATGTTTTTAAAGTTCTTTGATGTGAAGCTTTGAATATGTTACGCTTAAGTTGGCTGAATATAAAACAGGGAATGTTACTTAATGATTTTACTTACAATATTAACATTAGGAATTATGTTTGTTGGTTGGAACATTTTTTTTATTGGCCACTGTTGGGCAAAGGCCTCTCCTTTTACAAGCTTTTATTTAAGTTGCAATGTTTATTATGTATGTGAGTTTGTTTAGGTCAAATCTTGCAATCTAAATTAGAACTACTTTTTGTTATCCGATTGAAATTAAAAGGTTTGGTGACAATACAATCATTATTATGGTACTTACTTTACATAACTTACATGACCAAAAATGTATCGATGCTTTTAAAGACGTCAAAACGGTATGGTCGAAAAAAAAATTGAATAAAAATCTCTTCCAAAAAACAAAAGAGATATAACCTCCTCGTTCAAAAGGTTTTTAATTCCTTTAAAAGATAAATTGAATACGGCTTAAAACATTATTCGGCTCATATTCATGAAGTGTGATAATCCTACACGAGAGACGCATAAGACCAAACTTTATCTTCGCAAGAATCGTATCTGCAATCTTCGCATTATAATTACAAATAAAAAAAAGTAAAAACAAAATGAGTCCATAATTAACGGAGTAATCGGCATACATAAAATAAAAAATACGCGATACATAACCTCATTTTTTCAAGTCGGGTAAAAAAAATCACCCTCAAAAAGCTGATCAAAAACCACTATTCCTAACACAGCCACTCCACTTTCCTAACAATCCGAATATCGACACAACACAGCATCTAAATACAAACTAACGCACCACAAACAAAAGGGATGAAGTTAAAAGCTAAACCAACTTTGCATACAATGTAAAGCGGGTACCGTCAGCAAAACAAGCGGTCACAGGACTATTTATGAATTACAACGCGGCAAGCTAAAAACCCGTCTCGGTAATTTCATTGTATCTTGGTAGCGACGGGCCGAAGTGGCTGGCGAGTGGGAGCGACAGCAAAAAAGTTGATGTGGACGGATGGAAAATAATATTGTACTTTTTATGGCTGGCAGTGGTTGGGAGTGGAAGGCCGAAGATCGAACTTAATGGCGTGCAAAGTAGAAGCCTGATGGTGATGAATGGTGATGATGATGATGAATGGTGATGATGATGATGAATGGTGATGATGATGATGATTGTAATTTTTGAAACAAGATTAATTTATGCTACAAATAGATATTGATATTTTTTTTTTTTTTACTTATATTGTCTGGATCATTTAAAGTCTGGGAGTATTTGCTAGATACATATTTGGATTTCAATGTTCGTAAACCGTTCGTGGGGAAAATTTTAAATATACAATACGCAAACTTATATTTGCCGGCGTTACCATTGAGTAGACAGTTCACGATTTGTTTCTTATGCACTAAACTCGCTTTGGGGCATACATATTAAATTAAATTATTTTTAGGTGTGATGATGATAAAGCAGTCAGTTTCTTAGGAGATATTAGATTTTATGTAGGTACCTACAATAGTGAGTAGAGAATTATTTACATTAAATGGCAGGTAGGTAGATTCAATGATATTTTGCAGCAACACAGACAAACTCATGTTTACTGAAAAAAATAAGATTATTTTTTTGTTGACGTTACATGGCGGTTTCTCTGCGCGTCACAACTGAGTTACCGTTCATTGACGGCGTAATGCACTCCGTATGTCGTTTATTGCTCAAACAACTCACTTAGTCAGCCAGTTTCTATTGGACGTTGTTCTACTTGAAGTGACGTCACTTAAATATAAACACGTAAAGAGGTAAGTAGGAATCTATCCCGATTGTAGAGAAGAAGAAGAAAGATATACGGGAGAGAGACAAAAAAAAAAAAATAATAATAATAATAATCATTTATTGGGACAAAAACAAGTTTACAAAATTAATTGTGCATTAACAGTTTCATTAGTTAGAAAAACTGTGTCGCAACTGTTAACCTCCAAGATGGGGACAGTGTTCCAACATAATATTTAAATCTAGGAAGTAAAATAATTACTAATAATTAAGAAAATTACTAAATGAGATTAAAGTATGTGTGATGTGTGTGTTTCTTTGTGCGTGTGCGCGTGTGTGTGTGTAATATATAAATATAATTACTTATGCAATCCTACTTATATAACTTATATGTTTACAATCGTGTTAGTGTAAGTGGAGTAAGGCGTTGACAGAATGGTGGCCAAGAACGAGCAAGCGAAGCGTAGGTCGTCCGGCAGCGAGATGGGTCGACGACATAATAAAGATTGCGGGGCGCACCTGGACAAGATTGCCACAGGACCGCGGCGGACGGCATTGTTTAAGGGAGGCTTATACCCAGCAGTGGGATATTGAAGGCTGCGGATGATGATGATGAAGTTGGTTAAATTAATAAATAAATGTTTTAAAAGTAAAAATAGACCTACTTCACACTGGTTGGTCGACTCTTCACGTGACCAAATGGCTGACTTGTTTTTCGGCCAAAGAATTGGCATTGCCATTCAACGTGGCAATGCCGTTCACCTTTTGGGCACCCTACCAATCGACAGCGATGAGGAGGAATACTTCAAAGCATAATTTTTAGTTTTTTTTTGGTATATCATTATAACGTAGGTTATAGTGTAAGTAATTTTAATGTATAAATTGTTTGCAATCCAACAAAAGTAACATTAAAAACAACAAATTATACATACGAAGACCGATTGGTGCAACGGCTAAACGATTGGACCGCTGCGCTAGGGGCTGTGTGTTCGATTGCCGCACGGGACGAAAATTTGTGTGTTCTGCAGATGTTTGTCCCGAGTCTGGGTGTTTGTGTATGTGATGTGTGACGTCATTATATATTTAATAGTTTGACGCTGCGATGTCGACAAACGCCTTAGTGAACGCAAGCAGAGGTTATAAATGCGTAAGTCAAGTCTGTTTACGTTGTGTAAACCTGGTTCCGTATAGTATTACCAGCAGATTGAGGAATCTATTGGGAGAGAAAACTGCTGTGAATAGGTTTTGGTTTGGTTTAACTGGCCATTTTTCGCACTTAGCCGCTTGAGTGGGCCATTGTGCGTAAATGTAGGTTATAAGTTCATATTTCTGCTAGAATCAATATTTGGTTTATATAGGCCATGCGGTGTCTGGCTTAGAATAGACCACCACCTTTCCTCCAGAAGTGTAACCAAAGAAAACGGCCCCCAACTAACCATTTCTTCATACTTAGAGTCTGACAGTACGACTAACCCATACTGTCCGAGTCAGGGAGAAGAATTAGGTAAAAAACGGTCATCCATCTAATGAACAACCGCGGAGAAAGTTGCTTAACTTCACAGATTACAAAAACGTGCGCACCAATTATGTAGCCACAACTTGGAACTATTTCAGCGTAGCGCACACCACGCAACAGAGATAAGTTTCATAAACTTAACTCTCCCATAAATAAGTTGCCACACAAGTGATCTACCCGCTAACCGCTAATTACGTGTTAAATCACTGAAAACGACTGTATCCTCACGTGAATGTGGACCTCACTGTTTACTGTGATTTACACTTCTGAATACGCTAACATAGAGTGGGGTTCGACCACAGTGCGATGGGAAAGCGATATTTTTTTATATTATTGTCATTTTTTTAAAACGTAACATCACATCTGCATTTGCCAACGATGTAGCATGAGTTGTGCAGTACATCCAAATTATGTTCTTTTTTAAAAAACTTCTCCCCGCGTTACGTATTTCTCCTGTATCGTGAATATCATAACACCCAGACTCTGGACAAACATCTGCCTATCGCACAAATGTTTGTTTTCCGTGCGGGAATCGAAAACGCAACCCCTAGCGTAGGAGTCCAAACGCTTAACCACTGCGCCAATCAGGTCTTCGATATGTTATGTTATAGCCCTAATGTAATAGAGGGTGAGCCTGTTCCACTGTTGCTACTGATATCAAGAAACCCGATGTTACTACTGATAATAACGTAATAGAAAATCCAATAACACTTTACCCGATCAGCAAATCGAACACCGCACCCCTCGCTCAACTATCGCGCTTTGTGACCACTGGACCGTCTAGATTAAACTAAATTGGGTAATCTAAATCCTTATTTTAGGATTCTTACACTCTTATCCCGTACCGTATTACAAAATTATGACGTCACAACATTACACTCACCAATCACCATGTATACGTCATCAAACCTAATAAAAGTAATCCGCTCTCCCCTCACTGGGCGCACCCTTACCAACACTCCGTCTCGGTCGCGGTCGACTCGCCCAAATGGAATTGAAACTGTGACAATCCAGTTTACACTCCCCACTTTTTCTTTACACCATCTAGATTTGATTGAGTTCGTCCTCAGTTTGTGCTGACATTCGCAGGATCAAAGAGATCTAGCTTTTTCTGAGAATCGATGTGCGAGTGGAGTTTGTTCGGGCGATGCAGTTGTACGTTGTTGACGGTTTGATGGATGTGAGATGTGACCCTATGTAAGTATCCCTACTGATATTATAAACGCGAAAGTTTGTATGTATCGATGGATGTTTGTTACTCTTTCGCTTAAAAACTACTGAATGGTTTTTAATGAAATTTTATATGGAGGTAGCTGACACCCTGGATTAACACATAGGCTACTTTTTATGCCGGAAAAATGTAGCGGGTAACACCGCGGAGCGCAGCTACTTTATAATATATGAACGTTCTTTTTTGACTTTTCCACAGTCGGGTAAAAGATTCCTTACAACACATTGGATTAGTTATCGCATTGATATTATTTATTTTATATGCCGGTTTTACTCACGTGTGTATTCGAGAATGCCTGACTAGTTTCGAACTCGAACGGAGCCTTTATTCATGAGCTGGTTACTCGACAGAGTCTCGAGCCGAACTGCATATAGTAAATAATAGTGAACATATTATATTATATGGATAACACTCACAAAAGTTAATATATTAAAATAGTTATCGCATTGATGGAGACATAATATTATCACTTTTAACAGATTCTAAAAGTCCCTAGTAAAGAAAATATATTGTTATTATTTATCACTAATTTTTAGACAATAGTAAAAGAATCTTATTATTAGCACAAACATTATTTCTATACAATATTCGCGATTTTATTCTTATATCCAAACTCATTATTCATACCCATTAAAACGTTATCAACATCTCAACAACCTCTACAGATAGAAATCGCTAAAAATCTCTCAGGAGAATCTCGTAAACATGGTTTTTACCGTACAAAGGTAAGGAAAACAATTATGACCGGCATTGAGATCTATTAAGTACAGAGCACAAACGTATCAGAGCCAGTAATGGCGTGCACTTCAAACAGTGGGGACTCAAAGAAATCATTATTCCGCGAGCTTCCTCGCGCGACCACTTGGAAACTTAGGGATGGGACATAGATGTCGATATTTCGCTTGTTTTTTAAATAAAATTGAATATTATTACAACGCTTTCATAAATCTCGTATTGTAGTAGGTATGTATTGAATTGAAATATGGCTAAAATATGTGTATTGATACCTAATTTAATTATCATTCAATGTTATTTTTTTATTATGTGTTGTCACGTTGATTTTACGATCAACATTGAGTCACTGCATTCGACTGTCTTATTTTATCTTTACCCTTTGCTAAACCGGTCAAATACGATCTTTTATTAGCCTTCCACATATTCCGTTTATAAGTTTTTACACATAAAAGTAATAATAGCACTATGAATGTATATTTATATATTATAAATGTTATATATTATCGATTGATCGATGTTAATAAAGAATAACGTGTATATTACTACATTTATCTATGACACAGAAGAAGTTTGTAGTGTAAAGCGACTTTTTATTATTACGAAAACTGCGTACACTTCGCAAACGTAAAAAAAAACATCGGAAAAAAATATATCGATACGTTTCTTCCCATCACTAAAGCAGGTACGCTCCGCCGCGGGGTAACGAAGCTAATCTGTACTCAAGTGTCGACAATTTGAGGCGTAACAACAGAAAATAAGCAAGACTTGAGCCATGTTGAACTTAATCCGTGGTTTACGCCGCGATTCTGTGTAATGAACGCTGTTTATCGAGCTATTATTTGCAATACCCTTTTAATTTGAGTATTTTATATAAATGCTTGTATCTGGTTATAATTTGATGCGGTGCCTCATTTGTTTTGATTGTACCGGCTGGTCGGTGTGGAGTTACACAGAGTTGTAATTTCTGATCGTTAGTCCAGTTCATTTGTTTTCTATGCTTTGGTGTGGAGACTGGCCTGTCAATAAGGGTGAGAGTGAAATTGATCACGTAACGTTGATGTGGACTTAAATAATACTGTTCTCCTGACCGAATTTCGGTTTTGATGGCTTATCTCAGCTGAGAGTAGCCAACGCAGGAGATATTATGGTGTACAAGTATGCGCGCACAGGTCCATTCCCTTACTCTCATAGTCATATACTAAAATAATAAATCCACAGACAGTAACAAAACTAACGTTACCAAATTAAGAGGGAGTCGTATTCAAAACAAAAAACTCGGCTCCTAATTCGATATATGTTACTCCAACGCCCTATAAATCATCTACAACTAAGGCAGTACCGAATCCAGTGCGGTAAACGACAATATTAAGCTTTACGTAAAACATTTTTTACCCATAAATTAAGTGTGTAAGCGGGTTTTGCATACACCAGACTCGCTACTATATCGCGAAATGAAACACATAAATTACCCCGTACAACTTGAGGTGCATATATTCAATTGGTACGCTCCGACTTGATCACTTTTTAGTATTTGTACAGTTATTATCACAATAAAATGAGAAATTCGCAATAAAGTGCATGGATTACATATTTTGCAATATATCTTATCAAAATGTATTACATTTGTTGAACAATGAACAATTGATTAAATTATACCTGTCAGTTTTACACATGTTGGCATCGTTTATAAGTAAGGGGGTATGTATCTAGCAGTAGTAGACTTAATAGGTGAGCTACGATTTTAATATCGTTTTAAGCTAAAATAACTATTTAATAGCCTGTAAAAAAAGCTTTACTTTTTCTGCCTTACTATTATCGCAGAAGCGTATATAGTTTAAAATATACTTTATTTATTTAATATTAGTGACTATTCAACAACATGCTTAAACTTATTTACACACTATAACCTACATTAAAAAATAATATACATATATGTATACAGAAAAAAAATTGTAAAATTATAATATTATATTACGTTGAAGATAGCACAAAATCTAAAGAATTTCGAAGGAAAAATCCGCACCAATTAGAAATAAACAACTCATCCGTACTATTCTAAACGCAATTGTTGACAAGAACGCTTACGCAAAACGCATTACAAGAACGACTCAAACAAAACATTCCTTCGCTGAAAAATTCGAGAACTGTCAGCTAATTTGTAAACAGGGAATAAATACAGCACTTAGACCCAACAGTAACAAGCCAGTCGCACATTAACAGTGGCCAGTGTTAGTTATGACCCGTGCGCAAATATAAGCTCATGAAGAACAAAACACAAAGAAACATGTATACCTACCATATTAAAGAAATGATGTTCGTCAGCACTTGTAAGAAGAACTATCTGAAGATCGGATTATGTTTGGTGTCTGTCGCTTTTGCTCTAATCGTGATGGTCCTGCCGCACGTACTGTCGGCAACCAAACACGTATTCCACCGCCGCCATGCCAGGTACCCAACAGACTTGAAGTATATCCTCTTCTGGACTCTACCAAAGAAGCACAAATCACGGTTTGGCATCAACAAGCCATATGAATTTAAAACCGGCCAGAGCGCGTTCATTGACCAAAAATGTCCATACATAAACTGCTACATAAGTTACGAACAAGAGACGATGGTCAACGATGCAGACTTTGATGCAGTGGTTTTCAATATAGACGACATCAAAAAGATGGATGTGAACTTTTTGAATCTAACGAGATCCCCGGATCAGCTGTATATATTTAGGTCTTCAGAGACTCCAGAGAAGCATCCTCTGTGCGACCACGATTTGGATCACTTTTTTAATTGGACATGGACGTATAAATTAAGCTCTGATATACCACAGCCGTTCATAGATATCCATGGCATCAACTCTTCCATTGTCGGTCCGCGACCCAACATGAATTGGGTGAAGAAAATGAAGCGCACAGACAGATTTGCAGGCAAACTTGGGCATAAAAGCAAGGCAGTCGCTTGGGTCTTGACCAAATGCAAACTCAAGACAAAGCATGCAGATTTTATAAAGGAATTAAAGTATGAATTACAATCCTACAATTATACTTTAGATATCTATGGGCCTTGTGGTCATAAGAAATGCCCTGGTGGCCGTGCCTTGAAGTGCTTTAAAATGGTGGAGAAGACTTATTACTTCCAGCTAGTGTTAGAAGAATACTTCTTGGAAGACTATGTGACTGAGGCTATGGTTAGTGCTATGTCACACTTGGCTATACCTATCGTACTTGGAGCCACTGATTATACAAAGTGAGTTATTTATATTTGTTTTACTGTAGCAATAAGGTCATATTATTTCTTGACCTTGACCTTTAGACCTTATCACAGCCCTTCGTCTCCCTTCGACTGTAGGCAATTTTTTAAGCTATTCGCGTAAAATACATTTTAATTTAACACAATAGCTAAAGTGTATCGGATCGGAATAGTTTTGCTCGCCTTCTTTGCTGATAAGTTTGTGCTTATTTATAAGTTTGTCCAGAGCAAGCTGCATTTATTTTTAAGGTCATTCTTAATATAATTTTCTATTTCAGCTTTCTACCCCCCGGCTCATACATCAACGCTCAAGCATTTGACCTCAAGAAGTTAGGCGCCCTCATCGACTATTTAATCAAAAACCCGGACATGTACGAATTCTTCTTTGACTGGAAGAACTACTACTACTATACAGTGCGTCCGAGGTCTCAGGTTTGTGACCTGTGCGCTAAACTGAACCAATACAATGGGACTGCAATGGCCTATAATCATTTTAGGCACTGGTGGGACCCAGAATATAAAGATGTCTGTCAGAGAATAAAGTTGTATAAATATTTTAATACGGATGTGTGAAACGTGAACAGTAATTAATTTATTGGTAGGTTTAGAGTACGACCTCATAGACATAGAAGAACAAAGATTTATATATAACTAGATAGGGACCTATGAATAAAGAAACACACTGCAGTATATGATCTGACTGAATAACGAATCGGAGTTCCAGACTCCAACAAAATAAAATCTCCAGTTTGCATGATAATGATTAAATTCAAAATTGATGAAGGAAATTTGAAAAATTATGGACACGAGCGGGATATGACCGCGACCTTCGCCGTACCGTGGCGCTGCTCTAGCCAACTGAGCCACCATTTTTCATCATCCATCATTTTTAACATCCTTTATCAATTTAGATTCAAGCTTAGCATGGGCACTGGCATTGATCTACAAAAATGACACCAAAAGTCATATAATGATTATATTGATCATAATTTAAAAATCTTCTGTTGATATTTTTTTCGTTTCTATAATTGTGATGATTCATCATAAATTTCATCAGCCCGTTGTAGTCCACTGCTGCGCATGGTAGGCCTCCCCAAGGTACGCCTCAGAGCCCGGTCTGCTGCTTTATGCATCCAATCGTTGCCGGTTCTCTTAAGCAAGTCGTCCCGCCATCTGACCATAATGATGAAGACCCTTCTGGGGTTGGCAAAGCAAGTCAAGGCAAAGTACAGTCAACAGCAAAAGTAGATAATCAAAATCAGAAATTCAATACTAATGAACGGTGATCACGAATATATGGCAGCTGTACTAGTAGTAAATGTTTGGTATAATTTACAATCACATACTTTTGAATCACTTCGACGCCACAGAGTTCTGACGCGAACTCCGTTCATTAGTATTGAATTTCAGATTTTGAGTATCTACTTTTGCTGTTGACTGTACTAGGAACGAACTTAGTTAATGGCAATAGGCTCGCCTCCTACCACGTAATGTGGGTATATAGTCTCCTGATAAAAGAAAGCCCTCTGCCTAGCCTCTTGAGAGACACAGGCTTGAATTTATATATGTAATATTGGAGAGTTTCCGTTATGTATATTACAAGGATTTAGTTTTGTAATTTTTATAATTAAAGTAAGAAACTTTATGTGCAATATAATTTCCTAATTTAATTAAATTGTTTTATTATATCTATTCTTTATATTCCATAATAACTAATATTCTCTTGAGCGAATTGCGGTCTCATCTGAGACTAGCCGTCTACGCAGGAGATATTACAATGCTCAAGTATGCACGCAAACACAGGTGCACTCCCTATTCCCTCTCTGTCATAGTCCGATGGGACGGTAGACCGACACGACCGGAGAGAGATCAGGCGCAGGACCAACGGCTTAACGTGCCTTCTGAAGCACTGAAAGTTCGATAATATTGTCATATAATATTCAGCTACTGTTATGACGAAGATACACTTACATTTTACTGCCTCGTTGGTCTAGTGGTCGCTAAGCACGACTGCTGAGCACATGGTCCTGGGTTCGAATTCCAGGTCGGGCAAAGTGTAACTGGGTTTTTCCATTAGGTAATTCCCAGTGGCAGCACAGAATCTGGATTTGTGACCGGTTGATGGCAATAGGCTCGTCCTCTATTACATTGCGACCTAAGAACATAACTGGCGAAATGTGGGTACACTACATGTGCACCTCTGCCTACCCCTTCGGGAAATACAAGCGAGATGTTATGTTTTTTTTTACACTTACTTTATGTTTGTTATTTAGTTATATAGCGCCAATACCACACGGATTTCAGAGTGGTCCTTTTGGTACCACTAAATAGCTATTGTAGTTAAAACATTAGTATACATTTCATTGCTGTCGACTCTAGGTAATTTTTTGGCCATCTCCTTTAAATCGACTGGAATTTTTACGTATATTTTTTTGTATTAACTTTCCTTCAACGTTCTAATAACAAAGGGTGTTGTTATTTCACTTCCTCCCTCCCCAATTCCCTTCAATTTCGCATTAAAAGAGTGCCGATATCAGTCCTTCGGGCCGCATCTGTGATCGACGTCTCCCAACTAAGATTTATTATTGAATACTTTTTAGCCTTCTTATCCAGTCACAATAGACGTGTGCCATCTATCTTCTTTACATTTCAATGTTTTGTACGTCTTATTCAGATTTGAGTGTATTGTTATGGAAAGAATTTTCTATGTTAGAGATATCTGTTTATTTTGTTTAATGTTTGTGACAATATTTTTATTGAGTTAATATAATTACGATGGAGAACGTCAGTATTTTGTTCAGAGAACGCGGGCTTAAAGTTTATGTCGTTGGGGCCAAAAATAGCGTTGGTTTGATTAGGCAGTTTTGTATCGTCCTTCTCAATTTTTTAGACCTACAAAATAATTTGATTCAGTGAAACTAAATAATGGATATTATAGTCATCACTGTCAGACTTCATTCACTACTAGTTATTTTATAATACATAGGAGGTAGTACTAGAAAGCTGGCTAAATGTGGGTGTACCTACTATACGTGCACCTCTGCCTGCCGCTTCGGGGAATACAGGCGTGATTTTATGCTATGTTAGTACTAGAAGGCTGTTTTTTTTTCAGTTCCATCTAGGTTTTATTACATAATAACCTTGTTAGGTTCTACCTGTATTCCTAGAAGGAGAAGCAGAGTTATACCCACATTTCGCCAGCTATGTAATAAGGGACGAGCTCCTTGCCAAATCCACTCCGTAATACTAAGAATTACCTAACATAAACACATAATAACTCTGCGTAACTCGGAAATCGAATCCAAGATCTCATGCTCTGCAGTTGCAGTTTGCCCAAAGCTCTAGTCCAGTACTTTCAAAGTTTATTCATGAAATATATAAACACTTCATATTGAATTCGCTTCACCAAAACTATATTCATCTGATATCGCACCTCACCACTTCCATATAAATATATACACCATCCTGCACATTAATTTAACAATCTTATCTATCAAAGAACAATGCATGATTCGACGCACAAATAATATTTAAGCTCAATTTTACCATTGGAGGCTTTATAATAAATTGCAATCCGCGCGGCTCATCCATTACGACCGCAAATAAATACCACAGATGTAGGGGCACCATGTTTTTGGTAATAATATATAATGTCCTGCCCCCTTACCATGAACTCTTAAAGCAGGATAGTTTACGTTGAGGGAACGAGGCATCGTATTACACTGCACGTAGCAGCATCCCGCTTCTACATCATTAACTGTCCTGATTTAAGAGTTCATGGTATGGGGGCTGGTAACATCTGACAGCCCGCCATTTAAGATTTAAAAAAAATAACACAAATTCTAACCAAACAGTATTCTATTATAGAAATAGAATGAGGGTTCTGCAAAACAAAGAGGCTTAGCCTCTTACATATAAACGATGCGAAAACCTTTTTTAATTTAACCACTTCTCAAATCTATTGGCAATTCTATATTTTGACATGCAAACGACAGTGACAGATATAATTTAATCAATTGTTCAACAGAGTCAATTTTTATAAGTAAGTGGGTAAATCTCTTGAAATTCATTATCCATGCGCATAAAGTCGCAAGCGGAAGATATGTAGTACAGCTTGAAGTATTTTAATACCAGCTTATACCTGACAACCGGGAGGAATGGAGAAAAGGAAGGGAGGCCTTTTCCCTGCAATGGGACAAACATGGCGGAAACAATAGTAATAATATACCTAACTGTGTGTTAGTAGTAGTTAGTTAGGTATTTCTCAATAGTGGGGGTGTCAGGATTTCTGCCCAATAAATGACAATAGGCTCGTCTCCTGTTATATTGGAACCTATAGCCAATTAGCATGACCTATTCACGAGGCTACCCTTTACGTAATACAGAGATGATATTACAAAGTTACCACTATAACTAGGGTAAGAACTGTCTCGAAAAATACTCTGAACATGGTCACCCTCACCAGATTATATCACGAGCAGCAACTTTGCACCCCAATCGGCCGCTTGGGATGCAATCAGTTATTTAACGCTACCCGCAGTACAGCTTATATAGTTAAGTATGTGGTTGTGGGTTACCAGAGGGACATATTTCTGACGCTAGGTGACAAAGATGACAATCTTGATAACATTCATCTTAATTTACAGAGGTTGTAACTGCTTTATCGAAATTAATAAGTTGGAATTTGGTTGCTAATGCGACTGTTTTCAATGTTTGTGTAGTTGGAGATAGATGAAGAGATTAATGAATAAATAACAATAAAGATTTATATCTCTCCAAAAAGAGGAAAATATTGAATGATAATAACATCAGCTTCTAATTCTTTCACCGACTTCTTGGTCTAGGGTTCGAAACCCGGCTCGCGCAAAGTATTACTAGGTTTTTTTTATTAAGTAATTATCAGTTGTGGCACGGAGTCTGAATTGATGCCCGGTTGATATAATTGGCTAAATTTGGGAGTACGATAAGTACACCGCTGCCTTCCCCTTGGAAAACAGATGGGATGTAACGGGCTCCTCTGGCCAGAAGTTCTTCAAACAATGTGACTACTCTGTAGGTATTTGGACCAAAAAATATAATTATGTAGGAGAAAAGTCTTCTTCCTATTCGTATTAATAGGAGCTATCTCCAAGGTAACAGCATGTCGTAGAGATTGGCCAGTCAAAAAGGATGGTAGTGAGATTGACCGTCCAGGGTGCGGCGTACTCCGGTACCATCACTCGTGGATGCACTTGCAAAAGCCAAAGGTAATTTAGATTCTGAATAGTTAAAATTGATAGCTAAACAAACATTGATGGGCAAAGTTTATTCAAAGTAGCTCCACTGAGCGCAGGTGCGTATCCGTGTGTGAACAACGCACCGTTAATAGAACTAGATAACTATACGGAAGCACTACCATTGGCTGGAGCGGAGAAATGGGGGGAATGTATATGGTAATCAGGTTTTGGCTTATATGAAGTGTTGTAATATGAAACTGCAATAATATTTAAAGTTAGACAGATTTATGGGACTTTATCTACCCATGATAGGTGTAAAAAAAATATTGAGGTAATAAAAAATTGAGACAACTTAATTTGGAATCTTACATTTTTTTACTTGCTCTTGCTTTCCACTAGACCAATCTAGTAGTAGTGGCCACAAGCACGATTGAGGCCGAGCATGAGACGCTTGGTTCGAGTCCAGAAAATTATTTTGGATATTCTTAGTCATGAAACAAGCACATATAACCTGAGTTGCTTTCGGCATTTCTTCTCAGAGGTAGTCAGGTAGGAAATGCTGACATCATCTAGTTTTTATTTTTGTGTTTAAGTGTTTGTGAAAAACCTATTTACAGAAATAAATCATTTATTTATTCATAAGAAACTAGACTAAGGTAAATACATCATCAGTTTGGTCAACTACGTCGTCCATCCCTACTGGATCCTAACCATTTCAAACTTTTTCATTCCAAGAACTCATGTTAAGTTTTAAGTCTTTCGAGTATGGCTGGAACTTTCGGGAATACCTAGTAGGGGCGTCATTGCATTTGGAACCAGGTGCGTGTTAGTTAGTTAACACCTTCCAGCCCGATATATCGCCGAATCTCATCGCAATCGCATTGCGATCCAATTACACTATGTGCGCACTATGTTATACTGCAAACAATTAGCTTTGGTATTAGTAGACTTAGTTAATTATCTGCAAGATTATAATTAAACTAACATGAACGATGTGTCAATAACTAATGTTGTGGTTATAGGAATATTTGGAGTTACGTCTAGGTTCAATTCTCTCTTAATATTTCCAGTCTCCATCCGTCGAAGACTTCAATAACTTACCCAAGAAATTTTTTTCAAAAAAATTTTGTCATTTTCACTGTTTGAATAAATTATTTATATCTGTTATTAGGCTTTGAAAAACACTTTTACATTCATTATTTCATATTGTATTAAAAAAATAAAATCTAGATGGCGTCGGCATTTCCTAACTGACTGTCTCAGAGAAGAAATGCCGAAACAAACTCAGCAACTATGCAAACTCGAAATGGAACTTATCCATGGTTTTCGGAATATTCTCAATTATAATCTAACACCATAATTCTTCCTTCCTGCCGCTATATTTTAATTATCACCTCGCCAACTACTCAAGGGCCTGACCAGGCATAATTCAAATCGCTAGCTCAGTGGCGCCCTCTCGGGACGCGAGAAGTGTCGTCAAGCCTTCTCGAATATTCATCAGGCAGCCTTGATTACTTCATAAGTATCTTTGTTATATGCTGCGACTTAGAAAGGTGCAATGTATTAATCAATTGGTCCTTTGATCTGTAATTTTGTAGGTATACTTACATAGCTATACTTTAAAAGATTTCTTGAGTTTTAGATACAGAAATCGCATTGCCCCTGGAAGCAACGCATAACTACTAACTATATTACTAGCTTCCGCCCGCGACTCCGTCCGCGTGGATTTCGAATGTTTTATAGCCTATAGCCTTCCTCAATAAATGGGCTATCTAACACTGAAAGAATTTTTTTCAAATCGGACCAGTAGTTCCTGAGATTAGCGCGTTCAAGATAACAAACACTTCAGCTTTATAATCCTACTATCCTACTAATCCTACTATCCTACTAATCCTACTATCCTACTATAATATTATAAATGTGAAAGTTTGTGAGTATGGATGTGTGGATGTTTGTTACTCTTTCACGCATAAACGGCTGGACCGATTTGGTTGAAATTTGGTATGTAGATAGGTTATACCCTAGATTAACATATAGGCTACTTTTTATCCCGAAAAAATGTAGCGGGTAGCACCGCGGGGCGCAGCTAGTATTATATACTATGGAAGATGTAATTGGCAATATTTTTCACATGTTATGTGTGATGAAAATATCTACTATCTAATTTATAAGAATGATTAACTATGATAAAAGTTTTGTCGTCGAGAAGTGCTGCGTTAATAAGTTTGTATGGCCACCAAATTCAATTGAAGAATTAATTAACCTGTTGTGATTGTTATTCGTTAAAAATATTAAACTAAACACGCGACGATGACGGTGTTTAGTTATATTAATTCAACATTAATACTCTCGAACAAAATTTACTCTAATGACAGATTCAAGATAACAATAATTGAGCAACTAAGTCAACATTCTAGGACCATATTAGTGTTCATATTTTTCAAAGCTTTCAAAGTCCAACTTCACCTGCTTTATTTCTTATTCAACAAAAACCTACAAAGACAATCAGAGCAGAGTCAAAGCTGATGAAACAAAGCCCTGTCTTTGTCAATGAAGTAAATACTGAAAAATTCATACATTTCGTCAGTACCGTCGGCAAGTCAAGTGCTCCTTCGCATGGTTAGCATATCGCAGAGATCGCCTGCTCGAATATTCAACAGCTCTTTGTTGCTGACCCTACTTAGGTGCTACAGTATGGTAATGAATGACGTCACTGTTTGCTTTATGAAGTTTGATTTTGTTGCCGTTGTCAAACCTGAATTAAAAATGACGCTCCGAAGTTCTTAGAATCGAGCTTTCAATTGTCAGATTTTTATTCAGAAGGATACAATTGTAATTTTGACAGTTGTGTATGGAAAACATGTTATTATGTCCCACCAAAATTGTATAAAGTATCTACACTTCTACAGTATTTATATTACAAAAAATATTTAAGTATATAGTTATATTCGAATGGTGAGACAATGGCGCAGTTGGCAGAGCGGCGCCACGGTACGGCGAAAGTCGCGGGTTGAAGTCGCGCTCGTATCCATCATTTTTCAATTTTTGTTTATCAATTTAGATTGAAGCTTAGCATGGGCAACATGAAAAAATGTCACCAAAAGTCATATATATCGTAATAATTAATACCTATAATAAGTATTTCAATATAAAATAAATTTGGTTTGATTCAACATTAACGTTTGTATAAAAGATAAACTCTATTTTTAATTTAGTTATTGTCCAAACCAATAATCGAAACCGCAATCATAGCAAGTCCACTTTACCACTAATCCAACCTCACAATAGAATATCAATTGTAACATATAATAGAACTAAACAGATACAACAATAGACAATAAATGTATGTGTGGAAATTATATATAGGTAGTTATATATTTACATTTTATACACACACACACAACATCACGCCTGTATTCCCCGAAGGGGTAGGCAGAGGTGCACATATAGTACACCCACATTTCGCCAGTTATGTTTTAGGTCCCAATGTAATAGGGGGCGAGCCTATTGCCGACAATCGGGCACAAATCCAGACTCCGTGCTGCCACTGAGAATTACCTAATGGAAAAACCCAGTAACACTTTGCCCGGCCCAGGATTCGAACCCAGGACCTCGTGCTCAGCAGTTGCGCTTAGCAACCACTAGACCAACGAGGCAGTCATTTACTTTTTATTTCGTCTATATATAGTTTAATACTTTCAAGTACCAAAATGTCAACAAACAATTCTTTTGAACAAAGACTAAGTGACAAAAGACTAACCTTTTAAAAATGAAAGAACCATTGTTTTCATAGATTGTATTGTTGCCAGGTGTCGAGATATTTGTTGAGTTCACACCTCATTGGTTATGTCAACAACGCCAAGAAACAAATTGACACTAATATAATATTAGAGATTTTTTATAACAATTCTTCGGTGTCGACTTCCATGCGTCGATGGTCTAAAGGTCGCTAAATGCGACTGGTGAGCGTCCGTCTTTGGTTCGAATCTTAGGTTGAGCAAAGTGTTATTGGGTTTTTTCATTAGGCAATTCTCAGCTGCAGCACGGAGTCTGGATTTGTGCCCGGTTGATGGCAATAGGCTCTCCCCCTATTACATTGGGACCTAAAACATAACTGGCGAAATGTGGGTGTACTAAATGTGCACCTCTGCCTACCCCTTCGGGGAATACAGGCGTGACGTTGTTAGCAATAATGGGGTACTTATAAAAATGTATTGGTAAACCATTTTCTGTTACCGTCGTATGTATATCAAGGAACTTCAGAATTAAAATAAAAAAAATCATTCCTGCTATATTTTTATTATGACTTTCATAATATATCTAGCCAGTTTAAGTACAAAAATTAGCAATTCAGTTCTATTATCGCAGACATGTCCCAAACAATATGTATCTTCTTCTCACGGTATGGTTGATGGACAACCTGGTGATGTGTTTAAACCACCTGGAGGCCTCTGACATGGCTTTACAAACAATTGAAAAATCTCAGGTGTGCCGGTTTCCTCACGATGTTTACCGTCACCGTAGCAACTGATAACTCATTTATAGTACGCACGTGAATTTGAAAAGACATTGGTGCATGATGAGGTTTGAAATGGCGACCTTTGACTTGGCAGTCCAACGGTTATCACTGCCAAGCTATCAATATTTATTAATAGGATATAGAACATGGAACTATAAAATAAATGTAATATATAAACATACATGCTGATTTCAAATGTCTTTCTTAAAAAAATATCTGACAAGAATACAATTTTTCGGTTTTATGAAATTACTAGCTGGTGTCACCGCGGGGCGCAGCTAGTACATACATACATACACAGATAAAACAGTAACATAGTAATACTTCATACTGTATTTGAGAGTTACAAACACGTTGAGTTATTTTAATTATAAGTATACCTAGCCTAGATACATGTAGGCTAGGTACAGCTGTTTGCCCGAGTAATGTCAATAGGCTAGCCACATATTGACACCTGGGACTTATTATTATAGAAGAAATCTAGTGTAAAGATCTCATAAAGAATCGCCTATACATAACCCTCGGGTCTAACCCTTTGAACTTAGTTGACACCAACAATCAATTGACATACCTTTTATAGGCTGTCAAATTATATTCGTCCATGATAGATTTTGTATGGCAATAGGAACCTGTGACGTCACTGAGAGCTAGTGACGTCACGCGACGTGAATTCAATTGACTTACTATTTATTAAATTTTGCAGTTAATTAAAAAGGGTTTTTAGGGCTAAAACAAAGCATAATTTTAGCGAAGTACCCCCTTACCTTAAAAAATCGTCAATGTTGAACATTTGATTAAATTATTTAATTTAAATTATCAGTGACTTTTGCATGTCAAAGAATAGAGATGTCAATAGATTTAACAAGTAGTTATCTTAAAACACATGTTAGCATCGTTTATAAGTCTTTACTTATAAGGGGGGTACCCCTGGGTACACCCCTTTTTCTTGAAATTATTGGCTAATGGTGTCAACTACCTAGTCACAGGAGTGAAAGTATAATTACAGCAAACTAGACTAATTGGACAGCATGTAATCGTTTTTTATAAGAAAGAGACAATAGTAAAACTAAACGAACGTTAATAGAATACAAAACGCAAATTTAACACCCTTCTTATCGTATTGTTGATACACAACCTGGTGTCAGTTAAACCGCCTATAGGCCTCTGACATGGCTTCACACACCGTTTTCAACACCCTAACTCAATAATATAAAACTTATTCACAGAGTAGCAAGATTAACATTCTTTCACTTAAGCATTTGTTTACACAGCTAACGACTAAAAACACGCATCAAAACTAAAAATTAGCTTTTACGTCTTTCCTTTAGATACTCTAAGATTTCAGAAAATTTCTCAGCGCCTTTTGGCAAACATCTCTCTTTTAACGATCCAACGTACCACCATGTCCTAAATTTCTCGTACGCACTGAAACTATCGAATTTCTTCTTGTCATTTAGAAGCTTGCACAATTCGCAATAGCCCTTGAAACCCTCCACTTTCCTTATGGTGTAAAATCTCTTCCATGCAAAGTATTCTCTATATACAGCTGGATTTCTAATAGTATAATCCAGAAGGGCTGCCAGTTTATCCTCTGTGTAAAACTGGTAGTTGATATATGAATTATCTGGGAGGAACCTGTAATAAAATGGTAACATTAAAAAGAGACTTATCCAGAAGCTTGTTGCACTAATAATTCTGATAGGATCAGGATAATAGGGCAAAAATTACTTTCAAGCGTTCGGTGGCGGAAAGATATCCTTATTTCGCAAGATTTACCTTAAAGTTTTTCGATTGCGCATTAAATCTACTAGCCGTTACATTTACTGCGTTCTTACTGCGCAATGCACAACAAAATATCAGTATAATTAATACTTCATTCAGGTTTACCTGAACTCATCTAAACACACATCCAAGAGACAGATTTTAATGCTTAAGAAATATGTTCTTACTTGGAATAGTCCGCGCCACCCACTACGATTGGCACAGCCTCATTGTCATATCCCTTCAACACCTCTGACGTCACGTAGTCATCTGACACACTCCCTTCATAAGCTAAATAAAAGAAATAATCCCTTTGCACTATTTTTGCACACCCTTCGTCAGGACACTTCAAATGATCACAGCCATAAATATCAAAATCCAAGTTATGTTCTTTGAATGCTCGTTTCAATTTGATCATTGACAGCATTTGTTGTTGTTTTAAATGACAATTATCTAATATCCAAGCTACAGCTTTAGTCTTTAAACTAACTTGTTCAATACTGTTTGTTGTGGTTAGCACATCACTTGTCCATGACACGTCACGACTGGGAGCCACAACTTTCCCATGCAAGTTCTTAA
Source organism: Abrostola triplasia (assembly GCA_946251915.1). Classification (NCBI taxonomy): domain Eukaryota; kingdom Metazoa; phylum Arthropoda; class Insecta; order Lepidoptera; family Noctuidae; genus Abrostola; species Abrostola triplasia. The sequence continues at coordinate 7,117,155 of OX276440.1, read as the reverse complement.
CTTCAATAAAAGGACTGAATATATCCGAATGAAATTTGTAACTCCACGTCCAGTTGAAGAAGTTGTCTACATATATGTTGCATATCGGATGATCGTCGGACGCCTCCATTCCATAAAAGACATACTTCTGCCGGCTCACCCTGTTTACGGGGAGGTTAAAACTCTCCCAGTTCCACATGAGGCTGGTATTAAAAATGATCGCATCGAAATTAGTGTAATTGTCGTTCAGTATCGTCTTGTTTGTTGTTATATAACAATTAATTTCTGGACAGTTGTTCTCGATGAAGGGATTTTGACCTTCGAATTCTAATTTGAAATCTTGCTTGCTCTTCTCAATAGTCCACACCAAAATGTATTTGAGATCTTTCTCGAATCTGTCCACAAGAACATCCACATCACGCAGTCTGTTGAATCGTTCTTGATACTTCCCGATTGTAGACACGGTAGTATACGCTGTATGGAATGAATAAAATGCTAGTGCAACGTACGTCAACAGTCCAGTAAAGCTGACTATGAAAAATAATTTTGCAAAAGTTTCGGTTCGAGAAACTAAATACATTTTTGCGAAGTTGTTTCGCGCCGCGTCGCAGGAACAATGGGAAGAAACGTCGGCTTCATCTCGATAAATAACAAAGAATGCGTCCGCTGTCTCATTAGATGACGGTGGTAAACAAAAAATTCTTTTGATTTCAAACAAACAAAGCGAGTCAGTGAGCGCTGTGTACGTAACTGCCTCGGAGAGCGATTCTTTAAACATTACCATGAATTGCAATTACTCAGATAACATTTCGTGGATTCGGATTTTTGTCAAATTTTGCTTTTAATTCCATCTGTGTTTTACATGTTTTAAAAGTTATGGAAATTGCTAAAAACAGTCATCGTTATGTTATTAAAATAGGATAATCAAACAATATTGAATGTAGTGCACGGCGTATTGTTTCACTCAACTTTATCATTGGAATACATTTCCAGGATTTTAATGTATGGTACGGTAATCAACCTATATATTTAATTATTATACTATGTACATAAATTGTATTGCAATGTATGTACATTATAAACTAGAATATTCCAAGTGCGTATGGGACTTGAACTTTTCGCAGCTTTCATTCATGGGTTTAATTCAGTAGCTATAGATATTTTTTAAATTCGAAACGACATTTTACAATTTGTCGATTACTCATTGAAAATTTTATTTCGTATTTAAGTGTTAAACATTTCGTAACTATCAGACCATGGTCGTAGACATCTTAAAGAGCCTTAGTCATAAAACCTATGTAAAAACACATTCAGAGCAAAAATTCTCGAGCAATCTGTCAAGTGCTCTTTCAGAACTAGTACCACGAAACTGTACAGCTTAATGTCATTCGACAAGCACGTCTTCAAAGGCATAGGGGACGCTATTTGTCCTATTTCTTTATACCAAACATAAAATGTTCCGTGGAGACGTTTCAAAGGAGATCCGTCTGTCTGTCTGTACGCAGCCAAAAAGCTCTCGAGAAAATTTTTCTATCAGTCGATGTCTCCCTCTATTTGCTAAGACCTGTTTCGTTAGAGGCAAGGCGCGTTTCCATTGTGTTAAAGAGTTTTGTACGATATTTTATGATTGTATGACTTAGATAAATGGTCTAATTTTGGTATTGTGTAACATTTGATAACCGAAAATGCAAGATCAATTTACGACATCCCTTCAAATAGTTAATTAATTACTTCTACAAATTACGAGATACTGATAGTAATTAAAAATTATTAAAAAAATGAATAATATAATAACAAACCTCTTTAACAAGCTTTTATTATTTTGCAAATACAAGGATCCCTGACTGCCTCGTTGGTCTAGTGGTTGCTAAGAGCGACTGCTGAGCACGAGGTTCTGGGTTCGAATCCCGGGTCGGGCAGTGTTACTGGGTTTTTCCATTAGGTAATTCTCAGTAGCAGCACGGAGTCTGGATTTGTGCCCGGTTGGTGGCAATAGGTTCGCCCCCTATTACATTAGGACCTAAAACATAACTGGCGAAATATGGGTGTTATGTTTAAATGAAGCCCTCATTCATGAGCTGGTCAGGCGGTAAGGTCACAAACCAAACTGACAAAGTCCAAAAGTAGTTTTAGAATATGGAGAAAAGTTCAAAGATCGAAGCAAGTGAATCCCGTGACGGCTATCAATGTGGACGCACCAATCTCTTTGCATGTAGGACGTCGAGTCTTCGGCAAATATGGACACCGCGTATGAAGTCAAACAGAATTACATATTCCATAAAAATATACCCCTTTTGCGCACGTGACAAGCGTCGACGTGTCAATACGAATCCATAACTGTAGTTAGTTTGATGTAAATATAAATTCTAAATTCAGTTGAAGTCGACTCTGTCGTGTGGAGGGAAATTTATATTTGATCAACACAGCACAATTTGAGTCAAATGCCCTCTTTGACGTCGTATTTTGTTATTTAGTATAAACAAAATGCTTCTTCGATAACTTGGGTATCCTTCTTTTTACCCATCTGCGCCAGAAGAAGGGTTATGTTGGTTATAGTTATAGTTGGTTATTTTTTTTTTCTTTTTAAAAAACGTCGACCCACACTAGGAATTTCTCCTGTGCTGTGGGTGCGTTTCACAAACACGAAATATCACATACACAAACACCCAAACTCGGGACAAATATCTGTGGTTCGCACAAAGTTTTGCCCCGTGCGGGAATCGAGCCCGCAACCCTTAGCGCAGCAGTCCAATCGCTTAGCCACTGCGCCAATTCAATGGTAGTACTCACAAAGTGATCATTTGTGCTGGAATATTTGACAGCGCTATATGTCACTAGTTTCGTTTATTACCTTTTATTTATCATTAACCCCATTACCGACTCATTGCGGGCACTTGTCACTTCACCACGCTGACTGCGAATTGTCAGACTTTATTCCACACAGAGTAATTAATGGCCTCCTTTTATTAAGCAATTAAATATATCAAACAGACGTCAGTCGTATCCTACAAAGTTGATCATCATTACACTTGTATTCTTCGAAGGTGTGGCAGAGGTGTATACTTGTATAGCACACACATTTCGAAAGTTATGTTAAATGCGCAAAATCCAGACTATGAAATTCATCATTATCGGCCCGAAAACGCCCACTGTTGAACAAAGGCTTCCCCTTTAGAACGCCACAATGAACGACATTACCTAATGGAAAACCCAATAACCCTGTGCCTAACCTGGAATATGAACCCAGGACCTTAGGCTCAGCAATCACGCATTGTAACCGCTAGACCAACGAGACAGTCTCTGACATGGCGGTATTACATTTGTGTGAAATATTATTAAAGGGTTAAGTTATTTAATTAGTAACTCAACAAGGAGCTTCGTACAATATTAACTAGCTCCAATATCACAGTCAATGAGGTTGTGTAAACCGTCAACCATTGGCACGCCGCCTCCCGCTGGCATTCTCAGTCGCATGCCGCAGATGCCAATCGCTCAGAATGCTTGCGGTCCCTGTCTTCAAATATTTACCTTAATATCGAATCAATCAATAACCCAACAGGAATCGGCTGGAGCATTTCGTCGTGTGAGACATGAAGTGATTGGGAAATTAAGCACTGGTTCCGTTTCATAACATTCATGATTAATTTTAAAGTATCTAGACCGAATCGGAGATGTTCTGCAAAAGGGTTAAGTGAGGAGTAAGTACCCTTAACGAAGAGCGTGTATGAGAAATGTGATGCGAGTGAATGAGGCGAAAGAAGTACGCCAGAATCGTAGCAAATGGAAATCCGTGGTTTCTGCCTACCACACTGGGAGACAGGCGTGACTTTATGTATGTTAATAGTACCATTAAAATTCTGGGCAATAGCTACTTTTCATATAGGAACAACGAATATTGATCACTACACTACTTCATGCAGGTTGTTTTTACTCCAAAATCCAAGATTCATCACGCCATTTTTTCTACATATTGCTAATTATTTGTATCATTTTTCTTAACACATATTAAGTTTATATGACTTTTTGTATATTTTTCGCATGTTGCCATGCTAGGCTTAAATCTTAACTACGACGAAAGTCGCGGGTTCGAGTCCCGCTCGTGTCCATCATTTTTCAAGTTTCTTTATCAATTTAGACATATTAAGTTTTTTGGGTCTTACAGCCTAGAAAAAGAGGGCGTGACTTACTGGACGCTTAGACCACAACGAGTCGAAAAAGGAGTTTAAAATCCCTCATGAGGTCAACTTAGACTAATCTCAAGAAGAGTAAAAGCCAAAGGTCCAAAATGACGAAAATTCTCCGTCCGGTCCAAAGCTAAAAAAATCAAGTTCAACAGCTTGTTTGACACTCATCCGGGTCCGATAATATCCGTGTATTCATGACGTCACTACCAGTTTGTCATCCGCGCACATTGTTTCGGAAACAAGCGATTGGATGTTATAAATGACTTTTCGGTAGGTCGCACATACCCCTTGCTTTTTATTCGTTCCGTTATAAATTGTGTATTGGTTTATCAACGGGTTGGTATCGAATGGTGCTTTTGCGAGATTTATTCGTGTTCTTTCTTGTTCGATTAAGGTGGGGAAATGGGGCTACGAGGATTTTTTTTAGGTTTGTGATAACTGCCTCGTTGGTCTAGTGGTTGCTAAGGACGACTGCTGAGCACGAGGTCCTGGGTTTGAATCCAGAGTCGGGCAAAGTGTCCTGGGATTTTCCATTAAGTAATTTTCAATAGCAGCACGGTGTCTGAATTTGTACCCGGTTTAGGGCAAAGGGCTCGGTACCTATATATTGGTACCTAAAACATAACTTGCGAAATGTGGGTGTACTTTATGTGCCCCTATTAGAAATCCACTTTTAAAAATACAGGTGTGATGTTATGTTACGTTCGTGATGTAATAATAAAAATCCGATCTTCAAACTCCGACTAAAAAAGGTTCGCTACCACTCATCAGGTGATTTTCCTACCAAACTGCTATAATACATATCCGAAAACTACCTAACAATATAGAGAGTGTTACCGTACGCGAAAATAAAATATCAACATTGTACCAACACCCCACGCTCGACAGACAATACTAAAGAGGTATATTTTGAAAAAATATTCAAAACTCATTCTAAATTCCTTTAAGAACAGTTAAACTAACCACGATTTAATATAGTACCAAAGAACCTAAAGATTTACTTTAAACAGCCGCGACTTCTAAGAAAAAACTGGTAATAAGCATGCAGCCCACCTGAGGGGAGAGTTACTCCAAACTTGGGAGAAATGAGGTAAAATCGAAGTTCTGAAGGCAAGTTTAAAAAGTCTAATTTTCCTTCATACGCGACTGGAGTACAGGAGGCCACGGCGCGGCAAGCGAAAGAAGAACGTAGATACGACAAAAGAAAAAGATATAAAAAACACAATAGCAGTGTCAACTGAAAAAGAAAGAAAAATAATTGGTTGAAGGTTTCAGTTTAAATAAAGTTCCAGCAAAATCATGTCAAAAGGAAAGAATATCATTTTCATTATCATCAGCCGGAACGAAGGCCTCCAGCTTAGAACGTCACGATGAACGACATCTTCCCATTTGTATCCACTAGGTGGACCGTCGATATCATAATATCGTCAGAGTTTCGGGCAACGGGTGTTCAGGATTTTATACTTACCGAACTTATCATTTTTTCGGGTAATTTTACACTATTAAACAAATTAAATCATTATTATCTCACAAGTTTTAACATTTCAGTAAATCTGTTTACAAAAGTTTAAGTAGTATATAAAAAAATGGATAGAAATACCTAATACGCAATATTATATTCAAAGCATGTCCACCCTAATCGAACCGGCAGGTAGCTCGCAACATCAAGCTATGCTATAATAAGGCAAAGTTGGCGATCTCACTAGTGAGATTTTCTCCCAATCATAACTTTCAAAGAAAAAGAAAATGTTACCCACGCGGAATTGCATCTAATATTTTATATGCGTACCTGTTCCTCTGTGAACTGTTTTCACTACATTTAAATTAAATGCAAATAGGAACTGTTCTTGAATTCATGTTTTTATTTCTTGGTATCGTGAGCCAGTTTCATTTTTATAATGTTATATATACATATATATGCCTGTTTCCACTAGTTGATGCTGTGCATGACCAATACCGTGCTTTTTATATTATAACATAATATCACGCCGGCTGCCTCGTTGGCCTAGTGGTTGCTAAGCGCGACTGCTGAGCACGAGGTCCTGGGTTTGAATCCCAGGTCGGGCAAATTGTTACTGGGTTTTTCCATTAGGTAATTCTCAGTAGCAGCACGGAGTCTGGATTTGTGCCCGGTTGATGGCAATAGGCTCGCCCCCTATTACATTGTGATATAGGTCCCAAAGACTCTATGCTGCTATAGATCTCTATGCTACTGCACTCTATACACTTTACCCGACCCGAGAATCGAATCCAGGACCTCATGCTCAGCTGTCGCGCCTTGCGACATAACGAGTCATTTTCATTATAATGACGCATGTACATATGTACTCAGAGGACTTATAACTTGGTTTCCTAATAAACTGATTTAACCCAGTTATGACGTATGAAAGCCTTGATTCATGCAAATTCAAAATTAGCGAGTGGAGATAATATACTTTGGTGATTACCAAATTATTTCAAACACGTGATGATAATATTTTAAGGCATGTCATGGAGGTGCGATCATTTTAGTTAGTAAAGATATAAAACATAAACATAACATCACGCCTGTATTCCCAGAAGGGGTAGGCAGAGGCGCGTTACTGGGTTTTTCCATTAGGTTATTCTCAGTAGCAGCACGGAGTCTGGATTTGCGCCCGGTTGATGGCAATAGGCTCGCCCCCTATTACATTGGGACCTAAAAACATAACTGGCGAAATGTGGGTGTACTATATGTGCACCTCTGCCTACCCCTTCGGGAAATACAGGCATGATGTTGTGTTATGTTATACATATCAACTAACCTAAAAACTATTTAATAATCATATTAGATTTGGACAGTGAGAAGGAATCGAATTCTACACCTCAATAAACCAAGTGGAAGCTACCTTTCGTCTTGACTTTTGAAGTGTCACTTACTCGTATGGAGAACAATAACCTGATGCAGTACTTTGTGTTATTACATATTTATTTGTTTAGTGAAATTTATTTGATGTTTGATGTGTTATTGTGTAGTTCTCGAATATTTATTCAATGCGAGTATCTTGTAAAATTGCCTGCCCGTGGCTTCCTCTCATGGTTGCCATAATCCCCACGCTTGGCGGGCGGTTTGGGGATCGCAGTGTTGGTGGTTAAGTTACAGAAGACGCTGATGCCCGTCTTCTGGATTTCCCCTTAGTCACCTCTTACGACTCCTACGGGAGGAAAGGGGTGGTCAATTCTTGTCCGGATACCACACGGCAATATCTTATGTATAGATTATGATAGGTTAATTTAGATTTTTGAGAATCGTCATATCGAAATTTTGTGACCTTCTTCTACCCCTATTGGCCACAATCGAGAATTTCTATAAGAGAAAATCTTGGACCTCGCATCAAAACAAAGCTAAGCTGAAAATGTACTTTATTTACAAGGTTATTTACAATTCTTAAAAATAAATATATACAAAAATAAAAAATTTAAACTAAAAATTATGTATCAAAGTATTCGTCCTCATCGCTGTCGACTGGTAGGGTGCCCAAAAGGCTGGCGGCATTGCCACGTTGAATGGCAATGCTAATTCTTTGGCCGAAAAACAGGCCAGCCTTTTGGTCACGTGAAGCGTCAACTAAAATGTACTTGATAGTAATCAATTCAAAAATGCTCCGTGGATCCCTGACTATAATTATATAGTAAAGGAGTCTGCACAATAACACATGATTTTAATATAAAAATTGCGTGTAAAGCATTAAATGCACAGTGCGCAGTGGGAGCGCTGTAGCGGGCTATAAATCGTCGGAACATCTTCGCGTCGCGGACCAATTAGTACAAGATGTTGCCTCGCAACACTCGCGGGACGATATTATGCTGAACGTAACCAACGAATACGGTGGAAGTATTAAATTGCATACTACACTGAAATGTTTCTATTTATAACAGTCGGCTAATTGGTTTTAGTTCTTCGAGCTTACGTGGGACTAGTTATTTTTGATCTACCATCAGCGTTATATTTAGCCTTTTGCTTTTCACGTTTTGCAGACACAATAGTAAAAGAATGTCCTTTAAAAGGCATATTAACAGATGAAGAAATAAACCACATTATTTAGTTTACAGGGATAAATGGACGAATTTTCCAATTGTCCTAAAAGGAGAATAATTTCCTAAATTCTCAGCAACTCCTCTAGTATACAAAAAATGGTTATAGTTAAAGCTGAATCACACCTTGGTGACTAGATGCCTAAAGCAGCTGACTAGGCTGTGGCGTACCTTAGGAGAGGCCTATGTCCAGCAGTAGACTGCTTTTGCAGTCTGATAGGCGGATGATAATACTCAATCCATTATTTTACAGCATCATGTTGTATTTGGTGAAATTCATTCATTCCGTGAGAGGAACGTTCGCGTACTAAATCGTCACAAACGATCGACTATCCCTTCTAATATTATAAACGCGAAAGTTTGTAAGTACGGATGGATGTTTGTTACTCTTTCACGTAAAAACTACTGAATGGATTTTAATGAAATTTTTTATGCAGGTAGCTGACACTGATACATAGGCTCCTTTTTCTCCAAAAAAAATGTAGCGGGTATCACCGCAGGGCGCAGCTAGTTAGTTAATACTCTAGTTTATTACACAGGACATGAATCGTAACAATATCTCCCCCATTTCTATTTGCCGTTTCCGCTAACCTTCACTGACTCCAATCACTTAGCCAGTCAATAGTATCAACACTTACTGTGATTGTTATACCTAACACCTATACTTACTTCACTGACATATAAATAATATCCACATAACATCTTATTTTTAATCTGCGATGGGAGAAATAAAAATATTCTCATTTATCAGGAGCAGCGTGGAGTTAGTCCGATAATCCACACGTTTATAGAACTCGCATCGGGCTCGTCAACTATAACGGACAGGTTACAAGCGGCAAAAAATGACCTACTAGTAGACCAAATAGTGCCTATTCTCATTCAAATATGTTGTAGTTATCTGTAAGTCTTCTTCCTAAACGGTAAAGGAAAACATCGTAAGGAAATCTGTACACCTGAGAGATTTTTCAACGGTGTGTAAAGCCATATCAGAGGCCAACAGACAGTTTAAACTCTGACTGCCTCGTTGGTCTAGTGGTTGCTAAGCGCAACTACTGAGCACGAGGTCCTGGATTCGAATCCCGGGTCAGGAAAAGTGTTTCTAGGTTTTTCCATTTGGTAATTCTCAGTAGCAGCATGGAGCCTTTGTGCCCGGATAATGGCAATAGGCTCGCCCTCTATAACCTTGGGTCCGAAAAATATAACTGGCGAAATGTGGGTGTACTATTTGCGCACTTCTGCCTACCCCTTCGGGGAATACAGGCGTGATGTTATGTTTTATGTATGTAAACTCTGACACCAGGTTGTTTATCAACCATACGAAGATAAGTTACCGAGTAAAAGCAACAAATATTATAAATTACTTGTTCAGAGTTCATGAAACTGTTCTAACCGGGATGGCGAGACTAGTTTTTAACGAATGCCGTGAAAGCGTTAATTACTTTTGCAGTAATTAATATGATTTAAAGATCTCTGAAAAATAGATTATACATATGTTAGTGTGCATTTAGCTTATCTTGTGAAGTTTTTATTTATTTAATCATGGTAGGAAGTAAATGGAGGCCTTTGCCCTGCAGTGGGATGATCATCACGTCACGTCATCCCACACTATGAATTTTTCCTGTGCCTGTACGTTTCACAAACAAAAAAAAACTTACACAAACACCCAGACTCGGGACAAACATCTGCGGTTCGCACAAATTTTTGCCCAGTGCAGGAATCGAACCCGCAACCCTTAGCGCTGTAGTCCAATCGCTTAGCCACTGTCAATTTAGATCTTAAAACTTGTGTTGGCATTATATTGTGTCGTTTTAGGTCACATTAAAATCCTGTATTTTTGTACATGTAACGTAAACTAAAATCAAGAATACTTATCAGTTTTCGTTTAGTTTTACATAAAGTCAACTATGAATAATAACTTACATAAACTGGAATCGAACCGAGGACCTCACGCTCCACATACCCGCTTTACAAACTCTAGACCAACAAGGAAGTCTAAAAAGTTTAAACATAATTCTGTATTATACTAATTATGTAGGTGTAGGTAATTTTAGTTTAAATCTATAAATTAGCTAATCGCTATGCATAACTCCTCAGCTTGTCTGACGCATGGCATGCAGTTGTGGTGTTTTGCTTCGATTCAATCCTTTGAGACAGTGGAGCCACACTCGACCTGATTGATTACGTCGAACTATACTAGAGCGAGAAGCAGGTAATACAGAAGGGCCTTAATACTACATACATACATAACATCACGCCTGTATTCCCCGAAGGGGTAGGCAGAGGTGCACATATAGTACACCCACATTTCGCCAGTTATGCTTTAGGTCCCAATGTAATAGGGGGCGAGCCTATTGCCATCAACCGGGCACAAATCCAGACTCCGTGCTGTTACTGAGAATTACCTAATGGCAAAATCCAGTAACACTTTGCCCGACCCGGGATTCGAACCCAGGACCTCGTGCTCAGCAGTCGCGCTTAGCAACCACTAGACCAACGAGGCAGTCAGACCAACGAGGCAGTCTTAATACTGGTCGAAAATAATAGCCTTTTTATTTTTCATTTTATAATATACCGCAATGGGCAGGCCATATCGCTCGAAGAACCGATAACCGCTGGGGAAGAAAGGTTCTCGAGTGGCGAACACGAACCGGAAGACGCAGCGTTGGCAGGCCTCCCACCAGATGGACCGACGATATCGTCAGAATTGCGGGCAACCGGTGGATGGAATTGGCAAGCTGTCGTTCATTGTGGCGTTCTAAGGGACTTTGTTCAACAGTGGACGTCTTCCGGCTGATGATGATGGAATATACCGCGGAAGTAGGTAAAGTACATAGTTACCGCCCTGATCAACCAATCCGCGAGGCTAGTTTGTTAGGTTTGGCCTTTGGATGGGGACTTATTTGTGTGAATATTAGAATGCACGTTGAGACCGTTCGTTGTATTGATTTCCTTTCAGTTTTGTCGATTTACAATCCTTTTGGACTTGAGTGTGAGGGCACAAATACTGAGCCCATAAAATGTTAAGGGCACAGTATTTGTGCTCATCCTCTTATGCATCATATAATGATCATTACTATTCTCTCCATTTACATTGTTTATATACATTTATACCCTCTGCTTTTTAAGGGGTATTGAAAGATTTTCACACACACAAAATATACCCTTAGATGTATACTATGTATCAACCTGTGCTTAACTACGACTCTACATGACGTTATCTGGTTTTATATGTTTTTAAGTTTTATTGCCATCGATCCAACTCAAGGACGTTTACCATCACGTCTACTGCCACTCACCTGCGCATTGCGTCACATCCGTATTCCAATAGCATATGTAATATATCGGGGAGCAAGGATTAGGCCACAAGCTATCAGCTTGATGCATTGCGTCCATTGTATTGGCCATGAATCGGCGCGGCACTGCATGGAACAAAGGTGTCTTACCGGCATAGATTACGTACGCAGCAGAACCTCCAACGATTGTCTATGGCTGCTTGTCTTGCGACATACGACGACACAATTTGGTGAACTATTCGCGGCTTTATTACTTAACGTATAGGGTGTATTTTAATTCTTAGTTATTCTTAGCTCTCTAACTCAGTCTACTCCTTTAGAGAATACAGTCGTAATTAAATGTGGAATTGTACAATGTGTTGATTCGATTAATGTATTTTCTACATGGGACATATGGCGCGTATCGCTGTGAAATTTCGGTGTATATCGCTTTTTGATATGTATGTCATCTTCAAAATACAATCACTAAGTCCAAAAGCATCATCATTATCAGCCGGAAAACGTCCACTGTTGAACAAAGGCCTCCCCCTTAAAACGCCACAATGAACGGCAACTTGCCATATGTATAACAATCCCTACTAATATTATAAACGCGAAAGTTTGTAAGTATGGATGGATGTTTATTACACTTTCACGTAAAAACTACTGAATGGATTGTAATGAAATTTCATATGGAGGTAGCTGACACCCTGGATTAACACATAGACTACACTTTTTATCTCGAAAAAATGTAGCGTCCAACACCGCGAGGCGCAGCTAGTATAAAATAAGAAGCATAGTCTTAACCAACATTACGTACTATAATCACCAGTATGATATGACCTTTTATTCCTTAGAAAAATCACGTCAAACAGGTCTCATCTCATGCTAAAATCTTCTCAAACAGGTATATCCTATCGGCACGCTAGTCAACCTCCTTCCCCGTGTATCTGAGCAAGGGGAGGCGCTAAGGGTGGCGTTGTAGTGAGCATATCAATCTGTCTATTGACAACTGCATTATTCAAGTGTAAAGGAGCTCTACAACAGATCGTTCAAGAGGAATTACTTACTTAGTTTAATAGCTATTATTTAGATACCGACTGCCTCGTTGGTCTAGTGGTTGCTAAATGTGACTGCTGAGTACGAGGTCCTGGGTTCGAATCCCGAGTCGGGCTAAGTGTTACTGCGTTTTTCCATTAGGTTATTCTCAGTAGCAGCGCGGAGACTGGATTTGTTCCGGTTGATGGCAACAGGCTGGCCCCCTATTACATTGGGACCGAAAAACATAACTGGCTGAATGCGGGTATATATATATGTTGTTTTAGATACCACGAATTTGTTAGATTTGTAGGTAAGATTGTCATTGCAGATTTTCCTAAAATGCAGACAATGTAATCTATATTCATATTCTATGTCGCGTATTTTCGACTACGACTATAAACCACTGATCAAAAATTGCCTATATTTCTCTCATCATCATTTCTCGTTGCAGTTCATAGCTGGACATACGAGCATGCCTATCCCAAGGTTCGCCACAAAGCCACAGTATATATCTTTATTTAATTCTAATGTTGGTTTTCCTTTTTGTCTCCTCAACACGCTTTTATTTAATTAGTTCCCATACTATTTAATCTGCTAAAAATACAAAATCTGGTCTAGTATCTCCACTTCTTTAGCTTCATTTTTAGCTACTACCACCGTATTTTTACTATCTCAAAGCCTTCTCCGCAAACTCTTTCACTCAGACAAGTTTCAACATCGTATTAGCATTGAAATCTGTGCCCCATGAGTACTATGCGACAGACAAATCGCACTCGCTTACGCAATTTGTCAACGTAATCCTTCACAAAAGGTTCAGGAATAAATTCAAGTAACATAGCCGAAGAGCGAATCCCTACGGCTGGGACGAAGATCATAGAAATAACAGACACGCCAACGCCAACCACCATTAACAAACAAACATAACATCTCGCCTGTATTTCCCGAAGGGGTACGCAGAGGTGCACATTTAGTACACCCACATTTCGCCAGTTACGTTTTAGGTCCCGATGTAATAGGGGGCGAGCCTATTGCCATCAACCGGGCACAAATCCAGACTCCGTGCTGCCACTGAGAATGGCCTAATGGAAAACCCAGTAACACTTTACCCGACCCGGGATTCCAAGACCTCGTGCTCAGCAGTCGGGCTAAGCAACCACTAGACCAACGAGGTAGTCGATTAACAAACAAATAATAATGTATTTAGAATGAAAAGATTACTTCATTCAAATATAAGATTGTAATAAGAATGCACCTAACTACATCCTTGTAGATACTAGATATGACAAAAATGATATACTGTTTACAAAATCGATACCAACTGGTGCTGCAAATACTTAAACTAAATACTTAGTTATTCAAATAAAGTCAGTTCTCGCTGTCTGTCTGTCCCTATGTATGCTTAGATCTTTAAAACTATGCAACGGATTTTGATGCGGTTTTTTAGAAATAATGATTCAAGAGGACGGGTTGTATACATTATACATGCTAATATAATATCAGCATAGCTCTCGTACGATTCCGGAACGGGTCGCTAGCTAATAATATAATAATACCTTTATTCCTGAACTCAAAGGATACAATCCTCCAATGTAAGCTCATTTTGAGCATATCGACGCGTTGTCCCTCGCCAGTAAGTACTGTAGGCATATTCCTTGTCGGCACAAACTGACGCAGAGACGAATACGTGTCGCCATGAAGAGCCCCAGTGAAAGCCCTGTGACGTTTATAGACTTGTTTTTTTGTTGGCTGTACCGGTTTTACCGAGGCGTACCGTTCTAGGGAAATGTAGGGGCAATAAATAGATGGATATCGTTTAAACCACTATAAGGTTATTTTGAAAATAGCTTTTGGGTAGTAAGTGAGGCTGTTTAATGAGGCTTTACGTCAATATAATTATAAAGAACTAGCTACGCCCCGCGGTGTTACCCGCCACATTTTTTCGGGATAAAAAGCCTATATGTTAATCCAGGGTGTCAGGTACCTCCATATAAAATTTCATTAAAATCCATTCAGTAGTTTTTACGTGAAAGAGTAACAAACACCCATCCATACTTACAAACTTTCGCGTTTATACTATTAGTAGGGATTGTTAAATTGACATTTATAAGATATCAGTAAACAGAGCCTCCTTACTTATAAACGATGCTAACATTTGTTTTAAGATAATTACTTGTCAAGTCTATTGACATCTCTAATCTTTTACATGCAAACGAATGTGACAGATATAATTTAATCAATTGTTCAATACTGGTCATTTTTTTAAGTATGGAGGAGTCAAATTCAAATTCAAATTTATTTATTTTGTGATAGGTGATACAGGTGTTTTTTCACTATATATAATATCTATTGTACGAACCATGTCCCGCCGATAGGCATACAAAATTAGATTTATAAAATAAGATTCATAGTTAAGGAGCGTGTCCCTATGTTTATAAATTCTGACAGACTATATATGCTGTGTTGATTGGCATTGGCCAGTCTGAAAGAACAATAGAGGTTGATTCGGTAATATTATTTGATAATATGCATTAGGTTTTGGCATGTCAGTTTAGGCATACATGTGTGGCTTAACTACAAGACAATGTTATAAGTTAACTTGATATACTTGTATGTTTGTTAACTTATTTTGAATGTGTATTTTGTTTTTGCATGGCAAAAAAGTAGGCAAAATACGTGAGAATCCTTTTACAAAAACTATTTCTGTATACACTATTATTTCAAGCAAATAATATATTCTTAAGTAAGAAAGACACATTAGTGGAAAAGAGTATCAGACAAGAATTTTAGATACATTTCTATCAAGATATTCAATAAAATCTCCCACAAAGTCCCCACTCTAAAATCCACACACTCTAGCAGTACACCATCAAAAGAAACACCCTGTCAAAATATATTTACAACATGAAAGGGCTACACAAAAAGGCTGGGGAACTCCGAGCGCTCTAGAAGCTAGGGAGGCACTTGAAAACATGCTTTTTCCACGTAATACCTTTGAGGAAATTAAATAAACTGCAACACCGCATCATAAGCATCCTTACGAGCGCACCGGGGTGGAGCCGGGATACGTTGTCGGACGACACGTCAGCGAATAAAACAAATTAAACAGAGACCCCCTTACTTATAAAGTATGCTAACATGTGTTTTAAAATGACTACTTTACTGTAATAACTTTCGTGAGTGTTATCCATATTATTTACTGTATATTCCGGTACGCGGCAGAGTCGCCAGCCGAACTGTTTACTGTCAGTTAGGCTCGCGACTCTGCCGCGAAACCAGCTCATGAAGGGCTCCGTTCGAGTTCCAAACTGGTCGAGCATTCCCGAATACACCCGTGAGTATAACCGGAATATACAGTAAATAATATAGATAACTACTTGTTCTGTCTATTGACATCTCTATTATTTCAACAAACAAACAAATTCAACACTATCCATTTTTAAAAGTAAGGGGGAGAATCTCCAATCTCCTTTTGAAGTCTGTTAAGGCTTAAACTAGTTCGAGATATAGCCACCAGAGGCGCTTTTCCAATGTCATGATAGTAAAATGAATTGGAGGGAAAAGGGGACTAGAAATTCGATGGGTCTGAACTGCGACACGATAGCTCAGTTGGTTAGAGCTGAAGAATAAGACGTCGCAAAATGATGCCTAATTGAATTCTGGTACAGGAGAACTGGCATAGCGCTCTTGCACTTCACGCAACTTGCACACTAGTGCGTACCGCTTTACGGTTTCTGGTAAACGTTTTTTTTAAGTCATTCGTGAATTCGTGACGTCACAGACAATGACACCGCACTCCCGTGGCTTGCTCGCACCAGGCTGCTACGTGCTGGCTTCCTTTTATTTGCTACCAAATGCGATTTCATCTTGCCTTCATGCATGTCATGCAACATAGCCTTTAGATTTTTACGTCATTAACATCGCTCCGTTATTTAGGTGAATAAGTCTACCGGGATAAGACAGAAGTCGTAAAGCTATTTAAAAAAACGTTGCCATAAATGGAAATGACCAAACCTAGCCTACAATAATAGTTGATGAAATAGTACTCACTGCAATGTATTTGTGACGATAATATTTGGGAGTTGATGAAGAATATATATAAAAGCTCGTTGAGTTAATGACATAAATAAATTTTGTAAAAACACCTGGATGAGAGACGCTCAAGATAGAGAGGATTGGCAGAGAAAAAGGGAAGCCATATGGCCAGGATACCCATCAGTGGGTGATACAGGGCTGAAATGATAATGATGATATACAAAAGCAAGTCTTCTGTTAGTGCTGATTGCAAATAGGTTGGTATTCAGTATACTTCAGTGTTCCTCAAAATTCCAGTATAAGTCACAATAGTTCACCACTTTTTTTTTCTTATCGTACGGTTGATGAACAACCTGGTGACAGAGTTTAAACCGCCTGTAGGCCTCTGACAAGGCTTCACACACCGTTAAAAAATCTCTTAGGTGTGTCGGTTTCCTCACGATGTTTTCCTTCACCGTTTTTAGCAACTGATAACTAATTTATAATACGCATATGAATTCGAAAAGACATTGGTGCGTGTCGACTTTTGACGCAATCCAACGGTCTTACCACTCGGCCATCAGTGCTTTTTGCAGTTCGCCACTGGACAAAATATGTCCAACCAAATATCTCGCCTACGAATATTCACATACCGTGCGAATTCCTTGCAAACCCATGGCACAATATCAAATTCCATATCGACATTCATAGTACTCATTGGTCAACGTACCCTCTAATATGCACATTGAATTTATCAAAAAACAATAACACTGGTACACAATAGATGTGATCTTCAACTAACTATACTTGACAATGATATTTATTTCTATTTTAACCTGTATTTTGATAAACAGCACATTGTTTTGATACAATCAAAGTTAGTTCACGCAGTGAACGGTCGACTGGTGGACAATGACATTGCCTTTTAGTTTTATTCAGAGATCGTTACGGAAACAACATGTGTCAAAGTGGTATAACTGTGACCGCGATATTGTTTTTAGTGAGTAACTTATTTTAATTATATTTTTTTATGGCTAGCAGTTTGATTGTACTGTGTGCAATGGCAATATACCAAGGGAATAGTGCATAAAACAAGCTTATTCTGCCCTTAGGATACAATAACTCAATTTAGATTAAAATAGGGCGAGGATTGAAATTATAAGCCTCCATTCACTTACTTAGAAAACCAATATGTTATATCTCATGAAGTCTCTCGGCTCACCTTTGATTTCTAGTGAAATTAAACTTTCATTCCTTGTTCTTGGCTTTTGGTCATATGCGACCCTACCTAACAATCGTTTTGACACCTACTGCTGACCTGGATAAATTGTGTGAATATGTGTTGTGTGCATTTAAAAAGCCAGCTTGTAACTGTATTACTGAAAAGTAAAGCTCTTCACGTATGAGAAAGACAACGAATAGATGCGAAATTAAAATTGCATCCCATAGAGGCTATCAGAATTCACCACAAGAGGCGCTAGTGTAGCGGAAGGTATCCGAAATGTCAAATGGCACTGTTTGTGAGTTAGTTGCGCATTGGTAGGACCTCCCTCAACAGTGGGCCCAACACGTGGCCCCAACTGATGAACACAAAAACGGTAGCTCCCATTCATCATCATCATCATCAGCCGGAAGACGTCCACTGTTAAACAAAGGCCTCCCCTTTAGAACGCCACAATGAACGACAGCTTGCCAATCGCATTTACCGGTTGCCCGCAATTTTGACGATATCGTCGGTCCACCTGGTAGCCCCCATTAAGAGCGATATATTCACCGCATAGTCAGGCATTCAAATGACCGGTATAGTATTAGACTTTTCTCGTAACCTTTACGCAGACGTGAATTATTTATTTATGAGATTATATATATGTACACATATTATTATATATCTATACTTTCTCTTAATAACTGATTGCAATAACACAATCAGTCCTTGTTCTTCCTTCTCCAATTCTCTATGCCTTCTTCAGGTCGTGACCCCACCTTGCCGGCGGGCGTCCCATACCTTCGCTGACTTGCGGTCTCGGCCCAGGCTCCTGAGGACCCCTGCGACCACAGACCTTACCAGACCCATAGCCAGCCCGCTGCTACTTCATCTTGATGACGCTGGAACTTATGTTGGTGACGCCGCATTATTCAATTCTGCCCCCTTACCATGAACTCTTAAAGAAGGACAGTTTACGTTGTGGAAGCGAGACGCTACAACGTGCATTGTAACGCGTCTCGTTTCCACAACGTAAACTTTTCTGTTTTAAGAGTTCGGTAAGGGGGCAGGTCTCCCTTTTGTTGCAACCTATGTTGGTGGTTCTCCAATTGTTCTATTTGTTGTTACTTTTACTGACACCGATGTGTTTCACTTCAATAGTTCTAGTTTGGAAAGTCTCTTTTATCTACCATTCTTCTTTATTTTTATGACCAAATATTTTGTTTCGCATAGTCTGTGCTTCTCATTATCTCTTCCTATTACTGTACCGTATATAGACGGGTTAGGTTACGAAAACTGAGGACTTAGATAATATAACAAACAAATTATTTTTATGTCTACTAACGCTCTGTATATGTAGTCAGTTAGTTTTAATTAGTGTAAACCATTTTTGTATATAGGACTATTCCTTATATTCACGTCGGACTTGCTGACTGGCATATAATTATGTTAATCATTTGTTACGACACGACAGAAAAATAGTTTCAGTCAACAACTTAAAAGCTATAAGTCTCCTTTCTTCCACAGTCGCTCACCAATGCAGAGTCAACAGAGGAGCAGCAAGGCTACACGTACAATAGCTACTATGCCCCCTCCACCGTGAACTTTCACGACATCTACAGCAACAGCCTCGCCATGCTCGCCGACGACCCGGTCCTCACCACCGGGAAGGACGACGAGACCTACCACCTGAACAACCTACCAACCAAATTCGTGGAGTTTCACCCCCACACCCAAACAGTTCCACCCGTAACAGGTCCGACTCCAAAATTCGTCAAGAGTTTTATGTTGGTCAAAAATGAAACTGAAGCGGTCGCCAACACCACAACCACGTCGACAACGACTGAAGAACCAGAAGAGAGTTCTATCAGAGTGATACCGATTAGGACC
Source organism: Abrostola triplasia (assembly GCA_946251915.1). NCBI lineage: Eukaryota > Metazoa > Arthropoda > Insecta > Lepidoptera > Noctuidae > Abrostola > Abrostola triplasia. The sequence continues at coordinate 7,097,521 of OX276440.1, read as the reverse complement.
GAGTACCAAAGAGGAGTTCTGGATCTGCTGTTCCCCGCCGCAAGGGTTAGGACTTTCAAGTCAGTATTCGACACGTTCAGGCGCTTATTGTCCCACACCTTCCGATAGTTTTAGATTGATTGGTTTGTTATTTGGCATAGTTTAAGTATAATAAAATTTGCAAAGCTTTGGTAGATGTTGTTTTGTCTTGGGTCTTGGTTTACTTATGTTGAAGGTACACTGAACTGAATGCCTTAGCCAAATTCTTTGATGAATTTTGACAATTCATAAGCGATAATCCTGAATAATTACCAGTAGATCTGCAGTAAGTATACTACATTATCTTATTAAGTAAATTATGGTTTTTAGGTTGCCCACAGAGCACAATATTGCTAGACATTAAAAGCCTGAGCTAAACCGGAGCAGTTAGCTCATAATTAAGCCATTAGCTTTAATGTTTTCACTCATTCGTAATTCTCTTGTCGTTATTGCAAGTATTTAAGCGGCGTTGGTGAAGTGGTTATAAAAAGCACAATAACAAGCTCTCGACTGAATGTAGTTCATGAAATGTCGAGAGAGATGCTACTAGTGGTCCATTGATGTAGGAACACGAGGATTGTTATGCTAGGCTTTCGATTCAAATAGTTAATATCAATTACTTCAAAGTCTATTGCTATCGCGTTTATCGATTAAAGTAGACAGAAGATGACTTGTACCGGACTTTTACAAAGTCCTGCTTCTTGGAAAATTGACAAATATTTACGCAAATCCACTTTCATGTTTTGTAAAACTGTAGGGAATTAAAAGGAGAGCAGTTTCTTGACAAGCCTTCGATGACGCTGACGATGAAGATGTACACAGGGTAAATAAATTAAACATAATATTTTTAACCCAAGGAAGGTATATTCAGTAATTCATTGAAGGCCCGTGTCATGTTTTTCGCCCCACGTTAGAAATTTCTCCTGTATCACACAAACACCTAGACTCGGGACAAACATCCGGATCCCACAAATTTTTGTCCCGTGTGGGAAACGCCACGGCACCAATCGGCTCGACAAATGTGATATGTAATTTTGGACCAAGTTCTCGACCACAATTCACCCCAAAAAGCAACAATCCGGTGGTAAGGTCACACTACCGACACAACAGCGCACACTTGACTAAAACGTGATTCACACTGATTGCACTAATTACACTCGACACGCTTGCACTTGAGCCTGAGCGCTTTTAAGCGCTTTAAGCGCTGTTGAGCGAACGCTTGTCTCCAATTAATTTTTTGGATTAACGCCAAATGTGAACGCGGAGGAGGCCATTTCTTAGCGAAGATAAGTTTTAGTACTTGAACCTTGCCGATTGCTTACTACTCCTGCTCTTATAGATGTTATCAATTAAATTTATTTAATTAAATTCTACTTGCCAGTTGAGACGAAATGTATTTTTTTGCTGACGTCAAAAGGCTTTCCATTCTCTTAATATTCACCGTCATTATTTTGTACAATAAAAATAAATATTAAGCGTTCATAAACTCATACTTTAAATATCACGTTACATCACGCTGGACTGCTGTGCTAGGAGTTGCGGGTTCGTTTCCCGCACGGGACAGACATTTGTGTGATCCGCAGATATTTTATTTTTGTTCCAAAAGAAGTTCCAAGTGTGGACGACCTTGTTTACTTAGACCAAATCGGAGATGTTCAGCAAAAAAGGCAAACGAGGACCACCCTTAACCAACGAGCGTGTATGAGGAATATGATGCGTGTGAATGAAGCGAAAGAAGTATGCCAGGATCGTAGCAAATGGAAATCCTTGGTCTCTACCTACCCCTCTGGAAAACAGGCGTGACTTTATGTATGTATGTACATAAAAACATTTCGAATTTGAATAAAGCAATCAACATAGAACATTCAAATCTTAGCTATCTAAACAAAAAATCGCTGATCAAAGAATAATCTAAAGAATCAAAATTAACATTCGAATTTAATAACAAGAGTCAATCGAGTTATCAAAGATTTGCAACGGGAGTTTAAAAAATCGCACTCAGCATCCGACGGCAGCGGAATATTTTTTTCATTCTCTTTTTTTAATAAAACGAAGTTAAACGCCGACTCAGGGCGCGAGGTGATAATTTTATATTCACGATTTATCTGAGGGCGCTGACAGATGGACTTTCAAGTCAAAATTATGGTTACAGTGTCCCAGTAATAAGATAAAAGAAGTTATCTAATATTATTTTATGGACTTGATGCTCGGTTTTGTTTTATTAAGTCCTATTATTATGTTGATGAATAGAAGAAAGAATAGGAATATTTTTATTCATTGAAAATTCATGTGACGTAGGTCGTAAAGTCTTACTGGCTTTTTCCAGTAGGTAATGTTCAGTAGCAGTAACGGAGTCTGCAGTATGCTCGCTTGATGAAAATAGGCTAGGCTATTACATAAGGGGCTATAACATAACTGGCAAAATATGGGTGTACTTGCGTCAAGGATGCCTTTATAAAGGTGGAGAAGAAGAAGAAGCCTCCTTGTAAGAACCAGTACAGCACTGCGCCAGCAGGACCCAACCTGCTGCTGCGTCCAAATCCTACGACAAATGACGAAAAACGTGTGTTACGGCACGGCGAAGGTCGCGAGTTCAAATCCCGCTTGTGTCCATCATTTTTCAAATTTCCTTTATCAATTTTGATTCAAGCTTAGCATGGGCAACATGCAAAAATCACACAAGTCATATAAACATGTGTTATGTAACGTTTAAGACGTAAATATCTATCTACATAACCTCTAACATTATATTAGTCTTCTCACCTTCAACTATCAAACAAAAAGGTTGTGCAAAGCAAGGTTAAGCCACAACAAACATGGCCGCCCAAATAAATAACTAGTACAAATGTAAACTCGTCGCGGTGTAGACCCGCATATTCTTTGCTTGATCGACACTGTTTGATAAACATTTAGTTTGTATCACATTTCATTTTCATATTGCGGTAACAATGTAATTACCAACTTATCGTTTCTGTTTGCCACACAAATAACCTAAAAAGTTAAAGGACTTGAGACAACTGGGCTAGCTTTAATCGTCCTTGTCTCAGTTGTTGATCCCTTATTATGCATTTGGCACATTAGTCTGTGCCTATTGGTATATTGTTTTTATGTCCAGCCACTGCTGGAAAAACAATATCATCATCAGCCTATCTCAGTCCACCGACTGAGATAGGCTGATGATGATATTGTTTTTTATTATATAATTATATATATCTGCTAGCCCTAAGAAGTAAGCAAGCACAAAAATATCAACTAATTTTTATTTGACAAATCGTAAATTCTGCTTCATATAACAGAAAATTCAAATCATTGTATCTAATTAAACGCAGTACAATAATTTGTTAATTAGCCTAACCGTAGGTATATATAAACTCCCAATTAACGACTAAAACAACCCTAGTCCCGGATTAATTAAAAACAACTAAACCTAAGTCTAGACAGCAGTTCAAAAGGTTACGTGGAATCCCCAAAAACTGTAAGTCAAACAAAAAGGATTACTTACAAACTGAGATAGCGGGATAGCCACAAAACTCAACTGAAATGTTAATTACACAGAAATAATACCGACGGAGGTCAAAACATTAGCAAAGTTTAGCCCAAAATGAAATTTAAACCTCTGAATACAAATCAAAAGTTAGATTTAATAATCACTAATAGGATAAAACCGGCCAATGGCGCGGAAACCGACTTGAGAGTTGAACGGATTAAAGAGTTTTGGCTTTGACTATTGTATGCCTTAAGGTGGTTTCAAGTCTTAACTTATTCTATACTTATGAATCATATTTGGCGAGTTTTGAACCAATTATCTTATCTGTAAGCATTAAAATGTTTTGTAACCTTTAGAAGTCTTACAAGTAATGAATTTATCAAACTTAAGATGAGTCAAAATGAAAGTAAAAGACTGGAAACAACCATCTTTGACGATCCGATTGGTTTAGCTGGGCATTTTCCGCATTTATCCACTTTAGTGGGCCATTGTGCGTGGACCTGATTAGTGCAGTAAATAGATAGCAAATTACTTTGGAGTTTAATTTCAGCTGGACAGAAATTTGAGTAAACCGCAGGTATTAGGCAGTATAGGTAAGTATACGTTGGAGCATGTAATATCTCATTTGACAAAACACCCACAATACCGGAATATATTTAAGTAACAAAGCAGAGATTACAAATGTTTATTTACATCTTTTCTCCTAAAGATTTTATAAATACATAAAGTCACGCCTGTTTCCCTAAGAGGTAGGCAGATACTGCACGGATCTCGATTTGCTACGATCCTGGCATACTTCTTTTGCTTCATTCACACGCATCACATTCCTCATACACGCTCGTCGGTTGAGGGTACTCCTCACTTTATAACCATACTTAAACACATTTGTGTCAGAAACTGTACCTATATAAAGTAGGTAGATGGAAATCAAATTCAAGTGCAGGAACAATTCCAATTTTTCCAGGAACAAGAGCAGTTTATTTACTATATATTCTGGTTACACCCGTGAGTATAACCGAAATATATAGTAAACTAGCTGTTGCCCGCGACTTCGTCCGCGTGAATTTCGTGGTATGAAAAATAGATGTTGGCCGATTCTCAGACCTACTCAATACGCTCACAAAATTTAATGAGAATCGGTCTAACCGTTTTGGAGGAGTATGGGAACGAAAACTGTGACACGAAAATTTTATATATATAGATAATATGGATAACACTCACGAAAGTTATTATAGTAAAAAAAGAGCTCTTTAACATTAGTTAACATTGGTCCTTTTTATATTGTAGTCAGTGTGATACTTGGTATATAATTGAAGGAGGTACACCTACCAATAATTACTTGTATTTAATTAGGAATGATTGTGTATGTCCTTTGTTGGAGGCTCAATATATATAAATAAATAAATTAGAAGAATATTATCTATATCAGAGAAACGCAGTATATTCCATAAAACAAAAACACAGCATGACCCCTAAACTCTAAGCATAAGAAGAAGACTGTAACATTTATTTATACGTGTAAAATTTGATATTCCGCGTCTACCCTCAAACGCATACAAGCGTTAAATGAATGAACTTTTTAACTTAAGGTCCCGACTTCGCGTTTAATACCGACTTTGAAGCCGGTATGATGAACAGCACCCTTACTTTTAATGACTTTTTGCTAATATCTAGCTCCGCTTTCGGCTTTTGAGGGCAAAAACTTTAGGGTGAGGTTTCGATTTTTCTAAGACCGCTTCGGGTGTTAAATATAAGCGTGATTTACATGGTTAGTAGGCGAGTTTGAAATACTTGAAAATGATCTTAGGTATTTAGTTTTAGTGTGTCATTAAAATGTTAAGAAAATCTAGTCTATCTTAAAGATGTTTTTAACTTTTCATATCATTTATATTTTAAGAAAAAACCGCTCCGTAACACTTACCTAGATTAAAATAACTTACTTCAACTTATACCTATTAAAAATATTTGCAATAAATCATATAATTGCGCCGCAAAATTACCAGCACAACAAAAACACACATTACAAACCAGAAATTCACACTCTACTTATCATTGTAGATACAAATCTTTATTTATGAAAACATTGTAAAAAGAAAAAACCAAAAACAACCTTAAATACAACAAACGAGAAGCATATTATAATGTTAAGGAGCGTCCCGGGCCAGAGGACACTCTGTTATGCAAATTCCGGGACAAGTTGTCACGCGATCCCGGCACCCGTTAACCAAGACCGACCCCAGGGCAGCGGAGATCACTTCACTACTAATCCGGCGTATTTAGGCAATATATATAGGATTTTTTAAATATTTGTATCAAAGAAAATTTGAAAATGATGGACACGAGCAGATTTCTCATCCTCGATCATTGTTGATTCATGTCACTGCTCGCAGCCGACAAGTTCCCTTATATTCATCACGGAATCCATTAAAAATAAATAGGTAAAATGATCCAGATGAATTGTTTGTTCAACGTGGCAATAGCATGGCATCAGTACACAGAGATGCTTCAAAGACTGTTTTTTTATTTACCCACATTCGGATCGCCTGAAACTCACTAAAATTAAATACACTTATCACTTAGTTAATATCTACATAATCACTGTCTTTATAAAACTTAGTAAGAAAATACATACAACCCATTTTTAAAAAGCATAATACCTAATCCACCGAAATACTATTCCAAAACAGAAAGTCGTACTCATCGCATTTTACAACTAAAATAATTCGCTGCACGGCCACCGCCTGTAGTGGCGCCACTCGTCTATTTATCGTCATTTGCATACCGGACGCCGACTCCAGCACACGGCCGTGAGCGCTCGCGCGGACAAACACATTTTCATATTTAATTTTATATTTAGTATAATTGCCTTCATATTTCGTTTTCTGTCCACCGTTTTCAGACTTCATTTGCATACGTAGATTTCACAATCCACATTTCCATGTCGACGCGATTTCGAATTACGTCTTCGTACTGACGTCAAGTCCACATTTTTCCGTGTATGCTTGCTAGAAGTTTACAAACGTTCGATAGTTTATAAACATGATGATCTTTTATATCCTCCTCGTTTGCAAGCACCTCATTATCATGTCAAAGTTGGTAAAGATAACACTAGTAAGCGGGTACGCTTTCCTGCTAATACAATATTTGAAGACATCATTATCTCCAGTGATTGATGACGTCGACCTAGAATATCTTTTCCGCACGCCCATGGCTATGAAAATGCGAGAAATGCAATATAAAAAGTATGGAAACAATTACACTGCTTTTCTAAATTCATACAAGAAGCCGAAGAGATTTAAAACTGACTTAAAATATGTATTGAAATACACTAATTCATATTTGCATTACGGTACATCGCTGTACAAAAATGGCCAAACGGCATTCATCGAGAACAATTGTACGTACTACAATTGTTATGTAACTAACCAAAAGAATTTGCTCAACGACTACCGTGACTACGATGCTATACTATTCGACGTTGAAAATAGTTGGGATGGCCTTCTAGTGATAAGGGAACCATATCAAAAATTTATATTCATGGCAACAGAATCAGCAGCGCACTACCCACTCTGCGATGACTACTACGACCACTATTACAACATGACCTGGACGTACAGGCTAGATTCTGATATCCGTTGGAGTTATCTAACAGTTGAAGATTTGAAAGGCAATCCTGTGGGTCCTAAAATTAATATGACTTGGATTAGTCCTATGGAACCCACGCCTGATGCAGTAAAGAAGAAATTGGGTACAAAAACGAAGGCTGCTGCTTGGTTTGTTTCTAACTGCAACGCTGAAAGTGGGCGGCAACATGTGGCAAAAAATATAGAATATGCTATGAAGAAACGTGGTTTAGTTTTGGATATTTTCGGCTGGTGTGGAAGATTGACATGTCCTAAAGACAGATTGCAAGACTGCTTGTCTTTGCTGGAGACTGAATACTACTTCTACTTTTCCTTTGAGAATTCGTTTAGTGAAGATTACGTGACGGAGAAAATGTTGTACCCGTTACAACACTACGCAGTTCCTATTGTGTTTGGTGGTGCTGATTATTCCAGGTAATACGTATCTAATATACAATTAATAATATTAAATAAATATATACAAAAGAAAAAAAATTAAACTAAAAATTATGCATCAAAGTATTCCTCCTCATCGCTGTCGACTGGTAGGGTGCCCAAAAGGCTGGTGGCATTGCCACGTTGAATGGCAATGCTAATACCTATCTTGAATGACATCCTTGTTCATTTTATGCCTAATTGAACTAAAAATGTTGGCAATGTTACTAAGCAATCTTGGAACTCTGAACTTATTCATAACAAAAAGTATTCACCGCTAGCTTTATACTATAATTTATAAACTGTTGTGTCATAAATTTACTAAAACATAATAATTATATTTTCCAGATTCCTTCCACCGGGTTCATATCTCAACGCCCGGAAACTGAATGCCACAGAACTCGCAACAGAGATGTATAAAGCTATCAATGATCCAACTGTATACCAGGATTTCTTTAGGTAAGAACTGCTATGTTATGTGGGTATTTGCTGCACTATTTAATTCCCACCATAACCTAAACATACAGGGCTGCTCACTTCGAGCATAAATTGAGAGTCCATTGCACTGATTCTATTATCATCCTTTGTGCGAAAGCAGTGGAAAGTAAACTAGAATTAGAGGCGGTTAAACTCAAATATAATGTAATCAAATATCACACGAGACTGCTAATGTAGAGAATACGTTATAATGTTAATGTTTTCTAAGTTTGACAATAGCCTTAAGTAAAATATTGCCCAAACATTTAGCTTCACGTTTTAACAGATCAGGGACAAAATTACTGCAAATAGTTTTACATTTTAGGTGGCACAACCACTACAAATACGTGAAAAATCCGCCGGTACCAGACATATGTGAACTCTGCAGGGTCTTGAATGAACAAGCTGACGAGCGTCGCGTTATCAAGTACTTTCGTCAGTGGTGGAACCCCGACTTCTTCACGTTATGCACTAAGGGAGTCGGCAGATTTCTTGTGAAGAAACCTGACTTCTTCGGACTATTGGAGGTCAATCATAAGAATAGGAAGGAAGAAAAACTACAAGGAAAGAACACACATATTGACATTGCTATATGACGCATTATTGTTAGTAATAAAACATTTAAAGTAGTTAATTTTATTGTCTTTTTCTTTTGGTGATATGAAGATCGGACTTCTTTTCTGTCGCAGAGAGAATCAGTCGGACCAAAGTGTACGTCGCGTCTTGTTTTAGCTTTCTCTGCATATACATTATAACCCTGTGTAATTAATAGTAATAGGGCCATACCTACTTCATTTAAGAGTTTCGCCTCTCATCGTAAAATAAGTCCATACACATGTGCCTGATCGTAGATAAATGATAAATGATTTTATTTCTGTAAATAGGTTTCAAAAAAACACTTCACAAAACACGTCATTTTTTTTTAAAAACTAGATGGCATCGGCATTTCCTATCTGACTACCACTGAGAAGAAATACCGAAACAAACTCAGGGGTCAAGGTCTCTTTTCAAGTCCAGACAAGCTCAATATTTTATGCGAGAACAGTGTAGGTGGTCTGAGAAGTGGTCTTTTTAGGAAAGAACCACGGCGAGTTTGAGTCGACCTGTCCTTACAGACGCCCCGTCTCGTACCATCTGAAGGACATTTGGGTAGGCCGCATGAAATACTCAAACCGTCAGACACGCATAGGAATAAAAAAAAGGAAGGAAAAAAAGAACCTACGCAATGCTCACATTTACAAATACACGACATGTACAATGTAGGACGTCTGTGATGGTCTTTTAAAGAAAGAACCAAAGCAGATTTGAGTCAACCTGTCCTGACAGACGCCCCGTCTCGTACCATCTGCAGGACATTTGGGTAGGCTGTATAAGATACTCAAACCGCCAGACAAGAAACTATCTAAGAAGGAAAAAGAATACGTACTACCCTCTCTCATCAGACAAGGAGAAATACAGGGACATAATAATATTAAATTACATAAAGGAATTTAGAAATGACATTCATTGCTCAGTTGTAGTGTCTAATACTAATAGAATATTAACTTCCAAACCATTTTCATGTAATAACAGTTTGGTAAGTCCTAACTATTAAGCTCCACGATTGTATAGTACAGTTAAAGGGCGAGTGAAAGCAATCCTCTTACTGCGCTCGTTATAGGGACTCATTATTCAAAGCCTCAAATTTTCGCCGAGATAATTCCAATTAGGCTGCCAAGCGGTAGGAAAAATAACAGAAGTTGAAGAGGTAAAACTGGAACGAGCTATTCCACTGCCTCAATTAGCCAGATCATATACTATAGGTACGCATATTTAAATTGTTAGGCATAATTATTTATATTATTTTTTCGAGAATGCCGACTAGTTTAAAGCTCTTACGGAGCCATTATTTATAAGCTGGTTACGCGGCAGAATCGCAAATAATAACCCTCACGAAAGTTATAATAGTAAAATCATTATTTATTTCAAGTCAAGCACATAAGGCAAGCTGTCATTCATTGTGGCGTTCTAAGGGGGAGGCCTTTGTTCAACAGTGGACGTCTTCCGGCTGATGATTAAGCATATAATATAGTTAGAGCGTTAGAACTATGTATCCAGACCGTAAACTTCAAAACTCATCATCATAACCCGCAGCACGACCTCTATCACTGCTGGGAATAGGTCTCTCTTTTTTTTTTAAGGTCTCCATGCTTTTATGCTATGCGTAACTTACTAACTTTAAAAAATCTTGCAAATGCCCATATTGGATCATTATCTCAACCGACAACGTCAGGAACTCAGTCCAACAACGTCAATGTGAAGGCTTATCTATGCTGAGTTTAGTCAGCTAGGAAGGCGATATTCTAGTACATTCACTCTCATAGTCCAACTTACACTGTTGAGACATCAGGCGCGGGACCAACGGCGTAACGTACCTTGAAGGACATCATAAAGTTGTACTTCTACTTCTAACTTATAAGTTGACTTCGTAGTCATCATCGCCATCGGATTTTTTTCGAGCGACATAATTAAAATTTCCGCTGACACCTTGCGAAGATTAAAGCTATTATATTTTGATGACTCAAAGCGACCAGTATAAAAATTGGTAAAATACAACCTTTTTTAATTTAGGCTTTTCACATCTGCGAATTTGATTTTCTTGCTGTCGAGTCCCTTTCACATAGTTTAGGTATTATTTTATATTTACACCGGTTTGTGATTTGTCGCAAGTTCCGACACCGGTACGTACGAATGCCTTTTCGAATTCATGTGCGTATAATAAAGTTATCAGTTGCCCAAAACGTTGAAGGAAAACATCGTGAGGAAACCGGCATACCTGAGAGATTTTACAACGGTATATAAAGCAAGAGACAAGGTCCAATGGAAGGATTTGGGGGAGGCCTTTGCCCAGCAGTGGGACAGTATAGGCTAATAAAAAAAAAAAAAAAAATATAAAGCCATGTCAGAGGCCTCCAGGCGGTTTAAACTCTGATACCAACTTGTCCAACAACCATACGATAAGAAGACTGAAACGTAGCCCTTATTTACGAGTACGTAACTGGTCGTGTAGGTTAGGGTTCTCAAAGTGTTAGTAGACCAGGTACTGAATAATATGAATCTAGATTGTAGCTAATAATACTAGAGTTGTTGTAAATAATAATACTAGACTATGCCTCATTGCATTGCAAAGGCTCATACGGATGAGGAACGAGTATTAATCACCACGCTCACGAGCAGGTGGTGGGTGGGTTGGGTTGGTGGTACATAATACTAAATTCAGTTTACACTTGGTGTCTTGTGAATCAAATCCGCTCCTTCTGATCTCGGCCTAGGCTGTACACCGAAAAAAGGCAAAATTTTGTCAAAAACAGAAGCTCATTAAAAAAACTTTTCTTTACTTATTTTCTAGTTAGCGTTAATTTTGGGAGCTCTCATAACAAAAATTAGACGGTTATTGGAACATGCATTAAACATAGTCACTAAGACCAAAGTGCAAACTTGCTCCTACCACGTAATCCAAAAGTATTAAGAGTAAAAGAACTTATGAAACTTCATCAAACTACACGAACTTAATTTTAAGTTCCACAGAGGTGGGGCGTGTTTAAAATTTAAGCTGAAACTTAGTCGTAGTGACGTCACCCATCATTAGTCCGCGCAACAAACACATACGTCTTGACAAAGTTTGTTTAACTCTGCATAACTCTAAAACGAATGCTAAGGAGATGAATATAGTGGTAGGAATAGCGTGGATATTCCAGCTGTTATATCTGGTGAAATTAGTTAAAGATGGGCAACATTTAAAGGGAAGGACTTTGTTCAACAGTGTACGTCTTCAGGCGAAAGATTGGCCTATAAATATTCACTTGAACCTTATATTTTGTATTCTTTAGTGTTCTACTATAAGTTACAAAAGTAAACAACGTGAAATGTTTAAAAACTCGGGTCAGCTGACAGTATTGTTTACAATATTTGTACCGAGACTGACATAAAACGTTGCGTTTTCTACGACACTCCAGATTTTCGTCCATCGCGTTCATTAGAAAGGGCTTTGGGCTCGTTGCCATAGAAACAACAAATATATTCGAGGGTAAAAAAACAAAACAATAAACGGTACTTACACTGAAATTTCCTGTGACACATTTTCCACATTTCTCATCAGTGGTGTGGTTGAATTACCTAATATTCAAGCAAATCAATATGGAGATTTAAGAACTTACCAAATTACTATGTAGATGTAAGATTTTACGCAGTAAAATATCGATATTGCGGACCTAAAAACATAACTGGCGAAATATGGGTGTACTGTATGTGCACCTCTGCCTACCCCTTCGGGGAATACAGGCGTGATGTTATGTTATGTTAAATATCGATAATTTAATACCGTCGAAAATGTACCAAAAAAAATGAAAGTCCAGTAATTCCTTTCGTTGCACCTTGAGAGAGGTACGGGTCCCAATCATAAGTTAAACACACTTTCCACTGCAACTTGCTTAAATAAACTCCGAGTTGACGCAAACTTTGGGAATTCATCTGAAATATTTTCATATAATTTATTTGCATCTACGTTTAGCGTAATAAGATGGTCTCGCCTTAGATGTTGTGGATGCTGAAACTGTTTATTTATTTCACTGGAATAAGACTGTAATAGAAAATGGTTCTCTTTCACCCACTCACTTAGGAGGAGATTGGTAGTCGTCTGTTGTTTTTTTTTTTTTTTAAATGTCGCCCCACACTAGGAATTTCTCCTGTGTCGTGGGTGCGTTTCACAAACATGAAATATCACATACACAAACACCCAGACTCGGGGCAAAATATCTGTGGTTCGCACAAAGTTTTGCCCCGTGCGGGAATCGAACCCGCAACCCTTAGCGCAGCAGTCCAATCACTTGGCCACTGCGCTAATCAGGTCGTCGTTGTGGATGAATTTCATAATAAACTAGTAGTAATTTTCTCCTGTGCAATACATTTATCATCTATCTTAAAAGCGCTTTTTTTAACCCCCAACGCTAAAGAAGGGGTTTAATAAGTATGACCGCTATGTGTGTGACCGCTGTTTGTGGCATATTAGCCCTTAAACGGGAGAACCGATTTCGATGCGATTTTTTTTATTTTAAAGCAGATTTTTTATCAGGCTTTCGAGAGTTAGGTACCAATTAAATTTTTTATTCTAATAGGGAAGAAAACGCTCAGACATTTTTTATATGTAACATTACTTATAGAAGAGATGAAACCGCATGGAAATCACATAAGTACCTAAATAAGTATTTTCTGTTTACGACTGCGGAAATTCATTAAGCTCACCAAACAAACTAATAAAGTGCGTAAGTACCCCGGCTAGGGAAAGCAAAGTTTGCCGCAAAAATAGCTGTTAAGCTAACGAAATCTCCGGCGGCAATGTCTAGTACGACTTGATAATTAGTTTTGCTGCCACTACTTTCTGTCTGTACGGTTTACGGGTACTCTGAAATATACGCTTATATTTATAATAGCAGAATTTAACTGTCCCACTTCAGGGCAAAGGCCTCTTCTCTTATAGAGAAGGATTGAGCACTGATCACCTCCCTAACTCATGGCAGGTTGGCAATTTTGGATAATTTAATCAAGGTTTCCTCACGATGTTTTGCGTCACCATCAGTAAAGTATTTATGACATTGAAAAAGCGGCATTGATACTTGCCTTGGTTTTGACCTGCAACCTTGTGCATACAAATACAGTGTGTCAACCAATTATATTTGTAGATGAGTATCTATTTTAAATGACTTGTGTTAACGATGTTACAATCCGAACACTGTGAAGTGAGCGACAGAACGCGCGGAGCCAGCGCTAACGAAACGCAGTGTACGCGGCCGGCGCGGGAGACGCGTCCTTGAGTGGGGGGCGCGAGCAGTGCGAATATAGACACCGCGCCGTCACCAACGTAGTCCCTAAGTTTAAATTGTACTATTCAAAAACTAGATTTATTATATCAGTTAAAATCCTACATCGCATTTTTAATGTGCATCCCACATCCTGCACATAATTTGGTGACCCCGACGTGATTACTGAGGCGAGAAGCGCAATAAATATACAATACCGACGAGACTCCACGTGTCATGGTCGACGAATTCTGCACGCGCCGCTAAGAAGAACAACGTGATCTGTTGAACGACGAGTCGCGACAAGCTGTGAATTTGTACCTGCTGGACCTGGACGTAATTCCACGACAACAACTTTGAGATCGCTGATATATTGCCAAAATTCAGGAAAGTGCTGATTAATGCTGTGGTGAAGTGATGCTCCATAGTGTCGTTCGATAAGGAAGTGGCCATTTTGAAGGTAACATAATTATTCACTGTTTATCGCTGCGAACTTCAATTTGCCTCTTGTGTGACGGTGTTTCGTGTTCGTTTGCATTCTTTTCCGTTATTACTAAAATATAACGACGACTTTCGTACTTATACTACTAAGTACCTACTTGCTATCTTGTCAAACCATTGACAATCAAATTCATACTTTTCTCACACAATTATTATTGTGCTGTTTTCGTGCCTAGCTTAGGTATAGCTATATTACAAAGAATAAGCAATTATTGAATGATATTGCTTTCACATAAATAATACCTGCACGCTTACAATTTGCGCTTAATTTGGTTTGTGTGGACGCACGAGTTATTGGGCATGACTGCTACCTACTTTACATTTCATTACTAGTAAATGAATATCTAACTTTTCAATATTCAAACTAAAAAACTATCTACGCTATGATTGCTTATTTTTTGTCCTAATGTGATAACTATTACCTTCTTTTAAATACGTCGTATAATCTTACTCCTTTGTTATCTAACTTTTAACAAAGACGAACTTGCTTCTTTACTTTATAACGTAAGAAGTTCAAACTGTTGGTTATCATTCCTTATTTTATAAATCTTACTTAGTGTTCCCAATAACATATAACCTCTACCTGCAACTTATTGAAATATAAATAAATAAACCTCCCGGCATTTTATCCTTGCTGTGTTGGTTATGATACCTACACAGTAAATTCATTTGTATTTGCCGACTATTCCAGCGTTGCGGATTCCACCGGAACGTGAAGTCTGCGCTGCGTGGGTGCGTGCGATTGTTACGGCGCACGAGCGACAGCGGGTGATAGACAGAGTAGGCTGAACTGAGGGTGACACTGACGCCATCGCCGACAGCCTGCACTCGCTACGCTCCGGGCTCATCTGGTTGGATTGTCGGTACCATTTTATTGTACCTTTATTAGTCATTGACTATACTATTTTGTTTAAAACGTTATTTGCCTCTTCGTGGTTTGCATAGGTACTTAACTCACTAAATTACCATGTCGGACGATATTAAAAAGCTTAGACAGCTTCGTAGTAGTATAAAGGGTAGAATTACTATATTTAATAAACATATTGATTTATTAAAATCAATTGATCCACGTCAAATTACAAAATTACAACTTACTGAATTACAATTAAAGTTAGAAAGATTTCAGGCATTGTTTTCTCAATTTGATGAACTTCAAGGTAAAATTGAAGCCCTAGTCCTAGATCTTGAACCTGAAAGTGAGATTGTTGAAAGAGAAGTGTTCGAGGAAACATTTTGTAACCTAATTTCACATGCGCAACTAATAATTGAAAATGTATCACAAGCTCAAGGCACTACTATTCATGGTGACAGTAAGGTTGATGTTAAGTCAGAGTGCAGCGGTTCATCCTGTAAAAATAATTTTAATGTTAAATTACCAACGATAAATCTTCCAAAATTTGATGGTAACTATTTGAAGTGGCTTGAGTTCCGTGACACCTTTGACTCATTAGTCAATAAAAATAAATCTATTCCTGAAATTAATAAATATCATTACCTTAGATCTTCACTGGATAGTGGTGCTGCACTTGTTATAAAATCGGTTGAATTTACTGCTGAAAACTATATGCTGGCATGGCAACTCCTCTGTGATAGGTATGATAATAAAAGGCTATTGATAAATAATCATTTAAAATCACTATTTACCTTTGAGCCTATCACAAAGGAGTCACATAAATCTTTACGTTATATGATTGACTATTTTACAAAAAACTTACGTGCCTTAAATTTATTAAAAGAACCAACTACCTCCTGGGATACAATTATAATTTATATGATGGCCTCTAAACTAGATGGCGCCACAGGTCGCAAATGGGAAGAACATCGAAACAGTTTATCGGTTTGTCCAACTCTTGATGAATTTTATCTATTTCTGCGGAACCGAGCAGATGTTTTAGAAACGGTACAGTTTAGACCGGATCTTAAATCTCAGCGTCCATATCCACAAACTAAATCTTTTGTATCTTCAAACATCACAGAAAGGTCTACTAGTAAACAGTGTGTCATCTGCAAGCAAGGGCATTTTGTTCATGAGTGTGAAAAATTTAAAACTTTAAGTGTAGACTTGCGCCTGAAAGAGGTTACTAAGCATAAGCTTTGCCCCAATTGTCTTCGCGGTGGTCATAATGTTAACCGTTGTTTCCGAGGTCCTTGCAAATTCTGTCAGAAAAAACATAGCACGTTATTACATGAAAGTAAGGATTCAAAGCAAATTAATAATATCGAAAATTCTAACTTACCTTCATCTTCTGGGTCGAATTCCAGCAGCGCTCCTGCAGTGTCGTTATCCGTCGTGATGGCGAGCCAGGTGTTGTTATGCACGGCCCTAGTAGAGATAGTCGATCAACAAAATAAAACTCACCTTGCGAAGGCGCTGCTTGACAACGGCAGTCAGTCTTCCTTCATTACAAAAAACCTACAAAATAAATTGAAATTAGATTTCACTAATAGAAATGCAGTAACTGTTAGTGGCATCAATAATGCTGTTGTAGATACGGCTCAATATTGTGATCTACAATTAAAATCACGATTAAACAATTTCTGTGTCAATGTTTCATGTCTTATCATACCGCAAATTACAAACAGACTTCCAAGCGTGAGCATTGATCCATCGCAACTTAATTTACCTCACAATATTCGGTTGGCTGATCCTGAGTTCTTCAGTCCTTCTGATATCGACATTTTGTTAGGTGCAGATATCTTTTGGGATATTGTAAACCCAAGGCTAATTAAACTTGGACGAAACAAACCTACGCTGCAACATTCTAAATTGGGCTGGTTAATATCCGGGCCTACTGGTGTTGGTATCAGTAACAAACTAGAACATAACAATATTTCATGCAACTTTACTCAAAGTATTCAACAAACATTATCAAAATTTTGGGAAATAGAAGAATTACTTCCTGTTAAAAAACATTTTTTCTCTAAATCTGAGGAGTTGTGTGAAACTATCTTTGTGGAGAATACTAAACGTTTGAGTGACGGTCGATTTTTAGTTAAAATTCCACTAACTGATTCTCCAGAACTAGCTCTCGGTGACTCATACAATGTAGCGCGTCGTAGATTTATTAATTTAGAGCGAAAACTAAACAAGTCACCTATTTTAAACGAGGAGTATAAATCATTTATTCGTGAGTATGAACGCTTGGGCCATCTCTCACTTATTGAACGTCCTTCGTTTGGTTATTTTTTACCCCACCACGCTGTATTACGACCCCATAGTGAAACTACTCAGTTACGAGTGGTGTTCGATGCTTCGTGCAAATCTACTTCCGGAAAGTCCTTCAACGATTTACAACTGGTGGGGCCAGTTATACAAGACGATCTCCTGTCAATTTTGTTGAGGTTTCGTCAAAATGCCTTTGTTGTGACCGCCGACATAGAAAAAATGTACCGCCAAATATTAGTCGACGAGTCGCAGCGAAACCTACAATTGATTTTGTGGAGAGACGAAGAAACGAAGCCGTTGCAAGTACTACAGCTAAACACTGTAACGTATGGCACGGCCTCGGCACCTTTTTTGAGCACAAGGTGTTTATTAGAGCTGTCGCGTGAATGTGCGGATAAACCCGACGTACAGCGTGCTATTGAGCATGATTTTTACGTCGACGACTTGAACACGGGTTCTAACTCGAAACAAGATTTGAAAAATGTTGTTCTCGAGGTCATTAACAAACTTTCAGAAGCCTGTTTTCCCTTACGTAAATTCCGGACAAATGCTCCAGAAATTTTAAAAGATCTTCCTATAACAAACGTCTGTCAAGACTTTAGCAAGGAATCGACTGTTTTAGGTCTAAAGTGGTACCCACAAACAGATACTTTAAAATTTTCTACAGAATTTAAAATTGAAACAACAATTACTAAGCGCAATATTTTATCTATGTCCTCTAAAATTTTTGACCCGCTGGGTTTATTATCAGCAACTACAATTATACCTAAGATAATATTACAGCAATTGTGGTTATTAAAGAACGACTGGGATGAAGAAGTCCCAAATAATATAAAACTTCAATGGGAAGAATTTATTAAAAACTTACACTTTATTTCCATTCTTGAGGTGCCCAGGCATATAGTCTGTCCAGCACCAATTAATGTAGAATTTCATTGCTTTACCGATGCATCACAGACTGCGTACGGTACTTGTTTGTACGTTAAATCAACGGATACACTAGGCGTCATACATGTTCACCTTTTTTGTGCGAAGGCAAAGGTATCTCCTTTAAAACCGGAATTAACTATACCACGTCTTGAATTAATGGGTGCTCTGTTAGGTGCTAGATTGCTTACAAAGGTTCTACATTCATCAAGTAATAAAAAATTTGAAATTTCACGAGCTGTTTTGTGGACAGATTCAACTATAGTTTTGGGATGGATTAATACCCAACCAAAAACGTTAAAAACTTTCGTATGCAATCGCATACAAGAAATTCGTGAACTTACCGCTCAACATGAGTGGCGTTATGTGCCAACTCAAGATAATCCGGCAGATCTGGCTTCTCGCGGAGTCAAGCCGCAGGACCTTAGAAGTAACTATCTTTGGTGGCACGGTGCTTCCTTTTTAACTAAACCTGAGGACGAGTGGCCTCATCATAATATTAACTTACTGAGTAACACATTGCCTGAAATGAAGGTTAGTTTGACTATACAATGTAAACAGAGTTTTATTTCATTTGATAAGTTTTCTAAACTAACTAAACTACAGAGAGTTCTAAGCTATGTACAACGTTTTATATACAACTGTAAAAATAAAAATAATAAATTAAAAGGTAAATTGACACTAAAAGAATTACAGACATCATTAAAAACATTAGCTAAAATATCACAAACTTATTCCTTTGAAAAGGATATTCATTCTTTAAAAACTACAGGAGTTTTAAATTTTAAATCTAAAATTCTATCAATGAATCCATTTTTGGATAGTGAAAATATTCTAAGAGTCGGAGGACGCATTCAAGGTGCTTTGCAACCCTATAATAAAATACATCCTATTTTAATTGATTCTAAGCATGCATTCACCAAACTTTTATTTGCAGAGGAGCATCTGCGTTTACTACATTGCGGCCCTCAGCAATTACTTAGTCTGATACGTGAGAACTACTGGCCCGTAGGTGGCAGAGTTCTTGCTACACAAACTGTAAACAAATGTGTCAAATGTGTAAGGATAAAGGGCAAATCCGTTCAAACATTGATGGGTAATCTACCTCATTCTAGAGTAAATCCCTCATCTCCATTTGAGATCTGCGGCACTGATTTTGCAGGTCCGTTCCATATTTCTAATCGGAAGGGACGTGGCGCTAGAACCAGTAAATGTTATTTGTGTCTATTTGTTTGTTTTTCATCTAAGGCTTTGCATCTAGAAGTAGTAAGTGAGTTAAGTACTAACGCATTTATCTCGTGCCTACGCAGATTCATTTCCAGGCGAGGAAAGCCTCGCCTAATCTACTGCGATAACGGTAGAAATTACGTGGGGGCGAATGGCGAGTTGGGCAGAATGCTTAAGGCCGCCAATGAGTCCGTGACTGAGTTCGGAGCGAGCGAGGGTATCGAGTTCAGGTTCAGTCCAGCTTATGCACCCAATTTCGGTGGAATCTGGGAAGCTGGCGTTAAAGCGGCTAAGTTCCATTTAAAGCGAATCGCAGGTAATTCTAATCTTACATTTGAAGAGCTTTCCACTCTGTTTACACAAATTGAGGCAGTATTGAATTCGCGTCCGTTGACACCTATGTCATCGGATCCATCAGATTTTAACGCATTAACACCCGGCCACTTCCTGATTGGGCGTCCATTGACGTCACTAGCATCTCCTATTGTGGAAAAATTGTCGATCAATCGCTATCAGCATTTAGAAAAATTGAGGCAACATTTTTGGAAGAGATGGTCGCAAGAATTCCTTTCCGAGCTACAACAGCGAGTCAAATGGCGTCGATCCAGTGGCCATCCTGTCAAGGTTGGAGATGTAGTCGTAATCAAAGACGATCATCTGCCGCCAATGAAATGGATTCTAGGAAGAGTGGAGAAACTTTTTGTCGGACCAGATGGTCTATGCAGAGTTGCAGATATAACCACAACTAAAGGAGTCTTCCGACGAGCTCTAAACAAAGTCTGTATCCTGCCAGTTGACGATCCAGAGCTTCTTGAAAGCACGGCTTCCAAGGGGGCGGAGGATGTTAACGATGTTACAATCCGAACACTGTGAAGTGAGCGACAGAACGCGCGGAGCCAGCGCTAACGAAACGCAGTGTACGCGGCCGGCGCGGGAGACGCGTCCTTGAGTGGGGGGCGCGAGCAGTGCGAATATAGACACCGCGCCGTCACCAACGTAGTCCCTAAGTTTAAATTGTACTATTCAAAAACTAGATTTATTATATCAGTTAAAATCCTACATCGCATTTTTAATGTGCATCCCACATCCTGCACACTTGTTATCTGTTTTTAATGTGTAAAAAACTGTTTTGACACGTAATTTTTTTTGACTGGATTAGACTAGAACACCGGTATTTTTAATACTAACACAGACTACCTTTATTTTACCAAAAGTAAGTAGGTAGTCAAGGTTCCTGATACTTTTATCCATCTTTTGTATAAATAGCTTACGTTTGTTCCCAACCAACATTAAATAAAAAACGTTTGACTATGATGTCATCTAAAAACATTATTTTCATAATTCTTTTATCAGTATATTAGATGCTAGCTTATTAAAGAGCTAAGTATAACAGAATTAATTAGCTAAACGCCAACCACAGGTCAACACTGTACGCTCACCAACTAGAACCGAAACGATTAAACGATGACTCGAAAAGATAAGATGATGTATCGATTCACGTGTACCGAGTTGGAACCGTGTCAAACGAACTATTTGTTCGTTTTCAGTGGAAACTTAAACAAACATTTAGCTAACATCACGCCTGTATTCCCCGAAGGGGTAGGCAGAGGTGCACATACAGTACACCCACATTTCGCCAGTTATGTTTTTAGGTCCCAATGTAATAAGGGGTGAGCCTATTGCCATCAACCAGGCACAAATCCAGACTCCGTGCTGCTACTGAGAATTATTTAACGAAAAAACCCAGTAACACTTTGCCCGACCCGGGATTCGAACCTAGGACCTCGTGTTCAGCAGTCACGCTTAGCCACCACTAGACCAACGAGGCAGTCAATGACTCTTTATCACTAGCACCTAAAGAGCGAGCCAAGTGGTATCCGGCCTAGAATAGACCACCCCTGTTCCTCCCGTGGGTATCGAAAGACGACCAAGGGAAAACTTATGTAACTTCACCACTAATACTACGATTCCCAAGCCGCTCGCCAAGCGTTTGAACTTGCGACCTTTGACGTGGCAGTCCAATGGTCATACCACTCGGTTATCACTTATTAAATAAGTAATAACACCCGTTATATTGTCCCACTGCACAGCAAAGGCCTCTTCTCATACAGAGAAGGTTCATTAATCACCCCGCCTGCTCGCTACAATTTGTTATATTATAATCTGACAGTAACTAGTTGGTATACTTGGAACAATATCAAAGGGGTTGTAAGTTCTTCAAACCAATTTCCTCAGATATCCTTATATATGCCTTGCGTGCTAAATCTACAAGTGTTCTAGTGTGCCAGTGTCTAGACTTGTCAAATAAGCTTCGTCTACTACTAAGCGGTCCCACTATGTATATTAGTGATGTTGCACAATGTCAATTGTCGATATCGATATTAGGGTTCATTAAATCTTAAGACGGCTGCATTTGATTGGTTAATAATGTATTTTTCATGTTAGGTACCCCACTAGAAGTTTTAGTAGTGGGTCACATGTACATTGTACAAATATTCAGTCTTGATACAAATATCTACGGATCGCACAAATATTTGTCCGAACGGGAATCAGTCACGTCACTATTACCACATAGTACACCAGTCCAATCGCCATGTCACTGCATGCGATTATATTGCATTAGCCTTATGATTATGTTGTGAAAGTATTGGTTGTTTATAAAATACACAAATTGTTGATATCCAGCTATATCTACTTAATAACCGACTTCAAAAACTTTCTATGTTGGTCTGTATGTTTTTATTGCGACCCTGGGTACACGGGTGCGCCCTTGCCAATCAGCCCTTACTAAATAAGTAGTTTTTTTTTCAGGGTCATAATCTACAATTTCGTAAATCGACCTAATCGGAGATGTTCTGCAAAAGTGTGCCAGGATCGGATCGGTCACGGACTGAGACAGAAGTGTGCCAGAATCGTAGCAAATGGAAATCTGTGGTCTCTGCCTACTCATCTAAGAAACAGGCGTGACTATGTATGTTATAAATGTGTAGGAATGACCGTTATCGATAATATCGCAGGCACAACACTACGAATTCACTACTCTGCCTTTACAAATACATACATTCATTATCGAAGACACTTCAAAGTGAATCTCGGGTGTCGGTAACGATTCGAATACAATTTAGTTATATAAGTACTCGAGTGTGTAAATAAAACGTAGATAGAAAAGATACAATTTTAAACCTGGTTATTTTTGGATAATGGTACATAAAATCCATGTTTATATTGCTCATTGTGTCTCGTTGGTCTAGTGGTTGCTAAGTGCGACTGCTGAACACGAGGTCCTGGGTTCGTATCTCGGGTTGGGTAAAGTTGTATATGGTAATTGGAGTTTTCCATTGAATAATTCTCAGTAGCAACACGGAGTCAGGATTTGTACTCGACTAATGTCAATAGACTCGACCCCTATAACATTCGTACTTATAACATAACTGGTGAAATGTGGGATTACTATAGGTACACACCTCTGCCTACCCCTTCGGGGAATACAGGCGTTATTTTATATTATATCGATAAAAGATCTTATGTGAAAGGATTTTAGTTAAAAATTGCTTTGAAAATTTCCTTTATAGAGATAAACATTCATCATCATCATCACATCGGTCTTTTACAGTCCACTGCCAGACGTAGGCCTCTCCCAGGGTACGCCATAAGGCTCTCCGTTTTAATAGTAGGGTGGCAGGGAACTAAGATCCGTTTTCTTCGGCTCCTCTTAATGGGGGGCTTTGCTTTAATCACCACGCTGGGCAGGCGCAACCGCTGTATAATGAACGATACATACACAGGGGAACACTACTGTCTATTCCCCCAGAATTATTCCTTAGTCGCATGTATTACTGTATTTATTATTGTAACTCAGATATAGTCAAAAATCTCAATACTGTTAGTAGACAACTAAGGGAAAGAGCGAGACAACCCCAACACAAGTATTTTCAATTACTTACTGGGGTTGACTCATTTATAAAGCATGTAACTGTTTTGAGACAATAAAAAATTCATTCATTTTTTTTCATTACACCCACGGGAAAAAAGGGGGTGGTCTATTCTAGGTCTCAAACCACACGTCGGAACTTGATTCTTAAAATTATTTCATTAAATTGATGCATACCCTTTCTAAAGTCAAAAAACCCAAAAAAATAAACACCATTATCCCCATCCGCTTAAAGTACTCAGCAAGCGTATCTATTTTATTAGACATTGCGGATTCGAACCCACTGACTCATCGATTCCCTAGTAACGCCCTTTCCGTGTCAACCGCGATGGGATGAAATTTTCCAAGCCAAATGGTTGATGGAGAATGGCTACTTGAAAAACTGATTGCCCCACTTTATATTACTCTACTTGATGGAACTTTTGTAAACAGTATAAATTCTAAGAAAGTATACTGAGTCTTCTTGTCTGTATTTTCAAAAGAGCTAAACAGAGGCTAAAATACCCACATTTTGCTGGACGGTAACACCTTTATTTATAAAAAAAAAACAATATAGAACCATGGATATTTATCAACGTCACACTACGCTACGAATTTCTTTTGACATCCACAAACATCCAGACTCGGGACAAACATCTATAAAACTAGCATCATGGAGTCTGTATTTGTACCCAGTTGATGACATTAAGGTCGCCCCCTATTACGTCGGAACCTATAACATAACTGGTGAAACGTGGGTGTACTACATACCTCCCTGAGGAATATAAGGCATGATGGTATGTTATGCCTAATTTTAACTAAACTCAAGGCCTAGTGCATAAATAAATATTCTATCATACATTTTGATATATCGAAAGCTTTAGTAAATATAATAGGGAAATGTAGGACCACGCTGAAGAATGTAAGGCCTGTGTCCCCCCTCCCCCCCACCACCCACAAACAGATTTGGTGCTGCTTTTGAATATTATGCGGTGCAGTGCGATAAGAACGGTTTTTTATACTATACGTCACACAGCTGCGGCCGTTAGCTTAAATATATTTTTTCTAGTATTCCTGTGCATTTTTTTTTACTATATCAAAAACCACTGAAAATATAAAATTCGAATTCGTTTTGCGTGAAATCCCAATTCCTGCGGTGAATATCGTCATACTAAAAAAACAAGATAGCAAGAGGAACTGAGTTACGTTTGGAATCTGTTGATGGGGGGGATGTGGGGGGATGGTTTTCAGCTTGGACCTTTCCTAGCATTACGAATATACACACACAATTGCGCTCAAAATGCAGTATTATAAATATTATTATAATAGTTCTTGGAAATGAACGATATAATAATAATACTATAGCTAAAACCAGTTCATGAAATGGCGAGTTTTCAGAACTTTTATTGAATATTAAAATTATTGCTCGTGAGAATTCCGATGTCCATACAATGCATTATTATGTCGAATTCCAATGACTGACATATGATAGGTACTTATACAACAACCCCCCTCCCCAACCCCTTATAAAAATGAACCCTGTTGAACAATCGATTAAAGTATACCTATCACTGTCGTTTACATGTCAATAAACAAAGTCAATACAATAGAGTAAACAAATGGTAAAGTTAACCCTTTCTCTGTGCGATGAGCTAATAATGAAATGATTTGTGTCGGCAATGTTTACATTTTAGTGAAAAAAATTGATAATGTTTATTTTTAATTGACCTCATTTTATTGTTTTTTGTATTTGTGTTTTAGTTGTAAGATCTATTGTATTTTAAAATCGATTGTAAAATCGGTAATCGCTATCCTGCCAAAACTAAAATCCCTTAAAAAAATAACTATTTTAAACCAAGGTATGATTTAAATACCTGTCACTTACTATACGGGGTTTAGTTTACCACTATGATCCACGTTTATGAAAAAGAGGGAAACCATCTAACATTTTCGATAATTACAAAACACAGACTAACACTACCAACCTGCAAAAACTAGAAAGCATAGAGATACCACAAAAAAGTCCCTGATTTACGCACCAGGTGTACAATAAATACACGTAAACCTTGGATTACAAGCCTGTGACGTTTGCGCTGATATGGGTGCGACCGGGCGAGGCGGCGTCAGCCGGGTTATTAAAACTCAGCGTATAAGTAATATATCATTTAAGAGGTAGCTAGGTACTTACTAACATTGTCTGCAATTATATTTACTAACCCTTGCTCGGAGGGACACGGATTAAGTAGGTATTATTCCGTAGTAAAGCACTGATAGTCGAGTGGTATGACCGTTGGACTGCCAAGTCAAAGGTCGCAAGTTCAAACCCCGGACCGCACCAATGACTTTTATAATCAGTTATCAGTTGCTAAAAACGGTAAAGGAAAACATCGGGAGTGAACCAGCACGCCTGACGGACTTCTCAACGGTGTGTAGAACCATGTCAGAGACCTACAGGCGGTTTAAACTCTGACACTAGGTTGTTCATCAACCATACGATAAGAAAAAGAAGAAGACTATAGTGAGGACTTCTAGAGTCCTAGCTTTTCTGGTCTTTAATGGCATCCACAATGCATATGGCGTAGTGGTTAACTTACCGAATTTGTATGCACATGGTTGCAGGTTTAAACCCAGACATATACCAATAGTCACATTGGTATATGTTTAAAGTGTTAAATACTTTCTTAGATATTCTAAGACACCACTGACTAACGTTGACGGAAAACATCGAGAAGAAACCTGAATTTCATTATCTGAAATTGCTAAGACATAGTGAGCTAGCTTACGTGGTGACCAATGCTAAATCTTTCTCTATATGAGAAGAGGCATTTACCCTGAAGTGGTGAGCCGGTTTCCTCACGATGGTTTACTTCACTGTTTTTAGCAACTAATAACTAATTGAAAGGGTTTGAACTTGCGACCTTTAATTTTTTTATTCCAACGGTCATACCACTGAGTTGCTTACTCGCTATCAGTGCTGATTACTTTTAAACCAAAAAACAAGAACATCAACAAATAAATTACAAAACTATAACAAACAGAATATAAGTAACCTACTGCCGAAAAACCGGTTGAAAAACACGGGCGCACCACATCTCGAATTAATGGTTGGTTGTTATTTTTTTGCGGGTACACAGCAAAGCGCATTCGGGCGCGTATCTATTCATCATTTAATTTACATTTGAGCGGCCGCAGTAGCGCTATGCAAGCACTGCTGACAAGTATAACGCGGTACCGCCAAAATAACAGCCCAAAAATCCGCCAAAAAATACATTAACCGCTACTTCAAAACAATACACGTACAAAAAAAACAGTTGCATTGTAGAAAAAGATGTGGGCTAAGCGATTGCTGTACCGGGTCATACTCGTCCCGGTACGAGATTTTTCAGTGAGAGTGGTATATAGAAAGGACCTCCCTCTTTCCTCCCGTGGGTGTCATAAGGCGACTAAGGGAAGAATCCAGAAGATGGGCAGCAGCGTCTTCTGTAACTCCACCACCACTATTGCGATCCCCAAGCTCCCCCTTAAAAAAGGGGAGGCCTTTGTTCAACAGTGAACGTCTTCCGGCTGATGATGATAATAAATAAGGGATCATATTGTATAATATATCAGCTGATTTGTAATAATATATCCACATTATTATGTTTTAAAACCTAAAATAAGTTCAGATACCTAGTTCCAAACGTCCGCATTGAAATACTGCGCTCTATACGTTTTTGTTTCAACATGAATGTGTAAAATATTAGTTGGAATCGATGGGTTCGAATCCCAATTCGCGCCTTTCGCCACCGCCTGAACAAAGGATAGACATATAGCTATTGTGTTACTATATCGATAGTTTGCTATTCTCCCTCCCAGACTCCACACTGTTGTTCGTTTGTGGGATATGAAGAAATTCTTGGTAATTTAATGGTATTTTGCATGTAGTAAGTAATGTTAGAGAATACCTCTTTGGTCTAACTGAAAGCGTGGTTACTGAGCGTGGTGTCCTAAGGTACTGCAGTGTTAGCGGGTTTTTCTATAAGGTAATTCTTACTTGCAGTACGGAGTCTGGATTTGCGTCCGGTTAATAGAATAGACTCGCTCCCTAATGTCGATATGTGTCGTGTACATCTACATTTAGTCCGTTGTGTTATACGTCCTAATGTAATAGCGGGCGAGCGTATCGCCATGCACCTGGCACAAATCCAGACTCAGTGCTGCTACTGAGAATTACTGTACTGAAAAACCTAGTCACACTTTGCCCGATCCGAGATTCGAACCCAGGACCTCGTGCTCAGCAATCGCGCTTAGCGACCACTAAGCCAACGAGGCTGTTAGTAGTGAGCTGATTTATTATTATTCAAAGCAAAGAAATTCAAATCAGCAGTTTGTTAATTTGTAATTATGTCATACGCATGTTACGTAATAACATAAAATATTAACACTTACCATTTAACGATATGAGAGTAAATTGAAACGCATTATTGAGTGCCAATAGCTGTGACCAATTACAATATTACGCATGCGTACTCCGCATTCAGTGTTGAAATAGTTTTGACTAAGGAACCACGTAAGTTGATTGAAATAGTCACCAATGTCTCTGGTTGCCGTATATTTATTGCTAATTGCTGTAAGTATATAAAATAACTGTTCAAATGGGGTATATTTTCCGTTTCTTTGTTCTATTTATTCTATGAAAACGGTGCTGTGTTAGATTTGAGGGTAACATCTACGTCGCGCACATATTTATCGACATTTTGTTTTATGGCCAAATTATTGCTTTGTTTTCTTTATGTTCTTATACAGTTTTATTATATTCGTGGTTTGTTACTTAGATGACAGAAGATAAATAAAATAGTATATATTGCATTAAAATAACTAGTATAAAGATCTATAATATGAATGATATCAGCCTTTTAAGAACTCTACAAAATATAAACGCCAAAAATAAGAAACGATAGTTGTTTGTTACACTTTTACGCAAAAACCACTGAACTGATTTTGATAAAACTTTACAGTAACATAGCTCTTATACAAAATAACACATCGGCTGAAATTTATAAAGATATATAACTAATTTCAGCCATGACCTTCCCACTGCAGGGTATAAATGTTAAAAATACAAAAAATCTTCATATTTCTGGTATATGGTCATATGGTAGATCTTACAAAATTATTTTCCTGAAGTGCTAACATTTTCTTTATTGTCACGAAAACCAAAAACATGTGAATGTAATTAGAAATACTTTCAATACGAAATGAAATGAGTGCAAGTGAAAAAATACATACATAAAGTCACGCCAGTCAGTGAGGGGTAGGCAGAGACCACGGATTTCCATTTGCTACGATCCTGTCTAATTCTTTTGCTTCATTCACACGCAAGTAAAAATATTGTGACAAAATTCTTAAGTAAATATATTCAAACTGGCGAAATATGCACCTCTACCTACCCCTTCGGGGAATATAGGTGTGGTGTTATGTTTTTAAATATATTCAACATCTACAATTCCTCTAGATAGTCCAACATCACCCTCAGTGCATCTTCACCCACTACTGGGATTCTCTCCACCTACTCTCCACGCTATGCGAGCCCCAAATATCTTCGGGTGTGAAATGTAAATATTCGCATATCGATCCTTTACCGCAGAAAGCTTAGGTACATGGCTGAGGTACATGGCTAAATTGGTTGCTTAGCTACTAGTCTATATAGTCAGGGAGCTTCTTTATACACACTTCACACTAATATTATAAAGGCGAAAGTTTTTGAGTGTGTTTGTATGTTTGTTACCTCTTCACGCTCAAACGGCTAGGGCGATTTTGATAAAATTTAAATGGAGGTAGGTAGCTGACACCCTGGATTAACACATAGGCCTACTTTATCCCGAAAAACATTAGCGGGTAACTCCGCGGGGCCTAGCTAGTCATGTTTTTAAGACCTGATGCAAAGTTATAAGGTAGGCTTCTCTGAGACAGGTCCTGCTAAATGTGACAATATGTTTGTATGTGGATCATATAAATTACCTAATTGGCGCAGTGGCTAAGCGATTGGAATTCTGCGCAAAGGTTTGTGTTCGATTCCCGCACGGGGCAAAAAATTGTGCGAACCGCAGATATTTCTCGCGAGTCTAGGTGGTTCTGTATGTGATATTTCATGTCTGTGAAACGCACCCACGAGAGGAGAAACTCCTAGTGTAGGGCAACGTTTTTTTTAACAAAAAAAATCATATATATATATCTCCCATGGAAATCGACAAGAGCCCGTAGTGCGTCAAAAAACATCGACATCTATTATATATATATTATATATTCATAACTAGCTGCGCCCCGCGGTGTTACCCACTACATTTTTTCAGAATAAAAAGTAGCGTATGTGTTAATGCAGGGTGTCAGCTACCTCCATATAAAATTTCATTAAAATCCATTTAGTAGCTTTTACGGGAAAGAGTAACAAACATCCATCCATACTAATAATATTAGTAGGTATTATTAAAACAATACCTAAGCTACAATATCTACAACTACAAAAATATCAAGGACAACATTTTAAATGGAAAGCAGAATAATAGTATGTATTAGCCATGTCTACTCGAATACCTAACATAGTAGTAGTAAGTGAAAGCAAGCGTAAATGTATTAAATCAAACATTACTATATCCGTGAAATCCAATTTGTTAAACCAGGTACAAATTGTTTTTCTTAAAGAAGAAGTGTTGAATATTGATTTCACACGTGGATTTAAATGAACTAATTTACTCGGAACTGACCGTGACAAATACATAGATAGATGGATTTCTCTTTAATGTACACCAAATATAAACATACTAGCTGCGACCCGCGGTGTCTCTCGCTACATTTTTCGGGATAAAAGGTATAATAGCCTGTGTGTTAATCCAAGGTGTCAGTTACCTCCATATGAAATTTCATCAAAATCGGTTTAGCTGTTAGAGCGTGAAGAGGTAACAAACACACTCACAAACTTTCGCCTTTAGTGTGAAGTACAATCATAGGATAATTTACAATGGGCGGTCTATCGCACAAAGCAATCTAACTTAAATCAACATAAACGCTTGGGCTTAAGCCTCTTGTATTGTTTAATTTCGACAATATTTTTTTTGACCCTTTTTTACATATTTGACATAAAAACTGACATTGTTTAATCTTTTGATCCATTTTGTTTTATTTTATTTTACTTTTTTTTTATTTTATGGATTTATCCTTCTTAGTATAAGGATCATAGCACAAATCGGTAAGCGATCGTGACCGTACCGCCTTCCGCCTCGCCGACAGACAGGCGTCAACCTTACGCATGCACGTAACCAAAGCGGATCAGCTGCTCCGATACGCGATATGCTCTACGACTTGCATGTCCCAAGGCGAGGCGATTACGTTACGAATCCGATTGGTGTGCTTAGCAGTAGGGGGGATCATACAATACTGCACGGATCGAGTTGATATATGTGGTGCTACTGCCCCCTTAGCATGAAGTTTTAAAACAGGGCAGTTTACTATGTGGAAGCGAGACGCCGCTACATGCAGTGTCTCGCTTTCACATCGTAAACTGTCCTGCTTTAAGAGTTCATGGTAAGGGGGCTGTTCTAAAATATTTCAGATTTTTCAAAATGG
This sequence comes from Abrostola triplasia, assembly GCA_946251915.1. Taxonomy (NCBI): domain Eukaryota; kingdom Metazoa; phylum Arthropoda; class Insecta; order Lepidoptera; family Noctuidae; genus Abrostola; species Abrostola triplasia. Next base: position 7,066,314 of record OX276440.1, on the reverse strand, counting down.
CATTGAAGCAAATAATTCAACAGAAATATCACCAGAATCACCAGCTAAAACCGAAAATGCTTCTTCAACTGAGCCTGCAAATAAGGAAGAGGCTGCAGTATCAAAGACAACTAAAGAAAAGACCCCAGATGTAGCTGAAGCCAAAGAGGAGAAAAAAGATAAAACTCAGAAAGCACAACATGAGAAAAAAAGTACTACGGCAACTGATATTCCAAAAAGTACGTCTTCTAAATCGCCAATTGAACGGGTAAAGCCATCGAGTGGTTTCGATTTTTCTGGCAAAATACTGCAACCGGTTATGAGTAAGCTATATCATCATGCATTATACATATATAGTTGCCAATAATTTCTGCCTATTTTATCCTACTGCAAGGCAAGACTTTTTATTAACAAGATTCATTCATTATTTGATCACAACGCTTGCTTGCAGCTCGATTATTCCCGATGTCCACCACTTGTCTGGCCACCACTGGGGGACAGCGGGACAACTTTAAAATTGAATCCATGTTCCATTACGATTTTATCCTTCACAGTTTGTTCATTGTGACAAATAAGAAAATGAGCAAACTTAATATATTTTTTTTTTATAATCTTTATTTATTTATTTATTAATTTCGGGGTTTTTGTCCTTTGAGGATATGCCAACCCCATCATAAAACTTAGTATTAATACACATTAATTTTATCTTAATTTATATCTTTAAACGAAAATATATTTCTGCCTAAATATAGTTCCTTGTATACATTGTAAATTCCCATTGGTCAGAAAACCCAATTCTTGCGCCATTTTTCTTCAAAGAAGTCGTCTTATTAATATTAATGATTTGATGATTACAGTAGCGCGTTCGAAGATTAGTGATGCGGTGTCCAAAGGCATGGACGGTGCAAAAGACATGGCTGATGGTGCCTTCAACTTCTTCAGAGATACCGTAACCAGCTTCTTTTAAAGACTAGAATCTGGCAGAATCTGGTTCGCAGAGACAACGATTGTTTTTTTTTCGTTTATGTTCTATATTAAAGACAGGCAAATAAAATGATTTGCTGTCAATGATGTTTCCTTTTAGTTTTCTTCTGACATTTTATAGATCTTTCATTTATCGTAGCTAATGTAGCTAGTTATCCTGCAATGCGTTCGCAGACCTCATCACCTCCTCCATCCACCTCGCAGACGATATCGTCAGAATTGCAGGCAAGCGGTGGGTGCAATTAGCAAGCTATCGTTTAATGTGGCGTTTTAAGGGGGAGGCCTTTATTCAACAGTGGACGTCTTCCGGATGATGATGATCCTGTAACGTGTTTTTTCATAACTTTATCCAAATATAGGTACGGTTTCTTACTCTGAAATAACCGTCACACTCGGCAGAGCAAGACTATCTCCTCAAAATGATATAGATAAGCCCAGAGAAGGGACGAGTGTTGATCGCTCGCATGCTATATGCTAGCGGTTTCATACGTCTATCATCAGGTATTGTGTCCTTACGAGTCACTGAAACCTGGATGTTCAGTAAGGCGTACTCTACATTGGACGAAGCGAACGCCGCGTGCTAGCCGCTATAGCTCAAGCCGAGCGAATCGCTTGCGGCGTTCGCGTCGTTTACACGCTCGAGGAACGCGCACGTCCAATGTGGAGCAGGCCTTAGTCTACATAAAACCAAAACTTTATATAAAAACATAACATAATAACATCACGCCTGTATTCCCCGAAGGGGTAGGCAGAGGTGCACATACAGTACACCCACATTTCGCCAGTTATGTTTTTAGGTCCCAATGTAATAGGGGGCGAGCCTATTGCCATCAATCGGGCACAAATAAAGACTCCGTGCTGCTACTGAGAAATATCATTCGAAAAAACCCAGTAACACTTTGCCCGGCCCGGGATTCGAACCCAGGACCTCTTGCTCAGCAGTCGCGCTTAGCAACCACTAGACCAACGAGGCAGTCCGAGGCAAAACTTTATATAAAAGTAATTAAAACAGTAAACCCTAAGAGGTGCCAGATAACGTAATACAAAGTCATAAAAACAAGGTTTATAAAGTTCAATGTATAGTGAGAGAGATTGTTTTGTTTTCGCACACGCTCATTATATTCGGGTGTAATGTATGTAGCAGGTTTATATAATAGTACGCAAGAATTAAGGTCTTAATTAAACAAAACACCGAGTAAAACAGCTTCATTATTTTGTGCAATTATTGAAACGTACACTCTAGAATTACCTGCCTTCTAATTGTTTGATCAACATACTATGTATGTAGCTACATGTGTGCTATTGAAATTATTAGCAGGGTGCTTTTTCTTTCTGAGTTAATGTAATTTATGAGACAAAATATTTAATGGCATAAAAAATAAATTTTACAATCAAATATTATAAAAGAATGCCTCGTTGGTCTAGTGGTTGCTAAGCGCGACTGCTGAGCACGAAGTCCTGGGCTCTAATCGCGGGCCGGGTAAAGTGTTACTGGGTTTTTCCATTACGTAATTTTCAGTAGCAGTACGGATTGCACTGGATTTGTGCCGATTGATGGGAATAGGCTCGCCTCTATTACATTGGGACCTAAAAACATAAATGCCGAAATGTTGTACTTACTGCATGTGCAGCTCTGGCTACCCTTCGGAGAATACAGGCGTGATTTTATGTTATATTTTTTTATATGTGGATGTAAACTGCTAATGAGGTATAGAATTCTTTACAGTACTGTTCAATACATGATCATCATCTATCTTACTTATCCTAAAACGCGATGTAAAATGTTAATAAACATCGTAACGTGTACATATAGGGTGAGCGAATATTTTTCACTTAACACCCTCTATCTTATCTCGGTAGCCATTTTGAAGCAAGTGCGAACATCTCGCTACACGATCGCACAAGACAGGGTTGGCCAACCAAAAAATAATATTACAAAATTTGTTTTCAAGAAGGACTGATTAAGATTTGATTTATGAAATACAAATGCTCTTTACAATTTAATAGTTACCCAATTAAATAAAATTTTAGATACAATAGCTTCATAATACTCCTACAGATATTACACAACTAGTTAACATAACATTTCATTATTTTCGAAATACACTACGATTTTTTTTGCCTTAATAAATAATCTTATTTTTCTTAAGAACTATTAACTCAACGTTATAATTTCTTAACATGTTTCGCGGAATACCGAACTCTTCTAAATGCTGATAAGTATTTAAATAATGTGTATCTTCCTAGTTCGAAACGCAACTATCAAAATTAAAGTATACATCTTTAAAAAGTTTGTCACCCCTGGACTAGAGCAGGTTATGATGTCAAGTATTCAGCGCGATAGAAACCGTTCGTAAAAGTGCATGCATTAAATGGATTTCGAAACGCTAACGACACGCGACGCCTTGTTCAAATCTAGTTTTCATAGATATAAGATACAGGTAAGTAGTGTAGTGTATAATTATATACGTATATATGGACTACAGAATTATGGATTCACTAGCTGCGCCTCGCGGTGTTACCAGCTAGATTTTTTCGGGATAAAAAGTAACATGGAACGAAAACTGATGGTAGCCTATTCAGGGATCGATGGTGAGTTCATATAAGAACATTAAATGCTGCTGCGATCCTTGCAGTTGGACGGCAACGCCACTATTATCTGCAATCTACCATCAAGAAATCCTACCTTAAGAATCCCTTTTAATCTATAAATATACATACATATTATCTACAGATATTCGCAAGAACAAAACCGTTGCATAACGTATTTGCTTATTCATTTCTACGTAGCTAATTCTCATCCAGATATTTCGACTAACCATCTAAACTTGTACAATTTATACTATAGATATTGTCTAAATATTTGAAAGTGTACCGTCGCTATCTGTTGGACGGCTGCCAACACCCAACTATTGGCAAAATCATCTTGCAAATGCAGTTCCAATAACGTACAGCCCGATATTACTGCTCAAATGTACAAAATGAGATAGAGTGCTGCCGATAAGTAGGTTGGAAGTTTATTTTGTTGGGAACTAAACCTGCTAAAAGACTAATCTTTTATAAGACGGCATGACGCGTCACTGTATCTACAAATGAATTTAAACAGCTTGATGCTTACAACAATGCACTAAACTCATTGATTTTACATATCATGCAGTCTTCGAAAGGTTTGGCAACGGTGTGTGTGTACACCTACATTTCGCCAGTTATGTTCCCAATGTAATAGGGAGTGAGCCTATTGCCAACGACGGTGTACAAATCCAGCAATAGAGCAAAGCCACGATGTGATTTTTTGCACAGAATGTCAGAGACATAGGTACATCCATTAAAAAGTAAATAAATAAATTCTTTACTAATCGAAAGCACACAAAAGTATGTAGAGTCAATTACATGAAAAGGCTTATGCAAAAGTAGCAGACCTTAAGATAAGACTGACCACCAGAGAGACGCAAGTAAAAGCTACTAACAAAATATTTGTGACTAGCTTTGGCCCGCGACTTCACCGGCGTTAAGTATGCCCTTTCTCGGGTCTCAAACTTTCTACATTCCAAATTTCATCAAATTCCGTCCAGCGGTTTAGTCGTGAATGCGTAACCGACAGACAAACAGAGTTACTTTCACATTTATAATATTAGTATGGATTAAGTTATCTTTATTAATTTCTTTAATACTCGCAATTTTTTAAAAAATACAGGATATAAACAAAGTTTCATTCTCAATACTAAAGGTACACAGGAGAGTCAGGAAGGAACCAAACAACATTGCACAGCGAGGACGTTCTTAAAGCATGTAGTTTTTATCAAAGAGCAACAGCACAGACAGGCAGAGAGCTTTCATTTAATGACGCGACAGCTTATTTAGCCGGACACACTTTAATTAGTTAAAAGCAAACTCTTTGAGAATGTCGAGACAGATGCCGATACGAGTTACATACAAAGGGGGCATTGGCGCAGACTGGACAGACGTAAGGTAGAAATATGTCGCTTTTTCAAACGACAAAGAGTAATGTTGTATAGTTGAAATTACGAAGAATTATTAAGAGGATTTCTGTTGTTGTCTTGTTTCAAGGAAATGTGGAGTTAGTGACTTTGTTTTGAGCTCGTGTTTAAGGCTTAATAATGTTGTATTAGCTGCCTCTCTCTGTCTCTCTCTTGATGTTTGTTACTCTTTCACGTAAAACTACTGAATGGATTTTAATGAAATTTCGTAATAAGGTAGCTAACACCCTGGATTAACACATAGGCTACTTTCATCCCAAAAAATTGTAGCGGGTAACACCTCGGGGCGCAGCTTGTAAGTAATATAAATGTTTAAAATAAAGCGGAATGAATTAACCTAAAGATTTGCCGTCGACAAGTCCTCTTAGTAATTAACAGTGAACACTGCCTTACCATCTTGCTTCCACAATGTAAACTGTTTTAAGAGTCATGATAAAGGGGCAGTAGTAAGAAACTAGAGCTGACTTAAAACTTAGTTGACCTATTTAAAAAAACCTTCTAATTAACTTGAATAAAGCAATCCTACAGCACTCGTCCCGTCGTACAAAGGGACCTAACAGAATACAAACTATCTTGAGAAGCTCATAGGTCCACACGAGTTAAGTAGAACTATCTGCAGTCATTTCTTGGATGGGTGACCGTTCTTTACACATTGAGACCTCTCTATACCTCGGAGACCACGTCAAGCTGATTTTTACTTATTGTTCTCGTTGGCTAGTCTTTTTTACATACATGCATAAAGTCACGCCTGTTTCCCTGAGGGGTAGGCAGAGACCACGGATTTCCATTTGCTAGGATCCTGGCAAACTTGTTTTGCTTCATTCACACGCACCACATTCCTCATACACACTCTTCGGTTAAGGGTCCCACTTAGTCTTTTTTAGTTTAGTGAAAATTTGGTCAGAACATTAATATCATAATCTAACAGATTAAACATATGGTATACCCTTGGATTAACTAATACTTCGTAAAACCCAGTTATAAATGTTATCTCGTATAATTAGTGTGAGATGATTATGATGACAGATAAGGGACGGGATTATAGTATAAAGTACTGTATTTTATGTTAAATTGGCGTCAAATGAAATATTATGTGGCGTTACAAAGTTTTGGCAATTTCAGACTGGTTTTCATAGATGGCTTTGTAGAAGTATTGTTTAATTATGTTTTACTAGCTACGCCCAGCGGTGTTAGCCGCTACATTTTTACGGGATAAAAAGTAGCCTATGTGTTAATCCAGGTTGTTAGCTACCTCCATATTCAATTTCATTAAAATCCTTTCAGTAGTTTATATGTGATAGAGTAACATCCATACTTACAAACTTTCGAGTTTATAATATTAGTAGGGATTCCGATCATGTTACGCAAAAGAGATTAATTAGATTTTGATTTTCTGCACCTGGAGTCATAGACATTATGTGCTTAGTGTAAGCTACGTAGTTACTTATTTTAAAAATGTATCATAATGTCTGACTGCATCGTTGGTCTAGTGGTTGCTAAGCACGACTGCTGAGCTCCTGGGTTCGAATCCCGGGTCGGGCAAAGTGTTACTAGGTTTTCTATTCGGTAATTTTCAGTAGCAGCACAGAGTCTGGATTTGTGCCCGGTTGATGGCAATAGGCTCGCCCCCTACTACATTGGGACCTAAAAACATAACTGGCGAAATGTGGGTGTACTACATGTGCACCTCTGCTTACGGGAATACAGGCGTGATGTTATGTTATGTTATGTTATAAAGTTAGCCATACACAAAACCTGACTAGTGTTGCATTTCTATCAACAATGTACTGTGTACGTAACAAAACAGTAACGTCCAGTTCCCCCCCGATAGCACTCCATAAACAAACAAAAGAACATCTATCCTAGGCACCGATAACCTTCATTTAATCCAACCCACATCCTAACAATCAAAGGAAAGTTTCACCGGCACAAAAGAAAGTAAACAGGGTGCTCTCATTGGGAAGTTAGCTAGTTAGCGCCCGAAATAGGGGATCGCTGGCCAGCCCAATATAACAAAGTTGTGCCAACTTGTTATTTATCTAATCCGCGGTGGACAGTGGCGTTGGGTATATTGCTTCTCGTGTAATGTGACCTAGAAAGAGAGAGTGTATTCTCTTGTTTATTTTACTTTGACTTACTACGTACTCTGCAGGCTGTATGGACAGAAGAAAACAATTATTTATAGAAAATAACCAATTGCCTAAAGCATTAAGTCCGCCTTGTACACAACTGTACTAAGGTATTAAAAAAAACATTACTGCCTTATTAGATGGTAATCCATTGTAAAAACTGCCCCCTATATTATTAGTTTACGTTGTGAAAGCGAGACACCGCATCACACTGCATGTAGCGACGTCCCGCTTCCACAACGTAAACAGTCCTGCTTTAAGAGTTCATGGTAAGGAGGCGGTATGCGTTGGTAAAAAAAATATTAGTATATACATAACTAGACTCTGGTTCAAGCAAATTATATTTAAACAACTATATAACATTGTTATACAAAAAAATACATTTTATCCCAAAGCTTAATCCATGTTTGTGATAGGCGTTCACTGGCTGGAAAGATGCAGAAAATCCACAGTAAAAAAACACTTTTCGGTACTCTGTGACGTGTGTACATGATTTTTTGTAGTTGTAATATACAAAACTCTTTAGTTTTAGTAAGATACTAAACGTAATTTGTTACTAACATGCGCAGATAGTCAGCCCGCTGCTGGACATAGGCCTCTCCCAAGGTTTTTGATTTTTTTTTTTCATCTTACTGATCTATACTCCGCCCAGCAGTCATTTGAATTTCGAATACCACAATTTTATTATTTTACTAACACATTTTTGAAATTAGATCTAGTACGCCACTTACTTGATAGATGTCGCCTATAAACATACTTTCAAGCGCGCCGTGGCGTGGTACTTCTGTCTACGTATCTGCCATGTGTTCTATGACAGAATAGTGAATAAACGAAGTGCCCGCGTCCCGCGAGCTAAGTCGATTGATCACCCGGTGATCCGCGCGTCTCTCCGTTTGTTTTGGGTTCGATTCGAAACCGATATAGCGTGGAGTCTTTGATGGGCGACTGAGCGAGCTTAGTGAATGGTGACTTTACTCTTTTGCTTTCACAGCGTAGTATTAACTAATGTTCCATCATTACGTTGATACCTGCCAGTATTATTAGTGTCAATGAATAGAGATGTTGAATGTACGACTTTTGGTGTCATTTTTTATGTTGCCCGTCATTATCATCATCATCCACAGCTTTCATTTTCCCACTGCTGGGTATAAGCCTCCCTTAAACAATGCCATCCCTCGCGGTCCTGTGCCAATCTTGTCCAGGTGCTTTATTATGTCGTCAACCCATCTCGCTGCTCATGCTAAGCTTGAATCTAAATTGATAAAGGAAATTTCTGAGCCGGTCACGACACGGTTGCTCAGTTGGTTAGAGCAGCGCCACGGTACAGCGAAGGTCGCGGGTTCAAATCCCGCTCGAGTCCATCATTTTTCAAAATTCCTTGATTAGTGATGTTGAATACTCAAGTCAAACAAAAGCGACCCAGAAAAAGCCCAACCCAAGAGCATTTCTTGTTGTTTTCTTTATTTACTTACGTGAGTTTTCAATACATAGTTTGGCGTAGAAAAGTTAACATCGCATAAATGAAGCTACGACGCCGACCCAATGCTACGCCGTAGGCTCGTAGCATCCTACGAGTTATATATATTTTGTTACCTGCTTGTGACATCGTGCCTTTGTTAGTCCTTAACTGACTTAGAAAGAGAAATCAAAATAGTGTAACGTAAAACCCAAGCTTATATGAAACTTTATGGGTGTGTTTAAGCATCAATAGTGATAGTCGAGTGGTATGACCATCGGACTGCCAAGTAAAGGTTCGCAAATTCAAACCACGGCACGCACCAACGTATTTTCAAATTCATGTACGTATTCAATTAGTTATGAGATGCTAAAAACGGTGAAGGAAAACATCGTCAGGAAACCGGCACACCTGAGAGATTTTCCATCAGTGGGTAAAGTCATATAAGAGGCCTGTAGGTAGCTTAAGTCTGACACCAGGTTGTTCATCAACCATACCATAAGAACACTTTGCCCGACCCGGGAATCGAATTCGACTTCATGCTCAGCTATATTTGTATTAAAATTCTTATTTATTTATCTTTTCAATCTGTATTTTGTACATCAATGGAGTTATTAAAGTGTAGAGTTGTCACTTCGTTTTAACAACGATTTAACATTTTCATTTTTATTTTATTGCTTTATTTTATAGCAGCTACAATTCTGCTATTTTTATGTAACGTTATTTTATGTGTAAATATTTAAAAGCTGCATTGTATACTTGTATGGCAGCTCGCAACATTGTTAGCTGAACCGCATCATTGACGCCATTCACACTGGAATAGTGTCGTCAGAATACAGATGGACACATTAACACAGGTTTAGGCGCGGAAAGCGACACGCTCCGACACCGTTATCTAAAAACTATGACCGAGATAAAAAACATAACATTTCGCCTGTATTCCCCGAAAGGTAGGCAGAGGTGCACATACAGTACACCCACATTTCGCCAGTTCAGTTTGTATGTTTTTACGTCCCAATGTAATAGGGGGCGAGCTGAGCGGATTTGTGCCCGGTTAATGGCAATCCATTAACCGGGCACAAATCCAGACTCCGTGCTGCTACTAAGAATTACCCAATGGAAAAACCCAGTAACACTTTGCCCGACCCGGGATTCGAACCCAGGACCTCGTGCTCAGCAGTCGCGCTTAGCAACCACTAGGCCAACGAAGCAGTGGGACACATAACAGGCTAATTTAAAAAAAACATTACTATTAACTATTCCATGTGCATACAGCATACTTCTAGTCCCAGTACACACCAATTTAATTACTATAAACGTGAATATAAAGTTCAAAGTTGTCTAACCCGAACTAGAATCCAAGCCATCATTATTTAAGCACGATTTCCACAATCCTCCAAGCTGGCATGATTATGTATCTTAAAAGCATGTCACTGCGCCACTATTTGTCATATGCTAAGTGATTTCCCTCGTAACACTGGATTTGTTGAATCACTGTCGCTATATATTATGTTACCGTGTACCCACTTTCAAATGACACGGAATACTTTTTGCGATTCCTATAAAATATATTGAAGAATCGTATATGGACCTCAATTGGATTCAATGAGTGTGTTAATTTAAAAATATCGATAAATAAAAATGATAAATGATTTTATTTCTGCAAATAGGTTTAAAAAAACCACTTTACACGTCTTCTTTTTTAAAACTAGATGCCATCGGCATTTCCTAACCGAGAACCTCTGAGAAGAAATACTGAAACAAACTCATATCGTTAAATACATCTTTAATGATATTTTTTTTGTACGTGTGTAAATCTGGTAAAATAGATTTGGATGTCATTTTTTGTGTATTTTTCAAAAGGTTCTGGATGGTTTGGAAACACAATTGGACCTAGTAAATGGCGCTGCATTTCCGGGCAACACGATGTCTACTGGGTTTGCTAGGACATGTATATAATACGCTCACTTCTACATACACACAGATAAACCTGGGGCAGACCATAATATCTAAATTCATATTATACTTTGTTGTGAGACTAGTAACAATATATACAGTAAAATAATTATATACCTATGATTAGAGCCGAGATCAGGCGCAGGATCAGCGGCTTATAGAAATACGGAGTCCCGTAAGGTAAAAAACGGTCTTCCATCACAAGACTGACCGCGTCTAGCACTGCTTGACCACGAAGGTCGAACGATCTACGCTACGAGACTCTCAAACATCATATTATAGTCTATCCATAATAGCCCTTTAGATTGTGGCCACGGTGTGGCAAACTAATGGCAATACGAACCGACGACTGGCTGTTACAACTAGTTCTGGGAATTAATAATAATAGAAATACTAAGTTACTAACCATTGGTATACAGTTCCTCTCCAATTAGGGGTAATTGGGAATGTATATATTATACTAGAGAATCCTAAACACTTAGAACGAAAAATGTTTGTCATAAATCACTTAATTAGGGTTTTTCCATTAAGTAATTCTCAGTGGCAGCACGGAGTCTGGATTTGTGTCTGGTTGATGGCAATAGGCTCGCCACCTATTACATTGGGACCTATAAACATAACTGGGGAAATGTGGGTGTACTATATGTGCACCTCTGCCTACCCCTTCGGGGAATACAGGCGTTATGTTATGTTCTTAACCACTATTAAAGTATTACGAATTCTTTTCAAAGTCGGTTAAAAACCATTGACGTAAACTAGTTATGTCATGCAGGAATCGAACGTACGTGGACCAATTACTTAAACAAGTGAATATGCATTGATGTAGTTTACAATTTACAATTGTAATCAATATTTGCATTCACCGTCGCCGTGTGGAGTAGACCTTATCTTAGAGTCAAGGTAGGCGGTGCAATCGTATTCCATGGTTGTATTTTTGCATGTTTTGCAATTATTTACTGTAAATAAATGGCTTACAGACAAATATTGCGTGTAATAAGTTAAATTATCGTTTTTACTTTAATTACTTTGAGAAGTATAAATTATTTGTATACCATTAAAATTTTCTAGTCATTATGTAGAGTAACACAGATGACATACCTATGGCATAGATTACATAGCAAAACATTATTTATATCTAACTCTAGGCTTAATATTAACTTAATAATTATTGTTCTTAGACATTTTATTCCATACAATTAGGAGTTATTTGTGACTAACAAAGGTATACTATAAGACTATTTTGTGTTTACACCATACTCCCACTTTGCAGATCTGGAACTTAATGAATTAGGCATGTGATTTGTGTGTATTACCTTTCTAAGTATAGGGCCATCGAAATTAATTAGGGTAGACGACCTAATTAGCGCTATGGCTAAGTGCAATGGCTTTAGCGATTTGTCTCCTTACTTATGTTCTTGACTGGTATCAGTGGGATTTAATTCTCTTTCGTGGTCGGTAATCCGAGTTGTGAAAGGCAACGAAGCAGGTTTTGGATGGCAATAGGCTCGCTAGTCGCCGCCTATTACAAAAAACTAATGCTTTAGAATAAAAATGCTAAATAGCCCATTTATACTACACTCATATTTCGCCAGTTACCTACAATACAAGTCCCAATGTAAAAATGGGGGACACTATTGCCATCAGGCAGAAATCCAGACCCCGTGTTGCTACAGAAAATTACCTTATGGAAAAATCCAGTAACACTTTGACCCACCCCGGATTCGAACTCAGGGCCTCATGCAAAAAATCTAGTGTGCATTGCTACTAGAATTTTACTTTACACAATATAGTACAAACATATTCCCTATAGAGTGAGTGAATGAATGATTATAAATCGTATAACGAAAAAAAATCTAGTGTGCAATGCTACCTGAATTTCGGTTCACACAACACACGTTTTATAAGAAACATATTGCTGATGCAGTACAGTAGAAATGAGTAAGTAAATCATAGAAATGCTGACAGGCAGTCTACGAGCGTTCATGCATTCTATGTCACTTTAAAACAGGGACCAGGCATATTATTTGTATCTTATATGTGACGCAGTGCAGAGCCGTTTAAGTAGGATGCTACGATTGTCTGTCAATTCAGTTCTCGGTCGTGTTTGTGAGTACACGTCATGTTCTGTAAGTTTTATTTACACCTGCCATCTTACCATAAATTCTTAAAGCTGGACAGTTAACGGTGTGGAAACGAGACGTCGCTACGTGCAGTGTAATGTGCCGTCTCGCTTCTGCATCGTAAGGTGTCCAGCTTTAAGAGTTCATGGTAAGGGGGCTGGAGTACGAAAACCTAGATATCTCTTAAGTACGTATACATTTGGAGTATTTAGTGATCTTCATTATTTTTATATTAGTCCAGTTTTCAGACTCCTGGGTTTTTGCGTTAAACATACATAATTATATTCGAATCTCAATTTCATGATTGCTGTATATTGTCCGATTTTTATAATAGTCAGGCCTGATGGAGAGACTGTCCGAATGGTTGGCCCAATCGGTCAGTCTCTTTATCTATCTAGGTTGGGTCAAAGAAACCAAGGACGGCCACAAGCACGTTGGGATGACGACATACTCGTAAACAAACTCGCTAAGTACACCTGGACAAGAGACGCTCAAGATAGAAAGGATTGGTGGAAAAGGGAGGCTTATACCCAGCAGGAGGGGATACCGGGCAGAAATGATAATGACGATGAAATCTATCTATCAAATAATAAATATAAATTAAACGTACGTTGTTACACGCCATTTTTCAGCAATACGACATAATTGCATATTTTGTGCATATAAATGGTTGCCATGGTTGCCATGATGGCCAACGTTGAATCGTCATCACAACCTACACGCCGCTCATTCGTCACCATGGACAGCGACATTAACATAACCAGTATTAGCTAATGGATTCACAGAGATAGGTCAGGCGTTGTCGTTTGAATTATTGTAATTGCTGGTATCGACCACGCAAACAGAACCGCACTAATCGCATAGTGATGTCTTGTCGATAAATTTAATGTTATCGATGCGTAAAGATATTTATACACTAGCTGCGCCCCGCGGTGCGACCCACTCAATTTTTTTTTGATGAAACGCTTGTTAATCCAGGGTGTCAACTACATCCATACCAAAATTTATCAAAATCGGTCCAGCCGTTTAAGCGTAAAGAAGTAACAAACATACACTAACAAACCTTTCCTCGCTTTTATAATATTAGTGTGAAATGTGAATATTTGTGATGGCATAAACATTGTTACAATTAAATTAACTATTTGTATAATGTAACTTTCTAAATGTTACGCTGTTAAAAAGCCCGAAACTCTGAATTACGTAGTCTATAACGCTTTTAGGCAAAAGTACTTTACGCACATACCATACAAATAGGAGAAAATGCTGGTTGGCTACCAGAATTTTCTTCTATTTGTATGAACAGGAATCAACAATTAGACTTGTCACAAATATCTACTAGAATCTGAAAGATTAACCCCCGAACACCACGCGATTCCGACCACAACATAAGCCCACCAACACATTTAAACCCTTGAAAGCTATGAAGACACAAACAAGCAATAAATTCCACTAAACAAATGCAAGTCGTAAATTCAGTCTGTCGATGTCGCTATTAAAAAATGACAAGTCGGCAGAACTGTCGCGCCAATACAGTGGAACGGGCACAGATAGCGGCTGTCAGAATCACGTTACTAAACGCCGATGAAAAAATACGTGAATACAGACGAAATATACGAGACAAACTATGAATACAAACGGAATGGTGGAAAAAACTGTTTGGAAGTCCGAATTGACGTTTGGCTTTGTGCGTTGCAGTGACGGGTTAATCTGTCGACGATTGCATACAAATGTGTTGAGGTATAAAGACTTTGTACTTCATTTCCAAGAAGAAACCATACACAGTAAAACAAATACAGACTGGTCCTATAATTATTAGATATATTTTATTTAAATAAGTTTATATTAAAAATATATTTTTAAATCAGCTAGGCTCAAAGTACTTATAACGACGAATCAAACAAGCCCGAACACGATGGGGTTGCGTCATTTCGTTAGTGTTCCTATGACCACCTTCGACTCCATAATCAAACCAGCTCAAAAGTACCATGATATAGTATTGTCAGCAAACCTACATATGTATGCAAAATTTCATTTCAATAGGATGTCAAGAAGTGGTTCTAATTTACATTGCAAGATTTGACCAACATTGCAAGTTATATAAAAGCTTGTAAAAACAAATACAGGCAGGCTATTTGTTATTTTTTCTTTAAAAAGTAAGCTGATAATTTCATTGCTTAACCGAAATATGTTTCATGAATCCTTGATATACCAGAAAAGACAACAAAAAATTGAACAAACGGTAAGAATAAGGTTAAACCAACCTTATAAATATCTAATAGTCCTAAAGTATGCTATTGAATAAAGTCGAGTTTCCCAAACGTTCTCAAAGTTATATCTCTAAGCCTCTCCCAGCAGAAGTTAGGCATCAACTTGGAATCCTCAACGCAAAACTTTGAGAATTTTTTAAACATTTTTATTTTTTAAATCGCGCCGTCTGAAACTTAGTGTGATAGGGATTTGGCTGGATTGAAGTTATAGCTTTAGTTGACGATCTTGCCTATTGATAATGTACTGTCTTTTGAATGCACCATCTATGTAACAATAGCTGGTGGTTAAGAAAAGTATTAAAATAAAGGACACACCATTTTGAATACACAAATAGTCTGAGAACGTGGCAATGCCGCCAGTCTTTTAGGCATACCGGTCGACAGCAATGAGGAGGAATACTTTAATGCATAATTTTTAGTTTTTTGTATATATATTTTTTTTTAAGTTGATTTCGTGTATAATATTATATTAATATAATTGATTTGTAAAATAAATAGTCTGAGAACTAATAGGTAGTATCCGAAATTCACATTGACAGTTACAATACGTAACCTTGGTAACCGCGTAGTGAACTCACGTCTAGAAGGCCAGTGTTTGTTTACTGATCGATAAATTTCTTCTTTAATTTTATTACTGACCAACGGTGACGGAAAACATCGCGAGGAAACCTGGATTAAATTATCTAAATCGCCAACCGCAGTGAGCTAGCGTGGTGATCAATGCTCGATCCTTCTTTATAAAAGAAGAGGACTTTGCCCTGCAGTGGGACAGATATCGGATGTTATTATTATTTTTATTATACTGTGTAACTTTTTGACAAGAGCAGAACCTCACCCTCGGAATTTAAATTACTCCATATATATATATATAATTTATTCCATTAGAAAGTGAACAAATAACCATAATTAGTAAGTACAACTCTATTCCAAGCAACAGACAGCAGTAAAAAATTCCTTTATTTATATCGTCGCAGATATTAATCGTGGTATTATCTACATAACACGGCGTCAAACAGTCTGTCTTTGAGTTCACGGGTTTTGACATGGAAATGGGGTTGTGCCCGCTCCGATGCAAATTACTGAATAATCGGCTTCCCGGGATGCGTCTACAATGAGCTGTCTGTTGTTCTCGGTTTCGCATCGATCCCAGTATTTACGAAAGTAATTCGGATGTATAATTAATTTTGGCTTTCATTAATTATGTTTGCGAAGTAAAAGTTAGGCTTGGGAACGGTATAAGTTGACTAGATGATATTATTGTTATTATAGTTGTTTGAGACTAATTTGTTGTTTACGTATATTCTACGTTTTTCTTATAGGTATTAATTAAAGGCAGGGAATATGTACATACAACATACGTTATACCATATGCATTATGTATTATAGTACTTTAACATGACGTTCAAAAGTACTCGATACGTAGGTCTGTGACTTTTGAAGAGAAAAGACTATGAGAATTCATTCATTCATAACATCACGCCTGTATTCCCCGAAGGGGTAGGCAGAGGTGCAAATTTTAGTACACCCACATTTCGCAGTTATGTTTTAGGTCCACACGTAATAGGGGGAAAGCTTATTGCCATCAACCGGACACAAATCCAGACTTCGTGCTGCTACTGAGCATTACTCAATGGAAAAGGCCATTAACACTTTGCCTGACCCGGGATTCGAACCCAGGACCTCGTGCTCAGCATTCGCGCTTGAGAAACCAAAGGAAAACCTAGAAAGGTAACCTTGATCTTAATTAACTAGATGACTATTGATCGTAGCAAATGGAAATCCGTGGTCTCTGCCTACTCCTCAGGGAAACAGGCGTGACTTTATGTATGTGTGTAATAAAGATCAGAATTCAAAATAAAGACAACCTAAACATACCTAACCCATAATACGCTCAAACACCTTTATATCCCGATAAACAGATTTCTCAAGACCCAACCAAGAAATTCTCCCAACATCCAAATTCTAACAACTTCAAAAGAAAATGGCGCATCGCGGCGATTAAATAAGTACAAATCCCAATAATGAAGGGTCACGTCACTCATAGTACCCGGCGCGCATATATCAAGGGAACACATTGAACTAAGAACATTAACCGAACCAAATCAGGAGTTATGAAGTAACCCATCGGTACCCTAATAAGTATGCTATATCGTACTGTAGTCAGCTTAGTCGGCGTTCAGATTGTGGGACTACTAAGCGAGACCGCGTTCTTAATGTTCCAGTAATATCCACTAAAACCGCTAGACGATACAACAGTAAACTCTGATCTTCTAGTGAAGTAATGAAACTACCACATCACATCACACTAATATTATAAAGGTTAAAATACGCTAAAACGGTTTGACCGATTTTGATAAAATGTCATATGTAGCTGACACCCTGGATTACACATAGGCAACTTTTTATCCCAAAAAAATGTAGCGATAATACCGCGGGGTGCAGCTAGAAGTAAATAAAGAACGTTTTACAGAAATTGTAATAAGATCCCTAAAAACTCTGGAAAAGCATAAATAAAAAAAAAACTAACATTTAGAATCTCAAATCTACATTATCAATGCGCAACTTCATAAAAGACATCGCAGAATCACCGCCACACATTTCAGAATTCAAGCCAATTCATAACATCAAGCACGAAACAGCAATACACCCTCCCCTTATTAAAGGAATAGCCGAATCAGGACACGGCTCGCGCAAAACTTTCGCCGTAAAATTACGTATAACCACAGGAAGATCACTCAAACTTATAAGAGGAATTTATGTTTTATGAGGAAAAATTGTGAGACCGCCGTGGCCGCCGACAGCATACCTAATAACTGGGGCCTTAGACTACATCCTTTTGAAAAATACAATCGTATTCTTGATGAATACCTAAGTTTAGACCTTACAGTTCTTTGGGAGACGTGACTAGATGCCAAGGGTAAAGAAAAACAATGTACTTATAGGGTTTTTCTGGCTGCTATCTGCTTTTTGGGATACCAACATTAGTTGCACCGCAGTTTGACATAGCGATAAATTCGATCTCTTTTATTCCAAAGAAGTAAGATAGGGTATGCTGGTCCACATACGATTTATCCACCGGAGAGTTATATCCCATGGCACAGAAGAGCACTATTCACTAACAGAAAACTACATAACAAGGAACCAGCCATTGTGGTCTTTTCGCGTCGAATTCCATGAGAAAATGTGAGACCTGTCGCTGGCGTGAATCACAGTACTGAACTAATAAGACTTCACTGGTAATTTCTAATACTATCCTAGCTACAATATGAAACATAGTAGAAAGCTTCATTAATATACTGCTGCATCAAATTATTGTCCATACATAAACAGATTTATATATTAACCGACTTATACTAACACAATTGCAAACATATAAGCTGTAGGTTAAGATATAATCATTTCAGTAAATATAAAACGAACGCATTCCATGTGTGCGGTAACACCGTTAATATCTAAAACACTTGAAATATTCAGTGCTGGAGTGAGGATGTAGATGCATGTAATTACTAGGACCCAAGACTTTAAACGAAGTTGCATGTTTGATAAAATATTCATATTACTTAGCGATAATAATGTGGAAAATGCAGAATTTATCGGGGAATTTATTGGAGGAATGTACCGAGGTTTATTTACATGCTATAACTTATTTAAGGGTGGGTATCTGCTATAATGAAGTAACCATCTTTGCGAGTTTCTGGTCGAGACTTTTCTCGCTAAGAATTTAGAATTAGTATATTTTTAGCGATAGCGATTGTAGCTGCCTAAATCAAGTCTAAGTTTATTACTGAATTTTAAGAGTATTTGGGCATTCAACACAGAGTTGTATATTTATTTCGACCTACATTCAGAGTTAATCTAATTTCAGAAATAATATGTTAGGTTCTACATAAAATATAGTAAGTAATTAATTTAAAAATAGTAACATTTGAGTCATTCTTTCGTCTATCACTGATAACAGAGTACCTAGGAAGTCAAAGAATACACTTTCAAACAAAAAAGAAAAATCGATTCTCTCTGACGAACTTTAAAAAAAAAGAAAAATCACTATTAAGGAAGAATATTCGATCTACATGTCCATAAAGGCTGACTTCCATTTTTAATATTTCTACAAAGACCTTACAAAAGAATCATCTTTCCTAACACTACCAGCAAACTGTTTCTAAACGTTCCCACACAAACTTGGCTATTAACCACTAGCGCCTAAAGCTGCGTTAATCTATTACGAAAAGCAATGTTAAATAGTTGACAATATTGCCTGGAACTATGTGGGGAAATTATATCGTGGCAATAACTGAATATAACTCTGAAATAACGCGGATACCCGGCGTGAGCTGGAGAGGGCTACGGCACAAGGCAGGGAACTCAGGAGGTTCGGCGATACAATGCTTTTGTGATCCCGCCCCCGGCACTGTGAGGTTTTTAGTGGGTAGGTAGTATAGTAGTAGATGATGATGATTGAATATGAAGCTCTTTTTTCTTAAACGCGTGGTTGAAAGAATTTCCAGACTTAATCTTCTTTTTAATTTTCAAACTTCATTGTCCGGTGGTGTTTTTATTCCTTTTTGTAAATTAAAACTGATAGGATCTCATAGCGGTCGTTTTACGAAAAAAAAGTGTCAAAATAGAGCAAGAAATAATTAGTTTTCCTTCAAAAACAAACCAATAGCTTTTTATTATAACAAGCTTTAATTAACTTGCAATGTTTGTATGTATGTGAGTTTGTTTAGGTCAAATCTTGCAATCTAAATTAGAACCACTTTTTGACATCCGATTGAAATGAAATTTCGAATACCAAATAGGTTTGGTGACAATACAATACTATGGTACTTTTGATTTAAAAGCTTGTGTCAAAAATATTTTTTTATTATTAACTTATTAGTTTCACATAAAGATTTGTATGAATTGGAATTACTGTATTTTCCTACTTGTGTTATTTGCTGACGATATTGCATATTTCGACGCTACATTGCCTAATACCTACGTTCGTTGATATCTGCGTTAGATAATAGTATTTACTGGATTTTGCTTTAATTAGCTTTTGGATACAGCGAATGCATTTTCCATTAAAAGAGGTTTATTGTCAGATGTAATTTGGTAATACTTTGCTACAATACGCAGATTAACCTCAGCTACTATGTAGTGTATCTATCAGAATCGCTTCTAAAAATATAACAGATTTTTTTAATACAATTCTAAACTTGTTGTTTAAAAATTTGGTAAATATTAAATTAGAGGATAAGATAGAGGATACTTGAAGAATGATGGACACGAGCGGGACTTGAACCCGCGACTTTCACCGTGCCATCGTGTCACTGCTCGATGATGAAATTCGATGTATGCGAGAAGTGACGCGAGCGACGGGTTCGAGTCACTCTCGTGTCAATGATTTTTCAAGTTTCCTTTATCAATTTAGATTTAAGCTTAGTATGGACAACATGCAAAAATGAGACAAAATATAATTTGGTAAGAATCCCAAAACCCGGTGACCTTTATTACCAGTCCGTCGCCATTAATTTACAAATAACAAAACTCCCAAACACGCTGATCCAAAAACAAACATTTTAACGGATAATTAATCTCAATCAGAGTAAATACTCAAAAAAGTCAATCAATAACGTATCCTTCTCGCATCGGCAGAACAACGACGTGTTTCGTCCATCGATCAGGGTAAAAGAGTAGAACTAACTTGTCAGATTGGAGCGTGATCACTCAATGCCCCCATTACACGGGACTATCAGTCAATCCGAGGAACGTTTTCATTGGTCAATGCGTCACGATACGAGTAATTTAAATGTAGAACGTTGTTTTCTTTTGTTAGTAGCTGGCCATTACTGGCTGGAAAAAAATTACTTCCTCAGTTTACCTACTACTGGGTTGTAATCCTCCCATCGTCCTCCCAAAAAATAATGCATTTGATTTGATTACCTTGTTCTCTGGCATTATCATTCTTAAGCGTTTCTCGTCCTGGATTAAATAAATAAAATTACAATAGAATTTCACTTCAGAAAAACGTAACGTACGTATATATAAGTAATAGTAGTATACAATCTTTGAAGGGCAAAAAACAAAATACCCATAACAATCTGTGAACCACCCACAGTATTTTCTCTATGTTTTTTTTAGGGCTCTGAAAAATATTAATAATAATAATGAAATATTTGGCATACATAGTAACCTTAAATTTGGTGCGTATACCACCGCAAATGAGGCGTAACCAGAAAAACAATGGGCACAGTCGCACACAACTCTGTGCTCAGATGAAAATAGATCGCAGCGAGACGCGTGGTCACCCTGTCCGCGCGCAGTTAGACTCTCTAGTTTCAACGGTGATCGATGTCTTCGATGTTATGCTGGCCTGGTACTTTGGATTCAATGTCTGATGCAGATCTTGGTATTGCTTTTAATTTATTTGTGGATTCTTGCGGTCGCATTTTATCCGCAGTTTGCTCTAGTTTCATCGGTGACCGATGTCTTCAGTGCTATTCTCTCCTGGTACGATGAACTCTATGTCCGTTTGTAAAAAAGGACTATATACGGGATTGCAAATCCACATATCAATCACGCCTTTATTTAAGGGAGGCACAGGTGCACATATAGTACCCATATTGCGCCAGTTATGTTTTAGGTTCCAATTTAATAGGGGGCGAGTCTATGTCCATCAACCGGGCACGAATCCAGGCTCCGCGCTGCTACTGAGACTTACCCGGGATTCGTAACCAAGACCTCGTGCTCAGCAGTCGCACATAGCGACCTCTAGACTAACGAGGCAGATGGCATATATGTAGTGGAAACCTTTAAAATATTTTACCATGATATTCTAAAATCAACAAGACGTTTTAGTAAATAGTTTCTTCAGAATCATGTATACGAAGCATGTGCTGAATGTCTGTATGTAAAACCTGTTCTCATCGTCCTTAGGGTTTCTATATTCAATTACCATTTACACATATTTGATATGTAATCTGGTTACCGATAGAATTATTCAAAGCACGGTCCTCTTTGAGGCGTGATTTAATTTCACAGTTCGGGTCCAACTGTACACTGTACAGAGTTATAACCATCGGACCTCGATGGAATAATGATATATTTCATGTGTTTTGTATATCATTTTGTATCACAATCAAAGTTTTAATATGTAAGCGTTACTTAGGTTAGTAACGCTTTAGTTTTGGATAGTGAATATTTTTATTATCCGTACCTATTAAAATAACCTATCATCCGCCGTAAGATGTCCACTACTGAATAAAGGCCACCCCCTTAGGTGGTGGAGGTTGTCATAATCCCCACGCTTGGCAAGCGGCTAGGAAATCGCAGTATTAGTGCTGAAGTTACAGAAGACGCTGCTGCTCATCTTGGCTACCCATAATCATCATCAGCAGCGACTACAGCCTATCTCAGTCCACTGCTTGACATAGGCCTCTCCTACGGCCGTGCAAAATTAAAAAAAACACCATTAACAACTACAGTTAGACGACACAGGGAGTATTTAAGTATACAATAAAAAAAATAACAACATAAAATTCAAACACAATATTTACACGTAAAAATATAAATAACTTTTACGAATCTCGTTTACAATAAAAAGAACATACTCTATCTATCCAATGCAAAAATATTCCAATAAATTCCATTGCTACAGTACGTTACAAAAACGTCCAGCTATATGATCTGCAAAAAACTATCCGAGTCACGCAATATGGTGACAAAAAGGCGGCATATCATATCGGATGAGCAAATGTATTCAAGGGGCCCATTTTGGAGACAGTCCTACGCATGTGTCATAGACAGTGGGCCCCGGGGGACAAGAGGCAGACGGGCAAAAACTGAATATTGCAGATATGTTCGCATTATTGCTGCGGATTGCCATTGGCGGAGGCGACACGATATTGGCTGAAACTCGGGAAGGAATTAGAAAAAGGTTGTATTTGTCAAGTGTTTCTGGCACATTACTGCATTGGTTGGCCCATAAATCATCGCGCTCGATTTGCTTTATGAAGTGAACAGAAATCGAAATGTAATAACAGTACCCCTAAACTTTATGACGCGGTGTTGTAACATACTTTTAAAAGAGTTTGATGTTTTAAAAATTGGATATCAAACTCTGGCTGTGTTCCGACTTAAAAATAAAAAAGGTAACACTTAATTCTACCCTATTTCCCTGTGTTGCCAGTTCAGATATGATAATTTATTCTTTGAATATGGCACCCCCCCCCCTAAATGAATAATCAGACACATTCTGGCTGTATACGTTTGTAATGATTACCCAATTACGCAAGAGGTTTTCTCAAGTAGTCAACATTCAAGTCGCTTGAATACGTTTGATAACGGAAACAGTAACTCAAGTGCCTAATACATAATGGATAACGGGCCCAGCTAGTTTCAATAAAAGGATTTTTTGTATGCCCTTTACGCTCTCGATGATATTATCATGCTTCTGCAAATTTATTCCTTTTTTACACAAATCATATTTCAAAGGACATATTCATGTTAGTTGAGACCAAATCAACAGTCACTGAAAGCTTTTAACGGGAATTCATTGACTCAAACGTTTTTGCCGGACTCGTTTTCTCCGCCTACCTTTGTACAAGTAGTTCAGTCAGCATCTTATGTAGCTGAGCATTTTATTTTGTAACATGATCTTATAAAGCTAAACATTTAATTTTGTTAACATAAAAAGAACAACTTCATAATATATAGTAAAAAGTTTCAAATATTCTCAGATTTTGACGTTTCTATTATTTAAAACAATAACTTGAATTAATGTCTGTGTCTTTCAATTGACGTAAATTTCTTAACATGTTAACTACTTATGATGTTGACTGTACCTAGTATATTGCAAAAATAAGTGCACTAAACATACAATTTTCACAAAAACACAGTAAAGTTACACACATAATACCCGTACAAGACACTCCAGATTAATTTCATAATTCGATTTCATGTATCACTCGGACCAATCGAGAAGATTTTCCTAACTACCCATATTCGGACTATTGAAAACTGCATCGAGAAGGCACTGGAGCAATAGTTTAGTAGAACAAGGCTTACTCGTAGCGGCGAGGGGGTCGAGACAGCGTACCTGATCTGAAATGCAAACCGCGACCCAAAGAATCTCATTAGCAGACGGGACTACGTTACCTTGGCTGCGGGACTATTCTAGATATTATAATACGGAGTTCGTTTTATTTTTTTATTTTATTAAAAAAAAACGTCGCCCCACACTAGGAATTTCTCCTGTGTCGTTGGTGCGTTTCACAAACATGAAATATCACATACACAAACACCCAGACTCGGGACATACATCATTATTTATGTCATCATCATTATTTTTATGTTTTTTTTGTCTATACCTTCAGGACTTGTTGACTATTAACTATATATATATATGTATATAGATACTATAGTTCGTTATACGATGCTAACATGTGTTTTAAGATTACTACTTCTTAATTTTATTAACATCTCTATTCTTCGACATGCTGGGACAGTGACAGGTATAATTGAATCTATTGTTCAACACTGTCAATTTTTATATGTAAGGGGGTAAATATATGGGATGTGCCCCTGGCAGGAGGCCTTTTATTAGGTCTCGCCAATCACCCGGTTAAGCAGTAAGAGGTCCTTCAGAGCTAACTGTGTGAGACAAGTACGAACAAAAAAATGGGATGTGCCAAGAATGATTCTTACAAGAGTTTGGCCTTATATAAGTCGATTTTACAAAAAAAAAGACTGACTGACTTTGTAAAGAATTGCCCGGGGATCGCTAAAAACTTGAACTGGATTGGTTTATTATATAGATAAGTTACTAACTTAAAAACTACCTACATTAATAAAAGAATACATTTTTATTGTCGCCTTAACATTGAATAAAAACTTACTAACTACACGAAATTCCTGAAACCACAATAAAAAATACTAGCAGCAATATTATTAAACAAATCCATAACATGGTTTTGTTAATATTGATAGATATTGTAACTACTTTATAACTATGCAGAATTTAATTAAAACTTACTCAGTCTAGTAGATGGTTACAACATCAGTCAGAAAATTTTGTTCGAAATTCAAAATAGTTCGCAAACTCCTTTCCGATTTAAAAAATATCTGATCAGTATTTTTATGCATAGACTCAAAAAGCTCTATAATATGAACTTGACAGCGTTTTGAAAATAGAAAACACGTTTATCGATACTAGAGTTAATCGAATTGAAGATGTCAGATATTCAGAATACGCCATCGTTGTCCGCGGCAGTGAAGACATCGGGTCTTTGCATTCGTACCAGCCCGCTCATTGGAAAATCACTCCCGCCGTCTGAATACTGAACAAGCGGCACAATATCTGCGAATATCTGTGTATTAAATCTCATATAGCGTTACTGACATACTGTTCATATCGACTGGGATTGTGTTCGCTACGCCGTATGAATATCCAATGGTATTCTATGCAGTGGTATATGCGTATAAATTAAATGCTTTAATAGTACATTCGTAGTAGCAACGGGTCCGGATTTTCTTGAAGTTTTGCTCTTTTGTTCAATAAAATATGAACAAAGAATTTTATTTTCCTTTAATGTTCAAATATGAATTTAACAGTTTTGTAAAAGTATCAAATAATAAACCACTATCTACAAAATAGCAGAATATTTATTTATTTAATATTCTAAAGTAGGCTTAAATAACTGAATACCAGGAAAAAATGTTATGTTAACAATTGTGAATAGGTAGCTATCTATGTATAAATACTACATCGGGCAACGGCACACCCATATACAGCCTGGTAGATGTTATTCGATTTTTATTCTGTCCCTTACGCGTTCATATGTCACATTCGCAGCAACAAAAAAAAGTATTTCTAAAGCGCCCATCAAAATGATTTCCTTGTAACAACATTAATCGGACAAGCCATTCAAAAAACACGGACAATTTCGTTCGGAGCCTGTCCGTCCCAGACCCACATCATGTGCACAATAAGCGCGCGAAGCATTGTCATTTGTCGCCATTTACAAAAAGCGCGCCAAACCGTGTACAAATCAAAATATTTTTTTTCTTATTAAAATTTTGTTTAACATGAGTAATTACTGTATGCCAGCCAGAAATAGCAATTTTCTCAAAGGAGTTTAGTAACTAACATGTCTACCGATTGCCATTTAATAAACTAAAATAGTGGCTCTGTAAGTCAAATATTGTAAGTCCTAACCGCCTCCAAATATATTAACTTTCGAGTATTACTTATATCTAAAAAGTAAGTATCTAACCTAACTAAACCGGTTTTTTCTTTTTTCGAACTTGTCTCTCGCAGTTAGCTCTGAAGGAGCTCTTACTGCTTAACCGGTCGTTTGGCGAGACCTAATAAAAGGCCTCCAGCCAAGAAACTAAACCGGTGTGTATACATATCTACTTGAATAATTCCTACTTAATAACTAGTTCAAAACAAAACAAAGTTACTCCGGAAAAAGTTTAAATATATTGTATGCGGTGTATTCTTGTTACTGAGGTACTAAAGTTACGCTATGCATCTTAGCGATGACACCAAAGTTCCAGTTAAGAAGAATGTTTATCAAATATTTCCGAAAGTAATTTTGACGCAAACGAGAAAGACAAAACAGGCAAAATGTAAACAAAAAACAAAACGCACGTAAAATCACGATAATTATCTTACTCACGCGCACGTTTGCGTCAGTACAATGGTTACCTCTTTAAACGACACAAGCTCTCATTACTCCAACTGCTTTGACATTGATTCGTCCAATTGCATCCTAATTTATATATTGAAGGCCATAATGGCTAGAGTAACAAAAGTTTTTAAATTAATTCTTCATGTCTCATTATTATCATTTTTCCACTACTTCATAAAGAGACAACAGCATATAAAAGCAGTAAGGAAAGTAGAAAGATATATGCCTGACATAAAACACCTACTGATGTGGACAAGAGTGCCCGGTTTTGAAGAAGAAGGTCAAGCTTACTTTATAAAAAAGAATTGTGTTCATCTAAACTGTTATATAACGACCAACAGAAGCCTCCTTGAGGATATAAGGTACTTCGATACAATAATATTTAATGTTCAGGATGTCAGCAGCCAAAAAACGGACCTCCCGAAAGTTAGAAGTCCGGTCCAGAAGTACGTGTTCGCCGCAAATGATTCGGCTGATAACTATCCTATGTGCGACCCGTTTTATGATAATTATTTCAACTGGACTTGGACGTATAAGTAAGTATATTATTAATTAATTCAGTAAAAGTTTTTTAAGTAATTTCTCGAGCCTGCCGAATGGTATCTGGCATTGAATTGACCACCCGCTTTCCTCCCGTGAGTGTCGTAAGAGACGACTAAGGAAAAATCTAGAAGATGGGCAGCAGCGTCGTCTGTACTCCACCAACAATACTGCGATCCCCAAGCCGCTTGCCAAGCGTGGGAAATTTGGCAAACCCCCTTGGCTAATTCTTCTATTATGATTATGACTATTTTAATAAAATGTACAACTAGCCTTATTTCGAATCCTGGTCGGGCAGTGTTGTTGGGTTTTTCCAATAGGTAATTCTTAGTAGGACGGAGTCTGGATTTGTGCCCGGTTGATGGCAATAGGCTCGCCCTCGATTACATTGGGACCTAAAAACATAACTGGCGAAATGTGGGTGTACTGTATGTGCACCTCTGCCTACCCCTTCGGGGAAAACAGGCGTGATGTTATGTTATGTCTAGCCTTATTTTCCACAGGCAAGATTCTTCAATACCATACAGTTTCATCAGTGTATTCACCATACACAACGAAGAACTGGGTAGTAACGTGCACTGGAACTATCACATGGATCCCATAACCAATCGGTTTAAAACCACATTAGGATCAAAATCACAGGCCGCAGCTGTATTCCTAGACAAATGCATCACAACTAGCAAAAGAGAATACTTCTTGTCTAATCTTAAAGAAGAGCTGAAAAAATATAACCTGACAGTCGATGTGTTTGGGGCTTGCGGCAACATGAAATG
Source organism: Abrostola triplasia (assembly GCA_946251915.1). Taxonomy (NCBI): domain Eukaryota; kingdom Metazoa; phylum Arthropoda; class Insecta; order Lepidoptera; family Noctuidae; genus Abrostola; species Abrostola triplasia. The sequence continues at coordinate 7,038,437 of OX276440.1, read as the reverse complement.
TGGAAGGAAGTCAATGAACTCATGTTTCTATAGGATCCGAAGAATTTACTATTTCTATTTGGCTCTAGAAGATTCTATAGCCGCGGACTATATCACAAGGCAAATATTATATGCGTATGACAACAATGCCGTTCCAGTTGTGCTTGGTGGAGCGCAGTATACCAAGTAAGAACGTTGTTTTTTTTTTATTATTAGATAACCTGGCGACCTTCTTACCGCCTTCTAACCAATTAAAGCTTTCCGAGACTTCCACAAATATTTCAGAACCAAAATTAGCCAAACCAGTCTTTCGTCGTCGTTTTCAAGTTATGGCATGACCAAAACAAGGAATCATTTTTATATCATTACTAGCTGTTGCCCGCGACTTCGTCCGCTTGAATTTCAGGTAAAAAACTCGTATCACTAAGGGGTATGAAAAAAGATGGTGGCCGATTCTCAGACCTACTCAATATGCTCACAAAATTTCATGAGAATCGGTCAAGCCGTTTCGGAGGAGTACGGGAACGAACATTGTGACACGAGAATTTTATATATAAGAAGATTAACGTTAACATATAATGCAAAATATAGGGAAACTTCCGAAACTCCTTGCTGGCTTACATACCTAGAATTACACATGTAAGGTATTTTTTTATAATTTGAGACTTGGCTTCAATTGATGTAGGTACAGTCAGCATCATAAGTACCGGAACATATTGTTTTTAACACTAATATTATAAAGGCGAAAGTTTGTGAGTGTGTTTGTTACCTCTTCAAGCCCAATTTTAATGAAATTTCATATGGAGGTAGCTGACACCCTGGATTAACACATAGGCTTCTTTTTATCCCGAAAAAAAGCGGGAAGCACCGCGGGGCGCAGCTAGTACTGTAGTATTTATATTTTTGAATCTGCTTTATGTACCTATACGTTTATACGTTTTAATAGCCTGTTAAAACTGGCCCAAATATTCAGTCCCTTGTTGAACCTGATTGGTTTATGCTATCGCATTACCAGCATCATTTACTACTTTGTACGTAGGATTTGCAGGGGTTATTGACTTGGATATAGGCCTGCAGCGTCACAATCCAATTAATGAAGTATAAATAATAATATTGACGTCAGTAAATTATAAACCTTTTTAAAAGCAAGTAATGCAGGAAAGTTTAATAATTCGACTGGCTCATGGTCTAGCGGTAGCTTAGCGCGACTGCAGAGCGAGGTCCCGGGTTCGACTCCCGGGCATATTCCTCGGGCAGTGTTATTGGGTTTTTCCATTAGGTAATTCTCAGTAGCAGCACGGAGTTTGAATTTGTGCCTGGTTAATGGCAGGGGCCAGTTATGTTAAAGGTTAAAGGACTATGGGTATACTCTATATTATGCACCTCTACCTACAGTAATTCAGGCATGATGTAATGTTATTTTTTTAATAATTGCAGACGTATTTTTACTTTATTTGCAGGTAAACAATTATAGGGACATTATGCTATTTTTTATTCACATTATAGATACCTATATAACTAGTTCGATACTTAAATATACATATTATTTTATAATCACAGGGTATGTAGTATAGGACATAGTTATATAAGTAGATATAGCTACATATAGGTAATTCTCACCACATCATAACCTTATCTTCTGCAGATTTTTACCTCCGAACTCTTATTTGGATGCTACGGTGCTTGGCGAAGATATGATAGCAAAAATAATGAACGATGTTATCAAAAACAAAGAAAAATACTACGATTTTTTCAAATGGAAAAATCACTATACAATCAAGGAGTCTAATGTCCTAGACGGGTGTACTCTATGCTCGTTCATGAACAATCAAGACTGGCTTGAAAATAGAGTCAATTACGAAACATTCAGGCTATGGTGGAATCCTTATTACATTGATCGGTGTCAAATTGGTAATAGATATACTACGGTGCTATAAATATATACATATTGAATAAATGATAATACATTTAGAAGAGTATTATTTATTATATTGCTTCTAGGTTAATTGGGTAACAATAAGTACGATCTGTAAGGGTAAGCAACGCTTGCTACGGTCAGTTCTTGGATGGGTGAGATATCTTCACATTCTGTCACTTCCATGTCCCAAAGAGCTATTATTTATTGTACCTTTGTGGGTGAACAACCAAAAATATGGCTTCCAGTCTTGTTGAAAACTTAGGTACATGTCTGGCCTTTCCGGTGTTTGCTTAATTTAGTGTCGGACTGCTAGTTAGTAGAACAGTCACCGTAAATCGTGCGATAATACTTGGTTGCGTCTTCGTTTCAGTGTTCCTATGACCAAAGATTGCCTCATTGGCCTAGTGGTTGCTAAACGCGACTGCTGTGCACGAGGTCCTGGGTTCGAATCCCGGGTCGGGCAAAGTGTTACTGGGTTTTTCCATTAGGTAATTCTCAATAGCAGCACGGAGTCTGGATTTGTGCCCGGTTCATGGCAATAGGCTCGCTCCGTATTACATTGGGACCTAAAACATAACTGGCGAAATTTGGGTGTATTATATGTGCACCTCTGCCTACCCATTCGGGGAATACAGGCGTGATGTTATGTTATATCCGATATCAAATACTTGCCGCCAATCAGCCCATCATTCATCATCAACGATAACTCCACCCGCCAAAATCAGGATCACATTAACCACATTTTTATAGCCTGAATGTAATTGCCAACAGCGCCGCCATCGAACCAGCCAACCATAATCACATACACAAACAGGGATTAAGGTTTAAATTATTTTAAGAGATTAAAACGCGTGATAAAACTGTGTTCCGTTGTCGACACCGCCGGTCCAATGTTAATTTAACTTTAAATCCTGTTTTTAAGCAGATTGCTTTCGCACCCATACTGTATTTATTCTTCTTAACACATTAAATAGGATCAGAGTTTGTTCGTGTATTGTTTTGGTCATTATGTTTGTTTTTGGCTGCCTCGTTGGTCTAGTGGTCGCTAAGACCGACTGCTGACCACGAGGTCCTGGGTGGCAAGTGTTACTAAGTTTTTCTATTAGGTAATTCTCAGTGGCAGCACGGAGTCTGGATTTGTGCCCGGTTGATGGCAATAGGCTCGCTCCCTATTACATTGGGACCTAAAAACATAACTGGCGAAATGTGGGTGTACTATATGTGCACCTCTGCCTACCCCTTCGGGGAATACAGGCGTGATATTATGTGTTGTTTTTGGTGGTTTTGTGTTTTTTGTAATTAATTTGTTTTTTTTTATATACAGAGTTTTTTATTTAAAATATTTACTTATAAGTAAGATTTACACACGTACAGACCTACGTTAAAAATAAATATAATATACAAATGAAAAGACTAAAAATTATGCATCGAAGTATTCCTCCTCATCGCTGTCGACGGGTAGGGTGCCCAAAAGGCTGGCGGCATTTAAATCAAAAGTACCATAATATTGTATTGTCATCAAACATATTTAAGTATGCAAAATTTCATTTCAATCAGATTTGACTTAAACAAACTCACATACATACGTACAAACATTGCAAGTTAAATAAAAGCTTGTAAAAATGTTGAAACTTGAGTATCGATCTATTCCACTAATCAGAACACAAGACCTAAATTGATAAAGGAAATTTGAAATATACCGTGGCGCAGATCTAACCACCTGAGCTATCGTGTCGCCATTTTAAGATTTTCACACAAACGCATTGACTGAATGAAAACTATATTTTTATCTTATCATTTTTTGTTATGTGCTCACACCGTAAAGCATACTATTACAAATCTATTCGTGGGAATTTGTAATTGGCTTTCTGGTGACTAAGGTTTCTTTTTGTTATCGATTGTTTTTCTTAGCTGTAAGTCCTCCATGCACTAAATAAATAAATCTCTAATCTCTCCCTAATCTAATCTATAGTTCTAAAAGGTCTACAGAACACAAAATATCTCCACGAACCTGTAAATAACTAACAGGACTCCGTAGCCGTCGGCAGACTTTATATTAAGTCTATAAGTCAGGAAAGTTGCAGCTTTAGTTAAGCCACCCAATACTAAGCCGATGGCGGGATTTCCACCACATTTTTAATGAACCTTCCAACTCTTCAACACTAGAAATTGTTTCCTGAACGCTTTCAAACTACTTACTTAGTTTGTATTACGTTGCTGTGATTTTAGAGATTTCTAGCGAATATAATATATTAGGTTGTCATTTTATGACGATACCTAGGAGGAGGATGATGAGAAGGTGAAGAACATCATTCAAAATCATTCGCGAATCAAAAAGTAATTTAAAAAAATATTTCCTTTAGTGTCACTGTTAATTCCTTTTTTAACATCATAATTTATTAATTTATATAGAGGGCCTCCAAAAAAAAATCATCAACCGGAAGACGTCGACTGTTGAACAAAGGCCACTCCCTTAGGTAAGGGTGGGAGTGACATAATCCACGCTTGGCAAGCGGCTTAGGGATCTCAGTATTGATGGTGAAGTTACAGAAGACGCTGCTGCCCATCTTCTGGATTTCGGAAAGGGGGTTGTCAATTCTTGGCCGCAAACCATTCAGCATCCATTTTAAACATCTTAATAAATATTTAATGAAGTATGAGGAAAATTAATGAAAAAAGGAAAAGCTTGTGTACCCTATAACAATTTCATTAAAGACGAACATAGAACACCCTCCTTTCTGAAGTCGGTTATAAATTGCATAAACAATGTCAATCCCTGTCTATCTTTCCTGACTCTATGTAATCTAGTTACAGAACGTCGCTTGTGTTTGACGTGCCTAATCTACGTAATAAAGACCAATAGTCCTATCTGGAACTCAAGTTATACAGTAAGACAATAAGGCAAGAACGCATCCACATTAATTAATAATTATTCACATCCAAAATACTTAATTACTATGCTAAGCGCTCCCTCTGCCGGGTGAGTGTAGTTTTTGTCCCGGATAATCTACATTTCTAATCCCATGCACACCCAAAGTGCTAATAAATTCAACTACAGGGAATATTTTACTGGTTAAGACGTTCTGTTATACTTATGCATAGTTGATACTTTGTTAATTTTTGGTAATAAGTTCAGTCGGCGTCATAAGTAGCAGAAAAATAATAATTATTTTTAATATGACATCAATTAAAGAACTACTTTTTAAAATATATGTAGGTAGTAAATATTCTCAGATCATCAAATGGACGTTTCTATGACTTGAAACAATAACTTGAATTGAAGTTTGTTTCTTTCAATTATTTGACATAAGTTTCTTAACATGTTAAGCTATTTATGACGTTGACTGTACCTACAGTCTCCCCGTAATTTTATATAAAGATTAACAATATTGTACTCAAAAATAGTTAATTGATTGAATCTGGATTGAGACCTGATTATGTCAGTTGTTGTGATGACTGCAGCTTTAGGGTTTGGGTTTGCTATAGGCATACTTATTTGTGTAATCCGTAGATATACGGGTCCAAACATTGTGTAGATTTTCGACTTTCAAGGGCATTGTAAATTACTGCCTTTGTTGGTTTAGTGCCTGCTAAGCGCGACTGCTGAACACAAGGTTCGAATCCCGGGTCTACCAAACTGTTACTGAGCTTTTCCATTACGTAATACGTTGTCCATAGCAGCACGGAGTCTGGATTTGTGCCCGGTTGACGGCAATAGACTCGCCACCTATTACATTGGGACTTAAAACAACTGGGGAAATGTTGATGTTACTATATGTGCATCTCTTCCGACCCCTTTGTGGAAAACAGGCTTGATGGTTATATTGTTATGTATGCTTTTTATGTATGAACGAATTTCCCTTCCTTTCTTATGGGAGAGCGTTGTTAGTTTCTATATATACTTATACCGCGGGATCAACCTAATTGGGTTATATACGTACCTATATATCGTTTCAGTATCGGTAGCTTGTAATGTGAGCGAGACTAAAGGTTAAAGCCCTCAACCCAACAAAGAACATTCGCAAACAATTGCATTGTTCTCAAAATCAATGGGTAATCGAAATCATTAACATATCTTCAAACCCTATTCATATATGATCATGAGACCATGAATGAACTGTGATGCGAATTATTTTCTCTCAAACGGTATGCCATCACATTGTATGGTCTGTCCCCTTACTATGAACTCTTAAGCAGGACAGTTCACGTCGTGGGAGCGAGACGCCGCACACTGCACGTAAAGGTGTCCCGCTTCCACATCGAAAAACATCCTGAGGCAAGCGGCACACCTGACAGATTTTTCAATGGTGTATAAAGCTGTCAGAGGATTACAGGCGGTTTAAACTTTGACACCAGTTTGATTGTCGACGACCTGATTAGCGCAGTGGCTAAGCGATTGGATTGCTGCGCTAATGGTTGCGGGTCCGATTCCCGCACGGGGCAAAACTTTGTGCGAACCACAGATGCTTGTCCCGAGTCTGGGTGTATGTGATATTTCATGTTTGTGAAACGCACCCACGACACAGGAGAAATTCCTAGTGTGGGGCGACGTTTTATTTAAGAAAAGAAAACCATACGTTATGAAGAAATGAGGCCTGAAAAAAGCCAAGGAATAAAAAAAACTTGGATTTCACTAAACAAGTCATTATTTATTTAATCTAAAGCAGTTTAACTTACACAAATGCTTACATAAGTAGACAAACTAGATGTGCTTGAACTTTAAGTTAGTTTTGAGCGTTAATTCAACCGAATCCGATCGGAACGCCCGACCACACTCTATTAGTTAAATATCGTGGATTCCAACAGTAGACAGTAGTGTTCCCGTTTTAATAGAATAGCTTCGGAACAATGCAAGCTTAAACAATTATAATATCTACACTAAATACATGAGTAAGTAACTTTGTCGTTCTGTTTCCGTCTCCCTGTGTGATACAATAAACCGATAAACGGACTTTGATGGAACTTTGTTATGGAGATAGCCCGAAGCCTGGGTAAGGATGTAAGCCCGGGAAAGCCGTGGAAAACATTTTCATGTGCATGAAGTCGTCAGTAGTTTTGCGATTCAGAATGATTATTTCTATAGGTTTGACTATGTCAAGTATGAAAGAAGCAGGAGAAAGAGACTAAATATAATCACTACAACTTCTAAATTGATAAAGGAAACTTGAAAAATGATGGACACGAGCGGGACTCGAACCACGACTTCCGCCGTACCGTCACTACAACTTATCTGTTTTGCCACTTTTCCTATTTTCATTCCACCTTTTTAGCCGATTGCGCTAAAAGGGTTATTAAAAAATTAAATCGACAAATAAGTAACTATCCTAATAACAGAACTTGCACACCTATTTCAAGTTTCCGTTCCTTTGAAGACAGAAAGCAATTTCATACAATATTCTACGCAAAAACTTGCAATCCAACTGCTGCGTATATTTCAGAGAAAAATTAAAGAGCCGTACAGAGTCAAGGAGGCAATCTAACTTGCTCACAGACAGAACTAGCAACTAATTTACCTAGGCAAACGTACGCCTTGCCGTTGCCGTTAGCCAAGCGGATTGCTTTTTCACAACTATTTCATTTTAAACTTGTGAAAATTTACCTTCATTCCTTTGCTTTATCTTCTCTGTAATAGGTTGAATTCGTTTATCTTTTGCTTTGTTTATATCTTTCGTTTGAACCAGATAATAATGGGGAATAAAAAGTTTTATGTATTGGGGCTTGGCCTATTCCTCGATTAGATTTTTATTCGATTCTTTGGAGTTTACTAGCTAACCGAACTTTCTACCAATAAGACTAAGCGTATCGTTGAGTATGGTCTTTCTTGGGAAGCTAAGTCAGAAAAAGCTTTTTAAGTATTTTGTAAATATAATTTAATAGCTGACCCGGCGAACTTTGTACCGCCTTCTTATCGTTTAAGCCTTCCCTGGACTTCCACGAATATTTCAAGACCAAAATTAGCCAAATCGGTCCAGCCGTCCTCGAGTTTTAGCGAGACTAACGAACAGCAATTAATTTTTATATATAAGATTATCACACCTGCCTCGTTTGTCTATTGGACGCTAATCGTAACTACTGAGTACGAGGTCCTGAGATCAAATTCCAGGATTCCGACCCAGGTCGATCATGGTACCTTAGGTAACCCCAGTAGCAGCACTGAGTTTGGATCTGTGCCCGGTTAATGGCAGTAGGCTCGCCCCTCTTCCATTCGGACCTATAGATACCATGAATGGCGAAATGTTGATAATTTATACTATGTAATTATGTGCACCTCTGCCTACCCCTTCGGGCAATACAGGAGTGATATTATCTTCACATTCCCTTAGCGAAGTGGTTTTAATGACGCACTTATGTATTTACAAAGACAAAACCTATGAAATAAGCATTCTTTGTCTTTTTTAAAACACGTCGCTCCACCCTAGACCTTTCTCATGTGTCGTGGATCGTTTTACAAACATGAAATATCACATACACATCGGCAGAGCATATTATTCCTTGAATCAATGAGAGCCGAAAAAAGTAACATACAGATAATTAAACAGGATATAAACAGCCATTACAGAGTAAGAAATCGCCAATCCAACTGTTCTAAAAGGTACATTCACAAAATACTAAAAGCCTTTGCGACCATTACTAATTTGAAAACTTTATAAAAGCGATAGGCGAGAGCCGCAACCGTTACCGGAAAAGGGAGCTAATTTTCTGACTGAACTTCCTGAAACTGAATTCCAAGGTAAACAGCCAGTCCCATTAAACATTTTCACAAGACCATTGAGCGCCATGGCAGAAATTAAAAAATACTTCGTGGAAAACGCTTTTACTGGCGATTTCAAAGTTAAAAGTTGACCTCAAAATGATAATTAGATTAATTGTTATATTTTTTAATTCTAACTGATAATAGGTACCTGGCGTCACCTTTAAAACGTGAGTACAAAAAGAGATCTTCATAGCTACATTTGGTAGAGATGCGCCGGATGGAAGGTCGCGGGGGTCGCGGGTTCAACTCCCGCTCGTATCCATCATTTATATAGGTTGATACCTTAATCCATGATACAGGTAGCCCAAGGAAAATAAAGTAGGTACTCATGTTCTATTAGTGTCTGACTTGATGGTCACTTACATATTAGTCATCATCATTCATCATCTTCATCAGCCGAAAGACGTCTACCGTTGAACAAAGGCCTCCCCCATATACGTTACCTAAGTAGGTATACTTATTGTGTAAATATGATTTAGGTACTTGAAATATCATTGACATTCAGTAACAGAGTTTCAATAGCGGGATTACTAAATTTAGCATCAAAATTCTATAAAGCCGCAGCATTCATAATTTTACAATAATTATTATCAAATATATTCAATATGTATGGTATGTGTGGTATTCCCGCATTGTATATTTATCATTTTATATGTAACTTAACCTCAACTCAAAACCAAAAAAATATTAATTGATATTAGTTAGTTAAGTCTTGTACAAAGAACAAAGATAATGTTAGGTTTTATTTTAAACTAGACTAAAATGGAGTAATCGTACAGAGTAACGAAACGTTTTAAAAATGATTTTGACAACTAACCAAATTGACAAGTAAATGAAAACATCTGATGAATTTTGTATAAAATAAACGAAAACAAGAGAAAAATTCATACAAAATAATCACAACTACACTAAAAAACCAGATGCGTAGTTTTCGTTTAAAATATTCGCGTAGAAAATCGAAAAAGTCTGAGTTTCTTTGTTGTAGAAGTTAGGTTATGTGTTGTTATGAATTGTAGTTAGTCAAGGTGATTGTGCTCAATGATTTGACCGTTTTCATGCTGTGCCTTTAAGCAGGTAGCCTTATATGGGTTGAAAAGATTGCTGCTTTTACCTCAGTCAGTTCAGTTTGTGTTCAGTTGTCGCAATGAGTGAGCGCGAGGGGCCTAGTGGCTCTGGGTCCCAGAGTTCCGATAAAGGGGACAAAACCACACGGACCCCATCTCAGCCAATGCCTGCTGGGTCAAGGTATGTTCTTCTTTGTTCTATCAGTGATTAAACCCTTTGTTTGGCTATCCTAGTATTGTTATTCTAATCAGAATCAAAATGTGCCAGGATACCAGTTAGTCGGTCCTTATTCTATTGCGCTTAACATCTGCGTTTTAATTTGAACTTTATTGTCATTGTAAACATTAAAATTATTTGATATCTGAAGTATATTATAGGTAGGCACTTAAATGAGTATTAATTTTGTCTTTAAGAATCCTACCTGATAATATTTTTATTCTATGACTCATATTGTACATGTCATTGTTATTTATAGAGTAGATAATTTCTTCTATAATATCATTTGTTGAAACAGTGTGTCTTATACCTGTAACTTATTTATTATCTACACTATGGTTGCTTCTTTATATTTAAGAAGAAAAAGAATTTATAGAAATAATTGTGAAATGGAACTGATTTCATAACAAAGAAAAATTATTTACTATACTTAAATAAAGGATGCTAACTTTGTATTACTATTTATAAAGTTCACTACAGGATAGTGTATCACTGAAAGCAATATTTAATAATACCACAATACCTTGATATTATGAGGTCAATAACTTCAATAGCATAGAATAGAATATATTTATTTGCATAAAAACATGGTATACAGAGATGTCATAACAGTAAGAGAACAAGTTTTGCTTAAAATTAAAGCATGCAAATTTATTACTTATTTCCTGTAATGTTTGTATTCATATACTTAAGTATTAACAAACAGCGAATCAAAATCCCCATCATTTATAAACAACATTAATACATAATACCTGTATAAGCTTAAACCATTCTTAAGTCTATTGACATATCTATTCTTTAACATGCAAACAATTGTACCTCAGTTGCTAATTTTCATTGTTCTTTAATCATTCGATCAAAACTTGAGGACAAAGAAAGTCACCCTATATTGCAGTTAAGAATTGCCTAAACCCCATTATTATTAAACAAGTATCACCTAACAACGGTAGCTAACAACATTGCACCCATATTAGATCAATAATTTAGTATTGGTTTACACTCCCAGTGCTAGCAGTTACTATGCCAGTGAGCCAATACAGTTCAGGGTGAGAGGTTCAACTATAACTGGAGCCTCGCCACCGAAGTTCGTGACGTTAGAAGACATCATGAAGGCGGCACATGGGATGCAGAACATGGCTCTTGCTCATGAGATTGCTGTTGATCAGGACTTCAAGTTAGAGCCTTTTGAACCGCCAGATAATAGGTATGTTGGCTTACTATTTTTTACTATGTCTTATGGTCACACACTAACTTGAGTCCAATTGAAGGATGGGCGTTTTGCAAGCAGTCTTCATGTATTTATTTAGATGTATTTGATGGTCAAAAAGTATTAATCATTATGCAGGAAGTCTATTTTGAATCAGCCAAATGTGTTATTCGTGTTTTTACATAGGGTAGTTTTTTGTTGCTTCAAACAGCCTGAATTGCTACCCTGTTAATAGCAATAAGCTTCCAAAATAACATGGAGCCTATAACTAGTGCAATGCAGGTTTACTCTACACTACTACCTACACCTGCAGGGTATAACTGTTTATTTTATTAATAAAAGAAAAAATAATGCATAATATAAAAATGAAGCAAGATACCAATATTAACAGACATATTTTTTTATTAGCCTCTAGTGTCCCTCTGCTAAGGCTTACATATTTGACTAATATTCCTTCACATTGCAGCTATCAAAAACTAGTCAAAGAGACAATGCACAAGGCATACTTTGATATACTGAGAGAGCAGCTCCACGGAGATCCTCCAGAATATAAACAAGCACTTGTATTATTAGAAGATGTCAAGCAGGTGAGATAAACTTACACCACACAAATCAACTTGGAAAATAATCTTCACCATATCACCTTTCGCGTCACCGCCCAACAGGCGTCAACCTGATTAGTGTTTTGTACTAGTTGCACGAGTTTCATACAAAGAACAGCACGGCTCGATTCTATACGGCGCCGATCCCTTTCTGAGTCGATATATGTATGACCTTTACTTTGTAATAGTTTGTTTGTAGATAGATTAAGAATACGATTCCTGCGAGCCTGGATTGGTGCCCAGATAATGGCAGTAGGTTCGCCCCTGTTACATTGGGGCCTCTAACTAGGGAAAGTAGGGGTATTATATTTCACCTCTACCTACCTCCTCAGAGAATACAGGTGTAATGCTATGTAGTTCAAACCAAATGGTCAATTTTTTGTATCAAATTATTTCATACATAAAAGGATTATCTAATGCAACATTGTTCTTAATAGCGGCTGAAATATGTAGCTTCGTAACCGTGTTATATAATGCAGTTGGCAAACATCCAATGTGTAACAGTTATGTGTATAATATAAATAACTTCCTTTCTTAAGAATAAAAGGCCAGTAAGGCATTAAGACATTCTAATTAAATATTGAAATGTATAATTAGGATTTATTTATTCAGCAACATAATTATAAACTTTGAATGTGATTTATGTTTACTTTTTATTTCATTCTGAAGTCATTAAGTAGGTAGCTTGTTTAGTTCTTATTTGTTAAAAATACCAAAACACCTGAACATATTTTGATAAACACTGAAAAGTAGTAGATTCTGTTTAAACCAAATAAAATTTCCTCTATAACTCAAATAACAAATAACATAATTATGTAGTTTAACTATCACAAGAACAGCCGATATAAAAGTAGACTTTATTTGCTTAACAGTAAGATTCATATTTGCGTATTTACAGGGACTTTTCGCAATCTTACTCCCACGCCATACGCGCATACGGGAGATGATCGAAGAGGTGCTAGACGCGGACTTCATTCAGCAACAAGCCGAGAACAATAGTCTGGACTTCCACAAGTATGCCAGCTTCGTGATAGACTTAATGGCGAAGCTGGCAGCACCGGCCAGGGACGAGATGATACAGAACATTTCCAAACTTACTGATACTGTGAGTATGTAACTAATTGTAGTTAGTGCATTTTTACTAGGACTAAAGCTGGCAGTAGCTCGCTTCACCAGGCGCCTCCACTCCTCCCGCACTGCTGCCTTGTGTGTACATTTGTGCAGGGACTGGTTTAAGACGGACTTGATTAGATCCGTCCACCGCATGGAGGATCTAGCTCTGGGTCAGGTGCTTTCTACATTGCCCTACAAGAGCGATACGAAGAAGAAAGTTAAAGTGGTACGGCGTAGTTAACCAATTTGTTAACCACAATCAATACAAATTTAATTAAAGTTCATCTTATACTTTTAAGTTATAATTCACTGCGCAAGCGCATATGCAAGAACTTTTCGAAAAGCCAAGTCTATTAACGATTAGCTCAGTTAGAAGAGCAGTTGCCAAGGGTATGCGGAGGTCGTAGGTTAAAATCCTGCTCGTGTAACATGCAAAACACGACTTAAATATGTATACAGCGTGAATAATTTCATCATTTTTACTTCTCGCTTATATATGCTGTGTATCTATAATTTTTCAGTTTCTTTATATAATTTGGATACTGTGTCTGGTTTATGAGCAGCCTTCTTATTTACAACTTTGTGGTGTACAGGTAGATGTCTTCCGCGCAATCCTAGAGACTTTAGAGGTATTGAAGCTAGACTTAGCGAACACACTTATAGCTATGATCAGGCCCCACGTGCAGCAGGAGAGTGTCCAGTACGAGAGAGCCAAGTTTGATGAGATACTCAAAGTGTCTGAAGGTGAGTTCCATCCGGACAATAATTGCCATATTATACTCATGTTCATGCCGCGTGGTATCCGGCCTAAAATTGACCACCCGCTTTCCTCCCATGGGTGTCGTAAGAGGTGACTAAGGAAAAATCCAGAAAATGTGCAGCACCGTCTTGTGTGACTTCACCACCAATACTGCGATCCCCAAGCCGCTTGCCAAGCGTGGGGATTATGGCAACCCCCCCTCCCCTCACCTATGGGTGAGGGCTTTGTTCAACAGTGGACATCTTCCGGCGGGGTGCTTCCATCTTCCACATCGACCATTAATTGATCATGCGGCGCAGCTTGGACTCTTCTAGAACCCTTATTAATGAGCTCTAAAATTTACGATTTTGGAAACTGTACTTTGGAAAACAAAAGTATTTGACTACTGACTGTTAAGTAGCATCTATCCTTAAGGCCAACTTTTGCATTAAAACAATGTTCTAAATGTCGATTAAATGTAGATAGACGGCCAAAAAGTTTCATTTTTTTTTAGTAATGCGACTAATAAACCGAATTGAACATTCCTATCAATCGTTTGCTCACAGATGGTCTCCAATACACTAGAGAGTGGCTGAAGCGGCACATTGACAAGGAAGGCCTGGGCATACCGGTGACCGACAAGAATATAATCAGGAATGTCACGGCGCAGACACTAGCTAAGGCGTATTTGGAGCTAGTTGAGTGGGATCCTTCCAAGACTTATCCAGAGGTAAGAAGCATTACGCTAGCAAGGTACCAGCATACCTAAACCCACACTAATTGGGTACAAAAGCAGACCTAGTTCATCTGCTTGTGACCAGCCGGTGTAACTCGGTTCAAACGTCAAGCCAAATAATTAAAAGTTAAATTGGGTAGTGTCACCCCTCCAAGAAACTACTTTTGAAAAAGAAATGATTTATATTAACAACCCTAGAATCATCGAAGTGTATAGGCGCGCACACACCAAGGAGTCGAGAGCGGCGGCATAGAGGCATCACGGGACGGTTTGCCGTTACGGCAATCGAGTCGATTTTACAACCAAGGCGCGCCAATAGATGGTCTCACATCAAAACTGTGATTAATTCTCTAAAAAAATAATTTTACCGACTTCAAAAAGGAGAAGGTTATCTATTCGTTTGTTTATATATTTTGTTTACTGTATGTTATCAAGTAGTCTAAAACCCAACATTTTAGACAGTTGCTCTCGACGCGCCGCGCTTCGCCGAGCTAGGGACTCAAGTGTACCGGCTGATCGCCGTCGCGTCCCTCATGCTGGTGAGTCCGGCTTGTGGCAGCGACCCCACTGCCGCTGCAGCCCACAAACAGAACCTCAAGGAGAAGATACTAATCATTATCGATAGCACTAGTAATGATATGTAAGTATATCACAAGTTTTCAGAGAAACAGGCGTGACTTTATGTATGTATGTAGGTATGTATCACAAGTTTTTGACATCGTCAAGTGTTTTACAGTTTTTCGATGAAAAATTGACATGTCCTATATTAGGGTTAAAAGTTACTCCATAGTAAACCGATTAACCCTTCAATCGCCCAAGTCGAATTTATTCGACAAATAATCGTTTTAATTCGATATAATTAAATTGTTTGTTTTTTTGCCTTTTATTTTATTTGTTTGGACTATTAATTCCCTAGCTAGCGGATTTTAAGAGATTTAAATCGATTTAGAGTCATAAATTTACAGACATAAACAGGTGGACAAATAATAAAATATGAGTGTAAAATAGGTTTGCAATAAAAGAACCTATATAAGTGAAATATCGGACAATATTATGCATTTTATTTACTATATATTCCGGTTATACTCACGGGTGTATTCGGGAATGCCCGACTAGTTTCGGACTCGATCGGAGCCCTTATTCATGAGCTGGTTACGCGGCAGAGTCGCGAGCCGAACTCGGCCGCGTAACCAGCTCATGAATAAGGGCTCCGATCGAGTCCGAAACTAGTCGGGCATTCCCGAATACACCCGTGAGTATAACCGGAATATATAGTAAATAATATGGATAACACTCACGAAAGTTATTATAGTAAAATATTATGCATTACTTAATTGCATACACAAACATAACATCACGCCTGTATTCCCCGAAGGGGTAGGCAGAAGTGCACACACAGTACACCCACATTTCGCCAGTTATGTTTTTAGGTTCTGCCTCGTTGGTCTAGTGGTAGCTTAGCGCGACTGCTGAACACGAGGTCCTGGGTTCGAATCCCAGGTCGGGCAAAGTGTTACTGGGATTTTCCAAATGTAATTGTATTTGTAATGTAATTCTTAGTAGCAGCACGGAGTCTGGATTTGTTGGATTACTTAATTGATCATAAAATTAACTCGAAAACATTGTTATTTTCTCAGTGAATTGAAGAAAGTCCTGCCGTCCGTCGCTGAACAAGTGATTCAAGTGACAGAGCATCTCCTCGAGGACCTGGGGCAGTCGCCGCTCAACACCGAGACGAAGGAGATCATCAAAACTCAGATAACGTCTCTAGGTGACCCTGAACACAGGGTTCGGGAGCTCGTTCGTGAGTATAAAAAGACTTTACTTACAAAATATCGTTAAATACAAACAACTTTTTAAGCCAATCGGGTTTTTAATTAAAATTGTGTAGGTATATAAAATGAAAACAATATCATATTATTTGCAGGTCAACGAATCTTGGAATTCCTTAAAACGATTCTGGTATGTGGTGGCGGATCGCGTCAGATTCCCGTAGGTCTGTCTGCCTTAGCGCGCGAGCTCACCTCAATCTCAGGCACGCTCCTCCGATACGTCATGCACAATAAGGCCGTCTTCACGTCGCACTACTTGGACCTCGTGGAAGAAGAGCTGAATAGGACTTAAGCTTATTTTAGTTTTAGTAAGTTTGTTAATGGTGATAAAATCGACTAAATGATTGGGTTGTCTTGCCACTATGAAATAATTTGTATTGTAAATCGATATTTATTGTGGATGCCTAGTTTAAAAAATATAATTAAAAATCAGATCATAATTATAATGTTTAGGCTCAATTTTTTTACATATTCGACTGCTACTCATTGAGTTAAATATTAAATTATAATAACTTAAACAAATTCATTTTATTGCGATTTAACTGCAGTCTGAAATCGGTATATTAGGTCACATTTATTCAATTCGAACCTTAGCAATTCTGAATATTCAGAGTAAAATAACCAAATTATTGTTCTTTTTTTGCATTTTACTAAACAAATATTCCAAAATAGTGGTTGGATGACCTTCCCATATATAAAATTTTACACTGGCAATAAATTATAAGCGTATCATGAAGATTATCAATCAATATACTATTACTTTATTTGTAATCGACTAAACTGCACTTTGACTAATATTGTGCTTCCTAATATTAGTACGTAAATATATTTTAGTTATACATATGAATGTTATATGGACTACAGACTGTTCAATCCGAAGTAAAAGAAAAACTTACACGAAAAAAATTATTAAGTTTTTAAATATACTGCCATTTGCATATTCGTAAACATTTTCAATACGATGACCCATTCACTAGATTCTATATCCTTTAAGTAAATAAATACAACATCTACAGCAATATTCGATGTTATTAAATGAATGTAACTAGATTTAATCCCTTGCAATAATTACCTGTATCCGCCTAAGTAACATATTACAAAAAAAATAAAAAACAAAAAAAATACAATATTCTTTAATTATTATTACAGTAAAGGGGGCTTGAAAACTAATGTTATGGAGACTTGTATTGTAGGTAAATATCTTACAAACGCAGTCGAAATCTATCTTTTACTAATCAATTAGGTATTTTACTTGACCAATCAATTGACATACTTTTTATAAGCTGTCAAAACTGTATTCCTTTATTGATGTTGTTTTAATAGCAAATTATTACGTGACTATGTTGTCTACTCAATTTATTGATTTACTGAAAATTCATCGCGATTTTAGGGCAAATTTTTCAAAATTTCAATCAAGTTTTTTCTAAATAAGTAGTGCCTTAGAATTATTGGTGTATCCACCCTATTCAGTATTGCCATTGTTCTTTATAAATAATAAAAGTATTCATAGTTATCGTCGAAGATTTTAACAAAGTTTATTTACACGTATAGACGTTATAGACATAATAGACGAATCTGATAGTATTTATTATAGTCACTTTATACGGAACTACAAATCCAAAGTAACTCTGTCTGTCACGCCTTCACGACTAAACCGCTGGACGGATTTTGATAAAATTTGGTATGTAGAAAGTTTGAGACCCGAGAAAGGACATAGGTTACTTTTTTATAGATTCATCCCTCTTAGGGGTTTAAAGTTTGTATGATACTTCGTCAGTTTAGACTGCTAGAGCTACCAAACTTAGTATTTTGCGTATTAATAAAAAAATAAGAAACTTATATAGTTGGAAATGGAGAATTAAACCCCTTAAGGGGTGACAGGTTTTACGAGAAGTTAAAATCCCGAAATTAGATAAAAAGCTTTATAGCGGGAAATAAACAAACATCATTCCAGGAGACTTTAATAAATAAATTCCTAAGAGGGTGGAAAAGGGGATGGAAGATAAAATATAATCAAACTTTTTTACAGTGGGAAATATAATATAACATTTTAGGCTTCTTAAAAACTAGTCGTGTGTTAATAGTTATTTTCATAAGTAAATATTAATACTAACTAAGAATTTACGCGGGCGAAGCCGCGCGCAAAAGCTAGTATTTTATGTATTCAAAAAAACCCTCTGTCAGACCTTATAATATTAGCTATCAGTCAGTGAAAGTACCATCAAAATCGGTCTAGCCGTTTTGGAGTTTTACCGTAACAGACAGACAACAAAAATTGTGTTTTGTTATAAATTTAGTAAAAAGCTGTTATTACAAGCAGGCGCTCCAATTGTATGTATGTGTATTGATGATAACGACTATCAGCCAACATTACATAAAAAAATGTTTATAAATTCAATAAAACAGCCCATTAGGCCTTATAACCTTTGTCATTGCCATCCGGAATACGTCTACTGTTGAACAAAGGACTCCCTCTTCGGACTAAGATCCAACTTAGGTCCACGCTTTATCTGCAACTATGAAACTGATCTATCTTCTTACGTACTATTGCTGTACATTTTATTGTACTCCAACTCTTTGGCTGACTGAAAAACGTTCTCACGATTGCGCAGTGATAAGGAGTAAGCTGAGATGCGCGCGCAACATGCGCAGGCGACCGTTGCGTTCAACTATGATATAGTATCTGTTTTGCATTTTATATAATTTAGATTAACATTGATGCTCTCATGCCTACTAATATTTTTGTCATAACAACAATTACTTGTAATGAGATTATTGAAATTTAAAGGTTGTAAATTAATTGTACTATTGCTAATTTATTATTAATTTTAGACGATAAATAAAAAATATATGCATACTTTATTAGTATGAAGTTAGTATCGGAGATTAAGGGCGGGCTACTTCAAGCAGTCTGTTAACGTTACATCATCATCATCATCATTAGCCGGAAGACGTCCACTGTTGAACAAAGGCCTCCCCCTTAGAACGCCACAATGATACAATAACGTTACATACGTACGTCAAAAAATAACGATTACAGAATATTTTTAACTCACTTAAAATATGGAACGTTTCTTGGCATAAATAACCCGGTTATCAACGTTATTAGGGCTACAAGTAGAGATAAAGATATATTTATTTGTATAAACATGTGTAACAGTGCATGGAAAAAAACAATATTTGGACCAACATATTTAGAGAACAAAACTGTTTCATTATTAAGGCTGCTAGAAGAAAACTATATTGGTATTGCCAATTTTAATATTTACGTGTGCGTCAAGCGATGCTGAAGCAACCCGCCCTAAATATATTTTGTACCGAAATCCGTAGTTTTTAATAATTATGTTAGCTTTTGGCTTCCAATGCTAGACATGCAAATTCTCAATAAAGGACTGATATTCATATATACTATATAATCTGTTATGTTAATTGGGAACAAATTACTTTTATTTGTGAATCCATTGAGTTGTTTGTTTAATATTTGTATGTAATCAAGTGAATGATGCACTAATAAAGTATTGATATAATTTCTTGTTTTTTTTATACGAAAGTAGGTATTGAAATGCGCTTAGAGACGCATAACTTTAATATTACTTGGTTCGTACAATACAGCCGACGGTTCTTGACCGGCTTGAAGTTAGGCATAGACGAAGTTCTGCGCATGTCATAGTACTGCACTCCGTGACATTCCCCTATATTGTATTTAAAAATACTACCGCGCAGCTATCCGCGCCAACTTCAGCCCGGTCAAGATCAAACGGCGATACTGTACTTTCTAATTAATTTGAAAACCCTGCACTTAGGAAGAAAAATATAAAGGAGTCGACAATCTAGGTAAAAATAACTCTGTAGATTAAAGAAAACTAAGCAAAATATCCTTAACGCTTTATTGAAATTACACTTCACAAATGAAACTCAACCAATGGTGAACATTTATAAATTGAACACATTCACGATGGGTCCGTTCAGTCTGAGCCACTGTGTCGTGATGAGGCACTGGACGCTGACCCACTGCGGCTGCGCGAGCCCTGGAACCGATCGAACATATATTAGGTGGGTGGCATACGTTGGAATCCGAAAATGTCATCGGCTTTGGGTGATGGAAATTCGGTAGGACTTTACGAAATACATTTTCAAGTAACTTAAAAAATTCTATAAAGGTAAGTTTATTTAAAAACTAAAGGACGAGAACCCACGGATTAAAAAGCGCAATATGCACAAGTAGACGTAAATAACAAAATACTAACTAATACATTTCTATACTAAAGTCTCGAGTTTTTTTGTATTGTGTAGGTCTCGTAAAAACGCCATACTGCTTCTGTTTACTTAACAGCTGACATTTATTTTAATAATGGGTCTCAGATACGTCAGCTTAGCGATACCTAACTTGAAATACAATTATAAACACTCACAATATATTTCGTATACATCACAATAGCAGAATCACTGATTATTTTTTAATATTTAGTTTCTAATTTGACCAAAAACAATTTAGAAACTTACCCTTCTAGACCCACTGCCAGACCTGCTCCTAGACCTATCGGTCCCGCTTCCAGACGCAGAGTTCTTTCTGGAACTTGCTCGAGATGATGCCTTGGAGCCTGACGCTTTGGAGGAGGCGCGGGAGGCTCGCGAGGCCCGCGAGGACGCCCGCGATGACCGCTTGCTGACACGCGACGAGGCGCGGGAACTGGCCCGTGAACTTGCCCGGGAGCCCTGGATTAAGGAAAAAATATGTTATCATATTACCCTAAAAACATAACTGGCGAATTGTGGGGTGCACCTCTGCCTACCTCTTCGGGGAATACAGGCGTGATGTTATGTTATGTAATCATATTTTAGTGCCACGGTCTTATATAGAAAAATACACGCTGTTGCGTCCTCCACGCTGCGATTTTATTAGATTTTACTTACTTTTACTCCGTCGCACTCATAGACTGACCACAAACCGATTACACACAAATAAGTGATGAACGATAACCCATCCTCAGAGTGAGAGGGTTAAGTGTTGCTTTAATCGATCGTTATTTTCCATGCTGGGTATAAGCCACCCTTCTTTTAGCCATAGTCCTTTCTACCGAGCTTTTTAAAGTATATAACTGTATACAAACCTTGGCACTAGCTTTTGAGCTAGCTCTGGAAGCTCGCCCACTGGCTGAGCTAGCGCGCGAGCCCTTCCCACTCTTTGAGCTGGCGCGGGAAGACGCTCGCGACGACGCGCGCGATCCTGACTTCGAACGAGAGCGTGAACGACCCGACCCAGATCTGTAAATAAAAAATATATTAAAATAAATGAAAATGTTTAAAAAAAAAACCAATTTTATTAAAAGTCCTTACCTAACAGAACCCGACTGCGCGGATCCGGAGCGAGATCTGGACTTCCTTGAGCCGGATGCGGATCGAGAACGACTTCTCGACTTGGATTTTGATTTCGACTTTGACTTCGACCGCTCCCGCGACGCTGACCTTGATCTGTTGGAGCCTTTCGAGTGCTCTGAGCCTTGTGGCGATTTTGAGCCCGACTTTGACCGGGACCGAGATCTGAAAAAGGAGTTTAATTAAATAGATTTTGGGTCAAAACTGACAAATATCCAAATCTAACTAGTAAAAATGTAAAAAAAGTACATTACAATGACAGTTTTATTAAACCAGAGGTATAAAGCACACTAGGGGCCAGCCTATTACTATTTATAGGGCAAGATCGAATTACGTTATTGGTAACTTGGAATCAAAATTAAATAACATGAAGACATTGAACAAGCCACAAAAAAATCTAATTCGAGAATAGTCTCGAATCAGATTTTATATGTGGCCTATTCTCGATCAGATTTTTATGTGGCTTGTTTAATGTAAACCTACTAGAATATCATACAGGTAAATAATATATTTACCTTTCCTTTTCTCTATTCGGTCTCTGCGTTTCTTCATCGTCATCATCTTCTTCCTCTTCTTCTTCATCCTCCTCCTACACAGAGAAACCTCTTAGCGAAGGTTGTATTTGTTTTAGAAGTTAAAATGATGGGGATGTGGTGGACTTATCCCAATAAAGAATAGGGAATAAGGCATGCATTGTAGAAGAGACTTAGAATCATTCCCTATACGTCGAACAGAGAGACGTCATTCCGTTTTTATTCCTTCTATGCCGAGCAAGGAATTCTTCATCCCTTTCGTTCCCCTTACGTGGTGTGCAATGGTAAAATTAAATTTTAGCAACCCAAAACTCCGCTGGGCGTACGGCGTCTTCAACAGCCAGCAACTCCTCAGGGGTGCAGGTAAATACCGGTGACTAAATTACCCTTTGAATGAAGTCCCGTTATGTCGAGTTTTAAAGACTAGATCGTAGCTGACCTGTGTCGGTTCCAGCTGCTTCTCCCTGAGCCTCAGCATGCGGTGCTCGGCGGCGCTGAGCGGGCGGTGGGTGACCACGAGGCGGGTGAGCGCCTGCGCGGCCGCTCCTGCGCGTGCGCGGCGCTTCGACAGGCGCACGCGCGTCTCCAGCTCGTTGTAGTATACGCAGTGGTTGCGTACCACCTGAAAACAAGTTATATTGTTTAGTGTGAGATGTTTAATGTATATTATTAAAGAATGATTTGTTTTAGTAGATATTTACTATTTACGAGAACATGAATCAGTTCCGATAGTAAATTTACATGATAATGAAATTAAATTACATGATAAATATAGATATCACATTAAGTTGTAAGTTCCACTATAGACAATAATGTTATTGCAGCACAAATAAAAGCAGTTTCAATCTCACCAAGAAGTAATTCTCCTCATAACCCTTAGATGCTTTACTCTTGACGTTCCAATTGTACTCCCTGGCCATTTTATACTCGTATGTGTCACCGTCCATGTACAGTATGCTCTCCGTGATGTCTCGGCGACGTTTCTGTATTGTTTCCTCTGTGGGCAAGCAGTATGCCACAAACTGTTCTCCACTCTCGTCCATCACACCTCTGGAAAAATCAATATAGCCATTGAATGCCTTATATCAAGTAGTTTTGCTCTGCGGTTACACCAATATCAAATTTGCACGCAGCAAGCATAGCTATTTTAATAAACTATTTGTTTTTCCAGCATATAAGCTACTTATCTGTAAAATTTCAACAAAATCTATCCAGTAGTTTTGCATGAAAGAGTAACAAACACCATCCTAATGTTCACATTTATAATATTAGTAGGATTTACAATTTACAGCAGATACATAATTTAAATCCTTTAAGTGCATTCAAAAGCCCTCATAAAGTGTCTAGACACAAATTGATCAGGTTGGTAATGAGTGGCCAGAATTGTAATATAGCAGCTAGCTGTATTGTTGTAAGAATTTGTGTGCCTAGTTTACTTGTTTATCACAAGGCAGTACAGCTCATAGTGACACATTGGAAAATAAAGATTAAAAACATCCTAATTATCATTTAGCTGCACAAACATACCATTCGCAACAACAAACAGCAAAAAAGGTTAAATACCCACCGAATCATAGCTTGAGACATTGCCTCAATTTGTCCAGCAATATTCTTGTCAACAGGTGCAGGGTCCGAGTCAAATATGACTTGGGCACATGGGTACTTCCACATTTCAAAGTCAGGGAACACGGACATGACCTCAACAGGAGTAACTCCTGGCTTGCTGTAGTGCTTCTCTATAGGCTTCTTGTTGTCCTCAAATGTCTTTTCAATAGCTTTGATCTGACTCTCTCTGTCCATGTATAGTGTCTCTTCACTGAAGATCTTCTTAACATTGTAACCGACTTTAGCTTCAACCTGTAATTGTAATTTTATATTTTAGTAATTATAATAGCCAGGATTAGTACACACATAATCTGTGACAAAATTAGAATAAAAAAAGTACAAGAGTGCTTGTACTCGATTTTAAACCACATATTTTATTATATGACTGCCTCGTTGGTCTAGTGGCTGCTAAGCGCTACTGCTGAGCACGAGGTCCTGGGTTCGAATCCCGGGTCAGGCAAAGTGTTACTGGGTTTTTCCATTACGTAATTCTCAGTAACAGCACGGAGTCTGGATTTGTGCCCGGTTGATGGCAATAGGCTCGCCCCCTATTACATTGGGACCTAAAACATAACTGGCGAAATGTGGGTGTACTATATGTGCACCTCTGCCTACCCCTTCGGGGAATACAGGCGTGATGTTATGTTTTTTTATTATATCACAGAATGAATGTATCAAAATACTATTCTAAAATTAATTTTAAACAATCTAACCTTCTCCATAGACTGAGGCTGGAACCTCGTCTGTTCTGTAGAGATATACTCGGACCTTCGTAACCAGGACACGTTTTTGGCATGATGACGTGACCTTTTTGAGTCTTGAGGAGTAAGGATATCATCTTCCAATAATTTCTCATCTGCTGGGTCCAATAACGCATTGCCATCACCCTGATATATATCACGGTTTATAAGGTCTATGTGGACGCCCAAATCATGTTCTGTAAGGACCTCATATCGGTAGTTTTTTTCCAAAGAGGTCGGATTGTATTGAATGAACCGTGTCGAGGGAAAAGGATATGTGATAAACTTTAAGTCAAATGGTATATCCGGAAGCGTATTGCAATACTTGACGCGTGTCACCAGCTCAGACCTGCAAATAATTGGTAATTATTCAAATATTACTAAAGCAAATTTAAGTACAATTGAAAGTTATGAAAACCACTAACCTCCTTTCGCCTGACCGTTGTGGACGTTTTTCTCTATCCGGTTCATTTGTTTGAACAGTGGGTGGCATTTTCACGGCCTAGTATCACTTTATTATACTAAAACATTTCAGCAACGTTTAATAATCGACAAAATATTACATTCCTCGATCCATTTCAATAAAATACGAATTACAACAAACAACGCGCGACTATAATATTTTCCCGTAGTGACAGAAATGACACTTGACAGATATTTACTAAGTGGTTGACAACCTGGCATTATTCATTCAAGCAACATCGATTTCTGCTTTTTCAGTAGAATATCTGTGATTTTGCGTATAACATCGAGTTGTTTACCACTATTGAAAGGGAATATATTGTTTGAAAAGGTATTTGCTGCAAAGATTGATGCATCAATCATTTTTCTCACGTTTGAATGAAAGCATCGTTCGACGTATGAAAAAAAAATCCGGAAATGGTAAACTTGCCAGTTCGATCGTATACGTTCATTTACGTCATTCATTCGCCGTCATTTTCAAGTCACTGTGGCCACTCATTCCCGTCGGCCGTATTCCGTCGCCATCTTTCTTTTCGCAACTTTTGTCGGCAGTAAGGTACGTTATATTACTCGAATATTTCGCT
The DNA here is from genome assembly GCA_946251915.1 of Abrostola triplasia. Taxonomy (NCBI): domain Eukaryota; kingdom Metazoa; phylum Arthropoda; class Insecta; order Lepidoptera; family Noctuidae; genus Abrostola; species Abrostola triplasia. The sequence goes on along the minus strand of OX276440.1, from coordinate 7,012,976 downwards.
AAATAAAACGATATTGTGAGTATAATATTGTCTCATCGCTACTTCAATTGTATTGTAAATCTGTTATTACACCGTAAGTGATATTAGTTTCCTAAATTGTGCAAGAACAAAGTCGGCCATGTGGTCGGCCAAAATGGTTTTTCAACGTACTACGCATTATGTTTTACATGGAAAATCACGAAGTTTACTCGTTAGATATTGTATATGAGTATTTTTATGTTAGTTGATGCGGTAGTGATGTATTAAGATATTGGTTTTAAATGGTACTTTTTGGATGCCGGTATCGTAACCAACGTGGCGCGAACGCCGTTGTGCTAACATGGTGTTCTTGTTGTAGATATAAACATGGGTACTGTGGAGCGTGCTGGTGATGACCACACTTCCGAGGTGGAGTCTGGAGAAGAGGAGGAAATTGTTGGGGGCGGTGAGCTGGCTCAACACCTCATGAAGAGGTAAGTCTGCGCGTTAGGTTAGTCTTGTTCACACCACCTGGCGCTGACAGCACATGTGATGTGAATACAAGCACACCTTATTACTTATTTGAAGTTACCATGTATGTTCCTTTGCAGCTCTATCATAGATAGAAATAATATTAATAGCCTGGCCTGAAGGCAAAACTTTGTTAATCACAAGACGTTGAAATTTTCAATATTTATTTATTTACTTACTTACTGCCTTAGTTTCTTTTTATACCAAAAGCTAACACTACCAATACAACATCACAAGCTTCAGATTAAATAATTAAAAAACTAACAATGATAATTAATTGGTCAAAGTTCCCTTTTCCAGAGTCGGTACATTCCCATTAAAATGATTACATCATAGCGGGTCCTAAATTCATGTAAGATGAATCACCCTTCCTGTTTAGTTCACTGAGAAAATGTTTAAACAATTTAATCGTTAATTCAAGCTATTTTAAGCCCAACATTGGATCTGTTAATGTTCAGTCATTTAGTATCATTTTGATGTAGGTATAGAAATTGTTAAATTGAAAAATGTTTAAAAATTTAAATTTCATAAACTTTTTAGACTAACTGAATCATTTTCACACTTTATTTTTTTGTAGCTATTTAAACTTGCTTAAATATTGCAGGTAAATTGTAATTATTAAAAAAAGACTAATTAATTTAATTTTGCTTTCTAATATTTAAATTTAATATCGTACCTAAATAAAAAAGATAAACGAATACAATTCCATCCAAATTGGTTAAGTTACTTTGTCTATCGGGATAATCCGCCGAAACTAGATACAAAAATCAGATCTTTTCTGCATCTACCATACACGAAGAATAGCTACTTAATTGAATACAAAAAATCGTAGCAAAAAGGTTTCAAATCGCTGCTTCAATAGGTAATTATTATCTACGACTTATGCTCGGATCTCGATATTAAAGCAGCATGTACGAAATGAGATTACGGGTCATTGAACTAATGAGTCACTTTACGCTCTACTTGATCAATAAGTGTTTAGTCTAGCTGATAGAATTTATAACCACGTGGTATTTCAGTCTAACCAAGCATAAATCCTAGTTACACCTCATAAATTAATGTTATTGAGAGTAAAGGACCACATTCAAAATGGTTCTTGGAGCTGTCGGCAACATGTTTGGTAGGGGTCCATCTATGAAAATATTTTCTCATCTCCCGTGCTCTGGCAGGATATTTAAAAAAAAATATTTCTCCAGAAGACTGAAATTCAGGACGACAACATTATTAGGCATAGTTATTGCCCAAATTAGATGGAAAAAAAATATTTCACACATAAAAGCATCACGCAGGACTAATTTGTAATTGTTCTTTTGATAGCGACCAATCGTGTTTTCAAGTACCTAAATCAATCCGCAGCCTCATTATGTCTGGATACTGATCCTGGCTCTTCCTATTTTACACGTGGGTAAAGATAACTGAACATTCTAGAAAGTTGTAGTAAACGCGATGAAAGGCACCCTTATTTGATCTGACAGCTGCTTGTCTAACCAGAGTAAAGTGGCGACTTATTGAAATGTAAATTTCATATTCAGGTACCGCTTATAATCCCGTATTCAAATGATCCAAGCCAAACATTATGTCCGTTTTACACACGGCCGTTATAACGTGTTATGCTCTGATTATTTTGCAAAAAATAGAACAGTATATTAAGTGAAACTAGTTCTTATTGTACGATATAGGTACCTACTTACTCATCGTCAAACAAACTCAGTCGTACCAGTCTGCCATATTGTCCATCTAACATAAGAAAGTCGATAAAGGTGCTTGGATAAAAAAAGTGAGTTCCTTTTATATTTCGAACGTACAAAGACCATTGTTGCAGACAATACCTCCAAGCAACAATGATTTCTGGCTTCAGTATTAGGTACATTCTAGCTTGCCAATTTACACCCTTTTCGCACTATGCAGTGATTTATTTTTCATTGTACACACGACCTTAATTCCCAAGGTCGTTAGTTTGCAGTTAAGTAGAATCGTATACAAGCTAATTGACAGTAGCCAAAGCCAACATATTGTTCATAGCTTGGTCGTAAAGTTTAAGTAGAGACAGATTGGGAGCAAGCACATAACATTGAAAATAATTTGCGATGCGCACTTAATAAGCCATTTCCCCTCCATTCTTAGTACTACAGGATGTTCATCTGCTAGTTTATTTTTATCTTATAACGACTTCAGTACCTATTCATTTGAAAGCAGTTGAAGTACTTATATCTGCAATAGTTTAGTACTATACAATTTCAAAAAGGAAGGACCTATAATTTTGTGAACGTAATTTTTGGATACTCATCTTTCTGATTTTAACTGCGTAGGAAAGAGCTTATTATATACTTACCAATGTTTGTGCGAAGACGATGCGTAAGTTGGTACGAATATGTAAAAATCCGGTTCTTCCATACTCTGTAGGTCCTTAGCACCGCTGCAATAAATGGGTCTATAATATATCTATATACTTCTCGTCGACTTCCGTATATATACTGCCTTTTTGCATATTTGTTTTGTTAATTTATCAAACATTCTAAGATTAAAGGAGTTACTATACTTCCATAAGCTAAGAACACGTCTAGGTCTACCGACTCATTTTCTCGTCCATTTTCTAATTGTTTTTCTCTGACAACACTATTTTAAATGTAACAGGTAAATCGTTGATGTCGTATTACATTTTTCTTACACTACAAAAACGAATATCACGAACCTATTTCATGAGATTGCAAATACTAAGTAAACAAAAACTGTAATCGTAGCTTCAAAGCAAAAACTCTGCAACCTATTAGTATTGAGACATGTCATCGCATCGATAGGCTTTTTCTAAAGATACCTCGACCCATGCGGCGCATTGGATTTCAGAGTTAATTATTCATATATTCAAGTGATCTCCTTCTTGGAACAGTGCAGAAACCCAGCAGTCTAATATAAACGCACCTTGTGTAGATTTACATGAAAATACAAATTGAAATCTATCTTTATAGTCGGATAGCCTTAAATGTATTTAAACTTTTATCATAACTACTAAACGAGACTTGCAAGATATCGTAGGTGAGAAATGACCGTCATGACTGATAAATATTATTAGGTCATGGCTAATGAATAGATGGTTGTAACTATCTACGATTCGATTAGTATTGAAGTTATCCCTTTTCTAATGAATATCTTAGTAGTTTTTCTTACGTGACATTGGTCATAAATCTGACTCTGAGGGGTAAATGATTGAGATTATTGTGTATTAACATTTCACATGGGACCTACACAAGAATTGACTCATTTCTTAAGATTTTTGCGAACATTTTTTTAAGACCTTGATGTATTATCTTAGATCATCGTTCGGACTTATCCGCGTAGATAGATCATGATTTAAAGAAGAGGAGAATGATCAATATCGTTGACATAACGCTTAGTACCTATCGCAGGCTATAAAATCTGCCAGTAACAAGTGAAGGTCGCTTCTCTCGTATAAACTAATAACCCTTGAAGACGTAACAGTCTTCATCGTTGGGGTTAACTAGTACCTACTATGCTGATGTTTACAAGACTATACTGTTTATTTTGTTGCGCAATGGGGCTATTTCAGGGAAATTGGGGCACCACTGTATTTCTACTACGCAGATACACCGGTGTAAAGAAATCTGGAGATCTTGTGTTATGTATAAAATATGTAGAATGTTACGTGCGCCAGTTGAACGTTGTTCCTTGTTTGTGTAAAGAATTCGTATTTTGAGATCTTTTCACATGATTGTAATTATAAATACATTCATCATTATTTCAATACTGTAATTCAAAGCAATTTTATTTATATATTTAATTCTTTATGTACAAAGGCGGACTTTCATTAATTTTCTTTACGACATTCTTGCTAAACAGTCTTAAAAAGACTTGATTAAAATTTGTTTACTTTCTGTTCATGCAAACAAATAATATGTAGTTCAATTCGTGCCCCCTCTAAAATAACTATTACCGTTTTTCATCTAGTAACGATAATTATAATTAATTAAGGTATTGTGGTTTTGGTGTTGGTTTGAAAAAGTTCAATGTTGTTTCCTTGTCTACAGCGGCATTACCCGCAATGAGATGCTAGCGGCACTTACGAACCGCATCCACGTCGAGGCAATGGCGTCGCTGCCGCCGAATGTGCGCCGGCGCATACGCGCGCTGCGCACATTGCAGAAGGAGTTCGTCGACATCGAGGCCAAGTTCTATAGCGAAGTGCACGCGCTTGAATGCAAATACGAGAAGCTGTACAAACCATTATTTGAGAAGGTGAGAAATTGTGTTTTGTCTTTAGTATTTACCTATTACATATTGAAACAAATCTTATGTAATTGTCTAAACAAGTCGTTAACCTTAGTAAAATGTATAATTTTGGACATTTTAATTTGTTAGTCGATTGATATATTGAACAGGAGCAGGAAACTGAATAAAATATAATTTTCGCTATTTCATTTTTAAGTTATCTTGGCACTAATGTCGCGTTGGTATTTCAATTAAACAATCGATTAATCAACAGCGAGCGCATATAGTGAACGGCGGTTATGAGCCCAATGATGACGAGTGCTTGAACCCGTGGCGCGATGAGACCGAGGAGGAAGAGTTGGCGCGCGCAGTGCAGGGCGCAGCCATTACCGACGGCACGGAGGAGAAGAAACCGGCTGAAGAGAAGCCTGCTGAGTTAGTACACACACCTTATACACTTACTTACTATACTAATTACTTAAAAATAATTTAATGATGACATTCAACACCAATAACTGAAACAATCATGATACGATCTGTTTAACATGCATCACCAACTGAGGAAAATACCTTAAGCCTACCTAACACGTCTTAGCGTACCTCTTTGTTAACAGTAGATCTGTTTCAGGCCCCCAATGGATCCCAATGTCAAGGGCATCCCAGACTTCTGGTACACTATATTCAAGAATGTTTCCATGCTCTGCGAGATGATGCAGGAACATGATGAGCCTATCCTCAAGTGCTTGCAGGATATCAAAGGTAATTAACCATTTTCCATTTTATGGCTGTTTGATATTCCCAAATTATAAAAAAAAATCTTTAATGATGACATTCAACACCCATCACTGAAGAAATCATGATTGATTTGTTTAACATGCATCACCAACTGAGTATTTCCCATAAAGCTACAAACCAACCAGTGTCTTTAACCACATCTAACATTTAGCGATGTTTACAGTGCAAATGCACGAGGACCCGATCGGCTTTACGCTGGAGTTCCATTTCGCTCCAAATGACTACTTCACAAACACTATTCTGACTAAGGAGTACTCGATGAAATGTAAGCCCGATGAGGAAAACCCACTAGAGTTTGAAGGACCCGAGATCTACTCGTGCAAGGTATGTGTTATGTACTAGTCATTAACATTAATTCCTGGAAACCTTGTATATTGTAAAGCTGCCTACTATGTACATATTAGAAGTCAAATGGTTAGACACAGTTTCGATATGATTGTTTATTAATTTCGATTTTCTTTTCTTGTTTAGGCTTTAAATTGAATGAGTTGGAAGATTTGTTAGTCATCTATTAAATATACAAATGTTATATGAAATAAAACGATATATTGTGTATTCTTCAGGGTTGCGAGATCAACTGGAAGAAGGGCAAGAATGTAACAGTGAAGACGATAAAAAAGAAGCAGAAGCATAAGTCTCGCGGCTCGGTCCGCACTGTCACCAAGTCGGTGCAGGCTGACTCGTTCTTCAACTTCTTCTCCCCGCCCACCATGCCCGATGACCCCAACTCGACGCTCGCCTCGGACATTCAGGTACGAAGCTTTAACATCTGTTTTACCTGTTTTGTAGGTGATGTAAACGACGTATAAGTTGTATTTATAGTACTACACTATGTTTTACTCCGTTTTGTGATGATTTTATGACTAGTATCAAAATTATATAAATACTGCTAAATAGTAGCAAATATTTGATTAAAAATGTGTTTGTTAATTATAACCATGAAGAACTGGCACATGACCATTTTGTTACGTGTCCAGGCGCTGCTCACAGCTGACTTCGAGATCGGCCACTACATCCGCGAGCGCGTCGTATCCCGCGCCGTCCTGCTGTACACCGGCGAGGGCCTCGACGACGATGATGACGACGACTACGAGGAGGAGGTTAGTACGCACCCGCGCTTGCCAACACACGTAAGGTCTGTTACGAAAGCATGCCGCGTCGGGTCAACATTCATCAGTCGATACTCCCAAACTATGATACTGATGTTTTACGATCTGTTTGTTTGCATTTTTTACCAGAAACTTAGGCAAAGACTGAAGCAGTGTTTGATCGTCCACTTGTAATTGGTTTTAGGTATGTTCAGGTGAACTCCTTTTAAAGCTGGTAATAAAAAGGGCTTCTTGGGAAGCTGTAATGTCATCAAAGAACCTATAAAAAGCTAGTTTGCCTGTGGTTTGGCTCACATGGTGTATCCCACAGGAACAGTACGGTTTTTGGGATAAAAAGTAACATAAAATACCCATGAAACTATAATTTGCTAAAATCACATTGTTTCCCAGCTGCGTGCAATGAAGACGAACCAACAAACATGTTCATATTCTAAAGTCATTAATATTAACAGGGTATGAAAACCCAGTGCTTCAAAATGGTATGGATGGACTCCAAAAGAATTAAATCAATTACTAACATCGTTTTTATTGTTTTAGGTTCAGGATGACTTATACAATATCGTCTATGAAGCTTGCTTGGGTTTACATGCTACCATTTTGTAATGGTTATGCATATTCTGTACAACCCATTGCTAGGCACATATTATAAATCAGTCTATAGGTTGTATTACAAAATTTTTACAGCTTACTAATTTTGTTTGGGTTGTTATGTGGTTATAGTAGGTGATAATGTTGACCGTGTCATGCTTTCGTTTATAATGGACCTTACTTTGTTCGATATTTGGAACAAGCTTCAAACTGTAGGCAGGTAGCTATGTAGGTAGTGAAATGAATCTCATTATGCTGATAAAATATTATCGTTTGAAAATTAGTAGATAATATAAAGATAATAATAGTTCAGTCAGAAGTATACATTTTACCAAGTACTTCGAAAAGTTAATTTTTAAGTGTACTATATCGAAAGTGTCAGTTCTTTTTACAAAATCTATGAAGTACTTCTGATTGGACTGTCGTATTTGATACACAAATTAATTTTATACTACGCGCTTATCCGCATAAATTCAGGAACAGTGAATTCTACAGCCATCTAGCATTTCAACGAGGTGTTAGTTTGAACCTATTTGCATGGTAGACCCTTTCTATTGCTTGCTTAGCTAGTTTAGTACCCGTCGTGCTAAACATTGATTTTGCCTTCCCCCCCACTGCCCCCATATCAGACGGAGGTACAGTATGTATTCTGAACCCTGCTCCCCCATATTTATATAGTTATAATATAGTGCGTCTGCATAAATCTTCCACGGGCAGAGTATACAGTATCTACGTCTGGTGGGTGTTGGTGGCTGCACAAACAAAAGCGGTATATTTGGTTTCAGGAGGATTCGTACTTTGACGAAGACTCTGGGACGGAGGAAGTGTCCGACGCGGAGGATTGATGCAAGACGATAGTCCAACCGCCCCTAGCGTTATATTACAATAGCGTCCCTCGGCAGCTCGCTGCGGGCCCACGGCCGCCCTCGCGGTCCGTGGGCCCCCGGCGGCTCGTGCACACGAGCTCTGCGTGCTTTAGTCTTTATCGCGACCATATCAGCCCATATCTCTTTCAAATTGTACCAAAAATCGATTCGCCAAGCGAAACGTGATAACGAATACTCCTGCGACGCGTCGGGTTATTGTCCTATAAATCGGTAGTATTTGTACGCTAGAATATTATAATTATAAACTTCTCGCTCAATCACTCTTCTATGCATGGTTTATCCCTTGAACAGATAAATATGTTTTAGAGTAGATTTTTGTACAGAGCTTTCAAGGAGAGCTCCCGTCATAGACTTGATGCGAGAAGTGAGAGGTGCCTTCATTATCAATGTATAATGCATGTTAACTTGTTAAATGTCTGTTACGACAACTATTTTGCATTTCTAGTTTAGTTATACAATTACTCGTTTTTATTTATTATTATACAGTAATTATAGTGTGTATTTTTGTTTACGAATTTTACATATTCGTTTGAGTACTTTGAAATTTCATGTGATATTACTATTCTCTAAGGCTATATTTAATGTTTCCTATTGAATGAAATTAAAGTACCGTCATTCCATTGAGACGCTAGTTGATCCCTCGCACCGTGCGTAAAGGCTGTCTGCCCAGGAATTGAATTCGCTGAATCTCTTTTTAGTGCCAAAATGCATTTTTACATCATCACTTGAACATCGCCATCTGTGATCTATCCGATATGTATTTTAATAATGATTTGACAATAGTTAGGTCGGATAATAGATGTATATTTTTTTATTTATGTAACCTTCTATTGAAGTTAGCATAATATGTCAATGTATAGCAGCTCGTCAGGTAGTTTTTATATATCGGTAATGGCTTTATGTTTTTGGCATGATGTCGTAATGATGACATTAAAATTGTATGCTTTTTACTCGAGTGTTTTATTTATTTTATCCTTATTATTTGCATGCGAGTTGTGCGAGTTTGTCGAGAATGCAGATGGTTGCAGAATTCACGTTCAATGTTATTTAAGGTAAAGAGTCTGACGAGGTCGGCGTTCAGTTGTAATATGTGTTGACGTGTTGGCGTTGTCAGGAGGAGGAGGAATGCTCCACGGAAGAGAGCGAAGATGAGGAGCCGGCGCCGCGGAGACGAGGCAAGAAACCCATCAAGGGCGGGGCGCAGGACAACCCCGCCGAGTGCAAGCAACAGTAGTGCGCACACGCACGCACCTGCGCTACTCTTGTCTAACTGTCGAGGTCTGTTCATACGACTAGTATGTTGGTGCTGAATATCAATTTACCTTTCACTACATACGACCGTTTATTATAGATCTTACAATCATTGTATCAGACGGTTTTAACTAGGTTATTTCACAAATTGTTTTTGTTTTAAAATGTATTTGGTCTTTTGTAGTGAGCGGCAATGTTCCTTAATCAGTTCTCTTCTACTTGAATTGTATTAATGTAGACATTTTATAATCAATATCGTATACGTGTTTGATACTGCGTTTAAGTGGCAATCTGTAAAAAATTGCCACAAGCTAGTACACAATGAATTGACACTCGATATTCTTAATGTTTTACAATTTTATTTCCAATACATACGGGAAAAAATTCAATAGTCGCCAACCGACCTCGCCGTACGCAAATGCACTACAATGCAGTGACTGATATCTAGTATAGGATGCTTCTTAGAAAAAATGTGAAAGCGTTGGACTAAGAAACCTCGCGAAGCGTAATTTCCTTCACATTCCTAATTATTTCGTGTCAAAACACTTGCAAAAGTAAAGGAATGTAACAGGCAGACTTCGGAACGGTGACGGTAACTTTTTCTTGACTACGTATTTAGGCGCCATGTATCATAGAGCGCACATTCTATCTAATTGTATAGTTTCGCTGTTGTCGCCCCCGCTTCGAAGCTTGAGCTCGTTTTAATTGTCCGCCTTAAGTTCACTGTTTAATTAATTTGTCCATTGTTATTAGTAATCTAAATCGGTTTGGTGCTTGACGCACGATAGCTAGGCTAGTACGAGACTTGTGATGTAGTTAACGCTGCCTGTTAACAACTGTTGGAATTAACGGTCTATAAGACAGTAATTAATATTAAAATAATGTTATTTTGTATTTGTATAATGCGCCGATTGTACGGCAATACCGCCAGTAAAATAAGCATCTAGATGATAACAGGACTACACAATGCAATTTATATGTAATAGGCGTAATTGTTGTTGCAATTAACATCAGTGTGATTGTAAGGCTACTGTGAAACCAGTTCTTTTTTATTACAATTAATGGTATTAGCGTTATGCTCGCATCGCATACACCAGCTATAGGGTATTTGTACACATAACATTTTTAAATAAATTTAATACTGAATATTAGAGTTGTTTCATTTATTCCCGTATATATAACCGCTAAACCTATACAAATTTTAGTATTGACGCCTATTGTAGAATGTTCCATTTGTCGGTGAATAAACTGAGGTAGTGAAATCCTTAGCCAATTCTGAAAATTATAGTAAATAACAACAAGCGACTGAAAAGAAAGTATAGTAGTAAAGGAATTGCACCCTCTTGTTAAAAAATGACCACTAAGTAATAATTTAATGTTAAAATCAGTTTCGAAATGTTGTTTCTATTCACCCCGTTTTACTGTATTTCAAGACTGGTAGGACACACTCGTTATAACGGGCGACGAAAAGACTACGAAGTTTTCTAAATGCTGCTCAACCTAGCTGTATTCTTCTTCGTACTTCTTAACCCGAAGCTGTTCTTACCAACTTTTAATTTTTTTTCTAGGTAGACATACTCGTGAACAACTTCGAGAGCTACACTGTCGAGCAAAATTGGTTCCGAAATGACGTGTTGGTTGAACATAACCTTAGTTTTGTCCAAGTTCATCCGGAGACCGATGCGCGCTGAAGATTCAGCCAGATCAACAGCATGTATTGTAAATCTTGCACGGTTTCGGCCACGATGGCGATGTCTGCAAATCTCAGGTGTGAGATGTACTCGCCATTTATATTTATACCCCGTCTTTTCCAGTCCAAGAGTCAACATATCTTTACATTTGGGGGAAATAACGTCTGATCGCCCATGACAACGTTGAAGTGGGTCTCGTAGGTGGTATGTAAGGCTTTCGAAACCTCTTCATACATTTCCTCTACTTCATTCGTCCGAGTATGCCGAGGTCAGCGCGTACCTACACTTGGATTACTTTGAGGTAACGAAGAGGTATACCTCTTCGTTAGCTTGATCACAAGGTACGACACACTGGAGATTTCTATAACGTTGTCCGAGAGCATAATATTGTGGACCAGAAACCAGCCGCCACCTTGGGATGGTTGGTCTCTCCCTGAAATACATAAGATGGCCAGAAACCAAGGTTACGGTATCCTCCCCCTCTTCGGATTCAAGGTGTAAGTAACTAGTAAGTATATTATGAGCGGCGCGCTCCAGTCAAAAAAGGCTAGAAGATAATATTCTGCTTATGCACAATAGTCATTACATTCTTCCAAATTAACTTAGAACAGCTGGTAAACATGGATTTAAATTTTACGATCTAAAGGGACTGGTATAGATGATGACCATGCTTATTGCTTGGTAGTCATGTAGGTTGCACTGTCTACACTGTATACTTACGGTACTTACGGGTTAGATACCGTGATCCAATCTTGAGATTTATTTTTTAAGAAACGACCTATGCCGGTGGTAAATCTAGCCTCGATTACCTGAGTCGGTATTGGGAAGTAGGTACTTCAAGCAAGAAATACTAGAACTGATTTTATTACATAATAGATTAATTTTGTATACCTACCTCTACGTAGATATTGTATAACGACGGTGGCAACTGGCAACCCACTAGTTTTCGGGATTCGATGGATGAACGACGAATCTAGCTGGCCGACAGTGGCGAAAAGAAACCTAAATAAGTAGATCGTTATTTATTTAATACTTTATGTATGCCATAGACATTATCTACTAGTTGACCCTAAGGTGATGCAGAGTTAAGCGAGGTACCTAGATGTACATAGTTACGTGGGGGTGAACTACTCTATATAGATAACGACTAGATAAAAGCAAATCATGTGATTAGCCGGGTCCACACCGGACGATCCATCGCGCTCCAATCGCGCGCGGCAGGAGCGCGATCCAAATGTGCGGGCGGTGTGGACGTGCCGCGCGCGATCCATGCGCAAGTATTGGAGCGCGCGATCCCTGCTGCGCCCGATCCGTGCGTTGTCGGTTTTTTTGCCAGCCTCAAAGGTGCCTCAGTTGCGTGCCGCGCGCGGTGTGGACAGTTGTGTGTGGTTCGCGCGATCCTTCACGCCATGGACATCTCGCAAAGTCGTCGTCTGATATCGCTTTATAAGGAATTTAAATGTTTATGGGACCCAAAAGATGTTAATTATACCAATAGAGGTATAAGAGACGATGCTTGGCGTCAGATTTCTCGCGAAATGGATAACATAAAAATAGAAGACCTAAAGAAAAAAATGCGGTCTTTGGCGGGAGGCTATAGACGGGAAAAATTTAGAGAAAAACAAAGCCGTATAACTGGATCGGGTAAGTAATCTTCTCATACACACTCTCACCGATTTTTTTTCGCCATTTCTTTTACCGGTGGGCATTTTGCTTTGCTTCCGAAATGGTGGTAGTTTATAGAGTAGCTTATTTAATTTAAATTTATAATTATTCAAAATATTATAACTATGTAAAGACGTGTCTAAGTGCCCGTGAGGGCCTACAGAATAAAGATACTTTGAATTTTGAATTTTTACATACCTGCATATTAGAACAGTCCGGAATAGTGCACGGCACTTGAATACCGCAACCGATCTTACCTCAGCTTCGCCCGCATTTCTGAAATCGACGCGGGCAAAGCTGCGGGAGTTCAGTTAGTTTTTATATAAATTATAATTTTGTTGTTGTTTTTAAATTTATTATGTTGAAAAAAAAAACGTTATTTAATGAATTACTTGTTTATTTCAGGTGCACAAGATACATATAAATCAAAGTGGTTTGCGTATGATGACTTCGACTTTATGGCGGATAAAAATGAACCCGGAACTACTCGAGATACTTTGGAACACGTGAGTCAAGTTCACTGATATTCATTTTGCCAAATTATTGTATGGTTTGTAACAAAGTGTCTTGCTAAATGGGACCGTATTGTATGGGCACTTTCTACTGCTCTTCTTGGTATGACGGCCATCGGTTGTAGTGATTGTGATGGTGGTTCATTTCGCCAGCTTCCAAGTATTACATCTCCATTGTCCTGGACCATATCAAACGTTCCAGGCGATGTAAAGTTAGAATTACTACGTAAATAGTTATATAGATGAACCGTTGCCAGCACGACTTTAGTCGCAGTTTCTGGTTCCAAAAGCATAGGTTTACGCAGAACTCTATAGACAGAACTAAGTACTCCAAATGCGTTTTCTACTACTCTACGTGCTCTTGACAGTCGGTAGTTGAAAATTCTTTCACACGAGCCCCTTTCCCGAGTACCATCGTATGGTCTCAAGCTAAAAAGCTAAAAAGCGGAAAAGCTTTATCACCTAGTATACAATAGGGTACTTCAATTTTATAGGGAACTTGTAATATTTCCGGGGGTGGAATGTTTAGTTCTTTTTTTTCAAGTTTTTTATATAAATTTGTGTTTTTGAACACGCCTCCATCTGATATTCTGCCTTTAGTCCCAACATTCACATACAGAAACTTATAATTTGCATCTACTAATGCAAAAAGAACAATACTAGGAAATAATTTGTAGTTATCAAAGTCGTTGCCACTATTAAAAGGCGATTGCAAAACAACATGTTTGCCGTCCATCGCTCCTATCACGTGTGGGAAATTCCATTTATCCTCGAATTGCTGAGAAATTTTACGCCACTCTTCTTCAGTAGATGGCACCTGAAAATAAAGATGCCGTGAGATCCTTAACCTTTAACTGGGGACATGACAAATTTATAACACTTTAAGGGACATGTAGTCTCACAGGCTACAGCCGATTTTGTAATTAGTATTACTTACGTATAAATCAACCGATGACACGTCCACCCTAGCCCTAAAACAAAAGCTACTGAGAAGCAGGGTTGAGGCAAGTGGGGGGAAAGGGTTAATTCTAAGAATTTGCAAACTACGCGACGCCTGTGAGGCTACACGTCACTAGTTAAAGGTTAATAATAAAAAGTTGAAAATAAAAATAAGTAGTAATAATAATAATAATGTTGTTACAGGAAGAAACTAATACGACTGAACGGGAACTTGAAGTAAATGTTACAGTGAGCGAAAACGAGAACAGTAACATTGTTAGTAGTGACATACAACCGGAAAGAGCCAACCAACACACAGATTTGAGTAGAGAGCAGAATGCTCAAAGTGTACAATCCAATGTCCAAACAACAAGCAATCGAGCAAAAAAAAGGAAGAAAACTACTTCTAATAATGCAGATGATATATCAGATGATACTCTTTCAGAAGCTTTCCAACTGCTGCAACAATGTGCACAGCCACCACAACCAGACACAGATTCTTACATTGCTTTCGGGCAGTATATATCTACTGAATTGCGGAAATATGATGCAGTAACATTACCTTATGTCAAAAATGCTATATGCCAAGTAATTTTTGAAGCTGACACAGGAAGATATAACAATTATGGATATTACACTAATTCATATCCTAGCACACCTTCAGCCTCCACTTCATCGCACACTCCAGCTCCACCTCCACAGGCACCACCATCTGCTCATCTGGCCTCAACTTCATCGCATACTCCAGTTCCACCTCCACAGGCATCACCATCTACTCATCTAGCCTCAACTTCAGCGCAGTCCCAGTCTCAACAACCTCAGGATTATTCAGTTCCACAGTCACCACCGAATTAAATAAGTGTCTACCTATTCTTTCTTGTTTTCTTATGTTTTCAAATAATGTTGATTAATTGTAAACATGTTACTTCACTATAATTATAATACACTACTTTTTTATTGAGTAATAAAGTATGGTTTTACTTACCTTCACATAATCCTTTAACAAGTCAATGATTGCTTCACAAACTTCGGGAATAATTTTCGATATAGACTGTTTGGAAATGCGGAAGAGATACTGCAAACTGACATATGAATCTCCAGTCGCTAAAAATCGCAATGTAAGTAGTAATCTTTCCTTCACAGTAATGGCATCTCTATAATTTGTATCATTCTTTCTTAGCTTGTTGTTCAGTAACGAACACAATATCTCAAATTTATTGACATTCATTCTTGCAAAATTGTGTTCAGCTTTATCTGACACTAACTCTGCATAAAGCTGAGTGCCAGATTTTAAGCGATTTTTGTATATTGTTTTTATCCAGAACCGTCTTTTTATTTTTTGTGATTTTTTGCGCAAATTTTTAAGCAAAATATAGGTTACTGCTGCCACGGCAATTCGACGCCGACGCTGCACGTGTGACTCCATCTCAAGCAAGAGTTCGACTGAATCATGGATCGCCTATGGATCGCTAGGAGCGTAGGTTCAGGATCGCAGTTCAATTAAACTGGATCGGCCTAGTACGATCCACGAACCACACTCCGTGATCCTGGATCGCGGATCGCGCGATCGCTGATGCAGGTTGGATCGTCCGGTGTGGACCCGGCTATTAGCAAACGATAAGCCCAAGACATGTCCTACTTAGCCCAACAAATTCAGTCTCTCAGCTGTAAACCTCTTTAGACAAAATAGAGACTCAAGGATTTATAGCATTAATTACGCATTCTTATAATTTTAATTTAGGTACGTAGAGTAGGGTATAAATTTAATAAAACCTTTTTTCATGCTAGTAACTCAGTCACAAGTAAGAATACACAATGTATTTTTATAGGTCATCTGTCTACCTGAAGGTGGGATTGGGCGTGAAGTGAAACCACGCATTAATAAATGTACCTATAGATAGATAGATACACAAAATTTTAAAGATTAGTGTTTTCGCTGACCGTACCTCACAGCTTTCATTACCTTTTCCTTGTTAACCAATGAACTCACCAAAAATTTTTTTCCCATATGTGGATGAAAAAAAATTACATCTCAGTGCCTGGATAATGTCGTTTTATAGAGCCGTGAATGATAAAAGCATCAAATAATAGGTGTTCTCTAAAATTCCGTTTAGGAAAAAGGACTAGTGTGTATAATATGCAAAACACAATTTTGTAATATCAATTTATTAACTTTCAATGATTGTAACAATTTATTTATCACGATTTGTCTTTACAACGCGATCAGATCTGGGGTCTACAAAATATACATTTCGTGAAATATTTCGCTCTATTTTATGGCATCAAACGTAATATTCACATATTTTGGTGTTCTCAAATAAGTCACGTATGGAAGATATAAGTAGCTGCCTAGTGAAAGGTTATTGCACAATTTGAACTTTGTATAGGTTACATAATTACACCACGTGATGGTTTGTTGCCATAAAATAAATTCGACAAATTAACTAATAAAAATATGTCTAAAATTAATGTCAACACATTATTGACAACAAGTGTACCGTTTAGGCGTGTCTGGTTACCACTTGCAAATACATATTTGTACTCAACCTCTGCATTACACTATTAATTTCATTAAGTACGAAGTTCTTGATATTTCATGATTGTATTTGACACTGGGACATACATCTCACTACAATATTTACGTATAGCCTTCGTTTATTAACTTGAACTATGATACTGATTTGTTGACTGACATTGGCGTAAGGAAACTAGATCTGATGTTCACACATTTCGGTCCGCTAAAACTTGAAATAATTTAGCCATCAGTGTTATATACTAAAATATGAAGAGTTTTTCTTACGCCATTGTTTTAATAACCCATTTACTAAGACGGCAGGAGCTAAACGCAACTTCGCGTTACAATTTAGTACAAAACGACATAGAAACAAACAGACTAATAAAATTCATACAAAAATTTGAGCCATGCGCGGTGTTCAGTCTGAACGTTCATTTAGCACCATGTTGCCTTACAAATAATTCTACACGTACAGCTAAAGGTCGATAATATCGCTATCATAACTACGCGAAAAAAAGGGAATGATGCGATATGGTAAACTCGTGTTAATCGTAACTTATACTGTGATTAGTTTATTAAACTAGCAAATGATTTATAAATATTCGTTTCAGAAAACATTCAATGTTGTCTGTAGATAGTAAGAATTAAAAACTATATAACCATTACAATAATCTGGTTATCGATGTAGTTTCAGCTGGTGGTACTTGTGTATACAGAGAATATTTTCTGAAACGCCGTTTACACTACAATAATCACAACATACCTGAGCGCTCATCTATCAAGTCGGCAGTCCAACTGAATTCGAAGACAATACATAAGGAACATATCTATAACGTTTTCAAGTAAACATGTATAACACGACAGTAAAATGTTGCAGATACACCCAAATGATTACTCACTAAAATATCAAATGTACAACTGAATCTAGTCACGGGATTATAAAGCAAAACACACAAGGCAGTCATCAATTAACAAAGATAAATATTTTAATATAAATATATAAAAATAAATTGGTGAAGTTAAAATACTATAACATTGTTTAAGTAACTTAACGTAATACATTTGCACTATGTCCGGGACCCAGTCTAACCCTCATACGACATAAATGAAATACTTACCTACTTGATATTTTACAACCAAAACCAAAATGGTCAAATTATATTAAAACTTAGGACATAAGGACTGTAAAATTTCAGGGAAAACTTGATTGCACAAGACAACATTCCAAAAACTGTCAAAAATACTTCAAAATATTATTACACTTTAAAAAATGATAAAAATCCGTGAGTCTACATGCAATGTCAATAATTAAATATCTAAATATACAAAATAAATGTCTTTAATCCTCCTTCATGATATTTTCTAACTTCATTAAACAATATACACATTGTCATGTCGAAACAGATTGACTTTAATTTATCGCTCGCGAGAATTTGAAGCGGTACTAATAAATAAACATGATTACCAGCCTCGGTAGCATTCAATTTTTTTCATGATTTATCTGTGATCTATGCGATTATGCCTACTGTGTATAATATATATTATGATACAGTAATTTGAAACACTATTTCAAATTACAAATTAATAACAATTATTGCTGTACAAATTTGTAACATCAGAAATTACTTCAACAAGGTGTCTGTCTAAAATTACTCGTTTTAATTATCGATTTTTTATGTTAATTATCGATACATCTCATTTATTCGCAAATTAACTTGGTTGTAAGTTTATTACCTGTTAACTCGATATGTTCTCTAATACACACAAAATTTAACAATTTTAGTCGATTTTGCAAACTATCGATTTAAAATTCGGATTAAAAATTCAACGGGATGTGAACAAAATTTTTAAGTACATGAAAATAATAAACTGAATCAAACCTATTACTACTAGAGGTGTTGTCAAACTGTCACAAACGTGCTAGAAATCATGGTTCGGGAAAAAAACTAACTGGAACAAAATGTCGCTCAGTAACCACTGAGTTTTATCAACAGCTGTTTGGACGAAGCGCGTTGTCAATTAACATAATTATTTAAATTAAAAATAGCCATCAAAAGAAAACATAAATTATTTTAATTAAATATAGCCATTAAAAGACATTGAGGTAATTATAACTTAAGAGTTATATGGTCTCTTCTATTTTATTTAGTGTTTCAATTGACTATGGTACAAATGAAGAACTTCTCTCGGTATTAGGCCGTGCTCAGTAGTTAGAACTAGTAATTGATACCTACTTACATCACTATACTCATGTAATAATTTACGTACATCCTAAAAATACAATGGTGGCAACGAGAATTTGTTACCTTCAATTAAAAAGTAGAGACAAACGGAGTCAGTCACTAAAATATTACATATTTTACTCGAAAAGGAAATAGATAAAGAAAACTATTTACGTTATTTTTATCTTTTTCCATATTGCATCTAATTTTAACGCTGATGCGCAGGAGCGGAATTTTAGTACATTTTTCCTCTACTAAGTTTTAAAACCAAACATAAGTAACATACACGCTTCGTCGTGCGCTGCGGGGGTCGAGTGATGCCGGTGGGGTCACGGGCGGGGTCACGCGGGGGTCTTAGCCTTCTTGCTGAAGGGGAGGTGGATGCGACGCTTGCGCGGCTTGGGAACCCCATCGTCGTCCATTAGCGACGAGTCTGTTGATTCCTCCTCGGGCGGCGTGTTGCTGGTCGGTGTTATTGCATCTGTAAATACGCGAATATCTGATGTTATGCTATATGAATTGTTAGGGATTAGATTTTTCTTTATTTGTGAGGTCTTAAGGTCTGAGGTCTAAGATAAACCTTTTGACCTATGGAAGACCTACAGGTCTGTAGGTATAACTTGATATTTCAGCGACTCACCTTCAGCTAACGGTTTCTGTCTCGTGAACGTGTTCCTGGGTGGCGGGCGGGGGTCATCAGCCAGTGCCGAGGCTAGCGCCACGACGTCAGTGCTGCGCGAGCGCATGATGGGGGGCGCGGGGGCGGGGGCGGGCGCGGGCCGGCGCGGGGGAGGCAGCGGGGCACCGCGCAGGGACGCGCGCAACTGCGGCTGGGACAGGGACGTCACCGCGCGGGACAGCTCCACGGCGCGGGACAACTCGCCCTCCGTCGACCACGTCGTGCTGGACAAACGTTAACGAACGTGAAGGCTGTATACACTTGGCGTAAGGACTTCATACTTAAAAAGGAATAAAAGTTGACTGCTATGAAACTAAACTAACGTTTATATAAAACGAAGCAGGGCACAGCCTGTAAAGGTATAACCATATGAATGAATCTATCTAATGGTAACAGTCAACTGTTACCATTTATGATCAAGCTAACAAATAACAATACAACTTACTTGTCGCCCCCCAGTATGAACTGCACGGGGTCCTTGTTCCTGTCGTCATTAGGGCTCTTCCTGAGGTCGTTATAAGAGGCTCTAGCCCTGTACTCCTCGAGCGCGGCCCGCTTGTCCTCGGCGCGCCGCTCGATGCGCTCGTCTTGTCGACGCTCACGGGCTTCTTGAGCTAGACGCTCTTCTAGTTGTAATCTAGACAAATATATAACAATATTTACAGTCCCCTTTGTACACTCTTCGATGAAGAATAAATAAATAAATATTCACAAATAAATATATTGATTTTGTACGAAATTTGTAATGTTGGCAATACTTTTTGTAATAACAAGAGTTATGTTGGCAACATTAGGAAAATATAGAAGTTTTTTATTTAGTAAGCTGTATCACAGAGAAACCATATACTTGCTTTATCTATGGCTGTATATACAATGATCTAGGGTTATTTGTTCACTGTTCTCGTGTTATAAATAGTAAACTGTAATAGTTTCATATATCACGAACAAACACTTAAAAAATAAAAACAACAAAATCTTTGCAATAAATAGAAATTCTCAAAATTGATAACGATAAAATATGCAGCTCACCTAGCTTCGGCAAGTCTCAGATCTAACGGGTAGTGTGGTGCGTCAGCTTCGCTCCCCGACGAGTCCTCACGCCACATGAAGTTGTCAGCCACTGTAAACACCATCATCTATATAACAATCACCTACTACATTCACTCAGTAAGCAAGTATTCCCCATTTCGCAAATT
The DNA here is from genome assembly GCA_946251915.1 of Abrostola triplasia. NCBI lineage: Eukaryota > Metazoa > Arthropoda > Insecta > Lepidoptera > Noctuidae > Abrostola > Abrostola triplasia. The sequence continues at coordinate 6,992,214 of OX276440.1, read as the reverse complement.
TATATCATAATCACAATTCATCTAAAAGCTTTCAAAGCATGTATGAAATAATACTACGAAGTAATGTTCTACATTATAAAGCATATATTTATACATGACAATCTCTTACCTGTAGTGCCAAAAAATGTTGCCAGATAAAACACTGATAAAGCATAACTAATATAATCTATACTGAAAAGTTCTTGCAACACTGATGGAAGCCGGGAAGGGTATGGCGGCAAAATAAAACAAAATCACAATCGTCAAAAGCTTTCAAACGTGCATAGAGTTTCATCACATTTTTAAACTCGACTAAAAATCTACTAATCTTGTCAAGCTAGGGTATTTTACAAGCGATTAAAAGCCAATTGTTTTATACATCAATTATAATTTTGTCATAATTATTGATTACTTATTAGTGTCACATAAGCCTTTTCATAATTAAATGCCTTTAGAATTTGTAACCTTAGTACTTTCTCGTGCGTGCGAAGTCAATGTCAGCTACATGAGACTAGTTTCAACGTGATATTAGTTACCAAAACATGCACAGGAATAGAAAATGAAAGAAACACCCACACCATAGGAGATATTATGTACAATAGTATTTTATTACTTCATACATGCTTTACTTATCTGGGAAAACCTTTGAATAAATAAAAACAAATACCTTTAAATTGTCTGCCTGAAAGCTTCCTACCGATTGTGACGATCAACATTTTCAAAATACGATTTATTATTTCAAATACATACATAAAACTGTTACTTAGAAACTAATAATAATAAATAACAATGTTTTTTAAACTTATTATTAATGTCACCACTATTAAACATTTAAGATCTACATCAGGAACTCGACTAAATGATTCGACTGTCTAATCGATTACTCGTATAAACATCGATGGAGTAAGATGAACTAGATATTATGATCAGTTAATGTAACATTAAATATATTTTATCACTAATCAAACTGTCTACGATCTACAAAAAACAATTCGATGGGGAAATCGATGCTAGTTAAGTTTTTTATTAAGTAAATTACAAAAGGGTATATTTGACATTGCAAAATCGACTAAAATATCTATATCGATACAATAATCGTATTTAAGTACAAGCACTAACAATTTTTCTTAATTCATATATAATTTGAGCACTGATTCAACGAATATTTTAAGGTTAAATATTTTAAGGGTAACTTTCAAAGTTAATGCTTTGTAAGCAAGCTCATTTGTTAATTGTACACTAAAGTCATTATTATCACATCGCTTCAAATATTAGTTTGTATAAATACGTTATAGCGCAAGATTTCATATGTATACATTACAAGTTAATGTAAAATAAGTATTTTCACTATTTATTTGAAACTGAATAAAAACAGCACTTTGATAGTTTTCGTAGCTAGTTGTGACCTAAATTAAAAATGTTATTTTTATGAATGTTTTTTGGTGACGTACACTCATATTTTTGCAGGCTCACTGAACATGCTGCCATAAAAGCTCTTATATAGGGTCTATTTTGTATCACACAGGTTTGTAGGCAGTAGCGGTTCTTGAAGCGGAGGAGCTATCACAGTTGTCTTACGACAGTTACTGCATGTTACAGTCAACCAACAAGTGTGGCAACTCTTAATCAGCATCATGGATCAGCAATTACTAAGGAAAATAAAATGCCAGGCTGTTTAATTGTCGTGGAATACAGCGAATCAACTAGTGATACGTAGTCAGATATTTTTAGAATTTAGATAAATTACAAAATCTGAATTTAAATATACCTATGCATCGATTTCTGCCCTATATAGTAAAATTTTGAGTATACACTTTGTAGCAATATCAATTTTAGATTTTTTTTAAAGGGAGATTTTTCATTGACTTTTTAATTTTTTAAGACCATTTTAATATTATTAATTTAACCCTTAGAGCGCCAATGCGGGCAAAACGTGACCCTCAAATAAAAGTTTTCTATTGTGTCTACCGCATGACAGTCAAAGTGTTAATCTTTGGTGTATTAAAAAGAAAACCATATTTATTTTCCTTTTATTAATCAATAGTGCATGCAATCTAATTAAATATTCTAGTGCGCATACAAAAATAATTCTAGCATTGGAATAGCTACCAAAATAATACAATTACAATTTTTTTTCTAGTTCCTGCTACTTTCAAGGCCGCTACTGCTCACAAGACTCATTACGAAGTGTTTATGGTTAATATATGAAAGAAATATGAGATTCGATTGGAGCCAGTTGTCAACTGTGGCTCAATGAATTTTATTATTGGTAAAAAAAAACACTCCATAGCAAGACTGAAAATACGTTTGCTAAACTAAATGAAAAACAAAACTGTCTATGGAAGAAACGTCTTTTGGCAATCGTATATAAATATGTACTACAAAGTTCAAAAGTAAATGCATTCATAACGCCACGGCCAATAATCGACTAATACGATTAATTTTCATAAGTACCAGTGTTGCCACTTGTAAAATATATTTTAGCTGCTAATTTAATTATTACTAAACCCTTAACTTACGCAATACTACGTAATATATTTAACCGGCTTCCAAAAAAGATGTAAATCTATTAGACTATGTTGCTTTTCACTTATATCTTTAATAAACTAAATTGATTTATTTTTTTTATTTGGAAGAATAATGGAGATCTAAACGGCATCAAACCTCATACAATCATATACTTAGCTATTGTTTTTGAAGCCAGTAGTAATTTAATATAATATCTAGTACGTAGGACAGTACGAATGCATATACTTTCCGCCGTTTCGTTTTCTCAGTCGTCGTGTTCGTGGAAGACAGACATGTCGTCATAGTTCTTACCTGAACCACAAATGGAGGCGTCGTCACCGATGCTGAGGTCGTCCTGTGAGCTACTGATGCGGCCTGAAACAAAAAGAGGTTAAAACAATGATATAACAAAAAGTATAGATATGTTCTATGCTAACAAAGTTAACAAGAAATGGGTTCCGAACTGCATAGTGCACACATACGTAATTATACAACTTGATAAATATGTAATAGCATAGTTATAACAGTAAAAGAATAACGGTGTTTGACCCTTGCGCGCGCATGTAAAACGTTACTTAGGCTAGCCAATCACTGCTGGACAAAAAATCCCCATTAGGACATTTTTACTACGACTAGCCAAGTACACAGGAGATATAATAGTGTCCAAGTATGGCTGCAAATACAGGTGCACTCCCTAATCCCCTGAGTTTCATAGCACGATGGGACTCTTATACAATATTCCTTATACACCCAATGCAAGTGGGTCGCTGCCGAGTGAACCTTAGCTTGTGGGGCATTATAGACCCGTCACATACCCAATATAATCCCCATCGCAAGACATAGCCCACCTTTTGTCCTGCCCAACTTGCAGTACCACCTGCACCGTCCAGAACATGATGGAGGCCAACGAGAGCCGACTGGCGACTTCTTGGTCGAAGAGTATAAGATCCAATGCTAGCAGTTCTTACCTCGTCCGATGGGTCGCCCGTTACCGTTCCTGTACAGGGCCGTCTCCAGGTACTGCAAACCATTGTTGTTGATAATGTTGAAGCCGCACAGACGCTCAATCTGCTTCCACCTATGCATACGCTCCTGGAAATTGCAAATAAAAAAATTGGAACAATTTAAATTCTGGATGAGGGACGGCACTATATTTGAGCGTAAACATCAATAACTTAACAACTTCATCATCATCCGCCGGAAGACGTCAACTGTTCAATAAACGCCTTCCCCGTAGATAGGGGGAGGTCACACTCATTAGTCGTGCTGTGCGCCCACTAGACTAACTAGGCAGTCAAGCCATATGGAAGTCTTCCATTAACAAATTTTTTAATAGTATATCTTCGCGTACCTGTAGCTCCTGCGTGACCTCGTTGAGCGCCGTACGCGCCTCCACGATGGAGCGGTCCACGTCGTCGATGGACTTGCCGTGCGTCGACACGAACGCGCCCACCAGGCTCGAACGCTTCTTGCGTAGTTTCTCACACTAGAATTTAGAAACAAGTTTATTAATTACTTTTCTGTACTTTTACGGCAATCAAAAGTAGTTTTGGTGTTAGTTTAGCACTATTATTTTACATAAGGAACTGACTAGCAATGTCCTGTATATTATGGGGGCACTTAATGTACGAAACAAAGAATTATGAGTATAGTTTAAGAAGCTGGGGTCAGCAGGGGTCTTCCAGCCGCCCTCCGCGCCACATACTATGGAGACTGTACTCACAGCTTCCCTGGCCTGCTGCAGCTGCAGATCGGCCTGCGTCTTCTTGCGCAGGTAGGCCCTGTTCTCCACCTCGTGCGTGAGTTGCAGCCACTGCTGCAGGCCGGGCGGCGGCGCCCAGCAGCGGTCCTCCAGCTCGCCCTCCGCGCGCCGCAGCTCCGCGCGTAACATCTGTGGGGGACACGGTTGGTGACACCTGTATGAAATATATACTGGAATTTACAGTGAGGGTCCTTTACCCATGCTAGGGGGTGCAAAAACAAATTTTTATCCAAAACAAAATTTCACTGAATAAAATATTCTATTCTATTTTTCGTGGTTTCCGGAGCATGCTACCCAATAATAAGGTATAAGAAATCCTGCTATAACATGGCATTACACCTTTATCTCGAAAAAGATAGTACCTACACAAGTCGTGAGTTAATATATGGTTTATATAATTATGTATAGCTCCATGTAATAGACGGAGGGACATGCAAAACCAGACTTACAGAAAAACCCAATAAAATATGAAATATTGAAAGGAATTTTAAAATACAGTTTATCAAGATTACATAAACTTTCAAGTTAAACTCGCTAACTCTCGTAAATATGAAGAAGATTAAATTTCATGAATTCCAAGTTACAAAAACATTATTCACATAAACAATGAAACAACTGTGTCATCACATCATCGCTATTATCATCATAATTATGTACTGTTGAATAAAAATAACAGATAATAGTTGTACTCTCAGATAAATACATAGATCTGTGTTGCACACCTGTCGAATCACGCTAAGGTTAGATGCTATATTAGACACGCTATATTAGAGAAGATTTCAGTGTCTTTCCGACATATTTATTATAATATAAATTGTGTATTTTATTCACTATGTAGCAACGGAACCTTTTAAATAAGTTCATACATAGTTAAACTTCCAAGTTACATGTTTTCTGTTAGAAAACAACTTGGAAGTTACATGTGTGTGTGTGTTACATGTATGCATATATAGCAAAGGGTCTTATTGGTCTTATGACAGAGAGAAAACGACTGCCTCGTTGGTCTAGTGGTCGCTAAGCGGGACTGCTAAGCACGAGGTCCTGGGTTCGAATCCCGGGTCGGGCAAAGTGTTACTGGGATTTTCCATTAGGTAATTCTCAGTAGCAGCTCGGAGTCGCCCCCTATTACATTGGGACCTAAAAACATAACTGGCGAAATGTGGGTGTACTATATGTGCACCTCTGCCTACCCCTTCGGGGAATACAGGCGTGATGTTATGTTATGTTATGTTTATGACAGAGAGAAAATATTAACTTATATACAATAGATGCCTACTACTTCAAGAGACGTGAAGAACATAATAGGTAGTTGAAATCATTTTGGAAGAGTCACTAATATTTTTGGTCCCTTGATATGTCATCAAAGGCAACATGGTCAATTCTGACTTATCGTAAAATGCACGACAGTGTGTAGCATGCCACTGACATAGACCTCGGAAGCAGCGCCATACATTTCCATAGTGCGATTGTTATATCGTCCTCCAAAAGTCCCCCATTATAAACATCACTGCTCTAATCCCACGTACCTCGATCTCAGCCTTCAGCTGCGTGACCTCGAGGTCCGACGACGCCGAGTTCAACAGCGGCGTGTCACCTGCCTCCCGTAATTTCTTCTCCAAATTCTTCTTCTCTGTCGTAACGTTTTCCTGAAAAAGGTTACATTTTTTGAGTTTTATTGAGTCTTCATCTGGATGCCCAAAGTACCTACTAATGCCATTGAGTACTTGTGAAAATGTACTTCCAAGTTTCGTTAATAAGAAATCGTAATTTACAAAAAAAACTGATAATTTGCAGAATAAATACCGCTGGAGATTTGCGTGACTATAAAGTTATCTTCAGAATTGGCAATCACCATAAATACGTCGCAACACTGTTTCAAATTATGCGAGAACAATTAAAACCCCATATTTATTTATTAAAGGTTCGACTTATATAAATTAATTCTAATAATTTTATAGAGGTGACCGCCAGCTTGAAGTGTCAAGGTGTGCTAGGATGAATTGTCTGATTGTAGTTAAATGTAATCGTAAATATTTTAAATACAACTATACAATGCTGAAGCAGGTACAATGCAGTACCTATCTACAGTTACTATTTTTACATGCCAGAATAAAAAAGGATACTCGTGGGCAAAATGGGCATGATTAGAATAGAAATTCACATTGTACACGGGAATAAAGGCAAACACTTTTTTTTTAATTTTTTGGCTTGACGTTTTGTTGCACCGACTGTGGTGACCACGGCCAAAAAAGTTGTGTTCGAGTTAATTCCCGTGTTGTAATTTCTTTTACAATCAAGCAACGCGATAGTTTAAAAATTAAAATGGGTGTGCATTCAAGGAGTATCTGCGGCGATACTTGTTGGTTGATTACTAGACTACCGTACCGCTGTTACTTACTACCTATGTATTATAGAATAATAGTACCTAAATGTACGTGCACTCCCAATGGATATATAGCTATAACAGTTCAGTAACTACGTACACAAACACTCTAAACGACGCACAATCGCTCATGTGTCTGTGTGTGTGTACTTAGTTTCTTTACTCCTCTATCTGTACTGTGCTACAGTGGTAGTTAGGACTACCAAAAGAGGACATAATTTCCTACAAAATAGAGAGATATATTAAAATAATACCTCAGTAACATTTAGGCGTTCAATGGAAGTACTTATTACGCTGTAATTTATGGCCGGCAGCTAGTAATTTTGTGTGAATAACGCGACAATAGTAGGTACAAGTTTGCGGAAATACGTCGGCACATGTCAACAGTGTTTATTGTGACTTTATTATCGAGTCAGCCTGTTGCGATGTGAGGTATAGCAGGGACGTAGGCCTCACGATACACGAACTAACTTATTAGCTTAGTATAACTGCCCGAAAACGAGCAGACAATAAACTAGTATGTAGCTAGTTAGTTTAGTACACTCAGATTATAAAGACTTTGGTCACGACTTTAGGTCCTCTGTCCTAAAAGAGACCTTGACCCCTACGTTTGTTTCGGCTATAAAAACATGTAAAAAAAATATATTTGCCTTATGGGTTAAATTAATAGATAATAAAAAATTATCCCTCTTCTTCTCCTCTAAATCAGGCTATTGAGCTAGTCTTTGACATGCAAACGGCAATGACAATTACAATTTAATCAATGGTTAAACCATAGATTTAGTAAACCTAATTCTATTAATCTGGGGGGTTACAATGCCAATATTTATAAGTAAGGGCTATATTTGTAGGTTACCTGTTCTAAACGCGCCTTCTCCAGTTCCTTCTGCATATCGTTGAGAGCCATCTCCGCTTTCCGGAGCTGTTCCATGTCGCGCAGCATGCGCTGGACCTGGTGCCGGCTGGCGCGGCCCGCGCGCAACGCCGCCCATCCACCCACCACAGCGCCCAGGAGGAGAGATGCGAGGAGCCAGTCCTTCCATCTACTGCCTTCTGGAATTACAATAATGAGATTTAGGATAATGATGGTGTTGAGTTAGTGAACACAGCAAGTACGGAAGATGCGGATTAAAATTAGGTTAAATTGGAATTAGGAGTAAAGTAGGGTACGGTTTAAATGTGAAAAGCGTGTTGGCTTCTTTTAAAAAGCCTTAGCAAACTTCAACTCGTTGTTGGTTTTGCGTTGCTAATTCGTAAAATAAATAAACCAAAAGACATTGCATTTGAAATGTAGGCTTTTTTTACCTTAAAGACTATTCATTGATGCGACACATTCAAGAAGAACATCGTATTTGAAACGCACGTCTCACTTTTCAAAGAGGCATAATATGCTGGAAAGGAGATCTTTGAGATGAATGTAACTGATAGTGAGTAACCTTATATCATGAAGAGCAGTAATTGAATTAGCTTGTTATGTCTTTATCTAGAACGATCTAGGTTAATGTGCTAATGGTCGCTACAAATTGGCATAGGCTGGTCAAATTACATAATTTCAACAACACAGTGAATGGGCATAGCAACCAACACAACTATGTACATGAAGACTCATACGAAGTTCATTATGAGAAATCCACATTATAAATGCATTGGTATTATCAGGACAGGTTCTGGACACGGTCGGAAAAAGGGTTTGGCAGAATTCTTTAGAAAAAGTACTTAAGTGCTATTTATGGATTTGAGGAAGAAGCTTAGCATGAGCTTTTGTATGTTTGGTACAAAGCGCTAATCGATTGGAGAAGTATAGAGTTAGTAATATGATACTATACTAGCTTCCGCACGCGACTCTACCTATAGTATCAGTAACCAACAGTTCCGGAGAACTACTGGCTCGAATCGAATAATTATTTTTGTGTTGAATAGTCCATTTATCGAAGAACGCTTATAGGGTATAAACGTTCCAAATCCACGCGGAAGAAGTCGCGGGCGGAAGCTAGTATGTTATAATGTTCAATGCACTTAGATTTTAATCTTATCATCTTACTTTCGCCATAATCGGAGACCTAAAAGCGAAATATAAACAAAACTAGAAACGCTAAATCTAAAATGCTCGTGTAATCACGTAAATTACAAACCGTTGACAGGCAAGCTACAAATTAATTAACTCTATTGGTCTTGACACGTGACATTGTAACACCAGTTATGTTATCGAGAAATCGCGCGTATTTCTTAGAAACAGCGAACACGGACCAACTCCGTCGCGTCCTTAGATTGAAGTGCCATTTAAAATCATAAAAGGTTGCACTGCTAGTGCCTCCACAAGTGATAATACTTTAATTCTAGATCAACTAACAACATTTTTGACCTAAAGCTTGTAGGCTAATGACCGATCCCAAAGGGTGTAATTCATCTATAATATGTATGTATTAAGAAATATATAAGTATGTTTATTAGTTCTTTGGTTACCATAGAACAGACTCTGTCTAGTTTAGGATCAGAAGATCTAGTGTGAGTTATCCCAAGATATTATAATCTAATACAAACACTCCCTTATTCATAAGAAATGACAATTTAAACCGTAGGCTAAATTATACCCGTCGTTGTCGCCGAAAAATAGAGATGTCAATAAACTTAATACGGGGCTTAGTTAATGCCGGTATGATCCCCGTTTATGAATAAGATGGACAAAGTTTTGGCACAAACTACTGGGAGCTAAAACTTGTAGGTATTATAGGTACTTTCAACAGATAAACGCCCTATCAATATTGTGTCCCTTCGTCCAGCATACTCACCATGGAATCCTGATATTTCATGAATGTCAAAAAACTGTTCTGAAATAGTGCTAAATAGTGCCCAAAGGAAAAAAATAGTGCTCTTGTACTTGCGAAGTTATAGCCATAGTTCGATGAGTATGCTGGACGAAGGTTTCGCCCAGCATACTCACCTCCGTCCGGAGAATCTGTATACGCTTCAAACATAATTCATACTTCAAAAAATAGTTCCCAAATAGTGCCAAACGGTGCCCAAAAAGAAAAAACAGTGCTCGAATAACTTCGGAGTTATAGGCTTCGTTCAGTGAGTATGCTGGGCGTAGGTTCTACGCCCAGCATACTCACCTCAGTGCGCGAATATCGAACGAGCTATAGGTACAATTTACGTCTCAAAAAATTGTGCTTGAAATAGTGCCCAATATCAGTCCAATTTTTGCTTGACTTTTGACCTAGAAAACCATTAAATTTGATTGTAAACTTCTACATACATTACATTGAGTACAGTCGAATACAATATTATTAACTTTCTTTCTAACAATTTTTGTCTTGTGTAAATTATTAATTGTCTATGTAAGGGAGTATTTACTTTAGAATCGCAATATTATTAATTACACATTATTTTAATAATACTTTATAATAATATGATTAAGCCTTCGCGCGGCGCATGGGACCCCGGTAGCTAGGAACAATGATTTTATATATTTTGTCTAGATCACGGCGCTTGAAGGATGATATCAAATGAAGTAAATCATGCATGAAAAATAAAGTTGCTGTTATTAATGCTTACATTACAACTGACAAAACTGACTCCTTTTTACAATTTTTCAAGATATTAATTTTATTGGCTGCAAATGACTGTTTTTATTCAGACAAACACACAATGCAATGAAGTAATAGACTTCATTTACGCTTAAAGTTTCATTCATTTATTATTATTTATAAAATATATAATAATGCATTTAATCGAAAGTTTTTGACATGTGAGAAAATACCATAATTATTTCCAATAACATGAAGTCTACAATTAGAAAGTTTAATATTTTTGTCCAAAAACATGTGTCGACGACTGTACCCCATTTTACGTTAGTATGTCGGTGTGTGTGTGTGTGACGGAGGTGAGTATGCTGGGCGAAACCTTCGTCCAGCATACTCATCGAACTATGGCTATAACTTCGCAAGTACAAGAGCACTATTTTTTTCCTTTGGGCACTATTTAGCACTATTTCAGAACAGTTTTTTGACATTCATGAAATATCAGGATTCCATGGTGAGTATGCTGGACGAAGGGACACTCAATATTAATGATGATTGCTCTTCTAGAGGTCACTCTAATCTATAGGATCAGACTATTAAATCGTCTACATATTTACCTACTCGCGTAAACCTGTGAAAATGATTACAGTGAAGCAAATTGCCCATAATTCTGCAGAGTTATTCAAAACAGAGGTAGTAGCGACAGCAAAAAGTCCGTCAATTATAAATGCTTATCGTCACAGTATTGCGGGCTGGTATTTTTGAGTTTTAATATGGAGATACGTCATTTTCACGGCGAATTATGAATAAAAGATGACTTTCAGTAGCGTCAGCTGGGTAAATATTATCTTTTATAAACCATTGATGGATAACAGCATACATTAGCAGAGAATATTTATGCTGTGTTAACATGAATGAGAAGAATTAATGCTTTACTTGTAAGTTATAGGACTCAATATTCATGTCAGGCATTGGTTTATTAGACTCTAGGTTAAACAGTCAGGGCGATTGCCAAGTATTTACGATTTCACTAAATTTTCCTCAACTTTATAAGCATGGCAGTTTGAAACTGTTATTGTATTTAAAATCCCTCGTTTTTCTTCTTCGTTAGTAAAAATTATAATTAATAGAATAGTTACTTTTGCATAATAGAGAAGAATTCTTCCTCTTATTCTTTAAAAAAAAACGTCGCGCCGCACAAGGAATTTCTCCTGTATCGTAGGTCCGTTTCACAAACATGAAATACCACATACACATACATAGAGTCGGGACAAACATCTGCGGACCGCACAAACTTTTGCCCTGTTAGTGGAGGTATTTTATCATCGTTTATAAGTGAGTTTGATCGTCATAATTAATCGTTTACTAAGTATGTAACATATTTACCGGTTTAACGTGACACGTTATGATTGACTGATACCATTTATGATCTCGATAATGCTCTACTGACTCGAAGAGGAAATGTAAGTTAGATGAAAATGTACTGCTATCGATTAACTGTATATAAAGGTTTAGAAGTTTGTGCAATAGGTTTTATATTTATGACATACTAGCTGCGCCACGCGGTGTTACCCGCTGCATTTTTTTGAGATAAAAAGTAGCAAATGTGTTAATCCAGGGTGTCAGCTACCTCTATATGAAATTTCATTAAAATCCATTCAGTAGTTTTTACGTGAGATCGGATTTTTCAGTATATTATTTTTTCAAACGGCATTATTGTCCCTCAAAACAAAAAAAAAAACGTCATAAATACTCAGAAAAGTCATTACTTAGTAAATATAAATTAATTTTATGTAAGTCATTTAAATACAAATTGAAAACTTGAAACGCCGGGCGGTCAAACCAGATATTGTTTTTTTTGTAATAAACACTTATACAGCCACATACAGAAGGTCAAGTGCAATTATGTAGTGGTAACATTATGTCATATTACTACAGTCAGAGGAAAAAATATGATTAAGATTTATGTGTTTTTTTAAGAATTTTGCATTCTTTCCTACTGCTAACAACAAACAATTAAATTTAGCTACTGCAAAGAGCTATTGTTCAGTTTGAGGTCCTCGGGTCGATTCCCGGTTTGGATAGAGTTATTGGGGTGGCGAATTGTGGGTGTAATATACCCTACCTATTTTGAAGAAACCGCACGCTTGTATGGGAATACAGACCTTATGGTATTCTTATATATTTGCAACTATCTAGTTGTATTATGGGCAAAATTCATTTTGACGACCTGATTGGCACACTGGCTAAGCAATAAGGCTGCTGTGCTAGGGGTTTTGGTTTCGATTCTGCATGGGACATAACACTGTCTTTTGTGCGGCGTTTGTCCCAAGTCTGGGTTGTATGTGATATTGCATGTTTATGAAACGCACCCACGATACAGGAGAAGGTCTAGAGTGGGGCGACGTTTATATACTAACAAAAAAAAGTTTACCATCTTCATTCAAATCCACATAACGCCCACAGAACGCCAAATAAACACAATATGAAGCACACACTGCGATCCAGGTCTCAAACATTTAGTATCACATAATACTGGCAATCACTTCACACTGCTTACAAAGTAACGAGACATCACTGCTAACTCATAAGGATAAAAACACTACACACTTTCATACAATCACTGTGACAATATTATTAAGGAATGCGTGAAACATTAGTTAATACACCATTGCGAAATAACACATTATTTAATTTAAAAAACGTCTGCACGGCTGACGGTAACAACACTCGGGTTTGAATGAAGCTAAATCATACTCGTAAGCTGTGATGTAACGGTAATGACACCATCATTTCGTGATTTGCGAGACTTGATGTTTTAGTGCTAACTAATTTATTTTCCTTGAATTCTAATATTAATTATACACATGCAATTTCTGCGGAAACCAGTTGTAATACAGTTAGCGATACAAGTTTGACAAATATGATGATGTCATTCGGCTAGTGGTACGTTAGATACGAATACGTCATAGCATAATATATTTATTTCACACTACCTACACTATGTGGGTTTTAAAACAATAGTATTATGGGTTAGTGCCGAACGAATGGGCCAAATTCAACCATAGTGAGACATGTCCAGACGCTGACTGAGGTAACTCATATAACAGCTTGCCAATTAGACATACCTACTTTATCTTGAAAATGGTGGAACTTTTATTTATAATGATACAACATTACAATAATAAAATGTTACTTTAATGTTTTTATTAGAAAGACTGGGGTGCAAGTAGAGGGCCTCCACGACTCACGATACTTATGTACGTCCGGAACAACCCGGACGGTCATCCTCGCTACCATCTTTGTTGACTGACCAATCTCTACACCACAGCATGTCCTATTTCGTACGGTTATTGGCTCATGCCGATACGAGAACAAGATTCGAAAGACTTTTACAACTTGGTATCGTATTTACCTGTATATTTATTTCATCTTGACAAAGACTAACGTTTTGGTAAAGGATTTCCATAATTTAACAGTTAATTAAATTTGATAATTCACTCGACATACAGATACCTTTGCTCTTATCGTACAAGTAAAGAATAATGATAGAATAAGTAACATCTGACATTGGCCAGACAACATTGCAACAAGTACAAATTACTAAATACGAGGGTCAAACTGAAAGTTCTTAGAAAATCAAAAACTGATTACATTAGCCAGTTATTAGTTTTATTATATCTTTTCAAAATATTGTCCATTCACGTCAATACACCGCTGCATGCGATGGAACCACTGGGAAAAGCACTTTGCCCACTCGTCTTTAGGGTTCTCTTCAATGGCATCGCGACACGCAGCCACCGCTTCTTCAGCATTCATAAACCGCTTTCCTTTAAGTTTTTCTTTAATTTTTGGAAATAAATAAAAATCACAAGGGGCGAGGTCGGGGCTATACGGCGGGTGACCCAGTAATTCAACGTTTGATGTCGCCAAATAGTCGATCGTTCGCTTAGCGGTGTGCGACGAGGCGTTGTCGTGGTGAAGGAGGATCCTTCTGCGAGGTCGTTTCTCTCAAACTATTTCCAAGACAAGTGGCAAACAATTGGTAGTGTACCATTCTGCAGAAACTGTTTTTTGATCCTCTAACACAATTGTTGCGAAATGACCTATCCTTCCAAAGAACGAGGCCACCATTTTTTTTCCCGCACTTCGATCTCTCTTCACTTTAGTTGGCAACCTCTCGAAAGGAAACACCCACTGAGCAGATTGTCTTTTGGTTTCAGGATCATAACAGTAAATCCAGCTTTCGTCACCTGTTAGTATGTCGAACACAGCATTTGAGTCACCTCCGTTAAATCTTTCAATCATTTTACGGCACCAATCCACACGATGGAGTTTTTGAGCCTCAGTCAAATTATGAGGTATCCACCGGGCGCAAAGCTTCCTGACTGCTAAATGTTCGTGGAGGATTTTGTGCACTTGACTCATACCGATGCCTAAGCTTGTCCGAATCTGCTGATAGGTCACTCTTTTGTCAGTCTTTATCATACGCCGCACAACACAGATGTTATCTTCAGTCGTCGCCGTAGAAGGCCGTCCCTCACGTAAATCATCAGTGAGATTAGTGCGACCACGTTTAAACTCATTAAACCAGTTGTAAACTGTCGCACGAGATGGGGCTTCATCGTGAAAGGCCAATCGTAGTCTATCATAACTTTCTTGTTGACTTAAATGACATCGAAAGTCATAAAAAATCATTGCACGAAAATTTTCTCGTGTTAAATTCATGTTGACGTGACACAGACAATTTTCAATTTGCCGCCAAATCGTAAAACAAATGACAAATTAATGAAATATATACTCAGTAATATTGGCAAAGAGTTCTATTTTCAAATTTTAGAATTATTTTTTTATTATATTGTTTATAAGTGGCCAGTTCTAAGAACTTTCAGTTTGACCCTCGTAGGTACGGACGTAGATAACTACGTGAATGTATTATTTATCATTATATTACGGACGTGATCATCCTACCGCAAACAAATTACATATTACCAAACTTTATAAAGTAATAACCGTCGTAATTTGAGAATATATATGACAAAAGCAAGGTAAACATACATGAAGAGGTATCCTCAATTTCCAGTGTTCATTAAGAACACATAGATTATCGTTTAGCAACAAACG
Organism: Abrostola triplasia; assembly: GCA_946251915.1. Taxonomy (NCBI): domain Eukaryota; kingdom Metazoa; phylum Arthropoda; class Insecta; order Lepidoptera; family Noctuidae; genus Abrostola; species Abrostola triplasia. The sequence continues at coordinate 6,976,937 of OX276440.1, read as the reverse complement.
TATTCCTATAGTAAGCTTAAGAAAAACTGATAAATCCTTACATTATCATCTTTATATAGATACACGTTGCTATTGTGTGTGTGGGCAGCAATCAAGGACGGTATGGGGGCAAAGCTCAACACATTCAGGCTAAGTCTACAAGACAGTCTCAGGCAAACCATCAAAAATGGTGTCTCTACTAAAAATGTGATTTAATAACACGTTATAAGTAGTAATAACTTGCGGGCTGACATTACGTCCCATGCATTCTAGCCACACTACAAACCATAGTATATAGTTTTAATCTAGTTTTATTGTTATAGTATATAATTATGCCGTACACGGGCACGATCAATTGGGTGCTGTGTGCACGCTCGCTCGTGTTGCTCATCTGTCTAGCATTCGAGTTTATAATCGTGAATAACATCAGTAAATTACGTGAATATTCGAGTTATATATTATTGTTCTAAGGAGAGGCCTTTGTTAAACAGTGGACTTCTTCCAGCTGTTGATGATATACTATTTAGTGGGCTAGGTAGATGCAATGGGCTAGCGGTAGAAAAGTGGCAGGATCAAAGGAAGACCCATAAAAAATTGTCGATTGCTAAATAGGTACAACCGAGTAATAAACCATTTATGGCTGATAGTTATTAAATAGATTAGGTCTCCTAGATTTATTTTTAAATCTTTTTCGGGCATTTATTTGCTAGTTTTTGATATTGATGCTTGTTACGTACATATTAAGTATATTGTTGGCACTAATTGTTTTTGTGCTTGTTTTATTACACAAATCAGTAATTTATCGGACGAAACACGGGATTAAAACATTAATTGAGTGTGCGTTTTATCCTCTCCTTGAGGTAGTTTCTCTACGTTGCATAACTTACCTCAACATTGCTTAAATCAGCTACTAATTAGGCTGTGCAATTTAATTCAAAGAGCAGGCAATTTATGGTACAGGTCCTACTACGAATACATTACCCGATTATCTCGTGAACACCGTAAAGAATAGTATAAGGAAAACGTATGATTTAAACAGGTTACTGGTTTTAAAACGACGTTTGCGCAAATTAAATCAGTACTTACACTTGATTGTGGAATTCTGAGAAAACTATGGAATTGTTAACTGTTTACACACAAAATATACACATTGTACACCTGATAGGTATATTCCAGTGTTATGTAATAATTTTAATCTTCCACTTGTGACAACAACGAATTAATTTGAATTACTTTTAAAAAGTGTAGATAGTAGTACCATCGATTCGATTGTATTTTAGACATGTCCAAGAAGTTTTTAACCTTATCTATCAAGGACATAAACAAGGAAAACAATAAGGTAGACTTTCAAGGGTTTGTGGTGTATTAAACACGTCGATAGTACAAGTTTTGTATTGAGAACTGACATGAGGATGTGTTTAAAATAGTCAAGTGATAATACAATGTAGTTGCGAAATGTGCACCTCTGCCTACCCCTTCGGCGAATACAGGGCATTTTAAGTGATTTTTGAACGTCAAGACATTGCGCTCATTCATTTTTGTGCACTACAAGTAGTACCTAATACAAGTTATCGTCTTACAATTAATTACTACACTAAAACCAGTCATAAAACTATAAATAAAAACAGTTAAAACTTTACCCTAAACAGTAGATACTTGGAGACACGTCAACATCATTGACACACATTTCACAACCACAGTTCAAATCTGCAAGCTCTCACTGACGTGGTTCACACGAAGGTACAATTAATTGCGTGTATTTTGGCTAATCTTGTAGCGAACACTGAGAGTTATCCGTAATTAGAAAATGAACAAAGTATCCGTTGCCAGGCACAGAACAATGCCCACGTGTACAACGATTAACACATACCCATTCATTGCTTACTGTGTCGTTGCACACATTTCTTGGCCTGAATATACAATTAATATACTTGCTTTTCGACTTAAATCCTCGGTCAAAACAATTAAGGGTACATAATTAATGGAAAGGTATACATTATAATCACGACTGTACTCCCCGAAGGAGTAGGCAGAGGTGCGCAAGATAGTACACCCACATTTCGCCAGTCAAGTCCCAATGTAATAGGTGAGCCTATTGCTATCAAACGGGCACAAATCCAGACTCCGTGCTGCTACTGAGAATTACCAAACGGAAAAACTGAGAAACACTTTGCTCGACCCGGGATTTGAATCCAGGACCTCATGCTTAGCAGTCACGCTTAGCCACCACGTATTCAGCTCGCTACCGAGCACACGCTTTTAAAATATGGTGTAGGAATGATATTATAAGTATCAAAGGTAGAAATAGACAGGTATATTATACGCGCTCCAAAATGACACGTAAAAACTCGGTTAATTAGCTTTCCCGAACGTAGCTCATCTCTTTTTGACTCCTAACACTAACGGTATGCCATCCTGCTTCCACATCTCCACGTGTCATCTAACGTAGTGTGACATTACTATATTACCTACGGTATTGAAGTGTGCGTGCATGTGCCGTCATAGGCAACATATCTTTTTACTTATATAGGTACATACTTTTATTTTTTAAAAATGTCGCCTCACACTTCTGTCGTGAGTGCTAATCACCCGGCTCGGGACAAACATCTGTGGTTCGCACAAAGTTTTGCCGCGTGCGGGAATCGAACCCGCAACCCTTAGCGCAACAGTCCGATCGCTTAGCCACAGCGCTAATCAGGTCGTGGATATAACATCATTGGATGTAAGCAACCATCATAATCAGGTGCAAAAATGTACACGTGGGGGCTAGAAGTGTAGTAAAAACAATGATGTCTGTAAAGGCGAGTGCACACGCACCGACATTGTAGCCAACACAATCGGTCAGAGAGGACTGTAAACAATAGTAGTGGTGCTGTAGGATAAGTCGATTGTTCTTCAGTCGGCCACGGAGGGAGATCTTTTACTTACACTGACCAACTGGCCTATTTAAACAATATTGTTTATACTTTGTTTCATATCTATAGGTTAGTTTATGTACGCGCACTAGGTGTGTTATGTTTAGTTTTATCAACGGAAGGATTTAAACAGAGTCCTAATTCATTACTTTTCACGCAATCTTGCAAATGTAACACACACAAGTAACATTCCTTTTGATATCCAACTTACAAAAAACATCCAACTTATACCACTTAATGAAATCGTGGTGTAACCATTTGTATACTTCCAGTATTCATTTCTTGGTGTATCGAGTAATTTGACGAAATTAAGTGAGAATAACAATTAAAAAGCATCACAAATGAATAACATTTCTAAGAATCACAGTTTTAAAAAAAGAATTAATCTGAACAAGGAACTCACTGACATCACTATATGCGACCAATTCCTCAAACTCACAGACATGAGCAGCCAATTTCATTTACGCATGCGCCATTCATATGGTAAGCAATCAAAACCAATGTGGTCCCGTAGTACAATCGTCACATATAAACAAAACGTTATTAGAAGTGTTATAACAATAACGAAGCAATAGCAGGCGATAGATCACATTTAATCATATCCGACCAGACTCAATCTATAATAGTTACAAGCATAATTATACAATTCATTGAACAAAAGTGCTCGTCATTGATTCAGATCTAATGTAAAGTTAAGATGGTCAAGTTTTTTTTGTTTACTACTTTTTGTAGTGACGTAATCATCAACTAATTATAGAAATAAACGTTTTCTTTTAATGAAATCTGTTAGTATATTAAATAATTTTCTTATAGGAAAATATAGATTCAACAATTTTCTTACTACCGTGTCGACATGACCTATACAATAAAATTTAATCATGTAAAAACTAAAAGGTAGCTTAGGTAGAATCGTCACTCGAAGAGGCTCTTTCACAGCACCCTAAGCAGTATATACCTATGTGTTGTACCATTAAAAAAATACAGTCGAATTAAGAACCTAACTCCTTTTTGAAGTCGGTTGATAATCTACATTAGTACTAATTCGTAATGCTTTTAGGAGGTATTAAGGGATGTTTCTCTAAGACAAAATAAATAACTAACTTGACGTTACATATCACAACATCACGCCTGTATTCCCCGAAGGAGTAGGCAGAGTTGACACACACATTTCACAAGTTATGATTTAAGTCGTAATGTAATAGGGGGCGAGCCTATTGCTGCAACAGGCATAAAACCAAACTCCGTGCTGCTACTGAGAATTCCCTAAATCAAAAACCCAATAACAATTTTGCTCGACTCTGGATTTGAACCCAGGACCTCATGCTCAGCAGTCGCTTAGCAACCCCTAGATCAACGAGTCAGTCTTATAACTTAACGTTACTTTTACTATATAATTATGTCCATTCCATTACATAGGATAATAGAAAGAAATAAATATATACATAGTTACGCCAAAACATAAGCCTTTGAATTTAAATACCTATAGGTTGCGACATCTATGGCACCTGTCACCATGTCGCGTCGCTTAATGTAATCGTCACGTATGAACAAAACCTAATCAGTGCCAACAATGGTTGTAGATCTATTATCTGGCCACATAACGAAACGTTTTTTGCACTATATTGACGAGTTTTAATGGCTTTGTAACCTTCAAAGAGCTGTTGTTCAGGCGTTTAGAGATTCAATTCATTTTTATGTCAGTTGGATTTGAATAGTTATTTTTATAAGCTGCATTCAGACAACTTATTCGGCGATATTAAAGGATTTATAGGGGGTATTATATTGATTAATTAGCAAACTGTTGGGTTTCTAAGTAATTCCATTACCTTTGGCTTGTCACGTTTTGCTGACTCAATTACCAAAAGGCCTTTAAAGAGTGTCTTGAAAGATGAAGTAATATTTACCGGATTTCAATATTTATGCATGTTACCTATTTTATATGCGTACACTCAAATTAATTAAAAAATAAACAAATAATGGGTTAAAACAGGTACTAATATCTTATCCTAATAGAAACTAGGAACTCACAGGCATAGTGCATTTATTTTCGCTTAAAAGTATTTTAAGTCACTCTCTGGCATATTCACTACGCGCCCCGCGGTGTTCATCATCAGCCGGAAGACGTCCACTGCTGAACAAAGGCCTCCCCCTTAGAACGCCATAAAGAACGACAGCTTGCCAATTCCATCCACCGGTTGCCCGCAATTCTGACGATATCGTCGGTCCATCTGGCGGAAGGCCTGCCAACGCTGCGTCTTCCGGTTCGTGGTCGCCACTCGAGAACCTTTCTTCCCCAGCGGTTATCGGTTCTTCGAGCGATATGGCTCCGCGGTGTTACTCGCTACATTTTTTCGGGATAAAAAGTAGCCTACGTGTTAATCCAGGGAAATTTCATCAAAATCGGTCTAGCCGTTTAAGCGTGCAGATGTAACAAACATACAAGCACACTCACAAGTTTCGCCTTTATAATATTAGCGTGATCTATGCAAAAACAACGTATATTCGTTGCACCCTTGCTGCGTAACAGACGAACAAACAAACACACAATTACATTAGTACTTTATTTTTGAGATAAAATGGTGGTAAACATCTAGCAATTAGATGCGGTCATACCCTTACGTTGGATGAACATTAAACTATGATTACGCCAAATCATGGTCAGTAAAAAACTACCGGTAATTTCCAAGTACCAAAACAGTCAATACTGTCCCGTTGTTTATCTTAGTTTTTATAGGACCACTACAGATTTGAGTGCGTATGCAATATAAAAAGAGATTTACCACTTTTTGGTAGATGACGCAAAACATAATGAGAAGTATGAACACATTTTTATTTTGAAGATTGCGAACTGTTTGGGTTGCTTATCTAATATAGCTTCTATATTTTTTTACCCAGATTAAGGAATAATACTTAAAATTACCCAGTTTTCATTTTTAATTCAATCGATACAAATATAATAACGCTGAAGAATTTGTTAGTTTATTTTTTTTAGATTTGGTCTGCCGCAGGCGGCTGCTTTACCGGAGGTTTGGCGAGACCCAAGAGCCTCCAGCCAAGGCTATATTGCAAAAATTTAAGCGAGTGTGTCAAAGGGCGATTTTTGTTTGTTTGAACGCGCTAATCTCAGGAAATACTAGTTCGAATTGAAAAATATTATTATGTTAGATAGTCTATTTATCGAGGGCTATATAGTATATAGGCTAAAGATTTTTATGTTAGTTAATCTATTTATCGAGGGCTATATAGTATATAGGCTATATATAATACAAGTAGGTACTAGTTCAGCCATATAATCGTACTCACCAATCTTACATACAACGAAACAAGTTTTGGTTATTCTCACTATAACCTAAGTAATATTTGTATTCATTCAAAATCAGCCAGGCCCATCGTGTTTTTGTGCTAACTAAGATCTTAGACGAGTCTGCCTAGCAAACAGGTTCCAATGATTTATAGTCGTCTTCAAATATCCTAAATAGTATAATACCGGTTTTAACATAAACATCAAAGGTGCGGCGAGGGTCGGTGCTATGCTTATGTCATTAGTATGGCAAGACTATGATAGTATAATAGGTATATGTAATTATGTATATCATTAAACCAGTTTTCACTATAGGTGTAGGCAGAAGTGGGGCACTCACATGTAACCAGGTTTTACTAAATCTTAGTCAAAGGTCACTTCCTTATACTAAACAATAAACATATCAGTTCCATGTCATCGATGTGTAAGGTGGAATTTCCAAAATTTTACTTTAGTGGATGCCTACCACAATATTACCTCAACGAGCTATGGAGAGAGCTATGCTCGGGGTTTCTTTCCCGATAGGATCCGTAATACGGAAATTTGCCAAAGAACTAGAGTCACCGACATAGCCCGCAAAATATGCAAGTTGAAGTGGCAATGGGCAGGCCATATCGCTTGAAGAACCGATAACCGCTAGGAAAGAAAGGTTCTCGAGTGGCGACCACGAACCGGAAGACGCAGCGTTGGCAGGCCTCCCACCAGGTGAACCAACGATATCGTCAGAATTGCGGGCAACCGGTGGATGCAATTGGCAAGCTGTCGTTCATTGTGGTGCTCTAAGGGGGAGGCCTGTTCAACAGTGGACGTCTTCCGGCTGATGATAATACTACAGTATTCAAAGGAAAAACTACGGTCTTAATTGAAAACCAGCGCTGCTGCTTTTATGTTATGTAAAGAAAAAAGATAATGTTCTTTCTTTCTTATTTACTGTATATTCCGGTTATACTCATGGGTGTATTCGGGAATGCCCGACTAGTTTCAAACTCGAACGGAGCCCTTATTCATGAGCTGGTTACGCGAGCCGAACTCATTCTTTCTTTCTTCAAAAAGTAGCTACTGCTCAAATTTTAAGATACTACTATCTTAAAATTTGAGCAGTAGCTACTTTTTGAGTTTAGACTCTTCGTTGATAGATTAGTTAGTATTCTATTATAGTGTTTATCTGTTACAGTTTATATCAAGACCTTTAGTGCATACTTTGCACGCTAAAACTTAAATTTAAATGTTATTACTATCTCTATGAGGGAAGGTTTATCATTGACTTTCTGTTGACAAAATTTCCGTTATTCTAGGTTTCTTTAAATGTAAGTTTTGTATGTATAAATATATTATTATGTAGTTGGTTTAGCTGGGCATTTTCCGCACTTAGCCCCTTTAATGGGCCATTGTGCGTTTATATTATGTAGATCTCAAATAAATAAATTGATTATTTCGGTTTCTTAAACTACGTCTGGTGTCTATGTACGTGACATAACCTTAAAACAATTAGCTATGTTTAACAAATATGTGTAGGGCGATGTTTTATCAAAGAAAAAGAAATGGAAGAAAGAAAATATTAAAGAGGCACCCACAACACAGGATACTTTAAAACTGCTTGCTTTACAAGGTTATCACTGCACGGCGCAGCGACCCAATCTTTGACATATTCAGAGCACATTAGGCCTTCGGCTAGAGGTAATAAGTTCCAGTATCGCACGTTACCTTTGGGGGGTCCGAAGAGCACGACATCCATGGCCTTGAGCGCCAGCTTCTGTTTGTGGATGGGGTCCTTGATGCCCAGAACGTTGCTCAGGTACTGCATGTTGTTCACAGCCAGTCTACACAAAAGAAATAACTTAATACATAAATATAATCTACAAGCTGTACCGAGTAGATTCTCCGTCGTAAAATGCGAGTAAAACCGTACAGTATAGCTAGTGTCGTTATAAATTACAGTCTTATCATTCCTCTTAATTACAAGTTCTTTTTCCTCTAAAGTTTCATCAAAATCTGTCCAGTAGTTTTTGAGTGAAGAAGTGACAAACATCAATCCTTTACTGTCGCTTTATAGGAATTCATCAAGTCATTTAGAAAGACTTTATTTACAGCTATCTGTTTTGTTGGTATAGTGGTCGAAATCCGCGACAACTAAGTGTATGATCCTACGATCGGTTCCCGGGCCTGACAAAGGGTTATTAGGTAATTCTCAGTGGTTAAAAACGTGTTCTGGAGTGGAGATCGCAGCTCCGCAAATGTAGTGTAGAAGAAAGTCCAGCTAGGTGGAACGACGATATATGCAAAATGGCTGGCAGCGGAAGGCGTAAGATCGAGCTCAGTGGCGTGTCATAGGAGAGGCCTATGTCCAGCAGATGATGATGATGAATTCTCAGAAGCAGCACGGATTCTGGTTTTATGCCCGTGAGCTGTCCCACTGTTACATTGGGACCTATAACTGGTAAAGGGTGGGAGTAGGTACTGTAAACCTGTGCCTACCTCTTTGGGCAATACAGGCGTGTTGTTTATACTATTGCAATCCATGCAAATGATTATTTTTTATAACTTTGTGCGAGAAGATTCTAGATTTTATATGAATGATGTACAGGTGCTCCTTCACCTGGATCATCGCCTGTAATGTAACGTTACCGAGTCGAGTTTTACATCTGTGAGGGAGGAGACCCGAGCGTTACAGTGCGCAACCTGTAATATTACAGATTCGAGCATTACATAGGTTTTCTGATCGAGAAATCGGGTACTGGAGTTCTCGAGCCTCGAGAAAAAATATTTGTTGAGTAATCAGAAACCCTAGTTGGTGAGGGAAGAGAACCGAGCATAACAATGGGCGACTAGATGATACGTCATGTAATCTGTATTTCGATACAACTTACAACAACAATGCGCACGACGACCTGATTAGCGCGGTGGCTAAGCAATTGGACTGTTGCGCTAAGGGTTGCGGGTTCGATTCTCGCACGGGGCAAAACCCTGTGCGAACCACAGATGTTTGTCCCGAGTCTGGGTGTTTGTGATATTTCATGTTTGTGAAACGCACCCACGACACAGGAGAAATTCCTAGAGTGGGGCGACGTTTTTAAAAAAAAAAATTGCGTGTCCTGTTTTTTTTTTCAGTTCAAGTATTTACAAAGTCACATTGATCCTTGCAAGGTTTCGAACTTTCAACCTTGTCTTCAGAAGTGTGTGAAAAGGCAGGCTCCGAGTTATGATATGAAAAAACCCAATTAAATAAACACAGACAAAGAAACAGTTGTATGCAGTTATTTAACTCAGACGGACACCCATCATAATTACTGTCATTGTCTTCGTAAGAAGTAATAGGATTCTCTTTATTCAATTAGATACATTATTTCACGCCTGTATTTCCCAAAGGGGTAGGTGGAGGTGTGCACTATTCTTAACTCCATATTTCACCAGTTATGTTGTAGGTCCCAATGTAATAGAGGACGAGTCTATTGCCATCAACCGGGCACAAATCCAGAATCGAAGCTGCTACAGAGAATTAGTGAATGGAAAACTCGGTTACACTGGCCAACCTGGGATTCGAATCCTGAACCTTATGCTCGACAGTCGCGCTAAGCGAATACTAGACCAACGAGGCAGTCTATAAACTAGACTCTTTATCTACAGTAACCATATAAACTAGATATGATTTTATTAAAATTAATGGTCGTCATGTGGTCGAAGAACCGTAATTCGAAGACATAACATATACATGTAACATATGATAACATGTATTAAATAAAATTGTACCCTTCCGCGGTCCTTGTACAGATAAACTTTAACTATGGCCAATATACTAGGAAACAGTTGATAATACGTAATGTAGGTGCAAAAAAGCTCGTGGTGGCCTAGTGGATAGTATACCAGTCAAGTTCAAACCCGGGCAAGTATCAATGTGACTTTTTCAATGTCATAAATACTTTCTTAGTTATTCTAAGACACCACTGACTAACTGTGACGGGAAACATCGTGAGGAAACCTGGATCTAACTATCTGAAATATAATGAGCTAGCATGGTGATCAATGCTCAATCGTTCTCTATAAGAGAAGAGGCCTTTGCCCTGCCGTGGGACAGTTATAGGCTATTATTATTTAATGTAGATACCTTGGGAGGGTAGCACCGGTCACCTTGTGCTGCAGGAACAGTGTCTTGTACTGAGGTAGGTCCACTGACTGCGACAGCCATTCTACAGTCTGCTCTACAGTCCAGTTGTGCACCTGTAAAAGAGAATAGTGTATTGGAAACGGTACTGTAATGTCGTGGGTTTGAAATGCTGAAGTATGTGCTCAAATCAAGGAAATGCGACTTTTTCAATGTACCTATTCACTTTCCTAGTTAGACTAAAACACCATTGATTAGTATGACTTTTGGTGTAATTTTTGCATGTTGCCCATGCTAAGCGTGAATCTAAATTGATAAAGGAATTGGCCATCATTTTTCTACTTTCATTTATCAATTTACACCACTGGCTATTTAAAACTGTGCTGGTTTTTTGGTGTGTTGTGGTGGTTTTCCCATTGGAGCTAACAATGCAGTAAAGTGGGTAGGAAATACACACCCCCGTGTCGTGAGTTTCCGTAATTGCAGGGATCATTATAATATATGAATTCTGCAACCATTGCACTTGGTTTAGCGGTCAACGTATCAATGTGAACTTCGACCTTAAAGATTTTCTGGTTTAGGCAGGATTTGTATATAGTACCTGTTCAATGAGTCAGACACTATAAGCATTAAAAAAGGTGTTTCGATTCTATAGAAACGTCATTATTGGCCTCTTAAACGTTGAATAAGCACAAGTTACGGAGTTACGGAGTTCCGTATCGTCATTAATCTTAATAGTCAAGCTAACATTATTAATACATGATACTAACCTCAGATCTCAGCCACGCCTCCCACAGTTCCTTGACAGAGATGTGCATGTCATCGTTGTGGTGGAACGCTCGCTGCCGCTTCTCATACCCGCTGTCATATTGCAACTCTTCACGGAGGAACTGGAATGAACGATTACAAGTTTTAATAAAGCTCTTTTGTAGCAATAAAGACGGGACTGGCGTCACTATGAACTACATAATTTTGAAGAAAGATTATTATCTCAAAATCAAGATTTCGATACATGATCTATAAGTGCCCCCGGTACCATACGTTGTTTAGCTCACACAAAATAGTTTATGGTAATGACCGACATGCCGACTGGAATTGAAACACACAAATTATCTGACTCCCAAAGACCGGATAGGCTGCATGCTATACCAACACGAGCAACAGCAGATATCACTCATTAAAGTCATCTGCGTGCACCTTTAAGTATAGGTACTGTCCATTACGTTAAATTTATGTGTTTTTCATAAGTAAAAGTTCAAGGTTTTTAAACTTTGTTGGTTACAGGTATCTCAGCGAAACATAGATCCGCTTGGAGGAAAAGACAAAAGAAGTCGGAATTAGATGACAGAGGACGGATAATATATCAGGTCAAACAAATTAAACCAGATCACGCTGCCGGGAATTAAGTACCGATAGATTGACAAGGACAAAGCCTTGTCCTACAGCGATCAAAACGTCGCAGATCTGGCGATTAATCTTTCCCGATCATTCCAAAGGAAATTGCCATAAATAAACAAGTGACCTGTACATTTTTTATTTATGTATGTTTTAATATAGAATGGTGAAAATTGCGTCACCAAAAAAGATTATACAGAAGAAAACCATTTGAAAGAGAAACTCTTAGTCAACATCTTCAATTTTTGAAATTTGTCATCTAATGTTTTACATTTTTTTTATGTATACATAGGTACATATAATGGGTAATCATATGACTTCCAACATTCCTTAACCAATATTTCGAATGGACCTTCAGAGACATAGGCTACTTTAACCCTTTAAGAGCCAAGGTCTTGTATAGAAGTCAACGCTACCGCGCCCATCACTCTACCAGGAGACAGTATCAAATCGTAACCTTTGTAAAAATTAATAACAAATAAATGTGGCGTGGAGGGCACGACAACGCTTGTTTTCCATACAGGACTGGCGCTCAAAAGGTTAAAAATATATAATATGTCCTACGCTACGTTGAAAGATCAACTTACATCGTCACTCTCGCTGAGGTCGACGTTTCCATTGGCGTCGTCGTCGAGTTGTCTGTGCAGCTGCGTGATAGCCTCGAGTCCGGCGCGGTCCTGCAGGCACGTGGGCTCATTGTGGCACGCCTCGAACAGTACTGGAAACAAACATTACATTAATTTACGGTAATTAACTTTGTATAGACATTTATTGCAGTCGTAAAACAAATTGGCGAGATTAAAAACTAATATGGAGGAGAGAACAGCGTTCAATATTTTCAGAGATTTCTGGATACAATCCTGCTCTCTTTTACTCATGAAAGTTCTTTTAATTATATTATATTTGTCAGACTATTAACCGAAATACCTATACCTGTTTATTAATATGTAATATATCGTTTTATTGAAGCCCGAAATCCCTAAACCAATTGGCGAAATCATAAATCACAACGAGTCCAAGAAAATAGCGTTCAGTATATTCTATGACGGTTTTTGGGTATAATGTCCCTTAATACCAAAATTGACAACGTTTAACCATAACATAACCCTATTATCATCATTTGCATGTCAAAGAATACAGAAGACGATAGACGTAAGATGTTTTTTTATGTTAAAATACGTTTTGTCATTGTTTATAAGCAGTAACAAATAAATCTCACTAATTGGTCACACTTTAACACGTGAACGCCACTCGGCCCACCAGTGAGACGCGAACAATAGTTTTTCTATTGTATTCACTGCATGGCCGTCCACTACTAAAATAAAAGTAATGGATATTTGATAGATATAATGTATCCTGCACTGAATGTTATTCAGGATGTAACGCAGATAAACCGCCTCATGATTCGTTTTAAACGGTGCTATTGAAAGATTCACAATGAAATAATATCAAATAACTAATTAGAATCTGTACTTTTATGAACAACTAGTTTTTTGATCGACAGACGTAATGTCTGCAAAAATAACGCTGGAGTCTTACAAAAAACATAAAGATGTTTGTACTGAGAAAATTACATCATCTTGCCTTGTTATTGTTACAATTCTGTAGCGGAATGCTGCGATAGATTCAGCAGAACGTTAAAAACAAGCAAAGTCAAGGAAATATTCTAGTCTTCTTTATTATCTTTTTCACACCATATTTCATGGTTCTTTAGTAATTTGCAATCTTCTGTTTCATTATCTTGATCCTTTAAAAGATTTCTACCTATTTATTTACTGCACAGTAGTCGTCTCTAGACCTTCAAATATCTGAATCATTGACTTAGCTACATAATTCGATCTTAATGAAGTAAAAAAGCGATGATTAGGTGCGTTTTTCGGTATAAACAGTAGCCTGTGTTAATCCAGGTGTCGGCTACCTCCATATCAAATTTTGGCACAATTAGTCCACCCGTTTGAGCGTGCAGAAGTAACCAACAAACAAACACACTAACAAACATTTATCTTTATAATATTAGTGTGATTAGTGTTACAAATGCTGCACTACAGTTGTTATCAACTGAAACTGAAAAATCAGTATTTAAATCCAATCGCAACAAAACACACACCCTTTTCCTGAATTCAATAAAAAGCCTCAACAAAACAGGCAACGTTAATCAATCATTATTTTACAAACAATCAAGTTTAATTCTACTAAAAATCGCTTGTTAATGACCTTGATAAGCCGACAAACAGATTTTAACGTCAATGTATTTTGTGCGGAATTGCCTCATTTGTCCGATAGTCGAATATTCTGGTGTGACACGCACATGTCAATGTTGCCATTATTGCCTTTTATCGGACGAATCTTTTATCGACTAGAGATATTGTTGTTTTGGCTAGAAGTGTTATCTACCAAGTAATTGATAATTTGACTGTGTTTAGGCTAGGCTTAAAACTCATTAACAAACTAACAGGTCAAAAGAAAGAATGATAAAAGCAATTGGAATTTAATTTTATCACTTTCATTGTGATAATTTATAAACCAAGTAGCAGACCCAGCAGACGTTGTCCTGCCCGGAAAAGCAGCCACCAATGGGTCCAATACTGTTTTCAAACCATCCAAGAACCCATTGTAACATACACAAAATTGTATCCCAATCGGCCCAGCTATTTAGGAGGAGTTAGGTGACAAACATACGTAGAAAAGAATAATATAATTATGTTTAGATAATTTTATAGGCAATTCTAATTAGCACTCGGTATCTATAAAAAACTGTATTTTTAATTACGGTTAAGTGTGCTTAGGTATAAATATTTACCATACTTGTCTAACTTTACATAAACACAATGTAATGTTGAGCGGCAATATAACTACAGTAATGGAATTACTTGTGAAGGTAAGCGATAGCGGTATTATTTCCCAATATGACCGATGGACGCAATAGTCAACTCAAATACTAGTAGTGTTACCAGCAGAGGGGGCTTCGACTGTCGCTAAGAGTAACATAACACCACGCCTGTATCCCTCGAAGGTGTAGACAGAGGTGTTTAGTACAGTAACCTAAGTAAATTCTGCCTTTGAGTCTCATGTTTTTGTTGCAACAGGTGTTTTAAACACACAGTCGACTGACTGATTTATTTGTTTATTCGTACATTTGCATGTTAACATTGAAGTACATATTGTTTTAACTAGAAAATAAACAATATGTTATTACTAAGGCGCAAATATACACGCCCATTGCCTACAGGTTAATAGGGTGAAGAAAAAAAATTGTGACGAAACCGGCACACTTGAGAGATTTTTCTACGGTGTATAGAGCCATATCGGCCTACAAGCAGTTTAGACTCTGACACCAGGTTGTTCACCAACCATACGATAAGAAGAAGCCTTCAGGTTTAACTTCAAATGTGTGAATACCAAATAATATTTAACCCAGGGATTGGCTTAGAGATAAACGTAATTATGAAACACAGAGGGATATCATAAATCCAGTCTTTATATTCAGTAACATAATATACCGTTTAAGCGTGGGCTATACCGATAACACAAACACGTTATAATCAGCTATCTGTGAATAATAATTAAGGCATTCATTTTCAATGCTCGTGCTACACTGTCAAAAAACCATGACACATGGGAGATACCACGTATAACGTAATAGTGAACCAAATATGTTCGTAAATGTCAAAATTACTTTTAAATTACCGACTTGGTTTTTCCGCCATTACCGGTGTACTATGAATCTACGTATTTAGCCTGTATTCCCTAAATAGGCGTTACATTGTTAATGTATGCCATCTACATTTTACCAATGAGTTCAAGGATGGCTGTTACAATATTAGTTGTACCGGGATTTTCCATAAAAAAAACACCCGAAACTACAACCCAATACTTGCAAAATACATAAAATATTTTTTTTCAGTTCCAAAACAGTTTAACACTGTCCATGTTGTCTCCAGTTGATATATAGTATAGGAAATAAGAGATTGGAACGTAGATATAATTATATTAATGGAATAGCGAATTACTTAGTATTGGTCGTATATTTAAAACATAATTTTATAAGTCAAGGTGGACGTTAGTATTTATAATAATAAATTTATTTCTAACCAGTACAATAGTTTAGTTACAAAAACTTATAGGCTTATATTGTTATAGTAGTACATAACGTGGGAGCATCGGTAGCCGAACTAAGAAATATCCTGTATCTCGGCATACAGCGCTAATCCCTCAAATTAAAAAGAATAGCCACAACGGAAACGTATAATATTTTTCATATTGTAAATTGAAAAGATAATAAAATTGGTATTAGTATGTACATAAAAATCGATCTATGTGTCCGCCAGCGCCATAAATAATACGGCTTCATCATGGTTACGTCACACCAAGAGCATTAACGTGATAAAACACGAATTGTGTGAAAATGTTCATTGTTCATCGGTTTCGGACTAGCTGCTTGTTATAAAGATTTTTTGTTGTTGTGTGTGTGTATATTTGCATGAGAGAGTAGGGGTTTAGACGAATAAACCGTCCGCGCTTGACTCCTGCGAGTTGGAGGGTATACAGTGAACCCTCTAGCTAGTTTATGGACGCCGCCATTCATGTGCAAGACGTTATTTAGCCGCCGTCCTATACTATTGTACTAATTATCCTGTACTATTGTAATTGGGTATGATAATACCATAGCCCTATAATGGCATTTTTTTCATTTGGTTTTATACGCACGACAGTTTAAAGTCATGTCGAGGACGAAAATAACTATAAAGAAATAACCTTTTACATATTTAAATGTTTCCGCTTACATCAATGGAAGCGTGTTGACTTTATTTTATGATCTTTGATATTATACAACAATTTAATAGACCGTGTTTCCCTAAGGCTAGAAATTCTTCATATTTTATTCACCTACTCATTAGTATTACACACTTCCTTAAAAAAATAAACAAATTGTTTGTATTGGCCGCTAATACCGACTCTACTTGCGTCAGTCAACGGATAAACAACATATTTTAATTAAATAATATATCATCTGAAATTGCAAACTCAACGAAACGTTATATCTGAATGGAAAAATAAATTCTTGTCTCACTCGATACATACAGTACCTAATTCGTCATTCTGCTCTATGTTACCAAATTATTTGGGGTCGACGAACTGCGTGTTTTTATAATCGAAATTAACACTAACAGAACTATTTCGTTAATACATACCTACGTGATATGATAAAAGAGGAAAATGCAATAATAATATCAAATCTGACATCGGCATATTTGAAATCTACTTTATTACAATTGCAATTTGTGATAAACGGGAAAATCTGATGAAAAAACTTTACATAAAATACACATCTATAGGAAATGCAAATACTTTATAATATCGCTTTGTCTGGAATTTTGGAAAACAACGACAAAAAGATGATATTATAATCATCTAGATATCATGAATCATGGCCACCAGGAGATACAGGAAAAAGCACCAAATGCTTTATATGAAGAATACCTACATATTAGTTGGACCAGTTTCTTTATAGATAATACGCATTGTTTAGAAATAAGGCGTCGAAGGTTTGATCGCATTAAATGGTTTCATAAGCACATCATACAGATAGAACAAGTCTTGCTCGACGATATTCCTGCAACTTGCATGCATGCGCTGTGCCATTTTTGACCCCTCTGTTCATAATACAGGATGCCGCCATATAGGGGTCCCCACACAATTTACACCAAGGTTGCCCCTGGTGTGGTGTGATGCATTACAAAATACTTCCCACCAAATGATATTTTTTTCCCACAAAAAATTTCGTAGTATAGCAAACATAAAACACATAAAATCACGACTGTATTCCTCGAACGGGTAGGTAGAGCTGCACATATAGTGCACCCTCATTTCGACAGTTATGTTTTTAGGTCCATTGTAATAGGGGGCGAGCCTATTGCCATCAACCGGGCACAAATCCAGACTCCATGTTGCTACTGAGAATTTCCTAATAGAAAAACCCAGTAACACTTTGCCCGACCCGGATTTCAAACCCAGTACCTCGTGCTCAGCAGTCGCGCTGAGCAACAAGTAGACCAACGACGCAGTAAATAGTATAATACAAATATTATATAATACCTAATATTTATTCACGACACATAAAACTTGCTAATTATATTGTTACGTATTTACTACTATACGTCGCACGTTTTGCTATACATTTCGGACGATACTTGACGACAAATGTGTACATTACCTGTTATACTGGTTTTAATATGATCTTTGATAATATGAATGAAGCTCGATGCGAACTAACGTTTTAGTTTTTTGTCTAAAACAAAATATACAGCACTGCCTCTGTTAAGTATGGCAACAAACGTGAATTTAGATTCTATTTTGTTTTTTATCACTACGTATAAAGGCTATCTTTGTACTTACTTACTCTGTATAAACATCAAATGTCTCATTATTTGTATTCGCAATAGTACCCATATTATAATAAATAATAGTTAAAAAAAAAACTAAAAAACACGCATTAATTTATATTTATTGAAATTTTTAACACTATTCTTAATTTAAATTTATTAAAACTTATTTTCTATTTTTTAGTTCGGTTTTCGATAAAAAGCGTGTTTTTTAGTTTTTTTAAACTATTATTTTTTTATCAAATTAGTGTATTGTCATCGGTCCTCGATAAATCTACAAAGTTTGAACGAAATCTAGCCGTTTAAAGTGGGTCAAAATCGCGCCCAAAGAAGTCGGTTACAAACATACATACATACAAGTGAAGCTAATAAAAAGCGTGTAAAAATAGTCCAAATTCTCATGTAAGTAATTAAAATTAATCAAGGAGCGACTCTGATTGAATGCTAGCTTAATCACATAACATTCCACGTTGTTACGACAGTTGGTAGATTCAGAGAATGACATCATTTGTTATGTTCGGGGGCTACAGACTAGAAAAGAGGCTATACAAGTGCCTAGTCGCATGCGGCCTACAAAAGTAAAATGTTAATCTTTCCGCACTCGCACGTAAAAGACTTCCTGCGCATACCGAATACCTTGGCTTCTTTAAAACTCAAGTAAATCCTTGGAATATACCAAAAAAACAACATCAAGGCTTTATAAGGCTTTGAATTCTTGTCACGCCGAAATGACAACCCGGAAAATAACGAAAAGTATTAAACATTGACAAAATAAGAAATGATCTAACATAAGAGGTGAATACTACGAAAATGTGGAATCAGACGATTAAAAGCGAAATCAATTTATGAATAGAGTTATAAAGGTAATAATGCACCAAGTTAATAGGTTTCAGTATTTCTACAACACGCAGTCATTTAATCACAGTTCACACTTTAGTATCGAGGTTTTGAGGTTTATTGAATAGATTCATTAGTACATGGTCGTGAATTCAAACTGAATACACAATGAGACTTCTTAAATAACTCCATACTTTCTTAGATATTTGAAGACACCACTGACTAAATGAATTGTGCACAATAAATGGCAAAAGGCTCTACTTATACTGTTCAACGAAATTATTGAATGCACTGATCCCTTCAAGGAAAACAAACGTGATTATCTGATAATACCCATTTGTTTTGTCTACGTGGGCGGTCAATTACTAGGGGAACTTTTACTGCTTCTCCGGTGATATTTTCCACAAAGTAAGAAAAATAAGAGACGGTATACTGGAGATAATCCAATAAGAGGTAGGTACTTAAGTAGCTACGTAAAACAACACAGCCGAATTGCAAAGCCAGACAGAATGTATTTTAATGTCACGCTCAGACAATAGTCAAAGCTGCGAACAAAACAATCAATTCTAGTGGCCAACCAACAAAGCAAACACATCTAGCCATTTAACTCCCCTTTTATTAAGATCAATTGGTATTGTGACGCAAACAGTTGTTGTACTCACAAACATTCAATTGTAATGTAAGTAATAGCAAAGGATTTAAACTGTCACGGTAAGAACTGAGATTCCGTTGTTGTATAATGAATACTTGGAAACAACAACTTACAAATAAACGCGAAAGAAAGCCTGTTTACCTCACCATAACAAGGCTGTATTTTTTTCAATATTTTTATGATTTGTGAATTAAGCGTGTGGCAAAATTGACGATTGGTTTAATGTCTTAACTACTAAACTAGGTAATCGCAATTATTTTTTCGATCATAAAAAGGACACAAAAAATAGTATCAGCAACATAGTTGAGGGTCAATTTTTGATCTCTGTCACCCTTTAAGTTACAAGTTAATTATTTTTGGACAACCATTCTGTTCAGTGGCACTTGAGAATTTCGAAAATTGGACGCCTCTGACTGTAATTGTGAAAAGGTTAATCGACGGTATCGTACCAAGTTGTACGACGATAATACCATGTAAGGCCTACCATGACAAACTCACTTTATAAATAAAGGGGCAGACATTGACTGCATGTCGTACTCGTGTTATTGCAATACGCCCGTAATAAGAATCTAGGTTGCATCTGTTGCAATTAGGGTTGGCAAGTTTATATTTTACAAGTATAAAATCCTTATGGGAAAAGATGAAGAATATTATAACATTTCTGGCCAGAAAGCGAGATCCAAGAGGCAAAGAATGGCAAGAGGCTCGCATGTTATGAAGTATATTAAAAGGGACTTGGCGTCGAAGAGTGGTAGAAGGTATATTTTTATTGACTTTTGATAAGGAAAGGAAGCGTAATAATACCTTTTAAGAAAAACTAAGGAAAATATCAGTGTCAAGTGAGAATGTCTGTCTTTTGACTTTCGGCAAAATGCTGCCTGGGTTCTCCCAAGTGATTGAAATCTAGTTTTATGTACAGTATGTTCATGTTCACGTCACGTACAATTGAGAAAACAATTTACCGTACCAGTGTATGAGTGTTACAACTTCGATTTTAAAAGATACTAGATGTGGTAAAAGCTTTCTATCAGTTAACCAATAAAAATACAAAAAATAAATTATGTGGGAAAGTGGACCCGCTGGTCCAGTTGCAAGCGGGTCCAGCTGAGAAGACTCTAAAATAAGAACTACAAAACAATACGAGTTACTCGCGAAATAGGTTATAGTTATTTCTGTACAGTCTTAAATAAATCTAAACTATAATAAACTACAGAATTAACAGCTTTATCATACCAAACATAAATCTATCTATCGTTCTCGTATCAACATTGAAATCCTACTTACATAGATTATTATTAGATGTCTATTTTCAAACAACTTGTTTGTTATTATTGGAAACGTTTATACAAGGTTTTCACTGGGCTATCGCTTTGTTTATGGTATAATAATAATATTACGACTAATACTCGTATAGCCGTTAATATTTTATCCGACACTCGAGTTTTATTTGCAAAGAAACATTAGTGAACTTACTTTTATTATTCCAGTACCTACTTCAGTTATTTGTATATTTTTCTATCTAACGATAGCCCTAAAAAATGTACCCATAGTTGGAAAACTAAACGCAATCCGTGAGTCAGTTAAGATGCAATTTCGTTTACAAGTTCATGATAACTTACATAAAATACGTACTCAAGAAATGCATGTAGGTACAGAATAGTGTAACAATCGCATATTAACATTTAAACTAACTACGTAAGTACTTATAAGTAGATACTTACGTATAACGATTATAGTCAACCATTGTTATATTTCAACGTGCTCTTTTCCTTTACAGGGTACGCTGAATTCGAATTTGTATTTAATATGGTATAGAATAGCCCTATTGAAGACATGATCTTGGACCCCCAGCCAACTGGATAAGTCATTTGATACGAGAGTTGATTTTAATTGGCAATCGTTTTAATCTTAAGCTTATTTTAAATAAGATAACGGATAACAATATTAATGTTTAGAAAAAAAATGTTTTGAAAATGGCGTAGGTATATCCAGGACATTAAAATATCGTATTCGCGTTAAAAGAAAATACTGTTTCGCTTTTATAACAACAAAAGTCTGTATGACTTGTAATCTTATTATTACTTAGTAAATACTTATTTATAAACCTTATGTAGACAAAAAAGAGCCAGTCATAATTCGTGTTTACAATTCATCATTCAGTCTGCGAGTTAGCTTGATGTATTTTTCAAACAAACTACTAGTTTTACAGGTTTATGAGAACATATGATTGATAACGCTTTTAACGGTAACACTCAGCAGATAACGGTGGTTTAAATAGGTACTTGTTTGTAATTTGAAGCTTGTCAAACACTTTTAAATACAGTCTTTTACACTTTTAAATAGGTTTAATGACTATACGTTTTTTCAGCATTTTATTTAATTATCGCAGTAGAACTC
Organism: Abrostola triplasia; assembly: GCA_946251915.1. Classification (NCBI taxonomy): domain Eukaryota; kingdom Metazoa; phylum Arthropoda; class Insecta; order Lepidoptera; family Noctuidae; genus Abrostola; species Abrostola triplasia. The sequence continues at coordinate 6,954,979 of OX276440.1, read as the reverse complement.
CTCGAATTCAGCAAAGGCAGGTAAGACACTCACAATTCGAAAAACCAATTAAGATGATCGCATGATATAAAATGTCTAGGCTATTGCCATTTCTCGGGAGTTTTAACAGATCCCGGTCAGCTGCTAAGAATGTCAAACTCAAGACCAGATGATCTGCAGTAATTCTAGGTATGTATCTCAAGATTAGAAGACATCATTGTCAGAAAAAAAAATGTTAAATGTTAGTAGACGCTGATATATCAATACCTACCAACGCCTTAAGTGACAATATGAAATAGTCATCTAAGTATAGACAAGACTAGATAGTTGATTTTAAATACAAAAGAATTTTATAAAATTGTATCACAAAGCAAATTGAAAATAAGTCATAAATTAATATTAGTTAAACCACCTAGAAACAAATGCATTACAAAGATCTTAACGTGACACAGTTACCTACATCAATATATCTTTCTCATCCACAATGAATTCATATTACTTGGCTCTGTTTCTAGATGCTGTAGAATTAAATAAACAAGGTATTTCTGACAAATGTAAGGAGTTCAACAAACTAATCTGATATACGTGTACTGGAGAATTACGTTCTATTTATAACACTATTCTCTTAAAGCCACGTCGATTCTACATTGTGGGTATTTAAACAACGTTACTGTTTTGCTCTCATATTTTTACGGTAGGCATTTAAGTGGTATTAAAGTTTTAAGCCTTATTAAACATACCATGCCTACTGTTTGTAAAGGTTTATTTTAATAGGTACCTAATTCTTTGTTTGTAGGTTTGTAACCATATCACGACAAAATAACTGAACCGTAATGGAATTTGGTACGTAGATAGTCTTAAGTCTAGGCAAGGACATAGGCTACCTTTTAACGTGGAAAAGGCGCGGAAACTTGTACAAAGCGGACAAAGTGTGGGGCTAATGCTAGATATTTAGAAATAAAACGAAGAACAGATATTAAAAAAAAGAATAGTTGTGGAAATACATGAAGACATATTGTATGTATCTTATATTAACACAGTGTTCACGATTGTTCATAAGTACAAACGTACAATATGAGTCATCGTTGATCACGAGTTTAGTACCTACTAAATGATTTATTTCCATGGATTTGTTTTGGTACATAGGTACTTACATAGTTTTAAGTTTAAATAATAATCATCTTCTTTGCGTGCCATATTTTTCTTATGAATTTTAGCTACATCATTCTGCAAGAATTTGTATTTTTGTAACGGTATATAAACTAAAATTGACTATATGGTCCAATTCCTTGAAAGCTGCCTCATAGTACTATAACTACAACCTATAGCTATAGCTTGACTTAAAATGAAATTCCTAAAATTTTATAACGACCCCAAAATTTTATAATATCTTCCTATCAGCTGTACTAAACTCAAAGGCTTGAAATTGCCAAGAATAATTCATGGCTTCCAATTAGGGATTTCATTGTTAAATACTTCATTAACAGACCTACGCCTTAAACAATTGAGCTTTTATTTACACAGACGAGTTAATAGAACTGCAATTAACAAGTTAGCTACCACTGCTACCAGTAATAGGATTGCAGAAACAATTAAGTATCTGTAGTTAATTGTACACAATATAAGCTCTAATTACGTAATAGTTGTTAAATTAAGTAATCTGTGGCTTCACGATATCATAGATTTGCTTCGTCCGTTTACAAAATGTAAGCCCTGAGCATGTCCTGCAAGGCCCTAAGTAGTATTTTACTTCATAGTCCATCAACATTGGCATTTAGCCGTGAAATTTAGCTAACAGACAGTAGTATCTTTAGTCAAAGCCATGAGATGGGAGTGGCTACGTTTTAAAGGAAGTCAACGAATAGGTCAGGGTCATAGCATAACTGAGAAATCCGCGCATTTTAACGAACTCATATCTACTAAACAATCGTTTAATAAATAGGTTTTTGGAAATCGTCGTGTATTTCTTTTGCTGAAAATAAACCAATGAATGGATTGAACCAAGGTGATGTTAGTTCTTCAAGTATTTATTAACTTGAACAGCTATAGTTGACAAGTTCGTACTCAAGACGCTGTTAAAGTCCATTGAGAAAGACGTAATAAAAACAACGATATTTTAATCTGTTTTTAAATTTTTTTGTAGGTACAGATATGGTAAAAACCGGTGCTATAATTAAGCCCTGATTATAAAGGTAAACTTTGAGGAAAAATCATATGCCTGATCTAAATTATACCTACATATTTGCTGTCTGTCAAACGTTAAGTACTGGGAGCTATTTTAGAACCGAAATCCATTAGAAAAGTCTACGATTTTAATCGAGTTAAGAGCATTTTCACACGAGTGATTTAAATGCCACTACCAATTGAGTTTTCGTCGTGATAGTAGGAAGAAATCAAATAGATAGAATGGAATATTCTATATTGCACTAAAGAATGGGATCACTACATTAACAATTAAGTTGGAATTCATAGTAATCTAAAAAAGGGTTTAAAAAAACTGGAAAAATAAATAAATAAAATCTAGGAAGATACGGAGGATTTTTAACGTTTTAAGTTTGTGAAGGTGGAATTCTCTATGCAAATAGACCATTACGTCACCGTACTATAGTGCCATCACATTATCAAAATAAAAAGGTAAAAAATAGCGTAGGCATTTAGCTTGTGTTTACTGTTTAAAAAAAACTGCAACTGCTGTCAACCTCCTTAGTTATTTAGCCACAAAAAAGCCAACTGGGGCCACATGACAGTGTTTAAGTCGTCTGTAATAGACGTAAAGGCCAATGCTTGATGATACAAGGTAATTAAATTCGTAACAGAATACAATGGATGGTGTTATCGCTAAAGGCGATATCTTCCAGACAACCTTAGGACTGACTAGAAGCGGACGGATGTTAATATTCAATCCGTTGTCAACGCGATAACGAAGTATTGTACAAAGCACGTAGGAGTTCAGGTGTCCGTAGCACAGACAATTATTTAGTTTTTACACGCTTTATATTAGCTTCACTTGTATGTATGTATGTTTGTTTGTATGTTTGTAACCGACTTCTTTGGGCGCGATTTTGACCCACTTTAAACGGCTAGATTTCGTTCAAACTTTGTAGATTTATCGAGGACCGATGACAATACACTAATTTGATAAAATTATTTAATAATATAATTAATAAAAAGTATTAATTAATAAAAATAGCATAATTACAGCCCGCAACACAAACGCCCTCTGCTAAGCCGCTAGTCGCTACGGTAAAGTTCCGTGGTAGCTAAGCGTCGCGCGCGTGTCCCGACTCCAACGCCCTCTGCTAAGCCGCTAGTCGCTACGGTAAAGTTCCGTGGTAGCTAAGCGTCGCGCGCGTGTCCCGACTCCAACGCCCTCTGCTAAGCCGCTAGTCGCTACGGTAAAGTTCCGTGGTAGCTAAGCGTCGCGCGCGTGTCCCGACTCCAACGCCCTCTGCTAAGCCGCTAGTCGCTACGGTAAAGTTCCGTGGTAGCTAACCGTCGCGGGCGCCGAGACCGGCTCGCGTTAAGGTAAAGCTTCGTGGTAGCTAACCATCTTAATAAAAAATAGAAAATAAATAATAGTTTAAAAAAACTAAAAAACACGCTTTTTATCGAAAACCGAACTAAATAAATAATAGTTTAAAAAAACTAAAAAACACGCTTTTTATCGAAAACCGAACTAAAAAATAGAAAATAAGTTTTAATCAATTTAAATTAAGAATAGTGTTAAAAATTTCAATAAATATAAATTAATAATAGTGTGAATAAAAACAAAAAATATTTTATTTAAAAAAGCGTGGGGTGCATGGTGTCAATAGTTATAAATATTTTATTGACAGATACGAGTAGAGTGATTATCACTTTGATAATATCTTAAAAAGCACCCCACGCTTTTTTTAAATAAAATATTTTTTGTTTTTATTCACACTATTATTAATTTATATTTATTGAAATTTTTAACACTATTCTTAATTTAAATTGATTAAAACTTATTTTCTATTTTTTAGTTCGGTTTTCGATAAAAAGCGTGTTTTTTAGTTTTTTTAAACTATTATTTATTTAGTTCGGTTTTCGATAAAAAGCGTGTTTTTTAGTTTTTTTTTTACTAGAATATTACGTTTAAAAATTATTATAATAACGCATGTAAAAAATCCTATTGCGTGACAAGCATTAGTCGAGGCGTTTCTTAGCCATTACTATCGCAGCAACAGCGAAAATGGCTTCATGCTTGTGTGAAAAAGCCCTAAACGCTTAAAATAAAGAAGAATTAAAACTGCTGGCCTTGAACGAATGCATTATCAACGGTCTGTTACTGTTTCCAGAAGTGCGGTTTGTTTGGATTTTGTAATTGCTTACATTCCATAATTACCGAGAACTGCCATTGATATCTTGATTTATTGTAAAGATAATGCGTCCAACGATAAGTATGAGAGGTCAGAATTATTCAGCTTTATAGGATTCATAATATTCCAGATTCGGTTGAGTCACAATATAATTTATATGTATGAGTTTACTCGTGCATTCAGTAGTGAAGCGTAATTCTTTTATGGATCATATAGATTGAAACAAAATCAAAAATATATCCGATTTAGTATTCAATTAGGAATATCAATTCCTAATCTACGTATAACGAAAGATGAACTAAAGCTAAAACAAGATTAGGCGGGGAATATTAAATCAGCACAACTAAGACATAATGCAACGAAAAGGTATTATGATAACAAATGAATGCTAATTTATACAGATTGCACAGATAAGCATACTTAATACAGGTAGTTGGTTCAAAGGAACTGGAAGGAAATGTACATGTAATAAAATTATTATCGTCCATTACGTCAGCTGCAACCAAAAAGATATTTTCGCTATAGAATTCTTTCTTCATATTTTTATAATAAGAGTAATATTGAATTAGGACTTTTTGTTTAAAAGTTAGTGTTATAGTACATTGGTGACTTACGTTAAATTAATACAGTTTCACATACACTACCATCGCTGATGAGTTGAAAAAAAACAGTGCAAACAATACATTTTGCCTAAAATTTCATCTGAAAAAGCATGTGTTCTACGATCTATAGATTTCTGGGATGGGATCTTTCTAAATTTCTCAAATCTAAACCTCATGAAACGCAAGTATAGAGCTAGATTATCACATTATACTGAAAAGTATATTCAGTAATCTCATGCACACACGCGTACAGCCCCCTTACCATAATCTTTTACAACAAGACAGTTTATGATGTGGACGCGAGACGCCGCTATGTGCAATGTAATGCGGCGTCTCGCTTCCACAACGTAAACTAACCTGCTTTATGAGTTCATGGTAAGGGAGCAGAAAGTACTATTTCTATCACAGTCGCGAGTTGTATGGCGAGACAGTTGCTACTGATTTAGCCGTGAAATTAATCAACCGATCGGCCAGCCGGTGCCAACAGATGTTTACGTTTATGGCATACTAGTGGACGCCCTTTAAACATCATTAATTTTCGCTGGCACTTCCTAATATGAGAGCATGAGTCGTTTAATATTGTGATTTAAATACAAGTTGTAATGCGATATTGTATTTTACTAGAATATTACGGTAACTAATATATGAGGCCATTCATTATTAACTAAGACTATTTTTGCTAGTTTTTGACCTCCTCCCCCCCAATATGAGAAAAAATAAGAATAGGCCGACGCCCTCCCCTGTTAAATATTTATTACGTAAGAATCTAGAGGAAAAAATGAATACAGGTTGGGTTTATTGCATTTGGGTACTAATAAAGTTTGGCTTTGATTTGATTGCTCATTTTTGTGACCTCAAGACGTCGTAAGACTCCCTCCCATCGCCTTTTAAGGAAAAATAAAACATAGTCGACCCCTTAAATCGTCTACGTAATAAATAAATGGCCTCTTATGTATCACTGCTGAACTTACAAGTCAGAATAGAGTAGAAAGTGTGGGACCTTACTTTGCCAAGTCAGTATGATGCCCCGATTTTTTACTATAGCAGCTATCTCTTGGAGTTACATGACTTTGGCCTAGGTCCTGACGAAAGACCTCCAGCATTGAGAATTCAACATTAAGTTGGTGATCAGCCAACCTTACCAACGAATTTCGATTTGGTATAATGTACTGAATGTAGTATAAGAACCAGCTTATATATGTGTTTGTCTGGTATAGAAAGACATTTACACACACAGTGCTATGCAATGCACTGTTTACGTAATGTTGGTAAATTCGGAATCACAACATCTGCTTCTATTTCAGAAACAAATAAAAGTTTACCATAAAGATTCCGGTAGAAAGTACTAGATTTCAAAGGAAAACCATTTGTTCTCAAGTCCATAGAGTAGACTTTTTATAGGTTTTATTAATAGGAATAAGGACACAGGCCTCAATTACCTTTCATATACCTACCATTGACCATGCTTCCGCGGTGACTGCCCTTCATCAAACATTCGCTTAGAAAACCACACAAATAGGTTTTGAACAAACACTTTGCGTCTACCACCTACTGACCTACTTCGATTATATATTTTTGATGTGAAAATAATTAAAAAGGTAATTATAAAGAGGATTCTATGAAGCTGATCGCGGAAATGTTTAATACCATTTAATTTATCGTTCATTCGATTTTAGGTTTCATTAGCAAGTCGTTAACATCGCCTTATCTATTGTTTGTACTGATTATCTTTATTGTCTTTGTTTGAAAAAAATTAAGAACGTATACAATGTGAAGAGGTTTACGATATGAACTTAGATTTCAACTGTATTTGTTTAACACTGTTTGCTTTATGCAAATATTTGCAGCGAGCGGCAAGCGCGTGACAGTAAGGTTTTTAACTCTGAAAGCAGGTACTTAGTTACAGCGCAATCGTGTCAATTCGTCAGCCAATTAGTTGAAATAGAATCGTTGTACTACAGTGTACCTGGTACGTGCGATTCTCATTTAGTACGTCAGGTACAATCGATGCCACGTCGACGCGATGTAACGTGTTCTAAAATAAGATGAAAATACACAGCGAGCGTTCGTCCGTCTGCCATTGATTTCTCACAGTATTTTGATGACTCACATACCGTCTGCTAGTAATACTGTCTGGTATATCACACGCTACCTAGTTTCGGATGTTACTGGACAGTTTTATGTACTTGCCTCCATAAAAATATTTAGGAAGAAAAATGAGGAGAGTATAATTTTATGTCCCATTTTTATGGACGCTGGTGTTAAGTTGTTGATAAATAAATGTTAATAAGCGTATTATGGATATTTTATAGGAGCGATAGTAGGCTGAGTGCTAGCTCTACCGGCGCGCATGTTTGAGAAGGTATGTGATATAGGTAAGCTGAGATGAGAAACACAACACGTGTATATAAACAAATTTATATAAACCTAGAGCGTGCTGAACCTTTGAGAATGGGACGAATACGTTGCACTTTGCGCAACTGGGTACATTAATTAAGCACCTACCTACATAATTATACTGTAGGCACGTCATATGTTAAATACAACAGTGATCAGTGCCGTAGGTACCGATTTATCAAGAAAAACAACAATAAAAGAAAAGGTGCAACCGTAGCTCGCAATATAAAATAATTGGCCATAATAAGGAACTTCATATTCAATGTTTTCCTCCTTATCTCAATAGTTCATGCAGTTCAACAAATAAAATGATGCTTGAACAAGTAATCTGATAAGAAAATCTAGATGTTTGCCGGCAAATGAGCACAGAATATTAAACAAATGGAATGATATGATAATGGGCGTGCGATCGGCGCGACGCCGGCGATAAGCCAACTGCAGACGTTTATTATGACGTATTCTCCCTAAAAACCTACCAAATAAATTAAGTGATTTGTTATTTAAATAAAACTTACATTCTATGCATGAAAGTTTTTTTTAATCCTACTATCCTACTAATATCCTACTAATATTATAAATGTGAAAGTTTGTGAGTATGGATGTATGGATGTGTGGATGTTTGTTACTCTATCACGCATAAACGGCTGGACCGATTTGGTTGAAATTTGGTATGTAGATAGGTTATACCCTGGATTAACATATAGGCTACTTTTTATCCCGAAAAAATGTAGCGGGTAACACCGCGGGGCGCAGCTAGTTTGATAATAAACCACCACAATGGTTTCTTATTACAGAATGGATAAGTCTGACATTTGCAACACATAGACACTAACTAACCCCCTGATTCATAAACAAGGATCATACCGGCATTAACTAAACCCTATAATATATTAAGTCTAATGACATCTCTATTCTTTGACATGCAAACGACAATGACGGGTATAATTAAGTCCATGGTTTCAATTGTAATTTTTTCTATGAATAATATAAAAATAACTGTACGAAAACTTAAATCATTATAAAGAAAACAACCAGTCTTTATCTTCATATCTGGGGAGTGAGAACTAACACTAATTGTAGTCTCAGGCATAAATATCATGTATCAATTTTATCATCATCAGCCAAAAGATGTCCACTGTAAAACAAAGGCCTCCCCGTACACCACAATGACTGACAATTGAATCATATTCTTTGAAATTCCATAGCCACAGAAATATAAATTGGCTAATGAATTTCAGCCCAATCTGTTGTAGGCTGTATGTGAGAATGCTTAATTATATTGGTACAAAACCTACTTAAAACATATTTAATTAAACCAATGATTAATTTTAGAGCTCACAATATTACAGATGGATAACATAACAACCTATTTTAATATAGGTAGGTGATATTATTTCAATAATTCTGTGTCATCAGAAATATGGACATAAATAGATAATACTGTAGTTTTATCAGTCATTATTTAGATTATAGATTTCCCTCACTTCAATGTTACTATGAGGCCATTAAAATAGCTGATATTATTATATTGCAAAGCAAACATTTCAATGTAACACAATATTAAGTATACCTGGTAAATATTTGAATTCATGCCAAATTGTATTTTCACAATATTGTGAGCTATTACTTTTGCAACTTTATACAAATACCTTCTTAATTTCATTGCTAATTTCAACTTAGCTAAGTTTATAACTACACAAATTATTTTGTGGTTTAACATAAACTCAGATTATTAAGTAAATGGAGTAGTTATCTATGCCTAATTAATCTCCGTTTGAGAAGAAGTCTAAGCTCTTCGGTAGGACAGTTAGAGATATTAGAACATACATATTGCACCTGAACTTGAGCACATAATAATTACTAGGTATATTCCTTTAGTTATTCCTCTCTACTGCTACTAGAATTAGCAAAATATTGGTAATAGTAGCCTTACATAAGTAAAAAACGAATTAATCTATTTATTTTAGGTGTATTATGTAGCTTATTATTCTCTCATATTTAAAATGATTGTAATATACCCACAACATATTTTTAAAAGAGTTACTATGGAGTTTGTTGATGGTTCTCCTAGATAGAAACAACATTTTGGAACCAAGCAACTAGATTTGATGTTTTGTAAGTGCTCTTTTGTAGCCTATATGAAATAAAAACATTATGACTATGAATTATTATATTATAGAAGTTTATAGCTAGTAAATATTAACTAGTTATTATTATTCCTGTTTTAATTACATATAAATAAGTGTGTGTCATTGTTGCATTCTATCAACAGGTAAGTTCTTCCTACAAACAAACTGATGATGAATTATAGGCACTACTAGAAATTGAACCTCTTCAAATAACTTTAAAAGTTTCAAAATAGTTTGTCCAATAAAATAAGCATACTAAGCTGGTGGAAGTGGTACTAAACAGTTTAACTGGCTGCCAGCAACAAATAACAATAAGCAGGCTAGATAGGTGGTATATGTCGATTTTTTTAAATTTAATTATTAAAGAAAGAAAGACAAGGAGGAAGGAAAGGAAGGCCTTTGCCCTGCAGTGGTAGTGTTTAATCAAACACGGTGGCATGACTGTTTGTTCAAACCCTTGTAAACTCCTTTTTTATTGATTGTGATGCAGATGAGGGTGGCATTACTAGCCTCTTATTAAAAAGGAGTTTTTTTTGTAATGTTTCATGGTATGCCATCACTAAATATCTAAACATGTGGTCAGACATAACTCTTATTGCCACCATAACTGACAACACTGTGAGATAAGTGTGCACTAATAAAAGCACAACACAAGAGCTCTCAGAAAAACATCTGTTAGCTACATCCATTAAGCCAGTGTAAAATAGACTGTAAAACAAGAGGATAAGGTTCTTATTGGCTACCAAAACGCCTGGAACATTTTGTAATGTAAACACAAATACAAGGAGCAGTCTAAATTAATTAATTTATGATTACAGGATGTTTGTAAAATTGTTGACATGCAGATTCATAGTCAAAATTAAGTAAGTTAACTTTATGCATTGAAATTACCTATCTAAGTGATAGGTAATTATTAAGAGTTTCAAAACTATGTTATTTTGTAAATAATTGGAATAAAATTGAATTTGAGCATTAACTCATACGTAGCTTTTTACTTAAAATATTTATAAGCTGCTGCATTATTTATTTAAATTAAATTATATTTTATTTATTACGTCGATAATTGCTTTAATAAAATAAACTTGGAATTCAATTGTTTTAAAGAAACACACAAAACGAAACATCTGGTATTACCAAATACGCGGTATAAAATAGTACCGCGAAGTTGTTTGGTATAAATTCATATGTTTTGTAACTACAAACATATAAAAATGAATAATTGGCATGTATTCTTGTAATTACGAATTGTTTTAGATATGACTCGAGTGAAGGACGTCAACAGGTGTCATGAGAAGTCAGAAAAAACTATCGTATTCAGGGTCATGAGAACTTACTCTGTTCATTGGATGCTGTGACAGCAGCGTCGCTCATAAACGACCCGCTCCTCACCACGGGACCCCACTGCTGCCTTCTCCCACTGTCTCTAGTCTCTGTCCTCTCCACATCATCCGCTTTACACAGATGAAAAGCAAATACGCACCAATAAAACACGAAACCGATACGCATCGTGATCTCACAATGACACTAATGCATTAACCGCACACAAAAATACAAAACCACCTCAGTAACACCGCACTCTATACACATTCTAAAATAATATGCGGAGAAAATGGATTATAGTTTATAAGGCCACATCACAAGTTCAATGAAAAAACATAAAAGCTACGATTTTTATCACAGAAAGAAAAACTAGCGAGGTCGAAAAACTTTGACATTTAGTTTTATTTGGTGGCAACACTAGTTAAAAACGTAAAGTATTTGTTTATGTCATAGTGACGTGGACTAGAAACTCGACTAATTCGTATGGTTATGTTGGTCAACCATTTTTGCAATAGCTAGAATGAACGCACCTGAATTATTTACCAAAATATGTCAAGTGACCTTGCCAGTTTGTAAACAATACCTTGAAGAGCAACTTTTGATACAAATTATCTAATTTCCTCGTTGTTTATTTCAAATATCGTCATCGAGTGTTTTATTTATTGAGTTGTTATTGAATTTGGTGTGTGTGTTCGCAAAAATGAATATCGATTTTGAAGCCATGGCTGTTTTGGAGGAGGAATCACAGACTGTAAGTGGCTAATAATTTCCTTTGTTACGCTTGTTTACTACGTTAATGTTCTATTTATGATCTCAGTTAATGTTCCTTTTTAGATTTCCGTTACCTACATTTGTGTCGAGTATTTCAATAACATTTAATATTTTGATATCACTTCCTTGTTTATTAATTGTATAATTTATTATGACAGGCCATCTTTTTATTTAATCTATTTTATGTCTGTTTCTATTGCACAACAAGATGTACTGTTTCGTCATGTGTATGTAGGATATCATGTTTATTAATGGCTGATGCCAATATTAGCTGTAGGAAAGAGCTGAGAGAACCAAAGATGGATGATCAAAACATTAATATCAGGCCTTATCAGCTGTGTTTACTATGACCATGTGGAGTGTTTTATTTTGACATGCAACATGTGTATATTATATTGAGACCTGTTATTTTGATACCTGAGATCAGCTTTCATGTTAAAAAGTATGTACCTACCTATGAAATGGCTTATGAAGTAATTAATGTTAATGATACTGGACCTATGAAACATAATTTGTTGTAAATAATAAATTCATTATAATCATGGTTTGGTCTACAATGAACATGAGCATATTACATGATTTCTTACATATGTGTTCAAAAATGTTATCTGTATAATTTCAGTCCACACAATTGGCATTTGACCTTATTCTCTGACACACATAGATTATTTTAGCAGCTGAAATAATTAGTATTATTTGTCTTCATATCTTAACATTACAAGGTCAGTTTTCTAAAATGATACCAATTATTTATCAATGTCATGGGGAAGAGAATGGCCAACTTTTTATAAGCTTTTTTCATCATTTGAATATAATAATTTACTTTTATTGAGTCAATATGGTCTGGCAATCTTTGTTAAAATATAGTATATTAATTTTTTATGAAGAGCCAATTTATGGATTAAATGTCAGCTTGCTAAGTTACAGGCATTCAGTACCTTGCCTTTTTTTAATTAAAATAAACAAAAATGCTTATGTAATAATGATTAAGCATATTTCATATGTTAACATTGTATTACAATGATTAAATAAGACTTATTTTTAACAATACTATTACAAAGCACACAATAAGAAGTAGGTATTAGATTTATCTTCGCACATTCCTGTTGTCACATGTTTTGAATCAATAAAAATATTATTATACTTAATCTGATAAAATAGAATCATGCTGAATAAAATAGATAACAATAAAAATAACTTCAATTTTGTTTTTCTACCCTGCAACGCCACCTAGTGATGTGTAGTCAAAACTATGTCATCTAACTTGCTTCTAAAATGTTATAGAAGAAATCATAGATGGCGTTGTACTAACATTGTGTTTATAAGACTTTAATAGAGGTCAGAGTTACCTATATGACTAATAACGTCTTGTTCAAGTTGTTTGATACATTTATTAATAAGTCTATTTTTCAATTATTAATAACAGATCTTTTTGGTTAACAGATTCAGACAACAGATGTTTTGCATTATGAAAATATAGAGTACCCAATATCAGTTATTGCATAATCTTAAAAATAGTGTCTTCTCATAAAATACAATGCGCACATATTGTATTATTTATGCGTTGCCCTATATTTTGTTATTCAAGATCCTGATCTTACTCATACCTTGTTTATCAACATATCATATTCTGACTAATGGCTCCTATTCCATTTTCTTTGTAGAATATGGAAAAATGCGATGTAAAGATCGAATGAAAGTAGATAGTTTGTTGTCACTTAAAAAATCTTAAGATGCTGTAATTGTTAACTGCACTTGTCTTAGGAAGCATTTATGTATAAGTGCACTAGATTAGTTATTTATAAATTTTCACATAAAGCTCTAAGATTTTCCAGGAATTTCTTTATAAGTTCTGCCTAAATAAAAATCGTTACATAAGTGTCATTCGTGCAAGAAATTTAAAAAAGCTGTTGCGTTTACCAATACCTGTGGTTGACGCTTATAACTTGTAAATAATACGTCCTTGACTGTTTATGTTGATGACTTACCATCGAACATCATAATATACAATAGCTTAACGCATAAAAAATGTTCAATAGCCCTTAAAACGTAAGGATCGGTTCTACCAGCCCTTGATCTTCAGAAGCATAGGTATATAAAAACACCCGACTCGTGTTACGCTTTAGCCAATTCTAAAAAAACAATTGTACCTTGTAAATACGCCCTTGACTGGTTAAGTTGATGACTTACCATCGGACATCATAATATACAAAACCTAACCCATAATAACGCTTGATAAGGATCGGTCCCACAGATCCTTGATCCCGAGTGGCATATAAAAGCGCCTCATGCTACGCCTTAGCCAATTCTATTAGTACTGAAATTCCCCTTGCCCACAAGTGTGTTATCAGCCTTACGGCTTGTCAGTTGTACGTTGTATCCCTCACTTAACGCCAACGGCCCACTAGATAAGATAACGTAATCGCTTCGCACTGTAACTGCATATTGCTTACACAGTTGGCTTGCATCAAAACCGGCATCATTTATGAAAAGGTAACTAGACGTGTCTCCTTCCTAATGATCCATTTAGAATATTGCATTTTGTACAGAATCACACGTATTAGGATATTTATGACAAAACTATCCATGTTAAAGCCTTAAAGATTACACGGACATTCGAAGGGACCTCTTCCGCTCTCAATAATATCTACCATTCGATGTTAATTAATGTAATTGATTCCGTATTCGTGGAGGAGCGCTTTCTGTGTCTTGTTTCTGTCCACCCTCACCAATGGAGCACAACCAAGGCGACACAAAATGAAAAGTCCGCATTCGGTTTCTGTCAGCGAAAATCAAAATCCTTTTTCTTTTTTCGTGTTCTGCACTTCGTTCTGTCCAGGACTGCGTCTAATAAATAATTATGAGGTACTCATGAATTATATTATTGTCAGAGTTGCGGGCAACCAGTGGATGCAAATGGCAAGCTGTCGTTCATTGTGACGTTTTAAGGGGGGTCCTTGTTTAACATTGGACGTTTTCCAGCTGATGAAGATGGTGATGATAATTCATGAATTAAAAAGAAAACGAATTAACTCCTAACATTGTATTAAAACAATATTCAAATCTGCAAATCGCGTCAAATTCATATTTTACAATAGTCCACGTCCTATAAATCTTGAGGACAGTTTATAGACTTTTTATACAGCGTGTGGTTCTTAGTGAGTATCCCATAAATTTTCAAGATTTAATAGGTTTCTGAGTGCCGGAGTTCGTCTTCACGTAAGCCTTTCTAATGACGGGATATTTTGAGTATTTTCCGCAGTAAAAACAGAAACTAGAAATGAAGATACGAAAGACTTCATTACAGAAACTAAAAATGGGTATATCAATTTTTGCTTTATAAGATATGAATTCTTAGATTTCAAAGTCCGTCATTAGTGGTCCTATTCATACAAATGCATTGCTATTGATAGAAATCATAGAAATGAAAGAACTCTTACAAGATATGCTCTTTATTAAGTATAATTTATTGCTTAGAAAATATATTTCTATTTCTGGGTTATTATTAAAGATTGTAGGTTTTCGTTTAATTTGATTAGATTCTATTTCGTTACTTTCGTTTTTCCTTTCATATTATTATTTTTCTGCCTCATTGGTCTAGTGGTTGCTAAGTGCGACTGTTGAGCACCAGGTCCTGGGTTCTAATCCCGGGTCGGGCAAAGTGCTACTGGGTTTTTTCATTAGGTAATTCTCAGTAGCAGCACGGAGTCTGGATTTGTGCCAGTTGATGGTAATACGAGGGTCAAACTGAAAGTTCTTAGAAAATCAAAAACTGATTACATTAGCCAGTTATTAGTTTTATTATATCTTTTCAAAATATTGTCCATTCACGTCAATACACCGCTGCATGCGATGGAACCACTGGGAAAAGCACTTTGCCCACTCGTCTTTAGGGTTCTCTTCAATGGCATCACGATACGCAGCCACCGCTTCTTCAGCATTCATAAACCGCTTTCCTTTAAGTTTTTCTTTAATTTTTGGAAATAAATAAAAATCACAAGGGGCGAGGTCGGGGCTATACGGCGGGTGACCCAGTAATTCAACGTTTGATGTCGCCAAATAGTCGATCGTTCGCTTAGCGGTGTGCGACGAGGCGTTGTCGTGGTGAAGGAGGATCCTACTGCGAGGTCGTTTCTCTCGAACTTTTTCCAAGACAAGTGGCAAACAATTGGTAGTGTACCATTCTGCAGAAACTGTTTTTTGATCCTCTAACACAATTGTTGCGAAATGACCTATCCTTCCAAAGAACGAGGCCACCGTTTTTTTTCCCGCACATCGATCTCTCTTCACTTTAGTTGGCAACCTCTCGAAAGGAAACACCCACTGAGCAGATTGTCTTTTGGTTTCAGGATCATAACAGTAAATCCAGCTTTCGTCACCTGTTAGTATGTCGAACACAGCATTTGAGTCACCTCCGTTAAATCTTTCAATCATTTTACGGCACCAATCCACACGATGGAGTTTTTGAGCCTCAGTCAAATTATGAGGTATCCACCGGGCGCAAAGCTTCCTGACTGCTAAATGTTCGTGGAGGATTTTGTGCACTTGACTCATACCGATGCCTAAGCTTGTCCGAATCTGCTGATAGGTCACTCTTTTGTCAGTCTCTATCATACGCCGCACAACACAGATGTTATCTTCAGTCGTCGCCGTAGAAGGCCGTCCCTCACGTAAATCATCAGTGAGATTAGTGCGACCACGTTTAAACTCATTAAACCAGTTGTAAACTGTCGCACGAGATGGGGCTTCATCGTGAAAGGCCAATCGTAGTCTATCATAACTTTCTTGTTGACTTAAATGACATCGAAAGTCATAAAAAATCATTGCACGAAAATTTTCTCGTGTTAAATTCATGTTGACGTGACACAGACAATATTCAATTTGCCGCCAAATCGTAAAACAAATGACAAATTAATGAAATATATACTCAGTAATATTGGCAAAGAGTTCTATTTTCAAATTTTAGAATTATTTTTTTATTATATTGTTTATAAGTGGCCAGTTCTAAGAACTTTCAGTTTGACCCTCGTAGTCTCGCCCCCTATTACATTGGGACCTAAAACATAACTAGCGAAATGTGGGTGTACTATATGTGCACCACTGCCTTTCCTTTAGGGGAATACAGGCGTGATGATATGTTATGTTTAAAATGGTACATAGTAAACTTATGCAATAAATCAATGTCTCAAAAAACAGTACAGACTGTTTGACTGTGAGATCAATATTATATAAACTTATTATAAAAACTATGAGTATGGAATTCGTTTTCTTAGAGTCGTGTCTACACACATGCTATTCTATTCTGAATTACTAACATCATCTCGAAACCTCATCTCGCTCGTAACCTTGTTGTCGAAATGAGATCGTCAGGGATGTCTTTAGAAAAGCACGGCTGTATTTTTTTATGTTAGGTTTCGTCATAGTTTTCCATTATCGCAGTAGCAGCACGGAGTCTGGATTTGTGTCCGGTTGATGGCAATCGCTTGGCCCCTAAGTACATGGGACCTTATAATATAACTGGTGAAGTATGGGAGGTACTATACACCTGAAATCCTTAAGGTGATTGTTTGGGAATTAATGGTCCTAAATCTTACAAATTGCATTGATGGCGTAGAACTGTCTCAATTACTTTAGCTAGGCCGGCTAAACCCATCCGTAGTGATCCAGTACCGGCCGGATCACTTACATAACCAGTTGCGTGTGAATTCGTTTCAGATGTTACTGCCGCTGAGAAATTACTTCCGTTACACATTAAGTCTAGCTGAGGCTGTGGTCTTGGCGTCTAACTTAACCATGTACATATCCTCTCTTACTCACTTAGCGGGATTAATGTTATCGTTGATGTTTACATTCGGTATATCTTGTTTAAATTCCAGGTGTGTAACTTAATGGTAAACATTAATTTACAATAGATATTCCAATCGATATTTTTCAGAGTACTCTAGCCAAATGATTAGTCAGTCTAAAAGAAGGTGGGGTAGGTAACGGCCATACAGGGTGCGTAGTTTTCTGCGCACAAAAATTACAACCATCATATTATTCTATGACTAATTCATGAAGTATATTTTATAGTTCTATGCAATGTGTTATCTATAATATATACTTCTCAATACCTTATGCACATCGTAACAAAAGTATTTGGAATTACGTTACCTTGGAACTGAAGTACTGCGTAGTTTTGATTTCAATGGAATTCTTTATGTGCGGAATATTGAGCGCTTTATGTTTTATAAAACATCGCCATAATACCATGCCTACATAATAAAAAAAACTGGACAGGGAAAGGGTTAAGATACAATTATAAAGAACTATTGTATAAAAGGCAGTTGCTGTTCAATGTAGCGTTCTAAGGGGAGGCCTTTGTTTAACATTGGACGTCTTCCGGCTAATGGTGATTGTATAAAATGTATGAAAAAATTGTGTATGAAAAATTAGAGTTATTGAGGCAAGAGGGTTATGTCATATCAGGACCGTAGCAAATAGTATTATGTATAACTTCCTGAGCAATAGACGTGGATTTATGTATGTATGTATTGTATAAAAATATTTTTTTGGTTTGATAAGATTATTCTTATTCTCTATTTAGAACTGGTTTTTCCTCTATAGTGAGCCAATTATTATTATCCTCCTTTGTAAGTCTTTAGTGTAGACGTAGACACGTGGAGTGCGAGAGCAGACAAATCGATCCGTCTGCGATCTGAAGCCGGTTATTCCGGGCTGCTTTTTATTTTGGGACTCCTTTGTGTTCTGCAGATTTCGTAGTTAAAAGTTCCAGTTGTCATAAATTAATAGCTAAGTTTACTAAGGGTTACGGGATCGATCAATATTTGTGAAACACAGATATATTGAGCAAGTCTTAAAATCTACTCCCAAAACAAGATCCTTGTGCATTTTGATATTTAAAGAAACAGTCATTACAATTTTGTATTATAATCTAAGGAGTAGGGAGGACCTCTTCTCTGGCAATAAAACGTTACCATGAAACAGAAGAAATTACATGCGAAAACGAAAAATACCTCGTTATTATAATTACTAGCCAGAATGAAGTCTGAGAACTGGTCTGTCGGATGTTAGATGCTCATACTAATAACGAACGAACGCTGTCGCTTTGACTAAAATGCTGATATTCTAGTAGTAGCATCTTGTTAGACTGCACGGCCATATTGGGAAAAGGCTTGCCATAATAAATTTGTCGAAAAAAGTTGTTTTGTGGACCAACAGTTGATTGAGAAAGGATCTAACAGAATAGGAAGGATCGATGTGGTTTATATGTTTAAATATGTTTATTTATTGTTCATGGAAAGGCCTGCATTCACATATATTAATGAAGATATTAACGTTAATGTACTCACTTATGTATGAGATTATGAGTATGAGTTTGTGTACTCCTTGGAGAAGCTTTCGCCATGGCAATTTTCTCCAAAGTAAATCCTGCGGTTAAGCCTTCAAAATATGATAAACAAGCGGTAAACCTAAGCTAGTCAGACGTTCATCACATAGCTAAATGTTTCTAGAAAAAGAGTTAATCTAATCTAGATACGTATCTTCATATATTTTCATCCGTCCTTCATCATTGACCTAGGTTAGTTTCTGCGTAGTTACGTTTAAGAAACGCAGTATTCTTACTGCGCAACATTTGAAACTACAACCATCTACGAACACTTCATGTGATGTTCCAATTAATGTTGAAATTCGAGATTTTTCTTAAATGTCTAGGTGTAAAAATGGATTGTAAAATTCTCGAATTTTTCGTATAGTTTTTTTGGAAGTTGCAGATTTTTCTAGAAGCCTACGCTATACTTTATACAGTTACGGAGTGAGTCGGTAAAGGTGTATAAGGGGGGTGGACGATTGCAACCCTTTATGTTGCACTCCTCACACATTATAACGATTGAAACGCGAAAGGTAATATATTTCGTATTCAGTCCCACTTCCAGAATAAAGTAGTTCGATATTCGAGCGCATGTCTGATGGGAATGGGTGTCCAATTAGTGCGCTGCGTTATTGAATCCTGCCTCGATGCACCTAGCCCGGCCAGTCAGTTCCCTTTCGGCCACCGATGTAACCACTCGTCAAAATTTTAGTTTAAATTCTTTTTTTTATTGATTAGTAATAATGTTTTTGTTTAAGTTTATATACATATTATACTTTGAAGTGAAAGTGACCGGCTAACAAAACTGTAAGTATAAAGCGATTACTCATTTTAATTCTTTAAAAGTTGCTTCTACTGGGTGTGGTAAGAGCAGTTCTTCAAAATTGCATACTCAGCGGTATTATTGGAAGAAGCATTAATTTCTATTAGTGTCGCGACACAGCGCTGTAAGCAAGTACGTCTTTATATTGCATTCACTGTTACCGAGTGCAGCCAAACGATAAGGTCACTTTGTCCAAGGTGGGGAGGGCTACAATACGGGCTGTTGCGACACGTCTCGTCCGCGGCCTGTACGACTCGCTATAGTCTGTCTGTCTGTACCGAACCATTGCCGATTTTAAAAGGTGTTTTTTTTTAAACAAGAAGAGTGAACGCGCTTAGTCGTTCCCACTGCGCAACGCGACTCGGCGCAGCCAGTGTGCGTTGAGGCAGTCGCTAGGGCGGACACGGCACTCCGATATCACAATCAATCGTGAGTAGCGAAACATTTCTAATAACATTGTTGTGATAGAATATGTTTAGAATAGTTTTTTATATCAACCGGTATGTGCAAGTTGAGTTTATGCAGTGTTCAGAGTGGCCAAAGGCGTTATATTTTAGGTTAGGAGCTGTCAGTTACTACGCCGCATAAAAGAACATCGTTTGACGCGAACGAGCGACGCAGTTCGCTTGGTATCGGCCGGCCTTTTGTTGCTAACCGAGAAACAAACTTACTGCGTATTTGCTTTTATGATATTATATGTTAAGTGCGACATAGTTGCCGATAGCTAGGTACATGGTAATTTAATAGCTAATTGTTAGAATACAGTACGTAAGGTCATGGTACCAATACATTAGACTAGAGAAAAGCAAATTAATATGTGTCATTGAATAGAAACGTTTAAAGTTGAATAGAAAACAATAGTCCATATTTTAGGTATGTTTTTGTTAGATATTAGTACAAAATATTTATGCAATAATTTATATTTGTTTATCAACATTGTACAAGGAGATAAGGAAACAAGTATAGTAGTAACATTGACCAACTTTGATCTATACCCCCACTGGAAGATTATGCAGAAATTGTTTATTAATATCAGCATTATTAATACAATTATGAACAAAAGAATAATAGTGCATTTTGTTAATAACACCCTTACAATGTACCTAATGAAAAAGACTGCTAAAAAAATATTTTTTCAAGATTTTTTTTCTTGTTTTTTGTGGATCTATTCAAATCATAAATCTATATTATGATCTCTATGCATTAAGTTTCAGTGTTCTAATTCTTAGCTTGTAACATCTGTTGGCAATAGTTTGATCGCTTTGATTTTTACAACGCAATACTCGCCATGCTTTACTAATAATAGCCACCGGTTAAGATTACTAGTGTAGATTACTTAACGTTATACTTCGATGGCGTAGACAATGAATAAAATGTTAATCTGTGTACCAAGGAGGTTGATTCTTTTGTTATTGTCATCTTTGTTTCGAAAGCGGTTGAAACAACTGTTGTTTCTACCGCGCGAAGAAGTACTTAATAATAATACCAAAAGCTAACCACAGACTAAAGAGTTACAAAAAAAAATACGCACATATGGTTCCATTATTCTTAACTTAAATATAGTTCCACCATATGGCCATTTTGTATCAAAATGAGTTCGATTTCTTTTGTTATTATCTGGCCGTTGAAAGCGAAAAAGGGGAAGATGAAAGCTTTTGTGTTGCAGTGGGGCGGTATTACATACATACATAAAGTCACGCCTGTTTCCCTGAGGGGTAGGCAGAGACCACGGATTTCCATTTGCTACGATCCTGGCATACTTCTTTTGCTAACGGGCGGTATTAACTGCAATAAATAATATAGAATAAAAACTATATGACTAGAGCACTCTACCAGTATTGATTTTAAATTTTTCGTAAAACAACTGATATTCGATCAACAAATAAAACTGCTGGAAAACCCGACATAAAAACTTGATGCACTACGTATAGAGGATAACGAGAACGCCTAAGTTGTACATGAGTACATAATTACATGAGTCAACTAAACAATTTTTGTTTATTATCACTATATTAACATTCTAAATGTTATTTTGAATGGTTTTGGGAGAGCGGGCCTTGTGGCGTACCCTGAGGGACACCTACCTCCAACAGTGGACTATATAGGCTGAAGTGTGTGGGACTCAGTACACTTAGGTGCCATGGATAATACCATAGCTATTCATGAAGCTTAATTAGAAATTATATCCTTTATCAATTTAGATTTGAGCCTAGCATGGCAACATGCAAAAATGGTACAAAAAGTCGTATAGAAATAGTAAATATAGTCTTCCTAATTAATATTTGCTTAGAGACAGTGCTGTCGGCAGGCTATCGCCTCCGTGCACTTTACTTATCGGTAAATGACAATATTTCAACTTTGACAGCAGCATTATTGTTACACGTAATGTGTTATGATATCATATGTTTTCTTCTACAATTATTGTAATTAATTGCTTTGAATTATCTAGTGTTCTTTCCAATTTATGTTTGGTTTCAGATAGGATACGTAGAACAGTTTAATATTTTTTTACCTTTTAGTAAAAGAGTCTTTAAAATTAAAAAGTATGAAGTGAAGGTAATTGAGCTTCAGCTAATACCTACTTTAAGAAAGTTTTTTCTTATTGTTAAATCTTTATATCCTCGATCAAATACTACCTAAGGAAGGACATGTAATTTGAAAAGCTCTAGTTATACATCAAACTGGGTACCTAACTTCGGCTAAGCTTGATTTTTCAAAACACAGCCATTTTACCCCTTTACTACACGTAACTTGATTAACCGTTATATTATTATACAATGTTTTGTCTCTGCCTCTCCATTATGAAACTACTGATGACAGAAAGAGAGAAATCGATGTATAAATGCGGACTTAATTTAGATGTTCTGGCAATTTCTATGTTATACAATTAATTATACCGAATGAGTCACCATAGGGGATTCCGTTGGAGCTTTGTTTCGTCCAGCCCCTTTACCATGAACTTAAGGACAAAGCAGGACGTTTTCCCTTGTGTAAGTAAGACGTCACACTACACTGCACATAGCGACGTCTCGCTTCCACAACGGCAAATGCCCTTTAAGAGTTCATGGTAAGGGCACAGTTCAAAGCATAACGGTAGCTTCGATCTTAACTTTGTTCATGTGGGGAAAGTTTATTGTATGCACTGGAAATGGGACGTTCAATATACGAGGCTGACACAAAATTTGTAAATTACAATTACATAAACCACAAAAATGAAAGTACAAAAAGATTTTAGTAATACCTGTTTAAAAATTCTAAAAAGCGTAAAGTCACAGTTCATGTTTTTTATTGTTAGGTATTTCATAAAAAAGGAATTTGCTACAAATCCCTACTAATATTATAAACATAGTTTGTCAGTATGGATTGATGTTTGTTACTCTTTCACGTAAAAACTACTGAATGGATTCTAATGAAATCATATGGAGGTAGCTGACACCCTGGATTAACACAAAGGCTATTTTTTATCCCAAAATAATGTAGTGGGTGACACCTCGGGGTGCAGCTAGTAAGTCATAAATGGTATATCTATATATAAATAAATGAAACTCTCTAACACTTCCAGGGTCTTTTAGCACACGCTGTATAACCCTTAAGAGCTTTCCCCTTGTATATCTTGTTATATCTCTCATAAAACGTACTGGCAGCTACGACGTAATACGATATTACCTATACGTGATCATGTGGAGGCTTTACGCAACACATATAGCATTACCGTGCACCTGCAAACACTTCAGCCTGGGCATCATAAAGATTAATCCAACTGCTTTAATATCATGGATATATCCTTGGGAGTATGATAAGCATAAGCTTGCCTACGTGCAAAACAAGTTGACCGCAAAGAAATGCGCACTATCTAGTATCGATTTCCAATTTCCCAACAAAAATATCAGGGACATTCGATCAACAAACATAAATGCGACAACACCACGACCTAAAAACTCGATGCACCGTTGCACGTAGCAGATCATCATAAAATACAAACGACACAAAGAAACGTAAAATGTATTCTCCATTGCGTTTTATGTAGATGTCGCGCGAATACTGTTGTAGATTTGTTGCGATGGATGGTGAAATGTTTATTTCGTCGCTGATTTACGATCTGTGGGTAGAAGCTCTGACCGCTTGCTATTGAGACCGTGCAGCGCCGACTACGCAGTTCCAATATTCTAAATCGGGATGACGTCACCGCTTTTTTCACAATGACGATGTTATTTGGAACGCTCGAAAACATTTTATTCTATATCGTAGATAGTGCGGATACAGATATGATTTTTGGACGATAAGGACTTCGCACGTGTTTATAGTAGTAATAATATAAGTCTTCGATCAAAAAGTGCGAAAATTGACATTAATTAAAATAAAACTTATTATTTATATTTATCGCAGTTAATTTTTGATTGACTTTCGTCCGTACCAGCGTCCGTAAGGAAATAGTCGACGCGTTTTTTCAGATATATCAATATCTCTTGCCCATTCTTCTTGCTAAGGCTTCTCCAAACAATGATACAATATTCCTTCCAAATCAGTTCACTGGTTTAGCTGTGACAGACAGGCAGATTTATTTCGCTTTTAATAAATTAGTATGGATACTACGAAGCTAGATTTAAAAAAAACACACTCACTGTAGTATCATCATCGTCTATAGCATTCACTGTTTCCCTGCGGTGTTCAGCCCCCTTACCATGAACACTTAAAGCGGGACAGTTTAAAATGTGAAAGCAAGACGTCGCTACGTGCAGAATACTGCGGAGTCTCGTTTCCACAACGTCAACCGGCCTGTATTAAGAGTTCATGGTACGGGGGCTGTCCCCTCGTTTTGTGCGTTTTGCATTTGAATCCTGTGCCAATATGAACCAGTTTTGTCCAGTCATATTGTAAATATCATCGACTTCTCGTTACCGGACGTAAAAATTAGTTTAGAGGTATAATATGAGGGGAATATAAAGAGTATTGTACCTAATGTAACCTTTAACGAACCTATATCTAAAACTGGATTCAATTCATTTGAGTTGTTACGACTATTTGACTCTGTACCTCAGCGCAGATAATATTATACCACCTTTGCAAAATATAACTTTTAAGGGTGTACACTGTACTTATTTGAAACGTTATAGATTAGACTTATCGGCTTCAAGCGTGTAGTATAACTGTTAACAAAGGGACTGTTGTACTGGATGATAAGGAGGTAATCAATCATCAAGCTATCGGACGCTATTATTTGAAACGTTCTCAAAGTAACGATACTTACACGAGACACTAATGGTTGCATCTTTACGTTATTTTTTTTATTATAGCAGTATTACCAAACGCAACTTGGCCCTTACCATGAACTTACATTTTCCGTTGTGGAAGCGGGACGCCACTATACACTGCTCGTAGCAGCGTCTCGCTTCCACAACGGAAAATGTCTGGCTTTAAGAGTTCATGGTAGGAAGGCTGGTCTTTAAAATTATTTCTAAATAAAAAAAAATCCTTAATTCTCTATTTATCCATTTATTTTAAGCATCAAATCCCATATCGATACAATTAATACTACATTAATATAACTTCAAAATTCTTTATATACATATCTGGTCGGGTTGGGGAACCAATATTCATACAAAGCGCAGTATTAACTTGGTCTTTGTCTGGAACATCCCCGTTTCAGTCAGAATATGGTTTTTATGTGCAAAAATGTTCTCTGATAATACTTTGTAAATGAATAAACAAGTTTTCAAACTTGTCCCCTTCAATGTTTAACTCACCAAACAGTCTAGACACAGGATTTAATTACGCTTCGGCCGCGCCCCATTCTACCTACACTACCTATAGGCAGCCGCTTTGAGCCCCAGACGTCTAGCCCCATCCCCTAACGGCTAAAAATAGCATTTGGGGATGCAGTATTGATCGGTGCAGGGAGCGAGCGCTTCGGGTAGTACTGAGGCTCACTCGCCCGGCGACTTCAGTTTGGAAAACAGCCTCCGTATCAATCAAGTGTTTTCATATCATTTTTGGTGAATAGGGATTATTGTGATTTCTTAGTTCTTTGTTAACGTACGTTTGACTTCGATATGCGGTTTAGACGAGTAAGTTTTACTTTTGACTTTATATTATTTTAGTCATCTTGTATTGTTTTATAATTGTTTGTATTCCTAGGCCGTTTGCGCATTGCGGCGATGGAAGTATTCAACATAGACTAGGTATAGGTAGATTTTATAAGAATTTCAAGTTTAAGTTTTTTCGTAATGCGTCGATTGCTACGTTGATACGCGTATTGCGTGTCGGTATTTTGATAATGGCCCAGTCAATAAATTAAGTCCAGATTTCTTCACGATATGTCGTGCGCGGTAATATAGGAGCTTCTTTATTTGTTTTTGGTTTTGTCGAAATTTAGTAAAAATCTTATTTTTCAAAGTTTGTTTAAAAGTCAATTCTAATGGCTTGGAAATAGAGGACTTATATGAAGTTGCCTCTATTTTTGCACTTTGACTTTCGTGACTATTATATAATTATTACTGTTTAAACGGACGTTTGAAAGAGAAAGCTGAAGTCTCTAAAATAAAGGTTGAATCGAAAAACAGTATTAGAATTCAATATTGCTTGCTATTCAGTTAGAGAAAACAACATAACTTTTTACGAACCAATACGGCCAATAACTTGAATACGTCGCACTTATTCGAATATCATTTAGGTGTTGTTCAACTTATGTATTGCGTATTGCATATATAGCTAACTGGTAGCTGTAGGTACGCTTGAATGATTGAGGAGTCAATCTACGTATTTGTGAATTGATACGTAGTTTTATCTGTTTACTTCGACTTATCCGTGTTCTTCTAGATAGTTCTTCACTACGTAGTTCACGAAAATTGTGTTTATTCAAAATACGTTTTGTGTACCAGTATTGTGCGTATCGCACTCATGTAAGTACCTATATGTTCCCCTCCTATGAAGCCCGGTAGTCGTCAACTGCATAAAGTGCACAAACATCCTGATTAAGAATAAATATCTCAACAGATACTATTGTATTCCCGTGGGAACATAAGTTAGTGAAAAATATAACGCTTTGTTTACAAAATAAAAAATGTTTATCAACAAGCTGCCAGATATCGTATTGGAATTGCGTTTTTAGTTTTAAACACGTATTTTTATATATTTTTTTTCAACTTTTGGCTTTCGTCTCTAATATAGATTTATGTAGTGTCATGTAGGGCGTTGGGCACTATGTTGGATGGCTATATAATCCCATTTTCCAGCAACAAGGTCTATATCAGGGAACGTTAAAAATAATGTTATCCGCACAAAAATAACGATATTTCGAGTAACATTTCAAGTCCGTCTATATTGTATGCAAACGTGTGTGGCGACAGATGGGCAATGTAAAGTTGTTTTACCACATTGTAATATAGTAGTGCCAAAATATATGTCTAGAAATAAAACCTGCTAGGCTTCTAACTCTTTCGTGTTTATGCCACCGCATCTCCCTTGCACGCATTGGAAACGTGGTTCTTAAAACAATTACCCCATTGAGTAGTGTCACGGTACTAAACAGGCGGGTTATTGTTCACGATTGCGTTCGATTTTGATTTTTATGCCCTTACAATAAAGGCCACTTCTTGTGTTCCCTGCAGTAATTGTAGTATGTGTTTCCAATGAGGTTTTAGTGTCAACGAACCGGCATCCATTGTGGGTAGGCGCTCGCCTTGGTTTTTTACGTGTTGTGTATAAAATACACGCGAATTCGTTTCAATACTACGCAGTACGTCTTGTGTTTACATTGTTTCATGCGTCGCCGTAGCTCTCAATTAAATTCAACGATAAGAGAGAAAGGACCATTTAAAGGTTTTATTATACCTTTTACTAAACCTGGCAATCAACGGGTCGGGTGCCAATGAACCTATAACATTATTTTTTATTAATGTCGGCAGTAAAAGCGTTTATTCCTGAAGTAGCTGGATCGTGAATTATTTAAATATTCTCGTAAAGTATGTACCTTTGTTTGATTGCTGCAGTCGTCTGACTTTTTCGGAAGCGTTTAGAGCCAGCTAAAATCCTAATAATTATTGACCTGAATGATGCAGGTAGGACGGAACCATGTCACGGATAATGTACCCGTGAAATTAGTATTTAAATATCCGTCTAATTGTCAGTTAATGAGTTTTAGGATTTTTTAGCCTTCATTAGCCTTCGCTTAATGCTGTGGTATAGCGAATGACCAGTCAGCAAAAGAGATGTGTTGTGGACTTTATAACGGGATTATAAAGTCAACACCCCTCCCCCCACCCCTTACCCCAACGAACAATGTCATCGGCAGCTGCATAGTATTTTCTTGAATATGTTGGGGTCGGCTTCCAATTGAACTAGACGCAGCTGGATACGCAGTACCCTCGCTTGACCTCCACAAACCAGTTACTGGGCTATACAAAACACGGTATAAAAGACTAGTGGTCAGACTTTTGAGGTACTAAAAAGTATTATTATATAACGAAAGTTAACTTATAATTTACAATGGCAGCCGGTACTAATGGTTTCCCATGCTTTCCAGAACAAAGGGGTCTCTCCCTTCTCGGTATGAAACGGCGCGTCTACCGTGGGTAGTGTAGCTTAGCCTTGATCGATCGACCCCTGCTGTTACCTCCGAGCCCCTATGACACGTGTCACTGCTAGTAAAAAAAACACTTTGAAGCACGATGTTATTGCTAATTTGAATTCTGGTTGTCTGTTTTTTGGGCTTCTAACAATATCTTACGTTTGCCTAAGTTCGAATGACATCTAGAATCGATGGCTACACGTGCTTTTCAAAGCATCAAGGGGTCTCGACCCCTGATATACCTTCGAGCCAATATGACATGTCTCGTTGTTATTTACAATAGTCTGATTTTTTTTAATTCTGGGTAGTTAAAAATTTTGGGCTTTTAATTAAGAATACCTTAAGTCTGTCAAAGATCTGTGTATGACATCCAGGATCGATGGCTACATGTGCTTTTAGCGGCCCAACGACTGTAACTTGTGTAGTCTAACCTTGCAGGTAACTTTGATCGATCGACCCCTGTTACTCCTGTCACGTGTCACTGTTACTTACATCGCCACAGCGATTCCAAGGACTTAAAAGAACGAGGTTATTGCTAATTTTTTACACATGTGTTTATTCCAGCTTTATAGTTTGTAACCTTACTTTTGAACAGAACTGAGCAATTATGACGTCATTACAAAAGTTGATTCTGGAAAATGTACGGTCGCGCAACAACATTAATCAGGGAATGTCTTCTGAACTCAATGTCAAGGAGCTATATTGACATGAATTTATCCAATCGATTTACTTTCGAGTAAGATTTCAAATCGGATCAGTGGTTTTAGAGGTATAAATAGACAGACAAACATACAAGAGTCACTGTTTTTTATTATGAAAAATATACGCAATACACTTGGTTTCACTTAACATTTCCATTACCAGCGGAAAGATTTGGCAGACCGTTAATATGGCGTGAATGAGACGTATTTAGAAGTTGTAGTGTCGTCTTTGACTCGTGATCTCATTCTCATTGTTGACTCTGCCAACTATAGTGTCTCAAGATGTATGTAGATCTTTATAGGTTGTAGATATGAATTGGAGTAATTAAACAAGCGTGTTAAAATCGATTGATTGGAATTCTTGAGTGATTTATGACGAGTTATTGCGTCGTCTTTTTTTCTTTGGGTGTATTTCTTGGCTTCTGAAGAAAGTTTTTAATGTAAAGTTGTACTTTTCCATGAAGTTACGACTTTTAAATGAATAAATTGTAAGTTTGTCGTGTTGTTAGTGTACTGCGTTGAGTTTTTGAACTTAGGCACTAAAGAAGCAAAACTTCACATCTTCATTCACAGCCCCTCTGCAACTTCGGCACAGTATACGCCTCTCTTATTTGTGGCAGTCTCAACGTTTCTGTGCCAGGCTTCAGCGAAGGCTTCAAGTTTTTTTTATCACAGATTTAGCAAAATACCTCAAGATTGATGCTTCCTATCTTAATGAATACTTTTTATTTTCAGGAGTCGCTGGGTGGTGGGGTGTACGGCTCGGTGGGGGCGTCCGGCGCGGAGGGCGGGGAACGGCGCGAGGGGGGCAAGCGCGGGCGCAGACCAGGCCGCAAGGCGCAGCTTGACAAACAGGACATGAAGGCCAAGCTAGGTAAGGGTAAGCGAGGCTTTATACAATATTAAATTAGCTGTCAATGTTGTTATCTGTTTTCTTCAAACAGTTTAATGTGTTAGTCATTTTATTTTGTATAGGATATCTGGATTCTGGAGTAAACTTAACATGACCCACTATTCATGTTATTTATATAACCACTGTTCAAAACTGCAAAGGATAAAGAGGTTTGTAAGAAGAAAGGGGATAAAAGAGGGGGAAGGGCCTTTTCCCAGCAGTGGGAAACAATATATGCTAGAAAAAAATAACCATTGTGATGATAACAATTAAACTGATTGTTATTATTAAAATCAAACATTTATACTCTGTCCCGAAATGTTGAAACTAAAATAAAATAAACGTGTCCATAAACATAATTTCACCGAAAACCGCCCAGCTTTTCATAGACATATCCATACACAGACACCCAGATTCGGAGCCATTTTGTCAATCGGATCGCCGGTTCCTCAGTCTTTGAGCCAAACATGACAAAAATTGCAGAACGCAGCAGGCAGTCGGCGCGTGAGTGTCGCGCGCGCAAGAAGCTCCGCTACCAATACCTTGAGGAGCTTGTGGCTGACAGGGAGCGGTCTGTGATGGCTCTGCGCAAGGAACTGGACAAGGTTTGTACGTGATTCTTCATATACATATATTATACGCATGGAAGGAAATGACCAGAAAAGTGGAACCTTACAGAAGGGGGTGTTATAACTGGCGAAGAGGGACACTTTATGAAGATCTATTATAACTTCTTTGTACATTATAGTTATAATATTTTCTGATAGGTATATTACATGTATATCTATAGATATACCCATATGTTTGACCAGATTATGCTTATTTTTATCTCTAAGTTATAATTTAAAAAAAAAATGAGATTTCTTTTAAACTTACCTAATGGATTAGTATCACAAGATACGTATAATATGTCGATTATTCTGTATTCAATCAAACGTCAAAAACATTGATTTCGAAGTCAATTTAAAGCTCAATTCTCAATGTATATAACAACATTCGTTTGACATTATTTTTCTTATCATTTCTAGTATTACAAGTGGAATCAGGAGCTGGACCAGGGCAGGATGCCGGAAGGTCTAGAAGCCGTGCTCCAGGAGATGGGAATCGTCAAGCAGGAGGAGAGTAAATCATTTCTAAAGTAGATTCGTACACTCAAGTTTTATTTTTTATATGTAAGGAAGAATGAAGAAGGTTCATGCTATTGTGGAGTTCACAATTCCATCATCAACCTGCATTTCCCAATGGGAATTGCCTACATCAGGAGTTAATTAATCATCATTTTTTTTCGGCAATTCCGACACACAATCTTCAGAAAACTCATTAAATCACGCGTTAGTTCGACTGCCTTTAAGACCAAGGATGTGGTAGCCTTAAATGCTAACAACAATTAAAACAGGGACTTATCGAAACGGGGATAAGTAGCACACTATTAAATTGAGGTGTGGGGTGTCGTCACTTGAGCTGCATTGAGCTACGATAGCGCAATGTCCATCTCACTTACTGTATGGAGTTGTACGGAAAAGGTGGTAAAACACGATCTACTTCAAAAATATAATATCTGTACACAGTTAATTTGACAGCGCTTAAAAAGCGAGACAGCGCTATACAGCTAGGCGCGAAAAGCGACACGTATATGTTGGTACTGCTATAAGTGTTGTCACTGAATCATTTTCCTGTGCCACTGTTTTATACCTTATTTGTACCGCTCATCAGCTACATTTAGTAAAAAGCGCTTTATGGCTTTAGTCGCTCAGCGTGACTCCGCCCCACTCCAGAATTTTTTAACAACAACCTGCTACACTGCCTCGCTTATTCTCGGTTCGCATAGTCTCTCTTGTACTCTATTATTGAAGGCAACGTAATCATTCATTCAAATTTGAAAAAAAAACCTTGTTTATGGTGTTATATATTTTAATCTGTGGTGAACGGTATGGTAGCTTGAATCAAAAAGCAGAGATGTTTAATATTATTTTATTGAAATTCCAAATTATTTTTCTTGTTTTACCAAAGCATTATTTTTTTTGTTAGTACCTAAAATGCCTAAAGTTTGAGTTACTTTTCATGAATGATCGAAAATTTATCTTGTTTTTTTTGTGGCGGTTATGTTTGCTTGTCTATTGTTTTTCGATAATCGAATTTACACGACATTAAATGTCGATTTAGTTTTATTTTAATATCGTGATTTTAGTTTTGTTAAGCTTAGGGAACTCGGTAAAAACTAACTAACCTGTAATCATTATTTTTTTTAAGAATATTTTAAGAAAACTATTTTTATATGGCTGTATCCTAAATATTAACTTTAAGAGGAAAAATCCTTCAAGGAGTTTGTATAATAAATCTCCTTTGCAATGTTGGAATTGTTTAACGTCATTAGATGCACGTATTTTTGTATTTCTTTTTGTATAGTGTGGTTACATAATGTACATTTTATTGCGTGTTTCAAAGCTAAATTTCAAAAATTCAACCATTACTACTACTAATTATGTATTTTTAATGCTTTAATATTTCAATGTTAGGGATTTTGCAACTGAATATCTAGCGTAGTATTAATGTTAATTAAACATTTCGGATTTTATTATCTTAGAGTAAAGTCGTGAAGAATTCGTCATAGCATTTAATTTTAATATTCAGGCATGGAACGTCGTTTTAAAAAAAAAAAATACTTTTTTTTTTCGTATTTAATGTAGACCTAAAATTGTATTGCAGTACGGCATTGAAAGTTACGTAGGTGTCCTATATAGTATACTAGTGGTCCCGGCAGACGTAATTCTGTCCGGAAAAATAGCGTGACGTGAGCTGTCAATTGCGAAAGATGGCGGAGTACCAAACCTAATTTATTTAAAAATTAATTATCTGTTTATTTTTTTTCGTAAATTGTTTCGTTATTTAATAGATATTCTGCTATTCGCGGCAGAGATAAATCCAACAAATCAGAGATCACTAAAATCGGTCCAGCAGTTCTTGAGTTATAGGTATTCTAACAAACCCGACTTTTTACTGGTTTTATATATATATAAAGATGTATACATATAAGTATGTGTATATTAATATGACATTTAGCGACGTCGTGGCCTTTTTTTCGATTAAAATAATTATGTTAGTTTAGAATTTCTGTGAAAAATACCAGAAATGTGGAAGTCCAATACGAACGCATAGATTTTAACTTATTTCTATAAATTAAGAGCTGCGCTCTTCCCTTTAATAAGATTATAATTAAGTATTATCTATAATTTGATGAGTATGTTTGGTGTTGAATCGATTTGTGTGAATTTCTTATTGCGTGTTCCAATGATGTGTGATTTGATGCATTGTGCGTATTTTTACAGAGATATTGCTATTTAACTAATTTTATTTAAAAACATACCTATACGTGATATAAAACCTGTATAATTTATTTATATTAATTTGTATTTCTTCTGGTTTCGGTAGAGCCGATAAAAAGTAAAAAACACATAGAAATGATGTAAAAACGAAAAATGAAAGATTGTAGAGTTTGTCTATATACAAATAAAATTAAAATATTTTTTGAAAGTAAAGAATTAATTGAAATATTATGGGTATGTGGCACATGACAGGTGGTTAGAACCGGCTAATCTTCTTCGGCGCTTCTTAAAATGTAATGCTGTACAGGATTCGAAACGTCGGGACCGAAAAAAATCTTAAAACCGCGATAAAATCCGTAAACCTAGTTTTTTTCTAATATACGGTGCCGACGACCAAGCAGACCGAGAAGGCGAGGGCGAGATAATTTGAACATCTTTGTGGGAAAAAGACATGGCCTGAAATTGCATTGGACAGGGTTATGGGGAGGACTTTGCCCAGCTCTGGAACACTGAACAGGCTACATAAAAAAAATTGCGTAATTGATAGAAACAGTTATACAAGAATTTAATTTTATGTTCTTTAGATTATTTTTACACTTTATACTTATCACATTTGATTGGCAATTTTTTCTGTAAAAATACGCGCATACTTATGGAACATATTTTAATTAGCACGTAGCATCTATTTTTATTCATTTTAAATAGTTAATAGTTTCTTTAATAATTTTATTAAAGTCTAAACGGCTACTCGTCAACTGAGTGATAAAATCATAGTTTTTTCCTTTAATCGCCATATTTCAATATGGCGGCTTATTGTTACGTGTATTGATGAATATGTACATAAAATGCAAATTTATACATAGTTGCTACATAGTTGTTAGTTAAGTTTGCATTTTATAATTCGTAATATCATTATTAGGGTTCGTAATCATTAATAAGTGAAGTACATCATGACACCAAATATGAACACTGTGTATAATTAATTTACAAAAAAAACTGCATCAAACAACAAAAAAAACAAAAATTTAAGAAAAACACATTTGGCACACACAAAATACCAATTTTCCAAAAAGTCTCGTAAATCATTTTGCAATTAATTTTTTATTATTAATTCGTTATTTTTCGGTATAAAATACCAATTTAAATAGGTTTATTTTATTTTACGTGGTTCCCGACCGTTCAATTATTAGTCTTAGTTTGATTTAGTTTATTACTTTGAAGTGGCTAAATAGTCTTATTACGTATTAGTACGTTTTATTTTTTAATCTTTATTTATTTTGGGATAAGGATGGCATAATATATAATATAATTTATATGGTAACGAACATTATTATATTACATATTGTTTTTTTTGTTAACCGTGCAACTGATAAAAAAGCCTTTACTTAGTTTTTGTGACATTTATGGGTTTTTTATATATTATTTTATTAGTTGGTATAAATATTAACTCAAAAAAATATATATTATGCCTTGACTTATCCTTAATAAATGATTTAATATGTCGGAAATCCGCCTTAGGTTATTCATTTTAGTTCATTGTTTCAATTTGCAATTTTCGTCTTATATTTAAGATTTGTTTTGTTTCATGTTTTTATATCAAATACGTTTTCCATAAATATTAGGTATATTCTAATCCTTTAACTTTTTATGTATCTACCTATGTTTAGGGACTTTTATTTTAAGTTATTACTTTTACATTTATATTAACGATAATTTTGTGTAAGTTCGTGAATTTGTATTGAAGTACATCGGATATACATTTTTAATGTTTTTTTTTCAACTTTATATATTTTTATATCTAATAATTAAAGTATTTCTGTTCGTCCCTGAACAGTTTTGCGTTGTGATTAAATCCCAATGAAGGTTTTATGGGGAAAATTAAATTTTTAATTTAATATTCGAGGCATCGCATTACTTTTTTATGCCTTTATTATTATTTTTTAAAATAAAAAACGATAACATCTTTCAAGAGTCAAGGCCTCAACATCAAAATCAAAGCCTTGACACACTGCTATTTGCGGTATGAAAATAAAAATACTTCATACAACCAAATGGAAATCCACCTCAACTAGTTTATAAGTACATCCATACACGAAACGCCATGTGCAATCTAATTATTTAAAATTTTAAAGTATTAATCTTATATATAAAATTCTCTTGTCACAATGTTCGTTCCCGGTCCCCGAAACGGCTTGACCGATTCTCATGAAATTTTGTGAGCATATTGTGTTGGTCTGAGAATCGGCCAACATCTATTTTTCATACACCGGGTCAGCTAGTTGAAATATAAAATTACGTTTATCTATTAACAATTAAAGTATCCATCAACCAGGAGTAAAATGGTACAATTGCCTTTTGTCACTTGTGACATACACAGTAAAATAGTTCGGAATCAAAGTTGTCATAGATGCTTTATCGCCAAAACATAATGTTTAAAATCATTGCAAACATCATTTCACAACTACGGCTACAATATACACTTAAATAAGCATAATTATATTATTTCTTGCCATTATATAAATTATACGTGAGATAATCGCATTCAAAACTAACAATATTAAGTGAATAGGTATTTTAGACTTCAAAAATAATTATCATTTTAACTTCAGATGTTTCCCCGAACTCGTATAACTAACCAAAATAATTACATAGGCAATAAATAAAATACTAAATCGTCTTATTCTCTAATAACCGTTTAAATTCATCCAAATCATCGTCATTATCACTATATATAGAATGTACCATAGACAATAGTTATATGTTTATTTTTATTTTATTTTAAGATTTTATTTTGATTAAAATAAGTTATACTTATATAAATTTAAGTAATGTGTTTTATTTCTATTATTTCCATTAATACATATTTTTAGTTTTTATACTTATTTAAGTTTTGAAGTATATTTTAAGTTTACAGGTATTCTTGTATGAATCGAATGAAAAAGTAAATTTCGTTTTTTTTTTAACATTAATAAGCAAGATTCACATATGTCGAACATAAGTATATTAACTTAACTGTACCCTAAGGAATCCTTGTTGTGTAGAAGTAATATCAATGGCCATATAATAAACTGATGTAGAAACCATTGTCTGACAAGCAAGTTACGAATTTGAGATATCAATTGACAAAATGTTTCTAGCAATTCTTGATTATGTGATCAAATATCAGAGAATCAAACACATGAGAATTGTTTTGCCATACCAAAGTAAATCTTATTGTAAACATCGTAATTCCTTTATGCCTTAAATAATAAGATTGCATAACGCATTTCGTGTTTGGATATTTAATTAAGTATTAATATAAGATATTTAGTGTGTAGTTTGCGTTTATAATATAAGATCTCATTCACTTTTCACGGTACCTAGTTATATTCTTGCATTGTTTGACCCCACATAGTAATATATATTATATATTGGGTCTGAATAATAATAATCTAATTAAGTACCTTAAATTCGTTTGCTATTCATATTTCGATGTTGCCTGGCAATATCTACTAATACCAACTATGATTATTATAGTGTACGCATATATGCGCAAACGCACATTTTTTCCCCTTACATTCACTGTTTTATGAAATATTGGACACGGCCGGATTAAGGTCAGGCGCAGGTCAGACGGTTTAACGTATTTTTCGAGACAAATATAAAATATGTATGTATATTTAAATGTATAAAAAGTGGCCGAATAAAAAAATATAATATAAGGATAAGCCGGGAATAAATATAGCCAAGGTTTATTTAACATAATATATTTTTTTAATAAGGAAAAATTATATAAGTCACCATAAATTACTTCATTCAGTTAAATAAATAAGCTCCAAAATATTATTATATTATTACTCATTCATGTTCACCAATATCATATTCTCTCATAATTTAATATAGGTAGATCATAACGGCTAAGACTATAAAAGTTTTGTGTGGTTCGGAGTACAAAAATAATTATAGTAAAATACATAATAGATCCGTCTTAGAAGCAAATAAGGTTACTACCAATTTTTATCTTAATAATGTCCTCCAAGGCCCAAGACTAAGAGTTTACCGTGCCTTTCGAAGTACGGATGTGCTCTTCCATTGGACTCAATAGAGAACTGTTCCATAGCATCTTATTGGTCACTGCTGGACATAGACGCCCGTGGACTAAATAGAGAACTGTTCCATAGCATCTTATTGGTCACTGCTGAACATAGACTCCCGTGGACTCAATAGAGAACTGTTCCATAGCATCTTATTGGTCACTGCTGGACATAGACTCCCGTGGACTCAATAGAGAACTGTTCCATAGCATCTTATTGGTCACTGCTGGACATAGACGCCTGTGGACTCAATAGAGAACTGTTCCATAGCATCTTATTGGTCACTGCTGAACATAGACTCCCATGGACTCAATAGAGAACTGTTCCATAGCATCTTATTGGTCACTGCTGGACATAGACGCCTGTGGACTCAATAGAGAACTGTTCCATAGCATCTTATTGGTCACTGCTGGACATAGACGCCTGTGGACTCAATAGAGAACTGTTCCATAGCATCTTATTGGTCACTGCTGCACATAGACTCCCGTGGACTCAATAGAGAACTGTTCCATAGCATCTTATTGGTCACTGCTGGACATAGACGCCTGTGGACTCAATAGAGAACTGTTCCATAGCATCTTATTGGTCACTGCTGAACATAGACTCCCATGGACTCAATAGAGAACTGTTCCATAGCATCTTATTGGTCACTGCTGGACATAGACGCCTGTGGACTCAATAGAGAACTGTTCCATAGCATCTTATTGGTCACTGCTGGACATAGAGTCCCGTGGACTCAATAGAGAACTGTTCCATAGCATCTTATTGGTCACTGCTGGACATAGACGCCTGTGGACTCAATAGAGAACTGTTCCATAGCATCTTATTGGTCACTGCTGAACATAGACTCCCATGGACTCAATAGAGAACTGTCCCATAGCATCTTATTGGTCACTGCTGGACATAGACGCCTGTGGACTCAATAGAGAACTGTTCCATAGCATCTTATTGGTCACTGCTGGACATAGAGTCCCGTGGACTCAATAGAGAACTGTTCCATAGCATCTTATTGGTCACTGCTAAACAGACCGTACCTTAGTACTCCTGTTATATTTATACATCATTTATTAAAGTATTTTATGCTCCGAACTAAATAAGCTTCATGTACATATAACAATGGCAGAATGATGATGATTGTAATATTATTATGTAAGTATATTAAAATGTAAGACACATTTAAAGTGTTTTAACTGTAAGATCTATTAAGTATATTTTTAAGAATAGGGTCGATACCTGGATCGTACTATCGTAATATGGAAGTGAGTGTAGACATAGATCGGTAGGAAGGGATGGATGAAAAGGGATGGGATGAAATATATTAGGGATGAACTACGTAGTTATTTTATTGAAATGAGATGTGTTTTCATTTATTTTCGTTATTATTTATGACAAAACCAAAACTAAAAGTTATCCAATTTATTTTTAGTCCATAATTTCTAAAATGATCTTTCTCAAAAAAAAAATTTGCTTAGTTTAAGTCTGCTTCTACGATCATAAATGTAATGTATAAATCCATTGATTTATGTTAAATACTAAACCTTTAAAATAATATAAATCTGAAATCATTGTTTTCGTGCTAAAGAAAAGATAATAGAAATGTGGAATACGACCAAACAGCGAACAAAGTAAAAAAATATTACAACACAAAAAAACCAAACGATCAAACCGTGCGCGGGCGCATTATAAAGGATATCATAATACATATATGAAAATGCTGTAATGGCAATTATGTTCAAGATTCATACTACTAAAAGCATATGCCATAAAACTCAGATATAAAAACAAAATGTTACTTTAGCATTTAACAGAAAATCTTTTTCACTGGTTTAAAATGTGTGGGATTTTGTATACAGTCATAAGTAATAAAAAATGTGTTATGAACTAAATAAGTCCTGTAAAACATCTTTACTACTGTTAAAAACTAGTACAAAACTAGAGCTGATAGAACTGAGTAGGTATATGATTTTAGGTTTTGTCATGTTTACTTTGGGGAATTGATGCTTAGATGATTCTATAGCGATTTTATTATGTTTATAATACAATAGACTCACTCAATGGCTACTTCATATGTCAAAACATTATTAATTCTTAATATTCTCAATTATTTTGGGGTTTTAGTACTTAAAAAATATTTTTTTGTTTTACGTTTTCCGTATTGTAATTTTTTGTTTTTATAATTCAAAACCATTTCAGTGTGATTCTATTTCTGAAAAATCTTTTTTAAATCCACTTTATTTTCTTAAATATTGAATTTTATTTTGATGTCTGGGCACAATTCATGAATATTTTTTTATTGAATGATTTTCCATGACGCAGTTACTTTAGTTATGAATGTGATGTAATCTTAGATAGATTGTAAGTTACATAATATGGTTATGTAAATATAGAAACCTTACGAGGTAAACGCTGTTCCACTAAAGTAAGCATTGGTGTATATAAAAAATATTTTAAAAATAATTTAATATTAATAATGTTTTACGTTAGTGCCTATACCTATAACTTTATTAATGCATAATTGTTTAAAATAAAGATAACTAGCCATCTGCCGAAATAAATGTAAAATAAATATTATTTTAACGATAAATACTGTATTAAACTCATGCCGCATTATGCGGAGATAAAAATATTCAAACATGATTCATTTAAATTTTTAGCTCGACGTTAAGTTCTGAATAAAAAGAAACAGCTTCAATTTCATTGAGGTAATTTGAAAAAGAATGGACACGGGGGGAATCCAAACTCGCGACCTTCGCTTAACCGTGGCGCAGCTCTCACCAACTAAGCTACCATTTCGTCCATAATTTCTTAAATTTCCTTCGACAATCTGAATTTAAACGAAGTATGGGCAATATGTGAAAATGACATTAAAAGTCATTTTAAAATTATGTCAATACTTGAGAATGTATAAATGGTTTTCCAGTTTATACTATGATGCACTTTTAAAACATTTTGGTGGTCTTTAAAACCTAAGACTTGTTCATTGTTCTAACATCAGCGATCAGACTTACATACAATTAAATTATTCAGTATATCCAATTTGATTTTAATGTCTGGCCACAATTCATGAATATATTTTTAATTGATTTTCCATGCCCCAGTTCGTTATGATTGTGATTTTATAACTTAGGTTGATAATAACTAATTAGTATATTATACATATAATGATAGCTATACCGATTATGACTAAATTATTATATATGTAGATATAATGTGATTGTGTCTAAAAATATTTTGTAGAAATGATAAATGATTTATTTATGTCCTTGCTACAAGTGTTCAACTTAATCACAGTTTCATACTAACATTAAATCTACTACAATCATGATTTAGGTATTTACAGCAATTTTCATCTTGTATTTAAATATTTATACTTAAACTGAAATACTTAAAATATTGTGAATGGCTGATTGTATTTTTGTTTTCCGAGTATTTATTAATGACATGGCTATGAAATGAAAAAAATATCTAGATTACTGAAATATACATACATACATACATAAAGTCACTCCTGTTTCCCTGAGGGGTAGGCAGAGACCACGGATTTACTGAAATATATGTGCACACATCGCTGTATTGAAACTAGGTTTACGTTTTAAAAGTACATATATTTGTTTTCTAACTCAATTCTCCGTTCGAAACCCAAAGAGACGTATGACGTAGTAGTGGTACCATAATGAAAACTTGTATTGCCAGGTAATAAAAATAATTTAAATCAACTTTATTTAATTTTAGTAATAAATAGGTAATACAGATTTTTTTTCCGAATCTTTGTAAGAGAAATAAAATAATGAGCACATTCTTAATCATAAAATCAACTACAGTTATCAAAAAGCTTAGCCACGAAAAAAATAATGAAATCAAAAATACGGTTTGAATGAAAAGTAATTATCGGTTTTTTGTTAATTGACGATGAGTGAGTGTATTTTTTTTTATGACACTATTATTTGTTGTGGACGAAATACAACATTAATTGCTGGATTTTAATTAACCAAAGGTTTCACAATGCTACCTATGAACGGTGTTAAATGGTACGATGCCATTTCTAAAGAGCTGACTGGAAATAAATGATAACTGTTAACTGCTCCATTCTTTGTAACATAATGAAAATTCTACCATTTTGGTTCCCAGAAATTACTATAGTTTAAAAAGCAAAATTTGTGGACGAACTTTTAAAATCTAGGGATAAAATAAATGAGATAATTTTCTACCCTTTTCATTCCCAAAAATTACTATAGTTTAATAAAACTAAAGAACACCGGCGAGGAAATTGTTGATGAAATTATTAAGCGTCTACGTATGTCACCCTAATAGATACCGATGAAATAATTCACTAAGTTTTATCAAATCAATCATAAGGCCTATCAAAGTCTGGAAAAAAAACCTTCATAAATGAGAGCTTAATTGATTAGATTATTTTGATAGAGGAAATTGTTGATGAAATTATTGAGCGTCTACGTATGTCACCCTAATAGATACCGATGAAATAATTCACTAAGTTTTATCAAATCAATCATAAGGCCTATCAAAGTCTGGAAAAAAAACCTTCATAAATGAGAGCTTAATTGATTAGATTATTTTGATAGAGGAAATTGTTGATGAAATTATTGAGCGTCTACGTATGTCACCCTAATAGATACAGATGAAATAATTCACTAAGTTTTATCAAATCAATCATAAGGCCTATCAAAATCTGGAAAAAAAATCTTCATAAATGAGAGCTTAATTGACTTCATGACTTTTGGATATGCTATACTTTTAATGTTGCCATGTAATATAAATCTTAGTCAAGTTGCATAAAATGCTTGGCTTTACATAATGCATTAATATACTTAGGAAATGCATGTCTGCATTATTAAATAAGATTATTAAATAAATATTTATTTAAGTAGGTTGTATGTACCTACCTATGTTTCATGTGGCCATGTCCATGTTGCGGTCCTACGGACATCCGGTTGGACTTAGTATCCTAAATACGTAGTCCATAGATTAGTTTGTATTGAAAATGCATTTCTATCAATGATATTTTAAGTGATAATTAGGTATTTCTATATTTCTTTTTCGATTAGTCTGTTGATGACAAGACATAACCTCTAAAACTTCAAACTGAAATATCTTTAATTCCTGACTTCCTATAAAAGTATAACTGAAGACAAATCTGTTCAGAAATTCAAACTCTATACTTTTAGATATTTTTCATAGGCAGACGCAAAAATAAAATGTCAACAAAAATTTGTTTGGGAGTTCGCCGGTGTCCTTTATGGACGATATTTTGTAAAATCTAAAGATTAATTAAGAGTTGTCAGAAAATAACATTAAGAACTAAAGTATATAACAAAATCATTTATCATTTTTCATGTGTTATTTGAATAAGATAGTGTGTAGACTATTAGTATTAAGGTTATATTTAAGGACAATAAGTCATCTAGCCCCAGTGATAGTTAAGTGCGACATTATTTCACGTAATTAGTTTAGCGTTGTCAGAGGTTACTATTAAACGGAACGGAATACCGGATGCGGAAATATTCAGTTTTATCTTTTTGGCATTAACGGATTGCATATTAGCTTGAATATGGTGCGATTGATAATAACAGCCGGGTAATTTTACCAACTTTTGTTTCTAGTAAATCTTTTTAGAAAAGGAAACCTTTTTAGAGTTGCGCGTGTGTAGGATACTTGTATGGAGAATATCAAGCCAGTGATAATGACCGCAATTCTCAAGAGTTTCTTATTCCTAACTGATTTACTATATGATCAGACGATATACTTGGTTAATGTATTTTTGACCAGTTCAAATAAGTATGCAGCCATGTTTATACAGCACACAGAGTCCAAAATAAATAACCACTTAGGTATCTACTTATATTTATATTGAAAAAGAATTATAAGTCACGATAAAAAATATCAAAAACTAATAGGTACGTTTTTTTGAGTTTATTTCATTGTTTATATTTTTTTATAAATCACATTCGATAACAGAGCAATCATTGACAATACTACTAACAGAGTATGTTTCTTTTAGTAAACAATGTACCGTTATTTTTATATACAATATACAGAAAAGATAAACGGACTGATGAAATAGGAACATAACATGTATGACATCAATATAATAATTAAAAAACATACCTATTCTTACATTTACACAGACTTAGAAAAAAATAATTAAATCGTCTGTACAATATTTTTGTTTGAGTATAAATCCAGAATTATAAAAAAGATTGGTCCTGACCTAAAATAATAATAAAGACCTATATATAATAAAGACTTCTTAAGCATTATTTTTTATTGAAGTAAAGATTTCACCATCCACTTATTGTGTGTCTAGCACATTAATTTAGGGTTAGAATGGTTTCAGACTTTCGCTTGAACAGTAAGACAGTGTTAACATTACCTACAGTTGGTACTTGTGACTAACAAGACCGCAAGTCTCAAATTTATTCTTATTTTGAATTGATGTGCTTAACTAACTGACAACTAATCTTTACTTACGGATTTTTAGGTTCAGGTACAGAAATTTTAAAATCAATTGCGTAATGTGTCATCTGAAGATTTTGGAAAACAATCCGCTTCATCACATGTTACTAAACACTCAATTTTTTAGTTTCTCTGTATAACTCTACATAAAATAGGTGATAATTACATAAGGTTCAAATCAAAATCCGTTGAAAACTTATAAAACCTTAAAAATCTTGTTTTTTTACTATTTTAGTAATATGCCTGTCGAAGCTAATGTACTGAAATAAATAAAAAGTTACAACCAACCAGAATACCAACTATACAACTGTAAACAATATAAGATGATTTTGACTTTATTTAAATATCATAAATATATACAGATATACGTGTAATCCTCAAAAGGCATTGGGCAAAGACTAAGGCATTAGTTGGGAGTCCATCCACATTTTACCGCTCACCTTAAGTCATGTGATACCTATGTGGCGAGCCTATAGCCTCACTTTACCTAACAGAATTAAACGCCTGGCTTTCCTAGCAGA
The DNA here is from genome assembly GCA_946251915.1 of Abrostola triplasia. Classification (NCBI taxonomy): domain Eukaryota; kingdom Metazoa; phylum Arthropoda; class Insecta; order Lepidoptera; family Noctuidae; genus Abrostola; species Abrostola triplasia. The sequence goes on along the minus strand of OX276440.1, from coordinate 6,910,696 downwards.
ATTGTACACTGAATTCGCCTATGGATGGCAATTCATGTGTTATCATGTAAAAATCTTTTTATTTTACAACTAAATCGCATTAATAATCATCTCGTTCCGTTTAATTGTGTCTCAAAACAACTGTGTTTAATATATTTTGTACCTCCTGTATTTCCTCCCAGTAATTTATATTCTACTTAAATCGTAACCCTATATTGTTTTTACTAAAAAATAAACTACTTAATATTTATTTTTATATAAAATAAAATAAGGAAAATTTGTTCCTTTATTTAACCCAGAGTTCACATGATGCATTAAGCTTACATTAGACTAAGGATTGTAAATAAAATGAATGCCAATAGTCAAAAGTCAATTTGAGAAATAAATATTAGGAAATAGTAATAAGTAATAGATCATAGCAGAAAATTAGCAATTTCTGGAATTGTGTAGTTAAAACATAGTATATTTTTATAGTAGATCATAAGCGTATAACTATAGTAGATTATAAGGTAATAAAACATAATTATATAAATATAATATAAATAATATAACCTTTTGATTTTGTTATATTATTTTTTGCCAACTTTTTTGAAACGGCCTAATAAGTTATATACAAAATAACATAACTAATTTATATTATTAAACTACAACATTCAGCCCGCACAGCCCGTTATATTCGAGATTACATTTAATTTTTTTGTAGAAGTTTCTCAATAGTTTTTAAGCTTAATGATAATAATTATGTTAAGGGACAGCTCACATAAAAATCACCAAGTAAAATACTAACAACATTTGAAACTGCATTATTGTCTTGACTATTTGATTACCTACAATACTTCACTGCTGGGAAATAATACCTAGAACTCGTGGACGCTCCATTTGCACTCCAATCACGATTGTTATATTAGCTACAATCGTTCTACTGCTTGGTAGACTTTCTTTTTTCCATTTCTCTTAGTTGTGAGTTTGTATGCCATAGGTTTTACTAATAAAATAAAATCCTTACGAGTCATGTCTTTTGACACCGTAGCGTGATTATTGTCTGATTTCCAGTCCGTTCTAAATGTACACTGAGAGCAGATACTATTTCCAATAAGTGCCAACCCTCGTCTCAACGCTCGTTCGTCATTTACTTTTAATATATTTACATTAGGTACTAGCGAGTTACTAGCGGACCCGGCACGCGTCATCCAGCTTGAAAAAGCAGCGTGACGTGAGCTGTCAATTGCGGAAGATGGCGGAGAACCAAACCTAATTTATTTAAAAATTAATTGTAATATTAATTTTCGTGATTTTGTTCGATTTTTAAATAGTTATTCTGCTATTCGGGGCGTAGACGAATGCAACAAATTAAAAACCATGAAAATCGGTCCAACAGTTCTCGAGCTATAGGTGGAGTTAAGTTGGTTAAATAAATAAATGAAAATCAGCGCTAAATGCATAATTATAAACCTTACTGACTCATAAAGCAGGACGAAGAAAAAAGAAAGCAGAAAGTAGGTAATATATTCTATGTATAGTCCAATATCCCCTTATCTATCCCTTATGGTCCATAAAGGTGACCAGCCTACCATGAACTCTTGAGACAGGGCAGTTTACGCTGAGCGTATACTTCATGGTAGGGGGGGCTGGTCACCTTTTTGGACTCTAAGGCACTAATTAGACTATACATAGAATATACTACCTACTTTCTGCTTGTCTGTTCTTTCTGTTGTCCTTATAATTTATTATTAAGCCTAAATGTATGTTGTTCGTATTTGTGTTTCTTTCTGACCAAATAAATATTCATCCATTCAAGTGTAGTGTTCGCTAATTTATAGTATAGGTTCCAAGTAATAGGGGTTGAGCCTATTGCCAATGCCAGAAAACACTTAAGCTCCGTCGCTCCTGAAAATTACCCAACGGTAAACCCAATAATAGTTTACCCGACCCAAGAATCAATCCCAAGACCTCACATTCATGTAATTGGTGTCATTTAATCATTGGGACTAGAAATAGAAACCGTGTTTCAAGGTATTTTCTACCTAAAGCCTTCGACATACAATACAAACCGATGACTTTTCACTATTTACAAGAACAATTGTATTTCTAAATAGGCAAAGAATATTTTCGTTCACAAAAACATCGCCCCACACTAGAAATTTCTGCTGTGTCATGGGTGCGTTTCACAAACATGTAATATCACAGACACAAACACTCAGACTCGGGATAAAAACATTTGCGGATCGCACAAATTTTTGCCCCGTGCGGGAATCGAACCCGCAACCCTTAGCACAGCAGTCCAACCGTTCAGCCACAGCGACAATCAGGTCGTCAATAATTCGTCTTAAAAGGAAAATATTTGTAAAGAATATGTATTGTCACTATATCGTCGCAGACATCTTTGATATTGCTTCGCCTTGACTTCAATCGAAACTCAAATTGAAAGCCTTTGAAGGCGTTGTAGTTTTAACCAATTTAATATGAAGATTTATGATGTTTTCTATACATTGCTGGTTTATTGTACGTACCTGCTTGATTGAACAGTTGTGTTCGCTCAGTGGTTTACAAATAATAACATACATGGTGAATAAGCTCGTAGCTTGTCCGAATAGAGAGCCATCACGCGTTATGATATCAAAGTAAGTAGGTACCTACGTCCGGCGCACCCTGGCCGGTCAACCTCGCTACCATCCTTGTTGTCCTCCAATCTCTACACTCGAAAATTAGCTCATCAAATACGAAATAGTAATTATAAATCTCCTACGTATCTTAAATGTCTCAATTACATGGCATGCATACTTAATACTATTAGGAATAATGTTGGTGTACAAGATGGGTGAGTTTGGGGTAGAAAAAGTCCTACCCACCCTTCAGAGAACATAGCCGCGATGATAACAAACGAAATTGTAGTAGGTACGTTTGAGAACTATTCAATTTGCCATTCTATGATAACGGGCTCACGTAATGGAGTTTAATCATTATAAAAGAGTCCTGTCTACTCCGTTAGACTTGTTAGGTCGTTAACATATTTCATTTTGCCTTTTAGTATTCTTTTTGGGGTACATTTTCATTTCCATTGGGGAGCGGAAAATATACAGCGACAGAGAATTTTTTCGCAAATAATCACTTTCACATCTCTCATTTTCTCTTCCATGTAGTAGAACCATTATTTGATTGTATAACAGTTTTTATCTACCTATTTTCTAAGCAAAAAATATATCTAATGCTATTCTATAGAGTACTGTGTGATACCTATAATAATAATAATAAATAGATTTATTTCAGACATAGTCCATAGTAGAGTTACAATTCACTTAATATCTATTGTTAGTAGGTAAATACAATTAAATGAACTAGAATTTAGTATGGAGTTGCATCCATCTCTGCATCATCGGAGAGTCCCACCGATCTGCAAACACCCTGAGAATACTGTTGGTGCTGACGCGGACGCGTGTCATCAGGGAGGCGCACCTTTTTCTCATAATAGTGGCAAAACCATCTATATTTAATACGTATAATTTTATACGTACACGACGTTCTAATAAATCTATTATACAATAATTAAGTTCTTTAAATATAATATTTCTGCTGGCAAAAAAGAGATGTGTGATGTGTAAGTACATATTTTTCAAACTTTCACGAGTTTTTAGTTTCATGTCTAGAGCTTCGGGGTGGAAAGCCGGTTCAAAACCTTCATCAACGTTTATGAGAGTGCAGTTGCAGTGCATTGCATACGCCAAGAATATACAACCATTTTTGGGATGACGAGTTTTCGGTACCACTTTGCCATGATCTGCGATCACCAAAAAAATTAAAATAATAAGTAGATAATAATGGAGGAAGGAAAGGGAGGCCTTTGCCCTGCAGTAGGACGATCATGGCTCAAAATAAATAAATAAATAAAGTAGATAATTAGCTCGTTTTATTTATTTTATAATTTTAATAGCTTCCGTCGTCAACGTCCTCCGCAAGGATTTCATATCTTTTATAGCCTTCCTCGATAAATAGACTTTCCAACACATAGTTTTAAATATACTCGCATAGAGACATTATTATGTTGTCCTTTAGATAAAGCAAAATACATGATTTCCTTTCGCCTATAAAAATGGAGCACATAATTTATGGAAAAATATAAAACGTAAATTGAAACTTTACGTTCAAATAGTAAAGTGTTCGACAAACTCTAGTACATTGTAATAACTATAAATCAAGGATTTTTACTGTTTGATCAAAACACTATAATATACTTTGGCAAGAAACTTCTAGGCCCGATCTAAGGGTCAAATAATACGTTTCTCCTATGTAATTCTATATTGAAAATATTGGAATACCAAATTCTGGGACTAGTTTCTCTTACATAAAATATATTTATGTTTGGACTGCCTTGTTTGCTTAGTGGTCGTTAAGCGCAACTGCTGAGGTCTTGAGTTTGATTCATACGAGTAGGTCGGGTAAAGTGTTATTGGGTTTTTCTATGTAATCTCAATAGCAGCACGGAGTCTAGATTTGTGCCCGGTTAATGTAATACTCTCACACTATATTAAATTAAGATATAATTATACCTATAGCTATAACATAACTGGCAAAATGTGGGTGTACTTAACTCTGCCTACCCCTTCGAGGAATACAGGCGTGAAGTTGTTTTATGATAGGCAAAGTAAAATATTTTTATACATCAACAGTTCCGTGACAAACAGACGGAGCAAATCCTTTACCAATAAATAATGGAATACGAAATTTGGAAAATATCGAACAGCAATCCCCAAGACGATCTCATTTTCTGCGTATAAGGATTATATGAAATCATGTTTAGGCCTACGATCATTCTTTAGTTAGCGATTCGTGTTTCATGTAGTTTTGTCGAGGGACTGGTAGCTACTTGGCTATCGCGCAGATCGGTCGATCAGCGAGGTTAAGCCGTGCTCGCCGCGGTCAGTCTTGTGATGGGTGACCGTTATTTTATGTCGAGGCCTTCCGTGCTTCGGAAGGCACGATAAGCCGTTGGTGCTGCGCCTAATCTCTCTCCGGTCGTATCGGTCTACCGTCCCATCGGACTATGAGAGTGAGGGAATAAGGAGTGCACCTGTGTTTGCGCGCATACTTGCGTACTATAATATCTCCTGCGTAGTTGGCTATTTTCAGATAGGCCGCCGTGACCGAAATTCGATCAGGAGAACATTATTAGTACATACATAACACAACATAATACATAACATCACGCCAGTATTCCCCGAAGGGGTAGGCTGAGGTGCACATAATTATAATACACCCACATTTCGCCAGTTATGTTTTAGGTCCCAATGTAATAGGGGGCGAGCCTATTGCCATCATCCGGGCACAAATCCAGACTCCGTGCAGCTACTGAGAATTACCTAACGGAAAAACCCAGTAACACTATGCCCGACCCGGGATTCGAACCCAGGACCTCGTGCTCAGCAGTCGCGTTTAACAACCACTAGACCAACGAGGCAGTCACATTATTAGTTTTAGTTCCTATAGAGAATCGCAAAGAAAGTCATAGTTTGTTGATGTTATGGTATGATATCGCGACACAGTTCAATGTAGCTTCAAAACTGGTGGTACACTTGTTCTAAATGAAATTACGCAAACTTGCGCAACCTCCGTGTCCCTCTACAGCCACTCGACAAATTTTGAATAGTGGGAAGTAAGTCGCTTTATGTAAGTCGCATTAACCTTCTCAGTCGACATACTATTACCAGTGGGTAGTGTGACCAAGGTAAATGTCGAGCGACATTAATAATAAGAATAATTTTATTTATCATATTCGTTGCAATATATTCGTTTGACGACCTGATTAGTGCAGTGGCTAAGCGATTGGACTGCTGCGCTAAGGGTTGCGGGTTCGATTCCCGCACGGGGCATAACTTTGTGCGAACCACAGATGTTTGTCCCGAGTCTGGGTGTTTGTGTATGTGAATATTTCATGTTTGTGAAACGCACCCACGACACAGGAGAAATTCCTAGTGTGGGGCGACGTTTTTTAAAAAAAAAGAAAGAAAGAAAAGAATATGAAATCGACTTAATTACTAGTTAGAACTAAAATAATAATTGTAACTGTCATTGGAATTGTGAACAGTGGCCTCCAAACTAAGCATAGCTTGTATCTTGGACACCAGAGTTGCGGAAAACATTAAACATATTTTCGTTAGATCGATGAAAGAAAAGGCCAGCTCCTATTATAGTTACAACATTGTATCCTATTATAAGTCCAACATTGTCCCACCAGTGGACTGCCTCGTTGGTCTAGTGGTTGCTAAGCGCGACTGCTGAACACGAGGTCCTGGGTTCGAATCTCGGGTTGGGCAAAGTGTTATTGGGTTTTTCCATTAGGTAATTCTCAGTAGCAGCACGGAGTCTGGACTTGTGTCCGGTTGATGGCAATAGGCTCGCCCCCTATTACATTGGGACCTAAAACATAACTGGCGAAATGTGGGTGTACTATAAATGCACCACTGCCTACCCCTTCGGGGAATACAGGCGTGATGTTATGTTTTTTGTCCCACCAAGCCGCAAAGACACACCACGTGAATGTTGGGCGACATGCCCCCTAGTGAAAACGCCTTTAGGGACCTAAACGAAGTCGCAGACAGAAGTTAGTATTTATCAATTAATCTCTAGGTACCTAACGTGTGCGTTCAACTATAATTGTTCCAAATAGACCTAGTTTCCGCTCGACCGACCTGTTTTATGTTAAATTGTTAAGCAATCACAATTAAACTCGGCAATAATCAAAGGCCGCAGTTACATTTGACCCTTCCAACATCCAAGGCCTTTCCATCCATTGATGTAATGTATTGCTAATAAAATAAAGTTATACTTTGACAAACTGATCACCAGTTTAAAGTATTGCCATTTTAAATTGATCGCTTTGGGCTGGTTTGCTTTGACGTTTTATACGTGTTATTTTGTAGCCTAGGCAGTACAGAACTACTTCTTCTTCTATGACTTTTTGTATCTTTTTTTTTGCATGTTGCCATGCTAGGCTTAAATCTAAATTGATAAAGGAAACTTGAAAAATGATTTACACGAGCGGGACTCGAACCCGCGACTTTCGCCGTACCGTGGCGCCGCTCTGCCAACTGAGCCACCGTGTCACTGCTCGCATCCATCGAACTTCTTCATCTTCTTTTTAGCGAGTCAATGGCAAAAATAAATACATAATTATTGGTAATGTATAGTGTATTTTATTTGTTTTGTTCGCTTAATATTCAGCGGCCGGAATACCGTTTACAGATGTGGTCATTAGTAGGTCCACAGAACTACGTATGACTATAAAAATTGGCTAAGTCCTTAGTCGTTAAGACCCTCCCGTCCCTACAGCTGGCCTGGGCCGAGCAAAGCATATAAATTAGTCCTTGAATAATTTAACCAGATCCAAGAATCCCTGTTGTTTTTTCGTGTAGGCAGTGATGCACCATGTTGGGGTTCGATTTCTGCAGGGGGCACCCTCTGTAGCATCGCTAACATATATTAGTAGTTAGTCTAGCAGAAGGCCTCGCCTTTTTTACGCCCAATAAAACCCCCTCTTGGGGTCGTCGGCATAACCCAGCCCAAAAAAAGTTGGTCGTTAAAATTCTAGAGGTTGTCTACCTCATGGGATAAACACTGCACTGTGGGCTTATCAGTAAATAAAAGACACAAAAAGAACAAATTAAAACAGTATTTAAAATCATTAACCTCTGTAAGAGGCATTTGCCTGCTGTAGGACCGTTTAACCGCTGTCAAAAAACGGCCAATCTCCAACTGGTCTAGCTTAGATTACGATGGCAAAATAATGTTTTTTAAATGAGCAATTTAAAGCTGTTCACGTGGGAATTTGCCTCATTCAACATCAACAATACACGTCCCTGTGGTTGTGCCTTTCGTGTCTGGCTGCTAAAAGGGATAATCATGTAAACGTGGGCCCACTGCGGTGAAATCCCAAAGGCTTTAAAGTTTAACTGAGGGCAGCGTTTAATCCAGTCACTTTCATACCTACGTATATTGATTAAGACCTGTATTAAAATAGACGACCTGATTGGTGCAGTGACTAAGCGATTGCACTGCTGCGCTTGGAGTTGCGAGTTCTATTTCCGCACGGAACAAAAAATTGTGCGATCTACAGACGTTTGTCCTGATTCTAGGTGTTTGTGAATGTGGAATTACGATACAGGAGAAATTCCTGGTGTATGAAGACGATTATTTAAATATATTCAGATAGAAGATTAGAAAGCAAGCTCTGAATTCCTTTGTGGGCGGAAACATTGGGCTATTGTTCCGATATTTATTCGACGACGTTTCGCTGTAATACGCAATTCTAATTAAATAGAAAAGTCGATTGTAAGTTGTCTCGATTCATTTAAAGTTAAAATAGTTTATTGTATTTTAGTATTTGTACAAGGCGGATAATTTTGAATGAGACTAGTCAAGTAGTAGAGGGCCTCCACGAGTACCTAACTATAATTAAGAACGTTCGACCATTTTTGTTGAGTAACCGATCACTACACCACGGAACATAACATAACATCACGCCTGTATTCCCCGAAGGGGTAGGCAGAGGTGTACATATAGTAACACCCACAATTTCGCCAGTTATGTTTAGGTCCCAATGTAATAGGGGGCGAGCCTATTGCTATCAACCGGGCACAAATCCAGACTCCGTGCTGCCACTGAGAATTACCTAATGGAAAAATCCAGTAACACTTTTGCCGGACCTGGGATTCGAACCCAGGACCTCGTGCTCAGCAGTCGCGCTTAGCGACCACTAGACCAACCGGTCTCGGATCCAAGGAGCCTCACATAATTAAGAAAAAAAGAATTACAATACTGTCTTTGAAGACGAGTACCTAAAAAGGTGGCATGGATATTTAATATGTATGTTTGGAGGTAAGGGGTAATTTTCAAAACTATCTAACCGATTTCCAAATTTATTCCTTTACATATGGCAGCAACACCTATTTAATTAAAAATATTTATCTATAAACCATGGCTGTATATACATATAGGTACATACATAAAGTCACGCCTATTTCCCAGAGGGACCACGGATTTCCATTTGCCACGATCCTGACATACTTCTTTCGCCTCATTTACTGGCATCATATTACCCATACACGCTCGTCGTTTAATGGTCCTCACTTGACCCTTTTATAGAACATCTCCGATGGCTTTAGTCCCTAAAAAGCCATGAAAAAAAAATCCACGGAGTCACGGGCGAAGGCTAGTTTTTTAATAAACATGTAACGACTCCTGGCCTTCTCGACGGCCTTGGAAGTTGACGTATTTATTCTAGAGGAGTACTAACAAGCAAACTACACGATATGAACAAAGTTATGTTACGTTTCATAAATATGTGCAACTGAGTCGTGTTGGGAGCCTGTCTAACTGACCTACCTACACAATGCTCTGAATATCTCATCACGATTTATTACTGACCCTGTGGTTATTCTTTATATGGGTGCTTGAACTACACTTTGTTTTTTTTCTTATCGTATGGTTGATGAACAACCTGGTGTCAGAGTTTAAGCCGCCTGTAGACCTCTGACATGGCTTTACACACCGTTGAAAAATCTCTCAGGTGTGCCGGTTTCCTCACGATGTAGGAAAACCCTTCACCGTATTAGCAACTGATTTATAGTACGTACATTAATTCGAAAAGACAATGGTGTGTGCCGGGGTTTGTACTATTATATTTTCTGTGGTTCAGTTAGTAAGGTCAAAATCTTGCTATAGGTACACTCTTACAATATTTATGATAAATATTCAGGCTTTCAAGACACAGGGAATCGTAATATGGAACCAGTAAAGTAAAAAAATGCCTTTGGGAAGCCGTGTGAATTTACCAACAATTTACAAAGTCCCATCTGGTTCATCTCATTTCGTCGATCGATCATCGATTTGGGAATGCCGGATTAATTTCGAACTCGAACAGATCCGCTGTTCATGAGTAGGTAACAACGCGGAGTCGCGAACCAAACTGATATAATTACTTAATAATTAAAAACACAGGCTAATGGATAATGTTTACCGGTGGATGCAATTAGCAAGCTGTCGTTCATTGTGGCGTTCTAAGGGGGACGCCTTTGTTTAACAGTGGACGTCTTCCGACTGATGATGATGATGGATAACAATCTTAAAAGTTATTCTAGTAAATGCGTGTTTTCCTATTACTCAGGCACAATTTCAAATAATTTAATACTGTAAATCTAAATTGACTGAAAACCTAAAAACATAACATCACGCCTGTATTCCCCGAAGGGGTTAGGCAGAGGTGTACATATAGTACACCTACATTTCGCCAGTTATGTTTTAGGTCCCAATGTAATAGGGGGCGAGCCTATTGCCATCAACTGGGCACAAATCCAGACTCTGTGCTGCTACTGAGAATTACCTAATGGAAAAACCCAATAACACTTTGCCCGACCCGGGATTCGACCCCAGGACCTCGTGCTCAGCAGTCGCGCTTAGCGACCACTAGACCAACGAGGCAGTCTCAGTAAATTGACTGTTCTTTCTTAAAATGGCAAAAAAAAGTACAAGTTCATTGGCTTTTGCAGAAAGATATTTAATACGTAGGTACGCTAGTAAAACTCAATCACTGTGAAAGCAACCCTTACTATAATTGTACATAGTTTGGTGGCCCGGTCACCCTTAAACCACAGTCTAAGAATCTACGATATTCTGCACAATGGATTCTTGGAGCTTTAATATGTAAACCTTATCCTATCTAATCGTGAATCAATGTTTAATTTATTGGAGTATGAATATCTTACAATTGAATATTTCTTTTGAGGAAACTATGAGATGATTAAGAATATGACACCTTTTGTTCGTCAGGAAGTGTATAGTAGGAATTGATAAACCATGGAAAATTTGTCCTTTCTCTCACATAACCTGTCACTTTCGTCCTGGTTATGCGGTATATACCGGATGAACTTTTAGTCACCGTCCAAATTTTGATATATTTATCTTTGGCGAAAATCATTGAATACGTGTTTTTTCTTTTAGTATCACTCAATACAAAAATATTGAGTTATAACATCACAAAGTTATTTATAAAAAGTTAATGTTTCTGGACACCGCCACGCTGTGCGTACGCGCTAGGTGTAGCGGGGTGGGGGAAGCGGGATGCGCCCTACCCTTTTCATTGAATGTTTGCGCGGCAAGTGTAGTATTATTAACGTTTAACTTTGTGACCACGCAGAGCGGATAATTCTTTCGAGAAAATGATTTAATATAAAAATTTTACGTATCGATTTTTTTTCAAAAATTGAATTATTGAATGATACCTAATGCCTAGAAAAAATTTGGACGGTGACTAAAAATGTATATACATTATATTTTCAGTCTTCAATTGGTTTTCATTTCTCCCTGAACAGCTATTTATTTTACTTTAAAATGCACACTCGAAGTCTAATAAAATTGTCGTGCATTTTTCTCACAAAACATTCTTATGGATATCAATTCAACAAATTGCACATTGAATTCTCCAGACTGGTGCAGTTTCTATATTACCTTTTCTACTTTAGCAATTCACGTCACGTAGGGAAGCTTTATTCTATTTTACAAAATAATATCTTGTCACACTCCGAGAATAAGCATCAATTGACGGTCTGTGGACATGTTTTTAAAGATGGTTCTAGAATGTAGTTAAAAAAAAATCATTTTATTCAGAAAGATTTTTTCTTTTGAGGGTTAAACTTTCCAAAAATGCTCAAAGTTTTGTTGTTCCGATCTCACGCTTACTTTTGAGGGTTAAATTTCAAAGTTATAGAAAGCACACTGTCTGTACGCCTCTGGATATATAATGTACAAGTAGTAGGTATAAGTTTTTAGATTTCCGCGGTTTGTATACGTCATACAATAAGAGTTAACGGGTCTTATTCTCGTAAGTAGTAGGTAGCAAGACAAATAAATTATTGTACTATAACCACAATTTCGCTATTGTCTAAGTAAAAGTTCACAATAAGACTTGTAAAATTATTTCCGTACAAATCCACCATGTTATGTCATAACAACAACAAACATAACTTCACGCCTGTATTCCACGAAGCGGTAGGCAGTGGTGCACATATAGTACACCCACATTTCGTCAGTTATGTTTTTAGGTCTCAACGTAATAGGGGGCGAGCCTATTGCCATCAATCGGGCACAAATCCAGACTCCGTGATGCTACTGAGAATTACCTAATGGAAAAACCCAGAAACACTTTGCCCCACCCGGGATTCAAACCCAGGACCTCGTGCTCAGCAGTCGTGCCTAGCGACCACTTGACCAACGAGGCAGTTTTTAAAATTTCATTTATCAATTTAGATGAAGCTTAGCATGGGCAACATGCAATTGGCAAGTTGTCGCGCATTGTGGCGTTCTAAGGGCAAGGCCTTTTCAACAGTGTACGTCTTCCGGCTGATGATGATGGGCAACATGCTAAAATGGCACTAAAATTCATATGAATTTAATACGATTTCATATTTCGTTCGACGTTTAAATTCCCGGCCTCAACTTCACTAAGCATGTACGATTACGTCAGTGTCCTCATACCACACATACGTAGGTAGGTTCAGCAGTGATATTAACTTACTTATGTGAATTCCAACCGGCGACAATCCACTAAATTGAACAACTTTTTCTTCTACTTTCCAGAACTCGCAAATCAAGTTGGCAGAAATGTTTTATCACACCTAAATACGGGGAAATGCGTGTTTAAAGATAGAATTTATGAATTAAGTATATAACATTCCATAGATGAATTTTTTATTATGTTTCTTTTCCTTACAAATGGCATTTGAAGGATTTCTGAGTCGTTCGTAAAGTGAAATTCTATATGCAAGGAGTAATGGAATAGCTTGAAAAGGACCATTCCCAGAGTCCCTACATAGCTTACAATTGTCGAAGAAGACTTAGTAAACTGATATTCTAACTATTTCGTTATCTTATATATAAAATTCTCGTGTCACAATGTTCGTTCCCGTACTCCTCCGAAACGGCTTGACCGATTCTCATGAAATTTTCTGTGCATATTGAGTAGGTCTGAGAATCGGCCAACATCTATTTTTCATACCCCGGGTCAGCTAGTATTATATAAAATTCATTCTAAAACACACTTTGAATGATCTGACACACTTCCTCTTGATTACGTAATAAAGGAGTTCGTAGCTACGCGGCTATCGGGCAGAATAGTCGATCTACGAGGTTAAGCCGTGCTCACCGCGGTCAGTCTTGTGATGGGTGACCGTTTTCACACGTTGATTCCGTGCTTCGGGAGGCACGTTAAGCCGTTGATCCTGCGAGCAGAGGCTGATCTCACTACGGTAGTGTCGATCTGCTGTCCCATTATACTATGAGAGTGAGGGGTATAGCGAGTGCACCTGTGATTGCGCGTACTTGTGCACTATAATATCTTCCGCGTAAAAATGAGACACGCCGCCGAAACCTAAATTTGGTTACGAGAATACATACATAACATCACGCCTGTATTCCCCGAAGGGGTAGACAAAGGTGCACATATAGTACACCCACATTTCGCCAGTTATTGTTTTAGGTCCCAAAGTAATAGAGGCAAGCCTATTGCCATTCACCGGGCACAAATCCAGACTCCGTGCGTACTGAGAATTACCTAATGAAAACCCAGTAACACTTTGGCCGACCCGGGATTCGGACCCAGGACCTCATGCTCAGCAGTCGCGCTTAGCAACCATTAGACCAATGAGGCAGGTTACGAGAATATTAGGTAATATTACATAAGTTGTGGTTTAGTTCAATCTAGTTTCAAACTATTCTTAGATTCAAATGTTTGAAACCACACTGTTAATGTTTTCCACGTATTATATCCTTATATCCTCTATTTTAGTCGCTACACTATTAAAACTAAAAGCGGCTAAACTCGCTAAAATTGTGTTTGTTTGTTTGGAAACTTGTTAGCTTGATGTATCAACCAAAGAGGAGCTCGCAAAGCGTTGCGGATTACAAATTAAAGTGAACCATCCAGCCCCCTTACCATGATCTCTTAAAGCAGGTCAGTTTACGACGCAGAAGTGAGACACCGCTACGTGTCGCTAATGCGGCGTCTCGCTTCCCCAACGTAAACTTTCGTAAACGTCCCGAAGCATCGAGGGATCTCAATAAAAACGGTCACCCATCACAAGACTGACCTCAGCGAGGACGGCTTAACCTCGCAAATCGAGTGATCTGCGCAGTAGCCTCGTAACTATGAGCCTCTCAAAAGTATTAACCAATAACAATAAGTTTGATTGATATTGATGTAGTGTTGTTTACTTGGAAACAAGGCCAGCAACTAATAATATGATCGCTCAGTTACTGTGATTGATACTCGACTTGTATCGAACTCGGTTCTATTTAGTTTGAACGATTTTGAGAGTCGATGTAGTGGAAATAAGGCTCAGTTGTCATACTTTTATTTAGAATTTTACTAAGGAGTGGGCCGGCCATGTCATGCGAATGGACCCGCAAAGATAGGCTAATATTACCACGAAGTGGATACCCATACCCGTGGACAATCTGGACGCCTTTGCGGGAAAGACATGGTCGGAAACGGCACTGAATAGATAATTGTGGAGAAATAAAATGTGAGGCCTTTGCCCAGCAGTGGGACACATTACAGGCTAATTAAAAAAAAACATTAATCGCGAAAACCTACACTGCCCCCATACCATGAACTTTTAAAGCAGTCCATTATCTGTTGTGGAATCACGACACTACGAGCAGTGTAGCGCGGAAAACGGAAAATGTCAGGCTCTAAGAGTCCATGGTACGGGGGAATGTAGGTTTTCATAGAACACACACAAACACCCTGTTGTCTGTTATGTTTTTGTGTTTTGATAGAAGTATTTGCTATGTATAACTTAGTCTAGTTAAGTTGTAACAGGTAATATTAAGCTAAGTTTAAGATGGTTGCTAAGTTTTTTATTAAGTGTTGTGTATGCCTATAATTGGCATCTATATTAGTTCCCTACGTGATAAATATTTGTAAGTTAGAAATTGTGATATAGATGCTGTTGGTGTACCTGTTGAAAATAAATAAATAAACACCCAGATTCGGGACAAACATCTGCGATCGCACAAATTTTTGTCCCGTGCGAGAATTTAACCGGCACGTGCAACTTTCAGCGTAACATTCCAACCGCAATCACGTCTTCAATTCAATATTTTACTTTAATTATTATCCTATATTCTTGTCTATTCTACCGCGAACAACTCCCGTTACCATGAAGTCTTAAAATTGGACAGTTTATGTGGAAAGGAGACGCCGCTACGTGCAGGGTAATGCGGTGTCTCTCTCACACAATGTAAACTGTCCTGCTTTAAGAGTTCATGGTAAGGAGGCTGAACACTACCTCGTTGGTCTAGTGGTTGCTAAGCGGGACTGCTGAGCACGAGGTCCTGGGTTCGAATCCCGGGTAGGGCAAAGTGTTACTGGGTTTTTCCATTAGGTAATTCTCAGTAGCCGCACGGAGTCTGGATTTGTGCCCGGTTGATGGCAATAGGCTCGCCCCCTATTACATTCGGACCTAAAACATAACTGGCGAAATGTGGGTGTATAGGTACTATTTTATGTGCACCTCTGCCTACTCCTTCGGGGAATACAGGCATGTTATGTTATGGTAAGGGGGCTGTACCTATTTATTATCTGCAATTACTCACTCAAATACGCTTTTATTTCTAGAAAAAACTATTTACAATCTTTTTTTCTGTCCGACGATGTCTGCGGCGAATTAAAAGATGATAAATAATAGCTATGTATTGTTTACAATGTTGGCACATGAGATAAACGGTTTGTCAGTATAACAAATTGTCCAAAAGTTGTTATAACCATAATGTTTAGAACGAGGAGCGTCCCGCGGTTTCACCCGTATTAAATTTGCACTTGCATTGAATTATGATTCGAAATTCACATCCACCGTCTAGCGGCCGAAAGAAATTGAGACCGTCGAATGATATTGTTCTTTTCTTTGAGAACAGTACCGTTTTTTAGATAAAATGTACTATAAGTCCTTTTCTGTACTCCTGTCAACGTATATGCAAAATTTCATGATAATCGGTTCAATGGTTTAGGAGTTAAAAGGTTACAAACAAACTTACAATCGCATTTATAGTATCAGTTAGAAGGAAGGTTAAAAGTGTTGTATACCTATTATTTAAGCTTTGTTCTGTTGTTCTTATTATTGTGTGTTTGTAATACATGGTTATTTATGTCTATAATCCCCGACGGGATAGACAGAGGGGCTTTTCTTAATCAGGACTTGTTATCTCACAATGTCCCTTACGGAAGAATTTAGTTCCCTCGCGGATTGTGTTAGGAATTCCGGTCAATTAGTCGGAAGAATTTCACATAGGTGATATCTTAGATTCACTGAGAACTGAGAAGTGTATAAGTATTTAGCTCAAAAAATGTGTGTAATACTTTCCTTGGGATACACCCGTAACCAGAAAAAATAATTTGTGAGCCACCTGGACTTAAATTACGCATTTTTTTGCACTAGCAGAGCGCTTAAAGGTTTTATTATGTTAATTAAATAATTATATGACTCCCCCTAGACATATGGGAAAAGGCTTGGGGAATAGTATGACAAATGTATGGGGATGACATAATATTTCGACTATGTTTTCGATGACGTAATCACATTTCACACTAATATTATAAAAGCGAAAGTTTATGAGTGTGTTTGTTACCTCTTCACGCCCAAACGGCTGGACCGATTTTGATGAAACTGCATATGGAGGTAGCTGACACCCTGGATTAACACATATACTACTTTTTATCCCGAAAAAATGTAGCGGGTAATACCGCGGGGCGCAGCTAGTTATTATAGTATATGTCAAAGCAATTTTTCGTTCTATTTGGTTTCTATTCGTCAATAGTTTTGCCTCTTGTCAAGAGTCCTGTCTTGCAATTTCTCACGGTGTTTACAAGTATAATAGGACGGTCTCTCTTCCTTTCTATAAATCATTTTAATGACGTCACTGCCTGCCTATACCTAATCTCCCTTGCAATCACTTTACAGTAACTACATTAAAGTTGGCGACCCATAAATATAGGTTAGGCTGACAAACTGTGTCCTTCGCCACTAACTTCCTAGCTAGTTAATAACATCTTATTACCGTCATTAATCTGCTTTAACCAAAGTTTAGTAAACTTTTGACTATCTGATCGGCTTAATAAGGAAGAAGGGAATAATTCATGGGTAATTGATGATTTATGTAGCTTATTAACATTACGTAATTAAAATATTAACTTAGTAGTGATGAAGTGGTAAGTCGGAAGTTCTCTGATTAACATTATATAGGATTCTATTTCTGTAGTCCCCGAAGAGGTAGGCAGAGGTGCACATATAGTAACTCCCACATTTCACCAGTTATGTTATAGGTCCCAACGTAATACGGGGCGAGCCTATTGCCATCAACCGGGCACAAATCCAGACTCCGTGCTGCTACTGAGAATTACCTAATGGAAAAACACAGTAACACTTTGCCCGACCCGGGATTCAAACCCAGGACCTCGTGCTCAGCAGTCGCGCTTAGCAACCACTTGACCAACGAGGCAGTCACGCCATGATTTTTTAAAAGACAATATTTAAACGTAACATTGATTACGATCTAAATTTATAAAGAAAACTTGAAAAATTATGGACACGAGCGGGACTCGAACCCGCGACTTTGCTTAATCAATTTAAAATTTAAGCCTAGCATGGCAACATGCATAAAAAATACAAAAAGTCATATAATATATGATTTTAGCAATGCGGTGGATGCAATTGGCAAGCTGTCGTTCATTGTGGCGTACTAAGGGAGAGGCTGTTCAACAGTGGACGTCTCCCGGCTGATGATGATGATACTTTTTAGGAATACAACTTAAAGTACACAAATATTTAAAACAACGTGCTCTTTAAATTTGTTTTTCCTTCGATCTCAAGCAGAAACTTAGTTACGGAGGATCCGACGGACTAAATCAATTCTCACTTAATGTTTTGCTTTAAAGGTAATAGGATTGCCTGTGGAAGGGACAGCCGAGGAGACGGAGATTCAAAGGGAATCGTTTATATATGAATAAGTATTATGAATAATGAATATACTTTGATTTCTATAGGTACCTACATATTTTATTGGTTGAAACAATATTAGGCACGTATATAACATTAAGGCAGTATTCATCATCATCATCATCAGCCTAAAGACGTCTACTGTTGAACAAACAAAGGCTTACTCCTCCCCTAGAATAGGGGGGGGGGGGTTGCCATAATCCCCACGCTTGGCAAGCGGCTTGGGGATCGCAGTATAGGTGGTCAAGTTACAGAAGATGCTGCTGCCCATTTTCTGGATTTCCCCTAAGTCGCCTCTTTCGACACCCACGGGAGGAAAAGGGGGGTCAATTCTAGGTCGGATACCACTCGGACAAAGTGTATTAGATGTATACCTACATAATATAGGACTATTACATAAGACGTATCCCACGTTGTAAGGTGCAAGCCTTTTGAGGAAGACCAATCCAGAACTGCAAACATATTCAGACCCTGTTTTGCTACTGAGATGTACGTAGCTAATAGGAATACCCAATATGACATTCGATTTGGGAATCGAACTGCAATGCTTAGAAATCGCACTTCCGACCACAAGGACACGAGGCCAAAAGAAAAACTTACCGCAACATCGACATTAATATATTTTTGGTCTAAATAGCGAATGCTGGCTTCTCACTGCACGTAATACCCCAAGTCACGCTACGCCGAGCCGAGTTCAAGCTAACAATTACGACAAGCGAGTCCGAGCAAGATCTCACGGCCTGTGGCTCGGTAGCGCGCGGCGCGACCCGTGGTATAACGCGTCGTGAGAATCTACCATAAGAATTGTAAGCTACTTTGTACCCCTAAAATAAAATAATTACGCTGAAAGTCGTCTTAGACGGCCGGGAAATAGAATTCCTTCGTTTCAGAAATATCTTGACGTCATTTGGATTTGTTTTAAGATATACAATTTCATTTTATGCAAATCTCCGTTTACATAATAGCTGTGTAACCTTTTATGAGATATCTCTTCGAATTTCCATCTCATTAAAGCAAAACGAGGTTTTAATAGATTTGATTGTCGTTTTGTTATAGAAATTCCTTTCATAATAATAGTATTTGTATTTTTTGCATAACCCGCTGTAATTTTACTCAAGAAAACTATGTGAGGAAGAAGGAATTTCTGCTATATCGTGGGTGTGATTCACAAACATGAAATATCGGAATAAATATCTGTGGATCATAAAAAAATTGTCTCGTGCGGGAATCGAACTCGCAATTCAGCAATCTAATCGCTTGACCACTGAGCCAGGTCGTCAAATATACGTCAAATAAACAGAATACATTATTCCCTTTCGTTCAGTTACAGCACCAAAACAATTCCAGAACAGTTTCACTTCTAGATAGAAAAACGTGGAAATAAATAGAACCACTCCCACGTCCCTTAGGAGTTATGTATTACTGTAGCAGATAAGCTCTCGGTTTAAAGTCGACGGTAACACAGCATCTGCAGTTCTCAGTTGATTAGCTACCACTCCCTATGCTAAAAGCAGATTTTATTTTCCTCTGCCATGATAAACATCGTATGAAGGTCATTTACCTTTCCTAGAAAACAAATAAAATAAGGTTAGCTCTTGTCCCGAGTCTGAATGTTTGTGCTTGTGATATTCTATACCTGTAAAACGCAACCGCGACACAAAGGAGTTATTAATGCGCGCCAACGTTTTGATACTAAAAAAGGTATATTCCACTTTTTTATTGCTCTTAGTGTGAGTTCTGACTTAGCGATTTACTGCTTTGGTATATTCCACTGAATATTAAGGCTACAATACAAACTACTTAGGTACTACATAGTCATACTAAACGCATATTTTTGCACATCAAACATGTACAGAACTCTAAAGGATGGATGGCTACTCACATGTACATACGTTTTCAGTCTCGCCTGCACTTTGATTTATCGTATGGGTACGTATGTATTTATTCAGAATTTAGGTACCTACGTAATAATATATATTTTTTATATATTTGCAACGCGCGACTGCTGAGCACGAGGTCTTGGGTTCGAAACCCGGGTCGAGCAAAGTGTTACTGGGTTTTTCATGAGGTAATTCTCAGTAGCAGCAAAGAGTCTGGATTTGTGCCCGGTTGATGGCAATAGGCTCGCCCCCTATTACATTGGGACCTAAAACATAACTGGCGATATGTGGGTGTACTATATGCGCACCTCTGCCTACCCCTTCGGGGAATACAGGCGTCATGTTATGTATGTATGTATGTATGAAACCTGCTCGTTTTTCTCACACAACTGTACTGCATTACCCAAAGGCTTGACTGCCCTGCTGCCCTACTTGCTACCCTGCTTTAATGCCCAGCACAAGTCCGCCTAGTACTCTTTTGTACGAAGAATAAATGAACACAGAACTCCACCATCGACTCTCAAAAAGCCTTATTGTACCCATCGGCTAAAATGTCCTCCGTTTATATCATCGTAATACTTTTGTTCGCTGTATTATTTCTTGGTAAATTGAAAGTCATTATATTCTGAAAGCCAACGAAGTTAATGCGACAGTTCTGTGTAGACTTGAGCCGCGATAAAAAGATGTTATTTAATAATGAAGGCATGTTTTCTTAGAAGTTACATTTTGCATATAAAAATGTAATAAAGAGAAGATTCTTGGTTATAACCTATTGTGTAGTCGTATGACCTATTAGGTTTCCTTTTTATTTTCCATATAAAAACAAAAGCGCTACCTATGTCTTCCCCTTAAAATCTTTGTTCTAGATACAATACCTAAATCTAAGATAGTTCTAGATATAAGACTGCCTCGTTGGTCTAGTGGTTGCTAAGCGCGACTGCTGAACACGAGGTCCTAGGTTCGAATCCCGGGTCGGGCAAAGAGTTACTGGGGTTTTCCATTAGGTAATTCTCAGTAGCAGCACGGAGTCTGGATTTGTGCCCGGTTGATGGCAATAGGCTCGCCCCCTATTATATTGGGACCTAAAACATAACTGGCGAAATGTGGGTGTACTATATGTGCACCTCTGCCTACCCCTTCGGGGATCACTGGTGTGATGTTATGTTATTTTTAATACCTAAATATTGATTTAACGAAGACGTCGTTTAGATCATTTTATTCTGAGATGCAAATGTCGTGTCAGCCATTTTATATCCTCTTTTGACACGGTTGTGAAGGAATGATCGTCTGACATTTACCGTTAAACTGCGATAGTAAATCCGAACTATTCAACCAGAATAGATTCCCCTTTTTGGTCTAAACACGCTTTAGAATACCGATCTTTGTTTTTGTAGTCGGGTTACCTACATAGTACTTTGTTTTGCTAGACATAGGTATATGATTTAAAGATAGATTGCCCGACATTTTTGGCACACACCCATTTCACAGGTCATTTCTTTGTCTTTTGTGGCCACGTACACCTACTACTATCTAGGTACAAATAAATATATTCTAGGCTGGTTTTTATCTCGTGTCGTGCCGTCTAGCCTTCCGTGCGCAAAATCTTTTAGGTTTTCCAAATTGTTCGAAAACTTTATCCCTTTAATCAAACAGAAACTTATTCTTTGTAGTTAAGCTCATATCTATTCAATGACTGTACCCATTTGTTAGGGACTTTTATTTAAATTAGATTCTTTATATTAATTAGATACCTATTTTAATTTTGAGTGCGTAATCAGGATGTCTCAAATATTTTTCAAACTTTAAGCGAAAAAAAATGTTTACAGCTTTCTAATACAAACCTTATCTCTAACGGCTATATGAGATTGTATTACTTTACTTTCTATGTAGGTTTCTTTATTTTTTGGGTTACTTACAAGTGTTTGTCTTGATTCAAAGGAAGGTTGTTGACCGTTCGCGCCGCTTATCTTTCGGTCACTAGTGTTTTTTAAACAGCCGGGGTGTCTTCATCAATAGTTGTATATTAACTTTACCAAAATAAAATATGCTGTTAATTTATCTGTCCCTATTCCGCTAAAAATATTCATAGATTAACTTTCCAAGGAAAACATTTGCGTATTTAGATCTCAAACGATCATATTTAAAGTAGGTACCAACGAATCTTAAGACTTCATTTGTCATGCAAATTTACTAGCCTGTGGTTCAAGAGTCTTATATAGTCCATTTATATGTACTTAAACCATGGCACCTTCTTGCAATTATCTTTTTCAATTATTTATAAATAATACATATCATTATTAGGTATTCTGTTAGGATTAGATCTGTGTTTTACTAACAAGTAGTTTTTCATATTCACAATATAATTAAAAAATAAAACAAATTTGTGAAATTTTAGAGTGTATTTTATATAACAAACTTTACATTTATATCAAAATTATTATCTAAAATAACTTACTCTATGGCTTAATCTATACGGTGAATGACACCTACTACCTATCTACAAATAGGTAGGTGCTATATAGGGACTAAAGAATTTTAGAATTTGAGAAATTAGAATTTTAAATAAATAAATTTCGGAATAATTATTAAAAATTCCTTCGTCCTTTCTCGTCCTAAAAACTAACCATAAGAGAAGAACAGAAGGAGCCCAGAGAAGAAGATTTGTCATATCTTCCACTTTATATTGTCAACGTGAAGCTTGAAGCAATAAGAGTATCTATTTTCTTTTCAGTTTTAACATTTCAAAACTGCTTGGAGGCTCTTGGGTCTCACCAAAAAGTCCGGTAAAGCAGATAAAGCCTCCTTGGGGCTGCTTGCGGTAGACCAATGTCCTTTTTCAACTTATCATATTTATTTATATACATTATACACTTTATTATACATCAAAAAAACATTTCCAACAGAGAGATGTTACACACAGCACTATTTTGCTGTGTACCTAATAGACCATGTACATGGGTGGTCTGATCGCACAAGGCGATTTGTTCCAGACAACCAGGCGAGCTAAAATATCAGGAATTAGGTTACCGGGTGGTCCCGGTGTACTTGAAGACTTATCAAAATACTTACTTATATAATATGAATATATACCTATAAAAAAACAAAAGATAAACTGTCCTGCTTTAAGAAGCCTCTTAATTCTTTATTGTACACATAACTAAAATATCGTATAACAATATGAAATTTGATGTACAAGGGCGAGCTTAACTCATAATTGAGTTCTTTTACAGCAAACCTTTAAGTCATAGAGTTCGTGGTAAGGGGGCAGTTCTTGGCCATCTTTATACAAAAACATTGGTAAAGGTTGGTGTTATATAAATATATATATAGTACTAATAAAAGAGTTGCATGAATAGATAACAACTTATGAGACCTCTGTGTCTCCTACGTTTACATCGAGTCCTGATTAAAAGTTTTCTAATTAGATGTCACACAAAATGTTTCACATTAATAATAAAATTCTCGAACATATTTTACATTAAAAAAAATGTATTTTTATATTACTATCTTAATAATAAATTACATTTAAGAATAGTCTAAAAATACAAGATGTCCCAGATTTAGGTTATTAAATTTTAAGTTTAAAACAATATGCATTTTGTTTAACAATTATCATAAAGTAGATGTTGTTTATGTCTATTTAGGTAAGGATGACCTTACAGGCAGGTATTTTTTTTTTGGTTGGTACAAGCCGTTACAAAATAAATACTCGTGCCCATCATTGCAACTTCTGTAAGCCAGGATCTTCAATAATAACCATTGAGAACCATCGAGGCAACGAAGCTCAAGGTGCCCCAGAGAAATGACTCGACTGAAGAATGTATAGTAGGAGTATAGGCAGGTACTTACCGTTTATATTATGACAGTATTTGATTCGGAAGCCTATTTTTAACGAACTACCCTCAGATCTTGCGTCAATCCTATTACGCCCTTTACAAAAGACAACCGTTTGGAATCTTTTATCTAAAACATAGCTTATACACAACACTTTTATAGATCAATAAGAAGTCATAATTATCTAGTACGTATAAAACTAATATTCTTTTGAATAAACTATTTTAACTTTAAATTATTATTTTATACTCTTAATATATTTATATCACTATGAAAAGATTTGAGAGTTGTTCAGACTAACTTATTCGTCTATCATTTATCATTACTGTCGACCAAATTCATTAATTTTTAGCATCTCACTACGGCTAGCTTTAGTCTAGTCTAGAATAAATTAATTACAAAGACTTCACTTAATTAAGAATATCGTAACACCTAATTAAGTAATTCAAGTCGCTTAGTTTAGAACGTTTGTATTGTTGCTCCATGCTTCGTCTTTTTCTTACGAATTTATAATTTAGCATGACAGAGAGAGACAAATGGAGCAAAAAAAGTATGTCAGGATCGTAGCTAATGGAAATCCGTGGTCTCTGCCTACCCCTCAAGGAAACAGGCGTGACTTTATGTATGTATAGAGAGAGATATCAGTATGTTCATCATAGTGATAATTTTTTTTTTATTAAACGTCGTCCCACTCTAAGAATTTCTCCTGTGTCGTGGGTGCGTTTCACAAACATGAAATATCTTATGAATGAAAATATCCCATGAAATATCAACACCCAGACTCGGGACAAAGATCTGTGGTTCGGACAAAGTTTTGCCCCGTGCGGGAATCGAACCCGCAACCCTTAGCGCAACAGTCCAATCGCTTAAACTGCGCTAATCAGGTCGTCAAATCGATCAATATTTATTAATAGGTCTCTTTGGTATAATTTTATATGAAAATTAGCTTGAGTTCTACTTCTGCGTAGAATGTCAGAGCTTTTATTAAAGTATGATAATATTATTTCTCCGAAAGCTTTCATGGAAAGGAAGTTCAAATAAATACTTTGAAGTAGCTTTAGTTTATACAGTCAAGAAATAAATAGATTTCCCAAGGAATGAGTATTTTTAATGCTTCGTCTGTGTCGATTTGGTTATCACTTATTTGTGTACAAGTGTATGAGGCCGACTTAATAGATCAGTACCTACGTAACATCTATCTATACACAAAAATGAATTGCCTGATGAGACTAACAAACACGTTAGTCTCGCTAAAACTCGAGAATGGCTGGACCGATTTGGCTAATTTAGTTTTGAAACTCTCTTGGAAGTGCAGGGAAGGTTTAAACGGAGAGAAGATGGCACGAAGTTCGCCGGGTCAGCTAGTATATGATAAAACACACTTTTTTTGATGAAGCTACAACATTATTCAAGAGCTTTCCACCGTTTATCTAAGTGTTTTCTCTAGATAGACCTAACTTACATAGATCTCGGAAGAAAAATCATGCAAATAAAAAAAAACCAGTTCGGCTCGCGACTTTGCCGCGTAACCAGCTCATGCCAACCAATACTATATATCCCGGTTATACTCGACGTAAGTATAACCGGGATATATAGTAGATAATATGGATAACACTCACGAAAGTTATTATAGTAAATATGTAAGTGGTCTGAGCCCTTATCGTGAACTTTTAGACCAGGAAATTTTTATAAGCGAGACGCCACTCTACTGTGCACGTAGGGTGGTCTCGCTTCCACAACGGGAAATTTCCTGCTTTCAGAGTTCATGGTAAGGGGGCAGAACATTATATTCTCTACTAGTTTTTAATTATTAAATACAATAATTATTATACATGAGTATCTACATATTTGAATATGGTGGTTATTTTTGCAAAGGAGTTTCAGAAGAACTACGTTAAAATTGTGGTATTATAGTATTTTTTATACAGTTTGACCTAAAATGACGACTTAAATAAGAGACATAATTGATTCGTTTTACATATCAAAGAACGAAATAACAGAAGAATAATTCTATACACAAAGTTAGATTAACTTTATTTTAATGTTACCTTACCCTGGTACCGGTAAGTAAAACATTTATTTAATCTGTCCCTCTTAATCCGTTCACGTTTTAGAAAAGCTTTTGAAGACTGGCTCTTCAATATCTCTGTCGTCACTGACGCAGTAAGGCGTCGGATCCTTCACATAATCGACTTTACTAACGAACGATATTCTCGATTCTCGTTTCATATTAGTCGAGTTGACGCTGGGTAGGGTGGTAACTTCTCTGCAGATTGTGTGATCCAAATTAATGAGGCGGGAATCGCGCCGGTCACGCACTTTTCTGCAGAGCAGCGTCTCTTGGAAAGCGATGCGGTATCTGAAACAAGTTACGTCACATTAATTACTGATTTCGTTTCTATTGCTCACGTAACTACAGCCCCTGTATCGGTACTCCGAATTGGAAGGTAGAGATGTATCGTACAACCACATTTTGTCAGTTATGTCCCATACACACCCTATCGGGACTTTCTGACTGCCTTGTTGGTCTAGTGGTTGCAAGCGCGACTGCTGAGCATGAGGTCCTGGTTCCAAATCCCGGGTCGTTCGAAGTGTTAATGGGTTTTTTTAATTCTCAGTAGTACGGAGTCTGGATTTGTACCCGGTTGATGGCAATAGGCTCGCCCCCTATTACATCGGAATAAATAAATTAACTGGCAAAATGTGGGTGTACTAAATGTGCACATCTGCCTACTCCTTCGTGGAATACAGGCGTGATGTCATGTTATGTTATGTTACTTAGTGGTAACTGGTAGGCTCGCCCCTATTACATCGGAACAAATAAATTAACTGGTAAAAAGTGGGAGTATTATACGCCTCTGCTTACCCCTTCGGGGAATACAGGCATGATGTTACATTGGGATTTTATATTTAGTAATTCTTGGTAGCAGCAATTAGTCTGGATTTTTGTTAGAAAAAATCGATAAGCTCGGCCCCTATTTCTGGCGATATGTGGGTGTACCAGACGCCACCGCCTACCCCTTCGAGAAATACAGGCTTACTACTACTCATTTCAAGTTTTACAGTATCGAAACGATTCAATCAGTTGTTTCGTACATAATGAAATACATTTACCCGGGTCAAAAAGGTCACGAAGGTTGGGTCAAAAATACTAAGGACGCACGTTGGGTTGACGACACACAAATTGGCCAAGAATACCTGGACAAGAGACGCTCAAGATAAAAAAGATTGGTAGAGAAAAAGGGAGGCCTATACCCAGCATTGGGTGGTGGCTATGGTGATGATGAAACAGGTCACCATTCCCTATGAATAATAAGTACAAAGCTGCCTGTCCACCTTCCTTCCTGATATTTTTAAAGCCTTTGTTACGTTAAATAATGGGATGAAACAAATATTAAACATTGCGACCTAAATTTCATGAAAAGATGAAAATGAAGGGTTGTTTTTGCGCTCCCATAATTTTTTAAACAAAGCCTTTTGGTGAAATCTTTTCGGCATAATGAGTAAGTGTCATGACTGTCAGAGAGTTGAAGACTAGAAAGGTAGGCAGAGAAATATTAATAGTAGCTAATTTTCTACTATTTAAATAAAGGTATATTTATTCCAAGTAAATAATCATCATTGCTTGTGTTAGTGCTTCAATATTTATTAGTTTGAGGTTTGGTTTGTTGGTAGGGGCTCAGAGCTACGTGGCTGCCTCGGAGATCTGTCGATCTGCGAAGTTTATCATGTCAGTCATGTGTTGGGTGACCGTTTTCACATGTCGAGACAATTCCGTGCTTCGGAAGGCACGTTAAGCCGTTGGTCCTGCGATTGATAGAGATCAATCGCAGGACCAACGGCTTAACGTGCCTTCCGAAGCACGGAATTGTCTCGACAGAGAGAGCTCTGCTATCCCATCGTACTATATGAGAGTGAGGGAATAAGGAGTGCACCTATGTTTGTGCGCATAGTAGTGCACTAGAATATCTCCTGCATAGTTGGCCACTCTCAGATGAGATAGGTCGCTGAGACCGAGTTCGGTCAGGAGAACATAATTATTTATATAAATCGTAATTTTCTACCGTTTGAATAAATGCTAAATATTAATTCTAAGTAAGTTACCATTGATAGTTGTGTTAATGATTCAATGTTTAGTTTGTTGTTTCCATGCCTCTCAGATCATGTTAAGCCGTCGGTCCCGCGTCTAATCTCTCACCGGTCGTGTCGGTTTTCCATAATAATAGTAACGGACAATGAGTGAGGAAGCAGACAGAATAATGTTTATATCTCACATTATTATGCAGAGCTAGTCGTGTGAGATTAATCTCAGCTGAGTTTGACCTGATTGGCGCAGTGACTGCGCGAGTAAGCTGCATTTTAGTTCGAATTCTGCACGAGACAAAAAAAATGGGTAATTCACAGATGTGATATTTCATCTTTGTGAAACGCACCCACGATACAGGAGAAATTCCTAGTGTGGGGTGACGTTTAAAAAAAAAGCAATCATATTAAATTTAAATTATATCTGAAGCCAAATTATTAACAAAGCACTATTTAATAAAAAGTTCCAATTTTTTTTTAATGACAGCCTTCGTTTTAATAAATTAAATTTAGCACGGTTTTGTACTACAAAAAGGGCGCTTTTTATTAAAACCTTTTCGGCAGAAACATGACACCGTTTTTTTTTTTTTTTTTTTAAAAAACGTCGCCCCACACTAGGAATTTCTCCTGTGTCGTGGGTGCGTTTCACAAACATGAAATATCACACACAAACACCCAGACTCAGGGCAAACATCTGTGGTTCGCACAAAGTTTTGCCCCGTGCGGGAATCGAACCCGCAACCCTTAGCGCAGCAGTCCAATCGCTTAGCCACTGCATTAATCAGGTCGTCAATATTAAAATATCTAAATTTATAAGGCGTCAAGAGTTACTAAGTTGGTTTTGGTTTTGTGGCATTTTACGATGTTCTATATCGAACCTTCTGGCTACCTCGTTGGTGTAATGAAATCCCGGATTGGGCATGTGTAACTGTGA
Source organism: Abrostola triplasia (assembly GCA_946251915.1). Classification (NCBI taxonomy): domain Eukaryota; kingdom Metazoa; phylum Arthropoda; class Insecta; order Lepidoptera; family Noctuidae; genus Abrostola; species Abrostola triplasia. Next base: position 6,881,948 of record OX276440.1, on the reverse strand, counting down.
GTTCCATAAGGTGAATGTTGCCGCATTGTGTTTGAATTGGTGCCCCTATTTCATGACGAACACAACTGGCAAAAGGTGGGTGTACTAGACACACGCCTACAAAAAATACAGGCATGATATTAAGTTATGTTAGTAAGGAACCCACAGATGCATTCGACACTATAGTAGCAATAACTCCACTTCACCACCAGACCGGAACAGTTAAGAAAGAAAAATGTGTGTTCGCAACAGGGGTACAGCCCACAAAACAGTCACAGTACATTATTCGAAAGAGGTAAATGATTCAACTATATTACTGTCTAGTACACACTAGGAATTTCTGCTGTAACGTCGAATCGGATTGCAATATGGACTAGGTACCAGTGTACAGACTGACTTGGGCCAAATAATTGTAGGATCTGCCCCCTTACCATGATCTCTTAAAGCAGGACAGTTTACTATGTTACGCTGTGTAATGTGGCGTCTCGCTTCCACAACGTAAACCACTTTAAAAGTTCATGGTAAGGGGTCGCTGATATCTCTAGATGCGATGGTTGAACCCGTGACACATAAAGCGGGCAGCCTCTTATAAAATCTGTCGATATTTGATCATCGAATATTTTATGTATACCGGTCACTGTCTTTGGCGTGCCAATGAATATTTTGACTATTTATGTATGGCAAAGGAAATAAGGGACGCTTAAATTAGCCGATTTCTATGTAAAGGACTAACCAGTCACTGCACAATTGGTTGGTATATTGGCTACATTTCAAATTATAATAATAATAATTTTTTATTGCACACAATAAAATTCATACAGACATTTTAGAAGAAATGTAATGTACACAGGCGAGCTTAACTCAAAAATTGAGTTCTCTAACAGCAAACCTTTGTTAGGAAGAGATTTTATTGGTGAGGACAGAAGAGTGCACAACAAAAATATCTATAAACAAAAATAATAATACTAAAAATACTAAGAAATTTACAATAATTATAACAAAAGTTACACAATTCAACATAAATAAAAATAAAATAAAAATACATACATACATACACAAATTATTTATATGCGTAAACCCAAGATCGCACCGTAGGGTTGCTTCGTAACTAAAAAGCTATTATAACATTCAAAGTCTCATTCCTTTGTACTCGCCAGCTTGTTTGTCATCAGATCTGTACCAAACAAGCCAGCGAAGCAACTTTAGCTAGGTACAGCCAGCGTCATAAGTAGCTGGATAAGTTCTTTTTACATACCATTACGAAGGGTGTTGTGTATCGCCGGTTTCGTTCTACGTGACACCAGTCAGCGAAACACGACGCCAACCCTTCTTGTGTAGTAAAGTTATAATTACGTTATTATGTGTTTATAGTATTTTTAAATTATATTAATATAGTATTTTATGTATAGATATAGCCTTGATGCCGATGATGAAATAAATGATTATTATTATTACTTTAAGACCCTTCTTATACAGTAAAAAGTCTTAAATATCATCAGATCGTATTTTGGACATTACTATAATTTGAAACAATAACTTGAATTCATGTTTGTTCTATCAATTATTTGACATAAGGTTTCTAAACATGTTAAGCCATTTATGGCGCTGACTGTACCTACAGTATTTATATCTAGTCTATCCATCTTCGTTGCTTTGAACTAAATGAAACAAAACACATAAAAGGAAGGTTGTCAACTGTTTAAGTTGAATACAGTTGTTTGTTTGGTTACATGGCGTTGTCTGACGCACGTCCGATGAACTGACCATTGCTGACCATACCAAAGGGCAATCCTTCTCAATTGGACCCAAATAAATGTTCTGTAAGACTGAATCTTTGTAAGACTTGACCCTGTTTACCGAAATTACAGATACAGCATGTTGACATAAATAAATGAAAAGATATTGGATATGAACTCCTCGGCAGACGGCGGTCTTAGATAGACCTTTTTTTAATGAAAATGTATTTTTCCTGATACCATACTGTACCCATTTCAAGCAATATTGATCCATAACTGATGGTATCAGCTGCAACCTATGTAGGAGACAGCTAAAACTATGTCCTGCTTTATTAAATAATAATGTTTTTAGGTCCCTATGTTACGGGGGCGAGCCTATTGCCATCAACCGGGCACAAATCCAGACTCCGTGTAGCTGCTGAGAATTACCCAATGGAAAAACCCAGTAATACTTTGCCCGAACCGGGATTTGAACCCAGGACCGCTTAACAGTCGCGCTTAGCAACAACTAGACTAAATAAATATACAGAAAAAAAAATTGTCAAATCGATTCGATAGACATTAAAATCGATTACGTGGCTGTAGTTTTGAAGCTCTGTATATACTAAGCTCTAGCTTTGTCCCCTTTTAAATATATTAGTACCCCCACAGTTTTTATACACTTGGTAATTCTAAAGGGATTAATCACAAAGATTACGCACTGAATAAAATAACAAAATGATAATGTATTGGATAAACACACTGATTTTGATACAGTCCGCACCACAAGTACGAAATATGCAAATATGTCAGCATAGGAAATATGTCAAATATTGAAAGAGACAAATATCAATGATCATCAATCATGTTATTGGCAACTGAAGCCCACAACAAATTTAAATAAATAATTTAATTAATTTTTTATATTATGCTGAAGCAACGATAGGCTAATATTACCACAAAGTGGATACCCACCACCGGCGACCAGGCAGACCTAGAAGGCGATGGAGGGAAAATCTGCAGCCAACCTTTGCAGGAAAGACGGCCGGAAATGGCACTGAAGAGATTTGTGGTGAAATAAAGAGAAAGCCTTTGCCCAGCAGTGGGACACATTACAGGCTAATTTAAAAAAATGCATAAGCTGTTGGTGTACCTATGTTAATAAATAAATCAATTCAATTTATTGTTTTAAAGTACAGAAACGTCCACATGATGATCTGAGAATATTTAAGGCTTTCTACTATACAAGAAGTTGGTTTTTAAATTAATGGTATGTTAAAAAATGTAATGTTCAGCTGTTTATGATGCTGACTTTACCCATAGAGTGGGTACATTCATTATCACACCTAACACTAATATTATAAAGGCGAAAGTTTGTGAGTGTGTTTGTATGTTTGTTACCTCTTCACGTTCAAAGGGCTAGACAGATTTTAATGAAATTTCATACGGAGGAGTTGACGCCCTGGATTAACACACTACTTTTTATCCCGAAAAATTTAGCGGGTAACACCGCGGGGCGCAGCTAGTCGTACATAAATACGTAATACGTTAATAAATGTTAGGCACACAGTGCTTACACGCAGGTGCCTCTACAAGTATGTACTGAAGCACATCCATAGGTACTGTATAACAAGTTTGTGAGTGGCGAGTATGTCGTTACCGAAATAAAGAATAATAGAAAGAAAGAAAAGAACGTTTATTGGCATAACAAGAAAAACACAAATATAATTACATAAAACAAAAAACAAAATTTTATGCCAAAAAGGCCTGCAGCTCAGCATAATGCTGGATGGCAGAGAGACTGCTCCTCCAACGCTGATTTTCAGCTGCCAGCCCAAGAGGGCCCGGAGAAAACACTAACAATTTATATTTAATACATGTAGGGTTACATACGTACAATACAATCTTACAACTAAAGTTGATTTGAAATTGATTCGAAAATAGACTTTAGAATTATTTTTATATATAAAATACATATACTTTTATTGTTGTTGGACTTTTCATAGACTGTTTGATTACAAAATTTCAATTTCGTTAGATAGCGGGTAAAGCAGCTCGTATGCTCTCAGTATTCTTTTGGTGTTCAATTAAAAATAGCTTTAGTTTGGTTTTAAACGCCGAACTATTTCTACATTTCTTTATGGGGGGCGGGATGTTGTTCCAACACTTAGCCGCTGCGTAACGAAAACTGCCTTTGAAAGCTGTTGTTCTATGGTAGGGTATAGACAATTTTACAGCACACTGCCTAGCCTCCCTACCACAGCGTTCTCCAGTCCACGACAACTTTCTGTATAAGTACTGTGGTGTGTGTGTTGTGATTACACCAAACAACAAGTATGCCAAGTGCATTTTCCGCCTAGCTTGCATCTTTAAAATATTGTGCTTATTGAAGAATGGCGTGACGTGGCTTCTCGGAGGAATCTTAAAACAGAAGCGCGCGCATGCGTTTTGGAGTCGTTGAATCATGCGGTCAGTGGTAGAAAGAAGTCTTGGACCGTATACCGTGTCAGCATAATTTAACTTTGATAAGACCAACGACTCCACTAACAGAATCCGCAAGTCTTCTGTTAAAAATGGCCGAGCTTTATATAAGACTTTGAGCCTATAGAAACAGTTCCGAATTGAGTCGAGAACATGTTTTTCGAAATGGAGACCCGCGTCCATGACAAGGCCTAGGTTCCGTGCCTCGTAGACACGCTCTATTTGTTCCCCCAAAATGGTCACACAAGCGGTAGTAGGTTTTATTGCACTTAGCTGTGCTTTTGTCCCAAAAATCATGTATTTAGTTTTGTTTGGATTGAGTACAAGTGAATTAGCTTCGGCCCAATGCGCTATTCGGTCTAGATCTTCATTCATATCTTTTAAGGCCCTGTCATACTCCTGCGGCTTAAAAGATATGTAGACTTGTGTGTCATCTGCATAAATATGGTAACGGCTCACTTTTATAACGTTTGTAACATCGGCACAGTACATTATAAAAAGTAATGGTCCCAAAATAGAACCTTGGGGAACTCCTCTGTCAACTGAACGATGAGTAGAATCTGTGGAGGTACCGTTCTGCATCCTTAGTTCGACGTATTGTGATCGTCCGCTTAAGTAACTGTTGAACCATTTAATTGTGTTTATGTCAAAATTATAATAGGCCATCTTTGAAAGTAGCAGCGGGACATTTATACAATCAAACGCGCGCGAAAAATCAAGCAATACTAATAAACTACACATACCGTCATCTTGAGCAGCTAATATATTATCCGTGACGTCTAAAAGAGCCGTTGAAGTACTACGCGCTTTTCTAAAGCCCGACTGAAACTCTGGAAGAATTTTATTTTTCTCTAAAAAACTCACTAGTTGGGAACAAACTACTCTTTCCAGAACCTTTGATAGTACAGGTAGAATGCTAATGGGCCTTAAGTCCTTCAAATCCGTGGCATTTGGTTTTTTAGGCAAAGGGCAGATTTTTGCGACTTTCCACACATCTGGATAAGTTGAAGTCTGCATTGATACGTTGACCATAGCAATTATGACATCCAAGGTCAGGGGCATTGTCCAAAGAACCATATCTATAGTAATACCGTCATATCCCTTAGCATTAGTTTTTATGCTACTCAAAATACTGGTAACCTCCTTTCGGTTTGTTGGGTGTAACTCGAACGTAAGTTGGTTGTAACGAGAGAATTCAAAGAAAGTTAGGGCAGATATACTAACCGCATTTCTCCCCGGAACATTCATAAAATAATCACAAATTTCATTTGGGTCCGTAAAATGTGATGGTAATTGTATGTCGGGTTTAGGAGGAGTCAAGGTAAATTTCATATTTTTCCAAAGTAGTTTTGTGTCCTTAATATTACTATTAATATTTTCCTTAAAATAGGCAGATTTTTCATAAAAAAGTGATCTATTTACTAATGACTTTAACTCTTTATAATATATTTTTTTACTTTCTAAATTATGTTTTTTGTATTCAGTGTAAGCCTGGTTCCTCAAATTCATCATCAACCTAATATTACTAGTTATCCAGGGAGTAGGACGGTCTTTAAAAACACACGTTTTGAGGGGCGCATGAATATCCATAAGTGAAATCAAATTAAAATTATACCTGTGCACTATGTCGTTAACGTTTTGTAGTCGTCCGATTTGCCTCCAGTCAATCCGTTGCAAATCCTGTTTAAAGAGCAAGCCTACAATGTCTCTAACGGGCCGAAATGAGATGGTTTTTGGCGGAGGTTTTATTTTTTTAAAGCTTACTTCACACGTTAGCAGCGCGTGTGCTCCAAGTTCAGGTATCGCCTGCACAGACACAGAGCGCACCTTAATATTTGTACAAATAACGTCAATGAGCGTTCCTCCGTGCGCCGTAAAGTGTGTAGGTGTCTGTACTACCTGACTAAGACCCAGACATTCTAGGAAAGAGAGTAGCTTTTCCGTTTTTGTATCAGACTTATTTAAAACATTTATGTTAAAATCCCCCATTAATATTATAAATTCACAATGATGTAGTGCGCTTAGGGTGCAGGAAATACTATCCAAAAACAGGTCGACATTCTGCCAGGGCGGACGATACGCGGTACCTACTGCTAATTTTGACCCACAGACATTTAGGGTGAACCACATTTGTTCAGTTGACGAGTGCGATGCATCTACCGGATCCGGATGACTCTTAGCATTTACACCGCGTTTTATATAAAAACCCACCCCTCCTCCACGACCTCCCTTGATTGATAAGTGACGTGGGATATGTTGCAGCCGGTACCCGGGCACAGTAGGCGCACGTCCCTCTTCTGAAGGTCGCAACCACGTTTCGTTAATCGCTATAATATCGACATCATGCCCCTGTACTGCTGCTATAAACTCCTCATGTCTAGTACCTAGAGATCCCGCATTCAAGAAGCCAAATTTAAAAAAGTTCCGACCATCATAATAAATTAAATATTTCCAAATTCACTAACTTTGAGTTAAAACGTATGTTATTAAATATTCTGTCAATAAAAACATAAAATATACAACATTTAAAAATAAATAAATTACAAGTGTCATGTAAAGTGTGAATGTATATCGTAACTGTATAAATAATAATAATTGTACCAGTGCAAATTGAAATGAATACTTTTCTTAACAGTATCTGCGCATAATCAAAACCTATAACATAATCAGAAACAGCAAAGTGACATAGATAATTGCCAACACAAAAGAATACAAAAACATAAACAACTTTAGTTAGTATACTCGTATTATAAACAAAGAACAGGCAAGGCACACATTCACACCTTTGGGCATGAAACACAATAAATAAACTCAACACTGTATAAACTAGTAAATGTGACATATTTTTTGTAAAGACTAAAAATAGGTGTTTAATATTTCTTATGTTTTCACATTGTTTACACTGTATGTAGATTATACAGTAATTTTTGTTTAAAAAATAAGTAAACATATTATACCAATAGTTGCAAACAAAAAGAAGATATACCAATGATGAAAAATACATAATGAGTAACACGTAAACCGAACAACACCTCAACCAAAAATTCTAACAATGTCTTTAGAACACCTAATGCGTTCAGCTTTTTGACCGTCCACTTTACGAGTCAATATTTTACCGTCTTTGGTCCAAACAAACCTCCAATTACTACGACTAGCCGCCTGTTTAGCTTGATAAAATAGGTGACGATTCACGCGAGTAAGGCGTTCATTAACATAAACCCGACTGACTGCTCCGCGCATCTCAAGGTCGCTCGACGTAAGATTGCGGCGCACGCGTGCGGCGTGCAGTATTTGATCGCGCGTCGCCCGTCGAGCAAACCGTACTGAGATACATCGCGGCCGCTGCGAGGTGGGGTCAGCAGCCGTGGAGGTGTCATTTCCAACAGCAGCGTCTGTTCTATTTCGTCGTGTAGACCCGACGCGCTCAGTGTGGATGATGTCTCGCTCCTCTATTTTGACGCCGAGTTTTACGGTCAATACTTTTACCACATGCGCCAGACTTTCATCCCTGCTTTCCGGTATTCCTGCAATTTCTACATCATTTAACAGTAGCTCTTGATCGCGTTCATTTAATTGGGTTCTTAACTCCAAAATCGTGCTTTCAATCGGTTCAGTGTTGCAAGGCACCATTTTTTCAAATTTTTCCTCAAGTGCGGAAACCCGGTTCTCAACTTTGTTGACGGAATCGCCATGGGATCTGAGCTGGGCTTTAAAATCCGCTATCTCATTCCGATATTCCCTCACTTCAGTCCGAAGCGCACTGATTTCATTCCGGACTGAGCTAATCTGCGCTACCAGTACCGCAAAATCTGTACCAGCCGACGTGACACCGAGGTCCGGCAAGGAGCCGACGGGACTCGCCATGGCAAGACTGGAACTGCTGCTGGCAGAGCTTAGGTTCAGCTGAGCTGCGGAGGTTGTAGTCTTGCAGTTAACGCAGACCCAAGTTGCCGCGGACGCCTCACCCTCTGCAACATTTGCGCATTTCTTGTGGAACGTAGTCGAACAACGACAGCAACGCACGCTGCTCAGACTTGACGTAAATTTTCCACAATCGTTGCATTTAGCCATGGCCGAAAAAGCTTAATCGACTGGTATTGATCACTCGATAGTTTGTTGTCACGCAGAGAAAGTAGATGGCGTTGTCTGTTATGAGTTCGCTCAATTGTTGATCCGGTCTGTAAGCAGTGGCTCCATCGAACCAGTATTACGATAATTCCACAGATGGCGCTGTACTGTGTAAAATATTCGATAATGGGGTTTTAAACTAGTATGGTAATTATTATGGTGGAGACACAGTACGCACTTGACATTAGTATCCGGACACACTGATCACAACGCACTGTGGCGCTTACACTGGGTGATAATAGTAACTCCGCAAACAACTGCAATACCGGGTAGGTACCTTAGTTCATCAAACAAGGCACTGATTGTCACTATGTTTATTGAGTAATTACACCACTGTTTGTTTGCACTACAGTATATATTGTTAATTGTACCTAAACAACAATGTTCACTACAATCTTTTAGTTCAATAATGACTTTAATTATTAAAAACAGTATTAAATATAGGATCACTTGCAGCCGATTTGACTACCGGTCTACCCTCTCATACGCAGAATCTAGCAAATACAGTTATTGTTATTGTGTCTATAATGTCCAGGTGAAGAAGTTTTCGATAGACATTCGGGACAGGGACCTTTGATAATTGGCAAAATGCCCGAAGAATTAAAATTGACATGATTTTGTATGTAATTTTGCATTTTGCCCATGTTAAGCTTAAATCTAAATAGATAAAGTAAACTTGGAAAATGATGGACACGAGCGGGACTCAAACCCGCGACTTACGCCGTACCGTAGCGCCTCTCTGCCAACTGCTGTGACACGAAGGCTCGTTTGATTATATGGGTATGACATTTTTTTTAAATTTCGCCCCACACTAGGCATTTCACCTGTATTGTGGGTGCGTTTTACAAAATGAAATATCACCGGATCTCACAAAGTTTTGTCCTTTGCGGGAATCAAACCTGTAACCCTTAGCGCAGCAACTCAATCGCTTAGCTGCTACGCTAATTAGGCAGTCAAATAATGTTTCTACTATGACATAAATATGTCGATTATATAGTCCATTCTATTCTATTTCTATTTGTCTAGCGTTTAGCTACTTATCTAAGGCACCGAGAGACACAATAGATCTGAAAGTTTCCATTTATCTGGCCTGCCGGATCAGCGCAGTGATAAGTAATTAGACTTCTGCGGCTTCGGTCCATGAGAGATTAATATCTCCAAGTACAGAGATAACAAGAAGTCCTTGTGGCGATGCTTTGAACGAAGGCGCGGGGAACATCGCTTAATGAAGTGGACTGTAGATTTTAAATGTACAATACCTAATACTTCGCCTGTATTTCCTGAAAGTGGTTACTAAGCGCGACTGCTGAGCACGAGGGTTACTGGGTTTTTCCGTTAGGTAATTCTCAGTAGCTGCACGGTGTCGGGATTTGTGCCCGGTTGATTGGAATAGGATCGCCCCCTATTACATTGGGACCGAGAAACATAACTGGCGAAATGTGGGTGTACTATATGCGCACCTCTGCCTACCCCTTCGGGGAATACAGGCGTGATATTATGTTATGTTTATTTCCTGAAATGGTCGGTAGAGGTGTATAACTGTATAGTACACAGTAAGCCCACATTTCTACAGTTATGCTATAGGTCCCAATTTCATAGGGGACTTTGGCCCTCCAATAACATTTTACCCGACCCGGGAATCCAACCAAGGACCTGACGCTCTTTTCTGCAGTCGCGCTTAGCTGACACTAGACCAATAAGGCATCAATTCCAACATGAATTTTCAAACAATATCAAGGCATAAAACGTAATATACTCATAGACAGATAATAACGGAGACTTAATTAATATAAATAATATATGAAAACATAAAAATAATCATTGAAAGTAATCTGTTTGCAAAATTAGTTTTTAGGATATCGCTTTGGATATAGGCATAATAGAATAATAAATGTTTTGCTTATATGTACTCGTTATGTTCACTTTGTGAGTAATTTCAGATCATTATGTATTCACACAACCTTTAATAATTTAGTTTAATGTCAAAAACATTGCGTAAACAGTCGTTGGTTTTTATAGAGTTGAGTGTAATGAAATAGAGAACAACACACCTATATAGGTAACATTTATTTATATACTAGCTGCGCCCCGCAGTGTTACCCGCTACATTTTTTCGGGATAAAAAGTACCCTATATGTTAATCCAGGGTGTCACCTACCTCCATATGAAATTTCATAAAAATCACCACCACGACTCCAATACTTTATCTTTTTCTGTTTATTTACGACTGCCTCGTTGGTCTAGTAGTTGCTAAGCGCGACTGCTGAGCACGAGGTCCTGGGTTCGAATCTCGAGTCGGACAAAATGTTACTGGGATTTCCATTAGGTCATTCTCAGTAGCAGCACGAGTCTGGATTTGAGCCCGGTTGATGGCAATAGGCTCGCCCCCTATTACATTGGGACCTAAAACATAACTGGCGAAATGTAGGTGTACTAAATGTGCCTCTGCTTACCCCTTCGGGGAATACAGGCGTGATGTTATGTATGTATTTACGAAATGTTAAAGTTGCGATTGATGACAGAACATTATTTCGATCTACTACGTATTACACATTGCATAAGATGTATAAGTAGTATATTAACTTTGTCGTTCTGTCCTCTGTCCGTTAAGTTTTCAGGGCCCGTCCATGGAAATAGATAGAACTTTACCCTCGTCCAAAGGCCACTTTTTATTCCGAAAACTTCGCTTGGTTCCTACAAACTATTTTTATTCGGAGAGCTACAGCAAAAATATTCTTGCAGACAAAACTGTTTCTAGAAGAACCAATTGTTATTTATAGACGGAAAAACACGCGCGGATAAGAACACGGCCTCTATAATCACTAACAGATCATTACCGTACTCCGGTTGATAGGCAATTAGGTGCAGATAAAATTATCCCACCCGTAGCTAATGAGGGTAACATTATACTTCGGCAATTATTAGATTCCTCGTGATAGAAATTGTTACAATAGAGAATGGCGTAGACTTGAGCCTACTAATAAAAAAAAGGTTTTATGTGCCTCCAAAAGTCAGTAATAAAATGTAAGAGTTCCTTCCAAATGTATTTTATCTCGTATTCCAGTAATAATTGATAGGTTCTTTTGTATTTTGGTGCCTATTACAGAGAACTAATATGTCTGGTGTTATGTGGGTGTCTGCTAATCTGTCTGGTCTCTAAGGTAATGTGGGTGTCTCTCTCATCTGCCTTCTGCTTCAGGGAATACTGCGTGTTGGTGTACATACAAGAAGCTACCCACGTAAAAAATAACAGCGATAATGCTTTAGTACTTTCTACATTCGCAAATTTGAGATGAAAATATGTTTCATTTAGATTTTTTGATCATTAGGCATTATCTGATTGAGATACTTTACGAACCGCTGTTCATCGTTCTATATTTAATTAAATAATAACAATATTATAAATAATTACAAATGGCAGTAGGCACTTTTTACACCATACCTAGTTAGATTAATTATTTTGTTTTACATGACAGAGTGAGTCCACTATTTTACTGTCAAATTTTATACCACGGTTTGAGCTTGTTTTAGTGTTTAGAATTTACCAACACGATACTTGGACTAGATCGGAGATGTTCCACAAAAGGGTCAAGTGAGGAGTACCCTTAACCGACGAGCGTGTATGAGGAATGTGTTGCGAGTGAATGAGGCGAAAGAAGTATCTCAGGATCGTAGCAAATGGAAATCCATGATATGGTAAAACTCCGATAAAAATTAATCTATTATGCTTAGATATAGAGAGAGGTATATTCACGCAGGTCACACTGGGTTTGACCTGGTTTGGACCGTAAGCACACACACGTGTTTGGCAATTGACATGACATCTGGATTACGTTTGTCGGAGAATAAACGTTTTATTGTTATTTTTGTGGTTAAAATAACTTTATTACACACCGAATGAAATTGATACAATACAGATAACACACGACAAGAGTTTTTATATGGGGCTTATTTATATTTTTTTAATTGAGCTACCTAGTTGAATCTACTTATCAAAATTATTCGACTACGAAGCCGCTCTAACTTCACCCTGATTTATACAAATCCGAGTAACATATAAACCGTTGATTTCAACAAAAGATGATTTCCAGAAACGATGGAGACGAGCGGGATTCGAACCCGCGATCTTTTTTTTATATTTTTTACAAATAAACGATATTTATCTTTATCTTCGCCTAACCGTGGCGCAGCTCTTACCGATTAAGCTACCGAGTAAGCTCGCAGCCATCGTTCATAATTCAAGTTTCCTTTCAGTATTTAACAAAAGATAGACTAGAATATAATTTATTTCCAAGTATTACATTAGTTTTGCTATTCGCCTGTCTTCACGGTTAGACAGGTTGTTTTAGGCACAAACTAATCGCTCCTCATAATCAATATAATAATATATTGGTCTAAGCTTAGATAAGATTCCCTGTACTGCATGTTATATGTTGAAGGAATGTCTTAACTACGTTAGTAATAAAGCTTTTAGTAACATATTACATCTTATAGATTATGTAGATGATAGACTTTGTCGTGTCTACCAATATAGTCAGGGATAAATTCTTATTTTCTATACTTATTTTCTGACTGCCTCGTTGGTCTAGTGGTCGCTAAGTGCGACTGCTGAGCACGAGGTCCGGGGTTCAAATCCCAAGTCGGGCAAAGTGTTACTGGGTTTTTCCATTAGGTAATTCTCAGTGGCAGCACAAAGTCTAGTTTTGTGCCCGGTTGATGGCAATAGGCTCGCCCCCTATTACATTGGGACCTAAAAAACATAACTGGCGAAATGTGGGTGTACTATATGTGCACCTCTGCCTACCCCTTCGGGGAATACAGGCGTGATGTTATGTTATGTTTAAATTCTTATTTTTACCAGTCTTGAGTTTGCTGTACTTGAAAATTGAAGCACGAGTCCTTACTTTTTCAATACTGTATGATTTTATTTCATTTATATAATGTATCTATTAATACGCGCAAATGTGGGTGTACAGATAGAATACCAAGAAAAGGGAACATGGCGGTTCTGCCTACACCGTCGGAGATTACAGCGGTATGTTTATAATGTATGACGTCATTTTCTGATCTAAAATAATAATACTTTTCACCAAACACGGCTTTTAATTAGGGCGAATCAGAGCAACCCATTTTATGTTGACATTATCCGTGGTAACCATTCAATAATAATAAGTATAAACAACAAATCTTGGGGAGTTTGAAAGGAGTTTAATTAATTCTTGGTGCCTATAGAACAAGTTGAGGCAATTAATATATTTAGTCGACCCTGGAATAAACATTTATATTAATTAATGAATTAATTACAAACGCGACGATTTTGACAGCTGCTATTAAGAAACATTAAAATAATTGCTTAATCACACTAATATTATTAAGGCGAAAGTTTGTGAGTGCGTTTGTTACCTCTTCACGCTTTAACGGCTAGACCGATTTTGATGAAATTTCATATGAAGGTAGCTGAAACCCTGGATTAACACATAGGCTATTTATCCCGAAAATATGTTGCGGGTAATACCGTGGGGGGCAGCTAGTATATAATAACTAAGAAAAATCGCGGTTTGCTTATAAACACTAAACTGTTTAGTGCGATTGTCGTGATTACATTGATGACTATATGTAGCTTGTAGTGTGTATAGCCCCCACAAAATTGTGGTTAAAAAATACGTGAGAAACAAATTAGATTCCGCAATATATAATTGTTTTATGCCGAAATTTTCACGTTGATATTCAGAGGCGTGTAGTACACCCACATTTCGCCAGTTATGTTATAGGTCCCAATGTAATAGGACATTGCTTGGCATTGCACGTCTGGGCTACGGGTTCGATTCTCATACGGGACTAAAATTTGTGTGATCCAAAGTTTGCCCCGAGTCTACCTGTTTGTGTATATAATATGTTTGTAATGTACCCTTGGTACATGAGAAATTCCTAGTAACATTTTTATAAAAATAAAACATAGTATCATCATTCTTTGTGACACTTTTACTATAAGCTAGTCGGTCATGTGTAGCCGTCCTTAGCTGAATATTCAAAGGGAATTTCAATTTAGATAGGCGTCTATTGTAATGTCGAGACTTGTCGCATATTAAACGAACGTTTGAGACAATTGGCTGATAATATCCACGTTGCCTCCACCCTGAGGGTGTGCCGTCTTATAATATTATAGGCCTAGCGCATACCGACTGTTTCAATTTAATTCTTATCTAATTAAATAATTCGTTCAGTTCAATTATTGGAGATATAGATTGGCAAGATCACAAAGCAATATAATATTATTATTTCCTTTATTCATATCATCATCTTATGTTTTACATTTTTAAATAATATATCAATATAAAAAAAAATACATAATTTAAAAATATAAAATATAGGGCCCAACCAGCAGCGGGAACAGGGTCCAAGCTACCGGTGGCTAGGGCTCCAGAGAGAGGAACCTCCTCACAATGCGTGCCGTGTCAAGGAGTACTGCTTTCTGCATCAAGCCCTTGACCCAACCGCCTAAGGCTAGGTAGTACCTCAAATGCCGCAATTTTGAGTTTTTTAAATGCATCTGAGACAGTGAAAGTAGTGTTTTAAGTTCTGAAAAAAATATATGTTCTAGTTAAGGATATGGTCTAGTGAAAGTCGCTGGCAGTTACACGATCCGATGAACTTTACTCGATAGAAAAAAATCCCAAAGTTACCTCTTTTTGTAATGATTTTTCAATCTGACGACTAAATTACTGCGATTTTACATTAAATTTTTGCACTCAACTAAAGACACTAAATATTTCTAGGCAAATTCGCTGAGTTTGACTTGATAAAATGATTCCCTCATTACTAAAACCTCGAAAAATCGAAATCTTCACTACCATCCCGCGTGAAGCACCCCCGCTGGGCCTGTTGCGCATACTCGGGGCGCATACGTCAATGTCAGTCAGTGTCCAGAGGACACTTCGGACGGGTGGGTATACAAGCGTTATTTTTAAAAATAATTTTGAAAAATTATTAATAACTAATAATTTTTCAATTAAACCACATTTTAAATATACTGAATATACATTTTCCTCAAAATAATAAAATAAATATGGTATGCATAAGTATAAAAACTACTTCGTAATTTCGTTTTGATTTTTGTATGTGTCATAGAATAAGCTGCAAATGTGACCGAAAGTAAAATACCTATTTACTTAAATCGAAATTATTGAGACAGTTTATCTTATATTTTGAGATAGAAAAAAAAATAAAACATCGACATTTTAGCTGTCTCGAAAATTTCGAAAAAGCATTCAAAATAATTATTCCTTGCCTAAGTCTTATTAAAATAGTCAAGGTTTAAAAGCCGATTCACACATATCAGTAATGTCACAGTTCCGCGTCCGCACAGGTCCACATCAATGCTGTAGTGATTCAGTGGTGCTACAATTTACACTGTTATGTCAGTACTCAGATCTATAAGAATCTTCAGGCCAATAGTGAGCTGACGTCAATAATACAAGACTAAATAGAAGAGCAGCATTAAGATAGCTAAAAAATACTTAATTGTTATTCAGTACTTCACTCATTATTTTTTACACACAACTGGCGGGTGGACTATTTGTTTTATTAATTTTCGATTTTAACATTAGGTATATTTTATTTGTTTATATATTTATACATATTATTATTACATTTCCTTTTTTTGTGAATGGTTGATTGTGATGCGACTAGTGACAGCGATAGTTTTGTATGTAGCATCAACAAAAGCTTTTCCAGTATTCCATCTCTTGTTGAATTACACGAGTCTGGATTTTCTGATGTTCCAAAAAATCCTAATGTAGTCCATATTAATGCCCAAAGTATGTCGGCTCATTATCATGATATATATCCTAGCAAATCTGTACTACAAGATATCGACGCAATACTCGTTGCTGAGTCATGGCTAAAACCGTATCTCCCGTCTACTTCTTATTCTTTACCTGGATATCAATTCATCAGAAATGATCGCACTGGCGGTGGTGGTGGTGGTGTTGCCATATATTTACATGCTAATATTCCTTTTTCAATTGTTAGTATGTCACCACAGCCACCACCGTCGAATGCAGGCGAACATCTGTTTAAAGAAATAGGTATGTCATCTTTCAAAGGTTCTGCTTGGTGCCTATTATAGTCTACATAATATCTTCCTTGCATATCGATTATATTTCCTCCTTCCTTTTGAAAACATTCCTACGTACGTTATTCCGTTTTACGGTCGTATTATTATGGGGGACTTCAACACCTGTCTCCTCAAACAGGACGAATTTGAAAAGACATTGGTGCGTGCCGGGGTTTGAACTTGCGACATTTGACATGGCAGTCTAATGATCATACCACTCGGCTATCATTGCTGCAAAGTTACTTGGTGCTTACATTATTTCAATGTTGTTTATTGTTTAATGGCTTATAGTTTTCTTGAGGTAAATGAGGATTTTGATTGACGTCGGATGAAAACCAAGACTCTTAATGGTAAATTTTAACATTTTGGTAACGGACATTATGTAAAACCATAATGACGAATGAACGATTTGATTGAAAATCGAAACAAGGCAAGATTTTCTGTCAAGAATACACGAATGTGTATTTTAGAATTGAATATTTCGCTATGTTTTACTTGTTTATTTGGGTAGACTTCTACCTAACTCGTACAAAATGCCTCAAAAAATCGAAATAATTTAGTTTTACTGAGAGGAAGTAAAATAGGCAAAATGTAGTCATTATTTTGTCACATCTGTGTTCTTAAGTGATAATTTAAATTCTTCAATTCAAAATACTGTAAATTGTGTTTGACAAATTCGCCGGTCCCCCCGCAGTGGGCGGGGCTATGTACCCCTGCTTCACCCCCTCAAAAACGTGAACATTTGCATCTCACCTGGCCTTAACATTATTATTATATACGGATTTTTATCGTCTTTTCAATTTATTTATATGTATTGTATTTGAGGTTGCATATAAAACTTAATTTTAACGTTAACCAATGAAAGTAATTTACTTTTTATACATTTGCGATTTTTATTAAGCGAACACCTAAAAAAAAATTAGCTTATTATACCGTCCGACGGTAAGCATGGTCCTTAAGAAAGTAGATTGTGCAGAAGCCTCTGAATTATTTCTTATAGTGTTATTTAAAATAACTTAAGAAGCCTTTAAAGGCAATGAATATTGACAAAAAGCTTCGCATAAATTAACTGTATGTGTAGCGTGAAGCCATTTGATGTGGTGAATTATACAATGCTTCTTCGACATGGAAATTGTAATGTCTAATTTACATATTGAAACTAAACATGGAAAAGTTATGTAAATCAAGACCATTTGAATCCACATGTTACATAAAGTCACGCCTGTTTCCCTGAGGGGTAGGTAGAGACCACGGATTTCCATTTGCTACGATCCCGGCATACTTCTGTCGCCCCATTCACACATGTTTTAAGGGGGAGGCCTTTGTTCAACAGTGGACGTCTTCCGGCTGATGATGATACACATGGTCCAGGTTAGTATATCTACCAGAGCACGTAACGTACCACGCGTAGCCGGTGCTACGAGTATTCTATCTACGAACTTCGTAGCCGCTACGTGATTTATCACATCACACTTCACGTCACGTCACACTAATATTATAAAGGCGAAAGTTTGTGATTTTGATGAAATTTCATATGGAGGTAGCTGACACCCTGGATTAACACAGGCTACTTTTTATCCAGAAAAAATGTAGCGGGTAATACCGCGGGGCGCAACTTGTGTTTACGATAACTGCGATATTAAAATGTTTTCAGCTTTATAAGTCTATAATATTGACTACAAATTTCGTCACAATATAAAGTCTCAATATTTCCATACTTTCGTTTTTATGATTTACAATATTTATTAGTTTTTCATGAATAACAGATATTTGCTGACTGGCTTTCAGTTCTACATTATTTTTGACGTATCATTGATGAAATTCTAATGTAGATATAAAACTAGTATCATCAATTGTAAGTGTATGACAGTTTGTTAAGTCTAGGCATTGTTAGACTTAGAGGAATCGAAAGTTTTATAGTATCTAACATTAATTATCTGGATTAAGTTCGACAAAGTTGGAGCTAGGCTGTTAAGATTAGAAGTAGACTAATGATGTGTCCTTGCATGTTATTGTATGTCTGCTTTTTCTATCTGTTAAGAAAATTGCAGGCTGAATTTAAAAAAAAATAGTTTTTTTTTGTTAAAAAATGTGACAGAGTTGTGAATATATGCAAACTGTCATGTAGTTGACAAGTTCACCACACTACGTACAAGCCTTCTACCAAATAAAATAAACAGACATAACTTCATGCCTGTATTCCCTGAAGAGGTAGGCGGAGGTATGTGTACCTATAGTACACCCGCATGTCTCCAGTTGTCTTTACATAACTGGTGGCATTCGGGTGTGCTATGGGAATAGGCTCACCCTGTAGTTCAAGTCGACACTCTACGAGCGTCGAGTTGCGCGACATCCCAGTCTCCCGATAAGTTTTGAATAGCCAGGACGCGAGTCGCTGTCTGAAAGTAGCATTGAACAATACTGACTTTCTCAGGCGATATACTAGTCACCACGGGGCTGAGCGGAGGTTTGTAGCAACCTGAAAAGGCTGCTCGCTTTCTGGAATGATCTGGGATGGTTGGAATAAAAGAGAGAAATGTTTGTAACGCACAATGGCCCACTCAAGTGGCTAAGTGCGGAAAATAGCCAGCTAAACCAATCCGAACCAAACCATTCACCACAGTGTAAACAAGGCGAATATCGAGTAACGTTGTCCCACAAAGCCGCAAAGATCCCATGTGAATGTTAGGCGATATGTCACCGAGACAAGACAGCAGCATAAAGTATTATATTTTCATAATACCATTCAAATCCATGATCATTCATCTCGGCTTCTAAAACTCCTGCTTATAAATAAAAACTGAGCCCAGAAAACCCAAAAAAAATAAAGAAAGGCGTACATATCTGATGTGACCCAGTAAGAACCCACTCACGAACAACCTTGAAGATGAATCCTTCAAGATAATTATTTTCATCGAAAACCATTAAAATACATTAAAACCTCGTTAAGAAGGTTAGTACCTTCCTTCTTCATAAATGAGTAAACGAGTTTCGGGGCACCCTGTAGCGAACTGAACTATTGGCCCAAATTCAATATGGGCCAATGAACCACAATGATATAATGGTGCAGAAGTTCCACTTTATTGAAGGTGAGGTGAGGTAGGTGCTAGGCTTAAATCTAAATTGATAAAGGACACGGTGGCTCAGTTTGGCAGAGCGGCGCCACGGTACGGCGAAAGTCGCGGGTTCGAGTCCCTCTCGTGTCCATCATTTTTCATGTTTCCTTTATCAATTTGGTTGTAACTAAAACAAAATATAATAAACTCTTTTATTATGAATTTAAATTCCATATAATAACTATTAGAAGTCGGGTAGACCTTCTGTGAGTTCATGCACTGTTATTGATGTAAGGACAGGCGACTTAACTGCTCTGTTAACTAAGTTATCAGGTTACTTTGAAACTGGACCTATGTAACTGACCCTGTAGCACGCGTAGCCCGTACTACGCGAGACCCTCTACGAATCTCGTAGCGGCTACGTTTATGCTATGTCTACGACTGTGTATCACACTAATATTATAAATAAATTATAAGTTTTTGAGTGTATGTTTGTTCCTTCTGCACGATCAAACGGCTAGATCAATTTTGATAATATTTGGTATCGAGGTAGCTGAGACCCTGGATAAATATAATATATAGGCTTTTGACTGCCTCGATTGTCTAGTGGTTCATACGGCAATTCCCAGTAATAGCGCGAAGTATGGATTTGCGCATATTGTAACTCAAAACATAATTGGCGAAATGTGGATGTACTATCCACCTTTGTCCACCGTTCATCAGTCCGGTATATCTTCTTGTTACAGCAATGTTATTGTCATATGAACATAATTTAAAGTCTGTATGGAAGCATCAGAGCGCTAGTTCAGCCCGCGCTTAGGCCAGTTTTTTAGTAGTAGATAATTATTTAGTCGGACTATAATTAACTATTTTTAGACCATTATTCCAGTCAAATTAAAAAAAGCAAACAAAAAAATCGCCAATTTAAAAAACAATATGTCAAGATATAGGTAATTTATTCAAACAATTCTTATCACAAGTAGCTATAACTTACTGTCCACCTCAGAGTTTACAAGAAAATCTCATAAGCCTTAATTTGTCAATGTCTCTGTAAGCCTCTAATCAAGAGAATGAAATAGAGAAGCTAGATAACGATAATAATATATCAAAACGTTAACAGATGTTTATTACTTAGTTTTACTTTATTTCAGAAGATGAAGCAGAAAAAGTATTCAGACAATAATAGAAGTAGTATTTTTTTAAATCTTGGCCCACACTAGGATCTATTTGTGAGTGCGTTTCACAAACATCAAAGGGCTGTGCCATAATCCCCACGCTTGGCAAGCGGTTTGGGGATCGCAGTCTTGGTGGGAAAGTTACAGAAGACGCTGCTGCCCATCTTCTGGATTTTTCCTTAGTCGCCGAAACCCACGGGAGGAAAGAGGATGACCAATTCTAGCCCGGATTCCACTCAGCAGCAAAGGTGGGTAGCATAATACAAAAACATTGAATAAAGAAATGAAATGGATACTAAAGAAATCGCAATCGTTTGCGCAATCAATTTGTACAAAAAGTACGACAAACGAAATTTATTGTATAAAGTTTGTAAGTGAGTTTACCGGTAGCCTCCCCAACTACAGCCGGCGTTTGAACCGGAATAAATTAAGTTTATTCAAAGTAAAAGTCCCGATAACTTAAATTGTGTTCCGAGACAGGTTGGAGAGTTCCATTCCTGCACCATTTAAATATAGCTGGCTGGATGTCGTTTGGATTATGCGGAGTATGTTTTGAGAATCGGTTTGGATCAAGTTTTTGTTTTATCTATAATCCAAGGGTACGTTAAAATGATGAATGATGTGACGCACGAGATTCTGAGGCACTTAAGTGTGATGTAAGTATATCATATACTAGCTGCGCCCCGCAGTGTTACCTGCTACATTTTTTCGGAATAAAAATACCAAATCTGAAACATCTCCATACCAAAATTGTATCAAAATCGGTCCAGCTGTTTCAGTGTAAATGGGTAAGAAACAGACCAGCACTCTCACAAACATTCGCCTTAATAATATTATAAAAGTTATTGAAAATGCCATAAAGAAATCCATTCTTAGAAAAGATAATAAACCTAGAAAATAATTGTCTCGATAATTATTTTAGATTGTTACTTGTTTGCCTCGTTGGTCAACCATACTCGGGGTTGGGAAATTGAGGAATATTGGCGTCAGGTCGTGTTACTCATCATCATCAAAAAAGGAACCCTTAGATTTTACCTTTAATAATAACTAGGATTCACTAGAGCATATACATATGTTCATATATCATACAGAATAATGATGTCTCCAAATATTATATGTAAATAATAAGAACGATCCAATTTACTATATACTAAACCGAACCTAGTGACGAAATATCTATCTGATATTTTGGTATTATAAAAATACGAATACACGCTATAACGTGCTTTTATTGAAATTATCTTCAAACCTAAATACATACCATTAATACTTTCTCTGTTGCTAAAAGCAATTGTAGGTAATAAGCAATATACGTTGGCCTGCAAAACTATGTATCAGCACCCTTACCACATGGTATCACACACACACACCTCACATCACACATGTGATGTGGAAGCGAGATACGGCTACGCGCAGTGTCATCCGACGTCTCGCTTCCACAACGTAAACTGCCCTGCTTTAAGAGTTTATGGTAAGGCGGCAGACTTCACTAAAATTGCAATAACTTTTTAACGCATTGTCGTGCGGTAGACACAGTAGAAAAACAGCAACACAATAGAAAAGCAGTCTGCTTGTGACCACTGCCGGTGTAACTTACCGTTGTGTTCGCGTTAATTCCCGTGTTGTTATCTTCTATTATAATCATGCAGCGCCATAGGTTAAAAGTTAGTCATAGAATAACTATTGTTTGGAACACCAAACAACTGTAAAATAATTAGTTAGGTTATAGGCAGATTAAATGTATTGTTTAATTAATAATTATTACTTCTTTAACCATTGCCCTGCAATTAATTCTTCTTTACAAGCTTTTATTTAACTTGCAATGTTTGTATGTATGGATTTATCTATGTCTGTTTAAGTCAAATCTTGCAATCTAAATTGGAACCACTTTTTGACATCTGATTAAAATGAAATTTTACATACTTAAATAGGTTTGATGACAATAAAATATAATGGTACTTTTGATTTAAAAGTTTGTGTTAAAAATATATCTTTAATATTGACTTATTTATCTACATGACATGTTTCGTTGTCAGGTACTGAATGTTTATCCTATATTCGAGCTACCAATAGTCATGTATTGCTCAACAAAAATAGCACACTTGGCAGAGCAGGGTCGAAATTCACTTTCAGTTTTTATTTAGGTACTTAGAAACTGTTGCCTACACTTGGGAAATTACTCCCATATCTGCTTCGTATATCGTTATAAATTACTCGTGGTGATGGTAAATGTAAAATATTGAATACTAGCTGCGCCCCGCGGTGTTACCCGCGACATTTTTTCGGGATAAAAAGTAGCCTATATGTTAATCCAGGGTATAACCTATCTACATACCAAATTTCAACCAAATCGGTCCAGCCGTTTATGCGTGAAAGAGTAACAAACATCCACACATCCATACATCCATACTCACAAACTTTCACATTTATAATATTAGTAGGAAGTAGGATAGTAGGATAGTTGGACCTTATTTTACTCACAACAGACTGTGAGGTTTTAAATACTTAACAATATTTACAATTTGCAAATTTTGTTACTAGCCTTATTAGTTTCCCACTGCGGGACAAAGGCACCTTGAGTGCAAGGGCCTATTTTATAATCATTCCGCCAACAAAACATGAGTTTATTTATACTTATTTTCTCCGCCAAGCTTAAATAACTTCGATTGAAGCTAGACGATGGATCGCATACCTAACTTATACGGACAAACATGTCCTTGTAAAACTAAGTAAAAGTTAAACCTACACTAATTTGCTTTAGGTTAACACTGTCAAGTTGAAAATGTGTTGTAGTTTTCGATGCGATACATCACCGTGATGAGTGGGATCTTCATTGTTGACTGTGTCGAGTAAATATCACTTGTGTATGTATGTGTAGCAAATAAATATGTATATTTTTTACAAGCTTTTATTTTAACTTGCTGCTATTGTATGTATGTTAGTTTGTTTAGGTCAAATCTAGCAATCTAAATTAGAACCATTTCTTGATATCCGATCGAACAAAATTTTACATACATACATACAAACATTGCTAGTTAAATAAAAGCTTGTAAAAACTATGTTTAATATGGGAATCAACAAGCTTTTTACAAATACGTCTGTATAAATGTCGTACAGGGAGACGGAGAGGCTCTCTGCTGAAGTTTGAGGACCAATTTTAGAACGCGTTAGCAACTCGTCTTGATACTTGTGCTAACTTTTATTTGTCTTGAGTGATACAAGAGGGCTTATTGCCGTCTGCAAGCCCCTATTAGACTTGTGGTCATATATTAGTTTGTTTCTAACTGCTAGGTAAGTAAGAATAACCCGGGATGAAACAGTTTGCGTGGGACTTAAGGACAGATTGGTGGTTTGTACTATATATAAATTGCGTATATAGTTACGCTGTTTAGTGATACAATGTAACTGCCCCCTTACCATGAATGATTTATTTTTAATATACGTATTTTATTTGATTATTTATATTATATCTGTATTTATTATTATTTGTATTTTATAAATATGTAT
Organism: Abrostola triplasia; assembly: GCA_946251915.1. Classification (NCBI taxonomy): domain Eukaryota; kingdom Metazoa; phylum Arthropoda; class Insecta; order Lepidoptera; family Noctuidae; genus Abrostola; species Abrostola triplasia. The sequence goes on along the minus strand of OX276440.1, from coordinate 6,857,791 downwards.
AATTGTATTTTAAGTAACTTTATTTTTACTATTCTATTAATACCTCTTAAAGCAGGATAATTTATACGATTAAATAGGTTCTGTCTTCTAGAACGTCTCCTATGCATTAAGAACATCAAAATTAATGTTTACACCGTTGGTAACGTGCCAGATTACCACAGCATTAAGTCTTCCGTCTCAGCTCATTATGCACGCTAGTGTGAAGACTACGAGCGTTGAATTTCATATTATAATTTAGTTAACTCATGTTCTAGTGGAAGTAGGTCGGTTTAGGTAGAGTTTAGACACCCTAGGGGCTCGAATTACATCTCAAGTGCGCGACTTGGGACTTCAATTGCGTACGACGAGCGATTATGTGGTTTCGAGACAAACTCTGCGCCGAGAAACACTTAATTGGATTGACCTGCGTTTAATACAGATATTTTTTCTTCTTTGTTTGAGAAAGGACTGCCTCGTTGGTCTAGTCTAGTGGTTGCTAAGCGCAACTGCTGAGCACGAGGTCCTGGGTTCAAATCCCGGGTCGGGCAAAGTGTTACTGGGTTTTTCCATTAGGCAATTCTTAGTAGCAGCACGGAGTCTGGGTTTGTGCCCGGTTGATGGCAATAGGCTCGCCCCTATTACATTGGGACCTAAAAACATAACTAGCGACATGTGGGTGTACTGTATGTGCACCTCTGCCGACCCCTTCAGGGAATACAGGTGTGATGTTATGTGTGTTTGAGAAATAAGCCTCATGTACGAGTTAAGAGTAAATCTCGATAAAATAAAATTTTTATATATTTACGATTTGTTTTTGTATTTAACTTCACTGGACGCCAAAAGCACTGAAGTAATTCATGTGGAATTATACTAACTGCCCATAAATATTTGGCCAGCGCTGTAAATGTGACTCTGGTCACAAAGGACACAATTTACGAGAGACAAATAATTTGTTTTTACAATTACCAAAATTGTTATGTTACAGGTTTTGATGTTGTTTTTCTGCCAAAAAAAGGTCCTACTTATCAGTTTTTCTATATTTTTTATTTTGCTAATAAGTTAACCCACTGTTACACGCCATTCTTTTTTAAGACTTGATAGCGTCGGCGTTTCTACGGCAGACTATCTCCGGGAAGAAATGCCGAAATAAACTCGGGGTCAAGGTCTCTTTTGATGTTCAAAAAGTACAAGAAATGCTCTCAAACGGAGCCCTTTCTCATAAGCTGGCGACGTGACGGAATCGCAAGCCGAGTAAACTGATTGTGGAATCCAAACAACCAACATAATAAAAAGTTTTGAGTTTAAACACATATTTTACTTATTTTTTGTAATTTAAATAGCGGTTTTATGAAGCATATAATGTTCACGGATTTCCCGCAGCTTTTCTCAGCTGAGACTAGCCAACTACGCGGGATATACTATAGTGCACCATTGTGCGCGCAAACACAGGTGCACTCTCTATTCTCGCTCTCTCATAGTCCGTTGGGAAGGTAGACCGACAGGACCGGAGAGAGATCAGGACCAACGGCTTAACGTACCTTCAAAATCTGAAATTAGTGACCCATCACAAGGCTGACCATGGCGAGCACAGCTTAACCTCGCAGATCAACTGATCTGCGCAGTAGTTAAGAAGTTAAGTTACGTTAACATTTACGAGCCCCTCAAGTGTCTCTTTGTAGTGCATATACGTGTTACATTAGGGCAGTTGTGACTTTATGTAGGTAAGGTTTCATACTTATGTTTTAGGAATTATGTATGTATTAATACTTATGTTTTAGGAACCCTCAAAAGTTCAATTATTTTACACGTAGGAATAAACTTTATAAAACTTATAACTTAAAGTTACGCTACATAAAATCCTTCACAATGTTAAGTGACATACCCTTTTTACACGTATATTGTACTGTACAGCACACAATTCTGACCCTTATTGGCAATTTGAGTTAATATAGTATGAATTATGTTCGTGTGTCATATCTTTTTACATTTAACCTTTGTATCTGATCGTAATTTTCGAAGTAATTGACATTTTGCGGACGTTAGGGTGGTAACTAATGTCCTTGTCTCAACAAATCGGTACAAATGAGTATGAAATGTTAGAGATAGTATCTATAGAGTACCTAATACCTATATTACGTTAAATAAAAATACATAGAGGGGTTATTTTTCTAGATAATTTTTGGCTTCGTCCCAATTGGTTCAGTGTCTAAGTTGGTTATGTTTGTGGATTACTTGCTTTGTGTGGTTACAAGTAAGAAGTATATATAGTATGTAGTACACTACAAATACTAATAATACACTATGTATCATAGATAAACGTAATGTAACGTCACGCCTGTATTCCTCGAAGGAAATCGTGGGTAGGTAGCGGAGTATTTGTATTACACACACTAACATTTGTGGAGACTTCAATTTAAATATTTTAATAGACTCTCCTGATAAAAGTAAATTTTTAGCTTTGTTTAATTCTTTTAATTTAGTTCCTATTTTTAATGAACCTACTCGGGTAACTGCTACTTCTGTTACTTGTATTGACAATATTTTTTCAAATAATGAGGTCATTAACTATAACCTAATTAGTGGTGTAAGATCCGATCACAAGGGTCAATTAATATCTATTAAATCAAAAAGTCTTCCACCGATTGATACTTTTATTCAAATTAGGCCCCTACCGACTCACAAATTGAAAAGGTTAGAGGAAAATGTCATCAAAAGTCTTTGTTCTTCATATTTTATCTCAAAAGACCCGAATATAGATTTCAATAGACTTTTCCACATAATATGTAAAGCTTTCAACAGTACGTGCCCTCTTAAAAGCGTAAAACTTAATAATAAATGTAAATTTAATGAATGGGCTACTAAAGGCATTAGGATAAGCAGAGATGTACTTTACAATCTCTACAATGAGAAATCACTCACCTCCGATCAGGGTTTTCACAATTATGTTAGAAATTACTCCAAAGTATTTAAAAGGGTATGTTTATCAGCTAAATCCAGACACATCAGCAGCAAAATTAACAATTCTGATAATAAAATTAAAACAGTATGGAAGATTATTAACACAGAAACTGGTAATAGTAAACAACGAGATACAGACCTGTCTCTGAAAATAAACAATAAAACTATTTCAGATAAGGCAGATGTCGCAAACGCTTTTGAGACCTTTTTTACAAACATACCGGTCGATGTAACGAAATCTCTCCCTTCATCGTCATTAGAAGCAGAGTCGCTTGTTAAAAAATACTTTAATAGACACATTCCAGATTTTAATTTTGCTCATGTATCTCCATTCTTAGTTAAAAAAACTTTTAAATCTCTTAAAATAAAAGCCACTGAAGATCTATGGGGCATATCTGTCAAAGTACTTAATTCAATAATTGACACTATCGCTCCGATTCTTGCAAACATTTTTAATAACTGTGTTGATTGTGGCACTTTTCCAGATCTAATGAAACACAGTAAAGTAATTCCAATTTTTAAATCAGGATGCAAGAATAATCCATCTAACTATAGACCAGTTTCTGTTCTTCCAGCTTTAAGTAAAGTTTTTGAGAAAATGGTCCTTGACCAGATGATGACACATTTCAGTTCTAATAACATCTTACATGATCGCCAGTTTGGATTTACCAAGGGGAGATCAACGTCAGATGCTGGAGCCAAGTTAGTATCGCACATTTTGGAGGCTTGGGAGGGCTCACAGGATGCCGTTGGTATCTTCTGTGACCTCTCCAAGGCTTTTGACTGCGTTGATCACAATACGCTTATCCTTAAATTAAATTATTACGGAATAAGAGATAAATCACTAGAACTCGTTTCATCCTACTTATCCACAAGACATCAAAAAGTAGGCGTTAACGGAGTAACATCAGCAGGATCAATAGTTAAAATGGGTGTGCCACAGGGTTCAATTCTTGGCCCTTTCCTTTTCTTGGCATACATTAATGATCTTCCCTTTATGATGGCCGATTTAACGGATATTATACTATTTGCGGACGATACCTCTCTTATTTTTAAGGTCAATAGAAATGTTCAAGATCCTCCTGATTTAAATAATAGCCTTAATGTTTTATCCAATTGGTTTTCGGTTAATAATCTGCTTTTAAACGCATCAAAAACGAAATGTCTTAAGTTCTCACTGCCTAACGTGCCTCAATCTAATCTAAATCTAATGCTTGATGGTGAAAAACTTGAACTAACACAGGAAACAGTTTTTCTAGGTATTACTATTGATTCCAGACTGCAATGGGGCGCCCACATCTCAGCCCTATCTAGCAGGTTGAGTTCAGCTGCGTTTGCGGTTAGAAGAATTAGACAGCTTACTGATGAAGCAACAGCTAAATTGGTTTATTTTGCGTACTTCCACAGCATTATGTCTTATGGCATCCTGCTGTGGGGGTCAGCGGCCGAAATCAATTCTATTTTTGTTTTACAGAAAAGGGCTATACGAGCCATCTATAATATGGGCCCACGCGAGTCTCTTAGGGAAAAATTTAAATTAATCAATATTCTGACCCTTCCATCTCTATACATACTAGAAAATATCATGTACGTGCGTAGGAACTTGCAAAATTTTAGTATAAATAGCGATTATCATTGTTTAAACACTAGAAACAAACATAAATTAGTAGTGCCTAAATATAGGTTAGCAAGAACTAACTCCAAATCATTTCTCGGTAATTGTATACGTTTTTATAACAAACTGCCTAAAACGATAACTGATCTTACCGGTAAGAAATTTAAAACATGCGTGAAAGCAATTTTAAGCAAGAAAGCTTATTATAAAACTAAAGATTATGTTGATGATAGAACAGCTTGGAGTTAATGTCTTCTGCACATGTGGCTTCCCTGGCAAATGTAACACCATTATCCCTTTCTTATTAAGGCTTAATGTTTTGAAGACCCTTATCTTCTCCTTTACTTTCGTAGGTCCTCTACCTCTGCCCAGTATTCGGGCAATTTATTTTATATAATTGATTCCAGGTCTTCATCAATATTGTAAATGTGACCACAATGTAATGAATAGTGATAGCTAGTAGTTTTAATTGCACCGTGGGTTTTTGGCCCAATTTGTTATTTTTTTCCCTTCTATCACTATTAGTTTGCTTTGTTGTCGCATAATGAAACTACATATGTATATTTACAAATTTGTACCATCTTTCTTTTTAAATGAGTAACCTCTGGAGTTTCTTGCCGGTTCTTCTCCATTGGAATGACATTTTGGAACCGTGCAACTAGCATCCTAACGTTTCATAAGCGCCTGTAATAGGTTTATATGAAATAAAAACATTTTGAATTTGAATTTGAATTTGAACATGCGTTTTGTCAGTAAGTGATGAACTGAGCTCCAGACTCTAGGTACTACAGAGAATTACCTTATAGAGCAACCCGCGTTTTATCAGAATCACTAGGAATTTAATTTTTAATAATAGGTTAAAGTTGTCCGAAAATAGGGAGACTTTTGCCCAGCAGTATAGTCTATACAAAAAGGAAATATGTTTGGTTTTTTGACCTCTTCTTTTTCTCTCGTATCATATGTTCTCGTCTTGAGCACGATTTTTAATATGTATATATTATCTCTGTCACATTGGTCTTGTGAGCGACTGCTGAGCACGAGGCCCTGGTTTGAATCCCGGATCCGGCAAAGTGTTACTGGATTTTTCCATTTGATAATTCTCAGTAGCAGCAAGGAGTCTGGATTTGTGCCCGGTGGATGGCAATAGGCTCGCCCTCTATTACACTGGGACCTAATAACATAACTGGCGAAATGTGGATGTACTGTATTTGCACCTCTGCCAACCCATTCGGGGAACACAGGCGTGATGATATATTATCGGAAATATAAGATCAAATTTCGAACTCACCTGCCACTCATCACATTGTACAGTATGGGGTTGACAGTGGCCGACACGTAGTACAGAGCACCGGCCACGTTGAACAGGTGCTCGTTGATGACGTGGAACTGGGGCAGGTTGTAGCCGTAGATGAAGAACAGGCGCTGCACGTGGAACGGTGCCCAGCACACGAAGAACGCTATCACTACTGCAGCTGGAAATAAAGATACTTGTTCAAAACACAATTCTACATCCCTACTAATATTATAAACGCAAGTTTGTAAGTATGGATGGATGTTTGATACTCTTTTACGTAAAAACTACTGAATGGATTTTAATGAAATTTCAGTAATTTTTACGTGAAATAGTAACAAACATCCATCCATACATACAAACTTTCGCGTTTATAATATTAGTAGGGATATGCTAAGTAGGTATCTTTAGAAAGTACCCCTTGGGAGAAAAGTTAATGTGGTGACACAAAAAGTGCCAATAACACTTCAAACTTTTTACTTAAGGACAACACGCACCAATGTATTTTCTCATTCATGTGCGTATTATAAATTAATTATTACTTGCTAAAGACGGTGAAGGAAAACATCGTGAGGAAACCAACACATCTGACAGATTTTTCAACGGAGTGTAATGCCAGAGGCCTACAGTAGGCGGTTTGAACTCTGACACCAGGTTGTTCATCAACCATACGATAAGAAGAAGACTTAATTCGAAGTTAAAACTTTTCATAAAATCCTATCTCCATTTACACCAGTAATTTCACTTGTTGATAAAACTCGAAGGCAATAACTCTAAAAATCTTACCAAAAAATATCCATTTAACAGTGTCCTAAAGCACTTTCAAAAACTGAAGGCAAACTTTCGACGACAAAAAAAAATAGATTTCCAGGCGATAAAGGATTAATTTACACGAGCCGTTTAAACATTACTCGTTTATAAAATTAATTACGAGACGAGAAGTTATTACTAATTTCGTTTCCTTCGAGGCAATATTTATTTTAATTAGAAAATGTAACGAACGTCGAAATGTTATTTAATTTGACAGGAACTAATCGTTGTTATACCAATACTGAGGACTCTTCAAACAAAACTATCTTCAGCACTGACTTTGTTTTACCTTTTTTTTGGGACAAGCCCACCACTCGAGCTTATCATTGGATCATTGCGAAACCTGTAAGCCAGGATCTACAATGACCATTGAGAACCATCGAGGCAATGAAGCTCGAGACGTCCCAGAAAAATGACTCGACTGTCTTGGAACCCGCAACGAAATTAATCATAAAAGAATATATAGGAAGAGTAGGAATATAGATGCAATTCACCAACGAATTAAGTAATTATAATAGAAAAATGGTTATCGAAATTTCTTTTTCAATATTTTTAGACACAACTGGGGCTCAAATCCGTGGCGCAGCTCTAAACAACTAAGCTACCGTGTAGCTGGTCACAAAAATGCGCAACATCAAAACCAATAACTGGTTTGCCTAATTCAGCAGAAGTTAATTCATTATACACACGAACAAAAGCACCTGTATAAAAAATCAAAGTATATTATTAAGATGAAGAAGGTATAAGAGAATTTACCAACCTAATTTGCAAACGCGCATATCTGAAAATCAGTCACAAAACCACTTTTCAAATAACTATATAAAAGTTTTTAACTTAGTTTATCCAGTTACTTTCACAGACTAATCAAACTTCAATGGTACAGCCAGCATCATAGGTAGCTAACATGTTAAAAAACCTTATGTCAAATATTTGAAAAAACAAACATCAATTCAAGTCATTGTTCCAAATTATAGAAAGGTCCAAACAATGATCTGAGAATTATTTAGACTCTTTTATACAGCATTGGCCTCCCACCAGGTGGACCGACGATATCGTCAGAATTGCGGGCAACCGGTGGATGCAATTGGCAAGCTGTCGTTCATTGTGGAGTTCTAAAGAGGCCTTTGTTCAACAGTGGACGTCTTTCGGCTGATAATGATGATGATGATGATACATAAGTTGTTCTTTAATTAATATAAGCAAAAGTTCAGCTACTTATGATGCTGACAGTACTAAGAATAATCACATAGACTAAATTGATTTTAGATTTTATAAAAACACGTTTCAATTGCTAGAAGCACGTAGAATTTTGAGACCACTCATTACAAGTTCATCTATCCCTTTTTATAAACGTGATATTTTGTTTTCTATATTCAATAAACACAGTAAATTCTATTTGCTGAGATTTGGACACAAGAAGGCGAGACCTGAGCTATGATAAAACGATGTTTGTGGGAAAACTTGTTTATGGCAGCAAGTAAGTGCAAATGGACGTTAATAGGTACTTATATATCGTTAGCTGGAAAGGTTCTAGCGATCCTGTTCTCAAGGTAAAACTTAATGGACTTATTCTTATGGTAGTTAAGGTAACGTACGTATTCACACGTTTGGGCGAAAACATTCTTAAGTATTTCTGTTTTCAAGACATTACTTATGTCAGACGTTTGTACTTCTACCGTTATTCTGTTTAACAAGCTTTTATTTAGCTTGCAATGTTTGTGTGTGAGTTTGTTTAGGTCAAATCTTGCAATCTAAATTAGAACCACTTTTTGACACCTGATTGAAGTGAAATTTCGTATACTAAAATAAGTTTGGTGACAGTATAATGTTATGGTACTTTTGATTTAAAAGCTTGTGTTAAAAATTTCCTTTTAATATTAACTTATGGTATGTCTAATAGCGATTTCGTAGGTGACATAGCAGAAAATCGTCGCTATAATTTTAAGGACTGCGACAATTACCCGAACCGCAGGCATTTGCTCATAATGACAAGGGACGCAGCATGAAGAATACAGCTAGGTTGGGCAGCATTTAGGAAACTTCGTCGAGTCTTTTCGTCGCCCATACCACAAAGTCTAAAGACGAAAGTCTTTAACGAGTGCGTCCTACCCGTCATGACATACGGAGCCGAGACGTGGACACTGACTGTGCGACTTGTCCACCAATTTAAGGTCGCTCAGCGAGCTATGGAAAGGGCTATGTTGGGAGTTTCTCTGAAGGATAAGATCAGAAATGAAGTTATCCGACAGAGAACCAAGGTTATCGACATAGCCCACAGGATTAGCAAGCTGAAGTGGCAGTGGGCAGGTCACATCTGTCGCAGAACCGATAACCGCTGGGGAAAACGTGTTCTGGAGTGGAGACCACGACTCGATAAACGTAGTGTAGGACGTCCTCCAGCTAGGTGGGGCGACGATATACGCAAAATGGCTGGCAGTGGTTGGAGGCGGAGGGCCGAAGATCGAGCTCAGTGGCGTGCCATGGGAGAGGCCTATGTCCAGCAGTGGACTGAGATAGGCTGATGATGATGATGATGATGACAAGGGACGAGATGTCATCATCATTAAACTCAGGTACACAATCCCCCTTACTTATAAAAAAGGATAATTGTTGAACTATTTAATAAAATATTCCTGTCTCTGTTGTTTAAGTAAATATGTATATTAGTTATAACTTTGGGTAAGAGATGGCGCTGTTAGTTGAGCGCCGGTTTCTGAATGGCGGTGTTAAGATTTTCCGGCGCTCAACTAGGTCAATCATTTCAATTGTATTCACATGCCAAAAAATAAAGATTGTTTACTATATAATTATATTACGATTATACTCACGTATGTCGGGAATGCCTAGGAATGGTATGGAGGTAGCTAACAGCCTGAATTAATACAGGCTTCTTTTTATCCCGGAAAAATGTAGCGGGAGACACCGCGGGGCGCAACTAGTTTAATTTAATATGAATCTTTTAGCACTCATCATAATGACAAATACGTATTTGTAAGTCTCGTAATTCCATTTAGATCTTTCTATATCCTTAAAAAGTTTTGCCATTATTACGGTGGACAATGACTTAGTGAGGATAAGGTGAAAAGCCTGTTTTATTGCCACCGTTTGTAGCTGTACAGTCGTAAAAAGATATTGTGCAAGTCATCATTTTTGCTTTGTTTGTATTTATAAAACCTATTATCTGAAGTGCCCGTCTTTTATTTGTATTTGACCTTTTGTCTCTATTGTATCTGCCACTGCTTCGTTGGTCTAGTAGTGACTGCTGAGCATGAGGTCCGTGTTTGATTCCCGGGTCAAGCCTCATGTTTTAATTATTGGGTTTTTCCATAAATGGTTCTTAGCATTTGTATGCGGATAGCAATAGGCTCGCCTCCTATTGGACCATAAAATAACTGGCGTGACTTTAAAGTGACGTGTATGTAAAGCGATACTTAGAATCCATTCCAGGGTTTTTTTTCATAGCCTATTTTGTTTTCCACTGCTGGGCAAAGACCTCCCCTTTTTTCTCTATAGATATCTTTCTCTCCAGGATAGAATGCTAAAAAGTAAAAAGACTAAACCAGACCTCCGATTGTATCTTATTTTCGTGATTAAAACTAATGATACGACGCTGACGCCCCATCTGCCGTCCCTCCTAATGATACAAGAAACGTTAAAGCATATTGTCAGCCATCAACCATCATAATACCACGATAAGGGTAACCGACGCCGCAAACAAATGGTAGCAATATTTTATGCTGATAGTGATCACTTGGCGTAGTCAAGCAAAAAATCACTATAAACTATTTTTTTATTACGAAAAAAGGAAACCAGTGGCTGATGTTACGAGAATAGACAGGGAGAAAATGCCTTAGGCTTTACTCAAGTAAGTCCGCCTTAGATAACTTGTTCATAAAGTCATGCCCACAACAGAGAAATTGCTTTTCTAAAAACAAAACCCTTCCTTGCTAGGTATAAAGAATTATAAAAGTCTGATCTCACAATGATTAATTAGCTTTTGACTGACTTCTGATCTCTTTAAACTAAATTTACCTCTTCACATGTGTACTGGTTTATCTTCTAGGATTCCCTTTAAAAATGTTCAAAGTCTAATTGCAGATAAAAGCCCGCGTAATCGTTAAAATAAACTAAATTAAAGTACTGAAGAACCTCATATTAAAATACGTAGAAAGAGCAACTTTGTCACATCGAGACGGTTTTATTATTTTGCATAAAAGGCTCAGTTCATAAACCTTTGACAGTTTTAATATCCATGCCACAACTTCCCGACGCGCGCTTTGCAGGGTTAACTTAAACAGTAGCCGATTAAAGGGTTTACCATTTGGTGACACATGTGTGCTTTAATGAAATATTAATTCACGGGTTAACCGTATTGAAATAATTTATTCTCTTACTTATAAACGATGCTAAAATGTGTTTTGTGTGCACTACATAAGACTATTGACATATTTATTCATTGACACGCAAACGTCAAAGGTAGGTGTATGTTAATCAATTGTTCAACTTTAGATGTTTTTATAAGGGGTAAATGTAGCATCTAGGTTTTATTTCCGAAGTCACTTGGTACACTTGAACAATTTTGTCCCAGATTATTGGCTTTTTGTGATGGATTGAAGAAAACTTTGCTTAGAGGTCCAACGATATTTTCTCGCCTTAAAATTGTCGTACAGAAGTTTGTTGAATAGAAAGTGGAAGATCTATGTATAGGTCACACTCACACTCTAAATATGTATGTCATTGTTGAAAGTTTGTCAAGCCTTTACGGATTTTATACATATAGGTATATATTACAGTTACTTTAGTGACGTTTCAACTTCACCGACCTGATTGGCGCAGTGGCTAAGCGATTGGACTGCTTCGCTAAGGTTTGCGGGTTCGATTCTCGCGCGGGAGAAAAAATCTGTGCGATCCGCAGATGTTTGTCCCGAGTTTCAGTGTTTTTGTATGTGATATTTCATGTTTGTGAAACGCACCCACAACACGGGAGAAATTTCTAGTGTGGGGCAACGTTTCAAAAACCCTATAATCCACTTCCTCGCCTATTTTATTTACTTGTACACAAACCCGAGTAAAGTCTATTGTCATAAAGAACCATAACTTGGCCCTGTCACCCAAAAGTAGGTATGCCGAATGGGCAATCCATTAATGTAAAGGAAATGAACCCGAACGGCCCAACAGATTGTATTTACCCTCTTCTTGTAAGATGTATTGTGAAAGGGGGGTCCTACGCAAACATCCAGCCCAGTAACCTTTATTGTCGTACACACACAACACATACTGACATAGTTCTTTGGTCTGAAGAGTGGACACTTGGCACTAAAAATAGAATTTTATTTACGTGAAGTACAAGTTTACAGTTACAGTTATCGATACAATTTCACGTATTCCATTGAGTTATTTTGAGCCTATAATGTCCACTGTGTACTGTGTACTGCAAGGCAAAGGCCTGCCTACTCTCTCTCCATATCTCTCGGGCAAGGGCTGTCAATGTCAAGTCCTCCATAAAGGAGTCTAATTCATCTCGCCATCTCCGTTGAGTACTAATTATATTTTTTTAACTATACTTATAATAGGTGGGAGGAAGGGACGTGGAGTTCCTCCAACAAAAAGGGAAGATCTTCCAACAAGGCGGTGGAGTGCCTTGTGGGCCGCGGTGCCCTGCCTCTCAACTCGGGGCGGCTGTTTATATAGCTAGCGAATGCGATTATTTTTCTAGCACGATGCAGGATTCGCAACGTCACTCGTCCTTCGACGTGTAGGTGTCGCTACATGTACATAGTTTCAGTGGTACTATAGGTACATAGTTTCAGTGGTGCTAGCTCTGTGAACTGATTAATTGTCTGAATGTATAATTAATGGGAATGATGTCTGTTTGTTGTCTTTTTACGACAGAATTGTTTAGTTTTATGATCCAGCAATAAAATTTACAATGGATTATCAAGTCTTGGTTCTAGCCCAGCTATATAAAACGACGATAAAACTGTGATTAATACAAGCTTTTATTTAACTTGCATTGTTTATACTCGTATGTATGTGTTTCGGGTTTCTTTAGGTCAAATCTTGCAATCTAAATCAGAACCACTTTTTGACATCCGATTGAAATGAAATTTTGCATACTTGAACAGGTTAAGTGACAATACAATATTATGGTACTTTTGATTTAAAAGCTTGTGTTAAAATATATTTTTAATATTAACTTATTTTTAATCCAAGAAAAAGAAAAGACGAATGTCAATACTTAGGGCCCGTTGCTTTACTCTGTTAACGTTACATACATACAAAAATAACGATTACAGAATATGTTTAAAGTACGTAAAATATGGTACGTTGTTTTATGGCATAAATAACTTGGATATCAACGATAATAGGGCTGCAAGTAGAAAACAAAACGTTTTCGTTAAAATTCTGCCAGAAGAAAACAATATTGGTATCGCCATTTTTAACATTTACGTGGGCGTCCAGTGAAGCTGAACCAACCCGGCCTTATTCTTATTGTTTTAGCAACTACCTCCTTTTAGTAAGATATCAAACAGTCCACTAGAAGTATTGTCCAGTTAATTAGTTCAAAATAAATCGTCAAGTCAAACGTCATGTCATTCGACGACCTGATTGGCGCAGTGGCTAAGCGATTAGACTGCTGCGCTAAGGGTTGCGGTTCCGATTCCCGCACTGGGCAAAAATTTGTGCGAACCGCAGATATTTGTCCCGAGTCTGGGTGTTTGTGTATGTGATATTTTATGTCTGTGAAACGCATCAACGACACAGGACAAATTCCTAGTGTGGGGCGGGCGAAATTTAAAAAAAAAAAAAAAATGTTTATTTTTATAAAATCCTGCCAAACCAAATACAACCTTATTGCCTTCAACACTTATTATACACCAGACAGCATAGTTTCCACATACAATGCAATTTATCTTAAAATCATTTTCGCAGAGATTTATTATTTTTGGTAAGATAAGAACCGATTCGAGTTACGTAAACAGAGGGGTTTTATAACTTAGCTACAATCTACAAGATCGTTCCAACAGATCAAAACATTCCAATCAGGCGAACACTCTTGAAAATTACAAAATAAATGTCCCAGAAATCTGGCGCTACTTTGTTTAAGAATTCAGCTTTAAATACCTCTGAGTCTCCTAGAATCACTGGTTTTAACATCCGATGAACAAAAGCAACTTAAAGTATATTAAACTGCTGGATTTGTGTCATTAATGGCTGTGTTCAGCGAATTATAGGACTATTGTCAGTATGATTTCAAATTACATTTTTTTAAACGTTCATTCTTACTAATGATACAAATAAAAGAACATTACATCTTAAGGGTGACTTTTTGTAAATGGTATCTTCTCGTATTCATGGTGGCCTGGTGGTTAACATATCGGATTTGTATGCATAAGGTTGCAGGTTGAAACTCGGGCAAGTATCAATGTGACTTTTTCAATGTAATAAATACTTTCTTAGTTAATCTAAGACACCACTGACTAACGGTGATGGAAAACATCGTGAGCATGAGTGACCAATGCTCAATCCTTCTCTATACGAGAAGAGGCCTGTGCCCTGCAGTGGGACAGTTACAGGCTGTTATTATTATTAAATAAAACGGACGATCTGAAAGCTGATATTTTTTTATATTTCTAACTCCATAGTTTAGAAAAAAATATATAGAACTTACTTTTGCAAGCCAGTGTATTTTTGTTAGCTAAGTAATGTTCAAGACTAGATTACTAGACATTATATGTGTAGTCGTGTGTAAAAAATCACACCTCTATTCGTCAAAACGTAGGCAGTGATATTACTAATGCAAATCCGGCCAGTCATCACGGAATGCAGCGTAGTCGAGCTTCTTGGCTACAAAATTGAATGAATAGCACTATTCAAGTTAGTAGAGGTACCAACATAATAGTCATTGATCCGAAAGGAAATTAAGATGTCATCGATAAATCGGTTTCATCTGGCTATACAATAACTGACAGGCTATTAAACTGTCAATCGTCTTGTAAATTGCTTTTCATTATCAATGTTCAAATGACATTTTGGCCAACAACACCTCTAGGCTCACTTTGCCCTTGCTTTTATAAACGTGATCTACATTAGAAATTTCTCTTGTATCGTGGGTGCGTTTCACAAACACCCAGACTCGGGACAACAACTACGTATCGCACACATTTTAGTCCTGTGTGAGAATCAAACTCGCAGCCCCAAGCGCAGCAGTCCAATCGCTTAGCCACTGCGCCAATCAAGTCGTCATAATCATATACTGATGCCATTGACTCTAATGAAAAATATGTTGCTGCAACACTGATTATGTTTTAGATTTATGGGTACGTGATATCTACGGCAAGAAGCCTAAATGCCTTACCAAACCTAATAATAAAGTTACAACGTAGACTTCATGACTTGAGGTTTATCATCATCAGCCCGTTGCGGTTCGCTGAGTCATAAGCTGGCCAGTAACGACTGGATGCATAAAGCAGCAGACCAGGCTCTATGGTGTACCTTGGGAGAGGCCTATGTCCAGCAGTGGACTTGAGGTTCTATGTGCCCAATAAATGGCAATACGTGGATGTGAAAATGGTCAGCGGAGAAATGTAGGTAGACAATATCTCAGGCAACTTTGAATTGTTTGTATGTCTAAGTGCAATACAACAAAAAGGGTTTCCAAAATAATACGATGAACGTCTATAAGTATTAAATATTGTCATATTTGTCCGAATTTCACTTAACTAAGTAACCCAAAGTTACCTACTCGTGTTTCTTTTGTATCGGTTGAACAACTTTTTCTCCCACATATGACGTCATCAGTCTATTCCGAAATTGGATCCGACTGTACGACTATCGTCGATGTTTCACTGTCAAAGTTTATTTTTCCAATAACAGCCAAGCTCAATTTTAAACCTTGGTATATGATTCTAGAACTAGAGTTTCTAGAACTGTAAAAAATATACTTTAGAGTATTTGTAATCACCATCCATATCCATACTTATAAATATAAAAATAACTGTCTGTTACGCCTTCACGACTAAACCGCTGGACGGATTTTGATAAAATTTGGCATGTAAAAAATTAAGGACCCGAGAAAAGAGATAGGCATGTAGGGTGCACGATATGTAAAATTGGCTCGTGTTTGATGAAAAACGCGGAGAACTTGAGAACACATCCGTTCATTGCAAAGTCACGGTTAGAAGGGACGATTGCCCACAGATACACACAATCTATTATAGATTATAACTATAATGTCAGTGTTGCCAAAAATACCTATACCTAATAACCTTTATTAATTTAATAATTTTTTCCAGTAATAAAATAATTGATGTTTTATATGTAGGTATACATACTTCTATATGTAAATCTATTCAGGTATACATTGCTCAAACACGTGGAAGGGATTAAATTCTTCCTCGCGATCCGATCCCAAATCAGACATTTTAAACGATACCCTTTTAACGTAAAGTAAAAGTTGGTTAGTAAATCATATATTCAGAGAAAAGTAAAAGCCTAAGTAAATACTAACCTTCATTACGTAAATCAATGTTAATGCTTTTTGTTGGTGACAATGGTACATCAGCCGTGCTATTCTAAAGGCATCACTTTCAAACTCACTTCTAAATCCGCGGTGAGATTTGACACTAGCGCATCAAGTGAAGTGTGAAATGACTTTGGAGATGATGTTAGTGTTTCACATTAGCATAGCAGGATCAGAGAGTCCAGTATTACAAACAAGTCAAGCTCTTATTTCACTTCTTGACATAATTATTGTACTGATAAAGGTATGTCGTTCAAAAACAAAACTTACTAAACTACGTGAGTGAGTACCTAGTAAGCTTGAGGTGTTTTTACAGGCATAGCACTTCCAATAAGGCGGCGAAACCTAAGTATAAACGCCTGCTAAAAGAGACCAACTGAGCCAACACGTGCCAAGCTTAATTTGAAGGATTTAAGGAATCACGCATATGGCAAGTTGTCGTTAATTATGGCGTTCTAAGGGGAGAACTTATTTCAACAGAGGACGTCTTCCGGCTGATGGTGATGAAGGAATCACGCACGGGATTAAATGTCGTGGTGCACTCTATAGCTATTAACAATTCATATTGGTTGAAGGTTCGATTCCCGCACGGGATATGAATTGCGTGATCCGCAGATGCTTGTTACGAGTCTGGGTGTTTGTGTATGTAATATTTGATGTTTGTGAAACGCACCCACGATACAGGAGAAATTCACAGGGGCAACGTTTATAAACAAGAAAACAAAAGTCACTTTTATACCCATGTACGAATGTGCCAGCAACAGTTATGTGTCGCCTGTAAACTCTCGCAGACACAAGATCAAAACTTTTACCAATTATTATAGTAAAAGGTTAGCTCTGGTTTCGTTACAAAGTTTAATAATACGCAGAATAAGCCAAAACAAAGAGGTCCTAAATAGGGTTATTCAAAGGAACTTTTGATTGAGAATAAGACAACTAGGAATTGAGTTTGCTTGTTATTTTGATGTGTAGTCATCTGATACTCCTTAACCTAAGTAAGAGTAACATTACGCCTGTATTCCCCGAAGGGGTATGCAGAGGTGCACGTATAGTACACCTACATTTCGCCAGTTGTGTTTTAAGGCCCAACGTAATAGGGGGCGAGCCTATTGCCATCAACTGGGCACAAATCCAGACTCCATGCTGCCACTGAGAATTACCTAATGGAAAAACCCAGTATCACTTTGCCCGACCCGGGATTCGAACCCAAGACCGCGTGCTCAGCAGTCGCGCTTAGCAACCACTAGTAGACCAACGAGGCAGTAAGTAAGAGTTTGTTGGATACTTCAATTTTTATCTGATATCCCTGAATAGAACACTAAAAGCTTTTACAACCTAAAATCCGGCAGTGTTTTGTTTATTCGGCAGTCTGATTGCCCAAATTCGTCAAAGTAAATAGTACCTATTGCCGGAACGTAATTTCGCGAAATTATTTAAAAATCTATTGTTCTGTTTAATCATCACACAAACGGTTACTAGGTTTGGAGATTGTATAAATGTATAGATATATTAATACGTAATGAGAAAATATATACAGTACGCATGAAGTCCCGGGTCGCCCAAAATTACAACGATAAAGGAGAAATATGACTTTTTATATCTTTTTTGCTATGCTAGGCTTAAATTTTTTTAAATTGATAAAGGGAAACTTGAAAAATGCTGGACACGAGCGGGACTCGTCACTCGTCACAGTCGCCGTACCGTGGCGCGACTGTAGCAGGTTCGAGTCCCGCTCGTGTCCATCATTTTTCAAGTTTCCCTTTATCAATTTAAAAGATAAAAGAGAAATTTCTCCATTAGGTAATTCTCCGTAGCAGCACCCTGGATTCAGTTAGTGACGATAGGCTAGCCCGCTTTCATTGAGACCTAACACATTACTGGAAAAATGGGGGTGTATTACACATCTCTGCCTACCGCTAAAAATGTTGATTACGGTCAAATTGCGACTTGAGGCGTCCCCTCGTTGTTATTAAATTCAGTATACATCAATTGTTTTACGATTATATCTACTTGGCGGTTAATTTATCAGGAACAAAGAGCTCCTCGTTCAGTAAGTAGGTAGTTGGTAAGCTTATCAACCTAACTCTGTGTTACCGTGACAGGCAAGGCATTACCTCAAAGACATGGTAACAAACTCTACTCAAATTTCCTTATCTATATAATTATTAAGAGCTTCCAATTTGTATTCGTAACTATAAGTGATCACTATAAGTACCCTTATACGTATAATAGACTAGCTTCCACCAACGACTCCGTCCGCGTAAATTTCGAATGTTTTATAGCCTATAGCCTGCCTCGATAAATGGGCTATCTTACACTAAAAGCATTTTTCAAATCGGACCAGTAGTTCCTGAGATTAGCGCGTTCAAGCAAACAAACAAACTCTTCAGCTTCATAATATTGAGTATAGATTTACTGTACTGGTAATTCTTAGTAGCAGCACGGAGTGAGGATTTGTACCCGGTTGAAGGCAATAGGCTCGTCCCATAGGGGACGAGCCTATGTTTTTAGGTCCCAATGTAATAGTACATTGGGACCTAAAAACATAACTGGCGAAATGTGGGTGTACTGTATGTGCAGCTCCTGCCTACCCCTTCGGGAAATACAAGCGTGATGTTATGTTATGTTTATTGTAAAGTTTCATTAAAATCCATTTTGTAGTTTTTACGTGAAAGAGTAACAAATATACTTAGAAACTTTCGCGTTAATTATATTAGTAGTGATTACAAAATTCATTAATTAAGCTCCAAAAAGGCTGGCAGATATCATTAATTTCTTCTGGCTAGGATCCTAATACCTTTCAGTAAATTCTCACCCAACATATTTTATATTCATGTTTGTCGGTTTAGACCACTCGATCTAAGTCCATAACATTTATTTTGTTTGATAACGTTGGCCGAGAGGACCCCTAACAGTCTCAAATCAGCTCTTGGAAATCTTTATACGAATTGTAATTTACTCATCCGTGATGTATTATACTAAACCTGCCGTATTCTTTACGAAATGCCTCTTGCTTATAAACGATGCTAAAATGTGTTGATGTCAATTGACTTATGTAGTGGTTAAGTTAAGAGAGGTTAAAGCATTTTTTATAATTAGGAGGGCAAAGTCAAAACCATTTATAATTTGTGTACATCATTTAATTATAACAAATGAATGTGTAATAATAACAGCCTATAACTGTTCCACTGCAGGGCAAAGACCTTTTCCCATACAGAGAAGGATTGAGCATTGATCACCACGCTAGCTCATTGGCGATTTCAGATAATTAAATCCGGGTTTCCTCACGATGTTTTCCGTCACCGTTAGTCAGTGATGTCTTAAAATAACTAAGAAAGTATTTATAACATTGAAAAAGTCACATTGATACTTGCCCAGGTATTAACCTGCAACCTTGTGCATACAAATCCGGTATGTTAACCTCTAGGCCTCGACGAATATTAGTTTTATTTTTACATAAATCTTTTAAACCATTTTTTTTTAAGTAGGTATCATGACGATCCAATTATTTAGCCTACATAGAATTAAAACTTATTCTGGATCTTTTTCAGCATAAGAAACTTAATTTTCTGAAGTTTATTTTTATTTAACTTGACTTTGACCTACCTAAATCCAATTTTATAGCTATAATCATTCAAAAGTTAAACATTTTTTTTTATAAAGTCGTCTGGTAAGATCTTTAGTCCTTTGAACGACCTGAGGGTTAATCGAAGCCGGACGAAAATCGCGTCATTGAGCAAAACTTAATTAAAGTTTGGTCATCGTAAAGTAACCACAAAACACGGATTAATCTTAGCCTTGAATTGATTTAATGAGTACCATGTCGGTCGATACTGATCAAAATCTTGCCTTTAATGGTTTAGCTGATTAAACGATAAAACACAACATTCTGATCAGTTCTTGGTTACGAGACCTGCCCCCTAATCATGAACTCCTAAAGCAGGGCATTTTTAGATGCGGAAGCACAAATGTCCTGCTTCCGGACTTTATTGTAAGGGGGACATTATTACGACTATTTCTGCACAACTGATATCGTCATCATCAGCCGGAAGACGTCCACGGTTGAACAAAGGCCTCCCCCTTAAAAAGGAGGTGGGGGGATAGCCATAATCCCCACACTTGACAGAAGTGATATAAATAGTTTAATTTATCTTACTTTAGATTTTTATATTGATTGGAGCTCTCATTGATTGAAACAACCCAAGTCCAATAAATGATTATTAAATAAGAAAGGAACGAGAAGTGAATTGAGTATTAATTAATTATCTAATCATCATTACTCGAATAAAGCAATTCGATTATAGGGCGTGAGAAATATACACCATGTTTCAATTAATCCTTTTTGATCAAAAACGCTCGCTTTTCGAAGGGTTAAATAAAATAATGCTAAAAATATACACCGAAACGTTTATATGCAAAGGTTTTTATTACATAAACCTCAACCAATTTAATCTGACGGGCAGGTGTTCCGTACACGAGATATGCTTCGTTCCTGCCCTGAATTAAAATAATATACTCACATTACTCGATGTAAAGGGATCCTTTTTATGTTTCATGAGTGAGAAGATATTAATATTATGATTAGGGTTTGTAAATCTTTGCGAAGGGAAAGTGTATGCTACGTATGCAAGTATTCAATTTGTCTTTACTCTTAGATATGTTGTTGCATACTAAGAATTGTTCTCTAAATTTTCCGGGTAAAACTTCTCTAGATCACACCAACATTTGTTCCTTGTGGGAATCGAAACTGTATGCCAAGTCAAAAGTTGCAAGTTCAAACCCCGGCACGCACTAATCGAGTCTTTTCCAATTCATGTGCGCGCTAAATTAATTATCAGTTGCTAAAATCGGTGAAGGAAAACATCGTGAGGAAACCGGCACAACTGTGAGATTGTTTAACGTAACGTGAAGGCGTGTCAGATTCCTACAAGCGGTTTAAACTCTGACACTCGTTCATCAACCATACGGTAAGAAGAAGAAGCAGCTAGTCATCAACAAAAGTAGCTAACTAAACATTTAAATGGTTAAAAAAATATGTATTAATTATTTTTTTCAGTTTAATTGTTGGAAAACTCAGATCATCTTACAAGTGGACTCTCATATAATTTGAGCTTTAACTTGAACTAATGTACCTATAGTAGAGTGCTGGTTTACTTTTTGGGTCAAAAAGACAGCATTACCGTTCAACGTGACAATGCTGCCAGTCTACGAACGTTACCTTTTTACAACGATGAGAAAAAATACTTTGATGCTGTTATTATAAATAGTTTTATAGTACGTAGAATTTAAATGTACCTCCTATTTATTTGAATTAACATAACATCACATACATATTTGTATTATATGACATTACATTTCTTAATTTGTTCAGCTTCTGTTACTGACCGTCCTATGTTGAACAGGTCTTTGGCCCCAGGCCGTCCTTTTCAAACAAAAAATATATTAACAAAGATCAAAGAAATGTATAGACGATCGAAACGATTTATCAAATACGTTGTGCACACAAGTACAAAGGCCAATTAACTTATTTACATTATTCTCTTTGTGTACAGAAAGTGCTCGGTTAACGCTTCCACTAAATTTTACTTAGTTCTACTAGAAATACTTACTGGTTGTTATGATGGTTTCGAAATTGAAAATTTACATACATAACATCACGTCTGTATTCCCCGAAGGGGTAGGCAGAGGTGCACAAATACTACGCCCACATTTCGCCAGTTATGGTTTTAGGTCCCGATGTAATAGGGGGCGAGGCTATTGCCATCAGCCGGGCTCAAATCCAAACTCCGTGCTGCTACTGAGAATTACCTCATGGAAAAACCAAGTAACACTTTGCCCGACCCGGGATTCTAACCCAGAACCTCGTGCTCTGCAGTCGCGCTTAACAATCACTAGACCAACGAGGCAGTCTTAGGAATTTACCCACATTTAATAGAAATAAGCATCTGCGGGGTCACTTATCGAAGCTATGTACAATTGCGGATTCAATTACCGTCCGGCTCGGTACGTGTGGTCACAGAATGGAATAAACTCCTCCAATATCTGATAGAGCCGCACCTCCCACCCAAATTGAATTGCTATAAGAATAGCCGACATTCTCCAAATCTCAAGACACAGGCATCAACTTATTAAGCTGCTAGTGCGATTTCTAATAAAATATTCAGAGTATTTACTATCAAGATTGTCATACTAATCTTGGAGTAGATCTCTTCACACAAATCTTGGGAAAGTTTAAAAAGCTTCTTCCGTAAGCCTGAGATATTTATGTGAGAATTATACATGTGCAGTGTGAACGTACCCAGCATTCTAATGATGGCTTTCCGTGATTTCGCCTGTCGCGTTTCTCCGTGCACGTGGCCGTTCAGAAGACCGATCTTCGTCTTTTCGGTGACGCGAGTAGACCTGGAAACAAAAGACCGTTAATACTGCTACTCTTACCGCAATATTTTATAAAGGAGATACAGAGCATGTGGATTAGGCTAGAGACTTAGATTTAGAGGTTCGTAAGACCTCTACATATGAGACAATAGGTACGTAATTGATTTTGGCAGATTTTAATCATTATGTGACTGCCTTGTTGGTCTAGTGGTCGCTAAGCGCGACTGCTGAGCTCAAGGTCCTGGGTTCGAATCCTAGGTCGTGCAAAACTGTTACTGGGTTTTTCCATTAGGTAATTCTCAGTGGCAGCACGGAGTCTGGATTTGTGCCCGGTTGATGGCAATAGGCTCGCCCCTATTACATTGGGACCTAAAAACATAACTGGCGGAATGTGGGCGTAGTATTTGTGCACCTCTGCCTACCCCTTCGGGGAATACAGACGTGATGTTATGTTATGTTTAATCACTATACGAGCCATTTTTACGTATAACCCTATATAACACTGAATACATTAATTACTCTAGAATATTCTTTAATGGGACAAGTCTATTGCCATTTATCAAGCACAATATCAAAACCTATCTGAATAACCAAATTTGCCTGACCTGAAAACCGTTCCCAAGTCAACATTATTCTAGATATTTAGGTTGACATGTTGACAATGTACCGCTTGATCGACTGTGCCTGAATATATCAGTTCAATATCAAGTAAACTGAGTTACTTGAGGAAGAAATGTATACTATCACGTTTCACGATAAATAGGAGCGCTGTGTATATAAATATAAGATGGCTTCATTTGAAGCAGTTCAATAGACTTCAAAAGAGGTTGTTTATCGATATTTCAGTACGGTATATTTCAAGCTACATCGCAGTGAATTCGAGAAGAGTTCGAGGTCTTATATCATTGTAATACTTACTGAAACGACGTGCTGGGCTTAAATATTATATGTATTCTACCTTCAAAGTTATTCACGTGAACACGGGACGATAAATTTCATCCAACTTATTTATTTTACTAGGTAGATAATAAGGATTCGCTGTAAGTGAAATATGGACACCTATTAACAGTTTTGCCTTGATATTGAGTATATTCCAAGTAAGGTTTGGCAGAGGATTTACTATGACTCTACCACATTTTGCCAGACATTAAAAAAAAAAACGTCGCCCCACACTAGAAATTTCTCCTGTGTCGTGGGTGCGTTTCACAAACATGAAATATCACGTACACTAACACCCAGACTCGAGACAAACATCTGTGGTCGGCACAGTTTTGCCCCGTGCGGGAATCGAACCCGCAACCCTCAGCGCAGTAGTCCAATCGCTTAGCCACTGCGCTAATCAGGTCGTCAGACATTAGTTACATATTGCGTAATTATCATGTAACTGGCAAGCGGCACACGTTACTTTTAGTCATGATTTTTGTGATACCTTAAAATTTATATTACGATTATAGCATTCAAATAAACACATACACATTCAAATAGACTGCTAAGCACGAGGTCCTGGGTTCGAATCCCGGGTCGGGCAAAGTGTTACTGGGATTTTCCATTAGGAAATTCTCAGTAGCAGCTCGAAGTCTGGATTTGTGCCCGGTTGATGGCAATAGGCTCGCCCCCTATTACATTGGGACCTAAAAACATAACTGGCGAAATGTGGGTGTACTATATGTGCACCTCTGCCTACCCCTTCGGGGAATACAGGCGTGATGTTATGTTATGTTATGTTAAATAAACACATTGGTCTTAACATACTTGTCTGGTATTGAACGCACAACCTTATGCATACCAATCCGGTCTGTAATCCATCAAGTCATGACAAAAGGCAATCTTATTACAAAAACAGTAAGGCAACTAATTCAAAACACTCATGATCCATCAAGCAGGTCATTACTCTCAGCTCAAAGCACCACACCAGTTACCCGTGCGGTCTTAGCCGAGGTCTGCATAATATAACCACAACTAACAACTATGTATCTAGTTAAATCCCGGGAGAGCACAATTTTGAGGCGGGTAAGATCCTTCTGCATTGTCCGAAGATGCTTTCACTTAATAGGTGCCTTAGTGCCTTATGGTTTCGAGTTCTTTGTGCACAACTAATCTCGTCTTCCAATTAAACCAAGAAGTAAAAGAATATTTACTTTATATTAATGTAACTCGTCAGTATACAGGCTACACAGTTGTATTCTTTTGTTACTTTTTTATTGTTTGCTGCTTACTACATCCATTTGTTAATCGAATGCTGGAGTAGAAAATATAATAAAATTCTGTGCACTTTTGAAATCGTATTTCTTATTCAAGAACTTACAGTAAGTTTCTTACTAATTGTTGCTACATTGACAACCTGATTGGCGCAGTGGCTAAGCGATTGGACTGCTGCGTTAATGGTTCGATTCCTGGTCGGGACATAAATTTGTGTGAGAGGTTTTTCCGAGTCTGAGTGGTTGTATATGTGATATTTTATGTTTATGAAACGCACCCATGATACAGTAGAAATTCCTATAGCAGGGCGACGTTTAAAAAGAAAATTCACACTGTATTAATCTATACTCCTTCCACGTTGGTCTAGTGGTTGTTAAGCGCGACTGCTGAGCACGAGGTCCTAGGTTCGAATCCCGGGTCGGGCAAAGTGTTACTGGGTTTTTCCATTAGGTAATTCTCAGTGGCAGCACGGAGTCTGAATTTGTGGTTGATGGCAATAGGCTCGCCCCCTATTACATTGGGACCTAAAACATAACTGGCTAAATGTGGGTGTACTAAATGTGCACCTCTGCCTTGCCCTTTGGGGAATACAGGCGTGATGTTATGTTTATGTTTGGTAAAAGCCAAATGAAAAAAAAACACTGTGTGTCACCTCATCTTGAATATAAACGAAATTAATCTCACTACGATCTAAACAGCATAAACTGCCAAAACTTTTTATCCCGGAAAAATAACTATGGTGAAAATTTCTACACATACAGTTATGCAATTGTGTGGAAGTTAGTCCCAAAGAATATTGGAAGATCAAAAGGGTCACGATAACTCAAAGTTAACGGTTTAAGATTGGTTTTCCTTTATCCTGTTGAGTAACTTTGTTCGTGCTGATCGTTAGTTACGTAGTGCAATTTATTGAGTTCCTAAAGTCGCAGTTTCCGACCCACGCCATTTATGCCAATAGCGGTTTAAATGGAACTTAGTTACATTAATTCTACTGAAAACGAACTAGGTAATTAAGTTGGTTCTCGCATTTGTAATTGATTTTTGAATTTAATTAAGGTCTTGCTTTTGCATCCATGATACATGAATAAGTATTTGGAATAAATAATTTTCAAATATTTTCATCAAATAAGCTCAGCTCGTCGGCTAATAGTGTCTTAGTCAATATAAGTATAAATATTTTTTTTTACTGTATCATAATATTATTGATGTGAAACATCTGTTGCGCTTGGCGACCCGTCGCCACGTCAAGCGTCGCCACGCCAACAATTCGGTTTACAAGTGAGCCTATAGGTGTTTCACATCAAAAACATCTGTTGGCGTGGCGACGCTTGCCGTGGCGACGGGTCGCCACGTTTGTACACACACGATCTTTCACATCTGCCAGGCGTCCCATGACGGCTCACATTTTTTTTATTGTTATAATAACTATTTTACAACTATTAACAACTTAATTCTAATACAAAATAAAAACAATATATACAAAAATAAAAAGTTAAAAAGCATCATAAAGTATAAATAATTAATAACATATTGCCCTATTTTATATCTCCTGCGTAGTTGGCTAGTCTCAGCTGAGATAGGCCGCCATGACCGGGATTGGGTCAGGAGAACATTAATAATTCTAATTTAATTTATTTAGACTTGAAAGTTCACATAATTGAACACAAACTGGCTTTGATTTCCGCGTTGGTGTTAACTGTTAGACATAAAGCTCTTTTGTTACGTAATTCTCAGTCCATTGAGCAAGCAATAAATTCCAAGAGCCCCCACACAACACATTCCGGCCCACTCTTTCACAGAACACAGACGACATTGCATACATTCTATAACTGCCAAGCCAAAACTATACATTGTTTATTCCAGCAAAGGAAAAATCGTGAGACTGAACATCATAAAACAATATTTCAAGAAGCTGTCCTTGGGGAATTCTGTTAGACGCAGTGCGGTGTCGGAATTACCTACGATGAGACCCGCGTTACATAATAAGTGTTAAGAACAGAACTCTTATAATGGGATGACTCAGCCAAATCTAAGTCAAATTCCGGGAAATTGGCCCTGTTGTAGTAACCTTGTGGATTCGGAAACCTAAACACATAATCTGCGGACCTATTAATCACTGGAACTTTATTTTTGTCACTTCTACACAATGAGAGGTTCTTAAAATAGTTTTAAGGTTGTCAACATTTACTCTACCTAGTCGTAAACTTACGGAAAACTTTGTGAAAGTGTCTTTACCAAGTTGTATCGTCAAGTCGTCTGTTCCCAGTAACTTAAGTCTTGCTCAATAGGTATTTTTCTTTTGTTTATCCCTTTCCTCATCTCATTACTCACTCCTATCTAACTCATAT
The DNA here is from genome assembly GCA_946251915.1 of Abrostola triplasia. Classification (NCBI taxonomy): domain Eukaryota; kingdom Metazoa; phylum Arthropoda; class Insecta; order Lepidoptera; family Noctuidae; genus Abrostola; species Abrostola triplasia. The sequence goes on along the minus strand of OX276440.1, from coordinate 6,830,690 downwards.
CAGTTTACACACATCCATCCATCTTTGGGGCCTTTCTACACCCTCTGCCCGTATGCTCTTGAATACCTTATGTACATATAATTCGTTCCAATATTTATAATGCGAGGTAGTTTAAAATATTTAGGTACTTTACTAAATTGGGTTACATCTCCAGAGACAGAGATGTCCTTTAAGGTGACAATTTGTAAAAGCTGTACGCACAGGTTAGAACTTAAAAATAAATAAAGCTTGTTTTTGTAAAGGCTACAAGAAAACAATTTGTAAAAAAATACAAGAGTTTTTAGTGTTAAGGTAAATTTAAAAGAAAGGAAGAAAAATAACTTTGTAATGTTTTGAGCGGCTTTATGTAAGGTCCCTTTTCATGCCTCTCTTTCAAAACAAGTTGAAATGCTACCATCAAGATTGTAAATACGAAGGAACAAATGGAAATTGATTATCGCAGGAAGCAAGATAGATCTGTGGATCGCACAAATCTTTTGCCCTAAACGGAATTGATCTCGCAACCCCAAGCGCAACCTTATCACTTCGCCACTGTGCCAGTTTGACATATTCTTTGGTAAATCGCATTATAATTTCCTAACCTCTCAATAGACTCAAACAACAAGATCAATCAACTAACCCCGCGGTGATGACAGACAATGCGAAAATCTCGTTACAGTGTTTGTGACACTGACAAATTACATAATTCTTTGTCCAACGACCGTTGACAAAGGCAACGACACAACGCAGGCCCTAAATAACGCGCAACATAAGGTACTACGTCAGAAAATTATCTAGAAGTAATTTGTTAATGTCCAAGAATGATATTTGAGACGTAATTCGAATTACAATTTCCTTGACGTCTCCTTACAAATAGAATTTGGTATTTGTATCGTTATTTCTTATTAAGTAACTCGATATCCACGATAAATCATGCTTCCTATACTCTCTTGGTTCTCTATGTTTATTTTTATAAAGATATGAACTGATCAAATTATTTTTTGGCAGATTGCTTGGTTCCCGGAAAACATTTCTGTTTCATTGTCAATGACGTTATTTCTGGCTTATGAAGAGAAGGTTCTTTGACCTTTCTGATTACTAAAACATGTGTATTGCATATATACATATTTTGTCCTTTAATAAAAGGTTATTTCCTCTTTGAACCGCTTTTGAACTCATTACTTTTAAGTGTCAATTAGGAAATGCGGACGCCATCTTGTTAAAAAAAATGACGTTTAGTGTTTTTGTTACTAGAAATACTTTTACATGCGATTTGGTTAAACCTAAAATATTAAATTCGCATTATTTAAAGGTTTTTATTTATTCTGTAAGTGGAACCAAGGACATTAGTCGTCTGCGAAAAGGCTCGTGTTCCTTTTCATCGCCTAATGAGAGACCCTTACACGTGTTGTTTATTAACGAATTATAATTAGAGGTATATTTAACGTGTGTCTCGTCACAATATCTTCTGTATAATTTTATCACCTTAAGAGAATAAAACCATAACCAGAATTTATAACTAAGAAATTATTATGTGAATTATTTACTGTAACATTTTTTTTTATTATATCTAGTTAACATTAAATGAAGAGAAAAAAGTATCTACTTAAAAACTTGGAATAAATTGTGTACTAACAATGTATACCTTATATGGTATCCCATTCTCGCATACAAGCAGAGAATAAGAACTGCAGGCACGAAGAAGAAGAATATGCTGCTAAGTTCTAGAAGAGGCGACGGTGCCATCAGCGCGCAAAACGCAGACTCCAGCGAAATGTTACCAGAATCTGAAACAAAGGAGAATAGTTCAAAATTAATCATCCAAGTTTAACTCTAAAGGTGTGTCCCCAATAGTAACATTTCAACGAACATTCCTCCGTGAGCGTAACAACGGCGTGTCTGGTTCACACAAAACTCACGAAGAAACGGTGTCACAGCGAAAAGTTACGGACAGACGTTACAAGTGTGGACGCACCTTTAAATGAGAATTTCATTATTTCGAATAGTTTTGGGAGTTCACAGTAGTTAGAGATGCAGTTGCAGGGTATTATATTAAACAGAAATGAAGGCTTGGCAACAGATGGTGTTCATCGCACGCCTCTTAGAAGGCGCCTTAAGACCTAGCGAAAATTGAAAGTAAAATTAAATAAAGTTACAAATAAAAAACTTTGTCTGCGACGGCAATGGTACGCTTTGGCTTTGATTATTTATATTAACTGGTCGCTGACTGTCTACCGCGTGAACGAGAGAGATTGGTCTGGGCAACATTGTACAGGCTTTTTAACAAACGTCCTTGTAACATTCTGGCCTTTCCCACAAATTTGGGCGGCTTTAAAATAATTATTTTTTACACATTGCACACAAGGAATGGGTAAAAAAATATGCTGACAATGCTTTGTACATACATGTCATACATACATTGTAGACGCTGCTTTTAGAGTACGCCTTTGGGTGCAAAGGCATTACATATTTCTGTAACAGTCTGTAAGATTTGTGACATTATGTTATTTTTTAAACAACTAGCTGACCCGGCAACCTTCATACCGCCATCTTACCATTTAAACCTTCCCTAGATGTCCACAAATATTTTCGAATCGGGCCAGCTCTTCTTAAGTTCTAGCGAGACTAACGAATATAAATTCATTTAGAATATATATATGGAGATATGACAGTCTGTGGTATAACATATTTTTTTTGTTATAAAATAACATTGAAACATATTTGGTATAACATAACATAACATCACGCCTGTATTCTCCAAAGTGGTAGGCAGAGGTGCACATATAGTACACCCACATTTCGCAGTTATGTTTTTAAGTCCCACTGCAATAGGGGGCGAGCCTATTGCCATCAACCGGGCATAAATCCAGACTCCGTGCTGCTACTAATAATTACCTAATGAAAAAACCTAGTAACACTTTGTCTGACCCGGGATTCGAACCCAGGACCTCATGCTCAGCAGTTGCGCTTAGCAACCACTGGACCAGCGAGGCAGTCTCTAAACGTAAAGAATGTATGGTGTTGTATTTTTGGACGACCAAATTGCTATAGACAAAGATTTATATTTGCAGGTGAATCATTATTGCGGTAATCCAGCTGAAAGGGGATCACCAGTAATTGTTGAAACAGTAATGGGCACATAATCGTCAGACTCCCTTCCTGTTTCCTCAGATTGTTCCCTAAATTGGACTCGAAGTTCTTTGAAGTAACGACACATAGGGCAAAAGTGTAGTCGGTGTGTTTAGGCTTATGAAACTGACTGTAGGTATCTAGTCAAAACGTGTCTAGTTTGTAGGTACCTAAGATAGGGAACCCTTATGCTATGCATAGAAATTAAAATAGTGTTATCCAATAATAGATTAAAATTTATTCATATACATTTTATTTAATAAAGCTAAATACATTGTTTGTTTGTTTGAACACGCCAATCTCAGGAACTACTGGTTCGAATTGAAAATTTTTTTTTGTGCTCGATAGTCCATATATTAAGGAAGGCTGGGTTATAAAACATTCGAAATCCACGCGATGTTGCGAGTGGAAACTAGTATTATAAAAACGATCTAAATTCTACCTTCACACTAAGAATCAACAAATAGAAAAATCGACCCTACATGTTATTTAAGTCGCTCGGTACACGTCTGTTTCAATACCGCGCCTCTCTTAGCAAATATGCTTTACTGGCTGCCTTTAACTACACTGGCTACGTCACATTGATTATGTATACTTATATCCCTAGTCCACTTTCATGCGAAAGAGGCCTCCCTTGAGGCATAATAAAAAGAACAACAGGTTATCCGACCTAGACTGCACTTAATATTGTATACGTTGCCTTAGTCTAAGTTTCCTTTCTATTGAACTTTAACCTTTAACTTACCTTATGCTTGAAACCCGGAAAAAGACTTCGTTGTTGATAGAAACGAAAGAAAGTAATAATTTATTTGTTAGAATATAGTACAACGTAGCCAACATTAACAATATAAAAGTACAGTTACTCTTAGCTTGTTAATCTATAGTCACATAGAACTCTGTTGATGTCATTACTAGAATGAAATTGATTAATAACTTTTAACATTAGAAACAAAAACACGACTGCCATATTAAAAAAACTAAACCTTTTAATAACATAATTAAAAGTAACTAAGAAATTGATACCAGAGAAAAAACATTTAACAACAAAAACAAAACTTAGGCTTTACTGAGCTTCCAGCAAGATTTATACAACGTAGTATACTTATACTGAGGCACTTAGATCGGTATTTACTTACAAACTACAAAGGACTACGCCTTGGGACCAAGGATACGTAACCAGTACAGAATACACACAATATGATGTTGAAATTTCACTTCAATATGATACAAACATATTTGAATAGATACAGAGCAGCTTTAGGACGAAGTAGTGTATGGTATAACCAATAACAATCGTCAAATGGTAATGTAAATTCTGCATACTATTGTATTTATTCCTTTTTTTATACAAATTAGTAATAGTCAAAACGGTAAAACAAAACATAGTAGGTAACCGACACACCTGAGAGATTTTTCAACGGAGTGTAAAGCCATATCAGAGGCCTACAGGCGGTTTAAACTGACACCAGGTTGTTTATCAACCATACAATAAGAAGAAGGGACCTCTGACTACAACAAAACATTTCCTACGAATGCAAACAAAAATTAAATTGTACCCAAATGAACGTAGTACGTGAAACCATAAAAGTATATTTACTTAAGCGGAAAGCAATTTACGTCTGTAAACCAAACTTCTTTAATATTCAACTGACGTCCGTGTTGCTAGGCAACCATACTTGTGAGTGAGGCCCTGAGCGAAGAGAAAATCTCAACGCAGTGTTTACAATGTCCACGAGACGTTATAAATTGCGCAAAATATATTTTTTTCACAAAACCTTGTTTTATTTCTGGCTCACCTCCTATTACATTGGGACCTAAAAACATAACTGGCGAAATGTGGGTGTACTATATGTGCACCTCTGCCTACCCCTTCGTGGAATACAGGCGTGATGCTATGTTATAACCCATCGTTAACTTTGGCAATTTTAGTATGCATTTGTGCAAGTTACTACTAAGTAATATCTCAAAGAATATACTTTTAATTACTTTACAAGTTACAAACTCTAATGAACCGAAAATAATTAAGATATTTTGAGCATAATTGTTTATTTAACGTCTACAATATCGAAGAAAAAGCCTTTGTGGTATTGCCTTGACTTTATTTTCACATAGTCACGCCTGTTTTCCAAAGGGGTAGGTAGGCAGAGACTATGAATTCCCTTTTGCTACGACCCTAGCTTCTTTCGCCTCAATTAATTACAGTAATATTATAAAGGCGAAAGTTTGTGAGTGTGTTTGTATGTTTGTTACCTCTCCACGCTCAAACGGCTAGACCGATTTTGATGAAATTTTACATGAGGTAGCTGACCCTGGTACAGGTAGTTTTTATATAGAAGATATAATTGTATCGCATACAGTGATAGTCAAAAACTATTTATTACCTTTTTGAAATGTCATTGACCTCATAGAATACCCATAACATATCACACACACATAGTAAACATCACAAACAGATACGATCGTAAGTTGTAATAAGAGGAAAATAAATAAACAAACTAATTGCCTGTCCAAGGCAATACCCAAGAGAGTTATTTCTCAATAAACCCCCTGTATATTCAATGAAGAGGTTAACAAACTTTAGGGCAAAGTAATTAAAACAATATTTACTTTGAGTGTTTTAGACAGCCCAAGTGTATCTTAAGTTTACGAACAACACAATAATATTGTACCTTTAGTACAAAATAAAATCACAATGCAGTAGTTACCAGCTTCGTAAGTTATAAAGTAACATTTGTATCGCCTTTTATTTGTATCGAAGTATTTATTTTACTGTGTAAGTAATAATAATAACAGCCTATAACTGTCCCACTGCAGTGCAAAGGCCTCTCTCGTATAGAGAAGGATTGAGCATTGATCACCACGCTAGCTCACTGCGGGTTGGCGATTTCAGATAATTAAAGCCAGGTTTCCTCACGATGTTTTCCGTCACCGTTAGTCAGTGGTGTCTTAGAATAACTAAGAAAGTAATTATAACATTGAAAAAGTCGCATTAATACTTGCCCGGGCTTGAACCTGCAACCTTGTGCATATAAATCCGGTAGCTAACCACTAGGCCACCACGACTACTTTGTAAGTCGTGGTGCAATAAATCTACTATGGAAAATACCACTTGCCTAACACATTACTTCCAAAAGAAAAACGAGACCCAAAAATGTGTCTAAAAGAAATGTGGGTAGAAGGTTGAGAAATTCGTGAGGCGTCGGATTTCGTAATTCAAAGCTCTTTCTAAACTCAGGCACGTTTACAGAATTACACAAACAAGTATGAAGAGCTAGATAAAACGCATAACAAAACTACATGTATCATGATTTATGACTCACACTAGTCTTGCAATTTAAAATACACATTTTTATAACATGTAATGTTATGGTATGGGACCTGGTATGACTGCCTGGTTGGTCTAGTGGTTGCTAAGCGTGACTGCTGAGCACGAGGTCCTGGGTTCGAATCCCGGGTCGGGCAAAGTGTTACTGGGTTTTTCCTTTAGGTAATTCTCAGTGGCAGCACGGAGTCTGGATTTGTGCCCGGTTGATGGCAATAGGCTCGCCCCCTATTACATTGGGACCTATAAACATAACTGGCGAAATGTGGGTGTACTATATGTGCACCTCTGCTTACCCCTTCGGGGAATACAGGCGTGATGTTATGTTATGTTATGTGGTATGGGACCTAAAAACATAACGGGCGAAATGTGGGTGTACTATAGGTGCACCTCTGCCCACCCCTTCGGGGAATACAGGCGTGATGTTATGTTATGTTATGATATATGGGATGAAAAGCAAGGCCCACAGTTCCACACACGCGTCAATAGCCATAGTAATACGCGGGCAGCCACAAGCAACAGGCATGGCAATATGGCATACACGCTTACCGCACACGTGAGACATGGTTACATGAGTGTATACTAATCTTATAGCTTACTACATGTATGAATGTTGGAGCCTGTAGCTTTGTGGAGCAGCCATGTAAGGTTACCATGGTAACCAAGAGCTAGAATACACGTTATGAATGCTTAAGATTTTGCGAGATGATGAACGACAGGTGAATTGGTCAGTCTAAGTTGTTATGTGTTCTTTTATTTTTTTGTAAAACTTTGTTACTTTCTTTGTTATATATTTTGAATAATACCTATACTGTACAACGATTTAGTTAAAGCTGTTATGTTTAGCATGTAATTTGGTAAATAAATAAATTACAAAAATATTGTACGTAGGAAACAAAATTAACAAAACGAAAAAATCTTCGCCACGACAGGTCTTTGGTGAAGGGACTACTGATAAAGAACACCACTCCCTTTGAGGGTTACGGACGGGATTTTACGTTGTTTTATTATTGTTTAAACTAAAGATTACAGACAAATTTTGACCGTAATTAGGACGCAAATTTTAGCTTTCTGCAGTCCTTCCATATAAACTTTAACTGTGTCAAATATTACACTCATCCGCCAGCGTAATATTTGTAAAAAGGGATCCAAACTTTTGATGAGAAGGTTACTTTAAAATGCTCTGATTATTCTAATTGTTATCTATATATATATACTAGTTTAGACAATAGGACTTAGTAACTTAAGATACATATTGACGACGACATGAAGACCTGATGGCGCATTGGCTAAGCGATTGGGCTAATGCGCCAATGGTTCGTTTAGGTTAGGTTCGGGTTCGACTCCCGGACGGTGCAAAAATTGTGCCGAGTCTCGGTGTTGCACGTGATGTTTCATGTCCGTGAAGCGCACCCACGCCACAATAAAAATTCCTAGTGTGGAGCGAAGTTTAAAAAAGTCGTTGCAGTTAATTTTATATTATGACTAGGTTTAAAACCAAAATTCAAAGGAAATTCAAATCAAAGGAATTATGGTCACGACTACCACTACCAAGTCATCATCATCATCGGCCGGAAGACGTCCACTGTTGAGCTAAGGCCTCCCCCTTAGAACGCCACAGCGACCGACAGCTTGCCAATTGCATCCACCCGTTGCCCGCAATTCTGATTGATATCGCAACGCTGCGTCTTTTATTTCGTAGTCACCACACGAGAACCTTTCTTCCCCAGCGGTTATAGGTTTTTCGAGCGATATGGCCTGCCCATTTCCACTACCAAGTACTTTAGAATAAAGTATTAAGCAGCCAAAACGAATAACTTCGTTTGCCAGAAAATGTTGAGATTCACAAAATCAACATCAAAGCAAGTTAATGTTTATTCATATTTTAATCTGCGACAACAACTTAAGATAGTAATTTATGCAACAAAAGTAAGCTTTTCTGTGATTAGTTCTGTATTGAAGTGGAGTCGTTCGTCAACAATTAATACGCCGCGCCGCGCCGACTAGAAGTTGTTAATTTCTTGAGTAGTATCAAAACCATTGGAAACCATTTATACCTAGTAAATAGTAATAGTTAGGCTCGCGAACCCGCCGCGTCACCTGCTCATGAATAGGGGCTCCGTTTAAAGCCGAAACCATCGGGTATGCCCGAATATACACATGAGTAAAACGAGTCTTTAACTATTTAGTAAATTATATGGATTTACAAAAGTTTTAATAGTAAAATACCTAGTAAATAATAATAAATAGTTTTATTTACCACTTACAACCAACTCGTCTGTGTATCTACAACCACGGCGCATTCGGCTTGGCCTTTGATTGAATTAAATAGCTTTAAGTTCATCAAAGAAATTCGATATGTTTACAGATAGATACTTACATAGACAAATACGCCAAAAGATTTTAGGTCGTACCTTTTGAAACCACTTTAGCGTCTCTCCAATTGCGTAATAAAGAATTTTCATTACTTGTAGAATTTAGCTCGCGACATTGCGTGGAAAACTCGTGAATAAAGGTTCTGCTTTACAGTTACCCGATGTCGCGTACTTGAAACTATACACGTACGTAATATTACGCCTGTGTTCCCCGAAATACAATATAAATCCACCTTTATTAGAATATTACCCTCCAAGATCCGTTGATTATCACTAGTCCCACGTGGTGGCAACGTGGCGAGACTGCTAGACATACCGGCCCATACCAGCCGTGCTATTCATAAGACATCACTTACGATCTCACTTCTAAATCTGCGGTGAGATGTGTTCCTAGCGCATTGCAAGGTGACATGCAAATTGACTTTAGAAATGATGATAGTGTTTCAGAATAGCATAGCAGGGGTTTTTTTATCACAACGGCCTCCCCATTAAAAAGGGGGGGGGGTGTCATAATCCCCACGCTTGGCAAGCGGCTTGGGGATCGCAGTATTGGTGGTGAAGTTATAGAAAGCGCTGCTGCCCATCTTCTGTACTTTCCTTTAGTGGCCACTTAAGACACCCACGGGAAGAAAGGGTCCATTCTATGCAGGATACCACACGGCAATATACTGATAATATCATTGTATAATTATGTTTTAATGAGCAATATTTTGGACAACAATTTATATAAATTATGCGAAACGTGGCTTTTTGAAAATCATTTATAAACTCACCCATAGAATTTTCTGAAATTGATACTTGATATACGTGAATTTTAATTAAGACCATATTTGTTCGGTTTAATCAAAGCTGGCTTAATTATTGTTTGCGTATCATCGCGACTGTTTACTTCGAAGCTTATGCGGATATTTTTTGAATAAATACTTGTGATATCACATTTTATTGAACCTGTTTACAAGTGATATAATATTAAGGTGATTTTTCTTTTTGGTTTCCTTATATATATTTTGTAAGTAAAAAGACTGTAACTATAAAATAAATAAATATGAAAATAATATTTTTAACACAAGCTTTCAAATCAAAAGTACCATAATATTGTATTGTCAAACCAAACCTATTTAAGTATACATATAAAAAATCATTTCAATCGGATTTCAAAAAGCGGATCTAATTTAGATTGCAAGATTTGACCTAAACAAACTCACATACATACAAACATTGCAAGTTAAATAAAAGCTTGTAAAAAAACAATTATTAATAATGATGGGATAAAACACATTCACAGTTCACACTGTAAAGTTATTTACTTTTGTTATCATATTTTCAGAAAAAGTTATTTCCATCTTAGTCTACGTTATATGTAGGTAAAATCATAGGTCAGACACTCAAGCTTGGTCAAAGTTAGTATTTTGATTAGGTATAGTACCTAGAAGTTTTAGGAAAAGCTGAGATTTATTAGTAGTTAGTTCGTCATTTTTGTTCGTTATTTCATTTGTACTGATGGATACTGAACGTTGGAAAAATATAACTCCGGGTCGGGTAAAGTGTTATTCGATTTTTCCATTAACTTTTTAATAGCAACACGGAGTTTGGATTTGTGCTTGTTTCATATCCGTAGGTTCTCTATCGCATGTAACGTAACTAGACTTGTACCTATTTCATCAGGTAATACAGACACCAGGTTGTTATCTTCTTCTTCCTATAGTATAGTTGATGAACAACCTGGTGTCAAGGTTTCAACCGCCTGTAGACCTCTGACATGGCTTTACAAACCGTTGAAAAATCTCTCATGAGTGCCGGTATCCTCACAATATTTTCCTTCGCCATTTTTAGCAACTGCTAACTTATTTATAATACGCACATGAATTCGAAAATACATTGGTGCGTGCTGGACTTGTGACCTTGGACTTGGCAGTCCAACGGTCATACCACTCGGGTATCACTGCTCAAACATAATCTTAAAATTGTCATTAAGTTTCTTTACGCCATGAGTAAAGGCAAATGACAGCGCCAATATCCATCCTTAATCTTGGATTGTTTGATGTATAGATATCCCACACACACACAAGCACAAATATAGGTCACTTTGATGGATAAACCCATAAATTCTACTTATAATATTAGGTTACTAACCATAACCTTGGCACATTCTGGAAATGCAATAAGGGCGCGAGCAGCAATGATAAGTGTTCAGCCTTGGTTGTTTTTCTTTTATTTTCAAGGCGTAGATATTCCGTTACTAACAGTGCCATTATTTTATCTCAATGTTAGCAGTTATTGCCTGTTAGATGTCTTACTAATCTTCCTTTTGCAACTTGTAGTGTCTCAGCAACAAGGACTAGTTTTGTTTTATCGGATTGCTCTAGTTTGAAATATCTTTTTTTTTTACTAAGTATCGATAACCACTGTTCTAACCTATACTGGAAAACCGTTATTTATATCGATACAAATTACATCATATTCAGGGTTTATTTAAGGCTTTTCACTGTAACTAACTAACTGTAGAAAACATGTAATATCAAAATCATTAAAAGAAGTATGCCAGGATCGTAGCAACTGGAAATACGTGATCTCTGCCTCAGGGAAACAGGCGTGACTTTATGTATGTATGTACCAGTCTCATTATTATCGTCAATGACCCATCTTAAATAGAGATATCAAAAACATTTTTTAAGTTCATTTTGTTATTCTAATTAGTAGGAATCTCTATTCCGTATAAAATGACTAAAGTCCGGAGATCACAGTGAAAAATCTTTTGTGGCTTCAAGTGTACCCACAGCTAATTAAAAAGGCGATCCCAAACAATTGTTATTTATTTAGAAAATGTAATTAAAGAAGGTTGAACCTGCTTACAAAAGCCTTCGCGATTACAACGCAATTTTTTTTCCTAAAAGTGATAAGGATCGGTTTCAATTGGCCAAATATAATTTTCTCATTATCTGCCCTTTTATACGTAAGTCAGCCAGAATTTTTATGGTCAGATATTGAGGGAAATAAATAATTGAAAGTATCAAATATCTGCCTTCCCAGACAAGGGGGAAAATGCTTTACGAATTGAAATCGAACAGAATGAATAATAAGTTTTAGTCAGGAGTTTTGCCACGTGCTTAAGCTGAACACAAAATAAATGACTAATGAATATATTAACCGACACTGTGATAATAATAGTACACATAAACACACAGTAAATTCTAAAATTACCGAGGACTTAGCACGTAGAAGGTAGGAAACCAAACCATCTAAGCCTCCCAGTAAATTGTCTACGACTCTATGTGCTTATAACTCTAACGCGATATTTTTAAACGCTAGGAAGCTAAGCTCTACTAAAGTAGGTTAATACATATATAAATATAACAGGGAAAAAAAATATGATGTTTAAATAATTTTATTAAATAAATAGCAGTCTTGCTCGACAATAATATCATATTTGTTCCAAACGTTAATTCAGTTCAGCCCGGAACCAATTAATACTTTGTCATTTTGGTAGATGTCACAAAAGTAATTTAATTATTACGTTTCATTTGACAGTCCACAGTAAATATTTTATTATATACTAGCTGCGCCCCGCGGTGTTGCCTGTCACATGTTTTCGGGTTAAAAATCAGCCTATGTATTAAACTAAGGTGTCAGCTACCTTCATGTTTCTGGCAAATAAAGTTCTTATTCTTCTTATTCTCCATACCAAATTTCATCAAAATCCATTCAGTAGTATTTACGTGAAAGAGTAACAAACATCCATCCATACTTACTAATGCTAGAACTACTAAAACCCTTAAATGCAAGTCTATGAATTACGCGCGACCATAAAGTAAACCCTTCTCATTCACACGACAGTCAGTGGATAATATTATGATAAGGGTGACAAGGGTTATTAATTGAATAGTTTAATGACTGATTGAAGTTTAACTGGATTGTTTTCTACCTAAATATTGAAAGTTCTGCCTTTCTGCGTTTGATATTACGCGCCTGTGAAATGAACCCACGTTATAGAAATTCTTGGAAAGGATCTTTGGACCGAGTGTTTTTTTTACAATAGGTTTTAGTTAAAACTAGCTGCGCCCCGCGGTGTTACCCGCCACATTTTTTCGGGATAAAAAGCTGCCTATGTATTAATCCAGGGTGTAAGCTACCTCCATACCAAAATTTATCAAAATCGGTGTTGCCGTTTGAGCTTTAAGGGGAAACATACAAACACACTCACAAGCTATCGCCTTCATAATAATAATTGTTTTATTGCTTGAGTGGATAATATATCGTACTTCATTATCATCAGCCGAAAGAATCCTTTAGAACGCCACAATATCTACTGACAATTAATATATTTATGTTAATTATTAAATACAGGATCAAGTTCCTAAAATACATTAGATATAGAGCGTGTATGAATGAATACATATTTCATTCTCACCTGTATTCCAAGAATTTATTAAATAATTTAATTTTCTGCCAGGCTGACTTTGATTCTTCTATTTTACTATTTATTTCGAATTAAATTATACTTAATGTATAGTATAGAACTATAGATATTTTTTATAAGGAGGGCCATGGTAAAATTTTGTTTTTTTTTTACAAGCTTTTTAATTTTACCTGTCCCGTTGTCTGTCGGTCTGTAATCAAATCTTGCAAGTTAAATTTGATCAACTTCTCGGTTTCCGATTGAGCCGAAATTTTTAATCAACAAATCTGTCTTTCTATTGGTTTGAATCTGATTAAATTCACCTTGGCTTGTCAGCTCTTCAGCCTTTGTAGTTCCGAACTATCTACCCCAAGTACCTCCCACACGTAAGGACTCGGAAGCTTAATTTCCTAGCCTGAATATGGCAGCGGCTGGAGCCCGCTTGATATTCTGAGGAGATTGTCGTCAGCACGACACGTAATTGAATACTATGATATTATTATACAAGCATACATAGTACATATGTACCTACCTACCTATACAATCTACATGTAATATAAAAAAAAAACATAACATCACGCCTGTATTCCCCGAAGGGGTAGGCAGAGGTGCACATATAGTACACCCACATTTCGCCAGTTATGTTTTTTTAGGTCCCAATGTAATAGGGGGCGAGCCTATTGCCATCAACCGGGCACAAATCCAGACTTCGTGCTGCTACTGAGAATTACCTAATGGAAAAACCCAGTAACACTTTGCCCGACCCGGGATTCGAACCCAGGACCTCGTGCTCAGCAGTCGCGCTTAGCAACCACTAGACCAACGAGGCAGTCATGTAACAGACAGGTAATATAACCCTAATATTATAAAGGCGTGTCGTTTGTGAGTGTGTTTGTATGTTTGTTACCTCTTCACGCTCAAACGGCTAGACCGATTTTGATGAAATTTCATATGGGAGTTGCTGACACCCTGGATTAACAAATCCTATTTTTTATCCCGTTAAAATGTAGCGGGTAACACCGCGGGGCGCCGCTATATTCTACTTCGCACTAAAATGTTATATGATTACACATATGCATACATATATATGGTTAGTATATGATTTGTAGGCACATTTGCTCCTTATGTAAATAGCTCAAATGAATATGTCATGTGTAGGCAGTTAGCAACATACCTAACTACAATCTACATACCTTATCAAAGGATAACTCCTAATTTAAACATAAGTAAACTATTTATCACCAAACACATAACTGGCGAAATGTGGGTGTACTATATGTGCACCTCTGCCTACCCCTTCGGGGAATACAGGCGTGAAGTTATGTAAATTATTTATAACCAAAACGCTTCTGAATAGCAAATTAGCCACTAAATATTACCCTCAGCTGACGTACTAGTTAATAATTTATATGGACAAGGTAGAAAGACAACTTATGTTCAGTGAAATACTTGGAACCTAAATAACTTTAAATTTACTTTGTGTCTACGAAGAAATTCGTGAAGAAATGTTGGTTGTCTAGAGCTTAAAAAAACAAGTAGGTATAAGAATTAAGTTGGCTCTTCAGTCACGAGTTCACGACTCACAGCCTATCTTTTTTAAGCATTGTTTGTAGAAAAACTTAAGCATAAATGGAAAGTCATAACTGGCATAAGTACCTACCAGTAAAAAGATGTATTTGAATGCGTAGGTAGGTTTAATGTTTCAGTAAAATGTTATAATGCACGTGAGGTCGAGATTTTTAGGAATTTGACTAATATTATAAAGACGAAAGTTTGTGAGTGTGTTTGTATGTTTGTTACCTCTTCACTCTGTAACGGCTCGACAGATTCTCGGTAGCTGACACCCTGGATTAACACATAGACTACATTTTATCCCGAAAAAATGTAGCGGGTAACACCGCGGGGCGCAGCTAGTATAACATAATATTCTTACCAAATTTGTTCGCCAATGTTATCTACAAGTATTATTTTGTGGCACGTCCCAATATCTGTATATATGTGTTTAGATTAAACAGTTGTTTCAGAACCATGTTTAAACATAATGTATTCATAGCTCTACGAATCTTGCAAAGAGGGACGTTGTCTGCTCACATCTAAGACCTTCCTACCATCTTGAGGCCTTCCAAAACCCATCTAACCTTCCAAAGATATCTATGTTGCAGTCAGGTGTTCTATCTATCTAAACTATCGCTAACTGAATCTTTGATTACTGTTTCCGAGTCTCATTACAAGTTATGGCCAAAGGGATAATTTCCTGGAATTTGTGTCTCGAGAGTTATGTTCCTTTATTTGACATTTAAATGCTTATCATCCGTAACCCAGAGGGAAACAAAGCATGTCACTAGCACAAAACATCTGACAACCGGTTAAAACCGGTTACGAGAATCAACGTCTCCTAGTAAATTGGGCGGGTAAGGTCAGATGGCAAATATTGATATTCAATTATTCAGCTATGATGAGACTGGAAATCGACTTCCTCGTTAGTGTAGTGGTCGCTAAGCGCGACTGCCCTGTACCCTTATGTGATGCGTGTGAATGAGGCGAAAGAAGTATGCCAGGAGCAAATGGAAATCCGTGGTACTCTGCCTACCCCTCTGGGAAACAGACGTGATTTTATTATGTATATATTTGTCACATCAGTCTTTTAAGAAAACATATTTTGGTAAAGCCACAAGAATGTTATGAATAAAATATTCTGGTAAGCACAATACGAATAAAAATATCCCTTATTTAGCTGATTATGGTTTAGGCACGAAAGCCAGGGACTATAAATATAGGTCCAACACGAAAATCAGAAATGTAATAATAATAATAACAGCCGTTATGATTATTATTATTGCCGTTGTTATTCAGAATAAACTAAAAATAACCATTACACGAAACATCCCAACACAATAGACCAAATCACTTTAGTATCCATTTTTCTCAATAGTCCCACACCTTCTGGGGACTTTTCATGGCTGTTCTGTTAGAGAGCAGTTGTGTGGTGTCCCTAGCTGGTGTCCCATCCCCTTCTAGATTAAAGTTCTCAACGGGCCTCTGCGTGTTGGACCTGTGTCCCCACGTAAGCCTTTTAAAAGTCCGGGTATCTTCCGCGTGGTTGATAGCCCGAGTAAATAAAATAATAATAGCCTATAACTGTCCTACTGCAGGGCAAAGGCCTTCCTTCTTCTAGAAAAGGATTGGGCATTGATCACCACGCTAGCTCACAGCAAGTTGGCGATTCCATATAATTAAGTCCAGGTTTCCTCACGATATTTTCCGGCCTTGTCGATATTTTAAACACCACTTACTAGTTTATCTAAGAAAGTATTGTATCTAAGTAAGTTATGACTTTGAAAAAGTCACATTGTTACTTGCCTTAGTTTGAACCTGCAACCTTGTGCATACACATCCGGTATGTCAACCATTGGGGCACTACGACATTATTTTTTAGAAAATAATATTTCTTCGTATTCATTTCAATTTATTTGTACTACCAGTAGTTAGGTAGGTAATACACGTATACAATACTACATGGCATAATGCTAACAAAACATAGAAATTTTATTAATTAAGGCAGTAAGATGAAAAACATATACAAAACAAATAAATTAGAAAATAAATAAACCGAAACTGAAAGATTTAGGGTTACAGGAAAACTAATTGACGGAATAATAAGCTTTTGCTATTGACAATTTATGGAGTGTTGTCTTAAAACTATTCCTAGCGTCTAAACTTTTTATGATCATCGATAGTTTGGTCATAATTTTGTAGCTGTCTAGCCGTCTTATCCCTGTTCATAAAGCTTTTATTTCCAATTGTTTTTATATTAATACCTATAACTTACTTATTTGGGTCGAAGTAATAATGTTCTCCAGACCGAATTTCGGCCACGGCGGCCTGTCAGCCAACCTCGCAGGCGATATTATAGTGCGAAGTATGCGCGCAAACACAGGTGCACTCCCTATTCCCTCTCTCATAGTCCGATGGAACGATAGACCGACACGACCGGAGAGATCAGACGCAAGACCAATGGCTTAATGTACCTACGAAGCACGGAGACTAGCCATGTGAAAACGGTCACCAATCACAAGACTGACCGCGGCGAGCACGGCTTAACCTCGCAGATTAACTGATCTGCGCAGTAAGCACGTAGCTATGAGCTCCGATTCCGAAGTACCAGATATTAATTTTTCTACTAATTTAGTCGCCTCGCAATACTGAATGCACTATATAATGATAGACTCCAACATGGAATATTACAGAGCTATTTCTGCGTCCATCAAATTTTACTGTTTACGGATAAACATTGCAACATCACTCAGCGATGATGCGTATTGAACGGATTTCTCGTAAACATCGGTCATCACTTTGTATCAACATCGAAACATCAACACAATAAATATTAAATCGATATTACAATCGATAAATGGTATATCGAGACATGATCCCGATGCACAAAGCTCGAGGATGGAGTGAAAGTTTGATTAGAATAGAAAATATTAGAGAACCGAAGCTGTTGACTAATAACATTTTAAAGAATTCGTAATAAGTGGTTTCATTTATTACCGACTATTGGGCGACGGAAACGATCTAAACTCATCTCATACAAAATCGATATTTATGTTAAACGCATCAATCTTTGTTATGTGCTTCTTCTTCTTAGTGAGTCAATGGCAAATTAGATTTTAGCAGCCTAAATTACCGCTGCGCGAAGGCCGTCGTCAGCAGCCGACATTAGTTCCTCAGGCGTTCAGGGCACAGGCACGCGGTATAAGATAATAGTCATAGTTTGTGAGGACTCACACTGAATTTCGGAGCTCTCTGTAAACCCCCACTTGTAGAGATATTTAAGGTAATACAACCCCCTTACCATGAACTGTTAAAGCAGGACATATTACGATGACAAAGCCAGACGCTGCTACGTGCAATATAATGCGACGTCTCGTTTCCACAACGTATACTGATAAAATAATAAACGTATACTAATGAAAGCAGGAGCTTGAACAGTTCATGGTAAGGGGGCAGATCAGACCTTTGTTCAACAGTGGACGTCTTCCGGCTGATGATGATGATGATAGGTAGATCATGTAATAATATCATGCATCTAGAAAACCTGGTTCCCACAATGTGGCATGAATGCAGTCAATCTAGTGAAGTAATTTCAATGTTATTGTATTATATTTAAAAATCAGCTGGAACTTTTCTTACTTAGAAACGTATTGAAAGTTTATTACGAGAATAAAATACGGCTCACACACACAAACAAGGGGTAACCAGATAAATGATTTCTTTAATAAAACTCACTAGTTTATGGTCACGTCATTCTTCTTGACCCTATTCAGGGTTTTATTTGCAAAGGCCACTGTAAAACTTTGGCCTATTCTTCTACATTTACTTACTTACTTACATAAAAAATATGAAGTACATTTATCTAGGTGTAGGTACAGGCCAACGAATCAGATTTTTAATTACAATTACTAAAGACAAATATGAAATAAACCTAGTTTAAATAAACACTGGCTGCTCGCCTGTTATTCCGCTCGTGTTCATTTCATTTTATCTGTAATTCATACTTTCCCTTTCAGAATTGATGACATGTTTTGGACTGACGACCTTGTGTCGGAGAAATATTAAGTATATTCTTTTACAATTAAAAGATTATAGGATCCCGCCTACTATAATAAAATAGAAGAGTTTATTATTACAGAGGGTCAATTAAAAGACAAATCCTCAAGCCAAACAAAGTACGTAACTACTACCGAATATCTTTAAATGTCGATTCCAAAACCATGTAGTTCGTCCAATTTTTTTATGTTACACATGACGTCTTGTATTTGAATTGTATAACATAAATATATTGTTCTTAAACCTCGCCCCACACTAGGATTTTTTCCTGTATCGTGGTTGCGTTTTACAAACATGATCTTACATACACTATCACCCAGAATCGGGACAAACATCTGCGGGCTGCACACGTTTTTGTCCCATGCGGGTTATCGCTGAGGGTTGCTTAGCGCAGCAATCCAATAGCTTAGCTACTGTACCAATCCGGTCGTCAGATATAGATATACTTAATACATTCAAACTTAACTATCCCAAAGAAGATTTCCATTGTATGTAACATCTAAGTGTGATACCAATTTGTCTTGAAGCCGCGTACGTGCGTGGATCAAACATTCGAAGAAAGCTAAGTGAGCTTACTGAAGAGAATTGATCGTCATACAGCCACGTTAGTCACGTATGAACAATATATGGGCTAAACGAAATACATATGCGATTTTTTGCAAATGTCAGATGACAGACGTTTGACGCGCGAGAAACGCTAGGTTCTTGTATAGTTCCTATATGGCGAGCTCACGCTGGCTAATAGGCGAAGCTTAATTAGGTCACATAATACATATATAGATAAAGTCACGCCTGTTCCCCTGAGGGGTAGGCAGAGACCACGGATTTCCATTTGCTACGACCCTGGCATACTTCTTTCGCTTCATTTACACGCATCACATCCCTCATATAAGCGTCGCATAATATGTTGAAAATGGACCTGAAAACTAATGTTTGTGAATTTTATATTGCAGACGAACAAAGCAAGTCAACAGTAGAAAGAACGTGGATGCGTCTGCGTCTCAACCATATGAGTAAAGAAATCCTAAAGCGATCAAAGCGCTCGTACATTTTCTTATCGTATGGTAGAACAACCTAGTGTCAGAGATTAAACCGCCTATAGGTGTTTTACATGGCTTTACACACTGTTAAAAAATCTCTCAGGTGTATCAGTTTCTTCACGATGTTTGTTCGCTCATTTAAACGACATCTATTAAAAAACAAACTCATACTCATTGATAAGCCACGATAATAGCGTCAAACATGTTTGTTCAACACGCCTGCAGCTATTTATTAAATTCGTGCCTAACGCTTGTGTGAACGCACAGTTTAAATTAAATGAAGAAATATACAAATCATAATATAATATGCCTATGAAGATACAGTTCGTTTAATATCACACGATTTCAATAGAAAAAAATGCAATAAAGAGCTTTTAAATTCATAAAATGTCTACGTCTCTTACATGACTCGAAGAAAACGTACTTTTAGATTCAATGTGGAGTTTCACACGTTTTTCAATTAGGACAAAACTTTTACATTTCTTTGGTAGGCAACCATCCGATTTTATTTGAATTTATGGTAACAAATATTACCTAATACCCTAAAGTTCTTATCGATCTAGACTAAGGCTAGTGTTTGTATTGGTATTCATTTGAAAGGTTTGTGGTTGTGCCAATTGATGAAATTGACGCACTTCACTACATAGTATAAAACAAAGTCGCTTCCCGCTGTCTGTCTGTCCTATGTATGCTTAGATCTTTAAAACTACGCAACGGTTTTTGATGCGGTTTATTTTAATAGATAGAGGAAGGTTTATATGTATAATACATGCATAATTAGGTTTGTTACTCCGCCGTCTTCCGCAATTGATATTTGACAGCTCGCGTCTTGAGTACTAAGATTACACAAGCGTAATGGAGTTAACACAAATGCAAATAACGCGGGTGAAACCACGGGCTACAGCTAGTTTCTACATAATACTAATAGGACAGCTGATATTGACCATATACATAACGATTTAAATGTACGCTCTTACTCAGAGTTACTTTATTACCTATTCATTTTATATTACTCCTCACATTTCACGCCACATTAGGTTTATTGAAAGACTATTGGTCGCTCGAATGCCTCGTTGGTCTAGTGGTTGCTAAGTGCGACTGCTGAGCACCAGGTCCTGGGTTCGAATCCCGGGTCGGGCAAAGTGTTACTGGGTTATTCCATTAGGTAATTCTCCGTAGCAGCACGGAGTCTGGATTTGTGCCCGGTTGATGGCAATAGGCTCGCCTCCTATTACATTGGGACCCAAAAAAACATAACTGGCGAAATTTGGGTGTACTATATGTGCGCCTCTGCCTACCCCTTCGGGGAATACAGGTGTGATGATATGTTTATGTATGTATTGGTTGCTTTATTTCGTCCTCTCTATTACTAGTTATCTAAAAAGGCAATGCCACATAATCGTACTTTATTGGGCGTATAATCACCTCAGACGACCTCGGATGTGACCTCATCTAACGATAACCATTTACCAGCCTTTTGGCGACACTTCGCTGGCTTCATAACGGATCCGTGAAAACGTAGCGGAAATTGCACATTTTACGGTTAAAGTTATATCATTTTTTAAGTTATAATTTTCTTATACCTACTTGATATAAAAAGTTTGCGATAGGTACTGTGAGAAGACTAAGTGATAGGCATAATTTAAATTAATACAATTTTTTTTTTATTTATTTAAACTTCATGTACCAAAAGTAATATACATAGGCGGACTTAATGCCTGGAGCATTCTCTACCAGTCAACATATAAAAGAAAGAAAAAATATTGTATTATTATTTTCTTTCTTTTATATATAAGTAGGTATATATATATACATAGTTTTATTTTCAATTTAGTGTAAGTGGCTAAAAGCTGTACTAAATCTTGTCTTATAAATAAATAAATAAGCACGTATTTTGTCTAAAGAATATTATATTAAGTACCTATAGTATATTAGGAGCCAGTCCAGGTAGATTTTATCCGTTTCCGTAAGACACTTTTTTTACCTAAACAAAAAAATAAGTATAAAAC
Organism: Abrostola triplasia; assembly: GCA_946251915.1. Taxonomy (NCBI): domain Eukaryota; kingdom Metazoa; phylum Arthropoda; class Insecta; order Lepidoptera; family Noctuidae; genus Abrostola; species Abrostola triplasia. The sequence continues at coordinate 6,808,830 of OX276440.1, read as the reverse complement.
AATATGCAGGTAACATTAAAAGGTTTTGGCGTTCTAAGAAGGCGTTTGTTCAGCAGTGGACGTCTTCTGGCTGATGATGTCGTTACAAGATATAGCCACTGCCAGTTTTTGCTTATTGGATTTCAGCCTACATTTAGACCTATTAAAAAAACATAAAACAACATCACGCCTGTATTCCCCGAAGGGGTAGGCAGAGATGCACATATAGTACACCCACATTTCGCCAGTTATGTTTTGGGTCCCAATGTAATAGGGAGCGAGCTTATTGCCATCAACCGGGCACAAATCCAGACTCCGTGCTGCTATTGAGAATTACCTAATGGAAAAACTCAATAACACTTTGCCCGACCCGGGATTCGAACCCAGGACTTCGTGCTCAGCAGTCGCACTTAAAAACCACTAGACCAACGAGGCAGCCTTATACCTAGTAGGCCCAAACAAATGCGTGAAGACAGGCAGATAAAAAATAAAAAACAAGGACGACTGAGTTATAAAAAGTGCTGATTCATCTGTCTCAGGGTACAAGGTAAACTTGGTGAATGGGGACATCCCACACTAAGATTGGGTACGAAATTGAACAAAGGACTACATTTTCGCCGACTATTCACATAGTTATCCGAATTCGATATTTTATTACAGACACTTACTGCAGACATTTGGCTAATACCACACAAAACAAAATCATTTTGCATAGGTGTTGGATTCTAATGAACTAAGGTAATAGTGCAGGTGTCACAGGTACTTGAGTGTGCAAAAATGAGGACCTCTGTTAATTGTATTGTGTTCATAAAAGCTTGCACTTTAATATTCTGGATATAGCCGGAAAGATTTATGGTCCAATTTTTTTTATGCCACTTCAAGGGAATCATAATATGGAAATACATGTATTATCGATTGAATAAATGATTTGGAGCCTTTAAAATATTGTTTCATTTAAAGTATGTTTTGTACTAGTATTTGTACCTAATCATCTGAAAAAATAGAGCAAAAAAGTACCTCAAAAATTGTACAAACAATATTTTTATCAGTTAATTAGCTATAACTAGCAGTAAACATGAGAAAAACACTGATACTATTAACACAATCATTAAAATGATTGAAAGCATTTTTCATCAACATACCCGAAATTTCCTTACATGTGGAAAAGAAAATAACGTAATAAATCTTCCCCCTTGGAAGGGGCATAACATAATGGGCCATAAATCTTTCCGCCAACATCCAGCGTCATAAACTGCAAGCTTTAATTAACTCCAATCAGTTGAGATACTGTGGCCCTCATCCTCAAGTACAACACCGGTATAAAAGCGAATGCATTACATCACACAACGCACCTGGCTGAAGGCCTTTTATTAGGTCTCGCCAAACGACCGGTTAAGCAGTAAGAGCTCCTTCAGAGCTCAATGCGAGAGACAAGTTCGCAAAAAAAAATCAGAGAATTACGTCTCATTTAGGCGTAGGTACTCGTGTAATTTTAAGGCACGAATGAACTCATTTGTTAAACTGATTAACTTATATTATATCCCGACCGTATTTGGCCATTCGCTTTGGGATCTCAGATGGCTGACGAATCCGATTTTTGCTTTGAATGTACGATAATATTCGCTACAAGTCAGCACCCCTCCGACATAATTTAATAAAAACATAACATAACATCACGCCTGTTTTTCCCGAATGAGTAGGCAGAGGTGCACGTAAAATACACCCACATTTCGTCAGTTATGTTTTTAGGTCCCAATGTAATAGGGGGCGAGCCTATTGCTATCAACCAGGCACAAATCCAGACGCCGTCCTGCTACTGAGGATAACCTAATGGAAAAACCCAGTAACACGTTTTGTCTCTTACTTCTATTTTTTTTCCCTCAATAATATGTGGACAATGTTGTGGGTTACATGTTTGTAATATCAATGTATGAACTTATTGTAAACATTTTAACGTGTAACTGTTTTTTGTCCCTTACAAATAAAATAAAATAAAATAAAACACTTTGCCCGACCCGGGATTCGAACCCAGGACCTCGTGCTCAGCAGTCGCGCTTAGCAACCACTAGACCAACGAGGCAGTCAAATTTAATTCAATTACTAAAATGTTAAACAATATCAGGAATAATAAAACCTCTAGGAACATTAAACACATGTTATCTCGTGACAGAACCCTGACCCTTCTTTCACAATAGCTACCTACTGACAAGCTGTAAACGGCAAAAATGTCAATAGAAATCAGCTAAATGACGCAAATGTAGACATACAAAATTAATGTAGGCATACTTCGAAGACTAATATTTAATCCAATTGTTCGACAACTAATTGACGAAAAACAGCGGCCTTCAGAGACTTATAGGTACGAAAATCTAACACACAAAGGACCTTTTGTGTATTTTAATAGGGATTTTGTGATTAATATGTGCTCATTCTGTTTAAGTATCCTTGAATTCATGAAGGTTCTATTAGAATGGGTACATGGTACATATATGGATAGTCATCAACTGATCACTGTTATACTTTTTGAGTCGTATACAAGGCATTACCAGGTTATTTCATGATTATCATCAGCTGGAAGACGTCCACTGTTGAACAACAGCCTCCCCCTTAGAACGCTACAATGAACGACAACTTGCCATTGCATCCACCGGTTGCCCGCAACTACGTCGATATCGTAAAGGTTTATCACCGCTATATAAGATGCTAGCATATTCAATTAAGGACATAATTAGACAGCAAAACAGTTAATACGAAACTGCTTTTACCAAAGACCTTTATCACATAGAGAAATTTCATATGGAGGCAGCTAACACCCTGGATTCCCACATAGGCTACTTTTTATCCCGCAAAAATGTTGCGGGCACACCGCGGAGCGCAACTAGTTTTTAGATATCTTTTAAGTGTAACAATAAAATCACATAGTATCAGGAAAAATAAAAAAGGGGTTCAAACGAAATACTGACATAATTGATATGGTTATGTTCCGCTTGGAAATTTTAGTGAACCCTCCTCCTATATGAAATCAGGAATTTGTTACCCCGTATTTCATTATTTTGTTTTGGGAATACATAAAGAGCACATGTTGTGAGAGTTATTTGATGTAGCCCCATCAACATCACCTGGGGCGAAATAATGAATAAAGCAGTACAGCGTCCTTCATAAGTGTTTTGTTACGTTTTGCGTCATTGATCTCAGCGGCATTTCTTTTTGGGTATTATATTGGGTAATATTTTTCTGTATTTTTATCCATTACCTCTATGTAATGTGTCATATTATTGGTACTTTCAATGTCTACTTACTGTTTCTCTCCTAATGTGTAAAACACCTTATTAACCGAGATTTTTGCGCTTACATTTTCACATGCCACAAGGCTAAATGTGTGGAATCTATAATGTTTTTTTACTTTATTTACCATCTGTCTGTATCTACCCATGTAATAAGTAAAATAAATAATTTGATTTAATAAAAAAAAGTAAGATGGCTGCATCTTTTATATTTTTAAAAACTAATTTAATTTATTCACGTTATAAAATGCCAGTGACTGTCGATTCATTATTCTAAATTAATAAAATCATGGAATTCCAAATTTAAATAATCATAAACGTGTTTCAATACAATATTGCGACCAGAATTTTAAAAGAATCTTTTTAAATTGCAATTGGCAATAGCTGGTTATTGCCTCTGAACCAGCGGACTGGCAGAAATTTGATTGAAAGTTCGATTTATGAACGCTACCGAATGAATGTTGAGTGAACCCGGAATGAGTTTTCATTCCCACAGAGTTCTATGAAGACTACTAAAAACCATAACTATAATGAAAGTAATGCAAAAACATAACATCACGCCTGTATTCCCCGAAGGGGTAGGTAGAGGTGCACATATAGTACACCCACTGTCGCCAGTTATGTTTTAGGTCCCAATGTAATAGGCACAAATCCGGGCGGGAGAATTACCTAATGGAAAAACCCAATAACACTTTGCCCGACCCGGGATTCGAACCCAGAACCTCGTGCTCAGCAGTCGTGCTTAGCGACCACTACACCAACGAGGCAGTCAAACTTAAACTTAATACACATATTAATTCACCTGTTCATGAGTAGAAACTCTGTTTGAATCCGACACTAGTCAGGCATTCCCGATTATACACGTGAGTGAAACTGCCATGCACAATAAATACTATGAGAAACACTCACAAAAATTTATGATTTCTTTAGTTCCAATATTTTCTCCTCAATTTTTTTTCTAAACCACAAAAACTCCTCTTAAATAAGTTAATATTAAAAATATATTTTAACACAAGCTTTTAAATTAAATGTACCACACTATCGTAATGTCACCAAACCTATTTAAGTATGCAAAGTTTCATTTCAATCGGATGTCAAAAAGTGGTTCTAATTTAGTTCGCAAGATTTGACCTAAACAAACTCACGTACATGCATCCATACAAAGATACATACACACAAACATTGCAAGTTAAATAAACATAACATAACATCACGCCTGTATTCCCCGAAGGGGTAGGCAGAGGTGCACATATAGTACGCCCACATTTCGCCAGTTACGTTTTAGGTCGCAATGTAATAGGGGGCGAGCCTATAGAAAAACCCAGTAACACTTTGCCCGACCCGGGATTCGAACCCAGGACCTCGTGCTCAGTTAAATAAAAGCTTGTAAAAATGTAGATGAGCGAAGATATGGATGTGACATAATAAATGGAAATTATTCAATGTTTATATCACAAGACGCTAAGATTAAATTAGAACTGAGACAATAATGAAACGAATGTTTTAGGGCGGGCTGCTTCAGCGTCGTATTTTTGTTATGCTTTAGTTTCGCTAGACGACGTTATGTTAACGTCACGCCTGTATTCCCCGAAGGGGTAGGCAGAGGTGCACATATAGTACACCCACATGTCGCCACTTATGTTTTTTTTGGTCCCAACGGGGCCAGCCTATTGCCATCAACCGGGCACAAATCCAGACTCCGTGCTGCTACTGAGAATTACCTAATGGAAAAACCCAGTAACACTTCGACCAACCCGGGATTCGAACTCCAGATCTCGTGTTCAGTAGTCGCGCTTAGCAACTACTAGACCAACGAGGCAGTCTCGCGCACGAAAAGGTTTGGTTTTCTAGTAGCAGCTTTATCTGTGAAATATAACAAAGTCTCTTGTCGCAAGAATAAAGTAACTAAATTAATTACCTGAGTAGTTTCTAGTTACAAAAGTTTCTCCAATTCGTTACACTTGAATACTTCGCTTTGATGGAAACTCATATAAATACTGTAAGACGAGACCTACGTTGGTTTAGGTTGTATGGTTTAGGAATCTCATACACACAGTATATGTGTGAGTGTATGTGTGTTTGTGCGTGCGTGCGTGCGTGCGTGCGTGCGTGCGTGCGTGTGTGTGTGTGTGTGTCGGTTTGTCTTTTGATGATAACAGGATATTTAGGACAACACTTACTTGGCGGATAATCCCTGTAGCTGATGTCAGTATAAACGGCAAAGGGAGATGCGCACACGATGGAAATGATCCATAGGATGAGGATGATCCTGGATGCCCTGGTGAGCCCCGCCATTGTGTACAAGTGGAGGGGGTGGCATATGGCCAGGTACCTCTCCAGTGAGAACGCTGATATGGTCAGCACTGACACGTACGTGGCCCTGAAACAAATGATAGGGTAAAATATGTGACGACTGGTTAGGTGGTAATTTCTTCTACCGTATTTCAAGTGCCTAAAACAAGATTTGAATTTAGTATACTGGTGTTATTATGAAATTCACGCGGACGAAGTCGCGGGCAACATCTAGTTTTAGAATATTTGTGTTAATTACCTTTTATTTCGGCCTCGTCTTAACCTTGTAAGTTAACGTTAACCCTTTCACTTTCACCACATGGTACACATCTGGGATGTTTAACTATTGTGATTTGTCTTCTTAGCGGACAGTCAACGAGTTAAATACAAAGTAGATATTGTCCAAAGGAACGGATCCTAATTTTTTTAACCATCTATTACAGCCATACCAAGTATCTAGGTTTACTCTTCAGGCGATAGAATAAACATTAAAGTGTATCAACATTTTTTGTTTTAACATTCAGATTCGTCGTCTTGACCAAAGCTCTTTGTAAAAATACTCAGAATCTGGTACTTTAACTTAATTATTATAAGACCTTTTTGTCACGTGTACGTGCTTTGATGTAAATTAGGGTGTAGCCCCTTCATGTAAATTAGATTTACTCTCGCCCCCTTCAAAAATAGACAGAACAAAATTGAATTTGCGTCCAAGATTCAGAAATGGAAATTTAAGTACAAGTCGTTATCAAAGAAAGAAAAGGCGAGATCTTAAAGGTCAACATTCAAAAAGTTAAGATATCTTAGAAGTTGAATGTCGAACTCCCAAATATAATGGCCCGTACTTATAGAAATCACAAAAGATTGCATCTAGAAAACACGTACACGCATAAGAAATAGAAACATTATATTTAATGCGAAATGATCAAAATGTAACAAGTAATATTTCTAGAGTTACGTAATGGTTTTTGTGAACATAAATGCTTTATATCTTTGTCTTGACCACGTCCCCAGCGTTTGTTGTTTTTTCGGATCGCATTAAGACATCACAGACATAAATTAATGCTTTTTGTAAGACATAATGATGGATTACTCACGAATTACGTACCTAAGTTCTATTTAATTTTGTTCAAACAAATGATCATAATGGGTATCTTTTCGGCCTGATAAACACATTGTTTACTTTTGATTTGATAGTAAGACGATCAGAAATCGTGTTGCCGAGTGGTAGAGAATTGGCCAACCCCTTTCCTCCCGTTGGTGTTGTAAGAGGTGACTAAGGGATAATATAAAAGATGGGCAGCAGCGTCTTCTGTAACTTCACCACCAATATTGCGATCTCCAAGCCGCTTGCCAAGCGTGGGGATTATGATAACCCTCCCCCCTTACCTAAGGAGCCTTTGTTCCATAGTAAACGTCTTCCGGCTGATGATGAGAAATCGTGTGGCTGTAATGTTATACTTTGAAGACAATTAAGCACAAGCAGAAGGTACTAAACCTTTACAGAACTATATGGAATAATTGTGAACCCTGCTATAGTACCATGGCTTCAATATGTTTTCAAATACCAGTAAATGCCAAGATACTATCGAGATGCATCATTTTAGGGTAATAATATAATCTCAACAGCATTTACCTCAATTTTAAATCTACTACTATTCAAAGCAATAAACGTAGAGCATTTCCAACACAAAAAATATTTTTAGCCAAGCGAAGATCGGTCTCATTTACCCATTAGGATACATATTTATATATTTTTCTTTTCTTCTTTCATCTTTCGTACCAAATTGATTGAAATGACTTAGGTACGAAAATATGACACTTATTTTTTTTTTACTAACAAATTACTATCAAAACCAATTTTTTTATTATTTCTTCTCAGTACCTAAGTAATCGTTTTAAAATACAGGAGTACGTGCTAAAGTACTACATTTTTTTTTACTGTTACTTACCCACGACAGAACGGACGTAGGTATATGCGTTTAGGGTGAGAGGTTGTTTGTGTAGAAGTTAGACTAGGCCATATTAGTTTATCCTAGAGTGTGCGTATTTATATCAGAATCAACTAGTTTGGCCTAGCCTAAACTGGTCTATCCTATCGGGCTCAGGACAAATTAGTTTGAACTAGGCTATACTAGTTAATCCTATCGCGTATAAGAAGAACTAGTTTAGCCTAGGCAAAACTAGTTTGTCCTGAAGTCGGGTTTGGCCGGTAACATATGCACTAATGATTGTTGCCTATTTTAATACCGGCGATTTTCTATGTTGAGAAATTATGAACGGAGCCTGCATTCATCCGAATTCATGAAACATGAACCGTGATTAAATTTTCCAGATTGCTTACAAAAAGGTTTCAAAGAAAATTTATGGAAACTCGAATGATATTGCATTACAGATATCTTTTTCTCTTAATTCAAAAACGGATATTCAAATTCTGTTTATGACTTCTTGCTTAACGGGAAACTTAAGGTTTGCGACTTTCATGTCTGAAGGTTGATCTTGTTTTGTTTACATTGGCTCAAATGAAGAGCATTATATGGTAATCATTACATAACAACAACATAACATCACGCCTGTATTCCCCGAAGGGTTAGGCAGAGGTGCACATAACCAACATTTCACCAGTTATGTTTTTAGGTCCCAATGTAATAGGGGGCAAGCCGGGCCCAAATCCAGACTCCGTGCTGCTACTGAGTATTACCTAATGGAAAAACCCAGTAACACTTTGCCCGACCCGGGATTCGAACCCAGGACGTCGTGCTCAGCAGTTGGGCTTAGCAACCACTAGACCAACGAGACAATTATTATTTGTTAATCATTATTTTAACATTAAGGCATTATTTTAAAATAATGATTATTATTTTAACAGGTATAATAAATATTGTCTGTAATTAGTTCGCTCCAGATGTCGATAATGACTGCAGAAAGTTCGCACACCTTGCAACGCATCTTCTATGATCAAGAACTCGTTAGACTCAAAACTTTATCCACTGCTACTAACAACATAGATGTAGTTTACATGGCAGTTATATAGGTAGTGCTGCAAAACAACCCATTGATTTGATAAATAAGAACAAAAATGAAAAAAAATCGGCACGTATAAAATGTCGTTCACATAGATACGATTTATTTCTCTATATTTTATTTAGGACCATTTACGAAATGGTAATAGGTAGGTACTATACGCACGTACACAGTATGTACTATAAAAATATTCATAAAACCCGTGTTTCAGCGGAGATATCGCGTAACAAAAACTTTTTACAGTCGTGTCTGAAAATTCAGCCAAGCTAAAACCTACATTTTAAAACAAAAAAAGTTGGCACTTTATCGGTAGGTAGCGCACTTTTTATCTGATAATTCGAATACATTTTAGCATTTTCCAAGAGAATACGAGGTAGGTATTCGGTCAAAGGCTTTACAGAGCCATCAATACCACACCAGTGGAGACTTCAACGAATTTAATCTATATTTCATTGTTAGAATATCTTTTTGTATTATATAATAAAAATGTTGGCTAATATTGAAAACGTGTTACCAGAATGCTTCAGGTGTCCAAACCAAAATATCGCTCAACATGTACGCAAAAATTTTATTAAAAACATTCCGTTGTGCGTTACTTTGATATTATAAATTTATATTGGATATGAACAGCGAACAATATACGACCCAAAAGTTTTTCCAACTTTTAAAATTCCTGATTGGTTTTGATTTCATGGGTAATATATTTCAATATTACGTTGTTTTGTTACTGTTATATCCATTTGTCATTTTGTACAACAAAGGGGTCGAATCGACAGTTTACAATCGAATACAAATTATTCAAATATTTTTCATGAAAATAGAAATCTAAGCCATAAAAATGTTTGCGAATTATTCAATGTTGCTTTTCACTTTATTTCGTGGATCCTTTTGTTTGCGAGAAAGCTAGTTTAAATAGTTAAAGATCTCGGTGTAGACTCAAGAAATGACATATTTTACATAGGGCTTATGATGCTCATTATCAAGCCTATAGGCTTGTGGCAAAGGACTCTTTTCTGACCCTACAAAGATTATAGACGTACTTATTATGTAGATAAGAATATATTACCCTTACCTTTGTTATAAAACGGTTTAAAAAAATCACTTGAATGAATCGCTTCACTCACAAACCCCATGAATATAAGATGAGTACAAGTTTTAATTACTTGAATCTTATTATTAATTAAATTATCTCGAACCAACTGAATATTCCGCTAACTAGAAGTATGAACTAAGCTAATCTAAGTTACGTTACTCTGTAAAGTGTGTGTCATTCTATGTTCTTTTACCCAGGGTAAAGAATAAAAGGAGAAGCATGGTAGTTACGGAATCGTTGCCATATTATTAACAATTTCCCTGTCCCGGACCCAAAACATAACTAACGAAATGTGGGTGTACTATACGTGCAACTCTGCCTACACCTTCGGGGAATACAGGCGTGATGTTATGTTCCCTGTCCCTTGAGTCACATGTGATACATGGTCAATTGGTCATTGGTTATGCATCGTAGACAGTGAAATTGTTAAAAAAAGCATTGAGTAGAGTCTGCCTCATTGGTCTAGTGGTCGCTTATCGCGATTGCTGGGAATGAGGTCGTGGGTCGAATCCCGGTTCGGCCTAAAAGTTATTGGATTTCAGGTAAGACCTGATTGGCGCAGAGGTTAAGCGATTGGATTGCTGCAGGGTTCGATTCCCGCCGGGACAAAAATTTGTGCGATCCGCAGATGTTTATCCCGAGGGTTCTTGTGTACGTGATAATTCATGTTTGTAAAACGCACCCACGACACAGTAGAAATTCTTAGTGTGGGGTGACGTTTAAAAAAAAACAGCCATTCTAAGATAATTAAGGTGTTACTTACGCTTCAGAGATTAAAGCCCTCAGCTTGCAGAACACGATGCCCAAGCTGTACGGGTACTGGTGCCAATACACCGACAAGTCATTTGGCAGGCCTGCAACAAATTGAACAACATTCCAGTAAGACAGCTTTTTCTTACGTACCTATAGGTACATATTTATACTTGTTAGATAGGCACACATGGAACAAATAGGTTAATAAAAAAACTGGAGCATACACAAAAGAGAGGCGAGTTTCACCGACACGGAATACTTTAAGAGTAAATACTTATAGTCAGAAAGTAGATAATTATACATAACATAAAACATAACATCACGCCTGTTTTCCCCGAAGGGGTAGGCAGAGGTGCACATATAGTCCACCCACATTTCGCCAGTTATATTTTTACGTCCCAATGTAATAGGGGGCGAGCCTATTGCCATTAACCGGGCACAAATCCAGACTCCGTGCTGCCATTGAGAATTCCCTTATGGAAAAACCCAGTAACACTTTGCCCGACCCGGGATTCGAACCCAGGGCCTCGTGCTCAGCAGTCGCGCTTAGCGACCACGAGACCAACGAGACAGTCAGTAGATAATTATCTGTACTAAAAACACACAAACATAAAACTCAATTATGAATAACGTAGTTTTTAACAAACTGTATGTATGTATAACCTAACGAGTTTTGAGAAAACAAGGAAACTTTTAAGTTTACGTACTTTGAAAACGTAAATGTATTCACGTATTCAAATTCAAATTCAAATTCAAATATTTATTGCTTACTAAGTGTTACATTAGGTCTTATACTAATATATTTTATGGAACTTATAACTTAGTGCCTTTTGCAGGCATAGCAATATCACAGTAAACTTAAAATAATTTTAATCTATAGTAATTATTCTACATTTCGAGATAATCTATACAATATATATACATATATATTAGGTTACAATAAGTTTAATAAAGTTGAGTAATTTGTAGTTGGTTGTGTGTTATTATTGTAGTTTATGTATGTTTGAGTAGTTAGTTATATATTTATTTGTTTTATGTATTTTATTTTTATTTTTATTATTTACTCTCTAGATACTCTTTGACAGAGTAGTAGCATTTTTCAATTAAGTATTGTTTTAGTTTTTTCTGAAATGCTAATAGTAATTCCTGGTTTTTAATAGTGTTTGGTAGCTTATTAAATATTTTTATTGCCATATAATATGGGCTCTCATTGAGCATTTTAATTCGTGAAGGTGGTAAATATAATCTGGATTTATGACGAGTGTTTATGTTGTGGGTATCTTCTACTTTTTTAAAGGTGTTTTTATGTTTGTAAACGAATGTGCATATATCAAGTATGTAAATTGATGGTAGTGTTAACAATTTAAATTCTTTAAAATATGGTTTGCAACTTTCAGTGTTATCTATTTGGGCTAGGATTCTTACACATTTCTTTTGCATTATAAATAAGTCGTTACTGTTGACACTGTTTCCCCATAACATAACACCGTATCGTAGCCATGAGTATGCATACGCGTAGTAGGCTGACAAAGCTGTTTGTATATCAGTACTTTGTTTAATTTGAAATAGGGCGTAGGAAAATTTAGAAAGTTTTGATTTTATAAGTTCGATGTGAGTTTTCCAATTAATATATGTGTCTATTTTTAAACCGAGTAAACTAAATGAATTAACTTCTTCTAGGGGTGTGTTTTGGAATACTACGTGCATATCAAGGGGTGGTTTTTTATATGATCTAAATTGCATGATCTTCGTTTTGCTTGAATTTATTTCTAAGTTATGGATTTCTAGCCAATGAGTTATTGTTTGCAGTGTATTTTGGATTAGGAAATTTGAATTTGTGGGGTCTTCGCATTTTATTAATATGGATACGTCATCTGCAAATAGTATAGGTAAGTGGTTTTCTTTATTAAGAACTTTTGGAAGATCGTTTATATAAATTAAAAATAATACGCATCCCAGTACGCTTCCTTGGGGAATTGAACAAGATAACTGTATTTCTTTAGATCTAACGTATTTAATTTCATTTTTATGACTATTGTAATGCTCAATCTGTACAATTTGAGTTCTATTGTTTAAATATGACTGGAACCATGAATAAGCTGGTCCTCGTATTCCGCAGCCGTATAATTTGGTAAGTAATATGCTATAGAGAACTTTGTCATATGCTTTAGTCATATCTAGTAATAAGCCAATAACATGTTTCCTGTCATTCACACACTGGAGCGCCATTTGGATGTACTTATAAACCGCTAATGTGGTTGACCTACATTTTCTAAAGCCGTTTTGGCTATCGTCAAGAATTTTATATTTTTCTAAAAAGGTATAGAGCCTATTGCACATAGCCTTTTCGAATATTTTTGAAAAGCTAGGCAATAGGGCTATTGGCCTATAATTGCTAGGTGTGACTGTGTCGCCTTTCTTGTGTATTGGCTTCACCAGGGAAGTTTTTAATGCATCGGGGAATTGACCTTCTTCAAAGCTTTGATTAATTAGTAATGTTAGAGGATAAGATAATTCTATTGCACATTGTTTTATTAAAATAGGTGGAATGTCGTCTATGCCGCAGCTATTTTTATTTTTAGTTAGTTTTATGATTTTGACTATTTCTTTCTGATCTACCGGGCGCAGGTACATTGAGCACGTAGATGGCTCAATTACAGGCAGTCCCTTGGCGGTGTTTATATTGTTGTGGGGTAGTTGACTTTGTCCAACCGTTGCAAAGAAATTGTTTAATATGTCGGATATATTATATGGGCATTTGATTTCCTTTTTGTCATTTTTTATTACAATGTTTTCATATTTTTGTTGTTTTGTTTTTCCTGTTTTTGTGTTAATTATCCTCCACATCGTTTTTACTTTATTATCTGATTTTTGCATTTGTCTAATATGTTCTAGTTTTTTAGATATTTTAATGCTTGATTTCAACGTTTTATTAAATTTCTTGTAATATTTTCTTATTATATTACTTTTACTTTCATTTAAAATAATTCTTAATACTCTTTTATGTTGACAAGATTTCTTAAGTCCTTTCGTTAGCCAACCTTTCATGGGTGTATTTTTTATCTTTATTTTTTGAATTGGAATGTATTTATTAAGTTTTTCCTTTATACATGCAATGAATAAATTATAGTTTACATGCGAGTTATTAGTTTTATTTATTATATGCTCCCAATTAATTTCTTTTAATGAGTTTTTAAAACATAAGATTTTTTCTTTTGTAAATATTCTTTTTTCAGTGGTCCATAATTTATTATTACATACATACGTGAGAATAAATGCTTCGGCAAAACAAAAATATTCATTAAAATAAATCAAATTATATCGTTTATTTGTGATAGATGGGTTACATACACGTGTTTATTACATAAACAAGAAGAACGTTAGAGTATTATAATATTGCTCGCACTTCAGACGTTTTTATTACATTTTTTACGAGATAGGAAGGTACTACATACAATAAAACACCCCAACATACAATTTCGTTCTGAAAAGAGTTCCAATACCTAATTAGAAAGCAAAGTGACAAGAAAGAACGCACCAGTCGACAAGTAAAGTTTCCATAGACTTTCCACAGCCACATTCCAATTTGTCTTTGGACCGTTCCAATTAACTTCCACTGAGTTCTGATTTCAAATTAAGAATCGAACCGTGGCCACTATTTAAATTGCCGGTATCGCATTTTCCGAATTCGGATTCTAGTTTGGCATAAATTAGCTTTGAGAAAGGTTCTCACAGAACCTTCAAAAATAAGTTCGTAGTGGAGTTCGTTTTAACTAGCTCAACTTTAAATTGGATGAATTTTCAGCGGTACCTGTTATGTTATGTTAAATATAACACAATTTAAATATATTAACGAAGCGAACAGCCCTTGAAGTCCTCCCTCTGGTGTTGGCTGATAACACTTTGTCAATAAGTTACTGTAGGCACACATTTGTGACCTAGTGCCAAGGCTAAGAAATCGGCAAATCCAGTTATAAAGAAATAGAGCTAACTAACTTTTAGACTTATTCATAAAATGACAAACTGCTAAAAGGTCAATTTGTTTCTACTTAAAATTCTACGCTTGCCATCCTAGGCCGAAATAAGGCAAAACGAATTTGATCCAGTTGTTTTGAAACAACATTTAGCCGACAACAACAAGGCGTGAAGGACTAACACGATGATAGAGTACAAAAAGATTAAAACTTCAATGGAAAAGTAATTACATTTAGCGGAAAAGTTCTTTCTTTTATACTAAACAAGGACACGAAATATCTTTTCGTATAAGAATAACACGGCCTTGGCACCACCTGCGTGCTAAAGGAAATTAATTGTCTTAAAAATAGATAACTATTATTGAGTTTATACAATTCATCGTCATCATCTGCTGGAACTCGTCCACTGTTGAACAAAAGCCTCCCCTTTGGAGTGGGGGGAGTTGCCGTAATCTTCACGCTTGTCAAGCGTCTCGGGGATCGCAGTATTGGTGGTCAAGTTACAGAAGACGCTGCTGCGCATCTTCTGGATTTTCCCTTAGTCGCCTCTTACGACATCCACGGGAGGAAAGGGGGGTCAATTCTAGGCGGGATACCACTCGGCAATAATGAGGTAATTATACATTTACATCTCCTTAAATTTTATCTGAGACAAAAATAAATATTCAGAAATACATCTTTCAAAAACATATAACATCACGCCTGTATTCCCCAAAAGACAAGCGTAGGCAGAGGTGCACATTTAGTACACCCACATTTCGCCAGTCATGTTTTTAAGTCCCAATGTAATAGGGGGCGAGCATATTGCCATCAACCATATACATATTTCAATATTTCTAAAATTACGTGACACACATCAGATGATATCTTCAACACAGTTTTCAACTCTTACAAGGTTCACTTTAAACGACTATATTCAGCGCATCTTCATAGAACTCGTAATATGAGTTATGACACGACGAGAATTCAACAACGTATGACATAGTAGTCGGTATATAAAGTATGATTCAGTTTTATACTGACCAAGTCCACGTTATGGAGAATTCTAATCAAGTTATTACTTACAATTCCGTGGAAGCGTAGTATTTTTGTCATAGTATCATCACGCCTGTATTCCCCAAAGGGGTAGGCAGAAGTGCACATATAGTAAACCCACATATCGCCATTTATGTTTTTTAGGTCCCAATGTAATGGGGGGCGAGCCTATTGCTATCTGCCGGGCACAAATCCAGACTCCGTGCTGCCTCTGAGAATTACTTAATGGAAAAACCCAGTAATACTTTGCCCGACCTGGGATCGAACCCAGGAACGTCGACATATCGAACCCTCGTGCTCAGCAGCCGCGCTTAGCGACCACTAGACCAACGAGGCAGTCATAATAGAATAAGTTATATAGATAATAGTTTATTATTATTTTTAAAATAACTAGATTAATCCTCTTCCTGACAGACAGGGCCCATTATGTTAAACCTTATTAAGTCTACCAATACAATAAATAAAGTATTGAGTATCGTCAGAAGAAGACTATGATCTGGTAATAATATTTTATGATAATGATCTGTCCAAGAGTAAGACCCAAACAATTATATTTTGTGACATAGATACTTATGAACCGTGGTCCGTAGCACATTTCTAAATTACGATACAATTTATGATAATGAGTACCTAAACATAATCGTCAATCACACTTTACACTAATATTATAAAGGCAAAAGTTTGTGTGTGTTTGCATGTTAGTTACCTCTACACGCTCAAACCGTTAGACCAGCTTTGATGAAATTTCATATGGAGGTAGCTGACACCTTGGATTAACACATAGGCTACTTTTTATTACGAAAAAATGTAGCGGGTAACACCGCGGGGTGAAACTAGTATGAGTATAATTCATTAAATGTTTTGACTATATGTATATCTAAGATTAAATAGTTATTACCTTGTTAAGTAAGACTCGAAGTGGACAATATCGAAAGTTTAAAACTATGAAAAGTAAGGTAACGAAATACTTTCGAAAAGCTATTCAAAACTTTCAATTAAATTAAAATATGGTTACTACACTTCGGTTTATAATTGAATACTATCAAAGCCATAAAGTTTTCAAGATTAAGCACTAATTAATTAGTCGAAAACCAACAACGCAATGGCTTAATTAAATATGAACTTAGGTACTTATTTCATTAGAGATCTAAGTAACTAAGACCAACAGAAAAGTTCTGACGTTGAAATAATATTTATATTTCCTGTTATTCGTTTGTTTTACTTTGTTACCAGCCAGGGGGCTAAAATTACCGCTTTTATAGAATCATATTAGGATAACCAGCTTATGCCGGGGACTTTGTCCTGTGGATTTCAATTAAAATTGCCTGTACGTAGTAGCGGTACGCAGATTTACCGATTTGAATCTGATTTTGTTGACAATTGTATAGGCTTCTTTCTGCAGAACCCTTAATATTTAAATTATAATTGGCTTAAGTTACTCTTTATAACATCAGCTATATGCCAGTAAAAGTCCACTCAGAATCCGTGCAGCCGTCGCGGAGAAACTGTAACCCACGAATTTCCCGCGTTTGTCTCTTTTTCCCGCAAATTACGATTATTTCTCTGACATTTGCAGCAAGTTTGACCATGTCTAGAAATAACTATTTATAACATCAAAAATCCAATATACCTGCTTACAACTACTTAGAATAGATTTTTTTTATCTATCCTGTTCGGTGTCCCACCCCTTTTTTTAGAATAGAATAGCATAGAAATATTGAGCAGATGACCTTAACAAATTTTACTTGTTGTAGCGTCGAAGATCTTTAGATTTAATGAAAATTAATTCAAACAATGTGAACTGAAGTCCACAAATGCCGCCAATATTCTCAGAAAATCGATCAAGTTAATTAAAATTTGGCACTGTCCTGAATTAAATACGTACATACACTTCAAACAATTTAATAATTGTTTTATCTTAATTACGTTCTTCTTTTTACTATCGACTCGTAACATCGACCGAATTAATTGATAAGAAGCAGCATCTTGTGTGCCCAAATTAATCCTGGCTTTAGAATGTTTAATAACAATAAATAAATAAATAACTCGATTAAAATTACAGATCATTTTAAAATTATATAAAGCAAACAAACAAAATCTCTAATGAACAGTGTCAACCAGCCATTATTGTCATTATTTCGGGATTATTCCAGCTCTACGTTAATCCGAGATTCAATTCGTTCGTGCCTAAATCAAATAATCTCCGTCATGTTTACGTGGGTATTATGGAGTTCGTTGATATGGTGGACCGACGATATCGTCAGAATTGCAGGCAACCGGTGGATGCAATTAGCAAGCTGTCGTTCAATGTGGCGTTCTAAGGGGGGGCCTTTGTTCAACAGTGGACGTCTGCCGACTGATGATGATGACGTATAGTATTACTAATAACGCCATCAGCTATTTGGAGTGTATTGTTAGTTCTAGTTCGTGTAGTTCTTCTCCATAGGAATGGATATTTGAAACCGTCAACTAGGGCCCCATAAACGTTTCATAGGCGTCTGTATTTAGTCTAGGTACGTGATTCCAAAATGTCTCGTACCTACAGAAGGTAAACAGTTAAATAGTTGTAGTAGACGCCAAGGAATAATTTATAATAAATCTGAACTAAACTCCAAAGAATTAGCAAATTGTCTATAATATACCAACGTCTTAAGATTCTAGTTTCGATAAGACATTATACCAGTGAAAACTTACCTGATAGTGTGGCAATGCTAACTAAGTATGTAAATGTAGATAGAACTTAGATTGTAAATGTGCAAATTGTAGTCGTTGAGATCATCTCATGAGATAAGGAAAATACATCGAGATTTGAGTTGGTAGCCGTGATGTATTTGTTCAACTACCAACTAAAATTATATAGCAGACGTGACATAAATTCTGAAACCGAATTAAATTAGAATGTAAATCAATACAAATTCATCCATGAATTATTCCTTTTTTTATTCATATAATATTTTACAACATGCTTAAGCCTAACTTATTTACACACTATAACGTACGTAAAAAATATATTTATACAAAAGAAAAAAATAAAACTAAAAATTATGCATCAAAGTATTCCTTCTCATCGCTGCATTATTCCTAGATACTGATACAAACCAAACTAACGGGAATTTATTTAGATAGTTACCTACTTCATTCTTGAGAACAAGGCGGACTTCATGCCTTACATTTTCTCATTTGAAAATAAGTGTGGTATCATTTACTTACTGTATTTCAGTATATTATAAAATAAGGGATTAGACTTAGAGGATGATATGTAAACTATTCTCATCCAGTGAAATTATTTGAAAAAAAGACAGATTATAATTAAAGCCGTATGATTTCCACGAATATCCAAAATGGGAAATCTTAACTAAATATTAAGTAGAAACTGAGAAATCATCAGGCTAGAGATGATGATACTTAAAAAAAAAAAATTTGATGATTATGATTGATAATAATTAAATTTACGGGCCTATTAAAATGAAACTATGAAACAAAAAATGTAGCGTGTAGCGTTCAGACAGGTACAGGGAAGATGAGATTTTGATATAATTCTGACAACCTCTATTTGTAAGTGTAGGTACTCTAATAGAAATTTTATTTTTCCTTTTAGATGCCTTAATATGAAACTAGAAGTGGCAAACCTAATTAGACTCGAGAAAGTTTGGTTCGCCCACGTCTAACTAACAGAATCGTGAGATCATTAGACCAATCAGCAGCTTATTCTTCAATATTCGTTTTGGTGTTAGAAACATTGAGTTTCGTCAGTCTGATTCAGTTGATTAGTTGGAAGATTGGATCTACCAGAACTAAGCTTACACGTTCTTAGTAGTAACAAAAGCCTCTCCTAAAACGGATTATACCTTTTACTGGGTACCACCCCGGTTGGAATGAATAATCACGTTGCCGCCCATCAAAAGCCTAGCTAGACTGATAAATATCCCGCCATGCGTAACTCTCCAGCCTATTTAAAGACTTAAACAAAACCTTATTAAGGACAAGGAGCCCTTTGGAAAGGAAAGCTTTGGTTGTAGCAAGATTTTTAGACATGATATATATGGTATATTATGATAGATGATAGATATGGAATAATAATTATTATTAATTTTGAGCATTCAATGATAATCTAAAAATTTGACATTAAGTCCGCCTTTGTGCATTACTTAAGTATTAATCAATATTTAAAACAAATTTGCTTATACTCACCAAATAAAAGCAGCAATAAATCGCTTACAGCCAAACTGAATAAGTAGTAATTGGTCGCTGTATGCAAACCAGGATGCCTCACAATAACTACACAAACGCAGGCATTGCCTACTACACCGGTCAAGAATATGACGACTAATACTATACTAATCGGTACTATTTCCTTTAAAGGCAATCTTCTGGAACCCATTAACCACCACAACATTTCTTCTTCACTACAGTCAAAATGTGAAAAGTTGTTGCAACGATTGAAAAAATCATCATACGTTTCGTTAACTCGCAAAAATAACTTTGATTCCATTTTAAAACTGTTCTTAGTTCAACAGATTTTATAGTTTGTTTATTTTAATTTTCTACGAATAAATTTGATAAGTTTTCCAATAATTCCTAAAATAACTGCAAGCTAAAAAAAATTTTAATTTTATTAATTTCACTGAATAATTTGCTTATTCACAGTTCATAATATTTTAAAATGTAATATAAACCAAAATTGGACATCACGAAAAGTTGACGCTACCATAGTTCGCAAAAAACATGACCGATTCAATCGGATTCCCGCGCACACTGAATGGAACTTTCAGGACTAGAGATTATGTAGCGTTGGATGGGACTTGCTGTTTTATGGAAATTATTATGCTGATGTTAAATTCTAATGATGATAAACAAATAAAGACGATTATATATCTAGGGAATTATAATATTAACGATTACACAAATGTATTTCATTTATATTTTAGTACTTAATATTGTTCTTCAGAATATATTTGTTGATACGGATTAAATAACATACATACAATCATTATAAGTACAACTTTTAGTGTAAATAAATTTATGAACTTTTTATATTGTATTATCTAGTATTTTTGTTTTTAATTACTCGAATTATTCAAGCACCATGACCAAATTTTTTGTTTAAAAACACCGCGCTTTGTCTTCCCGCTAAACCTTACTGAAGTTTGTTAAGATAGTGTTGTCAATTGAAAAACGTCTTCTTGTCTGTGGTAAACGAATAAAAAACAGTGTGATGTCAAACTATTGAACTTAGACTAGTCGATTTTCATGAATATACCTGTTGCTTTATCTGTGCAATTTTGACTGCACTCGGATATCTCTGATCTATCTACAGATTATAAAAAAGTCAATAAATCGTGGGATTTTGCTAAATTTTATTCACGAAACGATGAAAATATTTGCTAATGTTTCAATCGGGGTGAATTATCATTAAATTGTGAACGCCTTGGTAGGCTTACAGCTACTGAGCAACAGAAATGTCTTCACAATTGAACGAAGAAGTAACGGACGCTATGACAAGCACCGAACCAGATTCATCTCAAACACACGGACACGAAGGTAAATAAACAAATTTCGTTTTTTAAATAATAACAAACAATAGCCAACGACAGTGAATTTATGGCCGATTGAGAAACATTGCCTAAACCAGCTGTGGTTTAATCCGTAAATGCAAATTTCTAGAACCTAAGGGCTCAATGCATGTTCTGCCAGTGGTGCTTTAATTTAAAATAGCCCAGCTTTTACATCAAAGCTGCAATTACGATGGTACTGCCACTAACAACTGATGTGTTCTTTTCTTTAAATATTTCTAAGAGTCGCCCATGCCTGTATACAACAGTAGATCACACTTCCAGGAGTTAAGTATAGAATCATTTGAGTGCAGCTATCTATATAAACGACACATTATCATTTTAGCATCTTCAAGTGCCAACACGGATGAAGCATCATCCAGCAATGCAGCCACCCCAGCAGGCAGCGAGGGTCAAGCTTCTCGGCAGTCAAACCTGCAGCGCATACAGCAGCGGAAACAACAAGTATACAGCTGGCCGCACAACAAGAAATTACTCAAGTTGGCTATATACTCGGAGTGCCAGGTAACTTGGATTCTTTATGTTATGTGTATTTATTAGCCTTTAAGTTTAAAATTAGGTGCAGTGCAGCAGTGGTGTGTCATGTCTAAGGATTTTACTGGCATACAGACGTGTCATTCATAATTAATGAGAAATGCATAATTTTTTTTTACTAAAATACACTTTCTCTAGACTCCAGAATGCACATGCAATGGATGGAAGACCCCAGCTCCACAACCGGCTGCAAAAGGCAATCCCCGTGCAGACAACCAACCATTGGCCAACTTTAACGATCCATGCCGAAACTGTAACCATGTGCTAGGTTGGTATATTTAGTTTACATATTTTGAAACCTTTTTTTTTCAATTTTTATTTAATGAAGGCTTTAGTCACTCTAGGTGACTTTGCCAGCCTCATAGGAAATTAATTATATATATTTACATATACAAACATCAATCTGGCCTTACTTCACGCGTTCAAACATTTGAAACCTTACGTAAAATGGATGCGGTGCAATAATAATGTATACTAGCGTCTGACATGTATATCTGTTCCCGTAACCCGTACGGGTCTCCCGGACCGCTGTGAAACATGTCTTACCCCATGTAAGGCTCTAAAGTTTCTCTTAAACATTGATGACATTTGAATTTGAAAACCTAACCCTACTGAAGTAAACTTCAATGCCCCACAGAGAAGCATGTGACACAGCTGCAAGGTCTACCGGTGGCGGAGGTGAACCGTCTGCTGGGGGCCGTGGTGGATGTGGAGAACATTTTCATGTCCATGCACCGGGAAGACGACCATGACACCAAGCGCGTTTATTATTACCTGTTCAAGGTTTGTATGATATTTCAAAAAATTTTGTCAGCATTTTGGTACTGGGTCAGTTGGTCACTTGTTGACGCTACTGTAGCATTGCTGTGCAAACTATGCATTATTTAGAATTAGAATTATGTTTATCGTTTGTCACAGGTAAAGAAAATATAACATTCAGATGGTTCAAAAACAAAAAAATTGGTATCACTGTAACATACCCACAGGGTGTACAATATTATAAGCTAAGAGAAAAGAAGTACAAACTTAAAATATAATTATCTATTATTACTTAATCCTAACTATATTAATTAATGTATATGCGTATAAGTCCAAAGTACTATGTATTTTTACTCACACTCTTCTCTTCTATGCCTGGCAGGCTGGCACAGCAAAATTAGAAGAGAATAATTCCAATTTTAATTATCCTTGTACAAAAATATATATTTTTTTATTCAGATTTTGAAGTTTAATTACACAAAAGCGATACTTTCCCATTAAACACCTCTTTTGCCCCCACAGATCCTCCGCAAATGCATCCTAACCCGGTCCCACCCGCGCATCGAGGGCCCCCTCGGCCAGCCCCCGTTCGAGCGGCCCTCCATAGCGAAGGCCATCACAAACTTCGTGCTGTTCAAGTTCAACAGCCTGCCGCAGAGGGAGTGGCAGACCATGTACGACCTCGCCAAGATGTTTCTGCACTGCTTCAACCATTGGAACTTTGAGACTCCTAGTGTCAGGAAACTGGTAATTAATCTTCTATACTTAATAATATTTATAGTTTGTTTATTTGGTTGAACATGATAATCTCAAAAACTACTGGATCAAATTGAAAAAAAAAAATTGTGTTAGATAATCGATTTATAATGAAGGGCTATAAAAACATTCGAGTCCATTCCTTTCGTGGACTTTGGTGGGCTTTGATTGTTATATTTATAAATTGACTTAAAAAGCTCTAATAGTGCTAAACGAATTATCTTCTTTTACAGCAAGTGTCGAACCCAGAAGACATATCTGCTTACCAAATTAATTATACAAGGTATGTTTTTTATCTGTTTATCTATATATAAACATAAATTAGATAATTGGTTAACCTGGGCGGCCCTAGGTTGTTACCACCTAATATTGAATGTAGTGTAATCTACATCACCAAGTCTACAACTATAGCCTCCAATCAACCGGAAAGCAAGTTGCTGTGTTTTTAGAAGTAGTGTGCCGCAGTCAGCCCCGGGAGTGGCTTTTACTGCGTTACCGGACTTTATGGCGAGACCGGAGAGCCTCCAGCCAAGGCTAAAACTACAAAATAATTAAGCGAGTGTGTCAAAGGGCGCTCCCTCCGGGACTCGAACCTCGACTTTGCATATCGCTGACTATCGTGACAAAAGGGACGGCTGGATTTAAAGAGATTATTTAGGGACGGTTTTTGTTCTACTGCTATGCTAGTAAACAAGTGGCAAAGCGCTAGAATGATATATGTATGATAAGTAACCTATACAATGTCAATGCGCCGGCCCGTGTGCTGCAGATGGCTGGTGTTCTGCCACGTGCCGGCGTTCTGCGACTCGCTGCCGCACTACGACACGTCGCTGGTGTTCGGGCGCACGCTGCTGCGCGCCGTGTTCAAGTCCGTGTGCCGGCAGCTCATGGACAAGTGCCACTCCGAGAGGGACCGCATGCCGCCCGAGAAGAGGGTAAGCTCGACCTAGTATATAACAATCATTATAATAAATTGTATTGTTTCAAAAAATAGTGGCTACAAACAAGGTCAGAACACTAGCCTCCACACTAGGATTCCCTGTGTCGTATCCTGTCGTGGATATACCATTAGTCGCAGGATAAAAAGACTCAAAATAGTTTATTCAAATTAGACTACCTACAATAACAGTTTTAGAACATTAATACGTAAATACCTACAGACCGTCGAGAGCCAAAAGCCCCAGTTATGGTAAAGGGTGGCTCCCTTCACCATAACTGATGAAGAATGAAGACTGGTGTAAGAAGAAATAGTCTCGCCCACTATAACATTAGGTATATTATAAGTGGTGATATTTGTGTGTATAATATGTGCCACTGATGTGATGACGTGATGGCATATAATGCGAAAAACAAAAGGCGCAAAATACTCGCCACATCTTTTACTTAATTCTACGAGACGTAGTCTTCTCAATAAAGGCCTTCAACATTTCTTTGTAATCTCATACAAGGAATTCCAAAAAAACTCTAAAATATGGTGCAAATTGTTTTATTTTGATTTTTTTTTAATTGTTTCGTTGTTTAACATAATATTTTCTGTCATTTCGAAGGTACTGGTCCTGACCCACTTTCCGCGGTTCCTTGCGCTACTAGAGGAGGAGATATTCAGCGCCAACTCACCCATCTGGGACCCTGACTTCAAGCAGATACCGCCCAACCATCTCCAATCTATATTCGATAACAACCGTAAGTGAAAACATAGATTAATAACAAATTATTTTAAAATAAAATAATACACCTAAATCGATTCAGAAATTCAGGAGTTATAGAAACATAATTATGTACTCTGAAAAAAACATAACATAACATCACGCCAGAGGTGCTCATGTTTTAGGTCCCAATGTAATAGGGGGCGAGCCTATTGCCATCAACCGGGCACAAATCCAGACTCCGTGCTGTCACTGGAGAACCTAATGGAAAAACCCAGTAACACTTTGCCCGACCCGAGATTCGAACCCAGGACCTCGTGTTCAGCAGTCGCGCTTAGCGACCACTAGACCAACGAGGCAGTCTGAACACACTCCTTTTTGTGGGCACTCGTGTTATAAAGTATATTTTGTCTACAGCTGGTAGGCGCGGTGAGTTTGAACGCGTCACAGCCTCTGGCGACAGTAAAGATGGCTTCACTACTGTTACACTCTCCTCAGGTAATATTCATATGATTAAAGATATAATTGTATAGGTTTTAAGGTTGTTCATGGTCTGACTGGCATTTTATGTAGGTATGTGAAGCAAAAAATATATAATCACTATAATTAAATTGCCAAACACATAGAATTTCACATGAATCGCGTCTGTCTTGTACCTTTACGTCGACCAGCGTCATACGAGGTGGTAAACTTTGTATGTAGCCAATAAGTGGCAATAGGCTTGCTTATCACATGGGACATACCATAGCATATGTAGGTAAATACTCCTGATATCAATTTATTCGCTAAAATGTACAAATAGATGACAAAAAAACGTCTTCCAGGCTTGATTTAAATCTAACTTTCTTTTCAACAGGATCAATAAAGACCGAGGGTGGCAAGCGTCCTGCCGATACCTCAGCGTCAGTAGCCGCGAAGAGACGGCGCGTAGTTGACGAGCCGGCCGATGACGTCAGCGAGCGGACCGTGGCCGACATCGTGGCCACCATCAGCGACCCCAACTACATGTGCGGGCCTGACGTGAGTACAACACTACTTAGGAACTTTATATTTAACTAGCGGACCCGGCAGACGTCGTCCCCCTGGCTGCAGGCCTTTTTTTAGGTCTCGCCAAATGACTGGTTAAGCAGTAAGAGCTGCTTCAACTGCGAGAAACAAGTTCGAAAAAAAAAAAACGTCGACCTGCCCGGTAAAGCAGCGTAACGTAGATGTCAATTGCGAAAGATGGCGGAGTACCAAACCTAATTTATTTAAAAATGTATTACTTGTTAATTTTTTTGCTTTGTAATAGTTATTCTGCTATTCGTTGCGCAGACGAATCCAACAAAAAAAAACATGAAAATGGGTCCAAAAGTTCTGCGAGTTTTAGGTGTTCGAACAATCCCTTTGATCAAAACCCCCATGTAGAGACAAAGAAAGCTGCCTCCAGTTCTCGGCGCCCAGGTAACTGGTAGTGACTGGGAGGCGAAAATGGCTGAGCGGGCCTTGTGGCGTACCCAAATAGGAACTCTTTTTAAAGTATTGTAAAAACAAATGGATATGCAATTTTTAACTGTCGTCGAAAATGCTTAACCTTTTTTATAAAATTTTCTTACTACTCAAAATAAGAAACTTAACATTATTATTATAACAGTAAATACTTTTTTAAGTTTGTTAATAATCCTGTGATTATTTCGTAATGCCCGACTTATGCACATTTTCGTAAACACCACTTTTCTAGACGTTCCGTTTTACTTAATTCGTTGATAAACCAAAATCATGATTGTTCACGATCTTTTGCGTAAGTTCATTATAAAATACATAATAATAAACTGCTCAAACAGTGACGTTACTACGATTGCGACTAAAATACATAAATCATTTAATTACATATATACATACATAAAGTCACGCCTGTTTCCCTTAAGGGTAGGTAGAAACCACGGATTTCCATTTGCTACGATCCTGGCATACTTCTTTAGCTTTATTCCTCATACACGCTCATCATTTAATTAACCGTAATTAACCTTACTATGTATCCTAAAACTAATTAGGCTTCGAATTTATCCAAGCACAATGAGGCTACCCTCATTGTGCTTGGTAAAAAACTTTCTTTCACCTACCTCTAATTAGTTTGACATTGACCGGTCACTACGAATGTTGATTGAGTTATTATTTTGTTAATTGAGTAAAGAAAACAGTGATATTTGTGAATAAAAACAAATTTCAAAGAATTTTTTTATTTTATTATGAAGATGCGTAACCGTGGCGCCTACAGATGTATCAATTATTGTTCTATACCTAGTAACATACATACGCGCTCATTAGAACACTCGTCCACAATGTTTAACACGTGACTCTTAGGTACTCCAGCTCAGGTAACATAAGAAGTCACACTTAAACTGTTTTCGTATAGATTTGTTACTGTATCTAAGTGGCGGTGATAACCTAGATAGTTTTAGGTTATCTGCGATTGTATGAAGTTAGTTCAGAACCGAGATTGTGTTTACTAAACGATATTGGAGCAGGTGAGATTTTGATGCAATTTTACCTAATTTTATACTTAAATGAGTTGTTAACGATAGTTAAATGTTAAGTTTGTCGAGTGGTATCCGGACTTGACTAAAAGAAAATCCAGAAGATAGGAAGTAACGTCTTATTGTAACTTCACCACCAATACTGTGATCCTCACGCTGTTTGCCAAGCGTGGGGATTATCCCCCCCCCCCCCCACTCTAAGGGGAGGTTAGGTCTTTGTTTAACAGTGGACGTGTTCCGGCTGATGTTAATGATGAAATGTTAAGTTAACATTTGTTATTTTAAAATGCTGGGTTTATGACGTAATGGTAGCACGTGCGCTTATTGATAAATATTTACAATTTGTTTATTGGCGTCACGAAATAACTTATTATATCGTGTTAACATGGGTTATACCAGGAGATTAACTTATGCCGTGATAAATAGTTAAGCCTGCTAGTACGTTCATTTTGTGAATATAAACTTAAGGATTTAATTCACGTCTAAATAATAAATTAATTAAAAGCAGCCTTATTTTTGTTTTTATTGTTTTATATCATGCAAGCATGTGTGCTTCTATAAAAGTTATAGAATATAAATTTTAAGAAGTAAGTTATTTATATAACTTACGACAATTGTTAATTTAATATTAACATAAACATATCTTCACGCCTGTATTACCCAAAGTAGGCAGTGGCGTAAAGTCCACATTTCACTAGTTATGGTGGCTCACTACTCCGCTACGTCAGTACCTCATGAATAAGAGCTCCAATTGAATAAACCGGAAAATAGTAAATACATAATATGGGTAACACTCATTATTTTAATTGATTATTTTTGTTCCAGGCTCTATTCCAGATGCAAGCTCCCCGCGACGAGGCCGCGAAGCTAGAGGAACAACGCAAACTGATCGAGTTCCATGTCATCGGCAACTCTCTCACCGGCCCCGTCAACAAGCAGACCATGCTCTGGCTTATTGGTGAGCTAACTATATGAACAAGCTTGTTAAATGGCGCCATATACGGGGATAGATCGTAACGATCCGTCGCAACAGACTGTCAGCAACGACTGCTCGGAAGTGTATGTCAACATCAAACATAAAACAATATTATAGTATATATAGGTACACGTGACTTTTGTTCCGTTACAAACTCAATATGACAGATCGTAGAGACTGATCTTCGACGTGTGTGACTGACAATTTCGAAACGATGAACCGATGCGATTTTCGGGCGATCGATTACTGCATATTTCTTCTCTTTAAATAAAACATCCACCCACACTAGGAATTTCTCCTGTATCGTAGACGCGTTTCACAAACATGAAATATCACATACATACCTAGATTCGAAACAAACATCTGCGGATCACACAATTTTTTTGTTCCGTGCGGGAATCGAAACCGCAATCCTTAACGCGACAGTCTAATACGTTATCCACTACGCCAATCAGGTTCGTCAAGTTTGTATTTAATTTTTTTTCAGGTCTCCACAATGTGTTTTCCCACCAACTACCGGAGATGACCAAAGAATACATATCGCAATTAGTTTTTGATCCGTAAGTACATTACCTACAGTCTTTTACATAACATAGATGACATAAATTAATTATTGAGCAAACATTAATTATTCTTTCGTTTTACAGCAAACACAAAACCCTTGCCCTTATCAAAGAAGGCAGGCCTATAGGTGGGATATGTTTTAGAACATTTAGTGCTCAGGTATGTAGCAATGTTTCTTAGTAGAATACAAAAAAAATTTAGAACATGAGCATCCAGGCTTAAAACATTGACAGCCGTACGGTAGACACATACATACATAAAGTCACGCCTGTTTCCCTGAGGGTTAGGCAGAGACCACGGATTTCCATTGCTACGATCCTGGCATACTTCTTTTGCTTCATTCACACGCATCACATTCCTCATTCACGCTCTTCGGTTGAGGGTACTCCTCACTTGCCCTTTTTGCAGAACACAATAGAAAAAATATTGTTTGGGCCACTTGGTGACCATGCTGGCTCTCAAAGGGTCAAAACCTTTTTTTATAGCGGCATGAACTAATTGGCTTAAATTGTAATTGATTGATTGAGCTGATTTACCATCAATGTTTACGGATGTTTGATGATAGACCACCTACAGAGCGCTGGACCTATTTAAGTGTGTTTTATCGTAGTCTCTTCAGAAATAAAAGCTCGGTTAGTCAGGAAAAGTATAGTAAGGTTTTTGCGTCTTATATTTTACCTGATGATTTAAACTATTGTTTGAACATCTACAGGGCTTCAGCGAGATAGTATTCTGCGCGGTCACGTCCAACGAGCAGGTGAAAGGCTACGGCACGCATCTCATGAACCATCTGAAGGACTACCACATCAGGAACAATATCCTGCACTTCCTTACGTTTGCCGATGAATTTGCTATCGGTAAGTCTAATTAATAATATATATATATTTTTTTTAATATTTAGGTTTACAGAGTAGATACTAGATTTTTTATCTATGTTCTGGTTTATTTAGTTTAGTTAATCAGGGCTTGAATCATATGGATCACATAATAAATTTTCCTGCCCCATTACCATGAACTCTTAAAGCAGGACGATTTACGTTGTGGATGCGGGACGCCGCATTACACTGCACATAGCGGTGTCTCGCTTCTACATCATAAACTGTCCAGCTTTAAGAGTACATGGTAATGGGATAGTGTTCACATCTCACACGAATCTCTTAGCCATCGTTCCAACCGGGTCGTTCACAAACTTGACTGAGTACTGCCAAACCAAGATTGTTTCAAGAGTATATTTTGTGTTAGGCTACTTCAAAAAGCAAGGCTTCAGCAAAGACATAAAGCTGCCGCGCGCGATGTACCAGGGATACATCAAGGACTACGAGGGCGCCACGCTCATGCACTGCGAGCTCAACCCGCGCATCGTCTACACGCAGTTCACCAGCATCATACGGAGGCAGAAGGAGGTGTGTACGCTTGTACATTATACATATAAGTGGTTAAGACACACATACATGCATAATTATTTCCCGAAGGGGTAGGCAGATTTCACCACGGATTTCCATTTATGATCTTGACATACTTCTTTTGCCTCACTCACTGGCATCATATTCCTCATATACGCTCGTCGGGTGAGGGTACTCCTCACTTGACCCTTTTGTAGAACATCTCCGATCTGGTTCAAGTATATTCGCCAAGGTCTTTCCCTTCCCGATATTTCACTAACACTTATATATTAGTTTTGTCATTTTTCTTTCATCCATCTTTTCTACATGCCCAAACCATCGAATAAATAATATAATGTGATTATACACATATTACCTACCAACTAATATATAATTTCCTTATTTTTATACAGATTGTCAAGAAGTTGATTGACATGCGACAAAAAGATGTGCGGAAGATACATCCAGGGTTGACATGCTTTAAAGAAGGAGTAAGTTAACAAATCAGAATAATACCAACCCTACTACTGTCTTACACACGTTACTCCAAATATGTGGTTGTTTGCAAGAGCGAGCTGCCAATGTTGTTTTTTGGTTGAAATTTAATTAAATGAAATTATATAAAAATACACAGTGGCACAGGACCGCGGCGGATGGCACTGTTTAAGGGAGGCTTATACCCAGCAGTGGGATACTGAAGGCTGTGGATGATGATGATGATATAAAAATAATCCATGCTGTCACGTCACGATATCGTGAATATTCAAACGTATCTGATATTAATATAAAATATAACATCATAATAAATTATTCGTTTTCATAGTACATAA
This sequence comes from Abrostola triplasia, assembly GCA_946251915.1. Lineage (NCBI taxonomy): Eukaryota > Metazoa > Arthropoda > Insecta > Lepidoptera > Noctuidae > Abrostola > Abrostola triplasia. The sequence continues at coordinate 6,777,863 of OX276440.1, read as the reverse complement.
ATTCAATAGTTTCTTCAATTGCAAACAATTCTATCAATGAGAAGACCTCTGCCACTGTTTGGTATCAACGAATTTAAACCTTGTTGCTAAGGCTTTCTAGAGTAGTAGTCTAACACACCACGTCTTTTTCCGGCCATAAACTAGCCTTTAGCTATAAGTGTGTGTGTGTGTGTCAGGTGCGTAGCATCCCGGTGGAGTGCATCCCGGGGCTGCGCGACACGGGCTGGCGGGGCGCGGCGCGGCCCCCGCTGGAGCACGAGCCCGAGCCCGACCCCGCCGCGCTCCGGAACGTGCTGCACACGGTAACTACTACACGGCTCTGAATGATTCGCACATATGAAGCCAACTAATATTATGATCGTAAATTTTCTGATAATGGATGGTCTGTTATCCCTTCAGTCAAAAACTTATAAATGGAATATAGCTTGAACATCTGAATAAGATTCATGCAATAATAATAATAACAAAATATTTATTTAGACAACACAGATCCAAAAAGTCAATCCAGAAAATCCAATTAATATAATATTGTAAGCTTGGTCCGCTGCAGTAACATAAGCAATAAGCCAATAATGCATACTACCTAAGCATAAATAAACATATAACAAAACCTTATTCTTTTTATAATTTGTCTCGGCCACGCTGAGATTTAACTACATGCTACATAATCCTATGGCCTCGCAGGTTAAGAACCACGCAGCCGCTTGGCCGTTCTTGAAGCCGGTCGACAAGTCCGAAGTACCTGATTATTACGACCACATCAAGTATCCCATGGGTGAGTAACAGAAAGATTTATTTATTTATTAACAATTTATTTATTTATGTACACACATAATAAGAAATAAGATACATTAAGTACAAAAGTACTGCTTATTTCATTAGGAATTTCTTACAGGAGAAATATATTGATATATCCGATTTATTGAAATAAAACTAGGTTTACGGATTTTATCGCGGTTTTTTAGTCGCGGTTTTCAGTCTGCCCGTGACCATGAATGCTGTAAAGGATTCGAAACGTCGCGACCAAAAATCAATTAAAAAACCGCGATAAAATCCGTAAACCTAGTTTTATTTCAATGACTAATATTCGCGTAAGTGATAGAAATCATTATATCCGATTCATATAACCTTTCGTTGAGCTAAAACAACTTTATATTTTTAATCCAAATCTTTATTTGTAGACATAGGTAGTACACATCTTAACATTAAATATTTTAGTCAACACTGTCCTACCGTCTACGGCATACAAGTATGGTATTTACATCTAAACTATCAAAAAATAATATGTGTAAAGTTAGGAAATAAGGCACATTTATAATTTACTTACTTCACGTTTCGCCCGTTTCCAGATCTGCGAACGATGGGCGAGCGCCTGAAGTCCCGATACTACGTGTCTAAGAAACTGTTCATAGCTGACATGACTAGGATTTTCACCAACTGTCGGCTGTACAACTCTCCGGACACTGACTACTACAGGTAATGGCATTGTAATAATCAAACTAAATCGAAATATAATGTTCATGTGAAGTCGACGATATACATTCTAGTTCCATTCTATAATCACACTAATAGTATAGGGCGAAAGTTTGTGAGTGTGTTTGTATGTTTCTTACTTTTTTTACGCTCAAACTGCTAGACCGATTTTGATTAAATTTCATATGGAGGTAGCTGACACCCTGAATTAACACAGTAGTAGTAAAAAAATTTAGCGGGTAACACCGCGGGGCGCAGCTAGTAATACTTGAACATAACATCACGCCTGTGTTCCCCAAAGATTTTGGCACACGCAATTCGCCAGTATAGGTTCCAATGTAATAGAGGCGACCATATTGCCTTCAACCTTAATTTCTTCTGACCAGTAAGTAAGCCGTGACCAAGTCTTGTTGCTTTTTTTATGGAGATTCGCTTTTGTTCTGCCGTGCCGGGGGACACTCAAAGCCTGATTTTTTTATTGATATTACTATCTGAGCTATTTTTATAACGGCCAACCAGTGGCCAGATTTCGATCGTAATTATTTACAAACTTTGGTTTAATCATCCATTTAAACATTACCAAATGTCACACTCCTATATGTAGTACAACGTAATGTCTACACTCTACACGTATTAATATAATAAATATGTTGTCTAACAGATGTGCTAATACCCTTGAGAAATACTTCCACACAAAGATGAAGGAGGCTGGGCTGTGGGACAAATGATCTGAGTTCAACTTCGACGCGTTCTTCGCGCTCGAGGTAACCGGCGCGCGCCCACCATCCACCGACCCCGAATAAACCTGCGCATGAGCATCAATTTGTATATGCCATGAGTATTATCATGTATCTCGATAACCAATCAAGTTTTAGTATTTCCTTCAAAGTGCACATTGCGCAATAAACTTAAAACAGATCATGTTTGCAAATAGTTTTCAGAATTTCTGATTGTCTCAAACGTTCTGAGTGTTTTAATATTTAATATATTTTAGTTGGACACATTTGTGTATAATAAATTAATAAATTAATATTTTATTCAACAAAGGAGGTTTGATGTCAAAATAAAATGGCTGAAGTATTTTTATGAGTATAAGTAAAACGAAGTGAGAAATAGAGACATTTTGAAACTGATTTTAACATTAAATGATAACTTAGTTGTCAAAAAGGATTCTAGATTTATCTCTATAAATACAATTTTAACCTTTTCGACGCCCATCGATATAATACGCGATGTGTCCTCCAGCGCCACGCTACAAATGTATAACGTATCTATAGTAAAACGTAGGGATGGGATTAACGTCTTATCGACAAATAATATTATAAGTTGAAATTAATGTTTATTCACCAATTTACGAAGCTAAATAAAAACTGATATTGAATGATATTAATTATTTTCATATTTTGTTATATTTCATAAAAAAATCAATATGAAAACCTGTATATATTTCCCATAATTAAAAGAAAATAATTGTAAAGTTATTAGACGTTCCGATTCACTGTCCTCTGGAGTTTTATCAAATTCTGTTTCAGACTCCACACCTTGTAAAAGTCGCAATAATTCGTCATCACTGTCAGTCATTTTTTACATTCGCAAACGCGAGGTGTCAACATTGCACTACACTAAAATGCACCAAGTCACTGTGACCTTGAAACTCGTCCGCTTATGACGTCACAGATTTACTTCTATACAAGTTCGTGGCGTTGTGCGCACTGACAAGTAGCCACTTTGTAAGGATGGGTTTTTCAAACAGTGTTTCACTATCGACAATGATTACAAAACCTATTTATTCTCGATTAAGGTGAATAAAACGTAGTTTAGTTTAGTTTATAGTTTACAATATTTATAAAATATTATTTATTCACGTCGTATTCTTGCAATAATAGTATTTATGATCGTTTCGACGAGATGAAATATAGCGAGGTCTTCATCGTGTCCCATCACTGGCTTACTTTATATCAAGTAATTGGCGTTGGGGGCATTAAAATTTCTGGCGTTTTTGTTTCTATTGAATATAAAACAAACAAGAACTTATATGTGTGATAAAACTTAAAAATATGTCTTATAACTGAGTATTTTTTCATAAAAATATAACAAAAGGTCTTGTAGAAGTCGTACATTTATTTTATACTCTTATTACTTCTAATCAAGTAGTGGCGCTGAGGGCACGAAAATCTCGAACTTGTATAGAAGTGATTGGCGTTCAAAAGGTTAAGTATAGGGTAATGGTAACAATCAATTATCTATACACTTTGCTAATCAGTTTCAAAGTTTTGTTGCACCGTTGTACTGTATATGAATAAAATTTAAGTTACTGTTAATATTGTATATAATAAGTCTGATAAGTTTTTATTTTCTGTCATAGTCAATTCTTTGGCAAGTTTTATCGTGTGTATATATTAGTCGTTTGAGTTTGAACTCTCTAGTGGCGGGTTACCTATTTTTATATAAATAGATTTTGAAATAATAAGTAAATTTACGATAAGATTTACTTTATAATTTGTAGGTTAAATTTTCATGTTATTTAACTTGCTTGGTTATATTAAAAACCGGTACCGGTCTTAGGAAATTTTACTTTTTAATAGGTTTAAATGATTTCAATTGTATGTACGTACGTGGATTTATTGTTTGAGTAAGTATAAGTCGTAAAATATAATCGATATAATCATTGTGTTATCTAGAGATCCTTTAGTGGTATCGAGACGCAAAGCGGTGGTAACGAAATTATTTTTAAAAAGAATATCGATGTTGTAATATAGTGATAAAATAATATGATAAAATGGAAGTTTGTTCTCAATGTGATGTTATATAAATTTGAAGTAATCATGACACTCGTCTGTTCAATTAAGATCTTGTTTTATATTTTCTTTGATGCAATTTGTCAGTTCTGTATTTCATGTGTCAATAAAATGTTTTTTTTTTGTAACCTGGTTGATCTTTATTTTACCCATAAAATACCAAAAAAGAGGGTATTTTTTTTTAAATCGCGTTGGTAGCGATTTGATAATCAAATTGGTGAAGTGGGTAACCTATTGGACTGCTGTGCTGTGGTTGAGGGTTCGATTCCCGCACGGAACCGAAATTTGCGCGATCCGCAGATGTTTGTTCCGAGTCTGGGTGGTTGTGTATGTGATTATTAAAGTTTGTGAAACACGCTCACTATACAGGAAAAATTGTGGAGAAGTTTTTTTTTTCAAACAAAAGCTAGTTATCCCTTCAATAAAACACAAATATCAATACTGTATTGGTTTTTATTTCAACACATTATGCTCACACGTGGAGTTACGCAGAACACGCGACTTGAACAAGAATGGGAATGTAAACAACTTTACACATTACCTGTTACTATAAAGTACATACCAGTCTCCTTGTTTTATATAAAATCCAATGGATTTAAGTACCTTTTGTCTATTTTCGTAGATAATAACTTAAATGCTCACTTATTATAACTTAAAGTAACATATTTTTTATTTCGTTAACATAAGGACAGTTTGAACGAACTAGGTCGCTTTTGAATACAATATGTATGAACACAGTACAATTGATTATGAGGAATTGTCACGGTGATTGCAAAAGGCGCTTCACCGGTCCTATCTCTTTCACGTCGTCTATATGACGTAGGCCTTGGTCGAGGTGAATATCTGTTTCAGAACGAAAAACAATAAAAACTGTACTTGCTAGTACCTATCTAGATAAACGTTCGGAAACATACACGAACCTCGATCAAATTGCCTTTACTCAAAATTACAACTTAAAAAGTTAATGATACTCAATACATTGAATTTAAAAGCGACGTATCTTCAGACTAGATTTTATTAACTACATATTCCGGACACGAGTAGTGTTACAGTGTCCACATCATCGCACCATATACAAATAGTACACATTAAGGGTACAAATGAACTTTCACTTAATATTAATGTTTACAGTTGACATCCAGTTGCGATATGGCCCCTACATCAATACGATTATAGTATTGTTAAAACAGGTTACTGAACAGATACAATATCATTCATATGGCTGACGATTGTAGAAAACTTATGTCTAAATCATAAAAGACTGCCAACTAATATTAATGAAGCAGCCCATACAAGGACAGACGTTTTAGTAGGAAGGAGAGACTGCTGTGTGAACACCTCACACGTGTTACGTTATGGCTTGATCAGTGCTACACACAGCACACTGTTACTCTGTTAGTTATTATCATATGGACGGATACCCTTATCCCAAATACGAGTTACAATTACAAAATCGAAGGGCCACCACAACGAGTACATTAGTCACTTGATAATGATTGCAGAGCTAACATAGGATACGATTAACTTATGAGATCATGAACCAATCAAATATTAAGTACTTCGATTGATATCAAATATAAAAACTGTTAATTTTCTTGCGATGTTACAATAGTTCAATCGGGTCGTAGCGGTCACAAGCGTTAGGGAGAACACTTATTCGTTGACTAGGCGGAGTTGCGGTGAATATCTATATACGCTACATGTTGTCCTTAATTACGAAAAATATCACTTGTCATCCACCTTACACCGAGCGTTACATCACTGGAGTCCCAATGTTTACAGTTGAGTATTTTATATCAATATGAACACATGAGTGTCTCACTGAGCGCACTAGTCACTGCCGGGCACGTGTCGGGCTCGCGCCGGGCCGCGCCGGGCTCGTGCCGGGCCGCACCGGGCTCGCACCGGGCCGCGCCGGACACGTCGGTCGCGCTTCACTCGGGCGCGGCGCTGCTGCCGGCCACCTCCCCGCGGGAGCCGGTGGGCGATGATGTGCACGATCTATAAACAAAAAATCTATGAACCGAAATCTTTAACTGATTCACACTTATCTGTGTACGCTTTACGCTATATGCTTAAAACAGGGTAGGTAGATGCTAAGGTAACTCTGAAAAGGGAGGTTCTGTATTCGACAAGTATGTTTGCATGTCTGCGATTTCCTCAAAAACTACTGATCTGATTTTGATTGGGATTTTTCTTTACGTATATAAAAGATAAGTAACTACAGTCTGTACCTGCTGGGGTGCGGGTGTCGCTGCGACTCGCAGGTCCTGGTGAGGGAGGGCACCAGCTCGTCGGGCGAGGACGCGCGGCTGCTGCGCTCGCTGCCCGCCTCCTCGTACGAGTTGTCGCTCGTCAGCTGCAAGGAACACAACGTTGACTTACATGTCTTAATACACACTACTAGATATCAAGATCTAATAACGTGATGAGTTAAACGCGTATCTACCTTTTTTTACTTTTCATATCATTGAACGTATATAACGTTAAATGACTTCTAGTTTCTCTGAAGGGGTGGACAGAGGTGTAAGCAAACCCTATGTCGCCTGCTAAAATGCCTGGAAAATCCCAATATAACTGCCCGCTTCGGGATTCGAACCCAGGTTCTCTGGGTCAGCAGTCAAGGCAGTCTAAATACTACTAAAGCGCTATTTCAGCTTAAAAAGTTATTTTGCAGTCGTGTTTACACAAAATGACGGTATAGTTAGTATGAAATCGAGAACTCTGTTAGGGCACAACCTGCCTTGCCAACAACAACAATTAATGAGTTATCATCATCAGTCGGAATACGTCCACTGTTGAACAAAGGCCTCCCCCTTAAAGAGGGAGGGGGTTGCCATAATCCCCACGCTTGGCAAGCGTGAAGTTATAGAAAATGCTGCTGCCCGTCTTCAGAATTTTCCCTTAGTCGCCTCTTACGACACCCACGGAAGGAAAGGAGGGATGCCACTTGGCAATAAATGAGTATATTACAATCATAAAGCATATAAAGTATAAATAATGTATAACATGTACGAGTGTGAGCGGGTGCCTGTTGCGCGCGGGGCTGAGCGCGCGGCTGCGGGCCTCCTCCACCTCCAGCTGCAGGATGCTCTCCTGGCTGCCCGTGAACTGCGGACGAAGGGTACTATGACATGGCGGATATAGCTGAACACACAGTAACTTGACAATATAGATTGGAAGGCTACCATCGAGGAAACGACGTAACATTTTTTTACGCAGACGAAGTCTAAGTACAGTATCTAGTTTTATAAATGCGAAAGTTAAGGATCGATGTTTGTTATTCTTTTAAGTTAACAATACTGAAATTTTGATTCAATGTCCATTATGATTGATACGATTTAAAAATCAGAATAACGTACGCTATTTTACTTTAAAACGTAATATTAAGAAAATCGGGAAAACCGCTAGTTCATAGTGCATACCAATATATTATTTTTTATATAATACTGACCACGAAACCGTAGTATTTGAGGATGTCCATCTTGCACATAGGACAGGTGCGGTGCTCCAGCAACCACGGATCTATGCAGTTCTTGTGGAAGTCGTGTCTGCAACAAACATTCACTTTGACATGGATAGCCATATATTTCCATAACAACCTAGATTAGAATTGGCTGGGTTTGGCCGAGAATAGGAGGAATTTCAAGGGGAGAGGCCCTTGCCCAGGAGTAGGAGACGATCTAGGCTATACATAAAAAGTATTAGTAGTGTGTATTTATAACTTATTTAGGAATTTGATATTTTCTACATTAAAAAAAAAGTAACACAAAAAATAACCTAATTGGTAGTTAATAAGAGGTACTATCTTATTTTTCTATTTTAATAATCACAGCTCTACTTATAGGTAACATTTACAATATAAGTTTATAGATATCATGGAGCAGTTGTAGTACCAGAGATACTGACCTACAAGGAAGAGATCTTAGTGTTTCCGACACTTTGTAAGGTTCTATGCAGATGGCGCAGCACTCGCCGTCGCCCTGGACCTCCTGTAACAGCATCAATATTACTAAATATACAAAAGCGTTCAGAAGAAAGGTAGGTCTAATAAAACGGAGATTGAAATAGCTGTATAGCTACATAATAAACATTATATTGTCGACCGATCACCCTTACCTTACCTACCTTAGTACCATGAAAAATAACAAAAGTTAATAGTAAGTATTAACTTTTGTAATTTTTCGTGGTACAAAGGTTCTGACAGTAAGGGAGATCGTGTACAAAAGTTCAGTAGTCTATGTACTTTTACTCTCTTTATTGGTTCACATTGTTTACCAAATAAATAGGCATAAATATTAAGTTTATGCTCTTCATTTATCATTTATTTATTTATTAAACTATGGAAGACTTACAGCTATATAAAAACTAACAATAATAAAAGAGTCATAGCCAACAGAAAGCCAATTAAAAGTCCTCGCTTATAATGATAGCCTAGATAGAAATAAAGTGAACACACATCAGTGCACCGTTTTTATCAAACTCACCCTATCTTCAGTCTTTAAACTCTTTACAGGTATTTTGGATAACGCCTTCTTTGCAGCACAACAAAGACGTTTCTGTAATAAACAATCATAAAATTTATATTATTACATATTCATTATATTTTCATACAAAAAGTAGGTTTAGATCGAACAATCAATCTTCCTTAGATTCTAAAAAACCTTAGGATTTGGGGTAATTTAAACAGTCTATAAAAGTTAACTATTATTATGTTTAATTTAATGTTTAGTATATAATACAACCGTGGTGGCCTAGTGGTAAACATACCGGTTTTGTATGCACAAGGTTGCAGGTTCAAACCCCGGCAAGTATCAATGTGACTTTTTCAATGTTATAAATACTTTCTTAGTTATTCTAAGACACCACTGACTAACGGTGACGGAAAACATCGTGAGGAAACCTGGATTTAATTATCTGAAATCGCCAACCCGCAGTGAGCTAGCGTGGTGATCAATGCTCAATCCTTCTCTATACGAGAAGAGGCCTTTGCCCTGCAGTGGGACAGTTTAGGCTGTTATTATTATTCTCTTTATTCATACATATTATCTTATACTTTACATTTTTAAATAATATATAGATATAAAAAATACAAAATTTAAAAATATAAAATACAGGGTCCAACCAGCAGCGGGAACCGGGTCCAAGCCACCGGTGGTTAGGCCTCCGGAGAGAGGAACCTCCTCACAATGCGTGCCGTGTCAAGGAGTACTGCTTTCTGTATCAAGCCCTTGACCCAACCGCCTAACGTGAGACTCTTCAGGTGTTGGTCGAGACTCTTGGCCATGAGGCCATTGGCCGAAACGACTATCGGTACAATGATTGCTGAATCCACTATATAATATTATTATATGTATATTCCATAGTACTTACAGAGAGTCTGTCTTTGGCGTGTATGTATCTGAAGCGCTGTATGTAATAAAAGACGAGCCAGGCGAGCGATATCACCATCAGCACGATGAAGGATATCGACACGAACAGCACCGACGTCCTGCACAACATTACCAGTCAATTAGGGGACTTACCATCACATACATCTCGCCTGTTTTCACTGAGGGGGCAGGCAGACATAGGTATGTGGTGGATAGACTTAATAAGTTAATATTAGTTCTTCGATTACCTATATTATTTGCACCACTTAATGGTTGATCAGTACTGCATAGTAAGGTAATAAGATCTAATAAACAAAGTAGATATTGCAAAATCTCGTTGACTTCAAAGATGAATAACATTTCTGTTCGTTTTGAATCTGTTTAGTACATATATGCAGTGTTGATAAAAGATATAACCCAAAGATAAACATATTATACCTAATAAAAATAAAATTGTCTTATAAAAATGTCGCCCCACACTAGGAATTTCTCCTGTGTCGTGGGTGCGTTTTACGAACATGAAATATCACATACACAAACACCCAGACCCGGGACAAACATCTGTGGTTCGCACAAAGTTTTGCCCCGTGCGGGAATCGAACCCGGAACTCTTAGCGCAGCAGTCCACTCTCTTAGCCACTGCGCTAATCAGGAAAAAGACGTATTCCTTACTAAAAAAATCTAAATTGTACATGTCGAAAAAATATGATACATCATTCTTACTATTTCACTACAGAGCGTATTTGATCATAGCAGTTACATAACAGTTACATACTCTTAACAATAAACATCACAATAAAAACATTCAATAAGTAGCAATAGCAACACATCTAGTAATAAATCAGCTAAGTGTTCAACAATCGCCAGTGAGTGCTAACTACTCAACTGTGGAACACTCGACTTTCGAGTTGGAACAAAACAACACGTAACCGATGGGGCTATTAATCTGTCAGTGTCGTCTTATGTACACAGTCCTTGGGTGCAATGTTAAATGCAGTTTTCAGGTATCTAGCAAGGCTAAAAAGGCCACTGTGGAATTATATTAGGATAATAAGTAAATTAATCATACTGTAAAGTCATAGCATAAGCGTCTTGTTCTGAATTCGGTCTAAAATTGTCACAAATTGACTAACCATAACATTACAATTCCCATCACGGAATGTATTTATACGAGGGTCAAACTGAAAGTTCTTAGAACTGGCCACTTATAAACAATATAATAAAAAAAATATTCTAAAATTTGAAAATAGAACTCTTTGCCAATATTACTGAGTATATATTTCATTAATTTGTCATTTGTTTTACGATTTGGCGGCAAATTGAAAATTGTCTGTGCCACGTCAACATGAATTTAACACGAGAAAATTTTCGTGCAATGATTTTTTATGACTTTCGATGACATTTAAGTCAACAAGAAAGTTATGATAGACTACGATTGGCCTTTCACGATGAAGCCCCATCTCGTGCGACAGTTTACAACTGGTTTAATGAGTTTAAACGTGGTCGCACTAATCTCACTGATGATTTATGTGAGGGACGGCCTTCTACGGCGACGACTGAAGATAACATCTGTGTTGTGCGGCGTATGATAGAGACTGACAAAAGAGTGACCTATCAGCAGATTCGGACAAGCTTAGGCATCGGTATGAGTCAAGTGCACAAAATCCTCCACGAACATTTAGCAGTCAGGAAGCTTTGCGCCCGGTGGATACCTCATAATTTGACTGAGGCTCAAAAACTCCATCGTGTGGATTGGTGCCGTAAAATGATTGAAAGATTTAACGGAGGTGACTCAAATGCTGTGTTCGACATACTAACAGGTGACGAAAGCTGGATTTACTGTTATGATCCTAAAACCAAAAGACAATCTGCTCAGTGGGTGTTTCCTTTCGAGAGGTTGCCAACTAAAGTGAAGAGAGATCGAAGTGCGGGAAAAAAAATGGTGGCCTCGTTCTTTGGAAGGATAGGTCATTTCGCAACAATTGTGTTAGAGGATCAAAAAACAGTTTCTGCAGAATGGTACACTACCAATTGTTTGCCACTTGTCTTGGAAAAAGTTCGAGAGAAACGACCTCGCAGTAGGATCGTCCTTCACCACGACAACGCCTCGTCGCACACCGCTAAGCGAACGATCGACTATTTGGCGACATCAAACGTTGAATTACTGGGTCACCCGCCGTATAGCCCCGACCTCGCCCCTTGTGATTTTTATTTATTTCCAAAAATTAAAGAAAAACTTAAAGGAAAGCGGTTTATGAATGCTGAAGAAGCGGTGGCTGCGTATCGCGATGCCATTGATGAGAACCCTAAAGACGAGTGGGCAAAGTGCTTTTCCCAGTGGTTCCATCGCATGCAGCGGTGTATTGACGTGAATGGACAATATTTTGAAAAGATATAATAAAACTAATAACTGGCTAATGTAATCAGTTTTTGATTTTCTAAAAACTTTCAGTTTGACCCTCGTATTACCAAATATACTGCCGAGTGATATCCGACCTAGAATTGATCACCTCCTTTCCTCCCGCGTCGTAAGAGGCGACTAAGCGAAAATCCAGAAGATGGGCAACCTCACATAATTCTGTTTTGTAATGTTTGATTCGTTTTTTTAACGTAAGTATTCATCATTCAGAAGAGGAATAGCTTAGTATGACCGTTTTAGGCTTTCTGATATAGTTGGATCTAAAAGATGAGTATACTAGCTAGGTATCTACCGCTTCTGTATTATAATTGTGGCGGATGTTACACGTGCGAGAAGTTTATTGTTACCTACACTGGACCTACGTCTGTCTGATACACAATGGTCCTGCGTGGTTTCCTCTGCGCAGTCCTATACGTACTTGTTAATATTGTTGCTGACGTGCGCGAACGTCCTTCCCTTGAGGATGCCGATGGTGACCCTCGTCCCGTTGTCCACGAGCCGCGCGATCTCCTCGCCCTTCCACTTGTACGTGAACACTGCACTTATGTTACCTGGAATTATAGAAATTACTTATTTATATTCCTTATATTTTTAGTAGTGTTATCGAAGGTACCAGATCATACGACGGAGGGGTCTAACACAAAATAACAGTTGAGAACTTGTCGTTTTAACGCGATTTTCTAGAGACGAAATTCCATATCCCCCACCTAGTTTAAAACTTTAACCTATTTCATCACTTTTTCCTACAATTCAGTCTTTCCATGAACTTTAAAAAAACAAACATGAGAGTCTACGATGTGGAAGCGAGACACGGCATTACATTGCACATAGCGGCACAACAGCATCCATTCCACATCATCATTTACTAGGGACAGTTTAACACGCAAAGGCCCAATGGGAACTTGTACTTTTCATGCGGTTTTCTCTAGTCAAATTTATACTATATCAAAACTCTTCCCTACTATTAGTTAAGTGTAAAGACGTACCAAAAGTATTAGTACCTATTCTCATGATTTTAATATACCTACCTAAGTAGGTACCTGCGTAAGGATTCATAGATATTCTGACATGTAGAAAAATACATGTTCTTATCACCGAAGTACAATAATTAATTATCTTCATCGTGTAAATGGAGACAGATTTTGAAGATAAGATTAATGAAAACATCACTCAAGATATGGGAGTGAATAAATTAATTAGGTATAAATTATTGTAATGATAATTATTACATAATTCACAAACAGAATGATTCTTGTGCACACACACCACAGATTAAGATTTATTGTAAAAATACTAAAACAAAGTGTCAAGATTTACCTACTAATATTTCACCGTAACAGGAATAATTCTACCTTCATCAGTTCTTAGTGTGAAAAAGAGGGAAAGGATGCCTTTGCCCTGTAGTGGGGTAATAAATATTTTACGACCTGATTGGCGCAGTGGTGCTATTAAACTGGTGTGCTAGGGATCACGGGTTCGATTACCGCACGGGACAAACATTTGTGCGATATGCAGATATTTGTCTCGAGTCTAGGTGTTTGTATACCTAGGTGATATTTCATGTTTGTGTACCCACGATGCAAAAAAAATCCAATATTGTGTCCCTGTCCCCTGTTCTCTAAGAAAAGATAGAAAACGAAAAAGGTTTAGAAAAAACGTAACCCTCTTTTAGGCACAGTCGGGTAATAAATAAAGATATATTTCCTCTAACTAGCAACAAACTGTATTCTGGAGCTATCGAAACTTCTTAGAACTAACTATCTTCAGCAAGTAGTTTCCCAGAACCAGTCCCTTATCTCCGAAGAAATTCACCAGAACTTGGTAGATGTGGAAACGAAACGTATTGTGTAACACCACGATTCTTATAACAACTCGACGTGCTTGATTACAGCGCGTCATATCTCATATTTATTACATTCTTATTGTACGAGATAGCTCACATCATTGGCCGTTTTTATTTGTTTTTATATGATAATTACATTATGCTGTTTTTACTGATAAAAATGTATTTGTTGAATTCCTGGAAAGGCTACATTAAACTTGTAATATCTTAAGAAATATTTCCAGCTTATTGTGGGGAAAAAATCAAGTCATTTCCATTAAAGTACTCCACTCTGAAGTTCCATTAAAAATATTGGTGAATTTTGGATGGCCTATGTCCTGCAGTGGACTGAGAGAGGCTAATAAATGATAATGTTCCGGATATTACATCCTACATACAAACAAAAAAATATTACCTCCTTATAATTTAAAGTATGGATAACAAAAAAGGTTGATAAAACTAGAATATTTCTAGTAACATATTCCTGCAGATGAGTTGAATACACCTTCGGAATATGACTGCATTAGCTTAATAGAAGTAGACTTGCAGCTTCTCAAGGAAATCATAAAGCCCCCTATGATTCTGAAACGTCCATTGAACGCCAAAACGTAAGTTTGAAGCGTAAGCGACTAGTCTCATATCACATCAAGCTCGGTAAAATACAACGTGAAAATAGGACCTAATCGTACGTATAAGGTTCATACCTTACCAGGACTGACATGTAGAGATGTATAGTCTTTTGATAAATATAGAGAGAAAAATAGGGCCAAACTAAACCTTGTAACAAGCAATACAAAAACTCATGTATTTAAATTGTTTATAATATGTAGTAGGGAGATTAACACTTAAAATAATATCGTGAATGTTCAAACCTATACGAAAAATAAAAACAAATTGTTGATTGACTCTGTATACTTGGGAGCAATCGAAATATGATGCACATAACATAACATCACGCCTGTATTCCCCGAAGGGGTAGGCAGAGGTGCACATATAGTACTCCCACTTTTCGCCAGTTATGTTTTAGGTCCCAATGTAATAGGGGGCGAGCCTATTGCCATCAACCGGGCACGAATCCAGACTCCGTGCTGCTACTGAGAATTACCTAATGAAAAAACCCAGTGACACTTTTCCCGACCCGGGATTCAAGCCCAGGACCTCGTGCTCAGCAGTCGCTTAGCAACCACTAGACCAACGAGGCAGTCAGTATGCAGTAGCAGTATGATGCACACAAACTGTAAACAGAGCATTCGTCTAACTGACTTATAGGCTTACGAAGTTACGAGTTAGTGCTGCGAGTTGCAGCTTAGTCATGACATGCGCACTGCTAATGTGATCATCTCGGTCGTGTTTCACTGCCAAGGCGGCACGTGCGTTAGCCGATTATACAATTATTCAGCGTTATTCAGTTATTCTGAAGTAAAAATAGTTCTGCGCAGTTCAGGGTTAACACTGGAAATATACTTGACTCATTAATATTTTATATCGAATACATACATACAAATGTATGCATCGATTATAATCGTATCAGTATCGATGATAATGGTATCGACCTATCGATATGTTATTGCTGGCCATTACGACAGGCAAGGTAACAACTGAGGAAAAACTTTTATGGTCTTAATATCCTGACAATCAGCATCATAATTAGCTAAACTTTTAATTTGTTTAACATACCATTAATTAAAAAACATAACTGGCGAAATGTGGGTGTACTATATGTGCACCTCTGCCTACCCCTTCGGGGAATACAGGCGTGATGTTATGCTTATTAAAGAACAACTTCTTACATAGTACAAAAAAGTCATAAATATTCTCGATGATCATTTGGACGTTCCTATAATTTAAATTGATGTTTGTTTCTACCAATTATTTTACATGAGTTTTCTTAACATGTTAAGCTAGCTGTTACACATTCAGAATAAACACAATTCCTTCTGTTGCGTGGCGCAGTCAGGCAAGAGGGGATATTTAGAAACTAGAATGTGTAGACATTTGGCAAGAAAGTAATAATCGTTATTAGTGTATCCTTAACATTAACATAAAAACCAGAGTAAACAACTAAATATTGCCATGACAACTACGTTCGGTAATTGCAGCACGTGGCTTCTAATAGCTCTAATAGTAACACTTGGAAACATGTTATGGGAATAATTACGCTGCTTAATACCAGGTCAAGATTTGTCACAATTAATGCTATAGTTTTGCCATTAGACAGACAGCCTCAGGTGTACAACACTATTAGTATTGCGACGTGACTTTGACTGTCTGACACTGACCATAGTGACTTTATTGACGCTTTATTTAACCTTGCATCGAAGTAAATCTCAAGGCCTCCCTGCATTTTTACCAAATAATCATCTTTTAATCATGAAATCTGGATATGTTACTAAAGTACCCGTCATTATTGGAAGTAATTATCATATACAAGGTGGTCGAAACCACTGACATCAAGAAAAAATAATTAGGTCCCTCGTGTTTGGGGTATCCGAATTCATCATCATCATCAGCCGGAAGACGTCCACTGCTGAACAAAGGCCTCCCCCTTAGAACGCCATAAAGAACGACAGCTTGCCAATTCCATCCACCGGTTGCCCGCAATTCTGACGATATCGTCGGTCCATCTGGCGGGAGGCCTGCCAACGCTGCGTCTTCCGGTTCGTGGTCGCCACTCGAGAACCTTTCTTCCCCAGCGGTTATCGGTTCTTCGAGCGATATGGCCTGCCCATTGCCACTTCAACTTGCATATTCTTCGAGCTATGTCGGTAACTCTAGTTCTTTGGCGAATTTCCGTATTCCGGATCCTGTCGCGCAAAGAAACCCCGAGCATAGCTCTCTCCATAGCTTGTTGAGTGACTCTGAGCCTCTCCAAAAGGCCAACCGTTAGCGAATATCCGAATTACCCCCATGTATTTTCCACAATGGTTCGGCTACCTGTATATAGTTATTTTTGAAAGGACAACTGTCATTAAAACAACTTGATGATTCCAGGGTTAAATTATTTTAACCGCTAATCGGCAGTGAGCTAGCTAAGAGATCATTTCTTATTTATTTTCAGTATGAGAAGAGGCATTTGCCAGTTGTAACTTTCCAACATATCATATTCTACTCAATGTTTCCAACCAATTTCATACGAGAATATACAGATACAAGTACAATTAATGCTCTTCACATAGCAGTCACCCGGAGGCAAGAACAAAGTACGTACAAATACATCAATACGTAAACATATGGCAAAGTTATTAAAATATAATACTGATTGTCATTCATTGTCGCATTAGGCTTGCGAGAACAATGGCGGCTGACCGGTCGGCCTTGTGACTTGCCGCTTGCCATAACCGTAGCAACCATAGAGCAATAAGTCAATGGAGTGTGAATATGATGCCCGACAAAGCACATGGAATCTGCGGACTGCAGATTAAAAGAATCGTAATTTCGGTGATAAATGCTGGGTTAATGAAACGTCATATAATGCCACATAATTGATCCATCTTAGGAAAAAAACAAATAATTATTTTTTCCATTCCATTATTACACGCACTACAGTATTCCATTTTTTATTAATTATTATTATTCTATCATAAATCCATAATATTGTTACGATGCGCGACGTCCCAAACTCCAAATTATATCATTAAAATTTCATGTCGGGTAAAAAGGGCGCCTGTTTTATTAACAAAATATAATCTGATAAAGTTTACATCACCCATTAATTTACCAGAAATTTGTTTAGCTCGAAATGCTTACAATGTTTGTGCAAAAAGATAAATACCTAAGTTAGCGCACTCTCTTTACTCACTATTCTTTGGTGCGGTAAGTTCTTTTATAGTGTAGCATATTGTAAGGTAGAGCAATGCTTAGTCCATTTAATTGAAAGTTAAGTAAGAAAGACTGGTTGTTATGATGCGTGTTGGACCACCTTGGGCCGGTGCATGCAGCGTCTCCACTGCAATTAATTACTTCTTAATTGATATAGGTATAAAGGCTATTAAGTGTCACATATTCTTTGTTTGAAATTGAAATACAACTTTTATTTGAACGAGCTTTCAAAGTTTTATTAATTTGTGTGATTATAACCAACTAGCTGCGCCCCGCGGTGTTACCTCGCTACATTTTTTTCGGGGTAAAAGGTAGCCTATGTGTTAATCCAGGGTGTTAGCTACGTCCATATGAAATTTCATCAAAATCGGTCTGGCTGTTTGAGACACACAAACACACTCTCAAACTTTCGCCTTTATAATATTAGTGTGATGTGTGATTGGTAGAATTGATGGGCGAAATTCCCAAAATAAAACGATCGAATTACCTACACAAATTCATCATTATGCGCATATGATATTGTAGTACTAAGAAAAATACTTATCATATTAACGTAACCAAAACCTATACCCAAACGTTGACGGTATACATATAACCTATTCAATCATCCGTCTTATAAGAGAAGAAGACTTAAAATACTTTGATACGACTCAATTTAATAGGAGCTTCGCATTTGCAGCAAATTAATTAATTTCACACAAAGGGCCAACAGAATGCGCCTCATTGTTTTGTTGTCTGACGCACCATTTAAAGGTTGTTATCCTTCTAACTGTGAAATTAGTCAGACAATACAACTTGGTACCACAGCCTATAGAACGTTCTTTTTTACGCTGTGATGAGACTTTCACTTTCACCTTTGTGATATAGAAAGAAAAGCGTTTTAACTATTTAAAATGAAGGTATCCAGATAAATATGACCAGATTGACGCACTGACTTGCGATTGGACTGCTGCGCTAATGGTCGCGGGTTTGACACCCGTACGGGACAAATAATTGTGCAATTTGCGCGAGTTGCAGTTGTTTATTTCGAATCTGGGTGTTTGAGTATGTGAAACGCACCCACGATACAGGAGAAAGTCCTAGTATGGGGCGAAGTTAAATAAAACATATTGAATGAAGGTATCAATGGTAAAAACGTTAAATGAATAAAAAATATTGTTGAAAGAATAATAAGTTACTCTTTTAAGCCAGGATCTACAATGTCACTATTGAGAACCATCCAATGAGGCTAGGGTTGCCAACTTTTTTTAGAGGAAATAAAGTATATCTGACTTTAAAGGAGGTAAATAAAGAGTACGGACTTACAAATAAGAGTATCATTTATTTTATTTTCAAGTACTTTTTGCAACACATAACAATTTTTCATTGCTTTTCAAGGAATTGTATGAGTCCAAACATTCCAACTCCAAATTTATATATGTATATCAAGAGCTCATTCTGATTATGGATTTTTCATATTATTACAGACGTGCACTAGTTTAGTAAACATTTTGTAAATAAGAGTATTTTAGCGTACTCTATTATCGTTATAGATTATAGAGTACGCCTACATGATATAGAGGACAATACTCTATTTTAGAGTACGGTTGGCAACCCTAAATGAGGCTCGAGGCGTCTCAGATGCCCCAGAAATGACTTTTGGAACCCGCTACGAAATTAATCATCACACTAATATTATAAAGGCGAACCTTTGTGAGTGTGTTGGTATGTTTGTTACACGACTCAAACGGCTAGACCGATTTTTATGAAATTTGATATGGAGGTAGCTGCCACCCTAGATTAACACATAGACTACTTTTATCCCGAAAATGTAGCGGGTAACACCACGAGACGCAGCTAGTAAAATAATATGTAGGAGGAGTAGAAATATCGTAGCCCAGTTAATCTAGGGTGTCAGGTACCTCCATACCAAATTTTATCAGACTAGGTCCAGCCGTTTAAGCGTGAAGAGGTAACAAATATAAAAACTCACAAACATTCGCCTCTATAATATTAGTAAGTTACTAACATTATGAATATCTCCCGTACAGACAAGCTCAGCAGATTTAATAGCTTCGTCGTCACACAAGGAAGAGAGCGTGCTAATCGATTTATGGTATGGGCAGAACAACATAAATAATGTAAGCTGACAAGTAACAGCTTCACAAGCGACGCGGTTCTCCTTGGTCGATACAGATTAAGCGCAGGCCACACTGAGTGCGGAGCTAAGTTTACCTACAGTAACTAACGCTTATTATCGTACCTTTCTTAAAACAAATCGACTACGAATCGAATACGAAAAAAATAAAAGACTGTCTCGTGGGTCTAGTGGTTGCTAAGCGCGACTGCTGTGCACGAGGTCCTGGGTTCGAATCCCAGGTCGGGCAGTGTTAATGGGTTTTTCCATTGGGTCATTCGATTGATGGCAATAGGCTCGCCCACTATTACATTGGGACCTAAAAACATAACTGGCGAAATGTGGGTGTACTATATGTGCACCTCTGCCTACCCCTTCGGGGAATACAGGCGTGATGTTATGTTATGTTTAAAAACAAAAAAGACAACCTTGCCACACATCAGGATTTTTTCCCGTGTTATAGTATAGTTCACAAACATGAAATGTCACAAACATCCAGACTCCCTGACCAGGACAAATATCTGCAGATCAGACAATTTTTTGCCCCGTGCTGGTATCGGTACTCGGTTCACACTACACTACACCCAAACTACTATTTTAAAGGGGCATAGTTTGTACGTTTGGATGTAAGGGGTAACCTTGGAAACTTGCTTCAGGACATAGACAAATGTAATCCCGGGAAACATACGAAAAAATAAACAAAATGCAAGAAAATGAAATCGAAGGCAGATTCTAGGCTGTATAGCTGTACTACTGCTATTACGTGAACGAAGTTGCACGAACATAAAATGAAGCTTCATGTAGCTAAAATGTAGCTTCGTTCTCAGTGTGACCAGCGCTTTATTACAGATGCAACGAAAGTTTCTACGTAAGGCTATGTTAAATTCTCATTCATTCTTCCGCAATTTTGTAACTTGTTTTATTTGTACACACATTCACGTCTACTGATAAGGTGTAATCGTTATTTATTTATATTATATTTAATACTTTTGTGGCGCGTTTATTGTGGATTTATACGCGTACTTGAATACCTTCATTTTTCTTTTACTCTTCCGGTAAGTACCCACCTACCCACGTCGCTACTTATATTTTTTGGCTGATATATTGTCATTTAAAGAAGTAGAATACGTAGGAATAGAGGTCGTAAAGTGATATTTATTACATGAAATGGATGTCTAAGGTGTACCTGCCCCCTTACCAAGGACTCTTAAAGCAGGACAGTTTACGATGTGGAAGCGAGACACCGCTACGTGCAGTGTGATATAGCGTCTCGCTTCCACATGGTAAGGGGCTGTAGCAATTGTTTTTGCCCACTTTTTTCTTTTTTCTAATGTTGTGATGCATTATTTCTGGTATCATCAGTTATTTAGCATAGTAAATAATGGTATTTTAAGATTTACTTACGTCCATTATCAGTGGATAGCTTCATCTTCTCCAACAGAGTGGTGTCCCGGTCATTGTAAATGAGGACCGCGGTCGCGTTCGCACGCCACGCATTCTGCACCTGGAAATAAAAACAAACAACTTATTTACATCGTTATAACAGAATATAATAATGTTATTTATGTATTTGGTATATTAATAATTATCTTTTGCCCGCAGCTTCGCCTGCATTAAGTAGCCTATGCCCTTTCTCGGGTCTTAAACTCTCTATCTACATGGCAAATTTCATAAAAATCCGTCCAGCGGTTAAGTCGTGAAGGCGTAACAGACAGACACAGTAACTTTCACATTTATAATATCAATAATGTTGTTTTTTATCTCTCTTACTTGCGCATGTAAGTTCCGATAAATAACATTGTTCTATAAACCAGCAAAAAAAGGACGCCAGGCCGACCATTTTGTTTTCCAAGTCGATCTTCCATGGCATTGGCATGGGACGACGAAGGCTGTGGTTGACGGAGACAGGCCCAGTAGTAGGGTGTCGATATACGTGGATGTTGTAGGTATATCATCATTACTTTAGCCCGGTATCACCCACTGCTGGGTACAGTCCTCCCTTTTTCTCTGCCAATCATCTCTATCTTGAGCGTGTTTTGTCTAGGTGTTTTTAGCGAATTTGTTTATGTCGTCAACCCAACGGTTTATGAATTAACGTAGGTATGGTATGGTAGACCGGGCATTTTCCGCACTTAGCCGCTTGATTGGGCCATTGTGTGTCAGAACGTAGGTATAAATAAGTAAAACCCATATACAAAGAAACTGGAACTGTTTACAACAAACATACTCTTGGAGCCATTTCTAGTCTTCATTAGAAATTTATTATTATATATTTATACACCTCGTTTTATTTCTATAGGCACACAGGGGATTTCTTCCCACTCCTTCTAAGAAAACCTGATAGGAAATACATTTCTTCTTGACATTTATTCTCGGCGACATTTGAACAGCGACCCACTGGTTGAGTCACTTTGCATTGCAAAACCTTTCACTTATTACCGGGTTGATATTATGTAGACTGTACGATGTCTCCTGCTAAATCGTTCATAACTGCATAATCATAAGATTCCTAAGATATCCTGTCCTTATCATTTACATGTTAATAATAGGAGAGTGATAGTTTTCGTAAGCAAATTCCGTAACCTAAGAGGTTTGTGATTGATGAAAACTTTTTGGTTGTCAATATTGACTATTTAGAATAATATTTAAATAAGATTCTAATTTTCAACATCCGCATGTCACAATATTAGAATCTCGTCTGGGAAATAATAAAAAAAACATGTTTCGTCCTAATTATAACTATTATACAATATTATTAATTAATTAGCATTGCTTAGTATTCATTAGCAAACAAGTCAATTAAATAAATATAGAAGATTCACAGCTACAGTATATATTTTAATATGAAGGCTAAATAATCAAATTATGTGATTCCCTGTATACAAAATCAACAGTTATTGTTTGTTGAACGTTTAAACAAAGTGCCTCTAAATGTTGGGACGAATACCTATTGTAATACATTTAATAGGACAAGTTGAGTGTCAGGAATATTCCAAAACAGTCTTCTTATCGTATGGTTGATGAACAACCTGGTGTTAGAGTTTAAACCTCCTGTAGGCCTCTGACATGGCTTTACACACCGTTGAAAATTCTCTCAGGCGTGAAGGTTTCCTCACAATGTTTTCCATTTTTAGCAACTGATTAAACCAATTTATAGTACGCACATGAATTCGAAAAGACATTGGTGCGTGACGAGGTTTGAATTTGCGACCTTTAACTTGGCAGTCTAACAGTCATACCACTCGGCTATCACTGCTGTGATCCAAGACCCTAACACCCAAAACAGTCACGAACCGGAAGACGCAGCGTTGGCAGGCCTCCCACCAGATGGACCGACGATATCGTCAGAATTGCGGGCAACCGGTGGATGGAATTGGCAAGCTGTCGTTCATTGTGGCGTTCTAAGGGGGAGGCCTTTGATCAACAGTGGACGTCTTTCGGCTAATGATGATGATGAATCTAAACAACTCATATTCAGTTGCCATGCTAATAATATTTAACGGAAATCCAAGGTTTTATCACTTTATTGCCAGGTCAGCTTAGCCGTTTCATTGTATATGACTATATGTGCTTCATAAAGTAATATATTCACATCCAATATTAAGCGGTTATCGCACGATCAATCTCCGGTATCAGAAAGACGCGCAAATAATCCTGACAGCATACCCTAAACAAATAAAGATTACTGCTATTCGTTTTGAAGTTTATTATATTATTAAGCTATGAAGGGCTTTTCTATGGCGCGTTATCATTATAGCCTTGATGAGTTTACTAATGACTTGAGTTTTATGTTTCGTGGTGCTGAGTTTGCGAGTTTAGGATGGGGTTTGAACTTAGTGAGGGCCGAAAAGATATTCCGCTTCAATATAGGAGAAAACGAGAACCATTGTCAGTTTCAGTTTATAAGAATTCGGTTAATCTTGGACTTGCTAAGGAATGCATATGGCTTCGTGACAAAATTGTGTATCTAGGTTCAGGACTGGCTGGCTAAAAAGAAGTATACGTCAGTGATAGACGCGCAAAAATCAATGGTAGAATGTTTTACTATGAGCTACATACAAAGGATTATAATGTGGTATTGTTGAATTTGATTAAACTAAATAAAAGGTAAATAAGTAAACTTGTGCTGTTTACTAAGATATTGGATAGCAAACGAAAAGTAATTGTTTATTTACGGCTTCCATAATAAGAAATAAATAATACGTACATAGTACAAATAGATATTGCTTCGAATAACAGCACTTCTAAGAAGAGTATTGTATCAAATTTCTTCGAAGAGAATAATGTAATTTCAAAGAGATTTATTTATTTACTTTCTAATTTCTATTCAACTTAACATCATCACGCCTGTATTCCCCGAAGGGGTAGGCAGAGATGCACATACAGTACACTCACATTTTGCCAGTTATGTTTTTAGGTACCAATGTAAAAGGGGGCGAGCCTATTGCCATCAACCCGGCACAAATCCAGACTCCGTGCTGCTACTGAGAATGACCTAATGGAAAAACCCAGTGACACTTCCCGACCCGGGATTCGAACCCAGGACCTCGTGTACAGCAGTCGAGCTTAGCAACCACTAGACCAACGAGGCAGTGTAATTTCTATTCAATGTCAGGTATATTTCAACAAACACGAAGCCAATATTAGAATTATACGAATTTGTTGACAGGCTTCTTTCGTAACTCGTCACAATTAATTAGCAGTATGATACTAATTAATATTTGGAATGTGTCAACTTGTTTTCTACGAGTTAATCAATCAAGTACGTGTCAAGTGTCTCAATGTTTTCTTTTATATCTTTGTTTTTTATCTTTCTAGTCTTATCTTTATTATAAATAGAATGACAGGCGTCTTATTAGGCAGGATTAACGATTTTCTCAAAAGAAAAAACCCAGACGCTTATACTACGTTGAGAGGATCACGTTTTTTATTTTATCCTGCTTTATCTTTATTAAAATACAGACTAAGCGATCGCGTACAAAATATAGTTATTAAAACATAAATATCGACATCTTCCGAAATATTTTTAGACGTTTTCCTTGTTACGCAATTTTAAGTTACAACTATTTAAAGGTTACACAAATATTTTTAAGGCCAAATAAAACAAAAGTTTATCGAGGTATTCGAGATATAAATAAATATGTGAGACCTATACCTATCTGCTAATCTCTAGTACGTGTTATATGGTTGTCATGGAAACCATGTGTAATTAAAATTATAAAACATAGTCCAGTGAATTGTGATGTAGGTCAGTGCTAAGTTCTAACTTCTAAGCATGTAAGGTTTATTATATCTATAGAATAGTGTAGGACTTATCTTATCAATAATGTGTCCCGTCTAGACTGACATAATAATACCTACCAAATATACTATTGAGAATTGGGTACTTGAAATATCGTTAGCAACTCGAGACTGTCTAGTTGAGCTGAAATTACTAACTTATATCTTGAAGTTAGTTGCATGAGCTTGTAGCCGCATCTTCGTTAGTTCTATATACATCATAGTAGGTTGATATAGCTGTATGTATAGACGTAGATGATACTTACGCGTCGGAACACCTTTTCTTTATATAGGCTTGCCATCCGTCGACTTTCCTCGGTCACTGACCTCATTATAGGGCGGTCTATGTTGCCCGGGGAGATTTATAAGAGGATACATTTTATAATATTACAGGAGCTATAACGGTCGACTGTGTAAAAATATTAAGTTAGCTACAAGTTAGAGTAGTCTAACATGACTATGGCCTCCAATTTATCTACCAAGACTAATCAGAAGGTAACTTTGATCACGTTTTGCAGACAGATTAATTTGCAGTACATTGTTAATAGGAGGTCCTTATTCAGTAATAATTAAGTTCGTGTAAGATTTCAGACGATCTTGCATCAATAAGACCAGCCGACTACGCAGGAGATATTATAGTGCACAAGTATGCCCGTAAACACAGGTGCACACCCTATTCCCTCACTCTCGTAGTCCGATGGGACGGTAGACCGACACGACCGGAGAGAGATCAGGCGCAAGACCAACGGCTTAAAATGCCTTACGAAGCACGGAGAGGTTTAGACATGTGAATACATCCATCACAAGACTGACCATGGCGAGCAAGGCTACTAGCTAGGTATAAAGCATTTTCAAACGAATATATGAGACGAGTGTTAGTGGAGTATCGGAAAGGGGAAGGCCTAGGCGAACATACACAACCTAGACCAAATCGGAGATGTTCTGCAAAAAGGGCAAGTGAGGAGTGCTCTCAACCGACGAGCGTGTATGAGGAATGTGATGCGTGTGAATGAAGCAAAAGAAGTATGCCAGGATCGTAGCAAATGGAAATCCATAGTCTCTGCCTACCCCTCAAGGAAACAAGCTTGACTTTATGTATGTATGTATGTAAAAGCGTTGATTCACAGTACCTTGATTTCGAAATTGCAGCTGCCTCTCCTGATGACCGCGACCCAAGGCTCGGTGGGTAAGGGGTCGTTGGGCGCGGCTGCCGACAGCAGCGGCCACGTGCAGCCTGTGTGGTCCCTCTCACCGCCAACTCCCTTCGCGCGCACATGCACTGCAATCCCCCGGGAAGAGCCGATGTAACCCTCGCCGTATTTACCCGACTGTGGACAAAGAAACAGAATTATTGAGACCTTAAGGGAATACTCAAAAGACAGAAAGGAACAGATTACTGAAATGTACGTTGAATAAGTCATGAGTTGTTTGTTTCTAAGGACGAAAGGTTATTTTTAATTGCAGTAATTAATGCAAGAGAATTATGTTTTAAATTGTCAGATTTCTGCTGATTTGAGATTTTAATCAATAATTGGGTGCAGGTAATAACCCCATGGCAAGAAAACAAATATTCTTCGCTAAATTTTCGTACCAGTGCCGCTGGCCGTCAAGAATTCTGTTTGGCGAGATGACTAATTTCTTAATCTGCTTCTAGTTAAGAAAGGACAATGTAGGAGACGTTTTGAAGAACACTAATCCGCTAGTTAGGCCTAGGTAAACATGTCTGGTGGAACATGATAAGAACTCGCAATATATCGTATTACTCATCATCATTAATTAATAAACAAGCCTTAACGCGTGTGGTTGCCTCGGTGCGGCCATCTGGCTTCCAGCCAAAGCCAGCCTGCCTATAAATTCACCTAACTAATGAGATCTAGCGAGGTCTTACGTCTTCAGAATGTGTGATGTGTACGATTAGTAGCATAGAACGAGAAATTCGCTTGTTTTTCGTTGTTATGCATTCCATTGCAATGCTAAACGGCGTTTCTGAGATGTTTTCAGATAAACAGCATCTGAAGGAGTAGCTAGAAGTGTAGGTATAAGTACTACACCTACACCAGTTACTAAAGATCCCAACGTAATACAGAGGCGGGCCTATTGCCTTTAACCGGGCTTAATTCCAGACTCCGTGCTGTTATTGACAATGACCCGATATTAGAACCCGACCTGCATTTCGTCCCAGAACCTCAGGCTCAGCACTCGCGCTTTGCGACCACTAGACCAAAGCAGTTCATGAATTACAAACACGAGAACAGGGTATCATGAGAAGGAGCCAGGCGCTATAATGCAACGCATATAGCAGCGTATCGCTTTCACGCCGGCAAATGTCCTGCTTGAAGAGTTCATGGTAAGGAGACAGATTTGTTATAACATGTTTTTTGGAAATGAACAACATAACATGTGGGTTCATCATACTCAAAAATCATACAGCGCGATTCGCGTGCAGTATAATAACGCATTCAGGCTGCTGATGGGGCTGCCCCGATACTGCAGCGCATCAGGGATGTTTGCTGAAGCTCATGTGGATTGTTTCTACACGATGATGCGGAAGCGGTGCGCATCCTTGGTCCGCAGGGTGAGGGGCAGCGCCAACAGCATCCTGTCTATGATAGCGAACAGGCATAATTGCGCATTTGTGAATCACTGCTGCGAGGTTTCTGCTGGGCCTGTCACTTCGCAGCAGTGATGTCCCTATCTGTGTTCTATTTTATTTATAATCATTGTACGTGTATTACTAACATAGTTTGTAAGTATATTGTTACTAACACTATGAGTCATGTTGCTTGAATTAAACATATTTATTATTATTATTATAACATCATACATAACATCACGCCTGTATTCCCCGAAAGGGTAGGCAGAGGTGCACATAATATAGTACACCCACATTTCGCCAGTTATGTTTTTAGGTCCCAATGTAATAGGGGGTGAGCCTATTGCCATTTTGAAACTAAAATAGATGGAAAATTGATTGCACAGGATCAATTTAAATTGCTTTGTAGAGTGGGACACCTACGAGCTAAACGTTCAGAACATTAATGGGATTGCCGGCGTCGACGGTCCAAATCAATCATGCGTGGGTGTAAGATGGATCACTGGCATTACATTTATTAGAGTTCTTTTCTGTACTATAGGTACTTACTTTATGTGATTCTGTAAATAAGTACCCGATAGACGACCAGATTGGAAGTAATTGGACTGCTGCGCCAAGGGTTCGATTCCCACACGGGATAAAATATGTGTGATCCGCAGATGTTTGTCCCGAGACTGGGTGTTTGTGTATGTGGTAAAAAAACAAAAATCTACCTAATGTTTATTTTTTTTTAATGTCTCCCAAGAAAGGGTTATGTTTTTATGAGATCAGTAAATCATTTATTGCATTAATTACATTACCAGGAGACTACATTTTATTATTTATATTTTCATTAACTTATGCATCTCGTAAACAATAACATAATTGCAGTTAACATAAAGAATGTACTCTCTCAATAACTAAAATACATTAAATTTATAATAATTATTATTTACTTGTCATTATCATATTTAAATTACATTTAAAAACTTGAGATTTCCCGTTATTTATAAAATGATTAAGTTAGTGTGTTTTTTATATTTGCATTATTTCATTAATAATTTATTAGTTAAGATGCCAATGTGTGTCATACAAACAATAATACTTATAATAGTTACGTATATTTGTTATTCATGTGTAAAACAGCTTTATAAATAAGTAAATAACAGTAATATAAAAACCCCGCTAGCTTATTTATTGTATTCAATTATTTTATTTAGATCGGGGTCATTGCCTCATGTTTATGGAATCTTTTTACAAATGCCTAACAGCCCACCCCCACCAAGTATTTTTGGCATACTTATAATAATCTTATACGAATATATGAGGCGAGTGTTAGTGGAGTATCGGAAAGAGGAAGACCTAGGCGAACATACCTAGACCAAATCGGAGATGTTCTGCAAAAAGGGCAAGTGAGGAATACCCTCAACCGAAGAGCGTGTATGAGGAATGTGATGCGTGTGAATGAAGCAAAAGAAGTATGCCAGGATCGTAGCAAATGGAAAACCGTGGTCTCTGCCTACCCCTCAGGGAAACAGGCGTGACTTTATGTATGTATGTATAATAATCTTAAACAAAACATCAGCCTGTATTCCTCTGCAGAGGTAGTACGCCCACATTTCGCCTTGTTATGTGTCCCAATGGAATATGTGGCGGGCCTAATTTAGCGTAATTCTAGTAGGTGGACTCAACGCTGCAAACAGACCAAGATAGTCGACTAAAGAAAACATTCCTATAAATAGGCTGGAAACACTTCAGTCTAATCTCATGTCATAAATAATTGGATTCAAGTCAATCAACAAGCCGCAAATGGAGTCTACATCAAGCGAATGATGGAATGCAAAACGATCCACTCATGCTATGGTACTAGTTGAGTGAGTGGCGTTGTAAATAACCTACGTAAAGCCTAAGGGGTCTGTTTACACGGGTATAATGAATAGAAACAAATACTTATGATTAGAGTTAGTTTAATTATTTTCTAAGTCGCCCCGAATAATTTCTTTACGTTACAATAAAGAACTCGCGTTGGATTTCCACTGTTAGATTTAAGTTCGTGGTATAAGAATAAGAAGCATTTATTTGCTAGAAATAACGGTGTTTACAGATGGAAATAACAGTAGTCTCTCATATTTCGCCTACTTTTTTCTTCGTGTAAAAACAAAGTACACATTAAAACTATTACTATAACTTAATTGTTAGATTAGTTATCAATCTAGTTAACAGAACTAAGATACCTTTACTTGGTTCCGTAATTAAGTGTAGGTATTATACGGGTGACTAAAGCTGCGTTTAAATAAAACCCTATCCTACAAAACCGGCCGCAGGTTTGCTCTTTATAATAATTAGTAACGGCTTAACAATCACCAGAACTAAACTTTCCTGCCAGTACCGTAGACCATCAACTAAAAACTCTTTGATCAAAATCCTACAAATTGCAGGTAATGTTAGATCATAATTAAAGTATAATCCTTGGCTAGTAAAAGGACTTAAAATTGATAATCTTATAGCGTATTTCTCCAGCGTCACAAAGTACATAGATAATAGTGCTAAGTAAAGTATGAGTTAAGTCAAGGTCTGTGCGCAGTCGCAATTCAATATGAAAACACCTACAGCAACGTCTTTCAGAAAACATAAAACATCGGTTATTGCGATATGTAATCGTATTTATTCTGATAATATTTACATGATAAAGGAATTTCTGTCGATAACATCAATAACAGACGTCAGCCGGATGCAACTCGATTGGTGGTCTAAATTCAATACCGTCTCCGTTCCCGATGCGGTCGGAATCCACCGAGGATAAGTTGGAGGAACGATCTCGAGGATTTCCTGACAGGAAAATAGGAAATAGCGAAGGATGGAGACAGATTTCTGTCTGGATGAGAAATTATTCTGGATTTGAGGAAAACCTTTGCCTAGGAATGTTTTTAGGTCCCAATGTAATAGGGGGCGAGCCTATTACCATCAACCGGGTACAAATCCAGACTCCGTGCTGCCACTGAGAATTATCTAATGGGAAAAACCAAGTAACACTTTTCCCAACCCGGGATTCGAACCTAGGACCTCGTGCTCAGCAGTCGCACTTAGCGACCACTAGACCAACGAGGCAGTCGGTATACTTTTCATACAATAATTTCATCGACCGCGACTTCAGACTGATCGACGCCGGACAGATGGCTATGACTCACACATTTATTGTATGAAATTCGTTACTTTTGTTGGGAGAGTCGTGAATTCGCGATAGATGGCGTTGTTGGACGAATAGATATGAACCATGATATATAAGAACATAGTGGTTTGGTGGTTTTTCTTTAGGCCATACATATAGAAAAGAAGGGGCGTTTGGATAGGACTT
Source organism: Abrostola triplasia (assembly GCA_946251915.1). Lineage (NCBI taxonomy): Eukaryota > Metazoa > Arthropoda > Insecta > Lepidoptera > Noctuidae > Abrostola > Abrostola triplasia. The sequence goes on along the minus strand of OX276440.1, from coordinate 6,746,837 downwards.
TAGTATATTAGGTTGGTATCTTGCAAGGACTGTCATTGACCTCCGCGCATGTGACTGATATCATAATTTTTAACCCTATATACCTATATAATAATTAAATAAAACCATGAATTTTCAAGTCACTTAAAAATACAATCTCATATCTATCATAAAATCATTCTTAGCGAAATGGACTCTACTAGCATACAATTAAGGATTAGAAAATTTCAGGTACAGAATACCCGGAATCGGATAGAATCGGAAGGTTCAACGACCCTAGATAAAATTACAAGTCTATTTTTAACCCTAGCACACTCGCATTCGATATTCAAATCGAATCGGTATTGAGTAGCAACGGACAGTCCTCGACAGCCTAGAAACATCTAGCTAGAATCTAGATCAATATGCAACCACTTAGTTTTCGCATACTCAATGCAGTTGCTTATATATCATGATACTATATACGTACCAATCAACTGAATGATATGGCGTGGGCAGTTGATAAGACCAGTTGTGCAGGTAATGTAAAGCTGTCTAAACGGCTGCGTGGGTCTCAGAGATAGGATATTGTGTATCAGGATTAGACCACATTCATTTTGCGAAAGGTTGAATGCACGCTGTTGTTAGATGTCTTGTGTAACTAATCTAGGCGTTGATAGTTATTATAGGTATACGACTGAGTTAGTATCGACCTGCCTCCTTACCATGAATTCCTAAAGCGGGGCACTATACGTTGAGGGAGCGAGACACCGCATAACAGTGCACGTAGCAGCGTGTCGCTTCCACAACGTAAACCGTACTGCTTTAAGAGTTCGTGGTAAGGGGGCTAAACTAATTGTAATATATATACAGGTACCGCTGGGGAAGAAAGGTTCTCGAGTGGCGACCACGAACCGGAAGACGCAGCGTTGGCAGGCCTCCCACCAGATGGACCGACGATATCGTCAGAATTGCGGGCAACCGGTGGATGGAATTGGCAAGCTGTCGTTCTTTGTGGCGTTCTAAGGGGGAGGCCTTTGTTCAGCAGTGGACGTCTTCCGGCTGATGATGATGATACAGGTCACACCGTTGTGTAAATTAGTCATCCAACCAGGGACAGGTAACGTGGTAAGAAGTAGTTTCATTCGCCGCGCCATGGGCACTTCTTCTTAGCGAGTCAATGGCAATGTTAAACTTTAGCGGTCCAAAACTCCATAGGCACTGAGCAGTGAGCTTGCATCCTTGTTGACTTGTTGTGTGCTCAACATCACGGCAACCTGTTGCAAGTAATGCATAACACTCCTTTACGTTGGCGAAACTCAATTCTAAACGTTTTTACTATAATAATTTTCGTGAGTGTTATGCATGTTATTTACTGTATATTCCGGTTATACGAACTAATTCGGTTCGGCTCGCGACTGCCGCGTAACCAGCTCATGAATAAGGGCTCCGTTCGAGTTCGAAACTAGTCGGGCTTTCCCGAATACACCCGTGAGTATAACCGGAATATACAGTAAATACATACATACACACATAACATCACGCCTGTATTCCCCGAAGAGGTAGGCAGAAGTGCACATATAATACACCCACATTTCGCCAGTTATGTTTTAGGTCCCAATGTAATAGGGGGCGAGCCTATTGCCATCAACCGGGCACAAATCCAGGCTCCGTGCTGCTACTGAGAATTACCAAATGGAAAATCCCAGTAACACTTCGAACCCGGGACCTCGTGCTCAGCAGTCGCGCTTAGCAACCACTAGACCAACGAGGCAGTCAATAATATTAAACTATACACAGTAAATAATATTAAACTTGTCTAAAAACTATGTTTATGTTATCGGTCTTGCAGTCCGGCTATGGCTAATTAATTTCTATCGTCAGATACGCGAGTGACGCAAGCGGTGCTTGTCGTAACTTTTCGATAACGATTATTACGAGGCCGATAGAAAATAGTGTGTAATCCAGTTACATGCGCGTTGCCGCGTAACTCTTCAATAGGATAGAAATATTGTATTGTTATTTCCTTTTACCTACGACGGAACGGAGGTGTATGCGTTAGGGGTGACAGTTTGTTTGTTTGTGTGTACACAAATGAATGTTGCCAATTCTCTCCGAAACGACTTGACCGATTTTGATGCAGTTGTCGGTAGCAGGTAGATGGTTCCTTAGAAATGGTTGTTACCTATATTTTCTCAGATAGTGATGGTGCCGTACGTCCACAGTCATAGCGTAGTCGAAGAGAGAACAGTTTTTGTTTTATATTCAGACCTAAGGTGCTGGGTAGTGTTAGTGAATATCGCCATAAATGATTGAAGTTGTGACAAAAAGGTCTCAATTCACAATTCAGTGACTCCAACGCTTCTTTTTTTTAACCGACTTCAAAAAGGAGAAGGTTCTCAAATTCTCAATTCGACTGTATGTTTTTTTTTAAACATAACTGTTTTTATAAACGGCCAGAATAACATTTTTTGTCATTAATTTCCTTATAAACAATACCATAGACTGTGTATTTATAATTCATTGTATGTAAATCTCTCAAGCCCATCACATAATTCACAGCTCAGATGGTACGGTCCATACCTTCATAATATGTTTAAACCAGTATATTAATTCCTTGAAGAGCCGCTAAAGTTGATAAACCACAAACACAAGCTACCTGTGGACTTAATTTATATTTAATTTAAGTACCTATATCCTGTAGTAAATTATCACGTGACGCAGCCTGTCTTTTGGGACCAGACAAGGGTAACAGCCAACAGGCAATAAACTCCCCAGAGGGCGAGGCTAGCTCGATAAGTTCTCTTCCTTTAAAAACACATTTTGGCTTTTCAATTATTATTTATTAAACAAAGAATGTCTGTATATATTTACTAGATACCCCAATATGTATACCTATATCAAACTAATATTATAAAGGCGAACGTTTGTGAATGTGTTTGTATGTTTGTTACCTTTCACACTCAAACGGCTGAACCGTTTTTGATAAAGTTGGGTATGCGGGTAGCTGACACCCTAGATTAACACAGGCAAGACTGCAAGGCTAGTACAACATAAATATATTATGCATAAAACAGGATGTATATAAAAAAGATTCCGACGAATTGAGAACTGCGTTTTTCAAGTCTGATAAAATCGAATATACATCCGAACATAGACACAGTGTAGATACATACATACTATACATGAGTATATTGTTCAAACCGCAAGGACCAATATATACACATGGAACGATATTATCTTATCAATGATAAAGTATTGCCGGCATATCCTTTCATTGATAAATAGGTCGCGTAGCATTATAGGTACCTATATATTGTAGATATTAACCACCTGTATAGGTCGAGTCTGAAGTGACTACGACTCGCTAGTCATTGCATTATCTCGGTCATGCGCATATCTAATAGCCAAGTGTGGCAGTCTGTCCTATCAAAATTAGTGACAATAACCTATTTGTGTCATTCTTGAATTTAAATAAGTATATTATAGTCAACCCGCAGTGCTAGCGTGGTGATCAATGCTCAATCCTTCTCTTTACGAGAAGAGGCCTTTGCCCTGCAGTGGGACAGTTGTAGGCTGTTATTATATTATTAGTATAAGTACAGGTAGGTAGATAAACATAACATCAGGCCTGTATACCCCGATTTACACCCACATTTCGCCAGTTATGTTAGAGATTCCAAATGTAAATAGGTGAACCTATTGCTTACTGTATATACTGATGTACATACAGAATTTACATAATAGGTCATACTAATTAGATAATCAAGTCACACATCAAAAGCCTACTAAAACCGGTTTGGATCTACAACAAGATCATTTAGATCAAGGTTATATTCTGTTTGTTAATATTACGTCAGATCAGTTATAACATAACATAACATCACGCCTGTATTCCCCGAAGGGGTAGGCAAGGTGCACATATAGTACACCCACATTTCGCCAGTTGTGTTTTTAGGTCCCAATGTAATAGGGGGCGAGCCTATTGCCATCAACCGGGCACATATCCAGACTCCGTGCTGCCACTGAGAATTACCTAATGGAAAAACCCAGTAACGCTTTGCCCGACCCGGGATTCAAACCCAGGACCTCGTGCTCAGCAGTCGCGTTTAGCGACCACTAGACCAAAGAATCAGTCAGTTAAAATAATACGCAAAATACAATGACCTATATAACATTCTGTGTACCTGATATGTTGAGAACGGCGCTAATAAAACATACAATGACACCACTTACAGGTCTGCTGACCTCGCAATAGAAGATGATAAATGTGCGCGCACGATAATGCCCTTGCGCCGATATTTAATTGGTTTATAAATACGATTAAAATAACAATTAAGGCTACCTCGTTATATTGATAACATTTTTATGCTTCGCGATACTGTTAGAGTTTTTTAATTAAATTAATTTTATATCAGCAGATTAGTAATAACAATTATGTGATAGGACAGTAGTATATTCATACAAATTTGTTTTTGTTTTTTGTGTTGCTTATTAGAATGATGGTTTTTTTTATCTTTTTATCTGTGGATATCAGTGCGATGAGATACGAAAACCTAATTGAAAAACCAGTTATCATAATTAAGATGATTGTTAGCAAAATATATTTGAGATTTGTCTTGTTTTGTTCTAGGAATACAAGAAGAACACAAAATCGGTATCGCCATTTTTAACATTTACGCGTTCGTCAAGTGAACCTTCAGTAACCCGCTTCAAGTATATGTAGTTTATGTCAGGATTAACGATTTAGACCCAATGTTTGACCTACAGCAATAAATTTATATCGACTGATAAACTTAAGTGTTCTGTATTTGTATGATGCATCACACAGGTATTTTTATTTTCGGATAAGAAGTGGATTAATCTTAGCATGGATTAAAGGTGCTTCTATATTACGTTATGGCTAGAAGAGACAAAACAGATTTAAAAATAATCACAGGCTCAGACAAGATTAGGGGAGGCGGGTGTCCAGCTAAATGGATAAAAAGAGGATTGAGACAATGAATTGAGAACAGAAAATTAAGAAAGATAAAATATTATACTTGATAGCAACGAGAGTGCCCTTGTGGAAATTGAAATATCAAATAAGTACTTTTGGTTTAAGGATTAGGTGCTAATTATAAAACTTAATTAAAACTCTAACTTAACTCAAACTGATAGAGGAAATTTGAGAAATGATGAACACTAACGGGATTTGTACCCGCAACCTTTGTCGATCCGTGCGCAGTTCTTAACAACTAAGCTACGTAATGATTTCTATCACTTACGGTAATATTAGACATCAAAATAAAACTAGGTTTACGGATTTTATAGCGGTTTTTTAATTGACTTTTGGTCCCTAACTAAGCTTTGGTTCCGTACCGGATTCGAAACCCGCTCTCCATCATTTTTCAAATTACCTTTATCAATTTGTATTTGAGCTTAGCATGGGCAACATAGAGAGAATTGGCAGAGAAAAAGGGAAGCCTATACCCAGCAGTGGGTGATATACCGGGCTGAAATTATGTTGACGATGATGGGCAACACGCTAAAATTAACCCATTTATGACAGAGGCAGTTGGTAGTTATAACTATCACTCCCATGTTATAAATCATCTTATAAAATTACGTAATTTTCTATACCCTCAAATAATTTTCCATCCAGTTTAACCAATAATTCACTAAATTAAATTGAAATAATACAGCCTAATTAGTTCGCTAATTAATCTTGCCTTACTACTGCGGCTTTCATAGGCTTTCGTAAATCAAATAAAATGGCGAATTAATTAATTAATAACGTGCCCATAATTAGTGTTGTCTTTGATCGTAATATAATTAACTGGTAGTAATTCCAACCTAATGCTCTTACTCTTGATTTATGGTGCCTCATTTGAAGCCATGCACACTTTTAAAAATATAGTTTATATTTAATTGAAGAATATGATTTAGTAAATGAAACGTACGTTATCCAACGGTTTTTAAAATGAAAATAATTTAATTTAATGTTTTCTCAGTGTACAGCATCATACGTTTATAATAAGGCTTGTAAATCCCGAAGCGGTGGGTTGAAATGCTTTTGCCAGAAATCTAAAAATCGATATTTTCCATTCTTATAAAAAATATTACAGGAGTAAATAAACCCTCGTTTAGGTCAGTTCTGATAAAATTACCATCCTTAATTCCATACCTACTATTATAATTTTGGTAGGTACGTACATCAAACTGAAAATGGAAACAATACTTGAAGGTATGTAATGTACCTACGTATATATACTCAAGTAAGAAACAAAACACGGCCGTTTGTTCGAGTGCCTGTCCATCTTACTGTCACAGAAGGCTACAGATGAAGCCTTGAAGACTCTGATGTTTATTCAATAAGCATGCCATTACATCCGTGCCGCCATATCCAAATTTAAAATTACAAGTTAGGACGGGCTGAGAATACGTATGGATATCACGGTTTCAAAACGATATGTACTGAGTTATGATTGACGTACCGACGCAGTGGTGATGTATTCCATCACGCATGTAACCCCGAAGAAGCTGGCAGGATTGTAATGATATACAACATTTTTGTAGACTGATGGTTTCGTGAAATAGTTTACTATAATAACTTTCGTGAGTGTTTCCAGCCAGCCATTCTAAGAGCCACGTTAGTTTATTGCTTGCAGCGTCGAAGACAAAAAGGAGGATTACATTTAGTTATTTTCAAGTAGCCTAAAAGTCTGTATAAGGAATACCTAAATCCTGAATTGCAAAATGGCAAGTCAAGAGTACCCTTAACCGACGAGCGTGTATGAGGAATTTGATACGATTGAATGAGACGAAAGAAGTATGCCATGATCGTAGCCAATGGAAATCCGTGGTCTCTGCCTACCCCTCTGGAAAACAGGCGTGACTATATCTATGTATGTAAATCCTAAAAGTTTAACAAGGGCCAAGGCAAGGTTGTTTTTCTCTTTAAACGTGTCGATATCAGCTGTATAATAAGAATACCTAACTTGTATATAGTAAAAATAATAGTCAGTTAGCAGAACGGGGTGTGTCGTGCGATCAATTGAGTGTCACTCGTTGAGGCACTTTTAATGCACCCCTCGGTTTTATAGCAGCAGTAATAACTGTCAACTTAAATACCATACGTCAATGACAATTGACACGTTATTAGCTTAAGGTGTTAATTTTGACTTCAATCGTCAATACTTGTTCAGCAAACGATCGTTTGGCTTGTCAATATATGCGTTTACCTGGCACGTTTGAAGGCTGGTACTCACTAGCGACTCACTCACCAGATGGACCGACGATATCGTCAGAGTTGTGGGCAACCGGTGGATGCAAATGGCAAGTTGTCGTTCATTGTGGCGTTCTAGGGGGAGCCTTTGTTCAACAGTGGACGTCTTCCAGCTAATGATGACGATTTATTAGCGAGCTCTAACTGTAACCGAACACATACAGTTCGAGGTTCTACTGTGTACGTGTGAAAGGATCTTCGATCGCCAGAATCAGTACCTGGTCGTCAGCAACTCGAGCGAACACATTCCGCTCGAAAACGTACACACAATGATTTTTGTTAACAGTTACAGCCCCCTTACCATGAACTCTAAAAGCAGGACATTTTCGGTTATAGAAGCGAGACGCCGCTCTACAATGTACGTGACGGTCTCCCTTCCTCACCAGAACATGTCCTGATTTAAGACTTCATGGTACGGGGGCTGCAATTGAGTGCCCGGCTTAACGTGCCGCTTATAAACCTTCGTTATTTACGTATGGCAAGCAAACAGTTTACCTACAGAGTTACGGGGCGTGACAAAAATATTGTGAAAAACGCACGATGTTTACGAATTAACGTCATTCGCGAGAGGTGTGCGCGTGAGCAGCACATAATTGTAAGCATCTATACGTTCTATGACTGTGACTACAAAGTAACTGCCTCGTTGATCTAGTAGTCGTAATGCGTGACTGCTTATCTGTTCTGAGTTTGATTCCTGGATCGGGTAAAAAATATTGGGTAATGCAGGAATCAGAAAGGTCTCTGTACGAACATGGTAGCTTATGGATTTGTTGCGCGTTTTATGACAATGGACTCGCCCCCTTTTACATTAAGACCTAAAACATAACTGGCGAAATGCTTACTAAATATACATAACTACCTGCCTACTCCTTTAGAGGATACAGGTTTGATGTTATGATGTTTCATTTTGAAATATTATTTAATATTGCAAATATTTACAATCTTTAATCACCTTCATGGTGACGTTAAAGCGAAGTTACATTGTAATGGTTTAATTTAATCACAGATTAACATAACTACAGTCAAGCCGACCTAAAAGTTAATCGATGTGTGATGTCCTTATCTGTCAATTCGTTTTATGCATATTGGACGTGATTATCAATATTGAACTGGCAACTATTCATATTGTTGTTTATGAACAACAAGCTACTATAAAGGGTTGGAGAAAATTGTAAGAATAAGGTTTGTTAAGGTTAAGTTTCTAGATATTTAGTTCTACTCCATTCTTTAATATGTGTAGCTTTATACTATGTAATGTATTCTACTGCCCTATGATACGGAATTCAACCAATCTCTGTGAATTGCGATTTTCGTGTAGTCTTATTTATGATGTTTTCCGTCTATATACCGTAATGATTTGCGAGTTTTCTTACCAGAACATGTATGAGAATTTGATAAGAGTTAATAAACTAAAAAGTGTATCGTAATTAGGTAATTGTAGCTAATGGAAATGGGAATATAATATGTATCCGTTATTCTAAATTGGCGTTCTAAGTACGACACCTAAATACAAAAGACTCGTCGTCCCTCTTCTAGTAAATTATGTATGGCACTGTCATTCGATCGCCGTGATCATAATGTCAAATAGTCCGTTCATTTCCGCATCCTTACTCGGATACTATAAACAAACTTCTAGTTTATACAACGGTGTAATGTTGCGTATGAGTACCTACTTCGTATTCGACAGAAACGGACCTAGTAATACTCCTTTAGGCACGCCCAATTGATCAGAGTTCGGTGAATACAAAACGCACGTACGAGAATACAAACAATAATTAGTGGAAATAATGGAAACTATCATATCAGTAAATAAACAAAGGAAAATCGCAAAGGTTAAAGTTTAGTTAGTTATTATTAAAATACATACATAACATCACGCCTGTATCACCCGAAGGGGTAGGCTGAGGTGCACATACAGTACACCCACATTTCGCCAGTTATGTTTTTAGGTCCCAATGTGGGGCGAGTCTATTGCCATCAACCGGACACAAATCCAGACTCCGTGTTGCTACTAAGAATGATCTAATGGAAAAACCTAGTAACACTTTGCCCGACCCGGGATTTGAACCCAGGACCTCGTGCTCAGCAGTCGCGCTTAGCAACCACTAGACCAACGAGGCAGTCAATTATTAAAATAACACCAACTTTATCCATATGTACACCAACTTTGTCCAGTACGTATGACAGCCATCGGTAACTACGCCATGTTTACACTCAATCCAATCACAATTATACATCAAAAGTATTACAATCTAATTTATAATAACTGCCTCGTTGGTCTAGTGGTTGCTAAGCGCGACTGATAAGCACGAGGTCCTGGGTTCGAGTCCCGGGTAGGGCAAAATGTTACTGGATTTTTCCATTAGGTTATTTCCAGCAGCACGGCGTTTGGATTTGTGTCCGGTTGATGGCAAAAGGCTCGCCCCCTATTACATCGGAACCTAAAAAACATAACTGGCGAAATGTGGGTGTACTATATGTGTACCTCTGCCTACCCCTTCGGGGAATACAGGCGTGATGTTATGTTATGTTTTTAATAACTAATCTAATTTCTATTAACTATTTACAGTATTTACAAATAAAATGAAGGAAATAACCTTTTAGTGCAATGTTGTTCGATAAAAAATGCAAGTGATACCGCAATTGTGACGTTAATTAAACCTTTAAGGTAAATTGTGTTGATTGATTTAGAAATCACGTTTGTCACTTGCCGATTGCTACATAAAAGTTACTGGTATAAAAATTAATTACTATAAAAAAATATTAGGAGACAATCTGAAATTCTATAACAATGTACGTAATTTAATAGTAGATATTATGTAATTATAAATATTTAAATCACACTTCACACTAATATTATAAAGGCGAAAGTTTGTGAATGTGTTTGTGTGTTTGTTACCTCTCCACGCTCAAACGGCTAGACTGATTTTGATGAAATTTCACATGGAGATAGCTGACACCCTGGATTAACATAGGCTACTTTTTATCCCGAATAAATGCAGCGGGTAACACCGCGGGGCGCAGCTAGTAGGTACTATTTTCCTCGTTACTAACAAAGGTGACAGCGTGGAAATTAACGCTAAAACAATGTTCTCATTAAAATTCAACTAAACGTTAAATGTAATCAAACGTGTAAAGTTCAATTTCTAGAAACAGTTAATTGTTTATACAAGACAATGAGGATTCCTTACGATTGGCACTGAAGGGTTCACCACTCCATGACTCATGAAAACACCCGATATACTAACGACTGTACAATCATTCAAGAAACAACAAAACATACTGTAAACATGAACTTGCCTTTTTCGGTCGTATAACAAGAGAGGCAAGGTTCAGTTTCCCATAGTACGAACGGTTTGTTATCATGTCCCGTGCGACGCTTCGTATGTTACTTCGTACGTTTGTTGTTGTGAACGAAAACAATACAAATTAAAACAGCGGTTGAGCGATAATTTGCTACCGGGGCCAGACCTCCATGGTAGCAATTCTATACAAACAGCTGATATCGTCGAGCCACGCACTTAATCTATCACTTCTCGAGTCTACACGTCAAAGGCTGTAATGTATCATGTTACATAGTATTATCATCACCTCTATATTCTCCTAATAGGTACATAGATGTGACATTGTACACATCACTCATATTATGATGTGAAACTGGGTTCGAATCCCGGGTCGGCAAAGTGTTATTGGGTTTTTCCATTAGGTAATTCTCAGTAGCAGCACGGAGTCTGGATTTGTGCCCGGTTGATGGCAATAGGTTCGCCCCTATTACATTGGGACCTAAAACAACTGGCGAAATGTGGGTGTACTATTGTATGTGCACCTCTGCCTACCCCTTCGGGGAATACAGGCGTGATGTTATGTATGTGTGTACTCATATTATGTAGGTACTGCTATGTATTCGGGAACTAGACTGAACCGAGTAGACGTGCCGTTTTCGGCGTAGAGTTTAACACCACACCTCTCGTCCCCAAATGTTTGTTCTTTCTAGGCCAGGTTACGATCACCGTACATTTTATATTATGTTAGTTTTTCTGTATATCGAGGGCATCATTCCATAGGGGCGTATCCAATTTTGGCTACTTTTCAGGAGGAACAAAAAACTGTCTAACTTTTTAATGGGATGTTGAATCGAAATGATTTTTTTAGGAAAATTATATATTATTGTGACACACATCATGGTATAAACTTTGTGAAAGTAGCTTATGTCTTTATGGTATTTTTGGTCCTTACGCCTATATGGCGTAACGAATATTAGACAAGTATCTGCTCAAACTCACCATACATTTTGGGGCGTATAATTTTTTTCTTACTTGTATCTTAAATAATGTGACGGTAAATTAATCGATATTCATTAAACTAAATTAATAACCGTCTGGATTATTTTTAGGTGGCCTATATCTCGAAATAATTAATTTATACGCCCATATGGTTTGACAAAACAAATGAAAACACCAATAATTCTAAAGAGGCGTAAAACTTAGAGCCCCTTTTATACGGTATTCTTCCACTTCGATTCGACTTACGTTTTCTACTATGCTTTCTCGTTGTTTACTGAAGTCACCAATATTTCAATAAACATTAATTCCAAGACTATTTTTTGACTATTTGTCTATAAGTTGATGTTCTTGAAAAGCGGTATTTACGGGAAATAAAACAATGGTTAGCCAGCATTCGCTTGGATGGATGCTAAGATATCTGCGTACAGTACGTACCACTATATAGGATGCTGTCAGGTACCATTAATATACCAGTTACTACTCAACAAGGCCCCATATACTGTCTAGAACTCTAGAACGTTCTAGAGTTCTGGATAGTATAACGGGCATATTGTGAACCGTATAATACGTATTAAGAAGACGGTTCACAATATTCTTAGGTAATGTAACCGTTTCGAAATCAAAGTGTTATCTATAAAAAAATCAGTTGAATGTTTAGCGTAGAGAGATTAAGACCCATTTCAATCGGCTGGAATACTACAACTGCCCGCAGTGCACAAAAGTGTGAAACTGCCTAATAACAAATTTAAATTGGTCTTAACACAATGCTGGAAAAAAACAATTGCTGCGATAGGTCTTGATGTATGTCAGGGAGCGTATAGACGCAGTAAGAAAGGTTTGTTAAATATTTTAAGGTAGAATTACTGGACTTTTAGAATCACACATGGTTCCATTTATGCTATAGGCATAATTACATTTTAATTTACGATAAGGCTAGTGAATACCCCGCGAGACGACGTCAATATTCAACGAAAAGATTAAATGAACAGCTCGTAGTCCTAACCTGAACCCAATTTAAATCGACCTGGATAATCGCATAAGATGAGGTAAATACTAAATCATAGACCAGCTCTTACAAACATAAGAGTACACAAAAACTGTATTTTACACTTGACTAAGGTTTCTTTTCTTTTTGTAATGGTTAACTTAACTTAGTATTGTAAAAGCACCAAGAAATTCTTAAGAAAAGTGATAATTATCTACTGTACGCCTATATGGCTCGACAAAAATAACGTATTTTTCATTATTTTTGTCGTTTTAAGTTATACGCCCTTTATATTTTATTAAATATAAATAAAACTATAAGACTTAAAAATATGGGTGTCAAGCCAGATTGTGTATTCGCACTTCTAGATTTCAAAAATGCAATAAAAAAAAATGGCATTTTTGGGTATACGCCCCTATGGAATGATGCCCTCGATATATTTATTCGCCGCAAAATGAAGATTTCTGTACCTAGTAACTGTTTTACATGGGACCTTCAAACTATTTTAATTAGGGCGTTAAGTGCAATCGACCAAATTAACTTTAAATATACCTATAACAGAGACTATGAGGCTGTACTTATATATTTTATATAAATTTTAAAAGATTATAAGTATACTGTGGTATGTAATACCATATCTTATCCACGCTATGTGACGTGAAGAGAGCGATCCTTTCACGGTGTGAAACGAACTCTCGTTTTCACGGTAAACCGCTAAAACAATTTTGGCGGAATTTCGTACGGAGGAAGCTTGAGCTCCAAGAAAGGATAGACTCTTCATCCCGACAGACGCGATGAACTTGTACGCGAACAAAGTCGCAGGCGAAAACTACATTTTCATTATTAAGCATCAACAATGTTTTGTTTGGAATGACCTAGCAGCCGAACAGGCCGACCGACCTTTACTAAATCGCATCTATTTCTTATCTCAAAACATATTGACGGCCGAATAATTGCACAGACATGGCGACACTAGTTTCTTTCAAGATATTATTGGATTAGAATAATAGCGAGGACACGTACTCAAGTCAATGTTACGCCGCTTACTATCACAAGTTATTTTAGTAAATCTACAGTCATTTGTGCGTATTATTAGTAATAATGAATGGACCGGACTCGACCAGGTCGAAACTTGAGGACACGCCGGGCCGGTTTAGGGTTGCTATCAGACCGGGTTGTCCTGTCTGGAGGGAGGAAGGGAGCGTTTAAGAGGTTTCTCAGGTTTCTGTAATGTCTGCCGTCGCGTTGAAAGTTTTTTAGGATTTTTAGTAAACAATATAATACTTTGTTGTGGTTGGCTACTAATGAAATGACACGTGAGGATATGACAGTTACTTCGCACTCACAACACGCTAATTGAACTCTTGAGTTATAATATAACCTTACAATCTCCTAGAAGGCCAAAGACATTATGAAAAGGAATGTCTGATTGTGAGAAGTTGTTAGTTGTGTTATTTCCTCGGGTGATGGCAGCCCTATAGTAGGGTTGCCAACCCTACTATACAATACGGTGTTTATTTCAAAATGTTCCCAAAAAATATATATAAACATACAAAAAGTTACAGGTAGCAAAAAATATTTTTTTTAACAATAGGTACATCTTTGAAACCTACTATATTTTTCATCGTTTCGTTATCTACTATGTATATTTTTGTGGGTAGCAATTTTAGAACTACATTATCTTTGTCTGACTAAGAGTTGGCAACCCTAGCCCTAAGTAAGGCATATAATTAGATATTCCGATTCATAAATAGAAATATTTTTGTCCGACTAAGAATTGACAACCCTAGCCCAAAGTGAGGCATATTATAATTTGATGTTTCGATTTTTAAATAGAACTATTTTTGTGTGACTAAGAATTGACAACCCTAGCCCTAAGTAAGGCATATAATTCGATGTTCCGATTTCAAAGTAAGACTATTTTTGTCTGACTAAGATTTGGCAACCCTTGCCCTAACTGAGGCATATAATTCGATGTTCATACAATGATACTATAACTAACACGCCACAACGAGAATCAATGAGGAAGTACGCAAGCCTAACTTTTTCTGCTATTTTCTAACAGTATTTCCTGCAATACGCAATTTGTTATTACAGGTGTAAACACCTGAACAATGGATGTTCAGTTATAAAAGACAATAATGATGTATAGACAAGTCTATTACCTTATAAAAGTGTTATTAGATACTATTGTTTGTTCAGACTTAGTCAATGAAAGCAAATAACAAAGGTAAAATAAAATGTATAAAGTTACAGGCTTCGAGGGGTTTTAATTAACACGTGAAAGCCTACAAAGTTTTCTTATACAATAATGGTATCATATTTTTTGTATTTACTAAAATATTGCGGTACAAAGAGTATTTTGTATTTTTTTGTGTAAACAAGGAGTGTCGCCGCATAGTCCGCGTTGACAACAAGCTGTTTACCTTTGTATATTTCTAAGAAAAAAATTTGGAAAACACCTTGTGTTTTCCCACAATTTCCAGTCGACACGGCTTATATAACCTGGCTGGAGGCTTAAGCAGCGTCACCTTTTGTCCGGTGAAGAATAAGACCCCGGGGTCGTGGGCATTAAAATAAACCCGAAAAAACATAAACATCACAACATCACGCCTGTATTCCCCGAAGGGGTAGGCAGAGATGCAGATATAGTACACCCATATTTCGCCAGGTATGTTTTAGGTCCCAATGTAATAGGGGCAAGCTTATTGCTATCAACCGGGCACAAATCCAGACTCCGTGCTGCTACTGAGAATTAACTAATGGAAAAACCCCGTAACACTGCCCGACCCGGGATTCGAACCCAGGACCTAGTGCTCAGCAGTCGCGCTTAACAACCACTAGACCAAAGAGGCAAACCGAAAAATCATCTACTATGATATTAATTGAACAATTCCGTGTGTATAATAATGATGCAAAATAGGAATTGTATTCATCTCCTTGGTTTTAATACTAATCGCACATTGAACTTTAGTTATCAATGTAATGCAGTAGGCACCAACGAGTCAGGAATGTAAACATGTTTGTTATTCGCAGATGGAGCTCGACAAATCATTCAGGTAATATGAAAAACATAATAGTCGTGTCGATAATACGGGTAGGTTTAGAAAATTGTTTTCTTTAATGATAAAACAAAAAATAGAAGTATTGGAATAACATAACAACATACAAAGTATATTATGTAATGTATAGTACTAAATTCACCAGTTATGTAATAGGTCATAAAAAGGGCTTGAACATAATTATGTTATACATAATTGGTGTGTTGTTCTCACATCCCTACTAATATCATAAACG
Organism: Abrostola triplasia; assembly: GCA_946251915.1. Classification (NCBI taxonomy): domain Eukaryota; kingdom Metazoa; phylum Arthropoda; class Insecta; order Lepidoptera; family Noctuidae; genus Abrostola; species Abrostola triplasia. The sequence goes on along the minus strand of OX276440.1, from coordinate 6,731,047 downwards.
CGAAAGTTTGTAAGTATGGATGGATGTTTGTTACTCTTTCACTTAAAAACTACTAAATGGATTTTAATGAAATTTCATATGGAGGTAGCTGACACCCTGGATTAACATATAGGCTACTTTTTACCCCGAAAAAATGTACCAGGTAACACCGTGGGGCGCAACTAGTAGTATATTTCAAACAGAGTACGTTACAGTCCTTCCGTGTATGAGTACACAATCTTGGATACGTGTGTATTACGTAGATAATAAAAATAATAATAACACCCTATAACTGTCCCACAGCAGGACAAAGGCCTCTTCACGTATGGAGAACGATTGAGCATTGATCACCACGCTAGCTCACTGCGGGTTGGCGATTTCAGAGAATTTAATCCAGGTTCCTCACGGTGTTTTCCATCACCGTTAGTCAGTGGTGTCTTAGAGTAACTAAGAAAGTATTTATAACATTGAAAAAGTCATATTGATACTTGCCCGAGTTTGAACCTGCAACCTTATGCAAACAAATCCGGTATGTTAACCACTAGGCCACCACGACTTACTACTACGTAGTACGTAGGTAATACTTTAAAATCAGCACGCATAATGAGCTAATTCGATTTACATCAGTGATGACAAACGAACCATTCATATAAATAGGCACAATCTAACCAATCAAATCGGTAATTTTAATACACATCCGTAATATTTTAGAACAATACATTGTGATGCAATGCCTGGCCGAGGGGGTGGTGCAGCAGGGGGCGGGGGAGGAAACAATCAACAACTGGACATAACAATAGTAACAATGAGTTGCAACATAACCACTACTGTTAATACACGCATGCATAATCGTTACTGCTAGTTCTTTGTAATAAGTTAACTGTTTAACTAGGTACAGGTTTAGTTTGAAAATACGGACTTGATTGCATCTAGATTGCTGGTTGCCAACTTACCAGTTACGTGATAATGCTGTTAGAACTTCGAGATAATATTGGTTGTTGTCTGCGCGGGAGTTGGGGTAAGGCTTTAAGAAAGGAAATTCTTAGCGTAGATAACAGTGTTTAAAGTTGAGTCTTGTATACCAATAGAGCCATAAAAACTACATAAATACTAAGTATAAATGTAAGTGTTTTGGTCCTGTAATGTAAACTTATATTATAATTTTAATAAATAAATAAAAAATAAGGCCAAGCCCTACTTAAGTAAAAAAATTAGCGTTTTTCAGTATGTATCTCCTAGGAAAATAAATATCTGAAGAATAAATCGTATACATGAACACACACGTATCATCATCATCATCATCATCATCATCATCATCATCATCATCATCATCATCATCATCATCAGCCTATCTCAGTCCATTGCTGGACATAGGCCTACACACGTATGAATATAATAAATATAAAATACTGCCCGTCCAATTGATACAAAGCACGCAACACTTATTATATATATAAACCACTTCTTAATTAAGCAACATAATTATAAATTACTATTCGATGTATTTACGAGACGTCTAAATTATTTGAGCTGAAGTTACAGGAATATGAATTGAAAGGAACCTATTAAGTACCTTGTCAATAGGCCGGGGTAACGCTTGTTCGACTTACGCTTTTATGAGATGTATAAAGATTAGGGCTGTATACATTTCAAAGGATGATCTGTAATGCGCGGTGACCTAGTTAAAAGGCTGTTTTAATGCCCTTTAGGGACTTGCGATTAAACTCCTCTGTACATGTATAAGTCTCTTTTGAAGTAATGTACGGCGTACGGTCTGTAAGCAATGATAGTCAAAGCCCAGATAACTTCTGAACTTCAAGTTTATTTCCTACTAGCTGCGCCCCGCGGTGTTACCCGCTACATTTTTTCGGGATAAAACGTAGCCTATGTGTTGATCCAGGGTGTCAGCTACCTCGATATGAAATTTCATTAAAATCCATTCAGTAGTTTTTACATGAAAGAGTAACAGACATCCATCCATGCTTACAAACTTTCGCGTTTATAATATTAGTAGGGATGTGGAGATTTAGACAGTGAATGAAAAGTTAGTGAGCATTTCTGTTTGAAGTATTTAAACCGATTGACGCATTATCTTTGTAAATGTCTAGTAAAGGTCAATTTTAGTGTTATCTTCTCTTGTTAGAACCACTCTGGGATGTGTGTATGTTATATTTCTAGCTTAAAAGCACACCGACGATAAAGAGGAAATCCCACGAGGGTTAACGTTTCGTTCCAAATGAAAAGATAAATAAGGTTGGAATATTAATATACTACATCGTTATTTAGATCAATCAGAGCCCTTATATGTTAGATACTAGGTAACTTAAACGTATTTCATTTGAAACAAAATAAATACGCAAACGCGGTAGGCGTTAGTCTGCATCTAATAAAAACTGGGGACTCAGAACATAGAAAGTTAAAAACGCAAGAAGTCATGATAGAGCTACTGTGAGTACAGGAGGAGGCAACTGTGTCCTGACGCAACAGTCCTAATGATGATGAAGCGGACATCAGGCAACCGACTAAACAAGCCACGTAATTATCTAAACAAGTAACAATCAAAATATTAGTGTTTGTATCAATCAATGAATCAACGATTACACAAACATTCTGCAACCGTTATACAATCAATAGATTTCACACCTGCTTATTCAATACGGTACTAATGTTATATGAGTAAATAAATCTTCATATCATCACTATTGAATTAGTAGCTACTAGCTTGTTACAAAGGATATTAAACTTAATGACGCGGCTAATAAGAGTGGGTTTTGATTATATTGTCAATAACCAGACTCCTTAGGGATAGTGCCCCTAAATGCTTGAGGATATAGGATAGTAAATCCGTAGTAATAAATAGGAAAATGAATGGAGTTTGATGTTGCTGTACTCTAGGGGCAAACGGTGACATAGATGACAGCGGATTTAATGGCTACAATGTTTATATACTTTTACGATATCGTTTCTCAGTATTTTAAATAGTATTTACGTCAGAATAATGACAATGTTCCAAATCATTATTTTTTCTATAGGTATGGCCAATGTCCAGCCATTATTTCATTTCTTCTTCGTATCGGCATGAGTCAATTGACACATCGAAGGAGGCATGCCGTGGTGTAGAGCTTGGTTGTCAACAGGGATGGTAACGGGGTTGACCATCCAGAGTGCGCCGGATTTACTTGAGTATCAGTATATTCATGAGGCTGTCTACTTGCACCATTCTTTCAATTTATTATATGAGTAGTTGGCTCAAAACGACTCCAGTGATAACCACCAGCCTCAGTTACGTAGTACGTTATTGTATAAGTGTATTGATATTTTAAGAATACACAGTACCGCATCGACTGCATTCTCTTTGGTTTTATTATTAATATCAATCTATAAATACATAACAGTTCCGCATTTGCATGCACTGGTACTGCAAGAATCTCCAGTCTCGTACTTTGAGTTATATTAATTACTACAGGACCATTAAACTAGTCTCACGAGAGATTTATGGCGAAACGTAAAATAACTAGACCTTCTTACTCAAGTCTTGATACCAGTTCAATAGGAGTTGCTAGATTTAAGACAAAGACAGACTATTGAAATAATGAATTTTATGTTTATAAATTGGCATAATTATTTATCGATGCAACTACCAAATCCGTGGTCTCTGCCTACCCCTCAGGGAAACAGGCGTGACTTTATGTATGTATGTATGTACTACCAAATATTTTTAGATATTTCGTGATTAGTCATTTCTTTAACAACGGTTAAAATTAACTTTAGCGAGCGAAGTTCGTAATAGCCCCCTGTCTGTATAGAGACGAGAGCGATAGGCTTTCGGTATCTAGCTCTTGTCGATATCTGTCTAGTCGGGAGCTATCGTCGACAGCTTTCTAAAGATCTGAAATTTAAGCGAGCGATGTTGGTAATAGTCTCCTAAACCTATTGAATCGAAGGCCCATATTTTTTTACGTTTTGAAACTAGCGCTTGATGTTGGAAATAGCCCCCCTGCCGCGGAGAGTGCGCCGAGAGCGGATGACTCTCGTGCATCATCAGCGAGCAGATCGCATGTCATCCCGCACTTACAGTAAACTATAAATTCTTGAGGACATGGCGTGCGCACTCAATAATGACGTTTTCTACGTCTGACGCAGGTAACGTTGCTGTGCCATTTTGCGCTAATCTCTACTGTTTCGCATTATCACAATTGTTCGCATTTTATACGAGCAGGTATACTAAAACGTTCAATCTATTGTATAGCGTTATACAACATATAGAAGGGGTAGGCAGAGATAGACCTATAGTACATCAAAATTTCGCCAGGTATTGCACAGGTCCTAATGTAAATAGGAAGCGAGCCTATCATCAAATTCAGACAGGTAGTCTGAATTTGTTGATAGGCTCGCCTCCTATTGCTGCAATAACTAAAGTAATAATGGTGAGTGACCAACGAAGTCAGCGTTATGTGTAGGGCTTTATAAATAATCTTGTTTTGTTTTAAAAATATAATGTTAATTTATGTTATAACTAAATGAACAGTTTGAACGCGACCGACCCAATAAAACATTTGGAATATTTCATCTAAAAGCGTTTATCAAAATACGCAGTTACAACTGTAGATTTGTCACCTTTTATTAAAAAGGGAATTCCCCTTCAATCATCTTTATCTAAGACACCACTTAATACCACCACCACTTAATTACATATAGTAAACCTACCATTACCACAATTATCCTACATCGTTGTGCAAATAATAATCACATCCCAAGGAACAAGGAAGTAAAAGTTTCAATCACATAGACAAGAATAACAATCGTTTGACGTATTCCTCTCTATTTTCAAGTGTTCTTTGTTTATATATATCTACAAGTGGCAAGCTGGCTACGTCACCAACACATGTCCAACTCTAATTGATTTGCGTATCGCGATAATTAAATGAAATTAATTTATCGGGAAAAGAAAGGTACTGATATCGTCATTAACTTTATCAGTTAGCAGTCTCGCACATTACGTCAATGCAACATGTAATTTTAAGTATAAATAATATCACTTTATTGTTTTTTACGTCAATTGTTACGAAATCCAAAAGAAATTTTCTTATTTTTTTAATTTTCATTCTTAAATCTGTGTGCCCAAATTCTACTCGAATCTTCAGTTCTTTACAGCTCGATTTAAAATCAATTTAAATATTGATGATACCTAAGCGAGCAATTGTTCATCAATTTGTAGGTAGTGGAATTTGTTTTGAATTTTGTTTATCAGATCCTCTTATTGGCCAAGAGCCACTGCATACATCGATACCAACTATCTGTTATATTTTTTGAAACCATTTGCGATACACTTCTACTTAGCCTGGCAAAGACGTCAGCCTACTTGAGCAAACAAGCATGATAATACATAGACATCAAATAAAACAGAATGTTACTCACAACATTTCTTATTTGACATAATCACTCAGATCTATCTTAATATGTTTGCACCAACGACTGATAACGTAGTATCTTATCACACACACTTGATATAATACTGCAGTGTAATGAGACCACAGAGGCTGGTAACAGTCTTGTTCTTATCGTATGGTTGATGAACAAGCTAGTGTCAGACTTTAAACCGCCTGTGTGCGTCTGACATGGCTTTACCCTGTGAAAAATCTTTCAGGTGTGCCGATTTCCTCACGATGTTTTTCTTAACCGCTTTTAGTATTGCGTAACGTTAAAAAGATTACTTTACAATAAACTAAAGCCTGAGGCTGGTATTCTAAAAGAAATACTAAAGAAAGATTTTATAAATAAATTGCCTAAAATGTATTTTTTTTTTTTTTTTAGGTGTGGTCTGCCGCAGTCAGCCCCGGGAGGGGCTTTTACTGCTTTACCGAACTTTGTGGCGAGACCCGAGAGCCTCCAGCCAAAACCTAAAATGTACGTAATGTTTCAGTCCACTGTGGTAATGTATTGCAATCCCCATGAATGGCCATAAAAATCGCCTATTATTATGATTGGAAGAATCCTTACAAAGATGAACACTTCTGCCTACGCTATTGAGGAATACCGGCGTGATTTTATGTGCCTACTTATGTATGTTATTCTAAAATGTCGCGAGTCCGGTCTGGTCTATATATAACCGAACTTTTACTAAATTAAATATTAATTAAATCAGATTGTTCTACTTTAAATAGCTGTTCTGCCAATTCATGAATATATTATATTTTTTCCAATTGATAAAGATTTATTCACAATAATACATAGCGTTTTGCAAACTAAATATATGAAACATATTTAGTGGATTATATTTAATGACTTATAATAATTAAATTATTAATGAATTTGTAACACGTATTTTTATTTTTATGATTAAGTATAGACGGATGTGCATAGATAACCAGTTTTCAAAAACACTAAATAGTACTGAGATAACCTTGATTTGCTTTAAAAAGGAAATGACCTTATCGCCACATTATTATCACCCAAAATGTAGATTTGTGGAATCATCATTTAAAATATATTTCGACTAATAAAATAAAGTAGAATACAGCTGACAAAATACGATGTTATTCAAAAAATGCCAATACATATAAAAAAAATATAAATATTTAAAAACAGAATTATTAAATTGTGTCTATCGTTTAAATCAAGGTAAAAAACCTACATAGAACATGGCCATTATAGCCATACATTTTTATTTTCCTACATAAATAAATGGAATAACATAAATAAGTTTAATGTTAAGGTCAGTAATATTCAAAGATAAAGAAACTAAATTAAAATATGTATAAAATATAATACACACCGCTTTTTTTTATTTTAGATTACTGGTCAAGTATTTTCGACTTACCTACCGACTACCGAAGAAAGTGTTTGTTTTACGACAAAAATATTACCGAAACGAAATGATCAAAAGGTTACTCACCTCCGATGTCTCTGTGTATTCTTCTCCATGCTCATCTTTATACGTGATGTTGATGTTGGCCACTGTGTACGTGTCACTGATGAACCGGTCATCAGTGGGCCCGTAGCGCACCGACTCCAGCTCACTCCCAGGGTTGTGGCAGCCCACGAGGGACACCACCCACCCCAGCGCCGCCAACCGAGACCACAATCCACGCATCTTCATACCGTACACATCCGATATTGAAACTTTAAAAATGTCACACTACACAACGTAGGTACGCTCACTCGACCCGTATACGAACACACTTGGCTAACGGTCGGTATGTTTTTAAACATTGGCGAGCGAAACGATATCAGTCGTACACCAGCACTATTAACACGTCTCGGTAGATCCGCGCCCGGCTACGATGTGACGGTAAATAAGAAATCGACAACACTTTATCAGCGCTGCTATCGGTTAACGAAAACAGACGCAATGGATTAGTTAGGAACGCGATAACGTTATCATATCAGTCGCGAAGTTTTAGCACAACACTAGCTTCCTTCAGGAACTCTTTGGTGATTTATTGTTCTCTAGCGTTCCACTTTTGTATGTCGACTTTAGCAAGCAAAGGTCAGGATACATTCGGCCAGGTGCGCCGCATTATCTTTCGTTAGCTATGTTCTGTGTTGAAGTCGACTGCTGCCCCATAACCGGCCAGGAACTTTACAGCAGCAGGCAGCTGGAACAATAGAATAGTGACGTCAGAATTGTAGTAATTCGGTTTATGGTCACGCAGGCAGTAATTTCAATTACTTTGCTTTTATAGGTTATGCACACATGATAAGAAGCGGTACTATGTTTAAACTATTATAACAATTACATTTTACGATTTGCGAAGTGAATTCTGGGATTTGAGGTTATGTGAAAAGTATTTGGAGTCATATTTTTTAGCAAAGCGAAGTTCAAATCCAAGTCCTAGTCCTACGATAGCTTTGTTTTTCCTTCGCCCTCAATGTCAATAATTCTGTTTTCACTTTACCATGACGTCACAATGATATAAAAAAATGATAACGGGAAATAATAATATTTCTAGAATGACAGGAAGATAATGTCAATCAAATATAAAAAATATGCTTTTATTGCATTGAACTAAACAATGACAACATGGGTCATCAGAACCGTTAGTCACTTAAATATTGATTTACCTTTACTGAAGCAACAATACAAGTACCTAACCTTACTTAGAGCCATTACTAGTAAGGCACCTGTTGTTTTACACCTAACATGACAATTATAAAAATACCAGCCTATATGACTATCAAAACAAATGAAGCCAAGTTTAATAAACGTTGTCTGTCACTAATTAGATGAACCTAACTATTGTGTATCTGTATAAGGATATATTTCAATTAACAGGAAATATTCTAGATTATTGTTTCCCATTCCTTTGTCTTAATGCAATTCTACGTTAGTGTTAACTACCTTTAACGTTTCTAACTGAAAAACAATTTTTGTTTTGCCTACAAATGCCTTTTGACTAGGCGACAATCGAGATAATAACATCAATGTATTTCGTAAAAAAAACTAAGATAGACTGCTAAATGGATATTTTACAGGAAGGTGTAAAATAACGTTAGCAGCAAATGCTGAAATAAGGAATGTGATGACTTTTGGCTTTACAAGCCAATCCTTTACATTTTCATTCAATAGTAACATTACCGTATACACAATAATAACGTACCCCACACTAGGACGCAACAACTTGCCTGAATTTTAGTAGACAGAGTCATAGAGTCATCAACGACTTTAATACCCCAATTCATTGAACCTTAGTAGGTCAATGTAATAGATTTGTTTATTGAAAAACCAGCGTGACGTCTGTAATAAATCATATCAAAAGATAAGCCACTGATAATGGCGAGTCTAGTCTAGATGATATCAATGAAACTTTATATATGTACCTACATTTTGATTTATTTTAGTGGGTCGATGACAAGCGGTCACTGGCCACTTGTTCCATCGATTCGTGAATCATGAATGCAAGATTATCGATTAACATTGTTATTGTTGATCATATTTGGACGAGTGCTAACAGTGTTGAGTATTCGCTCAAATAAATAAATATCCGATTTGCACCGTACTGTTCGACCGGACTCGGCCGTGATCCGTAAGAAGCGCCATTTATGGTTCTTTGTTAAGTATACTGTAAATAATCATGATTGAGTTGTAATGTCAACGGCCTAGATTGTTCAACTTTGGTAGGTTTGATTGCTAATCTGACTGGCTTGCGACTGGGTGCGGCATAATTTGTTTTACCCGGGTAGCGCGAGGCTTAAACCTAGACACCCGCACCTTCTTCTAACATCATTTCTAGTAAAAACAGATATCTCCAATGTTTCGCTTCTTCTGACTTCATATCAGTAAGTACCTATAGATGATATCCCTACTAATATTATTAACGCGAAAGTTTGTGAGTATGGATGGATGTATGTTACTCTTTCACGTAAACACTACTGAATGGATTTTAATGAAATTTCATATGGAGGTAGCTGACACCCTGGATTAACACATAGGCTACTTTTTATCCCGAAAAATGTAGCGGGTAACACCGCGAGGCGCAGCTAGTCTCCCATATTTGGCAACTGCGCGAGGAACAATAGATGGCAATGTCAAATTCAAGTCAAGTGCCTGTTAATATAATAAATTGATATCTATCAGTATCTATCTTATTTATATTTATCAATTATAGCCTATTCTGCTATAAGACAGCGCTTTGTTTTAACAGATACCTGTCTAGATCAACAGGTCATTGACTTGTTCTTAACTACACAAGGAATCATTATCGACCTTGTGGAGTAGGTTGAAAGTTCATTGCCATCGGGTATAAGGGATGTGAGGATTTATGGTTGAGGTGAGGGTATAATTGCAGGGAGCACACCATGAGTGCCATTGGCCTTTTGCCAGGACATTGTTCTTTAAAGGTGTGCCAGGTTCATAGACCGTTAAATTTTTTTTTTTACAGACCAGCTCTTGATTGTGTAGATATTAAAGGTTCAATATAAAATTGCTTTGTTTGCGTCAAAGTTTACATTTTTATTACAATCTGCACTTGACGTTGCAACCATTTCGCACTTGCCCATAGGTTTGCAGATTCGATTTTTCGATTTTTTTATTTTCCGAGTCTAAACATTACTATGTCTGTTGCTTGCACTCACAAGGAGCGAACTACCTACACTGCTGGAAAGCTAATCTTGGAGCTATACCCGATAGCTCTCCCTTCGAAAGAATTAAATTATCCCTACTAATATTATAAACGCGAAAGTTTGTAAGTCTGGATGGATGATTAGTACTCTTCCACGTAAAACCCACTGAATGGATTTTAATGGAATTTCATATGGACGTAGCTGACACCCTGGATTAACACATATGCTACTTTTTATCTCGAAAAAATGTAGCGGGTAACACCGCGGGGCGCAGCTAGTTGTAAATTAAATATGTAAGAAAACTCTTCTATAGAAGCTGTTGTTTACCCAGACCGCTACATTAAATATTTGGACATTTTTTACGTTAGCAGCTTACGGCCCTTTGTTTGCCTTCAGACATCTCGGTCTAAAGATCAAGTGTGGGTTGACGTCACAAACAAACAGGCCACCGAATTTATCAAAAGTAAAGCTTGTTTAAAAAGCACTTACCTATACGAGTCTATCTAATATTTGTACTAAACATATATATTTGTATCAGTCATGCTAAGTAAAATATTGCGGTATTCTGAATTTGAATGACGCATAGCACCCGACTACGCATGCAATTGAAATATAATGTTGTTGGTATCAATCATAAACAGTCTATACTGTTATTGTTTTGGATGGAAAAGTGTTATTTATCAAATAACTAACGTTTTGAAATGCAAAGACTGCGACTATGTGCTACAGGCAATTGTTTATGAAATTGGAGCAAGAATTGGCTACGAGACATATTTAAAAAGAAAAAAATACGTTATAATCCGTTTTTACCCGACTGCGCCAGAAGGAGGGTTATGTTTTTCGAGTGTATGTATGTATGTATATTTGTTTGGCACGATCTGTAGCCTAAATGGCTTGATGGATTTTAGCGTTAGAGGTGTCGTTATTCACAATTGCTATATCATATCCATATCAACTTAATTATGTGTCAATTGAAAGATAAACAGATAAAATAGATCATTCACACTATCACATAAAGCCGATACAACTATTAAATTACATTTTAATTATAAACACAGTATGAATGCTGAACGAAATCACGTCTCTGTTCCCCGAAGGGGTAGACAGAGGTGCACATACATATAGTACACCCACATTTCGCCAGTTATGTTTTTTAGGTTCCAATGTAGGGGGCGAGCCTATTGCCATCAACCGGGCACAAATCCAGACTCCATGCTGCTACTGAGAATTGCCAAATGGAAAAACCCAGTAACACTTTGCCCGACCCAGGATTCGAACCCGGGACCTCGTGCTCAGCAGTCGCGCTTAACAACCACTAGACCAACGAGGCAGTCCAACTACGAAACCAAACCTAACGAATAAGATGCCTAGAATACTCAAGATTGAGTGTACATTATTCCAACCAGCATAGAAACATGTTTGACCTTAAAAAACACATAAAACCTTATCAGCGCGCTCCATATAAAGTGGAGCATGAAAAACAAAAGTTTTAAGGAAATCGCTCGTGAAAATGCTATAAAATGACGGAATAAACTCAGATGGGTGGCTGACGGAAATTGGCGACATGCGTAATACGTCAAAGAAAACTGACACACAGCTTCTGTATTAGGAATTAATTAAATATATACATATATATATACTTAAAGTAAATTGAGATTCACGAGGCTTAAGTATGTAACATAATAAAACACGGTCTTTACTCTAAGATCTTCTGATACAAAAGATAGAATTGACTGAACAGTTTTAACTTAAATAATATTTTTTGTATGTCGTATTAAACCAGTAGAACTTCCACGAAATATTTGCAGGGTTATAAATATTCTTCTAGATTAATGCTCAATCCTGCTCTATACGAGAAGAGGCCTTTGCCCTGCAGTGCTGTTATTTTATAAATATTCTTCGCATATACTAGCAACAGCACTATTAATATTAAGATCACACGTTACACAAAATTTCCGTGTGCGATCAAAATACATATAATATTACTATTTACTTATGTAGTTCCCTTTCCCGTGTTGCCCGATTCGTAATCCTATAACACCGTACCGCATTTCTGGTAATTATGAATGAACAAGCAATGTCATATTTAACTTCCTTACAAAAACAATTACATAAGACATTACGTTGAATATCTGTTTCATTTGTTTGGGATTTAAATAATGTGTATGAGAGGCAAAACAAGTAAACGTTAAACACCATTTTAATTAGATCCATTCAGTAAATAGTTTTGGTAAACTACTTGGAACAGTGTTTGTGAGTGTTTTTAAAACATACTTTTAAGTTAGTGTCATCTTCATTTATCATAATGAAAGTCATGATTAGATCGCAACAAAATTTTGAATTCAGGTTGCCTATACAAAATAGGTACACTTAACTTTTGCATCTTTTAGTACCTACATTAAAAAGTGACCTTTATGTAGATTAGACTCAAAAAGAAAACCAAAACCTTAGATCAGCTCCATTGTATAATAGGTATTTTCACATAAATTTTGAGGTAAACTTCTTCTTTTCATATATTTGAAACAACCTGATGTCAGAGTTTAAACCGCCTCTGACATGGCTTTACATACCGTTAAAAAATCTCTCAGGTGTGCCGGTTTCCTCACGATGTTGTCCTTCACCGTTTTCAACAACTGGCCATAATTCGAAAAGACATTAATGCGTACCGGGGGTTAAACTTGCTACTTTTGACATGGCAGAACGAGGGTCATACCACAGTTATGGTAAACTAAATACGAATACAGAAGTACATCTGACGCACCTTGCGCGGTCATCCTCACTACCATCCTCATTGACTGTCCAATCCACACCAAGTCTAGATCTGTCTCCATGTGACAATTAATTAGAAGAAGAACAAATAGTGAGCATTGCGTCTGGAGATTATTATCTTATCTAAGACGGTAGGACATTATCTAAATAAATTATTGATAATAATTATGTACTACCGCGATGTTGAAAGATACTTGGCTTATCTTTTCCGTGAGTTTTAAATACTGTTTAGTCTATTTATTTGGTTTGACACAACGGTAAGTTACTTGTGTTTGTTTATTAATAAAAACTGTAAATATAACGGTGATATCTATTAAGGAATGAACAGTCATTGAAAATAATGATGTGGCTTTTAAATTTGTGTTTTCTTTTGTGAGTACTTTAGATGGATGTAAGTAAAATAGGATTAACTAGCTGTCGCCTGTGGTTTTGTACGGGTTACTAATTAGTCGATTAATTAAGGTTTATTAAATTGATTACGGCCATAAAATAATAATTTATTACTTCTTTTGTTTGAGAACAAATAGTTTTGCTTATTTCGTTTTTATATTGGATAGTAAACGTTTTGAATTGTATAGGTAATAAATAAACAAACAAATTAACATCAAAGGTAAAATTTAATAACAAGGTTAGACCAAGGGTACGCAGCAGTACTATAGGACTTCGTACTATTCATAGAAAGAAAAAAATGGATATTACGGCAACCTTACGGCGTAGGTTCGTTTCTAAAGATTGGCAATATTGAGTAGGTAGTTAATTACTTTTATCTGTTGGCAACTTCATTAGAGCACGTGTAGACTATATATTGACACTTGTAGATCCACTGGTTATTACGGTACCCACGGAATTATTCGCGAAAAATGTAAAGACTGCTTTTTAGGATATCAATTACCTTGTCCCTCAGTTTTCAAGAAACGTCATACACACATTACTTTTTAAAGATAATCGTAGCAACTTGACGAAGATAGGCACAGATCAATTTTCATTTAATCATAAGAAAAAAAACAAACAAGCGGACGGATGGTAAGAAATTGAGCCTTGGTCTACGAAGGGGCCAGAACACCTCATATACCTAGCAACATGGTCAGTCAATTTAACTTAACCAAGGTTGAAATACGATAATAACACAATGACGTCACAGACATGACACGACAAACCCATTTTATAATAACATAATCTACAAATCGCCTGCGACATTGTCAGCACATAACTGGATGTTTCGGTAGTTTTTAGTACCGGTTAATTTGTTATTATTTATATAATTAATTATTATTTTATCTAATCAACCAAAAAATATAACCGAAAGTAGGTTACGTATGTTCCATACTATCTCGTTTATAGGTGAACGACTCTGCATCAATGCGAATGAACTCTCATGTTAGCGCCAATGTACAGATAAGTACAGGAGGCGAACTTTATACAACACTCGATGATGCTGAGAGTTACAGATGCTGGAAAAAGAAATGACGATGGCGTAACACAAGAAAACCAAGGACAGGGTTTATAAAATATTCGATTATATTCGAATTTTAAATATTTAAACGCTTATTTAGATACTGTATTCGATTGTCAGCCAGTAACAATAAATTGTGTAAGTTCCTCAACGTGCCTTATCAATAGTACTTCTGTATTACATTTTAGGTCCACTATTCAGCGTCTGGGAGGCTGTTATCAAAACGACTTCGTATTATTAATAAAATATTTACAAAACTGTATGTAGTGTATAATGTTTACATTAACGGGTGGTTGTTATTGGCACGCCGAATTTTATTGTCGACAGCTGAATAAACGGAACTCGAACGTGTCGGAACTACAGATTTTTACGATGTAAATAGTTGAATTGAATTGATTGTTCAAATCAGGCTAAAATGTTGCCATGTGGGTGCTGGCTAGAGGCCAGATTATACCACTTTTTGCACATTACTACTGGAAATATCCAAACGTAGGAGCACTGAGCAATGAGCATACGTTACGATCACTGTCCTGTATTACACAAGAGACCTCATTAAGGTCGTAAATGAGCCTGCATTAATATATCTTGTTCGGTCATTGTGTGCTGAATACATCTACCGAACGTCATTGTTATTTCAGCCAGACTGAAAGTTGAACGAACCAATCTCTTATAAGTATACATTCATAAAACTATTTAAGGGTCGATAGCAGAGCTGAAAGGTTCTTGGAAAATTGACGCGCCCAATTTAGCTCCCGCCAACTTTTAATTACATTAAAACGAAACGGAAATTTGTAAAGAAAAACAAGTGGAATGAAAAAACTTCTGCCCTGAGCGATTAGGAGTAAAACATGCCAGAGGATTTATTATGTTAGAGAACGGAAGGGAATCTAAACAAATTATTCAAAAAATCCTCGAAGCCAAACAGGAGGGTAAGTTTATTTTTTGCTATCGACTTTTGTATTGAGAAGTTTGTATGTATGGATGTTTGTTACTCTTTTACGTAAAAACTACTGAATGGATTTTAATGAATTATCATATGGCGATAACTGTCATCCTGAATTAACAAACAGGCAACTTTTTATCCCGAAAAATGTAGCGAGTAACACTGTGGGGCGCAGCTAGTGTTTTATAAATAAAAAAAAAAATCTGTCATTTCGTATATACGTAACTATCCCACATATACCCTACCTGTATACCTATATGTACAGTAAAACCATTAAATACATAAAATTACATAAAACCTTTTGTCCGGTTACGCCCAACAAGACCCCATGGGATCGTCGGCATAAACCTATCCCGCAAATCATATAGATCCGGATGAATAGGAAATAATCTTTAAACAAAAACAGTATTAACAAAGTTACAAAAACCTCAACCACTCAAATCAACCACGGGATACGGAAGTCCAGTATAATGGGGAAGACAAGGTTGTATGGTGGCCGTGACAACGACCATGTCCTTGGAATGAGCTCGGCCGAAGTAATGGTGTCGTGTGGCTACCATATAGCTATGACTCTATAAACACGACATGATTAGTTTGTTTACTTCTATACAATCGATTTAGCTGGGACCAAAATAGAAAACGATTGGTTAAGGCTTACTATCAATAGTCAACATCTATATGGAGTTAGATATACTTTTGGAAGGTTAAGCTCCGGAACAGCTTCAAAACGCAGAAGAGAAGACATCTCTAATGATAATCGAGATATTGAAAGCCTTGACAATCCAATTCATCAATTTTCTAAACTTTCCTTTACATGTTACACCATGATTAAAAGATAAATAAGATCACGCCCTTTTCAACGTCATCCAAATATCCTTTTTCAAGCAAATAACAAATAAATTATCGTCTTCCTCCGCGTAAACAGCTGTTATTTCTAAATCCGCTGTATTTATCGTTAGGGGTAAAACACGGATATTGGTAATGGTTTTGTTGACAAGGCTGTACACCGAATATACCGACTGTGACATCGACCTTGGTTCTTCGGAAGGACATACAAATTAAATAACATAGAATTTAATGAGAGATGGAACTTCATTGCGAGCGTTAATTCCAATCATAGTAGCTATTTAACACCTGTTCATAGTGTATGTTTTGCAAAGGACAGTATGAGATTGGTTATATGGTTGATGAACAACCTGGTGTCAGAGTTTAAACCGCCTATAGGCCTTTGACATCACTTCACTTGCGGCCTTTGACTTGGCATTCCAACGGTCATACCACTTGGCTATCAGTGCTGCAATCTCTCAAAGATATCTAAAATTGTCTTCAAAACCACTTTAACTTAGTCTAACATCAGATTCTACTACTCGTTACTTGACTACCATAAACCAAGTAAACTGAGATTTAGTGAAAACTCAAAAGAAGCAAGGTTTAACATCCAAAAGAGAAAACAATATGACAAGGAACATTTCGACAAACAGCTAGCATGACAAACAAAATTAATGACAGTCATCCATAGTAAAGTGAAAAACGGTTTATGGAAGTTTCTAATGGTGTGGAACATTTGGCAAGTTTAATAGCAACCTTGATGTTATCCTTGAGCTCAGAAGCACAACCCGCGTGAAGATATTCCATTAACAGCCCACGACAAAAATTGTTCCAATGATCGAAACAATATCAGAACAATGTAATCAGTAAGGCCCATGCAGTTGGTAGTCATGTTCAAACAATTCCTAGCATACTTATCGGTACTAAACTCACAAACATACATCAAAACCGTTTAACTCCATATAGAAAGCTACGTAATCGCCACAAACAACCTCACATTCAAACCTTTTAAAGTGCTCAAAACAGTTAGCAATATATTATTAACCATGGCCACAAAATTCAACTTCGTATAACACATTAAAAATATACGGGTCGATGCAACCCTCGCTAGTAAGGGTCGTGAATCGTGGTACATCGCGTGACCACGCTCGATCATGAACTTCAGACCAAGGTTCCCCTGAACTTGGTATGGCTAATGGGCAAGCTTGACATTGGGCCACCCCATTGGCCATGGCTGGTGCCGATAGTTATTGCTTCTGTTATTATGGGGTGAGGGCGTTCTAACGGAATAGGTGTTGAGGCGTTTTAATGTGGGTTTTATGAGTTGGGTGCATGCGAGTTTTAATGATGTTGCAGGTTTAGAAGGAACATAATGGTACTATGTTAGATAGAATAAGTAGTTTTGTCAAAGAAGGAAGTCTAAACATGGTCTTAAACAAACTTAAAAAAGCAATTTGTTTTTTATCCAAAATAATGCATCATCGGGTCCTATCGCGAGCATGCTAAGTCAAAAATTGTTCTAAGGAGTTTAGAATAAATAAGTTCGTAAAACAGTTCCGTAACCCACCAAACCACAAGTATGTCAGGTACCAAGAACATTACGATAAAATGAAATGTGCGTCATACAGTGTCAATGTCTGCTAGTAAGAAGAAAGCTAACCAATGTCTGAGTAATGTCTGATTAGGACGGTGACTGATGGCAAATATGTCACATAACCGCTACACGACTACACGCTACATTATAGCCGTCAAATTGGTACTAAAATTTATTTACTAGCTTACAACGTAACTGTCACGTGGAAGGCAATGCTGTTGTACATGCGTGAACATACTTTTATCTTTCATAGTAAAGTTATACTTATAGGTACATACATATGAGACAAGTTTGTTAAATATTATTTACCTTATATTCCGGTTTATACTTACGGGTAAATTCGGGAATGCCCGACCAGTTCGGCTCGCGAATCCGCCGCGTAACCAACTCATGAATAAGGGTTCCGTTGGCGTTCGACACTAGTTGGGCATTCCCGAATACACCCGTGAGTATAACCGGTAAATACCTACAGTAAATAACTTAATTGTTAGTAAATATGTGATGTAATTGAGTAAATTTGGTACGGTTACAGATAGCTCACTCTATACATATAATGCCAGAGCTCGTGCCGGGGCGGGCCGGTATCCACCGCAGTTACTTTTGGCACAGTTTTTGTTTACGGGATTCACCTTTTTGGCCTGTAACACTAAAGCCTTTAAGTAAAAGTGAGAATATATTACTAGTCCCAATAAACAATGTCGCAGTCAAGCTACAGCAATCGTTATACCGTAATCTGATCCCCCATACTAATTAGGAAAGACCAGTAGAGTTTACAATACCCCTAAAGGTCTCGTTCGCACCGGCCGGGCGGCCGTCGAGTTTCCCATAATTTATACCATCACTCATTCAGAACGGTAGATCACTTCCTCATAGCGGCTTTTTGTGCCAACCAATCACAGCGAGAAATGGAGCGGAGACCAATAATTGACTTTTTTTTCGCAGTGACGCTCCAAGGAGTTCCGTATTGAAAAGTAAAATGCTATGAGTTCGAGAGTCGGTATGGTGTTGTCAACGGAATATTTTTTATAGCCATTAACTTCCTAGAGAAGTAATAATATCATCTGACTCTGTTTATATTTCAATGCGCGGTAGTTCTATTAATTAGAAAACTTGATTAACAGGAAATTATGAATAAAAATAGGTTTAGTTTTATAAAATATAGATAAAACACCTATTTTAGTTGCAACGAAGGCTATAGAGTATGTAAATTAATTTAATTGAGTACCTATGAGCGAACTTAGGTTTTTTGGGAGATTTCTGTCAATCTAGGCTTACCTTGTTTCCAAAACTTTGCTTCGTTTCAGTTTTGTGACATTAAATGTCAATCCCTCAAAATTTACTTAGACCGACACCGATTCCATAGCCGTTATGTGACAAATTGATTTATAACCTGCATGTGTTTCAAGTTCGGGTGTCAGTACAACATATTTATCGTTGTTCCTACCTTTCACGCGTGAGTGCATATTTTTACTATTATTACTCTGTTTTTACGCAATCCAGTTCACTAGTACCGGGTATTTTATCGAAATGCGAACTGCGCAGGCGCAACGCAGTTTGTTTTACTCTCTTGGTTATCAAAGTGTTAAGTGGTAAACAAATGATATTGGCAGCGGCCTCGTCGGCTGGGTGGATTGTTTGTCTTCGCTCCGGCAGGTCAGGGCTCGTGGCCGTCCCTTTGGGTCATGGGTACGATGATCAGGTTTCACAATTCTATTGTTTGAAAATGTGTTTACACGCATTTCTGTTGATTGAATGTAAAAGGTAGATACATCTCTGATAAGATTATCATGATATTGTTTCTGATTTTATAAATCGATCCATCCGACTTGAAAACACATTAGTAGGCTAGAAAGATAGTTACCATAGATCTTCGTCTTATCGTGTGGTTGATGAACAACCTGATGTCAGAGTTCAAATCGCCCGTAGGCCTCTGACATGGCCTTACACACCGTTGATTTACTCTCTTTACACTCTTAGGTGAGCCGGTTTCCGGTTTACCGTTTTACCGTTTTTTAGCAACTAATAACTAATTAATAGCCACCATATATTCACAGATAAAATAAATGTATATAGCGAATACGGAGGCATAAGCTTGTTCTTTTTCAACCAGTCTAGTGTATTTATAAACACCGGTCTGATAGCTATAATCAGTTTTATTTAGGTATCCAATTATCCGCAAATTGTAGGTCAGAGTAGGTAAACATACAATGGCTAGGTACTGTAATATATTGAGTTTGTTTGCTTGTTACCGCGGAGCGAGAGCTCCGAGGGTCATTTACTATGTTTACAAGAAAGTATAGACTACAGGTCTATACCTAGGTACTCCCTGAACAATATAGAATCTGAGTTAACGAGAATTCCAGCCTATTAATCCGGCGAGGTTTTGTTAGGTGCATCGCGGGTTACCGAATTCTACACTTTAAACTCTAAGCTATAAAGTATTAAATCGTGTAGTGATTCATACCATGATAATAAGCTAGACCTGCCGTCCGTGCTGCGGTGACATCAAAATGTCATATTTGAGTTTGAGACCCGCTACATCCCGGCAAAATAACGTCATCCATGTCCGTGTTAATGTCAGTTTGTGCGAGAATCAAGCCAGCCTGTATTATTAAGCCATGATAAGTCAATGAACTTTTAAAGGATTGCTACAGCCATATGGTGGCTACCCCTCATGGAATACTGGGGGTGATCTCATGCACGATAACAAAAACAAGAATTCAAATACAAGTTATGTCGATTTGCAGTTAAACAAACATATTAATTGTAATTCATATGACAGCTTTAATTTACTGCACAATGATAATAGTAATATAATATTACGTAATGTGGAATGGATATAAATAGTTTAAAGTTATGGAGTCTAAAGATGTCGAAGGTCTGGTAATAAATAAGGCGATGAACCAGCAGTATATAGAGAGTTATACTCCTATATATTCAATCCACTCAAGATATAACATGCTCAATGTAGTTATTTAATAAATAAATAATATTTTAATTATTTTATAAACGTTGAAAAAAATAAACAATTTTGACTGAATGGCTGTTTGAATAAAAAAACCAAAGCCTAAAAATATCGTTGATTGAGAGCTTTCATTGTCTTAGAGGTTAAGGCTTTGTTAAACTGTTATAAGTGGTTGTCATGCCAATGTTATCACCAAGCAGACACCTGTGTAATAAAGTAGATACAGATCTACTATGAGTTACAAAAGTAAATAACGTGATTCATTTTGAAAAATGCGTACGCGGGTAGTTGACCTTATTGTTGACAATATTTGTAATAATATAACTGTCATAATAACGTCGCGTTTTCTGTATACCGACTAAAGATAAGTTCATCATCATCATCCAAGGGACAACACTCGTTGCTTCGTTGTTAATAACAAATTATAATATAAATAAAAAGTTTTCGATAGTAAGTCAGAATTCTTCTTATCGTATGGTTGACGAACAACCTGGTGTCAAAGTTTAAACCGCCTGTAGGCCTCTGACATGGCTTTAGAACATCGTTAAAAAACTCTCAGGTGTGCCGGTTTCCTCACGTTTTCCTTCGCCATTTTTAGTTACTGATAACTAATTCATAAAACTCGTGGTAGTAGACACACAGAATCGGCCCACTAGACTAATCTTAGTGTTGTTCAACTATGTATATAGCCGAGCCACACAATTTGTCTGAGTGGTGAAATACAAACAGTTGAAAAAATACACCGTTAGCAATGAATCACTCACATTTTCCTGAAGAGTACCTTTATCTAGAGATATCGAAGTATTAACGTTAGTCATCAATAGAGCTTGAAGGTAGTATTATTACGACTTACTAGTACACTAGTACTACTTATAAATTATAAACGTGTATCCGTACACGTAACGCGCGATGTTCTAATAACTATAGACGTATAACTAACGATTTATATATGTAATTAGCATGCGATTTTCCTTCAGCAAATCTGTTAATGTCATTAAAAAACTGAGATTTCTGTTTAAGTGATTCGGACTGATTCGGTTTGATCAGTACATTGGCAGTGGGGGATTAACCTAAAGGCAAACTAAGGACATGCCTAGCCCTTAGGGCGATGGCCACACAAAAAAGACGTACGACGAGGAAGCGTGTGAACAGGGCGCATATTTGCCCCATTCATTTCATTTCATACAAAATGTACAGAAACGTAGAGACGAAAAACATACATAACAGACGGGGCGCAAACACGTCTATGTCTCCGCCCCGTCTTTTCTTGTGGTCATGCCTATAATTATATGCCTAGGGACGCAAGAATTACTAAGGGGCGCGCGCGGTAGTTTTTAGTCGAAACATTATTAGAACTAAATTGATAAAGGAAAACTAAAAAGTGATGGACACGAGCGGGACTTGAACCCGCGACTTTCACACGGTGGGTCAGTTGGCAGAGCGGCGCCACGGTAAGACGAAAGTCGCGGGTTCGAGTCCCGCTCGTGTCCATCATTTTTCAAGTTTCCTTTATCATTTTAGATTTAAGCCTAGCATGGCAACATGCAAAAAAGATACCAAAAGTCATATTATTAGAACTTTTCGACTAAACACTAGTGGGCGCCGTAGACATTTATTAACAATAGGTAACAATGTCTCTCTTGTTTTATCAGGTGGATTAATCTACATATATGTAAGATATTAATATAGGTATCTATAGGCGGGATCAAAGATCAAGATTAGTTTTGTTAAGACATTTCCATACAGGTTGAGCTTGAATAACAACTATAACAGCTGTTTATATTCCACGCTCCGGTTGCTATAAAATAGGTAAGTGATATTAGAGTGGGTATGACATTATCATTATGTAAATGTCATACCTACTTTTTGTAAACTTTTTATTTGTTTTGCAGTGCTTTGTTTTTATTAACGAAAGGTTCAGCCCCCCTTAAAACATAACTGGCGAAATGTGGGTGTGCTATATGTGCACCTCTGCCTACCCCTTCGGGGAATACAGGCGTGATGTTATGTATGTAGGTATGTATGGTTCAGCCCCTTACTGTAAACCGTTAAAGCAGTATAGTGTACGTTGTGGAAGCGGGACGCCACATTACACTACACGCAGAGTGCGTCTCGCTTTCACATCGGAAACTTTCCTGCTTTAAGTTCATGGTAAGGCAGCATTGGAAAGTTCATCATTACTGAACTTTACAATATCGGGGTTACTTTCCAAGCAATCTTAAAATGTACTCACTCACATGTTTAAACATAACGTAACATCACGCCTGTATTCCCCTAAGGGATAGGCAGAGGTGCACATTTATAATACACCCACATTTCGCCAGTTATGTTTTAGGTCCCAATGTAATAGGGCGAGCCTATTGCCATCAACCGGGCACAAATCCAGACTCCGTGCTGCTACTGAGAATGACCTAATGGAAAAACCCAGTAACACTTTGCCCGACCCGGGATTCGAACCCAGGACTTCGTGCTCAGCAGTCGCGCTTAGCAACCACTAGACCAACGAGGCAGTCTTTAATCTCACTCACATGTTTAATGTGTTATATTTCAATTCGCTACATAAATATGAGTATTTCCTTGTATAATGAATATTAGAACTACAAAAACAAACACCAAAACTTTATCACTTTATAGACTCGTTCAATTCTTAGTCATTATATTGTTATTGAGCCAAAAATAAAATCCCAATTAGGTTTTGTTTTTCTACTAATACTTGTCAATCAACCTCTACACAGAACCTAACTAGCTCTCGGTATTAGATACAAATACCTGTTATAAATCACTCAATGCTAAAAATAATATTAGGATCGACTGCGTGTCGTCTACCAATGTCCGTCCAGGTGACGTCATCAATGTGCCTTGAAGGTGAACACTGAACATATTCCTAAGGAGAGGAAAAATCTTTATCTATTATAAAAACAAAAAAAAACGGTGTGTGTGATCAAATCAGGATTTAATTTTAATTTCTTA
This sequence comes from Abrostola triplasia, assembly GCA_946251915.1. Lineage (NCBI taxonomy): Eukaryota > Metazoa > Arthropoda > Insecta > Lepidoptera > Noctuidae > Abrostola > Abrostola triplasia. The sequence continues at coordinate 6,707,484 of OX276440.1, read as the reverse complement.
GATACTTCTGCCAATGAATTCTAAAGGTCAAATTTTTAGGTAATCTTTTGAGCTCTCTGAGAAAGGCACCGTATTACTATTGCGATGTAGGTAATATATATCATATTTACAAATTCATTGATAACACCAAGTCTTTCCAAAATTTATGCTAATATTTTTGACCTGAAAACTAATTTCGAAGGATATTTAGATAAAATTGTATAGTCTAGTCAGTTTATATTCAAATTAAAATAATTTTATTCCGAAACTACAATATTTATTATTCTATTCGATATCACTCCGGTTTCGATGTCGATGTTACTGACAAAAGCCACATGCGACTGAACTCTACAGTAATCGATGTGAGGACATCGTAATTCCGCCCTCCTAGCCATTTGAGGTCAGTGCTGTGACAGATATGATAACCCTCAGTATTCCCTAGCAACGAGTGTACACTTTAGAATATATAATAATAGCAAATAGCTCAAGGAACAAGCTTCTTTCGTAGAAACCACTATTTTCAATGTGCTACGATTCTGATAAGTGTATAGGGTCTTTCTCCACAGAATTTTAGCATCGAGATATTCCCACTCATTTTCCATAGTCATCATCATCAACAGCCGTGAGACGTCCACTGTTGAACAAAGGCAACAACCCTTTTGTTGAACAAAGGCCTTTTAAAGAGGGAGCTCTTTAAAAGGAGGGTTTTGCCATAATACTCATGCTTGGCTAGCGATTGAGAATCGCAGTGTTAGTTGAGAAGTTACAGAAGACGCTGCTGCTCATCTTCCAAAATTTCCCTTAGTCGCCTCCTACGACACCCACGGGACAAAATGGGGGGCTATTTCGGCCCGGAAATCCATGGAAAGGGAATTTCCCTAAAATATTTAGGTACATATACAATCATAAATATACAAAGGTCTATTATATAAGCGTCAGTTGCGTTCCATAACCTGCTTGTGTTTATTAATATCGTCACAGCACAGGTCACCCACCAACACCATTTAATTATAATAATACTTATGCAACCGATTTGTTATTTCGTTAATTATCGGAAGAAGTTTCCACTTTGCTACTTCCTAATTACGTAAATCAATAGTTTTCTTTTTTCAATGAGATCAAGACTTCTAGTTTACCTAAAAATCTGCGGAATACAGACGGATTAAATCAATATCTAATACCAAACATATATTGTGATGTTCTTATCATTGCATATAAATTACCTAGGAAACATGTCTTTTTCTTTTTAAAACACCTATAGTTTGTGTCGTCAAAAGAATATATGTTCACACCTAAAAAATTCTTGCATATTTACTTATTATTCAAATACTTAGTTGTCACAGTTTAAGGTTAAACCCATTAAAGCATTGCCTAAGTTCAAGTTTAAGACGAATTTAGACACAGGTTTACAAATTGTAATTTTTAAGAATAATTAAGTGAGCAGTAATTTGAAATTAAAATCGTCGTCATCAATAAAACGAAGGATTGTATACAAAATCCAGTCACCAACTTATGACCGATAGAAGACAGATACAATGATACATACCGGTAACGGGGATTTATTTCCATAATCACCATCTGAGCTCAGCGTTCACACAAACGAAGAATTTACATTTCCAGACACATAATCCTCAATCACATTTTAAAACACATAGCTATCTATTATGTAACACGTCAGCTGTAAAAACAGTATCTATGTCAGCGACACGCCACCGTATAGAAACACCTATTGAATATTCCATCGCGTTCCATACTTCAAGCAACTGGTTCTACAACTTTATTATGTCTCCGGTTGAGTAATCTGGCAAGTGTCATGTAAACCGAAGGCTTGCGTTAACGTTTAGCCTACAACTAGCCAAGGTTTAAACTATCAACTCATGAGATAATTGAGCCATTGTGTGCGTTAAGTTGATTCCTAGACGTTGCATCTATGCAAGGCTTGTATCGACACCTAAGTATATATAAACTTCCGCGCCAATCAGATATATAGAGCAGAAGGCATTAAGGATATTTCTTAGCTATATGTATTGTAGGTATCAGCTAAATAAATGTATAAAGGTATGTAGCTGATAAATAGGAATTACTCTATAGTATCCGCGCCCCGTTGGTCTAGTGGTTGTCAAGCGCGACTGCTGAGCACGTGGTCCTGGGTTCGAATCCCAGGTCTGGCAAAGTGTTACTGGGTTTTTCCATTAGGTAATTCTCAGTGGCAGCACGAAGTCTAGATTTGTGCCCGGTTGAGGGCAATAGTCTCGCCCCCTATTACATTGGGACCTAAAAACACAACTGGCGAAATGTGGGTGTACTATATGTGCACCTCTGCCTACCCTTTCGGGGAATACAGGCGTGATGTTATGCCAACACGTAAACAAACCGTTATGTTGTTATTTAATACATATTTCAGTTATTTATGAGGCCACTGGCATAAAAATACGGAACTCAGTGGCCTGTTGTATACAGCACTGCATAATGTTCTCTACAGGGTAAGGCACAGTATTAACGTACTGAATGCTGCATCAAGTACTTATAAATTCGCTCTCGAATTCAATATAGAATGGGGTTTATTAAGTACTGTTAAGACTACTTTTTTATTTACCTGGTCTATAAAGAAACAATCTCCAATTACCACAAGTAACAAGAGTTTATTATCGCCTTAAACCAAATAATGTTTTCGTTTTTACATTTTGAGACATTAAAATATTAATTACTAAATAAATGATCAGATAATTGAATTTATCTATACATGAAAATACAAAATATTTGAAATACGTCTGCTAAATGAAAACGTGATTTTTTTTTTAACAAAAATTCGGAATTGACTACATCTGACTAGGATATACTAAAGCTTATCGGTTTTATGGAAAGCGAGACCACGCCGCCGCTACGTCCAGTGTGATGTGGCGTCTCGCTTCCACAACGCAAACTATCCTGCTTCAAGAGTTTTTTTTTGTTTTTTTTTTTAAAAAAACGTCGCCCCACACTAGGAATTTCTCCTGTGTCGTGGGTGCGTCTTACAAACATGTAATATCACATACACAAACACCCAGACTCGGGACAAACATCCGTGGTTCGCACAAAGTTTTGCCCCGTGCGGGAATCGAACCCGCAACCCTTAGCGCAGCAGTCCAATCGCTTAGCCACTGCGCTAATCAAGTCGTCACGTTCACGGTAAGGGGGCTGTATTCGCACCGCGCCTCATTCTTCACGAACAATTCATAACGTCGATAAGCACCCATTCTAGCGGCCTAGTTAAACACATAATGTGTTGGCGCCCCACTAAGATATGGAGATAGAGCGCCAATCTTATCACTTGATACAACGTCTCATAACTGTTTCCGAACACTATTTATTTAGCTGTCATAACCATTCCCTGTAAGGGTGCCTACTCACTGTTCCTGACATAATAGGGATGATGACTATATAACAAAAATCGTAGAAATACATTTAAAACCAAAAAAACATTCCAATTGTTAAGCAGATGCCATCTCTGTCTGACAGTAAATTTAAAATGATAATAACTTTGCAATTTTTTTAAGTACTTAATTTGTTTCTTCAGTCTTCATAATATTATTTCTACACCATATTTCAAAATATCAATATAAAAAAATCGCAGTTATCATCCCTATTGCCAACGAAAGTATCGCCCAAGAAGTATTCGACAGGCCCAGTCTTCTAAACCTGTCAGCGTTTATAGGTTGAAAGCAATTTGCACTTAAAAGTAATTTTGTATCTACATGGGTATAAAATCACACAAACACCTGACATCTTGTCTAGCAATATTCGCTTTTACCATTAATGAGCTCATGAAGTGCTTACCTGAAATTGTAACACTAAAGTCATGGAGCTGTATTTTATTTGTAATAATTGTCACAAAATCAATTAACACAACCTGCCAATATTTGGGACCTTCAGAAAATAATTAATTATGTCATTTCAAAAAGTATGTTTGTGATGTTTTGGTATTGTAATTGATAACTAGTGAGCTAAATACCGAGAAACTAAAATATACTCTCCTATTTGCGATGGTATTAAGAACATAGTGTGTATATGTCCTAATCTAAATACTATGACATAGGTATATTGTCCAACTTCGTTAATATTACGGTTACAGCGACATTAAATAATTGACCTCCTTCTCTTAATGCCAAAATGTGCTGAAAACGTGATGTGCAAATTACATTATACATATTTGTCTTTCATAGATACATGTACTATCCGAAACTACCTAAAGACGGAGAACGTAACGTGATACCAACTTAACCTATAAGTTTAATAGCAGTGATAGCAGAGTGGTATGACCGTTGGTCTGCCAAGTCAAAGGTCGCAAGTTTAAACCCCGTCACGCACCAATATCTTACTATAAATTAGTTATCAGTTGCTATAAACGGTGTAGGAAAACATTGTGAGGAAACCGGTACACCTGAGAGATTGTTTTACGGTGTGAAAAGCCATGTCAACCCGCAGTGAGCTAGGGTGGTGATTAATGCTCAGTCCTTCTCTATACGAGAAAAGGCCTATGCCTCGCAGTGGGACAGTTATAGGCGGTTATTATTAAAGCCATGTCAGGGGCCTAAGGTGGTTTAAACTCGAACACCAGGCTGTTCATCAACCATACGATAAGAAGAAGAATCTTTAGGTACTCAAAGCATTGAGCACTGGTTATGGTGACTGACGCACAATGGCCCACTAAAGAGGCTAAGTGCGGTAAATGCCCAGCAATACCACACCATGGTGACTGATCATTCCTTCGCTGTACAAAGGTCTGATGAGTCGACTCAACAGTGAGACAGTTACTCACACGAACTACTGTATCATAACATAATCCTACCCTTTCACTCCCCACACAACACAAGCCTTATTCACAGTAAGGAAACCTGTAATCCTATACGCCATTGTCTGCTCACAATTTCCTTTCGACCTTTTACTTCGTGTGCACAATACACGAAACAATATCCTTTGCTTTCTATGCAAAACATTACAATATAAGTAACTTAATACTATGTTCACACGGGGGCAAAGGCCTCTCAATGTCACTCGGTAGTCTCGCCTTGCAGAATATTTTATCAGTATCGACGAGGCAATATTGAAGTACATATCCATCATACGTTTACGGAGAATCTAATAACTAAGTAGACTAGGTTTATCGACCCAACGTTTGCGGCTGTAGAGTTAATAATTTAATTGATATTTGAACTGGTAACCTTTATGTTAATGAAACTTATTTTCTTTCACTTGGTACGAAATTTCCACCGTCCCGCCCAATAAGCCACTCTTAGTTCCTATACAGCCAAGAACTTAAAGCAGGACTGTTTATTTTGTGACTGCCTCGTTGGTCTAGTGGTTGCTAAGCGCGACTGCTGAGCACGAGGTCCTGGGTTTAGTTCCGGGGTCGGGCAAAGTGTTACTGGGTTATTCCATTAGGTAATTCTCAGTAGCAGCACGGAGTCTGGATTTGTGCCCGGTTGATGGCAATAGGCTCGCCCTTCTATTAGATTGGGACCTAAAACATAACTGGCAAAATGTGGGTATACTATATATGTACCTCTGCCTGACCCTTCGGGGAATACAGGCGTGATGTTATGTTTATTTTGTGAAAGCGACACACCGCTAAATGCAGTGCAATGCAGCGTCTTGCTTCGGGGCTGTTTTCATTTCACCTAGCGTTATTGCTGCTTTATTCCATGAGCAGCAAATATCCATCTATAGTATATTTTCGTATGAGACTTTCTTGCAGGGCGGTTTTCGAGGTTAGTGATTAAATAAGAAATGTCTTGTGGTTGTAAAACAAATATAATGAAACTGAACAATGTAAAAGGGTAAACTCAAAGGAGGAAGATATAAATACGAACAGACTCGACTCGTAGTGAGTTAGCGAACTACGTTTAAATAACGGGCGAGCCGGTGAGATTCCGCGTCAGGCGTCAACCATGTACGTGGCCTACCAGGGCCCGGTCGCGTTGCTAACTGTCACAGCGCGTGCAAGATGGCGGCGTCCGCGCTGCGGCATCCCCTCTGTCCCCTCCTCACCTACGTATTATATCGCGGCGGCAAACGTACGGCGCGACGCGCGGGAATACGCGGTGGTACATTTACGATACACTCCCCCTCTAGTTTAGGAGAAGGCCTCCGTTCCTGGACTAGCTTTACGCCTGCGTGTTTCGCGCGTCCGCGTCGTCGTTTGGGACGAACCAGTTTTGGAGGCACAGCGATAGGAGGGTGTTTCCCTGTTTCAATGCTATGTTCGGCGAATGGAGTTGGCTCTCCCCCTAGTTGAAAAACGTCAGCATTATCAATCAAGATCTGTGTCAGCAAGTCCCGATTACGTGGACTTAGCAGTGTTCCTTCGTCATCCCTCAGAACATCAGCAGCTGAACAAGACAAGTCCGATGATACAGAAGACTCATATCGCAGTGTGTATTGATCGCGGTGATTATTTGAAAAATACCAGCACTCCCTAGAAAAATCCATGACTACTTTGGCTGACAACAGAAAATCTATGCCTAGCAATGTTTCGTTGTTCTGTGCTTCAGGGAGAATAAGAAACGGAGTCTTAAAGACCTTTCCCTTTAAATGCACGTCCAGCGTAGTTAAAAGCACGTCTACGTCACGAGAGTGCCCATCGGCGAGCTTAATGCGTCTCCGGGTTGGATGAAGGGGATGCCCCTCTCGCTTGAGGAGGGAGTGTAAGGTATGACCCGCTATACAATGTTTAGCTCCGGTGTCTACTAAAGCCGTACCCGAGAATCCTAAAATCTTAATATCAAAAATAGGTCGAAAAACTTTCGTAGGTTTGACGAGGCTCTCACCGGCGCGCGCGTTCTGCATATAACACGTATCAATACACATATTTTTATCATTAATAACATTTTTAGAAACAGTTTTATCACAAAACACCTTATTTCTAGAAAAAGTATACAAATTGTTGGTACGCCCTTTTTTATGGCGGTCGTTATTCACACAACAATAATTATTAACATTAACATAATCAATATTTCGTTTACTATTTTTAAAATTCTTAACGATTTTACGACATTTAATATTGTTATCAGATAAGGAACAAAAATTGTTATCAGATAAGGAACAAAAATCGTTATCAGATAAAGAACAAAAATTGTTATCAGATAAGGAACACAAATTGTTATCAGATAAAGAACAAAAATTGTGATCAGATAAGGAACAGAAATCGTTATCATTATCACTATTAACCTTAATAGTGTTAAAACTTTGCTCATTACACTTTTCCCGTGTGACATTGTTTGTCCCGCACTTGTAATCTGATACCGCACTATTAACTACAGACCCACCTCTGTTCGCCAACTTACGACACTGGTCGCGCTGATGTCCGTGAGTCTTGCAATATAGGCAAAACGGCCGCGGTTTAGGTGTGTAGGTGTGCTGTGCACGCGGTGCTGGCGTCGTCGGGCTTGTCTCGGCGTTGTTCGGATAGTGCGCGGCGCGCGGCTGCTGCGCGGGCTGCGCGGCGCGCGGTAACTGCGCGGGCTGCGCGGCGCCGGCGCTGCCGGTGTGACCCATAGTGTGGGACGGCGGCGGCGCGGGCGGCGTCGAACGTTGCCGGTGTGTGGAGCTAGTAATAGGGCCTTCATCGGTCGCATCCTCGATTTCCCGTGTCTTTCGTAGGAGCGACGCGAAGCAATCCACTTCTTCGCGGCGTAGTCGCTCACGGATTCGGATATGCAGAAGGCCGTAAATCATGTCCAATTGGACTTTTTCACTAAGGTCACCGTGTGGGAGGCGCGCCAAGAGGGCGCGCGCGTTGGCCACAAACATCTCGGTTCTTTCGTGTTGCTGCGGCTTGGCAAATAGTTGCTTGTAGATGCGGTGTGGGGGGCGGCTGTCACCGAACGCGCTGCGTAAACAATGTAGGGCGGCATCCCACGTGGTGATGGTGGCCTTGACACCTTGCCACCAAGTGGCGGCGTCGTGTGTGAGCATCATTGACAGACCACGTAAGGCGTTCGCCTCATTTATATTGACGCAGTCCTTGAACGCTTCTATTGCATCGATAAAGCCGTCAAGCGACTCGGTAGTCGCACCGCTATAACGCGCCTTACAGGTCGAGAAGTTTCCCGGCGCTGTAGGTAGAGCGGGCGATGGCGGCGCGGACGCGTGCTGCGCGGCGTAGGTATGCGCCGGTGAAAAAGATGGCGTGCGGGCGTCGAACACTCTGTTGAGTAGGCGTTCAAAGTTATCCGCCTGTGCTTTTTGAAGCGACGCCATCATGGCGGCGATGTCGCTCGCGGTGATGGTCGTCGCCGGCGCTTCGGTCGCGGGCGCAGGGCGCTCCGCCGACTTGGGCGTAGCTGGCTCATCTTCTGTATAATGCTCGCTATCCACGTCGAAGTAGTCGGTCTGCCGTTTGTTACTACGCGTACGTGTTCGGGAAGTAGTACGCGGCATTTTGTTTTACCTGTTCACTAACGTCTATTACTAACACTCGAATGTTCTAGAAACACAGTCACAAATCACAATATAGTTCAGAACTTTGATTTCCGGGTTTTACGTTGGGGGCTAGATTTCTGGTTTCCGGGCCCCACGTTGGGCGCCAGATTTCGTATGAGACTTTCTTGCAGGGCGGTTTTCGAGGTTAGTGATTAAATAAGAAATGTCTTGTGGTTGTAAAACAAATATAATGAAACTGAACAATGTAAAAGGGTAAACTCAAAGGAGGAAGATATAAATACGAACAGACTCGACTCGTAGTGAGTTAGCGAACTACGTTTAAATAACGGGCGAGCCGGTGAGATTCCGCGTCAGGCGTCAACCATGTACGTGGCCTACCAGGGCCCGGTCGCGTTGCTAACTGTCACAGCGCGTGCAAGATGGCGGCGTCCGCGCTGCGGCATCCCCTCTGTCCCCTCCTCACCTACGTATTATATCGCGGCGGCAAACGTACGGCGCGACGCGCGGGAATACGCGGTGGTACATTTACGATAATATCAAAATAACCTTATTCCTATAAACATATCTTGCCAACATTTCTGCTATATACGGAAATATCAGTAAGCAATATTAATTATACTGTTAATTATAACGCTTGGTAATGAGTCAACAAAGTAATTATCTTTTAATGTTTCTCAGCCAATCAGAACACCGACTACCGTAGCACTGGCATGTGCCAATTATACATGTACATATGTTTAAATAGGTACTAACTTTTTGAACTGATCCTCGATAAATAAAACATGTTTGGGTAAATTCATTAGCAGTTTGTAATGTTATTTTTTAGTCATTTCATTTGTAAGTAATCAATATTTTTTATATGCAAAGTAGGAGTCACTAGTAATTTTGCACGTGCATAGTTAGTGAAATAAAATAAAATTCGTGTTCTATATTTGCTCTGCCGAGTGGTATCCGGCAAAGAATTGACACCCCCTTTTCTCCCATGGGTGTCGTAAGAGGCGACTAAGGGAAAATCCAGAAGACGGGCAGCAGCGTCGTCTGTAACTTGCCAAGTATGGGGATTATGGCTTAATCCCCCCCACTCTAAGGGCCTTTTTTCAGGAGCGGACGTGTTCCGGCTGATGATGATGCTACGCTAAATTAAATCTAAATGTCTTCACTGATTTAATGAAGAAATGACTTCAACATGAGGTCAATAGATCCAGGTGAGTGATTAAAATAAGTCATTGACATTATGGGCGAAAGAAGCACAAATAATTATCTACGGTTATCCATATCGAAATGTACACATCAACATTTCAACTGAAAAATTAAATAACAGTAAGTTCTCATTATCTTTGTGAGTAACGAAAAAATTAGAATATACTCAAGATTAAAAAAAAATGTAAATCGCAAATTTAGAACTAGCTACAAAAAAGAACGTTTCATATCATATGTTGGCGCTACACTTGGCGTATTTGTACAAATATTTGCCATATTTAAGAGTACAAATATGAACGTTATTGCAGTCAACTTACGGTGTATTGCATTACAAAGATGCCACGAATATTTGAGCAAATACGCCAAGTGAAGTGCCAGCAACACAAAAAAGGCCATTCACTTAGCAACGGGTTGTCAAAAAATAAATAAAAAAAATTGAAAATAAAATGCTAATGATGCCTTTATAAACAAAGAAAACAACGCAATTGATATAACACAGTTTGTCAGGTATTATGACCAAACAATCGGCTAGTAACAACTGCTCCACACCAAAGTGATTAGCATCGATGAACAGTGAAATTACCATACGGTTAGCTTTTGTTTCAACAAAACATTATGCTGTGAGTCATGCCCCGTAAAATTCCCTTATTTGTTACCAACACAACGCATTGTTGATCGAAGTAGAACGAGAAATTAGATACCCGTGTTGTGTATAGCACCTAAGTCTCTTCTGTAAATCTTTAAACCCCCTTACAGACGATGCTAAAACACCTCTCAAGTCTATTGACATCTCTATTATTTAACATGCTAAACAGGTAAAAATTAAAAAATATTTTAATATTGTCAATTTTTTGAAAGGCAGTGTAACTGTGCCAAAAGTAGGTGACGTTCAATTGTTCATGCGATAGTTCATATCTATACAATGCACCATACAGCCTCCTTAGCAGGAACTCTGAAAGCAGGACAGTTTACGTTGTGGAAGCGAGACGCCGCTACGTGCAACGTAATAAGGGGCAGAAGATCTTTCTTAGTGTTAAAACGTGGCGACCGTCATTTCTTGGGATCCATTTCTAGAGCTAAAGGCCTAAAGGGTAGGTTACTAACTCGCAATTTCAATTAAAACAAATCAAAGCAAACCAATATCGGTCAATTGTTTTGTTGCGAATCCAGTTATGAACCTTTACTGCGACGAATATGGACTGGTTATAATCACCGTATCGACAAACACGTTTCTTCTTAAAATATCACAAGGATTACTTCCCTTTGTGTATGTATTATTTTATAACCGCATAACAATCAAATGTCCCATAAAACAGCCAGAATAATGATAATCAGGCTGATTACCTTATGTTTTTCTTACCCCAAAGTTCACGGAAACAACAGTGTTGAGCCAAAACATATAAATTAAATAAGGTTCGAGCCAAAAAACACATTTTATCGTACTTTTTATATTCGGTGTCAAAAACTGTTTTGAATTGTTCGAAGGTCGTTGTGTAATTGTAATGATAGAGACGTTGGCCGTTATTGTACCTTTTGTAATGTTTTGCTCGAGTCGTTCAGCAGTTTTCATTAACCTTCACAATTGGAAGACTTAGATATTTCGGCAAGTCTCTAGGCTAATATTTATATTAGTGTTTTTTCAGAAGACGACTTTTTTTTTTTTGTTTTAAAAAAACGTCGTGAATGACTTCTATTTATTGATATATATTTATATTTATAGATAAATCATTGCTTCTATTACGCTATCGAAATAGCTTCCCAACTGTAGCCACCTCATCATCATTATCAGCCCATCTCAGTTCACAGCTGGACATAAGCCTCTCCTATAGCACTTCTCTGTCAGATAACAGAATCCTTTTACCTATATCTTGGGAATACAAATATTTTAAGTAAGAAGGTTATAATTACAGTTTATCAATACGGTATAAATTATGACATTGGTATAACTGTATAGCCATAAAAAAAAACTAGAAGTCCTAAACATAATTAATATTAGTTTTAAAAAACAAATAATATATAACGATAACAAACAACATTAGTTTTATTGAAGCACTCGTGACATTTGACTTTCAACACGTATAATGACTCCATAAATAAATATGTAAGTATTACCATTATCTATGAAACTAGTTCCTTCGTTAACACGGAACAAACAACATAAACACGGAAAGTACCTGCAATTACCTGTGCTTACCCATGAATATCTATGGTGAAGATAAATAATAATTGTCAGACGAGGAAGATCCTTGAGGTCGCTAGGAAGTGTAAGGTTTCGACATTAAGACACATTCTGCATCTCATCTCATCACCGACCTATAATAGGTTGTACTACATTATCAATAAAGACCATTTTCCTATAGCTACCAGTTATATGCACGGTGCGTAATGATAAAACACCTATGTGGGTGCACGATACAGATGTGAGAAACGATCGTTTATATGCAAATTTTGTACACGGAACACTATTTATAAACATAAGATTTTCACTTGAATAAGACAAGATTAATGTTGGATGACAGAGCTTTATACATTCCACAATTTTGAACCAAGACTATATTATACTTGAGCGGTATCTAATATTTTCTTTAACATAAATTCATAACTTGAGGAAGTTTTAGGACTTTTCTCTCCATAGATAATTTAAACAAGAATATAGTTATGACTGAACATCTTCCCCACAAAATTCATAATTAAAACGCATAGTCTAACCTTAATCATTTATAAATAGTAATTGAAACACGTTCCTAACTCCCTGATGCCTCACACGGCGTCTAATCTCGGGAGATGGCGCAACACTGTTCCACTCGAGAGTGCAGTTAAGCCCTCTACAAACCATTCAAATGTAGTACCAGAACATTTGGAAACTCCATAAAACGACTTCATATTAGGTCAAGCGCGCCTAAAGAGCTTTTCGTAACTTTGACTGGTGACTTGTGTGTTTTCTTGGTATATTTATTGCGTAGTATGTTTCCCACGAATATAACCTATTCGTTGGTTTTAACGTGGTGTCACTTTGTGGTGTACATAAGGTTTAAAGTCTCCGTTTTTACTGCTACCACATTTATAACGGCTTGGGTTTTATGTCACCCATGTGCATGACACCGGACTCTTAAAATACTTGGACTTTTTAATCATCTGAGCGCAGTGTGGTCTACAGTTTTGCGAATTGAAAATAAATCTATATGCTGATTCGTCTCGCTCAAATATCATGTAAAATTGTTTGGCTGCGACGTAGCTAAATAAAAATAAAACCAACTTTCTTGCGCAATAGGTTATGAGAAATCAATTATGTGAAGATCTAGATATCAAAAGTATTTTTATCTATTGTAGCGTCAGTTGGTTCTGCTTACCTCAACAACCAAGCATGTTATTATTATTTTTAAAGGCCATTCACTAAACAGGTCCACACAGAAACAGACCATCAGCTAATCGCAGCATGCATTAAATTCTATACGGATACACAGCTAAAGTAAGTTAAAAGTAAAACTTAAAATAAGAAGCAAAATGAGTTCTAACAACAAACGTTCTTTTAACATCTACGCTTAGTCTACGGAGTAGAACCATTACACCATCGGAGACCGGTTTGCTACTCTACACAAGACACCATCTAGCGAACGAGATGTTCAAAACATTGTAGATGCAGAAACGGGTTTGGTATCTATTACAAAAACAGGCTTCCAATAACATATACTACGAACACACGAATTTATTCTTAGTTAATAGACACGTTTCGGAATCCGAATGTGTTACAAGATACGTTTAGCGATGGAAATGGTTTAAGTATCTCTACTCTCTGTTGGAGTTTTAACTTGTCCTAGCGTATTTCATTTCACATAAAACACAATGTTGTGTGTTCCTTACTCTATTTTTGTACCGGCAATGTTGTCATAATTGAATACCGAGTTAACCTAACATAACATCACGCCTGTATTCCCCGAAGGGTTAGGCAGAGGTGCACATACAGTACACCCACATTTTGTCAGTTATGTTTTAGGTTAATACCGAGTTAACGTAGGTAATATTACTCTTTTTATCATCTAATCTATGTATACCATTGGTATCGTTTGAATACACACTTATATTATTATTATAGGTACATAATGAACAAAACCCGGATTCAAGCCAAACTAGTTCTGACGTAGGCCATGCAGTAATATGTTGCCAGTCTCGTAGGTGTTTGCAAAGGTCTACGACTGCTTGTGCTAAATCCTGTTTTAGACATTACCTATATTATTGTAAATGTTTATTACATATTATGTTATATTTAATGCTCTTATATGAACATAATGGCCAAATTAATTAATTGTAGACATAATCCTTTCAACGTGGACAATGATATTTAAAAAAAGTACAGATATGTTACTAGCGACCTCATTTTGAAGACTCGAAAATGGGGCAATTGTAGTCTTGGGTAGTACAATTGTTGTCCGATTTGACATAAGACTAGCGCAGTTCGAACTTAAGAGTTTGGAACACTTTTCTCGTTCACTCTGTTAGAATATGATCTATACTTTTTGACATATCATTGGACGTGAGTAATCAAATTAATCAATACTAGTTTAGCTATGCGAATTGAAATTATACAATATAGCAGATGAGTTAGACCCTGAATACAAAATAGTAATTACCATAGCAGACGAAACAAAAAGACGACGACATTATTCAATTATCTCTAAGACATTAACGTCTTAAATTAAAATTGAACGTGCATATAATTGATTGCATTGAGTAGATTGCAATTAATGTAAATTACGCAATGATCAGCATTCAAACCATTCTGATGTAACCATCACGCTATCGACAAGACTTATCGATGTTATCGCCATTTTGAATGTCTAAACTTAACGTAAAGTAAACAATGTTACGCTTTCATTTAAGAATTAAAACATAGTTGAAATGTGGAAGCCATAAAACTTATCGTTATCTAAGTACATACATTGTATTCAAGTCAATTCATTTTGTTACCAATTTCAATATACCTACTTACATTTGCATGCCTTGAATAGGCAGATAAAGGTTTGTACTTAAATTCACATTACACCCTTATGACACCTGTACTGTGATCAAAACAATGTTTGTATTCTTATTCTTTAAAGGCATAGAAACCATACTCAGATGACCATTTCCCCTCATTCACTCACATCACGTCTGCCTTTGTGATTGGTCGATAAAGACACCGACTGCAAAATTTTTCGGTGTACGGGAATCAAGTAGTGACGGAGTGGTGGCTAAGACTGGTGGGCTAATAACGATAAACCCACCACTCGTTCAGGAGATAAAAGTTTCGGTAAGAAGTGCCTATGGCTTGTTTTAGATTGGTAAAGGATCAAAGTGGATGTTAAAGGACGCATATGATCTAGCAGAGGGGTAGGTCTCTATTGGCAAATGCTGTGGATGATGATAATGTAAGGAGTGTGGAGGAAGGGATGTGGAGTTCTTCCAACGCAAAGGAAAGATCTTCCAACCATTCATCCTTAGATGTCGCTACATAAGAAAAGGGTCAAGAATAAATTCTTCAATGTGCGTCCTCATGAACACGTATGATACCATATCTTTAATGTCCTTGGTTGAAACACCATTAAAGGGGAAGATGAGAATCACGCGAACCCATACACAATACACCTTGACCGAATTTGACTTGTTTACTTTCACTGGGAGTAACATTAATTATAATTAAATTAAGCCAGTGCGTGCGGAAGCAGCAGTTAAAATAAAAGGTGTGAATAACTTGAATATAAATGTGCGCCATATACCCATGTAGGCAGAGCTGGCACGTGATTTGGTGGTAATTAAATATTATATAGAAGGCGTTTTTTGTTCATTTGATTACAGCTATATAGCTTCGCCACGCGACTAAAAAACACGTATTTCCTAGGATAAAAATAGCCGATCATTCCCTAGAAGTTCAAGCTATTAACATGTCAAATACCATCAACATCGATTCAGTGGTTGAGTCGTGATATAAGAAACAGACAGTTTACTTTCGCATTTATGATAGGAAGGATTGCCACTGGCAGCAGTTCGTTGCTCAACAGCTTATGTTATCATAGACTGCGCTTACCACAATTGATAATTTGCGGTTAGTTTAACGTCCGCTATATATTAGAATTTAAAACTATATCATCAAACTTCACTAGACAAAACAATATCCTTACCGTGTAGAGTATATTACATTTTCCGCTGTACCGCAGACCGAGTCCCATTCAAATATGGCAGCTAGTCGTACTCGTACTCTTTGCGGGAAAGAGAGATCTTTACATAATTATCTCCGCAGCTGATACTTTCGAATTCCCATTAAACCACAAAGCTGATTACATTACATCAGAACTGTAGCACCAATTTAAATTAATTGGAACCCAACGTACTGTGAGGAAGGAAATAATTCGCCCGCTATAGGATATGCTCGCCAAAATATTATGCATCCTTTTCGAAACTTTGAGTTTCTAGCTACGTTATCAATGGCGTGACTTCAATAATGTACTAATTAGTACTGGTTCTTCAAAATCTAGACTGATGACGACAATCCAGTTATAACTAATAAGCCTAACAAGTTCTTTGCGGTTGTAAATGTTACAATGCTGGTTTTGAAGCTTATACAAATTCTAGTGGGATTTAAGAATCAGTATTTATTGGCTGTGACCTGGAAATAAGAAAAGAAACAGTTGAGATGTATTTAGGTCGCTGTAGTTGTGATGGCAGAAATGCTTTGCAGCTCTGTTATATAAAAAATCGATTGTTTATCGATTCAAACTTAAGTATATTAATACACTAGCTATTGAGCATTAGAAGGCACTAATTTATATAATGCGTCATGAATGTGTACACACGACATTAAACATTTTACTAATAACTCATTATTACGTTCATTGTGGCGTTCTAGGGGGAAGCCTTAATTCAACAGTGGACGTCTTCCGGCTGATGATGATGATGACGTTACTTTGAAACAGCGGAATAATTTAGTTTTCATACAAACTGCTGCATGTTTGCGTGTTAGAACACTTTCGGGAAAAGAAGCGCGCTCAAAACTATATAATATTAATCCTTAAGATAAATACACCATCAACATCTCCATCATAACTTCAGTCCGGATATATAACAAAGGTCGCACCTCTTTGTATAGTCGACCCTCGTGGAGGTTGAAACCTTTAGCATTCCCTCACAACATGACTTGAAGTCAATCCCTGTCAAGTTCAGAAACTAATAGAGTACGCGAGGTCGCACGAGGTCGATATTACAAAGGTGGACAGAATCACGTACTTTAATAACCACAAATATTGTGTAGGGTTGGCCCAACTTGATTATAATTTGAAAATATACAAAAGTTTATGATTAAAGACTATGATTTTTGTATTGGCATATTTGTGTGTTAACATTATAGTGGCACTACACTTGGCTTACTTGTACAAATATTTGCAATATTTACTAGTACAAAAATGATTTTTTGTTTATTACATTCAACTTACGGTGTATTTTGCATTAGGGAGATGTCACGAATATTTGGACAAATACGCCAAGTGAAGTGCCAGCATTAAGAATTTGTATTAAATAATATTCAAAATTTATTTAAATTATATTTTTATCTTTTCTCTGCTTGAAAGCAATACATGAGAACAATGTAAAATACCGCCAACAGTAAATAACTGCACAATCATTGGCATAAATGTACTGTAATGTTTTGTCTATTCAGAATGGAACCGCATAAATTTCAAGCTCGACATTTAACCACTCAATTAAACGCCTAGTTGAGCAATTGTCCGTACAACCCTACCAATGTTCAATGTTACGCAACGTTACAGTGAAACACTAGGAAGTTACGCAACAACTGCACCAACACGTAACATTGATAATTGATACATAATATCACAATGTCACGAATGTTACTGATACTTTATTTACACGAGCATCGAAAATAAAAATAAATTTGACAGCTAAATTAGCAGGTCAAACACCCTGTACAACATTCATCTGCGGTTATTTTTCACGTCACATGAGTGGTGTTTATTACCAGCGTGAATTTATCGGTTGGTTGGCATAAACACTGTAATTACAAACAAATTAGGCTTGTTAGGTTACATCAAAAGAGGTTTCATTGGAGATAAAAGAGTAAAAGACTGTATGTTTATCTGACAAGACAAATTCCATCGAGATGAGACTATTTTATTGTGAAATGCGGAGCTAGTTTCCGGAGTGACGAATCATGAAGCAGAAAGAAAGCCACTGTTAACTTTTATCACAACTCAAATGTGACTCAGCTGTTGTAATCAGGAACTAAGATACGTGCCCCTTTGTACTTAGGCAGAAATGTTACATTAAGTTGGGAGAATTATCTGATCTTAACGGTTTACATAATACGCGATATGAATCCATAACAAATGCATCATTCATTTAAAATTTCAACATTAACAGAGGTAGTATATATTTAAATTAGTATTCTCTTATTCCTCACAGAACGTGCATCCAGATAAGTGAACGAAGCTCAGTAAAATAGTGGCCATTATTTCCTAATGATCTAATTTTCTTCCATACAAATACTTCTTCTCCATTGTCCACCAATTTATTTTACATACCAATAGACACGTGGAAAACGTGATCAATTTGTTTTAATTTTTGTTATCATCATCAGTCGGAAGACGTCCACTGTTAAACAAAAGCCTCTCCCAATTTTTGTTATATTGGACTCTATTAATACAGGATCTATAGGAGCTGCTATATTTAATGTAGTATTTACTAATTAACCCTGATAATACGTATGTAATTTAACAATGCGTTTTGAATTGGAACTATGTTTACGACTCCTATGTCATTCAATGCCATTGCTACTTCGACCGTCAACCGTCTTGCCAAAGGTAGCTCAGTCGATGTCATTAGTCAAATCTTCAATTCTTTTTGACACAAAAACGAAGCTTCCATCCATGAACTGGGTTATTGAGACAAGTCTTCATTTCCCGTTTGCATTGTTAAAAAATATTCTGTTCCAATACTTTTAAGTATACGCTCCATTGTTGCATTTTAATACGTGAGCTGAATTTACAAAATCTTTAGGTTGCGGAAGAAACATCTTGGAGTATTTATTGCATGAGCGACTGAGCGTGGGTTATGACCTAACAACAGTATGAATTATAAGTACTTGTACTAAAGCAGCATTATGACAGGAACTATTGTATTTATACCTAAGAGGTAAACACTGAGAGTTGCCAACAAACAAACCATTTAATTAATAGCGACACGAGTCCTTGAAAGAGGTTGCAATGCTGTGTTGCTAGATACTGAACAGATATTTTTACTTTAACAAGTAATGGGTGTGACGCGTAGACAGTGGAATAATTGCTCTCGTGCGGAATGTCCGATCAATGCTCTATAGTTTGTTGGCCTGTGATCGGCATGGCTGCTCCCGAGTGCATCGTAACTGGGAGGGACTTTTAAAAACCGAGAGCCATAACTGCTTATGTCCAGGAAGTACGAATATAGATTCTGTATATCCATAAATATTGTCAAGGATTATATTAATGACTTCGTTATTGGAGATGAGTGATTGTAATGCGAGTGGTTTCCGGCTGAGAAGAAATGAATCGCAAACGTATTTCCATACTCCAAATTGTGCAATTATATATTAATGAACACTTGTTTCGGCTTCAGCATTTAATGCATCTTGATTGGTTGTTGCACAAAATAATCAATCAGTATTTTAAATGCTATCTTCGCGTAACACTACTCTTGACACGAACGGAACGGAGCGCAGCATCGGACGACAACAATTTCATCTCGACGCCAATGCGGAGTAAGATGACTTGCAATAAACCACAAGTAGGTGGACCCAAAGTAGTGCCAAGAAAATTTATCTGCTGCTGCGTTAGTACAAAAATCTTTCCAGAAATATAAACAGTTTTCGGAAGAAATTGGCGTTTACTTGCGATTTAGAGGAAGATAAAATTGCTGGTAGACTTTGCTCTTGCAGTGTAGATTAGTTCAGGAAGGTTAAGCTGCGGTTGTCGAGCTCGATAATAAGATGGGTGACCAGTGCTGCAGATACGAGGTTAAGGCTTCGGGTAGAGTAGAATTGAGATACGTTTTTGATTTTATGGTTTGTAAACAATTCGTAAGACAATAATAAAAAAAATAAGAAATTATTTTAAGAGATAACATAACATCACGCCTGTATTCACCGAAGGGGTAGGCAGAGGTGCACAAATAGTACACCCACATTTCGCCAGTTATGTTTTTAGGTCCCTCTCCAGGTCCCTTTCAGGTCTCCTCTTTTAAGAAATCTTTTTGTTTTCTTTGGAAAAGTCTAGCAGATCATATTAACAAGAAATTTATATTGCCGAAATATTTACTTCGGCAATATTGCCAATTCAATTGGGCATTTTGAAATCATAACATCTTTCTCACTTACACCACTTATCTGCGCATTGCACCAACATTGTGTTATCAGTCAGTTTCATTCCGATAACGTTTAGCTAAGCAAATATTCTGCGACGTGACTTGTGAAACATGTTTCTAATGCCGTCCAGTGTTAATTATTTTCGACATCGACCAATTTGAAAGAATGATGAAAAAATACAACCAGTTTTTAGGGATCTCTTGAAGAATGGTCGAAACGGAATATTTCGTAAACTAATTAAGCCTATTTTTTTAAATTCACAATATTTCAACTTTAAGCCACCGATTATATATCTCAATAGACTTTAACCTATTCTATAGGTATATAGAAAGAAACATCAATAAACTGTAACCTATTTAAAAGTAAAACTACATCGATAAATCTAGTTGTCGTCTATAATACCTAGTTAATCTAGTATCTATGAAACGGTGCGGAACTCTTTGAAGTACTAAGACTCGCACCTGACCAGTCATTGTAATTTAATCGACCTAAATTCCAATAAAACGCAGCAAATACTAGATATATCTTATACTATTAAACGGTTTCAATGCAGCCACAAAAACCTACTATGAAATCTCACCTAGGCAGGCATGTAATCCGCAATGCACTCTCGGCATAAGCTTTTAATGTAGAGCATTGGCCCACACACGAAAACAGACCTAACTTAACACACCTTTAGGTCTAAAATAGGACAACAATCAGGAGATAAGATCGACCTAAAATAAACTAAAGCCGTTGAATTGCATCACATGTCATGTAACTATGTATCTGGTGTGTGTACATACATAGTACTTAATGATGTTAATTCAAGGATTTCGGTTCGAATGGAACCCATTAGGTTATGAAGCGAGCACTTGTGTGTGTAGTATGTACATGTAAGTCACGTATACATTACCTACTTTGCTGGAGAATAAAATCTGCGTAGAGGTCTTTGAGTTATAATATTTTTTGCATATTTATTCATATTTTCCGAAAACCAGGCCAATTCTGGTAATTTAAAAATTATAATATAGTAACGATCTATTATAAATGGCATTAATTTACTACTTAATCGCCACTGCATAAAGAACACATGGAATAATCTGATACAGACAGAATAGACAGACGCCAATGATTAATATCTAGAAAATGCATCAAAAATATGTTTTGAAACTACAATATTATTGTCTATCAATCTCTATAACCCACCCAGAAACAGCTGTTCCATTTTTTTATTATATAATACTTGTGTATCATACGATATCCACTCGGCTTGACATTCAACTGATTGATTGCTACATTTCGTCTTTATCAATATTGGCAAACTTGTGAACACTCAATATTCTGGGTTTCGTTGACAAACTGTTTCATTGCCCTAAATGTCACGATATATCGTTAATGTATTGGTTTATTTGCAATAACTTTCATATTGAAAAGAAAATTAGAGGTATCGAGTTCTATAAAATATCGATTGGCTGTCTCGACTACATCACAGGTTGCTGAAACGGCGAGCTACGTGTTCGAAATTCAAGCCTCGAATTGATAAATTGAAAACCTTGGGAAATGCTCGAAACGGGCATTTTTTGATATATGACGTCAGTTTGGCAGGTTGATTCACCATCATCAGCTTTTAAATGGCCCACTGCTGGGCATAAGCCATCTCCCCTAAACGCCACAGATTCCTGTTTTGGGCCTTTTGCATCCAGGTCTTTCCCTGTGCAGGTTGAATTATACATCTGAACGCGGAAAGCACTGCTTACCCTCATAAACAGCGCGTTCCGCGGTCATTCTTCAGCAGATCTTCAGATATTTGAATCGATAGATCATTGTCGTAGCTAAAAACATAAACAATAACAAAAATGCTGTTAATATGGTCAGTGGCCTATAGACTTGAGATTTTGCAATAGGAGATTCGCTACAACGCAACATGTATTTTTAGAAAAAACAACGTTGCATAATTATGAATCGGGCCGAGATTTATATGAAAATTAACTTTCAAAGTTTAGGTATAATTAACTTCAAATAACGACTCTCATATTGGTGTCTATCCGTTTAAAATTTAGTCTGTAATTACACACGGATAGTATCTGAATTAGGCTCAAAATTGAAAGTTATGACACCACATCTATTAAGCAATAGCGTGAACTTTTTCTATATACTTTTACTCTTTTTTATATATACATAGCAGCGCAGCCACATCACCTAGATATCACGTAGCCAAACTGTTAAAAATAATTGTCCTGGTGCCTTACCATGAGTTTACATTGCCGGACATGTTCCGTCGTGAAAACGAGACGCCGCTACATGCAGTGTAGTGCGACGTCTCGCTCCCACAATAGAAAACGACCTACAATGCACATTTATAGTAACCCCGCTTTACTTTTAAAAACATAACCTTATACATATTGAACGATTAAATAAAAAAATGTTACATCCAGCGCTCAGCCAAGAGGGCCGCGACTTAAGGACAGCCACTTCGAATAATAAGACATACACGTGTGCTGCCCTCCTATTAAAGAACGAGCGTGAAATATAAATAATGAATCACCAGTTAATAGTCTAAGAGCGAACACAACGTACGATTGTGTAATCCATGCGCTCTGACTGTCTGTCTATCCTTTAATCTTTGCTAATACAACCCAGAACGCTTGCAAGATACTAAAGATTTTCAAGATCTGTCCTAGATTGTTAATGTATATCCTCGGCTAATCTCAGTTCAAATAACTAAGATTTGCGAGGATATACAGGCAGATAAAGGCTATATCTGTGTTAAGAACAAGATAATCGTCTTTCTTTTTAAAAATGTCCCGGCTTCGAGAGCATAGACGATTTCTCTCTCTTTTGTATTATATAAAACTACCTACTTAATATTTGAAGGGTTAAAATACTGAATTTCTCAAATAAGGTTATAGATATCTTCACTTAAAATAATGTAAAATCTAAAATATGTTTGTAACATCTTTGTTATTTAAACTTGTGTTCCACAAATAAATACATATGAATTTGAAAAAAAAAAATCTGTAGTAGGTACGTCGTAAATTTGTTCTATGAGTATTCATTACATATTTCTATACCAAAATATGTTGTTGCCATAAGTGTCATAATACCAGTAATCTGATATTACAAATCTGGCGACAGGCATTGTTTGGCACTTGAACAGACGCGTTAGTGCCTCGCCAACGCAGAAGCGCCACTTAGCGACGGTCAAATAACTAGAGATCAAAGCATTCATAAGATTATATCCATAGATAAGCATGGCCTAATAAAACAAGGCCTCTTTACTAGAAAAGCGGTGTGGCTGTACCAATTGCGACTATATGAATACATCAGTTTTTAAAAGGCCGAAGAATTTCTCCTCTATCGTTGCTGCGTTTCACAAACATGACATATCTAATACAGAAATACTTAAGACTCGGGACAAACATCTGCGGATCGCTTAATTTTTGGCCCTGTACGGGAATTGAACCCGCAACCCTTAGCGCAGCAGTCCAATCGCTTAGCCACAGCACCAATCAGTCGTCAAATATTTTCACCGTCTGGCGAAATATGGGTGGGCAACTGTGCAATGTTCATACAATGAAAGGCAAGAAATTATAGTTGACACGCGCTGTATTTTTCTATCTACCAATCCTCGTTTACTTTCTCTACGTGATAATGAATTATGGAAAGCAGGCTAAGTTTAACTGACATAAAACTTAGCACTTCACGTCGTCATACGGATCATAAACACTTATTGTATCCGCTCAAAGGAAAGAGATTATTTTTATTTGTACTCTTTATTGCTTTTGGATTATGAGGAGGTATTTAAAATTGTTTGTCTGTCCAACAATATGTAGAACAATGACAAGTGGAAGGATACAATAAAACAACAATACAGATACCACAAACAAAACTTAGGCATATCATAATCTTAGGTATATCATATAAACTTGTATAAGCAAAGATAGTCTATGAACTAGCTACGCCCCGCGGTACATTCTTCGGGGTAAAAAGTAGCCTATTTCCATAGTGTATATCCAGGGTATCAGCTACTTCATCAATTCAAGCCATTTTGGCGACATTGGCATGCATTGTGCAAATCACAGGACGGCAGCTATACTGTCGAAAATATTGGTCCTGTACCTGGGTGATTTGTGGCTAAAACTGCACCTATACCGAACAATTGTGCGAACATCGCCTTTAAAGACAATCTTTTAGAGCAATTGCACTCAAAAATAGACCCTAGATAAACTGCATCTAAACTAGTAGGTACTTTATATTCAAATCGGGAGCTCCCGGTATTTTATTTACAAACTGGGTACTCAATTGCAAAACCAGGGGCAAACCAACCGCACAAAAATTGAAATCAGTCTCCAAATATATTATTAGCGACAATGAAGTCATCAATATACTAAAAATTAGAGCCGGTCTTGATCTAAATGAGTCAAATACAAACGCTTGTGCCAAAGATATGTTTAACTAGGGGACATTGATACCGTATAGTATGTAAAAATGGATTGATGCCACACCCGGTGGCGGTTTATTGTGATGTGGTGGCGACAAGCTGAAAAAATACCACATGCTGCGCCCCGAATTATCTCCCGTCTGTTTGTAATTATCACACTCTTTTGTTTATGGAAGTTAGCTTCAGATAAAACATAGTCTAATCATGTATTTTTAGGCCAACCTGAGGGAATTATCCTCAAAGAAACATATGTATTAATTGAGGTCATGATCTAACTGTGTGCTATTGCAGAATTGCAATTCCTTGCAGCCGGTAAGGCGTGACTGATTAACAACCAAATACACAAACTTTCACACTTAAATATTAGCAGTAGGAACACGAATTATAGAAGCGTTATTAGACACAAATGTATCAGAAATGGTTATGATATTACATGACACATATCAGATGCAGAAAGAGAAAAAAATGCTTTGGTCGAAAGTGACTCTTAACATAAAAAAATTAAACAGCTGCATACACTCCTCAATACAAAACCAAAACAAGTTACTAAACAAATAAGTACAATATAAAAAGAAGATAATGACTAAATATAGAGATGGAGCGTATTAAATAACCCTCTTTTTATTCTGAATACAATAGGTACAAAGTACCTTATCAAAGGGGCTCCACATTGCACGAGGCCGTTTGAACGAACAAAATGAAGGATACATTTGCAAACCCATTACCTTATAAAAAGCATTGAAGCAAGTAATAGGAATTGCGTTCATCTTGGATGGCCAAACATCCTTTTACTTTAATTAAACAGTCATATTTGATCATATTAAAACAATAGCATTGTGGAAGTTTTGACGTTGAAACGAAGTGAGTAGCTAATTGCTGTATGCCTGCATTCATGGAATTCAATTAGGCAATGCAGATCTTCATTTCAAATGTTAAATTCATACTGTATATGAGTAATGAGTAATTATGAAAATGACTACTATTTATGTACTAAAATAGGTATATCTTTGCCGTGGCCTATGTGCGTACATACTCGATAGTTATAACAATACTCTATTTACGTAAAATGTAGGTAACATTGGAAATGGAGATCAGTTTTCATAGGTGCCAGTACATTTTGTCTCTGAACGACATGTAAATTTTAAATACAAAAAAAATCTAATACTATTGAATTCTATTATAATATCTGTTTTATTTATTTTACAATTCTGATATCGAATAGAATGACTTATATATTAACCAAGTTCAGACTTAACCATACATCTGATACTGTTGACACTGAACAATCATTGTACAAGCCCATCGATCGTCTATAACTAAAGATTACCCCAAAAACTCGAAATATTTTGATGTCTGAATTCAATCAGAAAAGGCGTAGATAGACGAAAGCCACACGAGTGCAACCATGGATACAAATTAAAATTGAGATTGAAAGCTGTGTACCGTTGCACGTTGGCAGACGTCTGCCATATGTAATGCCAAATGGTTCTGGACTCTTGAATCGAACCCTGAAAACGCTACCATGCGGCACTCGGCTGTGTATTGACCTATATCTGAATTGCCCTAGTTACGACATAGAGGAGTACTTGGGCAATATTTGTCATGTTTACGACGATGCTTACCGGAATATTCTAATTAGACTGGATTATTCAGATTATTTTTATGACTTTGGCTAACTTATGATTGTAGCAAATGATAATCCGTGGTCTCAGAGAAATAGGTGTGACTGTATGTATGGTTTATTCTAATTATCATTTTTTAATTTTAGGTAAATCTTGTTTAATGCTTAAAGAATTAATGTTAAGATTATCATAGATTGTCGACATGTATACAAATAGTATGACATGACAGTATAAAAGATTTGTTTTTACATTGGTTAGCTTCAATGAATTCAATCCAAGTAATTATTATGGCGTTCTAAGGGGGAGGCCTTTGTTCAACAGTGGACGTCTTCCGGCTGATGATGATCATAAAGTAATTAAATGGCCACCATTTTATATAGTATTTACATAGTTCATATTATTATTTTGGGTCTCGAGGGCATTTCAGTATTTGTAATAATATATGAGTCAATGATCGTCCTTCAAAGATCATACACCTCGTTTAGTACATTCGGCGATTGCAATTTTACAAGTACAATGAATTACAAATAAAAGTACGTATCAAGTGTCCGAATGTATTCTTAAAATTATTTTATCTGCCTGACTATACAATTGATTGCCACCGGTATCACAAAACTTGAGTACCATATTTATTTCAGATAGCGGGCAACACTACTCATTATTCCTTTTAAGTATCGTCACCGAGGCCATGATGCTTCCGCGCCGCCATATTAGTTTATTTATAGTCTTCGCAGGAAGTTCACTCGAAAACTATTTCTTAATCTTATGCCATGCGCGACCGAACGGAACTTGACAACGCTTCCTATTGTCAAGCTACGCTTCTATACGACTCATTCGAATTTTTAAACAATACGTTCTTTATTCTATATTCAATTCTTTTTTTGTAATTTCAAACAAAGAATTGCTATTTAAGTTTGATATTGGCTGTCATGCAGTTCTTTTTTTGAATTTACGGCCGATTTCACAATGTGCATAACCTTAATCACCTTACATACCGATACAAAGTAGGTACCTAAAGTTGTAACTTACTTAATTAAACATAAATGGCCCCTTATAGTTAAGAAACCAACTTGCTTTACTAAAAAATATTACTAGGAGCCTCTTTCAACTATATTTAAAATACTTCAAAGAGTTTGTCAATAGTGCAAGTGCAACGGGCGACGTACTCACGACCTTCTTTCCATACCCTTGTAACTAATAGGTTATAGCCGGTTGGCAATATCCATCGTCTGGATATCTTCGTACAAATAGAACAAAAAACAACTAGAATATGTATAAGCAATGAAAACAAAAGGAAATATGCACATGAAATATTCAGATTCAATGATATTGTGTACGCTGTACGGCGTCGAATGGAAACCCAGGCGCTCAGTTTATACTTTTCTCGAATGTTTTCTTTTTGAACATTTTTGTTACGTCATTTGTAACTGAAATGAAACGTTGCATTTTTAAAGAGACACTTAAAAATACAGTGCCGTTGAGTGAGCGTGGAGCGTGAATCATTAGTAAGTAAAGCCGGATGTAAACATTTATGAATTATAGATTTCTTGAAATGTAAATAGGTCAGACGGCTACACATCGTATAATATGTAAACTCTAAATAAAATGTTCACATTCTGTTGATGTTTGTGATATCGAAATTCGAATACATTTCGGCCAAACCGATTTAGATCATTGCGGTGTCATTCAACTCGATTGGATACATTGAAACCATTGACCTGTATAAGATAAACCCTAAAACTGGGCTGAAGCCAGTTTATTGCGACATTATCTACTGGCTACGCGCATCCAGGCAGTAATCGACAATAAAACGCCAGGAAATTGTATGGGCGTTTAACATGTAGCGTAAACATTAACAACGTTGCGAGGTAATTATGAATGTAATGGTCAAGTCAAACTGATGGATATGTTATACCTTACCGTAACTATAGTATAGTATAAATCCTACAAGAATTATAATACATATAATCACCTCTAGTTGTTATTTCAGTTCTTAAGGATTTGGAAAATGTTTTGACGACCTGATTGGCGCAGTGGCTAAGCGATTGGACTGCTGCGCTAAGGGTTGCGGGTTCGATTCCCGCACGGGGCAAAACTTTGTGCGAACCACAGATGTTTGTCCCGAGTCTGGGTGTTTGTGTATGTGATATTTCATGTTTGTGGAACGCACCCACGACACAGGAGAAATTCCTAGTGTGGGGCGACGTTTTCTTAAAAAAAAAAAAATATATTATAAGTAGTCCAAGGGTTTCTCTTTAGGTGGTGAGTCTATGGCTTCTTACTTGGCCCATAACAAAAATTAAAAATGCAAATACATTAGTGAAAAATGGTCGCTTATCAAAAGACTTTTATATACCTACTTACAACAAATATTATTTTTGGCATCAACCTTTACGAGTATTCAAATAAGTAACTTATAAAGAAGAGCCAAATCCCACTCGTACAAAACCTACAGACGTTCTTAATTTCTTCAAATTTAATAAGAAATCCTTATGATTCCTTTTTCAAAATCTTTATATAAATTCATTTAATGGCAACAGGTAAACATTAAACAATTCCTATTGGATAATATCTTATCGATCCTTGTAGAGTTGAAACAAGGAAATTCTCTTACAGAATTTATTGCTTATCGAGCCTCGGCCTTAAAAGTATCCAAGGGTATTAGTCCTTTTAATTAATTAAAATGTTGAAGTACTTTATTTCAACGTTATTAATAAAATACAAGACACAAAGTAATATAATATTTGATCACACTAATATAAAGGCGAGAGTTTGTGAGTGTGTTTGTATGTTTGTTACCTCTTCACGCTCAAATTTCATATGGAGGTAGCTGACACCCTGGATTAACACATTACTTTGATTAACTACTTTTTATCCCAAAAAATCTAACAGGTAACACCGCGGGGCGCAGCTAGTACAATATAAACACTCTAACATAAACAATGATAAAACGTCGAAGCTTAATCCCCTCTTCAGCAGAGACTTGAAGCGTTATTGAAAATAACGTTACTTTTGTTCGGATATCGTTATTTAGCAACGTTACAGATACTAAATAACGTTATCCGAACAACTACTATTGACATCTCTATTCTTTGACATTCAAGTGACAGTGACAGGTATAATGTAATCTATGGTTAAAAATTGACATATGATCTGTTTCTAATTCAATAAAGCTAATAACAATTAAGGGAAATATCACAGACATCAGCATGTTCAATTGTTAAGAGCATAATTGAATAACGTGCCTAATAATATCGTGCGACTTGAAATAACACTCAAGAGTCGTTGAACGCGTTAATGATTAAATATGACAAGTCGACCCCGTATCTGTTAATAAGCCACTCTCGGGTGTAATTAAATAGTCTATTTACCAAATTTAGGGGACACTAGTCCTAGACGGTATGGTTTAGAAGTATATTGGTTAATTCTAAATTAATTATCATCATCATCAGCCGGAAGACGTCCACTGTTGAACAACGGCCTCCACTTTAAAAAATAAGCTCAAATAAATGTTTGTAAGTTGTGGCGTAACTCGGAAGAGGCTTATGTCCAGATGCCAGCAGTGGACAGTAATAGGCTGAGAGAGAAATGTTTGTCGAAAGAAAGCCTATCCAACTTAGTTATTCCATTCATGATTCGCAAAGCATGCATCACGAACATGACATTAATCAAATCAGAGCACGAGGAATCCCCAGCAATGCTCACATGCCACACAATACATAAATCTCATTACGATATAAAACCTTTTCTTAGTAAGTACGCTGTACAATACTTTTTGATTTTCTCTAATGTTGGGGCCCACGCCGAAATCATTAGCTAGCACAGGTAGAAGCTATACCTACACCTAATGAGGCCTTTGTCCTGAAGCCTTCGAATTAATTGGATTGAATGTTAAAATACACAATACAGTGCTAACTAGACTAGGCAAGTGATACAATTTACAATTTTTAGTATACTTGATTTATGTGCGGCATTGTGAAAACCCACGTCCTTGGCTTTTGTATTCCCCATTGTACATTGTTGACGTCTAAGAAAATAAAGAAACTTATCACAGAGACCTAATAAAACGCACACAACAATGTAGTTAAAACGGATGCAGTAATTACTCTATTCATATTTTACGACGAAACGCATTGTCCTCTGAGTACATCCTTAGATAATATAGAGTCCAGCGATCCGCGCCTGCGCATGGCCACAAATATGGCGATGCAAC
The DNA here is from genome assembly GCA_946251915.1 of Abrostola triplasia. Lineage (NCBI taxonomy): Eukaryota > Metazoa > Arthropoda > Insecta > Lepidoptera > Noctuidae > Abrostola > Abrostola triplasia. The sequence continues at coordinate 6,677,245 of OX276440.1, read as the reverse complement.
ATGGCTGCCGCGCGCCGGTAGCGGGGATTGCGTTGGGATTGCATTATCCATATTCGACACGAGGTGTGCCGTATACGTGACCGGCAACAGGTTTGATTTTAATCACGATACGATGATTGCTAATGTGTTTCTGTATCTAAGGAAAGTCTAACACGCAAGAATATTAATGACTACTTAGAACTTCATCTTAGAAAGGCGAGGTCGTGGAGTTGGGTTGTTCGAGACCTGGCCCCGTACCATGAACTCCTAACACAAGGCAGTTTACGTGCAGTGTAATGCGTAGTCTCGCTTCCACAACGTAACCTGCCCTGCTTTAAGAGTTCATGGTAAGGGGGCTGTACTACAAACCTATAATACTATAACAATGTTTGTTTCTCTAAGCCTATTTAGCTCTAAGCTTAGATTTATATTACCTGCATAGCACGCTAATCCAATTTGACGGAAACGTGTCTGTGTCAGTTAGCTAGGTGAACTTAGATATGGGTGTCGACCTCTCCACGTCACCTCCCAAGTCTGGAGGTCTTATAAATAGTTTCAGTCAGCTATTTACTTAAAGTAGTATTCATAAATAATGCCAAATAGTTATTTCGTTGCCTAATATTTCGTCCGCTAATGAATAGCGAGGCCGTTTTTAGCAATGCCAACCTCAGGTCGTTTTACCAGCTAAATTGAGGACTACAGAATTATATTAATGAACTTGGAAACTAATTGCTATACACTAATATTATAACGGCGAATGTTTGTCAGTGTGTTCGTTACTTCTTCATGCCCAATCGGCTGTTCCATTTGTGTCAAAATTTGAAATGAAGGTAGCTGACACCCTGAAACACATAGGCTACTTCTAATCCCGAAAAATTTTAGTTATAATAAATATAAGTTATACATATGTCTATCTATGAGCTTTTTATAAATGATAATTCAGCAATAAAATAAGAAAGGTATTGCAATATTGGCAATAATACTCCTTTCCCTACCTGTGTCTACAAGAATGTATTTTCGCACGGTATCTATTTGCAATAAATGCTTGCACTTCATTGCTGGGAGCTCAATGAACTGCAATAAACACTCGATTTATTCACACATTTATCAGAGACAGAAGTATTCAAAATGTTGAAATAAACACCCACATCGATTTGCGTGTGGTCGGTTTATTTATAAATCGATAAAATATAGAAATATTTAGGCTGTAGGGCAACGTACTGGTTAAATAAAACACGCATACAATATTCTGCTCCCTAACCATGAACTCTTAAAGCAGGACAGTTTACGTTGTGGGAGCGAGACGCCACATTACACTGGACGTAGTGGCGTCTCGCTTACACATCGCAAACTGTCCTGCTTTAAGAGTTCATGGTAAGGGGGCTGATTATATTATTTCGGAACACTAAGCTTCGAATGTATAATCGTTTTCTTTTGTTTCCGCGAATGAATTTATTGAGACGGAAACAAAGAAATGACGCCCTATTTCTAGTCACTGTTTATCATTAACATAATTTCCTCACGCTCTATTCCTTGAAAGATATGCGGTGTCAACAGCATTGGAAGTAGTAAGACCAGTTAGGTTGAAAATTCTCTAATAGCCTGCTGGCACGTCCAACACTTGGTATCATACATTTTCAAATAGGTATATAACTTCTGCAGGAAAACAATATATCTCAGCGTTTAGCAAGATAATAAACTAAGTAAAAGTATGTCGGTTTGTGTTTGCAAAATAATAGCTTGAGCTTAAACACCGACTTTAAAGGTCAGAAAACATGAGCCTCTAGCTAAAAATATGAAGTCTTCGCTTAACTCCAACATTTCCTTCTAACAATAAACACAACAATAGCTACTCGTAGCAAAAGTCGAGGAAACGAACACCGCACTTCATTACTTCGTGATTCTGTAACAGCAAACAAGTTTATCGGAACTAACACAATTTGATGGACCTAACCATCCGAGAGTTCCCATCGATTCTACTAATTAATGGCCTTACACTAAACGAACTTCAATTACAGTGGTTAGTGACAAAAAGTTAATTGAAAAGATCGAGAAAAAGTTCGCGGAAGACTTGTGGAAACTACCGTTCGGACAGGTGTACCAACTAAACGCGATGTAAACGATAATCGATCGATTTCGAAAGAATACAATCGATTATATTATCATCATGCGCATATATTAGAACCAAGGAGAAAATCTTTTGATACCAAAGTTTACAGGGAGTGCTAAGTAAATAAGTCTACACAATCATCATCATCAGCCGGAAGACGTCCACTGTTGAACAAAGGCCTCCCCCTTAGAGCGCCACAAATGACAGTCTACACAATAATTTAACCTAAAAAAATATCCCTTACAATATCATCACGGATCTGCCACACACGTTTTTTAAATTAATAGTCTAATAAATTAATCAATTAAAACCGGCGGCCTTCTGTTAACCTAATTTCTTCATCTGTAAGTGACGATTCTTGGATTCTTTATCATGTGTTTATTATTAGTTTTTTTAATTGATTGATAAATAAAATTAGGTAACCAATTATTAGTAAACAAATAAGTAGGTATATTGTGATAAGATAACTCGATAGAATGTCACATTTGAATTGAATGGTGTAACTATTTTATCACAAGTTTTGAAGGCCTTCTTCTTTTCAATTTTTTTAATTAAATTTGTTTTTTTAATGTTTTTAAAAAACAAATACTATACTTTCATATGCTGTGGTTAGGTTATCCGCGCAGTTTTTAGTCTAGTCTTCGGTATTAGACTGTATAGGTGACGGTAGAATTCCAATAAGAATGAATACATCATAAAACTACTTAGAGGTAGCAGCAATAAAACGGCAAATGGATTTTAAACATAACTTGTTGGCAAGTGTGTTCGCCTTATAAAGTCAGTCTTAAGCGATTATTTGGATAATCCTCTTTAATCTAAAACCTTTAGTAATCGTCTTTTAAGCTTTTACGCATTGCATTCTTGGAAAATTTTATTTTGATTAAACAATGTTTGCCTAGAGCTAAGTACGTACCAAGCATCTTGCGTAACTTTCCTAAAACCAAAATAAAACGTAGATCAACAAAATTTGCTTCTTCAAGAAATTTGTTGAGACTTATTTTTACTTCTGTTGTTATTCTTAATTACCTTTACACGGGAAAGTAATTCACAAAATAAATCAAGAGTTAATTATCCCGCTTACGGTATTATGTTACGTTGCTATTTTGATAGTAAATTGATGTTACAGTAACAGTATAAATGTGGTAATTAAGCCATTAACTTCGATTCCGCTAGTTGCTGGTCAAAGCCAAGCATGTTCTCTATACCACAAAGAAAACAGACACAATTTATTTATACTTTACTAGCGACCCGTTCCGGTTTCGCACGGGTGCAACCTGATACCGAATTAGCATGTATTATACATTATAAAACTTCCTCTCGGACCACTCTATCCATTAAAAAAAAACCGCTTCGAAATCCGTTTCGTATTTTTTAAGATCTAAGCGTCCATAGGGACAGACAGACAGCGGGAAGCGACTTTGTGTTATACTACGTAGTTCATTATAAACTCATTGTTTATTTATCATAAAAATATCACCAAGATACAGTATATCCGTAAACCTTTGACATTAACAACGACAGTGAGATGACACGGTATTTTCAGGGTTGTAAGAATGATTGATGGTGCTTTCGTCGCAGCTTAGGACAGCACTGATGGGACAAACGAGAATATATCATGCCCCATTTGATAAAGCTGTAAACAGAGATAATGCTGCAATATTTTATAATAATTCTACTGTAGCAGGAGAGAGATAAATTCCATTTTTCGGTCCCTTACAGCCCCTACAATATCTTAATAGATTCATATGAGAAATATCGTGAATATTACGATTTATTTGTGTATCCAAAGGGCGTGTCATTTTTATTCTAGACAAAGAAATAATGGCGTCTATATTGGCGATGAGTAGTCTATTAATAGTCCAATCGATTTTATATAGCCTTCTCATGTAACGACAAAGTTGGTACTAAAATATCGTCTGTATTGCGCGATCTTTCACGAAAGAAAACCTTTTCTAATTACGGTTGTTTCTCTAACTAGATATACAGCGAAATTATAAAAAAAAGTATACTAATTAAATATTAAGTTAATGTTAGATTGTACAACCTACTTACCTACCCACTGAGAGTACTGTGTGATAATTTAATGGTATTTAACGATAAAACAAGAAATAAGCGTGGGAATAACTAGTTTTTTGCTGGACTTTATACCTAAGTATTTATTCTGTGTGTATTTACGTTAAGTATTATCTTATCAGGTACCTAGGCAAGCAGTCTATCTTTAATAAAATGGGCCAACTGTTGCTTTGTCTGTGATTTTATATCGACTGGTACGTATGCAATAAACTGAAATGATTCAATTATATCTGTGGGTAGATAACAAACATTAGGTACTCATTTGTTTCATTTTAATACTCTTAAAAGAATGTATTCTTTATTATAAAACGGGGTGAATGTATCGTTATCGGTTATAAAAATATGTAGTGTAATACTACACACAACTAGATGGTAACTAGTTAGGTTTTCATTTTCCTATGAATAGTAGGTAACTATGATTAATTTTACGATTAAAGTTTACTTTCATGGCCACTATTAAAATATGTATGTATTTTTTTTATTCCTGTATACGTATTTGTAGCCACATAACTGCTTGCATCGCTGCACGTACGCAAGTGTTTCACGCATGTACCTATTTCAGAAATTACGGAATCCCGATGATAGTCTACTAACAAATAAGTATGCTACGCAAATAAGTATCTCGTTTCGAGTGCAGAAAGATATCTAACTTAAGCTTCGGTATGCAGATTCAATTTATTAACTTAAACAATACTAACATAGTCCAATGTTTACTAATTTTGACTTCGACGGTTCAACAACAAAGAACGAAACATCACTGCGTATTGGAAACTGTAAAGCATTGTGCTTTTCCCCGTCATACCGCTGCATTTACAGACATTTAATTAAAATAATTTACCTATATAATCAGAAAAGTATAACGTACTCACAATATGAAGCATACTATGCACCAGACAGCTGTTAAACTCCCTTCTCTCTGATCTGATATCGCCCCAACGCCGAACGAAAACACAGCACTGTTGTTTATTTAGTCTATTTCATACAAGCTTTACCGCTTCTTGTAATTACTTCATTATTTTAAACAACATTTCGACGCACAAGTAGCAAAAAGGAATGAAAACAATAACATTCAGCTTAATTATTTATATTCGACGACTGTTAGAACTGCGAACGCACAGCTGCCACGACAAAAACGCGACACGTCTCGCTCGCTGATGTTCTCAGAACGAACTACTTGCCTGCGAATCTTGCTATGTTCACGATGTTGCTTTACTTTGCTCGTTTGACATTTGTCAACCATAAACGGCTAAAGACGTCAGTGATTTTTCTTTATATTATAATATTCTGGCTTTGCTACAATGGCAATTGAGTAGTATTTTCATCATTAATATTATTTACGTCTTTATTTACACAAAACAAATGTCTAAGCACATATTGAGAAGCATATTTGAAATTCTTCTTCGTTATATACCTATATTTAATAAATTAATAATATGCTGCGTGACAAAACATCACAACATTATGGCTGAGACACACTGCTCCCATGTACGCAATATTGTTATCGGACGCTGCACGAATACGACAAGTATTGCATAGATTTTCACACAAGATCATGAGTCCAGAGGCCAGATAATTATTATGTTGTACATGGGGGATCAGTTTTAAATCAGAAACCAGTGAAATGTAGTCTACGGTTTGAATTTATACCTTCTACCCAAAGCTTTTTACTATCCCGCAGCATCTTGTAACAGAATAGGATATGAGAAATGTATTTATTCGTATTGAAATTTTTAGGAATGTTAAGAATAATACTTAAACTTTGATTTAAAACTTACAGTAGAAACTAATTTAAAATTTTACAGTACTGTGCATCCAGTTACGATATGTTTTATGCATTTCGTGATGAATGAACTTTTTTCCATAATATCTTATAACGTTCATAATTCATAAACTTTTAAAAATATGAAAAAACGAAGTGAAATGTTGTCCCTCCATAAACCCTAAAAATAACACATTAAAAATAATTTTGACAGTTACGGTTTTTTTAACGTACAGTTGAATAATTCATCTCTGGCAATACTAATCTTCCGTCCATTTTCATTTCGCAAACTTAAAAAAACGACGACGAAAAAGAAAAAGGCATTTCTTTTTGTCGGTTAAAGTATTGCTTGTTGCTGGATAATGTGAGCTAACTATCGTTTATATTGTTTAGTTTTAATATATTTAGTTATATCAAGCGGACGCATTAAAAACTGCTTGATAACGGTAAGTTTCCTGACACTTGATTGGATTTGTTTGTAAAGTGAGAAAGTGACCGTTTGTCGGGCGTTCTCAGTCACCGTAGATGTGATCCAATTTCACATCTCGGTGTAAAACGGGCACGGCTATAAATGAACCGGCTTGTAATTAACTATTTGTTCCGCAATATTAGCCAGGTAGCCATTATTATATTCGAAAGCAAGTGCAGTTGAATCACCGTTTCTTATGTATTAACGTATTTGTGATTCGTTTAATTGATATAATTATGTGGTATAAAATACACACCTACGCGTCAAGAAAGTTCGTACACAATAGATCTAAGTTATTCACTGATTAGTAACGCATTGCATGTTGTATGAGTCAGTTGATACATTGATTTTAATCACTTACATGAGGCATTGTTTACCATATATTTTGTTGATGTTCTACAATTATATTTACCTGGCATCCTTACTACAACCCTTGTTAAGTAAGAAACATTATCAATGACCTTGCAAGGGAACTGCAGTCAAGTACTAAAAGGTCAAATGCAAATTGTTAAATTATGCACATGTATTGTACTCAGGGCTAACATGAATCCTTTAAAGGAAGTACATAAAAATGTTCACCTACCCACTTATGGTCTATGTTATTTTGACCCACAAATGATAAAAACCTACTGGCAGTGTACCTTCATTTTGTGTTATATGTAAGAACAGTGGTTGATTAAATGATAATGCAAAGAAACATATCATTGAATTCTTTATGGTGGTTGTAAAGTTTTAGTATAAGTGGTATATTATTATATAAAATAGACAATTTTAGTCTTATCTCAAAGCATAAATCTACTATCCCGTTAGTTATAGGATTAATCTTAAGTGATGTATAAGTACACTATATGATAAATTGCAATAGTTACCAAGCTATGGATAAAACAATGAATACCAAACAATGCCCCTTTTAACTTTCTAGAGCACTCCTCTTCCTTGCAAAACATCTATGTTATATAGAAATACTATACTGTTAAAATAAAGTAGTAGCTTAATACTAGATTTTTACATATAGGAACTGCATTTGGTTGCATTTTGTCTTAATCACAAGGTTATTTAAACAAAATGTTATTATATTAATACAAACCAGTTATTTTTTACTTTCATCCGGGATAAAACCTCAGCTAGTTCAAATATCGTATAAAATATTAAGGTTACATGTTACTAATAATTTTTTTTCTTCTAGTTTGGATCCAAAATTTGACAAGACTCGCTAACACACAATGGAGGATGAGAATGAATTTAAAAAATTGCCGACAGAAGAGAAATGTGTTCACAAATTATGGAAGGCTCGAGTAGCAGGCTATGAAGAAGCTATCAAACTCTTCAACCAAATTGACGATGAGAAATCACCAGAGTGGAACAAATACTTAGGACTGATCAAGAAGTTTGTCATTGACAGCAATGCTGTTGCTCAGGAAAAAGGTATGTCTGAATATTAATTACATTAATTATTTTTATGACTGCCTTGTTGGTCTAGTGATTGCTAACCGCGACTGCTGAGCACGTGGTCCTGGGTTCGAATCCCAGGTCAGGCAAGCGTTATTAAGTGTTTTCATTAGGTAATTATCAGTAACAGCATATAGTGGAATTTTGTTTGCATGATGGCTATAGGCTCATCCCCTATTTCATTGGGACCTATAACATAACTGGTGGAATGTGGGTGTGCTATTATGTGCACCTCTGCCTAACCCTTAATGGAATACAGGTTTGGTGTAATAAAAAAATATTATTTATGATATTATAAGGGTGAGCCTGAATAAGATTGGCACAGCTCCTGAAGAGATAGGGCATAGAGAGAGATAGAGCCATAGTTTAAGGGTTGTCTATACCCAGCAGTGGGGTATTAGTGTAGGTGATGATGACATTAACCTTTTCACTGTCCAGTGTACCACATATCATATGCATCAATTGTTTTATTATTGTGTCTACTTAGCGGACAGTCAATGTGGTGTAAAAGGCAGGCAGTAAATAATTTCTCTAGGATACTCAAACTTGCCTTCTTTTTTTATGGTTATCATTCTAGATACAACTGGAAGAAGTTATGATATCAGGCTGAAAGGATGTATCTGTGACTGCAACATGTGAAGAATGTAAACAAATATGTTTACAGTTCTGCATGTTGTTTACACCCACTTTATTTACATTGAAAAACATTTCAAGCCCAAATTCACTAATTTTAACCATACGTTTTCTGTTTAAGTAATTAATGTGAAGAGTTATTATATGTATTAGTATTTAAATTAGTAGAAATGTAAAAAAATATCAAAAGGTTTGCAGAGCATTTCCCTTTAATAAAGGCCCTTATAATATTAATTGATTAAAAAAAAATCAATGGTCATGTTTACAAAATACCACATATTATTTTATATTCTATCTTACATTCCTAAGCTCAATAAGTTCAAATGCTAGGAGACTATAGAACAGTTATAATTTTATAATAATTCCTCACATTATTATTGTAGACTTAAAGAGAAATCTAGCTATCTACCTACCTGTTACATAGGTATTAGGGCCACACTACTCAAAGGTACCAGTCTAGCCAAGCCTGTTTATTGAAGATTTGACAAAAGTAACCTCATATATTTTTCTAGTTTTCTGCATCTGTTTTAAATTATTACCCAGTCAAGCATGCCAGATGTCTGAATGGAAATAGCTACAGTAATTTTAGATAATCTTGTGGATGCTAATATCAGCCTAATATGGAGTGCACTATTTATTCTTTTATTTGTTTTCTTATGTCTAGTTGTACTTATGGAGATTGGCTCCTCGACTTAGCTCGGCTTTAGGGCGCCTACTCTCAATATGAAATAAAAAAATCCTTTCGGTTGACAAATTCTGCCTCGAACACTCGAATTACCATAATATATCTATTTTGGTATTACTATTTTTTTCTGTTTTATAACGCGGTTTAACATCAGATACGTCAAATGGCGTGAAATTTGTTTCCACAATACAGGAACAAGAGAGGCATTGTTTAACGATATAGTCTATCCTCATGACTAATTTGATTGCGATCGGTTTAGGGGTTCAATGGTGGCGAAGTAACAAGCAAACATTACTTTCGCCCTTTTTTTTTTAATTTGCCTGTAATTTGTCCCACCGCTGGGCAAAGGCCTCCCCTTTTTTTCTTCACAATTAATATCTGTTCAGTGCCATTTTCGGCCATGTCTTTCCCGCAAAGCTCCAGATTGTCCCTCCATCACCTTCTAGGTCTACTTTCGCACTTATAAAAGAACAATATCTAACTGCATTAGTCTTTTGCAGTTCCAAACTAGGTTTGTTTCGCAATAACCTACCGAACACCTATTACATATCGGTCATGTTTTCAAATGTACCGTTTCTTGTATTGGTTCCATTTCGAATTGTTCTCGTATTATGCACTGTGACGATGTAATTTACATAACCGTCATAAAATGGTAACGATTGTGACACAACTGGTTACCTACTTAGTACAAAGACCTTTATGTTATCTCTATGAGACGATCCTCAGATTAAATCTTATATCAGATATGCTGGCTGCCTATCTTTTTATTGCACATGCTATTTAATTTACCATTTATAAATATTTATTGGTATATTAATTTTATCTTATTATATTAGTCGTCTAATTCGATTCAAGATCAGTTGCAAGATTAAGAATGAAATCGAGAATGCAAGTCGTAACAGATGAATTCTAATTGTAAGTCTGATAAACAACAAAAGGCTTGCAACCTTTTTGGCGAAAGAATGCTATTGCGATACATAATTTATATGGCATGTAGCATATTGCTACCTCCCATTAGAAGCTTTTAATGGGTAGGCCCCTATGGAACTTGTTAGGTTCATAGGGGTGAGTCTCCCGGGAGACCACGTCTCCCAGCGGCTCTTACCAAGCGTAATGCATTTTACCTACCAAAAATAGTCTTGCTTTTACAAAATGCTCTGCATGCACTCTGATGTCTAACACAGCAAAATGTAGGTCTATTGACTCCTGATAATGGAGAACATCTTTGTCTCCCTTTTCGAGGATTATTTGGCATGGTTGGAATAGTCCATTAAAATACTAAAATTAGACCATAATAACCAATTCATGTATAGACATGTATTGGTTATTATGGTCTAATATTAGTCTTTTAAAGTACTTTTAAACAGTCAACCGTAAGACGCCGTAGTTAATCAATTGGCTAGACTGAAAATAAAACGTCATGGCTGCATTTAAATTGTGTCTAGTCTATGACTCATTAATAACTAAAGTTTTAATCCAATTCAGCTGTCTTAATGTTCGGAGTGTTTTAGTTCGATGTACAAGGTTTCTTTCGTCACATGTCGGATCACATGTGTAGTATCACCTCTTTATTGTATGGCATCAGCACGTGCCTAAATAACTAGTAATAAGTGTGAATGTTATTGTAACTTGATCCAGTTATGTATGGATTTGTTGGACTAATTTGTTTTAGTTCGCCAAAGTTTATGTCGCGGGGTGACTTAAAATGAAGAGGAATGAACATTTCTGTTGGCTAAACAGTTATGAGTTATCTGTTCTAAAATCTGAATACAAAAATGCTAGTGTAACTGTCTGTTTGTTAGTTCATTATGACTAAACTACTGAAACGATTTCGATAAAACTTCTTAGTGGAATCTGAAGTAAAGCAAAAGCTATTCACATCTCCAAGAGTACCTGCGGGATACGCGATAAGCGGGCGACCTCTAGTAACCAATATTAGACGATTGATAAGTTGAATGACATTTTATTATGGAGGTCAAAAATCAAATTAGCGTACATTGTTATTTGTTTTAGATTAATCCATATTCAATGTCTTATTTCCGTACTTTCTATAGAGGAATGAAGTATTGTTAACTACTGTTTAAATCGGCGGCCGATCACTTTAGTATGTATCACGCACATGGTCAATTAGAAGTACATAAACCCACGGAAGTCTGGCATATATATCTGTGTTTTATTGTTATAATTGTCGTGCTCACAATGGTATGTCAACTAAAACTTAGTTGGCAGAATTTTGTATTTGTCTCTTAGTCTATTTATAACTCAAGTGTATCTATAAGTCAAATGCCGTACACAAATCTATGGTAACTTAACGGTAAAACATATAGTCAGCCTGTTATCCTACTCAATCTGCCCCGTATTTGTACATTTTCAGAATTTTAAGAAACTTTTTGGTATATTGTTTATCCAAACGAATACTAATATTATAAATGCGAAAGTTTTTATAGTTCCTATTTATTGTTTCGGTAGAGAATTAAAGAGAGATTTACTTAGGGAAACATTAACGGTCACAATCTACTGTTTTGGTAAATTAACATGACAATATGTTTTGAATACTCTCTCGCAACTGTTTCTCGTTTATTCAAATGATATACCTACGCATCTGGTTGACCTTTTAACCCCTTGGCGATGTTGCGGATTGCCCGTTCAATGTGGCGTTGTAAGGGAAAGGCCTTTGTTCAACTGTGGACGTCTTCCGGCTTATGGTGACAATGATGAAATAGTTTAATCGGTTTAATAATAGATTCCACTACAAAGATAACGCGACAATCAGGTTATTTATTTAAGGTGAATAATGCTTGACATCACAAATATAATAGCAACAGACAACGTATTTAAACAGTGTGTAAGTTTATATTTACGTATGTTTCCATAACAAGGAAAACCAAACTATTCAGTAGGTATTTATGTTACCGATCGTTCTCATTCTAAAAAATGCCGATCGATGCTAATTCTGCTTTGTTTGTGTCGTATAACCACGTTACAACCGAAGGGCAATGACCGATAAATATTTTCACAGAACCCTTTTGTCACGCTATCGATGGCGATTGTAAAAGTATTTCGTTGTTTCTAAAGGGTGGCAGAAGTTATTATAATGTGTAGCGTAATAAAATAAAATTTATATGTATTCCTATTGAAACAAAATAAAAATTTAATTCCAAGCAATTGGACTGATACGCTAAGGGCTGCGGGTTCGATTCTTGCACTTGACAAAAAATTGTATGATCCGTAGAGGTTTATCTCGAGTCTGAGCGTTTGTGTGTAATTTTTCATGTTTGTGAAACGCACCTACGATGCAGTAGAAAGTCCTAGGTTTCATACTAGTGTTGGATAGCCTTTGTTGACAAGCTATGTTCGCCAAAATAATACGACCTTACTATAGTCTGTCTGTTTCGTACTGACCGCTAAAGGTTAACTACCAGATTTCTGCACGTGACATAGACAGGTGATTACCGTATTAGTAGCCAGACTGCTGTAGACTGTAATCCACTAACATGTTCTTATATACGTCAAAAGTCAAATATAATTTGTATGATTATTCGTAAAACACGATACGACCCTTTGAAAGAACGGACTTCATTGTAATTCTTTTTAGTTCCGTGTTAGGAAACGTTTAGCCGTTGGACCTGCGCCTGATCTCTCCGGCTGTGTCGGTATACCGTCCCATTGAACTATGGAAGTGAGGAAATAGGGAGTGCACACTATGTTAGCGTGCATGTGCACTATAATATCTCATGCGTGGTTGGCGGAACTTACACAGGATGCTGTTGCCCATCTTCTTCATTTCTGCTTAGTCGCCTCTTACGAAACCCACGGAAGGAAAGGGGGTGGGTAATTCTAGGCCGGATACTACTCGAAAGTTATTTAACAAGTTCTTATAAGTGTTATAAAAATGGCGCTCATTTTATAGGACTGGAAGCGGCGCTGGTGTTCGTGGAGAACTGCGGACATGCCGGCAAGACGACCGGCGAGGTGATGTCAGGCATCGTCGCCAAGTGCATTGCCGCGCCCAAGACGAAGACCAAGGACCTTGCTCTACAGGTAAACTAACATAACTTCACGCTTGAATTCACCGAAAGGCTACTTTCTTTTGTCCTATAGTGGTCCATTGATGGACTGACAGCCTACGTCATCGAGGTAGGTATTCTAGTTAAGTTATAAGTACCAGTAATAGAGGGCGGAAAAAATTGCTATTTTAGACTTCGGGACATATGAATCACACATATATACATAAACAACATAGTAGCACTTCGCCCTACCCGGAAATGTAACCTAGGACATCACTGCGGTAGGTGCGACTGACCGTTGCTGCCGAAATCATCTTTTTGCGTCTAGTGCATAACTACATACATTGTAGTTTTTAATGAGGTCAAAGGTCAAATAACAGGTTTGCATCACATACTGACTTCTCAATACTCTTGTTCCAAGTGCGCATATATGACTGTTTCTTTTTATACTAGTCGATCTTTATGTGTTTTTTCAATCTACCGCTCAATTGTATGTAACCACAATTTTTTAGAATTTCTAACTTATTTTATTAACGTTGCGGTTTACTTGGCCCGGTTCTGTTCAGAACAAGTTGTAACCGGGTCATTGTTAGCCAGCTATTTATCTCAAGTCATTGCCCTGTCACCTGTGACTTTTATATGTTCAAGTATCTATAATTGTAAATAACTGGAATTAAATATAATACTATATATTAATAGCTAAGTTAAAAATAATGTTAAAATAACATAACGGTAAAATACCCGTAACATTAAAAATTAAAAAACTAATTGTAACACAGTTTTACTCCTGTGACCTAAACATAAAGAAATCATAATTTGTTGTTTAGTTATTTTACCGATATAATAGTTAAAGGGTTCATTGTCAAGGTGTCACCCTATAAAATAGAGCTGAAAATTAAAAACCGTTACAAATGTTCCACAGATAACTCTAATGTACGTAGAAATAGAAAAACACGACACTGTAGAAGAGGAGCTAATCAAAGGCATGGAGCAGAAGAATCCGAAGGTCGTCGCCGCCTGTGTATCCGCCTTGCACACCGCGCTGAAGCAGTTCGGCAACAAGGTCATCGCCATCAAGCCTATGGTGAAGAAGATACCGATACTGCTGGCCGATAGGGACAAGACTGTCAGAGACGAGATGAAGGCACTCGTCGTTGAAATGCACAGGTATGTGGAGAATGTACTTGTATATATCACGTGACTACTTATTGGTAGAGTAGCTAAGTTTTTTTTTGTCCCTCGCAGCTAACTTTATGAGTGCCGAACCAGACTTAAAAGCCAGGTTTTCATCAGGCGACTTTTTACAATTTTCGTGTCCCGAGCGATGTCGCCAGACGTCGCCTGCGACATCTATGGGTATCGGGACTTATCACGAGATGATGCGAGCGTTGGCTTGTGCGACATCCGTGTCTCACAAAGTCGCAAAGACATACCACGTGAATGACATGCCCCCTAGTGAAAACGCGGCATTATAGTCTGGTGGTGTGTGGGGTGGTTTTGCATCTCAGCCAAACAGTTGATGTTTGATCAAATAATTAGAATAATTATTAGCATAAAAATGTCATGTTCTTCATGGATAATACAAACAAAATGATCAACAAATCATTTCCATTTTCAGATGGATCGGCGGTGCGATAGAACCTCACATAGCGTCCCTTCAAGCTGTAATACAGCAGGAGCTTAGAGAATCGTTCAGTACGGGCGGCGGGGTCGCGCAACCGACGCGCTACCTCCGGTCACAACAGAACAGAGTGCGGGATGCACCGGCCGCTGACTGCGCTGATGGTAAGCGCTTTATAGGTTTACTAAACTAATGATATCCGCTCGTGGCGCGTATTCACTCAGTCTGCAATTTTTATGGGTCATTCTCACGGTGTGTTACTCGTCTCGGCGCTGTCGGCGGCCAATGTCCCCTAAGAAAGACGGCTTGGGATGATAGGATGAACATATAGTTTTTGTAGGTCTCCGTTTAATAAAGTGACTGGTCTATTAACTTTCTTAATTATATACACAGACTTTCTTCATAATCAGTTTTTCACGTAGAACATTGTCATCTATTTTTTCCTTAGGTGTATAGTACCTTATCTTCGAAAACTACATAATAATATAATATGTTTAGGCGTTGCCGATGACGATGACGCAGAAACCGGTGGCGGTGACTCAGGAGACATGGATCCCTACGACCTGCTGGACCCAGTGGAGATCTTGTCCAAACTGCCAAAAGACTTTTACGACAAACTGGAAGCTAAAAAGTGGCAAGAGAGGAAGGAGGCACTTGATGCTCTAGACAACTTGCTGAAGACTGCTCCTAAACTCGAGCCAGGCGACTATGCTGATTTAGTCAGGGCTTTAAAAAAGGTAATATAAGATAAATAATCATGAAATTTACAGCCACTTGAAATTTCTATGCACAACACAGTCTCAGGATAAAGCCATTGTATTCTTTTTTATTTAATCATGGAACATGTTTGGTCCAAAATATATTCAGATTTGTCATTAGTCGTTATAAAAAGGCGTTCAAGTTCTCTTTATGGTACAATTAAGTAAAATTTTACTTTATGTTAGTTAAAATTAATAAGTTCGTAAACCTACTACCTACATGAATTCAAAACCATATCATATCATTCCAGGTGATATCTAAAGACACGAACGTGATGCTGGTGGCTCTCGGTGGTCGCCTAATGGGAATGGTAGCTAGCGGTCTGCGGAACAAGTTCTCCCCGTACGCCACCGCGTGCGTGCAAGCCATACTCGAGAAGTTTAAGGAGAAGAAGACCAATGTCGTCACTGCCTTGAGAGAAGCGATCGATGCTATATATCCTTGTGTATGTATACTTTTTAATAAGATTATCTATTTGTATTTGGGAGTTTAGGTACTAAGTCTTATGGTAGTCTATGATGCTGATCCAGTGACAACCAATCGTGATTTTGGTAATTGTAATAAAACATGAAATGCTAAGAAAATATGAAAATAACGTAAGTTGTGGGTAGGATAGGGTTGTGGCGGTTTTAGAGTAACTATGGATTTCAATATGACTTTTGAATAAATGCTTTTACTAATTATGCTTTTATTGCCTCGTGGGTCTAGTGTTCGGTAAGCGTGAATGCTGAGCACGAGGTCCTGGGTTCGAATCCCGGGTCGGGCAAAGCGTTACTGGGTTTTTCCATTAGGTAATTCTCAGTTGCAGCACAGAGTCTGGATTTGTGCCCGGTTGATGGCAATAGGCTCGCCCCCTATTACATTACATTACCTAAAAACATAACTGGCGAAATGTGGGTGTACTATATGTGCACCTCTGCCTACCCCTTCGGGGAATACAGGCGTGATTTTATGTTATGTTTATGCTTTTACTTTTTAGACAAGTAAATCAATGAACGAAGGAAAACTTGTGCTAAAATTAAACACTCATTATTCTTACTAACTATTTGAGCAGAATTCTAATTACATTATATTTTTCCAACAGACAAACCTCGAAGCCATAATGGAGGATATGCTAGCAGCGTTTGACAACAAGAACCCTTCAATAAAAGCTGAGAGCTCCCTGTTTTTAGCCAGAGCGCTATGCCTAACACAACCGGCCGCCTTCAGCAAAAAGCTTATCAAAGCGTATGTGGGTGGCTTGCTCAAACTAATAGAAAGTGCTGGTGAGTTTTGTATTTAACCTAATAAGTACTATTTTTACCAAACAAGTCATATTTAGGCGTGAAAACATGGAACTGAACTATTACACTATACCAATATACGTTTATAATCGTATATTGTTGACCATTACAAATATCCGTACTAAAGTTTGTGACCAATATGACAGATGGGCTAAATCTTGCTCGAAAAAATGGCGAAAACTTAAGTTATAATGACTTCATGACAGGAGAAGCGTGTGAGGTCCTGCTTCTGATCCTACCATTTTGCTTTCAGACCCTACCGTACGTGACGCGGCCGCGGAAGCCCTAGGCACCGCTACTAAGTTGGTAGGAGAGAAGAACATCGCCCCACATATCGGCAAGCTCGACAACTTGAAGGAACAGAAGATTAAAGAGTTTGCGGATAAGGTACGGACGCTGGTTAGTGTGCATGCAATGATGAGGTTGTAGAGTTGAGTGCTCACGTCATAGACCTCACTGTAGGCTCATGGTTAATATATCTAGTATATCTAGCTGTAGTATCAGGTCAGGTTAGAAATATCTGTAGTTTTAATATCAGTTTGCTGATTATATATTGAATGTATATTGATCAATATATAGATAGTATATACCTGTTTATGTATACTGACGTTCAACTTTGTAATCAATTAATTTCATAAGTTATCTTAGACATTTTTCGACCAAAGAATTCGAATATTAGGCATTTTTTATTACACATTTAACATCTTCTAAACAATTATAGAATATTATAATTTTAATCGCGCTGTTATCCTTGACTTATGAACAATGCAGGCTAAGTCAGCGTTTATAATGAAATATAAACTGGTGTATCTTAAGTTGATATTGTTTTTAGGCTGTAATACAAGTGAAGGTTGCTGCCACGAAAAAGGAAATAAAACCCAAAGTTGCCGCGTCACCGTCGGGCAAAGGCGACGCTAAACCGACAGCCGGCTCCTCACATCCCAAACCCGTGCGGCGACCCGCTTCAGGTAAACAGTTCGATTCCAGTTCAATGAAAATGTCAAGGTTACGTCTGTATAATAATACATCGGCTATTTGAGGTTAACCGGTATAAACACCGTTCATTAAGACTTGAATTTATTTTTAGAGGCAATAACACCACATACTGTTAATGTAGTTTAATACTATTTTTATCTTTACCTTGATTATCTGTTTTGCAAATATTCCAGTAGGTTGTGGCGCCAATAAACATGTCAAATCGACCGGTAAAAATGACAATATTAATAAAATTATTTCAGTTAAAGTAAAATAGATGAATATTCTGTTTCGCGCAACAAAATTTAGCCTGTCTTTTTTATATATAGCACATTATGTAACAAATCTATAAAATAATTTACTTCAATTGAACATTACAGTGTTAATATGAATAGTCGCTCATTATTTACAGCTAAGGGTCCGGTTAAGAAGGCGCCGGCGGCTCGCGGCCAGCCCAGCCCGCCGCGCGAACAAGAACTGTCGCAGGAAGAAGTAGATGCTAAGGCCGAGTTGCTGTTCCCTGGGGATATTGTTACAGGCTAGTAGATTTCCTAGAGAAATAAATTAAAGTTTCATCAACTGTAGGGATTTTGAACATTTGAAAAAGATCAGAGGCTTGTCGAGCTAATATTAGATGTAAAATGTAATTAACTTGACAACACTATCTGCTGCACTCACAGACCTTAATGCTTACCTAAACTAACACCAATTACTTAATATCAGTAATGATAAATGTCTTTGAGTTCGCCTGTAACACAGTTAAGCAATGTCGTCACATATGTGGGTGATTACTCTGTGAAAGAATTCAACTAAGAACTCAAGATCTTATAACACACCCTAGTCCATGTCCTAAATACATTTTTCTAAATAAGAACGAAGTTATACAAGCATTCCTCAGCATTTGAAAAAAATACCTCAAGAGTAAACGACAGCTTCGCCAACAAAACTTAACCCTTAAATTCGACAGGTCTGGGCGACGGCAACTGGAAGAACCGTCTGTCATCAGTTCAAAGTTTCTACAGCACCGTGCAAGGGTTATCGTCAGCCGACGCGACCTCCCAAGTGTTGTACCGCACGCTGAACAAGAAACCTGGGTTAAAGGACACGAACGTGCAAGTGTTGAAGTCCAGGCTTGAGGCCTGCAAGTACATCACTGAGAACTTCCCTGTGTCTACGTAAGTAATGGAGATTTTAATATGTATGTAAAAGGACAAAACTTTTATTAAAATTAGAATAAATTGGTAGGTGATACTTATGGTAGGCCTTTGGTTGGGAAGTTAAAAGTATGTTTCGTTTGTTTATTTAGACGGGTTTCTCTTGCATAATAGATATGTATATTACATACAAGACGATACATTTCAAGTTCCGGCACTATGTATAAAAAGTGTACATATTTTATTTTTAACAGAACATCAGCAGATTTCGTCCTGCAAGACATAGTGACAAAGCTAGGAGAGTCGTCATGCTCTGCAATCTGTACTGACTGTCTGACGTCATTGGCTGAAGCCTGCGGTCTAGAACATGTGCTCAACGAAGCCCTCACATATGCCATGGACTCGCAGAAGAATCCCAAAGTACAGTCCGAAGTGTTCAACTGGATGGCCAATGCTATCAAGGAGTTTGGTTTCAAGTAAGTTCCAAAGTAAATTTAGTATTATTAAATATAATAGTATTATGATAACATAAAGAAACGTGACCTTTGAAATTTACATGTGATAAAAGTTTAAAACTGTCCTTATTAAAGTATAGGATAAACTTTTAGTCAATTTTTTTTTTAACTAAATTAAACGTATCATTTAAATTGTTTTGCAGCATGAACGTGAAATCAATAATCGCCCACTGCAAGAAGGCGTTAACAGCGACAAATCCGAACGTCCGCACATCAGCCGTGACATTCTTAGGCATCCTGTCGCTGTACGTGGGCCCGTCGCTCATCGCCCACTTCGACACCGAGAAGCCGGCCACGCGGCAGCTTATCAGCCTGGAGCTGGACAAGCACGCCAACAGCTCGCCGCCCACGCCCACCAGGCAGGTCGGCGCTGTTAGCAAGGTATGCGTACACGAAGGCCGTGAAAGCGTAACAGAAAGACCAACAGTGTTACTCTCGCGTTTCAATTGGAATATATTTCAAAAATAATTACATAGTGAATTGTTAATAATGGTAATAATCATTATTCTTTTTCATTCCAGTCTGCTAGCAAGGCGTCTGTGGGTGATGACATAGAAGAGGCATACGAAGACGCGGCTGAAGAAGAACCTGTCGTTGTCGACGACAACCGCCCGCGGACGGACATCGCGCCGCTCATTACCGACGCGCTTATAGCTGAGATCAATGATAAGAACTGGAAGGTTAGTCACGTGATCGTATACCTCCAATTGGAAGGGGGATGGAAATTTAAAAATTAATATAAAAATGTTATTATGTTTCGTTGTCAGCTCACACGATTCCAATTTTTAACCTTGTAAACCTTGCTACTCAGGTCCGTAACGAAGGCCTAGACAAGGTGAAGGCTATCATCACAAACTCCTCACCAATCAAGCCGTCGCTAGGCGAGCTGCCGGCGGCTTTATCTGCTAGGCTGCTGGACTCTAACTCCAAGTTAGCTCAGAGCGCTCTTCAGATATGCGAGGCCTTAGCCACTGCGATGGGAACTA
This sequence comes from Abrostola triplasia, assembly GCA_946251915.1. Classification (NCBI taxonomy): domain Eukaryota; kingdom Metazoa; phylum Arthropoda; class Insecta; order Lepidoptera; family Noctuidae; genus Abrostola; species Abrostola triplasia. Next base: position 6,656,788 of record OX276440.1, on the reverse strand, counting down.
AGAGTAAATCACACGTTAGGACATTCTTCCCGGCGTTCTTTCAAGGTGAGTGTTTGTGATATTTTTTGTATAATTAAATTAGAATCTTGTTGAATGTGTCATACACCAACAAGCGGTTAATAAATGCTATGTACTAAATTGCCCGCGAGGACTAGAGACGTCATTTTGAAAACGAGTCGTAAAAGGTGACTTACCCGGCGTGAGCTCAATTTATTGGCACTTATATGGAATATTATTATAACGAAAATAAGAAAGTATATATTGTATTTGTGCAAGTTATAAGCACCGCAATTGGTCGTTGTAGCCTTCGGCGACAGCAAGCAATGGATCCGCGCGGCCGCCGTGTCGTGCGTGGAGACGTGGTGCCGCGAGGCCGGTGCGCATGCGCCGCTGGAGGGAGAGATGTTACTGGACGCGCTCAAGTCCGGCAGCCCGCTGCTCCGGGCCACGCTGCTGCAGTGGCTGGCCGAACATCTGCCCAATGGTATGATGCAGTATTTTTATCTTAACACTATAATTGTAATCTTGATTTACAATAGAAACACATAATATTAGGTACTGATATCGGAACATGCTACATAGTTACAGTATATTTTATACATATTATATTATCGGTTCCTCTACTACATTTGTCTAGTAGTAGCTAGTGCTACTGCTTAGCGTGTCCTAACGTGGCCCTGAATTCGACTCTTGGGTCAGACAGATTTGCTAAGTTTTTCAATAAAAATATATTATGCATCATCTCTCTTAAAGCACCTTTTGAGGGTACAGACATGGTATTGTTATATTTTATTGTATATTTAAAAGTTTTGGGGTGTACTCTCTAAGTATATAATCGCTTAATTTCCGATCAATATAATTTGTCCAACAGTCCCTCCGAAGTCGTTCCCCCGCGAGGAGCTGTCGGTGTGCGTGCCGCTGCTGTTCGCCAGCCTGGAGGACCGCGCGGCCGACGTGCGGAAGGTGACGGCCGACTGCGTGCTGCCCTTCATGCTGCACCTGGGGTACGAGGCCATGCACAAGCAGCTCGACAAGCTCAAGGTATGAAGGGAACTGATTATTTCTAGTGTACATTTTTTTTATGTTTGGAATTTTTGTAACAGTTCAAATAAATATACTAAAAAAATATTGTTGTTAAAAACAATTCTAGAAGATCATAAAGGTTAAGGTTAAGGTCTCTTGTTTCAGGTAAATTAAAAGGTGTTCGTGTATTATTGTGTAGCAATAATAAAATTATGATTTCATTTAAAATTAAAAAGGATTTGGTCAAATATGTATATGAGCTTAGGAGTATTGAAACAGATTTTGCTTACATTGTACGGAGATATAAACCATAGTTGGATGAATTTACTACAAACCTATTTCATCTAAACATAATAAATTACATAAAGGTAGCTAGAAATAATATACAAAACTAGATCTATTTGGCCTTCGTACCATTAACCGTCTTACGTATTGTAGTTTTTTTTTCATTGACTGACATGAAATGGTTACTGATATTATTTTGTTTCATTACCAGCCGGGCTCCAAAACAGTGGTGTTAGCAGCGCTAGATAAGGCTCGCCCCAGCTTACCCGTGCAGCCTCTACCGACCAAGACCAAGAAAGAAGAGCCCCGGGGCGTTAAGTCTGCCGGCGCGCTGAAGAAAGAGGGAGAGAAGAAGGTCGTTGTCAAGGGCAAGGTGAGATAGAGAATCATGCAGTTTCTGTTTACATACTTTAGTCGATTCCTGAAACCTAAATCATAAAGTTCTGCCAGTTAATGTGGTTTGACAAAGGATAATAACAGCCCATAACTGTCCTGCTGCAGGGCAAAGGACTTTTCTCGTATTGACTATTGGTCTGACAAAATAGATGAATATCTTCATAATATTGTCTTGCATACATGTTATATGTACTGTTATTTTAGGGCCCGGCTAAACCCACGTCAGCATCCAATCGCAACAAGAAAGATGATGAAGATTTCTCCCCACTTCTACCCAACAACAACGCTAAGAACCAGCGCATCATTGATGACCAGAAACTGAAAGGTTAACTTCCTTCATATAACATTTATAATGTTTTTTTTTAAGTTTTTGTCTGTGCCTTTATTCTAATGCTGGTTGTTCTGCCAGTGTTCTAGTGTTTAATGCAAACCGACTCAGTTGTTTCGGTTAATGGAGTAGCAAACATACAGACATTTTAAATGTAATATTTTTATTTGTGAAATTGGTTAGAGAACACTTTGGAAGATATAAGAAAGAGTTATTCGCACGTTAATGTGTATGCAGGCAAACTCAATAACATTTGCATTTATTTAAGTTTATATAAGATAAGATTCATTATATAAGAAGTTCATACCAAATACATTTCTGGCTGCGAGGGATTAATGCACTTAGCATTGTTTGCACTGGGAAACATGAATTAGTAAGACACAGCTTGAGGTATCAAGTAATTCACTTATTGTTTTTGTGTGTATTTTGTTATTGTTATCCATGTCAAAATAAGTATTCATTATAATAAAAAAGTCACTTGATATCTGGCATAGTCCTTAACCTTCTCAGTGACGCTTTTTTACTTAAAATAACTAGTTTTCTTTATTAATTTTTATTCAGAATAAAAATTCTTTCAAGATTCATTAATATGGCATTTATTCAGACATGGGTACAAAATAATTGTATGTTAGAGGTGTTCTATATGAGAAAGAATTAAAAAGCATGCTTTGAAACAACTTATTACGTTTAGTTGACCTAGTTAGGCAAAGGCTGCAAACATTTGTAGGTCAGATATACATCTATCAGATTGTTTGTGCATGAAAGATGTGTCTGTGAGCGCAAAACTGAGTGAGAATCCCATTGATTATTTGTGTTAATTGATAAATGAAGACATTCTGAACCCACTTTATGTGTATGGCAGTGTTGAAATGGAACTTCACAACTCCCCGCGAGGAGTTCTTTGAGCTCTTGAAGGAGCAGATGGCTACCGCCGGACTGAACAAACAACTCGTCGCTAATATGTTCCATAATGACTTCAGGTAAGAATAATCTATATTTTAACATGTTGCCAATTTAGTGAGTTGTAGTTGTTGTAGAAATACATACATAAAGTCACGCCTGTTTCCCAGAGGGGTAGGCAGGGACCACGGATTTCTATTTGTTAGATTTGTTGGAAAAAAAAGCTTGAAACTTTCATAGATATGCAGAATATCGTAATTTTATTCCGTATTGATAAAAGTTTAATAAGTAAATACCAAACTCACATGTCTTCAGCTTTAAGTCTACTATAATCTCAACATATTAACGACTTAACTTTAAATTTTCGTTATCAGATACCACCTAAAAGCAATAGAGGCTCTCTCAGAAGATCTACATGAAAACGGACAAGCATTGATGGCCAATTTAGACCTTGTGCTGAAATGGTTGACCCTTCGGTTCTTCGACACGAACCCCTCAGTGATCCTCAAGGGTCTGGAGTACCTGTCAATTGTGTTTACCCATCTCATGGACAGTGATTACACCATGCCGGAGTATGAGGCCAACTGCTTTATACCTTATCTGGTGCTCAAGGTAAATAGAATTGAACGATAAGTATTATGTGCATAATTTACTTAGATTAAACTAATATCTGTGTTGATAAGAGTCCTAAATGTTATGTAGATAATATGATTGGTATTCTATTGTAACAATATACTGACTAGTATTATCTGTAAAGTACATAATAACGGCTGATGTAGTTCAGCTTCGATTGTGTTACTTATAGTTTATTTTTGTTGACAAATTGGATTATATATTTTCTGGTTGTCCATAGGTGGGAGATCCAAAGGACACAGTGCGTAACGGCGTGAAGGCTCTGTTTAAGCAAATATGTGTGGTGTACTCTGTTACCAAGCTGTTTGGGTATTTGATGGAAGGACTCAAGTCTAAGAATGCAAGGCAGAGAGCTGGTAAGTCATTCTTCAGTATTTTTATAAAATATATTGTCATACACACTGTGTAACAGTAATAAAACAACTATGATACTTTAGGTAAGTTCAGTATACTCTTGCGCGTCCTATTTTCGAGTGTATACCGGTACTGATTACGGCTTTTCGTTTCGCAATATCGCCGTGTATATAATTTAAAGATGGGTATACTTTACAGACGCGTAAATAATAACCTAAAAAACCTTGTGATCTTGACTCAATTATAATTGTGTTTCATTGTCGCCACAGAGTGTCTAGAGTGCATCGGCCATCTTCTTGAAACATACGGCTCGACGGTGATGGGCGGTGGTGGTGGCGGCGCTCTAAAGGAGTTAGCTCGACACATCGGAGACAGGGACAACGCCGTGCGCTCCGCAGCCTTGAACTGCGTCGCGTCCGCTTACTTCCTCGAGGGAGAGAAGGTTTACAAGATGATAGGACAGGTAGGCTGTTCTAACAATTGTGATTGCATTGTGTGTCTGGCCGTCGAACTCGGTTAAATGTTAAGAATCATGACTATTATTGGGATATTGAGAGAGACTGAGTTATTTTTTCAAGTAGTATATATAAATAGTATTTCTTCATATTTAAATTTATGTTGCAAGATTTTTTATGCATAGATTAATCAAGTTTTATACATCAGTCGGGGAATTATTATAATATGTATAAGTTATGTGTTGTTTGATGTTCAACACAGCTATTCTTGTTCTAGATATCGGACAAGGATTTATCGTTGTTGGAAGAGCGCATCAAACGCGCGAGCAAGTCTCGTAGCGCGGAATCAAGACGTTCAATGCTTGTACCGCTCTCTGCTTCCGGCAGACCTGTGCAAATACCTCTAGAGGTAAGTAACTTAACACCCCCCCCCCCACGCACACAGGTACTTATGGAACATGTACCGCTTTACTACAATCTGGGGAAACCAGAATGGCCTCCAGCTAAAGCATTCCCTTTTATAATTATATGAAGATATTATAAAGATAATTCGCAACGTTTTATTAAGTTCGCAACTAGCCTTATCATAATTTATTTCTATATTTAATCTTGAAATTCCTCAATCGAAATATGTTAAATAAGTGTATGTTGCTGCAATCTATCATGTGTCAGTCGAGAACCTTTCAGCAGATGTTGTAATGTTCCATCATTAGGATCCAGAACCAGCGAGGCGCGTTATATCGGTGGACTCAGCCCCAGTTGAGTACGAAGAAGAGGAAGAGGAACAACCTCTGCCACCAGCGCCTATGCCGTGAGTCAAATAATAATAAATACACACACCAATACATACCTTGATTCTGACAAACTGAAATAACAACAGGTTAGCCCTATAGCGTCTTGGACTAATTTGCCACTTCCTTGTGTTTTGCCTTGAAAACAATGTATCTACCTCTTGCTTTAAAGTACATACATAAAGTGATAACTCTTTTACTGAGGGTTTGGTTAGGTTAGGTTAGAAATCCTACTATCCTACTTAATATTATAAATGTGAAAGTTTGTGAGTATGGATGTATGGATGTGTGGATGTTTGTTACTCTTTCACGCATAAACGGCTGGACCGATTTGGTTGAAATTTGGTATGTAGATAGGTTATACCCTGGATTAACATATAGGCTACTTTTTATCCCGAAAAAATGTCGCGGGTAACACCGCGGGGCGCAGCTAGTATTAAAATAAATAATAAAATAAAAATTCTTCATAGTCGATTTAGTGTACGAGAAAATGTTTCAAACTGCACACTCATAGTTAAACAACTTGCCAATGACGTAAAAGTGATTTAACAATACGAGTAAAAGAATAAACATGTATTTGACACCTGCGCGTGCATGTTAAATGTCACTAGGCTAGCCAGTGACTGCTCGACAAAATGACCGATTGGGACATTTTCGAGTCTACAAATTAAGCGCGCTAACATATCTGTACTTTAATGAAATATCCTTGGTTATACCCAAAAAGCTATCAAGAGTACCGATACAGCTTTACTAGTCTATAATGTAGTCACATCTCCAGGCCCCCGCCGGAGCCGCGCGTCATTACGGGCCCGTTCGGGCTGGACCCCGAGCTCATCGCGCAGCTGGACGCGGCCGTGCCCGTGCTGCGCCAGCCCGACGTGGCCGAGATCGACCTCAAGTTCCTGGACGAGCCCATTCCTACGGGGGGCGTGCGCTCGCAACTTAGTCACACGCAGCCGCCTATTAGGTCCAGGTAAACATGTAGTGATGCAGCATTCTCTTCTTCTTGTTGTTATATGTATTTTAAGAAATTCTCATCTAGGTATTGTTTACTGGGTACCGGTTCATGTAATTATTAATTTTTGTAAACTATACTCCATTTGAAATAACATTAGACGACAACACAACCTTTATATGCAATCCATTCAAATGATTTTGAATTCTATTTCATTAGTGTCAAGACATATGACAGCTGCAGTAAGCAGTTGGCGTTGGGAATAAGTTTTTGCTTCTAATACCATCTTTATGCGTCCAGAATAGAAGTCAAATTCGCTTGAATAAACTGAAAATAGATTTGTTGGTTTTTCTAATCCTACTTTAAATGGAGTATAGGTTCTTTTAACTGGCCATCAGTTGGTAACTTAGTAGTCCCTATAATTGGTACAGCAGCAGCAAATCGTCTTCAGAGCTAGTGTGCTTGGAACTATCTCAGTGCCGTTTGGGGACTGTGATTTAAGCTGCAGGCCAGAGATTGGTAATAAGCACTGGCGTAGCAAGAATTCGTGGCGGTATCTCTCATGTATGGAGTAAAATGTTGTGTTTACAGTATGATAGCCATGTCGCCGCCGCGTCACTCAGCGCCGCTCCCCATGGTCCCGCAGCAGCCGCACTCGCTCACCTCGCACGTCGACGACTCGCAGCTAGCTGACACAATACATTCTATTGCCAGTCCTGATCTCAGCGTAAGTAATAATTATTATAAGTTTTAAGATTATCAAGTTTATTGACCAGTCTCTTACAGGTTAGTAAGGGAGTTGAGAAAATTAAGACATTGCCGGGACCTAATTAAAGTCCTACTAAGTCAGGATTAGTAAATGACGATGCAGCATTTTTCATTCGATGATTTTGAAATTTCCGTTTCCTTTCAGGCGGCGATTCGAGCGTTGTCGCTGATCTCAGGTGCACTGGTGTCTGGTCGCGGAGGCGCGCTGGCCCCGCACGAGGCGCGCCTGGTGTCGGCCATCGCGGCGCAGGTGCGCAGGCTCCGCGCCGCGCCGCCGCAGGACGCGCTGCCCGCCTACAAGTACCTCGCCAGCGCACTCACTACTGTAAGTAGCAGGAGCGGCGGCGGGCTGGCCTTGCAGAGGCGCACTTGGTGTCGGCCATCGCGGCGCAGGTGCGCAGGCTCCGCGCCGCGCCGCCGCAGGACGCGCTGCCCGCCTACAAGTACCTCGCCAGCGCACTCACTACTGTAAGTAGCAGGAGCGGCGGCGGGCTGGCCTTGCAGAGGCGCACTTGGTGTCGGCCATCGCGGCGCAGGTGCGCAGGCTCCGCGCCGCGCCGCCGCAGGACGCGCTGCCCGCCTACAAGTACCTCGCCAGCGCACTCACTACTGTAAGTAGCAGGAGCGGCGGCGGGCTGGCCTTGCAGAGGCGCACTTGGTGTCGGCCATCGCGGCGCAGGTGCGCAGGCTCCGCGCCGCGCCGCCGCAGGACGCGCTGCCCGCCTACAAGTACCTCGCCAGCGCACTCACTACTGTAAGTAGCAGGAGCGGCGGCGGGCTGGCCTTGCAGAGGCGCACTTGGTGTCGGCCATCGCGGCGCAGGTGCGCAGGCTCCGCGCCGCGCCGCCGCAGGACGCGCTGCCCGCCTACAAGTACCTCGCCAGCGCACTCACTACTGTAAGTAGCAGGAGCGGCGGCGGGCTGGCCTTGCAGAGGCGCACTTGGTGTCGGCCATCGCGGCGCAGGTGCGCAGGCTCCGCGCCGCGCCGCCGCAGGACGCGCTGCCCGCCTACAAGTACCTCGCCAGCGCACTCACTACTGTAAGTAGCAGGAGCGGCGGCGGGCTGGCCTTGCAGAGGCGCACTTGGTGTCGGCCATCGCGGCGCAGGTGCGCAGGCTCCGCGCCGCGCCGCCGCAGGACGCGCTGCCCGCCTACAAGTACCTCGCCAGCGCACTCACTACTGTAAGTAGCAGGAGCGGCGGCGGGCTGGCCTTGCAGAGGCGCACTTGGTGTCGGCCATCGCGGCGCAGGTGCGCAGGCTCCGCGCCGCGCCGCCGCAGGACGCGCTGCCCGCCTACAAGTACCTCGCCAGCGCACTCACTACTGTAAGTAGCAGGAGCGGCGGCGGGCTGGCCTTGCAGAGGCGCACTTGGTGTCGGCCATCGCGGCGCAGGTGCGCAGGCTCCGCGCCGCGCCGCCGCAGGACGCGCTGCCCGCCTACAAGTACCTCGCCAGCGCACTCACTACTGTAAGTAGCAGGAGCGGCGGCGGGCTGGCCTTGCAGAGGCGCACTTGGTGTCGGCCATCGCGGCGCAGGTGCGCAGGCTCCGCGCCGCGCCGCCGCAGGACGCGCTGCCCGCCTACAAGTACCTCGCCAGCGCACTCACTACTGTAAGTAGCAGGAGCGGCGGCGGGCTGGCCTTGCAGAGGCGCACTTGGTGTCGGCCATCGCGGCGCAGGTGCGCAGGCTCCGCGCCGCGCCGCCGCAGGACGCGCTGCCCGCCTACAAGTACCTCGCCAGCGCACTCACTACTGTAAGTAGCAGGAGCGGCGGCGGGCTGGCCTTGCAGAGGCGCACTTGGTGTTGGCAATCACGACGCAGGTGCGCAGGCTTCGCATAACTGTAAGTAGCAGCAGTGGCGGTGCGATTGCTGCGGAGAAGGCGAAATGGGCGGCGACACACCATTGAAGGCACACCAGTGTCGACAAACCTCATTAATTATATTCGATATTATTTGTTAAATAAAATAATTAATATACAATCCTATTAGTAAATTCATATTTTGCAATTAATATAGGCCTGATAAATGGTTGACTGATTTATGAGGTATAACTTTTATAGGGTCATTCCAATTTATAAAAGTCAATAAATAATGCGAATAAATAGTGAATAGTATAATTAGATTATATGAGAACTGGTCGTCCCCAGTTCTACGAGACGGCTGGGTGCGGGTCTCACGTGGGTGAAGCGGCGCTGTGCTCGCTGGTGGGCGAGCTGCTGCGCGTGCTGGGCGCGGGCGCGGGCGCCGGCCCGGACGCCGAGCGCCTCGTGCGCATACTCAACAACGTGTGCGTCCGGGTGCTGGAACACTCGCCCAGGACGCCGCTGCTATGGTTCGCACTGTTATACATTTATGTATTGTGTGCTAAAACTACATCAAATTTCACACTAAAAATTCGTTGACATTATATAGGGCTCAGTAACTTTGTTTATTTTCAAATAGTGGGTGCGTACAGACGTGAACTATCCCTCTTAACATGTATTTTTAAATAACTACTTTTTATGTCTATTAACATTTATTTGACTTGCAAACGACAGTGACAGACAACATAAATAATTATTTCGAACAATTTGAACACACAACCATAGCATCAGTCCAATCAAAAAGCCACAGCTATTGTTACTCAATACTAATTAACTGATATCTTCTTCTACAGCGCAATAGTCTCTCTCCTCCACGAATCCATCGGCGTATCAGACCCGGCCTACCCACGATACCAGGACTTGCTTCTCAAATGCTTCTGGAAGACGCTAAAGATGATCTCCACGTGGGACGTGAACTCCATCGACTATGACGCAGTGCTGTACAGAATTCATCTGTTCTATAAAGCGTACCCCAACAGCTACTGGAAGAAGAATCCGGATATCAGTGATACGCCTTATAGGTAAGTTTGTATATAGTATTATCTCTTTATATATTTGACTAAATTCCGTCCGTTATCCCCATGAGAGTGAGTTTGCGGGTTTCCTGGGATAAAAAAAGATACTTCCTCTCCCTGGGACTTTTTATCCATCCATTCAAATTTTATCAATATCGCTTTAGACATCTGTCAGGAACTGACAGATGAAAGAAGCCAAAAAATTCAAAATCGGTACATAATTGACGGAGTAATCGGTGTACAAAAAAAAATACGCCCCGAATACATTACCTCCTCCTTTTTTGAAGTCAGTTAAAAGTTTATGTTATACATACATAAACGTATCACGGTATCACGCCCATTAATTTTGTGTGTAATAATACCCAGCTTTTTTGTGTGCTATCTAAACGTGACTTGCAAATTTGTTTATTTTTCTATTACAGGACAGTGAAAACGTTAGTGCATACTCTAGTCAAAATGAAGGGTGGTTCTATCACAAATCATCTGACACAAATACCAGACGTGAACGAATCCGATTTGTACCCATACCTTCTTAAAGTACTCAAGGTAATTATCATTTATATAACTTATTTTCTGATAAACATGCAAGTATTACCACTTTATTATTAGTTAGCTATTTATTTATTGTAAGCACGTTTGCATCCACAGTATATAAAATTAAAAAGCGATTTACAGACACAAAATACTCAGTAAGTAAGTTCTTTATTGTATACTTTTTGATTACAGCAACTGAAACTAGACGAGAAGAAGGAGAACTGTCCGGACGCGTTGAACGGCGGCTCGGTGCTGGCGTCCGTGCCGCCCAACAACGCGGCGCTGGCCGCCGGCCGCCTGCCGCGCGCCGTGCACGAGGAGCTGGCGCTCATCCTCAAGAGGATCGGCACCAAGGAGCACAACAAGGACGCGCTGGCGCAGCTCTACGACCTCCGGGTACGGCCCGCGGCCCACGGCTACCTCAACAGGCTAAGCCAAACCGAGGCCTGCGGGGCTTTCCGTTGTGGAAGCGAGACGCTGCACTGCACTGCACGTAGCGATGTCTCGCTTCTACAGCAAAAAAAACCTAAATTGCAAGCTCATAGTAAATGTATGCGTATGTTCATTTATTGGCTTCAAAGCCATGGTATATGAAAACTTCGCACATATTTTGTGGCAAAATTATTCAACTCTCGAGCGGCAAACTATTTCGTACCACCGTACATTTTTGTTTATATAGACACCGATAGGACATCTTTACCTTCGGAGATTAGACTTGATTATGTGACCAATATCGTATGTTTCCTTCAGGAGCGACACCCTGAGGTGGACATCTGGACCTTCATGCAGGGCTCGTCTTTCTACTTCCGTAACTACGTGGAGCGCGGTCTCCGAGAGGTGGCCGAACAGAGGAAGCTCGCCACCATGCCTATCTACAAACACGACTACAAGTCTGAAAACATTGGTATGTCATTCAAGTAGTATCATTTTCATTTGCTTGCTCAGTGCTGCCCTCTGTTGTCCCCGGTTGTAGCAAAGTAGGAAGAGATGTCACCATTACAAATGTCGCTTTTTTATTAGGAGGAGACGCATATTATTTGTCAACGAGACGAGAGCTATAGCAACTATCGGTATAATAAACCAAGAAATTTACAACAAAGGTAAGTGTGCGGCTTGCAACGGTGCTGCCCTCTGTCATACTGTATCGTGCGGTTTAAAAACATACTAAATTTTAAACGTCCAACATAATTTTAACAGACTATTGTTTTTTTAAGAATAATATTGTATTTATATTTCGTTCCAGATATAAGTAATGAAAACGACGAAAAATCACACGTGATGTTCCTGGAAAGACTTCGAGCTTTGCAGGTATTTTTTAGGTTTTCCAACTTCTGTTAATTTACCATTTTATTAATAAGTTGTTAAAACCAAGGCAACTACTAAATGGGAATTATAGCTAGACAGGGAGAAACGAACACATTTATGCACGCATAATGTCTAATTATTATTTATTTTATTTCTAGGCTAAAGCTGGTTTGAAAACAGAGTCATCCCCGTCATCACAACCGCGGACGCCGATCGGCGACAACCGAACACTCGCAGACTCCATCAACGAAAACACGTTGCCCCGAACACATAGCATCGACCCACAACTCGATGTAAGTACATACAAACAAATTTTACGTGCCTAGAATGAATTTTCAAAGGTCCTTGTTGACTATATTTTACCAGCCCCATAAAATATGAGTTGCAATGTGCTTTAGACACTATAGTATACCTTTTCACCATACTACCACAAAATTCATAAAAATTCAGTCACGAATAGTGTTATATATTAACAACCGTATTTTTTCTAAAATTAACAGCTATTTTGTTAATTAATGGTTATATATACGTAGTATATATAATAGTATACATAAACTCATATACCTCATTTACAATAAGAGCAATCTTGTTCCAGCTACACACAACACAGACTCTCTCTCAGAGGAACGAAGCCGAGGTGGACGCGCTGCGGCTCAAGCTGCAACAAATCAAAAGCTCCTCCAAGAGATAAGATTGTCACCCGCACACAATCCACGGATTTGGTAGCTCTCTTTCATCTACGTCATTGATTATACTGTAGCACTTTCGCGTTGCATCACAACACAACAGAGAGTGGAACGACAAATATCTACTAAAACATAGTTGAATTAACCTTCGATTATTTATTGTCAAAACATACAATTCGACTAAACCAAATCGACGTTGTACCTCTCGCCTAAAAGACGCGTCACTGGATGCTTATTTTATTTTTTGACATTTTCGGCTTGCCTGATGTAACTCGAAATTTTTAATCTCAATTGTTACCATTCTAGACATCCATCTCATCTAGTTTGTAAGTATGTTATGTATGTTGTTTGGCCTATGCGTGTTCCAATGTAGCGTCCATCGTTGTGAGCCCTTACTAAGAGTTAAACATGACAATATAAACTAACAGTATCGCCTTGCACAGGGTATAACGCTTCATGTAAATCGAGAACTTGTGTCTTGGTAAGGGATTGTTTTGTTGACTGTTAGGATATAACTCGTCTTATTAAAACATTGTTACTATGTGCGGTCTTGTAATACATACAGAAAATGTTTGACAATTTTAACTTTTGATTTTCGTGGCTGGATTTGATACAATATTCAACGAACTGCCCCAGCTAATTGCGTTATTGGCATTGGTGGAAATACGCCGTGATTTTTAGTCTAGAGCGCTCTACGTGAAGTATCTTCAAATTCAAAGTTGACCTGCGTCGTTAAAGCTGATATTTAGTCACCTCTAGCCACACATCAAGACATGATTTGTATCCGTTTTAAATAAGGTAAATGGTCTGTGTATACATAGACATAGTAATGGTGTTATTGGATATAATTCAATGTCTGACATCAACAAATGTATTTGTGTGGCTTTTATCAATAATATATAATTCAATTTTGCATTAATTATTCTTTCAAATTGTTAATATTTTGTTATATCCATATCCATGCCAAAATACATTTGTTGCAGTCTTTGCGTGACCTTGCCATTGGATTATTCTACGTTAGTGAAACAGTGAGATATTGGATGTAAAAATTAGCGTTTACCATGTATAAATAGGATTACATGCACATCGCACAGTGTTAGTCACTTCCAGAAAAATGTGCCTGTTGAGTTTGAAATAAACTTCAAAATACTACGAAATTTCATATTAACGATGAAAATAATATCGATTATTGTTACTACAAAAAATACGTGCTACTACTTTAAGTCTGGCCAACTGTAGGCAATGAGTATATTGTAACAAAAATATTATACACATGTGTAAATTCCACGATTTGTGTGTCACATTGCACTCATTTCGCACAATCACGGAGTAGTTAACAAATGGAGTGCTTATGACTTAAAAGTCTTAGAACATAATTACAGTTTCTGGCTGACTTTTTGATACCAAAATCTAAGCCACAGCAGAGGCGTGAATCACGCTTCTGTCATCAAATCAAATTCTTTCATCTGAAGGGTAGCTAGAGATTTACGACCGATATATTGAGTGGTCGATTTGGAAAATTATTCTTCCTAATAACAACTTCCATTTGCATACTATTCTGTGTCGCACTTTCGAACAAATAATGTATTTTGTACCGTACGCAGTCGTGCCCCACCCACGGTTCAGACATAGAAGTTAGACGCTTTTGTTTAACGGTAGTTATAACACTAATTAATATCCTGAATTAAATATTTTAAATAAACTGTGCAGACAAGGTAGATTTTATAATCAGATTTTATGGCTTCTAGAGAATTAGATTATTTTCTATATCCCGCATGCAATTGTTTAACATAAAGATCGTAGCACGTTAATACCGCAAGCTCCCACGCAGCATAATAATGAACATTAAAATATAGACTTTAATATCGTACCTTGTAGATTCATTTTACAATGAAAACATAAAATGGCATAAAGCGCGCTGTAACTGTAAAGTGTCACTGTAAATTGTATTTAAAGAGTACGTGCTTAAGTCCATATTTGAATGCTAATTATTCTGCTGTGAAAACGGTGTGGCGGAAATGAACTACGACCGTAAGGCTACTGCGGTATAAAGATATAACTAAATTGTGTGGTACTAACATAATATGGGGCGAAGTAAATAAACTTGTACCAGTTTAGAAACCAAATTATTTACATATTAGCCAGTTTTTACGATAATACCATGTATTAGTAAACATATTAAACGTAATACTTATTCTCTAGCCAATCAACACAGTAATCAAAGTATAATAATGAATGATAAACTGTTATGCAAAAACGAACCTAGTTTTGTATCTATGATTGTTCAATGTAGTTTTCATTGAATTTGAAAACTATTATTGAAATATGTATCATGTATAACTAATAACATGTTATGTAAGTTATTTTGTATGCGTTTTTATTGGATTTGTGTTGATTTTTTGGTTGGTGTGTTCGAAGACTGTTTGAGTTTGTGATTTGATATAGAACAAGCAATACTCATTTAAGTTGACTTAGTATGTTGTTGGATTTTAACTATAATTACGCATTTAGAGTTTAAAACCCGACCAATCGTCGCAATGGTTCTTATCGTTGAGAATCCAACAACGTCTGTTTCAAATTACTATTTGTTGTTTTACTCAATGATTGATGTGTAACGAGTTGTGTTCGGAGTGTTGAGTTACAGATGTCGCCAGTCGTCATCCAGTAGGTTTGTTATAAAACTTTAGGAGCTGAGATGAGGCCATATAACAATATATTTTAGTATCCTACATTTCACGTAACCCTCTAAAATGTAATCGAAACATTCCTCTCAGTATTGGATTTCTATTTAGGTACAAATTTTTGTCCATTCTCATCATACTATTTATCTTCCATTCTTTCATTCATTGACATTTTAGGATCCAATTACAATGCAACGCTCATAATAATTTGTTCTAAGTTGTAATAAAACTGTTAAGTGGCTTAGGCCGTGTCCAGATCTGTCGAATGTATAGCCCGCGACCTGCACATTTACTGCGCACGTGTATTTTTCATTTCATGTTCGCGCGCCGATCCTGCGCCGGCCGTGCACCGTTCGCGTGCAAGCTATGCAACATACGAGTGTTGTATACGTTGCACGCAAAAGGTGTACAGTTACAGTGGAAGAGTGCTGAGCGTATTCAGTGCATTCGCCAGATCTCTACACGCCCCCACAGTAGGGACGACACATTATTTGTTAAAATTATATCTACCGTACTATCGAGACTCTGTCCTTTACATTTGAACGATGTTGAATTAAAACCTTTGTTAAACCGATATATTAAATATTTTAACGTTTTTTACGAAAGAATCACGTTCTTCTATGTTGGTTATTTTATCTGTAGTATGAGTTTGATTAGTTTCTATAGTTTAAATTAAAAGTTTGGTCGATATGTTTATTTGAATCGTGACTATCCTTTAAAATTTTACTTGTATTATGGTTCTTATTAAACTTACGCTATAGAAACTAGTTATGAACCTTAGATTTGTTAAATACCTTTTACATTTCATTTTATTTAATACGTATTCTTGATTTCAATATTGATTCGTTAAATTAGGTTAATTTCTATTATTGTCTTTAGTATAAACATTCGCTTTTTAAACATGACTTCATATTGATTATTGTGAGCATTTATTTATTGTATTATGTAAATTAATGTTTAAATCATGATGTAATATTAATGATAAATAAAGTTCATACAACACTGATACGCGATTTTATTATTTGAACCCATTTAATAACAGCAACAATGAAGACAATTTTTTGGCAATACATTTTTATGTCTTGCCATTATAATGGTATGAATTTTGAACTATAACGAATTTGCGATGACCCTAATAATACGGATATTTTTTAAAATTCCAACTGAGGAGGAATACTAAGATGCATAATTTTTAGTTTAAATTTTTTATTTTGTATATATTTATTTTTAAGAAGTGTAAATAACCTTGTAAATAAAGCAATTTGCATTCATGGGTTACATTAAATAATCATTATTGAAAATTCCAGCAAGGTGTCTACTTGTAGTAGTAGTCAAACTTCGATTCAAAGCGTCTTTTTCAACATGGATATTCTTTATTCCTAGTTCTTGTAAATTATGGGAAAACATAAATTGCCATGACATGGGCTTACTAATTCGAAATAAACGCGATTGCCGATTAGTCCAATATTATTAGGCTTATTTAGGTTTAGCCAAAATCGTTGTTGTTCGCTGTTGATATAGCTCGTGTTAAGTTTATCAATGGACGGTAACCGACAGTTCCTGGGCCTAAATATCTACATGTCTTATTATATAATTATAATTCTTACGTACGTGTGTTTGTCACCTAACTCGTAAACGGCTGGACCGATTTGGATGAAATTGTGTGTAAATTTCAATAGGTTCCTGTATATAGTTTGAAAATACCTTTGGCCCCGGTAAGTAGCGCTGCTTTCCTGGGTGGGACGAGGTCTGCCGGTTCCGCTAGTTTATAATTATAGTAAGTAGTTATAATTAAATATTCGAGTCTAGAATTTACCCTTCTTATTTTCGAGCCCTGACCACGAGGTGCAAGTTCAATGACATCGTTCAACTTATCAAGTCATGTTATTGATTTACCGTATATTTCAAGAAGATTGACAATGGCAAGTGATACTGCTTTTTAGCATGGTACAGCGCAGAAAAAAATTAAACAGAACGTTGCTGCGTAGTAAACATAAGTTTTGGTTTAGTAAGGCAGGATTTGAGAAGATAGTGATAAATAATGCAACGTGGTAAATTTGTAATAAGCCTAAGTAAATGTTTTAAATAAAACCTTTTCTACGTTACTTAATTATGTAGGGGTGTGTCTCAACAAGCTATACATAAAAATATGTGCGTGTGTTTATATAGGTATAATATAATATACTACGTTATCGAATTGTCCCCACATTGCCACATTTAAATTTTGAACATATTACCGAGCTTTATAACTTTTGAAGTCTAGTCATGATGGATTTTTATTTACAATCGAAAAAATACATATTTTACAACTTAATTTAAAAATATGATGTCAACCGTTAACATGCCTAAAAGACTGGCAGTATTGCCACGTTGAATGGCAATGCTGATTCTTCTATTTATTGCTCGAAAAGTGTGGAGTCGACTAAGTGTTTCGCTAAATCATTAAACAAATCGCGAGCGCTCAGACAACATGTCCCAAATGTTTCGACTCCAAACGGCTTTAAAATACAAATACCAATTAGGTAATTGTATTTTGCCGCTTATGGGTCTCTGCAGCAGATCGCCAAGCCAGAAATATGAGAATGTGCAAAAGCAACGACGCACGTTGCGTCCCAGACCAAAGGCCTTCCTTATTTCCAGGGTAAGAACGACATACCATCTGGTCTCTTTCCATCGTCACGTATCATCATCGTCATTTGGTTCTTGTACGGCTGGTACGTCGGTTGCGACAAGAGCAAGACGAATGATGTCACTTATATTACCGTGTCGCGGTATGTGACCTGCACTCCTACTGCATGTTTTGATTGTTTTATAACAGTTTCATGGTTTAAATGTATACGGTATACCTACTCGTACCATATAACATAAGGCTTCATGGTTTAGTTTCGTAATTTATTAAATTAAGTAGTGAATTGTAAAAATATTTTAAGACAAATGACAATCTTATTTTCTTAATTCTGGATGAATTACTTAGATAACGAGATTGTGAAAAAGTCGTTGCTATTCAAACGATTTTATGTGTCTACGTAAAAATACCTGCGCCCATACAAACGTGTAATCTCGATTACCACGGAAAAGTAAAATATCACTCTATGGTACAAAATAGACAAGTGATCAACCAATCAAACGGTGGGGCGGACGAAACGAAATGAAAGTCCGCCACATGTCCGCCATATCTACTACATCTTCTTTCTAATAGTGACGTTCATATTATTTTGTGTTAGATAGCGTTATTGTGTAGATATTCGTTGTATAATTTAATTATTTTTTTAGTTTATCTAATACACGGTGAGTAAAGTGTGCAATCTGGATTTGACATATTGATAGTTTTTAATTTGGAACTTGTTTGTCCGCGCCGTGCTTTACGTATTGTCAAAATGGAAAAATCTTAGTATTATCGTAACTACAGCCTTATTGTATGTGTTATTTATAAATTGGATCCACTGAACTACACTCGTGACGTATTTTGTAGCGTTTAACGGTGCCAATTGAATAATACAATAAATTTTGGTGTCGGCATTATTAGACGGTGTACCCAATATTTCACAGACCCTCGACGGCGGATAACACCATGGAGTCCCCACGAAAATTTAACGATTGCTATTTTTACTACTACTCCACATGCACGAAGGTAAGAAAATATTTATGATTATATTTTAAAACATAATGTAACTCCTAATGTCATATTGTTTATATTCTGAGTGTCTGATAAAAATCATGGAAGCTAACGTGTTATGCCCTGTTTCATTCATTATTTTATGGTTAGAATATTTTATAGTCAAGATAAAAATCTATCTTCATGCCTATTCAAAAAATGATGAAATACAATTTTATTTTGACTAAGAAACAACCATAGAAAATATAAAATATCCTTTTGTACATGTTGGTCAAATAATGACAGTATTAAGTTAAAATAACTCAGGCCTATTGAAGTATAAAATGCCATAAGGTTTGAAGTATAAAGTGCCATAGGAATTAGACAAATAGGTTCCAAATGTGTATCTATAACATTTTGGGAAACTAATTTCTGTTGAAAGCACATTGAGTACAGTCAACAACTAAATGTATTGCTAGTATGCTGTACACCATATATAAATATACTCATAAGTTGTGTAGATCTAATATCTAAGCTTTCCTATCTATTCTATTATTCCTATATTTGCAATAAATAATGTCTCATTGTTATGGTCTATAACATATTATTCCTAACATCTATGTAACTATAGCAGAAATTAATTTCTTTAGTAATAACTAATATTCATACAATTTGCAATGTATTCTGATTTGTTTGCTCTCTATAAAAAGCCTCATCATCATCAGCCGAAAGATATCCGCTGCTTCACAAAGGCCCGTCCCCTTAGAATGCTACAATTCATAGAAAATGTATGTCTCAATAATTCTAAAATTATAATAATTAATACAAAATATCTTTGTCTAGGGGGACAATTGTGTGTTTCGTCATGAACCGTCAGCGCTCGGCTGTGAGACGATGTGCACAGCCTGGCAGCAGGGCAAGTGCCTTGATAAACGCTGCAAACTACGTCACATGGAACTGAGGGTATGTATTTATTGATAATGTTAACTTTAAATATTGTGAAACAATTGTAGAGCTTTATCATCATATAAATTGTGTTGTTGATAGTGTAAGTCATGTGCCATTCATATTATATTAGGCATAGCACCTCAAGCATGTTGAAGGTGATAGTAACTTGTTAATATCTATGATACCACCATGAGTAGCTGTACACTGAGGCAATAATTTATGATCCTAGGATTACAATTTAACCATGACAAAATTTGACTATGATTGGTTAAATAAAAAAAAAATTTAAAGTTTAATGTGATTGTAGTTGTCATATACATGATAAAAAAGGTAAAATAATGTATGTTATGTTTTTAATTATATTATTTTTAATATGGGTGTAAACACCTCTACTATTGTCTATTATTTTATGATATATTAGTAACCCATGAATTTGACCCACCTCTCAGGGTTGTAATTCTGTCTTATAAACAGCAAAGCCAGCCCTGGGTCTCCTATGGTACAATTGTGCAATATTTTTTATCATCATCCTGACTTACCTTATGCAACCAACTTTAATGGTTCATTTTTTATTGAGCACCATAAAATTATGTTTATCTGTATTTAATTAATATTTGTAGAAGTATGAATGTGAGAAATATTTCAACAATCATTGTAAATGTTCAGTACTTCCAAACTAATTTGAAGACTAATAAATAATAGCTAAATGTAAATTAAATATGAAGTACAAATGAATAATTTACATTGCTATAACACAAAATGTATTTTATTTGTTGAGGTTCGACATAATAGGTATGTTCAGTATTTTACATTTCAATATTTGATTTATGTATTTTAGTTTGGAATGTATGCATATTATTGCAACATTGTTTAAGTATGCAAAAACCTGATAAATATATTGATTATTTTATCCTATGCTTTTCAGTCATTCTTTAAAATATGACTTGTAGAAATATAAGAGGCAGCAATTTTCATTTACATGGTCTTAACCTTGAATTATCCTAGTTTAGAAGATGCTATTGTTATAATAGACAGCTGGGACTAATCTAAGCACACAAGATTTCTAGCATTAATCTTATTTTTAGATTTAAAGATATCAGCCTGTGTGACGAGTTTTATCGTAATTATGATATAATGTCAGCAATTCTTTATCTTAATCCTTTGGTATGAGCATGAAATTAGGTGAGTAGTATTACTCTGATATGCAAGATTGGAATTTACGTCAAACCTTCTTAGTATGTCAATATAATAATATTTTTCTAGGTTACAAGAATTTTACATGTTTCAGTTGCCAATTATATGCAATATTATTGTATTATGTAAAATGTATGACTTATAATCTTGATAGTTTGTAACAATATTCCGCCGATAAAGTTTAACAGGCTGTTCGAAAGAGCTCTTTTATGATGGTGGCTTCTCTCGCGCGGTATAACACAGGCCGCGTCACCCGGAGTCAATTTTACTTTAGTATTGGGGAAAATGGGCCTCCACCTACATTGATTTGTGGACCTATCATTTGCCGGAAGGCCATCCCTTAGAATGCCACAATGAACAACAACTTGCCATGTGCATCGACCGGTTGCCCGCAACTCTGACGATATCGCCGGTCCACCTGGTGGGAGGCCCGCCAACGCTGCGTCTTCCGGCCGCCAAGGGCCTTTCTTCCCCAGCGATTTTGAGGACTGTTCTAATACTATTTTACCTTGGTTTATTTAAAGTTCAGTTTTTTATTTAGTTACATTTTATTTTAATTTTTGAGGTGTCTCTACAAGTGAACCTTTTTACTAGCTGGCCTGGAAATGCCCTAGATGTGATATTTGAGTCAATATGGAATTAAAATGTTAGGCCAAAATCAGTTGAGGATTTTGAAGGATATATATACAGAATCCTACTGTTAGTTTATTAAAGATATACTTTTCGTGTTCTAGAAAAACCGCAAGCAAATCCCCTGCTATTGGGAGAACCAGCCGGGCGGTTGTCGCAAGATCCACTGTCCGTTCATGCACAAGAACCCCGACGCGCGCACCGACGGCATCGCGCCCAGCCAGCCCGCACCACCCACCTCCGTAAGACAACTGCTTTCATACTGATTTAGGATTTCTATGTAAACACTAGCTTTTGTCTGCGGTTTCCGCCCGAAAACTTTCCATCTATACTGAGTCAAGGGCACTGTAATAGACTAAGGCCCGGTCTGCCGGTCTGGTGTTGCGCCAATACTCTATAAGGACTATTTTCCTGTTACATTAATTAATAATTTCTTCAAAAATGTTAGTTTACCTATTAGAAAATTATTTCCTGTGAACCTTTGATTTCGATAGTAACGTTTAACACGAATATAGCGACTAGGGATAGGGACCCGGCGCCAGTCTGACGACTCGTTGACTCAGTGCTTAAGATTTCCTATAGACTGTTATCAGTTCTTATCTATTATGGCATTTAAGTAATGTCTATTTTAATAAATGCTAGACAGTACTAGGAATTTAACATACAATATTGTTTATGTCTGAAATTCTATAGATTTTAACTTGACAATTCTTAAGTCTAAAAAAATATGTCAGGAAAAGTTTTATGAATGGTTCTAAATTGTCCTTAAAGGTTACCCTTAGGTACTTTATGGACAATTTGGACTAGTAAAAAGCCATAGTTCCCGGCTTTGCCTTCATGCGTGCGTGACGTCAGCAGCAGGTGCCGTCGTCGGTGGCGGTGCCGGAGCCCGTGCCGGAGCCCCCCATGGGCGGCGTGCCGTCCGCCGTGCCCGCGCCCGCGCCCGTGCCACTGCTGTGGCAGCAGCAGCGACAAGGTGAGCCTGACACTTGCATGTTCTATCTAAAATTTCTTAATTTGGCGTTAAATAATATTATCAATCTGAATATATCTAGTAAATAATGTATTTTCCAGATTTTTTAAATGTTTTGAGTATTTTTACTTGTTCTACTTACCTGAAACACAAGAATATCTAGTTATGATACACAATGTTATTATGTAGATATCCAACAAAGTAAAAAAATTGTAGATGTAAGCTAGTGACAATTTTTTTAATAAATGCATGATTGATTGTTTGATTTGAATTTCTGCTGCTTATAATGATGTTAACAAGACCAGCTCAACCGACGGCCATTGTTTTGTGTCACCGTAGTAAGAGCGCTCCCCCCCGCAGTGGTGCTGGACTCGGCCATCCTGGGCGTGCTGCCGGCGTCCAGCGAGCTGCTGTCGGGGCGGCGCGTGCTGCCGCCGCACGCCCACGAGCAGGCCGCCAACCCCTACGCGCCCATGCCCGTCGACCCCCTCGTCGTCAACTTCGAAGAAGGTATGCGCCTCTACTGAAACTACATGTACTAAGCCCCCGCCAGACGATTTGAGAGCTCGATCCCTCGCTACGTGTACTTCCACCCCGGCGGCTAAGCTCTAGGAGATTCCACTCGCGAGACAATTGTACGACGGGACCGGCTCCGCAGCGAGCTATGGTTGTGTTCGGTGTTACTATTGAGGTTGTTAATGTTGTAGGTCTTCTACGCTTCGATTAGCGTTTTGATGCTATTTGGGACTGCGGAAATGTCCTGGTGTTAAGCAATTTTTTTGTACTACCATCTTCTAAGTTGGTATAGGAAACTAGTGTTTCATGTTTAGTTTGAGACTGTTATGGACCGGTCCCCAAAGGTAAACTATGGTATAAGAAATTTGATGTGGAATGTCAATCTGTACTACGATTGAATTTGAGACGGCCATGTTGCTTCAGCCAAAGATACGGCTGTGCGACATGGATTGCTTGGTTCTTGAGTAAGAAAATGTTTTACGGAAATAAACTATTTCTGTGAAATTAGTTAACGAAAAATGCTACGATTGTCTTGATGATAGAAACCACTAGATATGGTGTATTTGAAATGGAATCTTCTAGAATGGCTTGAGGGCTCCTGTCATTGTTGGGGCTGTAGTGAAATTTGTAAACCAACGATGACATCGAGGTCCCGGCTGCGGTAGCACAAAGACTTCTCAAATTGTATGATTGGGGCTTAAGGCTCGATTTGCTGTACTCATTTGAAAAGCCATCAAAATAAGTTGAAGTTTGGACTAAATTTGGACCAGTGATGTACGATAAAGTAAGGAAAAAGTGGGTAAAGCTATTTGATGGTGAATTATTTCCTAGTATATGTAAAATGAATATTCTCCATATGTGGCATTGTACTTTACAATTTTCTATTTAAGAGCACTGGATAAAGGATTGCAAGCAAGTTTTATGCGTCATGATTTTATGTGATATAAAAAGCAATCGTAATAAATGTATACTTTTGATATGCAAGTTGGAAAGTGAACGGCTAGGTATATGAACTATATACACAATGTGATGGACACTTTGGATTTGTTTGATGATTATGTAATTTTGATGTCTTTCCAAATATTGTTAAAAAGCGAATCTTGTAGCCAGACGTAAAATTAATATATTATGTACTAATGCACTTGATTTTTCAATAGACATATTAGCGATATATGCTCGTAATATCGATATCACGGCTCGCTGACACTAAGTCTAATGGTCGAGCCAACCGCTTGATAGCGATGTGATTGTAAGCTTAGGTTTCTTGTCCACTGAAGTGTTCGCTTTGCGCTCTTTATGGTTTCATGGTATTTAACGTGTAAATGGCACGTTTAGTTTAGTCGTACAATGCACTGCCTATTTAACCTAATTTTATTCCCATGTAACTCGAAGACTTGATAAGTGTCGCTTGAGCGCTATTAACTTGTGCAATATCGGTTCGTTATACGTGCCCTTGTACCAAGGTTTGTTGAAGACGCACCTCAGTGGACAGCCAGCCTAACGCGCATTATTATAATAATTCGGTAGTTGAAAACTCAGCATTGTCATGTTGTGGGCGGTGTGCGTAGGGTTAAGCATTAAAGAGGTTATAAATTCAAACGCTCATTTATTGTTTTTGTTTTCTAAATATAACACTATGCTTTATGTATACTATGGCACTGCCGACCAGATCCTCTCGTCAAATTTACGGTCGTAGGTCGCATTGAAAGGGTAACATTATTATTTTGAGTTCAACCCTTTGTTGTGCCAATAAAAAAATATATTTATGTCTAAAACGACCGAGAAAAAGTGTTAGATTTATTACTTTAAAAAATATATATATTTATTTTATTCACATGTTATTGGTTAAGAATTTTTTCCTACGTTTATTGTCGCTAGCGGAGTGGGAATTTATTGTTTATATATTTTTACGCGGGCGAGTCTCAACTTGCCGCTTTATTAATTTTAACTTTTGTAGAAAGAAAATACATTTCTTTTGTTCTCCCAGTTCGCGACGCGACATATTAACACCTGTTTATGGAAGGTATTATTATTGTTTTTATTTTGCCAATAGTCAATTAATATAGTATTTATTGTATAGATATAGTTGGATTCAGTTTCGCAATTTTTGTATTTAATATTATTGTGGTGGGTGTGGATTTAAAGAGTTTGGGCGTTACATTTGAAACTGGATCCAAGTTAACTTAACGAGATACAATATTGTTTTTTTATGTTGCCGGAAGAGGCGGCTTTTTGGTTGACTCTAACTTAGACAATGTTTAGCTGTTTTTTTATACCATAGACAATGATTAAACAAAGTGAGATTATATTTGACTCACGATGAATTTATGATAATAGCTCTCTTCTCACACGATGTATTGAAGAATATGGAGAAAAAGCGACGTTGGTATTTTTATATGTGCAATAAATTAGAGAATATAATCTCTTTCATATCTTAGCTAATTAGATTCATAAATATCTCTCGCTTTTTCATTTACTGTATCGTTATATAACAATTTATATCACATAGATAGACAGTTACAGTCATATTTTAAGAAAAAATACTTGGTTTTCTCTCAAAATATCACTGCAATACTTTTTTTAATAGATGTTGATATAATCTTTGTCTATGATAGAAAAGTACATAATAAATAGGTTTAATAACATATAAAATACAAATAAAAATATATATACACAATTATTGTAACTCATTAATATAGGTGAAAAAAAAAGAAAAAAAAAACAGCTTTATGCCTTTAAATTGTTTGTATGTTAGTATGTAGGATGTTTTAAGGGGCTTTGGCAGTTTATAAAGGTACCCACTGCTACCTGCCCCCTATACTTTATATATTCGCACCGTGAGATTTAGATAGAGCTAATAAAATGAAAAAAAAAAATGTATCTCTAGGTATACACAGCGGGAAACACAGTGCTATAATCCACGATAATTATATCTCTGTGATTTCCGTAAAACAAAAAAAAATCGTGCTTAAGATACTATCAAGTTTAGAAACATTTAAAAAAAGAGATAAGCTAACAAAAAAAGATCATTCGATTGCTTAGCGGTTTTTTGGTAAAATCTGATAGCTTCCGATTTTACCGCATCTACGATAGCACTTCGGTATTTAGTGAACGCGATTATTTAAATTCATTATTAACAATCTGGCAAACAAGATTTAATTTTTTATATTTTTGCACTAAGAATAAAGTTCCTATATTTATTACAAAATCGCAATGTGTGAGCAGGACAACTAAAGCAATCGGTTCGCGTTATGGTCCATGGTACGCCTAGTCATTATTTATGTATAAACTATTTATCAATATTTAAAATAACATAGTCTCGATTGGTGGGGATAGATTAAGTCGGAGGTTTCTTATATTATTTAAACATGCTCAGTTATACACAGTTATTTTCAAATTTCTTGGTGTTCGCTTGTGGGAGGAAAAATATTTTAGGTTTTATATAAATTAGCGGGAAGTGTACTGAAAAGTTATTAGAAATATTATTTTAGCATGAATTAGTACAAACGGTGGTTGCTTTTGCAGGCAGCTGTTAAAAAAAAAAAGAAATTGGTTTCACTCGTAACTGTAGCAATACATTTTATATTTAGTATAATGTTGTAGTCTTGTCTCTTTTTTATACTAATAAACTATTTATTTACCTTTAGAATAATTGTTGGAATGTTAATGTTTTATGTTAGACAGTTAAATTTCTGTCATACGGATAGCGCTTGGGTCTTTGTGAAATGTATTACGATTATAGGAGACAATCACGGACTGTGTTACTTGTACTACGTAATTACTTCATACTGTGTCATGTGCCAGCTATATTTGTAAAGTTAGTCGAAAAAGACTTGAAGACATGTTGTATAATGTGATTACTTGGGCCAGTCGTACGACATTTCATAACGGTGTAAGCATAGACTATTATGAGTTTTTACTAACCGATTTTGTTGAATGTGGAACTCTTGCCTTTTATATTTTTCGTGTAAACTAATTTTAATGAACTGCGGTCGGAGGGAGGGTATTCAAGAAGGATTTGAACATAAGTTATGTGAGGTTAAAGTTGTAATCCACATTATCACAATCGGTTATAAATCCGAATGTTTTTTCTAAGATTTGTACTTGTGTGCGAAAGTGAGGTAAATGTAATGAAATTAGAAATGCAGCACTTTTGATACTTACACGTTGTTCCATGACATGTGTTGGTCGGCGGAGGGTGAGTGTTAGTGACGGGCGAGCCGCCGTGGCCGGGGCCGAGTGCCGACTGTCGCGAGTGCCTACTGATAGTTTCTTGTTTCAAATAATACGGGGTTGTTGTTATGTTAATCTTAGTCTTATTTTATAATAAGAATTTCAAAATATGTTTATTATTAGTAACGCGTGTCTAGTACCTTTCATTTAAGCTAATTAATATTCAAACTGATATAGGAACTCGTAACGGAACAGAATTATACTTTGGCTTTGTTTAATCAAATTGTGTTTAATATACCAACGAGTAAATAAAAATGTTTCGTAATATGATTTTTGTAATTATTTTTGACCGCCCACCCTTCGAGAGTCGCTTTCAGATGACGTTACGAGAACACACCGCGAATGTTGCCGGACGGGTCGCATCAAAATTAATTACGAAAATCATTTTCAAAGTTTCGATAATCGCGTCCGACTAAGCGGTTCGTTCGTGTGTTCTTGCAGAGTCGGATAATGAAAGCGCACCCTCGTCCACGCCCACTAAAACCATTTCGCCCGACGACGCGCAGAAAATAGCGCGCACTAAGTCGCAGGAGCTCGTGCTCCTCGAGCGGATACAGGCCGAGGCCGCCGCCTTCTACAGCTACGACCCGCCGCCCGCGGAGCCCGCCGAGCGCATGCGCGCCAAGTACGCGCTCGCCGAGCTCGACGCCCCGCGCGACTGCCGCGCCGCGCTCGACTTCAAGGTCATGTCGCTCGACGAGATCCGCGCCAAGAAGAAGAGCGACACCATCATCCACTCCAAGCCCATCACGCTCAACCTCAGCAGGAAGCGCAAGCTGTCCACGCACGAGACCATCACCACCTCCGGCAACAAGATCATTAAAGTCGTCAGAAGCAACTCTATTGTGTACAAGAAACTAGACCACAACGCCACGCCCACCACCAATACCAATAAAGTTGGACAGAAGCCGAGCGAAAACGTTAATGATAGAAAACGAACATTATCAGAACAGAGCGATATCTACGAAATACAAGAAGACGAGCTGGTGGACAACTGCTTCGAATTCAAGAGGATAAAACTAGCAGAACACACATCCAAGCCCAGGCTTATACGAAACAGACTATTGAGTTCAAACAAGAGCTCTGATGAACCCAAATACGAAGAAGTAGATGACAACAAAACAGACGACTCAGATTCAGAAGTACAAATTGTGAGTGTCGAGATAAATAGAATTAATTCAGTAGATTTAGACAAAGAAGACTTTGATAGTGTCATTATAGATGTAGATTCTACAAGCACTAGATTCGGTGAACCGATAGATGTAGTTGATCTCAGCGAAGATCTGGAAGAGAGTGATATAACCGCGTCCGACCTCGACTTGGACTTGAGTAAGAACGTGCCAGACGTAGTGGCCAGCTGTCATAAACACACGAATAAAACTGACAGCTCTGACAAGAATATTCTAATTGAAATAGAGAGTTTACTGAATGACCAATTATGATTCCCACTGTTATTTAGGATGTAGGTTTTAAGTAAAGATGTACAAGTTTCCTGTTAAATAAAATCTCAGTATGTTAGATTTATCAAAGATCTACACTAGTAGGATATTTTCTATGTTTAAGTGACGAAAGCAATACGCAAGTGACTTATTTTAGTTTAGAGTTAGGAGCGCTAAATCTTTAGTGTCTAGTTTACATTACTGTTGAGAGTTTAAAGCTTTAATTGAATTTATTATATTATTTTAATAGAGTGTTGTTTTATTGGTAGTACTACTTTACGTGAAATAAGGGTGTTTACAGCATCCCAGACTAGTGGCAAAACTCTTGACGAATAGAAAGAGAATATTATGATAAATGTATGGGGATGACCATGGGCGCCGCCAGGATTACTTTCAAGGGGGTGCATAAAGTGTATTTGCAATAGTAACTACATACACACTGCTACACAACTAATTCAAAATGTAGAATAAATTGACTAGACGCATTGGCTTCGTCGAACACATTTGAAAAGATCATGGATAGAATGGGACTAAAGGTGCATTTCAAACAAAATTTATAAAAAAAAATATTTCCCTTAATGCCAGGGGGGTGCAAGTGCACCCCCCCCTGTCGGCGCCCATGTGAATGACATAATGTATCGATTATGTTATGGATGTCATTTGCCAAACCCATATATTTTTCATTCTATGCTATTTCTATTCGTCGAACGTTTTGCCAATTCTCTTGGGCGGTTCGATATCTTGACAGCAAATAAAAATGAAACTATCAAATGCTTTGATCCAAAAGTGTATTTATATAATGTTATTAAAACGTATCGTCGACATCACACAATTATTCACATTTTTATTCATAATCAATACGTCATATACACATTAAAACTAATTGTAAATTCGAAATTAACACCTCGAGGTTGAGACAAGCTAAGTTATCAAATGATAGAGGCTTTACGACATTAAAATAAATAAAATTGCCTACAAAAATTAGGTATAAATAAATTTAGTGTGCTATCGATTCTATTTTTGTTCAATACACAGGCTTTTAATACAAACAATGATTGATACAGGTAAAATGGTTAATTAATTTAAAACCAATGCCTCAAGCATGTCATTTGCGCGCTTATTACATTAACACGGTAAATCACAATGAACAATAACACGTAACTATTTACATGTCCGCACTTATTACTATGAAGCCCTGTTTTTCATAAAGAAATCTAATTTATTTGCTACTGTAAAGGCTGTGATACACTGCTCTGGCGCTACTGTGTTTCAATATGCAAGTTGCCTTATCTTTTGGGTTTACTTAAGGCAAATAAACGTTCGTACTGCAATGGACAAATGAGACAAATATTGTAAGTCGAAGATGTTGAAATAATTTTTCTTTAAAATATTTTTATAGGGACAAACATCACATAATATAAAAGCCATCTACATTAGTCTTTACAGCTCTTGCGGAACTACATATACAGGATGGTGATACTTGATGTCGGCCATCATTTTAGCAAGCTTCGGAAGTCTGCAAGCTATTTCGGTGTAGCAGAGCCTTTAAGATTTTAATACCATTGATATAGTAAATGAATAATTGTATTCCTTGCGTTTTTAGCCACAGAAAACAATAGGGATGCCTATTATTGACAAATATTATGCTAACGTTGGCAAGAGTATTACAAATATTCAGCCAAGCACATGCTTAAAATTCAATGGAATTTAATTTCAGTTTAATATTAACATTTACAACAAATATACACAATTATTAAATACTCATAACGCTAATCTTACCTACCTAATTGTCATTAAAATATTTTTTTAACACTTACACCGAATTATTAAATTATTTCATTCAAATTGAAAAGCTACGGATACATCATTACATGTGCATCGATAACGTGAATGTAAGAAAATCTATGAGAGATTTATAATAAATGTTTTGAATGAAATATTCTAATGTATATAAATACAATTTGAGCCTATGTTTTGTGCTCGGAGTCCTGTTTTGTGGCGTCTAGTGGATATGTTAATTCTTTATACTATACGTGTTACATCATTGGTAAAGGTTATCTAATATCAGTATAAATGAATTTGTAAAACATAATATCACCGTGAAGCACATGAAATTATAAATGAAAACTATCTATTAAAAAATAAGTACCTAATATATCAATTCAGACGAGTGTTCATTAGGCATACTATATGATACGTATACCAATTTATTTAGGTACTAGCACGATTGCATTAATCTCAAATAAAAAGCTTTAAACCGACTTTTTAGAGCTACACAATTACCCATGTTAATGAAAAACCTTTCTAATTAAAGTAACTAGTTGACTAAAACAAGACGGAACTAGGTCGGTACCATACCTGCTAGTAACACGTTTTCAACAACAAAAATGTTTGAAGCGAGTGTGACATGGCAATAATTGTGTAGAACTATATTTTAAAACCTACCTTCATTTGATCACAAGTTATAACTTTTCAATAAAGATATTGAAATGTATTCTTCAGTTACATTCGTCTATGAGCATGTAATCAGGGCTGTTGTGTTCCCGTTAAAGGAATTAGTCCGATTCAGACATCGTTCGTAGCAAAAACGTAGCAGCAATATTATTCTATAAATTCTTTCTTTATACGTAGTGTCCACATAGACATACATAGAAAAAATTTCAAAGTAGGTATTGAAATTATCCATTTGCTACGATCCTGGCAAATATCGCTTTTGTTACATTCAAATTTCACATAGCTACGAATGCTACGCGTCTGCTACGCACGATGTTAAGAGTCGAGTTTTTTAGCAGGAATGCTCACAAACATGGTTGTTCGTGGTATACGTGTAAAGTAAAGGATTTGAGTGCGGTTGGTATGTTCTCGGCTAGTTCCACCAGGGTCACTGGAGACGCGACCAGTATTGCTGCGAGTCCTGCCCCGGTACGGCCAGGGGAACCGACACGCCGGTGCCCAGGAGGCCGCCTAACTCTGGAAATAAAATATACAGTTTGTAATGAGTTGTAAGCTTTAAGGGATGCAAAGTACTATGTAATGTAAAGTAATAGCATGGTAATAGTAAAGAAATTAATGATAATTCTTGCTGCATAAAACATTCATAATATTGAGTAGGTATAATAATAAAAATGTGTGGAATAACGAATAATAATAAATAACGAGAATCTCGTGAAAGCTGAAAAGGATAAACAGATTAAATATCTGGATTTAGCGCACGAGATTGTCGACATGTGGGAGGTGGACTCGGCAATCATTGTGCCGATAGTTGTTACAGTCAATGGCCTAATGGCCAAGAGCCTCGACCAACATCTTCGGAGGCTCGCGTTAGGCGGCTGGGTTAAGGGCTTGATGCAAAAGGCGGTACTTCTTGACACGGCGCGTATAGTCAGGAGGTTCCTCTCTTTGGAGTCCTAACCACCGGCAGCTAGGACCTGTTCCCGATGCCGGTTGGCGACTATATTTTATATTTTTAAATTTTGTATTTTTTATATTATTTAAAAATGTAAGATAATATGAATAAATAAAGAGAATAAAATGTGTGGTAAACGTTTTATTTCTAGTGGAAACATTGCTGATAAAGGGTTGGTTTTCAGATCTTAAAGGGGCGACTAGGTTATCCTAATTGATTATAGCTACTAGCCAACCTATTTTAGTTCCTCAATTTCAAGATAGCGGTCCTATCCCAGTTTCATTGGGTTATGAAACCCGCTTGAGTAAATCATTTAAAATTTCCATTATACATAATATCACGCCTGTCCCCTAAGAGCACGACAGGCAGAAATGTTAAGTAACGCAACTATATTGAGACCAAATCTAGACTCCGTGATGCTACTGAGAATTACATAGGATAACTTAATAGCACTTTATCATACCCGGAATTCGAACCCAGAACCTCATGCTCAGTCGCGCTTAGCGACCATTAGTACAATAAGGCAATCTGTGTCTTGGAAATATTGGTCAATTCGGTCAACCTCAGACCAAATATACGAACTACTTGGTATTTCAAATCTATGATAGCAACTACCCAATAGTAACTAACCTGGTGGTGGCGACGCGGGCTCGTGCTGGTACCCGTGGTGGTTGACGTAGGGGTGCGGCGGCTGCCGGTAACCCAGCTCGTAGCGCGGGTAGCCAAGGAACCCGCTCTTGCAGAGCTCGGCCTCCGTCGTGTCGCACACCGGGGTCTCGGAGACCATGCCGCCGCCGTACCCCATGGGGGTCAGCGGACTGTAACGTAAGGGCTTGTTATGAGGCTGTAGGTAAGTTTTTTTAAATATTTTATTAGTGTAATTCAAATTAAGCAAACTAATTATCATTTATGCCGTTGTTGCTACGAATAAATAAATTTATTGTTTATTATAACGTATTGCAGTTAATTATGTAATGACTAGAGATCGGTGAACTGTGTAGTGTAATTATTGTCAGGTTCGGCATTTCACTAGGCGGTTCGCAACGTAACTTTCTAATATGCGATTTTTTTCTTTTGGTTTAGTACTTGGAGAGGAATAACATAACATAATCCAGAATAATTCCTTCTCTGTTAATTTTTTTAAAGAAATATTCTATGAAACCTCAAAAATTTGGACTTTTAATATATTTTCACTAACCTGTAAGTATCAACATTGAGAGGCGGCTGATACGGCTGGTGTGTGGGATGGGCGGGGTGCGCGGGATGCGCAGGCGGCGGGTGGTGCGCGGGGTGCGCGGGCGCATGCGGCGCGGCGCCGCTGTACCCGCACTCGGGGCTCCGCCGCTGCGACCGGATCTTCTCCTCGCGCCGCCACTTCGCGCGTCGATTCGAGAACCACACCTTAACGTCGGGTTAAGTTAACACACAGCGCGAAGGCTTCGCGCTAATGGGGTGCAGGGGAAATTAGGATCGTTACAAGACTGGCAGACTTGTTGGTGATACTAATTTATACAACTTATTTTGGCAGTACCTACCTACATAATATATGAAGAAAATAATATTCCATGAAACTGATATCGATGCACAGATATAGAACCCTGCGTCATACCTGTATTATCGCCTAAGACAAGCCGACCCATTTCGGAAATGTATCAAAAGATTGCATTGCTTTTGAAATATAACGTATGCAGCGTTTGCGTAATTTCACTTTATTCGTAGCTTACCTATCACATTTCTAACAGTAAAAAAGCAAACGATATAAATCTTAACATTAACTTTTGTGACTGATATAACTACATAAAGACGTCTATCATAATCAACCTATCGAACGCCAGAGCGTAAACGCATCGGCGCCACCACGCTAAGACACTAGAAAATGGTCGTCTTTTGTCGGCATTACCCGACGGTGGCGTGTTGGGCACGTTTTCATTTGTCGGCTATATCCGACTGTGGCGTTCAAAAGGGTAATACAGCACCGTAAACATCTAAACGGTTAACTCCTTTCTACGACTGATAGCGGTACTAATATAACCTGTGATCGATAACTTGGTACAATGGGTAACGTAATCAGTCAATCGGATACATGCCACGCGTGTGCGGCATAATTATTACATATTGCGGTATGTAATTACAGTCTGAACTTGCGATCTACGACAAGAATGTGACAGTGTCTGTTTATAATGGAAATAGATACGCGCGAAAGCGTCTGAGTGGAAAAATCTTACGTGTATTTTCTGGAATTAATGTAGCTTATGTCTAATGTCTAAACTGAAATTCTATTATCAGTATTGGTAGAGTTTTGAAGATTATCCCATTACAACCAACAGTTGGTACCTCTATAATATTAGTAGACACCTACAGAAGTAGGTACCTATGAATTAGCTTAGATATATCTATGATAGTATATCGATGGGTAGGATAAGGGCCAACGTGCAAAATGACAACTTTCGAATAGAGGTTTCAAGTTTCAATTTTATATATATTGTTTACAAGCTTTAACAGATAAGTCTTTTACTGCCGCAAAAAATCGGGTACAAAGAAGCATTAACCAAAAAAAAGTACCTATACCATTGGCCGATATACGTGGGACCCATCGATATGGTTATAAGGCTAGAACATGTTGGAAGCTCACCTGTATTCGAGCTTCGGGCAGTCCTATTTTGGCGGCGAGTCTCTCCCGAGCGAATACGTCCGGGTAGTGAGTTCTTTCAAATTCTGTAAAGCAAAACATTGAGTTTTAAAAAAGAAGACCAGGCGCTAGGTATTGGTTTTAGAAACCTCAAAGTAAGTAGGTAAAAGCTACTTAGGTATATGTTATTTATATTACGTAATTTGACGTTTTTATACTCGTTACCTATGACATAGGGATCGAAATACAGTAAACTTATACTTAAAAAATCAAGTGAACTTTTCTCGATCAAAAGCTCTAAATTTTGAGAGCTGAGTTGCCTTCCAAGGAAGGAAGACGTTCACTGAAAAGCCTCCCTTCGTTCAATAGTGAACGTCTTCCGGCTGATGATGATGAGGAGAGCTGGTATAGTACGCACCTCTCTCCAAGCTGTCAATCTGCTCGTTCGTGAAACTGGTCCTGTTCCGCTGCAGCTTGCGCTTGAGCCGGAGTCTCGCGGCGTCGTCATCGGCGCCGCTGGAGCCCGCGTTGGAATTGTCACCGGACCCCGTCTCGTCTGAATGCAGACCTTCCAGACCTTCTAGCGGCTCATCGTCTGAGGACAACAGAAGATATTAAAATAATGCTTTTTGCCTACACACTTGAGTATGAACAAACCTAGATACCCCACGCCCCTCAAACACTACGACACTATGTATATCTAGTTTTAACCTTAGGTTACTCTAATAATAATTTATACATTTCCGCAATATCTATATTTTAAGTTGAATAAAATCTGTGTTACATTTTATTTTATTTCTTAGGACATCTAGTAGTTCCACATTACATTTTGTATCATTAAGTTTTCGTAGATCTGTGTTACTCAATGCACCTATAACCCACAGTCCCACACCAATGTCAGCAAACAAAAACATTAAAATTTAAATAGATCATAATATTCTTTATTTCTATGTTCTATAAATAACCTTGTATGAGTGACAAAGTAGAACGAAGATATCGAGCAAATCTGACCTTTAACAGTCTGAAATTGCTTATAGGAAGACGGTAGGTCCCTTATTCCTTCGCAATATTTATTTCTTAGAATAGAATAGATATCTTCATTTGCAATAAATGTAAGTACAATAATAAGGTTATAAATTTTTATATCGATCCTTGTACAATTTTGCCGAAATAGCATGCAGTTATTAACAATGGAAAATAACATTGCAACAAGCAAACATCTTGATTACTTAAAAGGTATTCTTCTATGTATAGAAGGTCTTTGCCCTATAGTGGCACAGTTACAGGCTGTTATAATAAAATGCGGAATCTGGCCAGTCTCCAAGCGTGTTAGGGTCGACTTAAACTTCGACTAGTTATTGAATTAATTATTTTAAACGCAGTTTGCGACTACCCTAAAGCAGAAAGATAGCGCTTTGACTGTTCGCAAATCGAACACAATAGTTAGATGGTTATAGCTTTATTATAGGAGCTAATTGAACACATTAAACTTGGAAAACGTTATACCAATGACGTCATAAAGTTCAGGTAAAATAATTGCGCTTTAGAAACTCCAAGGTTTGTAACGGTGACTATTGAGATGTTTTCCTAGACTGAAAAACCTTAACGAACAGCAGCAACCAACAATAGCATAACCTGAACTTAGACTCACGTGGGTAATGAGGTAAACTCCCTCTTCATATACAACCTATATCTAAAGCCAACGCCAAAACACAAGAAATCACAAATCACACCAAACAGCTCCAAGTATCTCACGTTTATAGGAATTATAACTTTGTAGAGCTACTTCGGAGGCGGCTGGTAAAGTTCCGACCGCGAAGTGAACGCGCGCCACCGATTAATTCCTAAAACAAGCCCGATACCGCGGATTTATACGAGTTACGATTTTAATCTTGGTCTGCGGTGCTTAGTCGTAAATTTGCCTTATCCAAGATTTAGGTGTGAGGGATTCAATTATGAAATCCTGATTTAAAGTTTGTTTGAGATTCAGAAGTTACTTGTTGGGTTTGTGAGAGTCTTTGTTAACAGAATAGATGATAATGTTACGTTTGAATTTATTTGGTTACAATAATGAGACATGAATCGTTGAAACGGTGAAAAATGCCATTTTTGAGGCTGTCTTATGTGCCTATAAGGTTAAAAAAGTGCTTATAATATCTAAAAGTCTAATTTGAACTTAAAAAAAACATGTAATAACTTTGCTATCGTCTGCAACAGATTTTCCAAATGCATTAAATCTGTTGGTTTAAATATCGATCAACACCGGCACGACTTATAACATGACTGGCGACATGTAGGTGTACTATACAAGTATATACCACTGCATACCACTTCGGGAAACAGGCATAATTTTGTTAAGTGTGTGTTTTAACTTTCAATCCACAGTTGTCGTAAATCCCGCTAGTTTTGCAACGCCTTGCATAGCAGACGTGTTAAAACTACGTACATATAATTTATCAATCAGATATCGTGGATATCTTATAATGTCCCCTTAGTAATCCGTTAGGAAGCGTCCGCGGCCCGTGGGACCTCCTCGGAGAGTGTACCACGACAGAACCTTATTGAGGCTGGATATTTTATCGAGTATCATGTTGCTAGGCTGATTTTTAAAAGCAGAAATCTACGTAGGAAAGGCTAAAGAAATGAACAAGACTCCTATATGGAGGACTGGACAGTGACAGCCCATGAGAGAGACAGATGGATAGAAAGTCGGGAGGCCTTTACCCTACAGTGGGACATTGTGGGCTATAAATAATAATAATAAAGAACACGTTTGTTTAAACAATGAAAAATAAACTATTAGTGAAAAAACCAGCCTTGGCATATTTGAATGAGGCTGGATGGAGTCGTGGATTTGATGGTTTCATCTTAGACTGTAATATATAAATAAATCCCTGTTTCCCTTGGTCACACCATAACTTGAGAACGGCTGAACTGATTTGGCTAATTTAGGAAATATTTGTGAACGTCCAGGGAAGGTTTAAATGGTAAAAAGGCGGTACAAAGTTTGCCGAGTCAGCTAATTTCTAATAAAATCATGATCTGCAAAAATGCTATCTTCTAGCTAATACGGATTATTGAGCTAGTTATAGCAAACCGTTAAAATTAAGAACGTTGCTATTGCTAGCAACTAACCTTAAGTGTTATCCAAAGTTATAAATATGACATGTGTAAAAACGCCTTTCCAGCTAATATGAGGTTATTGACTTCCATAAAATAAAAATGGAATAGAAAATGCGGCAATGCGAAAACTAGTGAAAGATTGTAACAATAGTATAAACAAAAAAAGGTTGGTATTCGTCTGTACCATGAGATATAGAACTATAAAGCAACAGAGCTCAATATTCGAGTTATCTTACCAGTTAGGGCAAAATAAGTACAGAATTGCATCAGCATAAAAACATTGATTGAGACACAGCGGGTTAATTTTTGCTAATTATTTGTATATACTTATACAATTCCTTACTCTGTTGAAAACAATTAAGTATCTATTATTTTTTATTTTATAACAAATCCATACATGCAAATGCCCGATTTTCATTTGAGGAGGTGGAATTTTTATTTCTACAATATAATTGTTTTAGTATTGTAGTATGCATTGCTAGCGGATGAACCTATTAAATTATGATTAATATCCCCGCATCGAACTCAACTTATTAATTATATGGAGCCCACAATAATGACAAACAGACATTCACAAAGTTTACAGACACGTAAATCCCGGGATATCGCCGGTCTAGATAACATAAACTATTTCAGGATCGAATAAATTATGTTCAAGTGTCAAAATCTCGCCGTTGCCGTCTACCGGGACGGCTCGGGGGAGAAGGGGATGCTAGGGGGAGCGGGGGGGCGGGGAAGGGGGGTGCCGTAACGGGCGCGTTCATGCAGAAACTGACGATAACGTGGGCCAGCCTACCACGTAACCCAGCCAGAGATAGTGATAACGTAGCTTAAAAATGTATGCCCAATAATGGGATGTCGGTTCTGACAAGGTGCACTTTAGTTTGGCAAGTCCGAGTCACCTGGCTGATAACGAATGTACTCGTAAATTTGCGAATTAAACGATCTGAAGTTAAAGTCGGTTGAGTTTTCAATTCTTATCGCCGAAAGGTTTGTTCAGGTCTACTTGAATGAAGTGATAATTATTTTCTGGCGTTTATAGGTCTAGAAGGTAAATTAACTGTTGAAACTGTTCAGACTCGTGTCAGACCTGTCTCGATTGAATTTATGCAGAATTATTTAGAAAACTTAAGTAAATGGTAATTTATCTTTTCTTTTGTGAATTAAAAATAATACTCTATTGGGGAAACTGGCCTTAAAAGATGTGAATCGAATAACAAACCTATTTATATGACTTGTTAATGAAGTAACTGGTATTAGCTGACATTGTTTTTTTTAATAAATATGAGATATCTGATAGCTGTCGTTCATTGTGGCGTTCTAAGGGGGAGGCCTTTGTTCAACAGTGGACATCTTCCAGCTGATGATGATGATGATATCTCTATATACCTTCTAATTAAAACGTGATTAGTTTCAGCTATAGTAGGCATTGTTTTTACGGCAAGAATAGTTTTATACAACAAGTAACGGGCTCGGCAGACGTCATCCTGCCCGGTACCGCACCTACCGGGTCTAATAGTGTTTTCAAACCCTCCAGCAACCCATTGAAATATACACACAAAATGTCATACAAATCGTGCCAGCAGTTTAGGAGGAATTACGTGACAAACACATGTACAGAAGAATTAGATATATTAAGATGTAGCCGTATTCGTAGACAGTGCTACGGCGTAGTAAGTTTTCGTAGACGACTGTATACAGCACGACATTTTTTAAGTTCGTTTGTTTGAATAACTTTGTTGATATTGATAAAGGAAACTTGAAAAATTATGGACACGAGCGGGACTTGAACCCGCGACTTTAGACGTATCGTGGCGTTTGTCGAGCTCTTAGAGTTAGGGTATATACTTTATAGTTTTATAGAATCATTTTTATGAGTTTTTACTGCATAATCATACTCTTAAAACAAATTGCAGTTACTACGTATTTATGAAGCTAGCAAGCTACTAAAAGTGTCTATATATATGTAGCAAATATATATGAATCAACACTTTTAATAGCTAATATTATTCCATCGAGATGTTTACGACATGAGATGAGTTCTTATAGTAAGGGAGCTGGTAGCGGCTCGAGTGTTTTTACAGAGCCTCCCGCCTCACGAGTATGTGTTTAGCTCTGCACCCACATAACGATCGCTCGCAAAAATATTATATTGTTTTTATACAATTTATTTTGTGTTTTAATGATGAATATTTTTATTTGACTGTCTCTTTGGTCTAGTGGTTGCTAACCGCTGCTACTGAGAATTGAGATCTTAGGTTTGAAATCCGAGTCGGGCAAAGTGTTACTGACTTTTTCCGTTACGTAATTCAGTAACAACACAGAGTTCAATTTTGTGAGCGGTTGATGACTATAGGGGCCTCCCCTTGTCATTTGGATCATATAACTGGCATAATGTGAGTATACTACGCACCTTTACCTACCCCTTCGGGGAATACAGGCGTGATATTATGCAATGTTTAAGTATTATTAGCTACCATAGTCTCTGCTGTCCCACTGTTAGGCAAATACCTCTCTCCGTTTCGGTCACGTTATCTTGTGTTAGGAGGAGTATGTGCCACGGTGTCAGTTAACTGCGCTGGGATTAAGAAGTTGGTTATTTGTGGCTTTTTAAATCACTACACAGTATGTTGCTTCCCACCGTCTGTCTGTCCCTATGTGTGCTTTGATCTTTGAAACTACGCAACGGATTTTGATGCGGTTTTTTTTAATAGATAGAGTGATTCAAGAGGAAGGTTTATATGTATAATACATTAGAATGTGATGTTATATTATTACTTACGAACTCGTTTCTAAATACGCGGTGAATTTAGATGAATCACGCGGAGTGACGAAAATGAGAATATTGAGTTTGATCTATAGGATTATGTACCTAGGTATGCTCAATCAAATGACAAGAATGATAGTCGAGATGAGTAGCGAGGCGACTTGCGAGGTGATGTTAGTGTTTCAGAATAGCATAGCATCCGTTTATTCGAGCAACCAGTCCAGTACAGGCTACTACTAGATGTATTTACTACATTAATAAGTAATCACACTAATATTTTAAAGGCGAAAGTTTTTGTGTGTGTTCGTATGTTTGTTACTTTCTCACGCTCATTCGACAAGACCAATTTTGATAAGATTTGGAATGGAGGTAGCTGGCAACCTAGATTAACACATAGACAGATAGACTACTTTTTATCCAGAAAAAATGTAGCGGGTAACACCGCGGGGCGCAGATTACACGTACCACTAGCTGGCCTAGCTGCGCCCCGGTATTATATTAAACAAAAAAGTTTGAATTAAAAAACTGATGCAAAAATATCCGTTTCTTTTAACCGCATAATATAACAAACATTCGCCGTGCCGCTCATTTCTCGACCGCAACGAATATGACACCTCGAAACACGCGAACAAAATTACCTTCCCACCCAAAACTACGCTTACATCCTTAAGTCGTCGTCATAAGGTCGAAAACCGCTCAGCAAATGATGTTTGGAGGCGCAAAATGAGTATCAGGAGCCCATCTGTCAGGATAGCAGGAACATTAATGTTTCATGAAGTCTGTATGTGTAGATCGGTATCAGATAATAGACGCGCTGTGTCTCTATTTACTGTCACTCACTGTCTGCTGGGAGAAATGTAGCGGGAATTAATGTCGGAGTGAGATTGGATGTTTTTGCGATGTGTTGGATTAGTTTACGTTGATATGGGAGGATTTTGTCGCGTTGTCGTGTTGAGGATATGCTGTTGTTTATGTATTAATGTTTCTGGCTGTAGGTTACATCGGTTTATAAATATATACCAATTAAATTCTAGACGTAATACTATTGGTACTGACTTACATACTCATAAAAGGTAATTCATTATTTCAAATCTGTTCAGAAATCATTTTCACTCATTTATAAATCACTTTCTCTGACGCTTACGGGCAACAAGCAATAATTATTATTACTATACCTACATGAGTTGTATTTAGGTTTATATTTGTCTATCTTTTCTGTACAGAATTGTGAGTATGAGTATACAAATAATTGAAAGTTAAGCTCTTAACAGTACGTAAGTATTCAACAGAACAGGGAAGCAGCATAGAGGGTACGTATCAAATTATATAAAACTCAATAATAACAGATATTTCATGCCCAACACTCCCCCACATAAGAAATATCAAGAAAAAAATATTTTCATTGAAAAATAAAGGGAACAATACATGGCTACCCTATTTCCCGGCGTGACGGGCAAGATGGCGGGCCTAGTCATAAACAAAACGGGCGCGGTGTTGCCTTATCGCAAAAATGTCGTCTATGACGTGTATTTCATTCGCGATTCCCCCGTAC
The DNA here is from genome assembly GCA_946251915.1 of Abrostola triplasia. NCBI lineage: Eukaryota > Metazoa > Arthropoda > Insecta > Lepidoptera > Noctuidae > Abrostola > Abrostola triplasia. The sequence continues at coordinate 6,614,808 of OX276440.1, read as the reverse complement.
CTTCGGGGTGGCTGTTGTCTCCTCGCGATATTTAGCTACTATTGTAGTTGCTTATTTGCTTGATGAGGTTTTGGTTTTTATTCGATTTGATTTATGCAATTAGAAGGAATGTATAAATTCGTAGGTATGCCACATGTACCTTGGGTATTAAAAAGCAGTATGCTCATGAAGTTATCACTATTTAAAAGAAACTCTCAATAGTTTCTTAGTTCTGTGAAAACTAGCAATATTAAAAACAAGCGACCGAAATAAAAATCAACAGCAAAATCCTCACAATTAAATTTAAAAGCACATAATATTTACGGTGCGCGGTTATGAATGAATAACGACGTATCATGTATTCGCGAGTCTAGTCACGCGTCGGCCATTTTGTCGGAAAACGGCGGGAAAAGTGCTCGCGACGCTCGAGCGAACACAGGTGGGCATGGCCGCTATCGATGGGCACTGCCGCTAGAATATTAAATTAAGTATTTATTTAAATTATGCTATCATTAATATTTAATGATGGTATATCTTTTTATCTTTTATTTTAATACGTTTCATGTTATTTTTTATGCTTGCTACTTTATACAAAAGTAGCTGCAACCCGTGGTTTTACGTGCTACATTTATTCGGGAAAAATAGCCTATTTATTCATCCAGGGTGTCAGCTACCTCGATACCAATTTTTTACAAATTTGGTCCAGCCGTTTGAGCGTGAAGGAGTAACAAACACACTAACTTTTCCCTTTACTGTTGGATGTGATAAAGAAGTGTGATTCGAGCTTTGTGTAATGAGTATTTGTGAACACACAGTCATATAGATCAATATATACTACAGTAACTGCTAAGGTTAGATCTTTAGTTACTCGATAAAGTTAGCTAAACAATTTTGCTATTACAAGCTTTACTGCAGCAAACTCTAAGTAGATTTTGGCTCTTGGACATGCAAAGACAAACCTATGTATATTAGAACTATCACTATAATACAGTAAGCAAAGAAAAAACGCATTCAGATGTATCATGTTATTTGGGGTACAAGTAGAGAGCTTCTCTGAGCAACAGAACTTTGTATGAGCAATCTGTCTTGCAGACTGGCTATCTTCAGCAGCCCCCTTACCATGAACTCATAAACCAGGACAGTTTACGATATCGAAGCGAGACATCGCCACGTGCAGTGTAATGCTGCGTCCCGCTTGCATATCGTTAACTGTTCCGCTTTAAGAGATCATGGTAAGGGGGCAGAAGGCATTCTTACAGGTAGGTATACTCATCGGGCAGGTAGGTAGGTATACTCATCAGCTAACACACAAAGAAGATCTTATGTGGCTTGCAAAATACATAAAACTGTACACAAAGACTTTTTAGAGAACACAGCTAAATTAATTGATTAACAACTTATTAAATATAATATTCCCACGATCTATAATATCTAGCCTTGACTTAAATAGCTAGAACCACTCACAACATAAATTTGAATAATAACTAATCCTAATTGTTTAGACATGGTATAGTATTATATTACTGTTGCAGTGAAGGATAACAAGTTTTGATTCTGTTATTGATTGTTATATAGCTTAGAATGTTGCAGCCAAAGGGTTTGGCAGAGGTCTTCTTATAGAATATAATAATAATAACAGCCTATAACTGTCCCACTGCAGGGCAGGCCTTTTTTCGTACAGAGGATTGAGCATTGATTACCACGCTCACTGCGGGTTGGCGAATTCAGATAATTAAATCCAGGTTTTCTCACGATGTTTTCCGTCCGGTAGGAAGCCTATGTCCATTCTGAAAGGTTATTTAGTAAAGGAGAGTGCTGTGGGTAGTTTTGTTGCGCTGTTTTGTACCCAGCTGTAGCACTATGAAGCGATGACGGGCGGGTAAATGATGTAAGCGGTTTATGACTTTCAAAAAGTACTCTTATTTGGTCCATTCTGAATAATCTTTATCTTTATCCGTTTTTTATTAATATGGATTGCTTAATACCACTTAAGTATAAAAGTATAAACTACACCTTATCGTAATATCATTATAATCATAATACCTCTCTTTTTATAGATTTCTTTACACAAAGATCTTAGGTATCATCAAAATATTATATTTATAATAACTAGTATGCTATAAAGTCGCCTGAATGAAATCTGTGTCATTGGTTTACCGTCTCATTGACCTGCCAGGGGGAGGCAATATTGAATGCACTTGTGTTAGCGCACAGATTTATATAGATGCACTATTATATTTTCTGCTTACTTGGCTAAAGGTTTCTCTCAGTTGATATCGTCAGTCGTGACCAAAATTCGCTCACTTAATCGTGTCCACATAATAACATCACGCCTGTAGTCCTCGAAGGGTTGGACAGAGGTGTAAACTACACTCACATTTCGCCAGTGTTCTAATGTTATAGGGGGCAAGCCTATTGCCATCAACCGGGCAAATCTTGACTCCGTGAGAATTACCTTATGGAAAAGAATAACACTTTTCGCGAGCTGGGATTCGAACTAAAGCCTCATTCTCTGCAGACACCCTTTATTATTTTTTTTTCTTTTTTTAAAAAAAAAACGTTGTCCACGCTATGAATTACTCTCGCGCGGGAATTGAGCCCGCAACCCTTATCGCAGCAGTCAATCGCGTAGTCACTACGCTTATCAGGAGGCAGTCTACATTATTTGTGAAAAATGTATAACAAATACCCAAATCTCGCAGCCCATGATCTTGCGAGTCATATACCTACATGTATGAACGTATGAGTATGTGTGGCAGCGCCGCATCGCGTCACAGTGTTGTTCTCACAATAATTATATGTTGTTTGTGTGGGTGGAGCCACGCGGCGCGGGGTACGCCCCCGCCCATACTTCTTTATTTATTATTATTTTTTGCCTCGCCATTGTTTTTACGGTAATGAGGTTTGGATATGAAAGCTGTGAGTACCTACTTAGGTATATACTTGTGTGTTATATGGTACTGTGGAAGTTTAATTGTATTTCTGGATATGATTATTTTGCTTTTTATACGTATTGTTTGTTATCTACGATATTCTACTTATTATGATACAAGTCGTTTTGTTAATGTTATTCAGGATTTCGTTTTTAAAGTTAAGTTATTATTTCATTATTGGAAAAATAAAGCGCACTTTATATTATTTATTTAAGATCTTGTATTCAACTATGTTTCACAAGTATAACGTTTCTGATTTTGGTTTTCAATAAGTCATTGAGTTGTTTGTCATGTGGATGTTATGAGTTCAATTCCCAGGTCTAAAAGCGTAGTTATTTTACTATCATATTTTAATATCACTCCGCAGTTGCTACAATAAGAATTGAGAAATATAAGTTTGCAAACTGTATAGATCTACCTATCCCTTCGGATAGTTACACATAAAAATCGATGTTCTTTTATTTAAGAAATAAGAGAACATCATAAATATATTCTTCAGCCAATTTGCAAACTTGTGGACAATAGTGTAGGTTACATGTTTATTTAACAAGTTTAAGATGTTTTTGCCACTCGTTTTGAGCATGTTACTCTTTTTAGTTGCCAATTAATAAAATATCATAATTAATTTCGAACTTCGAAGTCAAATATAATTAATCGTATTCCTACCTATAACTCTAATTAACAACGACTCAAGTATAGTGATCTATAGAGTATAATAGTCAGTATTTAGTTGGTACTGATTGCACCATAAAGGTCAATGTTTCTCACCAAAAAATCATCATTACTCGACGTAAGTCCCTCTAAATTATCCAAAGATACAGAATAACACAGACAACCGTAATAAGAGCAGTACGGCCATATTTTAGCCTATTAGACGATTAAAAGATTCAGTCAAACAGATTTAAAGCAGCTATCCAGGCGTACCCATGCATCTGCCACCCCTTTATGTTTGAAGTGACACTCCAGCACGCACACGTTTACCCAACTGCGAAGCCCTAAAAACGTAAACTATATCTACGTTTCTACATATACAGTACGTTCAAAGTATGTATTTGCGAATTAACATGTATAATTACACAGGAACCGCTCGCCCTTTCCGTTTACATGTTTGATAATCCTGTTTCATGCGTTATTGGCACGGAACCCTTTGTGCAGTGCGTTCGCGGCGTTACGGTGCGCGCTTTGGTAATTAGTGGGGATTATTTTGTTTGAGGGAAGGTTTAACTGTGAAAATGTAGCTTAGTTTTCATGGCGTTGTATTGTGTCTGAAAACATCTAAAGGAACGCTAATAGTAGGTAACAATGGTGGTTTACTTGCCTTTCATAAGATACTATAAAATTTGGCAGTTGTCAATAAGTACATAGTTTTATATTATTATTATTGGTACAGAATCTAAGCGATTGGACTGCTATTCTAAGTGTTGTGGTTTTAATTCCCGCACGGGGCTAAAATATGCCCGCAGATATTTGTCCCGAGTCTGGGTTGTGTGTGGGATATAATATAAAAAATATTGCATTGATTTGGTAAATTTCCATTTGTGACCTCTTACTAGTTCAGGATATCGACAAGTTGGCACTAGGCTCGCCCCTTATTACATTGGGACCTATAACTGGCGAAAATTGGGTGTAGTTACTAATACTATAGTTATCTACACCTCTGCCTACCCCTTCGGGGAATATTGGTGTAATGTTATGTTTACGTAAGTTATTTATCCTGTGCTCCTATTAAAGAAGTAGAGTAAAGAGAAGACATAACGTTTCCCACAAAAACGTTAGCATTTAAAACTTCGCACAGTAATCCCCCGCGCGTCCTTTACAAAGGGTTGTGTAATGAAGGCGAATTTAATTGGTATTTTGTCGGGTAGGTGCCGAGGTACAGAGGTAGCCCGCCGAGGGTACTCGGGGGAGTCCCCGCTGGCTGTCATGTGCGCTAATCGGCGTGGATTCGGTTGCCGGGTAGGACTGTTTTAACTCACTTTGTGGTTGATTGTAGATTAATGTGCGGTTTGCGATTATTTTTGATTAAATCTTTTTAAACGACTTCAAAAGGGTTATATGTTTGGCTGTATGTATTTTTTTTGAGTATTTGTTATAGCAGTGATAGTCGAGCAGTATGACTGTTGGACTGCCAAGGAAAAGTTGCAAGTATGTATATAACCCTGCACGCACGCAAATGCACTAAAATATTTTCGAATTCATGCGTGCGTACTATAAGTTAATAATCAGTTGCTAAAAACGGTGAAGGAAATCATCGTGAGGAAACCGGCACACCTGAGAGATTTTCAACGGTGTGTAAAGTCATGTCAGAGGCTTACAGGCGGTTTTAACTCTGACACTAGGTTGTTCATCAACCATACGATATTTATATGTATAACATTATTAGAAGTATTTGTTTAAGACGTAAACTTTAGAAGATGCTTTATTTAGTTCTTGATCGTAGAGTCAGAAGGTCACATGTTTTTGTGTCTGTTTCTTGTTTTTGTCTTTTCGTCTTAGTTATTATTGTTTTAATTAATTTATAGCTATTTTGTGAGGTGCAATGTGGGCTAGCCAATTTAATTTGTAGTTCATAAATCTATCTTTCACTTAAAATTGCACTTTGAAAGTGCTACAACATACTCAGTCAGATTGGACGTTCTCATCTAGGGACGGGGTCAACGCTCGATTCTCCTCCATATTGGAGCGGTCTGTAACCCGTGCACTACCTACACAGGTACCACAACTAATATGAACTGCATCTCTAGGCATTAACATGTGTGTACAGATATTTAATACGAAATACATACATACATAACATCACGCCTGTATTCCACGTAGGAGTAGGCAGAGGTGAACAAATAGTACACCCACATTTCGACAGTTATGTGTTTAGGTCGCAATGTAATATGGGGCGAACCTATTGCCATCAACCGGGCACAAATCCAGACTCCTTGCTGCTGCTGAGAATTATCTAATGAAAAAACCCAGTAATACTTTGCCCGACCCGGGATTCGAACCCAGAACGTGGGACTTGTGCCCAGCAGCCGCGTTTAGCAACCACTAGACCAACGAGGCAATACGAAATAAGCGCAATTAGTTCTACGTAATCTAACCTAACAGGGTTAAGAGACGGCACAGCTTCCTAACACAAGAGTATCATGATTAGGCTTTTACGGTAAATACAGCCTTTTATCATTGCTAAAGTCATTCTACATAGTAGCTAACTATAATTAATTGCAGTGGTGTAAATTAAAAATTAGTTATCATTGATATTTTGACACCGGTACATTCCCTTCCTCATTCAAAATGGCTATCATTCATCCTATATTCAAGGGAGGTGACCGTGGTGCTATAAATAACTATCGCCCTATCGCGGTACTATCTGCCCTATCTAAGCTCATGGAAAGACTAATAAATAAAAGACTCATCAATTACCTTGAGACTAATAATCTGCTCTCATCCACCCAATTCGGTTTTAGAAAACATAAATCGACTTCTGATGCGGCTTTAAAATTGATAACTGGTATTGTTGACAGACTCAACCAGCGCAAAAAATGTCTCACTGTATTTATTGATCTTGCTAAGGCGTTCGATACCGTTCCTTTCCCTACCTTATTATCCAAACTTGAACGTTTAGGTGTCAGAGATTTACAACTTCAACTCTTTCATTCTTATCTGTCAGGCCGCTCTCAGAGGGTCAAAATCGACAATTATTTAAGTGACGAACTGCCTATTGCCTACGGTGTACCACAAGGCAGTGTCTTAGGTCCCACTTTGTTCTTGGTATTCATCAATGATCTCTGTAATATGAAATTAAATTCCGGAAGCATTGTTTCTTTTGCCGATGACACTGCCATCACTTTCTTCGGCAGCTCGTGGTCTGATCTCCAAACTACCGCTCAGAAGGGGTTTGATGTCGTATGTAGCTGGCTTACGTCTCACTCACTTACCTTAAATGCCTCTAAAACAAAATTCATTACCTTTTCTCTCAACATCACATCACAACCTTCAACTCCCGTAACTCTGCAAGCTCACTCCTGTCAATTAATCACACCAAACTGTAACTGTCCACTAATTACGTCTACTGATACAATTAAATACCTTGGTATCACTCTAGACAAGCATCTCAACTTTAAAGCACATATTACTCTTCTGACTGGCCGCGTCCGCAAACTGATTTACTTTTTTAAAACTCTTAGACACATTGCCAACGTACATGTTATACGGTCCGTATACTTTGCAATGTGCCAATCCGTTATCTCTTACTGTATTACAAGTTGGGGTGGTGCTGCAAAATCAATTCTCAAGCCTCTCGAAGTAGCGCAGCGAGCAGTCCTGAAGGTAGCCACTTTTCGACCAATACTTTATCCTACATTTGACCTCTACCAGAAATGCAAGGTCCTTACTGTTCGCCAAATGTTCATACTCAACATAATTTTGCAACAGCACACTAACACTCCAAATGCACGTCGACCGCCAATACCCAGAAGAAGAAACAGGGTTTGTACTGTACCTCATACATACTTAACTTTTACAAAAAGATTCTTTTTTTTTTATCTAGGACCATTCCTATATAATAGAATAAACGCATTAATTCCAGTTCAAACATGTTGTAAGCTGACATGCAAAAAGCGGATTACTGAATTTCTTTCGACCAAAAATTACGCTGATACTGAATCCCTTCTTATAACAATAAAGTAACTCATAATATACACTAACTAACACACACAGACACACCATCACACAAACACACATTCTTGTATTGGACTTTTATTAATTTGTGAACAGTCTAATCAATACTTTTGTCCTACTTTCGGGAAATGAGAGCTGATTGTCCTTAATACAGGCTACTAAGTAACCTAGCTAGGACATCAGATTGTAAATTATATTGTTACCTACTTATCTCAGATTTAAACTAGCCCTAAGTTGTCATTCTACCTTGTAACAGACTGTACCACTTTTATGAAATAAATTATTATTATTATTATATTATTATTATTATTTGCATGACAATCAATAATTATAAAATGTGTTGAACTAATTGCATTTACACCATTATACAAAATGCAAATAATTTTTGAATTTGAAAATCATATTTGTAAAATGCATAAATTATAAGTAATTTATATAATTAAACTCGATTACACAACAAAACAATCATAAATTCAACGCATCGTTTAATAAAATTCCGCACCAATAACTAATTCAAAAACATTAATATCAAAATCAACGCAGGAATACCTAAATGGTATCAAAACAGAGCGGCTATATACATGGTACATAGACATATGCTCGGCCGTGGTATGTCGGTGTGTTCAAAGCGCGGCGCGGCGCCCGAACCCTTTGATCTGCCGCTCATACAAGCTCACATACAGCCTAGTACCTACTCTCCCTTCTATTTTGGTTCGCCGTCTTAGGGTTAAAATATCTTTTGAGATACTCGCATGGATCTGTTTCGGTATTTAGTGAATTCATTTGGGTAGACAAAATGGTGGGCCGTGGGTTGAGTCTGTACTGAGTGGCTGCCGGATTGTGTATAAATAAGTACCTACTTACATATTATTATATAGTATATAGTGACTCCGCTTCCCATCTTCAGTCTATAGCTTATTCGAGGAATTTCATGAATTATAGAGTCTGTATTCTAAGGGTATGACTGTGTTGATAGGTCTTGTAATTGCGCGAGGAGAGTAGGTAATCGAAGCGTACTTAATTTCGAGTACATCGTTATTGTTTAATTATGTGTTGTAAGTAGATAGAAAGGATTGGCAGAGAAAAAGGGAGGTCCATACCCAGCATTGGGTGATACCGAGATGATGATGAAGTTAGCTAGCCGTTAACGGCAATAAACCATCGCCATTTCTTACTTAGATCTGGTAATACCGGACTTTTTACTTGTGTTATAATTCCCCTAGTATATTATATACTTATCTCTTCTACAAAAACTTCCAATACAGGCGTGATGACGACAATATATTTATTGGATTCACTTGAAATCATTGTAACTTTGACTTTTTGGGCAGAATATTTGGCTAAAATGATCTTACCCTATTCTTAGCAGTAAATGGTTCTACATTTTTATTGATACGCAAGTTTACGCAAGCTTTGTCGTTTTGTTTGCAGACGAATATGCAAGGGTAAGGAGAATTATGGTCAGAAATGCTGGCTCTAGTCCGTAAATGTATGTAAATCAATAGTTGTTGCTCCGCATCATGGTGGCACTACACTTAGCCTATTTATACAAATATTTGCGATATTTACGAGTACAAAAATGGACCTTATTGCATTCAAGTTACTGTGTATTTTGCATTACTAAGATGCCACGAATACTTGGGTAAATACGCCAAGTGAAGTGCCAGCAATCCCACATAGAACATTTATAAAAAAATACGCGTAAGTACATATAACTTAAAAGAGTAGCTCTCATGATATGCATTTCTATAAATAATATGGATTATAATAATCTGTCTTTGGCGTAAAGTTGCTATGTAAACAAGTACATTTCTAACGACCCATTAACGATTAATAGTTGACGGTACATGATAATATAATCTTATTATACTTCAATACATAAAAAATCAATTTTATTATTGCACATTGTAAAGTTCTCTAAACTATTTACCATAGAACGCAACGGGTTGAATATAGAAAAATGTTGCTTCGACGCGGACACAAAATAAGGTTGTAAGTACTTGAAAGTGGAAGAACTCGACTTAAATATTATTATCATTGTAATATTCACAAAGAAGACTGAGAAACTGTCTGATTGTCTCGAAGCGATAATAGTTCGAGGGCATTGACCCGTTTCGCGATTAAATAACATGAGACAGAAGCTTTTTCTAGAAGAGGCAAAAAATTACTGCCTCGTTGGTCTAGTGGCATTGTTTAAGAGATGGCTTATACCCAGCATTGGGATATTGAAGGCTGTGGATGATGATGATGATGGTCTAGTGGCCGCTAAGCGCAGTTACTGAGCACAAGGATTTGAATCCCAGGTCGGGTAAAGTTACTGGGTTTTTCCATTAGTAATTCCCAGTTGCACGGAGCCTGTCAGTTAGTACTCGATTGGTGGCAATAGGCTCACCCATAATTACTACTAGTGTGTTAACATCAAGGGCTATATAAGCAAGTAATACATAACAAAAGAATAATCCAATACTAACCAGTCTCGCCATTCCGTCACACGCAATCCCCGGCCGACACGACACGGAGAATACTCCGACAAATGCCCACAATAAACAACCCGCAATTTCCCCTGAAACCTCAGGCGACGATGTTTAGGACAATAACTTACGGCTCCAATAAATAAATATTCAACACGAACGCCATACATCTCACTAATTTAGTACTACCGATCCCTATAATAACCATTTGTTCACGGTACCCCGCGAATAAATATCTTGCGACATTTTTCTTCGCCTTATCTCGAGAGTCCAGACTGTGAACTATCTCTGTCTACCTTCGTCTTACTCACATAAGTGTATCTCGTTTCTTCAGTATTTTATCACGGACTTTCCCTCCTCCCTTTATTCAGTACGTTTTATTTAGTTTTCGCCCCTTAATGGATTTATTCAGTGTCCAAGTCCTTTGACCTTGTCTGTTTGTCTCTTAGTTCGTGGAACCCTTGATCTTCTTTGTTACGTGTAAAGTAGGTGGTATAGTGGAGTTTCTTACAACTCGGATGACTTTATAAATGTTTTCTTGTTCGAAAACTTTTGGACGATGATGTGAGCGCTGCGTATATTTGTTTGTGACGTTCGTCGATAGTGATTTCTTTATGGAGATTATGGTAGCAAGAGAAAAATGTAAGTCGCCTCGGACTGACTTCTTTTATTGTATTAGGATTCGACTCTTGACCTTTTATGTTAACCTGTGACGTTATATTATATAAAAAGTTTTTTCTTTGATCACGATGAGGAGAAAATCCTTTTTTATGCTTTAGTTTCAATAATACTGTATTGTATATTATGATTTAAATTAGAGGGACTCTTTACTATTCCTAGCCTTTTTTACCGTACAAGAAACCTGAATATTTTGGGAGAATAATAAGAGAAATCTAGACAAATCACAACTACATTAGGTATCAGCCCAAAAACTTTGGACAAAATTACGTCCAACCTTATTGGATGAAAGAAAAACATGAACTAACACACTTTTAAAAAAAAAATGTAAGTTATCTGTTCAAGGAAGTATGTTCACTCGCTGTAAAGGTGTTTAGACATTTCCATTGAATGCTATCGGAACTATGCGACGTATGTCCCGATGTTACATAGACGCAAGTATGTGGAAAATGTCTCTTGAAATCTAAAAGCTGAATAATTCTCTCCGTAAGTTTAAAGAGTGTCTGCATAATTTTAAACAGATTCTTGTTAGGTTGTTTTTGCGTTACTTTGGTCAACTACAGAGAATAGAATAGTGGTTTATTGTTTTCAGCATTACAGAAATTGGTACATGAAATATAAGAAAAAACTATAATACTGAATGCAAAATATGTTAGTCTGATAATGAACAGCTTCGTCTGAACTTGGTGTTTTCTTTGACTACGTCATAAATATCAGGCAACCGCTTCAGACATTTTTGTGAATTATCTACTATATATACCGGTTGTACTCACGTCGATATTCGGGAATGCCCGACTAGTTTCGGACTCTAACGGAGCCCTTATTCATGAGCAGGTGACGCGGCGGGGTCGCGAGCCGAACTGGCTTCGGCTCGCGACCCCGCCGCGTCAGAGTCCGAAACTAGTCGGGCATTCCCGAATATCGACGTGAGTACAACCGGTATATATAGTAGATAATATAGATAACACTCACTAAAGTTATTATAGTCATTTTTGTGAAATTATGCATTACTACATATCATGTTTCTAACCTTCAAACTGCCACCACTATCCACTAAAACGCTATAAACATAGACCCTAACTACGCATCATAGGGTCATTATTGCACCGCGCGTCATAAATAAGGGCCCTACAGAAGGGGGCGAGCAAATAAAATTAGTTACACTGCTTATCATGTCCATCGGGGTTCTAACTGCGATGCTTAATAAATATAAATGTTTTTACTGTGATTTAATCATCTTCATGTTATTATGGGTTTGTTGTGCGTTTTGTAGGAACGGATTGTCTTTGCCTGTTCCAAAAAGAAAGGATTGGCAGGTGTTCTTTAAACAAAAGTATTGTTATTGGTCACTTATTGAATTTTGTATTAAATTAAGCAATTTTGATCAATGAGGTCAATATGTGTATTTGGTACGTACGGTCGACCAAGAAAACGATATACCAGTTACGAATATAAAGTTTCTGCGAGATCTAATTGTCACTAAAACGGAGTATAAAAGACGCACAAAATGAATGTTATTTTCGGGCAAATCGACCTTGTTGTTTCATGACGTTCAAATAAACCTCAACAGTGCAGTGGTAGGCCATATTTTTGGTACATTGAGAGAGAAATACCTGACCTGCCCTCGTATAAGTCATCAAACGCAGGTTTATTCCCGAATGGACGTCACTTACAACCTATTCTTGAATGAATATCATCATCATCATCAGCCGAAAGACGTACACTGTTAAACGAAGGCCTTTCCCTTTAAAACACCACAATGAACGACCACTTGCCATTTGCACAAACAAAATCATAGTGTTTTATAATTCGTACATAATAATGATAAGCTCAATTCTCTAACGCTAGATAATTATAGTGAAACAAACAATTACAAAGGTGTCAGGGGTGATCCGTGGCAGTTTGGCAGGCCTTTGTTAGTCAATGCCACAAAGCCAGCCATGTGCCCCCCCCCCGCTCGAGGTCTGCCCCAGGCCACGCTTTGTGTGCGCCAATTACAAGCCTGTACCTAACGCTTGCAAGTTTACTGTTTAGGTACTTAAAATTACAGCAATTTAATGCTAGGAGGTAACTCTATCACTTTACTCGTCTGCATACCTGTTCGGTCTATCTCTTAGAAACCAGACAGATACGACTTTGATTGATGGATTAGGATTTTTTGAACTTTGTTGAAGGAAAAATCTTTGGAGGTTCTTGCTGGTACTTCTCCATGGAAAATACATTATTTATACGTTCGATAAGTGCATAGTTTAAAACATTTTGAATTGTTTTTTTTGAATGAGTTATTTTCATCTCAATGGGGTGTTCAAAGCTTCCAAAAGGTAATGATATAACGTGACTATAAGTTTATGATGATAGTTTTCTAAAAGTTCAACTGTTAGATATGTGTTAACTACTGGGAAAACGAAGAAAATTAAGAAATGTTTACTTTAAGAGATTAGAAAACTTTCAATCGCCTTGCAACGATGTTTACTGAATGATCTAACAAAGGAATTTACTAAGAAGTCTATATTATATACTAAACTATAACCTATTTCTCAAATATCAGAAATTGCACTAAACAAGGTTTACTCAAAATCTATCCAGCCGTTACTGATTGGGTACTAGACATAGATACTCAGACGTCAAGCTATCCAAACTTTCGAATTCATAACATTAGTCGGATGTAACACATTCACGGTAGGCATCGGTCAAATCGGCCATGACATAGCCGGTGACTGAGGCTATCGGCTATCGGCTTACGGCACTTTCACGCTCTGTAGCCGCCGCGGTCCGTGTGGCAGTGGCACTTTCAAATGGCTAATGAAACTGATTATAGGAAGGCGATGAACGTCGTTATGACGGTTGTAAACAGGTTTTAATAACATGGTTAGATACGTAGGTATCCTTGATTAAAAATTCCATTTAGCTTCCAGTAGACTTAGTTTTTTTGGTAAAAATACTAGGATGTTTTTTGAGTCTTGGATGCGTTTCACAAAATTAAAAATAACATACACAAACACCCAGATTTGGGACACACTTATGCAGATTGTACAAATTTTTGTCCTTTGCGGTAATGGAACTCACGACCCTTAGCATAACAGACCAATTGCTTAGCTACTGCGCCAATCAGGTCGTCTAAAAGACTAGAACTGAACTAAGACACCTAGATCAGTTTGATAGTCTGAAAATCGCTTAATTATGTCTGTATAACGTAATCTTTGTACATTTTTTAAAAAGAAATCAAAGTAAAATGTTTATCTTTAAACAAAGCGTTATTTTTGTAAAAAATAACATTTTCGCTAAAGACATCACACAAATCGTTTATAATTGGTTCTCAGGATCGAAATTAAAAATTCCATATCTCTAAACCGTTGCAGCTATGTGGGTGTACCAGAAAAATTCTCAAAGCCACCTAATTGGATACAGAATACAGACCACTACAAAGGGGGATGTTTCAGATAAAAATGAAAATTAAATCTTCCAGGCGGATGGGCAGAGTAATGTTTTTGACGGTGCCGTAGGCGGGCCTGCCCCCCCGCCCCCCTCGCCCCACACTGGGGGCCGCAAATCGACTATCAAAATGCTGGTGAAAAAGTTTTGTTGCGTTGTTGGCTGTGTGACCGCCGCCGCACGCTTCTCTACGCTACGAATTCATTTTTTTGTTAATTCCCAGCTTTGTGGAGGTGCCGTCCGTGCTTGTATTATGCGTTTATGTGTATAGTTAACTGGGGATGTGCTTTTGTTTCAATGTGCACTTCATTTGCCGATTTTTTATACAATGTTTGGTTCGTGTTGTTATATGTGTGTTGAATAAATATCTATATTCAGTCATACTGCGTATTAAACCTTGTAAATTAACAAGTTTTATGTCATGTTATATAGGTCCTGAAAAAGCAGAACTGTTCCAAAAACATATTAAAAACTTAACCTCAAAATACGAAATACCCTTTTAACTTTTTAGGCAAAATATATAAACTTGAACACTCACTCTTCTTCATCGCCGTCATATCCCCTCCGTTGCAGCTTATAGCCTGCGGGCCAGGACTAAGGCTGTGGAGCTGGTAGGGCGGAGTCCTAGCGTCGATCTGCGTGGGCCAGGGAGCCCTAGGCCACGCCGGGGATGAGCCTGGAGCCCCCAGCAGGCGCAGGCGCTCGTACACGGGCGTCGAGCACTCGGGAGACGGTTGCTGGTTGCTCGCCTTCTCTTTCTGAGCAGCCAGGTTCCGGAGAACTCGGTTTATGGATGAGACCTGTTGAAAGAGTTTTCGGTTTAGTTTTCATTTGTTAGAATTTTCTTGTTCTGAATGCAATGTTTATAATCGCTTATTTAGTGTCTGGACTCATTCTATGAGCGAAAGTCTAACAAAGATTAACTTCAATCTTCTATTTCATGGCAAATTGGCAATCTTACTTAGATATATACCTTAGGTATCTATACCAAGCTACCTTAGATAGATACCAAGCGCATGACTAGTGCAAAACTCCGGGAAGTTCAGTGTCCTCCTGAACATAAACCATAACATCACGCCCATATCCCCAAAAAGGCAGGCACATTTCGCGAGTTTTTTATAGATACGAAGACGATAATGATGAATCTACTATACTGAACAAATTAATCATTTAATAAGCCCTTATCATCCTCAACCTAAAACCAGACTAACAAAGTGACCACAAACAACTGACCTAATTCCATGCGGGGATCGAATTCCCCGAAATCATAACGAATAATGAGAAAGGATGGGATATAATAACAAAATAAGGAAAAAACCTATTGGCTGTATGTTTGAGGGTCTGTGCCATGATACCCGATGTTATGATAACGGCCAGTGATGACACGCGATCCGAAGGGCGTGATGGAAATTGATTAATAAACTTATAGCAGGTTATATTGGTGTTTAAAAATGGTTTCGGAATATTATATTTATTTTCAATTTTAATGAAATTAAGCCGATTATTTGTAAATGTTTTGGGATATAATGAGCTTTGTTTATATCTGAATATTTAACGTGTTATATGTTATGTCGTGTTTTGCTTCGCTTGATCTTTCCAAAACTACTTAAAGAGACGTCATTCTGAAGAGTAGAACTAAACAAAGACATCGTCGTTCACTCCTTTTTGCAGTATATGCAAAAGTTAAGAGTCTCAAATCTTAGGTGCTACGGTGATCAATTCTCAGTTGCTTATGTTATGTTTACCGACCTATGTGGTAATCCTTGCAGCAAACAGTTACGGAACGGATCCGTACTGAGTGGATATGGTTTTCGGAAGATGCGGAATAATTAATAGCAAGGATTCAAGCAACGTAGGTACTTTAAAACTTTCTGGTTACCATACCAGGTGGTACGGAAACCGGAAAGTTTTTAATAGATTAGGAAGACCTAGACAGGTGCCATTTCTATAACATGTGTGGAAGTAGGTATAGTTTGGTAAGTGGCGAAAGCAATAATTTTGCTTGCAAAGAAGGCTCAAGGTTAGACAGTTTGCCGTTAACGTTTAAGTAAAGTATCCCTTCCTGCAAAAAGTCCTTCCTTTTTCCGAACAGCCCACCCAACACTACCAAAAATATGAAACAACACCGAATACCACCTCGCCAACTGTCACCGCGGCATATGACGCGACGTAGTAACTTAGACGTAGGGCAGGAAGGCAAGGTAAGACGATAGACGGTAACCCGAGACGCGGCCGCGGTGGTCCGCGCACCGCTGTGACTGGCACATGACGGAATGCCCGATGGACCGAGAAAGCGCGCCACGTTTGAAAAACGAACGTGTGTTTTTTGTTTTAATGTTTTTTAGTCTATGATTGTTGTTGACAGTTCGAATGTTGTTTTTTTATCGATATTTGAAATTAATTTGTAATTAGTTTGTGGCTACTTGTATTACTAAAGTGAAGGTATTTTTAAATTGATGGATTAAACATCATTAACAGTTCTTTCACGTCTTAATCTTACTATTACTATGTACCTAAGTACTTAAAAATTAATGTAATTTCGTAGGTATAATACCTACGAATAACGAGATTTCAGATAGCCAAAGAACTTAATAGAAATTTTATATATTTCCAATAATTGCTGTCCAAATTAAAATAAGCTTACCTAAGTGTAAGAATATCCCAGTTATCAGAGAAATACAGTTAGACTTCAAATGAAATACTTGTTCAATCAGAAAATTATAACGAGACGCATAATTAAAAGTCAAACGACTGACGTCTGTGAAATTGAATAATAAATAAATAAAAAAAAAGTAAAAAGGGTTGAAGTTTTCTCACAAATGAAATGGAAACTTTTAACAAGACGCTTTTGAAAATAGCACGAAGTGAAGGAATCAATGAGTCGAGCCAATTAAATGTTTATTTGTTTGTGATTCTCTTTATTAATTGTTTTTACGATTAATAAACTAAATTGTTGCGAAATAACAATTAATGGTGCGTTTTAATGCTAAAACAATGAACAGACTACGATTTTTTATCAATTAGTTTTGCTGTAGATTCTAATTTTAAATGAACTTGCGTATTTTTGTTATATTGGTGAGTAGACTAAAGTACGTCATACAACTTACTTAGTCGTAGATAAGACGGACGAAAAAAATAATAATAGTGTTTGCTGGTTCCTCACACTTTAATGATTAATTTAATAAAAAACGTGAATCATAAAATAATTCGTTTTCTCGATTGCCAAAAATATTAGTAAAACAATTTCGGCCTCATATCGTGCCGGTGAATGTATAACTGTAAATTATAAAGAAAAGTGATGATGAAATATTTTCCATCCAAAAACAATATACCGCACAGCAAAATTTCATTACGCACACATATAAACAAGCGACCCGTTCGCAAAGTGAGGCCATGTGTGAAAACCGTCTGCGCTCTGTCCATTTATAAAAAAATATACTCCACGCAAAGTACAAGCGTGTAAACAGTCCCTTAATTCGAATTACACACACCGATTGACTTGTTTCCACGATTGTACTCGACTAATACACCAATTAGTAAATAACCCTTTCAGTAAATATGTTTATATATACACGAATTAGTTTTCTTTAGGAGCATGCACTCAGACAATGTCCTGCCGACAATGCCCGCTCATTTCATACGAATGGATCTAAATGCATTTTTTTGTGGTTTCTCAATTACGTGCACGCTGAATTAGTTTTATTTATTATTTAATTCGGTTCGATATCCAGTAGCTGGGAATTTAAGGATTTGCGTCTAAGTAGACATAAGTATGTTCAAATCTTTTTTTGATGTTACGGAAGGGTTGACGGTCCCACACTTTTCATGGTATTTTTTACAACTAAATGATCTATGAGGTTTTATGCACCACATAGACGATAGACGACGTCACATCTCATCGTCTGCTCGGGCATGTATCAAATTGCTCTTGTAAAAAATATCTCGTTTATCAAAAAATGTTCGGAAAATAAGTGTTGTCGAGGCTGAGTTTGACGCATTATGGGAATTTTTCATAACAATTGTCTTTTTTTATTTAGACCATGCGATTCATATACCTAGTGTTACTAAGAACTTAGTCTGTGTAGGTATATAATAATTATAATACCAGCCCTACCTAACCTAACTGCAGGGCAAAGGCCTCTTCTCGTATAGAGAAGGATTGAGCATTGATCACCGCGCTGGCTCACTGCGGGTTGGCGATTTCAGATAATTAAATCCAGGTTCTCTCATGATGTTTTTCGTTACCGTTAGTCAGTGGTGTCTTAGAATAACTCAGAAAGTTAAATAAAATTACAAATACTTGAATAAAACAAAACTTAGTATTTGCTAAAGCGTCTAAACCAAAACGAAAAATAAAAAATTACGGAAAAAGAATAGAAAAAGTTTTAAAAGGAAATTCACACCACCAATCAAGGCGTCTCCCAAGTGATACAACGACGCATTTTGCATTTCGAATACAAAATAAATTACATTAGAACGTTCCGTGTCGCGTTAGGTACCTATCAAACGGCACAGTAAAAAGTATGAAAGGTGCCCCCTAAATACCGGGTGAGGTGAAGCGCGAAAATTATCTTATATTTGCTCAGACGCCGTGAACGTAGGGCGAGAATACTTTTCAATAAGCTTAGAGAGCGTTTTTTTTTATTTAGCGAGACCCATCTTGTAAAGCGCGGAGCGTTGTGTTAAACGGAACGCGCAAATAGAGGGTTCCCTATCGATTCGATTTCTCTGATTGCTGCATAAGTTTTTATTAACGGCGATATGATTTTCTTGTTTTATTGCTTTATTACTGTTTAATAATTTTACTAGATTCCTTCACTTCACACTTGAGGATTTCATTGCATCATTTATTTCACTTTAATTTTTAAATTAATTTTTCATCGCTATAAAGCATGAAAAATGTATTGCAATTGTGTTTGGTTTGTAAATTCAATATTTATTTCCAGTTGTAGGTATAATTATATTTTTAAAAGAAAATCAGATTTCCCTGCAATTCAAAGCTCGTTTACTTCACTCACAATTTTAATGTGCAAAAAATAAAAAGCAGTGCATTACTCTGGTATTGTTAACTACAGAAGGGTCCCCTACAAAAGGCAACCTGCTGTGTCTATTGTGAGCCAAAGTCGGCACTTTGCGAGTCAATATTTTGGGTGAGTCAGTGACTCCTCACTAGAGAGCGACTCCTCAGCATCGCGCCCGTTTCGCGGAGTAAGCGAACAAATGCGCACCTCTATTCCTTGCATTGATTATGGTCTTTTGTTTTTTGCACTTTTTGTGCGTGGCAATCGAAATGTTTGAAATTGGAGTGCACGCTTGTTTGTTTGTTCTTTTATGACGTTTTCTATTCTTTATTTGAAGGAAAATAAAAATTAGGCAATCGAGCCTATGTTCGCTGCAGCTTTATGGAACTGTAGGTAGGTATTGTACCTTGAAAAACTTTTATCGTGATGGGGATATGTAAATTGTGATAAAATTACATATTTGCTTTTGTGATAAACACAAGTCATTAGTTCTCTTCTTGTAGGTACGTGTTTAAGTAGACTGTGACCAACTGCAACCTTGGCTAAAGGCTGTAGATATTTACGGAAATTATTCAGACACCACATGACTAAGGACGATGTTTTTCTTAGACAAAAGAGAAGATGCCAATGCACAAGTCGTTGAACCTCCAAAAGTTAGCTCTGTTTTATAATTAATAATAATAATAATCATTTATTGGGACAAAAACAAGTTTACAAAATTAATTGTGCATTAACATAAATAAATATAAATAATTAAATTATCTTAGCTACGACAGAAAAATTCGGACTGTAAGTAAAGAAGGTAGAAAAGTATCTGAGTAATTTAAAAGTAAACCAGTTTAAAATAATAATCTTGGTTTTGATTCCCATAAATCTGAATGCATCATTCACACTACGGGAAAGAATTTATCAATCGTAATAAAAACAAATGAATATGACCGCCCAGTGCCGCCTACTTACTTCCAACAGGCCTTTGAAGTACTAATAAAATAATTGCAAACAAAAGTGACCCATAAATAAATTAAACGCGGAAGTGCAGCAGAATAATAAATTCATCAGCCGACAAAAGAATGGCCGGACAAGAAAGCTCGTACAAATAAACGCAACACCGCCCCGAGGAAACCGCGACACACCCTATGCTCATAGAAAAGAAACTTAGAACTTTCCCGCCTATATGAGATGACAGCTAAAGTCAAAACTGCAGTTAATTCGAATGATTCCCACGATTCGAAATTTAAATTTAATTGTCGTTCTATTGTGCCAAAGAAATAGGTCAATAACGTAAGGAGGTTATAAATGGCATTGTTTGATTGAGACTTATAGGCAGTTTGTCAATACGGTCTGCGCTATGTGGCGCGCTAGGGGGCGTCCTGTTGGCACTCAATAATGCTCTGTATTAACTTAAGGCGATGTGTTCGACCTACAATAGTGTATTCAGAATCGTTTGAGGGTGAAATGATATGCAGAGATTTATTATTAGTTCTCATAGGTAGGGTGTTTCGTGTAAATGCGCCTTAAGACGTATTGTTTGTCAATAAATCGAAATATCGACGTGATACCTGTATTAGGGATTTTAATTGATTTTTAACACAATAGGGAAGGCAACATGAAACGGGAAGAAAGTCATGCAGGCATTGAAATTGAATAAATAACATTCAATTTATCAAAAGCAAAATATCTTATTATTTCTCCCTTTAAATGTACCCTACCATTGTATTACCTTTGACTTTAGGTTATCTTACCGAATTTCCAGAAAAAAAAATGATTAACTGTAGTAGTGTCAACTAAGCAACCTGGTATATACTTTTGTAGTTATAGAAAGAATCACTTCAGCAACCTATACTTAAACACATTTAGGCTTGGTTAAAAATACCTACTAGAATTATAATGATCTCTTACCGACTCCAATATGACAAGCGAAATTCAGCTGTGCAATTCATTCAATAAAAAGTCACATCAACAGTAAAAACAGGTAAATCAAGTGACCAAACATCAAATTCATGCCCAGTAAGCATCACTCGGAGCATACAAACTCCTTGTTATATTTTACATTCGTAAATAACAAATAAGTGTGATTTCCCGCGTTTGCCCGTCATGGCGGCAGGACGCGATTTTCCACTAGATGTGTTGCCAGAATAATAAAATCCCGACAAAAATACTTCGGACCGCTCTCGCTGGCGTAAAATTGATTATTGATTTATGTGTATATTGTATTGAGGAGATCGGGTGTCGTCTTGTCATGTTAGGTCCCTGTGAAATAATAGGGATTGGCGCGCGATGACATCATTTATATGGTAATAAAATTATATGATACGTGCTAACTGCTTAAGGCGAAAATTGGTAAAATAGGTATTTATATTATTTAATATCTACGCTTATTTACAAAGCCTTAATATTTCAATTTAGATTAATCTTAAATTTATTCATATAATGTTTTACAACATACTTAAGCTTAACTTATCTACACACTATTAAAAAATAAATATATACAAAATAAATATGCATGTTTATTTTAAATGTTTATTTATGTATCTAAGGGTAGCTTAACTAGTGTGTTATGTTTATCTAGAAAAACTTCGTACCTATTCCTAACACAGTTTATTCCGCACCGGAAAAAAATAATAAAACCAAATAAAATAATAGGCTCAAAGGAACATCATATTGAAAAGAATGAATAGTTTTAAGTGTGAAATATGGCAAAATAATGAAGAGAAAACATACTGGGGTCAATATAATTAAAAACCTACATCTTTGTGAACCAACCGAATGGCAAAAGTCAATTGTGTTTACTTTGTGAACCGGTCGGTTGAGTCGATAATAATGATTTTAATGACAATAATAGTCAGAATTATTATTATTAAAATAATATAATAGTGTATTACAATCGGCACGGGGATGAACGCTCCACTGGTTCAGAATGACAACTTTCCAACGGTTTTTTATTCGGAAACAGTTTCTTTCTGTCCGTTTGATATTGTTAATATCGTAGTCGAGATATAAAAACATATTTACGCTATAATATATAGGTAGCTACCCTAAATGATATATAACATTTTTATATTTTAAAAGTTCGTTGTAAATAAAGATATTGAAATAACCTTACTTTAGTCAATAGGTAACGCTGATATTTTTGCTTTATTATAATATTTGTAATCTAATCTATGAAATATTATAGAGCTATTTACAACTTCATTCTAATACAAAATAAAAACAATATATACAAAAATGAACGGTTAAAAAGCATCAAAGTATTCCTCCTCATCGTTGTCAAAAGGTAACGTGCCTAGAGGACTGGCAGCATTGCCACGTTGTATGGCAAAGCTGATGCTTTGACCAAAAAACCAGCCCTCTGATCACGCGAAGAGTCGACTAAACGTTTTGATAGATCTACGCTGATAAGATCAATTTGGAAATGATGGTAGTGTTTTTCTTAGTAAAAAAAAAGTAATGTGGTAGCTAGATAGTAGATATCTTTTCTATAATTTTACGTATTACATGTATGCTTTATTCATAGGACTTGAAGGTGACTCTGTGTACGGCTTTAGAATAGGTCACCTTTAAAACCTCTACGAGAAATTTCTAAGAGCTGAATACATAATGAATATGTCTTTAAGAATATGTTAGTTTCGTTATTGAACTGATTATACAGTATCCATAAAAGGTCGTAGGTACAAACTGTTGTTAAACCCATTTCTAACGATGATTTCAATAGATCAAAATGTAGGTATAGATCAACGTGTGGTAAACTGTGTTTAGTTTAGACGTCAATTAATCAAGGTTTTGTGATATGACAGTCATATCCCTATAACTGCGGGGCAGAGCTAGTGTTTATATAATTTGATTTCCCTAAGCCTTATGCAAATCACTTAGATCTCATCTGCGAAATAAAATCCCATAATAAAACCAATCAGTTCAAACACCACAAACCCCATTGTAATCCGAGACCGCGTCAAATAAACTGTAATTACCGACAACTGACACTTAGCGATCGTATCATGCGATCTAAGTACAGTCAGCGGAAAAAAACTTCATTACTATTCACGAGAGAGCTCAATAGTTGTGTTATTACATTTAATACCCTCGGAACAACAAAAAGGCGACAAGGACATCGTTTAGCACACAAAGGGACGAGGAGCATGGACGCCGCATAAAATTATAATAAATATCCGTAGGGATGGGTGCGCGGGACCGGACAACCCTATGCAGCTGCGTGAAGGCCACGCGTCTGGCCTGCGCGGAGACTTGTCCTATTTTTATCTCGGTGAGCTAGTAGAACGTTTGTTTTTATATAAAAATAACTTTGTGGTGACGTAAATGCTGTTAGCCTGCATCTTTACCTCCTTTCAGCGGGCTTAATGAAGAAAATGTATTCTACCTTATTATGCAATAAGACTATACAGAACTAGAATATAATATTAAAAATGAATTAATAATACCTGCATAAAAATATATTAAAGTTAAAAAAAATGGTAGACGTCACCTTGACAGTCCGAGTCTTGTACAGTCTGAACCGATGGTAACTGTACAATCTAGTCACCACATTCGTAAATCGCAAAGGTGACAACACATCGACGTGTCATTTAGACATACAGGGGCTATTACAAGTGGGTCTCTTTTGGGGACCCCGGGGTCCGTAATAAGTCATAACTCATGGCACTGGGGTGGTAATCACTATGAGTTTTGATTTACATCGAAACCTATTATTGTCGGATGGGTGACGATTTCGCGCTGTCAACTGTTTTTCTACGCTAAGGGGTGTTATTAACATCTGTGAAATTGTTGTAAAATGTTTAAACTTTGACTGTAGAGCAAGGTTTTTTTTGTTAGGGTAAATATTTATTAGGTTTCTCTTTGAACACTTCCGTGAGATCGGTGACAATCATCGTGACTTATACTAATCAAAATACAAGTACATATGAAATACCTCTCCTTAATAAGAAAACATTCTAATTTCTTATTAATATGAAGTTATTATTTCTTTGTATGGTTCATTTTTTGGCCAAAGAATCAGCATTGCCATTCAACGTAGCAATGTTGCCAGTGTTTTAGACACGTTACCGGTTGACATCGATGGGGATAAATTCTTTAATGCTTTCTAACCTTTTATATTTGTATATATTGTTTTTATTTTGTATTAGAATTAAGTGTTAAATAGTTATAAAATAGTTATTATAACAATAAATTATTCAATGCTTAATATGTAAATGCTAAATAGCACACAGGATATTTTAATTATCAACAATTAATTGAAAACATAATCCATTAAATATTTTATTTTGGGTCGTAATACGCAGAAACATGATGCTTATTACCCTCAAATCAATACAGTAAGCAATACTCTAACACCCATAAAACTGTAGCACAGTAATTGATAATCAAACCATTGCTAACCAGCTATCTGCTGTTGACACGCACATTATCTTTTACAACAGTCGTAATTCTAGCGCACTGGAGCTATAACAGTAACCTAACACAATGGCTGTTTGAAATACTAATCTAGATTGGCTAATGAATGGCCAGCCTCGCGGCCCGCGGCACGCGAATGCCCTCGAATAGCGGCCAGCCGCAATTACCCGCAAACGGCCAATGCAACGGCCATATTGAACGGTTTGCGGCTAACTAAATCAGCTTTTCGTGGTCATGATACATTACGATGTTTGCCTAAAGATTGTAATTGGTATTGGTAAGGAAATTACGCGGTGTTGGGGGTTTGTGTGAGTTTGGTTTGTTTTAGTGGCTGTATTGTGTATGATACTGAAGTATAACATTTCTACCACATTGGTTTTTTAATAGTACAAAGGTAATATCATTGGGGAACTCTTGTATAATTTACCAACACACTTTCAACGTCATAGAATTTTAGCTTATGGTAAATATCTGCTAACTCCGTAACTGGCTACAAAAGAAAATGCGACAATACGTACCTATTGTACTTGCTAATAGGTACCTATGGTATGGTATAGTCTTTATTTATCATTTAAATACATCATTGTTACAGAAAAATGCCCTACAAAACCGTTTAAACGGTTTGACTGTAGGAACTAAAGTCACTAACTTAATTAGATTTATAACATGCGGACACTGGTATCTTACAAACTGATTTGGTGATGATGCATATGTAAAGGTAATATCACTCCTAAAAGCTCGCACAGTATAAACAGACTCCTACAACCAATATCCTTAAAAATGATTAATCAAAACCACTTAATATTCATACGCATCCAATGCACTGTACCGGGATTAAAATTAAAACTGCGTAAAACTCCGAACATATGTGAGTACGACAGCCGGGGGGCGCACCCCACCGTGAACAAATAAGATTTTAGCTAAACGACTACACTTGTTTAGTTCGTGTTTGATAAACAAATCGCGTTGCCGTTGATTTGATAACGCAGGCTTTATTTGGCGCAGACTGTACTTACTGATTGGGGTATCCGATTGCATGGATTTAAACCGGCGACTGATTTACATTCATATTTAATCAATCGTGGTAGCAATAATAGTGTTTTCAGCAAAAAGATTAAATAGAGGTAAATACTGTTTGGGCTCAAATTCATTAAACGTTTGCAATCTTCGCATGTAGTCCATTTGGCCAGTGATAGCCGAGTGGTACGACCGTTGGACTTCCAAGGCTTTCAAATTCATGTGTGTACTACAAATTAGTTATTAGTTCCTTAAAACGGTGAAGGATAACATCGTGAGGAAACCGGCACACCTGAGAGATTTTTCAACAGTGTGTGAAGCCATGTTCGAGGCTTAGAAGCGGTTTAAACTCTGATACTATGTTGTTCATCAACCGTACGATAAGAAGAAGACATAGACCTTAGACTTGTTCATTGATGTTAATTTGTATAAACTTTCTTTTGTTTTGGCATTTAAATAAGAGCACCTAAGCTCTAAAAAGAGATCAGCTTTCTGGCTTTAGCTAATTCTGTCTTGTTTTTTTTGTCTATGGTATGTTTATGATCTTACATTGTAACTCTTAATAACCTTGTGTTTCTCACGACGTAAAATTCGTCCTGAAGAATGTTTTGGCAGGAACCATTTTTACAAACACGGAGTCTACCAGCACTATCATCACAAACAAGCAACCAGCATCTATTTCTCCTCTTCCCATCGCTCGACTCGCAACCTCCTCATCCGAACATCACAAGCAACTTGTGCGACAAGTGAAAACAAATTAAATTCCGCTAAGACGCTAATGTCGGTTATCAAAGAAAGCCTAAACATCTGATTATGACTGGCACGATCCGTTTGATGTGCAGCCAACCGAGAGCGCCCTAAGAATGCCTTGTGGAGAACACTCACTGTCTTAAACTTACAATTTGGATTTTATGTAAATTTATGTATACGTATTGTTTGTAGAAGCTCGTTAATTGTATTGCACTGTGCTATATGTAGTTTGAAAGACATTTCATTTCAGTTTGAGGACTGAAATAGGATGGTTGTGCAAGATAATTATGAAAGTCGTGTCTGAAAGTAATTTCTTGATAGTATCAGGCTTTGACACGGATGCGTAAACAAGTTAGATATGTACATTACATGATAATGCAAGTTTAAAGTTGTATATCTGTAGTTACTAATTAGGCAAAACTTTATCATTAAGGGTTCATCTGGTCTGGAGTTTAAAGTAAACCAGAAAAAAACAAGTGCCAACACCTACGTACTTTGTTACATCGTAAATAAATAAATACATATAATTATATTTACATTTTATAATAAAAATCTCAGATCAGCCAACATTGGAGACAAAACTTCCATATGAACCTAATTCAATAAATAAATTATTGATTGTCCCGCTACTTAACATTCATTGGATCGAGCTCACAATAATCCTTACACAGTCACGACCATTTAATTCTACAAAATACCCCCAATATGTCTGAACAAGTTGTTGTAATGGTATCTTATCTAATATCTGTGATGCTATCGCTATTTAATATTGCTACAGATCAAGGGAACTCGGGTACGGATAGCAGAATAATCGTAGCAATGTTTTTATTAGTTTTTGATGGATTCATTTTATTGGTTGCAAAATGGAGGAGGTGGGAAAGAATGGTTTTATCGGTTTTGATGACAGACGAATTGTTAATAACTAATTTTATAAAACTTTTGGGTATTATTTACTATTACTCATATTTTTTTTTACAATTTTTTTATTTTTATTTGATCCAAGGCATTAAAACACTGGTTGGTACTGGATGCAATTGGCAAGTTGACGTTCATTGTGGCGTTCTAAAGGATAGACCTTTGTTCAACAGTGGACGTCTTTCGGCTGATGATGAAGATGATGAATAAAAAATTAGGTAATTATTTTTGTTTTTATAACTTCGGCTGTTAACGTGGTAAGTTTATTTATTTTTTGGTAATAGTGAGCAGTCTTGCTATCGCTACTTTGGGATCAGCTATGGGGATCGGCGTCATTTCGGCCGGTCCAGCCCACCGGCCGCGGCGGTGGGATTTTGTGCAGACATACGCAATAAACTCACACATGCATACAGACATGGTTTTTGCACATAGTATATTTAGTTGTAGGTGGTCTTGCTTATTAGACAGGACTTAGATTGGAATAAAAAATCTTTTAATACTTTGTTTGTCCTGTGTTCTTGACTGTACCTCTGTATACTCTCTTTGTAGATTTTTTTTTAGTAATTTTAACCGGCAGAGTCAGGACGAGTGTTAACAATTTTTTTTTAATAATGCAGGGATTATTTAACTTTTGTAATCAAGTGAAAAATACAAATTGTTACACACGCGCGGGAAATATAGCAAAATATGGCAGTTTTCCCACATAAAATACGTTCAAATTCTAAGTACCCACAATTTTTTTTTATATCAAACCGATAAAAATATTCCCGACAAATTCGTAACAAAGTACTTTATAACACTAAAACGCACGGCAATAATAATATAAGAGGAGGATAATATAAAAATTGCATATCCCGGCTTACGGCGCACGTGGCCGGCGCCGGCGCGAGCGGAGCGATACTTATCTCGCTTCGGTTGACACCCTCGCGGGCCTAGGCTAACAACGACTATTTTTTCTGCGAACTGTACTTACTACGGAACAATTTTTATTTTATTTTTGTTTGAGACTGTTTGAACTAATTGTATCGGATTTATTGATTTTCTTGTCTGATGATTGAACGTCAGGTTGCTAAAGTATTCATTTTATTTTAAAATGATTCCAATGATAGCTTTTATAGTATTGTTTTTCAAGAAGTATTTTTTTTCGTAGGAATAATTCATTCGAATTGACTTTGAGTGTCGATTCTATGGGGGATATTATTTTTGTCTTATAAATTGGTTAAAGAATTTTAGAGGGCATGTCGATTTTTAACGTACAAGATATTTTAAACAGAAATAGTAATTAACAGCATCTCAACTTTCAAATTAAAATCTACACATCGCCCATAATTTTTTCGTACTTTTTACCAACTTTAGATCCAAAGCCTCCCAATAAAACTAAACTCGTCCAAATCGCCATAATAAGTAGGTACTTAATCTCAAATATTGGTATCGCACACGTGTTGCTCGACGGGGAGGCGCGGGTAGATAGCATGATGAGTACAAGGCCCGTAATTAACTCGTTCGGTGGGGGACGGGATCAATATGTAGGCGCTAACGTTTACGGCAACAAATAGCTCTTACAGGACAAGTGTGTATGGAGATTATGAGTAGTTAAGGCGCGGTTGAGGGTATGTGATTAAATAAAAACAATGAAAACAGTTATGGTTATTTTTACAGCAATATTTGTGGAAGAACATACTTATATGCGACTATTGGCATGTTATAGCCATTATTTATTATGTCTATAAACAACTTACATATTTTGCGTAGAAATTAGGTTATTCTGTTTTAATTTAGAAACATTTTTTTGGGACGTTTGCTTTTGATATTTTTTTTTACCATAACAGCTCCGTGGCTTTAACTTGTACAAAGAAAGTTGTAAGCTGAAGAACAACTACAGTTACTAGAAAGAAGGTTGTTACTGTTATATAAGTGTTATTAATAAGTTGTTGGACCTTCATATAATATGTGTGTAACACATTTTTATTTATTTATTAACAATAAAATGTCTATTAATATCGAACAACTGCGACCATTATACCAGCCTCTTCGTTTTAAAATTTTGTTTTACCTATGAGGGTAAAATTTCCGGACGGGATTCCGAGACTAAAATTGGTTTGTACACTTCAAGTGTGTGTTTACGGCCCTTCTAATTAACAAGCTCTACTTCAGTTACTTTAGAACAATTGAAAATTGCGGAGTTGTTACATACGATTAATGAAATTAAAACTTTTTGGTTTGTTTCTACCCTCAAGGTATCCCTGTTAGTGACAACAGTATTAACAGCACATGACATAGAGACAACCGCTATCTATATTTATTTGCTCTTCCGATTACACACTCAACATCAATGTAAGCCTTAAATCCTTTGAATTGTGGTATTAATTTCCCTCCAACACTTCTTACTTTTAAGTAACTTTTACAATACTTTATCCACGCGAATCTCTACCGAAGAGTTTGGGAATAAGAACTGTTACCGCTCGTCAGTGATTATGACTTTACCGAAATGTTTAACACAGCTCATTTTAAACCTTGTTTCTTTAACATACGGTTGGTTTTTGAATGGCTTTTGAGGCGTAGGGTGGATGGCACTATCATCGGCCACATGCATGTCACGTGCGCGGCACGCGTCATCTTCGATAATCTTCTTTGCCGGACTCCTTTGTTACAATTTGTTGCCGCGCCGATATATCCCGACCCCTATGAGATCCAAATCTCAGATATGATCCATAATGATATTTTAAATCAGTGTTTTGAACGAGCTATTTATTGGGTTCGTTATAGCGTGGAAATTATAATTTATATCTATATTAGAATGTTGTTTTGTATACTGGGTTACGTTGCGTTTATTTTTTATCCAAAACTTACTAATTATATTAAATTGCAGTATGTTTTGGTCTAGAACTAGTCTAACTGAATATTTTGCATTTGCAATTTACATGGCAAAGGCAAAACTATTGCAGGAGAAAAATGTTATTCTCGCATTTAGAATAAATCTAGACCATTGCAGCTTAATAAATTTCATAGGTACTGAACAAACGTATGAATTTGCTACGAAAACTTACATCGAATTTAAATACAAAAAATGTTCCATGATCAGAATTACAGAAGTCAGTCATTTATTTGAAATATGATTCATTTAACCAAAAGTCGACATTAACAGCAAAAAATCACAATGTCCCCGTCACTGATGTTAAAGTGACAAGAAAATATCGCGATACAATGAAATAAAGTTGTCATCCCCAGTTAAAGGGCCGGGGAGCGTGCTAAATGCATTAATTTGGCCTGGATTTAGTGGCCCGGAAGTGATTTGCTACGGGAACGCATGTTCCAGCGCGATATGACCCTGTGACGACAATTGACCCTCTCACCACATATTTTATGTCAATAAATAAAAATGAACTTTAATATCTCATAAATAGAACCCAGTTTTAAACTGCAAACTAAAATAATTGTTGCATGAATAGTTAATAAGGTTTAGTATAGCTACGTTTTTTGTTGAGGGTCGTTACTGTACTTAACGATACTTATAAAGCTTTGTTTAAAGCTTCTATAATACGAACATACTTTTCCATATTGATCGCGTACTTAAAACAAACTAGAATATTATTAAAACAACGTTCACCTTTCTTGTCAAAGTAATAAAACGCGACGCGCTCGCTACCGAATCGATCTCTCGACGTTAATATATTCAACGTTTAAGCACCTCTTAAATAATCCACGTAAACACAATATAACCCGATATTCGATAAATACGAAGATATCAGACGCCCCCGTACTCCGATATGATGCCTACCTGTAGACGTAGATGTACCTATACAATATATTTCACCGACGACGATCCTTAACGGTACCCTCTGATAACTTAAAGACTTTATCCCCTGTACTGGAATTTTTACGGCAACAAAAGCCTTCATATTTTCTTTATTCATGTCGTGTCAAAATCGCCCCGTCTTCCCCCTTTTAGACAGTGGAAAAAAGAGATAGCCTGCCAACTCTTTCGCTCTCATTAAAACCACGTATTTCCGTCTCACAATTTTCCCTCTGTTTCGGTTTTTATGTTTTTCTCGATATTCCTTGCTGAGAGTACTTAATGTGCTTTCATTTTTTCTTAAAACCGTCACCAACAGGATGATTGTGCGAATATCTTAATTAATTTATGTTAAGTACGCGCGAGGGCGACATTTGTTGCTAAAGGGTGTTGTATAAATACTCAGCGGTATAGCTCGTAAAATAACAGAGTAATTTTTGCGAGACACTCGGTGTTATTACTGTATCTTTTGCGCTACGTTAACTTTTATATCCTTTTTATGTTTTTTGTAGCTTTTTTATAACTAAGAAAGAGTTAGGTAAATAGCTGGTAAGCATTCATGACTCTTGACAGTATTTTCTTGATAAAAGCTTAAAAAGTGTATAAAGTACGAAGATGTTGGAAGTGGTTTAACTTGAGTGATTTAATTAAGTAAATCAACAAGTTATTCGGACTGAACATTAAATAAGAGTTTGTAAGGGTTGTCAGAAATACACGGCTTTATTATTTAGTTCAGTAATGAAGATTAATTGTAGTGTAACGTATATTTGAAGATTGTGATAACGATCGTATAAATACATAGCGATAGGATTTTCATTGAACGATGTGAAAAACTAAACTTTGTTTAAAAAAATGTATGTTTCTTACAAATAATCGTCATTTTTTAAACTGTACTTCTATTCTTACAATTTTTTTGTAAAATTTCATATTGAGGTGTTTCATGATGTTTACAATTTTTGTAGAGACTTTTTTTAGATTAAATTCAAAATGTTTAAATTTGTACTAATTTTTGTGGTGTATTCAGATATCTAAAGAACCCACTGTTTGAGTAAGAGAAATATTCTCTGCTGCACAGAACAGCCTCTATAATAGAAGACGTATCGACGTCTAAAGGATGTCCCAGTAGGGAGCGGCCCCGTATTCAAAAAAGGGAAAAAAATGAAGAAAAAAAAGTTATAACGTCATATTGTTTTGCCGCCAAGTGGGGGGCGGGGGGAGGTGGGGCCCTGTATAGTGCCAGGGAAAGATAAGGCGTTATAGCATCCTGTATATAGCTGGATGTTGGGGTGTGCAGTACCCCATTGTATTTTACGAGGCGCCCTTTCGTATTTTTCATACTTTCAAGAAGGCGTTTCGTTAAATTGTAGCTGTCTGATCGCGATATTTTCGGTGTGATTTGAATACAAAGATAACGGAGTGACATCTTGCATGTTACAAATGATTTTTAGCAATGTTTTTAACTCTAAATTGATAAAGGAAACTTGAAAAATGATGGACACGAGCGGGACTCGTACCCGCGACTTTATCAATTTAGATTTATGCTTAGCATGGGCAACATGCAAAAATGACACAAAAAGTCTTATTATGTTTTTAACTGTTGACGTCACTTTACTATACGAGCCTTTACATCTATTTAGATATTGTAATTAAAACCTATAATTATCAAACCCTTTTAGGTTAGTACGTATACTACAAGCTGTCAACATGTCTTACAGACTTATAAGCAAAGAATTTTGACCACAAAACAATTCTTGAAGCCGTAAATAATTATTAACTTTTTTCTCACGCATATGGTACAGTCAGCGTCATATGTAGCTGAACATTTTTTAAATTATAGAACAACTTCATATATAGTAAAAAGTCTTAATATTCTTAAATCATATCATAATTTCGACGTTTCTATAATTTGAAACAATAACTTGAATTGATGTTTGTTTCTTTTAACTATTTGACATAAGGTTTCTTAACAATGTAAGCTACTTAAGATGCTGTCTGTACATGAAACCTAGGTGCATGAAAAACATAACATAACATCACGCCTGTAATCCCCAAAGGGGTAAGCAGAGGTGCACACACAGCACACCCACATTTCGCCAGTTATGTTTTTAGGTCCCAATGTAATAGGGGGCGAGCCTATTGCCATCAACCGGGCACAAATCCACACTCCGTGACCTAATGGAAGAACCCAGTAACACTTTGCCCGAACTGGAATTCAAACCCAGGACCTCGTGTTCAGCAGTCGCGCTTAGCAACCACTAGTCCAACGAGGCAGTCCATGAAATAAACAGGTGCATGAAATGATGTTAAATGGAAACATCTATAGATCTACACATTTAAGGCACACAATACTCACACTAGGTATATTATCCGAGGTGCAAACTCCTTCGCTAAGCAGGCGGTCCCTGATCTCCCACGCGAAGATCGAGGGGCACTCCCTCTTGTACTGGGCTATCTTGCTGACCACCTCGGCGGTCGCCACCCGGGGTTTTGAACCCCCAATAGCGCGGGGCCTGATAGACCCCGTCTCGTAGTACCTGGTGGTAAAGTTATTGATGATTAACATGGAACAAACATGATAGGATGAATCAGGAAGATACAGGTACGTTTCACGTTGGGAAAACGAGTCGTACTGATGCAATGAACTCATTGTTGACCTAATGAGTGATAATAGGCTCTCCAATCATAGACGAGATGCAGACGTATATATGTCCGGATAAAGGAGAGCATTTTTGCCTGTCCTTCCAAAATTACCAGTATGATTGTTTTCAATATATTGTCGCTTAAGTTCTTTAGCGAAATACGTTTCGTATGTATTTATTTATTTATGTAAGACACATTGCTTGAAGAATCAAAGACAAGAGTCTGAACCATTGCAGCATTGGTGAGGAGTTATTCAGAAAAGAAAAACAGAGCGTATAGCAGTGTTCACATGACATACGAGTAGCAGTTTATTTGCGCTCCGAAAAGTTGCATATATTAACTTTCGCGGTGTTAAAAGTTAAGTTACAATAAGTATGTAACTATATAATTCATACATATAGTCACGTTTCCTAGAAGAAAAACCACGAATTTCAAATGGACGATCTTGGCAACCCTCTTTGCCTTGTATGTGATCAATTTCCCGCAATCAACTTACAGTGTTGGACAAGATTTTAAATATTGATGATTTAATAAAAAGAACACGGTTTTTTTTAAATCAGTTTATAATGTCAAATCTTTGTAATTGTGAACGGGACCTACTAAAAGTGGATAGAAATGAGACACTTTAAAAAAGGTGGAATGAATACTCATAGGTATATACAATATACATCTGGAGAAATCAGACACTTGTGAACCAAAAAGTATATTTTAGTACTTAGTTAAAAGCGAAATGAACTATCCGGGAGTACCATCAGTTCCATACACAAGGGGGTGGCCTGCCGGTGTCGGGTTGCGAGTGGCCGGTGTCAGGTTCGATGCCAGGTAAATGCACTTTTTACTTCGCTTTGCCCGCCAGCTGTCGTCGTGCGTTTTATATTGCGGTAGTAATTACTTTTTGGTTGTTTTTGGAAAGGAAGGTGGAAGTGCTATTTTTTGGGCTAAGTCCCTTTTTTTTAGCAAAAGTATATTTTTTTGCATGTAGGTATTGTATGTCTTCGTGCATTTCTTGAAGCTCACACAAAATAATTGGTTCTTGAGATTATAGTCTTTTGACATCTAGTTGGATCATACATATTTAAAGGTAGCCGAGAAGCTGCGGAACTATGACGGGCTTCTAGCACACCATTAAAAATTTGACTTCTAAAAATTTATGGCATGCCTCAAGTAGGTTTCTATTTCTGGTTCAGCATGCAAAGTTGAAACGATAATTGACCCTCCAGAACCGAATGACACCAACCTCTAACCGTTCAAATAAGACGCGTAACTAAAACTAAATGTCCAACCGCAGTCCAACGAAACTAGAAAACAACAAGGTATGCGAGGTATGCCGTAAGGTACACCTCTAGCAACTGGTCGTGACCGCAAGCTCATAGTCTGCCGCGCCTCATAGCGCCTGACCGCAACGACCGGCCCGGAAAGAACAGTGCTTGCGGCCGACGTGCGTTAGATAGGTTAAACGAGGATTGATTCAAAATATGAATTTAACTACTGTTATGAATAAGTAGTTTTGAAATTTCAAATTAAGTATTTTACATTTGTTTTTATTTCTTTGTTTTTGGCACTAAACCGTTTTTTAAATTTCGTACTTAACACAGAGATGTCAGCATTGATTCGAAATTCAAAAGATTTTTTTTTGAATTTGGAATAGTAACAACACACAAAGGTTGCATGTATCGTAAAAAGAAGAATATATTCTACTTTAGGTGACTGGCCGATATTATGATATACGCAAAAATGGCGGCTAGATTTTTTATTATTCACTAGCTAGCTTTATTTATTCCATGGTAAGCCTGTGTTCCAACCTTGCCTGGATGTCTGCAAGGTGACGAGCCTGTCAAGTGACAGATATGTAACATGAGTCGTTCAGCTTTTTATCTGTTGGTATTTTTTGTTTTGTGGCACAGACATGTAAGTTGCGGTTACAAACCAGCCAGTACTATTGAGGTTTTAGTGGAATGTATGTTTTTATTTTTGTGATATGTATTTTAATTTATAAAGTAGTTACTCTGTTATTCTGAGTACTATTTCTAGCTAGAGATTAACAATTTATCAGTTTTTGTAATGATCTCTCAACATTTAAACATTTTAAACAGCGAGGAAGGGCGGTGAAAGAACGAGGGTCTGCCGAATTACTTCACTTTCTCTCTCTATCCCACCTACACAAGAGTGAAGGAGAATGAGAGAAGGGGCTGTAAAATTACTCTGCTATTTCTTTCTTATATTACTCCACAAATTATCACCGTACTCTTGCAATGCACTCAAATAAGTATAATACGGAACTTATTATTTACTATCTACTCCGGTTTTAAAAACTTATTTATCTTCCTGGAATTTTCAAATTTTCTAGTTTTTGACTCATATAGAGAGACGTATGGGACAAAAATGCGTGATCCGTAGATATTTGTCCCGAGTCTAGGTGTTTGTGTATGTGATGTTTCATGTTTGTGAAACGCATCCACGATACAGGAGAATTTTATAGTGTGGGGCGACGTTTAATAAAAAACAATACGCATATTTGTGATAAACGTTTGAACATACAGACCTGCCGAGTATCTTGGAGACGCAGCCGTTGGAGACCTGCAGGATGCGGCTGATGTCGCAGGGCCGCGCGCCCGAGTGCGCCAGCTCCACGATCTTCTGGCGCGTGGAGTCCGGCAGCGGCCGCCCTCCTACAAACACCCCGCCGAGCTGGTTAACACCGCTGTGACCTGCCGCACCATAGCACTGCTTACTCCAATTAATCACGCGTTCTGATTCACGTGATGGGACTTTTGTGACTGTTGCAAATTTTCGAGATCGCGAATTTTCGGTGTCGCGAATTTTCGAGGTCGCGAACTTTCGAGATCGCGAACGAATTGGTTTTTTCGGTTTTCAGATTCTGAGTTGCATGAGGTGCTCTATTAACCATAATAGGGTGGAGAAATATTTTTGTAGCCATTTTAATGGCGATGTTATCATTATTATTATTGTGCCAAGTCTTCTTTGAACTAAAAGATTTTTAAACGAGCTCTTCTGGTTTGATCTAATATCATTGACCGTTATAACAGACTGAAGTTAGTTAAAATGTAACTAACTTAATAAAGTTAACTTTAATTTACAATCTTGATTTTTTTATATTGTGCTACAAAAGTTAATATGCTACAGTTACAAAGAGAGAAACAGCCTTTTGAAATCCTAAGGAACTCTACATTAATATATTTTACTTCAAGCCTTCTCAAATGACCATCTAGTTACCTACGTTCTCATTTTGTGAAATGTTTTACTCAATTGTCTCTATAAAACGGGACATTTCGGTCTACATTATAATCTAAATACAGCAACCTACTTGATATAATTTTCTAACAATATTTTCGAAAACTAGTGGTGCCAGATCACAAGCAATATCTGTCCAAAATTTCTATAATATACTTGTAACGACGTCTATGTACTTAGTAGATATGCATATAAATAATTGAGTATTGCCGAACTCACTTAATTTCTATAAAATATAACTTACTGCTACATTCGTCATCTGTTTTGGGTAGTTTGTCTTAAGGTAATGGGATCCCCATGCCCATTTCCTATGCCCATGGGGCTATGGTAGACGAGATTTGAATGAGTAAGCATCTGAGAGGTATAACAGCTGTTTAGCTGACGAAATGGTTTCTTGACAAAATATCAAGAAGACAAAATGATTGGACCGGCATATTTTGTTTAAAATGCCGGTCAAAGCTCAATCCTATATATCAGTAGAGATCTTTGTACTAAATTATCATCATACTAATATTATAAAGGCGAAAGTTTGTGAGTGTGTTTGTTACCTCTTGACACGTAAACTGCTAGACTGATTTTTATAAAATTTGGTGTGGAGGTAGCTGACACCCTGGATTAACCACAGGCATTTTATTTCGTAAAAATGTAGCTTGTAACACCGCGGGGTGTAGCTAGTAACTTCTACATAGTACACAGACGTCGTCGGTACCTTAATCTAAAAGTATCAAGAAATGGTGGTCACCATTACCTTTACCTTTGTGCGCCAAGTCATCCATCCTATCGAGCAGGTTCCCGTCGGGGGGCCATGGACTGATCGGCGCCAGCTGCTGCGCCGGCAGCATCGTGTACACGCCGTATTCTTCTATTGTGACGACCTGGTGGAAGATTGGTAGGTCACGGGTAGACTTGACAGTTCTAGATACTACCAGGTGTTGGTAGAAATTTTACAGAGAATGCGAAATATTAGAAGGTTCCATGTGATTTTTTTATCGCACTATTTTGGATTTTTAATCTCGAGTTTTGTTCTTCTGATTACTGTTGAATTTTAAATATATTTGATCAGGTGATGAGAAACATTCCAACGAATTTGGATAAAATTTGGCACATAGTTTATAACCTGGATTAACGCCTAAGATATCGGGGTAAATAACATGGTTTAACGACTGTTATAATCTATTTTTATTTGAGTAAGTTTCTCAACCTTATTTTGAAGTCGACGTAGACGAAGTCGTGGACAGATAGGTTATTTACAAAGTTGACTATTATCATTAGTGTCAACATAAACTTATATAAGCTACA
Organism: Abrostola triplasia; assembly: GCA_946251915.1. Classification (NCBI taxonomy): domain Eukaryota; kingdom Metazoa; phylum Arthropoda; class Insecta; order Lepidoptera; family Noctuidae; genus Abrostola; species Abrostola triplasia. The sequence goes on along the minus strand of OX276440.1, from coordinate 6,576,551 downwards.
GTGAAGAACAAAATCCTCGTCAGCTTAACACTACCCCGCCGGACATACAAACCTACATTAGAGAATTAAAAAAACATATTTAATTTATCAGGAACGTTTTAAAACACAGTGGGAAGTGAAGAGGGTCTGTATATTGGCGTCAGGCTTAAAAACAACCGCCCCTACACTTCCCATGTGTCGTAAGAGGCGATTAAAAGATTATTCAGAGGGTGGACCGCGGTATTCCAACTAATAACGTTATACCTACTGTGTCTGCCAATCCCCAAGCTTTGGTGTGCGGTTTGTGGTGACATTGTGGACACAGTGCTCGATGCTGAATATTTATGTAGAAACGGAATGCACTGAGTCATGAAGAATGAAAGAAAGTAAAATGTTAAAGTGTGGAATGATAGCTGATTATGTCTAGTGAAAATCACGCGAAAAGTTTTAATTTAAGTAGTCCACCTAGGCGAACATACCTAGACCAAATGAGGAGTACCCTCGACCGACGAGCGTGTATGTGGAATGTGATGCGTGTGAATGAAGTGAAAAAAGTATGCCAGGATCGTAGCAAATGGAAATCCGTGGTCTCTGCCTACCTCTCAGGGAAACAGGCGTGACTTTATGTATGTGTATATATACGTGTGTGTCAAGTTAATGACAAAAGACGGAAGACGATGGAATTGTAATATTACTAAATTTAAATGTTCTGGTTGAAGGCATAGTCGTGTAGGTGTGCCGTCCCATTGGAGTGGACTGGAGAGTGTACCAGTGTTTGAACATATATGTGTGCACTATAATATTTTATGCGTAGTTGGTTATCAGTAGTAATTGGCTGCCATAACCTAAACTTGGTTAGGAGGATATTAATAGATACATGTTATGTACAGTGGGAATGTAAGGATATTACAGCGTGCATACAAATATACGATGATAAATACGATGTAATGGTAAGTAATGTTAATACTATTGGTGACACGTATACGTGAGAAAGCTACACACGTCTTTCTTTCCAAGGAACTTGGAGAAAAGAGAAAATAATGTCTTTCTCCCAGATAGTAGGCAGAAACTAGGGAGTTTCTTACTACGATCCTTCATTACCAAATTTGCTATATTCACATTTGTTTCTTTATGTGGGTATAATAAGTCAGTGTAGCTATTTTTACATCAACGAAAAAAAAAATGGTGTTCTTACTTTTAAATACTATGGAAAATGCTAGTAAGCGTTCGGATACTTTAATGCCATTTATAGTGGAGACAGAAGAGAGAAGTAAAAAAATGAGAAGAAGAAGAGAAGTTAAATATTTCCTAAAATAATTAAATGGGGTTTAATACTAACAAGACCTACCAACTGATTCCACAAACATACTTTTAGCTCTCGTATCACATTGCTACATTTTCTTGTTTTAATTTGCGATCTTATAGAACTCTACCAAAATAATTATAATATACTATGTCATTGTTCAGTATTTGTAAGTGTCTCAGCTTCATCATCATCATCAGCCGGAAGACGTCCACTGTTGAACAAAGGCCTCCCCCTTAGAACGCCCAACGTCTCAGCTTACTTTAGAACAAATGGTTGTGCAGCTAACTTAGATAACTTAACGTGCTTAAGTAACTATGCTCAAGGTCCAAGTTTTCTGTTATAGTAACAGTCGACAACTATGTTATGTCTAAGGTAAACGTTTGTAAATGTATCTAGTGCCTAGTACATTCATACATACATAAAATCACGCCTGTTTCCGAGAGGTGGTAGGCACAGACCACAGATTTCGATTTGCTTTCTAGCATACTTTTTTCGCCTCATGCTCTAGCATCACATTTCTCATACGCGCTCGTTGCTTAACGGTACTAGTACATAGTTTAATATATTAAAAGGTAGATTTTGAGGGTTCTCAAAATTACAATATTTTCTCAATCAGCTGTGCCTACTAGGTGGTCTGGTATAAAGAAGTGGTTGCTCAAGGCACAGTTGCATTCAAAAGATGATTATATTCTCATAGTTTTATAAATATGAGATATTTGAGTATAATGAGCGATATACCTAGAATGTATGAAAATGTATGTTATTTAATTAGTTATCAGTCGCTAAAAACGTTGAAGGAAAACATCGTGAGGAACCCGCACATCTGAGAAATTTTTCAACGGTGTGTAAACCTATGTTAGAGGCCTACAGGCGGTTTATACTCTGGCACCAGGTTGTTCATCAACCATACAATAAGAAGAAGAAAATAGTATAATCATATAAATCATTGTACTATTTTAAAAGACTACATTTATTAAGAAAGGACACTGCTACCGCTCAACTAAATTTGACGTTTTTTAAATTAATTATGCTTTACGGTAGCCTATTTTAAACTATAACATACATAATGTCACGCCTGTATTGCCCGTAGGGGTTCGCCAGTTATGTTATAGGTACGAATGTAATAGCGAGCCTATTGCAATTAACCGGGTACAAATCAAAACTACATGCTGAAAAATTTAAAAATCCAGTAACACATTGCCTAACCCGAGATTCGAATCAAGGACCTCATGCTCAGCAGTCACGATTAGCGACCTCTAGACCAACGAGGCAGTCGCTGATATAAGGACATTTATATTCTTTGTGGGGTCAGAAAACTGCCCTGCAGCGGCATTGTAATATCTATCTATCGTAACTCATGAGGTACATAAAAGAATTGACGTCATTTATTGATCCTATTACCACATTATTGCAGACAAGAATGTGACGGGAGGTAGAGGTGAAAGAGGTGTGCCTAATTCCTGCAAATAGGAAGCCATGGTCTCCGCCTACCCCTCTAGATACAGGGTATGGGATACAGGTGAGATTTTACACACGTACGCACAGACAACACATGAGATTTCGTTGGTATGTCCATTAAATAGAATAAAATCGATAACAAACAACGTTATCTAACCAAAAACATTACATAGCCGTTAACAGTTTTTGCTAACATAAAAATCGTCAACTTTTTGTACTAAAAACACACACAACATCTCGCCCGTATTCCCTGAAGGGGTAGACAGAGGTGCACATATAGTACACCCACATTTCGCCAGTTATGTTTTAGGTCCCAATGGGGCGAGCCTCTTGCCATCATCATCATTTTTGTTCTCTATTTATTTTATTAAGTACTACATTTAATATCCGTGCTTCGGAAGGCACGTTAAGCCGTTGGTTCTGCGCCTGATCTCTTTCCGGTCCTGTGTTTTAAACTTTTATTATAGACTTTGAAACATGCACGCCTGGTAAGCAGTTTCCTATCCGACGGCTATTATTTGAAGAATTTGCTTGAACCTTATATTTACTGTATATTGTTATTCTCCTATATTAATAGGGTAATATAAATAGGGTTGGGCCGAGTTTTACTGATACATCTATAAACCCCAAAGGTAACAACATAGTGTCATAGAAGGCGAGCCTATTGCTTTATATCGGACACAGATACAACCCTATCTTAAATATCACGAATTCAAGGTGTGTCACTCGGAAAGAAACATCAGTTTTATATTAACATTATTACAACGTCCTACGTCTAATGTATTTTTTTATTCAATCAGATATAGACCAACTCATAAGGGAATGTATGAAAACCATTTTCGTAAAATACGTTTTTTTAATTCACAGAATGATAGATATAAAAAGAGTTAGTTATTTAAGTACGTATCTATTGTTTAATTCATAAAACGTCTTTTTGATATAACTCCCATGTTAAGTAATTTTCAAATTTAATTTATAAAACAAGATAGAGACGACATTCAAATTAATTGTACCTATATTATATTTTAAAATACCTGTGCCCGGATACTGGTTATAGGCTCGCCCCCTATTACATTCGTATCTATAACATAACTGGCGAAATGTGGGAGTAGGTACTATATTTGGTTGTCTATCCCAATACCTACACTGCGAGATGTTTTGTTTTTTAATTGGCCTTTTCTTCATTTACATTTTAACAATAACAATAATAGTTCGAAATTCAATTTTGAAAATTACGTTACTCAAAATAGTTCGAAATTCAATTTAAAATATGACGTTATTCAAAATTCCGCTGCTTCCTTTTTTGAAACCGACTTCGAAAAGCAGGAGGTTCTGTGTTCGTTATATTATGTATTTTAACAAACAAGTATCGGCATTAAACACTTTTAATGTAGTAAATGTTCTTTAAATTCTTTATCAAGAATTAATTTCCATCGAAGCGTTCAGGTGAAGCTCGTAAATGTTACGCTCTCAGTTACATACCGAAATATGTGCAAGAAACAATAATGAAACATTTGTATGGTTTTCTTTGTGCTAATGTAGTAATAACAGTATATTTTGGTAGTGTTTGCGGTCAAGATTTATTGAGTTCGGATCATGACGGTGAGTATTTTAACTGACTCCCGATTTTTTAAATTAAAACTTACATCATGCCTTGTTTCCTGTAGGAGAAGGGCTACTAGCTAGGTGAATAGTACCTAGGTGCACCCAGTTTCCGCTTATCATGTTATGTAATAGAGGAGAGCCTTTTACCATTAATCTGGCACTTTTGACTATAATATTTTTTATTAAAACCGGCTAAGTGGCGATGATATAAAATTGTATCCTTTTGACTAATGCGAATTAATGTTTTTAGCGAAATAGAGTAGGATATACGTATACTTATACTAATATACTTACATAAAAAATAATCGATATTTCATGGCATTTATGATAAAAATGGTTTGTTTATTTCGTTACAGAGGATCAGGTAGATAAGCGCAAAGTATTCAAAAGCGACATGCTGTATACGTTACATGTACAGAAATTAAGGGAAGTGAACGGCTTGAAAACGCACAATCTAGAGGATGCAGAGCCAAGTAGGTTACAGAAACCATTAATATACATCAATAACCCTGTCGAATCAAAAATGCCGAATGCTTATCTAACCATAGCTCAGTTCAAAAACTCTATGGTCGAAAGAGTCGAGAAACAAAAAAGGGAATTCGAAAAGTTCAGTAGAAATAAACTTCTTATCAACACTAATAAAAAGTTCAAACCATTTAAACATGACATCATTATAATTAATAGAGGTAACACCAAATATGAAAAGAGATATACGAATCCTACCAGCCCACCTAATGAACTTCTCTTTGACGATATGTACGAAATGCCAATTGACAGTTTTACAAACGAAGTTATGCCTAGTATACATAATGGGTTAAGCCAAAGTCATGATAAGAGTTTTGATATTAGTGATGAAACTGATAGGACTACTGATGACGTCACTACCACAACGGAGAGTATGGCGACTACAGTGTATGAAACAACTCCTACAATAAAAGACGTTGAAGAGAGTACCACTGAAGGCTATAATAATACAGATGTCACCGAAACAACCGTTACCGATGAACCTTCTACGGATACAATAGATGTTGAAACTGCAACTGATGTGATTTTAAATGAAACCACAACTGAATTAGTTATAGATTTTAATAAAACTACGCTAGAAACCAAAGTCGTATCAATGAATGAAAATTCCACTGAGACCACTATTGATGACAATACAACTCCTACAATATTTTATGAAACAACCACAGAAACAGTAGTGGACGAACAGGAGGAAACTACTGATACGGTTGAAGATGAAACTACGACTGAATTAGTTATAGATTTTAATAAAACAACAATAGAAACCAGTATCAAACCAATAAAAGAAAATTCCACTGAAACCACCATGGATGACAATACAACTCCCACAATATTTTATGAAACAACCACAGACACAGTAGAGGATGAGAAGAAGGAAACCACTGATACAGTTGAAGAAGAAACTACGACTGAAAGTAATAAGGATGAAGAATATACTGAAGCAATTGTGGATGAGGAAACTACTGAAGCGATTGAGGATGAAACTACGACCACCCCTAAAATTGTTACCACGACGAAGGGTCCGCCTAAACGGACTAAAAGACCAGTAAGTATAATATAATTGGATTTTTCCTTGCTTTTGCGAGTTTGAGAGTTTAATATATTTTATTTATCAATTTTTCTTTATTAAGATGTTCTCTTTCACTGTTTCAGAGGCCGTTTGTATTTATGGGAGAGTCCTAGTGGCGTATACTCATTTCATTGATATTATTATAGTTCATAGTCACAATTTTTCACACTAAATATATTTTTTAAATAAAGAGGTTTGATACTGTTTTTTTATTGAGTTTTTGTAGCATGGCGCTGCAAACATACCTACCTAATATTATTATGTTTCTTTATTTAATTATTTTCGGTTCCACAATAAACACTGAGGCAAGGTAAAACAAAATCCTACACCTAGTATTTTTTAATTTTTAAGAGCGGTACAATTTTATTATTAGTTGTTATTATGTTATATAGTAATATTAATTATTAGTCTTACCTTAACTTACTTCCTACAAAAAATCCAAGTTATTGCACAAGCAATAACTAAAACAGTCTTCAACTGGCCGCTTCTAACATCACTAATTCGGTAATATCAAAAAGTTCACAGTATTATCTCAAGCTGAATCGTGTAGTGCCTTTGCACCTCCTGTGCCTGTCAACACACAAAAATGTTTCCCGCCAAACTAAACGTCAAACTGTCAAACGCGCGGACATTGCGCCTCTACTTGTGAAAGGCGCCAATTCACTGATTACAAAATCTCACGTGGACCTCCACTGCTTGTCTATACCTTTATAACTATGAAGGGCCATTGAAACGACTCTATTGCTATAAGCTCAGGTCAAAAAGAGACGGCAGTATGAGAGAGTGTCAACACCCATTGTAAGCCGCTTACTGCTATTAGGATTGCTCATTTGTGCGAGAGAGACGCATAGATTTATATTGTGTAGCTTTAATTCGTGCTCCGCCCATTCCTCATTTAACCCCCTAGTGGTGGGGTGAACTTGGGCAGTTTTAAATTATCTATTATAATAAAATTATTTCACAAAATAAGGGGTTGGATATGTTAATGATGTGTTTAATTTATGTCGATATCTTTATCTTTGAGTGGTTTAGTTGCGGCTGATGTGGTACTTGATTATTTGATTTACTTTAGATATTCTGGTAGTACAAAATAATTATATACCTGTGAAGATAATTAGATCAATTATTTTTATTCTGTATAATAATAACAAGTTTTTGTAGATATGGTTTTTATACCTTCATAAAAATGGCATAGTTTAAAATTATACTATCTAGGTATGTGTTTATCAGAATATATATTTGTATAACGCTCAATTAACATGTATACCGCAAGTTTTAACTCTCTCAATTTTACTTTTTAAATTGATTAAATTAAATAACATTCCTTGCGTTTTTAACTTTAATTCTCATTTACAAAATTTTATTACAAAGTCAATTAGGCATAATATTCATAAAATATCTTCAGTGATGAATCCTAAAAAAGTCATTGTTAAGTATAATTAACTGGATTGAATTAACTTAGAACGTTACGGATTGCATTTTTTCTATTCTTTTATTATGAGAACATGACTGTAATGGAACCCTTTAATAAATAACCGATCTCCCTCCTGCAACCGACAAAAAGGCTTTCACGTACAATTTTCCGTCTCTTTTTATCCCACACTCGTCATTTCTGGTACTAACTATAAAAGATAAATTAAACGATAGTAAACTTAAACGTCAAAGGGTAGAGTCTATTTTGCTTCGTGTTTCAGTTTGTAAGCTTCTGTCAACATTTGCGGTCGGGTTTCGGTTTATCTCCCCCGCACAAAATTGTTAGTCACACAAACATTATCTTTGACCAATGGCACGTAACCACGGGCCATTTTCAGCCAATAGATGCGCTTAAAATTTTCGTTTTCGCGCGCTTCCCAATTTGAATTTTGTTTTGTACCATTTTTGAAATTGAAACGTAACCTTTTTGTTGCGCGGCGGGAAGTTTTCTTTTTTTTCTGTTTAATGGGTTTTAGTGTCGATATTTATTCCTTTGTTTGCTTGATGAAGCTTTGAGGATTTTTACACGCTCTATATATAAACCAACCGGGTGTTTAACTATGTGAATAATATCCATGAAGTACTTGCCGATACAATATCGATAAGATAAATATACAAATGGGGCGCAACAGTAGCAATGCTGAACTAATAACGATGCCTAAATAATGACCGTTGCATTCTGGGTGGTCGACAAGTCAACCTTACCATCCCTTGACAGGCCAATTTCTGCACCACGACTTGACCGGTTTTAAAGAGACAAGTACCTCATACTCATACGTAAGAAATTAACATAATTTTTCTCTTCACTCAATATTGTTTAAAAGTAAAAGTGTTATAAGTACAATAATCATCAGCTATCACGTGACCCACAGCTGGGCATAAGTCCTCTCTTAACCGCCACTCTTGATGGGCCTTTTGCATCCATGTTTTCCCCTGTACTATCAAATCTTAATTCATCAAAATCATTACGTCATTCTAAGATAGTAAAAAAAGTTTGTTTTGACGATCACAGTCGATTTAGTCCGAAGCGTCCGAGATGTTAAGATTGTTTTCACATAAGTGGGTGCCTACACGTCCTCTTTAATGCTCAATTTGGCGTGGTAGTACCTACAATAAGGCAAGTAACCGCTATCTTAGTGTGGAGAACGCTTTTCATAGATTTGGTAGAGATTTTTGGTACTTACTTTTGTGTTATTGGAACTGATTTGAGTAGCTCCCTTTTGTTTGTTATATTTTTTTTGGAATTCATGCAAATGTGTATTTCTTGCTATTTGTGACTTTATCTAGTATTAGTACTGCGTTATAAGGGATTGTTCTACAATGTATGTGGTAGGTTTGGTTCGGAGTTCTCTTTGTGTTTGCTTTCTGTTTATTTTTGGCAAGCAGGTAATAATTATAAGTATTGTTGTTTTCATACAATTTTAACTTACAAGCTGTATCTAATTTTACGAATTACAGTGATCTTTTGCTGTGGATTATGACTCTACGTAGTAGGTACCTACTATGTTCAAGTGTGGTATTTTCGCCTCATTCGGTCTTACCGCATTACGTACTTCAACTGCAAGTGATAATTAATCTCTAGTGTGAGTTTTTTGATAGCTGACTAACCTACCGTGTGGTTTTTTTTCTAGTTAAATGACAGATGAACTTAACAAACTCAAGGCGATTATTAACTTGTTTCTCGACCATCTCACCGCCTTTTGCATTTTCTTAAACTCTAATTAAGTCAGTTCTTGGCTGAAACAAAGTCTGTATCCATACGACGGGAGACGGCGCGCAACCCAGCGTGTACGCAATTGCCCACCAATGTCGAGTGGGAGCAAGGCGTCGCGGTTGCGACTGCGACCCGCACGCGATCGCAGTTGCAATTGTAAATTTGTAACATAAGGAATTCATTCAGATTTTATTTTATAAAAAATATCTTCACAGTTTCAGAAGTAATGCTAAGAATCCGGCAAAATATTTGACATAATTAAATAAGTACACAACTTTAGATAGAGTCTCAGACCAATGAGATAAAAGTTTGATTTTTGACTCAGTAGGTACTAAGTAGTCCGCGTCATAAAACCTAACTGTATTGTTTTAAAATCTTTGTAACTAATCAATGTTAAACGTCATTGAGAATACCTAAAATACTTTTAAAAATAATGTCCTCTTTAGTTTTTAAGATTGTTGTCTTAATGGTAGAAAGTTGGATGGTAGATACAACTACATTAAGAAAAAATCCTGCGTATTGGCTAGTCTCAGATGAGACAGGCCGCCCGCGCCGTTACCGAAGTTCGGTCAGGAGAACTTTATTAGAATTAAAAATGTATGGAGATGACATAATGTTTCGTCTATATAATCTAGCGTAGGTACAATAAATTAGTTATCAGTTGCTAAAAACGGGAAAGAAAACACCGTGAGGAAACTGGCACACCGAAGTTATTTTTCAAGGTGTGTAAAGCCATATCAGAGGTCTACAGGCACTTTAAACTCTGACACCAGGTTGTTCATCAACCATACGATAAGGAGAAAATAACATAATTATGACAATCCCACGTATCTTTCATTGTATTCGATTTCCATTTGTATAACGTTTTGCCCATCAAAACCCCGTACATAGAGTACGCTAGTGTTTCTCGTGCATGTGTTCTGTCCTTAGATCTCAATCAAATGTGTGTTCCCAGCCTATTGCCAAGTCCCGCCGAGCTCGGCCGGGCGTTGCTAACGACCTCATTAGTCCGGTACGAGTCTGAACTAAGCCTTAAAATATTAGTTTTATCTTAATTATGGGACGATTACGGTTAAGAAAGGTTTTGTTAGTTTTCGCAACAGTTATACTTGTATGTATCTAATTGACAATTTTGAGAAGTGAAATCTGAAGAAAGATAAATTTTCTTTTAATAATGGTACCGTAGTACTTACGTGAATTTGGAAAGACATTGGTGCGTGTCGGGACTTGGCAGTCCAAAGGTCATACCACTCAGCTATTAGTGCTTGTAGATACGATAGATACTTGAATAATTCTGGCACATTCATAGGCTAACAGCAGTAGGTAAATGAAACGTCCCTCATATTTGTATCCCTCTTGGATGTCCTCTCAAACAGAGAGGGCCCGGTCCTCCCGTCCGCGTCGCGGCGTCAGCTGAGCGGTGTAATACGATTACCCTCGTTGTGGTGACGTTAACTCCCAAACTGGTCATTTGCGGCGCCTGTTATAGAGGCAGTTGTTTGATGTCCTTAACTTTAAATTACTATGTTTGTTTGTTACGTTTATGAGATGAAAATATATCTTATGATTTGTTTTTGGCTTAACCGCGTTGAAAAATTCAACGTGTCGTTTTTGAGGTAAAATGTAACCTCTGTTCTTTATTGGGGTTCAAGTTAACTGTCCCGTGGGGTGCAGGGCCAGAATGGCTTCTCCCCATTTCGTTTGATGGGTATCGTAGAAGGCAGAAAAGGGAAAATACAGAAGATCAATACAGAGGCGGCCACGTCTTCTGTAGTCACACCACCAATAATAAAGGAGAATAATGCCTTGAAAGGGGGATTCCCTTTCAAGGGGTAGGCCTTTATTCTACGGTGGACGTCTTCCAGCTGCTGATGATGAAGTACACGCGATATCAAATTCTGACAAAAAAAATACAAAAAAAAATTGTATTTCCAGTGGTCCAGGTGAAGTAGAATAGACAGACGGATAGAGCCCCGCTTTTATTATAGGTAGCTCCATTTAATAAGATTAGAAGTGTGTAATTATTCTTACTATGAAATTATATCAGTAATACAAAGTTCGGAAGAAGTAGGCGCTATGTAATAATGTCCTCCTGACCGAGTTTCGGGCACAGCGGCTAATCTCTACCGAGACTAGCCAACTACTCCGAAGATAGTGCTGTGATTTCACATTGCCATTGCACTCTCATTGCCCGATGGACAGTAAATCACTTGTACAAAGTGTTGAGTTGAACGGAATTGACAAAATAAATTATTATTATGTAATTTTTTTTTATTTGGAAAACTGACAGGTATCTTAATAATATAATACATAAGTAGAGGAAGGCCAATTATTTATTTCTACAAGTAGCATTGTAACGTGATAGAAAGAAATAGGAGAGAGACAGCTGTATAGAAACGTTCAGTGAAAAGTATTAACAACGAGTTGAAGAAGTATTTGAGAAGCAAATTTCTTAAGACGTCAATATTCACCTTAATAGACATAGAGTTATATGATCCACAGCCCCTTTACCATGAACTTTTAAAGCAGAACAGTTAACGTTGTGAAGGCGAGCACTGTTACGTGCAGTGTAATGGGATGGCGTCTTGCTTCCACAACGTAAACTATCTTGCTTTAAGAGTTCATGGTAAGGCCCAAGCATTTTGTCTATAAGTGCACAGACCGAATATTCAATAGGTAGTAGTGTCTTAACAGAGCAGATAATTTCAGTGCCGGTTGGGTCCTGCAGCTCGCCTATTGCCACAAACCGGGCTCAGATCCCAACTCCGTGCTACCGAGAATTACCTAATGAAAGATTTTTTCTCACACGCATCTAACCAGCTTTATAACCTAACAATGGAGGGTACATCAACGTATTTACCAAGTAAAACAATGGCCGCACATACCCATGAATACCGCTGCCATCGGAGCCATCTGCCGAACTTCCTGTACACGACGCTTGCAATTATTATGCAAATAAAGGACGCACGATGACACACGAGGTGGTTTTTTATGGTTCCCTAGAAATAAGAAAAATTAAAAAGCCCTGACACTCAGGATTGCCTCGTTGGTATAGTGGTCGCTAAGCGCGACTGCTGAGCAAAAGGTCCCGGGTCGGGCAAAGTGTTACTGGGTTTATCCATTAGGTAATTCTCAGTGGCAGCTAGGAGTTGGGATTTGTGCCTGGTTGATGGCAATAGGCTCGCCCCCTATTACATTGGGACCTAAAAACATAACTTGCGAAATGTGGGTGTACTATATGTGTACTCTGTCTACCGCTTCGGGGAATACAGGCGTGATGTTATGTATACTCAGGATACGACGAAATTCTTCCAATATCATTGAACGAACATGATTCCAAATTTGGAAAATTGGCTGAATAGATTTTCTTAAATCGTGGCTACACTCTCGATATAGTCAATTTAAAAAAGATAAATCAAAATTATTACCCAAAAATCATTATTGTTACAAAAGGATTATTAAAGAAAATTCATCAAAAGAAAAAAGTTTAAAAAAAAATGTGGTAATGTGGATCGATCTGCAACATTGTGTCTGTGTTATGATGATTATATCTCTGTGCATCTTTATTAGACGCAGGTGTCTATACTGTTTTATAGCTTGTACGAACGGCAATATAGTACCTGCATTGGGCACTCCAGTGCTAAGATCCTATAGGTACAATACTCTACTGTGGCTGTAAAAATCCCTACGTGAAAAGTTCCGAAATTGGGAAATGTTATGTTGCTGCCATATAAAAATTACACGACACGACATGTTTTTACTTATGTAGGTGTTGAAAACTTGGCCCATTTTGCTAAGGGAAGTGGGATTGATTCTTGCATGGTCAAAATATAAGTTTGGGCATGGATTCGTGCTTCTAAAACTGAAAAATAAGACTGGAAAATTTCTAAACCTTCACAATTTTAAATGAAGCAATTCTACAATAATGAATGCGTGTAACATACAAATGGTTAGGTAGCGCCATCTATCGGTATGCCTAAGTGTATACTCGGCTGACTAGGCTGATAGGCTCCACAGGGTCCGACCCTCTACTCCAAAGTGAGGACATACTGTGTACAGGTCCTGCCATCTATATCAAAGACATGAGAACTAATATTTTTGGAACCCCTCACTAGATGGCGTTACCGACCCTGTAAGTGGTGAAGCAACTAAGGGGTTTAACACTCTTTGCGTTGAAACAAAACCTTTCTTGTACCATAGATGGCGCTGTTTTCAAATAGTATAGGAGGCAAAACTTTTGATAAGCTTAGACATGTAGCTTATTGGCTACCCTTTAATAGATGGCGTGATAGTTAAGTTTTGCTTTTGACTATATTATATTTTTATAAGCTGGTATAACGTCACGCCTGTCTTTACCGATGGAGCTCTGCTGTACCGCGCAATTACTTTTAGCTATTTTGTCGCAAGATCTCTGCAGCCTTATTATTCAAAGATACGTTACAAGCACTATCATAATAATAATAAGTTTGTGGCCTGAAAGATATATTCACAATGTTGATTGGGCCTTAGATCCCACAGGATTCTCTGTATTGTGAAACCTGGACTTCGCGTTCGCACATGTATCAGTTTTCTTACCATGATTAGGATTTTTTTCCCAAAATTAGGTATATAATGAGAGAGTTGTACAAAACCTGTACTTGGAAAAATAATAAAAATACCATCTACGCAGGTGATAATGGACAAGGCCCTCATATAAATTCCAATCGAACCGAGGCAATCGGAGAGAGTTCACGAGGCAGACCACCGGCTTCATGAGGAGAACTGAAACCCATCCAATTCCCTATCGCAGCGACTGCTGTTTAACCTAGGATCGGTGCGAGGCCGTCAAGAGATACGTAGACGTAATTAACTGGTTCATATAAGAAGTGAAACAACAATGGTGCCTTAAGTAAACTAATTGTATAGAGAAGGTATTAAAATAGCATCCTTAATTAATTGTTTTAATTAATTTGTCCCCAGCTGAGAAACAAGCGTATTAACATAGATTAAACTGATCGTACATATACGTATTTACATATTCAGAACATAATAATGTAGGGTAGGCAATTTCTTTTCCGGAGTTCAAATGAATTATCAATTTGCAGAAAGATATATAAGATAATTTTCTATGAGTCTAAAAATCTTCATGAATATAATGTGTAACTGTGCTGGGATTTTTACCCAAGAAGGCTTTCGAAGAGCCTCTATAAGTGGATACTTCAGATGTAAAGAGACAGTGATATCACATGAAATGAATTCATTTTTCCAATTCCAAAAAAATGTGATGTTCTTTTTTTCATTTAATATATTTTAATAAAAAAAAACTAATTATTCATACGTTGTTCAAGAAATTACAGTAAACATTTGACTAAGCAATCTTCTTCAGCCAGTGTCACTGAATTTTTATATAACCCTTCCAATATCACAGCTTGAAGGTGCACTGTAAAAATCATAGGACCGGCATCGAAACTAAATTATCGGTCATTTCCTCGAGCGTCTAGCACATCCTGTATTTCCTTTATACGTCAGCTCAACGTAGCTACCTGCCCCCTTACCATGTACTCTTAAAGCAGGACAGTTTAGGTTGTGGAAGCGAGACGCGGCATTACATTGCGCGAAGCGGCGTCCAACTTCCACATCTTAATCTGCCTTGCTCTAAAAGTTCTTGGTAAGGGGGATGTATATTGGTATTGCCTGCCTGTATTCTGAGCCTGCGTACCGTATAACAGAATTTAGCTGGCACTAAACGGGTTATGCAGTCCTTTGTAGTAAGAGGGAGGCAGGAAACAAGTGATTAGTGGTTTTCATGCGGCTTTTAAATCAATTCGATTATGTTCTGGGTATGATACTTGGTTGTGCTTACGTTTAGGATCTGTTAAGTACATTATTATCTGGTTTCTCTGAAGGTCGCTTCTCGTGCAATTCGAATCGGTGTTTCAGAATACCGTTAGAAATACATTTTATACTGTTTTTCTTAACATAACATTACGCCTGTATACCTATAGTACACTCACATTTCTCCAGTTATGTCTAATGTTATAGGGGGCGAGTCTATTGCCATCAACCGGGCATAAATCCAGCCTGCGTGCTGCTACTGAGAATTACATAATGGAAAAACCCAGTAACACTTTGCCCGACCCGGGATTCAAACCTAGGACCTCGTGCTCAGCAGTCGCGCTTAGCAACCACTAGACCAACGAGGCAGTTAACTATTTCTTGTCAGATTTTGAATCAGTTACCTCATTAAGAAAGTAGATTTAAGTATATTTAATCATCAAAGCCATAATAGCAATTAGATAAATACGGTGAAAATAATAGATAATAGTTTTTCTGATCGTTAACAACTAAACTAACTGTAACTCCTTACCTACCGCTTTGTATTACTCGCTTCTTTTATTAATTACTTTTTTATTGTATCCAGTGTTTCTCAGTAAGTGAATATTTATATTCTGTTTGAGAAATAAATGTCTTAAACCATAAAATCCTTCCTCAAAACTGAACCGGTCTACAAAAGTACTATAGATACAATCATTTACTTTTTCAAGCAATCAATATGAAGATTTTACAATGGGATTCTGATCACGACTCGCAAAGTTTAAAAGGTGGATAAGTTATCGAGCAGAATTTAAATTAAGCATAATATAATCATGGCAATTACTACAGTATTGCCCGTTGAATTTCGATGTACTTCCATAGTTCGAAGCTTTGGTTGCTTCGTCGTAGAACTGTTTTTAAACAGACGTTAGCTTTTGTTATTTTAGAGATAGCTATGGAGTAAATTGTAGTAGGTACCTAAGTGTTCTAGCTTATTCATATCACTCTTATAAACGATGCTAAAATAAAATTTAAGGTTCCAGTCTATTGACATCTCAATGTTTTGACACACAAACGACATAGGCAGGTGTAAATTAATCAATTGTTCAACACTAATATTTTTTATAAGTACCAAGGCTAGCTAAATGGTTCTTACTACAAATCCATACTAATATTATGAATGTGAAAATAACTATGTCTGTCTGTCTGTTAAGCAAGCCTTTACGAATTTGACATGTAAGTTTAAGACCCGAGAAAGGGCAAGGCTAATTAACGCGGGCGAAGTCGCGGGCAAAAGCTAGTAACTTATGATTCGTTCTTTGAAAAGCGCTTTAAAGTGAATTGCTCTACATTATTACTCTCTGTCTACAAATGGGTTGTTGAGGGTGTATTGATTTACATTTTACCCAGCAGTCCTACATACTTTTGACTTGAGGCTGTTAAAATTAACCAGGCATAATTGATTAGTACTGAAAATTTTCAAATGTGACGTCAGACTAATACTGACGACCTGATTAGAGAAGTGGCTAAGGTTTTGGGCTGCTACGCTAAGGGTTACTACGGTAAGGTTCGATTTCCGCACGGGACAAAAAGGGCGATTCGCAGGTGTTGGTCCCGAGCTTGGATATTTGTTTATGTGATATCATGACGCAACTGCGATTCATGAGCGTTAAAAGTGCGGGGCGACGTTTTTTTAAAAAAATCAATATCGAACCTAAGACCTTACATTAGCCAGCTTCAACCCCATCAGCCAGCTCTAGAATTCGAAGGCTGTCAAATATTTAAGTGCTGAGATGATGGATACATTATTTTCAAAGGTAGATATACTACATACATATTACTAATCTATGTTAATGTATATCAGAAATCACTTTCATTTAAATATGACTGCGGTGACAATATTATTTTCCTTCAGTATCACGATACTATGAATTATTTAGAAAGGCGCTTAGCACGCGCCGTGCAAATGGAGACTGAGTGCCGGATGCTATACGTGATCATATTAACTTCGGATATGTTGCGCTTGCAAACAGTCTTGATCCTTGGAGCTTAAAAAATCTTTTATCAGGAAAGAAGTATGTGTGAAGTTTTCCAGGCTATTTAATTTTTTGACGTAACTAAGTATCAAAACTTTTTTCGCAATTTGAAATCGAATCGTGTATTGAAAACAACAATAACAATAACAGCCTATAACTGTCCCACTGCAGGGCAAAGGCCTCTTCTCGTATAGAGAAGGATTGAGCATTGATCACCACGCTAGCTCACTGCGGGTTGGCGATTTCAGATAATTAAATCCAGGTTTCCTCACGATGTTTTCCGTCACCGTTAGTCAGGTGTCTTATAATTACTAAGAAAGTATTTATAACATTGAAAAAGTCACATTGATACTTGCCCGGGTTTGAACCTGCAACATTGTGCATACAAATCCGGTATGTTTACCACTAGGCTACCACGACAATGGAATGTGTATTGATTGCAGAATGCTAATGGCCGGTGTACCTTACCTTCACCATCCTCTTTATGACAGCCCCTCGTATACCTGGCTGGTTACGTTCAGTTATTAAATTGGTTAACAGCTAAATAATTAATAATTATGAATATTAAGGTAGATTATTACCATAATATATTGATTTCATAATCTTGTATGATCATTTGATTTCCCTATTTTGAACTATATGTCCCATATTTATTATCCCTCATTCGTTTTTTTTGAATTCGATAGTAATGTGATTGAACTGAAACTTAAAAACTACTTAGAATCTAAATTGATAAAGGAAATTTGAAAAATCTCGGGTTCGAGTCTCGCTCGTGTCCATAATTTTTCAAATTTCCTTTATCAATTTAGATTCAAGCTTAGCATGGGCAACATGCTAAATTGACACCAAAAGTCATATAACTACTTAGAACATAAAATAATATTAAGATATTATTCTTGAATGCTCCTAGAAATGTAGATTTTGAATGAGAGTATCAAACCCGCTACATCCAACTACAAAGTCTTCGACAGACATTTTGTTTATCGCAGTTTTGAATTATAAATAAAGATTCATTATGATGGCTTCATGTAAGTAGGCTCATTTCTTACTACGCCTTGTGACTTATAAGATTCGACACCTACAATGCTCTCAAAAGTAATGGGAAAGCTTTTCTTTTGGTAAAAATAATACTATAATGTCTATTCACTATCAAATTAAGGTTAAATACGCAGCAGATATTATAGCGCACAAGTATGCGCGAAATACAGGTGCACTCTCTATTGCTTCACTGTTTTAGTCCGATGGGACAGCAGACTGATGGCCGGAGAGAGATAAGCGCAGGACCAACAGCTTAACGTGCCTTCCAAAGCACCGAGGAATCTCAACCCTCACACATCCCAAGACTGACCGCGATGAGCACGGCTTAACCTCGCAGATCAGATTATCTGCGCGGAAGCCACTTAGCTACGGGTCCCTTAACTGGTTACATCCTAATGTATACTTTATAACTATACATACTTACATAAAGTCACGCCTGTTTCTCTGAGGGGTAGGCAGAGACCACGGATTTCCATTTGCTATGATCCTGGCATACTTCTTTCGCTTCATTCACACGCATCACATTCCTCATACCCGCTCGTCGGTTGAGGGTACTCCTCACTTGCCCTTTTTGCAGATCAATCTCCGATCTGGTCTAGGTATGTTCGCCTAGGTCCTTCTTTTTCCGATACTCTACTAACACTCGCCTTTATAACCATAATTAATAAATAAAAAAAAACATGGTTAATGTAAATGTTATATACATACACATAACATCACGCCTATATTCCCCGAAGGGGTAGGCAGAGGTGTACATACAGTACACCCACAATTCGCCAGTTATGTTTTTAGGTCCCAATGTAATAGGGGGCGAGCCTATTGGGATCAACCGGGCACAAATCCAGACTCCGTGCTGCTACTGAGAATTACCCAATGGAAAAACCCAGTAACACTTTGCCCGACCCGGGATTCGAACCCAAGACCTCGTGCTCAGCAGTCGTGCTTAGCAACAAGGTAGACCAACGAGGCTGTCATATGTTATGTACAATCAAGTTGAAACCGTCATTTATGTTTTGATGACCTTCATATAGTTAAACTGGGCTACTTATATTCCCAAGGATAATATGAATAGGGGACCCAACGTGTTTGTCTGTCCTGCTAGGCCGACGATGCGTAAATGTATCAATTAGTTTGGGTGTAATTAAATCAGCTACGTTATTATTAGGGCTGGCTCTTCATTAAGTATTGCTAATAAACAAATCCAGCATTTCATGGTCAGATAACCTTAGTTTTATAAAACTTTGAGTGTCTTTAATAATCACTTGGATAAGCGTAAGTCTGTATCTAGGCCTCTCTTCTTAGAATCAGTTTTATGTTAAAGTTATTTTATTATAAGTATAGTCTTTACATCAAATTTACAGCTTCCAAGAAACTAAATTACAAAGTTCATCAAGTTTGATCCAAACGCAGTGAAAAGGTTCGGCTATTCAAAAAGTTTTTAGGGCAAGCATTTTATTCTAGTCTAGAAATAAAAAGTTAAAAAACATAACATAAATATCACGCCTGCATTCCCCGAAGGGGTAGGCAGTGGTGCACATACAGTACACCCACAATTCGCCAGTTATGTTTTTAGGTCCCAATGTAATAGGGGGCGAGCCTATTGGGATCAACCGGGCACAAATCCAGACTCCGTGCTGCAACTAAGAATTCCCTAATGGAAAAACCCAATAACACTTTGCCCGACCCGGGATTCGAACCCAGGACCTCGTGCTCAGCAGTCACGCTTAGCAACCACTAGTTCAACAAGGCAGTCAAAAGTTAACATTCCGCACTTTATGCAGAATTGAAAGTTGTTGGAAGTATTTTGAGTACAATTGTTGGCCAATACACATCCCTGTGAGAGGCAGCCCTATTCTATTTTGACAAACCCTCTCTTTCAACGTCGCTTATACAGAAATGAAGACTGTTTACATACCTAAGAAACAATACGCGGTTCTAAGACTAGAATTATTTCCTTTAACAATTACAAACATAACATAACATCACGCCTGTATTCCCCGAAGGGGTAGGCAGAGGTGCACATATAGTACACACCCACATTCCGCCAGTTATGTTTTTAGGTCCCAATGTAATAGGGGGCGAGTCTATTGCCATCAACCAGGCACAAATCCAGACTCCGTGCTGCCACTGAGAATTACCTATCTAATGGAAAAACCCAGTAACATTTTGCTCGACCCGGGATTCGGACCCAGGACCTCGTGCTCAGCAGTCGCGCTTAGCGACCACTAGACCAACGAGGCAGTCCTTTAACAATTATTGTGGTGTGAAACACCGTTACCAATCATTTCAGGGCTCCTATTGACACACTAACGTTTTAGGAAGAACTGCAATGCTTTATTTTACCTAAGACTGTTACTGACGTGGCTATGGACACTTTAATCTGTGTGTTTTAAGACATAATAGGGATGGTGATACCACCAATCAATTGACATACATACTTTCTTATTTCATGCGGCCTACCCAATGTCCTTCAGATGGTACGAGACGGGGCGTCTGTAAGGACAGGTCGACTCAAACTCTCCGTGGTCCTTTCCTAAAAAGACCACTTCTCAGACAACCTGCACTGTCCTCACATAAAATATTGAGCTTGTATGGACTTAACAGACCTTGACCCCTGAGTTTGTTTCGGTATTTCATCTCAGAGGTAGTCAGTTTGGAAATGCCAATGCCATCCAGTTGACGTGTAAAAGTGTTTTTGTAAAACCTATTGCAAAAATAAAATCATTTATCATTTCTCTCAAGAACTGAAGGGTGAAGTTTGAAATTTAACTATTTTTTATTTATTCTAAAGCTTACGTACTATATTGTAGACTAGAGTATTAACCTATTGCTTCAGGCGCATTACTTGCCATTCTCCGTGACGTCATCGATCTGTACCACATGTTTGGCATAATAAACAGGTAAAACAAAACTCTAGGAAGTTAACCACCACAGTTCAAACAGACATGAGTCTGAGGGTTATCTCAGCAAAATATACCGTATCCCTACTACTATTATAAACCGAAAGTTAGTATGTATGGATGGATGTTTGTTACTCTTTCACGTAAAAACTACTGAATGGATTTTAATGAAATTTCATATGGAGGTAGCTGACACCCTGGATTAACACATAGGCTACTTTTTATCCCGAAAAAATGTAGCGGTAACACCGCGGGGCGCAGCTCGTAGGTTATATTAACATAGTATAGGAGACGTTTAGAAGGCATATCTCTGTATTCCTATAAACAATTCTTGAATCTGTTCGTTTCTTTTTTTAAAACGTCTTACCACACTTAGAATTTCCTCTGTATCGTGGATGCGTTTCTCAAATATGAAATATCACATACACAAATATCCAGACTCGGGAATACATCTGCGGATCACATTTTTTTTTGTCCCGAGTGCGAATCGAACCCGCAACCCCGGGCCCAACAGTCCAATCACTTAGCCACTGCGCCCGTCAGGCGGTTTTAATTCTTCTAGTAACAGCTATTTTGTTTTTTTTCAGGACTCTTGCATGGTTCATCTTAGTTATACTTATAATTAGATCCGTAAGAGTTGACTTCCTTTTGCACATTGACCCGGTTTTAAACGATTTTGTGCGTACCATACATGATAAACAAATAATAACAATGAAGTATTCCAGGCATTTAATATTCTTGAATTTAGTAGACAAACGAAGTATGTACCTACGTAATAATTTCGAGTATGACGTCAACTGGCGAACGGTAATACCTGCCCACTGAAATCTGATAATTTTGCTATATATATTTATGTTTAAGTAAATAGCTCCATAATGTGCCATGTGATGTGATTATTGGGAAAGTGTTCTGTGTGTTTTTATTTACAAAATTCTGCCATGTTGGTTTAGACGCTAACTGAAACTGCTGAGCATGAGGTCCTGGGTCCGATCCCAGTTTCGACAATGTGTTGCTGGGTCTTTCCATTCAGTGATTCTCAGTAGCAGAATGGAGTCTGGATCTGTGCTCACTTGATTGTAATAGACTCGCCCCCTATTATATTGGGATTTGGGACCTACAACATAACCGGTGAATACGGGTGTACTATATGTGTACCTCTGCCTACCCCGGGGAATACCAGCGCGATGTTATAGATAACATCATAATCAATAAAAACATTTTAACAATTACAAGCACAGAACTTCTCTCTAACAGTAAAAAATTGTGCTCAATTAATGACAAAAAGTGGCTATTTTATTTTTACTATTATTGAGGCTTCTATAAAATAATAAACTTTTAACAACTGAATTAATTTACCAATCAGAAGCACACAGCCGACATGTATAAACTGTATAATATAAAACAACTATACATTTTTATTCCGCCGATTCATCCCCTTTTCATACTGACATTTAGGCTGCCCACTTTATTGGAACCATCGAATAATAACGACAGAGTTAAGGTTAACCGACTGCGAATAAAAGTAGTTTGTGTAAACGCGCGGGCGTCTACGGTGAGCGGGGCCAAACGTAAATGAATTATCTTTAAACTCGGCGGACGTGATTTCGCTACCATCACGGTCAGGGGCGCTCAAAGTTTGGGTTCGGATGAACTAGGGGTGAACCGGACTATGCCTGTTAAATATCAATGGATGGGAATTTTGAATACTGGCAAGTTGTCGTTTATTGTGACGTTTTAAGTGGGAGGCCTTTGTTCAACAGTGGACGTCTTACGGCTAATGATAACGGTGATGATGTAATATTTAATAAAGTATTCAGCTACTACGATTGATTTTGAATTGTTTGTAATATATGTAAATGTAATTTTTTTGGTGATATTTTAACTTTTTGCGGGATTTCTCCTGAATTAATATAACCGTTGTAATTTAAAAAGAACACAGTTGTTGTTTTTTAGTTCGAGAACATTCCGAGACTAGATTTAAGTACAAATATTATTATTCATTTAAAATCTAAACGCAAGCATAGGTTAGGTCCCAGCCTAATTCGCAGATACAGCATTTAGTCAGCTTGTGGCGATATTAACAAACAAGTATTGGAATTGCATCATTCTTTTTTAATTTTAACAGTTTTTATGCGACTTTGTTGTATGAGGAATGTGATGCGCATGAATAAAGCTAAATAAGTATGCCAGGATCGTAGCAAATAGAAATCCGTGGTCTCTGCCTACCCCTCAGGGAGACAGGCGTGTCTTTATGTATGTATGTATGCGACTTTGTCTACTTTACTTTGATGTTCTAGAACTGTAAATGATATGCAGAAGTAAAATTATAGGAATCTGCAGATAACCGTATCTGCAGCTTTTCTTTAGTCCAAGATTTCAGTAACTCGATATACTGAAAATAATATACTTAAATTCTACTTTGTAAGCAATATGTAAGATTTGATTTCTAGTCTAAGTTTTGTTGCTTTTCTCATTGGGAGTAGCAACCTCAGGTACCTAATGTGTCTAATAACAGGCAATAGGCTTGCTTTTTAACAGGGGATTAAAGAGGTCTTTGGTGAATCTTTAGTGTAATGTACCTAAATCTGGAATAGTAGCATTTTAAAATTAACTTACTTAGCCTTTAAAGTTAGGTAATAGATGGTAATAGTTAGATTCAATCAAAAGTGCTTACACAGCAATAGGACAGACATGCGCTGACTCAGCAGAAATAAAGTTTTAATAAGCAATGCACTAGTTCTTGACTATGTATTGGGCAGTACATACGTGTTATAATAAAGTTATACTTTTATTGAATATTAAAATAAAAATCTATTTACAAGTGTAGCTTGTCTTTTCGATTACTTAAATAAATTGGGTCTGTGGAAAGATATTAAAACTATGATTGTGATCCTAGGGTTGTAAGTTAAAAAATAGTTCATAGACAAAACAGAGAAAAGCCATTAAATAATAAAAAAACAATCTTACGAATTTCAAATACAAATATAGAATTTACGCGTTCTAAAGTTTGAGCATCCCCTGCGTCCCTCCGGTGTCGGGGCCTATATAAACTGAGGATACGGATCACGGCTCAGCATTCGACGTGCAACAGGTGGACGAGGTAAGTGAATATAGTGCCTCACTGACTAACTAACTTGTTCTTTTTTTAAAGTGAATAAAATATTTTATTTAAAAAAAGGGGTTCGATTTTTGTAACCAGCTTATTTTGAATTTTAGTTTTTTTATTGGTTGGAACTTTACATTTTTAAAATAATGTTTTATTAAGAAAAAATATTTTCTGATATTACTTAGTAATTGTATTTATTTGCAATCTTCTTACTATGAATAAAATGCATCATCCACTAAAAGTTTATTTTATATCGAATTTAAAGAATATTTTCAACAATAATTAAAGCAAGTTAATTTAATAATTAATGTTATGAATTTTACTTCATTTGCTCTAAAATTCTCGTGAAATATTTTAACAAGTTTAATAAATACTAAATATAATTTATATCAAAATCTTACTTATTCTACGTTACAGGTATTACGACTCTTTAGATCTTCATACAAGACTTAAATAAATTTTGAATTAAGAATTCTCTCTCGTGTTTGTTAGACAACTTGACGTTTGCATGAGGTTTTAAGTCAAGCTTTGATTTTAGAACCTTACGAAATCAACTGAGATGTACTATTCACTAAAGACTGTACAAACAATGTATCAGATGCCTTAAAAATAGTTGCAAAAAAACCTAAAAAATAATTAAATCATTTTGTATTAGATTTAAGTTATAAATAGTTGTAAAATAGTTCTAATGAAGCCGAATTAAATATTTGAAAGTAAAAAAATAAAATAAAAAATATTCTCTATCAATGTAATAGAATTGAAATATTTTTTACGTAATCGGTGCAAAAACTATATAATATGTGAGACCCTAACATCAGAAATGACACGTGTATTTCAAGAGGCTGAACCGAGTGCCTTTAAGTGTGCACAAAAAACCTCGTCATTTTAAACCACTGCATAGTGTTAACTTAGTTCTAAATATAGCGATACATGACCAAGAAAGTCTGAGTTACTATCTGAGAATCAGACTTGAGGTTCTGTCGTGCTACTAAAGACATTACTTACGAACTCACTTCTAAACCCGCGGTGAGATTTAACACGAGCGCTTAGCGTGACGTGTGAGATGATGTTAGTGTTTCAGAATGACATAGCTGATAAATTGTACTAGGACTTTAAATTCCGATTGCCCTCATACTACGAATTACCGGCTTAATACAGCCCACACAACGGCAAAGGACGATAAAACTTCCACAGCTAATAAAAGGTCGCCGGCCGTACCAACTTACCTTTTAAACAAAAAAAATCACAAACTTTCGTAGAGTTGCAAAGTGGCGGTCAACTATTTGCACCCATTTTGCATCATTCAAAAGTTATTCTGAATTGTAAAACTCTTTACCTATGTTATTTAAATCCGGTTCGTTTGAGCTTTTTACCGACTTTTCCAGAAGGAGGGTTATGTATTTTCTGTCGCAATTTTATAATTGTTAATCGTTTCATGTGAATATTAAAAGTCGATTTTGTGTAACCTGAAAGGCTATTTATAGCAATATAGTGAGATGATTTTAGACAAGTCTTTTAAAGGTTTCTTAAAAATATAGTTGTTTATGACATCACTTTGTAAGGCATCACGATTACCATAAAACATAATTATGGTCTTCAAATTTTCTCAAAAAGATTTATACCTATACAAGAATTTCAATCGATACTTTCCCATCTATGATCAATATGGTCCCAAGCCTAAGCATGTGTATTTGCCACATATGGAAAGTATTGAGCTTTACTTAACAAAATACCATCAGCTTTTTCTTCTTACCGTATGTTTGATGAACAACCTGGTGACAGAGTTTAAGCCGCCTGTAGGCCTCTGATATAGCTTTACACCTCGTTGAATAATCTTGGGTGTGCCGGTTTCCTCGCGAGGTTTCCATCGCAGGAATCTTCATGATCAGCTGGAAGACGTCCACTGTTGAACAAAGGCCTCCCCCTTAGAATAAGAACTTGCCATTTGCAAACTATGTGTGTGTATTGTATAGTCAGTTGCCACTTAAAAAATCTCTTCACAAAAAACTAAACAAAATAACCTATAGAATTAAATCGCTAAATAAAGCTAAAGTAAGCTATTCAATAAATCGTTTAAATTCGCTTGTGTAGCATGACGTCACACCCATGTCACTTACAAAGAGTGACGTCATGTGTGTGTATTCTTCGACATCAATGGCGTGCACAAATATACATATTTACTAGCCTAGAAGCAACTTCTGAGTCTCTCAGTCGTTAACCATTAAGATATAATGGTGAAATGTTTAGAACATTTTGTTATACAAAATTTTTAAAAAATTGGTCGTAAAATCTTTTAGAACACATTATAGCTTTCTTTAGGAATTCAAATTGTTAGTGTTACTTAGTTAGTTGTTAGTAGAAGGTGACCTGAAACTACTGTTGGGTCCGAAAAAAACGCTTAAAGAACGCATTATAATATACTAGCTGCGCCTCGCGGTGTTACCCGCTACATTTTTTCGAGATAAAAAGTAGCCTATATGTTAATCCAGGGTGACAGCTACCTCCACATGAAATTTCATTAAAATCCAATTAGTTGTTTTTACGTGAAAGAGTAACAGTAACAGTAACGTGTAAGAGTAACAGTTTTCGCGTTTATAATATTAGTAGGGATACTATAGGTACCTACACGTTTGCCTACCCCTTCGAGAAATATATGCGGGATGTTATGTTTATTATAAAATAAAAAACTCGTTCCATAATCATTTATTATTTAAAGACTTAAATCACGTATCTCAAAACCAAAATCATATCTAAACTTATACTAACTTAACACGCCCTTAACCTACCTATAAGTTATTAAACATCATTTCCTTTATCTGCACAACATAACTTGAGATGTGAAGATTAAAGATAAGCCCGAGCCGCAAGTAATAACCTTCTGAAAGTTTAAACATGTTAGATTGAGATCAAATAGAGATTAGCTGGAGTTGGAGCGGCAAGTTTGTGAACTAAATGGCCGCCGGGTCTCTTAGACCATAATATTAAAAAAAAAACTTAAATTACGTGTTCTTTTCTGTAAGTGTTTGTAGATCTTCTAAGTGACTAGTTCAGGCCTCTTACCATGAATTCTTCAAGCAGGACAATTCACAAGAGAGACGCCTCTACGTATAGTGTACAGTGACATCTCGCCTACTAAACGGAAAACGTCTTGTTTTAGGAGCTCATGGTAAGGGGGCAGTTCACTATGATCTTGATCCAGTGTATATTACAAGTCAATTTGGGGTAAATAGTAACGTATTGTCCACCTTGATGGTCTACTTGGTAACATAGTGTATACCTAGTACAGATTGATTGTAGAATAAAGGACTAGTCGTTGAAGTAACTTTTAAAATAGAAGGATGTTGGTTTAATAATTATAAAGCCAATATTGAGTGCCTTTTGCAGAGGTTTTGTACCAGTGCACGCATAATTTTCTATACTAAAAATATGAAAGTAACTCTGTCTGTCTGTTACGCCTTCACGACTAAACTGCTGGACGGATTTTGCTGAAATTTGACATGTAGAAAGTTTAGGAGTCGAGAAAAGACATAGGCTACTTAACGCGGGTGAAGCCGTGGGCAAAAACTGTATAAGCCTTACATTTTATATATATTGTATCATCTCTGGTCTGAAATTAAAGATTTATCGTACCACCCTCTCACCATTTAAACCTTCCCTGAACATCCACAAACATTTCAAGACAAAAATTAGACTAATCGACCCAGCCGTTTTCGAGTTTTAGCGAGACTAACGAACAGCAATTAACTTTTTTATAGAGAAGAAGATTATATTACCGTTGCAAGAGTATGGCAACTAAATTATTAGTGTCTACAGTAATGGTGAATAGATTATCTGAAATATTTCTCTGTTTGTACAGGCATCAATATGCAGACTACTATGAAGCTCATCGTGTCTATGGTCCTGCTGGCGTCCGCCCTGGCCAGCGCTTACCGTGAGTATTATCTATAACTATTTTTCATACTTTTCTCGTTTGGATATAGTTTTACCATGACTATAAAGAAGTACGTAATTCTAGTTTGATCCCAAATAGTCGTAGTTCTATTTTCAAATCTATACATACTAATATTATAAAGAGGAAAGATTTTTTGTTTGTTTGTTTTACCGAATAGGCTCCGAAACTACTGGACGGATTTGAACCATTTTTTCACCAATAGAAAGCTAAATTATCAGGAAAAAAAATTGTGACTCTGATTTCTTTTTTAAGACACGACACCTAAAAATCCCTATTTCATTCCTATAGGTACCTAACGTAGTACCTAAAGTAACACTATATTATGTTTTTATAAGTATAGTACTTATATGTATAACTAAATATTAGAGATAGCGGTTGTCTACTGTCCCACTATTTAAAATTATACAGCGTAAGGTTTGTTTAAGTAGAAGTAATTCATCTAGACATAATATTACTTAGAAACCTGTTGGGAGCTTACCTTGTTGAAAATGAATTGATGTTAGCATTTTCACTTTAAGATTTATGGTATTTTAACAGTAAATGTAATTCACATGATTTTAGACCACAGTTTTGGCAATATTTTAAATCAAATAAACGCAGTATTTGGCAATAAATACTATTGGAAAACTGGGTAAGAGAAAAATGCAATAAATAAGTGTCATTTCAAATAGTACGCATTTGACTGCGTCGTTAGTCTAGTAGCCGCTACCCGCGACCGCTGAGCATGAGGTCCTGAGTTTCAATCACGGGTCTGGCAGTATGGGGCGACGATTTTTGAAGAAATATACAAACAAAGATAAGCATGGATCACTACAAGTTCTTCTACTAAGTTATCTATACACTAAAGAATATAAATATTAATCAGAGTGGGTAGAAGATGGAGATCCAAGGTCGTAGTGCTATTTTCATCGACTATGATTGCCGCCGTAACGAGATTTATCTCAAGGAAATAGGTGTCCTGATACTAAAGAAATTGAATGCCTTTTAGTTTTCTGTTTCTAAAGACTTAACTTATAGTTATTCTTAGCGTCTTAGTTGGTCTGTGGAAGCTTGCTATTGGCGTTATTCGTATTATTTGTATACGCATTTTTATTATAGCTGTAAGCTCCCCAAATAAAATAAAAATAAAATAACCTTTATGGCAACTATGAGCGCTGTAAAAGACCGTGCTTCGCCTTTTAAATATTACACATATAGTCACGCCTGTTTCTCTAAGAGGTAGGCAGAGACCACGGATTTCCATTTGCTACGATTCTGGCATACTTCTTTTGCTTCATTCACACGTATCACATTCCTCATACACGCTCTTCGGTTGAGGGTACTCACTTGCCCATTACAAATCTTTAAGAAAGATTTTTCTTAATTCGCTTTAGCTATCCACTTCGTCTGTGTTGGTTTTTACTGCGACTATTAAATTCAAATTCAAAATGTTTTTATTTCACATAAACCCAGGCGCTTATGAAACGTTAGGATGCTAGTTGCATGGTTCCAAAATGTCATTCCAATGGAGAAGACTCGGCAAGAAACTCCAGAGGTTACTCATTTAAAAAAGAAAAATGGTACAAATTGGTAAATCTACATAGTTTCATATCGTGAAGACATTCGACCTTTTCAAGGGTTTAAATATATCATACCGAATGATATCACGTACCTACCGTCTAATTACGTATATAGAAAACGAGATATAGTTATTTTAAGGAGGAACAACCTTATAAAATGTTATCCTTACATGTTTAAACTGTTATAAAATCGGTTTTTGCATAAAAATGTAACATTGAAAATATAGACGAGCGCTCTAACGGGTTCTACATAAGCAAATGATAGCAAATCTGTTTATGGGATTATTACTTGAACATTTATTCCCAACGCGTGTTGAATACGTAATACCAACATTGTGATGAAGATTTGATACTGTGAGGGTATAATGGACCTCTATTTGTATAGTTTTTGATAGAGGTGGAGCAATTAGGGTAATATAAAAGGTAGGGTTGACTCTTATTGTTTTCGACTCTTCAAATATCTCGTTTGGTTTTCCAATTGTTGTGAGGATGTTTTACTTGTGCAAGAACCAATGTTCATGGTAATACTATATGTTTTTATTCATATTATAATATTTTACAATATACTTAAGCTTATTTACACACGTTAAATAATAAATACATACAAAAGAAAAAACTAAAACTAAAAATTATGCATCAAAGTATTCCTCCTCATCGCTGTCGACTGGTAGGGTGCCCAAAAGGATGGCGGCATTGCCACGTTGAATGGCAATTGCTAACTCTTTGGCCGAAAAATAAGCCAGCCTACTATACTAATACTACATAGAGTACACAGCAACGATACACTTTGAAGTTAAGTTTAAGTTAAGAGCCATTGCTCCTGGATTCGTATTCCGGGTCAGGCCAAGTGTTAGAGCTCATACGCCCAACAGTTACACCCTGCGGCCCCACGCTGCGGGTACCCGGACGGCTGCCCGCAGTCCAGGTCAACCGGTCAGTCCGTATTTGCTCTTACTGAGTCGTTTCATTAGGTAATTCTCAGTAGCAGCAAACAGTCTGGATTTGTGCCCGGTCGATGACAATAGGCTCGCACATTGGAACCTATAACATAACTGGTGACATGTGGGTGTACTACATGTGCTTCTGCCTACTCCTTCAGGGAACAGGCGCGTTGTTGTGTAATAATTAATTTACCATACAAGTAACTTTGTAAGAACCTGATTTAATTGTATCATAGACAGCAGAGCTTACAATTATTTTTTAATTTAAACTTCAGTATCGAATAGTTTGAAGGCACGTTGTATCTTATAACATTATTCCAAGATATCCAATAACATTATTAGATACATGTTACTATACCTTTATTATAATTATTATTATAATTAATATACATACGTCTATAAACTTAACAACGCGTAATTTTAATACTGCTACAACTATTACAATTTTCAGTTAATTAGTTAAGACATTAAACTTTGCTCATATGTTTAGTTGTTGGTAATTTGATTTTGGTAGTCTCTTATATTAAAATGTTTTAATAATAATTAAGTTTAGGTTGCACTCGCTGCGGTCAGGCCTTTGATTGTTACACTTCAAACGCGACTTGAAGAGCTGGAATTTCAGATAATTTTAAAATAATACGTGCCGAATACATAACCTTCTCCTTTTTGAAGTCGGTTAAAAATTATCGTTACTTGGTACGTATTATTACGCATAATTTAAATACTTTTAGTATTGCCACAGGCCGATAATCCTACACCAGAAACGACAACCATTTACACGAAAAGAAGAATTTGGTCGTAGTACCAACTTGACAAATCAGAAAAACAAAACATATTTTATAAACAACCTTCCAAAACTTACCTACTACTGGCAACTAATAAAATGGGAGTTTTATTTTTTTACGTACGATTTACATACAGATTCGAAAAAAGAATGATCGTGTTCCACAGTCCCTTGCTATTTGTGGATCCGCTGAAGTACAGACTATCCATCAGTCAATTTGCAATATCGACGTACCGTGAGTTTAATAGTGCGCTGCTGAAGCTATTTTGGTCGCTCATATTGCCTTTTATCAGTTTATTTATTTTACGTAAATAGAAAATGTCCTTCTGCTGCTTTTTATAAGCTTTGAACTTGCAATGTCTGTATTATATGTATGTGAGTTTGTTTAGGTCAAATCTTGCAATTAAAATTAGAAGCAATTTTTGACATCCGATTGAAATGAAATCTTGCATACTTAAATAGGTTTGGTGTACAATATTATGGTACTTTTGATTAACTTATATTATAATGAGTTTGTGGAATAGTTTGAGTATTCAATTCTTTTTGCGCCAGGAAAGCTTTGAGAGACCGAATGGTATATGCTTTATGGATGGCGAAACTCGTCAAACTTAGCATGATCGAACGGTGAAATTTAGTTGTATAGATCCCAGACACAATATGCAAGTAAAAAATTAAATGTCAAAAAAGATATTTGAATCTTTATAGTGTACAAACATAACATCACCATTCAAAGATATAATTATAAAGTTACACAAAAAAAAAATCAATAATCGAGACAATAAGGTATCGAGAATCGAGATAAAAATATATCGAGAATAGAATTGAATCGAGAATCGAAACGCAAATTAATATTGCCACGCAATGTCACTGAAGTTTGTATTTCATTGCTGTGACAAGCGTGTAATAAAAACAAAAGAGACGCGACATTTTAACTCATGCATCTCATTTACATAACAAACATTGTGAAAAAAGGTTGTAGGCCTTTTCATTTTGTTTATATAGGTACTACAATGTTCTGTTTACTTACAAATAAATTAACTAAAGAGTTTTTCCCTCTCATTTATTTTGTATTCTCCGTGATTATTTTGCTTTGTAATGGAATACATCACAATTTTCCGGGTTTTGTGAGATTGTGATTAAACAATTCAAGTTTCTTTTTGAATCTTCATAAATATTTTATCTTTTGACAATACTAGATTTAGGGTCAAAGCACACATATCTAACCAGAAAGGAATCGCCACCGTCATTCTTTGTATGACACTCCTTACTACAATATGGCGTGACTCAGCTGCAACTAGCCAACTACGCAGGAGATATTATAGTACACAAGTATGCGCGCAAATACAGGTGCACTTTTTTTTTCCAACTTGTCTCTCGCAGTTAGCGTTGAAGGAGCTCTTACTAGAGACCCAATAAAAGGCCTCCAGCCAGGTCAGGTGCACTGCTTATACCTTCACTCTCACAGTCTGATAGGACAGTAGACCATCACGACTGGAGAGAGATCAGTCGCAGGACCAACGGCTTCACGTGTCTTCACCGGTCACCCATCACAAGAGTGGCTACGAGTCCCTATCTAATCTGTAATATTATTCATGTTTTCTTGTCCATACGAACCTAGTCTATAAAATCCCCTTGAGACGGTCAAGCCGGCAACCACAGAGCCGAACTAAAGCTAACTAATTCTGCTCACCCCACAGACAGCGGCGTGAAGCTCCGGCGGGACGGCGTGCTCAACTTGTACCCTTTCCCAAGGGTGGGTAGAGCTTCGCGAAACACCTGGCAACTGCCCCTTAACGACATGTATCTTGGTATGTTTCATTTTATACCTGTATTCACTAAGATAGTACTACCCCTTAAATAAATGTACACGACCTGATTGGCGCAGTGGTGAAGCGATTGGACTGCTGTGCTAAGGGTTGCGGGTTTAATTCCCGCACGGGACAACAGTGTGATCCGCAGATGTTTGTTCCGAGTCTGGGTGTTTATGTATGTTATATTTCATGTGAAAAGCACCCACGTTACAGAAGAAATTTTAAGTTTTAAAAAACCCTTGTCAACCCTTAGCGCAGCAGTCCAATCCTTAGCCACAACGCCAATCAAGTCGTCATTAAAGTACCTCTATCACCAAAATAACTCCTCAAGTTTTTGAAGATTGTTACTTAGTATAATGATTTCTATCACTTACGCGAATATTAGACATTGAAATAAAACTAGGTTTACGGATTTTAACGCTAAATAAAAATCAATTAAAAAGGCCGTTGCCCAGCAGTGGGACACAGAACAAAAAAAATCCGTAAACCTAGTTTTATTTCATTGTTACTTAGTATTTTTTTCTCTTAGAATACGAACCAGCTGTAGAGAAACGTCAGCTGTACGCATTCCCGCGGGTCGGTCGCAGCGACATTTCGCTGTCTCGCCCCGAGTCGCATGAGTTCCAACCGCTGGCGGTGCGACGGACGGAGAGCCCGGGCATGTGGTTCGGGCCCCGGCTTGGCAGGTCCTTCAGGGGCGATGATGATGGTAAGGACAGGATAACAGTGCATGTTTTATACATTTAAAAAATAATCTTTGTTTTCGGTACCAATTTCGGTAATTTTTAACTTGAAATTTTTGTGGAAAGGTTTAAATACTGAGGCGTCAACAATGTTAGCTAGCTTTTTATAAATACTAACTGTAGTTGTTCTTATAACTTTTTAACTACACAGGAATATTGTTATAATAGTGAAAAACGAGTGTTATGATAAGTTAATTTAAAATCTTTATAAGAATACTAAATTAGGCCACACAGCTGCATATACCAATTAATCTACACTTTTTTTGTTTTGTAAAAAAACAGTCATTAATATTAAAGAATTTATTTTAAATTAACTTTATTCTTTTAATTTATACCACTAAAAAGGTATGAATTTGAAAATGCGATCAAATTAACTGATACACTTATTTAAATACAATTCCCGAACCAAAGTATCATCCTTCAATTTCAATAAACGTCAAAATTTGATTTTATACTTCAAGCATCTATCACGCTCTTTCGTCCCCAGAAATCACAATGCAGAGCGAGACAAACGATCGCAGCGAGCCCGAACAGACGGAACCCGTGCACGACGAACGAAGGAAGAGGCAGGCGGTACAGAACTAAACAATACGCAACCCGACAAATGTACTAAGACAGCGCGTATTGTACGGATGGCTCTTACACTTTATTTATCAGTTAGACGTCGATTTCTACCCTAATTATGTTAATTTTTTTATCTTTCTGCACTTCATATAGCTCTAATTTTCTCCATCATCATTATCCACAGCCTACAATATCCCATTGCTAGGTATAGGCCTCCTAACTATGCAAAATCTCACTCATACGTTCGCGTTCCATTCCTAAAAAGGGGGCTGAAGTTTTAGCTTCAACTATGAATATAATATATAGATATCGATTTTACAGAGTAAGCACTGTCTCTACATTATTCTGGAGAACTGGCTAAGAACTTAAAAAGTAATCGTTTTGCTGAAGAACTGGCTACTTAAGTACAGTCGCCATGACAAAGGTTAAGTGCAAAGATACAGTCAGCCACATAAGTTATTGGACGTTTTCTCTCGTCTATTTTTTTTAAACTAACTATTGTTCTGTAGTTTCTTTACTTTTCTATACATCTTGGATGTCCCTTTTTAATTTAAGGTGTGGAAGTTATAAACCCTTTTTATGGAACTTAGATTGTCCTTGCAAGTTTATTGTGACCGCAAATTCAAAACATTTCTTCTTGGATTTTTAAACTGCATTAATATTATCAAAAATAAAATGAAATAAAAAATATTATGCGCAAGATTTTAAGTTGAGACTTAGACAATCTACAATATGCGCTGACTTCTAACCATAAATCAATGTTAATAATATGAGTAGATATGACACTCCGTAGTTACCACCCAGGTCTGCTAACACTCTCATTGTTATTGTATTATTGCATCAATTATTAATTATATTTACGTGTAAATCGAACGACCGTCAACACTATTGTAAGTACTATAGCTTGTAAGTATAAATGTATTTAGGTATATTAGAGTGTTATTATAATAAGTAAATATTGCCAAATTTATTTCTCTGGCTGGGCGGGTTTTGTTATTCCGTTAATACATAATCCGTGAAATAATTTTGGCAATTTATTATGTTTAATTGTTTATAATGTTCTAATTTATTGAAATAAAGAATCAGTCCATTATTTGCTGTTTTATTTGTGATACTATCTTACCTAAAAACCGATATAGGTATACCTTCGAAATTCTTAAACAAAAAAAATCTAGCTTGTTATAAAATAATTACATTATGCGTATATCAAAAGACTGTCCACGAGTGGTGATATTCAATTGTTTTTCTGGCAAACCCTGGGCCTACTGACAGACGTTTTTCCACCCTACAAAAGAATATAAAGCCTGTTATTTGTGTCCATACAGATACAGAAGTTATAAGTACTTTACTGTCCAAAAACGTAACATAAAGTACAGCAAAAAGATGCACAATCCACAACCACAAATAACGTAAATTCATTCTATTAACTCAACAAATTGACTCTTGAGTAAAACGAGCGGCATCCTAAAATACATTTCATTTCTTTCTCTAATAAATATTGTATTATTTAAGCAATAAACGAGATGAGCCGAGATTATCCTGCCCTAGGCGAAGGACAGTAAATTAAAAGTATATCAGTCCCACTAAATGATTGTCTGGGATTAAAAGTCGACCGAATTGGATGTGATGGTAACAATGAGCAGCGATTACTTATATATAGAAAATAATGGTGTTCCCTATATTTGTAGACAGAAATTCTTTATTATTTCGTTTCGCGGAAAATGTTATGTTTTTTTTCGGTCCGTGTATTTATATTTCGAATATTATTGTTTCAATGAAACGTATTTCATAGAAACACAATTGAATGACTTTGTTATTCATATTATACACAGCGCTTACGTAAATATGATTATTTTTCGATAGAACCTGTCGCCGTTACGTATGTCTATTTCTGTTACAAGATTATTGGAGGGATTTATTTATTTAAAATCGTATCTATCGGCGCGACCAACTAGAATAATTAAGTTTAATCATTTGATTGTCCTTAAATTAGTTTATAAACCATCAGTTGATTACTTTGAGTTTATTACGATGTAAAATTAATGTTATCATTGTAATTTCAATACTTAACCTAAAAACTTGTAAACACGCGCACGTGTGCCGAGCCCTATAAATACGGCCGCACGGTAGGCGATCGAGTCAGTCGCACTCGAACCACCGTACAGTACGGACCTCTGGGATGTCGTTACGCTGCCCATTGAATAAACGAAGTTTATAAAGTGTGAGTAGTTTTCTTTGAAAATGAGTGGTCATCAAGAAGACAACAACTGTGACGTCAGCATAGCTGACGTCACACTTTTTAAAAACAATAAGGAGGTTCCTTCTCCGTCATCAGAAGTGAGATTGCAAGATGCTCTTACCCAACCCGCTTCCTCATCAGCTCTACCACCTGATCAATTGGAACAAACCAACATCCAGCAGGAAGAACCTGTGTTGGTTACCATTGCACCATTGGAAGCCGTACTGCAATCAAGACCACAAGTGTATCGTCACCATGGAATGCAGTTGGGTGGGATACCACCACAATTCCTGATGCAAATGATGGAGACGATGCAGAAAATGTCGGAGCGCTTATGTGCTCCACCTACCGAAGCAAAAATAAGGATCAAGGACGTCTATTTACCATCATTCGATCCGGACACTCACATCGGTGTACGAGAATGGTGCCAGCATATAGATCAAGCGATTGAAGCGTACAAGCTTGATGATTTCGATGTACGCATGAGTCTGCAGCCTGATGATTGGATGGTGACTACTACAACGTGGGAGAAGTTGCGGAAAAATCTCATCACCACATTTGAACCCGAAAATAGGTACTCCCGGGACGTCATCATGTTTAGAGAACATGTTTACGACGCAACTAAAGATATTGCTGAGTTCTTATCACGTGCCTGGATCCTATGGCGAAGGGTCACCAAAGACAAACTGGGCGACGAACACGCTGTGGAAGCTGTGATTGGATGCGTAAATGACGAGCGCTTGCGTATCGAACTGATGAATGCCAGGGCAACCACTGTCCCTGAGATTATCTCAATTGCAACATCCATACGGAAGAAGCGGAGTCATCCAAGCTCCAGTTCCACAACATTTAACAAACGTTCACGTTTTTCGGACAATACGCCGTCAACAACAAGCTGCCGTATATGTAAGAAGACAAACCACTCCACTAATGACTGCAGATTCAAACCTTCGGAGTCTAAACCTGAAGCTAGCAATAAGGATTCGAAAACAACAGCCGCAAACACTACAAACAAAAAACGAAACGAAACAACTGCTTGTACCTATTGCAAGAGACCAGGCCACACTTACGAAACTTGCTTCAAACTCGAACGTTCGTTGACTTCAAACGTTAACTGCGTAGCAAGCGCTAAGCTGGCTCCTATCACCATCAAAATAGGTGAAAGGTCTTTGCAAGCCGTCTTTGACAGCGGGGCAGAGTGTTCAATCGTCAGAGAATCGGTTGCTACAGCCTTACCTGGTCAAAGGAGACCAGTAGTTAACTATTTGAAAGGAATTGGTCAATTCCCCGCACTATCGTTAACCAAACTTACGACTATGACCTAACCAATGAAGATGAAATTATGCAACTACGACGACTTCTGAACAAATACGAACACCTGTTTATCCGTGGATATCCTAAGACTCGGGTGAACACCGGCGAGCTAGAAATCAGATTGAAAAACTCTGATAAATTCGTGGAAAGAAGACCATATCGCCTCAACCCAGTGGAACGAGAGAAGGTTCGCACCATAACCACGGAGGTTGAAAGTTGCTACCACTCCTATGAGTTGGAGACACTGGCAGTGGTACGCGCTATAAAACACTTTTGCCAGTATCTATATGGACGAAAATTTACCGTGATAACTGACTGCAATGCGTTAAAAGCGTCAAAACATAAAAAGGATCTCCTGCCAAGTATTCATCGCTGTAGAAACCCAGCTGAGTTTGCAGTTAATGTTATGACAAGAGACTTGAACTCGCTCAAAATTGAACAGCGACGGGACGATGAACTGCGACCAATAATGGACAGCCTCAGTGACAATAACCCAGTAGAAGACTATGTCTTGGAGGACAATGTCTTAAAGAAGAACGTCAATGATCCTGTCTTCGGTCAGCAACTCAGTACGGTCGTCCCCAAGTCGTTTCAATGGAGCATTATAAACTCTTTTCATACCGCGCTGAAACACCCCGGCTGGGAAAAGACTCTACAGAAGATCAGAGAAACTTATTGGTTTAACAAAATGAGTTGTACTGTTCGAAGATTTGTGGATAACTGCGTTATATGCCGAACATCCAAAGGAAGATCCGGGGCCGTTCAAGCCCAATTACACCCTATACAAAAACCGACGGCTGCCTTCCAAGTTATTCACATGGACATAACAGGAAAGCTGGGCACTCCAGATGATCAGCAGTACGTCATAGTCACCATTGACGTTTTCTCGAAGTCCAACAGAAAATGATTCGTTCAAGCGAACAAGACAGACAACGCTTCAACCTACATAAGGCCAAAATCCATCATTTTCAACGCGTACCACAACCTGACAATCCGGTGACCGTATCGGCGGAAATTGAACAATCTCCACCATTTGAGATGGCCAGAGAACCTTTACCAAGTACATCACGCGCTGAACCAGGTCAACAACAAGCACAGATCAAAACGAGGAAGATCAACCAGCTGACTAAAACCATTTTAGAGCCCCTGTGCATAGCACAGCATCGACCTTCCCCTACTTTCCTTAGAGCCTCTGTGTACCACGGCGTACAAGACCGCCCAGAGCACAGCATCACACCTTCCACTACGAGTCTTCGAGAATTATAAAATCTTCGAGAATTATAAAGTCTTCGAGAATCTTCGAGAATCATATCCTGAAATACGTTTAGAGCCCCTGTGCATAGCACAGCATCGACCTTCCCCTACTTTCCTTAGAGCCTCTGTGTACCACGGCGTACAAGACCGCCCAGAGCACAGCATCACACCTTCCACTACGAGTCTTCGAGAATTATAAAATCTTCGAGAATTATAAAGTCTTCGAGAATCTTCGAGAATCATATCCTGAAATACGTTTAGAGCCCCTGTGCATAGCACAGCATCGACCTTCCCCTACTTTCCTTAGAGCCTCTGTGTACCACGGCGTACAAGACCGCCCAGAGCACAGCATCACACCTTCCACTACGAGTCTTCGAGAATTATAAAATCTTCGAGAATCATAAAAGTCTTCGAGAACCTCCGAGAACTCTACGAGAACCTCCGATGACGTCCTGAAATACGTTTAGAACCCCTGTGCATAGCACAGCATCGACCTTCCCCTACTTTCCTTAGAGCCTCTGTGTACCACGGCGTACAAGACCGCCCAGAGCACAGCATCACACCTTCCACTACGAGTCTTCGAGAATTATAAAATCTTCGAGAATCATAAAAGTCTTCGAGAACCTCCGAGAACTCTACGAGAACCTCCGAGAACTCTACGAGAACCTCCGAGAACTCTACGAGAACCTCCGAGAACTCTACGAGAACCTCCGAGAACTCTACGAGAACCTCCGAGACCTCTACGAGAACCTCCGAGACCTCTACGAGAACCTCCGAGGCCTCTACGTGAACCTCCGAGAACTCTACGTCAACCTCCGAGAAGTCTACGAGAACCTCCGAGAAGTCTACGAGAACCTCCGAGAAGTCTACGAGATCCTCCGAGAAGTCTACGAGATCCTCCGAGAAGTCTACGAGATCCTCCGAGAAGTCTACGAGATCCTCCGAGAAGTCTACGAGATCCTCCGAGAAGTCTACGAGATCCTCCGAGAAGTCTACGAGATCCTCCGAGAACTCTACGAGAGCCCTTCAATAAAATCTCCGAGAAACTTCAGTGTCTACGAGAACCCTTAACAATCTACGAGAAGCAACGAGGCTGGTGCAGAGCGCGCACCGCCTGTCAGTATGGCCGTATCGGCGCGACCAACTAGAATAATTAAGTTTAATCATTTGATTGTCCTTAAATTAGTTTATAAACCATCAGTTGATTACTTTGAGTTTATTACGATGTAAAATTAATGTTATCATTGTAATTTCAATACTTAACCTAAAAACTTGTAAACACGCGCACGTGTGCCGAGCCCTATAAATACGGCCGCACGGTAGGCGATCGAGTCAGTCGCACTCGAACCACCGTACAGTACGGACCTCTGGGATGTCGTTACGCTGCCCATTGAATAAACGAAGTTTATAAAGTGTGAGTAGTTTTCTTTGAAAATGAGTGGTCATCAAGAAGACAACAACTGTGACGTCAGCATAGCTGACGTCACACTTTTTAAAAACAATAAGGAGGTTCCTTCTCCGTCATATCTATTAATATAAAAGTCTCATCATCAGCCGGAATACGTCCACTGCTGAACAAAGGCCTCCCCCTTAGAACGCCTCAATGAGAAGTTTTCTTTATTATTAACATCTGCGATATAAATATCTGCGGTATAATCAAGGATTTTGCATAAACCTAAGGTTCGTAGCCGCTACGCCGCTACGTGCTACGATTGTAGCATGCTACGTCATCAGGTAGGAATTAGTAACTGGGCTTAACCATTATTTACATAGTTACAATGCAGCGTGCCATTTGAACCGCTATAGAGTTTAGTTAGTTATTGGTGTTTAGGACGTTCGTATACAGGTCTAATCACACTAATATTAAAAAGACGAAGGTTTGTGAGTGTGTTTGTTACCTCTTCACGCTCAAACGGCTGGACCGATTTTAATGAAATGTCATATGGAAGTAGCTGACACCCTGGATTAACACATAGGCTTTTTATCCCGAAAAAATGTAGCGGGTAACACCGCGGGGCGCAGCTAGTATTACACTAATATTATAAAGGCGAAAGTTTGTTAGTGTGTTTGTTACCTCTTCACGCTCAAACGACTGAACCGATTTTGATGAAATGTCATATGGAGGTAGCTGACACCCTGGATTAGCGCATAGGCTTTGTATTCCGAAAAAATGAACCCCCAAGGCGCATCAGTATAAATGCTTAGCTACTGCGCCAATCAGGAAGTCATTGAATCATTTTTTTAAAAATAGTTTCAATATCATATTATTGTTTCACGATACAAAGGTTTATACATCAGATTCACAAACGATAGGGCATCAATATCGTTGTTTTATTCAATTGTATAACACCCACCTCGATATACATATACGTACCTATATAAATAGGATTGTGTATTTGTTTTATCCATAACGATCCTACATAACTGTCAAACCTATTTGGAGTACCAATGACAGCGGTGAGTTTAGTTACATTGTTCCTCTAGGGTCAGTAAAAGCATTTTTCACAACTCATGTGTGACGCCAAAATGTCAATATTGGCAAAAAAAATATTATTTAAAAAAAAAAAACGTCGCCCCACACCAGGAATTTCTCCTGTATCGTAGGTGCGTTTCACAAACATGAAATATTACATACACAAACACCCAGACTCGGGACAAACATCTGTGGTTCGCACAATGTTTTGCCCTGTGCGGGAATCGAACCCTTAGCGCAGCAGTCCAATCGCTTAGCCACAGCGCTAATCAGCTCGTCATTGACGTCCTGATTGCAATGGAGTGCTGCGCTAGAGGCTAAAATTGCGCGATCCACAGATTCTATGTTTGTCCCGAGTCTGGGCGTTTGTGTATGTAAAATTTCATGTTTGTTAAACGCATCCACGATATAGGAGAAATACCTAGTGTGGGGCGACGTTTAAAAAAAATACTTGCAGACTCCATAATAGTAATAACTTTTTCGATGTATTCTATGGTTTATAAAGTCTATGACGTCATTATAAATCGCTTACACAGGCACCGCATACCAAGTTTTACTAAATAAGTAACGTTCAAACACAGGGCCGTGTGCGCGGCGCAAAACGGGGGCTTTTGCCACCTGTCAGGATTACGGACCGCGGTCGTGGTAGCGGCCTATTTCTGTATTGTGGTCGCCGGCAACCGTCGCACTGTTTGCGTATAGTTCAATGGACGTCGTAATTGGAATTATGGTCGAAAGTATGTTTAGTGGCTGTAATGATACAACAGTGTTTGATATTGATGTTATATTTTTACTAATTACAATTAAGCTACAACTAGAGTTCTTAAATTACAGATTATAGATGAAATTGATGGCTTTGATAATCAAGGTCTAAAGCTTGAAGAGAAATAGAAATGGTACTGTGAGTCATTGCCACAGACGCATACCAACATCAAAACCAATTCACTTTAAGAATACTAAGATGAGTTATGTTATCAGCCAAAGAGTAATCTTTAAAAAAAACACTGGCCTGAAAAACTAAGTACCTACTACACTTTTAAAATTTTATTTTTCTTCTTCTTAACTATATAAGTTAGAGATCTATACTTAATATTATAAAGCTGAAGAGTTTGTTTGTTTGCTTGAACGCGCTAATCTCAGGAACTACTGGTCCGATTTGAAAAAATCTTTTAGTGTTAGATAGCATATTTATCGAGGGAGGCTATAGGCTATAAAAATTGGAAGGCGGAATTGACGCGGACGGAGTCGCGGGCAGAAGCTAGTTTAAAACAAAAATCTTTCTATAGCAAATTTTACCAGCTTTCAGAGTCAAATCAGCCATCGACAGAGTCCTTTTTATTTACTTATAAAGTTATTACCTTTTTCAAAGTGTGATACTCAGTTTTGCAGGCCAGTGTAATACCTATGTTAAAGTTCTTGAATGCTTTACTCTTAATAGTAGTAATAGAGGCATGTGGCAAGTGTAATGAATATAGCAGTAACAAAGGTTGGTTTGTTGGCGCCTGCGCTGTTGCAGTGGTCGGTGAAGCACTGGCAGACAGTCTCCAGGTGGTCGCGGTTGTCTGCGCGGTAGCAGCTCTTCTCGTGGCGCACCCAGCCGCAGCCGCGGGTCACGCGCACCTCCGAGTCTTTGTGGGGGTGGTATACTGAAAACGGGGAAGTTACTGTTGTGATACTTTGTTTTTCATTTGTTTTTACAGCTTCGACCTGTCATCATCATCATCATCATCAACCTATCTCAGTCCACTGCTGGACATAGGCCTCTCCCATGGCTCGCCACTGAGCTTCGTCCTGTACTAGGACTTTTTTTAAAGAGGGTTTTAGTTATTTATTAATGTATAATATAATAACTGTAATATATTATCACTGCGGTCTCTGTAGTGTGGTTTCCAGCCTAGAATTGACCACCCCCTTTTCCCCCGAGGGAGTCGTAAGAGGCGACTAAAGGAAAAGCCGGAAGATGGGCAGCAAAGTCTTTTGTAACTTCACCAATAATATTTACCAACTTCAGCAAGTCACACAAATATTAGTCATGTGCGGGAATCGAATTCTAGACCTCACGTTTAACGCCCTTTGCGATCACTAGACTAACGAAGCAGTCTGCCTATAAAGATTAATAAATGGTTGGGTTAGGTTAGGTTAGAAGAATGACACTTACTAGTCTGCATTATCTTCCTGCAGAAGAATTCGTACTTCTCTACTCTGGGCACAGCTGTGTCGCAGTTGATAATAGGTATGATGCGCCCGCGCACCTCTTCCTCAATCTGTGTTGGATCTAAGCACGCCGAGTTGTTTGCGCTGTTACAGTAGAAACAGTAGATGCTGGTCGCTGGAAAATATAAAAATAACATCTTATTTGTGGTTTTAGTAGATAATTCGTGACGTATGTTGTGTTTTTAATACTAAATATAATCTAACTTAGTATGGCTAGAACTTATCATACGTTATTTAAATGTCTTAAGATTATTTTACTTACATTTATACACCATCGACAATAATATGGTAATAGACAAAAGTATTCCATTTGGAGACATGTTTCTGAAAAAAGAACGTTTCAATTAATGTTTTTCTTAAAAAGTTAATAGCAGAATAGACGAAGAAGGCGACTCAATTGCCATAATGAGAGAAAAAAAAATGTTGTTGTTTATTATTTAAGTCGTATTGGTTAACATACCGGATTTGTATGCACAAGATTGCAGATTCAAACCCGGGCAAGTATCAACGTGACTTTTCGAAT
The DNA here is from genome assembly GCA_946251915.1 of Abrostola triplasia. Lineage (NCBI taxonomy): Eukaryota > Metazoa > Arthropoda > Insecta > Lepidoptera > Noctuidae > Abrostola > Abrostola triplasia. Next base: position 6,532,178 of record OX276440.1, on the reverse strand, counting down.
GTTATAAAATTTTTCTTAGTTATTCTTAGATACCACTGACTAACGGTAAGGAAACCTAGATTCAATTATCTGGAATCGCCAACCCGCAGTGAGCTAGCGTGCCGATTAATGCTCAATCCTTCTCTATAAGAGAAGAGGCCTTTGCCTTACAGTAGGACAATTGTAGACTCTTTTTATAACGGATAACTAAGCAACACATACATACAATAATAATACGTAGGTGGCCTTAGTAAAAAGAGTGGATGAAAACAGAAAAACGGATTATTCTAGCAAACAAACCGCGAGCAGATCTCGCTGAAAAATAAAACGAAAACAATTCTATTTTAAACTGTTCTAGCACCAAAGCAGTTATGAGAATAGGTCCCCTCTAATTGCCATTTTTAAAAATAGATAATGCTTTGAAATAAGCGTTAAACCCTTTTAGCATTTTTATTACAGTAAATATCGGAAATGATTAGTCGTTCTTATAATGGATTGGCTTATTGTTATAACTGTTTATTGTAGTCCATTCATTGTTACTTTGATTTATAACTGTAATATACTTTTAGGGTCACTAGGTTTAAAGAATTTTATCTGAAGGTACCCTATTCTTAAAAGTTTAGTAATTGAAAATGTATTTTGTTTTAGGTAGGCTTTGATTATGTAACCGAGTTATCATTCCATAGGTTTTTTATTTCACAACCACACTCACATGTACAATGGACATAAACTAGAGAGAGATGAAGAAGGCCTATGAGCCTAGCCTAGTGAAATCTAAGACACAGGAAGCCTAGTTCTCTCAGACATATGAGCTTTTCGCACTTTATTCTGAGAATGATAACCAAATTTTCCTTTTTGTTTACCTAGTATCTTCATTTAATACTTCAATAGATATTGAATTTTGTACAACTTTTTAAGATAGCGTTTATTGCTAGAGCACTATTTAAGTTTAGCTAAGTAATTATCTACCTATATGTATAAAAATAATTGCTGTTCGTTAGTCTCGCTAAAACACAAGAACGGCTGGATTGATTTGCTCACTTTTGGTCTTGAAATATCCGTGGGAGTCCAGGGAAGGTTTAAACAATGAGAAAGCGGTACAAAGATCGCCGGGTAAACTATTTATCAATAAATTTATTATGGATATTGGGTAAGTATGCATATGCCATCTAAATTGCAAAGCACGTAATATAAAAAAAAACACACGCTGGTACACGGAAAACAGTGGTCTAGTATCAAAAGGTATGATATTTTCTTTGGGATATATAATTTAACTTTATAATCAAAAATTAACGATAAAAACTTACCTTGTGTATAAAAGTCAACTTAGATGTTTTTTTGGTATTAAAATGTAATACAAAATCCCTTATCAGGGCACTATATTAGCCACTAAATCGACCACACTTCAATTGTCGCTGATAATAACTAAACAGACAGACCACACATGCACGTTACCAACTTGTGTAAATGTCTTGGTGTCTGTGTAGCCCGACCTAACAGTCTTGATCCTTACACTTTTAATAGAAGTTGATGAAATGACGCAAGCTCTTTATTTTTAGGTGGACAATTAGGTAGCGTTTTTACTTTAACAAGAATAACAAGCGTTGGTGGCAGAAGCAAAAAAAAACATACCATCACGCCTGTATTCCCCGAAGGGGTTAGCAGAGGTGCACATATAGTACACCCACATTTCGCCAGTTATGTTTTTAGGTCCCAATGTAATATCGACCCTATTGCCATCAACCTGGTTTAAATTGTACATATATACCTATAACTTTATCATGTATAGATATCTATTCAGTAATATACCTGACAGTAAATCTATTGGTTCCTCTGGTTAATTATCGATTTACAGTCTGGTGAAAGGAGAGTTTATAACAGCATCTCGCGTCTCTCTCGGCTACCCTTTTGAACAATATAGGTACGATGGTATGCCTAAACATAGCTAGTGTTATCTGTAAGCATTTTTGATAAATGGCAATAGGCTTTACATACACATAGGACATACACAGTCTGGTACACACATAGGACATACAATCTAGGATAGGCAATTCTAACAACCCCTTCTAAAAAAATTGGCAGACTATACGTACTAGATACTTACATTGTTATTAAACTGCCCCCTTACCATGAACTCTTAAAACGAGACAGTTTACGATGTGAAAGCGAGACGTCGCTACGTGCAGTGTTATACGGCGTCTCGCTTCCACAACGTAAGCTATCCTGCTTCAAAAGTTCATGGTAAGGGCCGATATTAGTTTTAAGTATGTCAACTGCGTCAACATTTCGATTGTCAGTTTCGATATACTGTTGAATGAACTTATCGTGTGACCTATGGCTTACGGTATCAGAGGAAAGTGAATTATATCGTACTCAGCGAGCTGTTGCGTGCGCAGTATCGCTGTGTCCACAAATTGATAAAATAAATAAAACATTAATGTCGTATTGACAGCTACGCAATATGGATTGCTCGTAGTAAATACAGTCAGGAGAGATTGAGCGCCATTAGTGAGTGAATTTAGACTGGTGGTATTCTACTCGCCTCTACAATTAGGGTGATAATTGCGATGTTTTTTATGAACTCTGAAAAAGAGTTTATAAAACACAACATACACTCTAAGGGTTGCGAGTTCGAGTCCCGCACGGGGCAAAACTTTGTGAGCACCAGAGATGTTTGTCCCGAGTCTGGGTGTTTGTGTATGTGATATTTCATGTTTGTGAAACGCACCCACGACACAGGAGAAATGCCTAGTGTGGGGCGACGATGTAAAAAAAAAAATTGAGCCCTTCATGTAAAATGCAATATATACAGTGATGGTTACTTCTTCATCCATGGTAATGGCCAGTATATTACGTTATAAAGGTAGTCGTGCAATATGCAAGGTGTCATTATTGTGAGTACGTTTACAATCCTTTAGTTCGGAAACGCGATCCTTGACTTTGCAAGGTTTCAGGAATTATACTCACGTTGCTAACTAGTCTTGGTACTTGAAGTTTTTTTAATATGATAATATAATGTATATTTCACACACACATTAAGTATTTTTATTTGTATTATAAATATGTCCGCCAATATCTGCCTCAACTGCCTTGTTGGTCTGGTTGCTTAGCATGACTGGTGAGCATGAGGTCCAGGGTTCCAATCCCGGGTCGGGTAAACGGTAGTGTTATTAGCTTTTTCCATTAGGTAATGCTTAGTAGCAGCACGGAGTCTGGTTTTGTGCCCGGTTGATGGCAATAGGCTCGCCCCCTATTACATTCAGATATGAAACATGACTGGTGAAATGTGGGTGTACTACTATAGGTACACCTCTGCCTAACCCTTCGGGGAATACAAGCGCGATGTTATGTTATGTCAAATGTGTCAACCACGCCGTTATTCATTAATAGGCTGATATGTTATTAGCTTGTGACTATCGCCATGTACTGGACGAGACACAGCCATTCACTACCTATATTAATCCATCCACTTTTTTAACAGTAATGTGAATCACATTTTTGCGTGTGATTCGAGACTTATGTGTCACGCTTGGCAGTTAACTTTACCACGTCACAAAGGAATAAAAAAAGATAATCTAACTGTAAGATAAAAAAAAGTATTCCTAACTCAAATCCACCAATCCAACGTTTTTAAACGTGACAGGCTCATCAAGCCATAATTGAATGAAGTTTGGTATTCAATATCCTTGTCTTTGAAGTCCGAGTTTTAACAGACAGCTTAATTAAACAGGCCAGTTAAATACTGCTAATTTTTTTACCCCTTCCGATGTTTTTGACCTTAAGAAATTCCGGTTTTACCTTTTGACTTTTCTTATATTTTGTGAACAACATGAAAGGATAGAACAGATTTATTTTGTATACAATTTAAGCTTTTGGGTTGGTTCTAGAACTTTTTTAAAACGTCGCCCCACACTGTGAATTTATCCTGTATCGTGGGTGCGTTTATCAAACATGCTACTTAGAATCAAACGGGTAGGCACAGTAATCTATCCCTACTAATATTATAAACGCGAAAGTTTCTAAGTATGGATGGATGTTTGTTACTCTTTCACGCTCAAGCGGCGAGGCCGATTTTGATGAAATTTCATATGGAGGTAGCTGACACCCTGGAGTAATACATAAGCTACTTTTTATCTCGAATAAAATGTAGCGAGTAACACCACGGGGCGCAGCTAGTTCTACAATATTTCACAGCTCATCAACCCGCGTTTCGATTCTATAGCTATTCTTTGAGTCTAAAAATCAATACGAAGCCAATGTTCGTGGAAACAATCTAAAAAATCCAAATCAATATGAAACATGAAAGTTAGACATATAAATATGTAAATCCAAGCCCACGGTGTTATTCTTCGGATTGCCACAGGCATCTCTCTATATTCCCATTCGAAGTTATAACAACTAAAGAAAATATCGAGATGGTTTTCTTTTTGACTTTTCCATACCGCCATATAAGAACAATCTACGTCCCTCGCGATATATTTGGGAATAAGTTAATGTATGTATTTATAGGGTTCGGTGAATCGAAAGAAACTGAGGGCAAAAATAATTTCATACTCTGAGGAATTTCTCCAGTATTGTGGGTGCGTTTGTATGAAATATCACATATACAAACACCCAGGCTCGAAACAAACTTCTGAATCTGATCAAACCCGGGCAAGTATCAATGTGACTTTTTCACTGTAACAAATACTTTGTTAGTTACTCTAAGACACCACTGACTAATGGTGACGGAAAACATCGTGAGGAAACCTGGATTTAATTATCTGAAATCGCTTGCAGTGAGCTAGCGTGGTGATCAATGCTCAATCCTTCTCTACGAGAAGAGGCCTTTGCCCTGCAGTGGAATAGTTATAGTCTGCTATTATTATTTAACTGTATGATGCTCGCTCAAGCCTTCCCTATACGAGAAGAGGCCTGCAATGGGACAGTTATAGGCGATTATTATTATGCTAAATTAACATTTTTCTCGATCGAATGTTTTTGATAGCTAAAGGTTACAGAAAATAGACCTTCAAGGTATCCTAACATAAGGACATAAACACGTATCTCGTTTAAAATAACAGCTATTAAACGTCTACAATATAACCCTTAACATGCGACAGGTTGAGACTATTTAAGACATGTTCAATAGGGTTAAGAACGCTAGTGTTATTATATGCTTAATTTACACGTGTTATGACGTCATATGTTTATAAGTACAAAGAAGAGACTGTATACAGTATATACCCGTAACACACTAATATTTTAAAGACGAAAGTTTGTGAGAGTGTTTGTATGTTTGTTAGCTCTTTACGCTCAAACCATTAGGTAATTCTCAATAGCAACACGGATGCTAGATTTGTGCCCGGTTGAGTGCTATAGGCTCGCCCCATATTACATTGTGGGCTACAAAATAATTGTCGAAATTTGGGTGTACAACTACAAGTACCTCTGCCTATCCGTTCGGGGGATACAGGCGTGATATTATGTTCTATTATGTTGTTGTAATAAATACGTATACAAAATTAATTATGTAGTATATTACCTCCATTATAAATACGAGTATCCTAATTAAGCATTTAAACAAAGTACTTACCTAGAAGGTGTAATTAATCGTTACTGCAGTCAATAGATAGTTAGTTAAATATCAGCAATACGGTTAAGAGCATTTAACTATGGTAATGTCGGTAGTTATCGATGGTTGGCCATATGAAACATACTCGTTTATGCCGTGTCTTTGTCTGTAATGTACCTAGCAGCGAAGGGTAATCTGACGTGTTTCTTATTACTTTCCCTATCGAACATGGTAATGTCGTAGTGCTTATTATAGTATTTTTATAACTCTAGTTGTATTTTGTTTTGACTTCCTTTATTTATTTGTTTTTAAACGGCGCCCCACACTAATAATTTCTCCTGTATTGTGAGTCTGTTTCACAAACATGACGTATCACATACACAAACACCCAGATTCGGGACAAACATCTGCGGATCACACAAAATTTTGTCTCGTGTGTGAATCGAACCCGTAACCTTTAGCTCAGCAGTCCAATCGCTTAGCCACTGCACCAATGAGGTCGTCAATCTTCAATTATGATTTAAATAAAAAATTATCCGTATCCACTATCTAGATTCTAGAAGATACTTTGTGTAACTTTTCAGTCTATATTCTATATTCCTTTTGGTTGCTTGGTTATTGTATGACGATGCTGGATATCTAACTACACTAATTCCAATTGTTTTTATGCTACGTTGTTTTTTTTCTTTGCTGAAAATAGTAAATTATATACTACGTAATACTATATCACAGTATGTGATATTTCATGTTTATGAAACGCACCCACGACATACGAGAAATTTCTAGCGTAGACGACGATTTTGTAAAAAAAGTTCTGAAATTATACAATATGAATACGGTTAAAACTTAAAACCGGGGGGAGTCTAAATAATCAAGCATATATCAATGTAATGTATGTCCATTTCGAAGGCTCCAAAAAGGACGAACAAACATACAAGCAAACAATGTTATTTACCTAGCGTGCACTAATAGCATTTACTTCAATTAATTCAAGTACCGTAATACCATTAGCTTTCGATTGACTTCCAGCCATTTCCTGCATTTGTTGCTTACATTTAACCAGTAAAGACATCTTTAGTTAACAAAAAAACTAATCTTATCTTCAATTTAGTGGCTAAAAGATGTACTAAATTTGGTTTAATAAATAAATAATAATAAAAACAAAATGTTTGAGTACCACAAAAACAAGATAAACGAAATAAACAGCATCCCAAACAATTTGTCCGTTGAAGAAAACCTTTATTACAGAGATTATTATTTAAAGGACTTCAAATATATCAGCCCCGATGTGATAAACTTGAATAAAAATAAGATTATAAACAAGGATATCGAGAAGCCTGTTATCAGTGAAGATTTGGATGACAAGTCTTTGCTGGAGAAATGGGTGAGCGAGGTCATGAAAGGGCTGAAGCAGTTCTTCTACCAAGGATCTCTACATGGAGTCAAGTTAGTAGCACTAAACGTAAACCTAGTTTTATTTCAATGTCTAATATTCGCGTAAGTGATAGAAATCATTATGTTAGTAGCACTGTTTAATTTGGATAAGACTTTATTGTAATTTTTACCTTTGAAGAGCAAAAAAACTTATCCTTATATTACTATTATAATTTTATACTGGAATGCAAATGCAAAAAAAATGCGCGGCGTGACGCAAATAAATGGCTGGCGGTAAAAATCAATCGATAGTCACCTTATTTTTACCTTTTCCTGTTACGCAAAGAGAAAAGAACATAAATCGATGTTCTTTTTTTCTTCTGTAGTATACTTATAGGCTATTGATTATGATAATTAAATTATACTTAACGTCACACCTACGCCTGTGTTCCACGTAGGGGTAGGCCTCTGCCTACTGCTGTGTTTTTCACCCATGTGTCACCACTCATGTTACATAACATAACATCACGCCTGTATTCACCGAAGGGGTAGGCAGAGGTGCACATACAGTACACCCCCATTTCGCCAGTTATGTTTTTAAGTCCCAATTCAATAGGGTGCGAGCCTATTGCCATCAACCAGGCACAAATCCAGACTCCGTGCTGCCACTGAGAATTACCTGATGGAAAAACCCAGTAACACTTTGTCCGACCCGGGATTCGAACCCAGGACCTCGTGCACAGCAGTCGCGCTTAGCAACCACTAGACCAACGAGGCAGTCACCACTTATGTTATAAGTCCCTTAATCATAAGTTGTGTTTATAGCTTACGATATCTGTGTTCTATACCTTCCTAGATACATCTTCGAGCCCACCTTCGGTACCAAGGAGAAGGCGACATGGGTGGTGATCATGTTCATCAGCATCTTCATCTGTGCGGTTGTCATCATCCAGTTGTTCTGCAAGTGGACCTCGACGCCGTTCGTCAACGTGATCGACTCTGTTCCCACTCCGATATGGGCAGTGCCGTTCCCAACTGTAGTTATTTGCCCACATTTGCATGTGAAGATGTCGTATGCTAACGTTTCTGAACTGGAAGGGTGAGAATATTACAATACGTATTTAAGATCTCAAAGTTGATAAAGATTGCTGGCAGATTTACTTTATTTGAAAAAAGAATTGTAAGCCCTGATTACAGTCTGCTCAACTAATTTAAAAAAAGTAACCATTTTAAAAATTCTATGTTCCGCAACATAGAACTTAAAATCAGTTTAGTCAATTTTATAAAGGAAAATTAAACAGAAAATTGTTGATGTCGATTTACTTCTGTGAAAACTTATGAACACAAAAGCTTTTACTGGTTAAGTACGTGTTAATTTAAGTCGACCACGACTTTGGGAGCTATATTGTTGAGGCTTTTCCAGAACATTTCTATATAAAAGTAAAAAATAAGTATAACTAGTATGAACCTATCATAGGCTGCCCTTCTTCTTTCTAGAACTCTTTTCAATCTAGAAAGTCGCTCTTATACACAAAGTGTTGCAAAAAGTTTCATAAATCAAAACAAATGATAGGAGGCAGGTTACAAATTGCCTCGAACTAGCAGATTGCCTTGGAATTTTCTGGAACAAAATTCTATTACTAAAGGAAGCTTTACGTGCAGTTTGCAGGAATTTTTCGCGTCACTAGTATGCCCGAGGATGAAGAACGATAACAAGTTTATTGAGAACAGGCTTGATAACATTCAGTTTAATTTGCTTCAGGAATTTGTTATAAAGGTGAGTTAACTGTAAATACCAACCACTCTACTATCCCGCCATTTCCTAGTATTGTAATCAAAATATTGTGACTGCATATTTTTACTGAAGGATAACAAATAATCGTACACACATATTCATTATGTCGTTTACACAAGTGTGTATCACATAATCATAGAATATTAAAATCTATAAAAGCATTATGGCAAAAGTGAATTAATTATGATTGATTATTAGGGAAATTAACTTAAATATACTTAACAATATTCAGAATACAAAGTAACACTTAAGAAATTTCCCTCATTATTCTATTCCACCATTTTTAAAACCAACTTCATGTTTTTAAGAGGAAGAACTTTGTGACTGCTGAAACTGTCAAAAGTATTACTTTGAGGCAGTTTTAGCCAAAACTAATTCATATATTCAGGGAGCCCCGACCTGTCCGGAGGTAGTTAAGGCCTGCAACTGGCCAGCCAAACACGACACTCGGTGGGAGATCGACACGTGCTGTGAGCTGTTTCGTCCTATTTTCACCAATTATGGACTGTGCTTCGCTTTCAACAGTCTACCACTTAATGCTATGTAAGTAAAATAACTAATTTATAGTACGCACATGAATTCGAAAAAACATTGATGCGTGCCAGGCAACCTTTGACTTGGCAGTCCAACTGACATACCACACGGCTATTAGTGCTGCAGTCTTTCTATAACAAAAGAACAATGATACTGACCTTTCATCACAAGACCAATAATTAAAAAAAAATTGTTATGTCTCCAACACAGGACCAACGAAACCCTTGCCTGGCACAAAGCTTTCAACGAGGATGCGAAGCCGGAGGCCTTAGAGTGGGGGCTGGACATCGGGTATCCGAAGGTCTTCCCCCCTGACCTGACGATGCAGCCCTTCAGGGTAATGGCTTCTGGGGAATCTAATGGCTTGGGCGTAGAACTGTTCCTGAATAATACCGAGCACCAGTACGGCTGTGAAGGGAATAGCTTAGGATTTACTGTAAGTGGTGACTACATAGTTTCTTTGTTATAGTTCACGTTATAGGTAGGTAGGTATATATACTCGTATTATATCACGCGTCTTCCGCACCTTTCCTAACGCTTTCTGGATTGAGAACAAGCATTTTTGCCTCTAACTCTTTATTTTTTTTATTGCTATCATTTCGTTTTGGAAAAATGGATATAAAACTACTTTGGTTAAATTTTTCGTTCCACAGTTAACCCCTAATATAACAGTATTAAGAAAGCCTAAGCTAAAACTATGACTATAATATTTCTTCTTCAATTCGCCACCAGCTAACATATGACTGCAGTCCTCTAACACCATAGACCTATATCATCGTACATCAATTTGTAGCCTGAACTAATGATTCCTTCCTCAGATCCTAATCAGCTCTCCAACAGACCACGTGTATACCAGCACAGTCCTCCGGCTGCCAATGGACAGGATGACGACTATAGAGGTCACTCCCCTCACATACAAGACAGACACGTCACTCCGCGCCCTCTCACCGTACAAGAGGCTGTGCTTCTTCCAGAATGAGAAGAGGTTGCAATACTATGAGTTCTATACTGACAGTAACTGTAAACATGATCTGTTGGTGCGAGAAGCGAGGAAGATGTGTAACTGTGTACTGTTTAATTGGCCACGTAAGTGTTTTTTTTAATAAATAAATAAAATATAATTTGACTGCTTCGTTGGTCTAGTGGTTGCTAAGCGCGACTGCTGAGCACGAGGTCCTGGGTTCGAATCCCGGGTCGGGCAAAGTGTTACTGGGTTTTTCCATTAGGTAATTCTCAGTAGCAGCACGGAGTCTGGATTTGTGCCCGGTTGATGGCAATAGGCTCGCCCCTTATTACATTGGGACTTAAAACATAACTGGCGAAATGTGGGTGTACTATATGTGCACCTCTGCCTACACCAACGGGGAATACAGGCGTGATGTTATGTTTAAATAAAATAAACTTTAATTCAGACCTTGGTCCATATAAACTTTGCCCGCACTAGGAATTTTCCTGTATCATAAGTGCGTTTCGCGAACATGAAATATCACATACACAAACAGCCAGGACTCGGGACAAACATCTGAGGATCGCACAAATTTTTGTCCGGTGCGGAAATCTAACGCAGCCTTGAGTAAAGCAGTCCAACCCCTGCGCCAATTAGTGTTCCATAGTTTATGTTGTAACAATGCTTCATCCATATATCCATGAGTATACTCAATAGTCTTCTTATAATACTGCTCAAAACTTTGGAAGGTAAATTAATAATCGTTTGCTAAACTACGGAGCGTGCTAAAGAAATATACATACATACATGCTCATGAAAAACATAACCCTTCTTTTAGCGCAGTCGGGTACAACACTCGTAGCTTTAAAACATACCAACAAACTATAAGATTATTAAATGATTGTTATTTTATCGAGCTATATACCTGTTTTAATTATATAACGTAGTAAAGATATACACCATTATGTTAAATACATAGAAAAAATGTAGATGAAATCCCGTGTTGCAATAGAAACCTTCAATTAGTTACAGAATAAAATAAAATCTACATTTTTCAGGACAATTCATCTGGGAGCCCGTCTGCACAACGAAGAATGATTTTAAATGCATTAGCAGCGTGGAAGGTTTATTTTTGTAACATTTAATTACTCATGAATACATATTTACTTTAATTTCTTTTAGTGCTAATTCGTTTACTTTAAAAATCGAGATATTTAATCTAGAATTTTTAATATTGAAACTTAATATGATGTCTAAATGTCTGCCTCGTTGGTCTAGTGATCGCTAAGTGCGACTGGCATAAACTCCTGGGTTCAAATCCCGGGTCGGTAAAGTGTGATTGGGTTTTTCAATTAGTCATGTCTTAAACAGCACGGAGTCTGGATTTGTGCCTGGTTGATAGCAATAGGCTCGCCCCCCTATTACATTAGGACCTATAACTTTATGTTATGTAAGTAATGATTGAAGATGGCATCTTCTGAAACTAAACAAATGGCATTCTTCCACAGCAAAGGTAGAAGAGCAGCTGATATACGCGTATTACGCCGAAAGTGAAGACGAGAGGGGTACTCAGCAGGAGTCGAAGTCTTGCCACCCGTCCTGCAATGACGTCATCTACGCCAGCCAAGTGTTCTACTCCGATCTTACCAGGGACATGGAGAATACTTCGCACAAGTGGGGGACTCTCAGACTGTGAGTAGCCTGCGACGCTTATGCATTAAGCTGTGATGCTTAATTTTACGGACTCTATTGCAGGATTGATGCAGGATTAGCAACGTCACTCGTTCTTCGACGTTTAGATGTCGCCACAACCTCACTAGCCACCAGAACACCACTATACACTTACCTATTAACATGTCGTTTAAAAGTTTTGTATTTTCCATGCACAGAGGCGAGGTCACACAAATCAACGTCCATTTCTATGACGACATGTTTCTTGGGCAGCATCGACACGCGCAGTATGATGATTACTACTTCATTGGTAAGTTTATTGACCAATATTACTATATTAATAGAAATATCAAGTAGGTTGTTAAATATTCTGAGGGTCCACACTTTTAAAAGTATCCTCCGAGACAAAATATAATGCTTTGATCATACGCCTAAACAGATGGTCAGATCTTCATAAATTAAAGCTAAGAACCATCTTGATCACGTCAGCTTTCAAACAAAAAAAAACTCATAATCAGTCCTTTCGTTTAGGACCTACGATGCCACAGGCCGATACACAGACAGACACGTCAAAGTTATAACCACCCTCTCTTGACATCTAGTTTTTTAACTTGATGTCAAGCACCAGCACCCAAAATCGTCCGCTTGACTCTTCAAACACTTCCTATTAACAGGCTTGTGAGCCAAGTGTTTGTTTTTAGAACTTGAAACCCACTCCAATAGTCCCAAGACACATTTTTCTGTCTGTCACTATCACAAGATCGATGAACTGACTTACATGTTAGCCTTTTTCGTATGATAAACAAAAATAACTCTAACATTGTACAAACTAAACACAATAGAGGTCTTATATGGGTAATATAAATTATCGTAACGTAATAATGCAGTATCGGAGATTTTGAATTATGGTAGGAAAATAGTTTACAACCGTGTTACAGCTGTCAAGGGAATAAGGGTTAAATCTAAAACTACCGGTGCATACCATAGGTACTAGAAATAACTATGTTTGTGATCGTAATTCGTAATATACATTGTATCTAATTTCTTATGAACATAAGCAATTGCCTATCAAATAGCTATAACTAATTCATATAAATTATAACGAAAATTTCCCATCGATTCTAGGTAAATGATAGCTCCCTTTACTTGTCATACCTACTTATAACTTTCAATTATTACCACCTAATAGTTTGTTTGTTTTTTGAAAAACGTCGCCACACACTAGGCATTTCTCCTGAGTCGTAGATGCGTTCCACAAACATAAAATATCACATACCTACAATGTTTTTGGTTGTTTTTGTATATTCTTTATTTAAAGAATATTTATAGTGTTGGTAAAATTAGGTAAGGTCTTAAATTTTTTGCTATATTATGTTTTCTGTAACTTACTGTATCTGTAACAGTTACTTTAGTCCTTCTTCTTTAGGTGCCATCGGTGGTCTTCTGAGCTTGTTCCTCGGCTTCAGCATCATCAGCGTGGCGGAGCTCATCTACTTCGTGCTTCTTAAGCCTGCTTACGTCATCATGAGGGAAATCAGTCGCACGCAGTAGAAAGACCATCTATCACGGTCCTTTAAAGATTTTGCGCTTATTAATTACAATTAATATATTAATTGGACACCTTTGCGGGACAAATGCACAAAATGAGTGTGAATAGAGATTTGTAGAAGAACATTGGACAGGCTTTGGCTCAGTGGGAGATTAAGCAGGCTATTTAAAAAGAAAGCAGCTACTTATCCTCACGTACCCACGGCGATTGTTTTAGTAGGGTCCATGTATGTGTTTTATTTTTGCAAATAGGTTTCAAAAAAACACTTTCACACGTCATTTTTTTTTAAAACTAGATGGCATGTTATTGTATCACCTTCGCGTGTTGTTTGTCAATTCATCATCATCACCCGGAAGACGTTCACTGTTGAACAAAGGTCTTTAGAACGCCACAATGAACGGCAACTTGCCATTTGTTTTATTCATTGTTTATTAGCAGTCAGCTGTATTACTGCAGATGTAGTTATCTAATACACATTTATCGATGTCAAGAATTGCAATAAAATAAATTACTGTCTATGTATGTTGTATTTTATTTGATGTCAAACTAACATAACATGACGCCTGTATTCCCCGAAGGGGTAGGCAGAGGTGGACATATAGTACACCCACATGTCGCCAGTTATGTCAAACAATCGTTGGTTATTTAACCTGGCTGGTTACTGAGCAATTTATAAATGGGCAGTTGTGCCGATTAAAAATATAACTAAACGCAGCAATCAGACCTAGAAGAAACTAAAACTTTTGAAAGAGTAACCCTCCCAGTAAAATGTAATTCAACATTATGCCTGTATTACCCAAAAGGGTAGGCAGAATTGCACATATAGTACACCCACATTTTGCCAGTTACTATGTCCCAATGTAATAGGTGAGCCTAAAGCCATCAACCAGACACAAATCCAGACTCCGTCCTGCTACTGAATTATCAAATGAAACAACCCAATAACTCTTTTGCCTGACCTGAGATTCGAACTTAAGACCTTATGCTCAACAGTCGCGCTTAACAACTAGTAGACCAACGTCGAGATGTAGATATCCTACATCATTTTGAAGTATGTATCCTAGCAAATGTTTAACATGTGACGCCTACTAAAAAAAAAAAAGTTTATTTCAGAAACTTGTACAACTATTTAAAAATCTTATATAGGGACCTCCTTTTAAGTAAAAGTAATACCTGTGTGTCTACTCAAATTAAATATCTACAAGTTCGAAGGTACAATAGATTATTACCGGTGTAGCTTATAAATCCAGCGTAATCGCTAGGGAGCACTTGCAATGCTTCACGTGTTTAGTAATTGTAGCATTATAAATTCATAATATCCTATTGCAATCCACTTTAGTTAAAGCTTTTCTCATAGGTATATACCTACTCATACTAAGTACACGTCGAATGTGAATATTTTATAGCCTGTTCTAGATTAAACTGGATACGTAACTAAGCTTGCCGTTATTAGATCTTGGAGCTTTTGCAGGAGTTCGAATGCTGCCGACGACCGGGCAGACCGAAAAGGCGATGGCGAGATAATTTTACCATCTTTGAGGGAAAGACATGGCCCAAAATTGCATTGGATAGGGTTTTGTGTAAGAATAGAGGGAAGGCATTTGTCCAGCAGTGGGACACTGAATAGGCTACTTAAAAAAAAACAACAAAATTATTAATATTTAAATTATTGTACAAAACAAAAAAGAATGCTCTAGGTTGGAATATTGTAGACACACTTTTTTTCAGGCCTTTAAAATAACATAATTTTAGAAAGGAAACAGATACTTGGCATACATAAACATTGTATTCCTATTAGGTTGGTCATAGGTAGATGTTACTATTATAGGGTACGCCGGTACGCTTCGACTGCCCTAGAGGGCCTAAATGACCATAATTAGGGTATCTATTTCTTTAGGTAAAGAACACAATCGAGTAAATTCTACTTAATTATCTATGGTATCTACCTACCTGCAACTATCTTATACATCTACACTACAACCTCATCTCACCAAGCAGGTTCAACATCATACGCAACCAACCTATTTCACTAACAACAAAGTGACAGTTTCAAAAAATAGCCCATAGAAACTTCACTTCCAAACACTGAAACTCAAACCTAACCAAAACAAACTTTTAATGTTTTTATTATACAAGCTTTACCAAAATTGACACAATGTTGGCCGATAACTGTTACCTGGGCTGCCCGTTCGGGCTTGAAGAGCTTAGGCTCCTGAACGATAGGCTGAACGCCAGGGTCGTGGAACAAGTGAACGATACCCAGGAACTGGTCATGTTGAATAACTTCGCGCATGAGAGCAATGAGTATCAATATAAAAAATGCTTGCAAGATAGGTAAGCGATAAAATGTACTTATACACATCTACCTATTTGTTATGTACCTACTGTTAAGTAGTTACTCACAATTTACAAACTTTTGTTAACAACAAAGTACCCTCTGTATAATATGGGGTAGGTCTCTATAAAACACATCGAATACCTCCTTCTTTCGTATCAATGATCTAAACACCTTCCGACCAAAAAGTACCGAATATAGGTATCTACCTCCTAAACTTTAAGTATAACTAACTTAGTCAAGTGTTTGGTAACATACTGATTTTTTTTACGAAATCCCTTTTGAACTTACATGTAAGTACAATGACACCTTGCGTCTCACTGCAGAGCGATAGCTTGATCTACTTTCCCTCTTGAATTTCCTGGGTTGATGACTGATTGGGGTCCAGTCCTAACAATCAAATAAAAGTTAACATAGCCTTGCTTTTTAATCATAAAATAATCGCTTTGTAATAACATTGCTGAGAGACCCCACTTTACAACCATCTTCAACTTCCCAGAATGTCTGACATAGCCTCATGGCGCTGGGTACTAGAAGACCTAACGAAACGTCTGACTGATGCCATAGACACCCTCAAGTACGAGCACAATGCCATCCGCGTGGTCATCACAAGGATCCAAGACGAGATAGACGGGCATTCGCGGGACGCGAGCCAACCTGGCGCGTTGAGTCCCCAGTGCGACAGCGTCGAGGAAGTCATCATGCAGGTCAGCACCAAGCCCCATGGATATCGTAGTATTTGATATATAACGTCCCGGTTATGACACTGGGTAAGTAATGGAAATGCTAAGAAGTGGATTTCCACATAATCTCTAAATCTAATTACTCTTCGTAGAATTTAAGCAGCATAGGCGTTTGTTCATCAGTGGACGTCTTCCGGCTAATGATGATGACGTACAGAGAATCCCAGAAAAAATTAAAAGGAAGCAAATTTTTGTTTTACCGACTAAGCTACTTTCCAAACTCTAGTGCGTTTTTGAACTAGTAGGCTTTTTCTTCTACAAGGTTTTATAGTTAATAATATGCGACACATTTTAGCCTCAGCCTTAAATTCGTGCCTGACACCACTTAACCACGTTGTAGGAGTATGAATTTCTACGCGATGAAAAGAAGAAATTCGAGAAACTCATACTGGAACTAGAAAGGCAAACAGCTGGCATGGAGAAGACTAAGGAGAAGATAGTCACCGATATCCTACGCAAAGAACAGGCACTGTCCATAGAAGAGGCGTGTGCTAAGATTACCTCTGGATCGACATCAAGAGATCTTACAAGAAGGAAAAAGAAGAGAAAGTGGGTACCTGTCGGAATAGTTAATGTTGTTTGTAGATGTTGTGGACATTTACCGTCGCACTCAGACGTTAAAGACTACTTAAACAAAACTTAGTTAAGATTACACAACGAAAACCATTACTTAGTGACGGCTCAAGTAATGATTAAATATGTTTTAGTGCGGCGGTTAGTAACTGATTTTATTCATACTTATACATAGGCACAAACCTACGGGCAAAGTAAAAAGTCTGATCTAAAAAGATTTTATGAGTCTGTCAGAATATTTTTTTTTATCTAGAGCATCACCAGTCACGCGCTGGGAAAACCGGTGTGTAGCATTGAAGAGGGCTGGGCTTCGTGCGCTCAGCAACGCGATTGTCACCAGACAACAGGTAAATAAACAATAAAAAATACTGCTTTTGCATATTCATAGTCCCCCACAATTTTTATAGGAAGTTTAAGACCCAAGAAAAACCCGGGCGAAGCCGCGGGCAAGAGCTAGTTTAAAATAAATCTTGCTTATTAGGTACGAGGAGCCAGGGTCCATCTGTCAATAACAGCGCAAGCTCATGCTGCAAGAGTGGACGCAACTCTCAGAAGACGACTCAACTCCAACAAAGTCAAGCTTCAGGATCTATATTGGCAAAAGGAAGAGGTCAGTGAAGTAATTGAGACCTATTGAATAGAAAGACATGTCTAGTAATTATTTAGATAGATACTTTTCTCATATATTTTATGTTATTAATACTAATTGTAAATACTCATGTCAACTGCGTTTGTACTAGTACTGAATATAACTGCAGGCTATGCGAGACTTCAAAGCACTAGCAGAAGAACTGACGGCGACAGAAGACAATCTCCTTGAAACAATGGAACAAGAGCGTGTCGTAGAAATCAGGCTAGCTGACCGAACCATGAGGCCTGTTGGTGAGCTCACTAAAGATGATGTGGATAGGAAACTGAGGGATGAGCTCGGACGACTGAGGAACTTTAGCAAACAGTTGAGAAACAGTTACGATAGGATAAAGTAAGTCTTTGCTTCAAACTTTATGTAGGTATTTTCTGGAGCTATCAATATGTCAGAGTGCTTGGAGATGCCGTTGGTCTTACGCCTGGTTTATTCATGGTTTCGTGTCCGATTGCCATAAACTCTGACACACGTTAACGCTCCTAAAAGATCTCTTGCGTTGGCAAGCCTCTCGCATCTTTCCGATCAACTGTCATTCTGACAAGCTCATTTATTAGGGCTTCAGATTTCAGACTTCATTTTCTCCACAGGACGCTACAACATCACTTAACCAACAGCATGGATCGCACCGACAGCTGTGCCGAAGATATTCTGCAGGTCGTGCGCTTAGACGAAGAACGAATCAGGTTAAGACTTGGAGAGGTAGCTACTGAAGTCCCTAACCCGCCTCCCGCACCAGACATGAACCAGGGCCAACCACAGGAGAGTAACAGACCATCTTTACAGTCCATTCAAGAGGAAGATGAATATGACGATTATCCGTTAGATCATTAACAATACAAAAGAAAATAAAAAAATATCCTTGTAGGTAACTTAAGTTTCAGTGGCAAGGGTTTAACATTATTCTTATGTATAATTTGGCAAAAATATAGCGGAAAAATTACAACACGGAGGTGTAATTCTAAGGCGCGATAGTTTACACGTTTAGCCCCCCTTGGAAGATACAGGCGTGTTCATATCGATCATTACATGGCGGCAGCGAATGCTACAAATAATCTCCTATTTATTTCACGTCGATAATTTACTGTGGAAATACTGTAAAAATATCGCGTGAGCAAACAGTGTACGACCGATATCAAAAACAGGGATGTGCAAAATCTAAACACGATAGTGTGACCGCCAAGTTCTTAACGCCAAAGTTGTGCAAAATTAAGTACCAACACTAGCTTCCACATAGACCATTTTGTCATTTTCTCTAATGTCTTTGACTTTATTCTTTATATTTTCTTAAAAATCTATATTTTAATACTATAATTCGTACCTATTTTATAAGGATGTATTGTAACATGGAACACCAATTTCTTTGTTTTTGATAATGTTTATTTTGGAAACGAAACTAATAACTATTTTAACAATATCACAAACTGTTTAACTTAATCATCCCAAGAATAAAAAATGAATCGAACCAAAAATAATTACAGATTTGTGTTCATACTACATATTTTAAGTTAGTAACAAAAATCAGGAGAATACTACTTTTCGTGTTTAGTTAGAACTAAAGAGTTGGAACATCGATGATTATTTTAATTAGCAAAACTTAGCTATATTTTTACAAGCATAAAAATACAATTATTAAAAAAGAAATAATAAATATATTTCGATTACATTACTATTACAATGAATTGAATAAATGTTTAGTTCTGTTTTTATAGCACAGATCTTTATTTCCATATTTATAATTGAATTATTATTTATGAATAAAGTATAATTATAACACTGATAAAATGTTTTATTGAATTATTCCCTACGGCATAGGTGTCGGGTGCGCAACGCAAAAAAATACTGAACACAAAATGGTGTAAAATATTAGGAATGACACAAAAAGTAACTTAGGTATAACAATTTAAAATTTTAGTTCTCACAAATAAATTGGACATAAATAAATATTATTTCTAAAGCGATGGACATGTCATTACATAAAACACATCAATTACTTATGTGTAAACATCAAATACTAACAACACCAACTTATTTATAACAGACCTCTCAGATGTTTCCCTTTTTCACCTGAACAACTGTTAATTGTCCCACACCCTTGTGTAAAATTGCCAAAAAAATATATAGTAGTAGACTAGAAGGGCTTGAAAAAGAAGAAATTTCCATTTTTCCGCATTCACATCTGTTATACTTAGGTAAGTGTTGATAAACATCTATTAAACATTATTATTACAATTATTTTAGTTTTGTGATATTATACATTGACTCCTTCACTAATAAACATTGCAGATATATAGTAACACAAAGTTTGATCTTCTCTTGAATGTCTTGATTACAAATGACAGAAAGAGACAAAATGGTGTGTCACCATACACCCACTCATCTATGTCATACATGTGAAAGATTGTAAGCAAATATGATGGACAGCTTACAGCCATAAGCACTGGATTGGCAAACAAAGCCTGTCTGCAACAATCCATTTATCTTGCCTATAATTAGCAGAGTACCTAAACAATTACATACATATGCCTTGGAGGCACTGAAATTATAAAACCTAAATATATACAGACTATATATGATTGTTTGTGTAAAAGCACTGAACTGTATTATCACAGTATTCCACACTATTAGAGAGGAAGCATGACCTTCTAACAGTCATTGCAGGTTACACGAGTATGTAAAGATGTTTTTAATTGCAGATGTCCTCTCATGAAGTCCGTTTAGCTCACACTGTAGATGTAATGTTTACTAATGCAACTGCATCACAACCGTGACCGAGCACTCAATAAGTAGCACACTAAAACAATGTGCATGTGCACACTTCACTCATTCATACTGTGATATTGCTTTTATAATAAATAATGTGCTTATTATGGGATTATTAGTACCACTAGGTCAGTTGGAGAGCACAAATGTACATTTGATGATTATATTTAATAAGTAAATACATATAATTATAATATTGATAGTGTTTGTGTTGTTATTTCAGTAGCAACACTTTTAGAAAAGAAATCAATGTAGCCATACTTTTATTGGATATACAATGTTGCTGTAGAATTTGAAGGCTACTTTATACAACGTCTATACCCTATTCATAACTCATATTGACTGCAATAAAAAGAAATCAATGTCAATTTATGAAAATGTGATGTGTCGCAACAACTACAATTGTTCTCACATTCCACTCCAATTAATTTACAAAGTAACCAAGCGTTAGTTACTTTTGTTTGAAGAATACAAATGTAAAATACGTTGTAGCAAATAAATAAGCTACTATAATAAAATAGCTCCAATTTAGTGTGTAATGATATTATATTCAGTTTGAACAAATCTAATAAAAGCAACTAAACAATGCTTATTGAGATTCAAATAAGTATAAAATAAAAGTTTTCATAGAACAGAACTGAGCGATAATGCTCAAGGAATCATACTAGCCACAACGGTAACATCGGGAGGCATGCACCTATAAACCAAACTGGCTCAAATGTGCCTCGCTGTGCACATGGCTCTCAATATTCTGAGCGTTGCAAGCTACTTCCACATGGCATTTGTTGCAATACGCAAAATTCTCATGTTCGTTGGCCAAGTAAGCCTCAATGGAAACCTCCTGGCTCTCAATCAGGTCTTCGATCTCCACAAACCACTCCATGTGTTGCTCATCATCATCGATGTGACTTAAAATGCTCTGAATTGTGTTGTCTAAGTATGCATCACACACTTTACACCAGACCTCATCATCATTCAGTACCGAGAATATGCCGTTCAGGGGCTTCAGGCGTTCCGTGATGTTAGACCGATGGCTGATGTGGTTCACGTGCTCCTCAATGCTCTGCAGGGAGCAGTTGACACAGCTGTTGCACACCTCACAGTAAACTTCGTCTTTCTCGCCCGACAGGTATGCGTCTAAAGTTATGAACTCACCGTCTATAAGGTCGTCCATGGCTGCCATCCAGTTTGCATGATCCTCGCCTTCAATGTGCTTTGTAACAGACTCCTCCTCGGGCAGGTTCCTCTTGCATGGCTTGCAGTGAAGTGCGTCATTGCTAAAACTTATGCCGTTTTCGTTCATCAACTCGATGTTTTCCTTATGTTTTGCACCATTCGTATGCTGTTCAATACATCTACTCGCCTTTGGAATAAACACCCCGCAAAATACGCAACGGACTCGCGTCTTTGAACTAGCGACTATACCATACAAAACACCAGTTTTCATTTTAACTTATTACAATTGTTGTGTTGTTTGATATCAATTACTATTCGTATTAGCTATGGATTACGGTTTTAATATGAGTAACTTGAAATTTCGCGAATTTTTTGGATTGAGTTGACAGTTTGACAGGTGTTATTTTAAGTTTCTTTGCACTGCTATTGTTGTACAGAAGATCGATGAATGAACGAAAAAAATTACAGGTATTTCTAATAGGGCAACATTTGAAAATACAATACAACACAACAACTTCCTCCAATCGAAATTAATTATAATTATCTTTGATTTAAAAATATTCTGTCAACCTATTTGTTATATTAAACTTGTAATCCTTCAACATTTTGTAACATACCATGCATCTTTTTTACTATCTTTTCTATCCACAGCAGTCATTAATCTATTATTGGGTGTAGTGCCTCAAACGTCTAGTTAAATTTTATTCGCAATGAAATGCAAGAATAATTATATTATTCTTTAATTAATTTTATTTCTGATATTAATTATTGAGATTGTATTTCTAAAATTAACTAACAGTTTTTATTAGTGCAACATTTGAATAAGATTTGGGAAATCCCCTTTTTTCTTATCATTAAGACGTCAATAACCTTGACGAAATCTTTTTTGGAGTTCAATAATAAAGCCTAAAAACCTTTATGGAAGTCTAATTTTAGATCGGCAAATAGTTGGTCAACTGTTTTTTTTAATAAATTTGGGACCGCTGGCAAACGGTAAATCTATTTGAAATTAGATTCTGTTAAGTATATGAGTGAATACTTAACTCTTGTTACTAAGTAAATATTGTTAAGTACAGAGTTAAGAGAGTACTTACATAAAAAATAAAAGATTCCGACGAATTGATAACCTCCTCCTTTTTTAACGTTGGTTAAAAATGTATGCGAATTCTGTAGCTAGCTCAAGATTTGGAAGTAATCTTTGAAATGAGTAATAAGTGGCTACAACTACTGATAAAATAACAGTAACAGTAGGTACCTAACGTAAAATGGGACACTGTGATAAAGGACAAACACATCGAATTAATGAAAATCCATTTTATTTCATTTCTATAAAATTAATAATTTATCATAGAGTGTATAATTGTGATTACGTATTTAAAAAAACATATATTTAATATTGTCAACATCAACCAAAACCACCTATGTGGTGTGTTTCTTGCCCTTTATATGCCTCTCCAAGTTGTCAACATTACATGGCACTTCTATCCCACATTTTTTACAGTAAGCTTTATCTTCTTTGGGGTCATATAAGAATTTCTCCATGCTTATATTTTGATCTTTTATCAACATTAACAACTTACTTAGTTTTTTGGTATGCACTGGATCTTCATCAACATGTTCAAATAAAACTTCTATGTAATTTTCAAAATAGACTTGACAAATTTTACACCATAAGTCGTCATTAGTGCCCTCTACAGAGAATATAGCATTTACTGGTTGTACCGCAATAGCTCGCGCTCTTCTATGTTTAGCTGATTCAATATGGGTTTTTATAGCTGCATAATTAAAATCAACACAGCAGTCACAAGCCAAACAATTAACTGCAGAACCAATGTTACTTATGTTTTCAGGCAGTAAAAGTAGGCCTCCATCCTTTCCAATTAATCCTTTTATACAGCTTTTCATATCTTGATGACGACTGCTATCAATGTGATGTAAAATATCAGATTCGACAATTATTTGATTACATAAACAACAATATATTTGTTTACCGTTGACTGCAATGTTATTCTGAATCATTAGTCTCTGCTTAAATAATTTTGTATGCTCTTTATCATTCAGGTGGTCCTCTATGTAAATATTACTATCACGTATAAATACTTTACACAATCCACACTTTGTTTTTCCACTGTGGTCCACTATTATATCTGTATAATAAGCCATTGTCGTGAAGTAAAGTAACAAATTCTATAATAAGTAGTAACAAAAATATAACGCAACTGCACGTCTAACAATAGCTCTAACTTTAATTATAATAACGATGACACCAAGTTACAATTACTGTCCAATTTGTTTTCCACTGTCTGTGTTGACGTTGATTAACATAAAATAAACCCTAATGGGCCCAACTATAGACAATGGCCCGATTTTGAATGATTTGTAAAGAACGATATGTATAATTTGATGTGTTGCCATATGTGTAACAAACAAAACTTGTCTTCGTCTTATAATAACTTTTGTTTCATCCATTACAGTTTAATACTAGTTATTTTAATGATAAAATCCCTTTGCTAGCTCTTACATTCAACACAAACTAAAAATACAATCAATCAATTACAAATTGAGACTCGGAAGAGATTCTCCGAACGAAAATCAATACAAACCATAGACATTTATGCGTCGCGTTTCATGTATGCGACATTCCAGCAGTACTTTGGTCATTAAAATGTCGTCCATTTCATGTGCTCATAAAAGAAAATGTATTGTTGTTCTTTTCTTACATCCGGATGTTAAAAAAATAAATCAATTTGTTAGTGTTGATTTGATTGTTCAGTTCAGTTCACTTCAGACTTCAGTAGAATTGGAAGTTTGATTTTGAGTGGAGCTTTGTGTGTTTAAATTAAGCTGGTTTCTTACAAAAGCACTGAATTTGAGTGCAAATTATAAATTTAAAATGTCTAACAACTCTGATGCTGAACTTGAAGCAGAACTCCAAGAAGATATTAAAGATGTTATCGACGGATTATTTGTAAGTCATAAAATAAATTATACTTTATCATTTTCTTTTTTCCCAAAATTATTTATTTTACTTATTATCAGTATTGGACTAATGGAATATAAGAAACCTGTCTGTTATTAATATTCCATTGGAATAATACATTGTATTTTTATTGCAGAAAGAGCTTCAAGAGCTATATACTTTTAGGGACTTGTTTTTTGAAAACCATCCTATTGACATGGCCACAGAGAAAAATAAGTGTGTAGATGAAAAGAAAAATGCATTGGTTGAGAAATTTGAGTCTATTGATGGTAAGAAAACTTCTTAAAAACTTCTTATCTCCAAATCATTAATTTAGTTGTGTATAAGCATTTCAACTAATTGAGGGCTTTAACATATAGGTTTCTATGTACATAGGTTTTTTTGGCAGTGGATTTACTTAAAACTCATTTGACTTCATTTCACTGGTCTGTTAGTCTAGTAGTTAGTGGCCCTGACGGCTAAATCGGTGGTTGTCGTTTCGACTCCCTCACAGGACAATTCTTTGTGTGATGACCATAATCATTTGTTCTTTGTTTGGGTGTAATCTATCTATAATATGTATGTATTTAGAAATATATAGGTATGTTTATTGGAGGTCTCGTTATAATACAAGCTCTGCCTACTTTGGGATCAAAACTTGTGTGAACTGTCCCAAGATATTATTATTTTAGGTAACTACATTCACCAGGAAGAATACTATTCCATTATTGTTTTTTATCCTATTCAAGGCTCATTAATAGGCTACTAAGATACTTTAGAGCAGTTCTTGAGAGTTGTTGCTATCATTTTATAGATTGGCCAGTCAACAAAGATGGTAGCAAGGTTGACTGCCCCTGTGCTGGACTTACTTAGGTACTATCACTTGTGGATGCACTCTATTTGTGCTCCTCCTGCTCTTCCATGTCTAGGGTTACTTAGAAGTAGAGTATTTCTCATTAATTAAGTTAATAATTGAAATATTTTTATATGTTTATGACTTGTAGCTTGACTGCCTTTTGTACCCAACTGCGCTACACAAAGAAGCGTAATGTGTTAATATTCATATATGTACTTAGGTTTGTCCACTAATATAGAAAATATTTATAACAGTCATCCACCCAATAATTGACAGTTTGAAACAATTCTTCAATATGTAGAGTGAGATGAACTGATCCATAGCTCATATCTACTCCATATTGCAACTCTTCTTTCTTCAACTAAGGCTCAAAGTTCCTAGTTTTTACATACAAAGTCTGAAACTGACCTTTTTCAGTGGAAACTCAAATCCCATTTGCTCAGCGTGCCAAGTTCCTATACTTGAAGGGACGTTGCTACAACATCAGTCCCACATATGACCCCAGAGCTACCCAGTGCCTCAGTAAGGCTGTGAAACTGAACCCACATCTGGTAGACGCTTGGAACGAGCTAGGGGAGTGCTATTGGAAGAACATGAATGTTAAAGAGGCGAGGGCGAGCTTTGAAGGCGCCTTGAAACATGTAAGTTTTGTTAACATTTTTTGTTGGGCATTCCTGCTTGCGCATATATTTTATTATCTTCTATATAGTGGTGTAGTGTGCCTTAGACGGGCCGTGTATCGAAATTTGTTGGGGGATCTTTTTTGTTTACATTATGTTATACGTTCGGGACCCCTATAGCCCGGGGCCCTCTTTCGTATACAGCTGATACAGTGGTAGCTACGTTGGCTGGTTATTTAAGCTATTTCTGACTATCAAGTAAAAATTATTTACGATAATACACAATATTTATGAAGGTTGGCGCGGTATCAGTTATAAACAGTTAAACTTTTTACATATTTCAAGAGCTTATTTACATAGAGGCTTAGAACTGAACAGTGAAATGTGTTTCTTTAGGAACGCAACCGCCTGTCCCTTCGTTGCCTCTCCATCATTCTGCGCCAGGAAAGTGGGGAAAAGAAACGTTCGGAAGCAACTTCTGCAATCATGAAGAGCGTGGAATTGGCCAAGGAGGCTGTAGGCCAGGATATAAAAGATGGCGTGTCGTGGTCCGTGTTAGGCAACGCGTACTTGTGTCAGTTCTTCATGGTCGTCCAGGATCCGGCCACTCTGAAGCTCTGTATGAGCGCTTATAAGCAGGCCTCGTTAGATCCAATCGCTAAGGGGCAGCCGGACTTGTACTACAACAAGGGAATTGTAAGTATTTTTTTTATTGATATTTGTATTTGATATTATTGTATTGTGTTTTACCGCTGTGCTTAAACGCATTTGCAACTTAAACTATTTTGAGCTTTTGGTAGCATTTTATATATAGTGTAAGACTTATTTCAGTTTCTTGCCGGTTCTTGTGCATAGCAATTTAAGTTAATTTTGGGAATGTGTAACTTGGGTCTTGACGTTTCATAAGCGCCAGTAATTAACTAAAATAATCTTGAATTTCATTCTCCTTAAAACTTCTTAATTATTTCTCTCCCGTTATTTTGCTGGTAAATAAACATTCTAGATACTTGTCAATTTATGTGGACGTGAATATTACGGATCACAATCATTTAATCCTGTTCGGTTGCACAAACTTTTTAAAAGGCTTACCTACTTATAAATAGCGTAAGGCCCTTTCAAGGCAATGGACGTTATTTATTGCCATTATGTCAGCTATCGATCGATGCAGGAGGGGTGTAATACGTATCGTTCCATTATTGCTTATTAGATCATATATTATTCATGAAGATGTACGTATGTGACTTCCTATCGATATTGATCTTCGTTATTTAGTTATC
Source organism: Abrostola triplasia (assembly GCA_946251915.1). NCBI lineage: Eukaryota > Metazoa > Arthropoda > Insecta > Lepidoptera > Noctuidae > Abrostola > Abrostola triplasia. The sequence continues at coordinate 6,504,831 of OX276440.1, read as the reverse complement.
GTCAATTTCGAGTATGGTTTACTAAAGTTTTACCATGATCTGATTGTGATTAAAAGTTCATCAGGTCTTGTCAAACCTTTTAAACCAATCGCGACCAACACCTGACAAGAATATAACTACAGATCTTAACCTCATCATGTCGCCACATAAAAATGTACTGTCATGAGTAAGGGAATAAAGACATCTATGGTGAGTTCAAAATCAAGCTTGCGTTATTCTACTAGTCGCGATTCAGTATGATCTTGTCTGTGTAAGACTATTTCCACCATTTACGACGTAAAAATCTCTACCGTTACTCAGGCATTGAAGTACTCCGAGTACTACGACGAAGCTCTGCAGAACTTTGAGTATGCTTGCCGGCTGGACCCGCCGTGGCAGCCACCGCGGCAAGAGCGCACGCGCCTCGTCAACTTCATGCAAGCTGCGAATACCCTGGTTCGCACGCGTGGGAAGCTGAAGGCTAAACGATTGGCCAACATGGTGCAGGTGAGATACTGGTTATATTAGGAATTACTTCTTACAAGCAAAGTTTGTCGTATTTTGGGTATTATTTCTTACTTATGTGATTTATTTGAAGTAATCAAGTCTTAGCTATAATACTGGCCCGATGTATACAGAAATAACGAGTATCATTTATATTTATGTATGGTTTTACCATTAACTGATCAATTAGAGGCGTTCTTGACTTTTTAAACACTGTGTATGTAGTAGTAAAGCGACGTCGTTATCAACAATTAAACAATAATATACATAATAAGAAGATTCCCAGGCATTGATTTACATGCTAGTCTTGCATTTCCCCTAGTCTATCGACAAGAAGATGCTGGGCATATACGCCAAGGATACTCTGCACACTTTCGAAGGACGCCGTGACGTAGCGCTTGAACTCGTCCGTCTAGACGCCTTGCAAGAAGGTACCAACGAGGCCAAAGTCGTGCTGGGAAAAGTCGTGGGATCCATACATAACGACAATGCTGTACCTTTGTAAGTTTAAGTTGTGTTGCTAGATTTCCATCTGGTTTTGTGGTTGATAGCTATTTTACCAAAAGATAACATTTTTAGAGGGTATCAAAGCAAATCTTAATGTAATTTTTTGGGGAGATTTAAACTAAGTACACATATACATATATGGAGGTAATGAAAAATCACGCGCTCCATTCGACTTTCGTTTGCCAAATCATAATGCTGTATCTAAGAGCTGTTACATATTCGTTCACAATAATATTTTATTAATTATTCGACAAGCTATTTTATAATTTTCAACATACAGCAAGAAATCGCTTTATGCAGGGAGGGGGAACAGCTAACGACAATTAAGTGCTAGTCATTAGATTTGCTAGAGTTTTAAAATAGAAATTTATTAAGTAATACGGCAACCATAGTTTTAATAACTTTATGTGTAAATAAACTATACGATGAAATCTACAGATACAGATTTTGATGCACTTGAATCATCATCCTACAATTTCTTGTGTATCAGAATGTTATTGTTTTGCTGTCTACCTTTATTTCCATACATAATGGAAACATACATCTTAATTATTTCAATTAAACCAAATTAAAAAAAAAAACTCGCTAGGTCTTACAAACAAATCGTATAATACCTACTAACTTTTAAACTATCGCGTTACATGATTATAATAGAAAAAAAACAACACGGGATATAACGCGAATACAACCTTATTAATTTTTGGCTTGACATTTCGGCCGAGTTACACCGGCCGTGGTCGCAAACAGACTGAGGATGCGAGTGTCATGACCCCGTATTTATACTGTCGATGATTTTAATCTACCCTCAATTTGTCCAGTTCTACACACTACGCTGACTGTGTCCGTAATTCAGTACATAGGGCAAACGAAGCGGACCATTGATAAAAGGATCAAGGAACATACGAACAGCGGTTAAAAATCAACACACTACTAAATCGGCAATAGCAGAATATCTGCAGCCTGAAACCAACCACTGGATTCAATTCCATCGCGCACAAGTCCTCCACCGATCGCCACTTTAACTCGAGAGCAGTGCGAGAAGCGATTGAAATAAAGAAACATCCAAATTTAAATCGGGAGGATGGTTACAAATTCGCAACATCATGGAATCCAGTGCTTCGTTTAACGCAACTTCGATTTTCGACAAGGTCGGGTGACGTTCGAATTACGGACACAGTCAGCGTAGTGTGTAGAAGTAAACAAATTGAGGGTAGATGAAAAAACATCGACAGCATAAATACGGGGACATGACACTCGCATCTTCAGTCTACAGTCTAGTCTACTAACGTTTTTTACATATATTTCTATTGCGGTTACATATTTAAAGTCAATATGAATAAAGTCATTCAAAGACGGTCATATCTAATAGAATATTAATATTATCTAAAATATATTATGTAAATACGGGTGTTCTCCAGGGACCTGTTTTGTCTCCTGATCTATCACCGTCTTTATAAACACGTCAAAAGACTTTTTGTATCTTAAATGGGAAGAAGATATGTATGACTTACACACACGCCTTAATTGTTTTAAGTCGCCCTAGAGGTTTTGCCGTATGTAAATAAGTTTCTGTTTTAAAAACGCACGATTTTTTTCTTGTTTGAATGCTTCCTACTTCAAATGGACACTTAGTATTGATGCTTGGAGCTCTGCTCGCCCTGAAACTGAGAGCGACTCTGAAGATGAGGACACACGACGACTTGTAGTGTGGTATGTGTGCCCGTCCATTACGGCTTACGTACACGATACATTTATATATATATACCACCCATCAAGCACTTGGATTTGAACATTATCTTTTAAGTTATATTTATGCATTTTCGGTATTTATACAGTCAACAAAAAAGGCACGATAAAGTATGCAGGTTGTATGTAATATTAATGATTGGTATTCATTTTGATTTTCCATATTTTTGCCTGTGGTTGCATGCGTATAGCAGTACAGTAAAATTGCAACATTGTATTTTTTCGATGCCAAATTAAAACATATTCAGACATATCACTAAACTCAATCGTCATCTTATTGATCCCATGAATACTGTCTTAACTATTGTATTAGATATCCATGAATCGGAACAAATACCTTTCTCTTATAATAAAACGAGTGTTGATTTAAAATGAGTCTTCACTCTTGTCCTATGACGTACATTTCGAATAGCCAAACAGAAAATCTGCCAAAAAAATTGCCTGACACAGGAAACAAACAAATTGTCATAGATGATATTAGTCTTTAAAACACATCGTGTGCGTAAGCCCATAGTATATCAATGGATAAATGTGTTGCATGTACTACGAACAAGTTAATTAGTAAACCTATCTAGTACACATATACCTATAATGTTAAACTCCTTTCCCACACAGTAGAAACCAAGACGAAATTTGTATATTGGATTATCCCTTATCTTATTAGCCCTTGAAATGGCCATAGATGTACATTTTCCCCCTGTATTTTAGTCCCTATAGCCATAGTATTTTACTGTTGATATGAAACTATTAACCTGCTTACTCCTTAGATTCAACAAATTTGTCTATGAATAAGAAAATAAGTGATAAAATCTTGTATTTTTCTCTGGTTCTATAAAAATAAAATTATAAATTATTTATTTGATAACAGGATCGAGTGGTATTGAAACTCACAAGCTTTAAATATGCATAATACGAATTAGTTGTAATATTTTTTTGTTGAAATTAATTTTATATGGGCTCAGCTTTGACATTGGGAAAAAGACAAAGTCAGCTTAGTTAGTCAAAGCAAGTTAGTCTTTCAGTCAAGACGATTTACAAGTTCACAAGACATTGATCGAGGAAACCTATGTGTTGAATTATCAATGATTATTTTTATATAACTATATAATTTTTGTCATATCAAATCGCCCGCTTGTACGATGTCGCTTGCGCAAGATGTACTAGTACATATATAACTAGTACTAATGTATAATCGTAAGTCTCCGATTTTCAGCACATTCGCCATGGTGGATGAGAGCATGGAGTGCGTGTTGGTGACGGTGTACAACTGGGCGGACGGCCGCGGCGCCATCATTGGTGACTGTGTTGCTATACCCGAGCCGCAGCTGCGGACACACAAGCATGATGCTGAAGATGCGGTTAGTTTAAAATAACTTGTGTGTGTGGATTCTGCCCCCTTACCACTCTTAAAGCAAGACAGTATATGATGTGGAAGCGAGACGACGCTAGATGCAGTCTAATGCGGCGTCTCGCTTTAACACCGTAAACTGTCCTGCATTAAGAATTCATGGTAAGAGGGCTGGTGTTTAAAATTTGGCTGTATTTTGTATAAGACTTCAATTTCTGGGTTTTGACATCGTTCTACGACAAGATTTTACTTCGACGACTAGAACTCCGATCGTCTTCATTTCGACAATACTTTAGTTCGAAATATCTTAAGCACGACCCTACTTCTACTAGTACAGTGTCAGGGTGTATATTTCGAAGTCTTTGTGTACCTCTAACCGAATATTTGCCCAGACAAGCCACACACATGAGGATACTATAATGCAACAAGAGTAACGATAACAATATTCAGGCATAACCTACCGCAGATCTGCTGGTCTGGTTTGTAATTTCGAGCTAGTTGATTAAGTAAAACCTCTACTCCTTCGGGAGTCACAGAACTTAAGAATAAATGTTTCTTCGCTACATTTTTTCGGGTCAAAAAGTAGCCTATGTGTTAATCCAGGGTGTCAGCTATATAAATTTCATTAAAATCCATTCAGTAGTTTTTACGTGAAAGATTAACAAACATCCACCCATACTCACAAACATTCGCGTTTATAATATTAGTAGGGATGTCGATAATAATAAAAACAGTATTTCTAAAGTTTCGTCACAGGCCCCGCGTTCAACCATTTTTCCTTTGCGTACACTGTGTCCATCAACATGGCGTACGCTCCTCCCTCCCGCCACTTCACACCCGCTTAATGTTGCTAGGCTAGAAGTGGAATACCGCTTCTGGGGTAAATGGCGATGTTTTGGTTGTGATTATTAAAGATTTGTATAAAAAGATTTTTAATTAACAAATGTTATATTATAATGTAATAGTTTTTAATTCTAATACTATTGCCATTGACCGAATAAGTACAAATAATTATAGACTCCGTGTTACTACCTACCTAATTATACTGCCCAGACCGGTAATCAAACTCCACACCTTACGCATATAAAACATAATTCTTCCTCCTTTTAGCATTTTTACAAATAAAAATATTAACAAATCACGGGGTAATATTTCACCTAAATACTTGCAACACTGACAAAATGGACGCTTAGTTTCATTGTCAAATAATTACGATAAAAAATATTCGACATTTAAATAAAGAGACGTATTTATGTGAAACGTACACATGAAATGTAATCCTATTATATTTTTATATATTTCCGACTGCAGTTTTCGTCATAAGCATTACGCAGGTCGGCATAATTGAATTAAATGCGCAGCGTATAAAACGTTCTAGCGATGCGCGCGCTTTTTAAAAATGAAATGTCAAATGTCAAAATTTCCAACTACTCCATTTTGGAGTAGGTGGCATACTTACATTATTTTGCGCGGTCACGCCTTCTGGTTTGTTCTATATTCTAAGAGTTTCGTATGTGCCTTGCAAAAACGTGATAGTTCCTTCAAAATTTTTAAGATTATCCTTCGTCTAAAACCCTCCATCCATTTCATTCCAGACGTACGACTTCAAGTCGATCCGCGTAAACAACCCGCTGCTGCTGCAAGTCAACGGGCGCCGGGTCAGTAGCAACCAGTTCGCTTACACCCGCGTCACTAGCACCTACGAAATTAACTGAGGGCGGAAGTGGACACGTGCCCAAATGAGAAGGAGACGGAGGAAAGCGAGTATAATGGTCATTGATTTTTAAAACCTATTTATTTAGCTGAGGTGCCAAATCTTTTATAAGATCTACAATTTCGTACGTGGTTTCTGAAAGGTTGATTATACATCAATTGGCGGGAACAGATTTGACAGCTCGGTCGAACTGTCAATTCTGTTGAATGTCAGTTGTTGACGCTGATTTGTTTTTTTTTACTTGTGGCTATTGAGAATTACCTACCATTCGGCCAGTGTTAAAATGGCAATGTTTGTCGTTTAGCATTTAAGTGGTATTATTTCCGCTATCTACTTAGATATTTAGTGTTGCAGAAAATTATTTTACCTGTTTTCATTTTATTAAAAACCTAAATTGATAGCACAGCGCTGTTATATTGACAGGTCTGCCTAGTTTTTATTTGACCAGCCGTTCAGAAACCAGGCGTTAGATTGTTGGTAACTGTTTATATAACACGAATGTATCTTCTTTCTCTCTAATGCCAAGCTCTTGTCGGCAAAACAATTTCCTATAACTCTATAATATAAAAAACAAAAATATTTTTTATATAAACATTGAACCATTGGTTACCTCTGCCTATCTTTAGAAGTATATTCCTACCGTGTCCGGCCTAACATCAGTTATTTAAGTATGTATGTGTAATGTACCAGCAAGCCAATTCTTTTAGTTTAACACATAGATTCGATATAGCCTCGGTAAAATGTCAAAATTGGCATTTGTTGTTAATATGTCATTTAGAACGAGACAAAATTCAGTCTATGGTTTTAACTTGTAGGATTGTTCATGCTGGCAACTCTAATTATATATAAAAAAGTCTATAAATATTATATTTAATTTAAAAGGAATTTGGAGTGTTTACTAAAAGGAAAGTGTAAAAAATGTCGCTACTTGACAAGCGTGGGTGCGTGTGTCTATATGAACAATATCGAGCTTGAATAGAAGGTATGTATTTAAATAATAATATTGATGTGACTGATGATTCTTTTGTATATAATTTGCGAACGAATACATGGGTGTTAGCTTGTTAATATATGTTCAAAACACCGGTTTAACACGGTAATCAGTCGTAGACGTTTAGTATGGACAAGTCTAATGTTTTATCATTACAATTTACCGTAGTTAGTGCGTGTGAAATCTTTGTTTATAAATGTACGATTTTATGAACCTTGTTTAATATATTTCGAAGGCGTACTACGCTTACTCTTGGACCAATTGGAGATTAGAAATTTTCTAGGTATAATTTAACTTGCAGTTCTAAGCAGTTTTGACAATTGAGTCGAGTTAGAAAGGCTTCTGCGCTTATTTTCAAAGCAGATTTCCGCCTTTTCAATTGACTTTTTATCACTTCTATGATTGCATTTAACCAACGTGGTATGCAAGAATTTAAATTAAATATATTAAAATTACTTTAGCTAGTTATTGAAGTAGATAAATTAATTATTATGTGTTATTAAATTCAAAAATTCAAAAAAATTATTGCATTTATTTGATTATGTAAAATTGTGCATTTAAACAAAGATTTACACGATAAAATAAATCGTTGTGTATTAACTATAATAATTATAATCTCATAATCAATATAATAATAATGTTTAATAATTATATTGCAAGGTTTTACGTCTCAATGGCGGCACATTGTTGTATTATGTAACTTTTATGCTGTTTCTGTTAAGTTGAATTAAGTTTTGTGTAGGGCCCGTGTAGGCGGTTGGCGGTTACTTCAAAATGGATCCAAATCAATGCAATGTTATCAACTATTGATATGTACACTTATACGAATCGCTAATTTGCCTGGCTGAAACAAAAAAATAAATGGCCCAATTCAAATATTTAGTCGGGCATGCGAGCTAGTACCTATGACGCTAATAAGCACTATAATAATTATTTCCACCATAATTACAATTTAACATTTAACCAGTAAAATTTAGACAAACCACAAAAAACCTTGGCCCTCCATTTTGGCCTTAAAATAAGTTGGGCCAACACACTACACTTAAAAGGCAGGTAGTTAACCTTTCAGTCGTCTACGAGGGTTCTAAGTAGAAATAAATATTGATTATCTATTATATTGTCTATTTATAACTTAAGAAAAAGATCTCTGTTACCCCTAAGGGTATGTTGATATTTTAGTTTTTTTTTTAATATATAGATTAGATCAATCAATTTTATAATCTAGGGATTGCCTTGCCATGAAAGATGGAGAGGATAATATATGTATTGAAATATATTTTGTATGGATTTATGTAGAAAGTAGGGCTAAGATTGAGCCAGCATGGCACAGGTATCCTTACGACTGAGATATGGGATCGATTTTAAGTAAAACGACATTTCGATCTATAAAATTACTATATATAAATACATAATTATATTTAAACTGCGCACATCTATAGAATTCGATTGTTTGTGCGAGCTCTTGTGAGTTCTTATAAATATGATTGCATGTCATGTCATGTATTAAATAAAATAATTTTTCAAATTATCTGTATTGTCAGTGAAATAACTAACTTTAAAATATCACGCTACTTTGTCACTGTGCTTTGTAATTTCATGTAACGCTTATAATTATCTGACAATTTGTTGTGTACACTAGGTATTAAAAAGGTTAAAAAGACTAAATAAAACAAGATTTAGAAATAACTTTGTTTTTATTTTTATTGAAATACTGTTTATTGTTAAGAGTGTTCATATATTCAGTTAAGTGTGCAGAATAATAGTTTTTTCTTTACAACGTTATGCGTAAACGTTCTAGGTATCTATAGTACAATGCAGCCTGTCATTTGTCCCATTAATAGCTATGAAACGAAAGATACTGGGACCTATCATTGAAATCCTGACTCTAACTATACATAATTACGTGTCGAGTTGGAGACCCTTAAATTAAATTTTATTTAGACCTATTTATTATTTCTTCATATAAACAAATTAAGGTAGGCGGGCACTACGAAAGTAAATCGTCGCGAAGAAAATACGTCAATCTAAACAACAGAATTGTACTACAATCCGCGCACTAAAATACATAATTATATTTTGTATTATAAAGCTTGTGGTTAACGACTTTATTTCGCATTTTAAAACTCGCAACGATTTATTGTCATAGTGCGCGCATACCCTGAGGCGTTGAAGACATGCCGTTTGCTGACATAGCAACAATTTAAAAAGAAAAGTTTGTTCATGTGACGGAATACCATTTATTTGTGTATATACTTCGAACTGTAATATGTACTTAAGTATAGTTGTTCTATCTCCCGAAGTCTGTTTAGCTCTCGCTGTAGATGTAACGTTTACTATAATAACTTTCGTGAGTGTTATCCATATTATTTACTATATATAACGGTTATACTCACCGCGGGGTCGGCTCGCGACCCCGCCGCGTCACCTGCTCATGAATAAGGGCTCCGTTAGAGTCCGAAACTAGTCTGGCATTCCCGAATATCGACGTGAGTATACCGTTATAAATCTATATGTATAAAACTCTTCCGTTACTGACTGACTGAAACTACTGATCGTAAAGAGCTGAAATTTGGCATGTGTGTTTGTTGGGAGGAGTAGGCTACCATTAAGAGAGGATTTTTAGAAATTCCCCCCCATGTTTATTTCTCAATGGATTCACTTAAAACGTTGTATGTAGGTTCCACCAGTGAAGCAAGTGTAATCGATAGACCATGGAACAGGCGGTAACTAAGTGAAAACCCAAATTCTGACGGAAGTCATTACTCCACGCGGACAAAGTCGCGAGCAAAAGCTAGTAGTAGATAAGATGCAACGTTTACTGAGAAAGCTTGCTTGTGTATGCTGCGTCACAACCGTGACCGAGCGGTCTACAAGTAACAATAAAACACGTGCACGCCAGACAACATTCATAGTCAAACGGACTTCGTGAGATAAAACATCTATAGTAGTTAATGACATTAAAAGATATTTAAAATGTATTTTCTTTGGCCATCAGCTGCCGTCTAACCGCCTACTGCGACAGAAAGAGAAATCTATAAACGTATAAGGTACTTGTACAGTCGACCAAAAATATGGTCTACCTCCCGTTGAAACAAGGTCGATTTTCCCTTGCAATAATATTATGACGTCATGGCATGTGTCAAGTTTAAATTGTCATATCTAACAACAACTCACTTCCTTGTCCAATTCGAAAACGGCAAAAGTTACTATGGGTTTTGAAGGGATTTTTATTGTTTCCGATAATTAGATCTCACAGAAACTTATGTCAAAACTGGTAGACCATTTTCTTGGCCGACTGTACTAAACATAATAAAATGTTTTGTGTACCCTGGTTTGTTAACGTCTTGGCAGTTCGACTCAAACTCAAAACTTAACCTAAACTAAGTATTCACTAAGCATTGACCTCCCATAACAGTAGATCGTTCTCAACTACTTCAGCAAACTTCTCCGCTTTATTTTTGTCTTTGAACAGTGGCCTTAGGGTCTTAAGGCTTAGGCCTATTAGGGCCCCATTGTCCATTTGATTGTGTAGCAAGTTGACTAGCCTAGGGTTGTAGTGGAGACGTAGAAGACTTGGCCGGGAGTACAAGTATTGGATGTCTCTGAGGTTATTCCGCGCCCATGTTTCTGTGGTTTTGTTGCCGCTGGCTATCTGTGGGTGGACATTTTTGAGGTTATTATTATTAGGAGTGACGGTTTGAGAGTGGATATCCAAGCAAGAGGCTTATAGCTATTTTGCATCGCGGTAATCTCCCACATCTAAAAATCTCTCAAATCAAAATCTTACGCATCCCCGCCGTTGGGAAACGACGGGACTATGTAGAACTGCCCCCACCATCCACCAAAAAGGCGGATCCACATATACCCACTAAAAACCACAAATGCCTGCTGGCACCCATGAAAAATCCTACCTTTATATCACCAACTTGCTTGAGGAAGTAGGAAGAGAAGTAGAAGCGGAGGTTTGAAGGAGCAATTTTCCTGCTATTGCTCAGTTTGATAAATGATTTCAGCAGGTCGAAGCCGCGCCTCTTGTATTTGAACACCTGGAATTAAAACATTATTTAGTTAAAATCGCCTTTTTAAAAATAGCTGTAAAAGTCACCTACCAAGTTGTAACTAACCTGATAAATGAAATTGCCAGTGACATAAGAATCTATGTAATGAGTCCCGTAGCTCTTCATGAACTTCCTGATATCGGCTGTATCACTCACGTTCAGGTTTTCAATGGCCCGCATCACATAGTCCTTGATAACTACCCCGTTTAGGTCCCCCAACTGTGCAGAGATGTGGGTCTTCGTCAGCTTGACCATGACGAAGCAGCAGTCGGTCTTCGCGACGTAGTCAATGCCGAATGTACGCATTATTTCATCTGGGATCCAGTCCCCCATAAATGCTTTCCAGGGCCGATCAGTTCTGTGGGATTGAAGTCATAAGACATGAAATATCGATCTTGTTGGATATTGTGAAAAAATATTAGTGGCAAAGCAATTGTTTTAATGAACCTGATTGGCGCGGTGGCAAAGAGATTGGACTGCTGCCCTAGGGATTGCGGGTTCGATTCCCGCACGGGACAAAAGATTGAGTGATCCACATAATTATTATGTTTGACGCAAGTCTGGGTGTTTGTGTATGTGATATTTCATGTTTGTAATTTAAAAAGCACCCACGATACAGGAGAAATATATAGTGTGGGGCGTCGATTAATAAAAAAATATGTTGAAAGAAAACACCATAATTTTTTTTGTTACTTTTTCTATTATAAAACGCGATATAACTAGTTAATAATATAAAAATTTAATGTGTGCATCCACCTGTGTGATACAAAAATGTGGCGTGATCATTTAGAATTCATATTCATATTCTTTATTGCAATCCATGTACATACATTAATGGTGGAAAAGGAAATATAAAAGTCACAATTATGGACCCTGATGGGCACAGCAAGTAGAAGAGAGGAAGGCGTTTTATTTAGATATAGAAATGTATTTAATTCTTTGTAGTTCACACCAAGCACATCTACATAAAGCGTTATTACGAGGGTCAAACTGAAAGTTCTTAGAAAATCAAAAACTGATTACATTAGCCAGTTATTAGTTTTATTATATCTTTTCAAAATATTGTCCATTCACGTCAATACACCGCTGCATGCGATGGAACCACTGGGAAAAGCACTTTGCCCACTCGTCTTTAGGGTTCTCTTCAATGGCATCGCGATACGCAGCCACCGCTTCTTCAGCATTCATAAACCGCTTTCCTTTAAGTTTTTCTTTAATTTTTGGAAATAAATAAAAATCACAAGGGGCGAGGTCGGGGCTATACGGCGGGTGACCCAGTAATTCAACGTTTGATGTCGCCAAATAGTCGATCGTTCGCTTAGCGGTGTGCGACGAGGCGTTGTCGTGGTGAAGGAGGATCCTACTGCGAGGTCGTTTCTCTCGAACTTTTTCCAAGACAAGTGGCAAACAATTGGTAGTGTACCATTCTGCAAAAACTGCTTTTTGATCCTCTAACACAATTGTTGCGAAATGACCTATCCTTCCAAAGAACGAGGCCACCATTTTTTTTCCCGCACTTCGATCTCTCTTCACTTTAGTTGGCAACCTCTCGAAAGGAAACACCCACTGAGCAGATTGTCTTTTGGTTTCAGGATCATAACAGTAAATCCAGCTTTCGTCACCTGTTAGTATGTCGAACACAGCATTTGAGTCACCTCCGTTAAATCTTTCAATCATTTTACGGCACCAATCCACACGATGGAGTTTTTGAGCCTCAGTCAAATTATGAGGTATCCACCGGGCGCAAAGCTTCCTGACTGCTAAATGTTCGTGGAGGATTTTGTGCACTTGACTCATACCGATGCCTAAGCTTGTCCGAATCTGCTGATAGGTCACTCTTTTGTCAGTCTCTATCATACGCCGCACAACACAGATGTTATCTTCAGTCGTCGCCGTAGAAGGCCGTCCCTCACGTAAATCATCAGTGAGATTAGTGCGACCACGTTTAAACTCATTAAACCAGTTGTAAACTGTCGCAAGAGATGGGGCTTCATCGTGAAAGGCCAATCGTAGTCTATCATAACTTTCTTGTTGACTTAAATGACATCGAAAGTCATAAAAAATCATTGCACGAAAATTTTCTCGTGTTAAATTCATGTTGACGTGACACAGACAATTTTCAATTTGCCGCCAAATCGTAAAACAAATGACAAATTAATGAAATATATACTCAGTAATATTGGCAAAGAGTTCTATTTTCAAATTTTAGAATTATTTTTTTATTATATTGTTTATAAGTGGCCAGTTCTAAGAACTTTCAGTTTGACCCTCGTACTACTCTTTAATATCCTGTGTCTATAAGCTATAAAGAATTAGTTATTTTATAAGAGTTCTAATGGGTATTGTAGGACTCTGTAAAAAAAAATGTAGTGCCCATTTTTATGCCGTGTTGTAGTTAAAAAAGACCAAAAATCTTACCCTTCAATCTTAAAATTATTAAAGTACCCGGAAAGCAGATTATCAAACGATTCACATAGCAGTAGGTCCATTTGCGTTATGCTGTCGGTATCTCCACTCGATTCCTTGCTGGTGAAATTGACGAACACTCGTATATTCTTCTCACTGAAGGGAAGAATCTGCTCCACACTTTCCTCAATCTCATAGTCCGCTGAAATGACCTGTGTGACCTGTGAGAGGTCGCCATAGCTGCGGAAGAAAGTTTATGTCTTAACATTAACTTAGAGATCTTCTGGGGTAAGACGGTTTGGGTAAACCCTAGATCTAAGAACTATATAATAACTAGCTGCGCCCCGCGGTGTTAGCCGCTACATTTTTTCGGGATAAAAAGCCTATGTGTTTATCCAGGGTGTCAGCTACCTATTAAAATCCATTCAGTAGTTTTTACGTGAAAGAGTCATCAACAAACATCTATCCATACTTACAAACTTTCGCGTTTATAATATTAGTAGGGATAATGATCTCGAGACCGAATTTTGATGAAGGTGGCCCGTCTCAGCTAAGACTAGCCAACTACGCAAAAAATATGAAAAGATTCGTTCAAGACCCAAGAAAGGACATAGGCTACTTAACGCGGGCAAAGCCGCGGGCAAAAGCTTGTGTTATAAATTCTGCTTACCATATTAAACTAGCCCTGGATACTATATATCAACTGCAATGTAACGCTCCTATTAATCACACCGTATTCTTCATTACTATCTCGTCTCGTGTCGGTCTACCATCCCATAGCACTATGGACGTGAGGGAAACCGGGATATATAGTAGATAATATGGATAACACTCACGAAAGTTATTATAGTAAATGGATTTTATGTTTAAAAGTTTAAAAGCTCGACTCAAACGAGAAGCTTGTACTTAACTGCCTCCTTACCATGAACTCTAAAAGCAGGACAGTTTACGTTGTGGAAGCGAGACGCGGCCTTACACTGCGACGCTCATAGCGTGTTCTGATTAAAGTAAGTGTGCAGTCAACATTATATGAGGTTATAGCAGTGTAGCAGTTTATAGTGAGGGTTTTTCCTGATTGCCTAGGGAAAGTCCATTATTCAAAAATTTTTACCTATAGGTAAAGACCAGCTACACTCATTTCGCTTTAAAACTATATTAAGCGCTAATTTATGTTGGCTTGTATCCTCTAACTAAATAACTAAAGTAAAAAAATACTAGTCTAGTAGACAGAAGCTATTTAACTATGTCTTTGTGTTTTGAAATGTATGTTATATTATTATATTTATTTATAATGGCGGATATAGAGATAAATGCCTTAATATTACAGTAGATTAATTGTTATTCCGATATACATAGTTGTCATACGTAAGTACTTGAATACTACCGTTATTTGTCACTATTTTTGCACTTTATATTTATGTAGATAAATATCTATATTTTTGTTATTTAAAGACTTGCACCGATAACTTTTAAATAACTTAATATTTCAACATTTTGCCCGAGTTCCAATTCGTAGGGCGCTCCACATTATCGCGCGAACACAATTTATTCACACTAATTATTTCCTCAGATATTAACAATGCCAATTAAACTAAACAATAAATGAATTGAACTCACTTAGCGAACACATCGATAGCATTTCCAATATTCAAGCTGTAACCAAGATCTTGCTCACTGTAGCACCACACAGAGCAGAATAAACCGACAAAACTAAAGAGAATCATGTTACCACACATATTAATGTTATTAACCGCGCCGCCGCGGCTAATAAACTGAGATTTTTTCACATTTTGCTAATAACGCGACAAAGTAAACATCGTGTGAACTTGACCTAACAGATTAGTTCGTTGCTACTTATCAGTGGGACATGGATGACAAACCTTTTACGGACGCATGTCTAAACAAAAAGAAATAATGACAACGTGACCCTACGCTGTACCCGTTGCAATCGAAATGAAAATTAAAATAATACTCAACTATATTAATGGAGTTTTAATACCATAATATTATCTACTTTATCCTTGTTGTTTCTGACAAATGCGTAGTAAATAATAATCTGATGTGTCCCGTTTAGGACGCATGCCATAGGTTAACAAACCCGACGTGTGGGACAACTTCGTTTGCTGCAAGAGATTGGCACGCATTTCCTGTTTGCTGGGCTTTGTAGAGTGCCAGTTATTCTTGATAGATTGGGACTTAAAGATTTCTAAGTCAGTTATCTATTTTTTTATTCAGAAGTTTAGTGCGCAGTTTCTGTTTTAGTTTTAGGATATGGATGCTGTCATAAATAAATTAAGTGTTTTAAAAAGGGTGATTTTAAGTTGTTTAATTGGAGTCTTGTATCAGAATAGTCTTTCATTGTGTAGTTTTGTGATGTTAGCTTGCTTAGGTGCCTTTTACAATTGGTTAGTGCAAGTGTGTTCCAGAACTCAAAACTCCAAGGGAAAGTACTTTTAAGATAGAAAGTTTGCAGGTTCTTAAGATTATAGTGAGTATCTACTATATTTCTGATGTTACCTACTTGTGTTAAGAGTAAAATTGACCGAATGTCAGGTTCCAAGTAGAAATTGTATATTTTTTTGACTTTTGGTCTATCACCGCGTTGGGGTAGTACTATTGAAAGATTTCGGATATTCTGACATAATTTAATCTTTGTTGCTAGTCTCCTTCAACTTTAAGGAGAAACTGTGGTTTGGTTTAGCTGGGCATTTACCGCACTTAGCCTGTGACTTAGAACTGTGGTGTTAATGGATATCTTTCCTTAGTGTTGCGTCGATATCTTACATAGGTAAAGTAGTAATACAAAGGCCTCTAAGGAAAATTCCGAGCAAAACTGCGAAACAGTTAGGATGATGTCTTGTCATCATAGAAATGATGAAACAATTCGCGTGACAAGGATGGCCTCGTTAGCCTCTTTTTTCACGTCCCAAGACCAGCTCTGTATACAAAGGATTTGTTATTTGCCTAGCAAAGGCCTACGGTAACCTGGTTATTATACCATCTTAGTATTAGCCATTGTAGTTGTCTTTAGATACAATATTAAAGATTAAGTCGATAGTATTTCGAAGGTTTACATTACCATCACCTTAGTCAAGTCAAGAGTC
Source organism: Abrostola triplasia (assembly GCA_946251915.1). Taxonomy (NCBI): domain Eukaryota; kingdom Metazoa; phylum Arthropoda; class Insecta; order Lepidoptera; family Noctuidae; genus Abrostola; species Abrostola triplasia. The sequence continues at coordinate 6,488,474 of OX276440.1, read as the reverse complement.
AAGACTTAATGTGTCTCAGTACTTTATGAATTAAATTAAACCACCACTTGGATATATTCGATGCCTGTTGATTCGGTCGTTCTGAGTCGGTAAAGTTAAATCCCTAACTCCAGTTAAAACAAAAAAATCCTAGCTATGAGTAGAACCATCCTTTTAAATGTTCTAAGCCCTGCATGAGAAAGGAACAGCCCCCCTTACTATGAACTCTTAAAGCAGGACAGTTAACGATGTGGAAGCGAGACGCCACTACGTGCAGTGTATAGTGTATAGCGGCGTCTCGCTTTCACAACGTAAACTGTCCTGCTTTAAGTGTTCATGGTAAGGGGCATGCTTTTTTAAAGATGGGATTACAGGCTGATATAATAAATTAATTAACATTATAAAAAAATATATTATTATTCTCATTGTACACGCATCTGTCCTCATCTCAATATGTTGATGTAAGAAAAAAATTAGTCTAATAGGTCATGGGTATGCTTGTTATCGGGTTCTAATTACTTTTAATTAAACTGTCGTTACTGTGCCATTTACACGCGTCTATTAATGTACTAATGTCACAATTTCTTTGATTGTTTGATCTTATTATCCAATTATATTTGGTATATGTACCTATTTGTCTTCCACTTCAATTATAAATCCATTTTCCTAGCCGTCATACTTCCTACCGTCATACTGCCTTCGATGTTAATTGTTTCATAGATTTGATTAGGCTTTTACTTAATTAGTTAACAAAGTATTATTCTATTATGTTCATTGTTTAATGGTTTGTTCCTGTATTTCTATTTTTTCTTCATTATTTTAGTTTTTCCTGTCAATAAAATATTTTCTTTCCATTGATGTAGAAGTATTAACTCCATGAGTTCTGGATCCACAAATTATCGTACGTAGATAACCTATCTAGTGGGTATAAAATAGTTTAGCTTCATAAAAAAATAGTGTAAATGAATGTTCGTACAAACAGTAAATACAAGAGTTTTGCGAAGAAGTTAGATAGGTACTTCTTTCTATAATTGCAGCGGTGAGTAAAGTTACGCGAATCAAATCAACTCTTTCTTCATCTCCATATTTAATATATAATATTATATAAATTCTTTATTCTTTACTATTAATAATTTATTTATAACTATATATCTAATAAGTTCTTTATTTCTTTACTGTGTTCTAAATAAAATTGGTCAATTCCGAACAAAAATCAAGGTTTGAAGAGACGTGACTCCGGCTCCATTCACGCCACACTGATAACCCCGCCTCACCCTTTGTGTGAATTAACCATTATCTACAGAACACTTGTGAATTCGACAGTTGTGTTAATAATAGTAGATATTCCACAAACAATTTGCGTTTGTTTTGTTATTGCAAGTGTTGAGATTATTTTTTTTACACGTCATTGTATGGTAAGGTGTTTATGACTAATTTATGGCTAGATATCGATGTGTTTGCGACATCGCTGACTGACTTCTACCACGATGAACGGTATGAGCTATATAATCAACTAGCTCGCTCCGCGGTGTTACCCGCTACATTTTTTCGGGATAAATAGCATATGTGTTAAACCAGGGTGTCAGCTACCTTCATATGAAATTTCATTAAAATCCATTTAGTAGTTTTTACGTGGAAGAGTAACAAACATCCATCCATACTTAGAAACTTTCGCGTTTATAATATTAGTAGGGATTATAGTTGTAGCTGAAGAAGTTGGAAAATAAACGTTGTTTGATAACTAGAACAATGATACAAGGAAGAAGATAAAAATTAACAATAAGTACCGTTAACTCTTTTTTGCAATATAAACGAAATGCAATAGCAATAACCATAAATAGTACTTACGCAATTCCGCTAAATACTTAATTAAGGGCACACTGTTATTTATGAGATTTGATTACTTTTGTAGGTATAATTATTTTAGGCCTACCGGCCACCAGGTGGACCGACATCGTCAGTCTCGGGCAACCGGTGACTGCAAATGGTAAGTTGCCGTTCATTGTGACGTTCTAAGGGGGAGGCCTTTGTTCAACAGTGGACGTTTTCCAGCTGATGTTGATGATGAAGTACTTATATATTGATTTGGATTTTTATTTTTTTTTATTTATTATTATTAAATACAGAAAAATAATAGACTTATATTAAAACATTGGTCCACAAAACTGTTTTTTTATGTCTCTACGTACCTAGAGGAGAGAAGGAGAAAGCATAACAAGGACGTGGGGAGTGTGAGAAAGAGGAGAGTGTGCTTGATTACATAATAAAATCTAACCTCAGTCGCAAAATATCTTTATTTTATCAAAATACGAATATTTACACCACCTTATTATAACTTATAATTTATTAACTTATTTCAAACTAAATGCATATCATATTTTGATCCCGCTTTGCGCGCGCGAAATCGCTAATATTGCACATTACAACTACTAATATTTTATTGTCATTTAAAATAGTCAAAGGTATGTATGGACAGAAATGAATTATATATATGGAAAATAATCTTAATTTAGTCTGATTCCAATGTAGATTGTGAATTTGTCAGTATTTATATATACTTAAATAAATAATCCTACAACTGTCAAGACGTGTGCCCATTATTTACTATTGTGTCTGCAAAATGCGACAAGCGAAAGGCTAAGTGGGAATGAGATCTACTCTAGCGCCTCTGTCGGTAATTTATGGAACGAGCGACGACTCCATCTACTTAAATGTTTTTTTCGGGTAATAGGAATAGATCATTTTATAATAATAAAATCTTTGATTCGACTTTCATTTAAACTTTATAGATTAATTTGTGATGAATCTCTAAGATCGAGGTATCTAAAGGTAGATACTAAAAGTACAAAGTCCACAATATTAACCTACTTTGGAATCATGTAAATCAATTTTTTTGACTTTTTGTACCCAGTCCTAAGCAATCTAAGTGATGAAAATAAGGCACTTTGTGAAAAATAATTATACTATGTACAAAAATATAGGATCATGTTAATTCATATACTATTGATCATTTCACAATTCAACTATGCTTCAGCGTAGTTTAACTCTATTATTTAGTGACATTTCTTATTGAATTCATTTCCATATTATTGTACTTAAAACTATATATTTTATTCAAAATTCACAATAAAATAAATAAGTTCGTTGTCTAAAAGTCGCCCAGTTATGTAGCTAACTTCATGCATTGTTTCATTTGTTTCTTTCCAGTTTGTCCGCTACATTATCTCAGAATGACCGGTCAATGTAGCCTGGACTTGATCAATTGAATCACAAACTACTTAATCTATGGTTAAATTAGGTACGTCACATGTTGCTCTCCCAGAGTTTTAAATAATTGTCTATGACTTCCTCGAACCATTTCTTTTTCTTCGTGTCTTTGAACGCGGGAGACAGGGTTTTGAGTTCTAGCTGTAGTAAGGCTTCATTGCCTAGTAATGAGTCTAGACTTCTAAGTAGGGATGGCTCTCCGTGTAGTTTTAATAGGCTAGGGTATGAAAATATGTAGTAATGGACTCGTAGTCGCTTCGTCGCCCAAGTCTCTACGGTTTTGTTGCCACTGGCCACCTGTAAATGTAAAGGTGCTGAGTAAAAGTGAATTATTAAGACAATTATGATTGACGACGATGACTTATGAAAATGGACATGCAATGGTTATGCATTTGATAAAATCGTTATAAAAATGTGATGACGTGTGACAGAAACAATGGCAAATCAGTGTGATCACACCTAAAACAAAACCGATAATAAGTACGATGGCTTTTAGTAACAAAAATACCAAGAGACCGTACTTGGCGTGTTGATATAATTGTAGGGTTGTCGACTACGATTTTTTTAAATACATATCGGTACTGCATAAAAAATGTAGATAATATTAAGTCTAAGAACAGACATATTACAGCAAAAAATTAAAGTTTATTGATAACAGCAACTGTCCCACTGCAGGGCACAGGCCACTTCTCATAAAGAGAAGGATTGACCATTGATCACCACGCTAGCTCACTGCAGGTTGGTAATTTCAGATAACTAAATCCAGGTTTCCTCTCGATGTTCTCCGTCACCGTTAGGTGTCTTAGAGTATCTAAGAAAGTATTTATGACATTGGAAAAGTCACATTGATACTTGCCTGGGTTTGAACTTGCAACCTCGTGCATACAAATCCGGTTTGTTAACCACTGCCTAGTGGCCCACCCTGACATTTTTTCACGAAACTTTTTTACAAGGCAATAATGTCATCTGCTTGGAAATGACGTCACGCCTAAGGAAGTGCAGTACCTATATGTTCTTTTCGTCATCTATATACTATTTACCTTGATTTGGCCTATATGTTTAGCATGCCACGGTGAGAAGTATCCTTCTAGCTCCTTAGCAGTAATGTCAGCTACCCCTTTACTCTTTAGCCTCTCTTTGATCATAGAGTATGCTGTTCTAGAGAACACAAACACCTGGAGTGAGAGCATAGACAAGATTCACGTTTATGTTTTTATTTTTATATTATTTTGTGGCGTGTGCTCCAGGGTTTTTAAGGTTTGGACTGTGAAGACTTCTTTTCATTTATTTCTGGTTGTTTTGCATTTATTCTCTCTCTCTATTCGGAGTAACTGTCATCATGGTATTTTTTACGTACTTACTTTATTGTGTTAAAATATCTAGTGTTCTAGGAAACAGGCCTGCTGTAGGTTTCTTACCCATTAAGTTGGCTGTTCCTTTTATTTAGTCAATTGGTACCAGAAAATACTTATAAAGATAAGTATAGGTGTATGGAATGTACTTAGCTTTTTTTTTCTTTAAAAATAGAAAAAAGCAAGGCGTTTCCCTACCTTAACTGATTCTTAGTTCAAAAATAATGAATGTCTCTGGGCCCTATGGTTAAAAAATAAAGGCTCGTCAACCATTTACCTTTATGCAAATTGTTATTAGACCTTCTTCCCCTTACTACGAACTCTTAAAGCAGGACAGTTTACGTTGTGGAAGCGGGACGTCGCATTACACTGGACGTAGCGGCGTCTCGCTTCCACATCTTAAACTGTCCTGCTTTAAGAGTTTATGGTAAGGGGGCTAATATAGGAAAACCAGTTTATCAGTTCAGGGAACACATTCCCTAAAGGAATTATATTTTCTACAATGTTTTTTTTTTAATTTTTGGAAACTTATCAGCGTCAGTATATTAGTACCAGGCTTATTAATTTAAATGGCGATGAAACAATGATCAGGGATGATAGAAAGAGAGAAATGCGTGGATTAGAATCTCATGATTTTGTATGCTCTTGCGCATGCTGGAAGCATTGATGCGATGGTTTGGTATGATATGAATGAAAAGAAGTTTGGTCCCAATGCATTATGACACCCATGGTTCTGTATGATGGTGGATGTTTCATGCATTATGAGGCCTGATTCTATATAAAAAGGTAACAGATTACGATATCTTTTTTCTTTTTAAAAAAAGGAAACATGTGTTATCCATAAGTATTTAATAAGAAAAAAAATTGGAATTCATCTGGGGTGTATTATACGGTTGAAAAATGCAAAAATACCCAAACTCGGGAGATATGTCTGCAGCCCCCTTACCATGAACTTTTAAAGCAGGACAGTTCCCGTTGTGGAAGCGAGACGCCGCATTACACTGTACGTAATGGTGTCTCGCTTCCACAACGTAAACTGTCCTGCTCTAAGAGTTTATGGTAAGAGGGTTGATCATACAAACATTTGTCCCGAGTGGGAATCAACTATATAATTTCTAGCGTAGCAACATTTAAAATTTTCTTAAATTTGATATCATGGAGGATATAGAATCAGGCCTTTTGTGACACACAGTCCAAACCTTAACAGCGCCGACGTGCTCGGCGAAGAGCGGTGAGAAGAAGTTGTTCATCTCAGCGATCGGTATGTCGGAGACACCGCGGGATTTGACGCGCTCTTTGATCCGGGAGTACACGCCACGGGAGAACACAAATACCTGGGATTCATTAAAATAGTTAACATGTATATGTAGGTACTATAAGCATTAATGTATATAATATTAACAACTTTAAATATTGAAAAAAATACTGAAACTATTTGCGCCCTGCAGACATTTTTTCGGGATAAAAAGTAGCCAATGTGTTAATCCAGGGTGTCAGCTACGTCCATACCACACATACAGTCGCTTCAGCCGTTTGAGCGTGTATAGGTGACAAACATACAAACACACACACAAACTTTCGCCTTTATAATATTAGTGTAATGTGTGCGCAAAAACTGGCTGCCTGACTGCTCTCGTGGTCATGGAGTGCACTCCATGACCACGAGAGCCCTTTCCATTTCTCAAAGACTGTCACACATTACAAGGCTGACCGTGGCGAGTACCGCTTAACCTCAATGATGAACTGCTCAGTCGCTGTATCATAATCTCAGCCCGGTATCACCCGCTGCTGGGTATAGGCCTCCCTTTTTCTCTGCCAATCTTCTCTATCTTGAGCGGTCTCTATATCTTGCAACAAGCTATCTCCTTGTTCCACATTAAAAACCAGGTATAAGTTTTTGAAATAAAACTAGGTTTACGGATTTTATCGCGGTTTTTAATTGATTTTTGGTCCCGACGTGTCGAATCCTTTACAGCATTAATTCTTCCTTCCTTTACATCATTAAAAAACCGCGATAAAATCCGCAAACCTAGTTTTATTTCAATGTCTAATATTCGCGTAAGTGATAGAAATCATCAGGTAAAAGTTATTAAAAGCTGGTGAGATACAATCAATTCCAGTTTATTTTTAAAGGGCTTTACTCTGACCTGATAGAGGGAGTTCCCAGTAATATAGGACGCGATGTAATGCGAGCCATATTTCCTGATGAAGTCGGCTATCGACGCGGTGTCACCGATAGTCGAGTCCTGGATCGCATCGTACACTACATCTTCTACGGCTATGTTCCCTGGCAGGTCACTCAGCTTGGCTGTCTCGCGAAACCTGGAGAGTATACCATCATATAATAAATTATGTGCTTCAAGTAAATGTGATGGGAAATAGTATTAGTAATAGTGATTAAAAGTGTTCGTCCCAATTAAATGAGTAGATTTAGATCATATTTTGCATAGCAGCTGTTCTCTTATGTGCTCAGTATAGCGATGTTTAATAAATGATCATTACTCGGTCAGACTTTACGAAGACTAGCAACTTTCGGGGAAGGTAGGTATTACATAAACACATCACAGGTGCACTCCATTTCATAGGTCTGTGGAACAGAACCCAGTCTGTTACTAAGTATTTCGTAGTGACCAACCACGAGAAGATAGTGCCTATCCTCTTCTCGAGGCTTAGAGAAAAAGTGTCTTTGGGTCAACACATAACATTATACATATAACAATTGAATTGTACTCTACTGCTTTATTAATAGTGTATAAAACAGATGAAGCTTCAAAGAATAGCTGGCTGACGAGGGTGCTCAAAGAAATTTGCACTCTATGAACTTCTAAAATAGAGTTGATTTTGCCGTGTAATAAATCCTGCTCAGCGCTTGGTTGCCCTGACCGTATGACATTAAATGTGTGGCGATATTACCTGGAGACTCGCACGAGCACGTAGCAGTGGTCTCCGTTGATGAAGGAGGAGTTGATGCCGAGGTTCCGCGCCATGATGTCCGTCGGCCAGCCGGCGGTGAACGCCCGCCAGGGACGCTCCAGTCTGAAAGGATGAGGACATAAGTTACTTGGGTATTTAGAGTTATATACCTACATAAGTTCAATACTTCATAGAATTTTTGTACGTGTGTATATTTAATTGTCTCCTAGCGTACTTCCTATCATATTTACATATCTACTTCATCATTTTGTTGTAGATATGTGGTTACTTTTTTCTTTACAGACTATTTGCATAATTATAAGTAGATATAATAATAATAATAACAGCTTATAACTGTCCCACTGCAGGGCAAAGGCTTCTTCTCGTATAGAGAAGGATTGAGCATTGTTCACCACGCTAGCTTACTGCGGGTTGGCGATTTGAAATAATTAAGGTTTCCTCACAATGTTTTCCGTCACCTTTAGTCAGTGGTGTCTTAGAATAACTAAGAAAGTATATATAACATTGACAAAGTTTCATTGAAACTTGCCTTGGTTTGAACCTGCAACCTTGTGCATACAAATACGGTATGTTAACCACTAGGCCACCACGTTACGTGAATAAACCCAGCTACAACAACTTAATTGCAATAGTTTATACCGTTACGGCAACCCCCCACTACAAGGGGGAAGTCTTTGTTCGACACTGGACGTGTTCCGGCTGATGATAATGACGATAAGAAGAAGAAGGATTTTATTTTTCCATTTAACACGTACCTTTCAAAACTAAAATCTCTAAAGTAAGCCTGTAGCAGTTGCTTCAGGTTATCGCAGAACTCCATGTGGAAGTCTCCGTCGAAGAGTGTCTTCGCGTGCCTCGGCGTCGGCGGCACAGAGTACTGCTCCACCTCCCGGAACACGGACACGGTGGGCTCGCGGAACACCCAGCCTTCTGTGTCGTTGCGGGGCACCACGCGCATGCAGATGCTGAGGTAGCCATACCTGGAACAGGGGTAAAATAGGTTAAGCATTGGTGCTATGAGAAAATGAAATAGGAACATATTAAATAGTTTTTTTTATAAGAACATCGCCCCACACTAAGACTCCCTCCCGTATCGTGGGTGCGTTTCATGAACTTGAAATATCACATACACAACGACCAGACTGCGGAAATCGGACACTAAATCCTTAACATCCTTATATTTAAGGCCAATTACTTAACCACTGCTCTAATCAGGTCTGTGTTTTATTAAAAACTAATTGGGTTACAGGAATTATTTATAAATAATGTTTATTTTCCGTGTCGTAAGCAATGATCAACGTTGTGTTGGCTCGATGTATAGTCATAGGCTCGACACGTAGTACACACAAAATGTTGATAAAAATATTAAGTAGATGTATAACGTATATCGACTAATATGTGGGAGCAACGTCTATCAACAAACTGAGCAGTTTGGCAGAAGAAAAAAATTGTTGATGATATTGTTAAATAACGTTTTTTAAAAAATATACTCTTGATAAAAGAGAACAGGATATGGCATCTATGGCAATAGGCTCGCCCCCTATTACATTGGGACCTAAAACATAACTAGCGAAATGTGGGTGTACTATACGTGCACCTCTGCCTACCCCTTCGGGGAAAACAGGCGTGATGTTATGTTATGTTTAAAAGAGAACAGCCTTTGTGCATTACAGGCAGGACCTCTTTATCTTACAGTCTATTTTCATAGCTAAAAACCAGAGCCAGTTAGGAGCAGTAGCCTCAGCTCTGTACATCATGATCTTAGAACGCTATACTGAACGACAACCCATACATACCTCATGAATATGTTGATCGCCTTGCCGAGCCCGAGCTCCGAGTCGAGTGTGGTGGCGGCGCCGCACAGTGCTACCGCCAGCAGCAGCACCATGTGCGTCCGCACCATCACACACGCACTGCGCACCTGGAAACAAAACAGTGGTACGTTAGATAAATCATTTCTGACAATAAATTATGTGTTTATTATCCACATCTATTTTAAATAATAGTGGTAAGAAGGTTATGTATTTTAAAATAACCTGATCAAAATTAGTTTGTTTTGCAAGACCCTTTGTAGAATATCATTGACCCTTAAGGCCATAGAAATGACAGATCACGTAATAGTTATTTAACTAAACCGGAATTCAAAACAGCGGTCAAATTGAATTACATAATAGACACTGATGTAACATTTAGTTGGTTTCAATGACGATAAAAAATAAAATAAAACGCAAAAAGTTTTGTCAGAAGTGGGATTCGAACCCACGCCCTCAGAGAGGACCAGAACAACTCGGACCTGTTTCACAGGCAAGGGGAACCTTGAGTCTGGCGCCTTAGACCGCTCGGCCATCCTGACAGATATGTGCAGTGTTGAAATTGGCGTTTGCGTTCACGAGTAAAATGTTACGTGGCGTTGATAACAGATGGCGTTGCAGTATGTAACTGAACAAGCCAATTATGAATGATAATGTTGAAATTCGTCAATGTTTATTTATGTTATAGAATTGTGAAATAAAACATTATTATGTTTATAATAGTTATAATTGTTTTGTAAATTATTAGTTTGGTGAGTTGTGTCGTGTGTAGTTCTTATGATGATGATGTTTTTGACGCATGGGGAATTTGGTGTTTAATGAGCCGATAATGGCACCACATTTTTTTTTAAATGTGCCAAAATGCCTGACAATTTCGCAAATATTTTTTACTTCATAAATTTATTTTTTTATTTTTTTTATTACTCTACCTACAAAGAACTTAAAAATAATATATTTTATTGCCGTGAGACATATCAGTTACAAAATTCTGTCAACATCGTCTGATTGGCCTGTTTCTGGTAAGATATCCTTGGCTGTTTGAGAAAATACTGAGACATGATGTGGTAATGGCAGTAGGCTATAACTTGTTGTTTATTTATATATCTGCTTTTGCCCGCGGCGTCACGCGTTTAGTAGCCTATGTCCTTTCTCGGGTCTTAAACTTTCTACAAGCCAAATTTCATCAACATCCGTCCAGCAGTTAAGTCGTGAAGGCGTTACAGACAGACAGACAGAAGTACTTTCTCATTTATAATATTAGTATGGGAATAAAACCCGCGACATTAACAGCCCAAACCCAAGCACTTAGCTACTTTGCTAATAGGATGATCGATTATCCACATTGTAGGTTATGCGTCCACATTGTAGATTGATTGTTGCGTTAATAAGTATAGAGTAATTGTTGAACGAATTATTGGAGGAAATAGACTTTGAAAAATATGCTGCGGGGTATCTGATATCTTTGTATTAATTACCAACCGGACTAAATAATAAGGAAGTTTGTGTGCAGTAGACGTGGCAAAGTGCCTAAAATAACGGTTTTGTGGGGCTTAGTTTATAAGTTATACTTACCATTATGTGAATATAAATAATTTAAAAAAAACCCGATTCAAAATAATCCTTTCGACGTGAGTATAACCGGTATATACCTATAGTAGATAATATGGATAACACTCACGAAAGTTATTATAGTAAATCCTTTTGACCTTAGCAAATGATTTGTTAAAGATCGGCAATGCTGACGACTTCTACAAGAGGACCTATATGCTGTAATAATCGAAAGTATCTCTGTCTGTCTGTCGAGTTTGAACGTCAAAATAGCTCAACCGAATTTCATAAAATTTTGAATCTGATTCCGGTTATTCCCAAAAATCAAAGGCTGCATGGTCATTTCGGAACGTACAAAAATCAACACAATATCCATAGAAACAAAGTAAATAGAAACCATTCGAAATAGAGGATTTTAATTGGTTTTTACTTCCAGTGATAATCAATTCAATCTGTTCCGTCTTCGCGTGCGGAACCAACTTGGAAATAAGACGTGCTTAACGCGATGGTTACACCTTTTTAAACCTAGTGACGTCATAAACACCTTAATTATCAGGCCAAGGTAAGGGGGCCATAGAGATTTTTAAATTCCTTTTTAGGTAAATCTTCTTTTGTTTTTACGATTCGAATTTTGATTGACCTTTAGATTGCGCTATGGACTTGTTAACTCTATAATGTCTATGTTTGTATTCCAAGTTTAGTTTTTTCTGGTGTCTTACTATGAGTTTGCATTGCAGAATTTGCAGGTTATTTTCCGCTATGGAAGCGGGACGCTGCTACGTGCAGTGTTGACTGCAGTGCGACGTTTCATTTCCACAGTTAAGTTAACTTCAAGTTATCTTTTCGACACTTCTCAAAAGACGTTAACGAAAAGATAACATATACAAACAATGGTAGACACGATGGGACCTCAATCATGGTAGTGGGAAACAGTGCAACAGTTGCTTAAGCGGACCAAGAATAAACGGATTAGGTGCGGTACAGTTTGGAAATAAAGTGAGAAAGTTACTATGGGGCTAAGACCTTGCAACTAGTGTTAGACCTTCGATTACGAGTAGGTACAATAATAATAACAAAATTGCTGTGAGGGAATTGACTGAGAAAATAAGTTATTACTAAAAATATATTTTTAACACAAGCTTTTAAATCAAAAGTACCAAAATATTGTATTGTCCCCAAACCTTTTTAAGTATGCAAAATTTCATCTCGATCGTATGTCAAAAAGTGGTTCTAATTTAGGTTGCAAGATTTTACATAAACAAACTTATACATACATAGAAACATTGCAAGTTAAATAAAAGCTTGTAACAATCTTATGAGACTTATGATAAGCGGTAAGACGTGGATGTAATAACTTCAAATGAAAGGGAACCACAGAGCTCTGCCTAACACTTCCAAGAGAAGAAGCGTAATTGTATTTCTTCTTATACCGACATTATATAATAATATAATTACCCTAACGCCACCTCCTATGTTTTTATTTAATTTTATAATCAATAGGTTTCTTTTATTTGTCTGGAAGAGTGCGATACGACCGCCCACTGTCCAATTGAATTTTAAGGTTTTATCTGTATAATTTTATTTAATTTAGGTGTGCAACAAAGAGATTTATATTATTACTAGCTGTTGCCCGCGACTTCGTCCGCGTGAATTTCAGGTAAAAACACTGAATAAAATAGATGTTGGCCGATTCTCAGACCTACTCAATATGCTCAGAAAATTTCATGAGAATCGGTCAAGCCGTTTCGGAGGAGTATGGGAACGAAAACTGTGACACGAGAATTTTATATATAAGATTATAATTTTCAGTTTACAACTAGAATGCATTTGAACTGTGGCGTGGAGCAGACACAAAGGCGCCAACATAAATCAATTAACAAATTAACAATGCTAGCTATGCTATACAGTCATGTGCGTGAATCGCACCTGCAACAATCACAGTCTAATTATTTAGCCGCTGCGCCAGTCAGCCCCCTCACCATGAACTCTTAAAGCAGGACAGTTTAAGATGTGGAAGCGAGACGCCGCGCGTCGCTACGTGCAATTCAAAGCGGCCTCTCGCTTCCACAAAGTTAACTGCCCTGCTGCAGGTCGTCAAAAATACACAAATCAACAGAAATCACATACCTAGACCACGATTGAATATGGCTTGATAGTTTAGTATTTTAATTTTCCTATAAAATAAACGGTGATTTAAATGAAGTCTGCGTGATAATCTTAATTTATTTCTAACTAGCCATCCAATTAACACGGATATAAATTATTCAGAGAATATTCTATTAGCCTTGCTAATGATATTTTATTTAACTTCATAAATTTTAATTACAATACATCACGCCTGCCTTTTCCGTTTGGGTAGGCAACTATCAGATTTTCTAAAAATGTGGATAATTATATTAAATTATAGATAGAATATTTTGTTATGATAGTTATATTAAAGATATTTAGGAAAAATCCACATTTGTGACTGCTACATACAGATATATAAAAACTAGATTTTTTCTACAAAAAAAAATTCTTTTTTACAAGCTTTTATTTTACTTGCAATGTTTATTTGTATGTATGTAAGTGAGTTTGTTTAGGTCAAATCTTGCAATCTAAATTAGAACCACTTCTTGACATCCTATTGAAATGAAATTTCATTATGGTACTTTTGAGCTGGTTTGATGATGGCGTCGAAGGTGGTCATAGGAAAACTGTAAAGAAATGACGCAACCCCATCGTGTTTGATTCGTCTTTACAAGTACTTTGAGCGTGGCCGATTTAAAAGCTTGGGTTTAAAAAAAATACAAACTTATTTGTCTGACAAGTCATCGAATCTCGGAACCACTACATCTATGCTGACCACAACAGTGAAGAAATATCAATCAATAAACCACAAAGTGCAAGCAAGTTTTTACTGACGAGAATCATAAGAACACTTTGTCATTTCCATTGGTCTATTAGTGAGCCTTGACCCATACTTGGCCCAGTATATTAGTGTCAATGTAAATCGAATTAAAACAGCGACGCTGCGATCTCCGTATTCAATGCATAGATCTAAAAATGTATATTTGCACTGTTTATAATTTAGGCTGAATGGCACCAATTTATTTAATCTTAGATTAGTGTTAACCCTAAAATTAGTTGACATTCACGTTATTGTTTTTTACTTTTTAATTTAAACTTTGTCCCGACGTAAAAATGCCTAATCTATAAAGTTATCGTCAATGCGTTGCACAGATATTAAAATTTCACATGCAATTTCCCTAACTGTACAACTGTCTGCACTCTGCAGATTATACAGATTTTTGTGTCTCTACTTTTACTGCTGTCAGCCCAATCAATGATCCTCAAGACTAATTAAATAATAAAGTTTACATTTTAAAGTATGAGAGTTTATAAAAGTTTCAAACGCTGCAGCGCTGCCCTTGAACTTGAGTTACTGTCAACCAATCCTCAATTGACATTATACCGTAATTTATCACTCGGGGAATCAATTGGGTCACAGTATCCTTTGTGTTAATGTGCGATTAGTTTAACGCAGTGACGAAGAACTTGGCTTTAAGAATCCACTTGCCAATAAATTGACTCTCGTTAAAACAAACTTCAGAGCTATTGCCTGTTGTCTTAAATCATGATTATCTTAATCCTAGATTTGACTTATTGGGGCTACGACATCATGAGTACCGATTAGTTTGTTTTTTTCTGTTCTGTTTCTGCTGTTAGAGAACTCAATTTTTGAGTTAAGCTCGCCTGTGTACATTACATTTCATCTGTCAAATGTCTGTATGAATTTTTTTTGTGTGCAGTAAAGAATTATTATTATTATTATTAGTTTGGACATCCACTACTTTATTTCAGGATAAAAAGCCCATGTGTTAATCCAGTGTCAGCTACCGCCATAAAATTTTATCAACTTTGGCCCAGCCGTAAGAGCGTTAAGAAGTAACAAACATACAAACACACTCACAAAGTTTTGCCTTTATAATATTAGTGTGATTACGTCTGCAAAAGCCCCCTTAATCCTTCTAAAAATACAAGCTTATAGGTACGATGATTTCTTAAAACAATAAACATAAACTTGCATTGATGATGCAACAACCAGAATCATAATACACTAATTAACCTGTTTAGTGAATCTCAAGAACACTTGAGTTTGAAATGCACTTGAATATGTTGCAATTCATATAAGATGGACGTATTAAGATTAATACTCTACGTGTAATTGCTTGTAATTAAGATGTAAATATAGATTTGGCTCAGCTGTATAATAGCTTTAAATGTAGAAATACTTGTAAATAGTCGTAATAGATATTTTAAATTCGATTCGCGCAACGGACTAGTGATTGGACATAAGATAAATCTTTGTGTGGTCTGTATAATTGGACGTAGTTAAGCAGAAAGGATCCATTCAACACCAACACCAAAATTGAGTTAGACATACTAAATAGGAAAAAAAGTAAACAGAATTCCATAATTCAAATATTAAAATACATGAAAATACTCTTCATCTGCCATTAAACCAGCAGGTTTACTGTATTGCATTAACAAAGAAATACGATCTAAACTTTAAAGCCAAATATCTCAAAATTTGTTTTATGTGGATTGGATCCTTTTTGCTTAACTACGTCCAGTTATGGTTAAGTGGTCTGTATAATATGATCTTGTAGCCACATGGCTAGATCAGTCAATCTGCGAGGTTAAGCTGTGCTCACTGCGGTCGGTCGTGTGATGGGTGTCCGTTTTCACATGGCGAAATCCATTCGTGCTTCGGATGGTACGTTAAGACGTTGGTCCTGCGCCTGATCTCTCTCCGGCCCTGTCGGTCTACCGTCCCATCGGACTATGAGAGTGAGGGAACAGGGAGTGGACCTGTGTTTGTGCGCATTCTTGTTTTTTTCTAAACTCAGTATATTGATAATACTACCCCAAGTGTAAACACGGGTAAACTTAGCATTCCTGCAGCGCTGCGCTTATTTATAGCCGGGATACGACAACAAACGCAACTCGTGCGCATCTGTGTACCGATAGCAACACAGTTACATAAATAAGTTGTATTTTTGTAACCATAAAGTTAATCTATAGTTTATCCTATCCAGTACCTATATATGTATGTACGATAGTATACTTTGCATGCCTGTTAATATATTTATAGCGATAGGATTCGATATCAAGTGTTTAATTGTAAACAGTGTTTAATAAAAATAAAATATTAATTAATTATTATTAGTAGTTAATTAGTAGCTATGAAAGACATGACCCAAAATGGCATTGAACAAGGTTTTGTGGAAGAATAATACGGAGGCCTTTGCCCAGTAATGGGACACTGAATAGGGTACATAAAAAATAGTAGCCATTTCAATTTACGAAAGACGATTAACTATTGCAATTATTTAGAACCTATGTTTAAGAATAATAAAAAAAATACCATTACGACATTGAAGTACAAAATATAGTACAAATACAAGGCAATATTTGTCTAGGTTAGAACCTAAAACCTTGTGCATATAATCTGGTACTTAAAAATAATAACAAAAGGTACTAATAAAGCTTTTGTAAACATAATAAAGGTTTATGTAAGTTAAATAGTTAACTATAAAATAAACCAGGAAGTGTTTGGTATAGCAGCGGCAAATTTATTTTACTGGGCTTGTTACTGTTGCCCAACTCGGACACAATTAAGACAGACCAGTCCAGCAACATAATAGATTGTAAACACTTTTTATATGTTTAGACTGTATTGAAATAAATGTTACGTAGTGTATTGTTACACATTTTTATTGATATGCATAATTATGGTTTGGGTAACTAAGTTTAAATCGTAACTTTGATTGTTGTATTGTGTAGCGTAAGGAGCAATAAAAAAAAATAAAAAAATATTTAAGGTGTATTTGCGGGCTTTCTCTTTACATTTAATTTCTCTAACATTTTTTTCACCTCACCAAATATTATTTATTTGCTATCTTTCAAGCCCATGAAAAACCAATAATGGCTTCAGAAAGTGATTTTCAAAACAAACATTAAACAATCACCCATCAAAAAGAATATTGTGCAAGGGGGGCCAAACCTCACGCCTTCCTAAAAAAATTATATTTAATTAGCAATATTTTAACTATTTTTCTGCTGACCTTACCTCTAAGCGCGGCCGGATTTAACACGTTAGCATTAGAATCCTAATTGCATCTCATGTAAACATGATCTTTGCAAAGACAGATTATACCATGGTGCATAATGTCAGGAAATGCCAAAAAACTAATAGAGACAAAAAAAAATTGTTTTAGAATGTTGACCCACTCTTCTAAATTGGAATGTTAAAGTGTAACATGCCAGTACTGCTAATTGAAAGATGATCAAAAATAAAAATAATTAACAATATAATGCATTTTTTTTAAATGTTGACCCGCTTTTCTAAATAATAATGAAGTGTAACATGCCATGACATGTAATGTCTATACTAAGACTCAATACTTGATATAACTTTAAAATCATAGTTATGTAATGTGACGTCAGGAAGCCTATTAATTTTTCACAAAAAATTTATTAAGAATTGTGGTTGTCCCAGTAATAGGAGGCCAGCCTTTTTGCTATCAACCGGGGACAGATCCAGACTCAGTACTGCTACTGAGAATTACCTAATAAGAAGAAGAAGCTGTCAATTGTGACTGTGTGTTCCCATTGTAGTCATTACTGCACCTAACCGTCCCGCTGCAGTCTCAAGAACGCTTTGATCCCCACGCTTGCTCACTGCGGTTGATGATTTTAGTGCAGTACCTAATAACGTGTAGCCGACCGTTGTAACGTGTGCTCTGATTAGTTATGCTCCGCCTCTGTGATTAGTCTTGCGTCCGACTATGAAGGTAATTGCATAATACATGTTTTATGTCCGTTCGCGTCCATTTGGTGGGTTAAGTTCGATAAGTATTACGTGTGCTATGTAGAGCAATGTCGATAACTTTTAAATATCTTTTGATTTGAATTTGCGTTTATAGGCACGTGATAATTGAAAATTTTGGTTTAGGAAGTTAGTTTTTGAGATTGTATTAATTTGGCTTCAGTCCGCTTTATATGATAGGTCCTACCTATATATTATTTTAAAAGCAGGCCCCTTACTATGACCTTTATAAGCAGGATATTTTCTGTTGTGGAAGCGAGATACCGCTACGTGTTGTGTAGTCTGGCACGCTGGAGAGTAATGATAGAACTGATAGAACATTTTAAAAATTATTTTCAAGGATTAATACATAATTGATTTCCATATAAAGTACCTATACTTACATGTTCTAGTCAACTTAGATTCCCATCTCATCTGTCTATATTTATAGTCTAAATAATACTCCATGAATATTGAATTCCATATCGATATAATCGTAAATTAAACTGACCATTATTAAAGGAAAATTACAACGACATTGAAGAAGCTGCGGACATCAACATTCCCACTTGTCATCTATTAATAGAATCAAATAAAACCCACAACATAGACTGGTTTTTACCATTAATGGTAATACAAATGTCAGATACACACAGACTGCGATTATGCGATTTAAATTCTCAATTAAATTGCACGAATGGAGAGAATAGGTAATCTTACTTGCTTTTGCAATTGCCTATTCATGGAGATGATTGTCTTCGATTTAAGAGTGGAGGAAATTGAGATTCTGTAATGGATTAATAATGGCAGCCTCGCCTTGGCATTATCGTAAATTATTTTGTATTGTAGAGTCTACTTAATAATGCCAATTAAATATGGTGGATAATCTATGAAAAACTAAGTTTTACGAGTGTTAATTTTTAATTCTGTCGTAGAATTTGTAACAAAAAGAACACAAAATAATAAGTATATGTGTGTAAGTAATTGAAAATAATTTAATACAACATGTAAGTATGGTGACTCCTACGCATTTGTGAGCTGTGAATGTGCAATACCGTGAGTTCTGTAACATATTACAAAAATGTATTGCAATAATAATTGTAACCATCTTTAGAGCTGTTGGTTTTCCAAATATAAATAAATATGTTTATGTTCAGTAAAACGCGCCCACGATTCCAAAGAAATTCCTCAAGTATGGCGACGTTTTATCTGCGAAAATAGGACTCATAATCTATGAAATTCTCGGTGATTAATCCTTCAAATTCCAATCAAAGCGCTCTACTACGCTATCAAGGCTCACAAAGGCTTACTAATTCTCATACATACGTCACCTTTCTCATAAGGTATATTCCCGCCATTATAATTCCAAGATAATGTCAGATGTATAAGGATTTAGTATAATTTGGAGTGTCGACTCCAGTGAGTCACGGCTTCCTGTAAAACCACAGAGTAGTAAGCAAATGGAGTGTAGACCTGATCAAACGTCATTTGTGTATATGTATATTATATGTAGTATACATGTAATATGTATGTTCTAAATGGATAAAGGAAACTTGAAAAATGATAGACACGAGCGGGACTCGAACCCGGGACTTTCACCAGTGACACGGTGGCTCAGTTGGCAGAGCGGCGCCACGGTACGGCGAAAGTCTCGGGTTTGAGTCCCGCTCGTGTCTATTTAAGCCTAGCATGGCAATATGCAAAAACATACAAAAAGTCATATATAATGTATGTTGTTACGGTATTAACACGTGCCATGTTAATCTACATTGTTGATTAGTAGGCGAACCTCGAAGTAAAATATAATCTCGAATGCTACTAAATATTTAAAAAAAAATATCGTTTTTTAAACGGATGTTATTTATTTAACAGAACTAAAACAGAAATTAGTGTACAGTATTTATTGTTATATTAGTTTTATTCTTGTTTTAAATTAAACAAAATTGAACTCGGATAATTCTGAATCAGTATAAGACTCCACCAATTACCAAGCAATCCTTCTCTCTATACACGTATGAAACAAGATTGATTGAAAGAATAAATGTTTGCTGGCTGCACTCCATTTAGTTACTATTCTGTGTTTTCAACAAACCGGGCGCGGGTCAATGTAACGGTCCTGTTTACATAATGGCCATCTTATAAACTTTGTATTAAACCCGCAGTTTATGGTTCGGTATGAATTGTTTGTTGCTGTTTCAGTGTATGGCTTAATCCGGGATACGCTTTTGGCATGATATTCTTGTGACTAATGTATGCAGTTGTTAATGCAAACACGGTATGGTTTATAAGAGTGTGTTTCGTCACCCCGGTTTTCCCTGGGGAGTAGCTGAATGTGAGTACGTGTTACGTGCATAGCTCCGAGTTTTATTAAATTCCCTACACCATTGCAGGAAAGTTCCATATTATATATTCCATTAATTTAATTAGTAGAATCAGCGCTGTGACGGGTCATGTTTGTCCCGGAACAGCATAAGCTAATCCATTTTATTTTGTTCTATATAGTAGCAATTGGCAAGCTGTCGTTCATTGTGACGTTCTAAGGGGGAGGCCTTTGTTCAACAGTGGACGTCTTCCGGCTAATGATGATGATGATAGTAGCAATAAATCTCTCATTATTAATGTTAACATGAAACCTGTTTAGCAACCTAACACTACTTAAATCGTCTGCAATACACACAAAGGCCAAAGACGTTTTAGCAAAATTTCTGAATTCATGCCTGTATAAGTCCTCCAACACTCTTCGGGGAATACCCGCCTGATGATAGGTGCTAAAGGAAAGCGTTGAATGTATAAACCATAACAAAGGGTAGGCGTCTGTCTGCCCGTCTTCCTAAAACATTCAGCTTTCGCCGCTGACTTATAAATAAACAGGAGGCACTCAACACAGGCGTTCAGAATTAACTAACCAAAATTGCCTCACTGGGTTTACGTAGCCTAATCTTGACGTAATTATCTGACACTGTGTCTTCTCGAGTTATGCAACCCTGGTACTTTGTGTTACATTAATTTACCAAATGGTTTAGTGGATATTTTCTTTTCCATAGTCCATTTTCGAAAGCCTGGCAGGTACTTTTTGTGAGTGAATTAAATTAATAAAAGAAGGCGATATTTTTTTCAAAATGTAATTTAATTTAGTGTGATTGTGATTAAACATGCTTTATTGGATCAGTTTTAGGATGTCAAAGTTCAAAAGTGATACTTATTTTAATTTATGCTAAAATGGATCGAAATAAGTGATTAAGGTCCTGCTTGTTCAGGCATGTTAAGACGTACAGTCACGTAAAACATTCCCTGCCAATCTCAATCTATCAAGGAAATATTTAATACATGATGTATTTAAGCTTAATTTTGTAGCGCTGACTGTACTTTCAAATGACACAGCTAATAGTGTTCTTACTTTCGCAAAACTAGTTCCATTCAGTTTTACACAATAAAGCTTGATGAAACCCGGTCTACACGTGGCAATTGATCATGAAATAAGTCTTACGACACATTATTTCGCAATTTAAACTTGGCTTTATTGAACCATGTTCATTATCTTAATCTATAACTGAGATACGCCAATTAAAGATAAGTACGTAATTGCTTTATAATTTAACACGCGATTTTAGATTTTAGAAGAAAATTGCATCCTCAAAACTTAGTGGAATAATAATATTTTATTGTCGAAAGCCAAGTCAAGTAACGTTAACTTAATTTTAATGTGTATTTAGTTTTTACATGCCGAAAAAATTAGAAATAATATGTGAGATTACTTGTACAAAAACTATATTATTCATCATCATCATCCACAGCCTTCAATATCCCACTGCTGGGTATAAGCCTCCCTTAAACAGTGCCATCCGCCGCCGTCCTGTGCCAATCTTGTCCAATCCAAAAACTATATTATTAAACACCATTACTTCAAGTAAATTCTTATTCTCTTCTAACAGAAGCTCACAAAACACGTTCAGATTAAATAACATTCTTAATTCTCAGTTGCATTAGTAGTAATATCAGTAGATCGCTTTTTAAAGTCAATGTCAGGTTTCCAAATCGACATTAACCTTTGATTTGGTATCTATTTATAACGAGTCATGACGCATCATGTTACTCAATGTCTCGCACCTCGTTAATCTAATAGAGGTTAAGACCATACATCATTATGGTTTTTAACTATGAAGTTATGTACTACTGGCGGAATCGACAGACGTAGTCCTGCCCGGAAAAGCAGCGTGACATGTGCTGTCAATTGCGTAAGATGGCGGAGAGGTATTCTGCTATACCTGGCGGAGACGAATCCAACAAATCAAAAACTATGAAAATCGGTCCAGCAGTTCTTCAGTTATAAGTGTTTGTTTAATATTTTTGACTACCTCGTTGTTCTAGTGGTTGCTAAGTGGGACTGCTGAACACGAGGTCCTGGGTTCGAATCCCGGGACAGGCAACGTGTTACTGGGTTTTTCCATTAGGTAATTCTCAGTAGCAGCACGGAGTCTGGATTTGTGCTCGGTTGATGGCAATAGGCTCGCCCCCTATTACATTGGAACTTCAAACATAAGTGGCGAAATGTGGGTGCACTATATGTGCACCTCTGTCTACCCCTTCGAGAAATACAGACGTGATGTTATGTTAAATATTTTTCCTTGAACAACATTTTAATGGTTATTCCGTAAAAAAATGTTGGTTTCCTGGGAATTTACTTGCGGTATTTAAAATAGGTTTGTTATTCATAATTCGTTTATATTAGTGTTGTTTATTGTTTGTTTGTTTACATGTTTTAGTGACGAATATGACCGGTATAAAGGTGAATGACGATAGATTAATTTCATTCACTCACGCTTTTATTTCGTGATTATATTTGCCAAAATCCTTAGGCTATTGTTTGTGGTATACAGAACTTTTTATAGAATACCTCCGAAGATTCAAGTGGTCTGAGAATCTAATTTTAATTTTAATTCCTACTAATATTATAAACGCGAAAGTTTGTAAGTATGGATGGATGTTTGTTACTCTTTCACGTAAAAACTACTGAATGGATAGGCTACTTTTTATCCCGAAGAAATGAGTGGGTAACACCGCGGGGCGCAGCTAGTAAAAATATTTTTTTTTAACACAAGCTTTTAAAACAAAAGTACTATAATATTCTATTGTCACCAAACTTATTTAAGTATGCAAGATTTGACCTAAACCAACCCACATACAGACATACAAACATTGCAAGTTAAATAAAAGCTTGCAAAAATAGGGATCCCAACTGAAATTGTCACACAGAATAAATCAAAGGTCAGTGAGAAGGAATGCTAAACGAATAGATAAATCAGAAAAAAAATGCGATGTAGAAAAAGTAGACAAGACAACGTATAGTAACGTTAAAATAATTCATCTCAATTTGGACATCTTCCTGCTCCAAACACTTTTTATCCTTTAGTTGGCGCATTTCAACCCGATTCCCTTATCAACAGGACCCAATTCCCATGGGAAAGTAACCTGACACGCAGCCCAATGTTTACAAAGCTTCTGAGATAGCTAGAGTTTAGGAAAGTGCTATGATAACAATCTATGCGCATGCGCAAGGTGATATGTTATGATTTAGATTCGTCACTCGAGCTGTGTGTTAGTTAAATGATTCTTTACAAAACATACAACGTCTGAAGAATTTTGCTTTTACTTTGATACGTAACATTCTTACAATGTTATTAACTATCATAGTGTATACTAGATTACAATAGACTTGACACTTGTTCTTTTCTATTTTTTTTCGATTACTCATTCAAATTTGGTGTCTATGGTTTAAACAATTGCGGGTTGTTTTTTAAATGGCTATGACTATTTCTATTGGAACAGAAATATTTATACTTATAATTACATGAATGGCATGACGTGGTATTAAGGGTAGGGTGTAGATTGTTTTTTAAATTGAAATTACATAGAAGTTCCTTAGATACCAAAGTACTAAAATTGTTGTGTAATACATACACCTTGGGTAGTTAGTCTTGACTTTTGATATAGACTTTCTTGCTTGATAGTCTCTCCAGCACAAAAAAGAAGGAAACGAAGAATATTTTATCTTGGCTTTCGAAGAAAATAGACGAATTCTGCTAAATAAATGGAGGACAGAACAAAAAATAAAAATCGTCAAAAGAAGATTTATATAATAGACTAGCTTTTGCTCGCGGTTTCGCCCGCGTTAAGTAGCCTCTGTCCTTTCTCGGGACTTAAACTTCTTACAAGCCTTTCATCAAAATCTGTCACGCGTTTTAGTCGAGAAGGTGTAAGAGACAGAGTTACTTTCACATTTATAATATTAGTATGGATTCTATAATTCAATGTACCTAAACAATTATTCTACAACGATAAGATTATATCACAATTTAGCAGTCGAACGGGCGACCACGTGGGGTCAATGGCCGGAACAATGCGCCTGATCACCAATATCCTGTGCTTTACATTAATATTCTCTACCCGTTCCTTCTAAAGTTGAGCGACGAAATGACCGAAGCCTCGGCTTGAATAATTCTCCGCGCGTAAGAATTGTGAATCTATGATGTAATATCTTGTGTCATGTTTTAGGACCTTTCGAGTTGTTTATGTTTTGTCATTGTTCTTATTCGTCGTACCTCCGTTTAGTTTTTGGAGGATCTTATATATATTGGAGGCCAAATATATATAATTGGGCCTCCAATATATATAAGATCTTATATATATTGGAGGCCCAATATATAAAAGATCCTCCGCTCATATAAATAAATAAATAAATTTAGCGTTGGGCAGAAGAAACGCCACATCACGTTCTCCTAGAGTGCAGCAGTGTGGCCGATCAACGGGCCCGAATCCTCCAAGGTCCAGGATCACTACCGGAGGCTTGTAGCAACCTGAAAAGGCTGCTCGCCTTCTGGGATGATCTGGGGTGGTTGGAGTAAAAAGAAGAAATCTGTATCACGCACAATGGCCCACTAAAAGAGGCTAAGTGCGGTAAATGCCCAGCAAAACCAAACCAACCAAACCAAATTTAGCGTTGTTGAATTTAGATGTAGTTAATACATAAGTCGGTTTTCCTTATTCCTTTTATAGGTGACACTAAAATGACGGAATCCGTATTCAATTGTATCTATTGTTTGTACGAGTATATTTATATTCATTGTAATGGTTATATAAGAAACTACGAATAGTATTATACTACCTGATTGGGTAAGTAGTGTTTGGCTTTTAGCCCAAAGGGTTGCGCGTTCGACTTCTCTCAGTATAAATATATTTTGTAAGACAGAAATAGATACGCCTGGCTGGAGGCCTTTTATTGGGTCTCGCCAATCCCCCGGTTAAGCAGTAATAGGTCCTTCAGAGCTAACTGCGAGAGACAAGTTCGAAAAAAAAAATAGAGAAATAGATACGGATTTTATCCAGTTTATGAACTAAAACTTTCACATTGTAATTATAGGATTCAAATTGAACTCAGTACCAATTGTTTTTTTCGTGAAATCTCAAAAGTGACTCGAAATTGTGTTTTGTTGTGCTTCAAGCAGTATGAGAACCTTCCCTAAAATGCATCGGAAAAGGAAAACTAGCTTTGAAGTCAAAAAAATAATTCTAACCTAACTTTAACGTCATGGTAGGTTAAGAAGACGTGAGCAGTACAATTAAAGGCCAATAGGATTACCAAACCCCAGAAGGCTGTGGCGAAAAAAGGCCTCATTTGCGTATAACCTACCTGCATTATACATTAATGCTATACAGCATTACAAGGCAGGATAGTACTTAATTCACCGACCTTTCAAAATGTGACCCCAGAATATTTTCTCTCGGCCGTATGGTGTCGCAAGCTCGCATAAAGATGCGCATTTCGTCTGCATATGCACTGACAAGGTTGGTAGGGTAACCAGGATATTAAATTTAAGGGGAAAAAATCCTCAAAAAACTATCTGAAGACTTTTGTAATAAATTATAGTTCTCATCATTATTGGTTACATAAAAATATAAAGGTTTTGTTTAATTTCTTAAAAGACATAATATATTTAGGTATTTACTTTAATTTAGGTGTTTACTTTAATTTAAATTATGGAGACACTTTCGTCTCCATAGTTTTAGATTGCTTTTATCTACTTTCGTATTGGTATTTATGTATTTATCGTGTATTGATTGTATTGTACGAGGAATGTGATGCGTGTGCATGAAGCATAAGAAGTATGCCAGGATCGTAGCAAATGGAAATCCGTGGTCTCTGCCTTCTCCTCAGGGAAACAGGCGTGACTTTATGTATGTATGTACGTATTGTGTCTGTTGTTCAAAATTTTCTTTACTATAGAATCACAGACCGTGGCAACAGTGAATCATGGTCACAATATTAATACCACAAGTAATGATGTTCATTAATCTTGCTTCGCCTTATTTTAAATGTTTCGTCATTACAAATGATGTGGAATCAATTATTGTTATTACTTGACGCAAACCATTTATTGTTACTAACGCGATCCGTATATATCAACTTAAGTAAAAAACATAACATCTCGCCTGTACTCCCCGAAGGGGTAGGCAGAGGTGCACATATAGTTCACCCACATTTCGCCAGTTATGTTTTAGGTCCCAATGTAATCGGGGGCGAGCCTATTGCCATCAATCAACCGGGCACAAATCCAGACTTCGTGCTGCTACTGAGAATTACCTAATGGAAAAAAACCAGTAACACTTTGCCCGACCCGTGATTCGAACCCAGGACCTCGTGCTCAGCAATCGCGCTTAGCAACCACTAGACCAACGAGGCAACTTAAGTAGATTGTTAATTATTGAATTAACAATACACTTAAGTTGATAGTAAATCAGATTTAATATCACCTATAAGCTGTAGTTGTGTTTTTAAGTTAGAGCCACAGTTGAATATTTTACCCTTTGTTACTTTAGCCGAATCATCCATGAAACGCTCTAAATCGAATTGCTATGTATCGAAGTCTATTAAAGTCATTGCGCATTATTACATTGACTTTTTCATGGCAATTCCAATGGGCTTGGCATATTTGGTTGGCTGATTTGATTAGTCCATACGAATATAACTGGTTATACGCACCTACTATGTTTAGTTTGACCACAAATTCTATGCGATTTGAAGCGGCATTTGCACAGAACAATGCCATGTCAAATGGCAAAGAGTTATAAACAACATCGGTAACCATGGCTACCTGCAAAACTTGTTCATAGAACAAAAACATAAGTCCATACGCACGCACGCATAATTTCACACTCTGCCGTTACATTCGTTCCACTAAGCATTGTTACGTTGTGTTGCGTGCGTCAGGGGTAAAGAAGCGATGTTATTTGAATTTCGTATGATATTAGCCGAAGGTTGACCATCTATGTCAAGATAATGTTGTTGATCTTTTCCCTAAAATTGAAGGTCGATGCGCCATTGAATTCGCGGAGTATGATTCGCTGGTGTATTGAATTTGTTATTGTGTTTATTTGTTTCTGTGTCAATGCATCGGTGTTGTTTATGCGTTTATTTAGTTTAAGGCTGCGTATGTACAATACGACGTGAAGGGAACAGGAACTCTATAATTCACGCCATATTCACCGCGATGCGGTGGGACCCTAATTTAATATAGAGAACTAATGAGGCTAGCTGCTGGTGTATTGCTAAAATTAAATAGTGACGATTTTCCTAATAGGTAAGGCTATCATATATGCAGTGTCTTTGATTACTAAACTGGACTATACAGCAGCTAATTTTGTGTTAAGAGTAACCATCCTCAATGACGTAGGCTCGTCTTGCTCCAGCTAGATTCTTTCGAGTCACGTGATATAAATCGAATGACTTATTTTCCGCTTTTAAAAAAGGTCTTCCTGACCGCGCTGATATGTGTTACTGATAGTATCTCTCACAAAAGCGTTTTCACTAATAGGTACCTACATATTATGGGCATCTTCATAAACGACACAGTTTTCTATAATACCGTTACTGTTCTTAGAGCTCACTTCAAAAGCATGAGCCATAAAAGCACCAAAACCATTTAAAGCCATGTACAAGAGAACCAGCGCCATTAACTTGTACTTATATACTACAAGCTATTTCGATTTGTCCTTTGTTCAGATGACACGGATCTTACTTACATAATGCTATATAAGTAGATACATAACAAACCATTCGACTGTCTTGTAGAACAGACTAAACAATTGAGTTTTGTGCATTGGCGCACAAAATTGTTAGCTAGTTTTTTATAGATTTTATTGTTTTGGTCGATATTCTTTTATGGAGCTGATATAGCTGAAGAGACAAAAGCTTCTAAATGAATAAAAAAGGATTTTATCCGTTCTATAAGTCAACAGGATGCAAATGGCAAGTTGTGGTTCTTTCTGGTGTTTGGGAGGAGGCCTTTGTTCAACAGTGGACGTCTTCCGGCTGATGATAATGGGAACCTTGTTAGTTCTACTAAATCTGCTAAATTGCAATGCTTTATAAATTGCATGGGCACCTGTTAAATATATTGAAATAATTTACCTAAATCATTTAAAATAGAAATAAGCACCTAATGGCTAATTGAATTTATCATTGTATTTTTGTTGTACTTAGATTTCTAGACACCTCAGATTGTTAAAGCAGTGCTATAGTTTTTGCAAAGTGTTTTGTGACTAATAGAGAAGGTCAGACAGTACTTATCTCAACGATCTATGAGGGTCTGTCTAGGCTCGACCATGACATGTGATTGGTAGAGAGACGACAGTTCAGTCAGAAATTCAATACATAAAATATTCAGATCGTATTACCTTTGTATCTTAAATTTTACCTCGTTAGTCCAACTGGTGAGTGCAACTCCTGAGCGTGCGGTCCTAAGATTTCCGAGTCAAGCAAAGTATTATTGTGTTTATCCATTCGGTGATTCTCAGTAGCAGTACAGATGTACTTGAGCCCTGTCACAGACAATAGGCTCGTCCTCTAAATTATTGAGACCGTTAGCTGGTGATTTTTTACTTTTTGGTACATTTTACCTATTGCTGACGACCCTTGAAAGAGCCGGCAAAAATAGGTCGCCTACCTCCTAAACATTAGGCGTGTTGTTTATGATGTAGGTATCTTGAAAAATAAACTTATCACATAATTACGATAAAACAAGGTCTAAGAATTCTCAGCCTTGCTACCACTCGCTTGTAAAGCGATCCATTTGACTTTCATTCGCAGACCATCTAACTTCGACCTCAACGGTAATCACTCTCAAGTAGCCAAATATCGATCGCTAAATATCGACGAACAAAGATGACCTTTGCGTTGTGTGCGCGTCTATACCGGCGCGTGCGCAGCGCGTCACGTGGTCTTGACATTTGCATTTGAACGCCGCTGCCGCTGCGCCGGTAATGCACGAAAATGCCATTTACTTGAATTCCGTATATTTTGATGTTGTTTTGTTTAGAAATTATTAGATTCATAAATAAAGACTTTACTTGAAAAGGTTGGAGTTTATGAATGTGATGAATTTTGATGAGCGGACCGAGAGAACAAAATACCAGATACAGCAAAGTTGAAGGTGGAGAGTAGTAGAGGCAGCGTGGCATGAATAACAATCATTATATACAAATTATAAGATGCCTGCACCTTCGAGCTAACAGACTGATGTCTTAAATAAGTAGATTGAGTAAGTAGCCTTTAGAACATTGTAAGAACGATCAGTATTCTTGACATTTATTTGTTTAAGTGAATCTTAACGCTTTTCTGTTGACCTAACCTTTTGCTACCTGCTTTGATCATAAGAAATATGCTCATGGGGTAAGCCCCTAAATAAATATAGATTAAAAAAAAAAAATATGCAAAACTATATGCCAACCTTCGTTCAAAAATTATAAGAAGAAAAATCCGTACCTTCAGTCAATTACTGGTCCTTATTAATAAAAACATAAACAGCCTGTAACTTACCCAATGCAGGGCTTATTCTCGTATAAAGAAGGCTTTAGCATAATTATGCATGCCATGCTACCTCCCCGTAGGTTGGCGAGGTTTGGTTTGATTTGGTTTAACTGGGCATTTTGCGCACTTATTTTACGAGTTACTTTCTTCTATTAACAACTAAAAAATTCTAAGGTTGGCGAGGTTATTAAAAAAGGTTTATTCCACACTGACCTAATTTTTAAGCAATATTATTCAAACGTGTCTTCTAGTTATTCTTGATATCTTTAGTCACGTCCACACTACATTAGCAAATATTTTGTTACCTTGACGTAAGAACAAATAGTCGGAAGTCTCGTATGGCTATTGGGTATAGACTTGGACTATGGTTTGTCACGTTTTCCGTACAATCGTGGTCGCACTATAAATTATTAAGCAAATAATAATATCACGAATGTGAACCAAGGTTGTTTTTTCCTTACGGATCTAAAATCGGTTGGGGAAGTTTAGGCATTAATGTGAGAATACTCGTATATATATTTTTTTAAATGTGCGATGATGTAAGATTTTTTTTTTCAGTTAAGGCATTAATGTGAGAATAGATTGTTATAATTTGTCATCATCATCAGCCGGAAGACGTCCACTGTTGAACAAAGGCCTCCCCCTTAGAACGCCATAATGAACGACTGCTTGCCAATTCCATCCACCGGTTGCCCGCAATTCTGACGATATCGTCGGTCCATCTGGTGGGAGGCCTGTTTGGCATCAGGAACTTGAAACTATATTCCAAATATCGGTATTTTTGTTCGGATAACATTATTTAGTAACGTTTGAGGTAATAAATAATGTTATACGAACAACGATAACAAAATTTTGAGTAACATTTCAACGGTAAGGGGACCCCTTCGCTCTGTAGGTAGGTAATAATGTTTTCATAAGCCGATTGCAGAACCTAATATAGATATTATTTTTGTGATGAACGTACTATAAATAGTTTAATCTAGGAAATAATCAGTTATCCGGTAATCAAATTTGGCTAGTAACGTACAAATGGCTAATACTTAGCATCATTACGTTACGTCGGCGTCAACCGGATAAGGCTAGTCCAATGATTACCTCTATTATTATGTAGCCAAGGACGATACATTGAGTTTAACTTAAGAGTAACTATGCTTTGGATTCGTTGAAAACCTCTGAATGATTGGGATAAAGGCCATAAAAATAGTTTAATTGTAACAAGCACTGCTTAATAATACATTCTAATTCTTGCAAATAGAATGGCACGAATCTACGGTTCAGAAATATATTTCTCAAGCTTAAACATCGAGATTTTAAACGGGTAAAGAAGGGTGAAGCTAATATTTGCTTGACAAACATTACCCGAAGGGGTAGCAGAGGTGTATAAAATCTACCATTATTTTTCGTAATATTAAATTAAAGTAGATTTTTTAAGTGTCACATTACTTTATACCTATCGAAGTTTGAATTAATGGACTAATGTTTATAATAGGATACATTTTTTTACCCATTTCAGTGTTTTTGAAGAACTTGGAATATTTTTTTTTATAATGGTCTCACAAAAATGAGATTTTATGATATTTATTATACAGAATTCATTTGTTTTCCACTTTGATTCTTTATTTAAGATATATTATTAAGGTCACAAACTCATAAATTTGTTTCAAAATAAAACGTACTATATTAATATTTGAATTCTGTGGCCTTTTAAAAGGCCCGCCCATATTACGACGTGCCTTTTAAAAGGCCATCATTTTCTTGCTTTCCTGAAAAAGCTGGATTTTTTAAATAAATTTTCTTATTCATTATGGGCCATTTATAGAAACATATCCAAAAATCACAACAATCGGTCATAAAAAATAGTTTCATAGGTATGTGCACCTCTGAGAATAAATATCATGATTATAAAGTGGGACTGCTATCACTAGTGAATCAAGAAGTTCAAATAACCTTGTACTCGCAAGATAATTAGAAAGACAAGACAGTGTTAATTGCGCGATCGTCTGCATTTGATACGGTCGTTGGACAGGTACGGTCAGCCACAGAAGTAGCTCAACAAAAAATAAACTTAATGTCATATAACTGAAAGAAATACAAACTCAATTCTAGTGTCTCAAATTATGGGAGTCCAAATAATGATCTGGGAATATTAAAGAAGTTAATAAGAAACAAATTGTTCTTCAATCTATGGTATACTAACTTTTAAACTATCGCGTTGCATGATTATAATAACAAATAACAACAAGGGAATCAACGCGATCACAACCTTTTTGGCTTGACGGCAGACAGTCTGCTTGTAACCACGGCCGGTGTAACTCTGTCGAAACGTCAAGCCAAAAATTAATTAAGTGTGTTCGCATTAATTCCGTGTTGTTATTTTCTATTATAATTTATGGTATGTTTAAAAAAATATTGTTCAGCTTTTGTTGTTGACTATACATACCTACCTACTTAATTACAAGACTTGAAATGCGAACATTGCATTGTACGTGTTGATTTTAGCAGGTTACGTTCATCTGCATGAACCCATTGCTTTGTAGGCTTACATCATAGTCAGTCAATCGTCGTTGTATTGACATGAGCTAATTGTCATCAGACACAGGTCATGGCGTGTGACGAGTCGCTGATGGGCCAGTCAACATAGTTACCAGCGAGCTTGAACTCAGAAACTGTCCTGAACTGACCTACTTCTTTATCCAACTAGGATAAAGAAGTAGGTTCTTACAGACTCCCTTTGCACCAATGAGTAACCCGAATGTGTGACAACCTGTCATCAGCCTACGGCTATCAAGGCGTAATATATTACCCAGTGAGTACTGAAATCGAGGGGCTCGTAGGTATGTAGCTGCCGTGCAGATCAGTCGATCTACGAGGTTAAGCCGAGCTCGCCACGGTCAGTCATGTGATAGGTGACCGTTTTCACATGTCAAGACCGCGCTTCGGAAGGCACGTTAAGCCGTTGTTCAAGCGCTTGATCTCTCTCCGGTCGTGTCGGTCTACCGTCCTATCGGACTATGAGAGTGAGAGATGAGTTTAGAAAGGCATTTACTTCATGAATAGCACTGGTACTGCATCTGGTGAGACTTGAAGACATTCAGAACAAACATGAAATAATGCTTAGGCAAAGGTTGATCTATTGCACCGTTCTATTAACACACCTGGTTGGTTATAGGAGAATACCGTTACTATCTGATTGTAAACGCCCTGATGTATAGCACATACATATTTCTAATAGTAGAAAAATGTCGCACAGATGTGAGCCGATAAAAAAGTCACTGGTTGAACAATGGTTCACACGCAGTTCCCACTATTGTTTGAGCGTGTATACACCTCGCAATTCTGATAATATATCAGCCTGTTTATTGCACCTGTTCTGTTCATGCTTGTCACCAATGTGGGTCAATTTGGTACCAGTGACCTTTCGAAGTATGATGATTGGTTAGAATTTTAGAATAGTATCATCATAATTACCAGCCTATATCATAAAAAAGAAGTCTGGAAATAAAAAGTAGTTTGAGCATTATTTATTTATGGAACAGTGAAGTTTCATTTTTTAAATAAAGAACACTAACTTCATTTGAATGGATGGGTTTCACCACCTGCTTTGAACTATATAATAAAATAAAGTCGATTCTAAATGTAAATCTTTTTCTCACTGTACCATAACAATACTTGATTGCGATAAATGGATCGTCAATAATAACTAATAAGGAAAATTTTCTTTTCCTTTTTATAAAAACCTCGCCCCACACTAGGAATTACTCCTATATCCTGGGTGCGTTTCACAAACATGAAATATTTTTTTTGTCCCGCGCGGGTATCTACCCCTTGACTCTTAGCAGTCGAATCACTTAGCCACTGCCCCAATCAGGTCGTCAAAGATGTTAATAAATGTAGAAAAAAACCTAACATTTCTGTCTAACCTAACCTAACATTCCATATGATTATGAATGGGACACGAATCTTTTAGTCATAATAATCATTGTTTTGATACATACATTGTGATAGCTGACAGTAGGTACACTCTTAATAGGACCGTTGAAGATGAGATTTTAAACAAATATTCTTATTAAAGAGTATTTTCGACCAGTGAAGGTTGGTAGCCAGCTCTGCATAGTTCCAACACACCATTCATCATCACATTAGCCTTTCAGTCCACTGCTGGGCGTTGGCCTCCCCCAGGGTACACTACAAGGCCCGCTCTCCTGCTTTCACCACCCAGTCACTATCAGTCAACTGGAATAGTATGGCCGGAAACAGGGGTCCTATTTTCTTTAGCATTCATGGAGGATTTTACCCATAGTAGCCACGCTGGGCTTGGCTGGATTGGCAACAAACCACTGCGAATCGAAAAAAAATTGCAACATCGCGATTTCCAGCATATAAAAAAGGTTGTTATTTAGCCACATTTCTTAACCCTGGGCTGCTACTGTTCTGGCTAGAGGCTTTAAATGGGATCTTGCCAAAAGTCCAGTTATGCAGATAAAACTCTTCTCAGTATTACCTAAGAGAGACAGTTTCGAAAATACTTGGGCTACCACTGTAAATTTCCAAAACAGTCTTTACCAGACCTGGGGAACTAAACCAGACTAACGAGGGTTACAAACAGAAAATTACGAAATCATTTTCGTCATTTCTCAAGGAGTCGTTGGAGCATTGAGAACAATCAAGTTTGCATCTGTAAACAGAAATATTGACACCGGTTCTACGAGTTACGCTACGGGGAACGGCGTGAACATTGCGACGTATTGCTTGATATATCTAGGGTAGGCAGAGGTGTTTGTTGAACGCCTACTTGCTGTAATCGCTTATGTTGTTTGTAGTTGAGGGAGTTTACTAAGATCAACAAGGTTTCTAGGGCAGTTGTTGTTTTGTTTATCTCAATACATTTTGGTAGTGGGAGGACTTAGTTTAATAGTGGTCGTCTTCTGGCTGATGATGTTTTAGTCAGTTGTTTGATGTTTTAGAGATTGTTCTAGACTAGTAGAACAATCGGGTGACAATGATGACCAGTCATCATTTTTATCTTTTGAGGCAGAAGACATGGTAATAAAATGTAACTATTTATTTTAAACTACCTAAAAAACTAACTTGTCTCATTAAAAAAGATTTTAATCCATCGTTCATCATTTTTCAATATTTCTTTATCAATTTAGAAAGAATTTGTTTTTCGCTTATCCAAGCAACTTGCGGCCTAATACTTCGACTAATCACGTTATTAAGAATCATTTAAAATATACTTAATGCTAGTAACAAAACAAACTTATTTATATAATGCCTAAGTCG
Organism: Abrostola triplasia; assembly: GCA_946251915.1. Classification (NCBI taxonomy): domain Eukaryota; kingdom Metazoa; phylum Arthropoda; class Insecta; order Lepidoptera; family Noctuidae; genus Abrostola; species Abrostola triplasia. The sequence continues at coordinate 6,453,584 of OX276440.1, read as the reverse complement.
CGAAGAAAAATGTGATTGTACTGATATTGCCCTCGGCGCTAATATTGTGCAAGTCACCGAATGATAGTGAAAGGACTGTATGAAATCGATCTCGTTCACAGCTGGCCTAAGGTACAGACAACAGCGGTATAGCTAGTTTATAAGTTGGACCAGGCTTAACCCGCTCGCTTCACCCGTAGCCGGTATCTATTAGGATTACTTATGTTCAATAAAAAAATTCTTAGCTGGCATATCTATACTATACTAGCACATCTTTTTATGTCATATAACCTTCGGTTGATAAAAAAAACATAATAATATTTATAAATAGCATTTTAATAAACATACACCTATAATTAATCTAGTATACAAATTAATTGAGGAAATCGTCCCGAAAAATAAAGATGAATTAGTGCGTCAATTCAAATATTTAAAATAAATAATAAAATATGACGCAATTAACATTTAACAACTAGACGAACAGGAAATCCATAGAGCAGAACGTAACAAAATTCTTGCAAACATTATCGCGTCATAGACAACGTGCGAATTTATTTAGACCTCCTTTAGTATAGACCTCGTTTGTGAAGCAATATTCATTGCAATACGACCGAATCGTGGGTAAACAGTAGTTGTGTCTATGGTAATTACGAAAGTTGTGTTATAGATTTTTTAAGAGATTGCTGTTTAAGAATAAGTTCTGGCTCTGGTAGGATGGGGGTTAATGAACTTTAATTGATAATCTGAGCGCACTACATTTTTGACTTAAATAAGGCAAAATGTGTGTGACCTAGTAGAAGAGAACTTATCATACTACCTCATTGAGGATTAATCAACACATAGGAATATTTGGATTGAGAAGAACGACCGAAGATTGAACAAAGATTTTTCTACTGTTGACATACACAAACAATTACTATTAAAACACTACTCGACTTTAAAGTGAGGGCCGATTCTCCCATTGTCAGTTAAATTATATCCGAAGGATAAAATTAACATATTGACAATTCATGTTTGAAAAATGACTGCCTCGTTGGTCTAGTGGTTGCTAAGCGTGACTGCTGAGCACGAGGTCCTGGGTTCGAATCCGGGTGGGGCAAAGTGTTACTGGGATTTTCCATTAGGTAATTTACAGTAGCAGCACGGAGTCTAGATTTGTGCCCAGATGATGACAATAGGCTCGCCCCCTATTACATTGGGACCTAAAACATAACTGGCGAAATGTGGGTGTACTATATGTGCACCTCTGCCTACCCCTTCGGGGAATACAGGCGTGATGTTATGTATGTATGAAATAAATTGTCAAGACGTGAAAAATCGGCCCTAAATGGTTTACTTAAACAGAGCATCAAAAACATTGGTACAATAATAATGCCTTTCAAATATCAAACAAAACACAGTGCAGTGACGTCGGATGCGCTAGCCTGGCGCGTGACCTTGTCAAGTAGTTTATATTTTATAGGTAAGCACGTTTTATTATAAGGAAATTGAAGATAACCTTTGATGCTTCATAATACATACGCGAAGGTCAGACAACAATAAGGTCAATGTTAGAGGCGAGAAAATCCTGCTTATACTGCTTTTTCCGAATATTAAGTTGTGTCGGACTGTTGGATTTAGTGTGGTACTGCAAAGTGCAAACACACGCTTTTGATGTTGCATAAACATTTTTTTAACTAGCTTAAACAAACTACTCACATTCTTAATGTTTTTGTACTACGATATATATGTAGTAGGTTAAGGTTTCGATAGGTCTATGCCACCCGAAATAAAGTTATTTTATATAGCTAAATACAATACAGCTACAAAAGAGCGCTTACAAAACGTCAAATCTAGTTGCTGGGTTCCGTAGGTTCCGTTACTAAGGAGAAGAGCCGCCAAGAAACACCATAGTCATTTAAAAAACATATATATGTATGTTGTTAATATATTTCACAATCATTTACAGTACCTATGAGAGAGTAATAAGCTACACAATACTCTACGGAAATTAATTGCAACTGATTAGAAAAGTTCTTATTACTGAATCTTAGCTGGGATTTCAGACTAGCCAATTGCAAGAGAATTATGTACGCCAATATATAGGTAAATACGCTGTGTATTCATTCATTTTTAGTTCAACTTTGCTACGAGGTATATATCAGGGTATTTGTGTAGCTAGGAGCCCCTTGACAATATATTTCCTTGAGCAACTGCGATAATAAACATAACATAACATCACGCCTGTATTCCCCGAAGGGGTAGGCAAAGGTGCACGTATAGTACACACACATTTCGCCAGTTATGTTGTTTTTATGTCCCAATGTAATAGGGGGCGAGCCTATTGCCATCATCCGGGCACAAAGCCAGATTTCGTGCTGCCACTGAGAATTACCTAATGGAAGAACCCAGGACCTCGTGCTCAGCAGTCGCGCTTAGCGACCACTAGACCAACGAGGCAGTCCATTGTTTCTAATTGATATTAAACTTAACACAATATCAAACAATACAACTTTGTGACGGATTCGGGTCCATTCTTTATCAGGCTGTCGTCACGTTTGCTCTTACTTTGAGGTCGCCTGTTCTAAGAACTGTTTGGAAGACAATGATACGTTGTAGTGGGGACAGTGGCGTCATACAATTGGTTTGTTAGGAACCGGAAGATCTTATTAATATCTATACAACTCTTTATATTAAATGATGAAAGAGAATTTTGCTCATTGTCACAGTATTGCTCAAATTGTTTTTTTTCAATCTACTTTATTGTATCCTTTGTAAACATACTATATGGTACCATATTTTGTTTCTTCTTTGTTATTAACCATAGGGTTGATGAACAACCTGGTGTCGGAGTTTAAACCGCCTGTAGGCCCGACATGGCTTTGCACGCCGCTGAAAAATCTCTCAGGTGTGCCGGTTTCCTCACGACGATGTTTTTCTTTACCATTTTTAACAGTTTGAATTCAAAACGAAATTGTTGCGTCCGGTTCAAACGTACAAGCTTTGACTTGGCAGTTCAACGGTCATACCACCTATCAGTACTGCACCATATTTAAAAGATGCTACGATGAGTGGTAAGTTATTGTCATTTTGGTTTGAACGATGCTTGCTACCCCACTTCTGAAGCTATGCGCTCCCGTCTGCAAATAGATCACCCTAATGTTTCTGTGGGTGTCATATTATAAAGATTTATTTGTGTATGGTGCTCTGATTTCCTGTGCAACTGTATTTTTTATACGGAGATATTTTTGTGGTTAGTAGTAAGTATAGAAGAAGGCAGAGGTACTAATGAGGGCACTAAACATCGATATTTTTTTTACTATCATATGCTCTATCCTTATAATTAAATATGTTGAAGAGGAAGAGCCTAACTCTAGATTTCGGGCACAATTAATTGATAGCAATTGTGAATTTCTGTACAAATATAATCTTTTAGGTTTTTGAAGACATAAAGTAAATGTACGTTTTTTTTTATTTACGGTAATTCTCAATAGTATCGCGGAGCCTGGATTTGTGCCCGGTTGATGGCAATAGGCTCGTCTCCTATTACATGTAGACCTATAACACAACTGGCGGAATATGGGTGTATTTTAGGTACAGCTCCACCTACCTCTTTAGAAAATACAAGCGTGTTGTGTTATACAACATTTTAATTATTTTTCCGAACCTCACAAAACTTCATCCGACCTTTCCAAATACTAAAAAAAGAGAAACTAAAAGTTCTCTAGCCTAGCTCAACCAAGGAATAATAATTAATTAGTGAACTGCCGGGTAAACTTTTTAATTTTATTTGAGTCAACTATAATAAGTATAACTGTTGCCTCACCATTCGATCCGTGTTCAGTCCATTTATAACTGAGATTGAAACCACCGTAACGTATTTGGACTTGAAACCAATTGATTTTTGGTATTAATCAAAGGTTTTGTAAATCATTTGTTTTACTTCATTTGTTGTACTTCATTTGTTTTACTTCATTTGTTTTACTTCATTTATTTTTACTTCATTTATTTTACTTTATTTGTTTTGCTTCATTTGTTTTTGGAGACTTGAAATTAGTTTCTTTAGATAGTTAGCCTAGTAATCCCAAACGGTTGCTTAACGTTACTACAAGAAAGGACGAAGTAATTGGGTTATACTTAGCACAATAATAATATTTTGATCTCCCCTTTTATTGGACTAGCAATATAAACAGTGTGTGACGAAATTATACATAGATATATTATACGATAAGGCTTTGTTTTTCATGTTGTTTATATTTTATAATTGTTTTTTTTTACTGTTAGTTTGTAAGATTAATATAGCATCTCTTTGGTTATATACTGTAATGGTATTATGTTAAGGTAGTCATACATTTTAAAAAGTAGGGTTTCGATCGAGCTCTAATAAAATATTAGAATTTATGAATTAAGGTACCTACCTATACGAATTTTGTATCACAATATGCTTTTCTAATAATTTCAGCATACAAATTCCGTCAATATATTATTACACTATTCAATATTGGCTATTATTATATAACTAGCTTTTGCTCGCGACTTCGTCCGCGTGGAGTAATGACTTCCGTCAGAATTTGGGTTTTGGATTTTTTTTTTCAGTTTTTTTTTTGGAATTTCCAAAAAAATAATGTCAATCAACGACATTTATAAAACGAGACAAACCAAAAATGTAGTTAAACGTAAGATTACCTTTGTGAACGTAATTGTAACTACAATAAAACTGCATTTCAAACGAATTGCGATTAAATTAAAATAGTACCTATGCATCGTGCCTGTAATAGACACTAAACAGAATGATGAACAATTATTTCATAATTATAATTACTACGTGATTTGAGGTTATTACTGCTGAGGTACAATGAATATCATTTCGACACGTTTGGCAAACGCTTGTTCAATAATCCTTTAGTAGGTACCTGGTGATGCAATTAATTTCAACTATAAGATGATTGTGATAAAGATGACTCGAAGGCGTTGTAACTGTGTTGTGGTCGGTAAAACAATTGCGAACGAAAGTTGGCAACTCGTTGCAAGCTTTTGATATCGGCAAATATTTGTTCTATATATTCTGATATAATGTATTTCACGCTGATTTTATTATCGCATTATGACTGCCTCATTGGTCTAGTGGTCGCTAAGCGCGACTGCTGAGCACGAGGTCCTGGGTTCGTATCCCGGGTCGGGCAAAGTGTTACTGGGTTTTATGATCCCCACGCTTGGCAAGCGGATTGGGGATCGCAGTATTGGTGGTAACGTTACAGCAGACGTTCATCTTCTGGATTTCCCTTAATCGCCTCTTACGATACCCACGGGAGGGTGGTCAATTCTAGGCAACCTCTCTAAGGAGGAGGCCTTGTTCAACAGTGGACGTCTTCTGGCTGATGATGATTGATGAGTCTTTAGAACCTACTACTGGCCACAATTTACATACGCGTCCGACTTTAAACTCAACACTTTGTTTTTAATTTATTAATTATTTCTTGCGACGGCGACGCTTTCTAGTTTAAATGTAATTAAGATAATAAATCATAATTAATTAAATAATAATTATGTTAATCCTGTGAAAGGGGTTAAATAAACATTGTTTTAAGAGTGTGTAATTAAGTTTATATTACATGATTACGATATATGAGCCTACTTAATTATGCATTTAATATAAACAATTCTTGGAAATTATGGAATTTTACTATACGATACGAAGATGATATTATTATTGTAAACTGACTCTATCTAATAGATAAAGAGACACGTTTCATTTAAAAAATTGCTAGCTGCGCCCCGCGGTGTTACCCGCTACATTTTTTCGGGATACAAAGTAGCCTATGTGTTAATCCAGGGTGTCGGCTAGCTCCATATGAAATTTCGGAACAAAATCAGTCTAGCCGCTTGAGCGTAAAGAGGTAACAAACACAAAAGCACACTCACAAACTTTCGCCTTTATAATATTAGTGTGATACATTCTGAACCAATATTAAATTAAATTAACAAAATTTTCGTAGGTACCTACGAATATAAAAACACTTTCATAAAAAACCCATACTAAAATCCAGTGCCTAGTTTATTTACATAAAATTATAATTACAAATATCAGCCGAGAAGTTACACAGTAATCAAAACTACAGAAAAAAGTGCTGACATAAGTCAAAATACACACGAACGTAGACAAAAAGTGAAGAAACGTGACGCACTGCACAGTGTTCCAACACCCGGAACTACTGGACAAAAATAAACGTGATACAGTCGATTATTTAATTATAGTGATATTTTGTGGTGTCATTAATAATTTTATGAATGACTCGCGTTTGTTTCAGTTTGGGTATTTTATTAAGACTAACCACTACGCCACTACGACATAAAACTATCGTGGTGGCCTAGTGGTTAACATACCGGATTTGTATGCACAAGGTTGCAGCTTCAAACCCGGAAAAGTATTAATGTGACTTTTTCAATGTTATAAATATTTACATAGTTATTCTAAGACACCACTGACTAACGGTGATGGAAAATATCGCGAGGAAACTTGGGTTTATTTATCTGAAATCGCCAACTCGCAGTGAGCTAGCGTGGTGATCAATGCTCAATCATTCTCTATACGAGAAGAGGCCTTTGCCCTGCAGTGGCAGTTATAGGCTGTTATAATAAAAGTAATAGCAAAGTGTTTCGAATACCGAAATACGATTTCGTTTTCCGCATTCCTTTGTATAAATTTTAACTATGGCAAATACTACACTCCTGCATGCACAAATGCGCCTATAAATTGGCACCAAGTATTCTCTGTCCTACGGTTACCAAAACTCGCCTCATTTACAACGAAATATACACTTTCATAATTATACACTATTACTGGACCAAATCACACATCCGTGAGCGCAATGTGCTTGAAAAGATGTTAAAAATGTTCTTCTCATGTTTTAATGAATATTAACTTACTTGTATGACTTTTTGTATCTTATTTTTTGCATGTTGCCATGCTAGGCTTAAATCTAAATTGATAAAGGAAACTTGAAAAATGATGGACACGAGCGGGACTTGAACCCGCGCCTTTCGCTGCTCTGCCAACTGAGCCACCGTGTCAAGTAATAACTTACTTTTTTAAGTATTAACTTACATTTTTAGATCCTGTCTGGGTTTGATCTTCAAGTAAGCTTGGGCTAGAAGGCCACAAGTCGATAATTTATATGAAAAGGTCATCGAGCAGTTATCCTTGGAGTGGCCACTCGTAGATACTTTCATTCTTATTGTTAACCGATTGGTATTTCGCTCTTTTCCTTATGGTATGAAATAAGTATAGTTTATAACGATTTTTATTTATCTTTTTATTTATATAGACTGCCTCGTTGGCCTAGTGGTTGGTAAGCGCGACTGCTGAGCATGAGGTCCTGGGTTCGAATCCCGGGTCGGGCAAAGTGTTACTGCGTTTTTCCATGAGGTAATTCTCAGTAGCAGCACGGAGTCTGGATTTGTGCTCGGTTGATGGCAATAGGCTCGCCTCTTATTACATTGGGATCAAAAAAACATAACTGGCGAAATGTGGGTGTATTATTATGTGCACCTCTGCCTACCCCTTTGGGAAATACAGGCGTGAGGTGCGCGTATAACGATTTTTTATTCAAGTTTACATCGAAATCTTAATTTTATGGAATACGATCGGGCGATATTGTAAAACATTAAGGATTACTAACGATAAAAATCTCAACTATGTTAGTATGCTACTACGTATGGTGGTAGCCTTTGTAGAAAAAGAACATGCAGCCAAATTGGAAACCTCCTCCTATTTCGAAGTTGGTTTATAAGACGCTTGTGTATCGGGACAGCGTCTAAATTAATAATGACTATACTTACACTGAACCTGGATACATAATATATGCCTGTAATGATAGTGGATAAGGATGAATATAAATAAATTAATAAATAAAGAGGGAAGGCGAGTCTTACACTACAGTAATAGCCAATAATGTTTTTGAAGTTCGTTTTTTTAAATTAGCCGAATATAGACTTGCTCTGAGACCTCAACACAACATACTTGATCCTGACCTTACAACAAGTTTATTATAATTAATTCACGAAATCACTCGTAGCACAAACTTTTATTCCGATTAAAAAAGACAAAACTCATTTTTTTATTTGTTTGATTTACAAGGTTTTACAAACCAATACGTAATAACAAACCAAATGTAAAAATACGCAAAAACATAGTTGATAACAAAAACAACAATTTATATGATCATGTCGATCGCACTCCTGCGCATCTAATTCAATTAAACTTGACAACAGTACGTCGATAAGTGTGTTATAGTGACAAGGACGTTACCTTTCACTGGCAGACGGATGGGTAGCGCGACGACCGCACCAATTCCGAAGGCAAGGTCGAAGCAGGTGGCTGTTCTTTAATCAAGTTTAACTGACGCAGCATGACTCAATGTATAAATAAACTTATACATACTTCCCGAAGATGGGCAGCAGCGTCTTCAGTAACTTCACCACGAATACTGCGATCCCCAAGCCGCTTGCCAAGCGTGGGGATTATGGCAACCCCCGCCACTCCAAGGGGATGCCTTTGTTCAACAGTCGACGTGTTCCAGGTAATGATAAATACATACCTACCTCTATGTCTCACATCCTTGTGTTTAGATACAAAACAATGGTTTTGAAGAACTTACCAGTGCTTAATAACGTTAACGAAACCGGCAAATTTAAGAGATTTTTCAACGTTGTGTAAAGCCATGTATATCACTTTATGATGCCACATACTTCCCAATGTCATATCTAGTCACGTTCTTTAAATGAGTTGACTTTTCATCACCTTTTTATTAAAAGATCTAAAACTAATCCTTGTCTAATCATTCATTAATATTAGCATATATTACTAAATAAATTCTAGAGTAGAACGTGGATGAGAACCAAGGTTTTTTATAATATATATTAAAGCTAGTTTATACACACGTGTCGATTGAGTCACACGCGTAACAATAGTAGGTACTTTGGTTTAATATTGCAATAATACCGTATTGTAACCTGTGAGTCTAACGCCTAGAGCGTGCCGTCATTATAATTTCTCGGCTACTACTTACTATGATGGGGGTTAATGGTAAAAGGACCAGATTCAGTTGCGGGTTGAAATCTAGATATAATGCTCCGTCAATGTCAAGACATCATTGAAATATCCCATTACTTGAGACTTGCAATAACTGTCACCCAAATTTCCATACTGGTCGAAATAAAAATACTTCGTTTTGTTACGTCAAATATTTTAAGGCTTTACAAGGTCCTTACGTCCTCATCGGCTGCTACTTTACGTAATCAAGAAACAAAACATTACCTATATCTAAAAACATTAGGTATAACGGCTGCTAGTAAATTAAGTTTTGCTTAAGAATCTTCTTAATTTGGTTACCTAGAGATGATGACTACCTTGAGATAGTTGTGCACAAGTTCTTTTTAGAGCAAAAGGCGAACTTTAGTTGCCAGTGTTCTAGATAGCTCAACCAGTTGTAGGTAGAAAATGAAGTGTTTTAGCTTATTACGTAAGTTTCATCTAGTTACATTATTACTCTTACATTGAAGTTGTTGATTATTTGAACTGGACTCAAAGGACCATTTTTTTGTATCAAAGTTGAAAGATAATCTGTGGTCCTTTTGGTAAGATGGTGTAAGAGGTGTATGTATATTTTTTACTTTATTACTTACAATAAAACTGATTCTGGTGAAACTATGCTATCTTTTGAGACATTTATACTAATGGGTAATTAGTTTCGTCAGCCAAAGATCTGAGGAAAAGTGAATGAGGCAACGTCTGGAGAAACTGTTGTCCTTCGGCGGTATACGTTACACAAAAATGATATCTTAATAAGATAATGCAATATTTATTTATAACATTATTTCAGCATTAAAATTACTTCAATAGCAACTGCGAGTGACATAACCCAACAAATACATAGACGGTTGCGTTAAAGCACGTGGGTGATTCGCATTTAGCGTTTATGTTCAAAAAGAATGGTACCAACCGACATTGTAACTGGTTTGAGTCAAGTTTATTCAAACGAGCAGTGATTTGCAACGATTTTATACAACTTCGCAAAGATTTGCTTGTTTGTTTTTGCAAGTTGCGCCTCGATTCTATTATAAGTAGTTTGGGTTTATGTAACTGGCATCTATTCTTTTAATTTGGTTTGACATTTTTGTTTTTGCTGTCCATAGACATATTTTTGTTGTGTACTTTGATTATGTTTCTTATATCGAAGATATAATGATATTTGGTATTGGTTTTACTCAATGCGAAAATGTTAATGGAATATTTTTACAACAACTATCTGTTATTTTCATCTCAACCGGGTACTTACTAGTAAAAGGTTTTTTTTTTTTTTTTTTTTTTTTTTATTAGCCTATACAGTAAAAGGTTATTGAAACATAATTCATATCTGACAAGAGATCATACAATAAAATTACGAAGATGGACGAAATTATAAAAAAGTTAATATTCACATAAATAATTGGCCACCATACATGGAATAAAAAACAAAAAAAAAAGATGTCAGATAACATTCAAATTTGCATTTTAAATCCATTACTTTTTTTAGTAAAAAACAAAAGTAAGTGAAAAAGTCATAACCCTATTGAATTCAAATGTCAGATTAGTATTCCAGAGGCTACCTCAATCATGATGGCTTGTCAGACAACTGTTTAGCTTGTTAAATGCTTATTTGGCTCTATAATAAGCCATTTAATATTCACACTACTTGGAAACTGCTAAATTGACGCAACCTCAACTAAATCCGTGACCTTTTTGCTTTGCGAAATTTTAGGCACGTCGTTTTGTTTTCACATTGATAATATCAATGGGAGCTACCATTTTGTTAATGAGATTGTGAATAGAACTACTTATAGTGTGTAATAATTTGATACGTCTGCCACAGACTGTACCTTGTCATATTAATTTTAATAAGTAAATAATTTGACTAGTTACTCTGTAGGTTTTAGGTAATGCAGCGGTGAGGTAAGTATTTGTCAAATCTGTTTGCTATCTAGTCTTTATGACTGATCATTTTCTCTTGTATTTCAGAGCTCAACTTATGCTGGCTGTTCTCCGACCCGTGCCTTCGGTTCGACTTCTTAATATTACACGAATTGAACTTTCTCTGATAAACGAAGTTTTTTAAAAATCTATTCTAAGGTGGTCTTGAAGAATTTATCTAGTCCAATCAAGTGTCGTCTATTGTTCATTTCTTATGCCCATCACTGTCTTTCTTCCCCCACCATTGAAGCCTCTACTTAAGTCTTTTGTCCTCCTAATCCTCCTAGGACTTTAAAAATTTTCTCCGATCAGTTGTTCATCTTTAGCTATTTGGTGTTAGTCAAAAAAATAAATAGATACATTTTTAATGTTCATGAAAATGCAGTTCTCGTTGTAAAGGTAATAGCTATACACTCATTCTTTGCAATGTTTCATCAACAGTGTGTTATCCTTCATTACTAGCGTTAGTCTGTCTAACATTTGTATCTAAATGTCTAGTATCAACTCCGCGAGCTATTGCAAAACATGTCGCGCGACCTTTAAGTTTTAATATACAAACAGATAATTGTAACTATATGACTCACGTTATCTACCCTAAGTTTCATTTAATTGATATGGAATTGGGGTAACGACTTCTAGTTTAATGACTACTAAGTTTTTCTCTTCTTCTTCTTATACGGTTGATAAACAACCTGGTATCAGAGTTTAAACCGCTTGTAGGCCTCTGACATGGCTTTACACACACATGAATAATCTCTTCGGTGTTTCGGTTTACTTACGATGTATTCCTTCACCGTTTTTATCGTTATAACTAATTTGTAGAACGCACATGAATTCAAAAAGACATTGGTGCGTGGAGTTTGAACTCGCGACCTTTGACTTAGCAGTTCAACGGTCATACCACTTAGCTATCAGTGTTGTAGTATAATTGAGTTGAAAATGATAGATAGATTGTTTTTCAACAATCTTACAGTTGTTGGTTTAGTTCTTAGTTACTGAATCAAAACATGTGCGTCACTGGTCATAACTAGTAAGATGGTTTGACATAGAGTAATATAACTAACCGTACCAGCGAGTAGTACGTTATAGAAAATGCATAGGTACGTAAGTAGTCAATAAAAAACATAATTCAACCGAACATTACTATAAGGCTTGTGCTTATAAAAAATAGAAATAGGCTTGTGTTTCATGTGAATTTTGATAAGAGTTTGGAGTAAAAACAAAACCTCATGATGAAGGTGAACATCGTCTGCCTCTCCTTAGACATTATCAGTATGATCGTAAAAAAGGTAATCACCATATTTTTTTTTCTAAAATAGAATCCTTGTCCTTTGTGTCTCATACACTTGTATCACGGGAGCCTATTACAACCACATAGAACAAGAATGGAAGAGGGTATCGAACTCGTGACCGTTAGCGCAGAAGCCTGTACTACTGTCTGCCTGTAATACTTTAAATTTAATTCAAAATTCAAATTTATTTAAAATTATATTAATTTAACATTGTTCCTTTTTATATTATGTATTGTAGTCAGTGTGATACTTGGTATTAATGTGTGCATGCTGTGGTCTCCTATAATTGAAGGAGTACACCTACCAATAATTATTTGTATTTAATTAAGAATGATTGTGTATGTCCTTTGTTGGAGGCCCAATATATAAATAAATAAATAAATAAAAGCCTAAGGTTCTATGGTTAGAATACTAGATTATATTTTTTTTTTTTGCTGTCGCTTTTTGTGTCATCTGTATATAGAGAAGGTAGGTCAAATTCGAACACGGGTCTGTAATACGAAATTATATAAGCAAAAACTCAGCCACTTGTCAAGTTGTCCCAAAAACTTATTGATGAATTGACAGTAGTATAAACATTAATAAGAACAACAAAACTGGAAACACCCAAAGCGATTCTGACAAATAAGAGGTTATCTGCGCCACACAATGGTAACCTCATAAGTTATCCATTTAGCCGCCGCAGTCGGTCAATATAGGACTGTCACTAACAATCAATCATCACTGATTCCATTTCTGTGGGGCAACGACAGACCAATTGACCTAATATGGTCCTCCTCTCCTAAATTGGTCCTTCCGTTTGTCTGCAAGCACGAAGCCATTGGCAGTTGATCTTTTAACCCACATTGTTCGCCTGCATTTTTATGGTTAGAAATAATGCTGTTAACACGTGACGCGACTTGGAGACAAGGTACGAGCAGATGTTATCGTGTGTGGAAAGCTGTACAATGGTAATGATGTGGGTTGTTTTAAGTTTACCATTTGTATAATTGTTTGAATAAATACCCGCATGAATGAACATTTTATTTCAGAAGAAATTGAACAAAGGTACTGTTTGTGGAGGACCGAAAATCGTTCCTTGCGGCACACCATTAAAAACTTCGTCTGTGCTGTTTATTGTTCTCCGTTTATTCCGATCATTCACAGGCACTAGTGTTTGTTCCGTCTACAAGTGCGCAGCCTAGATTTAAGTATTTCAATAGCGCAGTAGCTGTAGGTAACTAGACCATTGTCCAACATCGCAATTGCATCACCCGTGCCAGTTGTAATGGCAGATAAGCGGTAATTACTACGCCTTTCTTAAAAACGAGAAAATCAAGACTACAGCCAAGAAAATATACCTAGCATATTTTTATATGGTAACCAAGTCTAGTTACCTAAATCGTGGATCATTGAAAAATTAGTTCTGGTTCAGCAACCGAATTCGAATTAGCACAAAAAGTTACTCTATTCACAGTTACGTATTTTACGCTTAATGAATGTCAAAATGACAATAAAACTTCTTACACAACTGATCAATCAATAACCAACGAAGAATAGAAGTAAGATCGTAGCATGAATAAATGGATGTTTCCCAAACTGAAATTGCTTGTTTGGTGTATATTTCACGACTATTTGATTCGTGACTGCGTTTGTCAAGAAATGTCGTGGGTCGGGGGCACGATGCCTTTCGGTTTTACTTTGACTCCTTTCAAATATCAAAGATCGTGTCTTTGATTATGGCTTTTGTCCTACGGTAAAATGAGTTGTTACGATTAAACAAAATCAGTAGGCTTACCATCACCTTTTAGCTAGAGGTTCTTTTCCGAAGCAAATTATTTGAGGTTCCTTTACTGGTAATAAAACACTTGCTTATTCTTTTGATTTTATGTCATTGATCGATGAGGGCCCAATATGAATTCTAATGAAAGTTGATGGTACACAGCTGACAGGATTTTAAACGTTTTGACTGCCTTTACTACATCATCATCAACCTTTATGTGACCTACTGCTGGGGATAAGCCTATTCCCTTAAACGCCACTGTTTTCTGTTTTGGGCCCTTTGCATCCAGGTCTTGGTACAGCAACAACATCATCAGTCCACCTCGCTGGGGGTCTGCCAGGGGCTCTACAGAATCCTCTGGGCCGCCACTCTGTTAGGGCCTTACTCCACCTGCCATCACCAAATCTTGCCATACAGGCTGCCAAACTCCACTTGAGTTTGGTGATACGGTCTCCTACGTCTGCCACCTTCGTTCTATGCTGCATATCCGTATTACGCACTCGGTCTTCACAAACAGTTTATTCGATATACAGTTAATGTTGAGCAACAGTTTCATGTTTGATAACGCTAACAATTGTATTCATATTTAAAATACTAACTACTACTACGTTTAGAATACTATGTGCCTATCCATAATAATATACACGGTCCCTTCTATTGCCACGATGTAAACTATTCAAGTATAGCATGCCATGCATAGCGTAGGATCATTCGACAGGTTAGCGAGGCGCTTACTTATTACCTTCATATGTGTTGTATCTAAAAGCTATGACTGACGAAGCAGAATTAGTTTTGTTATTAACTAAACAAAGAAATTTGTAAGGAATATTAGGTAGTCATAAATTTAATAATAAAGTCGAATATGCTGTTCAAGAAAGAAACCATGGTGATTAACACGATAATTAAACTGGATTTATAAAATAAAATATCTATGTGTTTATTTATTGATATCAAGCCGGTTCAGGCTCTTCATCAAAGGTTACTAGAATATATAAAGTACTTACACTTAGACATAGCAAGCCACAAGACAACAAGTTGCTTCTCGACGCATATCAAATTGATGGAAACCAGTATTTCCTTGAAATATCTGAATTATGAGTACCTACGCCTTTGTTGTTCTTCACAAGAATGATTGTAGGGAATTTCCTCAAGACCACCAATTTGTGGATAAATCGCGAGTCATTCCCAGTTTGGCAAAATAATGTGTGTTCGTGAATCATGCAGGTAACAAAAGCAAATCGACTCAAACAATGAACTTGTTACTTTATAGAACCATTTCCTTTCCTCTTTAATAGCTTTAGGTTTTTTAAAACAAGTGATATTTCTGTTATGTAGGCTCACGTGTAGGTTACGGCTACTTTTGGCTAAAACCGGTGCCATTATCAATGATTACTTACACACGTGACTTAAACTGTGTTCTGATTAACGTGATGTCATTCACGCAACAGCCCAGCTAGACTATTAATAGTGCTTGTGTATTTTGATCTTTTGAAGGAAAAGGAAGAAAGTTTTAAACAATTATTTAGATTTTGGACTTTTATATTACAACTAGCTGAGACCCGCGGTGTTACCCGCTACATTTTTGCGGGATAAAAAGTATGTGTTAATCCAGGGTGTCAGCTACCTCCATATGAAATTTCATCAAAATCGGCCCAGCCGTTTGAGCGTGAAGAGGTAACAAACACACTCACAAACTTTCGCCTTTATAATATTAGTGTGATAGTGTGATTGTTTGTTCTATATTCTGAGGTGTGATTGTTATTTTTGGAAAAAGTTGAGGCAACTCTTACATAGATATTAAGAATCTGCGGTGCTTAAAACGTTGAAGTTATATCATCATCATCGTGTTCAGATGTAGACTGAGTACTTTAGTTTTATTATAGTTAGATCTACGAATTGTCTACGAGTATCTTTTTAGGTTTAACATAACATAACATCACGCCTGTATTCCCCGAAGGGGTAGGCAGAGGTGCACATATAGTACACCCACATTTCGCCAGTTATGTTTTAGGTCCCAATGTAATAGGGGGCGAGCCTATTGCCATCAACCGGGCACAAATCCAGACTCCGTGCTGTTACTGAGAATTACCTAATGGAAAAACCCAGTAACACTTTGCCCGACCCGGGATTCGAACCCAGGACCTCGTGCTCAGCAGTCGCGCTTAGCAGCCACTAGACCAACGAGGCTATCTTTTTAGGTTTATTACATGACATATGTCCTAAATCATGCTCGTGCTAAGAAATAACTGCAATTTTGTGTCATTATCTAAACCAACGTCATCTGGTGACCTATAGTGCTACGATGGGCATAATTATCTTCAAAACTAGTCCATTCAAGTATTTATCACAACCAAAAATAAACCCTGTTAGGTTAATGTTACGGTTTATTTTATTAGGTTGTTTACGAGTTAGGCTATCAGCAGATATGCAACTACCTCACGATATCGCTGTATTGTAGGTACACGCAATAAATTCTCGCAATTAGAGCTTATCATAGAGAAGACAAATTGACGGGAATCGTGAAGTTTGATTGTTATGTGCTCATTTAAGTTCGTAAAGATGTCCTTCCAATGCTATTCTTTGGACGGTATACCAGAAAAGCTATAGATAAAGTTCTGTGAAAAAAGTGTTACTCACGATGTTCTCTTTTACCGTTTTTAGCAACTGATAACTAATTTATAATACGAACATGAATTCGGAAAGACATTGGTGCGTGACGGGGTTTGAACTTGCTACCTTAGACTCGGCAGTCCAACGCTCGTACGCTTTAGAAAATCTCAATATCCGCGTATGGGCTCGCCTAATATAGTTTGTAAGTGTATTATCAATTGGTAAGTAGGTATATCAAATTAAATCTAATTGATCATATCGTCATAATTACGGATTGAAACACGATTGTCGACTGACAAGAGTCTATTCCCACGTCAGACAAAGAGTTATTGAGTTCATCAGTGATAGGTGACAGTCTGAGGTTTGAAACTGGGCCTTATGGTTTCATGGCTTTAGTGAATTTAGTGCCTAGTAGTTTTAGGAAATGCGCGAATATACACACGCCTACTTATTTACTTGGCTGAGTTTTAAGTACTTCTTATAGCCAATGGTTTTAATTAGTTGCCTAGTTACGGCTGACACGTGTTCAGCCATGCAATTTTAATTAGTAATACGTATTAATTGTGTGTACAAGTCAGTTAGTCTGTTATGATTTGAGTGGGTAATTAAAGTTCAGTTTTGTTTGCGTGTTCAAACAATATTACTACTTATTAGTTTCATTTTTAATTTGGATTTAAGTAGAGTATAAAGACACGCTTTTATCGTCTGTACTAATTTGAGGCTTAATCCTTAGGCAATAAGTGTTTGTAAGTGCGTACTAAATCATTTAAAATTATGTAATTTGAGAGTCTATTACTTAATGATTCTCAAATCACACTCTTATTATAAAGGCGAACGTTTGTGAGTGTGTTTGTTACCGCTTCACGCCCAAACGGCTGGACCGATTTTGATGAAATTTCAAATGTGTACCGTGGGAGAAGCCTATGCCCAGCAGTGATCTGCAACGGGCTGATGATGTATTGTTAAAGTAGTCAACATCTATATTATAGTACGTGTATTGCTAGCCTATGAATTTTATCATGAGACTTTGTAATGAAACGTGTCACGAATAGCAGTGTGATGAAATATAAAACCTTTTAAGGGAGTGTTGTTGAAATGTTTGATACTGCTAGTAAGTCATTAATAATTATATATGTATGTGTGTTAAGGAATTTAAAACCTTTGAAATGTGAGAGGACTTTAGCTATTTCGCTAAATAACTTAAGTATTTTAATTGAGTAAGATTGCGGTATTTTATATGAGAAATTAACACAATTTATGAAGAATTTTAAGTGTGTTGTAAAGCCCGTGTGTACAGCTAGCTATAAAATGGTTGAAGGTTCAAACTTGGGCAAGTATCAATGTGACTTTTTCAATGTAATAAATACTTTCTTAGTTATTCTAAGACACTGACTAACGGTGACGGAGAACATCGTGAGGAAACCTGGATTTATTTATCTGAAATCGCCAACCCGCAGTAAGCTAGCGTCGTAATCAATGCAAAATCCTTGTCTAAACGAGAAGAGCCTTTGCCTTGCAGTGGGACAATTATAGGCTTTATTATTATTTAAGCTGAAACTTTCTTGTAGGAACATAAATATGTTTTATGTATAAATTACAATTTGATTTTATATTTGCTGTTATTCTTTCTTTTAGACCAACAAAATAATCAGATTAGGCAATTTAAAAAAAAATCTATAAAATTGTAAAACAGACTTCTCAAAAATATTATACCATGGCGTCGCTCTGCCAACTGAGCCACCGTGTCACTGCTCGCATCCATCGAATTTCAAGTTCCCTTTTAGTATTTACGTCTTAAGGGTGACGTCAGGTATGATCTGTTGGAATCTACGATTACCGGGTTCGTGTCCCGCTCGTGTCCATCATTTTTCAACAATGCAAAAAAGATACAAAATGTCATATAATATTATACCTGTTGATGTGTCTTGTAATTATTTCAATTGTTTAGCTACTGTTGACTACCACAAGGCCGGATTTGAAGTTAAGTAACAGATGACAGTAATCAGACAGCTGTGTAAAGCATTGACATTATAGTCTGGACTTTAAAAGAGACCTTGACCCCTGAGTTTGTTTCGGTATTTCTTCTCAGCGATAGTCAGTTAGAAAATGCCGATGCCATCTAGTTTTAAAAAAGAAGACGTGTAAAAGTGTTTTTTTAAAAACTATTTGCAGAAATAAAATCATTTATCATGTATCATTATTGTATAACCATCATTATTCAGTTGTGAAGTAGAAGTTTAATGTGTTTATTGTATGTGGGATATCAATAATATGCAAAAGTACATACTGGGATCCTCTTAAACGTAACATCACGTCTGTATTCCCCGAAGGGGTAGGCAGAGGTGCACGTGTAGTAAGTCCCAATGTACAATGGGGCAAGCCTATTGCTATCAACCGACAGACACTAAAAGTCGTATGGATATTTATTTTGTTGGAATTTACTAATACCTATATTAAGGTGCCGAGTGGTATCCGGCCTAGAATTGACCACCCTCTTTCCTCCCGTGGGTGTCATAAGAGGCGACTAAGGGGAAATCCAGAAGATGGGCAGCAGCGTCTTCTGTAACTGTACCACCAATACTGCGATCCCCAAGCCGCCTGCCAGGCGTGGGGATTATGGCAACCCACCCCTTTTAAGGAGGAGGCCTTTGCTCAACAGTGGACGTCTTCCGGCTGATGATGATGGTGATGACGATAGCTATTAAGTATGTTCATCACAAAAATAAATGCCTAAATATAGTTTTAACGTATAATAATGCCGTTTGAAGACCAACTTGTTTTTTTTTAATAATTACAATTTTAAACTCATAATTTCAAGAGCGCAGTCACGGAAGCGTTTTTATTAAATAGATTTCAAGTTTTAAATGTTTTTGTGTTTCTGTATTTTTTGCAACTTCTCTTAAGAGACTAATTTGGTTTCAAGTGCTCTACAAGGATGCTAGAAAAGGTTGAGATATATTTGAGTATCTGTGGTTCTATAGAGCTTTATATTTTTAGTTATTTACTAGAATATTTACGAACTCGTACTTCTTATAGGTGAAAATATTATATTTGCTACTAATTTGCCATTTGTAACTAAAATTTTGGCCAGCATGCACACATTTTTTTTGTCTTTACCGGGACTTAAATAACCACCCTAAATATTGGTGAAAGAAATTTGAAATTCCGATAGATGGTTCCGGAGATTATCCCCTACATACATACATAAAACCTCCAAGACGAATATTAAACTACCGTTTTTAAGTGAAGTCAACTCTACTATCTCACTAACCTCAAAGCAATATAGTACACTGCCCAGCCATGATCCTACATTAATTTTAATCCGAAATCATTGGCACTGGCACTGACCATACTTGAAGGTTGCCAGACCTTCGCCATACCTGTCCGTAAATAACTGCGTGCAAGTTGTAATCAAGCAAAAAGTTCTGATTCGCAGTCTTAAGGTTGTAAAGAAGTTTTTTTCTTATCGTTTTATTTTTAAGGCCTTGTTTAAACTAAGAAATATGGGTTTTGATCTGACGTTCTCTACTTCGATCTTAAGCGAGAAATATTGTTTTCAATATGGTACAATATGGGAAGAAGGAGGCGTTAATCAAACCCATTCTTTGATTTTTAAGAGTCGTAGAGTTGACCGGTAAGTTGGAAATACTCATGTTTTTCTCACCCCGATTCAATCTTACTCGTGTTTTCATATTTATAAGTCGAAGACAGCATCGTCGTGCTAAGAAATAACGCTTGCGATGCCAAAAATGATTCACAGTAATTAGCAGCCTATCTAATTAGGCCTCTTCTATGGCACGCCACTGAGCTCGATCTTCGGCCCTCCGCTTCCAACCACTGCCAGCCATTTTGCGTACATCGTCGCCCCACCTAGCTGAAGGACCTCCAACACTACGTTTACCGAGTCGCATCTAACTTAATTAAAACTACTTAATTCCTTGCTAAACCGATTTCTTCCATTGTTTCAAAATGCTAGGTACACCATGACGATAAAAACCTATTGTATATATAGTCCACAAGTCTACTAGCCCTAGTAGGACACGAGTTAATAAATATAGGGACTTGTAATTGTTGAATGAATGTTGAACTATTGGCAACGTTAGTCATTGTACCGCTATTAGGTAATCTAGGTGCTTTGTGGAGTGTATTGTAGTAATTTATCAATGGACCCGCTTAAACGACGGCTGAAGGAAGTAGATGAACCTAGATAACTTTAGATACTATGTAACTCTAAAGATTTAGATAGGCTGTTAGCTGTCAATAAGAAAGTAAACTAAGGTTGAAGATGGAGTTATAACTTTGATGACACGACTACAGAAATTTATAAGGGTTTTATGTTGCATATCCGTGGAAATTTGATCTTGCAGAATAAAAGAAAAAAAAAGAAAATTATAAATTAGGATTTTTTTAAAAAACGTTGTAGGTACTTAGAACTTTCTCCTCTATCGTCGGTGTATTTCACAAATACCTGCGGGAAAAACATCTGCGGATCACACAAATTTTTGTCTCATGCGGGAATCAAACCTGCAACTCCTAGCGCAGCAGTCCAACCGCTGAGCCACTGCGCCAATCAGTAGTCATGGTATTTGTTATGTGGTTTTCCAGTTTAGGCAGAGAACTAATTTATGAATATTTACATTACTAATATAATTTTCCCGAGATAACGCAAATGTACGAATGGATATCCCAGTAACTTAGTTTGCAATACATTTAAAAAAGGTACCTTCAAGCTAACCTTAAACTAGAGGCCAGCAACAATATAAATAATGACAAAGACACCTAATTTAAAACCAATCGATATTATCTATGGAAGTCAAAACCATTTGGTTTGGTTACATTGACCGAAATGTTTGTAGACTCGGTAGGAGACGAGATTACGTTGCAAAACCACAGCCAACGTACAATGACAGTTTTGCAAGGGTGTCAGGCAGATCGGACAAGGTCTGCCGGCAATGGATGACGCCCAATGCCATCAAGCTGTTTTTTTAGGCGTAAATTGTGAAACTTGACTGTTTACTGGCTGGTGTCGATTGGCAACGGACTTTTCTCAATCATTTATTGTTTTATTGAATATTAATTTCGTACTTCTGGTACCTGTTTGTGGCAATTGGGTTTATTTTCAAGTTTTCATGCCAGTCTTGCGTTTGGCGAAAGGTCTACAAACAAACCAACTGTTTAAATAATTATGTTTGTATGTATTGTGTGTAGCGTAACGTCCTACGTAAAATTAAGTAATCGTAAATAATATTTACAACCGCTTTAACAGTTGGAAAGTGTATGTAAGTACGTAGGTCATATATTTTGGAAAATTGATTATTTATCAGTCTAACAAGATCAGTCAAACTCTCGAATCGACATATACCTATGTATTGACATTGAATAGCGAATCTCTCTCACGCATTAACTGCGAAGCTTTGAGTTGATACACAATGTTTAGATACTTAGGGTATGCGACTAGGTAAGCACTTCTGTTGTGCTTGACGAAAATGTAAACAATATCCTATTCCTATGCAATAGAATAATATAGCTACATTCTACAGACAATGCATAGGTATAGTTCGTAACTTTATGATATAGGGTTTGGCGAAAAAGCATGTATTAATAGTGAGTTCCCAGATTACCCAAACCGCAGGTGCAAGTAATTATGGATTTAGTTGATACAAGTATCTGAAGGCAAAACATTTTTGCACAGGTGTGGGCTGTGTATAAAACTACACTTGCGACCCGTAGCGCTAAGGCCAAACAGTTGGACACTGCGCTGGTCGAGTCCTGCGAGATATTCAATTGTTTTGATCATGTTTTTTTACTAGTGGCAACATATTATGGTAGTTTTGTATAGTAGGTACTCTTACTTTAATAGTAGATTTTTTTGACAATCTATTTTCGAATTAGGTACGTAAATTCATAAGCATGAAGGTATATGTAAGTATAAAAATAGCAGTATAAACATAGGAGTTCAATCATCTAGGTGCTAACTTAACTAACATTTAAAGCTCATAATTCAAACTCACCAGCTTTTAAATCCCATGAAATTCAAAAAACACAATTTCCTAGTACCATGAGCGGTAACGACAACATCCTCTCACATGTACAACATTGATTATCCATTCACAAACAATAGAACACAGCAAGAATACCGCGAATTCACTACCTACAATATCAACTTTATTACAGAAAAACAATGTTTTACAACAAACTGTGGCGGCACGATCAATCGAAAACTACTGTTCACTTTTAAAGCTGTTTCATACTTATTGTCATTGAGAATCCAAGTTACTTGTTCGTTTTAACATGCCGATTCGCGTAACGATATTTTTAGAGCGAGCCGACGGTGCTTGTGCTGCAATCTGCGCACGACTAGCGGCCACTAGCGGTTCGGGTTGCCGCTATAGTGGCTTGACTTGAATGCCAACTTGACAGACGGGTTCGAACTTCGACGCCGCTAGCGGGGGAGTGTAAACAAGCCCATAGCCATACGTTCATACAGACAGACAATGTTGAGATAATGTAATT
The DNA here is from genome assembly GCA_946251915.1 of Abrostola triplasia. Lineage (NCBI taxonomy): Eukaryota > Metazoa > Arthropoda > Insecta > Lepidoptera > Noctuidae > Abrostola > Abrostola triplasia. Next base: position 6,430,441 of record OX276440.1, on the reverse strand, counting down.
ATGTTACCAGAATAAACGTTAATTGTTTCAAAGTAATTTACTTTAAGCAGAGCGTAATTTCTTTAATAAATACTAGTCTTTAGACTTAAAAATAAAGACCTGCCATCTGGTGTGAATAGTGCAAACTAAGTATACAGCGCCATCTGTTATCAGATAGAAGTACCATGATATATGTTAGTTTATACCTTTCTTCGTAGATGTCGCTGTTTGGTTGAGATTAGAGACATCTAGTAACTACGTACTGAACTGTTTTATAAAGCTCGGAGATGTATCGTGATTACGTTTCAAAGTCCTGTCAAAGATGGCAGGGAAACCACTAGAGTAAATGTTGTAAAAAAATAATAAAATTCAACATTGTGATGCTACCCAAACCCATATATTTTACAAACTACATATAAACGTTTTTCCAGTTTCAAGCCAAGTCTAAGTTATTTCTTCAGATTGCATTAAATTGACATATTTTTATGCTAACATTACCTACTATACTCCATATTTCCACTTCTTCCTTTATTGCTTAAAGGAGTCCCGCTGCCAGTAGCAGCATTGCCGCCGATGATTCTGAAGTCAGGACCTCCCCCATCCTTAGGGTTTTCGGACTCGTTAAGTATATTGACATCCCCCGTGGCGTTAGCGCCACCATCTCTTCGGGAATCACCCAGGAGATACATCAGTGTTTTCATCACACCTTTGAGTGACGACAACGAAAATCTTCTTCCTGATTCAGTAGAATTAAGATTTGTAAGTGATTCAGTCGTAGTATCTGCGTTTATATCTTCGCTCTTATCTGTTGTTGGCTTTTTATTCTTTAGCTTTGGAGCTTCATAGTGATGTTCAATTTTAATGTCAGTCAATTTTCTTCTATCGTTGGCACCTGCATAAAATTCGCTTGAACCACTTGAGTACGGGATACTCAATTCGTTTACCGCGGGACTGCCTAAATATTGATCACTGCCAGCGCCCAACTGGGGATTTTCTTGCACAATTGAGTATGAATACGATGACGATGGTTCACTGTAAGAATTCAGGTTTAGATATGCAGAACTTGGCCCACTGCTGACTGAGTAAGTCTTCTTATAGGAATATGCGTAAGGGCCTCTAGTTTCCGTCGAATACGCCGAGTGCCCATTTAAATTCTGGTTACAGGAATTTTCACTTGAATTACAAGCAAGCTGGTACGGGTATGAAGTCTGCGGCAAATAAGTCTTTCCTAACGGTATAATACCCAACACCTGGGGTGGCTGCAGAAGTGTTACCAATATTCCTTCTAAATAAGGCAAATGTTTGGGTAAAGTAATCTTGCCTGGTGAAATATGCAAATCCTCATACTGGAATGATTCGCCAATAAACAAAGGCCTAAGTTCCAAGTTAGCCATGTCTAAGACAACGCCATTGGAGTATCTTAACACCCCTTCAGAATCGACGGCAATATTTCTTTCGTACAAAGTTTTTTGCACCAGAACCCTTAGGACATTTTTGTCTATGAATTTTATGTCATCGGGCAGCTTGTAATCATGGAACCGCATTAATTGTTCAGTGAACCATATGTTGAAGTTCACGTATTGGTGCTGCGATAGAGAACTACTTACATCATGTTCATTAACACCAGAGATTTGATAGGATCCATCATTATTCTTGAAACTAAAAACAATATCGTGTGGTCCATCGATGTTAGGGCTTAGTCCTCCGTTACTATGGCCGTTATTGTTTGGATAATAATTATTGTTATGTTGAGTCCACCATTGCTCATTGATTCCAGAATTTTCGATATCATATCCTTCATGGTGTTCATAAATATTTCCATTTTCTACAACAGGTGCCACATCAATATTGTATTCGTATTGATTATTATTATTATAATCGTTTGGAGCATAATGTGGAATATTATCATTTTCACTTGGATAAATATGTTCTATCGCACCCACATTCAGTCCAATTGGAGAGTATTCTGGTCCACCGGGCTTTAACTTTTCAAAATGATTATTGTAAATTTTTATTTTGTTTGGATTACTGTGGAATAACGTGCCGATGTTTTCCGTGGTGACTAATACCAATCCGTCTCCGGCATCGTAGGGTAAGTCCGGGATAAGCAACTGTTTATCAGAGTTCGGTGTGTACATTTTGATTTCGTTGGAACCGCTAGTTTTGTAGAGGTAGACCACAATGCGCTCTTGGCCGGTGTTTTTTGAGCCTATTAAGTCGTGGACTGAGGGCAACTGACCTTGTGGGTAACAGAAGCAGTTACTGTGGTCATCAGGTAAGTTGTTTACCTTCCTTGTGTTGTATTGCCAGGGTTTCAGAGAGCTTTGTGTGTTCCTGAAAACATCAAACATTCTCGTAATCATTTGGTGCTACAATTGACATAATAACATTAACTATTTATCAATAAGTTACTTCGAAATAAAAAAATAAATACCTTGTATGTGCATATGAAACGATGGAAAATAGAAGAATTGAAATCTGAAATACAAAAAAATAAGGTTATAAAAAATATATATTGTGAAATGTTATTTCAGTAATTTAAGTATAAACATGTATTTATTAGCATATTTATACATCGTTCGATGTTAAAGAATGTTGCCAGCAAAAATGAATTTCTCCACCTACCTTTAAATACGCCATGTTGATTATTATAAACAATTCAACACACACGAAAGGTTACATAATTTCGTTAAGATCTCACTGTGCACCACGTACTGAGTATTTCAAAATGTCCACCTCCCTTATATTAGAAAAAAGTGTCTAATTAGTGTAAATTAAGGTAATTTGACACAAACTTACAATTTACTGAAACAAATTCTTTTATCGTCAGAGTTAGAACTACTAATTAAAATATCTAGCATTTATGTACTAATTAAAAACGTATATTTCGATAAATTGATAAAGGGAAACTTGAAAAATGATGGATACGAGCGGGACTCGAACCCGCGACAGTCGCCGTACCGTGGCGCCGCTCTGCCAACTGAGCCACCGTGTCACTGCTCGCATCCATCGAATTTCAAGTTACAAACAAAAGATACATAGAGTCGTAAATTTCGATGTTAAAATTAAATGAGAATGTTGTTCACTAAATCTCAAATTGTTTTCGTACTTTTAACGCCTGTTTTATTTATAATCTGCGATTAGTTAATTGCAGACATAATTTAATAAGGCGTTAGTCCATTTAAATTTATTGAGAGATTTGTTAAAACTTACATAAAATTACGCTTGCATCCTGGTGGGAAAAAGAAGGCGAAAGATTTCCACGATTCTGGTACACCCAGGGTACTCTGTAAATTGTTAATTGTAGTTTTAAGAAGATGTTGTTTGTGTGTTGTTTCTTGCTTTCAACAAATCAACATCTTATAACTCGACTGAGCAATTTGACACCATTAAAACTTTTTTCATAAACCAAAAACGACATATACTACTGGCATGCAAAATTGACGTCACAAAATACACAAACGATAATTCAAAACGTCTAATATTAAGTCACATTGTCATCACAGTCACAGTCGAAAAACAGAAAAAAAAATGGTTCTCCTTAAGGTGATTATGATGTTCCACTCTGTCAATATTAAACAAGCTATGATATTGTTAAGACAATTTCAATCATCATTCTTAAGTAGCCACAGACATTCCGACAATAGTATTTGGGACGTCCAATCCAGGGGATACACTTCCCCATCTGGCATTCCTGGTTCCGGCGCTGGTAGAGGTGGTGGAGCCGGCGGTTCGGTCAGGGAGTCAGGCGGAGGACTAGGAAAGTATGGTGCAGCACAAGAAGAAGGATACTTCCACCACAAGCAAAGGGAACAACTAGAGAAGATAAAGAAGCAACTAAAAGAAGGGAACCCAGAAATAGCTCAGAAGAAAGATAAATAGCTTAAATTTAGTATGAGGTGGTTTTTAAGTTGTGTCAAAGGATTTTTTACAGTTACAGTTAAATAATGTTAATTTTTTTATATTAAATATTTTGGGCTTCAAGTAGGTTATTTCATTTTAATTAAATTCAATTTAAATAATCATTTTCAATAATCCTGTGTATTTATTAGGCTTCGGCGTATTTTATTCTCATTTACAATATTCGTTTTACCTTATTCCTTTAATATATTTACCTTTCCTTGAGGGTTTTCATCGAGTACCAATTGATTTTAATTTTTAAATTATGTTTGTTACCCATCATTCTTCACCTGGGGTAAATATTACAGCTTACCCGCCTTTGAGTACCATTAGAACAATTATATAACAATCATGATAGTAAATACTCAAAGGTTAGTATATCATAAACGCAGCCAATTTTTGCCCTTTGTGGTAAATGGTTCTTTTAGGGGGAGATTTACCTTCCTCTAGGAATTTACCAAAGGAACGATTGTCCTGTCCTTTATGGAAGAAGGAGTAAACCAGTAATACAAACCTCTTCCATCCATCCTTCGATACAATATTTCTGTTGAATTATCTAATCTATGCTTTGACTTGTGTCACAATTATTTGTGTTAAAATTATAATCACAACACATCTGTTTTATAATGACTTGTCTTTGTGTATTTTTGTGTTAAGATGTTTTCACAAAACCATATAATATCCAAACTTTCAAGATTCATAGTTTAGAAGTCTTTGACGCTTGACGCCTACAATACCACTATGATGAGGTTCTTTACACAGATGCATCCAAGAATATTGCCTAAGGGCTCGACTAATAAGAACCAAGCGGGATGCTTGACTTTTGTGAAGGGGAATCTTGTGCCTTATGGGGATCCAGTGAGGAATTTTGCAGAGAAAGGCGACAAGCATCATCATAAAGGGCATAAAGCTAGAGAAGAGAAGGAGCGCGTGCAAATGCCTGGCTTCGTACACCCAGATAGCATGAATGAAGAGGGCTATTTCACGCAGAAAGCTAAGCAGCAGATCGAGGAGTTTAAGAAAAAAAAGGACAAGCCCTCCCTACGAAACCCGGAGGCCAAAGAATGACACTCCTTGTACAGGACTAGTTGCCCAGACTTACTTTTGTAGCTTTATTTATTTAGACTTACATTAATAGACAAAGGAATAAGAACTAGAGTAGGAAATTAAAAGATTTATGTGAAATGTTTATTTCATTTGTTACCTTCATTTATTTATTAGAATAGATCGGCTTACCAATTACTCTATTCGACATAAACACATAGAGATATAAAACAACAACACATACAAATATTAAGAATATAAAATATACATAATAACCCTTTTGTTAAACTCTCTCACTGAACTTCAGACACTCTGACAAGAATAATCCTCTCATACTCTATATGAATATGATATCTATATATATAAAATTTTCGTGTCACAGTTTTCGTTCCCATACTCCTCCGAAACGGCTAGACCGATTCTCAGGAAATTTTGTGAGCGTATTGAGTAGGTCTGAGAATCGGCCAACATCTTTTTTTCATACCACGAAATTCACGCGGACGAAGTCGCGGACAACAGCTAGTATATTCATAATAATAACATTGGAGTGTATGTTTGTAACGTCAAAATATTTTTTTCCTTATTGCTTATGATAGTATACACGATTATAAAAAAAAAATGCAGTTTAAAATTTTCTTGTCTGTCTGTCTGTTTGTTCCGGCCTTCCGGCTGATCTCCGAGTCGGCTGAACTGATTTTAACGGGACTTACACTGATGATGGTGATGGTGATGATGATGGTCCAGGCTCTACGATAAGCTGCTTTGAATTTCGAAAATGATTAGGGCTCCGCGGGAAAAAAGCAAAACACGGGAAATTCCTGGGTTTAGCTTCTCCGTGACGGCTGGATAGATTTTGTCGGGATTTTCACAGTCAACTGGCGGATGTTCAAACGAGTAACTATGGATAATTATAATTTTGAAAATAATTATGATTCCGCTGAAAAAAATAAAAAAAATGTTAACAAAATCCGATTAAAATAGGTTACATTAAATTAAATGCTTACTGCTGTTACGTACAGGAATATTATACGACATTAACGGGTACATATTTATAATTAGTTAGTAATAATAAAAAAAAATGTCGCAATGTTATGTTAAATTTAGATTTTTCTTAAGAAAACGGAAAGGTTTCTATGTCATCATGTCAGTACCATTTATTTTATTCACTATTTAACAATCACACATTTTTAAAACTCAAATAAAACTTAAAAATAAGGCTTATACAAACACTGAATGTTTCTACTATGAATTTATAAGTCTGATAAACTGCTAAAACCAGGCGTTGTAAAATCATGAAAGTTCGACGACTGCCTCGTTGTCGTGCAAAGTAAGGGAGTCTGAATTTATGCCCGGTTGCTGGCAATAGACTCGCCCCCTATTACATTGAAACCTAACGTAACTGGTGAACTGGTTTGCTATACACCTCTGCCTTCGGGGAGTACAGACATGATGTAATATGTTATGTTTTAAAGTAACGTGGCTTTGCCGCAAATACAGAGATTGAGATTTTTCAACGATGTGTAAAGCCATGTCAGAGACTAGCGGCGGTTTAAACTTTGACTCCAGGTCGTTGATCAACCATGCGCATGGGCATTTGCATTAGTAACTACATACACACTGCTACACAACTAATACAAAATGAAGAATAAATTGACTACACGCATTGGCTTCGTCAAACACATTTGAAAAGATCATGGAAAGTAGAGACTAAGGTGCATTTCAAACAAAATTAATAAAGAATAAAAAATCTATATATTTTCCTGTAAGCCAGGCAAATTGACCCCCTTGCAACCCCCTGCCGGCGCTCATGACCATACGATAAGAAGAAGAAGCCGCATATACGATGTAAATTAGGTGAAAACGCTTGTTGTAAGAAACTCAACAAACCTCGTCTAGTTATTTATAAAAATAATGATACAAAGAGTCTAAACAAAATTACTTGAAACCGACCTCGTTTTTTTTGTCTTTCCAAATGACAGAAAACAGCGTGAAGATGTTTTAAATATAAAAAAACTGTCAGGGTATAATTTTCAATTTCAAGAAAAACGTAATAAAACAGAAGCTAAATTCTAAGTGGTCCTAACAAAACATGGTATTAGTTGTTACAACAATATCATTGTTGTTATTCAGACAGATATTGGTTTCAAAATATAAATTCTTAAGATACTTCAATCAGTCGTCGTTTAAAGACCGAAACATCTGTATTACCAAGTTCAAGCCTCCAGTTTCAACAAAAGACCAACTGAAGCCACAGGTAACTCGGTATTGTAAACCAAGCCGCGCCAGAGCCATGCGTCGCTCCACGTCCCTCATTAAAGAAGCCATCGTGCCCGTCAGATTCTATCCAGAGGCTTCCATGCACCATCCCGCGTGCACAGACTTTTGTAAAACAAGACTTCATTCTTTACCTCTAACCAAGAGTCCGGAGCATCCGGGAACGTCTGTCTCACCCTGGAGACCATTTCTGGGCAGTTTTCGATGGTACTCCGACAAACATACCACTATATCTAAGGGTAAAGATGATTCTATAGGTAAACTGGCTTCTCCGCCCGAAATTACTTCCATGCGAAAAGAATCTCGCCTAAGTGATTTGAGAAAAATGCTGAAAGAAAGAGCTAGAAGGCAGGTCGATCCCGTTCAAAAGAAATAGATAGCAAAGTTATGAAATCAAACACAAATGAAGATTATTTATATCACTCAAATATGTATTTGGGTTTAAACATAGTAACAACCTGAAAAAATATGTCCACGTGAAAATTAACCTTCATTCCTTGTATTATTGCAGACTTTTAGATGAAATAAAAGTTATATAACTTCTAGCGTATTTTTTTTTACAAGCTTTTATTTAACTTGCAATGTTTGTATGTAAGTATGTAGAATAAAATAGAATAGTTTATTTGCATGTAATAATGTATGGGAGTTTGTTTAGGTCAAATCTTGCAATCTAAATTGGAACCACTGCTTGACATCCTATTAAAATTATATTTTGCATACATAATATGTAGGTTTGGTGACAATACAATATTGCGGTACTTTTGAGCTGGTCTGATGATGGAGTCGGTCATAGGAACATTAAGGAAATGACGCAACCCCATCGTGTTTGAGCTTGTTTGATTCGTCTTTACAAGAACTTTGAGACTAGCTGATTTAAACGCTTGGGTTTAAAAATATATTTCTAAAATTAACTTTTTTACGTTTACATTCATATTATATTATAATGGGAAGTTTTGAGCCAACCCTTTCATAGGAGTACTTCAGTCACTGTACTATGCGGTCTGTAACTTTCATTAATATGGAAGTGTATTTTAAATTATCTCATCATCTTACTAATTTAACAAAGCACAGATAGCCGAGTGGTACGACCGTTGGTCTTCCAAGTCAAAGGTCGCAAGCTCAAACCCCGACACGCATGTCTTTTCGAATTCAGGTGCGTATTATATATTAGTTACCAGTTGCTAAAAATGCGTGAGGAAACCGGTACATCTGAGAGATTTTTCAACGTATCAGAGCCTACAGGCAGTTTAAACTCTGACACCAGGTTGTTCATCAACCATACAATAAGAAGAAGACAATTTTAGTTCTTTGAAGATCGTACCACATATTTAAGACACGCAAGGGATAAGCATCAGTTTAAAAAGTAGCTAGTATTACAAGCAATTATTCTAAAGGACTGCAGCTTACCTTGGATTAAGTACATTTCATAAAACCTAGACGGAGAACAGGCCACTTGATTAAACCTTCATAATTAATAAGAGATCACACGTCCACATTCCTGCGGGGGCTCGCAGCCTGGCGGGCACCAAATGAACTGGTGTGCTCTTGACAGCTTGAAGACCTCACCACTGTCACTGAGAACAACGAGTAGTGGCAGCAAAAAAAACATTATCGCTTATATATACCGGTTCTCATGTATACGGGTAGTACTCACGTCGACATTCGGGAATGCCCGACTAGTTTCGGACTCTAACGGAGCCCTTATTCATGAGCAGGGGACGCGGCGGTTCAACTCGCGACCCCGCCGCGATATCGATTTTTTTTTCGAACTTGTCTCTCGCATTTATAAAAGCACTAATAAAAGGCCTCCAGCCAGGCATGCGATATCGACGAGTACAACCGATATATATAGCAGATAATATGTATCACACTTACGAAAGTTATTATAGTAAAAAAACATAACTTAAATAAATATTTTTTATAGGTTTCAGTTACAATATTTAAGAGCGGTGTGGGTGTTGTGAGTGTAAGTGAACTGCCGAAATTGGGATAAAAGGTATGCCTGGATAGCAAAATAGATGGATGAAAGAATATCAGACTATGAGGCGAGTAGAAATGGATTAGGATTAAAGGGAAGACCACGTCAAGTATAATCTGAACAGAATAAAAAAATATCCAGCTTGGAATATTTATACACTTTCTAATTCTATTAACGGTATTGCGTTCTTCTTCTTCTTCTCAGTCGTTATCTTCATTGCTGAAGGTCGTGTCTAGCTAGAAGTGTTGATCACTCGATTGCGTTCTTACTTACCCATTAATCCAAGAAAATACACACAACTATATCCTAAATTGCCTCTATTATTTTTTCTTAACTTATTTGCCTACGCTACCTGCGCTCACGCACAGTCACGGGAGCCTGACGAGCACAGCGAGGGGCCAATCTCTGTTTGTGGAGATAATCTCACTACTGCGCACAATACTTTCCGTCGGCCGGTGCCTGCATACCTACATCATCATAAACTACCATTTACTATACTTCGTTTATTTAACCCTACATCAAATGTTGAATCGGTTTTGAATTCACATTACGCCTCCGTCAGTCGAGAATTTCCATCGAAAATTGTATTTAATATATCCTTGTTACGAAATTTACAAGACTAGCTTATTACGCAGGGGATAATATAGTCTTCAAGTGTGTGCGCAAGCGCAGACGCCTCCTATCTCAAACTCATAGTCTCATGGGACGGGAAAATGACTCAACCGGATAGAAAGAGATATCAGAAGTGTGTCTGGAGTGTGTCCTTATAAAGAACGGCCGCCAATATGAGCACTGCGCAGAAATATGTGCTGATACTGTTCTCTAACGTAGCAGTAATTGCAGTTACTTTATGCCACAAGGAAAAAATGTTTGAATCCAAGCACAGTACACACAGTATCCATTACTTACTAAACATCAACAACAAGTACTTTAACTGGCCCCACAAAACTGGGAAACGGCAAATCAAAAGGCGATATTGAAAAGAGAGCGGTCAGCGGCGGTGCGCACACGCATCAAACGAGCCGCCATCTTTGATTCGCCGCATTGTGCGCTACCGAACGAGACGCGTGGTCAGGGTTGGTGATGTCGCCGTGGAAAACGATTAGTGCTGAAATAATTATGTTATCCTTCCCTTAAAGCGAACCTAAATATAAATTACTTCTAAGATAAACCAGATCTTCTATGAATCTGAGTGTAGTATTTACCACTTTGTGTCTTTATCTTTATTATAAATGTGAAAGTAACTCTGTCTGTCTGATAAGCCTTCACGACTATACCGCTGGACGGATTTTGATGAAAATTAGCATGTAGAAAGTTTAAGACCCGAGAAAGGACATAGGCCACTTAACGCGGGCGAGGCCGCGGGCAAAATATAGTAATAACTAAGCCCTCAACAATTGTATAATCATCAGCCTGTGACGCTGCAGTGGATATAGATCGGTATCCCTTGGTCCCAATTTTTCTAGGATCATATTTAAAGATGACGCTAACAAATAAATAGGTTTTGGTTATAAACCAAATTATTATACTCAAACTGATCTCTGCCAGCCCTATAGATACAGGAGCACTATACAAGCATTCATTACGAGATTTTCAATTGATAATTAAGCTTATGTTACATTGATACTTTCTACTTGTGATCTGTGCGCATCAAAGAATTTCTTTTGCCAGTAAAAAACTTAGACGGGTCTTTTGTTGGTCCATCCACATTTGGTATTAAGTTAGTCGTTAATACTGATATTAGCGAGTTGTTTTTGTATTGGCTATTATATTTGCTTTAACTATGATGTTGATTAGGAATATTATGTCTTTAATATGTGGTAAGCAATTAATCTATTGCTCGTCCATAAAAAACGGTGATTTCATTTCAAATGTTTTTCGTAATTCGGCATACGGTAGCTAGAGCTACTCTACCATTATCTATGTCTTGTCATGATGTAGAGGTTCACCGCTACTAAGGATGTTGTGAGGTGGTCAGCTCCGCGTACGTTAAACATAAGAACCATTCAGAGGAGCTCACTTGCACCTCACACCTAGTTAATGGTAGTAGGAAAGTTCAATCTTCCAAAACAATTGAGGTTATAGAGGAACTGGTGGACACAATACTATGTTACAAACAATAGACACATATGCGAGACTACTGTTACATTATTTCCATCTGTAAACACCATTATTTCGAGCAAATAAACGATACTTATTCTTATTAAAAACATAATATCACGCCCGTATTTTCCGAAGGGATAAGCAGAGGTGTACACCGCATTTCGCCGATTATGTTATAGGTAAAACAATAAACAATAGAGATATTTTAAAAAGAAGTTTAAAAGTAAGAGTTGGGTCTCTCTACTCCTAAAGTCGTAAGAGTCTTCTAACTACAAAAGAAACGTCTTTAAAGTGATTTTTACTGATGAGCTTGAAGGAAAATTTTGGACATAAACTGGTCAAAACATTCGAAATGAAAATAAACTCTAAGCAAATTGTAACAATCTTGTAGAATGTAAACCATTCTCGATTCAAGTCGATCACGCCTCGCTAGATACCTCCTCACCATGACAATCGATAGTGTTGCTTCTAAAGTTACGTGTTGGTCACATTACTAACTCCAAAACGACTTAATCTAAACATGCGTAATGGCTCCACACAATAGGTAATTCTTTACATTTTCCGCAGTAATGCCTTTTATAGAAACACTGTTTGAATATATTATTTACTAGCTGCACCTCCGTTTTTCGGGATAAAAAGCCTATATGTTAATCCAGGGTGTCAGATATCTTCGTACCAAAATTTATTAAAATTGGTCCAGCTGGCCAGCCAGTAGGCCTATGTTCAACAGTGGATGTGTTCTGGCTGGCTGTGTCCTTAACGAGCGGCGCATTCGCCAGATCTGAACCCACCTTAATATAACCATCATGAACTTCACTCTTCATCATCAAAGGCGGTGGTGGCAGTATCACTCCATAATAGAAAGACCCCAATCTAAATCCTTATTATTAGCCAACAAGTGTGTCTAGCCGACAGCCGTTTGTGGCGGACTTTCTGCCGCTGCTACAATGCGCGGATTGCAGATACGCCGGGGATAATCCCACAAAGCACCGAAACCTCCCAGGTCGCGTGGTACATAAAAACTCTATACGTTTCTATACAGTATACAATATTCTGTGATGTACTCCATATTCTGATGGTTTTAGCAATTATTGTCTGCTTACTTCATTTGTAGGCTGTATGTACTTTGAGCTCAGTGGCGTGCCATAGGAGAGGTCTATGTCCAGAACTGACAGATAGGCTAATGATGGTGATGTACTTTGAAATCTTTAATTCTTTGGTCTAGTAGGTTGTGATTCCCTGAGTAGATGGGCAAAGTATTGCTTGATATTTCTGTATAGTTTTGGTCGGAGAAAGTATGCATAAGTAAATCTAATTCTACACCCGAATTTTAAAATATCTATCACTCATGTTGAGCTTAGTATAATAACTACTTTGTACATAAATGTTTAATGGCATCCATTTACCCCACTTGTAAACGAGTGACAGTTTAAACCCACTTCACCAAAAATCTCTACAAGACCATCATTATGTTTATTAAGAGGCATCACTCCAGAAAATCTCGATAGCCATTGTGTACATACATACCCACAATGGCTCTTGGGATTACATACAGCTGGCCAGCATTACGCCTCCGAAGGCAAATCGATTGAAAACCAGTGAACGTGACCATTACACGGAATCATGGAGCCAACACTATCGATTACATGGAAATAATGTGTTCTGAAGTGTAACAGAATTATTATTAAAGATGGTTACAGAACTTACGGAACGTTTTGTTTCAATTTTTCAAGGAAATCTTCTTGAGTTAATGACGAAAATATGGGTAAGTAACAGTCAGTAGGTTGGTAACATAAAATTTTGAAATGTTTGTGTAATTCTGGTTTAAATATTTGTACGCTGGAAACAGCAGAATATTACGGCGTCATTTAATGTAACACCTATTGTAACAATACTCTTACAAATAAATAAATAATTATTGTTATTAATGCTGTCGGCAGGATTCTTTGCGATGTATCTTAGTCTAGTCACTTGTGCTCTTCCACTATTGTAGAAGAAATGGAACTGTTTTGATCTTCTCTTTTATATGTAAAGAGATAAAAACTGAATCCAAATGTAAGAAGAGATATTTTTCATTATCAAGGGTGTTAACAATGTTTGATACCTGAGGTTTGATACATGTTTGATACACCTCAGTACAATCAAGTAGTTATTTATCTTAATTTTAATCTGCAGTTTTTAGTTTGCCGAAATCATTACCAACCAGTGCACAACATTCAGAGGCGACTTAAAAATAGAACGTTCCATTTTTTATTTCAATAACTCCTACGCATTGTATCAATAACTAGACAATGAGCCTAATACGCCTTCCAAATTCAAACGCACCAATGGTCACTTAGAATTCGGCGCCGATACTTTTTTTAATTTGCGGCGAGGCAAAGGCGTTGTCGTATCGGGAGCCTAGTGAGCTCTTACCGAGGATTTAAGTACAATTGTTGCGTGTAATGGATATGCACTAGAGCATAAATGGTTTGTTTGTATGTGAAGCCGACACCTCTAAAGCATATTGTTGTAAAAGTGCTTTTGTAAAAGTGACCGCTGGACATGGTCCATGTGGTCGTTGAGGTGAAACATCGGATTTTTATAATCCGTGGTTGTAAAAACTAAGTTTTTCTGTGGCGGTAACTTGCTTTAGAAGTGTAAAAAGTGAAGTAGATAGAAATTTTATGTTCTTTCCTAGATTTAAATAACAGTTATTACCTTACTCCTGTGCATCCCCAAGGGGTAGGTAGAGGTGCACATATAGTACACCCACATTTCGCCGGTTATGTTATAGGTCCCAATGTAATAGGGGACGAGCGTATTGCAATAAACAAGTCATAAATCCAGATTCCGTGTTGCTAATGACAATTATCTAGTGGAAAAACTGAGTAACACTTCGCCTAATCCGGGATTCGAACCAAGGAACTTAAGGTTGGCAGTCTTACTTAGCGACCACTAGACTAACGAGGCAGTGTTGTTTTTGACCTAGTTGATCAAATCGTTTATTGAACTTTGATGTTTATTGTGCCCGCTAAATGAATTGCCCTTTATTTACATTGTACTACGAATACCAATAATGCCCACATGTCTTACACTATAAGCTTCATGATTTACACGAAAACAAGAAAATACATCCTATATAATTACGCACCATCAATGCCTACGTCCTCAGCAGTAGTATCAGTACGTAAATCAAAAATAAAAACAAGATTCCAAGGTATCTTGAGTTCAGACGTATCGTGGAAGCTTTCATTTTACGCCCCAACGGTTCTTGACAGCTTTGAGATCTAACCTGAATGCAAAAGTACATTAACATTGTGATGCATCATCATCTTCAACCATTGACCTTAATATTTGGGTGTTAAGGTTGGAAATCGCGTGGAAAGTTATTGGATTAAGTGTAAATTAAAATTGGTTGTATTATGGGTCAATGCCGCTAGTTAACATTGGTATTTTGATAACTGAATGTTTTGCTACTGTTTGGTTAGTACTATTATATGGATGATTGGTTTCTATTGGAGATTTTTGTGGTAATATAAAGGCTCCTCCATAGGTGCGCTTTAGCAATAATGCGTTTGCGATCCTGCACACAACTGCGTTTTTATCGTCTGGTAATTTTCTGGTCTGGCAAAATCGCAGTTGTGTGCAAGGATTTGGGACATATTATCGCAAAAACGCACTTATGTGGGAGAGCCTTAAGTCTTAATTTTTGTATCGTTAAAACAAGGATAAGATACAACGTATTTTTTTAAAAAGAAAAATCGGTTCCTCACTTAAGCAGTTATGATACAAGGAAAGAAGAAAGAATTTTGACTAGTGTACAGTACAGTTTTATTATCAGGTACTTTGTCAACTTAAGGGTTGTATATAATTGCTGTTGGCTCAGTATCTCTCTTTACGGCTACAAGACCAGCTTTTCTTATTCTCCATCTTTCATAGTTCCCAATATTTTTCCCAAGCCGTTTTTTCTCGTTGCGCAATAATGTAAATATTTTGATTAATACAATTCTGTGTACGGATGCGCGTGACCCGTGATCTGGCTAGTAATTGCTAATATATAAAATGCTATGACCATCATTAATCATGATCTATGGGTATCAATGGAAGCTGTGAGAAGGTTAGCAGTGCACTGAGACTTGATTACTTTTTTCCTTTTATAGTATAAGATGGTGCGTAGGTATGAATGCAATTATTATTTAAAAGTTATTATAGGTATTTTTACATTAGGTTGGCCTCTTGGAGAGATTCAGAGTCACTCAACGAGCTACGGAGAGATGTTTGCTTGGAAATCTATTCTCGAAGCATAAAAGCAAGTTCAAGTGGCAATCCTCCCACCACGATATCGTCAGTTTTTTTTTGAGACAAGCCCACAGCTAGTGCCCATCATTGCGACTCCTGTAAGCCAGGATCTACAACGATAACCATTGAGGCAATGAAGCTCGAGGCGTCCTACAAAAATGACTCGACTGTCTTGGAACCCACAACGAAATTAATCATAAAAGAATATATAGAAAGAGTAGGAATCGTCAGAGTTGCGGGCAACCGGTGGATGGAGATGACAAGTTGCCGTTCTTTGTGGCCTTCTAAGAGGGAGGCTTTTATTCAACAGTAGACGTCTGCCAGCTGCTAATGGTACTTACTGCATGTGTTTTGCAATATTTAAAAAAACGTTTACCCTTTAACAATACTTCCTACTTAAATGTTTCATACACAATATCAATGACAGTAATTTTTCAAATGCCAATACTCAGTCACATCGTTCCCTAGTTCATGTAGTTCTGAAATATTTTCTTACGTTCAAGAATAAGGAAATCACTTTGTACCTAATATAAGGAAAATTGTCTTGAATCATGAAAGTAGAAAGTCGCACGAATCGCTACAATTACCAGCAAACTTTTATATCATCATATACGTCACACAATCCACTCAAATTTAGCTAATGACTTGACTAACTGTTCTCAGACCACAGCCTATGAAATATCCATTAGAAATCAATAAAAATACAATTATTATATTTTACTTACTGGCTCACAAAAACTGGATATTTTTGCACTGTGACTTAGTTCTTGTTTTTGCTGAATCAGCTGTTCTTATGTTAATTTAATTAGTGCTTACTGACCGGCAAAAGTGATGTGGTTTTTTGCGAATTGACTTTTTGTTGTTGGTGAGCTGTCAAACCACACACGTCGAGAGTATAAGTACTGTTTCTAACAAACAGATAAAATAAATGAAGTCAGCATTGGACATGCGATAAGATTTATCGTATGAGTGAGTGTCAAATAAATATAGTAAGACATAAGTAGGTGGATGTATTTTTGTATAGCTTACATATTATATTTTTATAGAACGCATAGTCTCATACATAAAAAGACAAAACGATAAAGCTAGTGTGTGCCTGTGTTGTAAATTTACCGCTGAGGCGATAGTTTTCTGACTAGATCGCTTTGGCCAGTGCGTCTAGTCTACGCGTTGCCGTAAAAATATATTTAACCCGCTTTCGCATTCAAATACGTACAATACAATTAGTTACCACTCAAAATGTAGGCAAATACAGCAGTAGCAATAAGTAAAATTGTTCAATTAAATAGTACCGAGAAAGGTGTAAGAGTATGGTGTGTAGAATTAATTAAACTACAATCTGACCTCTGCTACGAACCGCGGGGACTCCTGAGGTAATGTTGTGTGGGCTCATATGTAGCGGGTTGAAGGAGTATTGACTGGACTTTTTCATGTCATGAATACTTTCTTAGTTATTCTAAGATGCTACTGTTTAACGGTGACGGAAAAATGGAAAACATCGTGAGGAAACCTGGATTTATTTATCTGAAATCGCCCGCAGTGAGCTAGCGTGGTGATCAATGCTCAATCCTTCTCTATACGAGAAGAGGCCTTTGCCCTGCAGTGGGACAGTTATAGGCTGTTATTATTATTATTTATTCAAACTGTGAACTTCGCTTTTCCCAGCAGTGTACGCGTACAGGGGTGCCGTACAATCAGCTGTCAATCTCGAGGTGTCAATGCATCACACTGACGCTGACGTACGCTCGCTGACCCTCACCTAAGACACATTTATATGCTTTTTAATGTAGCGAGGCTGAAAATAGAATACCTCGTTTACAAAATAATGTAAATGCGTAAATTTATGAGCCTGAGTATTATAAAGTCTAAAAGCTTTGAGAATTAACTTGTTTAACTTAACGACCAAAATGACTATTGCTTCTATTGAATTTATCATCATCATCAGCCAGAAGACGTCCATTATTGAACAGAGGCTTCTAAGTGGGGTTGGGGTGGGTTGCAATAATGCCCAAACTTGGGCATCGCAGTATTGGTAGTGAATTCGCACTTATGCCAAATTTTAATTTAAATTTTCTTAGTTATAGGAACTAGCTACCAACACCGGGAAATACCACCTACATAATTTTAAGGTGATTATAACAACCTAAAGAAGGATTAGTGTAAGCTTTTTTAGCAGCTAGACTACTCTATACAGCGTTTGCGGTTTCTTTTATTCACTAGGAGAAAATTACCAGATGAATAGACGAATAACTGCGAAACAGCTGCAGATTCATAAGCTATTAATATGACTTACAGACGCTCTGATTTTACAACTAATACTAGACAGGCTTCGGTTACGGCGGCCTGTCTCCTCTGAGACTAGACAACTACGCAGGAGATATTACAGTGCACAAGTATGCGCGCAAACACAGGTGCACTCCCTATTCCCTCACTCTCATAGTCCGATGGGATGGTAGACCGATACGACCGGAGAGAGCTCAGGTGCAGGACCAACGGCTTAACGTGCCTTCCGAAGCACGAAGGGGTCTCGATATCGAGTTCATAATATTATGCGGATGAAGGATTATATCGAGACTCTTCGGATTTGTATCGAAACAATCGATTTGACTGATACCTGTGCTTTTTAATCATCGATATACCGTTATAATCTTAATTATCAGGTCCATTTTAAACCTCTTGCTTTAAAGAAGCCAACCTTTTTACCGCACCCTCAAAAAGTATTAAAATCTTCACTTATCCGTTCAAAATACTTAAAAACTTACAAATCACTTAAGTAAGGAGTTTAAAATTAATATCTAAGTATTCGTAGAACACACTTTAACATTTCACAAACAACACAGAGATTTATAAACAACAAACAACTAACTTAGAACCTGAAAACGGATTATCATAATGACATTTCTTTGTTAGTAACTCTTCAAACCACCCCAACACGAAATGTACAAAAATCACCCTTAACCAAACGTGATATAGTCCTCGCAAAGTGCATTTATTGATTGAGTTGTCTTTTTAAATTGTGAATGCAAAAATTAACTTTTGGCCAATAAATTTTGACAAAGGCAGGTTAATATAGCATGGTCTAAGCTACTGGGCGGTCTGATGCAAAAAATGTTATGATCTTATATTGACAATGAACAAACAAAAAAAAGGACTTCTGTCAAGTGATTTGACAATAGATAAAAATAAGAGTTATAGAAAAAGATGACTATTGATCGAGGTGAAAGAGACAGTGATTTTTCGTTAGGCCGTGATGGTAAAATAGAGAAACAAGCACGTAAAACAAAACTCAGCAGCTTGGTTCTACGTTCTTCTTATTGTATGGCTGATGAACGACCTAGTGGTAGTATCAGAGTTTGACCCGCATGTAGGCAAGTAAGTTCATAACCTTAACTATGAAATTAATGAATTTGGGGATCTCAATAATTCTATCATCATTTCTCCTCTACTGTGTAAAAGAAGACCAACCAAAGAAATACAGTTTCAGATTCATAATATTATTAGGATTTGTCAAATTAATATATAATTCTTCGAATTATGTATATTAACATAATATTACATCACGCATATATTCCCGGAAGCGCCGGTTATGTTTAAAGGTCTCAATGTAATAGGGGGCGAGCCTATTGCCATCAACCGGACACAAATCCAGACTCCGTGTTGCTACTGAGAATTATCTACGGTTACGTTATACTCACGTCGATATTCGACGTGAGTATAACCGGTATATATAGTAAATAATATGGATAACACTCACGAAAGTTATTATAGTAAGCTACTGAGAATAACCTA
This sequence comes from Abrostola triplasia, assembly GCA_946251915.1. Classification (NCBI taxonomy): domain Eukaryota; kingdom Metazoa; phylum Arthropoda; class Insecta; order Lepidoptera; family Noctuidae; genus Abrostola; species Abrostola triplasia. The sequence goes on along the minus strand of OX276440.1, from coordinate 6,411,093 downwards.
ATGGAAAAACCCAGTAACAATGTGCCCGACCCGTGATTCAAACCCAGGACCTCGTGCTCAGCTGTCGCGCTTAGCAACCACTCGACCAACGAGGCAGTCAATTATATATGTATATATATATTACTTTAAGTTATTAGTAGAGGCTAGTGTTTATAGTATGACAACTTAACCGCTGTCAGCCGAGTGATTGGTTAAGTGGGTCGGACACGCTCGGGTGACGTCACGTCATCGTCGCCTGCGCAGCCCGCCCTAAAGATACGACGTCTCTATCTTCTGAGTATCTTAAAGTTGTTAACGTTAGATTTAATTTACTAATTAAATGGTTATTTGAAGTAAGATTGAACTAACTGTAAGAAGAAATTGGAGTATTTTTATTGAAGTCTTATTTTATGTAATTGCGAATGAAGTTTAGTCTACCGTCCAGTTAAATTTGATATTATGACTACCAAAGGTCAATATTGAATGCGACACTGACAGTAACATAACATAACATCACGCCTGTATCCCCCGAAGGGGTAGGCAGAGGTGCACACGCAGTACACCCACATTTCATCAGTTATGTTTTTAGGTCCCAATGTAATAGGGGGCGACCTATTGCCATCAACCGAGCTCAAATCCAGACTACGTGCTGCTACTAAGAATTACCTAATAGAAAAACCCAGTGACACTTTGCCCGACCCGGGATTCGAACCCAGGACCTCGTGCTCAGCAGTCGCGCTTAGCAACCACTAGACCAATGAGGCAGGCAACATTTTAATACATTTAAGTTCCCTACCTTTACATGGTCAATAATTTAGTGGTGTTTTACATGAGTTGCTTGAGTGGACTATTACATGATAATTGAAGATTGGTTACATAAGCCGTATGCGAGCGCATGAGCGCCGCCAACCCTAGAACTGAAGCAGTCGCCGTGGCCGAAATCGGCTAGGAAGTCATCATCATCATCATCACATGACAATGGGACAAATGGGGTGTAAAACAAAAAGAGACGAAGATAACTATAGATATTAAACTATAGGTCAAAATCGACTAACTATTTACTTTTCCTACTATTTTCCAAGCCTAAAGTCCGGTGTATCCTTGTGCATTCCTGAGACTAGGAGTGTGCAAAGGGGATCTTAGAAGACTTCATGGGTCATCGAACTCATGAACGTACGAACGTAGAAGAAGAGAAATTAATCGTTCTTCGTATCATCATTCGTCTATGGCCTAACAGACTCACGCTCACATTCTCAACATGTAGCCAGTCCCGCTCCGTAAAAAGTATTTAATTTAGTTCTGTAATTTTGAAATAGTTATTTTTGTACCAATAAAAAGAAAATTAAATAGTGATGCGCTTTGAATCGCCGAAACATTTGGGTCGAGTGAATCGATTGTGCGATAACGATTAATATTATGTTTCAGAGGTCCCGCGCCGCTCCGACACCTCGGCGGTTTGGCCGATCCATCATGTTTTAGGTGGCGCTCAAAGTTTATGGTAACTATGGTGTACATCTTAAATTTTTTTGTGAATGTGTGAAGAATATAATTATTATTATTTCAGCCATGATCGTCCCACTGCAGGGCAAAGGCCTCCCTTTCCTTCCTCCATTCCTCTCGGTTGTGAGCTGCAATAGACCAATTTTCTTTAAAGGAGTCCAGCTCTATAGAAGAATATAAGCTTTTATTTATTTATGACCTTAAAACTAACAGATATTCACTAATAGCACAGTTAAGGAAAATATAGGTAAATATTTTTAAACTCAATTAGATTACATTACGTTTACTCATTTCGTTAGTAGTTAAATCATTTTGTATCATTTTATATGTGTATAAGGATTAAGGATATCGAGTTGTAGTCGAACATAAAACCTCGTGGCTCACAATTTTTTTTTATTGATTAAAGATTTGTCAGTCAGAATGTTGGTAACGGGGCTGACTAAGCTGGCTGGCTCCAGGATGCACCGGTTTATCAATTTAGTATCATCACACGTATATGCTGAGATACCAATCAAAAATTTGCCTTCAATGATTAAATTGTTGTTTTTAGGTTCGATCTGCTCCTTTGCTGCAGCTACTCCAAGGAGGCTTTATCTGCATTACCAAGCAATCGAGGAAGACCAAGGTAGCCTCCAGCCAAATACTATATATAGTTTAATAGTATATCTAAATACCGCGTAAAGTTTGACAGCCACTGTGTTAGCGGGCGGTCCTGCGACGGAGTCGTCGCGACTAATATTATCGATACACGACGATTATTCCGAATAATTAGGTCTCTCACACATGCGCACACCTCCACACGTACGGCCACACACCACTGATATTCATTAATATTATCGATCACTAATTACGCCTGCGACTGTTTAAATAAGTTCTAAGATTTGAAAAGGATCTTTAATATATTGGTTTGTTAAGATAGTGTTAAATGTTGATCAACTTAATTAAGGATTAACATAAGAACAAGATTAATAAAGGCATCTCATTTAGACAAATAGTTGTACTTTGGGTCTTCCTATCGTATGGTTGATGAACAACCTAGTGTCAGACTTCAAACCGTCTGTAGGCCTCCGACATGGCTCTACTGTGGTTGAGAGGACCGTTCGTGTGTATCCTTTATTGTAAACATAGATATTATATTGTTAAGTCACTCATTGTTTGTAGGACACGATTGAATTAGACAAGAGCTCGTAAAATTAAGTGCACATTATAGCTCTACCATCCTTACCTTTGGAGGTATTTTTACGTAGGTACGTAGCAACGTCGATTCCACGCAGGGGTCGTAACGGATCTCTAATACTGAAATCATCATCATCCACAGCCTTCAATATCCCACTGCTGGGTATAAGCCTCCCTTAAACAATGCTAATATATATATTACTAGCTGTTGCCCGCGACTTCGTCCGCGTGAATTTCAGGTAAAAAACTCTTATCACTAAGGGGGATGAAAAATAGATGTTGGCCGATTCTCAGACCTACTCAATACGCTCACAAAATTTCATGAGAATCGGTCTAGCCGTTTTGGAGGAGTATGGGAACGAAAACTGTGACACGAAAATTTTATATATATAGATTAATATATCAATATCGGAATATCGAATACAAATACCGTAATTTTCTGTACTTTTGCGACCCCTAATTCCACGTTTTTACAATTTATTATTCTACATATTCATTATCAAATTATTTTACAAACATTTCAACGAAATCTCAACACGAAGAGGTTGTGAGACAATTCGATAACGTCCCACATCTTATCTCTATCATCTTACACTTTTTGTCGTTACATCCAAAAACTACCCTTACTCAACAGTCCCTGAAACAAAACCTCCACTTCAAACTCAACCGTATCAACAAGCAATAAGGTGTAAACTAAGTTCGTTAGATTTATCGGTGGATGGAATTTCAAAGTTGGTCAAAATTGTGATTGGTGGACATTTTGACAATTCGGTGCCGTAAGAAAGTGTCAGCTGTTTTTGAGGACCACCAAGCTTGACCTCGCGCCAAAACTGATGGGTGGACCGATAGCGATAGTTTAAATTACAATTAGTGAGAAATATTTTGAGTTCTTCGATAATTGGGTGAAAAAATTAAAGATGTTATTTTTAATTTCTTCGCGCTGTAATAATAATTAGAAGCGTGTAGCTACTACTTTTGACTGCCTCGTTGGTCTAGTGGTTGCTAAGCGCGACTGCTGAGCACGAGGCCCTGGGTTCGAATCCCGGGTCGGGCAAATTGTTACTGGGTTTTTCCATTAGGTAATTCTCAGTAACAGCATGGAGTCTGGATCTGTGTCCGGTTGATGGCAATAGGCTCGCCCCCTATTACATTAGGACCTAAAACCTTTTTTTAAGTCGTAAACCTCATAGATTTTGTTTTTTTACGCGTAGATACGTCTTGCGCAAAGCGATTATAATTCGGCGGCTTCATTACAAAAACATTCAACACAATATAGTAACCAACTGATCAATGAACATAAATACCTAAATTATTTCAGTACAAACAACTCTAACATCATAAAAACTTGTCTAACAAAGCGGCAAAGGCGCGCCGCGTAAGGCCAGTAAAAAAATAATCCGCCCCAAGTATCAAATAATAAACTTGGTAGCAAGTGAATTTTAGGGATCGAGTTGCGTTCCTTAGCGCGGTAAAAAAAGAAAACTTATTTTTTTTTTTTTTAGGTTCGTGTGTTCGAAATTCAAACATGACGTGTACGTCAGCGGCCGACGAAAGAGGTCGGACGTTTTTACTTTCATCTACATTTTCGGTTATTTTTTTATGCGTTCCGATAAATTATTTATGAGTTCATAATGTTACATTTTTATGTTGTTAATTAGGTTGATTGTTATGCAATAGTAACGTAAATATAAAAACTTGTATATTTTATTTCCATAGAGAACCAAAAGTATACCTACAGTTCTGCGAAAAAGGCAAGGATCGAGGTCCCGACCATATGTTTATTGCTGCTAAACTTTCGCAAACTAGTCGGTTATACCCTAAATATTATTCTCGGAGGTAGGTACAACCATGTTCATCTGAAAACAGAAACTTTCCTATCTAGAAATACGTCAGAGCTGCGTTAGGAAGTCATAAAAGGCCGGATAAACCAGTTGTGAACAAGTTCAATACCATATTGTGTGGTCAGTGATGCTAATAATTTATTTGAAAATAAATTCATATTCTTAATTTATCACTATTCTATCTTAATTTATTTTTATCAACAGTGCAACTTTACTACTTACGTCAGTAAAAGATGGTTTGCGCCATTTCAGGAAAACCATTCCCTAAAGAAGTTATAAATCATTAAATTATAACAAATCATAAAAATGCTTCCACTTAATTATGCATTCATCGCGTCCGATGCACGAAACGAAATACCCCACAACAGGTTATCGAGATAACAGACGATTAAAAATTATATCCAAAATGTTCGAACGGTACATACACGATATACGACCTTTGCGCTTTGGTATTAAAAATTAAAATATAACATTACTGGCTAATAGATTGAGATGAAGATAAAGAAACAAAAATAAAAGGCGGGCTGTTTGAATATGGAACGTCACGTCAAGGGAAACGTCAAATTGTGACAGTTTCCGCGCGGGCGAGCGTCGGTGCGGTTCTTCATTCGGCGCTCGACTCAGTACGTTGCTCCCGTCTTCTTGGAAGTATCATCAGTACTTTTGTTGGCGAATTAAATATTGTTTCTACAGTTAATTAAAGACAATTACTTGCGTTTCTTAGTATTAGGGTTTGAATGTCAACAATCATTCGTTTGAGTACCTAAAAGCTGTTTAGTTGTATTTGGTACCTGCAATTTTTTTGACATCGAAGCCCTATTATTCTTAATAGAAACCTTAATTTAAATACCTAATTTGATAACAGACGACATCGTTACACGTACATTATTATCAGCCTGTTACTGGGTTTACTTAGCAAACTCCCTCATTTAAGGAAGAAACGAGAATTGTTCATTTTGTTAGCTCAGTGCAAGTTTTGAGATGATTTCAGACTTCTTCCTAAAACTTTGACTGTAGTTCTAGTTTCACCTCAAAATTTTCCTTCAGTGGTCTGAGGCATCTAAGTTATATTATAGTAATATTTTATAAGTCAAATTTTCCTGCCCAGCGTTGAACCTTGCAACCGCAATCTGAACCTTTAGGCTACAATGACAAATTGAACATAAGGTGCATTCGGAGGATTTTTTGCAGTATATTTACTCTGTGGTTTTTTGCCTACAACGACATAATTGATAAACTACCATTTGCTGTACCCAGGTAGGTACCATACGTCCCACTTATATTCGAAGCCTGTCACTATAACGTCAAACCACCATGGTTTTCATATAATGCTCGTCAAAAATCCATTTGTCCGTGAATAATTATTTTGATAACATAATTCGTGTTTTCCGCCATTTGGCACGTTGTCCCTGCGATGCCTGTCTCGTGTCCTCGTCTAATCGAGCGTTCGACCGATTATTAATCGATAATAATCGTCGGTATAACAACTCGATTGTTGGGCTAAGGAATTTACTGTGTCGTCATGATGTTGAACGCAACTGTTGGGCCCGTTTATCTAAGGTTGTTGTTTAATAGTGCAGACATATTTAAGGTATTATATATATAATAAATATTAGCTAGGTAGCGTGTGAAGTGGTTGGACCAGTTTATATTTTGATCAAGATTTTAGGTTTCGTGAAATTCCACACAGGGTAAACGTGAAATGATTTAGTACACTTAATCTTTCGATGGCAACATGAAAGAGATATGAAATGGTTATTAAATATTTTGTGTCAGTCGGTGTTACCCGTATTGACGATAGAAACACCTTATGCTAACTTCTAATAGGAAAACGTACCAAGTCGTAGTAATTCATGCGCGAGACTCGAAGCAGCTGCTATACTCTACATTTTCTTCCACCGTCAAATCTCTACGATTATCGCAGAAGGGTTGGAGGTACATGTAACAATAATACCTACATAAACACAATATAGCGGCTTGGAGTTTGTTGTAAGTCAGAGCAGAAACAGTCCGCCTTCCCACACCGCCTTGTCGGTTTAAATTGAAAATATGAAATAACTTTGTAAACATCTAAGACGTTTGTACTATCAGCAAGTGGAGTTGATACTTGCGATGCGATTTTGGCATAAAAATATAAAAAAATGCATTTTTCCTTAATTTTGAATGAAATGTACACCACATTTTTCATTCACCACAAGTTACCGTTCATTATGGCATTCTAAGGGGGAGGCCTTTGTTCAACAGTAGACGTCTTCCGATGATGATGTGTTGCTTGTGTGTTAAAACTGTTATATTATAATAGTTCATTAAAAATTTATTTTTTAAGAACTTTCTCTCTTTATTGCTCTTTGTAAAGTCTGTACCTGCATGTGATAACACACTATGTATTCGTAGGGAAATTATTTAACACACGCATAGCAATATGTTAATAGTGACAAAAGTCACTTTGGGCATGTCTGGTACATCTGGTACTGGATACATGACAAAGAGTATAAAATACTCATTAAGTATATTGTCATCAATTTTTATTCATACTTCAAACTTTTGTAACGGTTTATGTATACATTAACCTAATTGAATGAATGTAAGGAATAGTATACACCTAGAACCTACATTTTTCAGTCTACCCATGAAATATTACCAATTATGATACCTTCAAGTATCAAGATTTATATCGTTTCCTGTCCACAGGAGCCCAATGCGGTGATGCGTGCTAACAAAATTACGGCGGTTGGTTAAGTGAACTATGAAAATAGGATTTCTTTAGCTCACCACCGCCCCCGCACCCCCCGCACCCCAGGTGGCGGGGTGGGATTGAGAGATTATCAACAATTGATATACCAGACAAGGTAGACTCGATAATTATATTTTTTGGAGTAAAACTGATTGACATATGGTAGTAATTACTTAATTATTCTTTTTTGTGTGAGACTGAGAACACTGCTTGCTACTTAAACAGCTGTTCTGGTGTATATCTTTAAAAAAAAAGTATCACGCTAGAAATTTCTCCTATATCGTGGGTGCGTTACACAAACATGAAATATTGCAAACTCAAACACCTAGACACCACTGATTTGCGATGGCTACGATCTCGGCACACTCTTGTGTTTTTAATTATCTTTCCTAAATTATATAAGACATGTCATCAACAAGAACTCATCCTCAAGAAGTAAACCAAACCTTTATATACTATACGAATTGATTCCCAGCTCAGTGCAGTATACTCATCATAACAAGAAGAATGATCTACAAACAACTTTTTGTATCAAAACTTAACAAAACCTAAAAATGTTGTTTACAAACCAAACACTTGTTTGTTCGCCGGACAATGGCGGGAAGATTAACAAAATCGATCAGTTTTGTTGCGCAAGCGCATCTAATCGCTGCAAAGACGCCGCTAAACGCGCCGCCCGATATAAAGCAATGCCGACGTATGTTTTAGCATTATTTTGCTATTGATAGTAATATCAATAGCTGCGCCGGCGTCTCTTGTAGGTGGTGTTTATAAGTCGACTGGGAATTGGGATTAACCAAAGGTAAGGGTTGGTGTCCTCTCACTATGTTGGTATGTATGTTTCCGCGATGTTATGTTTCAAAACGTTATGTAGTTTTAGGACTTAGAAGTTATATTATGAGTACTGACCTCAACCATGCTTTTCTCTCGTAAACACGTTAGCGACTACTGTGTAATGTAAATCGTTTATTTGCATAAAACTCATGATGAAGGTAAAGTTCATCTGTCTGTCGTTTGCCAAAAAGTATTATTGAGAACCGTAATCCCTACGTAAACTTATAAACGCGAAAGTTTATAAGTAAGGATGAATATTTGTTTCTCTGTCACGTAAAAACTTATGTATTATAATAATTTATATATTATATAAATTCATTAAAATCCATTCATATTATGGAGGTAGCTGACACCCTGGATTAACACATAGGCTACTTTTTTCCCCGAAAAAATGTAGCGGGTAACACCGCAGGGCGCTGCTAGTTATCTATATTGCCCACTGTGAGCTTCCATTAAGTAACAATTTGAGAACAACTAAATGTCTTTATATACGTTCTTATTTTCTAGGTACACCAGTGTCAACCTATTAAGATACGGCGTGATTAATCTATCAATAAAACACACACGAACAGAAACATGTCTGTCTTCTTCAGTATTATAAAGCGCCATCTCTCGGGCGGTAGTTAACTCAAGAGGGATGCCATAACCTCCACCCTCCCATTGCGAGCATGTCCCTCCGTGTATTAGCAATGAGCTACGAACTATGACCGTCTGGAACATGGAGCTAACCGATGAAATACAATAGATGTCGTTTATAGTCTCATTTTGATAACAATCGTTTAGTTTTCAAGGTTCACAGAAAAGTCATTCACTCGACATATGACGGTATGTGTGAATGAATTATCTGATCTACCGAAGAACATAACATCACGCCTGTATTCCCCGAAGGGGTAGGCAGAAGTGCACATTAAGTACACCCACATTTCGCCAGTTATGTTTTAGGTCCCAATGTAATAGGGCCGTGCTGCTACTGAGAATTACCTAATGGAAAAACCCAATAACACTTTGCTCGACCCGGGATTCGAACCCAGGACCTCGTGCTCAGCAGTCGCGCTTAGCGACCACTAGACCAACGAGGCAGTCCTTCGAAGAGTTTACTTTCTAATGATGAAAATAAATTGGCGGTGTTGTAACAGTTCTTCTCTCCTATTTTCATCTTTAAATAAGTTTTTAAATGTTCTTGGACGTAGGCTGGGACTAGCTAGCCTTATTATGCTTTCAGGTAAACGACCTAAAGATACTCCTCCATATTTTCATGCATAGACAGAACCTCTTTCTGTGATATACTTACGAAGCACATATTATGTATACATATAATATATTTTTGACTGCCTCATTGGCATTTGGTAACATAGCAAAGTGTTACTAGGTTTTTCTATTAGGTAAATCTCAGTAGCAGCACGGAGTCTGGATTTGTGCCCCCTATTATTCATACCCATTCGGACCCATAACGTAACTGGCGAAATGTGGGTGTAGTATACAGTCACCTCTGCTTACCCCTTCGAGGAATACAGGCGTAATGTTATGTTGTACCTACAAAAGTGGCCTTTTCTTTTTGTCCCATAAACAAACCATATTTGTGAAAAAATGATATGCTTTTGCTTGATCTACAAGCTAGTAACATCTCCAGTTGTCCAATAAAACAGTGTCCGATCATTAAGCATCAATTATAACAAGGGGACAAATAAAAATAAGGCTACACACAGCGATAAATAGCTACCCCTCCTTGGCTTACCGCGGGGACGAACCCCACTGGCAAGTAGTGAGGGTACGAGGTCGGCCGTAATGTTATCGATATCGATAAAACTTTGTGTGAAACGATAATGATCGTTAAGGGTAATTGAAATAAAAATGATTGTTTTTGGATTATAATTTATTTGTCTTTAAACAAAATGTTTTAAGCATAATTATTCCAGAACTATTTATATTATGTTTTTAATGAAGTACATAGTATTTAGGTATATCTGTTTTTTAAAACAAAACTCCACCCTGGGAATTTTTACACAACATACATTACATACGCAAACAGCAAACACCCAGACTTGAGACAAATATCTGCGGTCACACAAAGTTTTGTCCCGTGTGGGAATCGAACCCGCAACCCTTAGCGCAGCATTCTAATCGCTTAACCACTACGCGAATCTGTTTCAATATCAGCATCTTCAGAAATAGTTTATAGCTTCTCAAATGTTTTAGCTCTCTCGATAATTCTTGCAGAAATCATCTCAATTTCATCTTTGATCCAAAAGCAGGTAGGTTCGAAGTCCGTAAACCCATAACAGCATTATTCGTTTTTCTTTGCCAACCCTGTATCAACTAAAGATACTACATACATATTTATGTAAGAGCTATCATCAAATTAAATTAAATTAAAAATTGTTTATTGTTCCAAAATTATTACAATACGTATAGCATGAGGCAGCCCCGTTAAGTTATTAACAATACTTGTGTTGGGGCTGACTCGCTACTTCCCCTGTAGTACATTTACATAATGGAGACTAATAAACTAAAAACAACAATAAGGATACAAATTAAAAACTAAAAATCTAACAAAAAGAGCTGCTCTAATGAAAAATATAATTTACACATAGACTATAGTTACGAATCGTTTTAGGTAAGTTATGTCTTTTTAAAATTATAATTTGGGCTAGCTATATATTATTATGGTTTTTCGAAGTCATATTTAAAAGCAGATTTTTTTTCCCAGGACCGACTTCGTTTTCTGGCTAGACTCTTACCGACCAAATATAATTAAAAGTCACCACTTTCTAGTGTTAGCTGCGAAAAAAAAGTCAGCAGTCAAAACTAAAAAAAAGTCTTACCCGATTTAGGTACAGACTTTTACAAGACACTAATTTTATATACGCAGTTAAATTATTTTAGAAGGAAATATATAGTTTTAGTCAATACGTTCTAAATTCGACTGAACATATTTTTAGCACATCGACCATGTCTCCTCACTATTCACGCGAGGGTCGATTCTGATCCCCGATACAATTACATTCTGTGTGTAGACTCGTTACTGCACAATCTTCTCAACACTCGTCTACTATTCTCTTTGTCACACACCCGAAAATATACCCTAAAGCTCCCAAATAAAGTCCAATTTACAGCTGCAAAATCACCCCCTAAACTTTCACCTCTTTCAATAGGAGTTTAAACCTAAATACCTTGCGTAGGAAAGCTTTCACTTTTCAGGAATTATATTCTGTGTCCCAATTAGTTTTGAACTCAAGTGCTAAGACATTAAGGGTGGTTTTCGCGCTTCGTTACTTAGTTTTTCCGAAGGCGGTAGGCTTAAAACTCTCGAAACCAATTCTCGAGGGTTTAAAGCCTCGAAACAATAGATGGAACAATTCGATATTTAGCCGATTATAAACGTTCACAGTAATGCTCTTAGTAAGGTGTGATTTTTGTTGCGATCGCATTGAAATTCTGTTTCAAGTTGGATTTGGAAATTGTTTCAAAAATGTATTGTCTACTTAGGTTTTAGTACACAACTAAGTTATGTACCTAAGTATAATTATTTTGAATGGCTTTTAAATCTACTTTGGCTTGATACATTTTCGCCCGGCTGGCTTTTATCAACTTTTGCTTGATACATGCCGAGAGAATGCTCTTAATTGTGTACTCTACAATGGTAGAGTATGGATGTAGTGTATCTGACCTCCAAAAATGTTGTTAAAAGACAACTGTTGTTATCGTTTATAAAACCTTTATCTGTATATACAAACGATGGTTCCTTAATCTATAAAAGGCAGTTACAAATAGACGTAAGTGACAAAACCTCATTTAAGCTACTGCAGAAATCAAGCGCAGTAAAGTCCAATATTCATTTTTACTTTGTAATTAATTCATATTGGACGTATATGAAGATATAAAGCTGGTCGATGCATGCAACGCCCTGATATCGAGAGCGAACGCTTGGCTGCCATGTAATATGTTAATTAGGTGGTGTGGCGTCAGCCTTATTTCTAACTATGCAATTATAATTCTGAGGGAAATTGGTAGCTAAAATTATCGTAAATTAGGATTTGATAACTTTATAGGTGTATCTGAAAATTTTTGATGCTGTGATTCTAACCCAGACAATTTTTTATATTATGTAGAGGATCATTTAGAAATTAACGTTACGTTTTTTTTCTTTATTTTAACGAGCTTTTATCTAGTGGGTATGCCAGCTCCATTCAATAATATTATGTGAATTACTTTCAGAGCTGGATGTTAAAGGCTAAATATAAAACTCTTGTGGTTTGCTTTTTACTGGGAAATGTAGTACGATTTTGATAAAAGTCTAACTCAAACTCTAACTTCAATAAGCTGAGAAACGTGACAAGGCTTATCTACTGACCGAGAGAGTCTAAAACATCATAACATAACATCACGCCTGTATTCCCCGAAGGGGTAGGCAGAAGTGCACGTAGAGAACACCCACATTTCGCCAGTTATGATTTTTATCCCAATACACACATGAATTGGAAAAGAGATTGGTGGGTGCTGGGGTTCGAACTTGCGACTTCTGGCAGTCCAACGGTCATACCACTCGGCATTCTTGAATAAAGCAATGACATTTAAAGTAGATAACGGTAGCTGCAAGTTAACCAACGTTCAATAGGTAAGTGTTGTGATCGTGATGCGTGGGGGCGGCCACTGCGGTGCATGTGACGCACTAATTGCTACAATTACGTCCCTGTCCATAATATCTGTATTCATTTGTTTTTAATTACATTGTCCTAATGCTTCGCTTGTTTTGACGTGTGGGATTTAATAAAGTAAGTACTAATATAGCATGTAGTGTAAGTCCTGGATTCATAGTGTAAAAATATGTCTTATATCAAAATAAATAATTTTTATAATTCACATTACATATACATTACAATATCTTATAGTATAACCTATATAACCTAAAATTAAAATCAATCCAAAAATTATGTATCGAAGTATTCTTCCTCATCGCTGTCGACTGGTAGGGTGCCCAAAAGGCTGGCGGCATTGCCACGTTGAATCGCAAAGCTAATTCTTTGGCCGAAAAACAAGCTAGCCCATTGTCTTTTGGATGTGTCTGTATAGTCGGTCCCCCATGTCTGAGGATGGCGGTCAGCAGAGTTGCCTCTGGACCGGATGATTTGCCTCTACTGGGTTCCTGTCCAGTGCGTCTTCTAAGATGGTATGGAAATTGGAAAAAGAGGAATTGTTCACTTGATGTACCCATCTTGTTGATGACTGACCACGCCATCTTTTGCCTTATACAGATACTCGGTTATAGTAGTTTGTAGGTAAAGCGTCTCTAGCTATTGTTTAGGTATTAATTGATTGTATAATCCTAAAAAGCTTCTTAATAACGTGTACGTGGAAATATGTATCACATGTGATCGGAGCAAAAGGTAGAATCACTTTATTTTATGTCTTGATAACACTAATTTATTACCGCATGACGTTGTGAAATGGATGTCTCTATGCAAATCATATTAATAAAAAAAACTTTTAAAGTTTTCAAAGGTTGCAGGTTTACTTTCAAAAATATCTAGTTCCAGACCAACATAATAAACAAGGCGTCAAGAACCTAAATTGTTAATCAAGGGCTGCGTGTACGCATGCCGCGCGCCGCCATCCGTATGACGCGGTAATTGTGTGCGCGGCGTGTGCGCTCACCCTTAACTCGTTGGTAACAGCCAGTGTTATCTAGCTTAATGTAATAATTACGTAAAACTATAAAAACTAATTAATGTGCAGTTGAAATATGTTTTAAATAAGTTTAAAATCTAAGTGGATTGTTTAACACGTATTTATAAAGGAATTTAATTATAAAAATATGATGTACTAGCTGCGCCCCGCGGTGTTACCCGCTACATTTTTTCGGGATAAAAAGTAGCCTATGTGTGAACCCAGGGTGTCAGCTACCTCCATATGAAATTTCATTAAAATCCATTTAGTAAATTTTACATGAAAGAGTAACAAACATCCGTCCATACTTACAAACTTTCGCGTTTATAATATTAGTAGGGATCTACTTAGGTATACATAATTGTAAGTATATCTTACTTCATCTAGGTACCTAATATATACAGTAGTTATCTATTGTACCTAATTCTTATTACGGTGGATCTTAGAAGTGGAATAATAAACTTTTACAGGTGCTTCAAACTCTACTTTTTCTACTATTTGATGGAAGAAAAATATGCGTAGATCTGTCCAGTGTAACTTTCCCGCAAATCGTTCATCAAACAATGTCTTTTTTAATCTTCATGCAATTTTTTTTATTGATTTTTAAATATGTATTTGACTGCCTTGTTGGTCTAGTGGTCGCTAAGTGCGACTGCTGAGCACGAGGTCCTGGGTTCGAATCCCGGGTCGGGCAAAGTGTTACTGGGTTTTTCCATTAGGTAATTCTCAGTAGCAGCACGGAGTCTGGATTTGTGCCCGGTTGATGGCAATAGGCTCGCCCCCTATTACATTGGGACCTAAAACATAACTGGCGAAATGTGGGTGTACTAAATGTGCACCTCTGCCTACCCCTTCGGGGGATACAGGCGTGTTGTTATATGTATTTGAAAGTTTCGCTGGTGTTTGTTTGTAGAGTCTCGGCGTTCGGGCTTCTGTATCTGTTAACACTTAATTAGAATAAAAATAGTATAGTTAGTAATAATAGTAGCTTGTAAAACAATTTTATCTCCGAGCCATACCTACTTGCCACACTTATAAAACGTACAAGTTTAGGTCCCTCGACTGCCTTGTTGGTTTAGTGGTCGCTAAGTGCAACTGCTGCGCATGAAGTTCTGGGTTTGAATCCCGGGTCGGGCAAAGTGTTACTAAGTTTTTCCAGGTAATTCTTAGTAGCAGCACGGAGCCTGGATTTGAGCCCGGTGGATGGTTATAGGGTCGCTCCTTATTACATTGGGACCCATAACATAACTGGCCAAATGTGGGTGTACTCTACTTTCAAGTCTGCCTACCTCTTCGGAGAATACAGGCGTAATTCTATGTTTATGTTCAGTCTGGGTGTTTGTTCGTGTTCTTAAACAACAAAAACCTCGGACTGTAGGTACTAAAAATTTATTATGTTTTACCAAAAGAATAGTCAAATTACCAATGCTGAATATATTTTGACACTTCTTTAAGTAGTTTTACACCCTGTATTAGGCACCTATTTTCATAATTGTTTTGCTGATTTTTTTACTGACTACTTGAGCAAGTATATACTTGATTTATTTGAATTTACTCGATAAATTAAAAAAACATAAACGCACTGAAACATTATTATTAATTATTTCCCAAAAAATTAACAAGTCCAACTTTTTTCGATTATTTCACTGTCACCATAAAACCTTATTCAACATTCACAGATAAAGAAAAATTCCTGTACACGGCCACAAATATTCGATTTTCGAACGCGTTGCGTCGGGAAAACGCCGACGGGAGGTTGCCGTCGGGCGCCGAAACTCTCTCCCCTCTACCAATCGCAGAGCAGAGCACGCCCCACGCCGAATGAGCCAGACATATGCGGAAAACCATCGCGCTAGACAAGGACAAAACACGTGCGTGTGTTTATGCCGCGGCGGGGGAAATATGATGCATCGTGTTGTTTTAGTATCGGTTACTGTTCGATTTATTTATATATTTCTTTTTTTTTTGCAAAAGGTAAGGTATCTTGAAATTATGTATTCAACGTGTAATAAATACTTATACATCCTTATATTATGCATTTGTTAGTAAGTAATATAGCTATATTATGTTCAAAATTATGAAAAATTTAACTCCGAAATAAAGGATTGTTTACATAAAGTATAAATAAGTAAGACCGTTTTATGAATAGAAGCTACAATGTGCCTTACAATAACTTTACAACTACCTTTGGAGTGTCGTGTCTGTGTGAGTGGGAAAATGTCCTGTCTCTGTGTGAGTTTTCCACAGAAGGGGAAAGCGCGCCATACGCACATTTATGAAGTCACATTTTGAAAATGGAATGCCCTTTTTACTTTTCCAATGTGTAGATGGTGTTTTATAAAAGGAATATTAATATTTACCAAAGAGTATTAGAGCGACTTGTTAAACTTTTTATTTTATCTAAACTTCTATGTGTCTTGTGTTGTTTATTTATTTACTTGAATATCTTTGAACCTATTTTATACCTAACATACATTAGTACCAGTGTCATCGAAAAAAACCAAATAGTTTAAAGCAGTTTGAGCACGTGTTAAGCATAGAAGATGTTATAAAAATAATAATAACAGCCTATAACTGTCCCACTGCTGGGCAAAGACCTCTTTTCTGATAGAGAAGAATTGAGCATTGATCATCACGCTAACTTTCTACAGATTATTAAATCCAGGTTTCCTCACGATGTTTTCCGCCATGATGAGCCTAAATTGTAGAGTCGGGAATCAAACCCGTGTGAAGTAGAAGTAACTCATCCAAGTACATAAACAAAAAAACCGTTAAACGTAGTATTCAAATGTATATTCATAAATTATTAAAGCGATTTAAATTATGTTCCCCTAATAATTATCACAGATGCAATGTTATGAATTCAGAGCCTTATTTATAAATTCGGTTGAGGGTACATCTCATTAAACTGAATACTAAATGCTATTGTTTCTCATTTATGTATCCCTGGTACATTAGGGTGAGTTTTATTAGTTTTAATCAGCGCGTTTATGTAAAAAATGCATTTATAAATAGAAATAAGTGACGTACGTATTTTAACAATTATAACTTGAATCTAAAAACTATTTAAAAATCATCATAATATTGATCCCTATCGATGTCAACTGGTGCTTATAAGACTGGCAACATTGCCACATTCAAAAGCAATACTTTGGTCAAAAAAAGCCAAAAAAATAATTCGTTGATAATACTTGAAGTCTGTTATAACACTTTGTGATTAGTGCAAGTATTTGTGTTTTAAGGGTCTGTTTAGACGACAACATGGCTGAAATCTGATCTGATATAAACAAAAACAAAGTTTAAATATAAACATCTCCTGGAGAAACAGTCAGTAGGTGCCTTCTTCCTTTACAACTAATGAGATTACGAAGCGTAAAGGTTGCTTTATTAATAGAGACGATTAGCTCATCTATATAGGTTGGCACACTGGCCACGGTGATCAAAGTTTCTATGTTCTTCGTGAAATGTCAAGATAAAAGGCCATGTTTATAAAGTAAATACATTACATTGATGATTCACAATTATCTGTCAACTGCTACGTGCTCTACCGCAGAATATTTGTTCAGAGCCTGTTAAATTGGTGTAATAGCATGACAGTTGCATTTGCGTTTTTCATTTGTTTTTTTTTATAACATCACGCCTGTTATCCCCGAAGGGGTAGGCAGAGTTGCACATATAATACACCCACATTTCGCCAGTTATGTTTTTAGGTCCCAATGTAATAGGGGGCGAGCCTATTGCCATTTGTTCATCTGTCATTTAACAATAGAAAAACGCACGCTCAGTTCCAAAGACTCACAGCCGATGATCGTCTTTGAAAGTCAAGATTTTAGTTTCCCTTATCGAATTTAGACTCAAATCGTTTTTAATTGCGAAAACTAGCATAAACCCTTCAATAAACTGATACCGATAGAGCCAATAGATACGATAGCACAATAACCCTTTGTCATCTCGCTACAAAAGCGGCATAAGTAAAGAACCACAAAACACCGCGACACGGCGCGCGGCGGTTTGCGGAAGATACCGCGCGTCAAATTGACTGCATCCCCGCCTAATCTGTAACCTATCGCTGAAAAGGATTCCCGTCCTTTTTTTAATACGATGCGAAGGTGCAAGTAATAAGCGTCGAGGGGTTGGAAGGTTACTTTTAACCTTGAAAAATAAATCGAGAAGGTTAAAGAAAGGGGTGTCCTTTGTCTACCTATGGGGTTTGGATGTTTTTAAAATACTATCTATATTTGATTCTAAAAATTTCAGTTGATACACTCCGCCTAGCATTCTTTATAATATACAATGCCATATTCTTGTAATCATTAACAGTACCTAGTCAAGTCAATACAGAGTTTTTTATAGGTAGTCAGTAGTTGATACTGCAATCCAAATTTAATCTTAGTTTTTCGCTAACGACATTCAGTTTTGAGCAATTTTAATACTTTGAATTATTTGTATAAAAAGCTTATGTATCAAACAAGTAACACGCTGTATCTTTATACTTAGGGCTGCCACCAAATCTATCGGCATGCACAAAGCATTCGTTACTTAAGCCGTGCACGGGATGTTGTGAGTCGCCACTGATGCGTGTAAGGTGAAGCAGCTGCGACGGACGAGCCAGCCCTAGCTGACGATGTACGCTGATTTATGAGTTTTTGCCAATTGCAGATCATTTAGGATCGGAGATATTAGTTTTAGGGGCTTGTTTGGTAAATAAGGATGGGAGGCGCAGGGTTTTTGCTACATTTGGGGCAGTTAGTCAAACGATGTGCGGGATTTACTGATCCGTTCTATTTCAACGTGCAGCAATGGAATATAGACCAATTTTAATGAGTATGCATGCAGATAGTTCGTCGATATCTTTTAGTACTGTTTATACTGTAGATAAACAACAACAACATCACACTTGAGCGCCTTTATAAATCTGTCGTTATTTTGCACAATGGTTCGATTGCTTGCCTCACAAATGCAATGTTACAAAACGCTCCCGAAGAACAATCCCTTACAAATGCGAAACTACAAAATAAGTCTATCGATGCGTAAATTAAGGATCCGACTCTATTCACCCAAGGTATGAGTGCAAATAAAAAAAAATGTAAAGAAAATGTTTTAGCCCCGCGTATCTAGATGTCCCGCTGTGGTACCCCACATTGTTCTTAGACAAACACTTTCTTTATACGAGAAAAAGTACCATTATTTATTTTTTAGTAAATCGGCCGCGACTTCTATTGTCCGAGCACAAAGATTTTAATGGTTGAATTAATTTGAGTCGAACAAATTTTTAAATTAAGCACCCAACTGAAGTATTGTATCGACGATTAGCAAACAAAATGGGGCAAGAGTCCCAAAAGGTGTGCTCATGTGGTGTAAAAACACGTATCTGACCAAAACACGCGTGGGTTAGAAAAAATGACGACTCAATCAGTAACCAGCCGTGTCGAATACCGTGACATGGTATCGCGAAATCTCACAATAAGTATGAGCAGGCGTGAAATTAGGCTGATATAAATTAGGGCTAAGTCATTCTTGTGCTGAACGGCGTGACGGTTGCCGCGTGTCCGCCATTGTCGGGCGGCGGCGTGCGAAACCGTTTTGTTGATTTTGTGAGGTACCGCGTTCTGATATGACTGTATCGTTGTCAACTAATTGTGTGTGATACTTGCGTCGCGACATGTTTTTGTTTTGGTGGGAAATTGGTAGTTCTACTCAATGTCAGAATCTGTATTTAGTGCAATGAACCCATTGGCATGTGCGATAGTGATGGACAGTTTGACTGTACGCGTAAGATTGACGCTGTATGAGTTGTTTCAGGTTCAATAGACTTGTGACGAAATGTTTTGTTGTTTTGACTTCTGATATTATGTTACACTTCGATCGGTCCTTGACTTTTCTCTTAAATTATATTTACATATGTTTTGAATGAAGCAAAAGAAGTATGCCAGGATCGTAGCAAATGGAAATCCGTGGTCTCTGCCTCTCAGGGAAACAGGCGTGACTTTATACATGTATGTACCTGTTTTGTTTTTTTAAAAAACGTCGCTCCACACCTGGAATTTCCCCTGTATTGTGGGTGCGTTTCACAACCATGAAATGTCACATGCACGAACACCCAGACTCGGGACAAACATCTGCAGATTGCTAAATTTAGCACCGTGCGGGAATCGAACCCTTAGCACAGCCGTCCAATCGCTTAGCTACTGTACCACTCAGGTCGTCAATCATTTCTTCTTACAATTAAACCTTCAGCCTTCACTTCTTTAACGAATTCTGTGTTAATTAACTACAATACCTAAAAAGTAACATCACGCCCGTATTCTCCGAAGGGTTAAGTAGAGGTCCAGAGATTTAACTATAGTATTTAGTACACCCACATTTTGCCAGTTATGTTATAGATCCTAATGTAATAATGGGCGAGCCTATTGCCATCCATGCAGCTACTAAGAGTTACCTAATGAAAAAATTCCAATAACACATTACCCGACCCGGGATTCGAACCCAGGACCTCGTGTTCAGCAGCCGCGCTTACCAACCACTAGACCAACAAGGCAGTCGAATAAAAACTACAATATTAACCATATTCATTACCCTTAACTAACTCTTAACCCTTTCAGCTTACTAAGTAGTATAACCACAATAGCGCTACGTGGGGTCCGAACTCCCGATACCTTGAGCAACGGACAGACGCGCGAACTATTGTGCTATTGTCGCTTGAGAACTTAATCAATTTGTACGATACTTACCCGTTACGTATTAGGCTATTCTTTTAAATATTGCCTAAATAATGGTATTTATTGTTAATTGCTAAAGAAAGAATGATAAAGAGTTAGTATAGAGAACTTTGTTTTTATGTACCTACTGACAGATAGGTAGGAGTCATAATTTAAGTTAATTGTAATTTTAATAAGTTTTATGTACTATTCTGATTTATTTAATTTGTTTCGTAGTTATAAGTATTGTCTATATTCATTTGACGACTCTACCATACTTTAGGAATACTCAAACTAGTTTTAGCTAAGTATACCATTTGCCTATTCTGGTATAGTTTTATTCAATAATTTTTTTTAGGACTGGAAGCCGTCATTTTAGTAGTATCCTTACTTTATTTGTAGAAAAATCCTTGTTGATTGTGATTGGTAGAGTACCTTCTTTTTGTGATTTTGTTTTAATTATGGGTAATTGAATCGCTTTCTGGTGTTTATGTGTAGATGCGTGGGCACGATTATTGGAGTCCGGGGACTTATGACGGGCGTTGAAGAATAAGTGTATAGCCTTAAATATAGATGTAGGAGACTAGCTATTATCCTGCTTAGGATAGGTAGCTACCTCTGTCTATCCCAACTGATATTAAGGGCGTGATTGAATGCATGTGTCTAATAATGTTTAGGACTTTGAAATTTAGTGCATTATTAAATGAGGCATAGGCCTCATGGACATAGGTCCAGCAGTGGACTGAGAGAGGCTGATTATGATGATGATGATGAAGCGTGGATTACCCTCAGTTGGAGACTAGGTTTTATTTTAATACCCCTTCGAGCTTAGCCGGCAAACTTTTTACACCGAACATAACATAGGGTCGTGAACATAAACCTGCGGGTGCTAGCAGGAGGGTAGTAAAATATTTTATCGCACTTTACGACCGTAACGCCTCAGTTACAGAGTGTAGGCAGGATGTGTGGTGCCAAGGGCTGGTCGTCAACAAGTTAATTTTGTTACTACTGTCTAGACTTAAACTGCTTCAATCCTTCAGTTTTTGACCTCGTGACACATTTTGTTACGGAAAATAACATGGCCTTAATCTATAATTTACAGGCAATGATATGTTCAGCAACTTCCAAGAAACTTTCTTCAATAACAAACTGAAAATCACAAAAAAAACTGCATCCATCCATCAGTCGAAAATTGATGAAACAATTTTCCACATAACCACTGAGAGCTTCACACTTGAATATTATTGCAACTATACCAAAACAATCGGGAAAGCTAAGGACGGTGTTATACAGCATGCTCGAAGCGACTGCCGCGGCGCGCGTAAATGTGGGCGTTGGTACGGACAGGCGCGCGCCTGTGTGAGTGTGTGTGTCTATGTCTGTGTGCGTCACCCACCCTAGGGTGAGCGCGAACAAGTCGGCACAACTCGTCCCCTCTAGGCCCCGCCCCCAGTGATGCTCACACGGCTGACTTGGAATCAGATGGCTTGGCCAGTCGCAAGCGAGCCGTGACATCGTGAACGGTTCGCAGCCTCCGAGCGTGCTCTCACTCAATACTTAGGGTATTCGATGATTACGCGCTACACTGACCATCGGGTGCGTTTAGAAACTTGTCAAATTAAAGAATTCCGGTTTGTAAGATCACGGGTTGTCGCATCCGTATCAAGGACTGTGTAGTTTTTTTTAAGTTTTTAGTGAATTTGTGTTGCGGACTTTTTAGTGAGTTCATTGATGCTACTGTGACGCCGATTTCGTATTTAGGTAGGTGCCCATTTATTTCTAAGAGTCAGGCAAACGAAGCACTTAATAATCCAGTGACATATCCATAACATTGGTTTTCCATTTATTTCTGTATGACAAGTTACACTGCTCCCAAACTCGACGTCATGAAAAATCTTCATGAAGATGATATTCAGCATGGACTGAAATTGATTCTAATTAATTATATATTCTAGGTTTTATATTGGCTAGGGCATAAAGAAATTAACAAACTATTTGACGAAGTATTTACTGGGATATCAACGTTACAAGTTGTCAAAGAGATAGAGATTATAATTTAAATTAAATACTGTACTTCATAGGCTTATTATAAATATTTAAAAAATAATTATTTTAAAAGAATAAACCTTGATTATTACTATTAGTTTTGTTACGTATAAACATTGTAATAAATACGCCAGTTTACATCAACTTCTTCATTACATCCTTCGAATTATGAATATTAACATAGATAGGTTAGATAGACTCTTGATCATTTATTTTTAATTCAACGTTCTTAATTTAAAACAACCTAAGTCAGACATAAAAATGCTGTTGTAATGTTCCTAAATGAAATAAAGGAATGCAACAATTTTATTGTTTTAAAAATAAATTCATTATTAAAACCAGTAACTATTTTTTATATAAAAGAAATATTATGTAGCCTACCTGCATCAAATGATCAAAGTTACCCTATGTGCGTGTAACCTGATATTTTTGTTTGG
This sequence comes from Abrostola triplasia, assembly GCA_946251915.1. Taxonomy (NCBI): domain Eukaryota; kingdom Metazoa; phylum Arthropoda; class Insecta; order Lepidoptera; family Noctuidae; genus Abrostola; species Abrostola triplasia. The sequence continues at coordinate 6,388,184 of OX276440.1, read as the reverse complement.
CCAATCTCACCGACGTTTTTAGATGTAATCGAATCATTAGATTTAGCCTCTATTGTGAGGGATAATTTGCAATAGTAAACATTTGGTCTTATTGTTCGTTTTTGCTGTAACATAATACTTTGCACATCATTCTTAAATATTTATAACTAATTGCTGTTGCAATTTAATTGCCTATTTACATACACGGACATCAGACTTTATTTTGGTAAATTTAAAAGCCTTTTAATAAAGAGAATCTGAAAAATATGAAAATGTAATTTTAATAAATATGTATGAAGCTCTCCAATATTTTTCCGGCTATAACAGAATATTCGACTTAAAATTAATCAAACTGAAATATTTTCCTCAATATTTAATTCAAACAAAAAAGGTTTATCACGAAAAAAAGCTAAAGCACACGCACGAAATTCAACAAGAATAAAAAAGAAAACAAACTGTCGAATTCTAAAATCAAAATTGAAAACCTCTTTGATGTTGCCGGGTTAGATAAATGTATTCATTGACAATAGTGCGTCCGAATTCGTAATTTCGTTAAATAGAGATGGCAGCATTGTGAAAGCAAATAATTTTTGCGGTAACCGATACTTGACATACAATAGTTGACAGTGACGTGGGACCGGCTAATTTTGCTAAAGATATTCCTCTTTTGTGTAAGATAGTTCAAGTTTGTTGGTTTTGGAACTTACAGTAAAAGAAATTGTGCTACTTTACTGTTTAAAAAACTAGGGCGATTTAATAAGAGATTATTATACTCAACTATTATTAGTATTCGTTATTACGCATATAACTAGGGGAGGCTTTAGTTCAACAGTGGACGTCTTCCGGCTGTTGAAAATTTCTCATACTAGTAATTTTTCTGAATATTATTAGTAGGCCCAATTACTTGACTTTATGAAAACGTAGAATTTTTAAAACAGAAAAAGGCGTGTAAATGTGTAAATAAAAAAAGTACGTGATATAAGAAAACGTATAAAATTATTTTACGATCACACTAAAAAAATCTCCGCCTACCGATAACAACGGAAAAATCAATAAATCGCAACTTGTAAATCAATTCAAGCGCGCCGACAAAGTAAGTTTAGTATGAGTACCACTATTCAAATGCTACATCGACTATTATTTATACTTGAAAAGCTATCGGACTCGAGTGTTGACATCCCTATTATGTAACAACTCCCAGGGGTGCCGCGCGAGCACTTTGACAATTTTTTTCCGTGTATTAATGACATATTTTTGACAAAGAGAGACATAACCATTGATAGTTTCGCAAAGAATTCTCACATGCTGTCATTACACGGTGTTAAATGCAATTTTGCTACTCCGGTGAGTGTCCCTTTGACATCTTATGTTCAATAATCGATACAGGGGCTTTTTTCTTATGAAATTCGTTACGACATTAGCGTAAAATTGTAGTTTTTTGATGACTTATGACTTTTTATGTTACGTTGTTCACATCTGAGGTTAATTCCATTTAATAAAGTTATTAAATTAATGGCTAAGTGGCTTTGCAAAAAGTCCACAATCTCTACTGTATCAATAAAATTACTCTTCCATTATAATCAATAAGTTAGTTAGTTCGATTTGTGCCGATACATTATCTAGATAAGGTACACAAAATGCATCAAATTCAGATCCCAAACCAAAAATAAATTAACACAAAAGTCTCGATATTAATAAACGTACCAAGTCGAAATGTTTAAATAATCTCTTTAACACACCCGACTCCCAGTGTTACGATTTCTAATTCTTATTAGTCAAAAAAATAAAATAAATATAATCTGTGATCGGCTCAAAATAACACCTCCTTGGTCTCAATAGCATCACCCCTTCATGATGAGGCTTAAAAAGGATTAAGATAGGGCCTTTTTTAAAGTAAAAAGCTTTTGATGTATCTCTCTTAAATCTTTTTTCTTTGTTTTCCTGCGGCATAATGTCCGTTCGAATTCGTCGATGACATTTTAAAATGTGATTCATTAATAAAATGATTATTATATGCGTTTTAACTTTGCATAAAACATGAAACAAAAATTTGATTTACATTTATTTTTACCGCCTTTTTGTGTCCGCATCCTGTCAGATAAAGCATCGTAGAAATACTTAGTATTTTAATTAAAATTTGAAATTGTGTATAAAAAACTGTATCACTGTTAAATATGTACTGGCTTAGTGCAAATTAAGAAAATATTAGTCCAATGTCGAGACGATATAATTAAGTTCTTAACCCGTTTTAGCTCGGTAAACATTAACTTAGATTAATTGGGTAGCCAGACATTTCACACACTTCAACTTAGGCCATAGCGTAGGCAAATAATAATTATAATCTTACGACAGCAAAACAGTGTTATCGTTCAACTATTATATTCCTTTAGCTATTTTTTTTTTCATTAGATATCTAGGCTAAAGAGATAATTCAAAATAATTTCCCAGTTAATTGTTCAAAATTAATATTTTTTCCTAAATAAGAAAAATTTTGTGAGCTTAACACAAAAAGTAGTACTGTGACATCAAAATTAAAATGACGTGTTTTAATATTTTCTCTAAGAATAATTTTGTTGGAAATATTAAAATAAATTTACGCTGTGTAGAGTCAAGTGTAAGGCAACGCAAGGCATCAAGTGTATTACAACAAAGCCATCTCATCTTAAAATATAGCTCCGATTCAAATTCCTCTACTATTAAAAGAAACTTACACCCATCAAGAGTTATAAAAATTAGCTCACAAATCACTTTCCAATACCACAGAGTATACACGAGTTTTGTACTCTACTTTTTGCCTACTTGGTTCGTTTTTTTCAACACTGTGTAGGTGAGGATACCTTATTCTGTACGTCACAATGGCAGGATTGATTTATCGAGCCGACGTTACGTGGTAACCTACTGTTGTGTGCGGTTGTCGAATCAAGCTGTAGTACGGATAGCAGACAAATTGGATAAATTGTTTAGAGCGCTAAGTGAGAAATGGAAATGGAGATGGGATTTAAATATAGTGTTGTAGCAGAAGTTTAAATTTTATCCAAAAGTCAAGACGCATTGATAAGCTGTGCCATCTATGGCACAATACCCGCTCTAAAATCATGGTTTTTAAATCAAGGCATTAGTTTAGGAGAATGTCATTTACTCCTTAATTTTATGCTATGCAAAAGTTAACTTAAATTTATTTCACAAAAAGGTAGATACTAAATTTAAGTTATGTTCATTAATCTATAGTGCAAGATTATTATTATATATTACCACTAATGTAAACACATTCAAAAATATATCACACTGTAAGTTAAGGGTCGAATCAGATAAAAATTACAGTCCACAAAACATAGTAAACGATAACACTAAGGTTAAATTTAAAGTTATTAACTTAAACGAAAATGCAACTTAAACTTACAATTTCCAAACTACTTAATTCTGACTTAACACTAAACTGCCGACTCTACCTGTCAGTTAGAAATCAATGTAACAAATCGGCGGGAGTGCTCTGCTGACCGTACTGGCCGCAATGCACCGAGAGATTCTAATTTATTTCTATTCTGAGAGTCTGCTATAAACCTGACGGCACCTTTGGTATTCGGTAGCATGTATAATAAACGTCCAGTGGCTATTGTTCTTATTGAGAACTTGATTTGGTATTCAGAGGCTCCGATAGATTTTATAGGAACTATTATAGGCCATGTTATATTGTTGTAAATACATTTGCAAATTTTGTAAATAAAGTGTGTTGATGAGCTTAATTTTTTGGATGTACGCAACTGGATTTAACGTCACAACCAGCATTCAATCAATTATTTCCTCGGCAAAGAGTACGGAAGTACTTATAGAGATAATTCGGTATATTTTGAGGGCCAAGTAGATAAGTAGGCAAGTTAGAAATAGAATTGTAAGTATTTGCAAGTCATAAAACTAAAAAATAACCTTAAGGACATAACAAGTTTTATAATTTTACACAGGCAGAAAAATAAAACACATAATGATCTATTTCTGCATAAAGCCACATACATATATAAACTTCAGATGTACAATATCACAGACTGTAATTACAAGCCTTGGCTTCGAAATTAGGTAAAAAAATACCGCAATGCCAGTACGATGACACTCAAAAACTCAAAGAACGCATTAAGCATCGCGTTCGTTTACTCTAAAAACTTTACAGAGCCACATCACTGTTAATTATGTACGTATACAGAAAGCCCCGACTGTTTTATTTTAAAAACGTAGTGAAAAGGAAGAGGCTGGGCTTTGACGTTGCAACTTAAAGCCGTAAGAGCACTCGGCGAAATGGTATATGTTTTGTATGTGAATTTGTTAGGATCAACGCACGTGCGTCTATGAGTGCCGGCCGCTTTGATACATCACTAGTTGGTTTTATCTTTTTTTCTTTTGATACAAACTGTCATTGAAGTAAAAAGAAAGAATTGACTTTTAAAACAGGAACGAAATTTAAAATAGGAAACACTTTTTACGAAAATGGAATCTCTTCTTCATTTGTCTTTTCTGACTTTTAACACTTTATTTAAAAAGCGAATACAAAACCGTTGATTCGATTGCATTAGAAGTTGATTGTTACAAACAAATAGTTATCGATAGAACTCGATAAAAAAAGTGAATTCGATTAGAAATGTACTCGTTTGAGTAAAGAGTAGGGCATTAGCCGCACCTGCAAGTAACGACGCTGAATCAAAGCGGTCTAATGAGGTGTGCGGGAACCTAGACATGGGATCCTTAAGAGATGTATGGAATACGTTAGTGCTGCGTTTAGAGGGAATTCGTTGAGGTTTTTAACGTGAATATGTGCTGGGTTTTGTTTTATTGAGGAACTAATGTAACATTAGTAGTAGAACAACACTAGCATTCGATATCAAAAACATGAACTTATTACCGCTATTTCGTTAAACGAAATCATGTAGATTATACTATTTATATTGTATTAATAATTTTCAATGGAAATAAGTCGTAGAAAAATTTGGCAGTCCACTAATAGACGGCAATCTAAGAGGCGTAAAATTCACATGTAGAAATATCTCGTATTTCCTGATTATTCTGCAAAACTGAAAGCAAAGCTATTGCAATTAATAGGCTACCATTTCCAATCCCGTCACAACTTCATCAAGACATGAACCTCATTGATTTGCCCATTAGCTCATGCCGATTCGGAGAACCCGTTAAACGCACTCACGAAAACTACAGAGCAACGTTAAAAAAACATAAACCTTCCATCTCAATTACCATAAAAGCAAATTTCTATTACTGTTCGCAGAGTAACAGAACTTATCGGCATGCCAACATTATCTGCGGGCGAGCTAAGCTAGAATTTAAAATCGTTGCCGACGACTTTATCCCGTTTAGAGTGCTTTGCATGCAGTCTCCGCCAACCGCCTTTGACGTACCCAGACGGCCACTTACGACGAAAAACTGTGTTTTTTTAACATCCCCTAACGTTTATGTACCTTTTTTCTACTGATATTTTTTACACTGTGTCTGAAAAGTTGCGAATGAGTGCAGCTGGTATTGTTAAAGAAAATAAGATTCTATGTAAACTTGAGTTTTGAGTAAACCCGAAGTTGAAAGTTGTTCTGTTATTTTTGTGATTGAAAGAGTTTGCAAATGTGTGCGGAGTTGTTGTTTGAGTTGAAAAGTTGTTTGTATAGATCTGTTGGAAATCATAAACGAGAAAATTACTTTTTGAATGGTCGAGAGGTACCAAGACTTAGTATTGAAAGTTACGATTAATATATTCTACCTACACTACTATTGTTTTTACTTGTTCATAAAACTTAATTTTGTTGTCAAAGGAAGTCGAATATCAACAATTCAATGTCCTTTTCAACTCTTATACTTATCAACCTTAGCTATCGCTTTCTGGCCTGCCAGTGTAGTAAAAAAAGAAAAGGAAATATGTTGTTCCAAAAATAAAATTACAGCATAAAGCTCAAAGAAATAGGTCTCCAAATATTGTATAGTTTTCAGTCATCACATGAGTATCGACAGCCAGTAACATCACCTCCGCAAAGCCTCACGAACCCTTTATCACTCGACGGCCTTATTATACTAATTAGAAACAGTTTCCGAGTTGCCAGTAACTGGACACCGTCAGTGTGGCTCAGATAAAAGATTGAGTATAAAGAGGCCGCTGATCGCGCCGCCAGATAACGCCTCCGATTGGTCGTGGCGTATCATATTTGTTATTATTCATCTGCCCGTCGATTGGTTTTGTGTTAAGTGGTGGAAATTTGAAGGTTTTTGATAGAAAAAATAAATCCAAAAAAGTATGTGTAAAAATTAAAGAAAAAAATTAGAACATCTTTAAATGTGCCATTTTTTATTGGATTATTGGAGAAAGAATTGAATAAACCTCCTAAGTTAAATCGATGAACTTGTAAAAAGCATGTGAAGAAAAATACAAGAATAATGGAACGATATAAAAATACGTAAAGATTGGAGAAAATTGAAATCCGTGGCACCTAAACGCTCTACAAAGCTGACAAAACTCTATTTATGTCTTTAATAGTATTGAATATGGTACAAGACAATTGTATTCATTTGTATTATAAGTCACAAATCACTCTATCCCAGTAACGAGTGTAACACAAATCATTACAGCCCTGCTCAAATATTCCTGTGAGAGCTCAAGGAGGTCTCGCCAGTAGTGTCCAAACACACGCCGATACTCGGTGACTTTATATTAGTCGTGCCACTTTAGACCCTTGCTTTGACTAGGCTCAAAGTGAGTGTTCAATTTAGGCGACCCCCAGCCTCTCTTTGGCCCATTGTAGGTACCTCCGAAGGGGAAAATATATCAAAGTAAAATCATTCGATCGGCAGCTTGAAAAGATCAAATACATATTCCAATGCTTATACCTGTGATTTATACACCAATAGTGGATTTGCCTATAAACGTATCGAGTATTCTCTCGAGATATTTTTTATCGGATACCTACTCTATCATGTCTTACGTACTTAGCAATTTTTTCTTGAACAAAGAATCAAATGTAGTAGTTCTGAGCTCCGCAATAAAAACCATATTAATAAGGCAGGCAATTCTTTTTGGATATTTTGGTACAAAGAGCCTTTATATGTTCTACAGAAAAATATTGTAACGCTTTAATCATGTTATTTCTAGGTCAATAAATATGGTAATAGTTGTAGAGCTTTAACGGAAATTTTAACTGTATGACTTCTTAATCTAAGCAAAAACAGGTAGGAACTTAAACACAAAGAAAGTGACTGCAACGTTTCAGTCCAAATCCATAAATTATTGAGTCAAAACTTTTTATCAATCAATCAATTTATCAATGTAACAAGTACGAACAAATGGCATCGCAATTCTGAATACAAATCATGTTGTACGTTATATAAGCACCTCTCACATGGTCTAATCACACCGACATCTCAGTCAAACAATGAAATGAAACAAAAACGTACGAGACCGACTACCGTTCGTAACGCGATGGGTGGCATACACACAATATCGCCGCATCTAACTTCATTACTACCATCTAACATCGATCACTATCGGCACTCACGAACCGACCGACTATTTGTACTATGCAACAATAGATGGCGCTTTCCAACTAACACACAATTCAGCAGCATCATCTACCAATTAGTATCTGCCCACTCTCTCATTCGTATATAAAAAGTTTAAAGTTAAAAAGAGACGGCAAGCGAAGGCTTCAAAGGACCGTAATGACGAGCCTTGATTGTAATTGATGATGCGATTGTCTAATGTTGGATTGGGGTCAATAAATTTCTTTAAACGTGAATTTCTTTGTTCGCAGGTCACGAAGCAATGCCGCATAAGTTTTAAAGTTAGGTGCGCGTGCACATTTTAGGTTTTTGGGGTCAAACCGAAGTGGGGGTTGTTCGGTGGGTGTTAAAGGGGATAGAGGGTGGTGTGGGGGCAAGTTTGCGGGGTGGCTCTTCACGGGGGCTGGGGGCGGCCGGCGCCGGCGCCCGCGCACGCCGCCACCACGCTGGTCGGCGGGCTGGTCGCGCCGCCGCGGGAACCCACCACGGCGGCAGAGGCTTTCTGGAAGATGCCGCATAAGGGTACGTTCACTTTGTATGCTACTTAGTTCATAAGTACATGTAACACTTTTCTCAAATTTCGATGGAATTTTACGTAGCTCTAATATTAAGATCATCCAATAAAAAAAGCAGAAAAGAAGTCTTCATTAGATACATTAACTACAATCACGTTCCAATTGCTCTCCATCTTCTTCCTAATTCACTGCTGATACTTTCCACAATTTTTATTATACTTAGGTAGACATTTTTCGTAATACAACCTTAGGTTACACCTAAAACATCAAACTCCGGAATAAAGAGAAACACAACTTTGTAAGCGGACAGGTAAAGTTATCCGATATAACAAGGAGTCGACGCTAAGTTTCGTCAAGTCCACGTTAAGTATCAATAAGTGTTAACTAGGTGCCTGTTTACAAGTTACAACTATAAGTTTCAATACTACGTAAGAGCCGAGTTCTCGACTTCCTACCAAACAACCTTTGGGTTTGGATTGTTGTTACTGTTGTAACTCGATCGAGATTCGCCGTATTGCAAGCGATCGCGATTCGAGGAAACTGAGCGGTTGAATGTCGATGTTTTTGAAAGTATAAAGTTCTTTTCAGAATAATACGTTACAATAATAAAGTCTTGAAATATTTTTGATTTAGTGGGAAACTAAGGCAATAATTGAAAACTAGATGATTAGGTAATCTAAAGTTGACTTTTCATGTCTTCTTCTTAGGTTAATTTGACATCACCTCTACTGTATTAGTGGTTTATATTTACTTTTAAATACAGTAGTATCTTTGAAGTTAGAAAAAAATATACTCACATAGCTTGCGGACGAACTTAGGATAATCAATATACTTAGCTATAAAAAATCAACTGCGTAATTCTATGGCAAATGATATGCCTTACTGTTAAAGTTTTTAAAAATCGAAAATCAAAAGCCAGAAATTACATAAACAACTAAAACAAGACCAAACTTCGAACCAAACAAAAAATCGCAGCACCTAATTAAAAAACCAATTTATACAATTACCGGTATATCTGAAACCTTTAGTTGCACCCCACAATGGTATTAAGTTGGTACTTGGAGCAACCGCTTCACTCACCGGACAGTCTAACTTTGCCCTTATGTAGACTTAATCAAGTGCACCTAGTATTTCAACTTAGTGCCTACGCAGACGGTTTTAGGTCCTCACTTAAGAGACTCGAGTGGAGGCTGTTTTATTCTGTCTGTATTGTCGATGTGGGCTGTTAATTAAGTCGCGTTATATAACGAATATTGGTGGTGTGTACTACCGCGTAGATACACTAAAGTGAGAGAATTAAGCAAGTTAAAATGGAGATTAAGTTGATATACAAGTTATTGAAAATGACTGTTTTATATAATTATTTTATTTTACAAAAGAGTGGGAATTTCACACATAAAAAAATCACTCCACATTAGGAAGTTCTTTCTTCTGTATCGTGGGTGCTTCTCACAAACATGAAATATCACATACACAAACTCCCGGACTCATACATTTTTGTCCCGTGCGGGAGTTGAACCCGTAATCACTAGCGCAGCAGTCTAATCGCTTAGCCACTGCGCCAATCAGTTCAATTTAAATCAAAGTTAGACTTTAAGTTATAATAACTTATATAGAAGTTTTCGTCATTTGGTAGTAGTAGTGAGTAGGATAATTCGCAGAGTATTAAGATCATTGAATTTAATTGACTATAGACTAAACTACCAGTCAAACTAAACAGAGCAATGACCCTTAATAGTGACGTCACTAAAATTGTAATTTAAGTTCCAATTTGACTTGATTGGCGCAGTGGCTAAGCGATGGGACTGCTGCGCTGAGGGTAGCGGGTTCGATTCTCGTACGGAATCAAAATTAGTGCGAACCACATTTGTCCTGAGTCTGGGTGTTCGTGTATGTGATATTTCATGTTTTTGAAACGCACGCTCGACACACTCAGGCGAAATTCCTAGGGGGGCGACGTTTTTTTTTTATACATTCATACTAAATAACCAAATAACGAACAAGCATGAAAACCTCACTTTTACAAATCTAGAAACATTTGCTGAGTTTAAACGCGTTCACGAAGTTAACTGCGGTCAAAGTTAGTAACTTCGCAAGCAGTTAAAGTTAGCTGACCTAGGATACGGCGAGCGGTTTGTTAAGTCAAAAATGTTATGAACCAATTCTACATTTAACTAGGGTTCTAATTTATGTATTTGTGAAGATTCAGTTGCAAGATTCTTACTTTTGTAGTTTTTGTTGGAGAGGTTAGTTTGTGGTTATTATGAGTTAGCAAAAATATATCTACTAGGGGTTAACTATTGGATATGAATTCAGTTTGTATGCAATAATTATCCACATAATAATTATATTAAATTCACAAACTTTTACATTAGTACGATGAATAGTAGGTACATATCCTTTATGCCGGTGATAACGGAAAACACTTTTGACCCAACTTCAGCGTTTTTAGACGAAATATGTTACGGTAATATCAAACTAAATCCCATACCAATAATAAGACTAAAGTTATTAAACAATCCTATCCTACTATCCTACTTCCTACTATCCTACTAATATTATAAATGTGAAAGTTTGTGAGTATGGATGTATGGATGTGTGGATGTTTGTTACTCTTTCACGCATAAACGGCTGGACCGATTTGGTTGAAATTTAGTATGTAGATAGGTTATACCCTGGATTAACATATAGGCTACTTTTTATCCCGAAAAAATGTCGCGGGTAACACCGCGGGGCGCAGCTAGTAATTAATAAATTATTTATTTCTGTAAATGGGTTTTAACCAATATTTTACACGTCTAACAAGAAACTAGATCGTCAGCATTTCCTAACACTGAAAAGAAATGCCAAAACAAATCTTATAAACCAAAAACTTAAACAAATCAAATACCAAACAATAAAACAGAACGGCATTAATCCGCTTCTTATAATACCTACGCAAGAAACTCTTCTAAGAGGACCACAATTCACAAGCGTCTCGGGCCAACGTAGTCTATCGACGTGGCCGGGCAAGTTTGCAAGTCGTTAAAGTTAATTAACCTTCCGTGGCAAATACGCTCCTGCATCGGTTACACTACCCCTTTGTGTGTATCATCAAGTTCTCGCTTTATGAGGTAAACAGAACTCTAAATTAACTACAGGTCTGAGTGATGTTACTTAAGATCTAAATAGGACTCTTGAAGTTAGCATGTTAATGAGACTTTCTTGGGAACAGCGTTATTATGATCACAAAGGTATAATAATAATATAGTGGTAGGCAAAACAATATAGAAAAATCTAATTTAATCAACATTTTCTATTTCTGTATTGATTTTATGTTGTTAAGCACCTTATTTTTCACCATCATTTTCGCATGCCGCGAGGCAAAATGTGTGGAATCTATTTTAAGACTTTGGAACTGCCTGAACCCATGTTTAAAGCGAAATAAATATGATTTGATTTGAAAAAAAATGTCTTATTATAAATCTGACGCAGTGGTTAAGCGATTGGACTGCTGAGCTAAGGGTTACGAGTTAAATTCCGGCACGGGATATAAATTCGAACGATAAATAAGAAATTCAAAGTGTGGGGTGACGTTTACAAAACTAGAGCTTGTAAACTGCCGTAAAACAAAAACTTTATAGAATAGTAATAGTAGTATTGATAGTTTATGTACCGATATTAAGCTATAAATTTTCTGTAACCAAAAAGATCAGTGACCTTCCATGGCATATATATCTTTCTTATTTAGGATTCAACTATATCTAAGATCTCCTTAACGAAGTTGGTTAATTGCTTAGACAATCGGGTCGTTAATTTGGCGTCCGTTGGAGAAATAATCTTGGCAATGTACTGAATATAAATCGTTAGGTCACACGTCGCGATTCAGTTTCTCGAATCATTTGTTTCTGAATAAGACCAGTTCAAATAAAATCATAAAAGTGAATAAAAATATTCTTACTGTCTAATTTACTACTCTATGACGTAGGTAATCATTAGTGCATGTCGTTGACACCTTTTCTACAATCATTAGCAATTCTAAAACTAAACATCTGACTACAAGACACCTAATTCAAAATGGAAGGTGTGTCGTAAAAAAAATGCGGTTCTTATTTTAAATATTTTTGTTGGCCTGCATGCTTAGTCTTTTGAGCCAAATAGTAAAAATACTACGAAGAGGCTGGCATAGCAAATATGTATGAATCTTTTTGGAACCCAATAAGTTCAGTAAACCGCGTTTAGTATGTAGTACATAGATGTTGTACTTCACCATTGTTTTTTCTTCGTTCTCAGATCAGCAGGGAATCATAGAGACTGTCCATCTACGTATGTATATCTAAAATCTAAAACAACCCTGATATCCTAAGGTCAGAATGTCACAACTGTCAGACTATCGGCTTCTGTCTTGCCGGCTGTCATACCTCTAGATACAATCACCTCGCGGCTTGGAGAGACGTCAATGAGCCGTAGCGGTCACCCATCCAAGATTTGACCGCGACAAAGTAATGCTTAACCTTACTGAACCAATTTAGTCACAACTTAGACTTGTTTTCTAGTCCCCCTACCTCTCAAGGATTCTCCACTTAAGCTTCATTTACATAGCCCAGTAAAGGTAGCGTGGCCGGCTAAGTTAGCAAGTTTGCAAGTCGTTAAAGTTGACTGACCTTTTGACAAATACGCGTTTAGTGTTTGTTGGTTGGCTTTAAACCTACGTCAATGTTATATGTTTTGTTTATGTATTAAAGCTCTTTAGATGTGCATAGGATTAAGTATGTTAACTTTACGAATTGAAACTAACCTGACTCTGAATATAAATGGATGGCAATGTTTAATGTTTTGCTTTTTATACTTTCTCGACGTATTTCTTAGATAATACTAGATCATTTACGATTATAAACGAATTAAATACGAATAGAAGTAAACCTATAGGTCAAGAAACTGATCACTGTAATTAATTTTATACCAGTCTATAACTGTCCAGTCGGTACAGGGCAAAGGCCTTTCACAGAGTACGAACGAGCAATGATCACGACGCTAGCTCACATAGGGTTAGTAAATGATTTCGGACTATTATCTGACTTAATAATTCAAGTTTTATTACTATACTTTTCTTGGCCGTTAGACGTGTTTACGCGTTTAATAAGCGTAATATTTCATTTCATCCCTCATTACAGATAATACAAGATAGATGAAGATTAATTCAAATAGAGCCTAAAAATATAAAACAAAATAAAATACAAGGAAAAATATATTTTTATATAACGAATCGGTTTCACCAGTAGCTTAAAGTTGACGACCCGTTGAACATCCAAACAAGTTACTCTTGCAAAGAATTTAGACACTTAATCGCGAATTGAACCTCACAATACACCCAAATCCATTAAAACCGGTGACTTGGCTCAAAGCATAACAGAAATATAATTATGTTTCGCCATAGCCAAGCCAAGCAAACGGAGCATGCGACAATTGTGTCACATTAAGCGCCAGATAAAGACAAATAGACCGGAAAAACAGTTGTTGGAGAGGGATAAATAGACTTTTCTTTGTTGCTGCACTGTGGGAATTTTAATGATTGAGTACCCCGCTTCGGGCTGACTGTGTCCGATGGAACGCTTTGAATATTCAAATTTTGAATTTAGAATTGCTAGAATATTTCCTGGCCGTATTACGGTGCTATGCTTGGTGTCTGCTGGTTTTAGTTTTAATCATTACTTTTTAATGGGGACTTAATTAACTTCTTATTCTAAGGTCAACCTCATATATAGCTGACAGCTGTATTCCGTATGTAGCTCATGTCTCATCTTTGTAGCGTGTCTTATCCATACACTTAATAAAAAATAATTTGGAGCAAAAATAAGTAAGACTTTGCACCTTTTACGAGCTGTTATCGACGAGATCACGAGAGTCGCGTAAACTAAGCTATCTTCTAGCTCTTACCTATGACTTTAAAAGCAAATAATTATAAACAAATAAAGTAGTGATGTCACAGCGTATTAGAGTCGTGCTCATCACCAGTTATTATTGTTAATAACTGTAAAGAAACAATAACGTTACTCTATTAACTCGCAGACTATTTAAGCCCTTAAACAAAAGCTAAGATTACAAAGTACTTAGTAGTTGAAATAGTTTATCTTTTCGTAACTGTATTCTCGATGACAATTTGCAAAGAACAATGTCTTTTGTAAAAGATATTAAAACCTCTGTGTTTTTGTTTTATTTGAAAGATGTTTTAAGTTGTTTTTAAACAATGTTAGACTTGCATATTAACTAGCATCACTTGTTTCTAAGTTTTTAAGGCTTCTTAAATATTCCGTTAAAGAGTTTTTGATCCTTTATATTATTGTGAACATCTCATATATAAATTATAAGTAGGTAGATATATATCGTTAATTAATCACTGTTTTTAATTGTTGACTACAAAATTAAGCTTCGTAAAATACGCACAAAACTTTTTTTCCAGCAAAACTTTTTTTACCGTCACTCATCACTCCATAGAGAACCGTTTATCAATAACAGTTTTTTTCGCATTCACTAAAGGGGCGTGGTTGGCACTATTTGCTATAAATTATGTCACGGCTGAATAAAATGTCATTCTATGAAAGTAAAAATCGTGGGCCACTTTCAAATACAATGTTTTAAAAGCATGATGGAGACTAAAGTTAACTTTATGTGTAGCAGTGTAACTTTTATACGAATCGTGCTAAAAATGTTTCGCTAATGTAATGACTAAATGTCATATTTAACAATAAACTTATTGTGCATTTTATATTTAACTAGCTGCGCCCCGCGGTGTTACATGCTAAATTTTTTCGGGATAAAAAGTAGTATCCAGTCCATGTATTAATCCAGACTCCAGAGTGTCAGCTACCTCCATATGAAATTTACTCAAAATCGGTCTAGCTGTTTAAGCATTAAAAGGTAACAAACATACAAACACACTCACAAACTAGCGCTTTTATAGTATAAGTGTGATTAACACAACTTAAATTTATTAAATAAAAAAACATTAACTCTGTTACGCACAAGAGTAATTTAAATAAAACATCGATTATAATATTTAAAAGTATAACTGTACCAAACAGGTTTAACTTTAAGTAAATACTCAATGGTGAAACAAATTAATGCGATCCGTTCCAAATTCAAATCATTCGAAACGAGATTCAGCGCATCCAATATGGCGGCGATTGCGTTTAGCGTACAATTAAATCTCCCCCATAGATTTAAGCAATTCAAAAACAGATACAAAATAATAATAAGAAGAGTATTAAAGTGGGGGTTGCCACCAGGTGTGCTGTCTGAAACAGGGTTGCAACCCTTATGTGCTGTATAATATGTACATAAAGTTTGATTAATGTTAAATATGGCGCGTTTATCTGTTTGACGACAGTTTTTGTGCTACGTTAAGTATTGAGGGTAATTGTTGACTTTTTATTTCGAATAATAAGGGTATAGTTTCATTCAGTTAGCTTTATTTTTACAAATTCGGTATTACGTGTTTTAGGAATATTGAATTTTGATTACAGTGAAGGCATTATCAAAAGACGCCTGTTTCTTAAAGAAAAAAGTCTCTACAGAGAATTCACATTGGCGAAGACCCTGGCATACTTATTTTGCCTCATTGATTTCCACAATGTTCTAAATGAGAGACTTTGCTGTACCAAGTTTATTTTTTTAACTCTTATAATCCAAAAAAACTCACATTACGTTCCACAAAGATAAACAGCCTACATAAATTCCTAGCCATATCCTGAAACGCGGCACCACATACACTAAATGTCACAGCGAGAATTATCCGCAATAAAACTACACGCACACACATGCACGTAAATATAAAACTAAAAAAATAACAACAACTATAAATGAAATTTATAGCGTCGCACCCATAAAAACGGGGATTAAAAATAAATCGCTCGAATAAATTGCACCTCTGAAATTAAAACACTCCCTCACGACATGCGTACTTGCGCCAACAGTGGGTGTGACAACGGATCTTTATATGAGCTGAAGCGAGAGCGGAATTCGACTTCTAACCCTATTCTACTACTCATAATTTTATTGTTAGACTATGTTGGGCTTTGACCTCTTTCCTTTATTTTGACTCGCTGTTTCAGGGTTGATTTAGATACTTGTACCTATGATACAATCTTCTGTATTAAATCTACTGTTTTTATACCGCCGAACAATAGAACTAATCGATAATCCGTATACACGATATGGTTAAGTAAGAATGACTTCTAACGTGTAACGAGCAGGTGCCTTGAAGTCAAACAACTTTAACCTAATAAAAGTAAAGCAAACACATCGTAAAACAAAAAGCTATAAGTTTCCCAAAAGTTGCTTGAATACGTCACAAGAGAGACATCATTACTTCTTGAAGAAACAGCTAATTTTCTTACTTAATGTCTCGCTCCCTAACCTTCCGCTGCCGCTGCCTCCCATCCCTCACGCCCACGAGGGCGTAGGGTGGGCGTACGATTGTCCATTGTTCTTTTAACGCGCGCTTGTTAGCACGGCCGCTGCAAGGTGAGCGCCGGGCACGATTAACAACGACGACGCGACAACTTGCCACTCGAAACGCACACTTAATTGGCGAACGACTTGTGGTTATTAATTTGTTCGTGGGCCTTATGGTTAGTGACTAAAGGTCCCCTAGGTGTTGTGTAAGGCAATATTTTTGACGGGAACTGGTTTTATGTAAAGGTTAACAGTTGAGATGAATATAGCCTGTATTCAACTGAAAATAAAATAAATTACTTCAAATCTTCGTTTTTGACAATTACACTCTTAAACAAGATATTAATTTATGAATAAGGAGTATACATATGTATTAAAATACTCGACATTCCAAATTTATTTCATATACCAATCAATTCACTAAGTTTATTATTGCATTGAACTAATACGAAGCTATCAATCTATAAAAAGATAAACAAAAGAAAGCAGATTTGGAGTCGACGCACGAACTTCGAAAATTATACGCGAGACGACCGCAAAAAACGGCGGGTCAAAACAATGAACTTAGCCCCCACCCTTTAAGGCCTTAATCAAGGGCTTGGCCCAAATTCGCCCACAAATTGCATCCAATTGTTCACTTTTTACTGCGTGTTTGTGAGGGGTTGGATAAAAGAATAGTCAGACAGGCGGTTGAGCCCATCCGATCTAATGCACTCCTATTGAAGACTATTGGCTTGTAAACAGTCGGCGTGGTTATAATTGTGGGCAGACCAACCGTCTAATTTCGTGTGTGATTAAAGGATTCCAGTGAATATGGAGTAATTTGCTTAGTCTGTGTCCGAACATTTGTGTTTCATTTTAATTGTATCAACATGTTTGCCTAGTTTCCCAAAATCAAGTACAGTCTATAAAACGTCAATGAGAAGGCTTTCCACTGACATTACTATTATATAATGCTCAAAAAATACTGAATCTATAAGAAAGTAGTTTAAAAGTACACAAAAAGAATGTCTTAAAAACCCACAGCAAAAAAGACGTATTAACGGTCTTCACAAACAATGAAACTCAAAATATCTTCGTATCTGCGCAGATTAGATAAAATTTGTGGTTTTCTATCTTGCACCGCGAACCCCTTTTTTATTGAAGATACTTTTCGCAAAGCGGATTATTTTTTTAAACGGGTTAAGTTTTTTACTCTATTTTTTGTGGAAGATGGCCGTATAGTTGGAGCAGATATTATCTAGGAGATCATTTCAAAGGACGTTTCTATAGTATTTTGAATTCTGCATAGGTGCCTCTTGAGTAAAAAATGCGGAAACTTGCGCTGAAGAGGTGCAGATGTGAATTTTATTGTTAAAATCAATTTTGAAGACTTCTTTGTAGTATGAGTCTCTCATAATTAATAACGTTTTGCCCAAATATCCTTTTTCACAAAAGTCTGTGACACCACAAATATAAATAATATAGTGACTACCTGAAAGTCTCTTGAAATAAATCTTTATTTTCGGATATCATTGTATAGCACATGGATCCAAAATCGTTACATAATATTCCTACTACTACAAAACCTAAACAGGAGTTACATGAAATAAACCTCACCCCCAACCAGTTCGGCTAACACCTGCATCCATTACAGATGAGCTGATGCACAGCGCGGCGATGGGGGGCGGGGCCCTATTCGGGTGCTCGTCTGCCGGCCACAGCGGGATCAACCAGCTCGGCGGGGTGTATGTCAACGGCAGGCCGCTGCCGGACTCCACGCGCCAGAAGATCGTGGAGCTGGCGCACTCGGGCGCGCGGCCCTGCGACATCAGCCGCATCCTGCAGGTCTCCAACGGCTGCGTCTCCAAGATACTCGGCAGGTCTGTTGGTTTTAAGTGTCTTGTGTACTTGGCTTGTTGCTTTCGCTTTCTTGTAATTAGATTTAGTTCAGCTCTTAACCTGTTGTTAATTATATTCTGCATATTTATATACTCTTTGCCATTTATTAGTTGGATTACAAATTTCCAAAAAAAGATTTACTGAAAATCTTCAACCAAGTAATCTTCGGCAGCATTTATAATAAGGCTTTCATATAAATTTCAAGGTCTACAAAGTTTATCCCGAGATAGAAAATTGCCGCTACACAAAGACCATCATCTATCATGAAGCTTGACACTACAGAATTACTTACAACCCAACAAATTACATTTTTCATTTAGAAATGTCTTTATGTTAAAACATATTACTTGAAGACCGTTTTTTCCGTCCTACCGTCAATTCAATAGACCTACTTAATTGTTTGCCAAGTCAATTCAGTCAGTGTTACTTACAAGCACCCATAACAATTAAAACGAATAATATTACACGAATAAATGAATTATTTAGCACAAAACCTTTTGTGGAGCAACAAAAGTCAAAGAATCGATTATGCCTAAGTGCGATGGGGTCAAATTCTTGCGACACGCGTTAGCAAATTGATGGAATTCCCATAATACCGCCCAAGGAACCGCACAATGCTTCCGACAAAGCCGTCGTGGACAAAATTAAGGAATATTTCAATGACTTAATCAATACAATAGTTGAAGTTTGCATTCCCATAGTGTATTGTTTTTGTTGAATGGTTGACGTGTGCGCGGCGGGGAAGCTAGGTGGGAATCGTCATCGGGTGCCGATGCCGTGCCGTTGGGGTGCCGGCTCTAATTTCGACAGCAATTTTATTGTTTGATTGCGATTTTATCTAAAGCTCACGGAGGATTTCGGCCCTCACTGGAGAGTGCTTATTGAAATGCCAGCAGTAAACATTGCTCGTGTTAATCGTAATTGAAATGTTTTGTTATGATTTAACCTGACTATACTATTCATATATAACTTAAACAAGTACTATTGAGAATAAATTTTATTTGTGTAAGTAATGATCGTTACTAATATTCTTAAATTTGTTTCCAATAAATAAAATTGTATGACTTTAATAAGAATTATAAAGACTTCGTTCAATGGGAACAAAAAGTCAAAAGTCAATCACACAATAAAAAATGTAAAGACGTCAATCAAAGAACTAGACTCATTTTAATATAGGGTGTGCCTTTCAGGGCTGTCCCACGACCGCCCCTAAATAAAAATCAAAATAAAACATTATTTTCTAGTAATTGGCACCCCTACTGAGGGAGACCGCTTGACGCCACTTCAAGAGATCTTATAGGAAAAATAAATTTGGCTCAGCGAACCCTATAATATTGCCCTCTGGGCACATGCTATTATTTTGTAATGTTTTGCTTGTTAAGATATTGGCGAAACAAGTTGTTTTTGTAAGAAAAAATATTTTATAATATTTGGCTGTTGCATTGCAGTTTAAGCATGATTTTGTTGCAATCTAAAAGTATATAGTCGTTTATATGAAATGTACTGTAATGTTATTCATGCTACTATACATTTGATCAATAGGATACATTTAATCCGTTCTTATCTATTATTCCGATGGGTGTCGATCACGATATCACGATCGTATTGTCTTTACAATTCACATTTCCATGGCCGTACAATCCCTCACACAATCTGTCAACATCTGAATAGAATTCATATCCAGTTACCATGTCGAAAGATGGAAATGGCAAATTCGTTATTCACTCCTTTTGACTCTCGACGGCTGCAAGTGCCTGTGTAGTTCTCACACACCCCTGGACATTCTTATCGTGCCAATTACTGCAGGAAAGGGGTTGAAAAGAGTTCCTTAGGGCCCACACAGAAGGGCAAGCGTAGCAGGACTCCTAATTAAGAAGAGTTCCCGCTGTTAACTCACGTTTGATAGCGATTTCCAATGTTTGGGGAAACTTCCACTGTCGAGTTGTAAAGTCGAGGGATGTCTTTTGAAATAGTTGTAGATTTTGATGATACCGAGTTGTTGTTTAGAAAATGTTTCTGATCAAGATTGTGGGACAAAAGGGGTTTTATTTTTATTCATGGAACTATGTTATTCAAACGTTGGCTTGATAAATATGTTGCTAAAAATTCAACAGTTACCGAACGCAGTGTCACATATTTTCAATGGGGCGTACGTAACTCGGTTACGTTTAAATAACCACTTCAAAAACAATCTCTGATAAGTGCTCATTCGTTGCCCCCGATGTTCTATCTACATCTAATCTTCGACCCCCTGACGTCACGGTAGTTGGCTGCACTTACGCGTCCACCGAAAAGTGACAACTGGTTTTACAAATAGAATTGTCGGTATCGCTCTGAGAAGCGAGCAATGGAGTTGAAACAATGAATTAACGTTGGTCGAGTTGCCGCAGCATTGTGGCCCGAATGGCAGTGATTTCGATCAATTTATTATTGTTTGATGCAATAATTGCTCGGTTGGGCGACAATTTGTTTGCGATTTCTGTTGCGTTTGTGGCCAGCAATTTAGTTACTTGATCAAAGTTTGGTTTGCGGAAAACTGGTTTATTATGTAAATGTAAGTTATCATCACAATCTGTGTAAAACACATTGGAAACAAGTAGAAATCGAGTTTCTGTGCCATTTTTGCTGTTCGTTGATAGGCAACAGTATATTGCTCCGCGTGCCCTGTGAGCACGCTTAAAGATCTAATGCTGACTCTGGAATGGAAACCTCAGCAACCATTTTATTGTTAAAAAATCGAAGCATATATACAAAATATCACTAAATTATTTTTCACACACACAAAAGAAAGTCGCGTTTATTTCAGTGGAGATTTTTCGTTTTACTAGCAATTTGTTTACGTTACGCTTTATTGTAGATAGATACAAATTACAATATTCCTACAGTAGTTACTTTGGCTTTAGAACAGATGCAAAACTTATCATCATCCTCATCATCTTCATTGGCTATTCTTGCTACCAAGTCCAAATGCACAAACACCACAAGCACCATTTTCTCAAACCTTTTCAACATCCCTTTACCACTACTTAACCTAAAAGCACAACATATAATCAAAATTCGTTGAGCTTAAACTCCTCAATTAAAAAGCAGTCAGCTCCCTTCGTGAACCGCCCTTTTCCAAAATCCGCCCAAGGCGAAAGCGATTACGATCCGACGATGGCTCCTAATAACCCTGCAAATGTTTATTGTCGATGCCTAAGCAAACTTTATCGATGACAATATCGATAAGATCATATTTGTTATTACTGTATAATTACTTGTAACGGTTTCCTTCGTATTCAATATGGGCTGTTGTATTGGTTGCGTGTTCACTTTTGCGGGATGTCGATCGAATAAATTTTAATCGATTCCTATTTTAGGATCTACTCGATGATAAAATGAAAAATATTGGTTTTTGAAGAAACTGTGAAACCTAACGTAAATAGGTACGGAATACAAATCGATTTTCTTGTATATACATTAGGAGGTATTAAATGTCTTTCTATGTATTATTTCCAGCCTGCCAAATAACGATGATCGCAGGTTTTTAACACTAAACTATCAAGACATGTCACACTACATCTGACATTCGAACATTAAGTACAGTAACATAATAGTATCAAGATCACATCGGCTGTTCGAAATATCGACACACGTCTGTCTCACAACAATGCATTGCTTCAAGTACATCCGCCATCCCTACACATCCTTACAACTCAAAGCAATTAACAGTCTTATTTCCACGCAGTAAAGTTTAATTTCCCTTGGAGAAATCTAGACAATCAAACGGAATTTGGCAACGTTTTGTATAGGTACTTGAAGTTAAGGGGATGGGAGAGATTATGTTTGTAATTGTGTTTTAATAGTATTTAGTTGAATGGGGAGGTTCTGATAAGTTGGAGAGAAAAATTCTGCTTTAGTTGTCAATGCACGTAAAGTAATGCCAAGGCGGTTAAAACGGATACCTGGTTGTTCATCAACCATACGATAGCAAATGAATGCCAAAAGAAATATTTAAAAATAAATATGAAAAACATTTATGCCCTATTAACTTACTGTCTTTTTCTTCCTTTTAAAATAGTATCCAAGAAATCGTAAATTTTCCAAAAAATATTAAAAGATTTCCATATTAAAAATCTACCTCAAAACCATACTTAAGTATAACATGTTTTGCTAGCACAGAATAAAAATAAATTGTCTAGGAGCAAGATAGTAATCCAAAATATTATACAACTCCTAAAATGATAAAATTAATTTAAGATTGATCACTCGTAATTAGTATGATATTGATCTCATTTGACAATAACCAGTTTATATGTGAACAGACATAATATATTCACTAACAGAGCGCAGTATTACCTAACAAGTTGACGGGTAATTACTAAAAGGATCGGCTGATTTCTAGCCAATACAGCTTATCATACAGAACCAGATCCAAAGTATTAAAAATAACATTAGTATGAAACATTACAAGTAGGCGAAATATGTGAGACTAATTTTACAAAAACTCTATCTGTAAACACTATTATTTCAAGCAAATAAATTATTCTATTCTATTCTACATTCATCGTTTAACAAAACCTTATAGAAGCGACAGCTGATGAATTGTTGATCTGAAAACTTAGATTATACTAACATTGAAATAAAGTCTAAATGATCTTCTTTTTAATTTACCTATGAGATCAGCTCGTATCTTATTTTCTTCTTTTCGACTCCCTGAGACACATTCCATTTTCTCCTAAACCCAGGTATTATATGGAACCTACGTATTTCATCGACACACTTTTGGCAAACGAACTCCACGTCCAAATTATCTTCGTCGAAACCATCATCAAAGTAATCGATGCGAGCATGTTTGACGTATAAAACATAACCAAACAGTAAAACACTAACATCCACTACCCACACCTACACTAACTACCTGCCCTTGAGCAAAAAAGAACTAGCTCATTCGTCCTCTTCATCTTCCAAACTAAATTCAGCTTTGCACGCAGATATTACGAGACGGGGTCGATAAAGCCTCGGGCGATTGGCGGATCTAAGCCACGGGTGGCCACCACGCCGGTTGTTCAGAAGATAGCCGACTACAAGAGGGAGTGCCCTTCAATCTTCGCGTGGGAGATCAGGGATCGCCTGCTCAGCGAAAACGTGTGCAATAACGATAACATACCTAGCGTGAGTATTACTTGCTTCTTAAAGTAGGTCTACCATCACCTTTTGACTAGCGATTCTTTTCTAATACGATTTGTTTGGAATACTGAATCACGACAGAATGCCCAGTACAGTTTATGCCCTAAAATGTATCGCAATAAGAAGTGATGGTAGGGTTATGTATTCCATGAATTTCTTTTAAAAATAGACGAAAAATAAAATGTGTATACTGCGTTACTACTGATATAGATAATTCAAAATGTATGCGTACTTAAAAACCAATCAGGTCACTAATATTCATACAACAAATTTTACCTATCTATATTTAGGACTGATTCATAGATATGAAATGTGCACATAGCTATCTACAGCAAATTCCATTAGACACGTCTGCCTTGACGTGTCAATCAAGCTGCACGTAAACCTACTCACGACTATTACATCGATATCGTAAACGTCAAAATATTATTAGAAATACGATATATCTAATTAAAATTCACAAAACATATGCCCGAGGGCCCATTGTGCCGCCCATCAAAATAATCTGGACAAAGTTCGGTGACAATAATTCTCTTTTAATCCAATTTCGCAATTTTACATTTTAGGACCATATGTTTCGGACGGACGCGGGCCCATTGTCCGAAATCTTTTCAAGATGGACCGTGTTCACTACAAACGGTCTATTCTGTTATTGATGATGGCTTATAAAATTTTAGTTCGGGATGTTTGATGCCGTTTTATTAGGTTTTTGTATGGACCCATACAAATACGCACCTATTATTGTTCGAGTTCATAAATTTGCTATCCCATTCTGCTATTAGGAGCTCTGTCAACTTTTGTGTCAATAACAAATTGAATGCAGAATTGTGCTTCGATAATATTGAGTGCTAAAAGAAATATCATAAATAAGTAAATGATGAACTAGAAACTTTTGTGTATGTCAGTTTTAAGTAGTTATGACTATATTAGATTAAAATCTTGACATAATAAACGCTTATACATAATACTTCCATAAACAATTAGACAGATCATTCTCACATAACCCAACCGAGTTATTCCCATAACCTTAGTCTGTGATTCAAATGTAGGCCATGGCAAAAGCGAATAAAAATAAAACTAGACGGAGTTGCAATTACAACGACATCATAAAATCCATGTAAAGTAACGAGAGACGCCAACATTCTATCCCATTATTAATGAGAAGAGTAAAAATTATAAAAACCGAGGTTCTCTGCGAATAATATCACGGACAAGATATAAAGCCATTGCCGATGTGACACGGCCGGTAATCGAACCAGACGGCCCCGACATCTGCCTGGCCAATCACGGTAAAAAATAACAAAGTGAAAAATTGGTAATTTTTAGGGATCTGCTGCAGTGTCAAGTAGATTCGAAAATTAAATGAGATGATTTTTTTAATCGAAAAAAAAATAATTCTTTGTTACTATTTCAATCGACAATACTTACGAAGTTAAAAGCTTCATTGAAGTCAAAAAATAATTCAGATGTTAAGTTTATTAGATTTTAAGAGTTCTTTTGTTTTGTAATGTGCGTTCGTTCTTGGCGCTCATGACGGAGTAAAAAATCTCTTAAAACGAACCTTACATAGTCATTGCCTTTTATACTCATTATATTTAAGTAATAAAATGTTAGTAAGGAACCCTCAATAGTTCCTATACATTCGTTCTTGTCCTTTTTTATACCTCAGACCAATTTTTCTGTTAATATTGTCACAATTCCAAAATATCATGTTTTGTGATCACGATACATGGCACAATGTAAACACTTGGCGACACAATGAATGGCACACGACAAAAGATATTTTAGTTGTCGGCTGTTGAGAATTAAAATTGTTGGTTTTGTGGATTTGTTATATAATCTAGAAAGGATTTGTCATTCAGTGTAGGTATACGGTTAATGAATAACGTATTTTAAGTATTACATGAAAGTATGAACTCATTACACGAACGTTTTATCTTGTAATATTCTCTGTGTTTGTAGTTCAATACTCCGATAAAATATTTACGTTACAATTTATGTTTGCTGTCCTAAATAACAAAACCATTCACAATGAACCCTAGTACATACCTACGCAGTAACTTCAGAGACAGACTTGTTGTCCGTAGGCCTAAGAAATTAAGTTCGGAATCCTATATCAACCGTCTGCTACATAAAATCTTACCTATAACTAATCATAAAAATACCTACATTATCCACCCTACGTAACAAGAGGACACAAAATCGAAATACCGAAAACCCCTAGAAGATTCGGCGCCAAAGGGGCTATTTTTATGACTGTCGTACCTACGCACTCGGCCCACTGGGCAAATAGGTGAAAGGGACAGGGTGATAGGTCCACACACGTATTAGAGTGGGACAGATATATGTCGTGCGTTCCGCTGCCTAGTCATAACGGTCGAATGGGCGTGATGTTTCTTACCAACTAAAAGCGGACAAAAATACGTGGAACAATCGATTACGGCTCGGCGGTAGAACGGTGTAAGTGTAAAAGTGTCAGAGAGGCTTATGGGTTGTAGGCACCGCTTACTGGGAATATCTATGTTGAATAAGAAACGAATGCAAATGTAAAACTAGATTGTAACACTTTTATTTTAGTTAATGTCACAAGCGTTGCTTTTGAACCAATTGAGTTGAGTAATTTTCGTTGGGTACACATAATTCAAAATTCCTTTTATCGTGCTCCATTTTAACTTGGGTTTAACTTAAAAGTCACATGAGATTCTCCAAAGAAATACGTAATAACTGAAATGTATTTTACCTATATCGAAGATTAGATTCAACTCAATAGCTTTCCGTTACTCGCAAACCATTCAATTGCAGAAAACAATTTCTCAAAAGACCGCCACATACTTACGCCGCTTTTCTCCCGGGGCGCTATACAATAATTCCACGTTTACGCGTGAATGCACAGAATATTCGGTATCTCTTTCACACTTGTGGTTATACTGTAAGGATCTGCATCGAGTTGTATCGCTGCCCTTGTCACGCGGATTAACGTCAACTGCTTATGATGGCATAGGAATTGACGGTTTTAAGTCCACTGATATTTATGGTAATGTAAAGGAATTTTATGCTAGGCAAAGGGAAACGATATGTTTGTGTATTTTAAAATGTAACTGTATGTTTACCTGGTTTTTCTTTATGTCTTTTTTCGTATTATGCATTAGGCAAACTGCCTATTTCCATCTAAAAAAAAGTCATTTGAAAGATAGTTATATCTTTTGATATTTAAGTAGGTAGTCTTCATGTTTTACTCTGCGCAAAAATCTAAATACGAGTATATTCTATATACGGTGAAATATTTAACAATGATCTATTAGACAAATCGAAATAAGTACAAACAGTAAAGTACTGGCGCTAAACGCAGAACACGGGAGCGGCAAACATCGCCAATCAACAGTTGCGCCCAAGGACCGTTAAATACGATTTGGAGACATCTAATTTAAATTTAGAATTCATGAGTTCGATCGAGCAAGACGCGTCGAGGCGGTTGATTCTGCTATTTTGTTGAAACTAGATCGAACGTAGCGTGTTTGAATTTAAATCTTTGATTCTGAAGACTTTATTACTTATCTTTGGTTGTTTTGTTTTATCTTTGTCAATGTTTCAGATTGACATTGACTTTTTAGACATGATTAATGATGACTGTCTAATAAACACCGTAAAATTAGATTCAAGTTTTGGAACACCTCTTGTATTTACTACGACACTTCCCCCTAGCCAAATAGCTAAGCAAAGATGTCCAAATGAAATAATTATATTTAAAAAAATCTTAACATTCCTAAAATCACCAATATTACGCGTTACTAAAGCAACGATCTCTAGTTAACTTAAAAACAATTAACAAACTACCAAACCTGTAGCTGCCAGAATTAGTCTCCGGGAACTTGACACCGCCGAAACGCTACTGTGACGCATTTCGGAGGCTTCGTGCGTATTATGTGGCGTATGAACGTTCTCATTTTCGTTTACACGCAATACTGTTGTAATTGGAGACACGTTTCAGTTTAGTTTGGGTTATAGTGTCGCAAGGACGACGTGTTTACTTTTTTTAATCGGATATATTTCTGGCGTATCAGCTATGTATATTATGAAGGGAAATAGCTTTAGTTGTCCCATATTAGCAGTTGCTATCAAAAATATGTGTGAGTTTTGTCTTTAATATAGTCAATTCGGACAATGTATATTAAGATTAAAATACTTAAATATTGCTCCAAATTTATGCATCTAATTCGCTTCTAATAAGTTGGTACACTAACCAAATTAACGAAACCTCTCACTAATAATATTATTATATTGAGCAAAATTCTACCCAGAAAATAATCTTAATACAAATACAAGAATCGATAAAAACTTTATCCGTGTGACTAAATAAATTGCTAACACCATTTATACTAAAATCCGTTTAAAAGCTATATCAGAAACTAAATCAATAATACAAAATATATTTCTAAAAGTAGATACTGTAATTATTGTCCACAATACGGTATTTAAAACAGGGGCAGAGCTCCCCACAGCCCTATGTCACACACTGTTGCTCACACTTACACCACGCTATGTGACATATTCTGTACTTTAGCGGGTGTCCCTCAAGGGACTGCTTTTGGTCCTTTAATGAGGATCGAAGTAATTTGTATTTATTTTGTTTTTAATCGATCAATTCATTAATTAGTAAATCACACCTGTATATTTGCAGAATATTTAATTGAAAGCGTTGTCACCGATAATGTTCTAATCGTCATTAATAGAGTTCCCAATAGAGCAAGCTCATAATTTTAACTAGATGCAGATGTTAGATTTGGAAGTTATAGGTACATATAAATGAAGAATTACGAACAGGACACATTATAAAAGCTATCAATATTTCCAACAACAAAAAATCCACTTCAAACCAAATCACCGACAACAACTTAACATCCATAATGAACTGAGACAGACCGCCCCAATCTGTGCGCCCTAAGAGAATTGCAAAAAAACACCCCTCCAACCGCACCCCACAATCGCTTTTCACCGGGGAATCGAACTCGGGTCTCCGCGGGTTAACCGTGTACGTTAAAATGTTTATAGATAATACTAATAGTAATTCTAGGGGATGAAGACCCCTTCCTGTATGGGTATTTGTATTCATAGTAATGGTTTTTGTGAAGATACCTTTGGTATCGGTTTGATGGTGAATGGACATGGAAAAGTGGATGGATTAATGGTACAGGGATTTCCATTCAATGAGGATGTTTCTTTTGTCCGTATTTGGGGCCAGATCGTTTAGGTGATTAAGTGCTTACTACTGGCTTTATTTGTAGTTCTGGTTTTTGAAAATCGTAAATAGACAGAGAATTACATTATTTATATTCCTTTGAGTATTCCAGTTGAAGCATATACTACCATTTACGAGATTCCTGCGTAGTAGGTCATAGGATAAACCTACATTATTACCTAGACGGTAAGCCTGGAAACTTAAATAATTATCAGTTGGAGGTCTGAAAATTACTTTTCTGATCAACGGTACATTTTAATTATGAACGTAATCTGGAATTGCAATTGTATTGTATACTTAATTCTTTAAAATTTAATTTTAAAAAGTTTATTCTAGTCTCATCAATCTGTAAAGATGGGATACTAAGAATCGATGATTTTTTGACTTTGTTAATGATCATTTTATTGGTTGGTTTTATTTTTTCTTGTTTAAGGCCTACAACAAATCAGTGTAATAATTTGTCCCCAGATTTAAATCATGATTCAGTTCAAAACTAAACCGTCAAAACCGCTGATTGATCGTAACGCCCCACAAATTCGATTAACCGCGTAAATGTCGATTTTCTAACATGTTTTTTGTGCCACGGCCCTGAGACCACCGGCGCGGGAGGATCTTAGCACTATCGATCGCTGGATGATCTATCACTATGTCCATAGTCAGGGTAATGAGGTGCACTGACGCATCGCGACTGAGGGTTGCCATGATCATTCTAATTACAGATATACAAATTTAGATTTTTGATTATTGTAATTGGATCTTATTTTGTGTTATTATAGATATGATACAGAAGTAGAAGATAAAGTGTAATGTATCATCTGAATGAGAACTTTGAAAAGTTTTTACAGAAAAGCTTTTACTCTTCGTTGATTTGACGCCAAATTTTACAAACCACTGTATTTTTGATATGCTACCATTTTTTAAATTGTGGATTGTATCGTCTGTACTTTTTAATTTATGCAACAGCAAAAATTTTAGCCACTATGTACCTAAACTTAAACCATTATTTTTTCTAGAAATTGACATTAAGATCGTACAACATCCTTGCATCCAATGTCCACTCCATAAAATGACATGACAGTACAAATGATGAACGATTCTCACGTGAAATAAAATAATACAACATTTTAATGTTGGCGGCCCTGCCCGTGACACCTGTCAACTGTCACAGTGACGGGAGATCGCCCGCGTTCAGAAACGATCGCTAGACGCTATCGCTCGTCGCGAAACTTGATATAATATGCTCGCTTTTAATTAGATGTTACATGTTAGATGTTTATCTTAGTAATTATAGTTTCGACTTGTTCGTTTTGTTGTTTGTTTGTCGAAGTGCTAAACTGTATATTAAAATGTTGTATCTCCGTTGGTGTAATGAAGCAAGCACATACATAATTATTATTGATTAAATAAAATTATTCATGTAATTAGTAGAGTACCACACTCAGTAATGGTACCACAACAGGTAATATTTTACCTAGTTTAGTAAACTTTATCAATTCAAATTCAATATATATCTAACCCAAAACGTTACATCTAACATCTCTTCTCAACATTAAATAAAAGGTCCAATATTTCAACATAACAATAAGTCCGCGCAGGGTGTTGTCGTGGTGCGCACGCGCATAGCCGCCTGTCACGAAGTTGAGCGGTGTCAGACGTATCGGGTTTCATGCCATGTACGGTAGTGCCGGGTTTATGGGCCCGCAGTTCAAGTATTTATGCATGTTGTATTATTGTTATTGTATTAAAGTTATATTTTGTAACATGCAGACGAGTTTTGGAATATAATTCAGGATTGGATTAATGTCAACTGAAAATATAATCAATCAGTATTTTGTATAGATTTTTATACAAATTCTAGCTTAGCATTTAATTAACCCAGAAATCTTTTGAGTAATGATATCAGCCAACACGCACCTAAACTAACAAACGCTCAAAATTCATAAAACCCTCTCAAAGATGTTTCAAAATGTGTTCAGTATTTGCCATTAATTTTACACATAATTTACCTAACCCTGCAAATCATCGTTCACTAACATTTTATCATTACAGTGTAAAAGCTGTACATATTAAAAAAAAACTCGTTTTTAACCCCTGTGTACACGAGCGGCGCACACATTGCCGCTTGTCTAAAACTGCCGAAAGTTTTAGACCCTTTACACACATCGCTGGACACTAATTCGGGTGGCTCGGCACGAAAAGGGCGTAAGTCGAAATCATGTAAAAATTAAAAATAAACTGAGGTAAGATGAAGATAGACATTTTAACTTGTTTTTTTCTAAATTATTTTCTTTAACCTTATAATAAATATTTTAAAATACGTAGACTAGACTAAAATGCTAGACAAGGGCGTCCCTTGAGTTATTAGTATTTATACTTATCTTATATTTATACCTTTTAGTACTTGCTTAACTACGTCAATCTTGTATACAACCATCTATTTATTAGCAAACTACAGAAAAAATATTTACATTAAGGAGCGATAATGTTTTAATTATACTAGTCCACACTCTTGGCACTGTGCTTTAAGTGCTACAATTTTTGCGCGAAAGTCCAAAAAAAACAAAAGCAATATACTGGAAAACCTACAGATTTCCCACAAAAAACAACTCTCAAAACATTCAGCCAATTAGCGAAACAAATTTTAAACATAATAGATATTAAAAAAAACACAACAGCTGCGTTCAGTCTTGCGTTATAATGTAAAAGAACACACGATTAGCCGGCCGATTCCTCAAATAATGACAACTGAACAAATACTCCGATTAAATAATACACTAACCGAGTTCTGGTAAAGACACGTGCTTGTTTTTTAGCAGTTTTATTAAAAAAGGCAACTTATACGTTTGTTATTCTTTGCGTATGTCATTGGAGTCTCTTGTGTGGCTTATTGTTTGCGGCACCAGTAAAATAGAGGCTTTTGAAACTGGTTTTACTTGTAGAGGTCCGCTTTTGACAATACATTTTGTTTTAGCTATCATCAAGTGATCAATGTAAAAACAAACGCTTTATGGATACTTACGTACATTCGATTTTCTGGTGGACTTATCAGAAGCAACTAAATAATTTGGGCAAATTTTCATTTCTAAAAATCTAAAAAACATTCTTCACATTATGTGGAAAAATAATACTTATTATTATTTCGATATTTTGTTTTGATTGTTTCCTTAAAAATACCCAGTTTGGTAATATAATTTTTAAGCATCGTTTTTTAAACCATCATTCCAATTCAATTCAGCCGTCAGTTCCTGACCACTTCAAACAGAATATTCGCGTGGAAGAATAAATAGAATAAAAAAAAATCCTTTAAAATTCTAATAGGAACGTACGCTCTTTAATCTTTCCGTGTACCCATCTGATTGGCCGCACGGCTGTCACGAGCAGAATTCGCGTTTAACTGCACCGCTCCTATTGGTGAGCTCGGTGCTCGAAATTCAAAATGTTTTCGTTATAATAGAGCCACTTTTTATGCTATCTTATTGGTTGCATTTAAATTTAGTAATTGGTTTTCAATCAATCATCGGATGAGTGTTGGAATAATTTCTAATTTGACCTTTAGAATTAAAAACTGGTTTCATTTTAACGTTTCTTGCAAGGAATTTTTATGACCTATAAGTTTGGTATTTCAATTCTTAGTTGCACACCCAATATCATCAGACATGTGATAGTTTTTTCATATTGATATTATCGAATACATCCCCATTATTTTTAATGTGTAATCGTCATCGTAAGCTTTAGGAAAATCTAAATCAAAATTCAGTCATTGGCCGTCAACATAATTTGCTTCAAACAATTCAACAATAGATACAAATATACTTCCATGTTGTACTGTACAATATGATGCCGTACACATGTAGGTATATCTGCAGCTGTATTCTGTACAGCATTATCTTCCATTAGCGGTACAAGGGATTAAATCAAACGTGTTACAGCGACGCGCGCTCCGCTGAATTTTGTACTTATATTTTGTGATAGTTCATCCTATAGCGAGTATGTTTATACGTTATAAGTCAGGGCGGATTTAAATGATTTAAGCTTTAGTAGTTTTACTTTGATTAGAATTTGGAGAATAGAAGTTTCGATTTCGAAATTCTTGTTTTAGTAAAAAGCTTTGTTATTGTTAATTCGTTTTGTTTGGAAGTTCTTCACGATCTTTGGATCGTGTTACTTTGTTTATTAATATTTGTTATGGAATTTTGGGTTCGTTTTCCCAAAATTAATCAATCAACATTTATAAATATAAATGTACGTGTATTTCTTTCTATACCTAATCATTCACCTACCTACTTGTAATTACAATCACACCAATTTCTTTCCACAAAATCTTTAAACGGATCCTCAGGGCGAGCGAACTCCCACTCAACACAAAGCCATTCATCTTTCCATTCCAAATTTCGATTCGATTACGAACAAAATACCTAGCTGCAAAGAACACTTGGTACATTGTAATCGCGCCCCGCCGACCGATTTTCCGGCCGTAGGGAAAAATACATTTCCCCGTTGCCAATGGCAACAAGAAAACAGATATTATACTCGGGGACGCCCCAACCGACTACATAACTATAAATAGTACGTAGGTACGGCGTGCTAAAATGGGCATACATAGAATTTTATACTTGTGTGAGTTAGGTTTTTACGCATGCGTAGTTTTCGGTGAAAGTAGATAGATATTGGGGTTTTTAGGGCCTCCGGGGGTAGGGTGCGGTCAGAGGGGGAGGGATGCCCTAATCTGTGTCCCTTTGAGGCTCCCGATTGGAATTTAGTAATCATATTAGATTTTAAATTACACGTGTTAGCAAGTTAAAAGGGTGGGGTGAGCGGCGCAATTTATTTCCTATTAGATAGTTGTTTGGGTGATAGGGACTCGGAGCCTATCACATTATGTATAAATACGTTATGGATGCTGTCTATATGCATACCCAAATCCGATTAGATTTGAAATATATTTAAGAATAGTTATCAGTGTTAATATAGATACGGTGACGGTAAATATCGTGAGGAAACCAGGATTTAAATAGGCCTGAAATAGCCAACCCGCAGTGAGCCAGCGTGGTGATCAATGCTCAATCCTCCTCTATAAGAGAAGAGGCTTTTGCCCTGCAGTGGAACAGTTATAGGCTGTTAGCATTATTATTTATATGGATATACCTCATACTTAGTGTGGGACGACATAAAAAAATGGGAAATATGAAGCTATTTTTTTTTGTTCAAAGATGTTCTAACAACTTATGAACAATTCAGTCTACTACCAGGATGGAACCAACAAATATGTAAGTTATCAAGTACTAAGGTTCAAGTACCACAAAGTTTACGCCTGTACTTCGTTCGCAAAGTGTTTAAAGGAAACAAGACAAGTGCTAAGCAGATGCAGCGATTAATGTACTACGTCTAACTTTATCGTTCTTGCTAATCTCCAGCATTCATCACTGCGAACTGGTCCAGTGAGATATCTCACGTTTTATACTATCTCAAATGTCAGAACATCGAAGATAGATATAAATGTAATGTAGTGCTATAATTAAGTCATTGAGAATAAGCCTTTGAGCTTCGGGCCCAATAAAAGACAATTTAAAAATTTTCACTGTGATACACAATCGCAATATTTGTCCCAAATCTGGGCGTTTTTTAAATGACATTTTATGTCTGCAAACCCCAGTTTACAGGGCTATTCTTGGTGTGAAGCAACGTTTAAGTAACAGTGGTATTGCTAAGAACAGCACTGTTCTTCGTATAGACATGAGCCAATAGCCACATGGAAATAGGTCATGCCGTGGTGTAGAGATCGGTCAGTCAATAAGGATGGTAGCGAGGTTGACCGTCCAGTTTGCGCCTGTACCACGTGGAGGCTCTTTTCTAGCACCAGCACTGTTGAAGTACTGTTATAGCAATATCGTAGTTCGTTATACATCTAATCAGAGTATGTATATCAACCGTTTCTCTATCACAAATGTCATATTACCGCTGTCAACGCTTTCGCACAATTTCTTACCTGTATATTTTAATCGGCACTTATCTTAATACGCCAGTCATAATTAGATGCTGAACCAGAGAAATCTTATCTAACACTTCAAAGTTTATAGGTATTTAATTAAATGTAATAATTTAACTGAATAGATATAATCAAATAACATTGAGAAAAGTTCTAAAGAGTGTAATGTATACTCAACTGATACGAGAATTCGATGAATGAAAAATGTGTCCTATATGTGGGTTGAAAGTCTAACAGGAAGGCTTATTAGAAAATAAACATATCGTATATCATATAATAATTTGGTAATCCGACATGAATTCACATAAGCTTACCTACCCAAATTTTTTTTTACTATAATTTTATAAAAGAACAAACTTTGCAACAATCAGTTTAGTTACCAACAAAAGACTAACTCAAATCTCCTCACAGGTGTCCTCAATAAACCGCGTCCTCCGGAACCTCGCGTCTCAGAAGGAGCAAGCGGCGTCGGCGCAGAACGACAGTGTATACGAGAAGCTAAGGATGTTCAATGGGCAGGCGGCGACGGGCTGGTGGTACCCGGGGCTGCCGGCTGCGCCCGCGGCCCCGGCGATACCCGCCCCCCTCCCCCCACAGCTCAACAGGACGACCGCTGAGGAGCATAAAAGAGGTTAGTGACTGGAAATGGTATTTGTAAAACTGTAATTATTTCCTCAAACTTTAGGAAGAGGTGTACTGCACTATTGTTTTCGTCTATATGATAGCATTGGAAGGTTGGAGGCTTAAGGCTACAGGCGTTACTTTAGGTATGTAATTTCGCCTTTAAGGGTTAGACCAAAGACCAAAGTTGTAGAGGAGCCTAAAAATCCCTAGCTACTAAGGAGGAGAAGGACTTTCTACAATAGTCTTTGCAGTACTTAACTGTTTTTTTCTGTACATAGTTGATCAGCTCATTGACCTCGTATACAAAGAAACAAAAGTTCCAAGTTTAGTATCTATTTGGCCTTTTTCATTTTAAACATTTCTCACTGTTCACCCTAATAGCTTCAAACTTCAAAAAAGTTCGGCTTGCCTCAAATCCATACATTAAATCCTACAACAGCGATGTGCAACTTCCAAACGTCAAACACAAGTTCAAAAATATGAATAGATAACTCGCTTTCGGCATCAAACGCTTGTACATAGCTGATAGCACTTTGCCACTCTAGCGGAAGACGTATCGACCTGCACATCTATCTATCGATATGATGTGACGTTCAGCGACATTGGTAGATGTTCTTTTCCTATTTCGCTTTGACGCCGTTTCGCGACTCATGCCTTTGGGGACACAGCTGTGTAGGGTTGACTCTGGAGGGTTAACATGCTTTGTATCGCCTGATAAAGTTTCAGATTTCATGCGTCGTTGCGTTTCCGGTATTTACAATTTAATGGAAGTATTACTCATTCCTTCTATGTATACAAAGAGGTCTTCGTCCTACAGTTAGCAGTTAGTCTAGTGTTATTATTGTGAATGGTATTATGGATTTACGTACGATTGAAAGGATCGTAAGTCTGAAAAAAGAAACAAAATCTTTTTTGCAAAAGTTTTGAACACTTTCAGTGATCATACAAAGGATTTTAATTGAAGCCTTCATTCACAAGCAAGCTTCATCCTAATTTCGCTAAACCAACATCTTTTTACATACCGTTGTAACACTCAACAGAACTCACCACATTTCATATCTGTAAGAGAACACGGGGTAGCCCTGTAACCCCCATGTCTTGGGGGGAGGGGGCGGGCGCGTTGTTACAGAGTTTCTTCCCAAACACCTCGCCACTGAGTCGTTGCGGCCCGCCAGATTATATGCCTCTTTTGTGTATTATTTGTACTTACGTATTCTATGTACGAGGTACGTATTAGTGTAATCTCGTTTGTGGTCGTAACTTGCAGTCGCGTACTTGTGTACTTCATTATTTCGAACGGCGCTGCTTTTTTGTTTGACATACATTCTTTATAGTGTATTGTGTTCTCTAATTAGGACAGTAGTGTCTTCCAATCCACATTAGTTTTTATCAGATCTTCCAGCAGCTATTCTACAGTCGAATCCAAATTCACTATCCTCAATATTGACTAAAATGCAAGCTTTTATCTTGTCTACTCAAAAATATATCAAAATAAATTTCAGCTGAGCCAGAGGTCCCTAATTTATGTATAAAACTAAAACTACCCGCAAACTGTGTTCAGTCATCTTGTCCACTCGGATGCTAATAAACCCACTCAAGTGTGGGGTCTCCTTTCAAAAATGACCTCAAGATCACAGGTCAGCTGTGCGGATTAACCCCTTGACTCCACACTCCTTCAAAGTGATGCGACGGACCCTATATCCTGGCAATATGTGGGTGAATGACAGAAGTTTCAGTTTGAACCAATCAGTACTACTGCTGAACAAGACTAACGAAAATTGTTCTAAGCATACTTTTACGAGATTAAGTAAATAGTCCAAAATGAGAATAATGACGTGAAAACGTCAATTTTGAGTTAGTAAAAACTGATTTCTCGATTATCATTTCCAGGCTATATCAGTAGAGTTTGACTATCAACATAAAGCTCATTTTGCTCTAAAGCACTATACTTCTGTGGTCCACTTGCTCAGTACAGCAAACTTTTCTTCATACTTTTCACGTGTGGGCGTTGTTTAGCCTCCCGACACGTGACCCGAATACTAGCCCAGTTTGCACCGACGAACCGACGCTAAAAAGAACGTCTTCCTCTAAGTATGTAACACTCTACATTTTTGTGTCGACCATTCGGCAACCATCGTCCGGATTCGGGAACTCGGCTCGACTCGGCCAAACTTTTCATTGGGTTAGCAATGTGCATAGAAGGAAGAATTTAGAACGTTCGTAAGACATTCGCCATTTGAAAATATTAAAATTATGTTTTTTTATAACTGTCGTATAACATAGACTATTTTCTTATTGCATCTGTTTTCTGGAAATGAAACCGCAGATCATTGAAAAATATTGATTATCCATACGATATCCAAAAATAAAACATTTTTACCAAGCGAATACAAGTCATTAATACAATTAAACAAAGCGAAATAACAAAATTTTAATGACTGCCTCCAAAGGTCAGACAGTTTGCTGCACTGAATAAAATGGCGAATGCTTTTTACACTTCAAATATTACTGTGTTGTGTATATTTGTGGAGGGTGGGCACCGGCTTAATTAACTTCAGCGTTGGCATTCAGTTTTAAATTCGATTCTCTAAAGGTGTCTGCCTGCTGTGGGAGATATTTTACAGAGTAAAGCAGTTTAGAGTCTTTAGATGCAAAATATTAGATAATGCTTTTGAATTGACTTTTATCCAAACGAACAAACATTTGTAAAATAATGTTATTAGTTTTAGTGAGACTTATCATTGTGTTAGGTTACTTTTAGATACTTTAGTACCTAATCAAATTTATTGTTAGGTAATTGACTTGTTAGTCGATACCTAACCTAATTCACGAGGTATGACTAATCTGTCCTATAATGCAAGTTGTAAATGTAAGGTAACATTGCTGAAAGAACGAAAAACTCGCACAAAACGTAATATTCTCCAAAAATCTACCAAACCACTAAAACACATAGTAGCTTTATCCATATACATTTTAACGGCGTATGTAAAGTCCGGACCAATAGCCGGCCATACGATATATACGAAGGGGCAGTTTTTATTGCCCACGGCCCGCCAAACACGGCACAAATATGTTTTTTACCGAAATTACGTATAGCCCTTTACGGAATGGAATTATCGTTATATTTTAGTTTGAATATATTTTATCTTACGGTCCATGTCGTTCTCATTCTAATATTGTTCTTTAAGGTTTAGAATTGGATAGAATATTATACCTACGTCTAGCTTAATCTTAGGCACATTTTTAGAAGAACCAATGATAAAATAAACTTAAGAAACTGTGACAAATTGACCAAAGTTTCCAGTCAGCAGATTTCAATAACCGTTGAAACGGTATAACCACTTAGAATGAATCGAGTTTCAATCGTTTATAAAACAGAACACATGCCACTGTTCGTAGCCAGAGGCCGCAACACATTTTTAATATTCGACGTACTGTTTTGCTCATGGTTCGATGGGTTCGCCCAATGTTTCGGAAGTATACAAAATGGAAAAAAATATAAAATGGCCGATGTATTTTCGCACAAAAAGCTCTCTCGCGAGTGTGATTGACGCTCGTTGTAACAGGCTACATATCTACGCGAGTGTGCGACGTGTTTTGACGTGTTACGCATTTTTTTTTGCAATTTCGTAGCTGTGCTCTACACGTTTCCCCGTTGATTTGGAAGTCAAATAGTGTGTTGGTTGCTAATATGCCTCTTTCAATTGATCCTTGTGTGTTGTTGCTTCTTTTGAACTTCTAACTTTGTTGCTAGGCTACTAATGGAATCGGGACTATTGACAACTTACTGTTACAACTGTACATTTTAAAGGGATCTCTAGTGATTTCTAGTAGTTGCTACTCAATTTTAGTGTGACATCTTTATATAATAAACTAACCAACTAAGTATTTGTTAAGAGCTTAAGTATCGAAATACAAAGCAAAAATCTTAAGACCCTCCCATTTCCAAAAGCTACAAAGAAAAACTGCAATCCAACATCAGATTATTAAAAAAATAAACTCGTTACAAAACTGTTTGGCAATAGACATTGTGTATCTAATCCAACGAACCACACAAAATTGCTCAATATTTGTCCAGTGGAACATAGCACAAATAATTGGACAAATTGTTTGTGTGTCGCTCTCTGATATACGTGTATACAATAGAATTAGCACAGTGGTACGGAGCCAAACACGCCGGCCACAATGGTTGGCGCTAATCAATCGCTAATATACTTGACGGTCTTGTACCGATCATTGATACGGGATAGATTAAATTTAACAATATCGGAGTAGGCATGATTACATTATACACAATTATAGATGATGAATATATAGATATAGCTAAGAAAGTGGAAACTGAAGAGGAAGAAGGTAGGGTAAAGAAAGGACGACTAACTAATCTGCATCAAAATATGACTAAAGATAATCTCAGGCTTACGACAATGCAGCGTTCTTGATCTTGACTTTGGAACAAAGTTATAAATACGGAAAATGTTTCGTGTAAAGGCATGATTGAATTAAAGTTTCTCGTTGGGTTTAATTAATTATTTAAAGACCTATCACAAACCCCATTAAGTTATCCTTGATATCAGCGTATACAACATCCTTTTAAGCGTTATATTTTAGATAAGTCAGTTAACCTCATCCAAACCTAATATTAATTTTCCTTTGTCAAACATTTCAGTGTTAACAAAACAAAAACCGCCCATGAAATATCAGTAGCTATAAAATTTGAACAATTTCTAAACGTACACAACAGATCCCGTTAGGTATGAACTGGGAACAAATATTTGTGAGCGGCGAGCCAGTGACGCGGTGCGACCGCTAGCAAATCATTCGTGTTTATACTGGTTATACACGCAGTTTTACTCCATTCAATTTGTTCCGATCGCATTTTAAATTGTGCGTCTCTCAAAAAATGCGGCGTTTCCAATAACAGCAATGAAGGCGATCTCAAATTCACTTCGATCCGTATCGAGTTGGTCTCCAACAATTCCAAAAATATCTCAATCGAGAACTATTAAATGGTAATAAAAGCGGGAAACTTTCGGGGTTTCAAGTTAAATACAGTTGTTTGAATCTGATCCGATAACAGTAAGCTTATATACATATGCGTACGACACCATTATATTCGTTTTCGAACAAAAAACCACCCAGGTGTCGCCGCCAAGCTCAATAAAACAAAAACTATCAGTGTCGACTCCAATCTCTCCAACTCAAGCACTCTTTGAAACAGTTAGTGCGAAACAATGCCTTTTTATTCTGTTCCCAAAGTGGTTTCACATCAAGCGCAGTTGCGTAATTGACTTTAACATGTAAAGTGTACTCGTTAGGCGTAACACGTGTTACAGATTGTGTTACATCGCAATTATGCGTTTAGTATCGTTTGAATCGCTCATTCAGTATTAAACGATGATTGTAATTGATCGTTTTGTGTATTAAAAGGGGATATTTGAATGATTTTACCCTGATTTTAGTTAGGGATGCCCCTTAAGCTCTTGATTTTTGGAAATATATTTAGAAGATCTTGATCAAAACTTGAGATTTTACGTTTAATTAGTTTTACAATTATATTTAAAGTTCGAAAACTATACTAACCAGAACAATTGTAGCGAAAAAACAAATTCGTGAGAGTGCACAAACATAGCTGCAGACTGCCAGACTTTCTTTATTCTAATCCCCTATACTATTCCCGGAGAATTACTCAAATGGCCCCACTTGTACCAACAATAATAAAAACAGGACCTTATCAGCCCCACGCTAAGTAATTCGGATGGCCACGTCGAGGACATTTAGTGACCGGTTGATTACAAACAAGCAAATTTATCTTGACCCCAGTTCTCTCTAGACGGTCGTATAATGTATTAGATGCACGATACATTTGGCCGCACATGGGGTCATAGTTAATTGGTTATGATCATCTCTATTAGGGCGTGGATGTTGAAATGTTTGGGATCAATTTGGCGATTTATTTCTGCTAATAAATGATGATTCGTTTGGGGACTATTTTGTGTCTTAATATGTAGTTTAGCAGTTATTGTTTTATTGTGCCTTGAATAAAGCAGTCTCAAGAATTTACTTTGTTATTTACATATTTATAACCTTCATAGAATCGTTAGGGAGCTTAAAACAAGTCATTATGTATATTTCCACGTGGCGAAGTACTAAAGAAATGTATCCAGCGAACATTTATTCGCGGGAGCGTGGCGAATTAGGCGGATCGCGCCTTGTCCAGCCGCAGTGGGCTTGTTCTTGAGGATGCGCTCCAAGGTTTGAGAGGTCGCGGATTACCAGTCAGCCTCAAGG
Source organism: Abrostola triplasia (assembly GCA_946251915.1). Taxonomy (NCBI): domain Eukaryota; kingdom Metazoa; phylum Arthropoda; class Insecta; order Lepidoptera; family Noctuidae; genus Abrostola; species Abrostola triplasia. The sequence goes on along the minus strand of OX276440.1, from coordinate 6,346,537 downwards.
TGTTATAATTGATAGCTACATTATATATTGAACTTAATCTGAAAATTGAGAAACAGTTGAAGTATCAATTTACGGTATGTTTAAGCCTTTTTTGCTGCTGTGCTTAACGGATATGGAAAGTAATGGATAAGCCATTAAGCTTAGTAGTTACCTACCTTACGAAAATACATGGTTTTGCTATATTTTTTTTACTGTTTTGTCTAAAGACAAATTTACTTGCTGTTCTAATCATTTAAGTGACCAAAGAGAACTGTAATTGTCGCGTTATTTTCCTGCCAACTACGCCACCAGGTGTGGTCGCCGGTCGCTCGTGACGTGGCCCTGCTCAGTTGAGTGACAGTATCGATCTCACATAATCGCGCGCCGGCAATCGGCCCCCCACCTACGACCGTCGTGTTTCGCCCCGATAACTTCAATTCCGCTTTATCTCCCCGACTGCCGACTTTCTTCACTCCCCTTTGTGCTTATTTTCTCCAATTTTTTTCCACCGCCCCCACTTTTATTTCGTTCCTTTTCTTATTTTCTTACTATTATTTTCTCTTATGTATTTTTCGTGTTTCATCCCGCCCTTCGAGGCCTTTCTCTTGGATAGAGAAAGTTTTTTTTCGATCATTTGTAAGTCGTTATTGGTGGAATTGTGGTTAAGTACCGCCGTCGACAGAATTGATTTTTTTAATGAATTCCTCCTTTATATTCCCGGGGAACCGGTAATAAATACCTAATGAAAATATTGGTTGTTTGGACAGAAATAATATTTTGGGTTGATAGCGTAGGAATTTGAAGTCTGTTTGGAAGACGGATAATCTTATTTAGTTGTCTTTTGAAACTCTCAATTTTATTTCAATTGAGACTTTAATTGATAAGTTACTGTTAACAAACTGTATTGAAAACCTTTATTTCCATTTAAGTTACAGTCTCGTTACATAAGCATTAAATAATTTAATTATCAAGTATTAACTTATAATATTATATATATATATATAATAATAATGACAGCCTATAACTGTCCCACTGCAGGGCAAAGGCCTCTTCTCGTATAGAGAAGGATTGAGCATAGATCACCACGCTAGCTCACTGCGGGTTGGCGATTTCAGGTAATTAAATCCAGGTTTCCTCACGACGTTTTCCGACACCGTTCTGTCGTGTCTTAGAATAACTAATAAAGTATTAATAACTTAACTTACATTCCAAAAATAGCGTGATAATAAAACAAATAGCCCGTTTATAAATACAGGCTCATTAAAGGTGTCGCGCTAAGGGCGGGCACACACTGGCGACAAGCGATCAATCAAAATTGTCAACCGATTGGAAAGGCCGCCATGTTTCGCTGAGCGAATGTCGCGCATCAATCATGTTTCAAGAGCAGTATTTACAGCGAGTGTGTTACAATTCTGTCGTTTTTGTGTTACCTTTGAGCCTGATCGAGCAAGCTTAGTTGATACTAAAATGGTTTAGACTGTTCACTGGTCAAACAATTTGTGTTGTTGAAGCAATTATGTTTTCCCAAAAATAAGTTTTGTTGACTGCCTCGTTGGTCTAGTGGTTGCTTAGCGCGACTGCTGAGCACGAGGTCCTGGGTTCGAATCCCGGGTCGGGCAAAAAGTTACTGGGTTTTTTGGTAATTCTCAGTAGCAGCACGGAGTTTGGATGTGTGCCCGGTTGATGGCAATAGGCTCGCCCCCTATTAGATTGGGACCTAAAACATAACTGGCGAAATGTGGGTGTATTATATTTACACCTCTGCCTACCCCTTCGGGGAATACAGGCGTGATGTTATGTTTTGAAAAATAAGTTTTAAAAATCAGGGTTTTTGATTGAATGTTATTGCTTGATACTTCAAGTCTAGTATTAGGTAACATTACTTACGTTGATTACATTTTTTTTCTTCGTTCCCAACTCCCAAATGGTACTTGTCTGTGACACAAGTCTTTTGGCTCAATTTCTTTACACAAAGTCACGCGAAGTTAACTTCCATTATTTATATTGGCTACACGCCCACATAACGTGCGCGTATCAGAAAATGTGACAGATTGCGTAACAGTCCTTCCATTGAACGGAGTCAGTAACCCGTGCGCACATTACCGAGCCCGGAATCGAACCCCGGACTCAAGTGCTCCGACCATAAAGCAAATTAATCAATTAGCTGGAGGCATGTCGACAACATTACGAGTAACGTTTAATTTCGCTATCACCCTTACTTTGGGGGTTGTAAACAACCAGGGTAACTTGAGCCGTGTGTTCTACAATGTTTTTGATAGTGAAGGGTCACGATGACTGGTTTTGATGTAATTTTTCTGTGTAGCTCTGAGGGGTAATTTTGTGCAATACTGCTGACGCATTTGCTTGATAGTCGTTGAGAGAGACGTTTTGTTCGAGTGCTTTTTTGATAGTTTATGATGAAGAGCCGGCTCCGCTTTGTATGTTAAACATTTTACGACTACCCTCTTTGCTTTGAAAGTTTAAAGGATTTGACTCATTGACTAATGCGATGAACATCATGAAAACATGCACGAATAAACGACCTTTTGCCATTGCTAGTTCTAAAGCTTAATGAGTTAACTACTGATAAAGATAGGAACTCTTCACTTGACCTTAACGAGAGCATACAGGGGAATAAAAAAAATGCTTAAGTAAAATGCACGGAAAATATCAGAGTTAGAAATTCAGTCAATAGTAGAAGTAGACGAATTAGCTTGTGCTATACCGGGAAATGTACAGCGCTGATTTTCAACCCCTTCTACCTTCTGAGTTGTAAGCTTCTATAAGCGTTCGAATACGGGCGTGAAGTTATACAGTATTCAAATTCACCAAATTGTATTATACTAAAATCTCCACCATACTAACCAAATAAATTCTTCAGCAGATCCCCTGCAGTCAGAGGCTGGGTCAGATGGCAATAGCGAGCACGCATCATCAGGAGACGAGGACTCGCAGATGAGGCTACGGCTCAAAAGGAAGCTGCAGAGAAACCGGACCTCCTTCACTAACGACCAGATAGATAGCCTTGAGAAAGGTAAGAAAGCAGTCATACTAATCTAAGTATAACACCATAACCTAAGTTTTTGGAAGTCCATGCTAATATTTGTGAAAGCACTTGAACAAAAAACGATTGATTGAGAGCTTTAGTCTTAGAATAGAATAGAATAGAATAGTTTATTTTGCTAGTATATTTAGAGAGATTAGGCTACTTTTATCTAGGATAATGACTCATGAAAAAAGTAAGTTCGTGGTAAAGGAAGTTTCTGGAGAATTGTAATTGAATATAATACTAAAAGTGCTTTTGAAAACCATATTGTACCGTAGCCGAAATACCTATGTGAAAATATCTAATCTTACGAGTAGAATTCCAACGCGTTTCCGGAATTAGGGACACATTCGAATCTCATACCGCTCTACAAATCCACTGTTCCCTTCCACAGTCAATAGTCCCTGGAGTCTTCATAAACCTATTTCCCAATGTCCTTTTCATCTTATTTATTGTTTGCAATAACACGGTTATTAGTAAGTAAATAAATATCGTCCCCCGATGTTTGCACTGCTCTCGGACGGTGGCAGTGGGCCCAATTATTGATGTCACCCCGTGTTAATCTTACTTATACGTTGTTTGTTTGTTTATTCTCATATCGCATTGGTTTATTGCCTTAGTGATTGAGAACTTTTTTGTTGGGACCTTTGTTTGTCTTTGAAGAAATGTTTTCGTTGTTGTCAGCATTTGTGCTCTCAAAATTATGTGTTCCATTTGTTTTAAATAAACCATCTGTAGTTTTAGGTGATTATTTCGTTTAATCCTTAATGAGATCAAGCTTTAGATATTAAAAAACATGATTTTTGACCGTGAAGGCAATGTTAGTTTTAGTTAACATATTGATTCACAACTAACAATTTTTTTAAACTACTTCGTTGTATGATTATAATAGAACTAAATTACAACAGGGGAATTGACGCGAACATAACTTTTTTTTTAATTTTTGGCTTGACGTTTCGACCGAGTTACACCGTCCGTGGTCACAAGCAGACTGGATTCACAAATTATTATCAAATTATCTCTATGTAACTCTTATTAACTTATCTGTATCTGCTATAAAGGAGGATGCTAACCCATGTATTTGTCCCACAGAATTCGAGCGGACGCACTACCCTGACGTGTTCGCGCGGGAGAGACTTGCCGAAAAGATCGGATTGCCTGAGGCACGTATCCAGGTAAAATAAAATCCAGTTTACACCGCGGTAAGGTGGCTGTATCGTACGTCTGCGTTGCTACCAGTACTTTAATAACAGACTAACATTACGGTTGGTAAGCTCGTCACTCAGGGAAGTCTAAATGAATCGTGAATTCCTTGGACTTCGTTGGAAACTGTCTGTAAAGTCTAGGGTGTGATGACTGGTTTGGACTCGAGGAGTTTAATTCAGCCGTGTGTCGACATGGTTTTGCAGTGCAAGAGAATCGGCATCGATATCTAGAACTGTTATCGCCAATCTATTTATAGGTACGGAAAACGCTTTTCTTCGGAATACGAGTATTCGCAAGGTTTAGTCGACTCCTCGATATGTTTACAGACGATCTCACTAACATTATAAGGCAAAAGTTTGTGATTGTGTTTGTATGTTTGTTACGTCTATACGCTCAAACAGCTAGACCGATTTTGATGAAATTTCATGTGGAGGTAGCTGAAACCCTGAATTAACACATGCTATTATTTCGGAATAATGTAGCGGGTAACACCGCGGGGCGTAGCGAGTAAATCATGTTTAAAAATAATACATAAATAATACTTATTTAGCAAAGTACCTTTATAAAAACCTACTACTTATATGTTTACACGCAAAAACTTTGAAAGCGTCGCGGAAATTATTTGTCCAAACAAAACACATTTTGAGCACGTAGAGTTTAGGCAATCCTATACACAATGCTCTCTGCCACCACCATTTGTTCCGTGTGAACATATACCCAACATTTAATTCATCTACAACGTTGGCAGAGATTTAAATAAAATCCCACTAAAATCGGACAAGGGCTTTATTGAGAGCGGGATGCGTTCATAAGGGCCTGTTTACACTGTCTGTTTGCGTAGGCACCCGGTATGTAGATGCGTCTTCAGTAAACATGTTAAAAAAACAAGGGTGGTAATATTATAGCACAGGGAACGGACTTATTACATAGAGTAAGTAAATATTTTGCGAAAACTACGCCCGTAATATAACCGACATTGTTTTTAATGTTTGAATTTTTCGACGGACAGTGTTTGTCTTACCCGCTCTGTTTGCTTATCATTAATGTGGAGTAATTAATAAGAGTAATATTACGTTAGTTTGTGGATGTACGTGTGATTTTTTGGTAATGTATTCCATTTTGGGGAATGTAAATATTTTTTTGGTTTAATTGCGGGCTGTTTAATTATACAAGATGAAGTGAATTATTTATTGGAAATTATACATGTTTTATGGACATTATGGAGTTCATTTTGATAAGGTTGGTTGACTACGACACAGCATCAGCCAGTTAATTGACCACACTACAGCTGTCAGCTACTTAGTAAATCAAACCTACTTGAAAACTAGCTCATCGACTATAAAGTCAACTGATATTTATCAAATTAGTTACACTGCGCGTGCCATATGAATATATAAATGATTTCAAATTAATAATTTAGTATTTAGGTAACGCACACCAGCATTTTATAGCAATAGACTTGCCTTAGTTTTCCATTTACTTTGCCGCAAAAACGACACAGCGAGCAAAACTTTTAAAATTAATAATTCTACTCTAATTTCGAACAATATTGATCTCTTAAATTTTAAAAGAAGAATAGATGAGTAAATGTTTACCCCTTAAAACAATGTACGGTAAACAACGTTCTATTCCACTTAGCGTGACACACTTAGTGTTGCCAACAGTTTAAAAAGTCATTTATCAAAGTGTAAAAGTTGGCACAAGTTTTATAATGGCCTAATGTGATTTTGACTGCAAACCTTTTAAGTTTGCAACCTCTTTACACTTTTACTGCTATAAATCGAATTACATTTAAGTGCAGCTTTTAGATCATGTCATGCTGAGACGTAGTTATTTAGTTTACTGTTTCAATTTATTTTAATGAAATTATTATGGTATAAGTATAATGTTTGTTGTATCTAACTAGAAAAGGGTTTTAAAACTTGTATATAAACGAGCAAAATTAAGGAAGTTCATGGCTTTATTTAAAATCGCCAATGACATTTTCGTAAAATAAAATTGACAAAATTTCAAATGTGACTTTAAAACTCTAGCTTTAAGCTATTTACTTGCTTGCTTTTAGAAGATAATAAGTTATATGTCTATAATATATCAAGTCATTAGTCAAATTAAACCTTAAAGAAATAGCATCTTTAATAAAAGATAGAACAAAATAATGTTAATTTAAAGAACTCAGTGTGGTTTTATGAAAAAGTCTCATTTTAGTTATTAATCTCATATTGCCATAACAAAGCTTATAATACAGACAAAAAGAGTGCGAAAGTAAAACAATATTCATTCGGAGCAAACACAAAAAACTCGAAACATGAGTGAAACACGAAACAGGAAAGTTTCATCGCCGGAGTTTTCTTGTCTGAGAAAAAAGTAAAAAAAAGCAAGATGGCCGCCGACATTGTTTTCAGCGGGAGTCGGCGGGCTAAGCTGTTACATTAACCTCTTGTCTCGGCCTTAGTTAACATTCGTGGGGCGACGTCACGTAGTCCACGTAGTACGGTCAACAAGTAAGCATTCTGTGTGACGTTTTGAGGATGTATGACACGTTAAAAATGGGCTTAAAGCTTACATTAAATTAATATGTCTACTGTATTATGTAGGCAGTCTGAAAGAAATTTTAATTACTTACACTATATATTTTCTTATCACTATTTTATGTTGCTTTACCAAAACAATTTTCTAAATATATCTAACACTTTCTTCTAAAAATAAATAAAACCTTAAATACTGAATAGGTACCTATATAAGCTTACGCATATCCTGTTTTATCTTAAGCATTAATATGATAAAAAATATACGGAATACTTATCTTAAAATACAAAACAAACGTCGAAATAAATACAGAGAAGGTAATATCAAACGCAAAACACATCGCAGTACGATCATCCCTGAATGCAAGCCACCAAGCTCTATTGAACTCTAATAATGTTACACAAAGTTCAATTTCCCGCTCATAGTCCGGGAGCTAGGTTTTCAAGGAGTAGCGTGAACATAATTTGGTATTCGTCGGGATCCCACGTGTTGCAGGGTTCAAGGCTGGGTCAAAATGGTGGGGCTTTACACTGCGCTCATGGCACCCCTGAATAGCTGGAATTAAACCTCCTTCATTTTTGTTACATTCTATCTCGAAGTTATGAATGAGGCGAAAGGAGTATGTCAGGATTGTAGCTAATGGAAATCCGTGGTCTCTGCCTACGCCTCTGGGAAATAGGCGTGACTTTATGTACGTATTTTGAAGTTATAGTGTAGGTATAACACGCTAGGCTTTAACTTGCTCTTAAGAGCATTTATGATATGCTAGTAGGTAGATTACAGTTTTATTTGAAGAGCCATATCTTCTTAAATATTTTACATTTATAAAAGCGTTCGTTAAATGTGTTCTCATTGAATATATATTATATAGATACTTATATTACTTATCCCAGTAAAATATGATCAGTAATATCCCGAGTATTTTCCACGTGGCCACAGTTACAATAGCCGCCGGGTGGGGTATCGATCCCGGGGCCTACAGGAAGCGGGGGTGCGTTTCCGGCCGCGGGGAGGGGGCGGTGTTTTGAAAAATTGGCACCCACTGCCGCACACAAACATTTTTACTATTAAAACAAGCCAAACTCAATCCTATTTTGATGGCAGTAAGGTAGCATTAGAAATGACGTAAACAACTCTTGAATAAGTGTAGAGATTTCGCGGTGTTAGAAATGTGTTCTGATTTATCTTGTCCATACGTTGTTTGCTTATTCCATTTTTTGTGAGTTGATTTTAATGGTTAATTTTAATGTTTATGTAAAAATCATTACTAGCTCCTAAACTATAGCATTGGTTCTATTTGTGAACAGGCAGATTGTGTTTTGATAACTTCAGTAAAACTAATTAGTTCGCACGTTAATCACATGAAATCAAAACCGTGTGTTAGCGAACTAAAAACGAAACATATTCATCACATTTCAATATACGAGTACATTTAAATAACAACGTACTGGAGGTGAGCTTTCCACAATATCAGCCCACTTACAGCTAGTCACTAATTAACTAACTTTACAACGAAAAATAGCATACCAACTGTAGCTGCAATTAAAACAGTAACAACACGAAACTAATAAATTAAAATACATAATTCTGTATTAATACGGGCGCAATTTACAAGCGAAAACAATTACGAGCCGCAACTCGTTGGTTGTGTAACCAAATTATGGGAAATCCCATTTGGTAAGGAACCCTCTGTAACTTTATTTTCATCTCAACTATGAGGGTAGGAGAACAATTTGTAAAAGGCCACGGGAAATAGCTGAGAGGCGGGAAAAAGGCCTGTCATCGCTGTCATGGCGGAATATCTATAGACGGCGGGAAAAAATGAGACACGTCACTATATTTTAGCGTGACGTAAGGCAAGGGACACATGGTCGAATAGGATTACCAGCTTTCGGTGTACTTGTTGGAGTATTTACGTAACCTGTTTTAGTTGCGCCACTATGACTTGTATAATAAACGATTGATATAATAAGATTATACAGTACTTGTTAGTGTAAAACTGTATTTTTTTGCATTTGATTACTACGGGCAATATTGCGTGTCAGATAATAACTATAAACGTAAAATTAAATTCATATTTCAATAATACGGGGCTGATCTATTTAAATTCTTACTCACTACCTATGCTATTCTGAAACACTAACATCTCAAAAGTCATCTCACACGTCACGCTAAGCGCTAGTGTCAAATCTCACCGCGAATTTAGAAGTGAGTCTGTAAGTGATGTCTTTAGTATATCACGGAAGATAAAGGTATGTTCATACCTAATTAGAACCCTGCCAAAAAACAAAAAGTATCAAGTAGGTACCTATAAAACGTCTCTACAATCCGTAAAAAAAAGTGCGTGACCTTTGGAAACAGTTGCTAGTGTACACGCGGCTTTACGCGACCCTCACGGACCTACCCAGTCCGCGAGGGCCCCAATAAAATATTGTCGGCAACATTCAGGCGATTCTGTCGGAGACCGGAGCAATAATATTATGACATATTGCCTCCACAACCAACCTCTTTGAACGGCTTTCCCTCTGAAATAACGCGCTTACTTACCTACTAACGTTTATTTAGCTAAAATGGAATATTGTTAGCTTTGATATTAGGCTGGGCTGATTTATTTGAACTCTCGTACATTCTTATAAGTTTACCTACATCTATCGTAAAATCTCTAGTCAAAATAATGGTACACAAAAGTTTGAATAGTAACTGTGACTCAGTTCTATCCACAACTATCACTACTAGTATTGCCACAGTTCCAGTAGCAACTGCAAACTAGGTTGCAGCTTACTCTCATGTACTTAAACTACATAGGTGTTACATTATGCACAACAGTGGCAAGTCCGTCGTCCGCCCGCCTTCACAAAGCGCGGGAAGGCTTCGGGCGCCATATTGTCGTCGCCATGGCTGCCGGCGGAAGTGACGCGCACGTGAGGGCTACTTCCGGGGCCGCGTTCCGTTTCACGCAGTTCAATGTCACAATACACTACATTATGTCCAAGCTCCGTTGCGTTTAATTGTTTTAGAAGTTTGGGGATTAAGAAGTGATTTAACTTCTTATTTTAGGGTTACTAATCGAATTATAAGTACTTGCTTAAACGTTATTTAAACCATTAGGTACAATAATAATAATTACATTCCCTACTAATGAAATCCAAGCAACAATTTTAAACGTTTAAAACTAAAACACTTAAGTTATGTGTTACAGGAAATCTGGACAAGTCCACTTCCAACACAAACCTAATCCAATAAGCTGTATAATCTTATTTGACAATTTTAATCCTTACAACTTTCCAATTCTCATTCCAATTACCTCCAACAGGTCTGGTTCTCGAATCGGCGCGCGAAGTGGCGTCGTGAGGAGAAGCTTCGAAGTCAGCGGCGGGACGCACCAGCGGCGTCGCCCCCCGCGCCCCCCACACCCCGCCTGCCCCTCAACGGAGGCTTCAACTCTATGTACAGCCCCATACCGCAACCCATCGCCACCATGGGCGAGACTTATAGGTAAGTGGAGATGGAAGACATGATGGTACTTTTAAAACATTTTCAGGGATTGTGTTCTTTCTCTACATTTTAGCTGACCATTAAGATTATCTACTCATAAATGATTTTATTTCTGCAAATAGGTTTTACAAAACACTTTTGCAAGTATTTTTTTTAAACTAGGTTGCATCGTCATTTCCTGACTGATTACCTCTGAGAAGAAATACCGAAACAATCTCAGGGGTCAAGGTCTCTTTTAGATTACTATTTACATTTTATTAAGGAACCTTCATACTTCCATAGAACATAGATAAAAGACAACAAGATTCCAACAGTTTGTTTCCGAAACAAAATAAAATCTTCCGATAAGAAAAAGTCGAACACACGTGATCTCAAGCGCACGGTATCGCCATCTATCATCGAGCAGCGACACTAATTAAATTGCGCGCGAAATCGAGCGGCAAAGGTCGCGCCTCCTTGCGTTTCCCGCCACGCCAGTGCACCGAGACGCTCCGAAGGTCGGCCGACTTTCCACACCGATTGATTTTTAATAGTGAACTGAAAGCTTCAGCTTTTCTCCCAGAACAAATTAACTTAGCGGATTAGAATTGTAGTTCTGCGAAGAATGTTTTTGCGTTTTATACTGTGTAGTTAACGATATAAATGTTTGTTATTTTTATGTGTTCCTTTAATATTTTAATTATTTTAGATCGTAATTTAGGGTATGCAAAAAAAGATGGTAATTTTGTTGCTGTCAAAATAACGCAATATCAAATCGAAAAATAGGAGAAAAAAAAGGGTCTTTACTTTGTCCAGCAGTCATTTAAGTTTAAAATAAATAGGCCATACAAATGAATACCATCAATTTTCAGTGAACACGACTACAAAAATCGACACAGTTCATCCTACCAACCAATTTTTTGCCTTAACTTGAGCAACATTGACATTGTCGTTGTTTACAGCTCGATGTCCGGTGGCTTGTCGTCGTCGTGCCTGCAGCAGCGGGACGGCGGGTACCCCTACATGTTCGGTGACGTGTTGGGCAGCGGGGGCTACTCAAGAGCGCCGGCAGCTCACCAGCAACACGCTGCTTACTCCCAACCGCAGGCCGCCGCTAGCACTGGTGAGTTTTATATCTAAACTGGTCGTAAGGATTTCAGGAATTAGATGCGACGCAAAGTAGAAGAGCAAGCGGAGCGAGTACAGGTGGAGAAAGGCCATTTATTTCCAGTGGGCTTTCATAGTTGATAATGATGACCTTTCTAGAATTTCTTCATTCTTGGTCTTCTTAGTTCCTTACCAAGTACCACGATATTAAAATTCTAAAATCACTTCTCATTCCTGATACGTCGAGCTTCCTAATATCGGTGGTTTTATGTTCGATTCTCATTGTACTTATATCCTTGCAATAAATAATACCTACATTAGTAAGAATGATCTGAATTACCTTGAAGATTCTCACCGAAAGTTTTGTTATCAAGAGCCTCAAGCTGAGTGACCAAAATATAAGAACTAATAAAATATATAAAGCCAACGAAATCAACGAGGAGCTTTAAAAAATATTTACCGACTTCGTAATAAAATGTAAAAAAAATGCCGAGTCAAGAGCGAAGGGCGTCTGGCCCACAAGACCGCGACATGATGGGGGAAACAAAAAAAAGAGAAAGGAAAAATAGGTATTCATGCTCCGATTGGATTCGCCGTTGTCTGCCTTACAAATAGCCTTGAAATTGATTTTGTTATTACATAGTAGAAATGCGAAACCATAGAATATTCCCTTAAAAGTTTTTAAATTAAATGTACAAACCTCAAACACGTGTATCTAAACAGCAAGTGAGGATTTATTATTCAGAAAAGACTAAGCCGCGAGGCGCTGGCATTGCCATTGTTTTAAAAAGCCGTAACTTTTCCATTTGATATTATATATCACGCGGCGGACATTTTTAGCCGTAGGTGGCGGAAAGCGGTATGAATTATTGTTGTTTGGGGCGTTTCGCGGCATTGTTCGTCTGCCGAGTTTCCAGCATCAACCGCGAACAAAAGAGTTTTTCACAATTCAAAATGCACGCTCTCGTTTCATTTACTCTTTTGCGCTCTTTCGACGGGTGCATTTCCAGCTTCGTGCGGTATTAAATAATGCGGATTTGTTCTACTTTTCGCTTTTTGGCTCCAGTTCTTTTACGAATTCAGCGAGTATGAGGTATTTTTCATTTCGGTCTAAATCCGAGATTAAATATTTTTACGAAAATACTGTGTAGGTAAGAGTCTTTGTCAACGCATATAATTAAATCAAATAAAATGTTATATACGAATCCACACATTCGCGATGTGTATATTAGCATATAAAGCATCAATAAAACGTTCCCAAGTTTGTAAGCGTCATAAACAAAAGGGTTTAGGCACAAACCATAGACTAAACGAGTCTCGCAGGAGCTGTTTAGAGGCGATAATAACGTGTAATGAATGTAAACGGTGGTACCCCTTTGGTGTCGCCGGCGGAACGGAAAACTGTTATCGGCCAGCCACACGCGCGGGGGCGCTAGCCGATCGAAATAAGGGCCACATAAATCTAGACGTGCAGCATATTCGGTGCCACAACACAATGGAAGATTTATCTTAATAACGTAGGTACACACCCTATTGTTGAAAGGTTAAGCTTAAATTAGCGAGCGACGTTATAGAATCAACGGGGATCCCTTTAATGCAAACAAACGAGACACTAATCAAATGATTTATCAGACGAAATACTGCAAGTTTTAAGATTAGAATACCCGTATATGTGTTAAGTATTAGATCAAATACTGGAAACATTTCACACAATTTACAATGCCATATAGGTATGTATACACCATACTCCGGGGCTCAGAGGACGTAATATTTGATGTACAATATCTGCGTCACAGACGGATACGGATAGCTTTATGACGGTGCGACGTCACATAATCGAGCCAGACCTACCGTGCACAGATAACGCGATTGTGTGTAATAAACGGAATGCAATCGGAATCCTATTAGACATATGGCCCGACCGATACTGATACATGACGTTAATAGGTTTCACGTTTGATTGTGTTAACATGCGTTCGTGATACGTACTAGATTGGTTGCAGAATTGTCTCGTGGAAGGAATTTTCGATTACGATACATACGTAGCTGTATAACTGATTGGTGGACTCGTGTTCATTCTAATTAAGTACCGTTTATCTATTAAACCCGTAGTAATAGGTAAACTTATACTAAGTCCTTAGTTGTAAAGTCTATACTTTAATTTTGTCTATAGTTTAATAGTCAGAGACAAGATTTTGAGGATGGTTCTATAAGTATAAAGGTATACTGCCGCCGTTTTTATTCATTACATATTTTTATCAATCAATTCCAAAGCCATCGACTTGTGCCCATCTATGTTGTCTACAAGTTTGTTGGTATTGACATCTCCTTTCTTTGTTTCGTAGGTGTAATATCGGCGGGCGTGAGCGTGCCTGTGCAAATACCGTCGCAGGGGCCAGACCTCGCGTCCAACTACTGGGGGCGGCTTCAGTGATCTCAGCTATTCGGGTTCCCGCATCGACTTCTGTCGATGCCTGAGAACCCGACCAACATACCGGAGTCCCCATCTAGTGGCGAAATCGCGCACAACTACGCCGACTCGCATTTGTCTTTGAATGCAGCTATCAACATGACGGCCGGTCACGATGCTAATGTTTTAGCCGCAGATTTGCAAGAACAGAACAATTCAGTATCGTAAGTGTTTACAAGTTACAAGACTGTTGTTAAGTCCCGTTCGTTTCACAATCCACTTATATTCACGTTAGTGAGATTTAAATTTTAAATGGTGCAAGTTATTTTCCTTTACCCGTGTACAATATTTTCGAATTACCAACAAGTTAATCTTAAGAGGCAACTGATGATGTTCAAACTTAGAGGTAAGCGAACGACCGTACACGATGACGTGTGCTGCTCACTACCGACTTGTTATATACTTTTATTTGATTTGCTTAACATAATACATGTATATTTATAATATACCACATAGTTAAGGCATGTTTCATTGCGTACGGTCAATAAAATAGTAAGCTAGTAAAACAATAGCACGCCATTGTAAATATAGAAAAGCGCCATCTATTGTCAAGTAGAGAAAGTTTCCTTAATGGTAGCCGAGATGTTTTCGGCGGGAAAATATGTAAATGTAAATTGTTTGTGCCAACGTTTGTAATAATCGAGTGTTATGCGCCCTTTGCGAGCACAACCCTTTTATTTCTTTGATGTATGCAATAGGGGTGCGAAATGTTAATGCTATTGAGAAAAAACGCGGCAATGAGCTTCGTTATGGCGATTGTTTCACACCCCTGCCTCCGCCAGTAAATTGTCATACAAACTAATCATGTTTGTTCTATTGTGATGATTCTTGTATAATATTGTTACTAAATAGATGTTGTACGTAATGTGTCAACTCAATTTCATTATTACACTTCGAAACGAATTAATTTATTATTTATTGATTGTAAAAATTAAGGTCAATATTGCTGTGATTAAAATATAGATTTATTAGATTATTTTACCACAAAAATTGGAACGATTTGAGAAATTATAAAATTTTGCAGCACTGATTTTTTTCTGTACAAAAATGTATACTTAAAGATTCTATAAATTAATTACTGTCTATCATTTCTTTTATAATGGTGCTGGAAAACAGCACAAATTATCATTTAATTAAAATCTTGATAAATATGTACATTCATAATATATATTTTCATTAAAAAAATGCAATATGGACGTGGTATAGGCGTTATGGTAACGTTGTATGTATTGTAATTTAGTTAATATTAAGTGTAAAATAAATTATTACTCGATATAAGTGCATATAGATTGAGGAGATTACAGTGAAATTTATTAATAAATATTGCATTAACCATTAGCATTTGTTTCCTTTGACTGCCCAACATCGTTAACGATGACGAATGCCACACTTGAGTGTGTCTAATAGTACAACAAAGGTCTAATAAAGATGTATCAAATATTATTAATAACCATTGCAGATGACGCGACTTGCAACCTTATTGCGTAAACGAAAGTCGGCAGTATTACCACCCTAAAAATAGCGCAAGGAATTTATTCCGTTAAGTATATTTGGGCGGTATATATTAATTTTGTGTCGGTTAACTTTGTATAGCACCCCACACATTGAATGGGGGACCAATACAATGGGATGGGATTAAACGTGTTGTATTGGAGGTATTATAGTGATCTAAACGAAGAGGGACCGTAATACAGTGGGATGCTAAATTATTTTAAATTGCCGTTAACAAAAATACTTACAAATGTCATCAACATATTTCTAAATAACATCTAGCTTAACCAACTTAACAGAGTACTTTTATTGATTATTTTATACATTTCAGTAAGCTTAATTTGGAGGACACTGCATCTAAAAAAGTTAGATTAATAACATTTTGGTGCCCAACTGGGGCATTTTTAAGTCTTCAACATCACATCAAAAAATGCATCGATTTCGCCGACTACAAGAGACTAATTCTGACCTTATTCAGATATACCTACATCACGTAAGTACGGCAATACTAAGTACTAACAACATCTATCACTATCTGACCTCAATCAGATAAAACCACCCCGTACAATGACAACGGTGAGTATTCTATCAAAAACATGAAGCGCCCTCTGTGCACGAAGTAAGCAACTGCGTAGATTATCAACGCTTATAATTGGTTTACATTTTGTCTGTCCCCTATCTATTGATGGGGACGAATGCGTTTGATTTGAATGGCTAATCTTGTGGAGACTGGCGGCATTCTGGGGGTCCTCTAATCATCTGAATTTTTGTCCTATTTAATGGTTGTAGTGTCATCGAATTATTTTTTTATTTATTTAAAGTATAACTTATCACACTAATATTATAAAGGCGAAAGTTTGTGAGTGTGTTTGTGTTTTAGTATGTTTGTTACCTCTTTACGCTCAAACGGCTAAACTGATTTTGATGAAATTTCATATGGAGTTAGCTGACACCCTGGATTAACAAATAGGCTTTTTATCCCGAAAAAAAGTAGCGGATAAAACCGCGGGGCGCAGCTAGTGAATAATATATTTTAAAATACAAAATATAGTCGCCTGAACCTATTATTATTGATGAGTTCCGTAACTCTTTTTTATCGTAGCATCTCATACAACCAGCGTTGAGTGAAATAAATTATGTTTAGGTACAACGTATATTCTGAAACACTTAAGGCTTATTTTAAACTAGTTTATATCTTAATCTAGATCAAACTAAAAACAGAAACAGACAAAGATCGTAGTTAAATTAACAGCAATTTTATTATATTTGTTCACATTTTAAGCCCTGTCCTAATAATAAAAGTTAAGGTTACAGTAATGGCTTGGTTTGTTCAATGAAACCAGATTACTTATTTTTTATAATATTTATTAGATTAAAATGGAAATGTTTACACTTCAAGTACTTATCTACATAATAAAATCACATTTAACAGTCTTGCATGACAATTGATATGATTATGTATTGTCCATTCAATATTATTATAAGTACATACATATAATGTAGAAGAAATACATACCCAATATATCATCAAGTAATCATAAAATATAATATTAATAAATATATATATTATATTAAATATAACAAGCAAAACTGTCCCTCTGCAGGGCAAAGGCCGCTTCTCGTACAGAGAAATAAAGAGCATTGATCATCACGCTAGCTCATAATAATAAAATATATATTTATATAATAATTATAAAGCTGTAGAAAATACTATACACAACATAATAATATATATATCTTATGTAACAATTTTATAATTTATATGAAAATATTGTCATGAATCGTACATACATACGTTACATATAAATTTGTATATATAGGTAATATAGCCAATATTTTGGGTACTAAAGTCGAAATCGTACCCCATACTTTAGAAGCTAAGTTACTAGCAAAAAGAGGCATCCGCATAGATTTTTGTAAAATACATTCGATTATCTACGCTTATATATTTATATAAACGATTAATATATATAAAAAGTTTGTGATTACACGAAAAATGGAAATAATGTTTAAATACCACAACTAAAACGTTTAGTCTCTCATATAACAAGAAATCCTTAAGTTTAACTTTACACAAATAT
Source organism: Abrostola triplasia (assembly GCA_946251915.1). Taxonomy (NCBI): domain Eukaryota; kingdom Metazoa; phylum Arthropoda; class Insecta; order Lepidoptera; family Noctuidae; genus Abrostola; species Abrostola triplasia. Next base: position 6,329,157 of record OX276440.1, on the reverse strand, counting down.
AAAATATGAAAGTTTATATATAATTTTAGAAGTTTAACTAAATTAATATATATTATCTATGTAAACATGTCTAGAGGTAGCAAGCAAGCCTCTCAGAGAAAAAACTATAACAGGATTTACAGGTACATTAATTAGCGTTATATATTTGGTTTTTGTTTAAACTTTATATTTAATATGTTAAAAAGGGATATGCAATATTTTCTAAAAACATATTTAAAGTACTAATTGAAAGAAAACTAAAGCACTAAGGACTCGACTCCAACACTACTTGAACCAATAGTGGCCCCATCAATCCAAATCCACATTTTTTTCTTTCAACTAAAAAAAATGCGCAGGCGCAGAGCCTACTATTTCTTATGAAAACTTATCATTAAATGGTACAGTAATAATATAATAACTTTTCAAATTAAAAATATAAAGGTAAAAGCCTGTTTATCAGTGTTATTAGGTCAAACTAGCATAATTCATTTGCAAAGGCCTATCGAAAAACATATACCCACTTATTCATAAAAAAAAAACTATTTTAAACCAAAGATTAAATTATACCTTTCACTATCGTTATCGTAAAGAATAGAGATGTCTATAGACTTAATACGGGGTTTAGTTAATGCCGGTATGATCCTCGTTTATGAATAAGAGGGAAGAAGTCTACGAGTAACCCTTTCGATTTTTAATGAACTAACTATTTAGAATTATGTTGATCAGTTTGGAGACTAGCTTTAGGGAATCCGTTTATACTGCTTTCTTTTGAACGTATCCCTATATTCACAAAACAGTGGAACAACGCAATAAACAGACTAATTGATCGTATATAATAACATTAGTAGTTTCACTAACTTCTAGGGAAATGAAATTAAAAATTACTTATCTGCAGTAACGAATTCACCTCTATTCCGTACGCATAAGGTTTAAGGTATGATTATAAGTGAAAATTGAGATCTTGTTATAGTAAGTATACCTACGTAAACGCGTGTTAGTGTTGCTATGTGCTGGATATACATTTAACTGTTATAACATAGCTTTCGTGAGTGTTAGCGATATTTATTACTATAATACCAGATACTCACGTGTTTATTCGAATATACCCGACTAGTTTCGGACTCTCTTATTCATGAGCTGGTGACGCGGCGGAGTTTGAGTCCAAAACTAGTCGGGCAACCCCGAAAAAAAACCGTTAAGTAGGTATATACGAAATATTCACCAGCGTAGTATTCAGGCAAGTTTTTAGGCTAGGAGTCTAGTTCTCTCATTGACCCTTGTAGGTACGGGACTTGAGTTGACACCGTCTTGCCTGAAAAAAACAATAGTCTTACTATAACAAATTTGTCATTACACATTGCTAATAACAATAATGAATTGGTAGGCCAAGGAACACAAAAAAAAATTGTACGCGTCTGCGCACGATTGATTTTGCTATTACAATTTTGTAAATCTGATTCGTCTATTACACTTTCGTATAAATTGGCAAGGGAATGCTAGAACATTAAATAGGTGATACCTAACTAAAAAAAATAAAAAAGTATCAGACTACGTGAAATTGCGGTTAGAAAATTCTGTGCATAAATTATATTTTTGACTCATTATTTCATATTAAAACTATCATGACAATTACTAGGACGAAAAAATTCCCGGTAAATCATTGAACAGGCAAGTGCAACTTACCGTCCCCAATAGTCTCGTACTGAGCCATACATGACGGGTTCTGGCATGCTCAGCCTGACGTTCCTGGGCGGCGGCGGGAAGGGCGGGCGGCCGCGGTTGTGCCAGTGTTGGAACAAGAACCCAAGTGAGGCTAGCACCACCCATATAACTGTCAATGTTATGTCTGCAATGGATAAGGGAAAAGGTTTATTATGAGTTAGAAAAAAACTTCCTATGAATATTATAGACGGTAAAGTTTGTGACGATTGATAGGTATTTTTTACTCCTTCAAGCAAAAACTAATTAACTGATTAAGATGAAACTTTAAAGTAATATAAATTAAACTATAGAATAGCTCACAGAATATAATTTATAACAAAACTAGTTATGATTTGCGGTTTTATCTGCCGTAATGCAAATTTAGCGCACAGTTAGATTTTGGCATATTAACTTTACTATTCACTCTACTTGTACACGTATTTTTTTGGGAATGACCGACTAGTTTTGGACTATGTCGAGACTCGACTCGGTGACTCACGCGTCATCAGATAATATCTGAGCTAAAAGCTCAGTTGGAGTCCAAAACTGGGTAAGCCTAGCCAAAAAAGCTCGTGACAATTACTGAGTAAAAAAGAGACGATTTTAGTGTTCAGTAAATTATTTTCGCTAAAAACTCATTGCTAGACAGCTCAAGCGATATCATAAAAAAGTAATATAACGAACAATATAATTATTTATAACTTATTATTTCTATAGCGCTCGTGAAAAATTTAAACCCAATTACAGGATAATCAAATGTAAAAGGAAAAAAACAATTTAATCACATTTACCAACGAGATTAATTATCCCTTTAGGACACCTAGGCACTATCGGTACCTAAACACAGCATATATAATAGTTATGCAAATAAATCAACGCTATAATTAAAACTAAATTGCTCAAATGGTCCAACAAGAGGCCAATAACAGGACATATGTATAATCAACTGACTAACCATCTGATTGATTGACTGACAACTTTTGTTTGTGTATGTGATATTTCATGTTTGTGAAAGGCACCTACGATACTAGAGAATATCCTAGTGTGGTGCAACGATTTTTTAAACAAAAACAAAAAAAAATCTACGCAGAAATACAGGTGCACTCTGTATTTCCCCACACTCATACTTTTGATAAGAAGAAGAGAGATTACGAGCAAGTCGAATAGCTTGACGCACTTTTTGAGACTCGGGAGGGGTCTCGATGCAAATACAGTCACCCATCTAAGGACTGACTCCGGCAAGGGCAGCTTTACCTCGCAAATCTAATTATATCGCAGTTGCTATGTAGCACCCTGACCCTTACCCTATTATCCATATTAAGCATTATTTTAAAACAAATATTACAAAATAGTCTCGTTTAGAGGCCAACAAGGACTGATCAAGACTTTGTTAACTAACAATGACTTAATTAAGGTTCAATAGTCGATTACACAAAAAAAAATAAATTGCAATGAAGGTTACGTGAAATAATCAAATACCTATTGTTCCACTTTGAACTTATTACGTACAAATTACTAGAGGGCAGCTATCATCATTGTTTTGAAAACATTTTTTTATTGCTATGTGATTGACATAATAATTATACTACTAAGATAAGTTTTGGTTTAGTAAGGATCACACCCTAATTTTTATTTGGAATAAGGGTTTTTTCACAAGCATAAATTGTGTTTGGCGCATGCGCATAATTTCAACAAACGTGTGTGTGAATGTGTGTTTGTGGTGACCTAAAAGCTATACAGTTATACACTTAACACAATTTAATAATAATTATGATTTTAAAAATTTGCAAAAAAAGATAGATAGGTATTTAAAAAAACTTACCCTTCCACTGAAGAGGCGGAAACAACGTAGCCTTATTGAAATTAGGCACAACAGCTCTCCTTATAGTGTTAATTAAGATATACTTCAAGTTAGATCCCAAGTAATAGTCCAATGACAGTACAGTTGCGTACGCGCCGAGTACTGCGCAACACAGAATGTTCGCTGCATACGTCACGGAGACGACGGCTAGTGCTGTCAGCAGCATCACCAAGATGAATGGACTCCAGAAGTTGAAATCCACTTCCAAGTATACGAGATTACCTAAAAATTTGCATTATTTTGAAAACGAGGGTATTTCAACGGATAGGGATGGATAGGGCTCTAGAGAAGTGGTATTTTATTCACATCGCGTTCGTGCCGATTGCCAAAGGGTCCAAGTGAAGGTCTGATGATTGGCTGATTTGCCACGAATTACATGGGACCAGTTTGATGATAAACTAAGGGTCTACAGACTTCGAGGGGAATTAGAGCGTCATCTATATTCATATTATAAAGAGGTAAAATTTGTTTCTTTGTAGGTACAGTTACCCTCCGGAACTATCTATTTGATTTCCAAAATTCTTTCACCAATATCATGATAATGAATCCTGGAAAAGACACGAAATTTTCTTCCACGCAGACGAAGTCGAAGGTAGAATACCCGTTGTATATAAAAGAAAATCATTACATATAGAATACGCTAGGCTTACCAGGCAATCTGTAGTAAAATATTGCAGCTAACAGAAAGCCGAGATTTAAAGAAGGTAGGAGCACTGCTATCACAGGAATTCCGTACAGCCACCAGAATAACAACCATATGGCACCGAAAAACACTCCAGATAACGTTGATGCGGCGAGCAAGGCTAAAAATAGAATACACAGCTTCATCAACTACGCACTATCACTTTAGTTCGATATTGTGAGGAAAAAAAGGAAATAATGCATGCAGACGTACCTATGTATAAAGTAATCGTTATTTAATCAATAATTCACTGAAACCTTTCTATTGATAACCAAAGTTTCCTTAACATACGCCTATTTGAATACATATTTCTCAATTACTCTTACCCAGAACTTACACCGAAATTGCACCATTACTTTAAAGACTTGATTCAAACTCATGCCCTAAACGAACTAAATATGTAAGACGTCTATTAAACTCACCAGGCTTATCAACAACAGTTATCATGGCTATAAGTATATAGCTTATTATGGTCCCGCTGAAAAATCCGGCAAGGAACATTTCAGTCTTGAAGAAACGGTGTCCAAAGAAACACACGAAGGCTCCCACAAACAGTAGTACCGCGCACAGAACTTGCGAGAGCAAGTCCGCTGAAAGAAAGTGTTCACTACAATGCTAACATAGGATTTAGAAAATCATCTTCTTCAAAAGATGTCCACTGTTGAACAAAAGCCTCCCCCTTAGAACGCAACAATGAACGTCAGCTTGCCATTTGCATCGACCGGTTGCCCGGGTGGATTAGGATTTAGATAACAAAATAGTGATAATATAGAAAGACTTAATTTTCATACTAGAATAAAAAGTGAAAAGCTTCTGAAGAGGAAAAATTTAATTCAGGTACTTCCATCCAGTCAATAAAGAGTTAGGTACTTGTCTAACGGAAATTGAATAGGTACTGTATTAGAAGCTTAACGTTACTGAGTGTTATTTAAAACGTAAATGGCATACTGATATAACTGCTGAGCTGATTTTAAAAGACGGAATTAAACTTAGGCCTGCTGTTCGTCTTCGTCATTTTAGCTGATGGTTATCCACTGCTGGACATAGGACTCCTGAATTATTCGCCAAGTACCACGGTAGTCCGCACTTATAGATAAATCAACTCACTACACCTAACCAAAAAGGGTAGAAGAAAAGGGTGGCCTTTTCTTTACAGTGCGGGACAACTTGAAAATATTAGTTGTAAACTTACCCATAATCTCGCAGCCTTCCTCGCCTACAGAAGGACAGCCGTAGCTGTGGCTTGGCACGTACACAGAATACGCCTTCGTGGAGTTGAGATCGCGTGACGCTATCACTGTGACTATGACGCCTGTTCCAGGATAGGCGCTCAGAATGCGACGGTTTAATGGCCATGAGCTCTTCGGAATCTATGATGGGATTAAAAAATACTGGTATTTCAGTTTTATGCCTTATATACCACTTATGTTTAAGTACTTAGGAGGCAACTGATGTTGGAGGGAATAATTTAGGTTACCACGAAGTCATAGCCAAGAACATTTATTCATGTAAAATCGAAATAAGGTTTGGACGAAGAAATTCTTTGACAGAAACATCATTATACGAAGTATCGATAGGAAACATCGACTTTTGGTTTTGAGGGTAAATTTTATACCTATACTAGCTGACCCGGGGTATGAAAAATAGATGTTGGCCGATTCTCAGACCTACTCAATATGCTCACAAAATTTCATGAGAATCGGTCAAGCCGTTTCGGAGGAGTACGGAAACGAACATTGTGACACGAGAATTTTATATATAAGATAACCTGTAAAAAAATCTAAACCTTACTGAAGCTTTAGTTCTGCTACCAGGTATAAGTAGATATACAAGGTATCCTTGTAATATAATATGTATAAGCCACTGCAAGTGTTTTCGTGCGTCATTAAACTAGTTTATTCTAAAAGATATCAATGTTATCTAAATAATAACCTGGTTACACCTATCGTGCTTTAAAAAAAGACTAAAGATAACGTCAAACTGGTTTCCTCTAAAAATAGGTTTGACTTTTTTAATAATTATCAAAGCTATATAAATATATACATATATATATATATATATAGTCGCATACAAGAAAACAGGATATACTTGAACGCAGTTCACGATAGCATGATATTGTGCTATCATGCTGCGTAAATGCCGTCCTGCGTTCTATATAAATATATAAGTAAACCAACCAGCTTTACCTACTATAAGCTTGAGCATACTACCCTCTTACCATGAACTTTTAAAGCATTTCACTGCACGTAGCGGCGTCTTCTTTCCACAATGTAAACTGTCCTGCTTAAAGAGTTCATGGTAATGGGGCTGCACGTAAAATGTACCTGTAATGTAAGCTCCTAATAACCCCAAAGTAAACTGCTACAGAGGAAAGCCGCCCAAAATTCAAATTTATTTAAAAAATTGCTTACTGCATGTCCATATTTCATAATATTCTCCAAAGACATCATCTTCCTAATACCATCAAAATAAGCGTCAGCATAATAGTTCATTTCTTCTAAGTACATTATGTAAAACGTCATGTTTACATCGTCATATTCGTTGCAGACAGCATCTAAGGACGCAGGAGCAGCATCTACCGATATGTAGTCACTGTTTGTATCCGTCAGAAGAGACGGAAATATTGGTACAGGGAACTCCATGTTACATCCACCTGGTATGGGATCTGAAAATGTTGTTTGTTGAAGATATCCCGTATAGGTAGTGTCTGGCATTTTTGCTAAAGTGAAGCTATTAAGCGCAGACGAAGGATAGAAAAAGTGCGCAAAAAACCGCCAGTTTCCCAAGTAAAGCATAAAAGGAATTTGGTAACAGTAGTATAACCCAGGTTATTACGCTTAGTTATAAATTAAGTAAGAAATTATTATTGTTTCCAAAAAATGCCAAAATAAGATTTTTTCCCCGTTTCGTATTAAGACATTTTCCCTTTGAAACTCGGAACATGGATCACAAACATTTTATTATTTGTATCGTGCGGGGTTCGATCTATCGACTCACGGGGGTTCGAACCCCAGCTGAGCTGAGTTAACTCAGCACTCCAATCACTTAGGAACTGCACTAACTACGTCGTCATTTCTCATTAAAAATACAGTCAACCATTTGTTACTGGTTGTTCTAGAATGTACCTACGCTAAACCACAACAGGAAAAAGTAATTAAAATATAAAATTTACATTTACGTTAGTCATATTTAACATAATTATTATCACACTTATTTCCCTGAAGGGATAGGCAAATATGTTATGGTAATTGGTACACACACATTATTCGCCAGTTGTGTGTCAAAATATGATGATATTGATGTGGAATTCAGTTTTCGTTCGGAAATAAAAATTAGCAATACTTTTAATATCAAACACATTGAAATGTCTTATGATGTTGTTTAAGATAGTAGTTTTTAACGAGGCCAAACATAGAACAAATAAATTGCTGTTGTTGAGAAACTATTGTCTTTTTTCATAGAATCAAATTTACATGTTTCCTTGAAAATTTGAAATTAAGAAATTAATAGAACCATTATGTATCAGTTGTACTTTTGCATACAATAAAATGTTACCTATAACATAACATACACTGCCTCATTGGCCTAGTGGTTGGTAAGAGTGATTGCTGAGCATGAGGTCTTAAGTTTAATACCAAGTGCGGCAAAGTGCTTTTAGGTTTTTCCATTAGGTAATTCTTAATAGTACCATACCAGCCTCGACTTGTGCCTGTTTGATGGCAACAGGTTTGTCCCCTATTACATTGGGACCTATAACTGATGAACATGGGTGTACTCCGCACCTCTGCCTACCTCTTTAGGGAGTACAGGCGTGATGTTGTACATTATGTGTAAAACAAATTGGTAATATGGTTTTAAAATTAATCATACCCAGGGTAACATATCCATGGACGGAGATATACACATACAGAGTGGTGTTCACATTAGGATTCAGTATGTGAAACGTGTCCAATGCAGGCTGCGTGAAACTCACAAGGCCCACATTTGTTCCTGTCACTTGTGACTCAGGCTTTAAGGCTTTTCTATAAAGTGTTACGTTTAACATATGACTATGTACTTGAAACACTATGAAGGTTAGGTTCTTATTAATATTATTGAAGTCTACATTGACCGTTGATGATCCATTGATTGTGATAAAGTCTCCGTAGATTTCTCGATTTTTATATTTTAAAGTGTTATTTAAAGGTATTGTTATGTTCCGTTCCACTCCATCTGAAACAATTGATGTTATGTATAACATGTTATGTAAACATGTTATGATTGTTGTTAGCTTGATCATCATCAGGGTTTGCCATAATCCCCATGTCTGGCAAGTGACTTGAGGATCGCAGTATTTGTGTTGAAGTAACAGAAGACAATACTGCTCATCTTCTGGATTTTTCCATAGTTGTCTTCCACAAAATTTAACATGAGATTTGGAGGTGATATTTAGGCCAGTCTTTGTTCAATGGTTCAACGGTCATTCAACGATGATACAGGCCAGGCACCCCATCTCACCTCATCCCATTTTGATCAGCAAGAAATTTCAGTAGAAACACCTAGCTCGGCTAGTACAGTAACTTATGCATCAAGTTTAATTTGAAAAATAATTATTGTTATGCTATCTATTCATAAATTAGTAATCTAAGTATGCCAATAGTAAGTAAGTACTTAATAGATTATAACAATCTAAATCTGATATAAAATAGGCTGTCGATTGTCTGATCTGAAAATCATTGATAGACTTGTTACATTTAGCTCTGATAATTGCAATTAGTGTATACTATTACTCTTTTGGTAAGTATTAAATGGTTTATATGTAGGTATTGACACATTAAAATGTAACTTCGTCACAGGCATTGTTGTGACATTGTTTTAGACCAAAACACAATAGTTTACAAGCTTCATCTTCCTTAAATTGGCTATTTAAAGCTCATGATTATTACAAAATAAAAAAATAATTACCTTGTGCGACCGCTGACACAGAAAAATAAACGAAAGAAACTAAAATTAAATTTAACTGTACAGTAGAAAACATTTTCACATTTCAAGCTCTATTTATCACAATTATCACTGATTAGTATAAATCGGTACGAAGGTCCATCAAAGTAATTCCGACTCAAGTTATTAAAAACAGCTGACTTTGACACTGACAAATATTGCTTGAGAAAAGTAAACTCTTCGATAATGTTTTTAATTGCAAGGACAGTGAACTAGAATGTACTGATAATATAATTATGACAAAACAACATTAATATTCATATTTGTCTCCTTTGATATCACAGGCACGTTAGCTAACAAAAACAACAAGTTAACCGCATAAGGGACAACAATATTATTGTCTGACAATGACATTTGAATTGACAGTGACAGTAGGTCATTATCGTATGATTTTTTATTGTGGTTTTGGTATGATGTCTTTTGATACTCTGTATAACACAATTAAGTACTAGTAGCCGACTGTTGCACTCTAGATTTACTCGCTCATGCTTGTAGCTATTAATGAAATAATAAATAAATAAAAAAATAAAGAAATTTGATCAAAAAAAAAATTGGACATGCAGATTCTCAATTAAGTTGATGAATAAAAGGGACATTTGCACTATTTGTACACCTTTTTACTTTACCTTCAATGAACTAGCGTAAAACTTCATCAAATATAGCTAGAGTTATTGTAGAAACAAAATAGACTGACCCCCAAGATGTAATATTGATGATGAACTGTATAATATTGTTTAACAAAGATGTTAACAAACTGTTTGTTTTGGACCTGAGAAAATATAAGCTTATGTATAAAAATAGGTACATAATTAGTAAAAATAAAGTTTGACAATGGTTTGATTTACATGCACAGCTTTCTCAATAAAAAGTTAATTGCATGTTTCTATTTTATTGTTTACAGCAGTGACGTTTACAGTATTAAAGTACAGCAAAACAGTTTTTATTTGCCACAAAACCTTGGGAATTACTATGGTTTATAGATACCGAAGCTGAGGATAAATAAACTCTTGCAAAAACATTACCTACTTAAATGAGCATAATTCAAATGAGTTGGAACTTATTCGTTCGTTCTCGATATCGATTCTTTCGCTGGCCGCTAGAGCGCACTCACGTCAAAATTCTCAAATATGGCGGCGCGATCAATGAAGTTGTAATGTGTAGCGAGTGAAGTCTAGTGTAAAAATTGAAATGATTGATTTTGGTGTTGTTTTTGTGTGTGGCTGTTAACATTAATGGGCCATGGGAAGAGGCCAGGAGCTATTAAACGCCGCCCGCGAAGGCGACAAGCGTAATGTTGAAAGAATACTCGGTCAAATAACTAATATAAGTGGACCATTTACAAGGTGGGTCCTGATTCATGTTTTATTATTTAACTAGTGTATTAATGGGGTGTACTCTATTTGAGATCCACGAGGTCGTAGAGTAATTCTTGTGCTACGGTTCAGTAGTGTTAGAATTGGTCTAAAAATGTTATCTTTGTATCAACAACGGTGTATTGTTATCACGTACTTTTTTATAATGTTTACGTGCTTATCGACGTTTTGTGACAGACGACGATTTCTTGGACAGCTATATATATTTATTAAGTCATGTTTAACGTCTAATGAGTTAATGACGCCGGTCAACAGTTAATTTCTTACCTATCTTGTACTATAAATACAAGTTCTTACAAATACCTACACCAGTTACAGCATGAATGGAACCATGGGACCCAATATCTTAAGGTTTATATTTGATTGTCAGGCAGCCTATGGTAGATTTTGGATTTGTAAAATAATCTTTTAAGATAAAACTGTAATCTTTTGAGATAATGGTTAGTGATTATAAGTAAATAACTTCAATATGTATTTTTTTATATTAAGTCTCTTAAAGTTAAATTTGTATTAGGCAGGTACCTACCTACCTACAAATTTGACTTTGGAATGCTGCACCTTGTTGAAACAAAGTATATCATTTAATATAGGTACCCAACTTATTTACTATGTTAGTGAACAAACAATACAATTAAATCAATTACTATTATTTTGCTTCCAAAGACAAACAATAAAACCTCTTAATGAAATCATACTTCAGCATTAAAAAATAATTGTTGTTTGTTTATTGTATGACTCCTAATAGGTAATTATTGTTATACACTGAAGTACTACATGTACAAACAGAAAACATAATGTTGGTTTTATAAAACCTTAAATATACCTCTTAATAAATCATTGGGAAAGGGAAATACATTCCTGTTAGACAAGTGTGAGCCAACAAATAGTAATAAAGGGTTTTAGCACGTTGTTGATTTTGTTTCCATAAAACCTTATTCAAGTAAGTACTTTAGTTATAGATATTACTCAATCTGACCACAAGGACTGACACATTTATGTTAATTATTGGAACTTATTGATCTTTGTTCACTCCCAGTTTATGATGAACACTACATATTTAGCCACAACTAGTCAATACTTCTTACATTTTGTTCTAAAATGAAACAGCTGAATTTGCTTATCAGCTATATTTACATGGTTGGATACACAATACTGACCTATATACCTTTATGGTAAACATAGTTGATTTGATTAGTTTTAGTGCTTACTTTAATTAAATAAAAATATTAAAGTACTAGTAGTGGACGCAAATGGCAAGTTTTCATTCCTTGTGGCATTCTAAGGTGTTCAACAGTGGATGTCATCTGCCTGATGAAAAATAAAAATCACACCCTAAATCTTTTATGGCTATATGACCTCTGTGGTTAATATAGGTAGGGTAGAAATTGTATATCCCTCATATGCCTACTTATACATTACTAGATTCCAATAAGAATAATAATTTTGGATAAACATTATTTTGAGAAATCCAAACTCATCAATGTTTTCATATCCATTTCTGTAGGTAATGGAAATATTCAATATTTTTAAATCCATAAACAAAATTCATGGAACTCAACTCTAAAAAAGAGGTTTTAATATTTTCTAATTGAAAACTGGTGTTCTATGTTGCAAAAAATAAAAATAACCAGAGAGCCATTTCTATAATCATAAATTGACTTTTCTTTCACAGCATCATCACTTTTCTGTAAACAGTCATAAGTGTGTATTGTTGTAATAATTGTATACACTGAGTTATTTTGTTGAGGTTTTAATAATATTATTTAATTCTTGAAAGATGTATTGTTTTTGTGTCTAATAAAAACAAGTTTTAAAACTAGTAAAACATGATTTCAAAACAAGCTATGTATGTAAGATTTTAATCTTATTATTGTTCTGTGCGTGGAATGTTGAATTCTTTCTTATTTTATATACTTACCTACGGACATTACATCTAGAGAAATATTAGTATTACTGAGGCAGGCTTGTTACATCATTATCTTTTTTTGGTACGTAGCTGTGGTTTCATGCATACAATTGTGTGCAAGAAATCCGCACACATTGGAATAACACACCTGTCTCAGCCTTTAATGTGTTATAGACTATAGTAACCCAATAGTCTGTTTAATTGCAAAATGGATTTGTTATGAAGAGAACTAATTACTAATTCATAACACCAGATATACCTAATTGCTTCACTGGTATTTGATATTTGACTTCTCTGTTATTAGTGTAGTTCTGATAGCAATTGTGTATCATTTTAAGTCTTAGCTAGTTACATGAAATTGTTTTTAATGTATTTTGTTGTTTTACGACGTGTACCTTCACTTTCGTAAGTTGTCGAAACATCTCATTATTTACTATTAAGTTAGTTCATATCCTTGTGTGTTTAAATACCCACCTTTAACTAAAAGCAACATCAGTAACTACTTTAATTGCATTAAAAAGTGTTTTCTTTACACGTATACCACATCTGCTATAGAAAAAAGTATGTAGGTATGATCTGAACTCATCTGCACAGTACCTACTTATCTTAGGAAGTAGGATAACTCAAGCCATTAATGTGAAGTGTTTGGAGGTTGGCACGGCGCCAATCGATGTTTGAGAAACGTACGTTGAACTTTTGTCTTACTGTCTATCTATATCCAAAGATGTGAAGTTAGGGTTGGCCCTTAGATTTGGAGTGTAAGATAATACCCGATCCTACATGATATGGTTACGTCTCTTCAGTATAAAATAGGAAAACATAATTATTGTAATCGTATTATGTCCCTTAATATAACTAATGTTTGTATTTTTAGATACTAACGAAAGTGTAGAAACCCTCACGTGGTTTGTACTCCAATTAATTTAGTCGCCCCTTCACGCGAACAGGTGTCTGTTTAGACTGGTTGAAAAACAAGCTTGACAGCCCTGTGTGTACCCTGTTTGTATGCAAATCACTTAAGCCGGACACTGCCAGTTTGGTAGACAATAAAACTGCAAGCGAAAACTGCACTTTTAAACATGTGCGAAATTTTAACAGCTGTTTAACATCAAATCTGCTTTGTAACTATGTCTTTTCAGACTTCCTGCAGTAGGATTACTGTTGTACAACCTAGAAATAGTTCTGGCTGGAGGCTCATGCAGTCTCGCCTTTATCCGGTTACGTCCAATAAGACCCCCCTCGGGGTCGTCGACACAAAGTATTCCGAAAAAAAAAAAAAAAAAAAAAACCTAGAAATAATGTCGGTATTAAATTGCAATATTGATACTAACTGAATTTAAATTCTAATTTGTAGTCTGTGCAGCAACGTCACTTCAATCCTTTATGTCTCGCCGTCGTTATTTCATGTGACCATATTTAAATGAAGCAATCGGACATTAAAATTCTATTGCTATTTCTGTCTATGGTTTCTTAGTTTCCTAGACTAAACTCAATATGGAAATGGACTCCCAAATGTACGGAAAGACAAATCTTTTTCCTTTCCTTTTCCTCATGAACCGAAAAGGCCGGTCCATGAGGGTAAACCCACTAAAAACCACATATGCCTGCTGGCGCCTATGGCGCTATAAGCACTCTACCGCCAAACGGAAAGACAAATCTGGGGCAACCCTATTTAAATATGTAGCCAATAGGCGCATCTTAAATAAAGCTTGCGGTCCTTTACTTTTGAATGCAGTTTTATCATATAAATTTGTACTTCCAAATTAAAATTTTAAATGCGAAAGTAACTTTATATTTTATTACGTAATTCATACCTACGTAGTCACGGCTCAACCGATTTAATGACAGGTGTGAGAAAAATACATAAACTCCGTGCATAGTATGAAACATAATAATATAATGTTAAGACCTTACTTCAAGCTAGCAACTTGGCTGTAGTCTAAAAAATCAACCGGCCTTTTTCTTATACATAATAACACAACTGGCCATTTATTAAGACTATACGTAGTATGATTACATTACGATATCAGGCACCCGGTGTAGACGCTTTTGTTTTTTTATTCTTTCCATCTCGATTCAGGTTTGGCCAGCGTCGAATTATGGCACTTTTTAAATTCACTCACTAGACTGGTAAGGCGGTTTGTTGAGATGCCGATGAGCTGACAAGTAAAATAAATTATGTTCTTATTATAACCGCTTACTTGAGTCAACTTGTGAACCATAAAGTAAAATTCTCACACGAGTCATGAGGTCCAAAACTCCGAACAAACTAGTGGAATCGGGGTCACCTTTATATAGCACGTAGGCGACCTATCACTATGATGGCGGCCCGACCCACTATGGTGATTAATTTTGAAAATACTGTGTTGTTATTTTCCGTAAGTACACATTGAAAATGTACGATCAATAAATCGTTGAGTAAATATCATAATAGGCAATAGTCTCTGCGTAATACTGCAGCGTGACCAAAACCATACTGCTGACTTATTTACTGATAAAAGGTATATAATGTATATGGTAATTACTAATCTGGTACAAACCTTTTACCTTCAAAAGCTATCCTTATTTAATAGTTTAAACAACACTGGGTGAATTCCCCAAAATATCAACAAAGACTCAGAGGAAAAACCAAATACCAGTTTGAGCTGATGGAATTCCGTAAAAAAATTGGCATAGGTAGACAAATCTGGCACGAGACTATTAATTAATCTAAAAAATTGACTGATATTAATGTAGGCGTAAACTACGATAGTTACGATGACGAACGTTCGCGTGCTACTAACAATTTAGATACCTGCTTAGCCTACATAATGTTACGCATCAACAAAGCTTCAAGGCACCTTTTAATCAGATAATGGACTTATCACTTCGACCCAATTTCATTCCGTTTCCATAAATCTTCGGAGGTTATAAATTGCAGCGAATGCCTTTTTGAAGCTCGTAACCGTAACGCAACATTGACCATTATCCTTATTGGCTATACAATATTCATCTTTAGCTGTGACATTATAAAGTGACAATTCCTATGAAGTATTTAGCAGGAAATTTTCTTAGTTTTAAGGAGTTTAGAAGTGGCTGTTTTGAATAGCTTACCTGTAGTCGCTTATCATAGCTACAGGGATTCTGTTGGCAAAACGTTTGTCATGTAACTTCCAGGAATGTTAAGTCATCTTAGTACGTTCAAAATATCATAAACATCATGCATACGTTTAAAGTAACAAATAGAAAAAAGGTCAGTTAATTTTTAATGTAAAAAAAATTGTTTTCAACACTTTACTGATTATTTTTCGTATTGGCTTGAGTTTCATTGTCATATGTTACAGGCCATGCCGTCGAGGCTCATGACGCTTGTGAACAAAACCCATCTTCATCAAATCAAGTACAATATTATAGTATCAAAGTTGGAAACAATGTATGAACAAGCTAACCGCATAATTTACACAGTGAGAATCCCAGTGAGTTGCCGTTCGTTACGGTCAATTATTTTTGCGTTATCGGAGAGCATGCGCTTATGAATTCGATGATTCAGACCAGACTGGCCAATTATGTCTGAAAACGTACTCTCTAATCTCTATTAGTACTGTTTAGTTAAATAATATTTTACTTAATATATTTCCCTAAACAGTGATTTTTTGAACTTTAGCTTTGTTTCCTTAGATTGTTAAGTGTTCAGAAAACAACTTAGATTTGGAGGCCTTTTATAAAGTCTTGCCAAAATTTCACTCTCTCCCTTTCCTCTCTGTAAGCTAGTACTAGAAATAAAGTAGTATAAAAAAATATTGTCGTTTATAAATCGTTCCCCTATAATTCCTAAGTATGATATAGGTAATTTTAGGTAGAGCTTGTTCTTACAAATAATTGTAACTCTATATAAATGCTTGTGGCAGAATTCAACAATGAAACAGCGAATAACATTGGCTTCGGCAATGAATATTCATGAGGTATTACGTAGCGGACATGGACATCATCATTAAGGAAACGCATAAGATTTTTCGTTTCAAGGGAATATTTTGACGGTATTAATTTGTTATGTAATTTATTATTGTAATGCATTGCTGCCTTTACCCTTGCAAATGTATGAGAACATTTAACGGTAAGCCTGGAAACGAAAACATTGAAATTATTGACTTAATTACATTGATTAATATCAATAAAATAAATTGGGTTAAATTCTTGTGAGTACTTATGTGTGCATTAATCATAAGTACCTTCGTAGAAACATATAGATCAAGACTAAGCTTATGGTAGATGGTGTTACCTATAGATACTAATTTGTTTTGTAAAGGATCTTAGCGCAAAGAGCTTTGACGCTGCGCTATTAGTACGGATAATTACATAGTACTTGAGTAGTTCCGTTCGACCTTGTGATAATGCTGTTTGAATTGATGTAGAAACCCCGTGAAAGATTAGCATATTCGTACTTTAATTATAGAAAACGTTTGATATTCTGGTGTGATTTACTTGGTATGTGCCTACATGTTTGCATTTGTTTGCATTGTGCATACTGCAGACTGACATATTGATAAAATGAATATTTTTAATGATGAGATAATTAGAGGAACATTAAGCATTGGTCCCCGTATTCCAATTATTCCTATACATATGATGTTAATATGAGTACCGTGAGTATCCTGTTAGTCGACCTATGGAAATTGAAGGTGGACGGTTGTCTTCGTTACCACCACGTTCATAATATAATTTAAAATAAAAATAATTCGGGTACTTACAGTTTCATTAATTATGGATTCATAGTTTCCTTTAGATAACATTTTATGGACACTTGATCTACTTAGACAGTTCCCAACGCCAAAGAACAGTTAGTAAACAAAAATACCGCAATAAAAAAACGTTGAAAGTGAAGCAACCTATTCGTGGGTCCTATGATTCATTCACCGGTCTTTCGTTACTCATTTTAGAGTCGCGCGGCTAACACGCCTGTTCAGCTTTCTTGTCAATATTTTTAAATCAATATTTGACATGAAAACTAGGTATATAACAAAATTTTGAGTGTTACAAGAGTGAATATTTTGTGAGTGAAATGGGCCTTCTACCGGGAGCTGTGAATGTGAAGTTTAATATATTAAAACGTTATAGCTCCGAAAATAGTGTGGTGTTTAGGGGTTTCGCGAATAGAATTCGGTTTGTATTTTTTTATTTCTTAAAGTATTGTTTATAAGAATGGAGTGTGTAAGTAATTGCAGCTTGTTCAAGACGTTAAAATTCAAATGTTTTTATTCGTCAATGTAGGTATTCATTACAATAGGTGTTATATCGTAATTTACTTCATTGATGCTATTCTATTTGTTATTATTAATTCTTACAAATAACTCTCAAATGCGCTAAGATTAAAGTACCTACCTCTAATCGTTAACGATGATTGATAATTGATTAGGTTTATGTTATAGTGATAACTATTGTTTCACATTCTTAACGCTTTAACTGTATCTTACTTGGTTGTTAAAGCTACGTTAATTTTAAGATAAAAAACGACATTGTCAGCAAAGCTTTGTCCTTTTTCGTATGTTCTAAACATATTTGTACAATTTACAATGTAATTGGTAAAGTTTGCACGTATAGGATAGTTTTCCTTATAATATCATGCTAAAATAGATCCTATGCGTGGTGGGGAAAACGTGTTTGGGGGAAACATTGTGAACTACGTGTTATTCTACCATGACTCTTCGTCTTTTATTAAAGATGTCTTTGTGGTTACCGTGATTGTATGACAAGATATCAAACATCGTACGTATATTGACAGTCTTCTAGTTAGCCGATCTGTGACTAAATTCATAGAATGCTTTGTTACAGAGGTACAGTAAAATCGATCTATAGTAATTTCATATTTTTGAGCCTACTGGAAACTAACCAGTTTAATTAGTTGCAGAGGTACAAAATGGCTCCGTAAAGGGATAATAATTGCGTGTCATCACCTTAGGTACAATGTGCGATAATAACGAGAGACTTTTTTGTCATCAGCTCGTTTTACAAGCATTTTTATAATTTCTTCTTTCAATAAATCTGGTTTCTCTACGCAGTGCTTACTTATTAAATAGTACACGCCTACTTTGAAAGTCAGGTACTGCGGATAGGTACAATTTGGTCAACTGGCCTATACCTTAGGGTAGCAACAAGGTTCTAATTAAAGTGGGTAAGTTTTAAACCCACCAATTCGACCGTATCTAAGTCATTTACCGAGAGATAAGGAAAAAGGCCTATTAAAAACTACGCAATATGCAGAACCAACCGCTTGCCATTTTGCCTGGACTTTGAATGTAGGCATTTAAGTACTAACGTGGATAATCTCCTTAACAAGTGATTAATTAACTTATTTAACTAAGTATATTTAACGTTTCAAGGAAGCCGGAATATTCACGAGTTTTTCTTTCAAGGTTTCCTTAAAACACGGTTCCTCATTTGATAAATATTTAAGTTATATCATAAGGTCGGTATGTTAGTAATTACGTTGCTTATTAATTGCAATTGTTACAATTTTTTATTCGTTAACAGTACGTGTGTTGTGATGTTTGATTGCAAGTGTTCGTATTCTAATTTATCACTTGTATCAAGAGTTATTTGCTCTGTAAGGTGTTATTGTTTGTGCAGGCTTAAATAAATGATAGAGACGTTATTAGTTGATACATGTTGTTATCAGTACGAGTAGTATAGGGCATTACGAGTGGTATCGGTTAGATGGAATTGCTTTTTAATATCATGTGAACTGCGTGTATGTGTAGACAGAACCAAATCTTTAACAAATACAAAACATTCTATCACTCACTGAACACCTACATTAAGTTTTCGCTTGTTTTGATTATTTTCACAATAAGGCATGTTATTGGTATTACCATGTAGATTCAAATTTGTAATTGTTAAGGTTTGATTACAATTATCACTCAAAACTCCATTGTCGTCATTGTCGCTCGTGTACAATGAAACCTGCGTAATTTCACTTCAACGAAAAAGCTTTTGTATGCAGGCCGTTGTAGTTATTTTATAAATAGACTTCGCGGAGTGAAGATATAATCGATAGCCAACACTCCTCAATACGTGTCTTGTTAACTTTGTTAGCGTCTATATATAAACAAACGGCTATCTTCACCATTTTGCATTTCCTTGCTCTAATTCGCGTATCTTATCGTATATTATCTTATCGTCCCGCCGCCGTCGACAATTACACTAAGTTTTCCCGACTTAGTGTCAAGTTGTGCCTATTCCGGTAATAACATGTCCTGTGTCCACAAACCTTTTAGGTACTCGTTAAATATTGTCGTATGAGTCACGGCACCATTAAGGTGTCATTTGAATTTCTTTGTCAGTTCAGTTTTGTGGTTGACATGGGTGATAGTGAGAGAACAGTGAAGTGTTGCGACTATAAACACGGCTTTGATTTAAATTTGAGCGATGTAAGATACAGTTTTCATCGGAGTTGGATAAAGACTAAGAAGTTTCGGAGCAAGCTTCTTGGCTCTAATAGGTGAGTCAACACAATATCTGCGGGGTTTTAAAAAGGGACAATATAGAAAAAAAGTCTTGTTATGTTTGATATGTTTATTTAACGTTTTGTGGTTAATATATCACTGGTTTGTGTTGGTAACAATCGTTGATTTACCGTTGTGTTAGTATCAACTGGTTCAATATACTACTTAAAGGTTTACATGATTATTTGCATTCTAAAATCTTCACCTTTATGTGAATATTTGATGTTACAGACGGTCCTACATTGTATGTTTTGACTCTTTCATTTTCTTCTACATAAGTATCTTTAACTATGACACAGCTCTAATTTGATCCTTTATTAATTTGCTGTACGAAGTTCCTTCCTGGTTTTCCCCTGGATTTATTAATTGTTTATAGTGTTTACCTTACCATATACCTACAATTTAAGTGTAGAACGATTCACTTTTAGTTTTGACTTGACAATAGTCTGGTAAAAAGTCAAGCTTAGAATCTCGATTACAAAAAGAAATAGCGTGGTTGATAAATATAGCGCGCAACGTATTAAATAATCAAATATTTAAAAAGTTTTATGAATTTGAACGAAACTGTAGGAAAACGTGCATCTTGCACGTATGTGCTACTCAAGCCCCTAGGTACTGCCTCCTTAGCATGAACTCTTAAATCAGGACGGTTTACGATGTGGAAGCGAGATGCCTCTACGTGCAACGTGGCGTCTCGCTTCCACAACGTAAACTGTCCTGCTTTAAAAGTTCATGCTAAAGGGACTTATATATTTTACCCCCAATTGCATGACTCATGCAGGTTCATAATCATCTGGCGGTTATGTAGGCCGTCTCGAATTCCATAGTACACAGTGATGAATTTAGCGATTGGTTTTCAATCAATTTATTACACAGTTGACTGTATTGGGTTAAGAGAAAGTCGTCTTTTGTTACTCTGTCCAAAGCTATCTGTATACGTTCACTTGGCTCATATAATTTTGAAAGCCTTTTGTTTTTTATGAATTATTTTTTTATTTGAATAATCTAAAGATTGGAACTGATTCTTTCTTTAAACTATACGCATTTAATAGCCTGTAGAGGCCAGTGATTATCAGAAAGTGCATAAGAAAACAGCAAAATATAATGGTTTTAAAGCGAACCTGTCCCCTTACCACGAACTCTTATAGAAGGACAGTTGAAGATGTGGAAGCGAGACCCCGCTACGTGCAGTATAATGCGGCGGCTCGCTACCACAACGTAAATAGTCCAGCTTTATAAGTTCACTAGCTGCGCCCCGCGGTGTTACCCGCTTCATTTTTTCGGGGTAAAAAGTAGCCTATATGTTAATCCAGGGTATAACCTATCTACATACCAAATTTCAACCAAATCGGTCCAGCCGTTTATGCGTGAAAGAGTAACAAACATCCACACATCCATACTCACAAACTTTCACATTTATAATATTATTAAGTAGGATAGTAGGATAATATATATAATATAGTAGGATAGTAGGAAGTAGGATAGTAGGATGGTAAGGGAGCTGAAATTGGATCCCTATCGTTTATCGTAGAGGTTTATAACAGGCGATATATAATTATATACAGCAGAAGTATAATTAATTATTCAAATAGTTTTAATAGGAATGCTTTTAACGCTTGAACATAGCTTAGTACCTATGCAAGAGTTTTATTAGAATCATTATAGGTCTCATAAACGACAGGTTCCTCACTTTTGCAACAGCATCGACATTCATTATAACATATTATGAGTTTATAAATCATTAGTTAATTATGTAGTAATTAATAATATCATTTATTTATTAGAAACTCATTGCAAGTAATAAGTGTAGTAGGTTCTTATAATTTTGCTTAATCGTTATCTTTAAACCAATCTGGACGAGATCGCTGGATCCTTTCTTCACTTATGAAAAGAGCCCTTAAATTATATTATCAAGCGCTTTTCGTTGAGACTTTTTATTTAAGTTCTGTGCTTGATTACATAAAATCTCTGTGGTGTATGAATGATATTAGATTGCAACCTAAACTTTCCGGAAGAATTTCCTCAAATGTATTAAGTATTTTAGTAGAACTAAGTGCACGAACAGATAGACGCAAAAACTACTTTATTTTTCTTAAGTGCCAAGAGGTGGCCAAGGTTTTTCGGCAAAAACTAATTTATAATAAATATAGTGATATTATACTAAACTTACTACCAAATTTTAATGTGCACATTAACCAATCAAAACGCCAGTGGTAACGACTAATCTGTGTACAACTTTTAAGGGTAATGTCATTAAGTAGACTTGTAATCACCTGTAATGTATGAAAAAACCCCGCATAATTACCTTAAAATTGATATAATAAAATAGTATCTATTCGAGATGTATTATTATAGTGGTCGAATCGATTCGAATACTGGTTTCGTCCGGTGAATCAAGGAGGCTTTATTTCTTGGAAAGACCCGACGCCTTTGCCTTTGGCGGCAACTCTTCGACACGTAACTTCCGGTTCTCGGAATATCCAGACACTGCCCATTTTGCATAATATCGTCATTTATCAATTACTTGTTATAATAAACCTTATAGTAAAGATATAGAATTGGTTTTTGAATGTAGATTTGACATACGATATTTTCTCATACGTATAGTAATGGGTTTTTACGTTGACCTTGACTTTATTTAATTAATTTATGCTCTGCGCGTGTTTTTATGTGATGTTCTTTTTAATAAATAGCTTGTGTTTAATGTATGTGAGGGTCAATAATGGATTTTAATCAGTATCCATGAGATTTACAAAGATCTCCAGTACTGTGATAACAAATTGTACATAGTTAAGCACCTCTGCCAATATCTTAAGTTTAAAGGCGTCTTGAGTTCAAAAGTGTTATACCTACCTAATTTTCTTTAATTAGTACTTTAGTTGTACCGTTATTTATTACAAATATTACAATAGAACATTCTCTCATTAACTCGATGCAATAATGGCCAGCTTCCTTTGGTTCACATGATACAAAAACAACTAAATGTTTGCACACTTACGTAACGTTGTACCGTTTCACCATTCTCATAATTGTTTATTTTGGCACTCTAACGGTTGACCCGCAAACATACATGTAGTTATATGTTAGTAGACATATGACGTATTACTTTGTCCGAACATTCGAGGTACAATTAGCATCATAAGTAGCTCAACATATTAAGCAACCTTATGTCAAATAATTGAAAGAAATCAACATCAAATTAAGTTATTGTTTCAAATTATAAGAAGTATGCCAGGAACGAAGCAAATGGAAATCCGTGGTCTCTGCCTACCCCTCAGGGAAACAGGCGTGACTTTATGTATGTATGTTCAAATTATAGAAACGTACAAATGATCTGAGAATATTAAGGTCTATTTACTATACAAGAAGTTGTTCTTAAATTGATGGTATGTTGAAAGAAAATCAGCTATTTATGATGCTGACTGTACCTAATTAGCGTCAAGAAAATACGACTATCTTGCCATTTAAGTTTTGATGGAAGAAACTAGAGCAAATTATTTGTAGTCATTGAGCAGAAATGTCGAAGTATTGTTAGTCAGATATTATTTACTTTCAAACATTAATTATTCTTTTTGATGTTATGTAGTTATTGTAGTATACCTACAACTACATTAACAATTATTTACTGGTAGTATTTTTACACGTGGCTATGCCAAACACAATTTCATTTGTCTGAAAAGATAGGTAAGAAAAAAATATTCAAGAATCACATGGGTAGAGTTACTGAAAGATTTTATTTTATTTATTTTCTCATTTGCAAATGATTGTAAAATATTAATTTGAACAGGACCGAAGTTATTTGATTTTCTATAGGTAATCATTTCATCAGAAATTAACAGTCTATGCTTCATTAGAATGGCAAGTGACCGGCAGGGTCGACACATCTAACGCTATTTCTAATTAGCTGTAAAGTAAAATGAGCCTTTTGTACCAATTAATACAGCCGTTTATTGTTTGTAGCTACAATTAACTTCAATGTACTTAAGTGCATAGTTCGTCGACCGCACCTTGTGATGTCAAGGTCGGATTAACTGCGATCTTTTGTTGACACTTGTATCGATAAAGGCTGCTATACTGAGATATTTTATGTTCTCAGTAGTGTGTTTACATGTGTACAAATATCGATAAAGCAATCTAATCGAGTTCTGGAACTGTTCGTTTTTAATTGATTACTCACATGTTATTTGTATTTTTCGTGATCAACACTTTAATCCAGTGATGTATTAAGATTAGGAATATAAATGTGGCTTTTCCATTTTCGCTGTGATATTTCTAAGTTATTTTTAAATTGTACTGTTGCTAGTACAGATTGAACACTTTTGATATTAAAGACATAATATATCAATTTAACAGCGATTGCTTGACATTAATTCGGAACTAAAGAGAACAATGTTTATTTAACAACTCGTAGTTTTTTACGGCCTTCGCATGTAGTAAGCGACGGTTTTAGTACAGCCATTATATTAGGTGTATATGTTTACTATTTAGCTGCCAAATCGTATATTTATGTTTACGATGTCTTTAATTTAGCGATCGGTAATTTCACCTTCTCTCTCGCGGCAGTCGTGGCCGAGCGGTTAAGGCGTCTGACTAGAAATCAGATTCCCTCTGGGAGCGTAGGTTCGAATCCTACCGACTGCGAATTCTTTTTGTAAGTTTTTTTTTTTTGTTTGTTACAGTTTACGAAGAGGGGCTGGCGTAAATGTGCAGGATGACAATGGTTATACACCACTGCACCAAGCATGTTTAAATGGTCACAAGTAAGTTTATTTTTTATTTTTTTAGTCATACATTATTTTTAACTTATTACATATAAAGAAATAACATAGAAATAAAAACTAAAATTTTTATATACAAATATTTTTAGTAAATAAGTACAATAAGGGTATGTGCGAGATTTTATCTCGTATGAAAATATCCGTTTCATACACTTCATTAAATTGACTACCAATACGTTCGTTAGCCTAATAAGTACCAAATATTTTTTCTCTGTAAGACTTGATTGTTACTATATTTGTGGATTCGTAGAAGCCACAATATTACGCGTCGATAAGATAATTGAGTTGTTGATAAAACTTCAGAGTTCGTTGATTTGGACAGGAAAACATTACGTTAAACCCAACGGGTATTTTTTTGCTCAAAATATGTAACCAATTAAAAGATACACAATCACGCATGTTTCGATGCTCGTTTGATGTGTTGTTATGCGTCAAATACAAGTCCATGATACATTTCTACTACATCTATGGTTCTATCTATTCTAACGGATAAAGTCGCTATCTAAAATCAAACATAAATTACAACATTATTTTTATTCAGTGATTATTTAAATAGAAAACGTGAATCATCACATCGTCACACTAATATAATACAGTTTGTGAGTGTATTTGTACGTTTGTTACTTCTTTACGCTCAACCGGCTGGACCGATTTTGATAAAATTTAGTATAGAGGTAGCTGACTATAACCATCGAATCGTATACTGTCATTCTCCATTGTAAATAGTCACTTTTCCTTAACCTCTGTATTGTTAGTTGATGACGTCAAGGGACAGGACAGACCGCAGCCAATAACGCAATACTCATCAACGGGAAAATATCGTTATATTTGTAGCTATTAAATAAACAAATATGGCCCAATGCGTGCGAATAATGTCAACTCTTTCACCATTTGTAGGTGATATTTTCTTCTTAAGTTTTTGTATTAGTTTGAAACATAAACACCAAACTTAAACAATGACTAGTCCGTGGTCTCTGCCTACCTCTTTGAGAAACAGGCGTGACTTTATGTATATTGTATGTATGGTCTACGGTTTGTTTGAACAACTAATTACTTTAATTTCTATTTATAACAAAACTCAATTCTTATCCACTATGATGCACCTACTTATCAATCTGGAAGTTTCTGCATGATAACCTAATCAGCAAGCTGCTAGCGAAGCTCAGTGCGCCATACGATAAATTACCTAGTTACAGATTTATTAGTAAATACATTTTTTCGAGATAAAAAGTAGCCTATGTGCTAATCCAGGGTGTCAACTAGGTACGTACAAACCAAATTTTATCACAATTATTCCAGCTGTTTGAGCGTGAGGAAGTAACAAACATATAAACACACAAACTCACAAACGTTTCCTTTTATAGTATTAGTGTGATTAAATCATATTGTTTTTAACCTACTTTAAATAGGATATTGTATTTTCGTATGTGTTTTTTTACTACAACAGTGTGTCTGTGTTAATACGACTATTAAACATACCTTTCTTTTCTAGAGATATAGTTCGCACGCTCCTGTCAGTTGGTGCTTCACCATGCATGGTGGACAAGAAGGGTGCTACGCCCCTCCACCTAGCCGCATTCAACGGTGACACCGACGTATGCTGGATGCTCCTCGACCACAGCAATCCTCCCGTTAATATCGACCAACTGGTGAGTTCAAGAACTTTCTAGATTATTCCAGGAATGTCTATTACGTCACAAGCTTTCCATGTTACCCGAGTTCGTAGCGCCCACACGGTGTATGCATAGTTTAAGACATTCCAACTCGCGTATAAAGGGATTCCGCGCTTGTAGTTTCAATAATGAACTTACCTTACCCTTGAAATGATACAAAACAACCACAAATCTGATGTTAATATGGTATGTAAGATGTTACGTTGAAATAAACTTAGGTAGTGATTTATTGGAGGAGTTTTGTTAAGTCATAATCATTAGACAGAAGACGTCCACTGTTGAACATAGGCAAAGATAGCTAGGGGTTGTCATAATCCCCCTACGCTTGGCAAGCGGCTCGGGGATCGCGATATTGGTGGTAAAGTTACGGAAGACGCTGCTGCCCATCTTCTGGATTTTTCCTTAGTCGCCTCCTACAACATCCACGGGAGGAAAGAGGGTGGTCAATTCTAGGCCGGATACCACTCGGCGAACTTATACACCTAAATCAATTGAATAGAAAGTAATATTGTATTACTTTAGCAAGTTTTTTTTGTGATATATAATAGTTACGATATCACCTCTTTTCCGTAAGACATACGCTTAAGACCTCCTTAGTTATATAAGCTACTATAACACACTATTAACCTTGACGTATCTTAGTCATATCACTTATAAGATTAATGTTGCACCTTTTAATGCATTTCGTCATTTCCTTAAACCATTTTTTCTTCACAGTATCAAAGTCAAATTTCGTAACATCCTGCTTAACAGATCAACGCCAATTATTTCCAAAATTCATGAATTGTGTATCGTATTACCCATATTTAATGATTTGTTAGACAAGCCTTACACTGGTACGATCATTGATAGTTATTTCAATGAAACCGGCCTAGGAAACTAAAGTAAACCGGTCAGTGTTTGCTAGGGCGTCGACATTTGAATACGGATAAGATATAACTTGTTATAGGGTGTGTTGAACAGGATTTGCCATAGTTATATACACAGATAGTCGTTATATTAAGGTAATAGGTACATATGTGAGACTAGACTACTTATATAAAGGCCTGTCAGTCATGTCGCTATCACTATTGTTTTAGATTTAGACTAAAAATTGCTTGTAAACATGGGGTATGGAATTGCACTCTTTGGCGAATTGAATTAGGTACAAACTTTTATTCAGTCCCTTATGTTGCTGACTGTATAAAATATATTTCAGCCCTCTTACCATAACTCTTAAAGCAGGACAGTTCACGATGCAGAAGCGAGAGGCCGCATTACACTACGTGTAGCGGCGTCTTGCTTTCACATCGTAAACAGTCCTGCTTTAAGAATTCATGGTAAGGGGGCATTACCTAGTATAAAGGATGATATCAAGTAATTAACTTGTGACATTTGTCTCGCAGACATCGGACCACGAAACAGCATTGTTGATAGCGGCACAGTTCGGTTTCGTGAATGTGGTGGCTCAGCTGATATCGCGCGGCGCCGACGTCACAATCAAGAACAATAATGATGAGAGCGCCTTGGACCTCGCCGCGCAGTATGGCAGGTAAGATTACCACAACTGACTTCCACCTCGAAGTCCTGTAGCTCATTAAATAGGGGGCATGAAGTATCCGCCTTACTTTACACTTAACGAGACTGGTAGTAAATGCTCATGGGATCCCAGTTCTCCGATATCAATAGTGCAGCGCAAGCATTGTTGCAAGCAGTTGTGTCAAGCAGATTTATTGTGGGTAGGCCCTTGTTGATCCTATTGGGTAAATCGGGAAAGTCCTTCACAGGGAAGCATAATATTGCATTTTCATCACTACTAAAAAAAACAATATAATTCCGAAAATAACAGCAGCCCGTACAGTAAGCCGGTGACAAAGTCCATATAAGATGGCTTTACCAGGTTCCAATCCGAATATGGTAATTAACCTGCTTATTTAACTTCTAAAATGAGCCTGGCGGGTTTTTAGTCCGGCCGTCCCTACTGATATTTTATGATAAAACTGTTATAATTATAACCTACCAATATTTGATTCTTAGGCTGGCTACAGTACAACACCTACTACAAGTGAGGCCACAGCTTGTCGACCAGTATAGACACCAAAATTGCCGGGGAGTGGTGTTCACATCCACACCACTACATCGAGCCAGCAAAAATGGGAGAAAGTAAGTCGGCTATACTACCTATTATAGTATCTACTAGCTGCGCCCCGCGGTGTTACCCGCTACATTTTTTCGGGATAAAAAGTAGCCTATATGTTAATCCAGGGTATAACCTATCTACATACCAAATTTCAACCAAATCGGTCCAGCCGTTTTTGCGTGAAAGAGTAACAAACATCCACACATCCATTCTCACAAACTTTCACATTTATAATATTAGTAGGATAGTAGGATTAGTAGGATTTACTAATGCTTTTGTGCCATAAGCAATGTTAATGGTCAATCTTTGAAGATTTTCCATCTTATTTGTTTTAGATGCGTCTCAAGACTAGGTATTCTTATTCATAACTACACTATCACAGGTTTAAAATAATGGTGTGTTTGTTCTGTATTCTGAAGGTGTATGTATACAAATACTCGCTCCAATCAGAAAGCTTCAACTTAAAAGCACTGAGACTGAGACTTTGCTCCAATGTGGTTTGGTACATTATTGAGAGACACAAAACTAGTTGCCCATTACAAAATCGCATTCCAGCGAATAGAATAGGCTTTATATTTTCTGTACTTTAGCAATATACCTACACGTAAATATTTTCACTAACAAGCAGTTTATTAAGCCGTCTTAGCTACATATGTACAAATAATTTATTAATATATGTTAATACGAAGGCGTGCGCGCGGCAATTGCTTCATATTCATATTCATTCGTTCGTTATAACGCATCGATAACTCTCCTGCCTGTTTACGTCGCGTTCGGTGACTGGGATGTACAAACTGTGATGCGGCGGATGCGGGGTTATGTGCACACAAATATGTACCTGTCTAACATTATAATGTTAGTATTGTCAAAATATGTTTTCAGTCATTTATGGTACCTAAACAAAATTGATAGTTTGACCTACATTACAGCTTAAAGTATAATTGGGCATTGAATTATTCATGTTATTCAATTGTTTGGCTATCATGATTTTGATAGGCCTAAAAAAGTTCTTTGTCTACAAAACTACCGGTTTACGTTTCGATATAGGTACCTAGTGTGAATTCTGCAAATCATTACCTTATCCAACCTACGACTCGGCCAGTTCTCAGAAATATGCGTGATTACATTTGATCATTATGTATGCCTTATCCAACGACTAACAAACTCGAATCAATTCATGTACCCCAGTGTGTCAATTTTCCGCGCGCACTGTCGAAGGGTTAAATTGGCAACGCGTGGCATGCGGTCCCCGCCTTGTGACTGTTGATTTTAAGGGCCTTTGGGATAAGAGAACGCGATTTTGTACATACCACTAGGTAAAAACCCAGTAACTCTGCCTAATAATTACTAAATTATTAGCAGCAACTAAATTTGTGCCCGGATAATAGCAATAGGATTGCGCCCTAATACATTGAGACCTCTGATTAGACATACTTAACTGGCGAAATTTCATATGGAGGTATCTGACACCTTGGATTTAAAACATAGGCTACTTTTTATCTCGCAAAAATGTAGCGGGTAACACCGCGGGGCGCAGTTATTTATTATATATTTCTAGACCATGTCAGCTATCTTTCTGGGTAGTGTAATAGTAGTGTAGTAGGTTATCCTTGCAAATATGAAGCATACAGCTAAAAGCCACCTTAATATCATGTATCATACACATCAATTAGACACTTAACAGTTATGCATGCGTGAATAACAACACGATCTGACGGCACTTGTTTTGTTACCGATGTCAGGCATGCAAAACAATAGCACAATAGATCTGGGTTGGACTATATCTAGTTGCATCGTGTTGTTAGCATCTGGTATTGTTTATAATGTATCTATAATAGCTCCACGTTGTTTCCACCGATCTAAAATATCTTTTATCCGTTGTGTAATACTTGTTTTTGTCTACTGATAATTGTTCTCTTAAAATAATAATAAGCGGACAGAAAAAACGTGGCGATTACTCCACTGAAAATTTTAATTTAAGAAAGAATATAAATACAGACCGAAATAACTTTAAAACTCTTTTCTGAAGAAAATGTGTGTTATTTTCTCATTTTCGTCTGCTCAGACAGAGATACACTTGAAAATTAGTTAGGATTTTATCCTTTTCCCATTTTTTTTCTTAGTCAAGCATGATACCTAGATATTCTGAAGCTATTTGGTACCAGTATGCTTGGTAATTCCAGAATTGGGAACATAACCCTTGATTCAAAATTGGTAACCCGTAATAAATCGCTCCCGGCTATAACACAATACCTTTGGACGTAGTCACGCATGGTTGTCACTGTGTTAAGCAAATTTAAGCGCATTATGACATCAGATTTTCTTCTTATTAGTATTAGCTTATTTTATTTTTTAAAATAATCCTGTTAATACATAGTAATTGCGGATCCGTGTGATTTAAAGAGGCAATTACTGTCTAAAATGATAGTTATCTATTTTATTAGCTGGCATATTTAAAAGATGAATGTTAATTATTTGATCAGGCTTATTTGTAAGTAAAATCTACTTATAGTGAATGATAAAGTTCCTCTAAGTATATAATATAATCACTTCATTTTCATTCGCTGACCGATAAAATGACGTAGAACAATCGTTTTAAAACCAATAAACTAATAGCCAACATTTTTTTGTACAAACAGCTAAACTACTCGTATATTTTACTAAATAAATGCCATATAGTAACTTGAATAGCGTTCAATCGTACGTTCATTTATAAAAATCAGGCGCTTTACATAAAAACTGTATGCGTCCACTCTGGGATTCGTTAATCCCATGAATATGAATGATTCCATTGGTTTATGAATGTCGATGTGTATGTACGGCGTGTACCTAGTGAAGTCCATGCTTTTTTCCATTTGGTCCTAGTTTTGTGGAATTTTAGCAAAGTTTTACAGTATTTTCTGCCGAGTTGGGATTTTTGGCAAATTCTCTGTTCCAAATGCTAGTGTAAGGTTAGGTTGAATCTAGAATACTCTGTATGTGTATTACGCTTACATTATCATCATCCCGTTTTCCAATAATCTTGGGGTAGACGTCTAGTCTGACTGATGCAGCAGGATATCATAAGTAGGTATTCTTCATAGGTCTGCTTATTTGACCTCCACAACCAGTGTCTGAGTAATACGATACCCCTTCTTTAGACTGCTTATCAGACTTTTGGGTGTCTACCCGGTTGGTTATTAGCCTTTCGCGTTTCTTAATACCCGGTTATGACTATCGAGTACATATATATAGATACTTAAACACCATTTCTATTAATAGTCAGTATATACACGCAAAATGGCTGGCAGCTTAGTGGCTTGACGTAGGAGAGGCTTATGTCCAGCAGTGGACTAAGATAGGATGATAATGATTTAATAACTATTTACAGACTTAATCAGCTAAGTAATAGTAAGTCGATACGTAATTAGCTACGGTGGTAAGTAATTAGTAGCTACATCTCACGTCAGAGCATTGCTGCGTAATAATTATTTTTCGTCAACATATCTTATGTCATTTATTGGCCAGCATTACACCGTCTTAGTAAACTACACAAAAATGTATTGTGTGTGCATTTCTTTATCTCGAAAACAATAAGATTATGTTTTGCACGTGAGATTGTTGACATTAGGGTAATATTTTCAGATAACAAGGAGACAAACGTATGTCATACCTTTAGTGTTACCAGTCAACCATTCCATTTTCATCTATATTTATAAGTGTAAATGAAAGATCTATTTCAATGACAAAATTAAAGTCTTGATTCGATCCTTAGCAATGGACTAACCACTTGATAATTGATTTTAAAAAGTTACATGAAACCATATAATTTTCCATATTATACTTTATACCTATACAAAATTTATCGAGTTATATAGTGGTAATAACATAATTTGCAATCTGCAAAAAGGGCAAGTGAGGAGTACCCTCAACCGACGAGCGTGTATGAGGAATGTGATGTGTGTGAATGAAGCGAAAGAAGTATGCCAGCTTTGTAGCAAATGGAAATCCGAGAGCTCTGCCTACCCTTCAGGGAAACAGGCGTCACTTTATGTACGTATGTATGTAATAATATAATGTAAATGTCACATTATATTTTCTGGTAGGTACAAACCGTTTTGTGAGTAGGAAACATTGATTATGACATTGCTATCTTTATCTAATTGTCAACAGTCTCGAAACTGAGGGTGCAAGCGAGACGAATATACCTTAACTTGTTATGTTAACTATGTTATTATGTATCATAGCAATCAAAAAGTAATTAAACTTTTACTGCGCGTGATGTGAGAGATTAGTCACTTCATTAAGTGTGTCTTCATAAGAGGTAGACCATTTGTTCTTTCTGAATATCTAATATCAATGTTATTGTACTAGGGACGTGGTAACTGCCCTCATTGACGCTGGAATGGATCCTAATGTGAGGACAGACAGCGGAACCCCTCTCCACGAAGCCGCTCGGTTCGGAAAACCCTCTGTGGTCCGAATACTCCTTAACAAGGGCGCCGACCTCCATGCCCGCGATTCTAATGGAAGAACAGTCTACAAACTCTTTGAAGAATACCCTGAGGAAGCTACCAGGAAAGTCAGGAAAGTCATACGAGGTATGTTCGAAACAGGTATGTTGTCTCCTTATTTTACTGGTGTTGACATATTAAACACAAAATTACGATGATTCTGATATATAATAGTAATGATGCAACACCAGGCAAGACTACTCATCTTACGATTCTGTTGTTTCTATTGTATTTTCCAATCTGCATTAGCCTTATGAGAGCCTGTTATCGAAGCTTCAATGTCACTGCGATCTATTGTGTCGACCCTTTCAGTATTACTAAACCTTTTTACTAGTTCAAAAAGCTTCGTAAAATTCACTTAATCAGGTGAGGCAGATTAATCTGCCCCCTTACCATGAACTCTTAAAGGAGGACGGTTAACGATGTGAAAGCGAGACGCCCGCTACATGCAGTGTAATGCGGCGTCCCGCTTGAACAACGTAAACTGTCCTGCTTTAAGAGTTCATGGTAAGGGGGCAGATCTAGTTTGTATCGTCTTAAAATGATACGGGCTGATGCATAGTAACGAAGAAATTGTACTATAGTTAATTGATTTCATTAATATTCATGCAATACCTTTACATAATAATCAATCAACTGTTTCGTGGAGGAAAAGCCTGCCTCTAGGTGATTGTAGATCTAAATGGTTTCTTAATTACATTTTTATGAAGTTGTTGCAGCGAAATATGTTTTGTGCTTAATTTATTAACATCAGGTTCAATTATTATGATGTTTTAAAACTGTTACAATGTGTTATTTAGTCTAGAGAAGAGGCCTTTTCTCTGTACTTATTAGATTCAAAAGTTTATGTTAAAACTATAAGATAATTATAGTTTATGATCTTCGAGATTTTCATTGATAATATGCTGAAAAATAAATCTATTTATAAGACTTACAGTGAAGTTATTCAGAACATTAATTTGACGTCACTAAGTTTCAAATTGCATCTTAGTAGTCAATATTGTTTTGTAAAATACGAGTGCAAGCAAGAGCCTTGATTTACGCTATATGTACAGTCAACAACAAAAGTAGTCATTAACATGTTTAAACATAGGTACATACTTTATTGATTATTTTTTTGTTACATGTAAAAAGTTTTCAAATTTCTCAGCTCTTCATTTGGATTCTTATACTCAATACTTTATTGCATTCCATAATAGTAAATAGATGGAGTTATAATAGTACAGATTTTTATGGACCCTGTTGGGCACAACAAAATGCGGAGAGAGGAAGAGAATAATATTAATATAATTTGAGACTATAACTTCATTGATGTATATTTCTATCAATTATTTCACATTGATTTTTTTGACTTGTTAACCTACTTCTATCGCTGGCCGTACATAAACTACAACGCAGTATGCACATGTATAATTCCTGATGTAAAGCGAGACGTTTAACAAACATCCCATTTGACAGAGTATGATAACATCATGGGGGCCTTCGACAGTGATAAAGAATTGCCTCCGTTTCCTGTCCCGGACTATAGTCCCGACGCCGTCATGTAAGTTATAGCTCTTGTTGTTCAAGCTAGAATTAGAACACACAAAAAAAGAGTGCTAATATTGTTCTGCGGCATTTGAGGTTTGCAGGTTTTCTGGAACCATTTAAATGATTAGTACTGTTAAAGTATCAAGACTTTTAAATGTAAATAATTGTTGGTAATTTTGCACTTTAATATAGGCACTCTTTTTTAAAAATTGTAAACTTGACATCCTCTTAGTAAAGTTCCATCAATGTATTAAACTAATTGTAAACAAGTACATACCTACTTTGTTATGTAATATTAGCTAATGAGGTATCATGTAAAATTAGCATTTCATGATTATTCTAAATTTCTTATAAATTCTTTGTTTATATTTAGTTTAGTACTTGAAAATGGACAGTCGTATTGTCAATATGGGACTGAAGATGAAAATTGTCTGATATATATGTATTAAAACCTTTTTGTAAACGGTCTCGTGTTGACGAATACCCTGATTCTAAAAGCCATTTGCAGAAAATATTTTCTAAACCCACAATTTCTTGTGCGCACACTTCAAATAGTCCAAATGATTATTCAAATAAGTCTAATATTTAATATTTCTGCATTTGACTGCTAAACGAAAATATTTCTCAAAAGCACCATTCATATAGTATTAAACCTCATTACGCAAAAACCATTAACACGGTGAGGGGTATCTTATCATCTTTTCCCTTTCTTTTATATACTAATATATACGCACGATTTCTTTTATTTGATTCTGTCCGTTGATTCGTCAAGGATCCGCATTTACAAAGCCGGCCTGCAAAGGTATTTCAGCAATTACTCACAGAACGCGCCCGCTCAAAACTTTAAATTTTAATTGGATTGGCGTGTCTCAATTATGACACACGACGTGTCTCCTTTGAACTATGCTTGCCATCTTAAGCCGCTCATTTTGTAACGATAATATAAAACGGTAGAATTCAACGCTTTTATTCCCGCGATCCAATACAAATTTGAATATTTTATAATTAAATTTCTATTAAATAAAATAGCGTACGTATGTTTTACGCGTTTCTATTTTCAAAACATACTAAAAATTCGTCAGAGGTCCGCATTTTCTTTCAGTGTTTACTTGAAACAAGATGCTCACGTCTTTTCAAAAAACATCACACGTTTACAAAAGAATGGACGTTAAACAAAAACTTTGAATGCGGGTTGCCTCATTAAAATCTTCCGTGTCTTTGATTTTGTCTGCAAACAGCTAGGTGAGGCGTCTGGGTGACACGAGAGAAATATCTCCCCGACGTCCTTTGATGGCGAGCTAAATACTTAAGGATAAGCACTTTCTGCTTTAGAGAAAACGTGGACGTTACCAAAGGGATGAAATTTAAATCCAATAAAATTTCAAAAGAACGTCGTCTTAACAAAGTGTCATTGCAAAATCGCTAAATAAAACATTTTTGCAAAGTACTTCTAATTAAATTTATTTATACAGTATCGTTATACGCCCCAACATACAAACGCATACACAAAATAACTTATTTTAATTTACAGGTCTTATAGCAATATGCCGTCTGCTATTAAGCTTAGCCCTAAACCTAATGCTTTAAATAAATACGATAATAATAATAAAGACAGTGTGATTAATGCAATTAATTTACCACCACCGGAAACCAATCAGGTCAGACAAATGACCAACAGTTTACTTAATGTAGATATCAGAGAAAGAAGTGAAAGCTTTGTACTTAAGGCTAGAAATAATAAACAGCTTAAGATTTTAGGTAACGCCATAAAATCTGACACGACATGTTCAGAGTTATTAGAAAATCAAAATCAACTTATTTCTGAATTCAAATCACGAAACAAATCCAAGGCGGGGCCTGAGTCCGAAAAAGAAGTAGGTACACTTCATAGCGAGTTAACAAATCTAAAACCTACGGTACCCAATAAAGATCTGGGCGAAAAAGTAAGGCGAAGCACTATGGATAAGTTTACCAAGACCGTTATGAACGATGTGACTGATTCAATTCCACTTAAGAAAAAACCACAGCCTGCTTGGAAACCAATAAACAATGCATCTAAGTTTATACCATCACCAGTGGAGGATAATATTGCTCCATTGTACGTCAATGAAATTGTGGATAAAATAGATACATGCAATAATATATATGAAAACGTAAGCCAAAATTTACCAGATGACGAAAAGGTTAAGTCTGGCATTGTTCAAGATAGCGACGAAACATTAGCAAATAATTACATTTCTATGAATGGCAATCCGCAATTTCAATCTACCACTCCAGCAATAGATATAACTTGTGACGAACACGAAACTTATGCTGTAGCTTCAGAAAACAGTCTGAAGATTTGTGACAATAGCAATACTAATAATACACTTGGTTACGTGCCCATGATAAGTGAGCAACATCTTAAAAGAATGTCTAATCCAGATTATGTCTCATGTGGACTTAACAAAACTGAGCTTGTTCATCTTAGAGGTGACTTTAACTGTCTTTATGGGTCTCTTGACTATTTATATATTTATGAAATAAATCCATATACGATACGTGGTAATGGTCATCCTTTCACAAGAACAAAACACAAAGCTAACCCTATGCCTTGTTATTGTCATGAGGATCCTAACAGGCAGAAGAAAATTCAAAGAAAGATTAACGGTAGAGGATTGGGGGGTAGTCAACTTGTCTACTATAGCTGTGAGGATATTTATGAACCTATTAAAAACCACGAGGATATTTATGAACGTATGAAAAACCATGAGGGTATTTATGCATCGTTCGGTGATCTATCGAGTCAACGCTTTAATAAAGGTATAGATAAAGATAAACACTTCATTCAGGATAACATTGACGAAAACATGGTGTTTCATAAGTTTGATGATGCCGAATCTAATGAGTCAAATGTTGATAAGTCGTCGACATTAGACTCTAAAGTGGGCTTATTGATAAAAAAAAAGTTTTCCCATGTTAAACAACTTATAGCCGAATGGTAGGATAGATGATAGATAGGTCGCTTTAGTATTTTTATGTTGTATTAAGTTTAACCAATTTATCTTCTTATTTATTATTTCCTCTTATATATCCCGCTTTTGGTGGTGGCAAATACAAATTTTATTGATAAGAATTAACACAAAATCATTATACCATTTAAGTTATAATTTATTTTATGATTTATTTTATTTCTTGTTGCTTTATGTGTTTTACAGGGCAACGACAGAGACCCAGAAAAATACTAACAATAATGATAGCTTCTTATCTCCATCTTCATCGTCTCTAACAAAGAATCATTCTCAAAGTTTTGTTAAAAAGCTTGCTACCAAATGCTTGGGCCTAAAAGCAAAATTCAATTCAGCTCCTAACATTTCTAATAGTGCAGCTACAGAAGTAGTTGTCAAATCGAAGCAATCAGATAATAAAATGAATACAAATACAATACTTATAGGTAATAGTAAATTCTTTAAAATGTTGTCGAAAAAGGAGGAATCTGGTGAAATACTTTGTA
The DNA here is from genome assembly GCA_946251915.1 of Abrostola triplasia. Taxonomy (NCBI): domain Eukaryota; kingdom Metazoa; phylum Arthropoda; class Insecta; order Lepidoptera; family Noctuidae; genus Abrostola; species Abrostola triplasia. The sequence goes on along the minus strand of OX276440.1, from coordinate 6,291,111 downwards.
ATGACGAATTCGACACTATATCCCTCGATCGTTTAAACACGTTAAACAGAGATTCTGTTGTTAACAGAAGCAACAGAAGCTGCCCTGGATTCAAAACATCTTTACCTAATATATCTGAAAATAATGAGCTAAGCGATTCTCAAGAGTCTATCGCCGAATCTGTTGTAATTACTGAGTTAAACTGTGATAAAAGTTATTTTGTTAAAATTAATGAAGCTGTCAATTGCAACATGAATCTGAATATATTCGAACCTAGGGAGGTAAATAATAGACAATCAGTCAACTCTGTTATATCTGCAGAATCCACTAACTTAGTGAACGAATGTTATGAGTCATATGAGTTTTCTAAAAAAGAAACTGTAAATACAAAACCTCCATTAATTCCGACACCGCCTCCGAGGTCTACAATTGCAGTTGATAAAAATAGCAACGAAAATATTTATGAGAATGTTGTGCTGGAAATTAAAACCATTCCAAAACCTGCTGCACGAATACACATTCCCGTTAAACCACTTGATGAAGAACAAAAAAAGACTTTGTATGAAAATATCTCTATAGTTCAAGAAAAGAAACCACAACCTCTTAAACGATCACTACTTACTAAGAAACTTAGTTCTGAAAGTTATGATGAAAAGTCCTCAGTCCACAGTACATCGTCCACTCTTTCATCAGATTCTATGATAGATGAAACAAATTTAGAAGATATTTTACTTTCTCAAAAATCTAAATCCTTCCGACATGGTAAAACACATTCTTATTCTAAACTGAAAGGTTCTAGTACTCAATCCATCGCTTCGGACTATTCAGAGACAACAGAGGCAAGTGCTTTAGAAAATGTTGATTGTAGTGAGGAAATAGTTGAAAAGCCTATGTACCTGTCAATGATTGGCACCTTACCCCATAAAAAACCGGAAAGTTTCAGTAAAAAGAAAGTCCTTTTTAGGCATAAAACGTTTACAAATATGGAGGTCGATAGGCTTTCACTTCGCGTGAAAGATTTACCCCAGTGGAACAATTCATTTCTGAAAGAGACGTTAGCTCATTATCACATAAGAGGTACAGGGCATTGCATCTATAATGCACCGACAGTTCAAGAGTTTATTTACATTTTCAACAGAGATACACTATACAGTGATGTGCCACCCTTTACAAAAGTCCCTAATAACAAAAGAGACAGTTATTTTGAAACTGCTATATGCTTTTGTAGGCCTAGACCTCCAAAGTTCCACAGCAGTGCTGAAGATCTTATAGATAAAACTACACAAGCAGATAATGAAAAAGTTATTATAGACATGGACGTACTTAAAAACAGATCTGAAATGTTTTCCTCATCATTTCAGTGTTACTGTGATTCCGGCACCTGCGCATTGCACTCAACGAAACGCAAATCTCCTGTCGACTTGATTGTTAAGTTTTCAGCTATCAAAAGAAGTATTTCTACACCAGATATAACTTTAGAGTCATCTCCTTATTCGACAGCGTCAAAACTATATTTGCCAAAGAATAAATCGGTGCCAAGTAACTTAGAAGAACCGTACGCGGTGGTTAGTGTCGAAGATATAATCGCGCGAAGGGCTAATCGTAATCATATCGAAAGTAATAAGGATCCGGAAAGTCCTATTTACACTCCAATGTCACAATTCTCTTCTCTATCATCTTCTGCATCTGCACGTCCTTACTCAATCAAGGATATTTCAGAAGTAATATCATTGAATGAGAACTCAACTTCCTCTACTCTATCTCATGCTTCTGGTGTGCATTTGCCTCTAAGGAAATCGAGCTCCTCGGAATATTCTGGTCATATGTCTTTACATTCATGTAAATCGGACGTCACAATTAAATCTGACGCGTCTTTTAAATCGTGTCTCGAAGAGTCCTCAGAAGATTCAGACAGCACCTTGCACTCCGACGGAGAAGACTCGGACGCAGAAACGGTCAAGTCAGAAAGTAGCACAACAAAAAGGCCTTGGGTTCACAGCAACTCTTTCAGATTTGGAAGTCATTCCAAACCTGAAATCGATGTTATCGTGGAGGAGAATAGTAATGAAGATAAATCCGAGTTTTCTTCGTCGAAACACGAGAGCGGTATTTGCTTAGAAGGTTCTGAGACTTCGTCGTCTGAGGATGAAAACGATAGTGGTATTCCGAGGGCCGATGCGGACGTCTCGCTTGATTGTGCTTCGCTTGAGCGGGTTTCGGGTTTGGTCGGGGGTGTTCGCAGCGGGTCGGCGCGACGGCGTTGGGATGAGGCGGAGGGGACCAGCGAAGGCGATGCACTGAGCGTGTCCAGTGCTGCCTCTAGCTGTGCGCCACTGCTTCTGGCGCACCATCACGATTACAGTAAAGTTTCGGTGAGTTTCAAGATGACAATGTTTCTTCCTTTTTTTATTAGTTGCGTGTTTCATTTATTATTGCAACACGTTTTTAAATAAACTACTAAAGATTCTTCAAAACAGTTGATGATATTTCATTGTAGAGATTATTTTATTGCGATGTGAAAATTGTACCTACCATCTTTACAAGTACGCAATTAGTGACATTTGTGTAGTGTTTACGTTACTGGCTCTTGACCTACCGCAAACTCTCCTTAACATTTTATAAAGCTTTTTAACTTAACTACCTGATTTATCTCGTCCAAAATGACACGAGATTAAATAATCACCCCAGTTATTATACATATTACTAATAACTGCAATGAATAATTTGGAGAAACCGAATTATTGATTGATCGGTCATATGTATTGAATATGGAAATTCAAAAGCTTAATTCTGTTAATGGAAAGAAAGTAACAAGAAATAAAGGCATAACAATAGTTGTTCTTCGTTAGTAAAGACAGCGTTAAGTGATTTATTTATTGCGTTGCTGTCATAAAAACGGGGTTCTAATTGGATGTGGGAAAAATACTTGTAATTAAACACAATCAAGGGATTAACATTCAGTCGCGTTGCTATGTGCATTGCGGTCATAAAATGTTAGCGAGTGTGAGTAGGTTCGTACAGAAGAGATCTAATTGCGACTAAACATTTTAGAGTAATCAGGTTCGCCTAATTTACTTATATTAATTGATCGACGTATTGTATGTTCCAAGTACCTATCTAAAATTCTCATTATTCTCTAATGCCTGATTCAGAATCCGTCATTTTCTTGCATATGTTACCGATATTCACTTTCCTACATACTTCATCAGAAATAGAATATTTGAATAATGAATCCACAACATACTTTTTATTGTTATTTGTCGCTTAACAAAAACAACAGTGGTGTAATTAATTTATGTTTTGTCCACGCCCGCTGACCTGTTGCACGATCGCTGCGAGACACGCGATCTAGAGGATATTAAAAAAATTAACCATTGTGGTCACGTAATGTTGTCACGATATGACGCTGTTGATATAGATGCACGCAAATCAGCATACATAGCACGCTTTCAATCTTTTTAGTGGTAGGCAGAGTTATATGTAAGATAAATTTCATTCCTTTGAAAAGGCTGTACGATTGCAGTTTTAGGGAGTTAGTCTGTGTAATATTTATTGATAGCCATGAATGACGATATTTGGGAAATATGGCGTTTAATAGTGTTCTTAATATACAATTAAACTATCGTCTATAAGTCAAAAGTCATTTTATATAGAGATTTAAATCTGTTGATATCAGGTACAACTGAGAAATTAAAAAATTTTTTGTTCGTCATCAGCCCGTTACAGTCTACTCTGGACGTAGGCCTCTCCCTAGGTACATATACTATGATATGTACGTAATATATATTTTGAAAGAAACTTCCTCTGACGCATGTAGCATGGATGATAGTAATGACGTTCTGAGTTAGAAAAATAAGAAACGAAACGATGACGCCTACGTTTTAATTAAAAACTGAATAAAAAGCTCGTGAGAAAACGATTACTGTTTCTTTTAATAGGACCATGTGTAACATGTATTCTGGTGTTTGTTTGTACGGTGTAATTTATTAATATTAATTTATTTCTTACTGAAATATGGTTGATTTTTTTCTCGCAGCTAATATTGAATTTGTTTCTGCCTTTATAACTTCAAAAATAGGTCACTATTATTAATTATAGTCATAGAATTATTTGGTCGATCGAAAATTATATATAATTTTTTTTTACATATTTTTTCTTTAATCGCTAAAACATGGGCTTAAACCGTTTATCCTATAGCATAATCTTGTCTGCAATGTCCCTTGTAGCCCGCCACTTATCTATATTTAGTTCCACATATGCTGCATTGTTCATAACTGGTACATCTCTTGACGGCCACATGGTACGACTACGCGATAAGTTGACGCAAAGAAATTGGGCGGTCAGTCGCGCCGTCGCGTATCAAACCGACGCCTGCGTTCGTACGCTCCAAGGCACTCGATTATCGAGATTCGAGTAATTCGCGGTGTATCGATAAGGATCGGTAATCGATTGACATTTTGTGTTGTTGTGTAGTTTAGGTGACAGTGATTATGTGTATCAGTGATTATTGTTTTATCTGTTTGTGCTTGTGTGTGTGTGTTTGTGAACCTCTATCTGTGTGAATTTGAATGTAAGTCTATCAATATTGTCATACTTAGGCTTAGTAGGTATAAGTAGTATAAGTATCTTCGTACTTTAATATACAAATACCTGAAAATATTAGCATACGGATTTTCCAATAGCTATGATACATATTGAAGGAAGTCGAAACAATATATAGGTATGGGTTTCTATGAGACATTATGACATACACAGAGGTTCGTAATAGATACCTATATTATATTATAACAAATTTTAATGACATTCTACAATGTGTCAAGGGCCCAATAACCTAGTTGTGATGTTGTGTTTTAAAATTCGGAAAACAATATCATCATAAAGTAAAAAGGAGATACTCTACGACGTCTTGCAGTAGGTTTCATAGTTTCTTTTGTATTTGGATGATCAATATAACCTACATGCATGAAACTACTTGAAAAAAAGGGAAAATAGTATTGCAATTCTCCTACGATTTTCAGACATTTCTGTGTATCGTCTGGATCTTCTGCTTCTGGACCTACATCTCATTCTCATCTATCATCATTATAAGTATAATGTAGGTATACAGTTGAATAGAATGTACAGGTTTACTAGCAATTAATTATCCGTCACGTTTTGCAGTTTACGAATGTCAATATTGCATCTTAAATATTCAATCCTATAGATTCTGTTAGCCTTCCTTCAGCCATCAGACAATACAGAGTTCTAGAACCGACTATTAACAAGTTTATTACGACAAAAGTCCTTAGGCAATAAGATAGTAAAATTGAGCATCTACCACAGCTCGTAAAAGTGCTTTTTAGGTCTTAGAAGAACCATATATTCATATAATACCGGTGTAAAACTGTCAGCAACATTGTGTTGTTACGCGCGTAGAGTAACAATTATTAAAGCTCAAGTTAGATCCGGGACAAACAACCAATAAGGGTCGGGGATTCTTAAATATGGTAACGGTATCCAGGCTGATTTATATTCATCAGGGCACAAACGTCTGCTATGTATCAGCAATTGTACTGCACTTGTTTATAGACAGTATACGTGACCCACATGATAGCAACTATAAGAAGGTATTCTTAAATATAGCGTAGTGATGTAATTGCAGATCATTTTGTGATCATTGATGCTGAATGTTCAACGGGCACGGAAATATCTCGCGTTTGGCCACCGGCCAGTTGTTGCCTTGTTTACGCGGAACACGTATTGACAGTCAACCAAGGGACATTCCAGCAGGTGTTTATTGAAAACTGAATGTCGTTTGTTTGTTATGATTTTTGTTAGGTGTACCCGTAGCTTTTTAGCTTAGGGCTTATGAGGTTTCGGATTCTATCAAGATTGTGGAATATATTCCGGTACCAGTTAGTGTTACTTTTTGTTTATTGTTAATAAGAGTCCTATATTAGATCTTTTCATATAAATTACGTATTGTATGATCATCATACACAGTTCTTTTCCAATTCTCTTCTGGGTTCTTTTGGTTTTTACTGCAATCCTGTCCAAGATCCACAGATTAGGTTCGGCGACTGTCACAACTTTTCATTTATTCCCCAGTGATGCTCTCACGTCGTCAAGATTTGTTGATGATTCGGTTATTGATAAAAAAGACGTTCAAGAAATACATAGAATCAGTTGGGGGGGGGTATGTAATAATTTCAATTTCATTTACCTTGACGTTTCATCTATGCAGTTTTCTAAGAACCGAATCAATTTCAGATCTTAATGAATGAACAATGAACGGACCATTAATAAAACTATTTATATCTATTATATGGTCGTTAGTTAATGATTGCACCATACACATGTGGCCCATCAGACGGCTATACGTCCATTGTATATATCCGACTGTTTGTGTTGCGTACAGTACAGACAGATAGATGATTTCATCGTTAATATGTGGGTTACCGGGACCCGTTAAAGCTTTTCCTAAAAATAATAAATAATTTGTGCATCGGCTTTATACGCTTCCAATATCGGCTCGTTGCATAAACAACCAAAATACCCTTCCTCTGAACTAAGAATTATGAAAATTAGGGACTTTAAGCCAAGTAAAACGTTAATGTTTTACCAGACACATACCACATGGGCACTTTACCTAACCTTTGACGGATATGACTCTGACGTGGGTATAAATTAATTTCACTCAACTTTTTAAGTGAGCAACAATCGTCTGCGTTCTTGCAATTGTTAAAACGTTTATTCTTGTTAGTTTATCTATATCTTAATGATTTTCGCTGTTTTTGTTAAGGTTTATGTGTTTTCTTATAGTGTTAAGGTCGTTGTATTCTCAACTATGAGAACTCCTCTCTTATATGAGCCTGCTTAATGACTGATATTTTTCATGAATACATACCATATTCGGCTCAAACAGCTATCATGTGTTATGAATGATCCAAGTATTAATATAACAAAAGAAGTGATAGCCTTAACAATGTTCAGATTTATTAATAAAAGACCCTTCGTTGAGCTATTGTCCACTCGTCCATCATGAGCAACAAGCCTAATCGGTCACAGTCAATATCCAGCGAACAAATCAATGGCGTGTTCCGGCGCCATATTAATCGCTTTCGTACGCATCAGCGTTGCGCTTGCGCCGCCAATTTATATCTACCCGCCCTTTGATGTACTTTGTACTCGAGAACAGTTTTCGTAGAATGAGCGTGTGAGCTTTTTTATTGTTTTGGTCGGAAATGTGTTATTTTTGAACGAAATCTTGTGGTGAAATACTTTTTTTGATGAAAATGATTATCTACGGATTAAAGTCAAGAATTTAAACGCCTCCAAGTTTTTTTGGCTTATAAAATGAAAGAGCTTCTGTATCAAGGCTCATTATACATATTGTTTATCACCTTAGATCATTACTTAAATACATACTAAAAGTGTTAGTACCTATCAGTTGACCTGGCCTGTCATGATATCATAAGGGTTCCACAAATACATTCACCAAATTCATTAATTCCACGTAAATTACTTCACACCCTAATTGGTGTGAACAGTTATTACGTTTCGGCACAGTTAGTCACACAATGACCTCTAATAGCATTGGTCTCTAAGGAAAATAATATGGGGAAGTACGAACTATTTGCGGCGTGTTCCATGGAAATTAGGTTGGTAGCATGGTGCGCCGTTAATTATATGGGCGTTAACTGCGTTGAAAGTAGTTCGTGAAATTGTTACTACGTAATTGGTGAACATGTTTCTGGTAATTGTGAATAGAAGAGTTATATTTGACGAAGCAAACAAGCTTTTTTTGTTTTTCGTCTTTAGATTAGTTTTTTGCAGCTTTGGGCATTAGGAATGCCCGACAGGGTCCATAATGATCTCTTGTTATATAAGTTACCACCTAAGTTCACATTGTGGAATGCAATAAAGTATTAAGTAATAAGTGTCTTGAATCTGATTACATTACTGTTTTGGAAGATTTTTTTATGAGAAACGGAGCTGTCTTGCGATATTTAACAGCACACATTTATACTTATAGTACGATTACTCAACAGGGACAGATAAGATCTTTAATGGCTAATAATTAGGGTTTTTGATCAACATTCGACATCTACTGATTGCTTGCTAAATTTTAGATGTAAAAGACAGCATCATCTACCCGAAAGTAAAAAGGTACGAGCTGCATTCTCTAAATGCCTGCAATCATTAATATTATCTATGTAGGTATGATAAGCAATAATTTTGTACTAATAAACGAATGTTAAAACTGCTCCGTCCACACTTTGTTACCAGAATAATTTCATCTGAGTTTTTCTAAAAGCTTCACTCTTTACGTCGAATAAAAATCTCGTAAATATAGGTCATCCGAAACAGGCGATTCACGTAAACATGCCTTAGATACTGTTTACAGAATCGTCAGTAGTTTACTAGTAATTAGTAAAACTGTTAACCAAATTGCATCATATGGGCTAGTGTAACTGGACTCAAAATGGTTTCATTGGTAATTTTATGACAGTTTAAACTTTAAATGCATTATCGCGTTTGTAAGTAGATTGAGCTGATTTTAATTGATTAAGCCAGCCGACTTTAATCGCTCAATTTACTCTGTTAGTTCAATTTGCACGTATAAGTTAGTAGATTTCATGACTGAAACTGCCATTGTAGCTAAACGATTTATGGTTTAGTACGTCCATGAATAAACTTAATGTTATTATTTTAGTACTATAGCCCCCTTATTCATAAAAAACTAATTTAAACCATGGACTAAATTATACCCGCCACTGTCGTTTACATGTCAAAGAATAGAGATGTCAATAGAATTAATGCCGTGTTTAGTAAATGCAGTATGATCCTCGTTTATAAATAAGACGGTTGACGTATTCGTAGGTTTATCCTTAGTAAATTTCTCCTTTCATTATCGATTAATTTAAGTCAATGGACTTAAAGGAGTAGACCAGGTTTAGTTACGTAATGCATTTTCACACACAACTACTAGAGTTTACGAGACCATTATGATGTCTGTGTTTCATAAACAGGACCGAGGTTATTAGTTATGCTGCGGCTACACCTGTTATAATCGTTATGATTATTCGCGCCATATGACAATGGATAATAAATTCGCGGCGGCAATCGTGGCTTGGAACCTTTGGCGCGCTAAAACTAAACCTGCGATATGGGACGCATACTTATTTGCTATTTAGGGATAAACCATGGTCCTGAGTAACCTTCATATCAAAAGACCCGTCAGTTGTTATAGCTTAAAAAGCCAGGTTGTAGTTTACTGAGAGTCTATGGGATAGGGGTTTGTTTTAATGTTAGTCAGAGATTTTGTTTTATCATCTGACTTGTCGATACGATCGTTGAACGTACGTACGATCACGCAACATACCTGCATCCACTAAGCATTAAATTGAGTTTACCCATATTGAAAGTCTTACAGAATTATGTTGAAAAAGTCATGGTTTTTAACCTACCTACACCAATAAACACGGAAGACTAAAATCTTCAGAGTAAAATAAAGACGATACGATAACGAAAATAAAGCGTTCATCGTAATATCTACTGCACCGAACAATATCTAGCAGAAAGCTGCAATCACCGTATTACTGGCATCTGTAGGCTAATAGGCTTTTATGTAGAAAATTGTCCATTGAATGACCGGCTGCAACCAATTTACCCCTCATCCGCGGCCCAGGATTGAATTACTTGGACCACTTGGGCCACGGAGTGCTGTCTAAGTCAAAAGGGATAGCGGTATTGTGGAAATAGAGATTGAAAAATATACTTTTTCTCCAGTATTAAAGTCCAATATAGACACTGTCTTTCAGTCAGCTTACTTATCAAGTTTATCTGCATACAATTTTCTTATCGCTATCAGACGAAGAAAGAAAATATAATTGATTGGTCTACCTTAAATACCCTTGAATGATTGTAGAATTCCATGTCAGTGAATGGAGTGAAAGCGATATATCTGACTTGTAGAAGGTGGTAATTATAAGAATAATTATGTTTGTTTGATGATTAGCTTCGTGTTTCGCGCATTAGGCTAGAAGCGTGGGTGTTTTCAATGGTCGTGTATAAGTTTACGAATATATGTGTTGGAAGTATTATTTATTTATGGAAAACGATCGAACGAAACTTGTTTTTCAAAACTAAACTGGATTACGTAACTCTGATCTAATTCAAGGAAAATATTTTTAAAAAAGACTTCCTCTTTCCTATGTCATAGGTTTTAATGTCTCATCATTAGATGAAAACGACGAAGTTTTTCGTACACCTAAACATATTATACGCTAACGCTCCCACTACTTGTACCATCATACGATGTTATCCTCATCGCCATTCAAATTCCCTATTACTCAATTGCGGACACTTATCTCGCTTCTGCGATGACAACGAGATGTAACAGAAATAGACGCCTATTTGATAGCTATTCTCGTAGATAGGCATGCTTGTAAATTGCTTATTAAGGTTCATTAGTATCGTCAATTTAGATCAGGAATTTGTATATGGTATTGGCTGTGTAGGTATAGGTATTATGAGAGAATAAGACATGTTTATTGCGGTAGACCGAGAAGCTTGGATAACATAGTATTGGTTAGATTTCCCGGCATTAAATGCATTCAGAATAGGTAACAGTAAAATGTTAGTCCAATATACTTCGATGTGCCCCCTTACCATGAACTCTTAAAGCAGGACGGTTTACGTTGTGGAAGCAAGACGCCGCATTACACTAAATGTAGCTAGTGTTTCGCTTCCACACCTAATTGTGCTGCTTTAAGAGTCCATGGTAAGGGGGCGATTCAACATATGTACGTATACCTAATTGTATTCATATAAGATTACGTGAACAGTTAGATAGAATTAGACGTAAAGATAAACAAAATTTGTATTAAAAATATAAAGCAACCTTCGCACACTGCAATAGGTAGAACGAAAATATCTTTAGCCGTGAACTACATTCAACACGTGAAGCTTTACGCCTCAATTGTTTATATTATGTGCTAGTTTGTTTCACACCAATAACTATTCTATGTATATTCAACAGCTATCAAATGTTTTCTATTTGTAAGAATACACGACAATAGTCGCTATCTTAATGATTAATGTTTTTATTTATCCTCCTTAGTCGATTGTGTGTTTGTTTGTATAATAAACTGTGGTTACTGTGAACAGTTATCCGTTATTAGTTACTAGCTGCGCCCCACGGTGTTACCTGCTACATTTTTTCGGAATAAAAAGTAGGCTGTGTTAATCCAGGGTATCAGCTACCTTCATATGATCCAATTTCATTAAAATCCATTCAGTAGTTTTTACGTGAAAGAGTAACATCCATCCATACTTACAAATTTTCGCGTTTATAATATTAGTAGGAATTAGGTACATTTTTACATCGCATTCACTGGTTATTGATCCAAGAGGTTTCCCTAATCCCTGTAGCCTGATTTCATATCCCATATACGAGCATAACATGAGTCTATGTATTGCAGCCCACCCCTCCTAAGAAACCTCCACGGAGGAACTTGTCAGTGTCCCCCACCCACGCAAACTCCCCCTCTTCGGGCTACAGCTATGAGCTGAGGCCTCACGCAAGGAGTCAGGACGATTTGGATGACATTCAGGTAATTGTAGAAAAGAAAATGTAGATTTAGTCTTTTGTTAAGGTAGTTTAGTCTTTAGCTGTCCAAGGATGATAAAAGGTAATGGGAACTTTATGCGGTATTACAATAAGGCCTCTTATTGGTTGGCTCAGCTTAGGAGTTTGGAACCTTTCGAAAGTTACCTGCGATCACATCAGGGTTTACCCCGCGTGATGTATAACTATAACAAAAATACCCATTTTGTTCTTTACTTTCCCAACGTATCTTCTGCGTCATTGCGTTTACATGTGAGGTTTGGGAAACAATTGTGTTTTAACAAAAGGTGCAATTGGTATTTTTCTGTATTGGTTGCTCATATTTTATGAAACACTACAAATTAGGCATGATTATATAACATTTTAAAAGCCTAAGTCGACATAATGTTTACGAATATATTTTTAGGGGTCAATAATCCAAAAAACCGTAGATATCTTAACCTTCTTTACAATTAATTGATTTTAAGAGTCCAAAATCTAAATACCTACTTACATTTTTATGAGAGTTAATGCAAGTCAAGGTAATATTTTTACGAACTAAAACTAAATATGAAACCATGCGCAACACTCAAGAATTTTAATGTGGAACGCACAATGTTAATGAGATTTAAGCAATAATATTATGAGTCACGTTTTCATACATTTATAGTAAAATAAATGCTTTAAAACGTGACTTGAAGTAATGAATATTTGCGCTAGAATATGATCTTTAGGTCCTTACTGTATACTAGCCCATATAGTTCCATTAGATTGGATATCCTCAAAGTCCCTCATAGTGATGTTTTTTGTTGCAGGGTGCTAAACACTACCTCAAACACGGTCGCTCGGTGGACCAATACGTAGACGGCAAGCTATCCTACTCAGAATACGAGGAGAACCACATCTCGCCCAGAGTGGCTCCGGTACCCAACCCTCGGCCCAGTCTCAAGCAACGATCACAACCAGTCGCTATCACGGCTATGTACGAAAACATCGTCATCAAAGAACAAAACCCCAGAAGAAAACTCAGAAGAAACAATTTTGTGCCTACACACGAAAACTATGAACAGAGAATGAATGATAATAGAGTAAGAAAGTACTCTAACCAAGAAAAGTCTTCCTTAGAAAGTTTATTAGACGATCAGTCGATGAATAGTCCGAGCGATTGTGAACGTTATTATGATGGGCGGAGGGCTGATTTACCTTTGTCGCCGACGCATTACGAGCAGCCACCGACGCCTGACCATCCTCCACCATCGGCTAAGCAAGCCGAGAACTGCATTCATGAAAGGATTAGGCCTTTGAGCCAGGTTAGTCCGAAGTAGAAATGTTTGTAATGTAGAACTCATGTCTAAGATTAAAGGTTATAGAAATGATGACAATTAGGTAATTTACTTCTAATATTCTGAATGCTTGAAGAAATAAAAATGTTATCCATCTTATTCTTCGTATTCATAAGGGTGCCCACTAATTTCGTCTTTCTGATTTTGTTCTAGAACGAAGACTTTATTTTATGCTTGTAAATATTAGTTAGGATTTTGATATTTTTTTTAGCTTATTGTTAAGTTTACTAGATATTACGTTAACTAGATGCTTTCTTTCTAGAACAAAGTCTATATTATAAAAGAAAACACTATTTATGTCACTTGGTATCTAACCTTACTTACATGTTAATATGGAAGCCCTTATGTGTACGATAATCATTATCTATAGCCTGAAATCTTGAAGTACAAAACTCCTGTTCTCTGCTAGACACTATGTTAAAACCCTTAATTAGCACTGTATGTATTTAACAAGCACAAACACCTTGCATGAGCATGTTGACAGTTATTATTTATTGTATATTCAATTAAATTATTTTCAACCATTTCAGCTTATTATGGAGGTTGTAGAAGAGATAAGAATTAGAAAAATGTCGCAGGGTAACAAAGCGAATAGCTGATAAAATTTTACGTTTCATTGTGTTTAGCGCCCTAGTCTAAAACCCTATGAACGTTTGCTAAGGCCATCTCATTTTATTGTATTGAAAGTGACGAATGGCCGTAAAGGAACGTCTGTATGTGAATTTGTTAAAGGGTCAATCATTTCACTTATGGTGCTCTAAAGTTTTTATTAAAGAGTATATTAGTGTTGTCTGTATATAGAATAGTTTATTTTTTATTTGCAAAAGTATTCCGTAAGGTGCTAATTTTAGATGTAAGTTGAAGTTTAAAATCGTTTTGTAAAATGAGGTTACGAAATAAAGAGTTGTGGAGTATTCTTACTTGTTTAGTACATCGTTACTGATTTTTGTATCTATCTAAGTAATATATAAATATAATAAATACAAGAAATTAGAAAACCATAGTATGTGTACCTCGTTAATCCAGGTCAGATATGTAAAATTGTTCCAGAACTCTTGTGTTTTTAATAGTTCACAGCACATTAAAATGGCCGTTACAGAGTTGTCATTTGTCATGACCATTTTAATCAGTTGTCAGTATTTGAAGGATTTAAATTATTCTTTTGTTGGTTTATTAAAATGTTAGCAAGTTTATGTTGTTCATGCATTTACAATGTTACTATAATACCGAATTTATACAGCATTTACGTTCAATGCATTTTATAAAACGATTTTATCATCCTTTTGTTTTAGTGTTTCATTTACCGACATGACAGTATATTCAGTATGTAGTTGTTATTTCCTTAGTTTTATTATGATTTGTATGAAATTTACCTTATTTTGCAATCGGAAAGACAATTAGACTGATATTATTTAAAATCTAAAATGTATCGGACGAAACTGTGAAATTATTTTAGTTTTAACGAATCTATTTAAGGCTTAGTGTATTATTTTTGATTTTATTTAGTTTCGCAATAAAATTTTATTTTATGTGATTTGTTTTTTTTTTTACTGTTTATTAGCACAGTTGTTCTATTGTTTTTTTTTTATTATTTTCTATTACACATCATTACTGAGTGTTAATGTACTTGCTAGCTGGCTAGTTAGCCGTATACCTGTTTCTTGGCTTGGCACGTTGAGAGCGCCTGAGCAAAATTGTATGGCAACGTGTAGTCGAAGTAAACGTTGCTTGATATCTGCCATAGTCTTTCTGAAAAATATGCTGCTAACGGTCGAGTTAACATTGATTTTCATACAAATATTTATTCAAGAGTTAAGAGAGGAAAAACTGGTTAGCCTAGTCAATATTGATTTTCTTACAAATTATTTTTGAAGAATTAAGAATATTATAAAAACGTGTTGGTCCAGTTAATATTGATTTTCTCAGAAATATTTTTTGAAGAATTACGAATATAAAAACGGGTTAGCCCAGTATATATTGATTTGCTCAGAAATGTTTTTTGAAGAATTAGGAATAAAAAAACGGGTTAGCCCAGTGAATATTGATTTTCTCACAAATATTTTATTAAGAATTAAGAATATAAGAACGGGTCAGCCAAGTTTCTATTATTAAGTTTCTAATCTGTTACTCGCCTGTCAAGTTACGCATAGCTAGCCGTAGATTATAAGATTGCGATACTATCTTGCTCAGGCACTCGGATGTCTTGACTACTCAATTGGTACAGTGGTTTAGTGATTTAACGGCTGCGGGTTCGATGCCCGCACGTGACTGACTACTTTTTTTTTTTGGGTTTGCATATTACCTATTTATAAATGTTAGTTTGCTATTGAGTTTTATTTAAATAATAATTTGATTACTCAGATAAGTTTGTGTTGAGTAAGTCAGATTCTAGAATTCATAATAAAGGTGGGTTAGGCACCTAATACCATTTAACACTTCCTACAAAATATAAACAAAGTTAGAGAACGTGTGGAACTCGTTCCAAGTTGTCAAGCTAATTGTGTGGCGTGGTGACAACTGTATTGAGGCCACTCCGCTTTTACGGGGCTAGCTAAATTACAGGAAACAATGTTACGTCAAGTTGGTTCGGAATGATCGATTCTAGGTTTACAATTAGGCACAGACGTGAAGTTCTATACTATACTATTGTGTAGATAGATATATAGGTAGATTTCTCTTTATGGCACACCAAAAAACAAATGCATAAGTACAGTACAATGTATAATACATTACTTCGTATCGATGGGTCGTAAGTATCCCGACTCACCAAAATTTCACTTTTTATTTTTAGCGTATTCATATTTGAAATAATATTTACTATATCTACCATTTTTTTTTTATTTATTACCTTTTAAAATAATATTTAGAATATTAATATGGAAATTAAAAAATGTTGAAATATTAACAGTTGACTCGGTATACGTAGGAGCCATCGGTACCTACATCCTACTACAATAAATAGGGAATGAAACAATGGCAGAGATGGTGTAATTGAAAACAAATATGCGGTTAGAATCGAAAGGAAAAATAAGTTAGGTACTACTTAGGTATTAAGAGAAAAACAGGTGTTTAGGGAGCAGCATTATCTTCGCACCCAGCAACCACACGACCCTAGCTTAGGACAGATTCAAACTAGATATTTATCTCAAAACTGATGGTAATGTTGCTATAAGTGTTAAGCATAGGTGGTTAAACGTAGCTTCCCTATGATTAGCACTCTTCAAAAAATGCTACAATAATTATGATATATCTACGTGATGATTGACTACAACAATTATGTGGACCATCTGAATAAAAGGTAAGTAAAGGTAATGCATGATTATATTAAAAGATAAAGCTTGTATCAATACCTTTGTATATCGTTATCTGGTCGATATTTTTAGCTACTGTTGACACTATTTAATTTTGTAATGCTGTGCACATATTGTATACTTTGTGGTGTTAATCTTTTTCTATCAATGCATATCCGATTATTGAGGCCATCGCCTGCTAAATTCACAATTAGCTACTGATATAGATTACAGTTCTCAATGAGCTCGTGACGTTGCGATAAGTCTTGATGGGTAAGAGCACACCCAAAATTTAAAATAAAATTATATACAACAAGTACCTATTTACCTTAATAATTTTTTAGATAGACATTACAGTTTGCAGACTTATTTTGCACAATATTGTATTTCGTACTTCAATACCTGAGTTCTCTACAACTTTTATATTTATAAACATTGAAGATAGGTATAGATCTACCTAGGCAGGTATTTAGCTTGCTAATTTCTGCGATGAGAGAAGGGTTTTTTGTGGGTCTATGCCCGAGCTCTAACTTGTTGGTAGGTCCTAAAACAGCATTCGAATTAATGGATGAAATAAGGCTATCTGTAGCTTATCAGAAATTATCATCAAAATCCTAGTCAAAGGCAAGACGTCAAAGGAGTTTTAAAAACTCTTTCGAGTCCTAATTCCTTTATTTCTTGCCAGGAATACAAGCGGAGGTCGGGCCAACGCGACAGTCAGACGGAGACGGATATGATCCTCCTGCGGGCAGCATCAGCGGCGTCTGTTGCCAGCGGGGCGACAGACAGGAGCGGGAACACCGACAACTGCGTCGAAGAGTATGTGTGCGACGTGCCTTTTGCTGGTAAGTCCTTTATTATACTCTATAACCCCGCTTCTTAGGGTTATGGAGGCCAAAATGATTTCTGTGTGTATTTTGCGGAAGTTTCTGTTACTTTCTTACGGATTTTTTAAACCTAATATTATGTCTTGTGTTATTTAGCTGTTTCACTGGTGGATTTCCATGTTTGGTTATTTTAGTCACACGTAGTGGATTTCAGTTACTCGTTTACCATTAATCATGAGGACCCTAGGAAAGATTTAGTTGACTCAGCTTTCCAGCAAGACCTGGTCATACCAGAACCCTTGGTACAGCCCTTGGCAAACAGCCAGCATATGTACAGAATGCGTTTAATCACATATTTTACTTTAAACAATGTTTTATTGTGCCATGAAAGTTTCATGCCTGTGATCTTTCATTGAGTCATGCTCGATATTACATTTGTGCTGACCAACATCTCGAAATATCCTGGAAGCGCCAGTTACTGTGGATGTGGTTTTACGATACATTGTTCTGTAACAAAAAAGGTCTTTGGATGTGTTTTTAATGCGATACCTTGGCAGCTAATTTAAGTCTTGAATAGGTGCTTCTATAGAAATGTTTAGGTAATGGTTTAATTTACGTTTTTATTGTACAAAAATAAACTGCATAAACGATTATACCTCTTAGTCGATCAGTAGTAACGACAATTAACAAGTCTCAACGCAAATAACTATGAACATATAAACAAATCAGCAACTGATAACTTGGATTTATACGTCGCACGTCGATACGTCAAAGTCCAATGCTGCGTTTTTCCGATTTTTCGTTGTTTGTGGTGCAAATACGCCAGTGGCGCGCACCACTAGCCTGGCAGACTGTAAACAGCCGCATTGTTCGCCACACACTGAACACTCAAACATTTCACCAGTGTTTGCCCATCCGACTCCGTTTTTGTCATTTTTCACTATAAACTTTCAGCATGTTTGGGATTGTTAGGACTGTGACGGGTGACATTTTGTGGGAGAAAATAAAAATTGAAATGTTAATATACTGAAAGGTAGGGCTGTATCCATTCAGGCAACCACTTCTATGTTCTGAATTAAACTCACGTTTACTATGACTATTTATTTTTCTCATTGAAGCGATGTTTCCTGTAATGATGTAAAAAGAATAGTCGATGTCGAAAACGAAAATTGAAAACAAAATATTTTGGAAGACAACGTCAGCATTATGCATACAGCTCAAACATTAAACAATTTCACATTCTCGACGACAAGGTATCTTATATCCATAAAGTATCACACGTGTCTTTCGAAACCCTGCTACCTATGCGTTCAATGATTAGCATCGCCTCATTCCCAGCGGTATGCATTAATAAATCGGCTTCTATGCCACGAAGGCAATTACTTTTTTACTTACCAATCAATCTCTATCAAGACAGGCCGCTAATGGCAATAAACATGCGTAATAAGTTTCGTTATTGAGTAACCGGCAAGTTAGTTTGTACAGCGATACTATAGTCAGATGAGCTTCGTAATAGCCGCTGCTATGAATGGGTAAAGAGGAGTATTGAATAGGCCCAAGTCTCGGCAATCAGTGATTGTTGTCTTGTTATAACATAACATACTCCATCTTAAGCATTTTCTACAACAACAAGAAAAGAGGGGCATTGTCTTTAGTGGAGACTGTTAAGTGGAATAATGCAACATTTCAATTTTGCAAAACAATGAGTCTTTTTTATTTTAATTATCACCAATCACAAAAATGTTGTCATGTATTTATCTACCTTTATGATTTCTCTCACATTTTGTAGACGATAAACTAAGTACCTCCGTACAATGTTTGGAATACTGATCACGTACCACCTAATGACAATCACGATTCTGTTGTTCCTATAATCACAGGGCCCAAGGTATTTTTATTATCTGACCTTTAGTGGAAATAACTTTCAGTCTTGGTGTAATATGAAAGGTAATTGATATAATTTGCGTCCGTACGCCTCTCTGTGTTAGCTTGAACACGCGATAACTGCGCTGTAATTGGTCTTAAAGTTAAGGGTATGTATTATGTATAATGGTGGTTTCTCGCGGCGCGTAATATCTCGAGTCGGGCCGCGCCGAGCACCGCGCCGTGAGATGTTGTGGCTCGGGCTAGCTTGTGATACTTTCTGGCTCGTACAAAATTAGTTTGGAGCAACGCGGCATAATAACATTACATACTGTTATTAATGACAATTTTAAAGTATACATGGATATGTTTTATAATGTTTTAATTTACATATTGCGTATTTATGAACGATTGATCGAATTAATTTTGTTTTTGTTGACAGTTATTTTAAATGGCAAGGATTTTAAATAACGTAACCGTTAACTTATCTAATTCAGCTGTCGTTGTCACTTAAAACAGTGTCCAACAATGATGTTAAGATATAGCAAAACTTGATGAAATCTATTGTACTCAATAGAATTTGTTTTGCTCTTGTATTATATATTTTATTTCAAAGAACCGGGGTTAATTAATGCCAGGTTTTTTATGAAATTATCGGATTTAAGTATATTTTAATTCCGAAACGTTTATTTCTATTGCTAAACAATCTTAATTAACAACAGCTTAATTAAACCATTCATTTGCTGGCTTGTAACTTTATGGCCGACTCTCGTGCCGTCCTCCATTAGACAGGCGTCATTCATTCGCCGAGTGTAGCCGCGTGCGCCGCTACGGTAATATTACGAGGCCTCTGTAATTCTTGCGCCGGAGTTTATTACAGTTATAGAGAGATTGTTACAAGGTTTGAGGCTGTTGATTTGTATGTTGGAATGTTTAAAAAAAATACTTTGTGCTTAGCATGTTGTTTATTTCGTAATACAAGTCTCTGATATTTAAATTTTAACTTATTCTTAAACAGAACAAACTAGAATCCGCTAAGGGTTCGATTTCCGCTCTGGACACAATTTTGTGTGATCCGCAGATGTTTTGTGTGTGTGAGGGTGTGGATTTTTTTTTATGTGATATTTCATGTTTATGATATACACCCACACTACCTATATGTATATAGGAGTAATTTCAAAAATGGGGCAATGTCTTTCATAAAAGAAAAGCCAGATACATGAGCTCATAAGATTGACATGGCTCAAAATATTGATAGAGTTCACAAACACTTCCCTAAAATGATCAATTTAATAGCACCATACATGATTAGTTAAAATATGCAATATTACAACATCTCCCACAATTTTATAGCTAAAGATTAATGCAACAGTTAGCCGGAACACCGCAAACCATCTAACCAACAGACAGACTTCCTCATACTCTTAATAAAACCTGATTAGTTCGACCATCGGCTGCCAACCGCAAATACCTTGCGTATATAGTTACACGCCGTTGATATCTGGAGGAACCATCGATTTAGAATAATATGGAGTAGTATAAAATGACGTAACCATTACCATTAAATTGTTATTTGCTCGAGTCCTCTCCTACTAATACATAAAAAATGTCAGTTTTAAACTCCACTTATTCATAAAAAAATACAATTTTAAACCACGGTTTAAATTATACATGTCAGTATCGTTTGCAAATCAAAGAATATAGATGTCAATAGACTTAACACGGGCTTTAGTTAATGCCAGTATAATCCTCCTTTATGAGGGCAAAAGTGCCTCCTTGGTCTAGTGTGCGGTAAGCGCTACTGCTGAGCACGAGGTCCTGGATTCTAATCCAGGATCGGGCAGTGTTAATGGGTTTATCCGTTAGGTAATTCTCAGTAGCAGCACGGAGTCTCGATTTGTGCCTGGTTGATGGCAATAGGCTCGCCTCCTGTCTACTCGGCTGTCTACATCTGCCTACCGCGTAAAATGTAGTCTGGCGTCTCGCTTCCACAACGGTAAATGACGCTTTAAGAGTTCATGGTAAGGCGGCAGGATATTTCGATTCAAACTAGTCAAAATCATTCAAGTCTAACTAATTAATGTGTTAGTCTTAGCTCCCATACCTATATTTCGCGATCTTTTTATTCTACCTACATTTATCTGTATTGAATTTTATTGACAGGAGGAAAATAAACAAAAACCCTAAAAAATCTGTTACACAGCTGATATGCAAGCTTTATTCCAAATTAATAAGCATATTCGAGGAAATTATAATACAGTTATTACAGTTATATGCAAATTATTATTATCAGAGAAACAGGTAGTTGCATTAAGTCACGAAAGTCGGCCTTACAGGAACGTGTGCATTACAAACACATGCAATATCCTTGCAACGGCGTCATAAAGATAGCATGTAAATATACAGAAGGATAACTTGAAAACAACATTTGAAATAGTTGCATGGAAGCAGCTTAGAAATAGTAACGTGTAAATATTTGATACTTTTTTTTAATGTCGCCCCACACTGGGAATTTCTCCTGTGTTGTGGGTGCGTTTTGCAAATATAAAATATCACATACACAAACACCTAAACTCGGGACAAACATCTGAGGAAAGCATAAATTTTTGTCCCGTGCGGGAATCAGACCCGCAACATTTAGCGCCGCAGTGTAATCGCTTAGCCACTGCGCCAATCAGGTCATATTTTATCTAACACGTAGACAATAATTCAATAGTTATTTTAACCCAGAACGTAGGGACGTAGCGACGTAGCTTAAAGACTGTGAGTCTACATTAAGTCAGGCTAGAGTTTACGTTCGTCGTTGTAATATTGTTCTGATTATCGAGACGTGTTTGACGCCCTGTGCGGGAGGTCAAGTTAGTAGGACGCTATGACTATCGAACTTTCTTGGTGGAACTTCGTCTTCATACAGTGTTTTCAAGGTCGCTAGGTCCATTGTAAAATATGCCGAATGTTGCCAATGTTATATTAATCAATAAATAGAATATTGATTAGTAACGTATAATATAGTGTAGGCCACTTACATACTGACAATTGATCGCGTTCGCTTAGTGATATTCTTGAATTTTCTGGACCTTCGTAATCTTTCTATTGTGTGATAAATATCGACCATGCGCAGGCGCCGACGCGACACCACGCGGCGCCATCTGTTATCCTTTTTTATTTCCACCCTTTTCATTCGTCTTTCGTTCAACGTTTATGTGCAAAACGATATATTGTTATGTCTCTTTTTTAAAGTTTAAACGTAACTGAAGGTTGAAAGTTTATGCCGCGTTTAATTTATTTCAGTTGAAAGTGGGTGAATTGTTCTATACGAGTTGTTGCATTACTTATTTATTGTTATAGTTGTTTAAAAAAGGTTATATAGAGTAAAATAGTTGCCAGTTTAAACTAGACCTTTTTGTGGCTGTTTTTAGGTCTTTTTTGTTTCTTTTAATATAACGTGACGGTATGAAAGATGGTATCCAAGTATTGTGCTGTATGTCGTGATCTGCCACTTCATTAGGTATATTGTGTGTATTAATAGAGTTCACACTTTTATAATTACAAACATGCTCATTAATCTCAAATGAAATTTCGCGCATTGAACCAGATGACATTTTGGCGACAGCAACATATTAAAAAAATTGTAGAATGTCTCGGATGATTTAAATCCCACGCAATCAAAATAACGTGTGGGAACTGGGTCGCGTGATAAGTTCCCTTTTAGGTTGTTAATTAAACTGCATTTTAATTAATACTGGTAATTTAGTAGCCGTGTTACGCATTTATTAGTTTTAAAATTTCGAACGTTTAGTTGGCGAAATGTGGGTGATACTCCTGTTTTGGGAATACAGGCGTGAAGCTATGTTAATTTATACAACGTATGAGCTGTTTTTTTGTCAGTGAGTAATTAATTAAGAATACCTTTCTTCCGTTGCTAGTAACCAAGTCAGAAGAGATAAAAGCCTGATAAAGGCCCGATGTATGGTTATCTAACTGCTCGCCACTACATGAGATTTGTGAGAAATTGAGAATTTTGAAGTCAATTTGACTGGATAAAGGATAAACCTTGTGAGGACGCATTTGCCTGCCTCGTTAGTCTAATGGCTGTTTTGGCGACTGCTGAGCACGAGGTTTTCATGAGGATTCGAATCCTGGGTCGGGCAAAGTGTTATGGAGTTATTTCTATTAGCTAATTCTCAGTACAGTACGCAGGCTAGATTTGTGCCTGGTTGATGGCAATAGACTCGCTCGCTACAACATAACTGGCTAAATGCGGGTGTACGAAGCACCTCCGCTTACCCGTTCAAACGGGTAACGTGTGAATACAATTTAGTGTGCAAAGCCTTAAGCTACCACGACACATGCAGCGTAAACACACCAGTCATAGGTACCTCAGTACTTAGAAACACGGTTTCTCCACAAGTGTAGCGGTTACGAGTTACGACAGTTATTTAGTAAGAGGCGTGACCGAGCCCTTTCTATTGTTGACATACCTGCGCATGCGGCTTGCGGTCGGCTGCTGATGGGACTGCGTGAAAGTACCATTTGTTGTTGGGCCTAATCGTGAGATGTAAATTTCGTGATTTGCGGATGATTTTATGACTGAGTCGTATGACTTTTAGTAATAACTTTGAGGTGTAGCTGTGGGTAAATTTAAGTCTGTTTTATAAGTTACGAAATATAATTAGGATTTCGTCCTACCGTTGGTTTATTGACACGTGACTTAAAAGAGCCCAATGTATGGCAATATGCTTCTGGCTGCTGAGATCACTTTTGGCTGCGTCTTCGAGGAATATATGCTATTTTCAATCATGTAAGGGTGCATAATGGAACAATATATTTAGTAAACAAAACGTTGATACATAACCTATCCCAACTAGAATAGATATATGTATATGCTTTAATTTTGAGAATCCATACGGTCAAATCAATGTAGTTGTGCCACTGAATAAGCCATATTTTAAGCAACTTCGAAGCAACTTGTAAAACAGCACAATCTACACAAATCACAAGTACATTACTATATTACGGCCTTATTTTGAAGCTATAATACCGGTGTTGGCTATCATCACCTGTTATTACCTCAAGCAATTTACGCCTGATTAACTATTGCGACTTAGGCAGGGTAATAAGCACTTGTTAAGGTTGATTCACTCTCGTAAAAGCTAACAAAGATAGTGTATATATCGCCTGCAAAACTAAGAAGTACATATTAGAAGCTTTTTCTTCTTACTATATTTAGAGATATAAACTATGCTACTATATAGTTAAAGATTTAAAATAAAGAACGTTTTAAAGCAAATTTTATTAGCTTTATTTGAAACTATAGTAAACTTTTTGGAGTCCTTTTTATTGTGGATATTGCATTTGCAGGCCAGTGTGTGTGAGATTGCTGTATGGCACAATGGCTGTGTGGTATCGATGTACAAGCGGGACAAATATTTGCTATTTGCTGTCTTGGGTTTCTGCTTACAAGATTCATATCTGTTAAATGAACTTACATACAGTTGGAGATGCCGTAGACTGGAAAAGATATTGTGTATGACTTTGCGAAGTAACTTAATTCTGAGGTGTAGGGATGTATTGCGGTAGGCTTCGTACAAGTAGGTACTACCTTCGATGTTCGCAGGTCTTGCTTGCACTACACAAGGTAGGTAGATAAGTGTGTGTATTATCAAGCAGGTAATACATATAGCTACGTTTTACAGTGCACTGTCACGTGCTGAACTGTATTTCAACTTTAATTTCGGAACACAAAGAAATTTTAACTCAATCAGATAAAACATTTTTATGTTTCCCAATGTGGGTTAAGGTTTGGTACCGCGAGAAAACAGACAATAAAAGCGTATTTAAATTGATATAACTCAGAAATATCCACAGGTCATAGGTTAATTCGGATTAAACCGGTCTCTGATGTAGATGTAAGCTGCGCTTGCGCTGCAGTAGGTTATGCGTGAACGTGCTCGTGTCTTGTAACCAGACGTTTGTGTTAATTAAAACCGTACATCACAGCTCTGTTCTTTCTTTAAAATTTTAACTGACTGTAAAAGTTAAAAAGAAATTTAGTCCATCTATATTATCACTGTTCCTTTTTTAAAGTTTTGGCAGTATATAGAAATATTCAGTGATAATATAATTCTGGTAAAAGTACATTATTACTGCACTACAATTTTAAATTTAGTGTGGAACAAGATTGGCAGAATCATACAAAACACCAGCGCTGATAGAATAAGATAGGTTATTTAAAAAGAAGCCTAGTGTAGGAAATTAAATGTACTTAGTGTTAGTCAAGAAGATAAACAAATCGCTGTCCCAAAGTTACAATCTCTAAATCTGCAATCCTAAAAATTATGAACGGTTTACTCTAGATGTAAATGCAACATATTTCGAAATCGGACAATCCAATGAAATCGTAACGCTTGGTTTTGTTAATATCGACTTATTTCGTTACAATATTAAAACTACTGTGAAGGTCAAAGTCGTACAATTCGATAAGGTTTTACGATAAACTTTATAACCAGTTGCAATTCGTTCGAATATTAAATTAGGTGAAAAAACTTAAAAAACTCGAGACATACCTTGTACTGGTTTTTGATCTGTTACGTCTTATTTAATTAACTTATCGGTTTTTTGTTATAGTTACGCACGCTGTATACATGATTGGTCATTATGTTGTTTTGAGTAGTTTGTGAGCTCTATATTCATTACGAAGAGGTTCAACAAGAATTTTTCTTGTTTCATTTTGTTTTTACTTCACACAAAAAAATCTTGCCTGTGATTGGAGTACGCTCTGCTGCCTTTGTTTATCAAGTATCTATTCACCCACATTTTGATCGCTCATCATTACTTCTATCATGTTATCACATTCAAGCATCAACGATTCGCTTTCTACCATCGCCAGAGATTTGGAACGGAATGTTGTGTTGTGTTTTTCTTTACAACTAGAAAGAAATAACTACTTTAATTGTTTTCAGTAGAAAGGCCTAAACACGTGTCGTGACAACTTCCCTTCCTTATGAGAAGAATTGACCAAGTCTAAATGGATTAAGTCAGTTCTTCGCGTACCTGTGAAATTGTTGGTTTGCAAGTTTGTAATAAGACACTGCCCTGCATCTAGAATGCACGAATGCAGGTCAATCGGGAAAGCAAACTTCTTGCACCCTGTTTTAACAATAACCTTCAGACAGCTGCTAATAAGAAAGCTGTTTTAGTAGTGGAGGTAGGACATATAGATATTAGTATATTATATCTATATTTGATACTGCATATCATGGCGCCGGCGCCGATTAACTTTAATCGTACGATAAAGATAAGAACAGTGTCAATACTGTTACAAAATGATATGTGAGGACTTGAGGATCCAGAAATAATATGTACATATACCAACATGAAATAGTCCTACACTATAGTCTTCTTTGTGTGTTGGTATGAGCGGTGTAACATAGTAATAACTCATGCCGTGGTGTAGATACATGTTACTGGTCAAACCATAGTGACCGTAGCTGATTACCCAAATAGCTCTGCACTAATGCACTGGGACAGCTTCTCGGGAAAATTCAAACGAATTGCACAGGAGTGAAAACCACTAACATTAAAATCTTCACCCCCAACAAAAATTAACGAAGCTGATTAAAAAGTCAATTGTTATCAAACAATTAAAGCATAAATCATCAAATTGACAAAAGCAAACACATTAACAACAGTAATGGCCGTATCGACAGACCGACATTTGTTCAACAATAAACACACATGAGTGTCAAACTGTCAAAACGGTTGGAAATAAACTGTCGCGGGCCGCGGCGCGACCTAGCGCAACGACTCACAGTTGTCGCCTGCGTGGCGCGACGAGTGGCGCGCGACGTCACTATGGTTGCTACTGTTTCAAAATATTATTTCGCATTATCTGTGTGTGAGTTCAATGAATGGTAATAGTAAATATGCGTATAAGAAATGTGTGTGTATCTGAAATATATAATACTCTTGGAAAAGGAGAACACCTGAGCAGGGTGAGGCTTCAGGGACTACATGAATACAATCTGGAGAACAGCCGTAAAATTAAGTCTCTTGACCGAACTTAAATTTGATGGAAATGAATGGAATCTATGGCAATAGGTACCTTAATGACTGGACAATTTAGTTATGTACTTAAGTATTTACCAATAAACTTTCTACGTGCAATTGTATCAAATATCAACCTTCATAATTTATTTTAACCTATTGTTGCTATAAACTGACTACTCGCTAAAATGACAAAAACAAATATGGTTAAAATGTCACACGTATGGCTTGATGGCAGCCCTAACCTCAATCCAAACAAAGACGATTTCGGCGAATATGCAAGCACTTAAACACGAACCTTAATCCAGACACTAGAAAGTTCAAATTCGTGTTCACACAAACACAATAGTATCTGTTTGTCCATCTGGTCGACTACCATACAAGTAGGAAACAGTTTTGGTGGACAGTATAAATATTTATGTTATAAATGTGTCCAATGCAATGTCAAGTCTCGAGTGCATGCAATGATGCTACTTAACTTTTAGTACCTAGATGTCAAGGTACCATGAAGGTTACTGTTCTGCTTTACTTTTTTCTGTAACTAACCAGCTTAGTTACGGTTATGGTACAGTCATTTGTAAGTCAAAAATAAGAAGGCAGAGATAACAAAATAAAACTGGTTAACATAAATAAATAGCTTTAATACCATTTCGGGCCAAACCTTTCCCGCAACGATGCCTTTCCAGAATTATGGAGCCAAAACGGGCTAATGATGATGATAATATATAATTAGTCCTTGCCAGTATTAAAACAGCCCGTATGCTACGGAAGTTTGTAGGAAACAAATTGAAACGTATAAAACTCTAGGCCAATACGAATTGTTGTTATTTACAATATCCATTAAATAAAAATTACTTTTTTATTTTCAGTATTTTGATTACGACAGAGTGGTATGTCTACCGTATCCACAAGTATCAGCCAGGTTACTTGTTGAATGTCCTTGCCATCGAAAACCCTATCTAATTGGAACCTTTGCTACTTTATATTAAGGATCGTTTTTTCGTAAAAAAGTATAAACTTATAGCGAGTTTTTTGAGAGTTTCTTTTCTTACATGTTGGTTACACCTGGTGTTTTTTCAGCTTTGACCTACAACCGTTCATTCCAAGGATTTTCCTTAACGGTGAATAAAATTCCTCGTAATCCTAGGCGATTCGTAGTAAGTATAGTACTTCTATAGTTGGCCCAAAACGTCAGTTGCATTAGTCTGCATCCTCTGTATGACGCAGCGTTGGCGTCTCGTCTCGTCGACGTCACGTCGCCAGTCGTCAGTGGGCCGCTTCCTACAAAACTTGGAGCTTTGCCCCTTGCCCCGCTAATGACTCATTGTCTTCAATTACCACTAATTTTACTAGTTGTATTTGGGAGATGTGTGATTTCGGTCTTTTGGACGGGTTGGAGTTTCTTTGACCTGATTATGGCAGTTCCATCGTTTGTGAACTGTTTGTGTGACCTGTATGTATGTCTTCCTATTTTTTGCTTCCTGGCTGGAGGCCCTTAGTGTAACGTTGCCAAATGTTTGTGTACTCAGTTATTAGGTAGGTACTTGGTTCAGCAGCGACTCTATGGTATGAAATAAATGTGGTTATTGAGCTTTTAGTTTAAATCTATTGACGTAGATCCAGATATTATTATTGCTCTCTAACACCTTTCATTTGTTTCAAACCGAATGTTACGTTTACTTATTGCCAGTCTGCAGTAAGCTATTTTACTGAAATTGAATAACCTTAAAATGAACATTAAAATCACAGTTTACGCCGAAATAGCAAACGTAGTGTAAGTTCAATGACCACAGACTTCAACCCTGTCTTTACCCAGCTTACAGTCTCCGCCATCCTGCTCTAGACGCTTCATCATAAATAAAACTCAGCCCCCAGGAGATTCTATTTCATTACCTGCGCCAGACGCCTAACCTGTGAATTATGCATCGTGAGGTGACCAGTTTATACCTGATATTAATGCTCTAAGCAATACTGTGTCGATATAAATATGTTGGCGCTTTCCAAAAGAGAGTTCTCTTTACTCAACTGAATCATGATATTAAATTATCGTTACGTGACTATAGGTTGTATTTTATGATGCGATACGATACCTGAGGCCTTCTCGGGTACTTACGGAATTTGAATTTCTAATGTTTTTATTTCTTTTACATGTAAATATAAGGAGGAGGTAGGAGTTTGGTAATTTTATTACGCTATATAGATATATGCCTATTTACAGTAGGTTTAGATATGTACCTTGGTATTGTTTCAGTGCTTTTTGCTTTCGCTTTGAGAACGAATTTGAATCTCGTTGTACTGTTGTGCAAGCGTAAGCAATATTTGATTTAGTTGATAAAGGAATATTTTAAAATCGTAGAGTTTATAGTGTGTGAAGTCAACGTTGCTGATGATTTTACGGATACAATATTCTGTTGATTTGTTTGTTATGTAGACAGGTTTGTTAATTGTGCCACCAACAAAATATATTATGCATGGAATGCCATCTACCATTAAGTATGATAGATACCAGCTTATCGCCTACGGAATCTTAATAATACTTCTTTGAACTTGACAGCTTATGTAGGAAGGTAAATTGATCGTCGAGTCCGTCAGCTGGCTAGCGATAAAAACACAACTTTTTAAATTTACATTTGGTTTTACTCATTTCAGTTAACTTAGGTCTTACCACAGAAGGCGGATAATAGCTGTCATTAAAAATAAACATAAAAGGCAATGCTTAAAATAACCCAGCATTAACTTTAAAAAACATAATTATATCACCGGCCTAATAAATGTCAGTCCACTTGACGTATTGGTAATTGGTCGCGTCGCCGTATCCAGCTGCTGCGCGAGCGCAGTGCGTTGACACCGCCTCTGTTCCGTGTTATTGATCCAAATCGATCCGACCCGAACGATCCACGAAACTGCCGAATATAGAACACTCGAATGTATTGTGATGGATCGAGATTCTATGGCCGTTTTGTTATGATTGGTTTTAAAACATTGGCTTACCGAAATACCATAAAAGACAAAACCTTTTTAAACAGATGTCTTAGGCAGGTTTTTATCGTTCGAAGTATTGATAGACAGTATTTCAAAAACTGTTTATTTTTGCACCTAGATTAATCTCTTCTTAGCCTTGTACGGATGTCTTCTTTGTTTCGATAAACAGTTGAATGTGATGTTTCTAGATCATAAATTACCCATTTTCTTTCGAATCGTATTAAGATACTATTTCCATAGTAATAAGAATGCTGAGTTGAAGATTTTAGAGATCTCAGAAATGTGTAAGTTGATATTGATGACTAAGTATGCAATAACATCAACTAAGATGTCAAAGATCAAATGGCACAGCAAGTAATAACATCGATCTATAAACGCGAAAGCTACGGAGCTTGCTCATTTAAATATTCATGTTATTTGCACTAAAATGCTTTTGCTATCTCAAGCTGGTGCTGACCATCTAGGATACACGTATACTGCATATAATTTAACTTCATCGCTGTACTTTTCCAAATAGTAAGAACTCCTTGGTCATTCTTTTGCTTTTAAGATCTCTGGTAGCCTGTTTTTAATAGATAACAGAGGACAGCCAGCTAACAGAGCCAGATAACAGAGTTATCTTCGAAGTCTAACATGCAACTGCCAAGCATGAGGTTTCGTGACCTTTTCCTAGACGAGGATATCAATCAAAAACATATTTAGTACCTAGCGCTGAATTTGGAATACTTAGTGCCATAATAATGACAATTTTAACGGTCCTTATTTCATGAGGTAAATAAACAGTTTAGCAAACACTTCGGGGAATACAGGCGTTATACATTAATAAAGTAATAAAAACATAAATTCGGTCCTAATAAAATGTAATTTCCATATCGTAACACTTTTCAATAAATATATGCTTGACACCTCAATTGGACTTTCAACGTCTTGAGCATCAAAATTTCTAATTCTAAATATTAATTATATTCATAACGTTCTAAACCCATTGCGTTTTCAACAGTTCGGTAACTAATCCCGTAACGGAAAACGTAAGAAGTATTAAAATCTAATCGAGATCTATAAGAGGGGAACCTGTTCTGTGAGATTACTATAATTCCGTAGCATATTAAGTAAGAAGGTTATTATACAAAATTGTATACTCAAGTTGAAATGGTCGCCTTTCCTGTGAGTACAATGTTGCCTTTTCATATTTCCTTTTTTACTTTAGTATTTTTCTCTCGAAGTTTATAACAATAATGTTCTTTCGTTTTCGAGACTATACTAGAATGTTGTCGGTTGTAAATACGTTTTGTAACCACTCCAACCTCAATTGTTTTTTCGAAGTTCTAAGCAACGTAGTATAAAAACTCGAGACTTTTACAATCGAAGCCTTGGCCCTACAGTAGTCGTTACCTGCCCTACGTATTTACTAAAAATACATTAGTTTCACGGTGAATAAACACGGTGTAACCCGACCGGTTAACGAAAAGCAGTTCCAACGTCTTGGCTTGAACTAACACCGGTCTTTTTAACTCGGTCGGTTAATCCTGCGCCGGCGCATGGGTCGGCGATTCCTCTTGTCAGTTGCTCTGGCGCATCGATCGAAGCCGCTTCACGTTCATTTTTCTCGTTTATTGATCGTTCAAATAGATCCTTTTTGTGATTTAGTGTATCCAGTTTGAACAAGTGCTAGTTTATACTGTGCAGTTTGGTTTAAGTGATCATCATTAAGTTGATTCTAGGTTTGTATTTCATCTTAATTTTAACTTAACATTATAAAAGTATTATCATCATAGATAAACGTGATAGTGGTTTGGTTCACTTATTAATATGGTGTATTTTATTAATAATATTGATTTCAACCTTGGTCATTTCTTTGAGTTGTTACATCGTAAGGCTTCTGAATCATGTAGACTTAAAAACAAAAATAAACAAATTTGAGTCATCGTCATGAATGAGTTTGTTAAACGTAACGTTGTGTTTTAGTATTATGTACAATGTGATACTATTGTAAACACTGTTATCTCTCATGTTATGTACTAATGTATGTTTAATTTATATTGGATTTAATGTACATAATTTGATAATGACATTAATGAACTTGATAGCGGGGTTCAAAGTATCAACGTGTCTTTTGTTTATTAATTTACTTTTATAGAGGATATAAGTTCGGATTCGATGGAACTTTTTGTCATTTATACCTACAGTCGTTTGCTCCTTAGATGATTTATAATAGAAATTTCGTATTACCCAATACTTGATGAATTTTAGGTGTCATTTATAATTTGAATCGTTCGTTAAGGAAGTGAAAACGATCATATCCATACTAATGAGATCCAGTTTCATAATTGTCTCTTCATTAATGATGTGCTTCTAAACATGTTATGTAATATCTCATGATAATATCATCTAGCATTCCAATTGTTTTGCAGTAGGTACATTTGTTTAAACAATTGCGTTGTTCATTTTTAATCGATAACTGTTTATCAAATTAGGGTCATCTCAAATACCTACAAGTGAATGTTTCGTAACAGATACGGCCTTCACCTTATTTTTAATACTAACAAAATTATTTCTGTGTTGCAGTGAAATAATTCTTGTACATTCCATGCGAGTCTCAATATTTTGTGGATTTCATATTTATCCTGTCCTTCTTCTGCCAAAATTTGTTTTGTTTTCTTTTCCTTATTCATATTTCAGTTATTTTGGTTTCGTCCTTAACCTTGACTTAGATCTTTTGTTTAAATCCAGACGTTTCGTTTTTGCGATCCAAAATTATATCATTTTTCGTTTCGTGGTGTTAGAAGTTTTTACCCTACTTGAACTGTTATCCATAAATGTCTTACCTTTATTACTCTTCTCCTGATTGATTGATTAGTATTGAGTCTTCGGTCGTTCACACCAAAAAGAGCCCGCCTGTTGTAGATGCGACTAAACCTGAAAGTTGTTACTCTTTTTAAACTAATCTGTATGGAGATCTTATTACTATTCTATTGGCTATTGCAACACGTATTACTAACTTAATTTCATATAAGGATATGTAAATCATGCTATCACTGTGTTTTCCGTTTGAGGCAAAACCCAAGACGCATCAACGAGTATCTATCAATAAGAAATTATATTGTTCTAGATGACTAGCTAAATTGTCAAGTATCGTCATATTAAACTTGGTGTGAATAATATAAGATGCAGTAAAAAATAAATAAAAATTACAACTATACTATGAAAACTACTCGATCTAAAAAACCTAAAAGTTAAAACACATAGCTAGCGTTTAAGTTCCGCTAGATTGCGATCAGCCATTTCAAAAGAACTAAGCCACAGAAATCCAAAATGGAAATGTACAAGCGTTCACCATTGTAATTAATGGAACCCCGCATTATTTTCAAAACTGTAGCGTCAACGGGACATGGTAGCGGAACACATTTTTACCAAACTTATGCAATTTGATCATCTGGAAGCTATACGAAGCAGCCGATGACTCAGTATTGGTTTTAGTGAATGTTTTGCTAAGCGCGCTCTGTGCAAACATTAGCTTAACCCGCGATAGGCACATGGTCTCTGTCGTGAGGTCACGTGACTTGTATCAATGTTGAATCTAATTGAAATACTTTAGAATATTTCTCAATTTCAAAGATACAATTTATATAAGTGCTGCTTGAAAATTCATATGAATTTCGAAGATTGTCTAATACAAACCAATTTTGTTTACCTGAATCGGGCATTGTTTTCTTTGTTGTATTGTTTTTGAGAAAATAGCTTACATTAATTGAAAATCTGGCGTTTAAACAGTAATAGAGCTAATAAAGATCCTTATTGTTGTATAGGAATAGTGTTTTTGTATGTTTGTCATCTTTTGTTAATCCCCTTACACGTGCTAGAAGTACCGATGTGCGCCCACATTTCGTCGATGACGGCATTCGTTCGTGTAATGAGGGCGATCATAATTTATCAAGTACAATGTAATAATGAGTGTGTACAAGTAGTAATACTACTTGGTCTCCACTCAGCGTATGCGTTGCCAGCAGGTGGAGTTTCTCCCAAACTATATGATAACATAGAGTCCTTTTTTTGCATACGCCTTGGTCGTATACAACCTTTTTCAATATATCTATGAACGCACAAGCAAATCGGGTCAAATATCTGAGTAGCAGAGGTAGGTATACATTATCGCGAGGATTTAAAGATCCACGTGCTGATTTGCCATTAAAGCCCGTACTCATCAAAATTTAGATACATCTCCACAGCTTGCAGTGTCGTAACGTAGGTGTTATTCATTGCTGTTCTGAACGAATTCAAAAACAAATACGACAGCTATGCTAGTTGTTTCCCATACTCTTCTTCAGTAAATATGGTATACAAGGGCCCAAAACTAACCTCGATTCCACAACTGCGTATAGCCAACAGGTCTTTATAAGTAGTTAGTGATACGCTAATGTACGTTAAAGTGTGGCCAGCTTCGGCCATTGTGTTCGACCATAAAGTTTAGGAAGCATAAAGAAGGAAAGTAGTAAAAAGTATAATGTTTTGTGTATTTACAATGCGTGGTGTAAACGTAATGCCCATTGATCTGTCTTTATGTTGCCGTTAATGGTTTTTGAAACCATTAGACCTTAATAGCAATTTTTAGTACTACACAGAATTTTAAACTTGGGAGTATTTCTACCTTGTGTTAGCTTTAAGTTTGCAAACATTGGTAGATAGACGTTGTAACTGATTTTGATTAGTGTGTTACTATGTAGTGAGACGTACAAAATGGAATTGCACATGGAACAAGTATAAGTAAAGACTACATAATTACATATATTTCTGAGCTATTGTGTGCTAGACATGTCTAAACCCACTATGCAGGAGAAACATACGAGGCATCATTATTTTGAAACACAAACTTTCTCAAAGACAAAACAATAGACTATCTCTTTACTTTTTATGCTCAACGCTGCAAAATCAATCTCCCACAGACCAAATAGGTGGAAATTAAAAGGCTTTACTCACAGCTTCTTATACTTAAACTGCTACTTAACATGTCACGACTCATAAGAGTGGTTAAACGCAAACACTATAATTTTATGTAGTCAGTTTTACTCTAGCGGCTTAACCACAGTACTTGATGTCAACGTACTTTAAAACACGTTTGGACCAAAGATTGCAGGAGCGAGCCCACAAAAAAGAATAATAAATAAAATATACCTCGCAAGTAAAGTAAACCAGACCGTGTCAGCTGTTTTTACTTTAGCTGAAGAAACCAATGTAGGTAAAGGAATACGCATGACTTGTGTATGTGTGCATTCTGTGAAATGTGGATGTCGTTGCATTAAAAAACCAACTTGAAGCATCTTCAGTGTAACCTTCCCATTCTACTTCTATCAAGTCACGAAAAATTGTTCATGCTGTGGTCATATAGACAGCCAGTCAGCAGGTAAAAGGCTGACACTGTCCTGGCACACCATCAATTGTATAAAGCCTCTCGTGGAGTCGCTTTGAATGTACCTCATTGCATTTTAGTCTGTAAGTGAAAATTAATATTTTCGGTAGGAACTATTTTGAAACCTCTGCCGCCTTTTGATATTCACTACAAAATATATAGATGTTTCCTGGCTGGAGTAAAGCTGAGTGCAAATTAGTGATCTATGTAGTTAACAAACATAACAAGTTCCTACCATCATGATACTGTCTTTCTGGTTCGAGTTGCATAATCTCCTTTACACCCACGATACATGGACCAGGGCTATTTATACTTAGCACTGAACATAGAAGTAGTATGTCGAAGTGTGAAAAATATTAGTTGTTTTACAAAGAAATGCAAACCGAAATGCGCTTAGCTTTAGTCCCGTACGAAAATGAATTCAAAACTACATAACTGATGTGGTGCCGGTAGAGAGACCCCACGAGTGATAATGCTTGACAAAGTCTGGCTCACCCCACAAACCTCGCTGTTATCCCTGTTGACTAGTTTATCCCTCATGATGTCCTGTTTCCATAAGTTAGACAATTGGGAAAAGAAGACGGACAATGCAGATCAGACTGTCCGTAGCCACAAAATAATAAAACTATTCTCTTTATTAATATACATATTAACATGCACAATGTTGTCTGAATATTTTACTATCCACGTGTCAATTTAAAAGATAAGACAACATTTCAAATGTCTTGCTGTACCTTTATAACGTCGATGGCTGTCATACGAGCCATCTGGAGTACCTCACAAACTTTCTATCCCCCATGAAGGCACCCTTGTTAGCTGTTTTTATCGATTTATAACTGTTTCCGGCACTCGAGAGCGTTCCCGGATGGCAACGATAAGTTTCAAGAGGTTCCGCATAGCAAAAAATAATCTTGAGCTATACACAGCATTATTTGATTTATGATAGGATGAGATCCTGCGGATGAATAGAAAAAAGGGGACTAACAGTTTATTTTTGATTCGGATTCGAAAACTAAGTTATACCATATAAGTACTTATAACATAAGATATAAGTTAGTTCTTGTAAGTAAGAATACTCTAATCAAAGCGTATTTATTGATTGATAGGAATAGCCAAGGGTAAGGGGAATCGGAAGCTTAAAGAAGAGCCTAAAAAATGTAGATATCCAATCCTACTAGAACTTTAAAGTTTGATTAGGAAACCAGAAATACTTTAAATAACCCTTAGGCTTGCCACAGTCGGGTAATAAGAGAATCGTTCTTTCTAGCTCATCATTTTCTGTTCGACTGTTTAACTATAAGTAAACAAACCATTTTGTAATTTTGACCACCTACCTGCTACCAATATTACCTAGTATTATTAACGTCTCAACTTGAGCAGGTAGACACACGAAAGTATAACATTACAAGGTTTTTATAAGGTGTATCGGTTCTTCCTCAAGAATGACTGGCAGATGTCAGAACGATATTATTTTCAATGTGAAATTGAATGCTTCTAAGAATATTTAAAGTACTCCGTGAGGATATTAAAGTCGAGATTCCACCCGTGACTTCGTCGACGCGGATTATCTAACACAAAAATATTTTATCAATTGGAATCAGTAGTTTGAGAGATTAGCGCATTGAACTTAACAAACAACTTCATGGTTTATAAGAATCATAATCAATGGATAGATAAAATAATAAAAGTAAAACCTACCTACAATGTCCACTGCATAGTACATTGTAGGTAGGTTTCACTTTTATTATTTTCTTACATGCAAGAGACAACTCAGAAAAACAAAAATTATTTTCATCAAGGTACCTTAACGAAGAATTAACTCTACACAATAAAAATGTGTAATATTTAGCATTTTGTACAATATATTGTAATGAAATTAAAGTCTCAAAGTAAGATTACCGTTATCTAGGTTAATCTAAAAGTTCAGATTGACCCGGTTATTGGTAAGTTTTTTAATTTGGTAATTGCATATCGTAATTAAATAATTTGCATGCAGATTTCTGGTTTTATTGTGGTCGTTTAGGTCTCTATCTGTGGAATATTTATCTGTTGTTCGAGATGAAACGAAACTATGCCAATTATGTGTAATTCAAGATTTGGTCAGTTTCTGGACCAAGGTCCGTAAGAATTCTTCAAGCCATATAGTAGCTAGATATGGCTACCAGAATATCTGTATACTGTACATACATACTTAAACACTTACTACCAAGTGCCAAAAGAGTCTATTTAACAAGACCCTTCACAGCCAATCTTTGGAACATAGCAATTCGGACCCGAATCTACTGACTATTAGTTTTTGGCATTATTGTTCCGGCTTCCCATTGAAAATTCACTCACCACTGGCACTTATATTAGACTCTACTTTCGTATCACTAACTAGCCGATAGTCACAATATGTCTCAAACGTTGCAATAGCGACATTTATCTAACTGTCATTAAATAATTGATTGCATCCTTAGTGCTACAATATAATATAATGCACGCATGTAACCCAGTTATCATAAGAATTTTATAGAGTTATTTTACTATGACGTAAATCAATGTTGTGATTAATATGGGGACTGCATTAGGGCCCTATATACAAGCGATAAATCGTTTCGATCGATCGAAAGAAAATCTTGGCGGTCAATCGGATAGAGCCATACTCTATCTATTGTTACGATACTTAAGATTGCAGAGTTTTATCGCGATGTCCGATATCTTGTAATAATGTTTATATATCCTATCGTTCCGTTGCGGTTGTTGTGATCGGCCTAGCGACAGATCGTAACGACGGATCACACCGTATTCAGGGCCCTCAATGTCACAATTATTTGTCACGTGGCTATAAGTAATGTTGATTTTATGAGGCCGGTTACGATGGTCGTGTAGTAAAGGGGTGCAAATCCAATTAAATAAACAGTTGAAGACACATTCGATTAAATTATGCGCAGTTTTAATTTGTAACGAGACATAGGTTTTATTGAGTGTCTGGGGAGTTTGTTAATGCAACACGTGCAATATCTGTAACTTATTTAATTGTTGCTACCTATATGTATCTGCTACAAAAAAGGATGATTCCGTTTTTCTAATATTTCTGGTATTCTTAATAGCTAGCCATTTTGGCACGCAGGTGAATAGCAACAATGTAAAGTAAACAGTTGGTATTTATGCAGTACTTATGAGGTATCTTAAGGTAAATTCTGAGGCATCGATCTCTCTATTACGGCTTGTATGGGTGGCACAATGTTTAAGTATAGTACCCTATACACATCTTACGGTATAATACGAGACGTATTGCTCTGATTCGTGCTAAAATTTCGAAATCTCAGCCTCATGAGTCTGTTGACACGACGCTACACTGATTTCGTAGTATTCTCTACAATTGTGAAATCTACAAACAGTGCATTCATCCGCGGCACATCTTATTTGTATTATTCAGCGAATTAGATCATTGTATATTAGATGCGATCTATTACATTCTTTTCATATAGATCGTTTCAAAATGACATCATACACTTTCTGAAATCAGCGAAACAGAAGACAGATATGAAAAATAGGTAAACGTGTCGGGGAGGATGCCTCCTAGGTATGTTTGGAAAAGAGTAAGAGCCAAGTAAACGCATCTAAAAAGATTGAGTAGTTTCTACTACACTGGCCTGGAAAACTAAGTATCACACTTTGGACATTGCAATAAAAAAGGGACTAATATATATATTTTTTTAATGTTACTAATCTATTAACGTTTTTTGTTTTAAATCTGTAACTCCTATAGTATAGACACAATTTAAGTATTGTTAGGCGTGTCGGACCAAATTATTTTCTTCTATATGCATAAAAATATCAAAATATTTACATTTGTCTTGTGGCCTGTTCGTAATTGGTTTAAGTCAACACAAGCAGTGCGTTGACAGTGAACTTTCGTCTGAACGATAGTTAATGACCCTAGCGTGTTCGACTACCAGATAAGGACCATATAAATGACCACGTGTCACGGTGTGGGCGGAGTTAACGACCAGAAATGACTTTATTAATAAATAACACCATAAACATTTAAATAACGATTTCTCGATGTTTACCTTTTGAAAGTAGAGTAGACATTAGTGCTGGTCTGTTTAAGATGAACTTTAAACGTTATGTAGTGCTTAGAGGGCTTATAGTAAGGGGAGGAATTTTAGTAATGTAAGTCATTTGGAAAATTGGTCGAATGCAGCTCACAACCGAGAGGAATGGAGGAAGGAAAGGGAGGCCTTTGCCCTGCAGTGGGACGATCATGGCTGAAATAAATAAATAAATAAGTCATTTGGAGACATGTTTAATTGACGAGACTGCACAAGCGTGTAGCCGCCTGAATGTGGTCGATATTTCTCTCTTGTTTCGTCAAAATCGCTAAGTTTTTATTTATTTATTAATTTATAAATAAATAGTTATAGCAAAGGGTTTTAAAAATGCCCCTATATTACCAAGATATCTCCCCAAACCCATATTTTTTATTATTGTTTGAAAAAGTATAATTAGTTAAGTAAGTTATCTTGATATGCTGGTTTCACAGCTTATCCATATTTGGGCTTCTACTACCGCCATATTTTAATGTTTACTGGATCTTTATCTAGTACGAAATTAGGTACTTACGAGGGTCAAACTGAAAGTTCTTAGAAAATCAAAAACTGATTACATTAGCCAGTTAGTTTTATTATATCTTTTCAAAATATTGTCCATTCACGTCAATACACCGCTGCATGCGATGGAACCACTGGGAAAAGCACTTTGCCCACTCGTCTTTAGGGTTCTCTTCAATGGCATCGCGATACGCAGCCACCGCTTCTTCAGCATTCATAAACCGCTTTCCTTTAAGTTTTTCTTTAATTTTTGGAAATAAATAAAAATCACAAGGGGCGAGGTCGGGGCTATACGGCGGGTGACCCAGTAATTCAACGTTTGATGTCGCCAAATAGTCGATCGTTCGCTTAGCGGTGTGCGACGAGGCGTTGTCGTGGTGAAGGAGGATCCTACTGCGAGGTCGTTTCTCTCGAACTTTTTCCAAGACAAGTGGCAAACAATTGGTAGTGTACCATTCTGCAGAAACTGTTTTTTGATCCTCTAACACAATTGTTGCGAAATGACCTATCCTTCCAAAGAACGAGGCCACCATTTTTTTCCCGCACTTCGATCTCTCTTCACTTTAGTTGGCAACCTCTCGAAAGGAAACACCCACTGAGCAGATTGTCTTTTGGTTTCAGGATCATAACAGTAAATCCAGCTTTCGTCACCTGTTAGTATGTCGAACACAGCATTTGAGTCACCTCCGTTAAATCTTTCAATCATTTTACGGCACCAATCCACACGATGGAGTTTTTGAGCCTCAGTCAAATTATGAGGTATCCACCGGGCGCAAAGCTTCCTGACGCTAAATGTTCGTGGAGGATTTTGTGCACTTGACTCATACCGATGCCTAAGCTTGTCCGAATCTGCTGATAGGTCACTCTTTTGTCAGTCTCTATCATACGCCGCACAACACAGATGTTATCTTCAGTCGTCGCCGTAGAAGGCCGTCCCTCACGTAAATCATCAGTGAGATTAGTGCGACCACGTTTAAACTCATTAAACCAGTTGTAAACTGTCGCACGAGATGGGGCTTCATCGTGAAAGGCCAATCGTAGTCTATCATAACTTTCTTGTTGACTTAAATGACATCGAAAGTCATAAAAAATCATTGCACGAAAATTTTCTCGTGTTAAATTCATGTAGACGTGACACAGACAATTTTCAATTTGCCGCCAAATCGTAAAACAAATGACAAATTAATGAAATATATACTCAGTAATATTGGCAAAGAGTTCTATTTTCAAATTTTAGAATTATTTTTTTATTATATTGTTTATAAGTGGCCAGTTCTAAGAACTTTCAGTTTGACCCTCGTATTTAAATATAAAAAGACGCGAATTTATTAATTATTTATAATATTCTGAAATATTCTAAAGCAGCAAAAAATAAAAGACTTAAATTATACAGATCAAAGAAGATAATAAACAAATATCAAAGCCAACAAAACGTAGAAATATTAACTTTATAAACTTCCAAGATATTATTAATTCTTCAAATGTTATGGCTAAAACAAACTCCAGTCGCTTGGAATTCTTTGAAACTGGATAAATGCTTTTGGAAATCTCGAAATGGCAGCTATAAATTTCAACCTAGTTTTTGGTGGTCCATAAACAATTCAGGTAGAACTATCTGGGGCAACAGTCCGATTTAGTTTTCAGACTATTACTGACCTAAATTTGCATCAAGATGTATATGACACAGACGCTTCCGCAGATGATTTTGACGCAAACGTTTTGCCGCAACTTGTCTTAAGCATCTTATCCAAAATTTGGACCAATCAGCATAATAAACTTTATAACCATAAGTTTAGTAAAGGTTACAAATGTCGAAGCTTATTCCGAATTATTTTTAGTTATAACAAGATCAGAAGTACTCGTAAGTACTTTGAAAATGAACCATACATTTGTTTTGAGCAGGAATATATAAGCAACAAACTTTCTGACATACCATACTTATCTTAATTATCTCTGCGCTTAAGATAAGTGCATGACTTCAAAATTTTAATATTTCTCAACCACAGATATGAGAAGTTAGCATCTTTAATGACGCAAGCTAGAGATAGGCGTATCTTTTAGTCATTATTACGGTAGCCATAGTGAGGACTGAGGAGGAAACCAACGGTAATTGCGTCCATAATTTTCTAACAAAGTATGTTATTAACACGGCACATTAAGCTCTGTGAGAATCCCAACTAAATGGTTGGCTTCTAAATTACTTCATCTCGATTTGAATGTCATAATAATGCGTTGAATGAAGCCTTCAATAAGTAAAGCTACAAGGATTGCTCTAAAAACGTCTTTTAAAGATATATATTAAATTATCATGACTGTTAGATTTGAACAAGAATCTAAAGAAAGGCGTGTTGTTTCTCACCAATATTCCGCTGAAGAAGTTGGGGCATAATTCAAAATCTCGACGTATTATAAATTCTCGAACTGCAATTCGGCAAGCCTCATTGCGCTCGCCACTCTCATTCCAAGACAATCTCATCAACAAAAGTTCTATAAAAGCAGTTCATAATGAAAAGCCGAACGAAAAGCGTTGGTCAACGTGCGAAGGCCGAGTAAGAATAAAACTAACATTACTCGCACACTTCCAATTTATCTTTTCAATAAGTATCATTAGCATCGTTTAATGCGTTTCTTTCGCAACGTCTTTCCATTGCACCACGGTTTATTGTACCTACGTGTACAGAATGGGCCAATGCTGGCTTTATCAGTTGCACCAGCGGATGCCAGTCAGGTGCCTAACGGGAGGAAGTACGCATCAATTGTTGAAAAAGTGGTACAAATGGCAGTGGGAACTGTTTTTTGTATGACGACATGAGCGGTGCGGAAGTGGTTTTTGTTACTGACTTGGGAATAAAAGATGAGCAATTTCGAATGGTATATATGTGATGAATAATATTGTAGACTTTCCTAAGTAATTGAATTGATGGATGATATTAATTTTGGTGTCATGACGAATTTCAAAGTAGACATCAAGGTCTCACAACATGAGTATAAATAATGATTGACGTCTTAAATCTCACAAAAATTAAGTGTTTACTCGAAATAAAAATCATAATATAATGTTCCCTTTAATTTTGTCAAAGCATTGCAGAAAAGTCAACAGTCCCTGATCCACTTAACACCACGGATCATGATTCGTAGAACACAATATATAACAATGAACAGTTACTCAGTACATTTGTACCTCATTTTATTGTTATCGTTGATGATTCAACTCCTATCCTGTAGAACCAGGTTTTGCTGACCTCCCACCTTCCCCCCATTTGTTGGAAAATCAGTACTTTTGGATGTAATTGTTAAGTGAAACGTGGGTCTGTTTATGTTGGTTTGATGACCTCCAACGTATGTCCAGTGATATCATCTATGCAGGTCGTGACCTCCAATGTAATCTGGATCTGTCATGGTGTGGTGGGAGTAAATCTTGGAAACATTTGATGTGGTTTGTTAGGTGGGATTAAGATTGATACTGGCCTTGGAAAGGTTACAACGGATTAGATGTTATTTACTATCTAA
This sequence comes from Abrostola triplasia, assembly GCA_946251915.1. Taxonomy (NCBI): domain Eukaryota; kingdom Metazoa; phylum Arthropoda; class Insecta; order Lepidoptera; family Noctuidae; genus Abrostola; species Abrostola triplasia. The sequence goes on along the minus strand of OX276440.1, from coordinate 6,247,679 downwards.
TGATCATTTACTACGATAAACTTGAATGTTTAAATGAAGTCGAGCGTGTGAAGCTCTCATTGTTTTTTGTACCGTTAGAAAATATGCATTCTTAATAATTCCCATCGCTGTAGTGGTGAAGAAAGTTCTCGTGACTTCTATAATTGTTAACCTTTTATAGTAATTATAACTACTTTCCATAACATATTAAACCTCAGTAAAATTGCCTATAAATTATAACTCCTTTCTAATAGTTAACTTTCAACGCAGTACAAAACAATTTATCTCTTTGTAATATGCTATCCTTTCAAGTTTTTTATCCACATAAATTACTTTATAAGCGCCATTAAATTTTAAATGACTGTCATTTGTCTCCCTTCGTTAACTAGTCGAGTATTTACTTTATTCTCCCATACTTACCACATTTCTCCAACGTTTACATTTTCAACCTTATCTGTAACATCTTTAGGTTCATTTTCTGTTGTTTTCTTGCCTCTTCTATTATGATTGTTAATTTCAGCAATGTAATCCTCTCGACAATTGCTTGATTACAACAATTAATCGCAATTGAAGGGAATTTTCAACTTCCTGCTATAGTATATAATAAATATGTTATTATTTATTGCGTCATACGTATTACTTGTATTTAAGTGCTGAGAGAATAGCTGTACAATATAATAGGTAAATGTTAATTGATACTTCCACATCTGCTAGTAATTGAATGTGATAATAGTGGGTATTTAATAATTATAAAATGATTATCATACTAGTTATTACGTCTTCCTTCCTTCTTATATTACTGAAAATGGTTTTGACAACATTGTATATATTTTGTAAACATTCAACAATCTTACAACGCACTTGCTCCATGTAGTTTTCCATCAATGTTCAATATTTTCGAGGTCACAAAAGCAGGTCCAATTCGCTCGCGAGTTTTCCTTGTAGCTCGATATCTACTATGGATTCAAAAGAGTCAAAATGCATGTGTTTCTGCGAATCGACAGGAAGCGTAAGAAACGATTCGACATCAACTTTAGTTCCAACAGTAACTCATTTGCGTGTCGAGTTTGCTCTAAATATAGAGCGGTATACTGTCGCTAAAATATTTGATGGTAGAAAGATATAGAGATGGTATTCTAGAGAAAAAATAATGTGAACAAAAACATTATTACTTTGAAACTCATCTAGTGATCCTGTAGGCATTATCTTTTAGCTAGTGATTCGTTTTGGATACAATTCAGTTTTGCGTTCCAATACTAACAGAACAATTATGTGGTGTCATGGTATGAAATTGCGAGTCAGTTTGGTCCTAAAATGGATAGTAGAACCCATTATACCTACTTAGTTACATCCATTCTGAGAGATCACGACATGAACTCTGTAAATTAACCAACGACTAATAAGATCAATTGCCTTGTCTTCACCTTTATCGGTAGAAAGTATGACTTGTTCTCTATTCATAATAACAGCACAATCATGGTCCTAAATGACGTGCCAGGAAACTGCCACTATTTATAAATTGATGCGATCTTTAAACCCAAGTCGTCACAATCGTGCGTAACATCAAACGGTGGCGAATATGTTTGTTTCTTTAGCTTAGCGGCCTGTTAATGTTCTGTCCTAAGACTTATGTGTACGCTATACGGCCCTAAATACACAAGGTCGTAGTTTTGATTCCTGTTTTAGATGTGAATATGGAGTAGTTTTCTACCTACGTATATTTGTAACTAGCTGCGCCCCGCGGTGTTACCCGCTACATTTTTTCGGGATAAAAAGGGTTCTGGGTGTCAGCTATCTCCATATGAAATTTCATCAAAATCGGTCTAGCTGTTTGAGCGTGAAGAGGTTACAAACACTTAAAAACTTTCGCCTTTATAATATTAGTGTGTTGTGATCTATGTGAGTATTAAGCATTGTTTGAAAGTGTTTTTTTTTAAATAGAGCACGCGTAATTATTTAGATGTGGGTCTTTAATTGTCACCTCTTTCATTTATTCTTTTATGATTGCCAAAGCCCAAATTGCCAATACCAAAAAAATATAATATTTCCTTTCATTTTTATTTCTTACTTACTTTAAAGTAAGAAATCGTAAGCAAACATTCAGTGCTGGATCGAAAAACATAAAGAATGTGAATCGGTTACTATGCAAATTGTGGATCAATGTAGCCACTCTGACGCAACGTCGGACGTGACGGCGTGCGCGGAACGTGCGCGCGCAGTCTACTAGGGAAGTTCGCTAATCATCGACTATTTATCAATTAGTTACCGTACAGAGGCCTCTTCTATTAGACACGTGGGCTTGCATTAGGAACTGAATGTAATATTTATTCACCGCCATATTGGAATTGTGTCAAGACTCAATTCGAAGTTCAAATCCAGAAACCTAGCGTATGAGAATTTAATCATTATACCTATTATAGTACGTAATAATTAAGTATAACAATAGCATTTCTTCAATATTGTAAACAATTGACAAAAGTACTGACATCGTAAACGGACTATCTTTGTGAGAAAATGTTTTTAAATCTATAAAGATTCAATATACCAACAGCATGTTTAGCATTTTCGAAGCTGTCATTCATAATTAAATATCAATTAGCCATTGTATAGAATTCATACACGTGGTAGATTTTTAAAACAAAACATATGATGTCATTTTGAAAATCATGGAGTGAGCATGATCACACTTCTGATAATATTACTTGGTTTCAACCTTGGCGTCCTTACGTGGTGGGCATTAAAACCTTTTTTATCTAATAGATGTTAGTCTGTAATGATCCTTTGTGTGGGCCTAAATCAGGAAACCTACTAGACACGTGGCTTCCTGCCTTATTTCCAATGAATCAGTTTTCTGTTAAAATATAATTTATTTTTGATATCCTAAATCTCTAACTTATTATGAGAGGCAAAAATACAAATGTTCCAGTTAAGGCGATCCTCGTGTCTGCTGGAAAAATATCTATAGATTTTGCGCATAAGATGCACTTACAAGGAAACGCGATAGATTAACTCTTAACCTAATTTCAAACAAATGTATTCGACCGTTAATTATTATAGAATTCCAACCATTTATACAAGAAAGAAGTATTTATCAGCTCTGCCATCTCTCACAGTCGTCTGTCTGCCTATGCATTTTTTTTAAGTAAATATGTAATCATAATTAATCAGGTCAGCATGCAGTCCATATAACAATCACCAAGCTCCTTTCATCATGAGATACGACCCTAAAACAAATTAAATGTTCGAAGACAATAAAATAAATCCCGCCACGATCGTTAACACGCGATTCCGTTTCCGTGACCGTGATACCACGTTTCTCCAAAGAACCAGTTCCAATAAAATTAAAACAGACGATTGGACATTTAGGGGTCAAGTCCCGTTAGAGATCCTGCCCAATTAAAAGGACTAAGCCGTGTTTACACAACGCTGCTAAAGTGTTGCTCGGTTAACCCTCCGCTGATGACAAGATTTAAACAATATTCATTTGTCTGGAAATAATTAATATTTTTCCTTGACACTTCTCGTAAATTGTTGTTTTTTTTGTAGTCTAAATTGAAGTTATTAGTTTTGATGCTTAAAAGCGTTTAAAATTGTTTTCATTCTTATTTTAATGTGTAAATCTGTCTGTTTGCCGACAATCACACCAAATTTTTCGAGATGAATTGAAATCGAGACTGTTTGACACTCAGGGAAGGTCACAGCCTACTTTTTATCCCACATGTGCGTAGTATAAGGCTAAAGCTAATTTTTGGGCTACAATATTTACATACAATTGAATGAACAACGCAGCTTCAAATAGAACTGAGAAAATAACTATAGAGGTCAGTTTTTGGCAATGTTTAGTATTGAACCACTTAATTATTCCCTTGCCCAGTTGCCCAGTGTAAACACGACTTTACAACGTAGGGACGTTACCGTTGCCTTTATCACCTATCGTTTGGTTTATTGCCCTTTTAAACTGAATTTAAATGTCGTGTGAATATCGTTTGCATGTGTCTCATGGCTTACTTATTTTAATTTTGGTATTGCGAACAGCTGTGGCTCATGTTGGTTGTGTGCTCATAATAAAAATAACACGTGTTTCGATATTAAAATATTGTGACAAAGACTGAGAAGTTTATGTAGTTCCAGTTCGATTCAGTGCCTGTCGTTCGTAATGCGAAAATTTAAAAGAAGAAAAGTGCCCGATAAATTAGTCTGGACATAGATAGGTATTTGAATTTTTTCTAATAGGATAAACCATAGACAAAATGAAACAGAAAACTGTAACTTTAAAACGACACGTTCGGAGAGATCAGGCGCCAAACAGATACCTTTCGACGGACGACAGGCTCCAAATATTGACCGCGGCAACCGCTGCTTAGCTTGGTTATGTACTCTACAAGCCCTTCAAATCGTATAAAACAGCAGTTTTCAAATATTAGACCTCCCGTGTGTCCATTTGAATATATTTGTACCTGTGGACATTAAGTGCCGTTTCGTACTTAAGTGGCGACACCCACCGGTGTGGCAAACTGCCGGTAACACCGTTATTTATTATAAAAAGTTTGTTTTTGTTATGTATATACTTTTTATGATGGTAGGGACACAGCCTATGCAGACAGATCCCCCACTAAGAAATAATTTCAATTTGAACTGGTTATGTTAGACACTTGTATTTATGAGATTATGGAGATTATTTTCATTGTTGTGTCTGTTTGAGCTTCAATCGTCTATTCTCTTGAGTTCAGCGCTCATGAATTATACTAAGGTATATAAGAAGATACCTCATAAATTTAATAAAGGAAAAGAAAGTAGGTAGTTTATACTACATTTTTAATTATTTTTTTTATGTTGTGTCGCCCGACACTGTGAATTGGTCCTGTATCGTGGGTGCGATTGTCAAACATGAAATATAACATACACACAAACGCCCAGACTCGGAACAGACATCTGCGGATAGCACACATTTTTGCCCCGTGCGGGAATCTAAGCCGCAACCCTTAGTGCAGCAGTCCAGTCACTGAGCCACTGCGCCAATCAGGTCGTCTACTTTTCCATAATTTGATAAATACGTTATTATTCATTAAAAATGTATTTCACTCAAAATTACTTCATTATTTATAGCTGTTGTAGTTTGATTGTATGTTATTACGGGCCTTAAATTTATCTACGTACGTAAGACGTTCATCTTTTTAAAAACTATGCAATCAAATTGAGACATAAAAGCTATTGTGGAATGATTTATATCAGTAAACAAGCTTCGGTAGTTTTTGTGACCAGAAAAAATGGTCTCATCACGTGTCCCATGTCCCATTTTAATGTCCCGCGTCCCATGTTTTGTTTACACCCGAAAATGCGTGGCAAAAAATGGTTGGTTTAACTGTCATTTTGGACCATAGACAGATAGGTAGTCGTAGTGTTTTTGGTTGATGTGTAACATAACGAACGTATCGTACAGAAAGGGTTATATAATCGTAAACATCTCGTTTTGTATGGTGTTCTCAGTTTATAGTTCTCAGTATTTATTAGGGGTAGTAGTAGCTCGGTGCCTTAGAGTTTAATGTCCTCTGTAGTCCGTGTTTTGTCGTTTCATCTTTACACTAACCAGTTGTAGCGAGGTTTTTAGAACCGCTTTGACTTAGCACTTCTAGATGAAATAGTTGAATCACTTAAAGCTTCTATTTCGAGATCTACATAGCTGTCAGTGTAGTAACACCTCTAGAAATTAAATTATTATTCCATGGAATTATATACGTCATATCGATTATAAGAAGCTTGACGCCTGACGCCTGCGTAAACAGCGAACAGCCTTCCAACTGTACCAGCTTGCCAGACAAAACAAATATCTTACGACCAAAGACTAAGTATTGTAAAGGAAGCTACAAAAAGTATCATTTCCAGTCTAAATATACTTGTAACAGACACCCGACAATTTCACAAACCATAAGGGGATCATTTCTAAACCAAATTTAGATAAACAAGGCCAGTTAACTTAAATCTCTGTTCTCATCCTATCTTATTTTATGAGGGCTCATTTTATGCTGGGTGTCTAAAACAGTGGTAGGATTTAGAAAGCCAATTTGTCTGTCTGTCAACAGGATAAGGGATATTTAGTGTTTGGTACTAGCGCGCAAGATTCGACGGTTCTAAATTTAAATATTTTTAACGAGCAAAGAAGAATGGTCTATGGAAATAGAGCTGTTATTTTCTATTAAAAAGTAATAACTTTAAAATTTAAACAGGGGATTTAAACAGAGAATGTGAAACACCCTATTGTGTGACAAATTAAATTTGATCGAACGAATGAAGCAAGTGCGATGTAAGTTTATCCGACATGATAAAGTTGTAAATATTATGAGCAACACTATGCATACATTTACTCGCTTTTGTTTGATTTCTCGCAAACAAACCTATTCGTTCTGCATTCACACACCTACACTGTAATAACCGACATCGTTATTGCTAGTGTGTACAACTTCAAGTCGAGAAAATCGAAAGTTATGTCTTTTGCCAGCAAGTTAATAGATAAACAGAAGAGCGCAAATTGCTATCTATTGACATCTAAATAAATTGCCCATTCAGTATAGAATCCATTAAATAAAAACGCCCACCCGATCCTTGATTGCGTACCAAGGCTAAGACAGATATGTGAGACTATAAATCTAATTAAACTCCGGTTCCAGTTTGTTTACATAACTATTACAATAGGAGCCATTTTGTATTTTATCGTCTGTTAAAATATTTGTGCCCAATCAATGTATGCCAGATGTTTAAAAAAAATATCGTTTTATTTTTCTTTATTCGGGAAACGGCCTTGAACGTGACAAAACGACAGGATTGAAATTTAAAAACCGCTTTAAATTTAGAACGTGTGTTCCCGCGGCGCTTCACTAACGGCCAGTTTATATTTAGAACATGTTCTATTCTCGAACAGTGAACTCTCGGCCGATGGCTTCTTATTGTTTTTGCTTGCAGCTTAGGGGCTGCTCAGATGCAACCAACGCGATAATGGCGATTTAAAAGTTGCTATTCCCTAGGAAGATTCTATTGTTTCTTTCATTGTTCTGACAACAACAATGGGTATTTAAAAGTACTTGGTAATACCAGATGCTGCAGCTAGTGAAGTAATTTTGATCGTATCTAACATACATTCTTCTATATAGTCTGAAAGTGCATTATAGTACTGAATATTTACGATTCTTACTGAGCCGTTAATATACGTTTAGTTCTAACAAAATGACTGCTTCAGTCGCTAATTTCCCCAATTTATGTTTCCATAGACAATTGTGGAATAGACGCAAATGATGTTCTAAATTTAAAACTTATTTTGGTTGAGGTTTTAGTGTTTGGCCAGTTATATCTTAGTACTTCCTTTTCTTGTAATATTGTGAATAGTTTGGTGAAATGAGTTCCGAATGTATTGAGATTATGTTTAGACGTGTCTATTTTAAGTAGAGTAGCCGTCAGTTGTTTGACGGTGATTTGAAGTGCTAAAGAAAACAAGAGAGCCTGTTATGGTGCTGTAGTAGTGTTATGATAACAGTTTGGGGTTTTGTTATGAGATAGTTATTATGAGACGCTGTTTCACACTTGCTACTTTTAAACTGCTTAATGGTTATCAGATTAATTAACGGGAGAGATTTTTTGGATATAAACAATTTGTTATGTAAGAAATAATATTTGGTAAGGATTTCTATTACTTACGCGAATAATAGACATTGCAATTGCTGTAAAGAATTCGAAACGATGGGACCAAAAAACAAATTAAAACCGCGATAAAATCCGCAAAATTAATTTTATTTCTATAACATTTGGTTTTTAATTAGTTGAGACACTATCATTAAATGTAACTTAAAACGACTGTAACTAATCATAATAATAATTACCAACCTGTAACTGTCCTACTGCAGGACAAACGCCTCCCATACGGAGGAGGAATGCTACCTACTTTACTGTAATAAGTTAACCAAACCACTTTTTTTTTAATTTTATTTTTTTTAAGTTTACTTTATTTTAATTTTTTATTTTTTTATTTCAAGGTTGACTCTACGCAGTGACAATAAAAATGAGTGCGAATGAAATGTGACAAGTGATCATGTAATGGATGTTCAAGTGATACTTTGTGATAAGTTGTGTGTTAGAGGCCCAACCATTCCGGACTACGTGCCTACCGAGGGGCAAATGGGTATGTCATTATTTTTAAAACCAGTATTATAAAAATTAAAAGCCACTACTTCGTTACCAAAGTTGTGAACGAATTAAAGTGTTCTATACACGGTACGATTCGTCGTTCCAGACGATCGAAACGACTTATCCCAAGCTATACGTAGACGTCGTTTGAGATACTAAAAATCGGAACAAATTTATACAATCTTGAGTATCGTAATGATACATCGAACCCGAAATATTGCAAGGAGCGAACACCCTGTATTTCCTTGCGATATTTCGGGTTCTTTGTCGGCTTTTACTTCAATAAACCGTTACTGTTAAACCTAATTCAACTTTTCTGATCACACCATTAATAATAACATCTTTTACAAACAGCGCTGGGAAGATTCTTATAATAAATATAAGATCCTCTGCTATAAGATAAGGTCTTCGGCCATTATGAAGAAAATTAAAACCCATACAAAATCGAGAGCATTTCAGAATTATTAAATCCATTTGTGTCAAGCTACATCGTGTCCAAACGTGTAAAATTGTATGGGCATTGTTCATGTCGCCAAAATTATCCCAACCAAAAACAGCCTTTAATCCATTCTGATTAAGTTTAAATTACAAAAACCCATACAGTTTCCTGTTCGAAAACTTAAAAAAAATTGTCACACAAAATTAAACTGTATTGTCATCATTTTAAAGTTTAAATTAGAGGTAATAAGTGCCAGACAGTATATCATTCGTTTAGATTTACGAAAACGCCATTGAATTTGAAACTGTAAATTAGAGCCTTAAGATTTATATTTCTTTGTACGTTTTTGTATAACAGAAGCCCATTATATCTCCCATTGTGATCTGAGCGTACGTGAGGTGAATGTTTACTTTTTTCTCATAAATTGCGTTAAGTAAAGGTGTTTTTATGGCTACACGGCATTAATGGAACAATGAGATTTTAATCAACCACATAATGCGGGCTGTGTCGTTGTTACTATCCTTTTGAATTTATGACGTGTATTGCTGCACTAAATTATAAAGACAAGCATACTGCCCTTACCATGAACTCTTAAAGCAGGACAGTTTATGTTGTGGAAGCGAGACGCTGGTACGTGCAGTGTAATGCGGCGTCTCGCTTCAGGCTAGATAGTTTGTTTTATATTTTATTTAAAATAACAATATAGTTTTTCAGTCAAGTTCCATGATTTAATGATATGACATTCCTAGTATTATGAAACTATCAAAATGTGAGATTTAAGATATTTTAGGTTGACTAGAATTGATCATGTTTTTAACGTCTCGTAACGAATTTCTTCTGTCGTGAGTGCGGTTCACAAACATGAAATATCACATACACAAAAACCAAGATTTGTTATAAACATCTGCGGTTCGCACAAATTTTGCCCCGTGCGGGAATCGAACCCGTAACCCTTAGCGCAGCAGTCCAATCGTTTACCCACTGCGCCAATCAGGTCGTCATTACTATGTATAGACTGCAGTGAAAACATGAAATATATTTTCTGTGGAAAATAGTTAGTCTGTAGGTTAACAGGGCATATTAGTTGTGCTGGACACATTAGAGAATTAACTATAGTAATAAAACTCCCGGTTAAAGCTACTGAAGCGTTTATCTTTCAAAGTTTTCGGTCATGAACGTGCTACAAAATTTATATGAGCTATAGCATAAAACGGATCGCCATGTTAGTTTTGTGGTTACGAGCGTGTGTTAGTTTCGATTCTTAGGTCGATAAAAGTTTTTGAGGTACCTACAGTAATTTGTCACTAATTTTCAGAAGAGACAAAGTCAAAAAATGTACCATATATGATAGATAATATGAGATTTTTAACATTATTATAGAGCACATTTTTGGACAATTATTTTAGCTCTAGAGCTCGACTTTTCAGTTGATCCATTGATTAAGATTATTTTTTTTATGTTTATGTTTCTAGAATGGATAAGGCATTATAGGGTTGACGTATTCTATAAATAAAAACCCGATATTAAATAAAGATTCAAATAATAAAAGGGAGCTTAATCCTTAATCGACTTTTCAAAAATAGAGTCTTCTAAAGCACACCTCTCCCTACTATCCGTTTACCTAAAATACTTAATTCACATCCAGGAAAGTGCAATCACAGTTGGTTAAACAAATTACGGTACCACAACTATCATTGCATTTGGGGTATAGAGAACAGTCTGTGTGGTTATCACGGTGGCCAATCAAAATGTACGTTCACAGTATCATATCGGCTTTATCAATCAGTTCAAGGACTGGTATGGTACTGTGTGACTGGCCTGTGATAAACACAGAAATTGAAAAAAAAAGAGTTATTTAATTTCGTTTAAGTCTCGTATATCGAAAAAGTCATGATAAGAACATGGTACACCAATAATATAATTGACGATAATTATGTAGGTGTATTGAAGAAGACGACTGCCTCGTTGGTCTAGTGGTTGTTAAACGCGACTGCTGAGCACGAGGTCCTGGGTTCGAACCCCGGGTCGGGCAAAGTGTTACTGGATTTTTCCATTAGGTTATTCTCAGTAGCAGCACGGAGTCTGGATTTGTGCTCGGTTGATGGCAATAAGCTCGCTCCTATTACATTGGGACCTAAAAACATAACTGGCGAAATGTGGGTATGTGTGCATCTCTGCCTACCCCTTTGGGGAAAACAGGCGTGATGTTAATTAAAGAATCCTATGTTATGGATATTTCAGAAGATATTGTTAAATTAATGGAAATCTATACAACAGCCATTGAAACTAATGTCGAACAAATATTTAGCTATTCATTTGTTTACACTCGTGCGAATTAGTTCATAATTTGATTAGGTTTGTTATTGTTATGTCAAAATGTGGAGGTTAACCAATGTTTGTATCGGCGCATAATTTGATTGGCTGCAGTTCAATACTATGACCTCCTATTGGAACTCGCTAATATTAGATGGAATTTTTTGTGGAGATGTTACATCGTGGCTTTGCAATACATACATAAAGTCACGCCTGTTTCCCTGAGGGGTAGGCAGAGACCACGGATTTCCATTTGCTACGATCCTGGCATACTTCTTTTGCTTCATTCACACGCATCACATTCCTCATATCTTTGCAATCACGTGGTTAAATTATTTGATGCGAACCAATTCTAAAATGCTGGTTTTATTACTTATTAAATAGATTTGTACAAACCAGCTGCGTCTTCTTATGACAATATCGCGGGAATAGTTACTTTTTTAAGAGAAATCTTGCCACAATAGAATTTTCTCATGTATCGTGTGTGCGTTATACAGTAATGTAATGGCACAGGCACTAACACCTGTGGTTTTACAAATATCGTGTTATACCGGGATCGTACCAATACACATGTAATAACATATTTTTACCCGACTGCGTCAGAAGAAAGGTTATGTTTTTGTTATTATTAATTAGATTAACTTACGCAAATACTAGACATTAAAATAAAAACTTCTTTTTTGGATTTTATCGCTGTTTTAATACTATTTTTGATACCCGATGTTTCGAATCCCGTACAGCTTTGCCCGTGACCATAAACGCTGCAAAGGATTCGAAACATCGGTATTAAGAATCGTATTAAAAATACAAATCCGGCAAATTTGTTTATCATAAAATAACAATAATATGTGTCCATCATTTTTCAAATTTCCTTTATCAATTTAGATTCAAGCTTAGCATGGGCAACATGCTGAATTGACACCATAAGTTATATAATCATTATATTATGTTCAGACGAACATTATAGCAGTTACGAATATCTATAAATTAAGTAAAGAATTATCATTTCATAAGGAAGAATATACCTTTATATTTCCTTATCGGCAATTTGCCAGCTACCTTGGTCATGTTTATTTAGTTTCTTTTTAATATGAATATATAATATATGCAATATCAATCTCGATTAGTCTTGTAGAAAAACGACATTTTCAATTTTAATATAATGGGTCTGTTGAACATTGTGTATGGAAATCGTTCGTAGTTAATTGAAAGTGATAATTTTTCGTATATCGTAATCTATGAAGAAAATATCCCTATACAGAAGGTTCTAGAATCAGACAGGATCGAAGGAACCCTTATACAGTGTTTTGCACTTTTTACACCTTCAATATACCTGTAGGTATAAGAACTATATTCATTTAAATGCACTCGACTCGTATATGCAATCTGTGAACAGTTTTCATTGATTGCATATACGATTCGAGTGCATTTAAAATGACTCACAATTACATACCATGAAGGTAACTAATATACCAATAAAATGGTTATCTACCATCGCGTTCGAGATTTGAATGCGTCAAAACCGGAAGCTCTACCTGCGTGTTCCGGCCCTTCCTGTCAGTCAATGGCGGACTGTTTGGCCCTTTCAAAAGGGCTATTGTGACCGACGGATTTATTGGCGTTTTTATTGCAGCCATTATTTAGTTATTATGGTCATAAACGGCGTTGACCTTGGTACCCGCTAATGTGTTGTTAACCTATTGTTTATTGTTATTCAGATTTTATTTATTCAGTGTATTGCGCGTGCGCACAATAGTGAGGGTGCGACTGGCTGGTCTTTATCGTTCCGTTTAGATTGTGGTCAATCATTACCCTGTAGCTAGAGAAAATACGCGGTATCGCGTATCCGCAAATTCTAATGGCCTCAAAAACTGTTCATATAATTATTATTTTAATAGTAGGTACAGCCACATCATAATAAATATAACGTCATCCTTACATCTTTAATTTATTATAATTCTTGTTTTTCTTAATACCTAGCGTTTTTCTTATCAGGAATAAAAACAACCACAGCTTTAGATGCACAAATTGGATATATTTAAATGTGTCTGGACTTTGAAAATACACTAAAAATTACAATTAGAGTTACAAAAAACATGAGAGTCAACATTGCATTTTATACGACACTCTCTTATTTAATTCACATATAACTTGTGACTTGTAACTACGCGGCAAAGTTTTACATAACCTAACACTCACCACATAACACTACAACAAATAGTACCTTGTGGACACATTATGATGTCCTACAAACACGTATAACATGCTAACTATGGTTTCCTATAGCTCGGGCATACGTGCGTCGCTAACCGTGCAACAAACAAGCGCGCACGCAGAGTGTACAGTATGATTGCTGAGTACATTAAGATAAGAAATCGAGCCTACAGATTACAGAAGTTACAAGATATATATTTTAAACACTATTCATCATCATCATCATCAGACGTTTACTGTTGAACAAAGGCCTCCTCCTTAAGTAAAGGGAGGGGTTGCTATAATCCCCACGCTTAAATACTATTAATAATAATTAAAAATACCGACTATTAGCGTAGGAGACCTTATTAGCAAACTCAAGTGGAGTTGGGCAGCCCATTTGGCAAGATTTGGTGATGGCAGGTGGAGTAAGGCCCTAACAGAGTGGTGGCCCAGAGGATTCTGTAGACTCCCTGGTAGACCTCCAGCCAGGTGGACTGATGATGTTGTTGCTGTACAGGGAAAGACCTGAATGCAAATGACCCAAAACAGGAAACAGTGGCGTTTAAGGGAGGAGGCTTATGCCCAGCAGTGGGTCACATAAAAGCTGATAATGAGTATAAAATACAATAGTTATATATGCCATTCACTTACGTAATACAACTTTCAAAGTGACAACCTTGTATGTTTTAGCTATATGTTGTATGAGAAGATTTTAACACACACCATTTAAAAAAATATAATAGTCTCCTTTATTTTTAAAACATGATTGATACATTTTAGTAGATCTACTATAACTGCTATATTACAAATGTTCTTTCCTAACATACCTATAGTATCGATTATAACATTCAGGATCTTCATCTATCTTTTGGCACACTAGACCACCGAATATGTTATAAAAACTATCATCATAATTTCAATCAAGTTATTTTTCGATGATTTGATTAAGTATGCAGTTTGACACAAGGATCCACTTCTTAGTTCAAGGCGAAAGATATGTTATACAATCAAATGAAAAAGGTCAAGACTATTCGCATGTTGCATAAATAAATACTTTTTAAGTATTTTTCCTCAATTTGTTATAATTGTTATAACATAAAAATAGCTATAAAAATAGTTATAATTATAATTCTGACGACCTGATTAGCGCAGTGGCTAAGCGATTAGACTGCTGCGCTAAGGGTCGCGGGTTCGATTCCCGCACGGGGCAAAACTTTGTGCGAACCACAGATGTTTGTCCCGAGTCTGGGTGTTAGTGTATGTGATATTTCATGTTTGTGAAACGCACCCACGACACAGGAGAAAATCCTAGTGTGGGGCGAGGTTTTTTAAAAAAAAAAAAAATTCTTATAACATTTAAATAGCTATAAATTAGGTGGTTACGTTAAAAGATGACGTGTAATTAATGACTCTGTCTTTCTATTTGTGTAAGTTTGAATAACATGATCGAGCTTCTAAGAAGTGAAGTGACCATGACATGTGACGTCACACCAAGTCACCATTACTTCGTTAATGTGTCATCTGTATTCTTTGCGTAAAATATGGAAATTAGGTCCAAAGGTTTTTTATAGTTACAGCGCAATCGATTTGTTAAGCTGTTAAGAAAATACTGATAACTCATACTATACCATTAACTGTATACATAACTAACGACAATTTTTTAAATATCAATATGGAAAAATAAATATTTTAATCTTATTCATCACAACCCTAGCTAGCTATTATATTTACTTTAATTTGATTATTATAACTATTTTAAAACTTAAATCTAATACAAAATAAAAACAATATATACCTATACAAAAATAAAAAGTTGAAAAGCATCAAAAAATTCATCCCCATCGATGTCAACCGGTAACGTGCCCAAAAGACTGGCAGCATTGTTGAATGGCAATGCTAATTCTTTGGCTAAAATAAATTGTATAAGACTGATTATTGCCGCGTTATTTTACGCGTGTCCTATGGAAATCATTAGCTTTATTATTATTATAAGCCCGTATTGTCCCACTGCAGGGCAAAGGCCTCCCTTCCCTCCTTCCACTTGTCCCTGTCTGCCGCCACTCGACCCCAGTCCTTGAGGCAGGAGTCTAGTTTGCCACGCCATCTTTTTCTCGGCCTTAATCGGTATATTTGTTCACATATTCCACAAGTATCATAGGTGTTCAAACTTCGTGTTCTCGTTAGTTCGTCTACCTAATTAATTGCCAAATATCATCCAAATCCATTCAGCCGTTTAGGCGTAAATGAGCAATTTATGACAAACATCCTTATTCCTAAACAAAGTTTTACTTTCATGTTATTAGTAGGATAGAAGCCGCAAATCAAAGCATCCAATAATAAAGCCTAGAAACAAGTTGTGTAACATAAACAAATGTAAGCGGCGAGTCGCAAGGTCAGCAGGTGCGGGGGTCAGTGCATCGGCGGGGGGCGCGGCTCCGTTGTGGGGCACGATACGATGCTATACAGTTACCCTCTTACTTATAGACGATGTTAAAAAGTGTTCCAATTGTGTGATGAGCTTAATCATTTTGTTTTGTGTCTGGGTGTAATTTATCTATAACTAGCTGCGGTGCGGTTAATTTTAATACAGGGTGTCGTATACATCCATACCAAATGTTAACGGAACTTATCATAATATTTAATTTGTTGAGGTTCTGGGTTCGAATCCCGCATGGGACCAAAATTTGTGCGATCCGCAGCTGTTTGTTTCGAATCTGGGTGTTTGTGTATGTGACATTTCATGTTTGTGAAACACCCACGATACAGGAAAAAATCCTAGAGAGGGGCGACGTTTTTAAAGTCTAATCAAAAAGAAACCCCAACACTTAGGTACTTAAAAACTTGAGATAACGGCTAAGATAACGACGAAGTATCACCTATCACTTGAACTTTCTTTTTCTTTCGCCGTCTTACCGCAACACAATACAATGGGAACCCACACAGCCGGAGTCATCGACCTCCCTTTGTCCACCCTTTATGGCCACCATAATATTTATTGCAAGGGTCTTTTGTATCACCTATTAATAACTCCTATGTACTGCAGTAAATACAAAACGCGTATTTTAATATGGCCGGGCTAGAGATGACTTTCAAACGCTCTCAAAATTCAGAGCTGAAAATGGAAAATAAACTTGACTGAAATGTGTATTTAGGTTAATTAATGGATCATATTGTCCAAGTAGTCAATGTTACTAACTTCAATCCGGTTAACTTAAGGACACGATGGATCGGTCCGATCGATCGTGAGAAAATCGTTACGATTGATCGCAAGGCGATTTATCGTTATGATAGTTTTATCGTTGTAACCGGTGGATGCTAGTTGTGCTGATGATAATCTCCGAAAGTTTGATAATGATACTTAGATATAAGGTACTCTATCGATTCGTCGCGTCGTCGTATCTACCGGTCTAAAACGACGCGTCAAATTGTACCGTGTAAAGTACTCTCTATCCCTACCTTTTTATCTTTTACTAACCTTATTCTTTTGTTAAAACCGTAAAAGAACTTCTAAGAAGTGTCTGGCGTTTGTTTGTGTTTATTAGTTGTCATAATATTTTTATGAGACCCTTTAGGAGCAAATAACGCAGGTACTTTTATGTTTGTTTTATTCAAAACTTATGACGGACTCACTTTCATTTTATAGTCATTTTTTGTATACAACATGCTTGGAAATGCGTTTAAGCTTAGGTACCTCTCTGTAAGAGTAGTTTTCTCCTTTCTCCCAGGTTTAACTTAACCTAAACTAAAGAATTTTTACATAGACGTATATGATAAGTGCCTATTTGTACCATATTTTTGAAATGAGTAATCTTTGGAGTTTCATGAAAAGCTAAGGCTTCTCGTCGTCTTGCTGTGAAAAAGTTTCTGGAAGTTCATCTAGTTCTCGTTATTTATTGAAATAATTACAAATAATGACAAAATGACTTCACACAGGATAAATGCAACCATGTCGCAATACCAAACAACGAACAAACGGAATTCAAGTACGATAATCCAAACTTACATTGAAATTCATTTGGGATGCGATAGTTCTAATCGCTTATGACATTCAGTATAAAATCCGCCGCATTTTTTATCACATATGGCACACGTCCGTTATCAATGCTGTTCTCAAAACGACAGTTATCAAACGCACAGTTTTTACCGCGCATGACTAAGATCTGAGTCACTAGAATAGCCCGCTCGACGAATGATTCATCAATGATTTTCATTGACGTATTGCGTTTCTACTATTTTGTGACGTATTTTCTTAATCGAAGAAGAGCATGGTATAGTATATCACAAACCTCTTGCTTGTGAGTGAGAGAAAATTGATCGTAGATTTCCTTATATTCGGCTGGTTTTGAAAAGTTCTCGTAAGTTGCATTTCGATATCATTTACGTTCTAGTTTTTTTGCGTTCTAAGAACGTCGCTTCACGCCAGGATTTTTTCCTGTTTCGTAAGTGTGGTACACAAACATATAATATCACTCACACAAAAATCCACCTTGAGACAATCATCTGCGGTCACACAAACGATTGTCCCGCGCGGAAATCTAACCCCACTGCACCAATCAGGTAGACAGAGATAAAAATTACTTTGCTAGTATCTTTGAGTAGTTTAGGTAACGTTAGCTCTCGTGTCCTTGGAGATAACCCCCTAAATAAATAAAGATTTTAAAAAAACTTTGGGTAATATTATTCTGATATTAAGTCGTGGTGGCGTAGTGGTTAACATACCGGATTTGTATGCAAAAGGTTGCAAGTTCTAACCCGGGCAAGTATCAATGTGACTTTTTCAATGTTATAAATACTTTTTTAGTTAATCTAAGACACCACTGACTAACGGTGACGGAAAACATCATGAGGAAACCTGGATTTAATTATCTGAAATCGCCAACCCGCAATGAGATAGCGTGGTAATCAATGCTCAATCGCTTTTCTATACGAGAAGAGGCCTTTACCCTGCAGTGAGACAGTTATTATTATTATATTTTGATATTCATAATATTAAAGTAGGTACTGCTACATACACTGAACATTACTCTGATAGATACAATAACCAAACATAATCTACACTTCATATCAAAATCGTGGAATTTAACGATCCCATCATTTACTTTGATATTAGTGAAACGGAAGCTATTGATATAATTACAATGATTGCTAATCGTCTCTATCTCGGGCTTATCGTGTGACGTGTTGTATAATTTGACAGCTATATAAACGTAAGACATTATTGTGAAAACGCTATGGGTCATGCAATACTTTCAAGAAGTGCATTTTCCTCAAAAAAATTTTGTTTATTTGTCGTTGTATTTGGGTTCTCACAGTTTACTCAGATTACAATAATCAGAATTGGTTCGTGAGCATCGTGCGTAAGCATTAATACTTGTCCATGGGGCATTGCTTGAATATTTGGATATTATCAAGCATTCAGCTCAGTGGCGTGCCATGGGAAAGGCCTATGTCCAGCAGTGGACTGAGATAGGCTGATGATAATGATGATGAAGCATTCACCATTTTTATATCTCCATTCATATCACCATTTTTATAAAACAAAGGTTAACATTCGGATTCAAAATTAGGGAGCAAAATGAAAACATGTGTCTTCATATAAAAGTAAAAAGAAAAAAGTTTACACCGACATGAATTATCGGGTTTCACTATTAAAAAATGGTTCCTTCATTTTTATACGTATGTCAAGGCAATTCGAACTTTGTGTCATGGAAATAAGAGCTACCCTTTTAGATGTAATGTCATATTGGTTTTTAACAAAAGTTACGTTTTGAAAGACGTGGTAAGGCGGGATAATGTTACTCGTTGTTGTCAGAACGGTATCTTTATTTTTTTTTTCTGTAAAAAGCGTGGTGTTGCCTTTCCAGTTGTTTAAAACGTATACTTATCATCACTGTATTGTTTATGGTTCAATGTGTTTTGAATTAAGAAGATAAATTACATTTAAATTAATGACGTTATTTTTTAACCTAATACGGAGTAGAAAGGAGGGTTATGTGTTTACACTTTATTGGAATGCTTCTCACATGACATTCTTCATATAATATGTGTTATGTATTTCAAGACATAGGTACTCAATAAAAGAATCTATTCATGTCTTTTTCTTCAATATCTATGTTTAAATTTTACTTCAACCATATTTAATAAATACGTTCCTAGGTATTATTGAAATGTGCTTATTAAACCCATATAATAGTCAATTTATTTTTGAACAAATTACATTACAATTACTTATACCATTAACCTATGTTAAAAACAAATAATATAGAATTAATAAGATGCAAATATCAAAGGTACTTGGTATGTGAAATATCTAAAAGCTGTGGATTAGCTTAAAAAAAATATCTATCGTCATTTTGCGTAAGACGTCGAGTCAACACGCCAATGAATTCCAATGTTTACCCACCCCACAGATTCACAGGCGTGAAGATAAACTGTGTTAACTTTGAACTTACACATCCCGTTGTTGTTATCTCTTACTAGGGCTGTCATACCTATAAATGTAGATGTTTAGTATAATAAGTTAAGTCATTACTGTAAAAACATAACTGGCGAAATGTGTGTGTATTATATGTGCACCTCCGCCTGCCTACCACTTCGGGGAATACTGGCGTGATGTTATGTTGTGATATTTTTTTCATTACTGTAATAAATAAATACCAAAGCTTACTGACTTACCTGAACTGAATACTTAATTCTTTATTGTACACATAATAAATAGCTACATACAACTAGCTGCGCCCCGCGACACCCTGTGATACCCTGGATTAACACATAGGTTGTCAGCTACCTCCATATGAAATTTCATCAAATTCGGTCTAGCCGTTAGAGCGTGAAGTGGTAACAAACATACAAACACACTCACAATCTTTCGCCTTTATAATATTGGTGTGATACGAATTTGATGTACACAGTCGACCTTAATTCAGAATTGAGTTCAATTAACTTGTTCCTTATTTCCTAGGTAGATTATTTTAGGATAAAATCAGATTTTTAAAGGCAAAACGCACTTTATTTATAAACATATAAGTCCTAAATTTCCTTTTTACTACACCTCCATAATATTTTATGTTCCTTGAGTCCATAGTGACGGTTTGTCTGTCACAGATTACCTCCTGTCCGTGTACCAGTGAGTCATAATAATCACTGTTATTACAAAAGAGTACATAGTGCGAATAATTGCAAATAAATATAGTATTTGGTAGTTGTATAGTACAGTATAGTCTATTACCAGAATTTGTATAGTGTGGTGGACCCATCTCTATAGGTCCACCACACTCAATCTCTTTCGCCTTGGCAAGAGAAGTGAGTTAAGTTATGATGATGGAAAAGTGAACATATTATGATCGTGGCAAGTAAAACTTATCTTGCTAATCATCATCATCAGAAGAAAAACACGTCAACTGTTGAGCAAAACCTCCCCCTTGGTGTGGGAGGGGTTTGCCATAATCCCCACGCTTGGCAAGCGGCTTGGGGATCTCTGCATTAGTGGTGAAGTTACAGAAAACTATATTTTGATTTATAAGCTACTATGTTAATGGATGCATAAAACAGCAGACCGGGCTTTGAGGCCTCTGTCCAGCAGAGAACTGCATTGGGCTCATGGTGATGAATGTTATGCCTCTACTAAATGGTGAATCCATTAATAATAAAAATATTTGACCTAGTTCAACTAGTTAATGATTATATAAAATAAGAATAAACATACATAAAAACTTTTATATTATATTAAATCTACACAAACACATCAACCGCATCAGACACAACCCTTACCCCGAAATATATTTAACCTTGGCAATAAGCACATGGCGTTCGGTAACTGGAACTTAATCTATAACATGTGCGTGTGCGCAGTTGTGTGGTTGGAGTTAACCGAACGGTTTTGGTGACAGAGTTATGTCAGATTATGTATATCATACGCCAGTATTAAGTAGCAGTAAACATAACAATGTGTTCCGGATGATGAAGATGAAACATGATTCAACCTATAATTATGGACATAACATTATTTAACTGCTAGCTGTATTCCTCGGCTGTGTACCTATATAAATCTTGATAACGTATACGTATGGGTGTTTTATAACGCTTTATTTTTAAGAATTAATGTGACTTTTTCAATGTAATAAATATTTTCTTTAGATATTCTAAGACACCACTCACTAACGGTGACAAAATTAAATATACACGTGGAAAAACAAAAATCTGAATTTAACTATCTGAAATCGCTAACCCGCAGAGACCTAACGTGGTGATCAAAAAGGCAAAGGCCTCTTCTATACACGAAAAGAGGCCTTTGTCCTGCAGTGGGCTCAAGTGCAGGCTGTTATAATTTTTTAAGACGACCAGATCTAGGAATCGAATGAATGCCTTTACGTTCAGCAGCTGCATTTGATACAATGAACCAATAAGACAGATTAGTCCATTCAAATTGCCTTCAAAAGTCACTGACCATATTAATGTTGTAACAAGCTAACTACTTTCTAATCCAATTAAGATACGATCTAGAACTAATGTTTATCGGAGCTGATTATAAGATAGTTATAAAAATGATTTATGATTCAATCAAGGTGACATTTGAAAATTGTTAGATGTTGACGCGATATATATTTGTAGTTGTTTACTTCTAGATAAGACGCGTTATCCAGCAAATGTAAAATTTAAGTAGGTTTTCCTGTATTCTCTGTTTCTTGGTGTGCAATAAAGAATCTATCTATATCTAATATTAAAAAAGACGTCGTCCCACACTAGAAATTTCTACACAGGCGAAAATCCTAGTGTGGGGAGACCTTCTTTTTTTTTCCAGGGTGCGTTTAACAAACATAAAATATAACTCCGTCTTTTTCAAACTCTTAATGAGGGTCAGATCACATTGACCGGCGGTGTTCGCGTTTTGTCCAAAAAAGAGCAAAGTATGGACAACCCGTCGATCAATGTGTTCTAATAGGATGGGTAATACTTTTCAAGGTTTGCCAAATTTCTTCCAAGACGGAATGAGGATTTCCTATATCACACTAATATTATAAAGGCGAAAGTTTGTGAGTGTGTATGTTTGTTACCTCTTCACGCTCTAACGGCTTAACCAATTTTGATGAAATTTGGCACCTGACTGACATCCTGGATTAACACAAGCTACTTTTTATTTCGAAAAAATATAGCGGGTAACACCGCGGGGCGTAGCTAGTTGAATAATAAAGGGTTGTTATTTTAAGGAAATTCTTAGTTTTCCACAAAGGGCATCGTTTCTATCATGTGAATTAACATAGTGAACATAAATGGAGGTGTATTGTATAAAATACGTCACATAGTCGTACTGACGTGTGCACTGTGCATAATATGATATGTTATACTTACAAACGTTTTTTAAACTAAAACATGGCTGACTCATTCGTTCATTGTAATGATAGTATTTACTTGATTCTATGCTGCCAGTTCACAAGATTCCCAATACATTTAGCCAATAGAATGTTAAACAGGTTGGTAAGGTACGAGATTTCTATTATAAACATAGGTAAAAGCCAAAAGGTATTTTTTCCTTTCTTATTTTTTTAACTTCGTCCCACACTAGTAATTTCTCTTGTATCGTGAAATATCACATACACAAACTCCTAGACTCGGGACAAACATCTGCGGATTACACAAATTTTGTCTCATGCCGGAATTAAACCTGCATCCCTTAGCGCAGCAGTCCAATTGCTTAACCACAGCGCCAATCGAGACGTCTAATTCTTGAGTAAGAGTATGTCAGTGTCAAGACTCAGGCAGATGTACTAACCGGTATTAATAGCATCAATTTATTTATCATATTAAAACTGATATCATCGTCCATCAAAACGTTAAGGTATATTTGATTTTGACTGGCGATCCTAACGTTTGAAAGATTAGCTAAAATAGCAAAATGTTTATTTACATTCTCATATCACTTTTTAAACGCAGATATAAACGAAAGTCAGGAACGATGTCTGTATCAATCTGCAAAATCTACAAACACGGCACTCCTATCGAACAACGGTGAGACATGATTGGCATGAACATTCCTACACCGATAACAAGAGTCCCCTGTGTCGTCCAAACGACGGACTCTAGATAACGAACCTCTACCGGGATTTTTGGAACACTTTAATCCTTGCAACATGGATTTTTAAGCTCCAAAAATCATTCCGGACATTCGTTCGCGCGAATCTGTCACCTGAGTTTCAGTCATAATTTTTTGAAGAATTTTGGATGAATTTTCATGCTAAAGAAATAGTAACAGTGACTAAAAATAACAGGTAGGCACACTCGGGTATTACCAGGTAACTATAGATATGCAATACCTGTGCAGTGTATGACGTAATTCTAATGTAACTCAAGTTTTATCGCGAATAGAGCGACAGAGACAGCAATACGTGTATCAATGAATGCCACACTCGGTATACCCCTCGTCTCCTACGAAATTGTTCTCCAATTGTCTCCTCGAACAAATTGATGCAGATTAATAAAGTGGTGAGCGATAAGTGACGTCGGCCTGTTATCAATATTGTTTCACTTGGACGCTCCGACAGTTGGTCGGGCACCGGCTGGCAGTGCGACCGCGGACACCATACTGCATCATCAGGTATCGAGACACGAACTCCGATGACTCGGTATTAAAAACCGGAATTTGTGGTGACATATTTGTTCGTTTAAGTGAATTTTTGTGTTTGAATTGTGATGAATAGTGCAGTGTGGATAGCAAAGAAGAAATAGGTGTTGCTTTAAATAAACCTGACTAATGAAGAGATGACGACGGTACAATTGTATGGAATGTTAAATGATTGCCACACTAATGGGAAATTGTAAGTCTATAGTTCTTTTTTGCAATTCTATTCAAGTTTTTATTCGCATTCAAGTGAAATTGGTTTTCTTAGGCAATTGTAGTGTATTACTCATTGCAAAAAAGTTTGTACTGTTAGAGTATTAGCAAATCGCTGTGACTAAGAATCAAATGCGGTTGTAAACGATAATTCTTACATGATGCAATTTTTACCTGATGCCTAATACGGTGCAACTCAACATAATATGTCTTAAGCGTAATAAAACTTCGGTCATAGGCAGAAGTTTAATTACATTTACATAATTTGGTGTTTTTATGTTTTGAAGGCTGCATTTTATGAATATTTATTTTGTATATATGTGTGTAAGCTTCGATTCACAGGTCAGGTAATACCTACTGACTGGTCTTTATGTCAAGAAAATAATTACACCAGATCGGAGTTTAGACCTTATTCTTCTTATCGTATGGTTGATGAATAACCTAGTGTCAGAGTTAAAACCGCCTGTAGGCCTCTGACATGGCTTTACACACTGTTGAAAAATCTCTCAGGTACAACCTGGTATCAGGGTTAAAACTGCTTGTAGGCCTCTGACATGGCTTTACACACCGTTGAAAAATCTCTCAGGTGTTCCGGTTTCCACAGTGTTTCACGATGTTTTCGTTCGACGTTTTAGCAACTGGTAACTAATTTATATTACGCACATGAATTGTAAAATACATCGATGCGTGTCGGGGTTTGAACTTGCAACCTTTTACCTGGTAGTCCAACGGTCATACCCCTCGGCTATCACTGAATGAATATAGTTCCTTTAGTCATGAAATGCGGGTTCCTAACCTTACCTCCGCCCATTCTTTCGAGGAACATTTATTATTGTATAGCGTGACTGCATGACATTATTTATACACCAATCAATGATAATAATATTAATTGGACAATAAATTGGATTGACAGGCATCGCACCGCGTCGTGACGCCTCTTCAATAAGTAACACTGTACATGATTTAAAATGACTCTAATTTGATAAATAAATATTTTATTATCATTAACCTACAACCTTAAAATTAAATGCTTCTATTTTGTTACGCACCTCCAGGGAGGCAAAAGGTCCTTTATTAATGTAACTAGTAGGCATTAATGAAGAATCAATGGGTATTCAGTTCAGTCTATTCGTGTTACAGTACTAGAACTAGTCGAGAATCTATTTTCTTCTTAATTTGCTTTCCTATTTCTTGGTAGCCAGTTGTAAGAATCTGCCTTTATTTTCATGTTGTGCCTTAAGTATCAACATTTGGATAGCGATTAGTACGTAGTTAGGAACTGAAGATTCTAGTCCAATCCCTTTAGCTCCATAGTCGTTACTTCTTTCATTGCCTAGCCCATATTGTGTTCCATTAACATGTTGTAAATTATTTCTTTTCAAAACTACTCTACAGTTTAATTTAAATGTTTAGATATTTGTTCGAAACAAGGATTCAAATGATGTCATTCTTTGTAAATTCCTTTTGTTTATCTTTTGTTTTATGCCTTTGCCTCCAACATTAAAACAACCTGATTCAAAATGTGTCATTGCATGCTTTGTCAAACAAAATGATTAATTTATGTTAGTTCGTCGTATCACATTGAATTCACCTTTATATTGATACTATCAGTTAGTCTGATGCGTAGTGGTATCTACGTAATTAACAATCATAATCATACAAGCAATTGATCTGTAAAGTTTGTTATTCTTAACTATTTTATATGTTTGATATTGAAAAAATCTATAATCAATTTTTTAAACAAATATTTAGTTGTTTTTGTAGTCTTGATTGTCTATATACAAAACATTTGCAGGCATAAATGTAGATAATCATGATTTGCAAGCACAAGGAAATCGGGTTTATAAACGCACTCGTGGATCGAGAAATCCTAAGAGATGGTAATATATTTTGCGTTGTATATTGCTCTAAATACTATGTAGGTTTTCACATATTGTATTGTTAGTTTGCTTATTAATATACACCCACGTTCTTGTTAACGCTTCGCCTAGTTTAGTAAGTTTCATATATAATATCAACTACATCTAAGATGCAATGGATTGTGTCGAAGTAAGCGGTAAAAACCATGTTTTTAAATGAAATTTTAAGACAGACCTTATAAATCGTAATATTTATGTTAATATTCATAACAGACACGTTAGCAGGTACAATAATCTACGTGCGTGGGACTCGAAGCAGCTTATAAGTACACCATTTACATTCCTGTTCCCATGAATATCATAAAACATTACAATCACATAACCGTTCTGTAATCCCTGCTCATCAGACTAAGCGTAGTTCACACTGATGGCTGGAAGGGCCACAATAGCTTATTGTTTCCGACCCCATTGTCTGTTGGAGCTACTGTCACTTTCATAGGCTACCTTTTAGTTAGTAGACAGACGTACTAGAGACATAAGTACTAGTTATGCGTTAGGTACGTTAGAAGTAAGTAGTGTGAAAATACAAGGTATAACCCCAGACTTCCATGGATTCTAGAAGCAGGACATTTTCCGATGTGGAAGCACTGCATAATGTAGTGTGGCGTCACACTTCCACAATGGAAATTGTCCTAGAATTAGAATTAGTTGTATTAGAATTTAATGTTGTAGTTCACTCTTGTGTAGTGAATTTTACAAAAACATACATACATAAAGTCACGCCTGTTTCCCTGAGGGGTAGGCGGAGACCACGGATTTCCATTTGCTACGATCCTGCCATACTTCCCTGCTACATACCTCATACACCCTCGTCGGTTGAGGGTACTCCTCACTTGTCCATTAACATGTGCAAATCTAATAAAATCTAATAACATCATGGTAAGAAATATAGCTACAATATATTAATATTTTCATATTATTTATCACCGGTGGATGGAATTGGCAAGATGTCGTTCTTTGTGGCGTTCTAAGGGGGAGGCCTTTGTTCAGCAGTGGACGTCTTCCGGCTGATGATGATGATGATGATTTATCATTGTATTCTTTTGATTTTCACAATCTTGCAAGTTTAAGGATGTACCTAACTCTGTCAACAACAGTTGCATTTCAATTGTCATTAAAAATATACCGATATACAATTGATATAAGTACATACTTTTTATCATTATGTAATGTACTTCTGCCTCCCGATGATTCTTTAATTGCGATTGTATAAATACACACTACTGCGTACGCACTATGTTTGGATAACTTACGTTACAGGCAGATTACCGGATCTGTTACTAAGTTGCATCGAGGTCAAATCTTGATGGGCGGCCGTTTCTTCTCGAGTTCTCGTTGATCACTAATTTAATCTGCTAGTTAGGCTGTCATACTGATACCTTATACAGATGTTGCGAGTTGTCGGAAGCCCGAAACTGTATCACTCACTAATTGTAGAGATCTAGTGGCGATATCAAATGGTAAATTAAATTGCTACTAAGAAGTTTGGCTACATCTTGTAAGTAGATAAAATGGGCTGATGATAGTCGTGAGAATTTTTGGTAAAATGTTTTTTGAAACTCAATCAATGTAGTTTTGTAAAGTAGAATTGATTTGTAAACAAGGGGTACTTTTTAGCATGCTTTTAGGCTAGGAGCTAAATTGTTGAAAAAAGCATGAAACATGAATTCCTTGGCGTCTAGGCTAGTGCAATCTGAGCCTATTATTGTCTATTTTGTTCTCCATCATAATTTCAAGTAGAAACAAGAAGCTCCATTCCAGTTCCATAATAACCATAAAATTATACTTATGTAGGACGTATTAAGGCTCATGCAGTTATACAAATTTTAAAACAGAATATCACTAGAATATAATATTCTCTGCAACATACAAGATTCCGTAAATATTATTGAATATTTTCAATGTCAGACACCTGTTTACATATTTATCGGTATATTAAATTGCTGTAGATATAATTATACAAACGTTGACCTCTAGCTCCCGTCATTATGGAAATTACTATCTATAGGTCTGTCTAAATGGTTTTCAACGTGTTTGTTGATTAATTAATCAAAGTTACTGGGTATTTCGGAATTTTGGTTAGAATTTACGCTTTGGTTATAAGCTATGTGATGTCAGAGATTTATAAAAAAATAATCTTGATATCTCTTACCTACTCTCCTTGCGTCATTTTGGTTAAACATCTTCTTCAGTACTATTTTGTATATCATATTAGATAAATAAGATTCATCATCAGCCAGAGCCGTCCACGGTTGAACGAAAGCCTCCCCGTTAGATAAAGGGGGGTTGGCATAAACGCCACGCGGGATTGCAGTATTTATGGTGAAGTTACAGAAGACGCTGCTGCCCATCTTCCGGATTTTCTCTTAGTTGCCTCTTACGACACTCACGGGAGAAAAAGGGGTGGTCAATTCTAGGCTGCATACCACACGATAAATTCAATCCAATACCTGTTAACAAAAGTTCGTAAAACATAAAACATAACATAATATCACGCCTGTATTCCCTGAAGGGGTAAGCAGAGGTGCACATATAGTACACCCACATTTCGCCAGTTATGTTTTTATTAGGTCCCAAAAGTTTGTGACACATCATAATCATCGTAATCAACATAAAAATGATTTCAATTTAAGAAAGGTTAAGTTGTGGATCTAACAATATCCTCATAACGTGCGTCAAGTTCACAGCATATACTTGCTTAAAGACTTGTGGCATTAAAAATAAATATAAGCAAGACGAAAGCTTCCATATTAACCAATCCTTGTTAATGTTTTCTTGTTAACTGCATCAATGTTACACAACATTCTCAGTAAGTAGACTTTAAATACTGCTTCCCCCTCATGAAACAGCGTTAAAATAAATCATTGCAACCAAGCTCTATAGTAATGAGCTTAAAATCGTTTTCACGCGTCCGTACTCAGAATAAATTGGCCTGAATTGTATGGCATGCGCACACGCATCGGCACGTAAATATTGTGTGTCTGGATTATTTTACATTGTTCAATTAGTATTATGTGTTAGATGGTCTTTGTTTTCGGTTGGTACTGAAATATTTGTGATTTCCTGTAATTATGTTATCCCCGCAACTTCGCCTGCATCGGAACTTATAAATGTTTTATTGTATTACAATAGTCTATCCCCCCCCTCCTGAAGGTCCATTCTAAATATTGGAAAAATAATTTTGGAAATCGGAAAATAGTTTTAAAGACTACCACCACATAAACCTACAAACATACTTTTCTTCTGCCTGTAAAGAGCCTAAAACAAACTTAGGTTGAAGCTGTGAACCAATTACTGATTGTTAATTAACTACGAACTAGTTTCAAAACCATTGAATGTACCACTCAATTATCGTATGTCAATTATAATAATGGTCAAATACAAAACAAAAAACAGTGTGTACAAAAAGTGAAAATATGTTCGCTGCCTATTGGTGCCAAGGCTCCGTGAGTTATCAACACAACCGGTCTACGCAAGGCCGATTGATAGCGTCTATCTGCCATCGGAGAATTTAGAATACCTTGGAAGAGGTTGAAGGGATAAAGGCAGACAGACATTGACCTTTAGGTAATCTTTATATATATAATTCTTCTGTACCATACCATAAGTACTTATTAGCTACAACGTTGACTATGCTTCTACAGCTTTGTCTCGACCATGCACAAAGAAAGAAAAAGATACTGCAGTAAGTTTTTGATTACCTATATACATATATGACTAATAATTTTTTTAGGCTGATGCAAGTTATAGTTGAAGCATCAACTAACCGCAAAGTAAGGTCAGATGGCAGTCTCCCAGTATTCTGGCATTATGGGTATTTAGATACCTCGGTATATACCTATCAGCTGTGTTAATAGAACTGTCAAACTACGATAACAAATTGCGTGTCTGTCTTAACTTGTTGGGTGAACTGTTTAGCCGGCTTAGTCCACTCATTTTTGCGGTATATTGTCTACCTGTGGATTGTGTTACACACGTAAGAGACACACTTGAAAACTTGAAATAAAACGTAGTCGCGGTTAAGATTTTTTTCCAAAAGTTTTTCTGCATAGACGCCTTGTTATTTCTAGTAATCTTTACCTGTAGTTGTATAACTTTCGAGTATTATCGTCTTCATTATAACTGTACATTCCTAGCTCTGGGACAGTGAAGTAGATAAGCGTTACATCAGCTACGTATGTTATGCTCTTCGATCTCATAAATCTTGACTTCTGGGTCAGAAGGAAATATGCGAGCAATTTGTTCTATGTACTCGTCCCTTTGATCTAGGAAAATCATCGGTGTCTTTGTGTTTTGGATATATCAGTTGTTTGTTAGCAGTAAATAATATACTTAATCTTCGGCAGTACCATATGAGTTAGCTTATTATTGTGATTTTGTTGATTGACCAATTATATCTGCATTTTTTAATAATTACTTATTGATCTATTGTAGCTATAAAAGGCGCAGTCTGTTGCCTTTATGCTAAAATGTTTATAACTTACCCAAATCTTTTCCCTAATTTATCGATTGGTGATTTTACTTCTAAAAATCTAGTCTGCTATTTACTATTTCTTAACGATTTGAGAAAATATGTAACTAAACTTAATTTCCTTGTCCACAGGCCTCTTCAAAGGCTCAACGACAACGCTAGACGGGATCGGGCTGCGGCCGATGCCAGCCGAACGGCCGAAGACGTTGAGAAAACTAAAGTCAGTGTACGACGCGTCCCCGACAGAGCCGCCGCCGCCACCGCCTGCGAACATCACGAGGAATGGACAGGCCACGGAGAGGAACCTCAATGGTGTGGAGGACGAGGTCCGAAGACGTAGCAACACCACCAGCTCGACGCAGAGCGGGGAGAAGTCACTGTCTATACTCAGTCCGTTTGATGAGCAGGTAATATATGTATATTTTTTAATATATAGGTATATATTAAAAAAAAAAACCTCGCTCTACACTAGGAATTTCCCCTGTATCGTGGGTGCGTGACAAACATGAAATGCCACACACACACACCACACCCAGACTTGGGACAAACAGCGGATCACACAAATTTTTATCCCGTGCAGGAATCGAATCCGCAACCCCTAGCGCAGCAGTCCAATCGCAGCAGTCCAATCGCTTAGTCACTGCGCCAATTAGTTGGTCATGTTCATATTGTGTACTTTAGGACCCTCTTTTGTTTTACGTGCCTTTTATAGAAAAAAATGTTATTAAATCTCAATCTCGGGAAAATGCACACCGCAGATACTTGGATCATGCAAATTTCTCATACTTAGAACTATTGGTGGTACTGCTACTAGCTTACAGGTTTACCAAACAGCTGTCTACTAACAGTACGTGTTTAAAATCAGCCCATTACCTGGGTGAGTTTTTGGCATTTTCACAGTTCATTAATGAAACTTAGACTAAGGACATGAATTCACTAAGCAAGCTGAAGATCAATACTTACTCTTTATAATGAGCTCAGCAAAAGGAACTATCGCTTTAATAAGAAATGATGACATAGTATCTAAGTAGGTACTATCACCATAAATAAAAACATACTTCTATCTAATTACAGAGATAAGATACCTATGTTTTATCATTATGAATACTTGTGGGTATTCAATAATATCAGTACAAGTATCTATTATTAATAATGCGTATGTTCTTATGATTTTCGATTTCTAATATGAATATTTCGATCGACACATTCCGGAGTTAATAACAAAAATATAATTAAGAACAGCAAAGGTAGTCTACGGTACTGGTCAAATTAAATTATTATGTAATTACAACTGTTAGCATGTATATGAGAAAGAGTTGTGGCGTGACTATGCATAGGTACCTACTAAACGCACTTACTGCTAACTTACGTATCTATAGGTAGCATGTAATAATATTATGTTAGAGTAGGAGCCTGCGAATGCGCGAACATACTTTCTGTCAGCTGAGAGAATGTAAATGAAAGTAAAAAGATAAGTTTTCATTCATTTTGGCAATATTTTATTGGATTTGCTTGATTTCCTTTAGTTTAATTCTAATCTCCTAAAATAGAAGCATACGTATTCTAGAATTGCACACCATTAGTAACTGGTATCCGACCTAGAATTGACCACCTCTTTCGTCCCGTGGGAGTCGTAAGAGACGACTAATGAAAACTCTAGAAGCTGGGCAGCAGCGTCTTCTATAACTTCACAACCAATACTGCGATCCCCAAGCTTGCCAAGCGTGGCGATTATGGCAACCCCTCCTTATCTAAGGGGGAGGCATTAGTTAAACAGTGGACGTCTTCCGGCTAATAACGAAGGAGTAGAGATAGTAGCCGAACTTATAGAAAGTATTTGTCAGAATATTTTAGAAATACCATAGTTAGAATTTCAGCTACAAATTGTTTTCATGGTGCCTTTTCAAATAAGAGTAGGTAGTACGCAATTTTCCCATGATAATCAAATGCCTTCCTTGAAACTGTATTATTAACAGTGTAATTTGATGTAGGTAGTTAAACTGCAGGACGTTGGAACTACTTCCCCTTTAAAAGAACCAACCAAAGAGAAAAAAAATGCAATTTGGAACTGGCAATTGTTTATTATTAACGTGCAACGAAGTGCATCAATATACGTTGAAATTCTGCGAACCAATTATAGTATGAAGCTAAATGCTATACATAATAAGGGGGTATGTAAAACAGGTGCTGACGTCAAAAGATAATTCCCATACTTCCTGCCTTTGTGAGCGTCACGTGTTACACAAATTCTATTGTTGTGCCAAATTGTATGTCTGTCTGTCGTGGTTCGCAGATCTCACTAATTTTGTGTTACCTTCCCTGTTGCAGTAGGTATGGTAAGGTAGTTGGCACTTTTTATTCGTTCTACCATTTTTACACTCTATTTATTTAGCTGTGCAAGAAAGGTTTGTTCTTCAAAAAGTTTTGATTCCTTTAATTGGTATAGCGTTGTTTGTAGAGCCATGAAAATAGATAGTCTTTTGTTTTCGAAGTACTTTCGAATTTCATAGAAACCTTCACTGCCTTATAATGGTGGCGATAGAGATTGGCCAAGGCAGCTCCACTCATTAAAGAAATCCTGTCTTAAATTTCAGATAAATACAGCTCTAC
Organism: Abrostola triplasia; assembly: GCA_946251915.1. NCBI lineage: Eukaryota > Metazoa > Arthropoda > Insecta > Lepidoptera > Noctuidae > Abrostola > Abrostola triplasia. The sequence goes on along the minus strand of OX276440.1, from coordinate 6,214,752 downwards.
GAATTTTTGGCCATTTTAATTCAACAATATTTGGCTGGTCCATGCAAATTATTTGCACATAGAATGATAGTCCCACATTACCTATGCATTCCTAGAACACTACTACCAGTCCCATTTCGAAGTTTTTCTCTATGTCAAGGCGTCACTAACACCAAAATGTCTACTGTAGCAAGGTTGCAAAGCTGAAACAAATGGAAAAGATAAAATAACCATGACATATTCATAAATACGGTAATTTACAATGCTAATACAGTGATAACGTTTTGTACCATACATAAAAATACACTTAAATGCATGTCGCATTTAAAATGAGTATTTGTATCCTTCAATTGTGTTCTTATCTGAGGCAAAGAAGGTTCTTTTTGTAAAAAAGTTTCTAAAACAATTTAAATGAGTGTGGATAAGAGAATAGTGATCAATGCTTAGACTGGAGGATTCAGCCCCCTTACCATGAACTCTGAAAACAGGACAGTGTACGTTGTGGAAGCGAGACGCCGCTACGTGTAGTGTAATGCGCGCCGTCCATAACGTAAAATGTCAGATAGTTACTGTACTACTTGAATAGTTCATGGTAAGGGGGCAGATGACTTGATTATATTTATTAGATGAGTTTTTTTCACTGTAATAAAAGGCCACTTTGAATAAATACGTTTTAAAGTCCTGTACATTAAATTTGGTGTAGCGGTGGCTAAGTGTAACTGCAGAGCTTGAGGTCTTGGGTTCGTTTCTCGGGTCTGGCAGTGTTATAGGTTTCCTATTAGCTAATTCTTATTAGCAGCATGAAGTCTCGAATTGTTTCCGGTTTACGGTAATAGGCCCCCTATAACATTGGGATATGATTGACGAAATGTGGGTGTACTATGACCTGTAAGGATGTCTGGAAGAGATCGCCGCGATCTATAAGACCGACCATTGTACAATTTTTGGCCTTATATATTTTATTCTGTTTTTTTTTTGGTGTACAATAAAGAGATAAATTATTATTATTATGACATGACGAAATGTTGTACATATACCTCTGCCTACCCCATCAGAGAATACAGGTGGCATACTATTTAATGTTTGTATAAATATGTAAGCAAAGGTGGTACCAAAAGGTTACAGAACTCAACTTACCATACTATTATGGTTCCGTAAACATCGTTAAACCATAAACTCCCGTCAATACTAAGCCATAATTTGCATGTAAAATGCAGACAAAGAAGCAGTGACGTCACTCAAACAATATCGCATCTGCTCATGCCGCGAATTAAGTATCAATTGAAGACAATATGCTATTTAATAGCCCATGTATTAATAGCCTATAGCCTGTTCATGTGGCCAGGTGTTCGGACAGGTGAGCTCAGTGGATTGTGTTACCAGAGTGTAGTGACAAGATACCTATGGTAGTGTCGGGTGGATAGATGGTGTCATGTCTGGTCGAGCCCTGTGAGTGTGAAGAATAATGCTAAATCGCCTTTAGTTTTGTTTTTTTAAAGTAAAAGTAAAGTGCGTTTATGCGTGTTAGGTTGGTTATTTGTTTTTTTGGTTGAATGTTATCGTAAATTTGGTTATTTATGAGAGTATTAATATCTGTACATAAATGATAATATTTAACAAAATTTACCTAAATATATAATTATTGATTTTATTATTTTAGGTATTATTAATAGAACTATTTTGTCTTCTAAATTCTAAACTCCGTAGGCCAGTCATTTATATTTGCTCCAACTTATTTATCAAAAGCATTTATGGGCAATCATTTTTTATATTTCCGTATTGTTGATATAATCATAATGTATTTATTTAATAAAATAATATGGACTCATAAAATTGAAAACAGATGTGCTTCCACCAAATATAGGTAATTAACTATTGATTAAAAAAAAAACTTAGTTGAGCAACAAAAAAGTAAATATTCTCGATAAAAAACTGTCACATTGATACGGGCACTACCCACATTAAAGCTCGTTATGTGCTGATCCTGATAACAAACGGCGTGCAGGTAGGCAGGTGTGAAGCAGATGTTTTGATGTCGCGAGAAAAAGCGATTCGCTCGGTTTATGATTGTTGATAAAAGTAATTATGTTTGCTATAGTTATGTTTTCTGTTTTAAAAGGTCGCATTTGTGTTTACATTTTTATATCCTTCTTGCACCTTTATTTAAAGCATTCGTTATCAATTTAAACTGTTCTGGAACTCCCATTTGCAGCACGATCCTTATAATTTTTTTATAAAGTACATAGAGTTTTGTTTAGTTATGAACGACGAAAAGAAGATTTTATAGCCGGTAAATCTACCTGGTAAATTTATTAGAAGTAGGCTTTTCAACACGTCATCCCATACCATACCATTTTGTTCTCGATCTTGTCTCTCGCAGTTATCTCTGAAGGAGCTCTTACTGCTTAACCGGTCGTTTGGCGAGACCTAATAAAAGGCCTCCAGCCAGGATGATCATAGTCATAATGCATGAGATTAATATACCTATGTAACACATACTCCATACTTCTTTTTTAAACAAAACTATGGGTTTAAAAAATAGTTATCGGAGAAAACTGTAAAACTTCAAGTGACGCCATCCATAATGTATGATCTGAGAGCTATTGTGCACAATTTCTCACGTAAGAAATAACATTATAGTTTTTTAAACCCGGACGAATAGAAACAAGGAATGTATATTATCTTCATTTTGTAAACAAATTGCCTATCTGTAAATCAGATTACCTACTATTGAAATACGTAGGTACAATAGTTAATTACATTAAAATACTTTTGGCTTATACATATGTATACTACGACGCTCCACGGCTTTAAGAATCGAAAGTTTATAAAAATATCTATAATAAGACCTGAAGATATCGTTTTAAAATACCAATTTGATTTACAGTCTCCATTTTTTCAACAGGAGGAATGGGCGAAGATCTCAGAAATAATGGCGTCCTTTGGCAGTAAGCTCGTCAGGGAATCCGTTTTCGTGTCTGAGCTTGAGCAGGAGTTCACTTCAAGACTCGGGTTGAGCTGTTCGGAGTCCAGTTTGAGCCCATCTGTGGCCTCGAACCTGGGACTCTGGCTGTCTGGCATGGGTCTGCATGACTATGAAACCCTGTTCTTGGAAAGCGGTTTCGATGATATCGATTTTGTTGTGAGTATATTTTTGAATTTATTTCATGTTAAGATAATTTTGTATATATTAATTTGCCGTGTGGTACCCGGCCTAGAATTGACAAAACGACAAAGGGAAAATCCAGAATATGGGCAGCAGCGTCTTCTGTAACTTCGCCACCAATACTGCAAGCTGCTTGGCAAGCGGATGGATTATGGCAACCCCCCGCCTTACTTAAGGGGAGGCCATTGTTCAACTGTGTAGGTTTTCCGGCTGATAATGATGATATTAAATGTATAATTTTAGTAACCATTTCAAGATTACATATTAAAGTGTTTGCGCAATAAAATGTATACTTATGTAAAGGCATAGCAATAAAACCAAACAACATGAACGTAATCAGGAAATATGATCACATTACTAAAAATAACATTTGTTACAGAACGGTATACTAGATGAAAACGACCTCCGAGAGATGGGCATAGAAGAAAATGATAGACAAAAAATACTAGAATCGGCGAAACAATTACCTCTTAAAATAACTGAAATAAGCAATAATCATAACAATAACAATATAAGTAAAAACCAAAACGAATCTGTAGAAGAATGGCTAAAGAATATAAACCTAGAACAATATAGTGATACTTTTAGGAAACATTTATATGTAGATATGGATAGAGTGAAAAGAATTTGGGAAGTAGAATTGACCGCAGTACTGGAGATACAGAAGGCTGGACATAGGAAAAGGATCTTGGCCTCAGTTTCTGGACAACACAACGGACCCGCGAATCATATGGAAGATATTAATGCAGATCTCAATACTTTGGTAAGTGACATCAAATTATAACTCCTAAGAACTGCTACACAACATGTACAATGAACAATAGGGTTGCATTATCATATAATTATTGCTCGGTAGGTTTTGAATGTAGTCACAATAAATCTCAAATGACAGGTAAAATGCTAATAAAGTATTGATTTTAATTTCGAAGTTTTGAAAAGTTGCTCGCGTCATAATATAAAGTTAACTTAACCTAATATTAAATCACCATTACAAAAAAACCAAGCACAATGCTAGCTTATTTAGATAAAAATGGCTGACATTTCTCAAATATTTAGGTTTGAAAGGAAATACTCTATCAGCGTGGTGACTTAATTCGCTTTTTTTATTAAAGAAATCGCCTAAACACACGTTTTAACGCTTTGACCGGCGTCACGTGCAAATAACATCCATTCAAACTGTACTTACAATGCAAACAGATCCATAACAATCGGTATGTCCGAACATGTCTTAATTAACACAATTTATAAGTCATTAAGGTCACAAAATCCGTCCTAGAAATGAGTTATATTAGCGAGCCAACAGACAGACAGTCTCAAATATTATGGTAATCAATTGTTAAATGTTTGAGTATTCGCTCACGAATGCCGGTGTCAACACCATGCATACTAATGCATGGTTTCCCATACACTATGGTTGATCAATCGCAAGAGAAAGCGGTTACGGCACAGCTGGAGTAAGCCCTATAAAACATCACGTAACGAAATTTTGGAGACGCGACGCAAAAAAGAAGAACGATGTTGAATTCTAAATTGATTGATTGGCCTCCAAGACGAAATCAGGGCAATGATTTTAAGGCGTGATTTATTTTAATTGTGTTGCGAGAAAGTGAACTGATTTTGATGGATGGGACGGTTTTTGAGAAAGTAAAAGTGGCAGGTGTTAAATTAAAAGCGTGCACATATATCTAGTAATGGACTTCTGTTATTAATTTATAAAATAAATTAAGATGCAAGTTTTTTTTGCTGAAACTCCTTTCTGATTGATAAATGGTAAAAGTGCAATTAAAAACGATATGATGATAGGGGGAGGCCTTTGTTCAACAGTGGACGTCTTCCGGCTAATGATGATTAAGGTGCACTTAGAAATCACACAGATAATATATTTATATATTTATACAAAAGAGTATGTTATCATTATTTTGAAAATCGTCTTTGAATAATCCCGACACAATCTTTTAAAAGTTGAACATAAATTAAATTGCCATACATTTTCACTGACTCATACAATACATTTTCAAATCTTTATTTATTATATTGATCCAAATTCAGATTTTTTTGCCTTTAAAATTCATAAATTCATGTTTATCAAATAAAAGTCGGAATGCAACAACTTGAATATACTCAAAATGCAAATGCAAGACATCAGATTAGGTTACGAAGAAATAGTATACTAACGATACCAGGATGATCCAATCTGAGCAATGAAGTGAGCAATTCGCTCAATCAAAATGCTTGTAAAAAGGATATCCTTGCACTAAAGCGACAATTGTCACCGGCAGAAGGGTGTTGCTATGCGATCAGACAGTTGAATGAGATCGGCCAAGCGATTGATGACCGTCGAAGGGGTGAGGCACACATGCACTGATTTCAATGTAATTGGATAACTTGTCAGTTTTCATTTGTTTTTAATGATGCTGCATACACAAATCCTTCATGCAAATGATCCTTAACTCTTATTTAACGTCTGAGTCATACAATACTTTGTTGGTTACTGGAATTTGAAGTCTCTTCATCTTTCCAAGTAAATGTATTTTTAATCATCCACAAAATTATAAGTGGGTTTTATTCGGCTTTATTTAACTTAAAATGATTATGAAGCTCATTGTATAGTTAGTTTACAGCCGGTGTTATGGCAACCAGCTGCGCCCGTAGTGTGCGGCGATTGGCAATTTATTTGAAGAGGATATCCTCACCTTAACTGGTTTGATATTATATTATAAGGTATTATGTATACCGTGGACGTTGCTAACCACCTGCCGCTTTGCGCTTATTTCCGTCTCATGCGTTTTGGATATATTGCAACTCATTTTCACGTATTATTAAGAGCTGCAATAATAAACTGACTGTCTGCCTCGTTGGTCTAGTGGTTGCTAAGCGCGACTGGTGAGCACAAAGTGGGAGTTCGGATTTGTGCTCAATTGATGGCAATAGGCTCGCCCCCTATTACATTGGGACTTAAAACGTAACTGGCGAAATGTGGGTGTACTATATGTGCACCTCTGCCTACCCCTTCGGGGTATACAGGCGTGATGTTATGTTATATTTGAATGCAATAATAAAAATAAAAAGCCTTCACATGTGATGATCCTCATTCCTTGGCAGTCAGTTACTAGTTACTACCAGTCTGCTGACTGATTGATCTTTTTAGAAGAATAAAAAGGGCACTTCCTACTTACCGCACCATTGGTCTCTTCAATTAATTCGAGGTTTTAGTGATTAATTTTATTTCCTGATCTAGAATATTCGGTTTGACTGTTGGAATAAATAATTGTTTTTTTTTTGTTTTTGATATATTTTTAAATAGCTGCGCCCCACGGTGTTACCCGCTACATTTTTTCGGGATCATAAGTAGTCTATGTGTTAATCCAGGGTGTCAGCTAACTCCATATGGAATTTTATTAAAATCCATTCAGCAGTTTGTACGTGAAAGAGTAACAAACATTCATGCATACTCATAAATTTTCGCGTTTATAATATTAGTAGGGATGTTACTGAAAAAAAAAACTTTATGTAGGTTATAATTCAATATTTGCACACAGTATGTAATGGTAGAATGTAAAAGGTCCATTATAGTTTAGATCATACATTATAAACCTACATTCTGGCAAATAAATGGTTTTCATTTAGTAATTCTTAGTAGATATGAGATATAAAGTATTATACTATTTTGTGTCAGAATTGTGTAGTAGATGCACTATACGGATACGAGAATTGAATCTGCAAGTGTAAGTAGCACCTGCTGCGGCCTGGCCTTAGATGGGTGACCGTTCTTTACATTTATGTATAGACATGATCGGCTTAACATCCATGAAACAAGCTGTCGGCTTTAATTGTCAAATGATTATAATCAGAATTAGATAAATAGCTGTAGGTATATGAAGGAGCAATCCTAAAGTCACAGTGTGAATATTTTTAGGACCTTTGCTTTATAGTTACATTGTTATAATGGTTTTTCAACTTGGAAATCTGGACCTTGAAAACATACGAATATTATGAAATATGTATCTCTAGACAACGCCTTAACGGTGAAACAGGCAGCACTATGTAATGTTATGAACATCTTTGTAAACCTACCATGTTTCAGGCAAATAAAGTTAACTTATTCTTTTTAGAACTAGGTTGTGTCCATAATTGTGTGTTGAAAATTGACAAAAATTCATTATCAGCCGAAAGACGTCCACTACTCAACAAAGACCTCCCCCTTAGAACGCCACAATGAACGATTAGTTAAGTAACTAGTAGTTATTCAAACAGTTGCAAATATTCAAAATTTTAACATCAGAGAAAACTGAAATACCGACGGTAACATACCTACATGAAATGTAACTAAAAAGGACCTTTTAATATTAAGAAAAAATAACGTAACCAACATCTATATATAATCGCAAAATAACGATCCCCCAAAAGGCAGTGTACAAAACATTTAACAGAGCGAAACACGTCAATAAAATTCCAAAATCGTTCAAAGAATTCCTCTCATTCTTCACCGTATGACGTACACCTGTGTGGGGTGTTGCCTGGTTACCCCCCTGTCGCACGTGCGTGATTATAATTAACAGCCAGATGAGCAATTTAACAGGGATTAGCCGTTTTAATCTCGTCACATGTAAGTAAGACGTGATGAGGTGTCGAGATGAGTTTTAAATATGTAGGCACTTAACTCGTTAGGTTACACTTCAGATATATTATGTAAGATTAGCTTATGTACGGGAATTATTCAGTTTATTATTTAGGGTGTTTTTGATACCGTGTGACGTCAGCAGTTAAGGTATTGCCAATTAAAACGAATTAATACGCTAAGTGCATATCGAAAAATATCTTCAATATGTAGAGTTGTTCTTAACGTGTATAAAGTGTAAATAAGACTGTATTATACAGAGTACCATCTAATCTAGACGTCTAACCGCAGTGCTAAGCTGTTTACCATAAGTATTTGGCACACAGGTACTAAATCGCATAATATTAGCTTCTTGTCTAACTTAGTTTCGTTCACATCGGACACTGACTCTACATATTCCTATTTAGTGAATTCTCTCAACTTTTAAAGACTACGCTTAATTCAAACATTTTTATTCAATTAAAATGATTTAAAACTACAAGCGAGTTTATTTATTTGACCAAAGCTACCACGGTATTTCATTTACACAAGCAACGCTAATTCCAGACTGCAAGCACAGATATTCACATTCGTATATTTGCTGCCTTTTTTTTAATTTCACACGTCGGCAACCCTGTATAGGTAATTAGTGCTCAATTCGTCGTCTATTCAACTGCTCGCATTGACTGCGAGTGGGGCACTCCGCGAGTTGCGAAGGGAAATGCGCGCGTAAAACACACGCTGCCCTAACTATGGTTCTATTTTAGAATTTATTTTTTTAAGATTGGTTTTTGTTTTCGTATTTTTTTTTTGTGAATAAATCGCGGTTTGTTTTTCGCCAGTTGCAGAATAAAATCAATTACCTGAAGACATATTCAGTTTATGGCTGTATTTATAGATTTTTTTAAATCTTTATAGTTTGCTCATAAGCCTAGTCTTTATTAGTAAATCTGACTAACGCAATAAAAGGATTCGGTTATAGTTATTTTTTATATGTAAATTATGAATAACCTAGAAAATAGGTTATGCAATATCTGTATAACCTTCATTTATCAGCCATAGTTTTAGAAAAACTACTGTTTCAATAACAACAAAAACAGTAATTTGTCAATTGTAACAGATTTCCTTTATCTTATCAGGTTTTTATTTAAATAAATGTCGTTCGATACGGTCTGCGTTGTCTTGTAATGATTGATAAATATAATCTGTTGAGATTATGTTAAAATAGCTAGGTACCTTAGTACTAAGCTATAAGATTGGTCATCGCAAGTAACGTTCATATTGAAAATGGGAAATTGGATATCCAATTGTTAAATGCATCTCTTGCCGAATGGTAGTTATTATTATATTGGAACATATTTTCACTAAGTATATGTTTAATAAAATCGGTACAAGATTTATTTTTTATTAATATTTCTTATATGCGTTGTTATGAACATTCACAGTCAAAATTTCCTTATAAATGATCGAAGATTTCTTTGTATACCCAAATAGTGTAGGTTATTATTTGTTGGTGGTCCGCATCAAATATCAATAATGTTACAATATTTTACTATCTGACAAACGAGAGTAAATATCACCATAAACCTTATCGAGCAACTTCTCGAACGCAACCGGTCCTTGGGTTCGGAAACATACTGGTAACTACAGCACCATATCATGCCTTTCTATTCAAGTTTATTCTGACGGAACACTGGTCCTTCTGTACGCGTTCGTAGTGTTTCACCAATGACACCATCAAATTAGATGATTCAATTATTTACTTGTGTGCCTTTCATTTAGTGCCTTAATTAAAATTTTACGCTTACTGGCTATGTTTTTAATTTCCCCCGTTGCGTTTTGTTTTGCACCTCTGAAGTGTGAATCTCTATGTGAGTGTCACTTTACGTTTTGTTGCGTATTGTGCTTTGTTACCATTCCTGATTTAATTAGTGTTTTTTATAGGTTCCTGCATTCAGGTGGCATTTTTATGTCTGTGTAATTTTTTCTTGTTTTTATTTGACTGTAGAATTAATATTAAGTGTGACTTATTACGTTAAAATCAACAATTAGCATAACTTTAATTAGGTATGTATACATATTAAATTGTCATATATTCTCTATAAGTATTTTCTTCTAGAAGAACAACATACAGCAGTTAAAAGAAGAAATCAAAGAGAAGTTACCACCATCAGAAAACCTGAAGCCGGTCCCACCTCCAGTTGTACCTTCGCTAGCGCCGCCTGGAGGGGAAACCTTGAAACGTAGCAAAAAGAACAGGCCTGCTCCTCAGCCGCCGAGACCCTCGGACCTGGAGATTAGGGCGCCTTCAGAACTGCTGGTTGGAGTGCCAGGAGCGCTGAAGACACAGTGGAAACATCAGCCTTTTGTACTAGTTACGGGGGCTGTGACTTATGTAGCTAATGTTAGTTTTATACATACTCGACTACTCGAATGTCTTCTTAGACCTAGTTTATTTATTAGCAATTAATCTTCTGACTGCTTGATTTGATTTGTTTATGAAAATAATAGTTCCGATTTTTGCAATAGTTTGTAAATGTGGTGCTTATTCAAATCTCCGTAAATAGCGACCTTCTTATACAAAATTGAAAATTAAACACAAAATTAAACAAATTCACTCATTCATTTATATTTGACACAATGGTTTCCATAAACACTAATATATTTAAACTTTTGAATACAGTACCTAGGATCGACAGTGGTTAAAGAACTCCGGGGTACGGAGTCGACGAAGAAATCGATACAGAAGCTGAAGAAATCTACCAAAGAACCGAGGGACTCGCCCGACATCATCCTCTCTATCAGCTATAGAGGTGTCAAGTTCCTAAACACTATTACTAGGGTAAGTTCACTCCTTACAGCAAAAGTAAAAATTGTTGGTCCTTCCTAAATAAATTTTATTTTTTGCGCCGAAAGGACCAAAAAGATAAAAACCAAAACATTATTTTCACAGACACGTTGCTTGTTACCAAGTTTGTAGTTCCAATCCTTTTCGAAGCAAACTTTAGAGACTGTTTAGTCTTTGAAGATCATCCGAGTGTAAGACGGCAAACATCCCGGGGTCCGTAACAAAGGACCAAACGAGACCCTGACTAGCTGATTTTTAATTACGGGCCATTCCTCACACTTGATCGGAACGATGACCAATCCCTTCTTTGTGTTTCTTGAAAAAAAGGATTGTTTATATTCTCGTCCCTTTTTGTACAATGAATTTTTATGTTAGAACTCTTCACGGTTAGTTAGGTGGGATAATTAGTGTTTTTTCAATGTTATGCTTGCGAAGCACGGCTGAAATTTAATTTGGCCTGGTTTTTTGTGCGTTAAAAATGAGTAAAATATTGTTTCGGTACAGAATTGGTTAAAATAATTTTAGGCCTTTATATGTTTTTACAGATGTGAAGTATTGTAGGCTGGTTGAATTGTTTACATTTTGACTTTTATAAGAGCTGGAATTTTTATGTTTTGCTACTAGTTAGTGAAACTGTCATAATATATTGTCCATGTACCAGCTGTTACGTCATTTTTTATGTTACTATAAATTGTATTTACTTTATACGTTGAAGGGTTCGTTATAGTTCCAATATTTTTTTACGTGTCATGTTTATCTTTATGTGGCGCAAAATAGTTTAGATGACAAAGTTCAGAGTAAGCTTTAGTCATCGAATTGTAATGATTAAAAACAATGTTTCTATCTCAGGAGTTGGTGTGTGAACACGAGATCCGTAACATCCACTGCGCATGTCAAGATGCGGATGATCTGACTCACTTCGCGTACATCACGAAGGACCACGCGAGCAGGAGCCACTACTGCCACGTGTTCAGAGTCGCTACGATGGTAAGCTACCGTTTTATACTCTACAATTGTATGATTCAGCATACTGCATTTTTTACACTGTAAAATTGATTGATGTAATTTTCATTTTTCTTACCATGGCAATACTTCTGTTTCAGGATCAAGCGACTGAAGTTATTCTCACGTTAGGAGAGGCATTCGAAGTGGCCTACCAAATGGCACTAAGGGAACAATCAAACAGGACAAGAGTGACCCAATCATTAGCCAAAACCCCGACCCACGACCCAATGACCACGTCGAACAAAGAAAAGCCCAATGTCAACCACGGGAGATCACATTCCATAACTGAGATCAAGCTAAATGGCCACCAACTGAAGATTGCTCCGTTACCCGCTTCGCTATCCAACGAAGACTTTCAAGCTAACTCCAGAAGTACCGACGGCTCCAAAAGTCCTAGAACCCCACTCCTTAAAGCTCCCATAGCCTCCACAGAAGAATTGTGAAAGCAAAGGTAATGTTAACTAAACGGTTGTTGATCGCTGAAATCGATTACTAGATATAATCGATCAGAGGATTAAAGTAATACTAATAGTTAAAGTAAATTTTGATGTTTTTGATATCGATTAATTTGGCTAAAATGTTCATGGAATTGTCTTCCCGGAAGATAAGCTTCCTATTATAATGGAAATATGAAATAAAATAAACGAAAATAAATAAATAAGTCTTAATGTCTCGTCTGTAATTTAATATTTTGGAAATTGAGTCAGACATTTTGAATTTGTGAAACCAAAAAGTATTGTAAGTGTCTGTTATAATCTTTAGCAAGTTTTGTACTAACATTTTCTTTGGAAAGAAATAGTTGATTAATTAGAGGAAGGAAGTTAAAAAATGTAGTTGGAACTAAAATGATGCAATGTTTTTATGATATTACTCGAATTTTTAATCGATATTTTTAAATAGGTTTGGACATTAGTCTTAATTTAAGGTTGTCACATATTACACGTGAGGTAGGGTGTGATTAGGGGATCTTTCATTGATCACGTGAGGCTTGAAAGGGGGGGGGAATCACGAAACATCACAAGCGGGTGAGGGGTTATAGTTAGATATCACGTGCCTAGCGAATATAACGAAGAACGCGTGATGTCGTCGAAAAAACCGAGCTCCTTCACTACATCAAAAATTACTTTGAAAAAAACATACACGTGATTTTGGGAAGGGGAGAAGAGGTTATTTTAAATCCTCCCCAAGTATCACCAGAGGGGTGGGGGGGGTGAAAAAGTTGCTAGAACATCACATGATTACTGGACGACCCCTTGCAAAGGCAATAAAATAATGTTTTTACCATAAACGATGTGTTCATTTGGAATTGCAAGAAAGTAATTATTATTTTCCCAACTACCTACGATTTTCAAGTATGTTAAATAATTACTGGTCATTTTTTAAAACAATTAAAATACTATTTAATATTTGACTACATCACAAACTACCTTGCCTGGCTGCAGGCCTTTTACTAGGTCTCGCCAAACGACCGGTTAGGCAGTAAGAGCTCCTTCAGAGCTAACTGCGAGAGACAAGTTCGAAAGAAAAAAAACAAACTACCTCGAAGTTTTTGTGTGACATCCTTCATCAGACCAGTATCAAAGGTAAAGCTGGTCTACCACTATAAAATGATTATTGTATTTCAATTTCGACACTGCTTTTACGTACCATAACCTTATTTATATGATATTAAATTGTTAAATGAACAATTTTACTATTGAATAGTAAAATATTAGGGGCTGTTATATTTATACATAGTAGGTTTTTATTGATTGTATATTTTTGTTTCTGTGAGTATTATGTGAATGTTAGATAGTGCAGCTGTTGAAATGTTTTGTCCAAAAAGGCGTAATTAGTTTTTTGGAATAAAGTATTTTTTATTTCTTAGAAATATTTGATGAAATTATCGTTAGCTTTGTATTATTTTACGCGTTTTGGAGAATCATATTTGGATATTTGGGTAGGCCTAACTATATAATCTCGATTAGATTACGTTACGTTACCATTTTCGGTGTCGTATATATTATAAATGTAAATATTTGCATGTAAGAGTTTCCATATATTATGAAGATGGGTTGTTGATATTAACACAATCTTATGATGAGAATAAAGCGAATACGCCTAAAATAACATATAGTACATAAAACATATCAAACTGATGTTACATGTTATTTAAAAGCCAGTTTAACTAGATCTCTACTATTTTGTTTTGCGAAGCTTAGTTTTGTGATTCACTTGAATGTAGAGGCTTATTTAAAATGGTCGGCAGTTTGTAATTTAAAAATTGAGCTTCCGATGTTAATTTTGCACGTAGATATATCGAGTTAAAGTACATACAATAATCGTGTCTTGAAATGACAAAAAAAAGTTTTTTGAAAAAATGTTTTTCATGTTTTCTTCAATTATGGCAAACTATTTGCTCAAGCCACTGGCGTTTAGCAAATGCTTTAAAATGTTCGCTAATTTAAAATTTTTGAAATTGTATTGTCTTATGTTCTATGACGTTGTACCCGTCGAATTTCTGACGCCTTGTGTTAAGATATGACATTGTCAGAATACTACAACAATCTGACAGTTGTCAAACTGTCACAATGTTATTCTACAATTTGACGTTTAGAAATCGACGCTTTAAAGTCTGATTAATTGATTTGAGATTTGTGTAATCCATGTGATAAAAAAGTAAAAAATATACAAATTATTTTTGTTTCTTTTATTTATTACCTTTCTGCTTTTTTAAATATTTTTATGTATATGTGACACGGCTTTTATAAATGTTAGAGTTGAAGTTATATTGTCATATAGCTAGATATATCTATTGATGTTCGGTTTAATAATGTAGATTATATCAATATTTATATAATAACATAATATATAGTATATAATATAGCGATATAAATTGTGCCAAAATGCAATATTACAGGTATTAACGCCAATATACAAACCCCATGATATTTTCCCATGAAATCGAAATTGCTCATTATAAACACCAATTTTGTATGGAATTTGATTTTTTTACATTTTTATTGAGTGTAACCGTCCTTTTTTATTCAAAGTGTTCATTAAAAATGTAGCTGATGTAGTTTCATACATTTTTATGGAAATAAATATTTGATCCGCAATAATTACTTAATTTTTACATTTAAATATGTAATTATTTTAAATGAAAGAATGTTACCATAATTTTACGGCAATAAACTTTGGGCATGACGAATTATGTGGGAATATTAATAAAGAATTCATTGACTCATTTAATACTAATAAAACCACACGACAAACTTTAGCTATAGTTTATTATATATCACTGGATGTATACCAAAGAAATATAGAAAATATATAATACTTAGTGAAATAGATGACAACTCAGCAATTTATATAAAGGTACCTACATAATATTATTAGTACCTGCCCCCTTACCATGAACTTTTAAAGCAGGACAGTTTTCGTTGTGGAAGCGTGACCCCGCATTACACTGCACGTAGCGACATCTCGCTTCTACATCGTAATTTGTCTTGTTTTAAGAGTTCATGGTAAGAGGGCTGTATCGTTAAATCATTGAGAATATATTATTAAATAATCACTGCCGCAGAAACGAAGATTTTTCATATAACTTAGAGCTTCTACTTTTATAAATTTATATGTTCGTTAATGTACATACGAATCAGTTTACATATAAAACATGTTTCATTTAATCATCACGGGAGTTCATTTAATTTTGAGCTTTTTAAATGAAAGAAATCGCTTCCTGAAATACCTAACTGTGTTTGGTAGAAAGTTATTGGTTGTGTAACTATTATTTATTTATATGTAGAAATACAAAATATATTGTAGTTCAGAACATTCGAATATTATTGTAAATACCTATACTATAATGATATTATATTCAAAATTCAATAAACAGTGAAATAATATATGACTTGTTATTTAATACCTATTTATTTATTTATTGCTATATAATATAAAAATACCTATATAAAAACATCTTATATATAAAATGCTCGTGTCACAATGTTCGTTCCCGTACTCCTCCGAAACGGCTTGACCGATTCTCATGAAATTTTGTGAGCATATTGAGTAGGTCTGAGAATCGGCCAACATCTATTTTTCATACCCCGGGTCAGCTAGTAATATCTATATTTCAACCCTCAATGCCAAGTTAAGACTAGTGCGTTGAATTAGAACAGGGTAATTTCTGTAATATCCAGCCAAAGCAGTCAAATCCACATCCCTGGATGCCTCGTTTCTTTGCTTTAGTAGTTTTCTGTCCCGTCATTCGAAACACTATACAATCAGTTAGGCATGTGGTCCTCGGCAGGGCTAGATACAAAATAAAGCAGAAATTCATCTACTATAGGTACCTATCTACTTACTATACGAATTAATAAATTAGATATACTTTCAATAAATACGGATGAATAAATCAAATACGAAATATGAGGTTTTAAATTTTATTTCAATTCTCATCGTTAACATTACACTTCCAAAGTAAATAAGAAAAGTAATGGAATCTAAAAAACCGACCTCCACAGTTTCACAAAACAAAATAAATCGTACCCACATAAAATCCGAAACAAACAACAAAATCATAACTCATTCGCACCGTTAAAATAAAAAAACAGAGAAAATCCAATAATAAATTTTCTCCCGTTAGAATTGGCTATAAAAAACGGCTAATTATTTTTGCGCCATTAGCTTAGCCGAAAAAAGGTTGAATTTTAAGCATCATTTATTAATCTTGGTTTGGCACGGTTCGCCACGGTCGATTAGTCGTGAGGGATGGATCGACCGGCCCGCGCTGGTTGGTGCCCGGACACTTTAGATCGAAGATAAATAGCGCTAGGTTGTATAGGATAGTGCTTTGTCATTATGTAAAGGCTTTGCCAAATGAACAGGCTAAAGATGTACTACGAGGATGTGGGTTACGTGAAAAATTGGACGTTGGTTCTTTATTGGTAAAGCCATGTTTGTGGTATGATTCAAATTTTCCCAATATACATTTACCTTATTCCATTTTACTTATCTATATTAATTACCAATGATTCACTTATGAAGCAGCTTTCGACTAACCCTTAAAGATTTCAGAACACAGGGTCGTCAGCATAAACCTATCCCGAAAAAAATCCCGTAAACATTTTTGTTTACCTCTGATTTTCTTATCAAATACCTACTCAGTCAACATTTATCCCATCACATTGTCTAGATTAATATTAAATCCTTTTATTTATCTTCTGCCTTGAGTGCAAGCCTTTACAATGATTAGTACATAACCTAATGAGGCGGAACATCGGTGTTCACCATCTCGCCCCCACCAAGTTAATTTGGGGATTATTAAAGGACTCTTAGTCTTTTGTTGAACATTTTTAACCTACGATTTAAGAAACCTTGGATTTTTCAAAAGAGATCAGTAGGTTTACGTTATTATATCATTAGTTGACTTCTAATGCAATGGCAGAGCTTTCAGATCTAAAAATGTCTAAAACATAACTGGCGAAATGTGGGTGTACTATATTATATGCACCTCTGCCTACCCCTTCATGGGAAAACAGGCGTGATGTTATGTTATGTTGTTATGTTATGTGTAAAAGGGTGTTACAGTTAGTTCCACAAATTTTATCATTATTTGATGACATGCAAATATTCATGATATCCAAACAAATATTAATTTAAAAAATCCCCTAACTTTTAGCCGGTACACAAATTGGATCTTTGTTAACATAATTATGGATTCGTTTACACTCAACCGCATAATTTCTAATCGAAATATAATACAACAATAAGGAGTGCTTAACTGGGTAGTTGTTACAATAATGGTTCAAACCCTGTGTTCAAGTGGGGTGTAACTGAGATACCTTCTGCAGAGTGGCCGCTTGTTACAAGTGCTATTACATGTGGAGCACACATGTTATTAAGTCATTGTGCACATCTGCCCTATCGGGTTATAGAAATATACATTTTATATAACAAATTTTTGATGGAGATAAGTATTTAAGAGGAAATTGCAGTAGAGGTCATAGAAATTGCAGTACCGTTCGAAAATATCTAAGGTTTAAATTAATTGACTTAAATTTCAAACCAATTTTAGAAAAATAGACATTATACTGTGTGATATTGCCTCATCGTTGGCAGTCATCGTGTACAATAAAATTAAACCTATCCTATCCATAAATCAAGAAGTTACTGAATTCTTTGATGCTTTTAAATTTTGAATTTTTGTATGTATTGTTTTTATTTTGTATTAAAATTAAGTTGTAAATATTTATAAACTTGAATTTATTAAATTATGATAGATGCAAAAAAGTTACTTACGAACTGAAACCATCAAATTATAAATTGAACGTAAAGAAAATTGATACAAATCTTTTTATATCAAAGGACATACCGCCAAACACTTTAAAATATCAAACTACCGTCAGAATATTCACCTTAATCTTGCGAATTTAACGTCAATTTTATGCCGACTAACATTCCGGTGGTCGGGCGGCAAATTTCTCATCAGCCTGCCGTGATCGCTGGCTCGCATGATCAGCCGATAGCTCGTCACCGATATTGCAATGCAACGTAATTGCGGCGCAAATGGGTTGCCGAGGCAGCGGTGCAACGGTTAGGGGGTTGAGATTATCTTGTATCATGTGTGCACGTTACGTGGCTATATCTACGTAATTTGGTGTTACGTTTGGAGGGTTAACATTTTATCTTTAGGGTTAACTTTTCGTCTATATTACCTAATTTGGGCTCAAAAATAATGGTCTGGCATTTAGAGGGTTAAGTTTGCTGTGGAACTTTCATGAACAATGATGAAAGTCATTTTAATGTTTTGAGATAATGTGCCAAGTTTTTAACAAAATGTGCGGTTAATGTTTTACTACTTGAACGGTGTATCCTGGGTTTCATAAGCATGCCTACTGTCAACTACTTTAATGGACACATACATAACACAAACATGATTCACTAGTTCCACACTGCGACTTCGATCACGTGAAAACAACTACAGCTGCGACTTTTCCTGTGTACTTTTTAGTTCTAGCTACGAAATTCCATTACGAATGGTTCTGAGGTTTTGCTCGTGAAGAATTTTCGAACATACCTAGCTACCGTTGGTATTTATTTCAAAGGATTTTGGCAATTAATGAGATTCAGGTACACGCTTGCACGCAAGACATTTAACGTCCTTAAATGATTAAACACTACAAAGAACAAATAAAGATTTGATTCAGTCTCTACTACGTGGGTATATATTTGTGTGTAGCGAGTCGTGGGTCTCATATCTCGTCGTGTCGCGTTCTCGCTAATTGCGCACGCTGGCTGCGTCATGTAATTAGCACGTAATTACTCTACGACGCTACTGTCGACATGTTGACGCTTAGGCAAGAGGGAACATTTTGCCTTTTTCAGATTTTGAAGTGCGTGAATCGATTAAATTCTTAAAAGCTGTAAGAATAGGTACATTCGGGTGGTCTACACAGGTGAACAGATTTGTCTACTGCGCTACAAGCTATGGTTAAGATGTCAAAAGGAACAAAAAAAATGAAGCACAATATTGGCTCTCAGTCTTGGAGTTTGAATGTTACTTGTAATATTTTTGTCAGAAAAAACGCAGCTACGGTACAGAACGTTGTGTGTATCAGCTTATTACTATAACTTAACCCTAAAATAACATCTCATCCCAAAAACCCTCGGATCAAGTATCATCGTCCATATTTATATGAAACGTTATAATTTTAACTAACCTTACGTCACCCTACGGTATAAGCGTCACGTATTGAGGTCGTATTAACGTAATTAAGTTTATTGCGACACCGTAGCGGTTGAGGGTTGAGGGGGTGGGGCGGGGAGGGAGGGGTTGAGTGCTCTTTGACTTTATATCTTGGAAATTGTATTACCTACTTAGGGTGTCGCGAATTATAATTGTGTTTTATGTGGGATCTTTTTAATGTTAGAGTGTTTCTTATGTGTTTGAATATTTTGTGTTGTCTGTCTTTAAGGTGTTTTGTAACCGTGGTTGTCGAGTACCAGGTTCATAATAACATTATTTAACATCGCGCCTGGAATCCCCGAAAGGGTAGGCTGAGGTTTACATAACTATAGTATCTACGCTCACATTTCGCTAGTTAAGTTTTAGGTCACAATGTAATAGGGGCGAGGCTATTGCCATCAACCGGGCACAAATCCAGACTCCGTGCTGCTACTGAGAATTACCTAACAGAAGTACCTAGCACCACTGCCCGACCCGGTATTCGAATCCAGGACCTCGTTTTCAGCAGCGGCAAGCAATCACGAGATCATAGGGGCAGTGAAAGTTACTGATAAAAAATACCTTAAGCTGTCAAAAAACGCGATAGGTTCCTACCTACTTACGTTAAAAGCTACGAACCTGCTATGACCTATTGGCGATAGGCTACCCGTCTATAAACATGGGACTAATAATAAGAGACCTGATCTCTTATGAGATAGCAGACGTAACAGCATAGCTCCTTACTTCTTTTGTTACTGGAAAAATCCTACCGAACGCAACTTAGTTCATGTCGAAAGGTAGGCACCCAATTTCTAACATTGTAGGTACTTAAAATATACCTACATACAACCTATGAGTCTTGTTGCTCGGATTAAAAAAATATATATTGACTGCCTCGTTGGTTTAGTGGTTGCTAAGCGCGACTGCTGAGCACGAGGTCCTGGCTTCGAATCCCGGGTTGGGCAAAGTATTACTGGGTTTTTCCGTTAGGTAATTTTCAGTAGCAGCACGGAGTCTGGATTTGTGCCCGGTTGAGGGCAATGGGCTCGCCCCTTATTACATTGGGACCGAAAAGCATAACTGGCGAAATGTGGTTGTACTATATGTGCACCTCTGCCTACCCCTTCTGGGAATACAGGCGTGATGTTATATTCACAATATTCAGACGAAGATAATAGAATACATCGCTAGTATAACAGATTCAATACAATCAAATCTTATATACGTTAGTATATTAAGTTAAGTCAGTGAATCAGAACACATAATACAATATGTACCTAAGTTGCCCTAAACATCATTGTATAGCCACAATAGTCAGATCATAATGGTAACAATAGGCTCCGTTGGATAATACAGTGTATGTCTATAATACATAGTGTGTGCTATGTAATACATGGGGCAACAGTGCAAAGCCTCACGATTCGTGACCAATACTGCGTGATAACCTCACATCCCTATTTTATTTCGACTTTTACTAAGATACAGTAAAGTTGGATAAGTAAGTTAACTTGTGCGAAATACCATTTTTGACATTCGTATTAAAGCGCAGTGATAGCCGAGTGGTATGACTGTTGGACTGCCAAGTAAAAGGTCGCAATTCAAACCCCAAAAGAATATATCATATAGATACTCGTATTAACAGAAGCATTTCCAAGCTTATAAAGGTACCAATATAGGCTGAAGGAAGATAATAACTATTAGACTAGACCAACTTCTAAATTACCTATGGTGGTATTATGGAATTGTGGTCTAGACTTTTGTAAATTAGCGCCTAAGTTGGGGTAAAGTTTAAGGTGGGAAAATATCAATGGGCTTTTTACTTTTTTATTCCTAACAGAAATGAGGAAGAGTACTCCGATGCATAATTTTTGGATTTTTCATTTTTATATATTTTTTCTTTTTAACGTAGGTTATAGTTTAAGTAATTGTAATGTATAATTATATAATGTAAATAGTTAAAAAATAAATTGTATTTCCTAAAAGTTCGTTTCTTTTCCACTATTGACATAATCCAGTGAGGCCTGCCGAGCCTGCTGAATACAAACCGTGGTGATCTCAAATCTTATTGCGGAGAACGGTCGCGCGTCGCCGACTGAATTTTTACTACTCCCGGCGTTTTCCCAAATCGACTAGAAGTCAATCGGGAAAGAGAAATAACTAAGAAGAACTAATAGGCCACATACAATTATGCTATTTATATTGCGTTTCATATAGGTATAGTTTATCAATAATATTTCTAAGCTAACATTTTACTTTAGTTGTCGCCTTTTTCCCCTGTTCGTTGATTAATAATATAGATGATCCCTCTGTTTCCATTAACCTCTTTGAAATTCCTGGCCAAAATTAGCGATGTCAAAAATAAATAATTAATATTAATCATTTACAATAATTTAACAATGAGTTTGATAATATTTCTTACTACAACTTTATCATCATCTGTAAGACGTCCACAGTTGAACAAATGCCTTACCCTTAGATCGCCACAATGAACGACAACTTGCTATTTATATCCACCGTTTGCCCGCAACTGACGATATCGGGGTTCACCTGTGGGAGGCCTGGTACAACTTACTATTTCAAAATGCTTTTTAGAATACCAATGAGGACAGTACCGTGTCCCCATATATTTTCTCTTTATGTAAGTAAAAAAGCCAGGTCTCGCGGCCCACAATGTGACTATTGTGCGAGGATTAAATTATATTTCTAAGCGAATATATCCAGATATTGTCAACGAGGAAATTGTTTATGAAGCTACGATGACCGTAGACTTGGGTCAGTTGCAGATACTATTTACGTTTTACGCGTAAACGATGTATAGAAAAATATATTAAATTATTAAACCAATTATTTTTTTTCGAATTGGTCAATTCGTTTGAAATAATGCTTAGGTACACAAGGAGGTGAGTTGTGGTTAGCTGTGCCAATTAAAAGTGAGGCATGACATGACATTATAGCATTATATACAGTCAAACCGTTTAAACGGTTTTGTAGGACATTTGTCTGTAACAATGATGTATTTAAATGATAAATAAAGACCATACTATACCATACCAAGAGAAAATCGACCTTGTTGATTCATGACGTTCAAATGAACTGAACTGTAGAGTGGTAGACCATATATTTGGTCGACTGTACATAAATGACACGTAAGCGACGTGTTTCAAAAATGTTTATAATAATATGGGGCATTCTTTTTCATAAGTTATAAATGATATATAGATAATATAAAAAAGGTAAATATTTTTATAATTGGTTTTGAGCGTCGCCGTATTAAAAAAATACTGTAAAATTCAAGTTCACAGTGTACGTGATGCATCTCGGAGGGAGGTTTAAGGAGAAATGAGGTTCTGATTACGTGTGGACGGTTGATTCGTTCACAATCGCTTCACGCTACGGTACACAGTATTTCTTCCACGTATCCTTCTCAAATAGATAATGTATAAGCCAGATATTTTGGGGGTAAAATATGATGTATTAAACATATTTTACCGCAGTTTTATAAACAAAATTCTCGATAATATAAGGACAAATAATGGTCAAACTAAAATAAATAAAATAAATAGTAAATCAAATAGATTCAGTTATAAGGTGAATGTAAAGAATCTTTACGCACTAACTTTCTGCGAGAGAATATCCATGACATAAGTAGCATAGGATACAAAAAATTAGGCCCAATACCTCTTGAACCAAGACCAAGCTAGTTATTCACGCTATTTATATCTCTGGTGCACTTAAATTGCTCTACATAGTGTTAGTTGATATAATTAAATACAATTTTCTTTTTATACATATTATAATTCCATCTAGTCTTTTCTAATGATTGATAACTCATTTTATATTGGTTTATGTTCCTAAATGTTAAATTAAAATTGTATGTTATTCAATAGTATTTAAAACTTAGTATTATTATGTAATATTACTATGTAGGTACCTACATTGTGCATGATTGTACAAAAATTTGCATGCCTGTTTGGCGAAATTTTGGACTGTTATTTAAACATGTAACATTTATAATATAACACATTTCATGCAAATAAATATTCTTATTCTTACAAAAACCTAATAACTGACACCGTAACACATTGTAGACTTAACGAGTTGAAGCAAACTAGCCAACTTTATGGGCATCTTACTAAATAATCTTCCATCTCAAGATATCTAACAGTGTATCCAGTTGTAACTAAATATAATGGTAAATGAAATGGCAAACGTGCGATGTCGGGGCCTCGTCGCGTCGCCGCCGCACTGGAAGCCAGTCTTACACGCCACAGTACACCCGCGATCTGATTCTATGCACATGTCTATAGAGATGATAATATTGTAGATACGATTCTATTTTACATACCTAGTTAGACATGCGACTTCGTCTTTGCGGAAAATTTAAACGCGTCTTTTCCGGGATAAAATGTAGGGTATATATTTATTCAGGTTCAAAACGATGTGTTCTAAATTTTATCCATTTTATCTTAATCAGTTCAGCCGTTTTGAGTAACAGACATCGAAATATAAATGTATACTATACTAGTAAACTAGGTATGGAAAAACACCGTAACACAAACTTGATGAAAGAAATATAATTAGAAAATTCAAAATGCCGGTTAGTTGATGTACCATAATTATTTCTCACTGATAACTAGTACCTAAATACATCAACATCGTCAGCACGAGACGTCCACTGTTGAACAAAGGCCTCCCCCTTAGAACGCAATGAACGACAACTCGCATATATTATATTATAATCTATGTTTCCAAAAGCTTTCTTTATTTCCATTAACAGCTCTATATGGCTCATTCTCTAGTAGATAGTCTTGGTATCAGTGGAGCGCTACTTCGGTTCGGTTGATCTGTTCAGTGAGAGATGCTTTGGGAATCTCAAGTTCTTTTCGAAGGTGCGAGGACAAGAACTGTTTTATGGGTACATAAGGCAGTCAAGTCACAAGATTTTAATATTGTCGCTATTAACTACCACGCACAGGCATTTCAAATAAGGGAGTTTCCAAAACCATAATGTAGATTAGGCTTTTGTTTTTTTTTATTTAAAACGTCGCCACACACTAGTAATTTCTCCTGTATCGTGGGTGCGTTTCACAAACATGAAATATCACATACACAAATACCCAGACAGACAGCTAACTACAAATTTAATACTAAAAATTAACAAAATATCAGAAAGTCAATCAGATTTTAATAAATTATTCTGATTAAGTACCAAATTAATTAAAACAATAACAGACAATATTTAAATCCTACCTCAATTGTTTAATAACCAACAGAAATTATGACAGACGTCCAAAAGACCTTATTGTCAAGAAAATCCACGCAATCCTTTAACAAATCTTATAATACGATCTATGGCGGCGGTGCGCGTACGCATTGGGGCGTGAAGAGCCGACGACTCGCGAAGACTGTGACGTCGACCGAGAAATACCGAATACGTAAGTCGGGGGGCGTAGCTCGTAGCGTGGCGTAGACGCGTAGCACGTAGCTTCACTCTACAATAATGGTTTTTTTTGTTCTTTGACTTTATTATTGGCTTTTCTAATAATAGTCTGTTTTAAGGTGTTAATTATTGACCCTTGTTTCTATTTAATGTATTGTACACGTAACGAGAAATACAATGGATTATTTACCTGTATTTAATATAGGAATAATATATTTTACACATTTTACTTTTTACTTAACTATCATGGAGGAAGGAAAGGGAGGCCTTTGCCCTGCAGTGGGACGATCATGGCTGAAATAATAATAATAATCATGGTCATGAGACTACTAATCAATATATACATACATACATACATAAAGTCACGCCTGTTACCCTGAGGGGTAGGCAGAGACCACGGATTTCCATTTGCTACGATCCTGGCATACTTCTTTTGCTTCATTCACACGCATCACATTCCTCATACGCGCTCTTCGGTTCAATATATCATACAAATAATTAAACAATATTATTCAAAAATATACTTTATAAACTTTTCGCTTCGACTTGCACGGTATCGAACCCCAAACAGTGCCAATCTTTAACCACTAAGCAACAAGGCCCTTGAATCTGGAAATCGGAATAAATCGCATTTTGTTCGCTGTACAGAGTTCCTAATTATTAATAGCGAAATATGCAAAGTTAGTTGTCTTCAGCTGCGGAATTCGAATCCGTTTTGTGCAATTATAAAGTCAGATTGGAGTTTTCCATATTCGTTGTGTGTTTATGAAATGTTTGAGACTCGTTAAACATAAATAAATAAATGTAGATTTTATTATGTATATTAAATACGGTTTTATAGTGACTTTATAATGATATCCTGACTTAAAATAACGAGAGAAATGTTTTATGGATTTGGATTTCTGAAGTAGAATCATAATAGTTTGAGAGATTATCAACTTTACTGTCACTGACTGTGTTTCCCGTGGTCGGTCGTGAATATGGGCCCCTCCCCATTTCATCCCGTGTATGTCGTAGGAGGTGACTAAAGGAAAATCCAGACGATGGACAGCAGTTTCTTCTGCAACTTTACCATTAATACTGCGATCTCCAAGCCGCTCGCCAAGCGTAGTTAGCTTAGCTAGTTGTAAAAAATTGACGTGCGAAAGACTTTTTGTAAAACCTATTTTCAAAACAAAAACAACACGAATAAGCATAAAATTAATTGATTCAAATTAAACATACCCAAAAAATCGGGAAACCAAATTTTTTGTACCATCAAATAAAATTAATTAACACAAGGGTTTACCAATAAACAAAATCTAATCAGCGCTAGTATTTAATATCTCCCAATCAAAACAGGACAAAGACAAAAGGCCCGATACTCCATAAAAACCAGCTCCCAATTGGTTCCTGAAGTTGTGCCTGCGAGTGATCGACGTTGATTAATGTCTGTCTGTCTGTCTGTCCATTAAAAAAACTTTGTGTTTCAGTGGTACGGCCTAAACAGGGAAGGCTATGGAGAGGTGTCAATGTTTATTTTTGTAAAAAATGTAAATGTCGTAATTGTGTTGTGTATATATTATATTTATTTTATTTTTATGTAGCCTGTTCGGTGCCCCACTGCTGGGCAAAGGCCTCCCCATTATTCCTCCACAAAACCCATATATCTAGTTACGCCTTTTTTTTTTTAAGGCAATCTTTCTATACCTATTCTATTCACTATTACTTTCTCAGAAGTGTGATTGTACCTACTACCACGGTTTTTTAAAGATTTATATCCCCAAGGGAATGATATTGCTATTTAGGTAATGAACTTATTCTGACTAATTAAACCATATTGTTTATATCTTTTCTTATATATAAAAATGGATTGCTGTTCGTTAGTCTCGCTAAAACTCGAGAACAGCTGGACCGATTTGGCTAATTTTCGTCTTGAAACACTCGTGGAAGTCCAGGGAAGGTTTAAATGGTAGTACGAAGTCTGCCGAGTCCGCTAGTCTTTCTTATATATATATATGAATATTAATTAAGAAAAAGAAGGAACAAATTACAATATTTTTTCTTTGCATAGGTACGGAATGACTACGTATTAATTTAACAAGCCGCATCCGCCATCATCAGCCGGAAGACGTCCACTGTTGAACAAAGGCTTACCCCTTAGAACGCCACAATGAACGACAGCTTGCCATTTGCATCAACGGATTGAGAATCCGGTAGAAAAAAAAAAAGTGTTTTAAAACAACATAAACTAACATGCAGCCCGCGGCTCCGCCCCACTCGTGCGCCAGCGACATTTGATTTCGGTGACATCTGGCGGAAGTAATGGATTTTTTCAGTTAGCTGAAGGTGAAAATTTAATCTATGATGATAAGTGACGACCGAAAAAAGATTCGGCGGATATTCTTCGCGGATTTAATACGATTTTTGGTGATACAGTGTCGGTATTAAAATGTACGGGTGTTAAACAACAAAATAACTTTTAAATTGATAAGGGAAACTTGAAAAATTATGGACACGAGCGGGACTCGAACCCGCAACAGTTGCCGTACCGTGGCGCCGCTCTGCCAACTGAGCCACCGTGTCACCGCTTGCATCCATCGAATTTCAAGTTCCCTTTTTAGTTATTATCTGTTGGAATCTACGATTACCAACTCAGTGGTGTACCTTTACAGCTACAAATCACTGAAACGATACGAACAAAATAACTGTTAACCCTTTCCCAGTGTTAACCTACAGATGGCATAGCTATTGTTTTACTATTGTGTTTGCTTCACGCACAGTAAAAAAAAATATCTTAACCTTTTTGTGATGACGTTAGAATCATCAGAACCGTGTTGGAATTGTTTTTTTTAACATATTGTTATTAGCAGCCATTCAGGTTGTAAGTACATGTAAAATGCACATATTCTCTTACCATCATGCGGATTATGGCCAAGCGCACAACTATTTAATATAAAAAATATAAACCATTATGAGGGTAAAGACTGAATGCATGAGAATCGAAGTTTTCGAACCCAGGACTTTCAGTTAGCGACCACTAGGCCAGTGAGGTAGTCCAGGTCCATCGAAATCCGTAATCCTGCCTACCCCTTTAGGACACAGATGTGATTTAACAAATTAAACCTAAGACCTCCAGCGCTAGTGTACCGCGATTGCGCCATAATACTAGGTTACTTGCATACTGAGTTGCCTGACAGTTATAGACCCTACTACTGCGAATTACGTTTTTAATAATTAACCTTTTCATTATATAACATATCAATATTATAATACATACGCAATAGAATACCGGCACAACAGTTCAAATCAAGAAGTCGGGAGTCAAGTCCCTGCAGTAGGAAACAAAGTTATAGTTCAATTTGCGTACTATTTTGAGTGCACGCGTCATTGTTACATAGCCCCGAGACAGCCGACGGTAACCCGACGGTATTCACTAATCCATTCGATAATACATCTTATCGCTCGAAATTTTATCGCCCACTTTTTATAGTATAAAACTTTACTATTTAAATGTTGTTCTTTGTACCCCCAGCAAATGAGATACCTTCCTTTTATTCTCTAGGCTACTAAGAGTTAATATAGGTTGGTAAAATCAAAGCTTATTGTAACAACTGTCCTCTTACTTGATAGGCAAAAGGCTTGAGCTCACATACGATTTATAGAGCTATACGACTGTTTAATTTTTTGATAAAAGAGAACTAACACCAGTCTGGGGTAACAGGTGTGACAGTGTACTTACACCTAGATGCGTTTAAAAAAATCATTCGCTAAGCACTTAGCATTGACTATTTAAAGTTACTTTTGTTATGTACATAAGTACACCTACTTATCGTGTGATTTTTAGTGCATTATCTTGTATATAAAAATGAATTACTGTTCGTTAGTCTCGCTAAAACTCGAGGCCGGATGGACCGATTTGGCTAATTCGAAAAAAAGTCCAGGGAAGGTTTAAACGGTTAGAAGGCGGTACGAAGTTCGCTGGGTCAGCTAGTTGATGATATAACTATAATTCTTTCTTACCCATTGCTGACGTCGGGTAGATATGCGGGAAAACCACAACATAACTGTTAGGCAATGACCACAGTTGTTCAATAACACATCGCCGGCTACACTATCCTCTCGAACTATTGTCAGAATAGGCCCCCAACTCACAAGAGACAAACTTGTCTCCTCCCGGCTCGTAATGCGCCCTAACTGCTCAAGTATTTGCTAACTGCTCTTTGATGACTTGTTAGGGGCACAACTTGCGTACCATGCCTTACAGTCCGTATTACATTTTTAAGAAAAAAGACGGTTCTAAGGAATATCTAGACGTCTTAAATCATTATTTTTTTGATAGACTTTGTTATATATCTGTGAGAGTTCTATTAATTTATACCTATTTACTACCACACGTTAATGTTATAATCCTGAATACTATTAACAAGGTGTGACTACGATACCATCTAATTAATGCTACACCATCCAACATAGGCTGTTGATACCAAAATAATGTAAAATCACCTATACACACAGTTTGGGCAATAAATAAAAGATATTTATTGCCCTATAGATTGTCTATAGAAATTGATAACTATTTATTTAAACAATAGAAATCCAACCAATCATTTATATCTACATGTTAACCAATTTTTTTTTTTACAAAAACGTCGCCCCACACTAGGAATCTCTCCTGTGACGTGGGTGCGTTTCACAAACATGAAATATCACATACACTAACACCCAGACTCGAGACAAACATCTGTGGTTCGCACAAAGTTTTGCCCCGTGCGTAAGTAAAGTAAAGTAATCAAACCCGCAACCCTCAGCGCAGCAGTCCAATCGCTAAGCCACTGCGCTAATCAGGTCGTAATTACCTGCACACATGCCGAAGACATCCGCTCCCAATTCTCAAGAGTCTCATAAACAACTCATGCGCATTACATTAGCCGAGGTTTCAGCTCCACTGCAAGTTTCAGCTCCGTCGAAGATTAGGTTCGTATAAAAGGGACGACTGAAGGAAACTGAAATCAGTTCGTTTGTCTGAGCGATATTCGGTGTTTGATCTTTATAAAAAAACAAGTGAAAATTGTGTGAAATCGTGTATTGTTCGAGTTTTAAACGTGTCAATTTTTTTTTTGTTGTTTACCTAACACTTTTTTATATCAGTTAGTGTAATAGACAGGGTGTTAAAGGGAATTGAGTGTGTCAAATATAAGGATCGAATTTTGTTAATTGTTTAAATCTTAGAAATACCTTTTTTAGGCAAATTAGCTGAGAGCAAATGAGGAGTCCGAATGTTGCTGATAAGCGTTGTTGGTTCAAGTTTTTTCATGGATTTAATTTCATCCAATTTTCATTCATATCAAATGATGAATGATGTCCGCCGATAAAATGTAACGATAAGGATTTCCTTCCATTATTTTTCGGCGTTTTAAGTTACCCTTCACAACTTTTAGTAACTCTAATTTATGCCGGGGTTTGAACTTGCAACCTTTGAGTTGGCAGTCCAACGGTTATACCACTCGGCTATCAGTGCTATTTTAGATATCTACATATTAGTACTACGATAATTTGATTTCATCTAATTGTAAATTCAATGCACTCAAATTACTATACATACAAAGTACGAGTCCGAACAAAATCAATAACCAGCCCATTATATCATAAAACCTATTCCATCATAGCTGTATACTACGTATATTATACACCTATACATACATATACATTGGGATCAGCATGGACGGGACAGAGGTACGTCCATTCATTGCGGGAGTCACGTAGGGTAATGTATATTCTAATATATTTGAGCTGGGAACGACTTTTCGTGCCAACCGGCCCGTGCGGTCTGCGGTCGGCAAAGGGATGGGACGCGCCCACGGTTGTGGTTACATAATTTTAATTTTGATGTTTTCGCTTTTTGATTTCAGTATTCCTATATTATTTGATCACGTGGTTATTTTTGATTCGGATTTATCAATTGTAAGTTTTAGCACATATTAAAACAGAGTACAAATCAAATATACAGAGTTATGTAGTACACTCACATTTCGCCAGTTTTGTTATACATGCTACACTATTGCCATCAATCGGGCACATGTCCAGATTCCATGCTGTACTGAGAATTACCTAATTGAAAAACCCAACAATACTTTGTTCGACCCGGGACTTAAACCCTAGACCTCGTGTTCAAACGTCGCGCTCAGCGACAACTAGACTAAATTTTTTAAAACTCATAGTAAAAATCACAAACCAAATATCGATATACAAAAACTAACATTTTCCCATCCCTAGGTTCCCGTATTTACTCTGCACCTCGCCAGTTCATCTTCATTTTTTATCTCTTTCACCGGAAAAAGGGCAAAAAAGCAGGAAACCGCTCTAGTAATGAGTGTAAAAAAAACTAAACGAAAGATATTCCTCCCTGTTTTGTATCGCGGGTTTATAGCCCCTCTGGCCTACAAAATAAGGGATTTATATGTTTCACGTTATGTTTTGATACAGATTAAAATGTATGCTTTTTGTGATGTTCGCGGTTTGAGTTATTAAATCGGAGTGAGGCTAGCTTTTAGTGGTGTTTTTTGCGTTTGGAAATATGTACGTTACGTCTAAAACCTATGATTTATCTATGTAGGCGACGTTTATCTTGGTTTTAGTTCATTTACAAAAAGCATTCTGGTAGTCAAATATTATAAGGGAACTTGGTCCTGTTTCATATTTTTACCAATACTGATATCTCGATGGGTCCTAGCAAAGTTTCAATTAGATATAGATATTCTTCATGCTTCAACTGATATGCTCTTTTGTTGCAACATTATATAGTATTTTCACCTAAAAATGAGCAATTTTTAATAAATCAGAAAATTGTTATGCCCATATACGTAGGATCCATCGATCTCTAGAATATAAATGACATGCCGTCACAAGTGATAATCTACCATCCTTTTAAATTTTAATTGCCCATCTCTAAGCGACTGTTTGAACTGTTTTTGTGTGACTCATGTTAATACGAAGACGTAATTTTAAATATAACACTGATACCAAAATAATAACCCAAACGATTTAGTTTAACGAGCAAAACAATACACAATTGCGTCAATACCGAGCGACAAACACACATAATTGAATGGAGTCGCTGAAATCCCCAATATAAGACAATTTGCAGGCGTCCTTAACGCAAATTGGTGTTCCCTTTTAATAGAATATCTTGTAAATTGGAAGGCAGGGGATGGCAACCCCTAATTCGATATAATATAGATAGGTATAAGATAGTTATAATGTATTAGCTGGTTGAGCGGAAAATGTATGGTTTTGTGTGGCCATTGTTAGGTTTATATAGTCACGCGTGTAATCTTCGAAAGTGAGGGCAGAGAAATAGAAAAAAAATCTGTCATCTTTACATTTGGTATTAGTTAATATATACATAGTTCATGTATCCCGCATTTTATCAAAGAAATACACTTAGCAGTAGTAGAGATAGAAATTTGGTCAGTAATGACTGTTAAAATGTTGATGTACGCATATGTTAAATTAAAGAAGACCCTGATCATTCTGATATTGCCTACATACATAATCAGTTAGGTGTAATTATGTATTGCGTATTATAAATAGACAAAATTACAGTCGTTAGGTCTCTATAGCAGCTTCTTCTTTGTAGTCACACTAATATTATAAAGGCAAAAGTTTGTGAGTGTGTTTGTTTCTTACCGTTTCGCGTTCAAACGGCTAGACCGATTTTAATAAAATTTCATATGGAGGTAGCTTACACCCTAGATACCATAGGCTTTTCCCGAAAAAATGTAGCGGGTAACACCGCGGGGCGCAGCTAGTATTCTATAAAACCTAGAACCACCTATTTACAAAAAAACTACATCCGTGAAGTCCCAATGTAGTAGGGCAATAGCAGCTTAGAAGGAACAAGTATAAACATCAAAAAACAACAATAATTTGCATACCTATTGACATTAAAACAGAGTTCGAATGTATAGACGAATCATTATTAAACCATCGAAGCATAAACTAAATATACCATTTAGAAATTCCAGTACAAATAGTACATTAATTAATTCTAATTAGTCAAATGAAACTCATCAGCCGAATAACAATATTCCGAATCAAGCCATTACGATGTTCAATCAAAACATATTAACATCACGGCAGACAATCGAAGTGCATGCATTTGTACTATAATCTAATAATTACTTACAAAACATGTTTCAAAAACCTTGTACAATACAATATAGGCCGTATTGTTGTTTTATTACAGACAGAAAAGATATATCTCAAAGGGCTTTTTAGAAAAATAAAAACATAACATAACATGACGCTTATATTCCCCGAAGGGGTAGGCAGAGGTGCACATATAGTACACCCACATTTTGCCAGTTATGTTTTTTTTTGGGTCCCAATGTAATGGGGGGCGAGCCTATTGCCATCAATCTGGCACAAACCCAGACTCCGTGCTGCCACTGAGAATGACCTAATGGAAAAACCCAGTAACACTTTGCCCGACCCGGGATTCGAACCCAGGACCTCGTGCTCAGCAGTCTTTTTAGATTAATACTAAATTAGGTACTGTCTCGTTGGTCTAGTGGTCGCTCAGGTCTTGAGGTCCAGGGCTTGAATCTCAGGTCGGGAAAAGTGTCACTGAGTTTTTCCATTCTGTAATTCTCGGTAGCAGAATGGAGTCTGGATTTGTGCCCGGTTGATGGCTGTAGACGCGACCCGTAGTACATTAGGACCTATAACATAACTAGCGAAATGTGGGTGTACTATATGTGCACCGTCTACCGCTTCGATGAATACAGACGTGTATTATATGTCAATGTAACAGAGTTATAGGTAATTTCATTTTTATTAACAGATCTTTTCCTTTAAAGTCGGAAAATTCTCATTTTTCGCCGCAAATCATGACAGTTTACTCATTTATCGTCATTCATATCATAACTAAGATACAATTAAGAAAATAATTATTTACAACACCTTTTATTCCTTGTTTTAGTAAAATAACTTATTTATTTACTTTGAAAAAAAAAAAACATATTTGTTACTTGAATTTACTTAAGTTACGCGTACAGTCAAAATTCATTACTCATTCATCGGCCAGAGTTTCCAAACACCCTATACACCAAATCACTATAAATTAGACGTACATTTCGTAGCAAAATAATAATTATTTGCAACACAGGTCACAAAACATTGCGAGTCACTTATTTGAGATTTAATTAAACCGTGTAACAGGGCATGACGATTTACGGGTCGAGAGTCAGACATACCTGCCCGCGTGACGTCACACGACCTAACATATTACGTTATTTAGACGCGAAACAGATTGCGAAGGCATTCTGGAACGTTCTCTCATAAGTGTTCTTAGAGTACTATCTTTGATCATCGTTGTCTGAATCTTTTCGAGGTACTGAGGGGTTTTATTTGTTTTTTATTGCGTTTTTTCTTCTTCTTATCGTATGGTTGATGAACAACCTGGTATCAGATTTTAAACTGCCTGTAGGCCTCTGACATGGCTTTACACACCGTTGAAAATCTCTCAAGTGTGCCGGTTTCCTCACGATGTTTTCCTTCACCGGTTTTAGCATCTTTAAAAGAAAAGAAAAGACATGGCAATCCAGCGGTCATACCACTCGGCTATCAGTGCATACCATCAGACTGACAGACTGTTAAAAAGTTATCTGTACGCTTATTAGTAGGTAGTCGATAAAGTACGCAACATATTATACTTAAATCAAACTTCGGTATACGTTATTAAGTTTTTCTTAGACCCTACTATCGAGAGTGATAGAAAAACCTGGCTCAACGGCCACCCTAATACCCAAATTATTGACACAATTATTGCAAAGACAAATAACATTTTTGAAATACTATACTATATGTAGCATATAGAGACTTAATTACGAGCTCCAACCGGCTTCAACCACAGACAATCAATTCACACATTCTCGATAGCTACTTACGAGTAGTCCTCAATCAATCACTAAGCTAATCAGTAACATATTACATCTATAACTGGCGTTTTCCAATGTTCCCGACACGCGTTTAGGCGGGGCAAGCCGGCAGGCAAATCGTCGGCTGCAGCCAACGACGAGACATTTGTAGGCAATGATTTATAGACGCCTGTTATCGACACGCACCAGCCTACCCTTCTCTTGAACGGAGTCGATGGAATAGTGTCATGTGGAAAATAGCTTGCGGTGAGACGGTATCTGACAATATCTTTGTAGTAGGTACCTACGGTGTGGTTTTGTCTTGAATAGGGTTTATGTATGACTTCTTGTAGATATTGAGCTTTGAGCAAAGAAACTGTTTTGGTAAAAGTTGAATTTCATCATTTTCAACATAGAATTATTTGAAATAACGTTAATTTTGTTGGTTCAGCTAGCTGCTAAATAAAGATTTGAACAAGAAAAACGACTTTGAATATTTTACCTACATTATTACTGCTAAATACTAGACACTTGTGTATTGAAGTCACCAACTATTAACAAAAAAATCCATTTACTAAAACATAATAGATATAATGTCATCTACAAACTATCGACTCCATAGCATCAATTTCCCGCGACTAAATCGCAATGTCCGTCAGTGCGTGAAGCCCCCACCACCCGCGCTCGCTGCCCGCGATTTTTTGTAAGATTTTCCGCGCGACTGCGCATACGCTGCGCGCTGCGACTGATTAATCGGATATTGATTGGAACTGATGGATACAGGGGTCGTTCCCGCTAAATTTGATTTGGCATTATTTGAAACTAGGTTGGTTGAAGTTATTGGGAAGTTTAAGTTACGGTTTTGAGTTGTTGAAGAAAATATAATGTATATAGGTGCGCTACTCGTATTTTGGACTCATATTCATAAACGAGGATCATACCGGCATTAACTAAACCGCGTATTAAGTCTATTGAGATCTGTATTATTTGAGCAAACGACAGTGACAGGTTTAAAGTTGTTTTTTTAATGAATAAAGTGGGAAGACGTTTAACAATATATTAGCTTATCTATATTTATCATAGCTTGTATATTTATCTCTAGTTAACTGCATCGACTGGCAAAGCTAACGGTTCTCCGTTAGATTTATAAAATGAAAACACCTAGTTTTAAATTATAACGATCATGAAAAGTGTTAGTACCTACCTAGAAATGCTTTTGTGTAATTCACTAACGTATAGAAGCGCAATTCTCCCATTATACATTTTTTTCGCAAACTTACGGGCATATCGTACCATACATAATCTATGATACACATCAATTGCAAACTAAATTACAAACTCCAAAACAAATAACATTCAAAAACACCAATCAGTGTTACAGGCAATATAAATTCAAATGTTTCACACCAATAACTCTCATTCAAACTAAACAAAATCGAAACAGAACACATCTAAATATTTTACTAAAATTTCATTTAGCCGGAATGCGACGCAGTTGACGCGTAAACGCGTCGGCGACACGCGCAGCCGCGTCAAACGCAACGGTCGCGTCGCGCGGCCGACGGACACGTGTGCTGGGGAACTTATAGCTCTGGTACAGATATGTGCGGTAGGGTAGCATTCGATGTAGGGTAATTTATTTTCATGTAATTCGATGGAGTGGTCTGAAAGTGTAATGGCTTTTATGTACGATCATCGAAGTTCTAGTTTTTTACTTAAAATTTTACAAGTATTTGAAACTCAGTCTATATGATTTATTTTCAAATAATAAGTAAGTAGGATGTAATGCTAGAATAGGGTAATGGAATTAAATTTCTTCGGCAAAGTTCAACGTTGACACACTTTGAAAAATATTATTATTTTATAAAAAAATATGACTAACCAATACCTGAAGCTTCTGATAATAAAAAAATTAAACACATAAAATGTGTCAATCAACAACAACACATCAACAATTTTTTCTTACAAAGTTTTCCCACGAAATATATAATTAAACTCAGTGGCATTTGCAGGTTAAAATCCAACTTTAATATTGACTTAAGATCAAACACTCCATATAACCCTACCTCCGCAGCGATAACTAATGTAATATAGTTTCTCCACGTCTTCTTCTTCATCCATGTGCGAAGTGACGTCACATGCCGCAAACCGCCAATTTGACTCGCGAACGTGGTCAAAGATGGCGGCACGTCACAATTTGCTCTAAGCCTGACGATATTTGATGACGGTTTGGTCTGATTGCACCGTTTAGTTAGTTGGTTTTGGATATAGTATAAAAAGTTCCAAGGATTTTATGTGTTGCATGCTTACATATTATTTATATTATGCTTTCTTTTTATCTCACTATACCTACAAACAACCTTTACAATAAACTACTAATACGAGGTTTAGGTTACTTTGTCTGAATGTACCTATGTATGTATTAGAAGATTTAACACTTAAAAATAATTATTATTTATATGACATGCCCATGCTAAGCTTAAACTTAAATTCTGCTCGTGTCCATCATTTTTCAAATTTCCTTTATCAATTTAGAATAATATTATTATTTGTTTAATTAAATATAGAATAGTGTAAGGTCTGTTTAATTAGAGTCATGACCGCAATTCAATTTAGATTTTCCTCTTTTCTTAATTTATATATTATAATTAATTCTCTCTTTAATCATAACTTTTAGGAGCACAATTTCATTACCTAAACCTACGTTAGTAAAGCCTAACGTACGTTTAACCTCCATAACTAACTCGACATTAACGATAAACTGTGGCACCCGTCGGCAAATCTTTCCGGGACGTGACTTGGCAAAACTATGTAGATATTAACACAAACTTACTCTTTAATAAACTCGGTGAGGCACAAGTAAGCACCACATACAGCCAGGATCACGTTTGATGTCATATTACTGTTAAAATGTTAACGTTGGTTAACTTAGATGAGAAGTTTAGGTAAACGGCTTGAAAGATGGGTATAATATTAATAATTTCGTCATCAACTTATATCTCCGAATGTATTTGTCTTTATTACATTTCGAAATATTATTCCCATATATATTTTTAGAAACTAGTGCTTGGTAGATAATATTATAAGATCACAACGGGATGTAAAGGAGGGTATGATCTGCAGAGTATTATAAACTATATTTATGTTTGTCCTCACGGTTTTTAACGATAATTAATTTACAGTACGCACATGAATTCGTAGACATTGGTGCGTGCTGGGGACATTGCGACCTATGACTTGTCAGTCCAACGGTCCTGTCCGGACGGTATGATACCTATAAATATCCAACGTTGACTATAGAAATATTATTATAAGCCTGGAATGTTCCACAGCTGGCTAAAGGCCTCCCCACTCTCCACATCTCCCTGTTACTAACTGCTAACGACCAGTCAGTTGACTATAGAAGCATTAGTACAAATATCTCGGCACTGATATGATATGAGCACATTACTCACGTCTGTTGCCCACGTACGCTAGTTGGCGCGATCCCAGCCGATTCCAATCACGACTGTTCGCCCACAACGTACTCGAACTGTTATCGATAACTATAGCATGTAATATAGTTATTAGACCCGATATGGAGAGCTCAGGTTGGTGATTTCAATCAAAAATAAATGCATTTGCTCATAAATGCCTAGTTTTTTGACGAATTGAATCTGTAAAGACAATCTGTTTTGAACATGGTCTAGTAAGCAAGTAAATTGTAATCGAAAATCCAAGGAATAAGATTTGCAACGGCGAGTAAATCCATGTCAGAGGCGGTTAAAACTCTGACACCATGTTCTTCATCAACCATAAGATAAGTAGAATAAGAAACGAAGGAGTAGACGACCAACATTTAGGGACGTAAGGTCAACACGTAAAATCAGTCAATAACAAATAATTATTTACATATAATTCTTTGTATTTTTTATCTGTAATTAAGTTACTCACATATACTATACATTATTACTACAATATTACATATACTCGACGTAAAAAAGCAGTTTTGAAATACACTGCGAAGGTCACAGGGTTTAGGATAGATTATAAAAAAAAACTCGGGCTATTTTGGACATTGTAACCCTACCTTACAACATGCTGTAAATCAATTCTAACCCTTAAAAACGAATCCAATTATTTATTACCAAAAAGCAACATTAGTATTGTTACAAAAACAATTTACATTCAAAACTAAAATTAGGTAGACAGGCGAAACGTAGCAATAATACAAAACTGTTTTAAAAATATTTCCCATGTTAGAAAAAATATTTTCAAATATAAACCGGGTATAAAAATCCGGTGCCAGTGAAATCACGCTCGCGTGAAAATCATGCCCACCCGGGTATGTTGCCTACCTACCCCACTGCCGAGAGGGTAACGTGGGGTTATTTTTAAAGGGTTCAGAAAGGGCAATGTGTTCGCCAGTGTATTTCAGATTTCGTGTATCCGCTTTTGAAGGAAATTATGTTAGTCGTGATTAGGTAGACTTTTGTTACGTTTTTTAACTCATAGTTTTTGGGTAATAGCACTATCATTTTTTTA
Organism: Abrostola triplasia; assembly: GCA_946251915.1. NCBI lineage: Eukaryota > Metazoa > Arthropoda > Insecta > Lepidoptera > Noctuidae > Abrostola > Abrostola triplasia. Next base: position 6,175,586 of record OX276440.1, on the reverse strand, counting down.
TCTAAATAATGACATCGCACTGTAGGAATTGTATCTGTATCGTGGGTGCGTTTCAAAAACATAAAAAATCACATTTACAAACACCTAGACTCGGGACAAACATTTACGGATTATACAAATTTTTGTCCCGTGCAGGAATCATACCCAGCTTAATCTGCAGTATGCCTTCAGCCTCAGCTTCAGCTTATATTTTCTGTGCATATCTCCACACCTTACATTAGCCTCATTTAGCTTTTATACTACTTATTAAAATGCACAATTCTCCCCAAAATCTAGCAAACAAGACCACACTCACTCATTACAAAATAAAAACTCTAGGGAGAGCGAAACTAGTACTAATTATTATTTTCTTAAGGTTCTATCCATTAACACTTCTTTTTTACTAATAAAACTATCTATAATATATTTCTCCATCATACCATACCCCCAAAATCTACTACCTAACCCCTAAATTCTACCGAAAACACATTACAACACTTCCCTCAAAATCCAATAGAAGCAATTCCCGTATAATAGGTATTTCTCAGCATTTCCATAGTGAGCGGCGAGTGGCGTCGGGTGCATTGTATAGCTAGTTGGGACGTGCATCGGCTGCCGAATGAATCACTGCATCTGTGGTGTAGACGAACGAAGCAGGAGAGGGGTTAGGATTTTGTTTTGGTGATGTTAAGGTGTTGGGTGCAAAAAACTGTTGGGTTTAGTGGATGGGGGCTTTCGTGGATGACGTGTTTGTCACAGGTTACAGCCAAAGGTGAAATATGTTAGGTAGATTTTTGTTGGCTTTCAGTTATTCTTTGTATGACTTGTTAAGAAGGTTTAGTGTTGGGTGCAAAATTGTTTGGTTTTCTGTAAGAGGGCTTTTGTGGCTGGATTTTTTGGTGGCGAAGGGGAATAATTAATCATTTGTTTTGGCTTTCAGTAGGTATTACAATTTATAACTCTTGTGAGGATTAAGGTTCTGAATAATAATAATAATAATAAAATAAAATATTTATTTCTCCAAAAAACAGTACAATAATTTAGTTACAAAAAACTTACAGGCTAATATAGCATGGAACATAACATGGAAACATCTGTAGCCGAACTAGGAAATATCCTGTATCTCGGCATACAGCGCTAATCCCTTAAATTAAAATGAACAAAACTGAATAGCCACAACGGAAAAGTACAATTGTTTTTCATATTTGTTAAAAAGATAATAAAATTGGGTCACTAAAAGATAATAAAATTTTAAGAAAAGTGTAGTGTATTTTAATGGTAAAATTGTGTGTGGTGTGTGTTGAGTGTAGTGTTGTTAAATGTGTGTTTGTATGTGTATAAATGTAATATGTGTAAAATTTATGTGTGTGTTACTACAAAAAATATTTCAAAAAGAGAATAACTGTCAATAGAGATAAATCTATTTAGAATAAGTACAACTGTATTGAATAAATTATTGTTATTTAAGACTGAATGTCTAATAAACTCTCCGTTTCACTATATGAAAGATTAAGGAGATAACTATGTAGCCTTTTTTTACACAGGTTTTTATTTAGTGGGTATATATTAAGGTCTTTGTTTATCCTGTTATATAAATATGGTGCAATGAATGAGAAAAATTTTCTGATAAATGAGGTTTTGGGTTTAAATGAGCGGATACATACTTCGTGTCTTCTGCGTCTGTTTGTTATGTTGGGGTCATAGTAGAGTAGAGTGTGTTGTTTTAAGATAATTTTTTCAATAAATAATTGTCGTACGGTAGCGACTTGACAAAGTTGATAAAGCTCAACAGTGGGAAATAAAATAGGTTTAAAGGTGCAAACTTTCAAAATGGCTCGTTGTGCAATTTCTGCTCTCTTCAATGTTGTTTTAGAGGCCCCTCCCCATGATGTAATACAATACGTGATAATGGACTGACACAAGGCTAGGTAAATTTGTTTAAGGAGTGAAGAATCCGTAATATGTCGTAAATTTTTAAAAACGTAAATTAATTTTCGAACCCTACTGGACAATAATTTGATGTGCTCTTTAAAATTAAGATGATTATCCAACGTGACACCAAGGTATTTAATAACTTCTACGCGGTCTAGGGTTTTACAGTTGCAGTCGGTTTTATTTAAACATGTATTATTATGAGAGACGATGCGGTTTTGGTTTCTAAGTTGTGATTTTTTATTAATTGAGAAGGCTAAGTATTTAGTTTTATCGAGATTAAGTGTTAAAATATTATTTTTTAACCACCCATGAACCATATCAAAACCGATTTGGGCCGCATCAAAGGCCTCATCCCAATTTTCGGCGGAAAAGAGTAGAGCGGTATCATCCGCATAAGAGATGATTTTGCCTTTTGGTATATTTAATTTGGTAAGATCGTTTATATATATAAGAAACAAAGTTGGGCCTAAGATGCTGCCCTGCGGCACTCCATAATTTATAGGAAGTTCACTACTGCAACAGTGATCGATACATACGCTTTGCGTACGTCCAGATAGGTAGCTTTGGAAAAGATTGAGTTGTAAGCCTCTTATTCCTAGCAGTTCCAACTTTTGTAAAAGAAGAGGTACAGAAATTGTATCAAAGGCCTTTGCTAAGTCTAAAAAGACCGATAAACATTTCTTGCCTTTATCCAAATTTTTACTTATAAAAGTAGTAAGGTCATGAACAGCGTCATCAGTGGATTTACCAGAACGGAAGCCAAATTGGTTATCTGAGAGAATGTTGTTAATGTTGAGATATTTCACTAGTCTAACGTTAATCAGTTTTTCCAAAATTTTTGATAGAGAAGGAAGAATTGAAATTGGTCTATAATTACCAAAGCTTTTTTTGTCTCCACCTTTGTCTATGGGACGCACAATCGATTTCTTTAAAGCTTGTGGAAAGATACCCGACTCTAGGCATAAATTGAAGATAAAAGTAAGTGGGGTAATAAGAAAATTTTTGAATTGTTTCAGAAGCTTATTTGAGATATTATCCCACCCTACCGAGCATTCTGTTTTTAAACCTTCAATAAGCCGACTAATTTCTTGCTCACTAGCTTCTTCAAGGAAGAAAGAGTTTATTATTGGGACATTATTACTTTTATTAGAAGACTCATCAATACTTGTAATATTGTTATGTGTCACTTCTTCAGCTAGCGACTTACCTACATTAATAAAATATTTATTTAATTCATTTACGGTTGATTTTGGAGATGAGCATATTTTTAATAGTTCTAAGGGGCTACTTTTATCTTTGTTTGTATTTGTAATTGTTTTAATGATATTCCATAATTTCTTTGGATTTGATTTAGCCATTTCAACTTGAGTCTGGTCATAGGATCTCTTTAATTTTTTTAAAATGCGATTACAAAAATTTCTGTATCTTATATAGGTTGTTTTTAGGGTTAAGTTATCCGGGTATTTTTTATAATTAGCGTGTAACCTGTCTCGATTTTTCATACATCTTAGTAAACCTGTTGTGATCCACGGCTTAATGATCTTCTTACGCCTAGAAAGTTCAGTTTTTTGTGTATTTTTAATCAAGGAAAGTTGTATGTTATCTAAAAGATAGTTTAAACTGTTTGGATATAAGAGGGATTTTGTGGATGACACGTTTAAACGGTACGATAAAAGTTTCAACAAACTTGGTTCTTTCTGCTTTGTCACAATTAATTGAATTAAAAGTAGTTTATTTGTAAATAAATAACATAAGCTAGGGCGCAGATTTCGGATTATTTCTAAGCCTAAAATAAATACGAATTAACAATGAATAATCACAATCTTCACTTACTTATTCACTGCGAAGGCTTTTAAAGTATTTGATTGCTCCTTGTATTGAATACAGTTTTTTTTTAATAATATTAGATTTTACAAGTGGCATAACATCTGCTTGAATTATCAGTTTCAATACGATTAGTATAATACAATTTATGTAACATTTACCATGTCTACGAGATACATAAGTCCAAAAGCAATCGTTTGACCGCAGGACATGTGTTTTGTGGTGCCGTGCGTTCAAGAGCCTCCATTGTGCCGTCCAGCTAGGCTTTTGTGCAGGCCCCGCACAGACATAACATGTCGAGACTATATCTGTCTGTATGTAACTATGTGTGTGTGGGGAAGGAATTGAATCGTGCTTGTTTCACCAGTATACATACAAATTAAAAGTGACTTTCCATGCTAGATCAACATTTTTTCTTATAACCGAACACGGAACATACTTAAATTGCATCATAATGCAACTAAGTTAAGTTTAAAAATGGAATGGCATACTGGCTGTTGATATTAAAAAAAAGCTGAATAATGGTATTTAAAATTTTAAAGTACAGCTGATATACGTAACACTTCAATTAGTATAATTATGGCTTGCTTCTTAAATTCACTCCGAAATAGTACATTCTGCTTTTTTAATATTGTTTTTCTGTTTTTGTTCTTACCTACTTATGAAGTGTACTAGACCTACCTATAGTAAATGTGAGTGTGTTAGTGCGAAAGAGTCATTAAAGTCGAGAAAACTTTTTGGGCATGTTTTAAGTTGTTCTGCGTGTAATACAAAACAAAGGAATACAACCTTTTTTTGTTTTCTCATAGGGAAAGAACTTCAATATTAACCTTAAATAAAGTTGTTTTTTTAAAAGATGGAACTATGGTTGCCATCACTCTTTTTATCCGGGAGGGATATTTTAGAGATCTTTACCGTCATTTCACTCTGTTATCTGTTTTATAACGCCTTTATTCTTTGGAGGCAAAAAAACGTTTAGTACACCCTTAATTGGTTGCTTATGTATGGTATTATGTATGGGTACAGAACCGACTGCTGAGCACGAGGTCCTGGGTTCGAATCCCGGGTCGGGCAAGTGTTACTGGGTTTTTCCATTAAGTAATTCTCAGTAGCTGCACGGAGTCTGGATTTGTGCCCGGTTGATGGCAATAGGCTCGCCACCTATTACATTGGGACCTAAAACATAACTGGCGAAATGTGGGTGTATTATATGTGCACCTCAGCCTACCCCTTCGGGGAATACAGGCGTGATGCTATGATGTTATGTTACAGAACCGATGTAAACATCACCCAACAAGAGGTGTCGTTCAAGTAGTGCGACGGCAAGGGATTTGTCCAGCTATTCTGGGTACGTCTCAATTGGCTTTCTGCAATTCCTAGTAAATCCGCCTAGACTATCTAAGTCGTAACGCCAAGGAGAATATTGCTCCTATTGTATAGACGTGTGTGGGTGTTGAGACCAAAGCAATGCGTTGTTCGCTTGTTTTGTAGACTGAAGTAGTATAACAAACGTGTTGGATAAGATTCACAAATATTTGCATATAGTCAGCATTGATTTTGGGTATTCAGAGGCTACAAGATTTTTTCTCCATAATTATTGCAATAGTTCTCTGCTGAGTTGAGATTTATTTATTTGAATATAAAACTTCATGTTATATATAGTAAACAAAGTCTGAGACATTCTCAACCAACATAGGCTACTTTTTATCCCGAAAAAAGCAGCGGGTAACACCGCGGGGCGCAGCTAGTTTGACTATAATTTACTTGACAATGTGATCGGTACGAACACAAACATTAAGAAAGTTCACGTTAAATCGTGAAGTAAATTCAATATAAATACCCACCAAATATTCACTTAATATTTGATGGTCACGTCTAACTTCGATATTACCTAATCAAAACGCATACAAAATACATTAACCTCTTTAATTGGCTATTCTCCAGTCCGGCACGAGTCAAATTATACATTCACGCCCCGAGCGGACCGCGGTGGACATAACTAGTATAGCTTGATACAAAGCAAACATTAGCCCAGCCATGCATTATTGTCAAGCACAGGAGCAAACGCCGCAGTGACAGCCGCGCCTTATAACTGGAACTCTACATTCAAATTTGAACTTTAAACTTTGCCAGCATAGTCCAGATTCCAATGTGTTGTGTTTGACATTTATTGTGTTTCCACACTAGGTGGTTTTGTACATGCATCGAGCTGGCAAGTTGTATACGCGCCGATGGTTAGAGGCGGCTATGACAAAGATTGGAAGCAACCATAGTTGGCTTTATTAATAACAGCACGTTTTCCGGTTGTGTGGACCGTTCACGCCCTGTGTAGAGGGAAAATGGATGACGTGTGGAGTCGATTGAAGAGGTTTTAGATCGATTAGGTTTTATATTTTGTTTGAGGTACTAGGATAGCAGTAACCGCCGGCAAACTCCTTTAGATTGATATCTAGGTTACTTATTGATGTTAAACGAAGTTATAGGCGGCGTAGGCACAAAAATAACTACGGGCACAGATAATAAAGAATATGTAATAGAATACACGTTAATTTGTTATATTCTAGAATGAAATATTATATTCACGTAGCTAATTGAATGATATGACAAAACAATTTAGTTTCACATTGTTTTATTAAAACTTCAGTGAGAAGTGTGTCGGAAAGTGTAAATTATTTTTTAAGAGTAACTTTATTGTGTAAAACACATAAAGTTAAGGCTAAGTAAAAAACGAATCTACAACAAACGTAGCCTTTCGTTATTCAGGTGTTGTTGACATCCATTTAACATGCTCTTACAACCAGAGAACGCACAATCTTAGCCCCATAAATTTCATATTTATATTACTCAAATAATCGGGATTATGGCAACCTCCCCTCCCATTCTGTGGGAAGGGGGAGGCCTGTGTACAACAGTGGACGTGTTCTAGCTGATGATGATGATTCCACAAATAACATACAGACATCCCAAAGAAGCCAATTACTGCCTCAAAAACTCATCAAAACAAAACACAACCAACTGTTTTCCCTCTCCCAATTGCGACTAATTAACCAAACCGGTTCCGGGTAATTATTTTCCCATCCGATGGCCATCACACCTGCCTGCCTCCACACGGCCTAGGCGACATGGCGTGACCACTGAACTAGATAACTCTGCGTTTACGCCTATTAGACCTATTTACACAGGCTTTTGAACGACCGCTGACGAGGTGGTTTTTTTTAGACGTTACCCGAGGCTTAGTGTAAAATTAGCGAAGACTGGTCGGTGGGAGGCCTTTCAGTAAGTCATATTAGTTGGTAAATAAGTTGTGTTTATAGAGCTAAATGTTTACTAGAGGATGCTTTGCGGATTAAGTTAGATATATTACGTTTTATTGATATGTATAGGTATCTCTTAAACTATAAATTAAGTCGATCAAGGTATACTTTATTTTTTCTGTTTCGATCAGAAATTGACGACAGGGCTCTCATAATTCTAATTGTGATAGCCAATTAAATTAAAAGCTGTTTATTTATTAATAAATATTGTTATTGATTAGAAATCTTTATTTATTCAAACGATTTATACATTTAAATTACTTACACTATAACCTACGTTTTATTATTGTAAATCTGAAGATTTCAAAAATCACAGTGCAGTTGTATACTAGAACTTATAATACTAAATATGGTGTAGCAACCTGCCTGAACTAGGTTTATTTAAACCTAAGTTTAAGGAAATTGTACCTATAATTTCTTCATCATAGTAAATCGCTAAACAAAACAAGTACAAACAAACACAACTAACATCAGAACAACGAACGCCCACAAAATCTTCACTATAACTGAATTAACACGGAGATATCGTGTTTTCAATACTGAATATTCAACATGTACTAACATGGTATCAACCCGTCAGCGCGCATACATAAATCCAATCAGCGAGCGGGTCGAAGAGACCGGCGGCGATGTTTATGCCGTGCCGTGTGTTTGCAGCGTGCGAGTGCAGCGGTGCAATGCGTGCCAGTTTAGGGTTGAACGGCGGCGTATAAAAAAAGAACAAATGGTTTAGTTTGAGGAAGGAAATTGTTTCGTGTTTTGCTTGTGGCCTGTTTTCTAGTATTGATTTGAGAGTAGGTATTATCTAGTTCGTAGTTTTTATGGCTGACTGGCTGGAAAGAAAAAGTACGCAAAATGTGGTAGCCAAAAGTATAATGTACCAAAATATTACTTTAAATTCGTTTTAAAATTTTGAGTTGAATAATTTTGACGTTTTGACATATTTTCCGTGCATTAACTGTCAAAATGACAATTTTATCCTTCGAATTTTAAACAAATAACTGACGAGGAAAACATCGACCCTTTTATTGTTTAGAATAGATATATATATACGATAAAGTTATTAAGACAGCTAAACGATCACCACTGCGACTTAAATCATTGTAATTTTTTGATTGGCAAAACATTTTACGTCCAGATTTTTTAAAGCTATAAAATACATAACTGTCATCATTTTGCTGTATCTCTAACTCAGTTCATATCCGAATGCATAACCAAACAATTTTTTAACACACAAAGAAAATATCAACACAAAATATTAAAAATAATAACCAATATTCGGAATATTCCCCGTTCACCCCTACCATTCGAGGCAGGCAGCGTAGCGAAGTCATTAGCAGTAATGGCTGATCCACTCGTCAGGTTTAGTGTGGTTATCCGTATGTACTGCGATGTACATACACTGATACTAGAGGATCTTACGTGGAGTGATAGGAGTATTGAAGAAGAAAATTAAATGAAACTATGTAATTGCTGGTTTTCGTAGCACGCAGCTACGAGGATTTAGTTGCTACGGATAGGATGCTACGCTTTTTCCAATTGAGAAGTAGGTACTTTGAAAAAAAGATTTATATACCCTTTAGTTACATCATATCTCACATTTTACCTTTGCGTCTATGACATTGTTATTATACAGTTAACTTAAGAGAGTTATTAAATCTCCATACGTATTTTAGAAGTATAGAAATGACTTCTTTTTAGAATTTATTTCAGTCTAAATTGTTTTCCAAACACATCTATACCTACCAGAAATAAAAAAAATATAACCGACTGTAGAATGACGTATTTCAAACAGATCAAAATATTTTCAGCCAGCACTTTACAATATCAATTCCTAATTCAAACAAAATAATTACCCAATCACTTACCATTTACCACAAATAACAATCAACTTACACTACACATGTTTACTGGTAACATGTATATACAATATACAAGCTACAGATATATGTATATACAGTGAAATCTGCAGCGGCGTAGGCCATTACCCGTAATGAGAATGTATTGAAACGGGTACAATGCAGCGGTGGGTGGAACAATTATTGTAATTAATTTCTCCATTCTGTGTACCAAACAAACCTGTGTTAGGTAAACAGGTATATAGTAACATTTACCTAAATATTGGAGATGTGTATAGGTTTCATAGTTTTGGAGTATTGAGATCTTAGTGTTGAGGAATGGGAAAGTTTTAGCGAGTTGTGAGTTGAAGGACGAGGAAAAATTGTGTGATGTTGTGATGGTCTATCTTAAGAATTTGATGCACGTACCACAATGTTTCATGTAGCACGAAATCTTCATTTTAGACGAGTATGAAACATTTTTAGATACAATATTGTTAAAGTATATTTTTTGAACAAAAGTTTAATGGATGCCATAAACCGGGCAAAATCCAGACTCCGCTACTGAAAGTACCTAATGGAAAAGCTGGATTTTGTGCTCAGCAGTTGCCTTTAGCGATCACTAGACCAATGCAATATTCCTTAATTCTTTTTTTAGTTTTATTAATTATTCTCTAGTTATCTTACATTCTCAAAAATCTGAAATAGTAAATGTATATAATAATATATGTATGTATATAACTGTATACACAGGAACTGTAAAATTATCTACGATATAAACCCACAGGCTCCATACTTTTAAAACAATAGGATTTAAGAGGGTCCAAATCTCCATACGGGTTGAACCCTCCTGGAGCCGGGGGAGAGTTGGGCAAGTCGGCCCATAACCGTATTTCACTCGTGTCATAAAAACTAAGAAACATTTTGCCGCAAAAGTATTATAATAAGATTCTGCGGTACCTCCCGTTAAGGAGGGGTTTTCAAAGTTTTATTTTCTTTACCTTATGTTAAGTGTTATTAACTTGGCCATTTCGTCTCTATGAAAAATAATTATGTTTAGCTTTAATACATTCAATGATAATGATAAATGTTTTATTTTTTTGCAAATAGGCTTTTATACCACACTTCTAAATGTAATTCTTTTTTTAAGACTATGTGGCATCGGCATTTCTTTATTGACTACCTCTGAGAAGAAATGCTGAAGCCAACTCAGGGGTCAATGTCTCTTTTGTAGTCCATACAAGTACATAATTATATATGAGAACAGTGTAATCGATTTGATACCGTTACTCTACTCAGTATAACTATTTTTAATTAATCATGTGGGTGATTATTAGTTTCTTCTTTATATGTACTGTTACCCCAACTTATTCCGGTAGGATAAGTTTCAATAAAATGAATACTAATTATCTTTATTGAATATAATGTATACATAACAAATACATCTCAAAATCAACCACAAACGTACTACAATCGTACTAAATCTAACAACCAAATTGAATTTGTATTGATATTCTATCACATTACAACCAACTTGGCATCCTAGTTGAGAATTTCACTTAATCCCTACCTCCCCATACATGCAAATCGCCCCGGCCTCCCCCTGTTTTACGATCGTTGTAAAGAATGTAAGACGAATTCCTTCCAAGTATAGTTCATGAATTATGTTCGTTTTATTCCCGCAGTTCTGCGTGGTTTTAAAATATTATGTAAGGGGCAGGCAGTAGGTATGGTATGACTATGAATTTTGAAGCTTTTTATTATTACGTACCAGAATAAAATAGATGATTGGATATTGTTTGACTGCTGCGTTGGTCTAGTGGTTGCTAAGCGCGACTGCTGAGCACGAGGTGTTCGGTTCGAATCCCGGGTCGTGCAAAGCGTTATTATGTTTTTCCATTAGGGAATTCTCAGTAGCAGCAGGGTGTCTGAATTCGTGCCCGGTTGACGGCAATAGGCTCGGACCCTATTACATTGGGACCTAAAACACATAACTGGCGAAATGTGGGTGTACTTTATGTGCACCTATGCCTATCCCTTTGGGAAATACAGGCGTGATGTTATGTTACATGGATATTGTTTTTGAGAACTGTATTTTAAAGTTGATGTATTCCTAATATTGAATTCTGTAAGTCAAATCTTATGTTATAACCTTATGGTATTAAGTCCGCTTTCGTACTAACAAGACTAACTATGGAGTTTCTTGCTGGTGCTTCTCCATAGATACGACACTTTGGAACCAAGCAACTTGACATTTTGTAAGTGCCCTTTTGTAGCCTATGTAAAATAAAAACCCTATGGCTATGACTGTGCATGAAGTAGGTCGAATTTCTTGTATGCTTATTGGAAGTGCGTGTGTTCCTACGGTGCGCAATATAAAAATTAAGGTGTTCGTAATTATAATAGTTTGTTTAGGTTGTATCTTTGAGATTGATTCAGGATCTTTCAAGTACGATTTGTTGAGATACGATGTTATCAAATAACATTTAGATAGTTTATATGTCTCTTTACCGACTTTGACAAAAGATACGGGTGCTCCGTGACATTATTGTGAAATTTCTATACGGTGTTCTTTAAACCAATAAATATGGTAGCCATTGCACGCCAATTTTCCTGTACCTATAATGTAGACTGAATGTTATTTATTCTTGTCAAAACAATATCAACCGTGCAAATCAATAACCTACACACGCGTAAAATTAAGGTGAGTATAATTATAATGTAAGTTATTTTCAATACAAAATAGAATTCGTATTAACTTTCCACATATATTCACCGGGTGACATCAATTTGTAAGTCTACATCCAATCATAAATAACGTTCTCATTTACATAAGAACACTTTGTTAGACTTGACTCTATGTACGACATTGTCGACTTATATAATCTGCCAACTATCTTTAAGAAAAGTCGCTACTATCCCACTCTAATTTATACATCTGCACTACTCCCCCATATAGGGAAAACCATCGAAGCGCGCCGATGGGCGGAGCCTCCATCGTGACCGTTCTAATGAGAGCTCTGAAAATATACAATGTCCCTTTTTTTGGTTCGCTTTCATATGGCCACGGGGAAGGAAGGTAGGTCAGGCGAAACTGGATGTACTATATATCGCCTGAGTGCACATTGGCTGATTCAGGCCACGCCTACATGGAAAATGCATTTCCAAGATTGCTATGCAGATGGTATTTTGTAAGAATGGCGGACGTGGAAAGTTTCGCGTTCGGGTTTAGCATTCGAACGGGGTAGTTTTTAGGGTAATAGGAATGGTAGTGCTTGTAGGTAACCAAGCAAATACGAGTCCTCGCTCCCTTTTGAAACAGATATTTAGAATGTTCCCCGATTCGTTGGTAATAGATTCTTTGGAAACTAAACAGCAATTCGTGAAACGCGTTTTATTTGGCATGATTTACTTAAATATATTAGTATCTAGTACATACAAAAAATATGTTTTCTACTTTTTTCACAGGCTGTTTCGTTTTATTAATAAACCAAACCAATAACGTTTTTCAACATTGCCTTTTTGGAAGTTTTGGTAGGCCTGGACCGTGTCCGCATCTGTGAACTCCTCAAGCGTGCGCCCCTTAGGCCCCGTAACCTTGACCGTACTCGTTTACAAACCCCATTTGGACGGACAAACCCAACAGTTTTCCGATCGACGTTAGGAAACCAGAGTGAGGTGTATTTTAAACTACACAAATGGAGGCTATAAAAATTGTATTTTTAGGCTTGAGAAAGAAAGTAAGCTTAAGGACTAAAATTTACAGCTTACTCAATTCTGTGTAATTATTGTTGTTTATCAAAGTTATGTTAAAAGAAAGAATTATATTCTGGAAACGTCGGGAAATGCTATCTGTAATAACATAACAATTAGTTATGCTATCAAGCGAATACTTTTATTAATAAGTTAATATTGAAAAATATATGCTTAACACAAGCTTTTAAATCCTAATCCAAAACTATATAAGTATGCATAATTTAATTTCAATCCGATGTAAAAAAAGTGGTTCTAATTAAGATTGCAAGATTTGCCCTAAACAAACTCGCATACATACAAACATTGCAAGTTAAAAAACTTATAAAAATCTGAGCAATGCGTATCAAAGGACCAATTTTTTCAACAACTGACTTCCAATCGAGCTGACAAATGAACACAGGCGTGACACCTCAGTTCGAGATTCAAATTAATAACGAAAACAATGAGTTGGTATATAATATAACGCTATACCAATAAGGGGCTTACTGGCGAGTGTAACGAAGTGTGGTCGCAAATCGCATCAGTGCATTGTTGTGTGTGGTTGCACATCTGTTCAACGGCTTATGAACTTAACTCTGTGCTATAATTATGCGAGTATAGGAAGGTTTCGCAGACTAACATCGGGAAGTCGGTTTGAATCAAAGAGATAGTTTGTCGTTAGAGGAATGCAGTGGTAAAGTCAAACCTATGTTAGTTAAATACATAAAACAAATTTCAGCATCGTTCATAAGTAAAAGGGGTTAATGTACACCTATGTGTTAAATTGAGACTGCCTCGTTGGTCAAGTGGTTCGAATTCCGGGTCGGGCAAAGTGTTACTTGGTTTTTCCATTAGGTAATTCTCAGTAGATGCACGGAGTTAGGATCTGTGCCCGGTTGATGGCAATGGGCTTGCCCCCTATTACATTGGGACCTAAAAACATAACTGGCGAATGTGGGTGTACTATATTTTGTGCACCTCTGCCTTCCCCTTCGGGGAATACAGGCGTGATGTTATGCGAGTATTGTTACTAGAAAATCAAAAACATTTTTGAATCCTTTTTTTAGTATTAAAAAAGTGTGAGTACAGTTTCTCAACTAATATTTGGAGTAATATTCCATGTTTAACATATTCACAGTCCCACAGACCATTGGCCCGTATATTTAACTAGTATGTCTACTTAGCAAACAGTGAACCGGTTAAGTATTTTCGACTATGAAAAAAATCCGCACATACAGTATTTTTATCAAACAATCGCTAGATTAAAAGCAGCTGTAGCTACACTTTTTACTCCAAAATCAACATAAAAATTCGAACAATTCCAACCTAATCACACGATTTAAACCGCACATGTCCTCTCTTAATACTGCACCAATTTTAATAACAATACTGATCTATAACACAATGCTCGCCGCCCGGCGCCGTCCGCTCCGATGGGTTTCAATCCCGCCGTACAGCACGTTTTTACCCCTATTCACTTTCCACCCGAAGTATTCTAGGAAATGAAAAGATTTCTTTCTTTTTTACTTGGCTAAAGATTAGTTCCGCGGTCCTCGGATCCGAGGCTCTGCTTATTAATACTTTTTGCCTTTTTATTTCTGTCTGAATAGAATGTAGGTTAATCTAGATGTCTTGATTCATTTTTGTAATAGTTTGCGGGCTTATTTCGCAATATCAATGCAGTTAGTTGATTTGATGAGAAAGCTAATAAATAGGTAGATTTTTTTGAAATATTCAATAATACTTCTCAATTAACTTTTTTCAAAGATTATTCAATGATATTTTATATCATTTGTGTGGAAGTCTTAACATTAATTGATTGGGCCCTAAGTCTAACAATATCTACCGTAAGTATTTACAATTGTAAAATAAAAAGTACAATGTGAATTTAGAAATTTAGAAAAACAAAAAGTCAGCTATTTTGTAGGCAGATAGCAAAATATTTACTTTTTCTTGTCAAACGTAGAGCTCAGAATCGCGGATGGCAGCCCCGTTCTCAAATTTTCAAATTACACAGCAATCGATTTTAAAACCTATAAAACTATTATGCAAATATAACGATGTAAAATATTTTAAAGCGGCCACGTGGCGTGTCGGAAGCCGGCCCGCGCTAACAGACGGACGGACGAACGTGCGGACGTCATCTATTACACACTAGCATCGTACTTTACAATCTAAAGTCTGTAGGGGCTTAATGATGATGTTGGCTTGAGTAAGTGGGAATAGTGGAAAATATATGAAGAAGTTTATATTGATTCAAAATGACTTACGACAGCCAAAAAGGACATTAAGTTTTATATTTTTGTAGGTAGAGCTCAAATATCATTTAATAGGATAAGAGGCGAAGACCTACAGGTTAACAACTGGAGATGCCGTCGGTGAATGTACAGGCACGGACAGTAAATAGTATAAACTAGATACAAAACATAACTACGGAACTGCTTAGTCGGAATTTCACGGTTATATTCTAGAAGGATATTTAGACGAAAATCTTTAAAAATAGTGACTTATTTATGCATGCATTAAGTCCAAGTTTTAATGTTTGCTGGAGATTTCTAAACAACCATTAATATAAAAGTAACCAACAGAAATGCACAATGGAAACGTCAACAATAAAATACTATGTAGCTACTTTCCTAATTTTTTTGAAAATAAACATCTTATTCAAAGTTAGAACATAAAAATTTTTAAAGTTGAAAATAAATCGACAAAGTAGGGTACTTTGGACCCTCGTCCGCAATCAAATAGGCTGTGCCATTGTCATTTAAATGCGGCCCGCACATCCAGACACTTCGCCATGGAAAATTTAAATAATAATGACACTAAATGTTATGTGTCGTAGTAGGTACGCCTGTGATTTTCTTTTGGGTACATACATTTTACATAATATGTAAGGAGGTAGGTATATATTAAATGATGAAGATCATTGAAATGGATATTGAAGAGCCTTTGTACCAATTTCGTCTTTTGGGATTTTATAATCTCCACAGAGATTAAATTGTATTAGTAATTTGTATGTTACATGATTTAAATACATCAAATAAGATGCAACATGCTTTATTTAAATAAGAAATACGTTTATTTTACCTTCATTGAAAATCTAGGGAGTGCAATTAGGCAGAGCGACATTCTTAATAGGTTTACTTGTTGTAGATTATTCATAATAAATTCACTATAAATAATGAGGAAATCTTTGTTAGTGTAAGCCTAAACGGCACAAAGTATTAGAATTACATTTATAGGTACTGAAAGGGAATTACAAATTTTAAACTTCATTTTCGGTTCCACTAAGAAAATATTGAAATAACAGCAATAAGGTCTGATTTGGCAGGTATTCCTAAATACGAAGTCATCATATATTATACGTAGTTCTTCCATGACTGTATAGAAGGTGTTAGCTATATTATTTGTTTCTTGGTGTGCAGAAAAATATATTCTATTATCTGTCTAACTTAATATAATTTGTCCGAAGTCAGGCGAATGTGCGATCGAGCATCCAAGACTATTAAAAATAAAAGAAAATACAACACAACAACAATATTATTCTAACAACAAATTATTTTAAAGCTACTTAATTCTAACTAAAGATAATCGTAAACGATACTGTATTCAAAACGTTTTTATCACCATATTAATATTTATGGCACTTTAAAACATAATAATACGTACAAAATGCACCCCTTCATGTATCGCTTAAGGGTGCAATTCAAAATATGTATTTTGTATCACTATGACTGATATGACACTTTGAAGGCGTTGCGAATTATTATAGTTTATTTCGACAAATTTAAATTGAACCCAGCAAATAATATCCTTACTCTTATCACGAAGAATTAGAGTCGAGTTTTGAATATCTTTTTGGATTTTACGTGTGAACTTTGTATGGGTTTTGTGTATTATATCTTATTGTGTTTTTAACACTTCGCCCCCGCTGCAGTGGGGTGAAACTTGGGGTAGTTTGCACCCTCGTTGATTAGCGTTCTTAATCTATGGGGGATTTTGAATGTTGATATACAGAAGAGGCGCATCAAACGGTGAATGGTGTTGAATCTATTCTTTTAGTATTCTTGTCTTTTATACATTTTAATTAAACATTCTTTTTGGAAAGTTTCAAATACTTTTAGCGAGTAATTAAGTATAAATAGTAATTACAATTACCCACTTAAAAGTAGGTAAAACATGCTAAGTCGCACCATCATTTCTGTAACTACATAGAATAATTATGCAGTTTTATGTAGATAGTTTTAATTTAAATACCTACCTATAGGTTTCATATTTTTCCCAAAGTCTATTAAAACATTATATCATTCCTTTCTTTTAATTTCTTCTACTAATAATACTTTAAATAAAACAAATGTCATACAAAACTCCCTTAAATCTAACAAGCAATATCAATAGCGTCATCTCACATAACACCGTCCAGTTATCCAATAATATTATTTTCGTATGTTTATTTAACATCTTAAACTAGTGCTTAATGAACTGCCCCCGATAAGCCTGTTGTGCAACATGTTCATTGGACGATGTGTCTGTTCTGTAAATACTCAGCTGTTCTTTGAGAGACATTTTACAGGATTAAATTGTGTTTAGTGTCATATAGACCAGTTTAGCACAAGTTTGGTACAACTGTGGGCTCCGTGAACGACAATTTTATTTTTTTCGAACTTGTCTCTCGCAGTTAGCTCTGAAGGAGCTCTTACTGCATAACCGGTCGTTTGGCGAGACCTAGTAAAAGGCCTCCAGCCAGGGTGAACGACAATAGGCTTACAGACTGTTACATCATGTGGTAGCTAGCACCGATGTGCTATGACAGTTGGACTGCCAAGTCAAAAGTCGGATCAAACCTCGCACGCACCAATGTCTTTTCGAATTCATGTGCTATAAATTAGTTATTGGTTGCTAAAACGGTGAAGGAAAACATCGTGAGGAAACCTTCACATCTGGAACTAGGTTTTTCACAAATGACAAATATAATCAAAATATACAGTAAAAATCATAAGCTTACTCGCTTACTATAGTGTAACAACAAGCATTTTATTACCTACTTACTCATTGTTTATAGCCCCTTATAGGGGGAAACCCGTGATAAACCGACATAACACTAAACAATATAGGTACCTATCTCAGTCATTAACCGCAATATTTTCGGTAAAGCCACTAAATTGCATTCGGATATATCCGCGACATTAGTTCGGGCGGAAGCGGTGCGCGCGCGCCGGATGCCGGTGCCCATCTATTGTGATCTGACGTCACTTCCGTCTCAGCGTAACTGCATGAGGTCTGGATGCAAACTCGGTGTAATAATATACTCTTAAACTGGGATTATCTCTGGTCCATGCAATTTAACTCTGTAAATTTTATTTTTAATTTGGACATACTCGATGACTTGTATATTAAGCTGCTGGGCTGTCAAAAAATTACGAGGTACTTTTAATAATTTAGTACTTCTTTTTTATGGAATTAAGTATAGACTGCCTCGTCGGTCTAGTGGTAGCTAAGCGCGACTGCTGAGCACGAGGTCCTGGGTTACAATCCCAGGTCGGGCAAAGTGTTACTGGGTTTTTCCATTAGGTAATTCTCAGTAGCAGCACGGAGTCTGGATTTGTGCCCGGTTGATGTCAATAGGCTCGCCCCCTATTACATTGGGACCTAAAACATAACTGGCGAAATGTGGGTGAACTAAATGTGCACCTCTGCCTACCATGTTCGGGGAATACTGGCGTGATGTTATGTAAAACATTTAATAGTATTTTCAAATGTATTGCTTTCCTTATTAACTATATTGTATTAAGCATTTGAATTGCTGTCATAATTAAGCATCATTACCAAATAGATTTACAGACATCTATTAAGTAGATACAGTTAACTAAAAATGACTGCATCATTCATCCCAACCGTAACTATTCAACAATAACCTCTCTAGTCACGGCTAAAGTAAAATTCGGTTCATTATACGAAATTCTAAAAACCGCGAATTAGTTACGCACCGACCGCATGCGCACCCACGACAAGTGCGATAATGACGTCATTAAACACGAACTGTGTCTCACAGATCGTCCTAAAGGCAATAGGAATAAGGTTTAGAATAAAATTTATTGGTAAATGGTTGATTTTGAGTGTGAATGAATTTTAAAATAATAATACGTCATCGTTCGTCCCTCTGTCTTTTGTGTGTAACGTTGCGTGAGGCACGTTACGGTTGTATGTTGATTTTGATGGGTAGGCAGCTGTGCGTGTGCGCATTATTTGTGACGGTACGGGAATATAGAAAAAAAATCGGTTTAGCATCAAACTCAATGGTCAACTTTTAAGCAAATAACCCATCACTGAATACTTAATAATTATACCAATTAAAATAACCCATTTTTGTTGCAACATTGCTTTTCCCTTATTTAAGAAAAGGTTACGATAGTACTTACTTAAAAAAAGTATTTTTTATGAATAAATATTTGCATGCCTAATTTAAGCTAGATTGTAGTAGAAACATTATGCTATGTATATCCCTTTTTATGTACCTACTTTCTGAGCAAATGAATGATTATTATTATTCGTTTTAATTTTTCGTTTAGAATTTATAATTACATATTAGGATCGCAATCGACATGCACTTTTTTAAGTCATAGGTTTGTTACACAGGTACTTAGGTATACTCTTAATACTCAACCCAAAATACCGCCTCACATACAAACATTAATACCTTCTTTCGTGTCAAACCCACACGTGACGTCACCCAACGAACACAGCCCCAAACCCCAATGGCTACACTCGCGTGAATTTAAATCTTGCCCCGGGTGTTAGGACGCAGTGATTTGTGGTTATTTACCGCGGTTGTTAAGTTTCCATTTTCACTGACAACTCGTGCGGAAGCCGCGACGATTTCGATTCGAATTTCGTTTTTAATTTTCCAGAATAGGTACGCGGGGATGTATTGTTGCGCCTAAATAATGGACGCAGATTACATACGCCGGTGGATTCGAATTTGCGGATTCGTATTTTACTTTTTATATTTTTGAGCTTCGATGCCTCTGAATGTGTGGCGATTGAAATGGGTTAATTATGAATATGTTAGAGTGAATTGTTATAACTTTATATGATGAAATGTATTGTTCAATGTGGCAATGTTGGCTACAGGCTCGTTATGTTTTGACAGGGAGTGTTTTGGTTCCTGACCGCCTTATTTTGTATGCAATATTACATAATATAGGTATATGGTAAGTTTATAATGTATGTCGGGGATACGTAATCGTATGGATGAGTAAATAATAAAAAAACTTGACAAAAATTTTAAACTCATCCAAGTATTTCAAAACTTAATTGTTTAATAAACAAATTACACCTACTTCATTCCATAACCCGTTTATCTTCCTTATTAATTTGTCAAACCCTTCAAAATTCAAATCCAAGTAGGTAATCTAATCAAGAAAATCGTGAATTTCCAAGTAAGAAATCTGTTGAATTTTCCCTCGAGAGGCAAAAACCCCTTTTGTCCAAACAAGTCGGTGGCACGAGCAAATGTCACCGGGTGAAAGGCTGTGACATCCTCATTGAAAATTCAGTTGGTACCCGCGCAGGGAGAACGCACTGGGCGCGGAGACCGCTACGGTTTGTTGGCGATTCTAGTGGGATCAAGAAGTATTAATTAAGTAGGTATAGTAGAAAATCAACTAGCAGGATTTATAGAGAAAAGTAGACAAAAGGTATCGAAGAAAGCAAAATAGTTTTTAAGCAAAAACATCTAATACAAATAATACTATTATATACTATGTTATTTAAACAAAGCCTAAAAATTTCCAAAGCCTAAAAATATATTTGCCAAGGCGTATACATGTGACCTTTACTACAGTGGCCCGAATGCGGCAAAGCTTAGAGTGATCAATTTGCAATTGAATAGAAATATATTGGTAAAAACGCATCGTTTTTATAAACTAGTGCGTAAACATAAGTCAAATTTGCATAGCGCGCCCGAAGAAACCGGCAGACTTTAAATCTAGTAAATTTACTAAATCTAGGCTTGAACTGATTCTACGTTGCGCCCAGACGGCGCTTGCTGCCAAAGACTAAGAAATCAGACTTGATCTTATAAGATGGGGGAGGTTTGTTGTTTCTTACTGAACAGCACTGAAATAAAATTAGATATAAACAGAGTTGAATATTAAGCAATCTGCTTTAGTTCTTAAGCATTTCTGAAGTAATCCAATAAACAATTATAATTATTGAAATAAAACTAGGTTTACGGATTTTATCGCGGTTTTTTAATTGATTTTTGGTCCCGACGTTTTTAATCCTTTACAGCATTCATGGTCACAGGCAGAACTCAGAATTATAATTATTTCTGGCTGGACAACACAAACTTTGAAACCCGAGTGTTTTAGGAAGAAAACTTTGAAATGTTCTTGATTTAAAACAACTGAATCGATGATAATTTCAAAAGGAAAATATTGCTGATCAATTTGAAATTGGTACGAGTTATTTCTTATAATATAATGGAGTCACTTATCACAAATAGCCAGCAGCAGTTAGTTTGAATAAAGAACGTGAGAAAAAGTTTTAAAAGATATTATCTTAACGGTCAGTTAACGTGTTAGTTTGGGCCTAATATATTATTAGAATAAGAAAGAGGATACTAAAGTTAGGTAGATAAGTAAAGGGAACATTCACAACGTTGTTCTTTGTAATCTTTACCTGAATATTTGTACTGTGCGGCTGTAGACAAATTGATTCCTGAATTCGATTTGTTTGACGAGTCGGGCGCAGAACTGTATACCAATAGTTGATGTTACTTCCGTTTTCCTATGTCATCATAAATTCATTGGTTTACCGTCTTTTGCATTTTGTAAGACTGGAGTTAGATTAGTGTTAGTTATGTAACACAGGTTACATCTTACATATGGTGCAAATTAGTATTTTTTTTTCTTTTAGAGATAAAGTCATATTTTATCACTTTACCTATGTACACTGCCTCTGACTGCCTCATTGGTCTAGTGGTTCCCAAGCGCGACTGCTGAGCACGGGGTCCTGGGTTCGAATCCCGGCCCGGGAAAAGTGTCACTGGGTTTTTCTATTAGGTAATTCGCAGTGGCAGCACGGAGTCTGGATTTGTGCCCGGTTGATGGCAAGAGGCTCGCCCCCTATTACATTGGGACCTAAAAACATAACAGGCGAAATGTGGGTGTACTGTATGTGCACCTCTGCCTACCCCTTCGGGGAATACAGGCGTGATGTTATGTTGTTTACCTATGCACACATGGTATCTGAGATAGGATTGCTGGGCACATACATAGATGTTGGTGTGCGTAAACGGGTGTATCTACCTATTACTTCGCTTAATTATAATCTATAATTCTCGTAATGTTTCGTAACTTATTTATAAATACTTACAAATATCGTTTAACTATACAATAAGTAGTACATACTACGCAGTGTCCGATTAACAGCTTTAAAAGTTACCATTCGGGGTGTAATCAAAATAGTAAACAAAGGATACCAAGTCGTACCACTATCAATTAACTTTTCAGTTCCATTCCGAAAACGGTTGAAGAGAAGCAAATATATGTAGTATAATCTATATATATAAAATTTTCGTGTCACAGTTTTCGTTCCCATACTCCTCCGAAACGGCTAGACCGATTCTCATGAAATTTTGTGAGCGGTGAGTAGGTCTGAGAATCGGCCAACATCTATTTTTCATACCACGAAATTCACGCGGACAAAGTCGCGGGCAACAGCTAGTAAAATTATAATAATAAGCTACTTTAATATCTAACGGCACCTACAATAATAATAACCGAACATCAATGACTTTCAGACATCCAAAAGCAAACAACAGCAGTTTAAATGCCACGTACTCTGTCAAATTAATTTGTTTATTTTTCATACTCATATGCAAACAAAACAACAAATAATTCCTACATGAACTCCGAACCTAAGACACGAAATTCACCCATATGTAACGGTCATACAGGTGAATATCCTATGATGTTTAAATTGGATTTTTCAAATGTTAAAGGTTGCCTGTACGTCGTTTGAGTCGCCGAGTGTCTCTCATATCAAAGGTTGTTGTTTTAAAATAACAAAGAAATGACAATATGTATGTAATGTATGCGAGTGCTTTCTGAATTTTAATTTTTCTCTTTTTATACCGTTTGTCCTTTGTTTGTTGGAGATCATTAATTTGGATGGGGCTAAAGTGATGTGAAGTTATGTTGAAGATACACGGTAGGTGGACATGTTTATATAAATGGGATTTTTTATTTATATAAATGGGAATACCTACTAAATGTAATGTAAAATGTTATATTGACTTGACCTTTCCCTTTTCTGGATCGTCTCACACTAAGAATTTCTCCTATGTCCTGGATGCGATTCACCAACACCCAGACTCGGGACTAACATCTACGGATTATAAAATTGGCCCGTACTTTAATAGAACCTACAACCCTTGGTACAGCAGTCTAATTACTTAGCCCCTGCGCTAATCAGGTCGTCAATTCCTACATGCATAAATAAAGTTTTTTTAACTATTCCTAGATTTTGTTTTTACGTCCCGATACGACGGAATTATTCCTATTATTTTTCTACGCTTGTTTGCGTGTAAATATAAAAGCAGTAAATGTGTTATTTAGAATTATGATATCAACAGTTAGTACTGCACCCATAACTTTTTACTATGGTATATGACCTTCCTACCTACTTAATATTTAGAAGTTATATCAATATAATTACACAAAGCCAAAATAATACAATTTACCATATACCTACGCCCAAGGCGAGGGACAATCAAACCGTCGGCGACAACAAACGAGATCAAAATAAAAATCAAATTAAGGAGACGCAGTTATTGCATAAAGGGACCCCTGCCTACCCCTTATTGCGTTAGTCGTGAGGGCAACTCTGGCTACTAATTATAATCGCCTGAATATCTGTATTTGCTGTGTGAACTCGTATGTAATTGTGTTAGAATGGGGTTGCAGTTTTTAATAGAGTTTTTGTGTGGGGCTAAAGTATGGACACAGGAAAGGAAAATCAAGATTAATGTGTGTTAAAACTTAATAATAATTATAATGTTCTCCTGACAGAATTTCGGCTGAGACTAGCGAACTACGCAGGAGATATAAAAGTACACAAGTATGCGCGCAAACACAGGTGGTGCACTCGCTATACGCCGATAGTACGGTAGATCGACATGACCGGAGAGACTTCAGGTGCAGGACCAACTGCTTAACGTGCCTTCCGAAGCACGGAGTTGCTGTTAGTGTTACAGAAAGCACTTTGGTTATGTTGATTAGTCGTCACATGGGTTGGATGTGAAGGAATAGAGAGCACAACTTATAAGTTACTGTATACGTTAGGCTTTATTATTGAATCGGCTGATATTACTCACTGTGCCCTAAATTCAATCAGGAGAAAATTATTTATTAGTGTAATTTATTTATTCTCAAACAAATCTCAGCAATTTCGAAATAATCACTTTAATTCAAGATCAAAACTACAATGCAACCACCCCAAGCTATGAAGGTTCACTATGAAAAAACCAAATGAAGTTTCGACTCGCAAACCGCACTCAAATCGTATTACCAAAAACGCATCGTATCCCCATTGAAATATAATGAATTTATACAGAAATTTGATGGTTTGCGGGTGGACTCCCCGTCGAAATATTGGAACTGGAAGAGCATTGAAATATGGAATTGTATGATTCTACGATGATGTTGTTAAAAGGGTAATATGAATGGTTAATCGTTAGGTATAAATAATGGTAATACTCAAATGGATGGTATTGTCTTTCTACAATTAAGGTCTGATTATAGAAACGACACGTATTTTATTTAAAAAGTCCCTGTGTTTGTACCCGAATGTACTTACTTAGGTAATTAATACATTTGATGCCGATAAAAAAGTAAATTCTTAATTCCTAACTAAGCATCCAAGATTTACAATAGTTGGATCAATCCAATGATCAACGATGAAGAGATCAACCTTTTCTGTATTAAGCTCGTTGAATCATGATAGATAAAGCATTAGAATTTGATCTGAAATCGAAATCTATCTCGCACGTCAGTCACCTTTCTGCGCCCGCTAGTGTCAAATCCAACCATGGATTTACAAGTCAGTTCGTAATTGATGTCTTTAGAATAGCACGGCTGATCACTTCTTTACCGAAGCTAGTACATAAGAATTTTTGTAAGATCAACTAAGAAACGTGCCTCTAAAGTCCTTCTAGCAGAAGCACCACAGAATCCTACCCAGTGGGTGGGTAGGGTGGTAAAGACAATGTGGAACTAGCAGTAGTAATCAGTTTAGCGAACAATTTGCGTCTCCACCGATGCGTGGTATATGCCAGCGTAATCTGCCCGACCTCCCCCGTCGACCATCTGCATGTATTGTTTTTTAAACCCATAGTTTGAACGATTGTTTTATAGTTTCAAATAGCGCTGAAAGGATTTCTGTGTTCGCTATTTTGAGCTTTTGTTTCGTGTTGTAGTGCAGAATTTAGTAAATTGTATTTTGATTTAGAGTATTTCTACCGGATTTTAAAGCAAAAACAATATCGGATTTAATGGAATTTCATTTATTTTTAAATTGAACCCTTCATATTTTACTTCGACTTTTTGCTATGCTAGTTCGACGTTGATTTATATTTTTTTTCTATCCTAACCCTAGATCTTATCCCGTCTAATACTAAGATCATCAATCGATCCATACATGTTTCCTCTCTTAATGCATTAGTGTTCTTCATTTACATTCTACATTTTAACCATTCTTGCCACGAAAATGGTTTTCTCCTAAGTTTTAGTTACTAGCTTTTCAATCACTTACATAATCTAATACACCTATTATACCCGTTTGTTATCCTGTTATTTCTTGTCACTCTTTGTTATTAACTATTATCAATTGACCCAATATTCAACTATTCCTAATAAATGTAACTCCAAAAACTAAGCAATGTCATACCTCATTACTACACAACAAATCCCGATTGAGTCGTCATACTGTCTCGATTGTGACCAATCGCGTTGATCCACAAAGCGTGGCGGCCACGTGGCGGGAGTGTGGCGCGACTGTTGCGCGTCTGTCGCCGACGTACGGGTAACATCGTTAATTATTGCGGATAAGATGAGACGCGTTTTCCTAGTTATTTGAGAAATTATTGTGTAATTGGTCGCGTTCTGTAAATGTTGGTTGGACATGGGATTTATTGTTGTGCAGTTGATGGAATAGTATTGTAATGTTATCGAAGCAGATTGGTGCAGTAGGTTAAAGAGATGTAGCCTTTGGTCTTAAATCTTAATGTTTTTGATTATATAGGCATTCCAGCGCTAGTTCTGGCATCTCTAGTATTTTATTACGTGTCTGATCGTACCTAGACATGTTTATACCAAAACATAAGCTACTTTTCTATCTACTGTTTTCTTTACGTGCTTGCCTGATTGATAGATTTTTGCGCACGGTATTAAAAAACTAGATTGCAAGTCGCCTTTATGTTGACCATAATCAAATAATAAAAAAACAGCAAATTAAATGTATCCATTCTTAACCTAATGTCCCCATTTCTCGAATAAAAAATCAACATTAACTATAACAATGATTTTATTATACGTGTGAAATATCATATAATGGTGGCACGCGACTTCTAATGGGTTAATATGTGTATTAACGGACAATGGATATAAAAAACCCTACGAATGATACTGGTGACATTGATATCATAATCAAAATATGAAATGATATTTCTGGGGGCCGATTGTACCCTTGAGAGGGATTAGGCCTCGCCCTGTGTTTGTTTGTTTTTAATGATATTTTATGAAATTGATAGTTTATTGTCGGAGATTGTTGAAGGATTACATGTGTATATTTCTCGAGTTGTTTATTTTTTAATAATAGTGCTCTTGAATAAAAATAATTGAGGATAAAGGGCGTTTATTTAAATGCATTATATTGTTTCATTAACGTAAAGTTCACAACTAGGTATGTATCACTCATATCTGAATCTTTTACTATTAAAGGTATCAATAAACTACAAGTTTGGTTAAAATTACGCACACACGCAAAACCCTTTTTCGTCGCTTACATCGCCTCTTACAAAACCGTCTTAAAACTACTGTCACTAGCAGACTTCATGCATTCCGACAATTTCCCAGAAAAATCCCGCACTCACAATACGTACCCATTGTGGGCCAGTCTCTACCAGACCACTCTGTTCGCACGAAAATACCCGATAAAAAACGAACAACGCCACGTGCCGACGCATTATACGATAACCGTCGGGGGCGGTATTAGGAATTGGGGGCAACCCTAATCTTAACTTTTCTCAAACTATTCGAAAATAAGCCGTTGCTTCGTTACAATAAGGTGCAAATTTAAATGCAGTTTCTTGATTAGTCCTTGTGGGAATTGACACTTGATTCACGACTTTAGAAAGAAGCTATAGGGTTGAATTTTGCATGGAAGGGCGTTATAAGTTTTCATTACAGGGTTGTCAGATGATTTCTCTATTTATTGGTGGGAAACTCCGCGTGTCAGATCTAACACCAGTTTTAATATTTTAGGTCGCGTGCCAGCCACGCGTAGGGCTTTGGTAAAAAACTGGACGAGCGTAATTCGCGTTTTATTGTCGCATTCTCCTTGTTAAATGTTATGGCGATTTTTTGTCGCATTGTGCGATTTTTTTGCGGTCGGACGTCGGTCGTTTATGTTATTAGTCGCAAATTGACTGATCGCGAATAAAGAATGCAATGAGTTTAATTTTAACTACTTTTGTTCGTGACAAGAATCTTCTAATAGGTGCCTACGTCGATTCACAGACCACAGTGTCGACTTATAAGATTTTTTCTGGCAGGTATATACATTTAGCATTCAATTTTTTATTATTATCTAATTGTAACATTATACATTTATAAGAAGATATGTATATAATATTATACCCAATGATATAAATCATCATTATAATATAATACAAATAATTAAAACTTCATCATCAAAATATTTTTATTGCAACAAGTTCTAGTATGATGCATGCAATGCCATCTATCGTCTAACGGAGTAAAAGTCTTGGGTACCTTCAGTTGCGTTGTCAATTAATATTGAATTTAATTTTGATTATACTTATTAATGTTCATTACTTTTGTAATGTTAATGATATCATAATTATATAATATCCCTACTAATATTATAAACGCGAAAGTTTGTAGGTATAGATGGATGTTTGTTACTCTTTCACGTGAAACCTACTCAATGGATTTTAATGAAATTTCATATGGAGGTAGCTGACGCCCTGGATAACCACATAGGCGCTTTATCCCAAAAAATGTAGCGGGTATCACCGCGGGGCCCAGCTAGTATTTTATGAATACACAAATATGTATCCTCAATTTTAAAAGAACGAATTAAGTTAAAAGTGTTATTCTTAAAGTGTTTAAAAAGATCTTCAAACTATAGTTATAAGTTTAGTTTCGTATCAAATGCTAAGGTTGACAATTTCCAAAAAGCATATCATTTATACCTAATGACTCTTGATAAAATAACCTACAAACCAAAGACTTTTCATTGAAAAACAAAAAAGACCGTTCCCAAAACTTTCACAGCTTCGCTACTTCTAACGCCATCTATCGGCGCCACTTGGCACTATCTCTAAGGACAGTACCACCCCCAAAAGGGCCTATTTCCGTCCACGTGGCGACGACAATAGGGCACGACTTGATATAGAACCGATATAATACACGTCATCGCTACGTCATAATAATATCCTGGATTATTTACATTGACGACAGGAAATTGCCTTTTTGGCCCGGCTCAATTGTGTAGGCATTTTTATTTGATAGATTGTACAGTTAGAAAAAAATGCGCAATTTTAGAGGGTTCGCTTGATAGTGTTATTAAGAATAGATCGTAAAATGAGATAAAGTTATTTAGGTACCAGGAAGAGGAACATTGTCAGTAAGGAAATATAGTATTACTATTATTAAACCATTAGGTTTAATGTTTTTACAAGCTTTTATTTAACTTGCAATGTTTGTATGTATGGATATATGCGAGTTTGTTTAGGTCAAATCTTGCAATCTAAATAAGAACCACTTTTTGACATCCGATTCACTATTGAATATATAATTTTGCATACTTAAATAGGTTTGGTGACAATACAATATTATTATGGTACTTTCGATTTACAAGCTAGTGTTAAAAAAAGTTTAATATTAACACATCATGTTACAAATATCTGTGAAGGTTGTCTTATTGTGTGTGGTGTGTCAAACCCGCATCTCTTTGCGTAGCCATTGCGCTAATAGGGCAGCAATATAAACTATGTAAGTTAAGCAAATTTGTAAAGGTAAAGCATCTAGCAGTAAGTATCATCAAAATAAAATAACACCAAAGTCCATGCTCAATAAAAGTATAATGTATATTACAACATAACCCATTTTCGCTTATAACTAAATCAAAACCATCATCCTTTTCACATGCATAAATAAAAATAAAACAAAAAATAAATAAAATAAACTATGTTCAATTTGTTCAGTCTGAATCCGACAGCGGGATGCTTTCCTGCAAATAAGGGAAACATTTTAATAATATAATATTATAACTACCTACAAATGGGGGTCCTGGTTGTTACCTGTGTTGTGTTGTAGGAAATGCTAAGTTAAGGCAATTCGTCTCACGATCCGACAAACATAGTACCTCCATGCACGGTATGCAAAGCATAGAAGAAAGAATGCATTAAGAAAATTTTAGCCGAAGTAGATCTTAGGTGATTTCCCTACCTACCGACCATGTTTATCTAGAGTAAATGGTCCGTTGCCATCGTTAAGCACTGCTTTCGTTATTTCGGAATGCAATTAGTGTGCATTTTTCGGACCGAATACCGACTTGCAAGCTTTTTAATTATTATTTTTTAAAACATTGCCTTTGAACACTTTTTTCTACCATGATGACTTTCTTCTTAACGTATGGTTAATGAACAACCTAGTCTAGAGTTAAAACCGCCTGTCTGTAATGGCTTTACACACCAATAAAAAAATATTTCAAAAGTGCTTTATTTTTATATTATGTTCAATAAATAATATTCTGAATGTTCTTTAAACCTAAGGTAACTTTTCAGTTAGGAATTTAGGAGTAGATGATGTACAATAGGTTACTAATCACTAGGTATCTATTTACCAGTCCCATTTCTTAGGCTATGCTTCTCCGACGCCTGCTTGCCCACAGCTGACGCAAAGACTTCATCTTCACTATAGCGTTGATGGAATGGTGTGAGTCTGCATTACAAGAATTTACGTCAATACGGAGACGTTCTCTGAATATTATTCTAGATTTGGTATAGCATACTAGCATTGCACAATTCCTCAAATAGTTAAATACTAAAAGACAATATACTTATTGTCTATTAAAGATTATTTTTTCCAGAGTATTTTTTTTTTAATTTTAAACTAGTTACTTATTTCTTGAACCTATTAGATTAACTACTGATATATTATATTCAAATAAGTCACTTTTCCATTTCAGATAATCTAAGATCGATGTTTCAAGTCACGCTAATTACAGAAAATACCGAGTGGAGACATGCCAAGCAAGCATGTCTTCAGTCTTCAGCTGCCACAAACTACACTTACCTCAAACTCCCCGATGAAGATATCAGAGTCATCCGATGGTGGTGGCTGGTCAATGTTGTCTACTGCGGTTATTTGTGGACCTGAAAAAGAAATGCTTATCAACAAAGTTTCATTTAGATCAAGAAGATTGAAGTCCAAAAACAAAATTTGTTGTAGATATTTGAAAATCTAGGGTATAAGATATGTTGGTGTGTATTACCTAAAGGAATGCACTCCATAGGCTCGAAGAGGTCCATTGAGATCAGGTCCAAAGGAGGCGAAGGTGCCGGTGGCGGCAAAGCACAGGTAGATGATATTCTTGTACCTGTGTTCATTGAGATGTGTAAGTATTTTAAATAATATCCTTGCATTTTACATACTAACACCTTGCATAGATTTTACATTTTTATACACAAACTCCATTATTCAACTCAATTTATAAGAAACAACGTCAATTTCCCAAATGACTTAAGTTGCATGGTTCCATGATATCATGTCTATGGAGAAGCTTTGGCAAAAACTTTAAAATAGAAGTAGTGTTGCGAACATATCGTGAACTTTCTTTTAATTCATGTCTAGATTTTAGATGGAAGGTTCCTCACCACTTCGCAGACCGTCTTCGTAGCTGTGGCAGGCGTCGAGGCGGCGCGGCTCGGGCCGAGCGAGCGCGGGCGGGCCCGGCCGGGGGTCCGTGCGGGTCGTGCACGGCTCCACGTTTACTTCTCCCACTGTCAACATTCATATCAATTCTAACCTCGTAGATTTTTAACAAAATAAATAAAATTGATTTGTTTAAACATAGGTAATAATTTCACATAGCGGCGCGCGGCGTTCATACTACCTTTCAGACTAACAGGGCAGTGCTACTAATATTAAAAATATACGCTTACCGTCAGCAGACAAAGCAGTGTGGTAAGCATGGTGCGGCTCCTCGACGGTAAGATGCAGTCTGCCTCCAGGCTTGATCCTGGGCACTACAGTGGCTACTACAGGGACTCTGATCTGAACAGCGCCGTTTGCTTCCAATCTGGGTTCTATGTCACCGTGCTGAAATCAAAGTACCTATTAAAAGTCAAATAATCTTAAAGCGATGTTTTATTAAATACATAAAGATTCTAAGAAAGGCATATACATATATATATAACTAAAAGGTGTTTTATTAATGTTATAAGCACTTTCCCATCAGTTTTAAATATTTATAAGCAATCAAATCTATCACTTTAATGTATACCTGAGATGCAGCGTCTTCAGACTCATTTTTCAATACAATTTTGCCTCCAACCCTCAAATCTTCAGCTGTTGCCGGCACTAACATCTAAAAACAAAAAAAAAACATTGTTTAACATACCTTTTGGCAATTATGAAAAAAAAAACCAGTGAGCAGGACATTTCATGCATCAGCGGCGTGTCGCTTTCACAACGAAAACTGTCCTGCTTTAATAGTTCATGGTAAGAGGGCTGCTTACATTACATCAAATACTCCTTTACAAAATAAGTAAACTAACCTGTTTTCCCCCAGGAAGCTTCGTATCAATAACCTTGACCAACACAGGAGTACCATTATCAGGCTTCAGCAACGCGAATGGCGTCTGTCTAGTCGCCAAAGCCACGCCCATATGGTAGGTCTTAATGGGGTCTACTATCACGCCATTGCTCATAGAACCCCAGGGACCCTCGTTCCAAATGTCTCCCGGCTCGAGGTAGTGTTTGGAAATCTCCCAGGGCTCAGGTTTGGGGGTCCAGTTAGAAGAAGATGGACCTTCCACAGATGGGAGGTATGGTCCGACTGAAGAGCTTACTTCACAATGTTCCACTTGAGGCCTGTTAACCAAGTAATTGGTTCATGAACTAAAATAGCAGTCCCTCAAAATGACATTAAGAGAAATTAATGTTTCAAATGTTTTACCAACGTATAAATAAAATCGTATAATACTTCCAAAATTTATCCGAACTATAAACCAAGGCAGGACAGCTAAATGCAGCGTAAGTAATGTGATGTTTGTAACTCGTTAAAAGTTTTACTTTACGGAGTAGGGTAGCATCTTTAAGTGCATCTACTTAGTATAAAGTTAATGCTTGTGTCTGACTGGAGATTTTAGTCATTATGCTTGCAGCAATCTCGATAAATAGTATAGTGAAGACGGAATATTGAAGATAAGAAGAGTTTGATAGTTTCGTCACCTATTCAACAGCTGAATGTGAAAATCAGAATTGAGTAGGTTTCGGTACAAAGACTTACCTAGTAGAATCAGGCTGTGTCTCAGTAGCTGATCGAGTTATACGCGGGGTAGTTCTTCCACGAACATTAACCGTAGGACAGTTGTTATCGTCCGGGTGAGCCTGTTGGGTGACATCTTGCTTTACTTTATGGTGATTAGAATGCTATGACGAGACAAAATTAACGCTTTCTGACATATTTTCTTCATACGTACAAGTTAGTAAGTGCTAATTTAATTCAAAAGGTTAGGTTATTCCTCTTCAAAAACCCGTAGAAGGATAATATATTAGTGTTGCTTTATTACTAATAAAATGTAAAAGGTACCTTATTCTTATGGCAAACTAAGTTCGACTGCTGGTTGAAACCCTTCAAGCAAATGTTGCAGCGGTAAGGACGCTCATTTGTGTGAGTAAAGAGATGGTTGCGGAGATTGCCTGTTAGAACAAAGAAGAACTGAATAAAACTGATACCTTTATTTTATCTACACAAATCTTCAAATCTAAGAACCATGTCTTTGATAGTAATTTAAACAATTTACAATATGCTGGACGAATACAATACGCAGGTGTTGTGGTCAGGTTGCGATGGTAGTGAACAGATGAATATGTGATGATTAGAATAAAATAAGAAAGTAGAAGAAAGGTAAACCTTTTTGATGGAATCCTTTGGGGCAGATGTGACATCTGTATGGCTTCTCATCAGAATGGGTCTTGCGGTGAGAGATGAGAGTAGACACGCGGTTGAAAGTCTTGTTGCACATCTGTTTAATATACATGCTTTAAATTACTTAGATGATATCTATATAAAAATATACCCTTAATGCTTGTAACAGTAAAATAGGACATCACATTTCTGAAGGACAAAATAAACTTAAGCTGAATCCATAAAATAAGAAAATAAATCATTTGCGATTTATTCACACACATTTCACATTTATTTTCGCACTATAAAGCTGGTCGTTTGCGACTTTATTTGCATGTTCACTTTAAAAGTCGCAACGATTTATTCTCGTAGTGCGCGCATACCCTAAGTGTAAATGTGTACGTTACAAATGCCTGCTCTACTACGGAATAGTAGTTCTGACAGTCCATAGAGTAATAATTTCTCTTCGCTTAAATACAAATTAGCTACAATGTAAAAACATATTTAAAATCAAGCTTATATTTTTTAATTAGGTAGTATAAAAGTGAAGGCTGAAGACAGTTGTCAATATGATCTAACCTCACAAGCGTAGGGCCTCTCAGCAGAATGTATGGCGCGGTGCTGGCTCAGCGTGGACAGCTGTCTAAAGCTCTTCCCACAGGCGACGCAGTGGAAGTTCCTCTCATCAGTGTGAGTCGGCAAGTGGCGCATCAGAGTGTATTGGTGTTGGAATTCGCGACTACCTGATGGTGCACAGGTAATTGCATATAGCTAAGGAAATACGATGTTTATACTTCATAACACATCGCTAAATTGATACAGTTTATGGCGGTAAAACAGTTGATAATAAAAAACGGACACGAACTATTTTTATGTGCAGTTTGCTGTGCAATTATCCTACGTGATAAGCTCTTAGTTAGTTTAAATAAACATCGATTGGTCTATTACGTATTGCCTATTGACTTCAAATGACTCAATTTCTGCATAAATTCATTAGACTATCAAATATAACATAGAATACATAACGTAACATAATTAAAACAACCGACTGCTATTACCCTACAACTACATATAAGGTAACTGCAGTCAAACAACAATATAATACGTCACTCACAAATGCCACACTCCCACAGCTTGACAGTCCGTCCGTGCCTCTTCACATACTTCACGTAGTGGAACCTCGAGCGAGGGTCTGCCTTGTCCACCTTGCATGTGCCGTGCCCGCTTTTGTTCCTATCTGAACCCGTTGAAGAAAAACTGTTAGTGAAATCATTCGGTGCATGTCTTAAGTATTTTGCATTATTCTTTAACACTGACTGCACGAAGCAGATACAATAGTTACAACAATCGCCATGCCCCATATGTGGAATGGCCCCATGTGTGTTATTACACTGAGAAATGGTTAAGGAATATTTGTCTAACGGATGGTAAGGCAGGTCTACTAAGCCTAGAGGTGTTCAAAATACACGAATTATGCTCAAAACTCATGCAATCGCAAGAACAACGTTATTAGGTACAAATAGGTTAAAGTTTCTTTGGAAATTGGAATTGTTCCTTCTCTTTCTTTTCTTTTTTATAAACGTCGCCCAACACTAGGAATTTCTCCTGTGTCGTGGGTGCATTTCACAAACATGAAATATCACATACACAAACACCCAGACTCGGGACAAACATCTGTGGTGCGCCACAAAGTTTTGCCCCGTGCGGGAATCGAACCCGCAACCCTTAGCGCAGCAGTCCAATTGCTTAGCCACTACGCTAATCAAGTCGTCTTTGTATATAATACGGGAAATTAATCAGGTTTTACCCGTTCCAGGATTTCCAGCAGATGTAGATGAGACTAGATGGGGCTCTCCAAATATCTTTTTGCTAAACGTAAGTCCGTTTCTATTTGTAGGCTGTAGAACAGAACTGGAAGTGTCGGCCTCCTGTGAAGAAAGTAGTAACAATAAATCATTTTAATCCCGATGTGTATATAACATAACACAGTAACAATATAAGGTAATAAATATTAAGCGTGGCTTAAATTTTATACTAATTAATATACAATTCTTAAAAATAAATATATACAAAAATAAAAAATTATATTAAATAATTTTATATTGTATGTAACGAGGCACATCAACAATATAAACAGACACATATAAAACAACAATTCAAGTGTACTAAGACTAGTGTTTATATCAATTACAGCCGTGCACAACAATTCAATAGAAACACATTAGCAGGCGCAGGTACAACATTCTAAATTAACTATAATAAACTAAGGTAATAGAATAAAACAAAGTAAAAAAACAAAATTTAGAACAATATTACTTTCAAAAAATAAGGTTACAGGGTATGTAAGAGAAAATTAAATACAAAGAAAAACAAAAAATAACAAAATCACATATCGATAGGTACTTTTAATTATCAAGTATTTTTGCCTGAGTTGGGAGGGGTGGTCGTAAAAGATATCTAAGACTATATTTAATTTTA
This sequence comes from Abrostola triplasia, assembly GCA_946251915.1. NCBI lineage: Eukaryota > Metazoa > Arthropoda > Insecta > Lepidoptera > Noctuidae > Abrostola > Abrostola triplasia. The sequence goes on along the minus strand of OX276440.1, from coordinate 6,140,038 downwards.
AACAAATCTCTAGTATCTAGGTACATGATATACCTACCTATTATAATTTATTTTACGTTGTCTCTACACTGGAAATTGCATCCATGCAACCTACCTTCATCTCACTCTTAAGTGCAGCATCCAAATCCTTGCCAAAAGTGGTTTGTCCAGTAGTACCAAACCCTGGCTCGGAGACCAGGGAAGCAATATTGCCATCTTCTTCAGTCCACGCGAATCTGGCCTGTTGCTGTTCCAAGCCATCGGGGAAGAATCCGTCGCGGAAGAGACACCGTGGGACGTCGAGCTGGTTGGAGAAGAATTTGATGATTAGGTAGTGAAGAATTTTTCTATTACGACAAAGTTATATTGTACTAGCTTTTGCCCGCGGTCTGCCCGCGTTATGTAGCCTATGACGTTTTCGGGTCTTAAACTTTTTACATGCCAAATTTCATCAAAATTCGACAAGCGGACAACGTGAAGATGTGACAGACAGACAGACTCGAGTTACTTTCAAATTTTTAATATTAGTATGGATGATTGTTTTATGGTTTTTTACCCATAAAATAGACCGATGAGACGGCTAATCGTATGGTTATCTGCGCTGCGTTAAGTATAACAAGAAATGTACGATTACGACATAACTAGAAGTACCTATTCAATAAAAACTGAGTTACTGAGTTTATTTGGATTTTTACGCGGGAAAAATATTATGTGACTTTTTGCTAGTTTTCGTGTGCCTTATACAGACCTCACCAATGCTTGCTACAAACACGAGGCAAGTACAATATCTGTAACATACTGCAACACGAGGTTTTATAAAGGTAGCCCGTGGTAGACATTCCTAGATGAACCTCGAACGAGTCTTGTCCGGGGTTGCTAGTGACTTGTACGCATAGCTTGTAGCCCATAAGATAGCTAGACTTGACCAATTGACTTCACTACCCAGCCGGTATAACAGAGTCAGCAAAACATACGGGCACAGATAACATAACATACAAAAACTGCAACCCCTTATAGATTTCCTTTGACAGTGTAGAATTCATTCATTTAGACAGCGCGAATATTTTGTTAGACAAATATGATAGTAAAAGACATGACAATTTAAATCGACAGGTCTAAAAATAATTGTCAGCTACAGTGACAATGACAGGCTTACTGACAATTGAGAAAGCCATTGCATAGATGAAACTGACACGGTCGAAAGACTGAAAATATGCTCGCCCTCCTACCTATAATAAATAAATGTTTCAATACATACATCGTTTCTGCTTGAGTTCGATAACAGCGGCTCCCCATTGAATCCTAAATCCTTTTTGTCAAACTTGTCACTCAGACACACTTCACGTATGCTGCAACAACAATTACATTATAAAACAAAAATAAAACAAACGTAAAATCACAGAAAGAAATCAGTATGGTCGCGTTTCAACTATTTATCAAAAAAAAAACGAAGATCGCACCTTATAATCTCATCGCCCGGCCTCATAAAACCACTCTCCGGTATTTCTTCTTTTATTTCTTCATCGGAAAACATCATTTATTTTTCGCAATATTCAATTATTTTAAAGACAAAAAACAACACCACGCAAACGTCAAACAGTCTGTTTTTTCACTACGTGATTTTTGTTTCTATGACAATTCGTGTTCTTCATTTGAAAGTTTTTTTACTTTTTTGATAATTACTTTTTTGTAAGTTGCGAGTGGTAAGTGAAGTATTGGTTGGCTGTCAACTGCAATGTGACCTCTTTTGAACTTTTTAAGGTCGTTGTACTATTTGATTTGTTGTAATTATCCCGCCATTTTTCTGCATGCGTGAATCAAATTAATTGAATTAAAAGGATCTCAATCTACTTGCCTACACTACTCACAAAAAATGCAAACTTTAGGCACTGTCCTTACTCAATAGGTATTTTTTTTGAAAGTACATGTTCTTGTTCACAAACATTTCAGCGAATAAAAATATTCAGCGTTCTTTGGAGTGGTTTGTTACAACGTCTAAGTGGTATGCTCATTTCGTTGCGAAGCCCACTTGAATAACTGAAGAATACTTTAAACCTACTTAATGTCCTCGAAAGGAGAAAACATCTTGTGAATAAAGAATTATACTGTCTAATTCAAGAGGCGAAATATTGACTGGATTATTTAATTTTCATTGGTTAGGTTTTGGTTGGTTGGTTTCTGGTTACATTATTTTGGCTACCTGTATTAAGTACCTACTTTAGGTGTCTGTCTACCTACTGAGTCCATACCGTAACTTCTCAATAAAAAAAGTTATTTTCTAGGTAAACCGATTAATTTATGTTTTCAGTATGAATCACTTACCCCGCGCGGGAATTGAATCCAGGATCTGATGCTCAGTAGTTGCAATTAGCAACCACTGGAACAGGAACTAGGCAGTCAAGTAGTGTAACTAGATAATTTCTTAATGGCCAGTTTACGAATGAAATCGATTCGATTAATACTAACGAAGAATGTATACATACTTATTTATAAGTAGCCGATAGATAAGTAAAGATAAATACGTACCAATGTATATAAGTAAGTGGATAATATTATGTGTAGTGTAGAAGCTGGTAGCTGGTAAGCTGCCTAAACACGTGAAGATGTTCACAGTTCGCTGGCAATGAAACCGACAGTCGCAGGAATGTCTTTGATTGAGATTCCATGTGATTTGATTGAAATACCTTCCTTGATTTTGACTGTCGCCACGCACCACGCATTCTACCCAAGTAATTAGACCGTGATTGTAGGTACCTAATAATGTTGTGGTGCTTTAGGTATTTTCTATTTTATTTAATGATAAAAATAATTAATTATCTACCTATTTCTCCATCGTCATTTTTGAAAAGTAAAAGGTTTAATTGGGTACCTATGACTGTATTTCAGTATTTTATTATATATAATTGAATTATAAATAAAGATATTATAATATTTATTCTAATAAAAACATTTTTCATTATTTAATTCGTAGCTAAATTACAGCACCATCTGTTATCAAATAGTAAAAAGATTGGTTTAGCGCCATCTATATTTTATGTAGAAAACTAGTTACGTAGCAGATCTTTCCACGCCTCAAGTAGCGCCATCTAGTATAAGACTTTCGAACAACTTGAGCAGCTTAGTATCAACCGCTGTACCCTTGTATTAGTTTAAATAATATTAGGTAGATGGCGCTTTATACAGCCATTAGGGTACCAAACGTTTTAAATAAATAATTAATTTAATTTGAATCATGTAGATAGAATTTTAGCCTGTAGGATGTACATAGTTGGTTTGATGTATTGAAAAGAACTAGGTATCTTTATAATAGGCATACCTACAGGGGGTAGGCAGAAGTGTTTTCAGCTTTTAATTATTACCAGTCTATTTATCTGCATAATATTTTCTCAGTTGATCATTATAAGTAGGTAGCTATGCCAAATGCACTACACATATGATATAAGTAGATGGTGGTTCACCCTGCAGCCTAAATTGCTTAATCGGTAAAGAAAGGGAATTTTATTCTTAATCCGTTAAATTCTTTCCTGGGTAATCAGAGGTGTACTTATCCCACATTATAACTTAACTAATAATATAATTTATAGGTCCCATTTTTAACCGGGGTGTGTCTTATCCCTTATTATTATTATTTCAGCCATGATCATCCCACGGCAGGGCAAAGGCCTCCCTTACCTTCCTTCATTCCTCTCGGTTGTGAGCTGTGATAGATCATTTCTCTTAAGATTATCCCTTATATTATGTAAATACCCAACGGAAAAACCCAAATACATTCCCGGGAATCGAACCAAGGACTAGACGAACGTATTCGATTTCATAATTACAGCAATCTAGTTGAGTCCCACGCTTATACATATCTCATTCTTATTGAAATATCGGAGCGTACTCGATCTTAGTCTGTTTGACAGACCACGCAAATACCTGTTCTATGATGGCCAGCACTGATAATAACTTGCGCAGTCATCTCCAGCCTGTATTACATCTGTATGCTTTATTTACAATGGATGCTGTACGGCTAGGTTGCAACTTAGATTAACATTAACAAACATCAACAAATTAATGTTCATACAACATAACAATAACAAAAGTCGGGACCAAAAATCAATTTAAAAACCGCGATAAAATCCGTAAACCTAGTTCTCTTTCAATTAACAAATATGTTAATGTAGCGGTTAGGCAAAAAATTCGTTGCACCATTGACAATTTGTTAGATGACGTCATAACTTTGACAGTAACCGTAACCGCCCAAACTTCTGGCTAAAGCTATTGTTAAAGTTAATTATAACATTTCACTGGAAACCCTACTAACTTTAACTACCTATACCAAGGAATAATTCTGTAGGTATATAAGACACGAAACCGCCTAATTGGTCTAGTGGATGCTAAGCGCGACTGCTGAGCACGAAGTCCTAGGTTCGAATCCCGGGTTGGGCAAAGTGTTTCTTTCTTCGGCAATAGGCTCGCCCCCTATACATTGGGACCTAAAACCATGAAATGTGGGTGTACTATGCACCTTTCCCTACCCCTTCGGGGAATACAAGCGTGATGTTATGTTATGTACCTATAATAAGATAAAAGACAGTTACCTACTAATTTCTTCTTCTGCAATGGTTTTTACGTTTTGTCTAGTTAGCCAATTAGTCCAAATTAATAAACATTTTTGTAACTTTGTAGGTTTCAAAATGTAATGTTGAATTGCCATAGTCAATTGGCCCGTTATTATTGCTTTATGTTCAATAGTATACTACCAAGGTACTTAGTGTTACCCATCTCACTTATTCCTCGAAGTGTTACCATTATTTTTCAATCAAACCAAGAAATGACATTCCCCTCATAGTTACGAGCAAATCATCGCAAATGCCTGTTACAAGAGAATTTCCCAAGCGACGGGTTTCAATCGTTTGACAAATCAGAGCTAAGTTGATGCACAAATGGCCATTGATGACGTCACGGACCAATAATGCCTGTGATTGGTTTGCACGTGACGTTCGGTTACATCGGTACAGTTCAGTGCAAAAAAAGTACTCAGATTTTTTGACTACCTAAAATTTAATCTATTGTCAACTATGTATCATCTATCATTTCAGTCTGGTATCACCCACTGCGGGGGGGGGGGGGGGGGTCGTCCCTTTTTCTCATCCTTCTCTGTTTTCAGCGTTTCTTATCCAAGAGTTCTTCGCGAATTTAATAACTATACGTTGTTCAATCAAGATTACTTGATAATTTGTTAATTAAACCTAAACGTGAAGATTACTTCCTACTAACTAAAATTTGATAAATTCGCATGGAAAGATATATCGAGCGCGTTAAAATCCCACGATGATCAAATGTCACGCGGACGTGTAACAAGTGCACAGTTTACAAATGGTGGTGAATGAATGCAGTAAATTATGTCAGCCTCCTACACCGTTACTATTTGTAATCGAGTTAATTAAATCCTTAAACAGATTTATGAGCTACATGAGAAGATAGACTCTGGCACGTTTTAGATTAATACAAGATAGTGAATACTTATCTCAATTTATAATATTCATCAGTTAACGATTTTCCCAGGTATGTTTTGATAGGCTGTTTAGTGCCGACGAGCAGATGCAACTAAATAGTTATCTCTTACATGCAAGAACTGCCGTCATTTTCACTTTTTATACAACCCTTTAAAAATACACGCCCAAATTTTTGTTACCAGAACCTTGCTATAGTAAGCTGTCAAAATTAACCACTAAACCGATGTTCATGTGGAGATAGCTGAACTTTAGAGGATACATACTTTACTGTAGCTAGGTGATAGCTTGTTTTATAAAAATACTGGCTTTTGCCCGCGGCTTCGCCCGCGTTAAGTAGCTTACGTCCTTTCTCGGGTCTTAAACTTTCTACATACCAAATTTTATCAAAATCCGTTCAGCGGTTTAGTCGTGAAGGCGTAACAAACAGACAAACGTGTAATATTAGTATGGATTGCTAGGTATTTATGTTTTTGTGATAAAATAGGATACATGCGTAAACACTCAAATTTGGTTGAACATATCACATGTAGAGAATAACATCAAACTCATAGTTCAGCATCGTTTTAGGAAACTTTAGCCCAACCAAAATTGTTGGTAAAATAATTAACAAAAATTTCCAGTGTTACTTTATTGTGCACGGCAGTGTACGCCATATTGTATGGCTATGAGAAAGCGTCACCTCCATTATCCGCGGCTGACAATAATTCCGTATCGCACACAACGACGCGCCATTTTCTGAATTTGTCTCCGCTTGTCAAGCTGGATGGTGTTATGTGGGACTTCACAAGTAATTTAAATAAGTTTTAATACTTATGAAAGTTAAGATTGGTGTTACTATAATAGGTACCTAGGTAATGTAGCCTTGATTATAAATAACACTTTGTTATAAAAAGCCAGCCTATATTAAAATAATCAAACAGCCAGATGGTTCATAGAAAATCGGATTGTAAATATATGGCCAGATCATCAGATACAATTTTTTGCCCCGTGTGGGAAATGAACCCAAAAGTCCAAAACCCTTAGCGCAGCAGTCCAATAGTTAAGCCACTGCGCCAACCTGGCTACTTTACATTAAACTTTTCTATAATCCTGTCAAAGCAATACAATTACAATTTTCAATTCCTGTGACAGTCCCAGATAGGTTCAGAAAAATCTATGAAACATTGAGTTGAGACTCCTTCTAGTAAGCTCATCCAATCTAGTTAGGAAAATGCTTGATACGATTACCAGCCTGTATCTCACAATGGTCTCACGTCAGTTATAAACGCAACAATCATCACGGTACGGTACGTGTCTCTATGTGCCAGAGACTAAAGGCGTCAGAGCCTGTTAATGTAAGTGTGATGTTGGTGGGTTATTTTGCAAGTTTTGTCTTTCGCGCGATGGCAGTTAGGAGTGGTATGTAATATTGGCTGACAAATTGGTAGTAAATGGTGTTCCTGATTGGCGCTGTAGCGATTGGACTGCTGCGCTAAGGGTCGCGGGTTCGATCCCCGCACGGGGCATAAATTTGTGTGAACCTCAGATGTTTGTTCCGAGTCTGGGTGTTTGTGTATGTGATGTTTCATGTTTGTGAAACGCACCCACGACACAGGAGAAATTCCTAGTGTGGGGCGACGTTTTTTCTAAAACGTTACTACTTAAGTAATGTAAAGGCTTAACATATTATGTAGAGCTCTAAACTCTACATTAAAAAACCAATGACACATGAACATTCGAACACGCGACTTTTGTACCATCATATTTCAATACTCCCAATTTGTATAAGTCCATCCTAATCAGTTTTAAGTGTATGAAATTATCTATCGAAAAAATCCTTAATATAGATAATCACCATGTATTTTATGAATACAAACATAACATAACATTAGACTTGTATTCCCCGAAGGGGTAGGCAAAGAGTTGGGTGTATAGGTAGGCTATACACCCAACTTTTGGAGGTTATGTTATAGGTAGGTCCCAATGTAATAGGGGGCGAGTCTATTGCCATCAACCGAACACAAATCTAGACTCCGTGGTGCTACTCAGAATTACCTAAAGACAAGCCTAATAACACTGCCGAGCCGGGATTAAAAACTCGAAGAACAACGAGGCAGTCGTTAGTATCTAGAGGTATTTTTATAATTTCTCTATTAAATGATTCAACATTACCTCCCGCACCTAAATAAACCACTAAAAACAAATACACAACAACCAAACTGCCGCATTAGCATAAGTTTCCACAAAAATAATAACCCATCAATTCTATCACACAGACGTTCCCATCATGAAACAATCAGACGGACTATTTAAATAGTTTTCGTAATTAAAACAAAAAAAAAACTATTTATAACGCCACACGTAGCGACTAGCATTTAAACAAAAATAGTTAAAAGTATTATTAATTTTATTTGTTCTAACAGTCTAATCTTAACAAGCATAGCATTACATGTGAGCCGACTGTGGCACAAGTTATTAAACATAATATTCTAAGCGCAAGTTTTACAGACAATTTAGTAGAACAAATTATAATACGCGGTGCAAGGGATGGGTGGCAAGCGATCTTACAAGAATACTTATGGGGATAAAGCTTTTGAATAGCAGCATATTATAGAAACAATGATTTTATGGTCTTAACTGTAATCAAAAATGGTTAGATTTGTTTCACAGCTGTTCTAAAGCCCTGTGCCGTCTGTATGTCTTCCCGGAGAGGTGCTCGAACACTTGTTTCTGCACTACGGGCGCTACTCGGTCTCTCATTGACAGACGGCCGGTATGGGTGTCTCGGATAGCTGTAAAACCAGCCTTACAGGTTAGTTTAAAAAAAAATGAGAGTTCATGTAATTTTTTATCGAAAGTTTCAAATCACACTAATATATATATATAGAAAAGCGAAAGTTTGCGAGTGTGTTTGCATATTTGTTACCTCTTCACGCTCAAACGACAAGACTGATTTTGATAAAACTTCATATGGAGGTAGCTGACACCCTGGACTAACACAGGCTTTTTTTTATCCCGAAAAAATATCGCGGGTAACAGCGCGGGGCGCAGCTAGTTAAAAATTGGCTAAATATGTTTTATTTTAGATAGATATTTACTAAATATGTTTTATTTTAGGTAAGAAACGTTACGTTATGTCCATAGCAAGTAAACATCAGGCATTCCTCTGCAATCAGGCAGTATTCATTTCCCCGCTACCGCCTATCGCTTGCGCCAGCCTAAGGCTACGGTGCGCATGAGCAACCCAGCGGGGCGCGATCTCTGACAGTAACAGACACACGGTTAACCTTTAGATTGAGACGTGAACCACAATATAATAGCTTGGGAGAGTACATCGTGTAAGATGTATATCGTGACAATAGTCAACAACATGTCTTGTCTAATTTGTTATTAGCTCTGTGCTTACCTACTGATGTTTGTGGAGTAATTATTATATACCGTTTTATTTTAAATTGATTTTCATAGAACTTTTTATAGTCTACGAAATGAGGGTATTTCCATAACCTTTTGGCGGATTAAGAAGCTATTAGACAGATGGTATTTTTACTATGTATTTTTATAGGCTGAAGTTTAAACTCCCAAAGCTATTATAAATATGTGGTCTACCTTTTAGTATACGTACCATAATTTTCTGAGGGGCTGTGAGGTGAAGCCGTGGTCACTGCGGTCAGTCTTATGATGGGTGACCATTTTCACATGCCATGACCCCTCCGTGCTTCAGAAGGCATTTTAAGCCGTTGGTACGGCGCCTGATCTCTCTCCGGTCATGTCAGTCTATCGTCCGAGATCCGAGAGTAAGAGAATAGGGAGGTGCTCCTGTGTTTTCGTGCATACATGTGCACTATTATCTTCTGCGTAGTTAGCTAGTCTCAGCTGAGAACGGCCGCCGTGACCGAAATTCGATCAGGAAAACATTAGGTCTGAATGGCAAAAAGATGTTATTGGTTTCTATGTGAACGACGCGCTGGCAGAGTTGATTAATTAGTCTTACTTTACGTACTTGAACGTTATTGAAACAGCAATCTAGAAGAAGAAAGTCTCCCAGCAGTCCAATCAGTTCTACGACAATCCTACAATATTCCCTAAATCAATTCACAATAATTCAGACCACAATCTCATAAATTAAAATCAACCAATCAAACCCGTTTTTCCAGGAAACAAAACGATGTCTGATTCTTAAAAATGAAAGTCAAACTCAACGTAAAAAGTAACAAACAATAAGAAAGCTTGGACGTGTTAAAAAACTTGATCTCGTAAAGGCTTGACCCAAATAATTAGACCAACCTGGCAAATAAATCATCTTTCGAGAGATATTTATGACGAAATACAATCGGGTGGCCTGTGGGTTAATAGTCCACAGAAAGGTAGGCGATGCTATAATATGTATGTTATGTCGTATATGGCGATTTCGTAATTAATTTAAATAAAGAATTCCTATTGTTGTGTACATAGATGGACTTATAATAATACAGATCTTTATGGACCCTGTCGGGCACAGCAAAAAGAGATTTAACCTAATTATTTACATTATTATAAACTTATATTTATGTAACTTAATCTAATAAGTAACATCTTCACTTAACCTTGCCAAGATTTGTTCATCGCTTAGGTTAATGAATTTATTCCAATCAATCTTCAACCATGTAACCTTTAAATAAAATGAATATAGTTTTGGCAGAAAGCTTTAGTATCGCTTAGCTTGTATCCAACGCTGTGCAACATACCTGATGAGCAGGTGTCGTTAATTTAAAGCGCACAATGTTTATGTGCATTATAAATAATTACTTCATACGTGGATATACTGTCGATATCTTTAGTACTGACGGTACATACAATTGTTTCTATTTATAGTTATTTTTGAGGCATTCTCCATGAAATAAGCTAGGAAATTAGAGGAATAAATCAACCTGTCTACTCCTTTTCGTGTCAATGATGTTAACATCTGACCAAAAACTCGCCACCTAGATGGACCGGTCATTGGCCTTTATCATGCCCTGCAGAGAATTTCAGAAAATGCGTCATTTCTTATTTATTATTTATGTACTTATCTATACATATAAAATTTTCGTGTCACAGTTTTCGTTCCCATACCTACTCCTCCGAAACGGCTAGACCGATTCTCATGAAATTTTGTGAGCGTATTGAGTAGGTCTGAGAATCGGCCAAAATCTATTTTTCATACCACGAAATTCACGCGGACGAAGTCGCGGGCAACAGCTAGTATCTAATAAAAAAAATTGACAAGTTTCCTTCAATCAATTTAGAATAATCTAGAGGTTAAAACCCAGATACACTACGGCCCATGCGTTAAGTGAACCATACAATGTCTGAATCATACTTAATCTAAAGTTAAGCATGCTACCAAATTGATAACTTTATCCAAGCTCACGAGTTTAGCAGCATACAAATAACGTTTGGTGGAGTATTTCACGATTTACATGACGTTTATAGGCACTTTGAAATAATTAGAGTAAACTTAATAGCCGCGGAATAACGCCTCCCGACAAATGAAACTGATTGCAGTAAGATAGGTACCTATTGGTATATATATTTAGGGTGTCTACACCCATTTTCTTCATAACGAAAACGTAATTTTTACCGTCAGTGTTAATCTTTCGAGTTACACATAAATGTAACATCAGGCCAGTGTGCCGTGCGTGTTAGGAGACAAATGTGGCCTGTTCCTGTGGAGTAGTCGCTGCTAACTGGATTAATAAAAATAATTTGTATGAATTTTTCACGTAGGTAATTTAGGTAAACGTCTATATATGTAATAAAATATAATAAATAATAACAGCGTATAACTGTCCCACTGCAGGGCAAAGGCCTCTTCTCGTATAAAGAAGGATTGAGCATTGATCACCACGCTAGCTCATTGCGGGTTGGCGATTTTAGATAATTAAATCCAAAATTCCTCACGATGTTTTTCGTCACCGTTAGTCAGTAACTCAGTAGTGGCTTAGGATATCTAAGAAAGTATTTGAGACATAGAAAAAGTTACATTAATACTTGCCCGAGTTCGAACCTGCTACCTTGTGCATACAAATCTGTTATGTTAACTACTAGGCCACCACGACCTCACTGAATTAATAAAAATAATTTGTATGAGTCTAAATTGATGACACAATAAGTCATATAATTTGTATGATACCTTTACGTAGATAATTTAGGTAAACGTCTATCAACATAACTGGCTGTTTTCATCATTAAAAATACATGTTATTGGTACCTCTACCCACCGCAACACAACCACATTGATCCGTACAATTCGGTTAAAATCAATAAGAATCACGTTCAATGAAGTCGTTCCAGTTTCTTTGGGCAAGTGTCACCACGGACACATAGAACTGCCTGTTAAAATATAAATCGCGCCGCAAACCGATCTGAAACTAATTGATAAAGTAATGCAATGTTTAATCTTAATATGTTTGTTAAAACTACTTCGATTTACTACGTTCGGCTCGCGACTCTGCCGCATAACCAGCTCATGAATAAGGGCGCCGTTCGAGTTCGAAACTAGTCGGGCATTCCCGAATACACCCGTGAGTATAACCGGAATATACAGTAGATTATGTACAAATTGTCAAAAAAAAATATACTTCGATTCAAATAATACTTCGATTTGAGTCGGATATCTGTGTTTGACCCTACTTTATACCTTTTCAGTCTAAAGTTTTTTGCTACTGGAGTCCATTAATTTATGTAGTCAGACGTTTTGCTGCATAACATAACATCACGCCTGTATTCCCCGAAGGGTCAGGCATAGGTGCATATATGGAACACCCACATTTCGCCAGTTATGTTTTAGGCCCCAATGTAAAAGGGGGCGAGCCTATTGCCATCAACCGGGCACAAATCTAGACACCGTGCTGCTACTGAGAATTACAGTAAACCCAGTAAGACTTCGCCCAATGTGGAATTCGAACCCAGGACCTCGTGCTTAGCATTCGCGCTTAGCAACCACTCGAATCTCCTACCGCGGATTTAGAAGTGAGTTCGTAATTGGAGCCTTTAGGATAGTATGGCAGGTATCAATACTGCTTCCTTACCATTAATTTAAAGCAGGACAGTTTCCGCTGTGGAAGCGAGACACCGCATTACACAGCACGTAGCGGCATCTCGCTTCCACATCGTAAACTGTCCTATTTTAAGAGTTGATGGTAAGGGGGCTGTCCATAATAATCTAACTTCAACCGAACACCGAACTTGCAACAATTTAGTGGAGCGAAATGCTGCGAGCGATCATAAAGTTGATGGTGCATTAAAAGCGCCTCCAACCGGAATATTTGTTTTAAAGGCGATAAATAAACGTAACGACTCCGATAACAAGTCAAAATTACGACACCACTGTTGTGTGCTCACACCCTAAATCAACTGCTTGCAGACTTTAAAAGTTATAGACACGACACCGGCGACAAAAAATCGTGTGCCAAAAGTCGCGTAAACAATAAATTGACCCTTAGTCTCACTTTTGTATTGCAGTAAATTGTTACACATAATAAAATAATCATATTACAAAAAATTTATAAGCGATTGGACTGCTGCGCTGAGGGTTGCGGGATTGATCACTGCACGTGCCAAAAAATTGTGCGATCTGCAGAATTTTGTCCCGAGTCTGGGTGTTTGTTTACGTGATATTTCATGTTTGTGAAACGCACCCACGATACATGAGAAAATTAAAGTGTGCGGCGACGTTGAAAATAAATCAGGCTACATTAAATAAATCATTGATGAAAGCCTCTCCACAAGTGACAATATGGTAGGTACCCATGGCAGACTGGGCAGCTTGCCATGCTATAAACCTGCTGACTGGCTAATCTTCTTTCTATGGCATGTTCTTAATGTCCACAGAACAGAAGAAGAAGTAACTTATGTCTTTGTTTTTTGGACAAAAAGTGCTAACTTTTATATGGTTAAAAAGCAAGTAAACCATTATCTTGACACTTCTACAGTTAATACAGTAACGATAAAACAAAGGTTAATTTTAATTATTTACCAGGAAAGCCCAGATTCGTGCATAAACCATAGCTGTTGGCAAAACGTGAAAACCAAGCGGGTACCGTTCACGAATGATTGACACTTAAAACAATACCGCCACTCTCTCAGTGTTCAAAACTGGCGTAAATTCTGTTTACCAGTTAACCCAATTCTGGCTTATCGTTGTCAACGCCGCTACTGCCCACTTACCACCACACCACCACACAAAAGTATATGACTTCATAAATATTGGTCGACGAGACATTGATATCCAACTTGTCTAAATCCCTTTAAGGGTCTCACCAAGAAATCGATGAAGCAGTGGGATCTCTCGTAGACCGCAAGGGACCTAGTTAAAAAACAAGATACCCGGACAAACTTACTCCATTTTCCAATACATTTGATTCAATTAAACTGGATGTAGGTATAGATCGGATTGAATTTCAAAATCGACCCAATTACCCTCTGTCTACCCCACAAGGCATCTTCAACAGACCGCTATATCACCTTACACGGCCAACTAATTGAATTTTCATCCTATCGCATTGAAAAGCATTCCTGACGTGCCTTAGTCTTGATAACTGTACTGGGACTTTGTTGCTGTCGTTACGAAAAGCATAATTTAGTGCCATATATTGTTGTGTTAAAACGGACAATGGTTCACGATATGACAAAGTCTGAGATCGTGAGGTGTCATTTAAATGACGCTAATAAATTGTTTAACTCGACGCTGGGCTATGAATTTGCCTCATAAACGTATACAATTGCACGTTTAAGAGACTAGCGGTGTTCATTGTGATAATTGATTGGTTGCTTTCACAGCTCGTTCATTAGAATATAGCTTATTAGCGGGATCATAAGAGGTGGGTTAAGATATAATTTGTAGGAAAGCGAAGAGGCGGCTAACGCTGTTAAATAAAAATAGTTATTTTGTTTTTAGGTACCCGTGAAGGTTACAAACGCGTCCATTTTCAACATAGCTATGCTAAGGACACGACAATTCTTCTACAACTGGTTATTTGTCCATGTAATAACAGGTGAGCCTACTGTCATTTCACTAACAATTTTTTAAACCAGCTATGCTATTCTGACGATATCGTCAGTCCACCTAGGAGTCTTGCCTGTCAGATTAGCAGACAACCAGTGGATGCAATTAGCAAGCTGTCGTTCATTGCGGTATTCTAAGGGGGAGGCCTTTGTTCAACAGTGGACGTCTTCCGGCTGATGATGATGCTATTCTGACAAAGAAACATCATCTCCAAAGTCATGTTGCAAGTCACCTCATTACTCGCCACGACTGTCATTCTTTTGGTGTTCTCGATTTCAAATGCAGGTGATAACTACTGCCACGAAATTTCACAACTGTCTTGTCTAACGTGGGAATCAAACCTTCGACCTCACGGGATTTTCACGAGTCAATTATTCACAAACTAGAATTGTTTAGTACCTATATAATTCAGTACCTATTTACTGATACATGTCTATACCTATCAAAGTCTGTGTCTAAAGGCGTTGTATGCAAATCCGTATGGAGAAAGAAAACTTACGACACGTGGGTGCCTCACAAATACTTCTGTCTGTCTGTCCATTTGTTGGTTTGTTAAAAATATGCTCACCTGAACGAAATATGTTAAGAAGTAGACCATGTTACGATGTTTACATCACATGGTAAAATGTGGATGAATTTACAATATTTTTGCATGATCTTTCAATTGCATAATGTTTTGGTCTACCACCTGCTTCTAAAGACCAGTCGTGTCGATGATTAAATTAATGTTTTAAGTTAAATAATGTTGTGTATAAAAAAAAAAATTTTTTTTTGGATTTATGTGCTTGTGATTAAAAAATAAATAACAAATAATTGCCTTAAGTATAAATTGTGCAATTGATGTCTGTAGCAAATGAAATGGCAAAGTAGTAAAAAAATTCAAAGGCCAAAGATTCTCATACATAGATAGTACCACGATCCAGTAGTGAAACTAAGCACCGGATTTTCTCTTTCTTAATTTGGCATATGGGACATACAAAGGTTATATAACTATTCAGGTTTCAGTTATTCACGCGTAATATTATAATTATTCATGTACATTGTAAGAAAAACAAAAAAAACTCAAGCCACCGAATCCCACTCACCTGCTACGTGCACCAAAAACGCAGAGTACTTCCAACCGCTTCAATTCTAACCCTCAAATCACCCTTCAAACAATAAACTCGTCGTGTAAACCTAATAGTTAATTTCCATCGGTACTGTCAATCACTCGGATTCTCGTGCGAATGCGGTGCGACGGAAATTCTTTGATAGATGTTTGATTGTGGTACTGCATAGGAAATCACCTGTATTGCCACACGCTACCCTTGTTAGATGGGGGATGCATTGCGATTTAAAATTTAAGGCATTTGACATGCTTTGTAATTTAGGGTTGGAAGACTTTTTGAAGGAGTTATTTCTTATATTGTTATCATAAATATTATGAATCCCTATAGTTATATTGTTTAGGGATGTAGTGGTGGACATTTCAATCTTATTTACAAACAGCACTGGATCTGCAATCATTTGTCAGCCTATCGTGGTCCACTGCCGGACATAGACCTCTCCCTTTGGATTTGCAATGCTTGCGGAATATTAACAGTTAAAATATGGCTGGGTTAAACGAATTAGAACGACATCCTCACACACAAGTATTTAATGAGTCCACTTCTGGGTGTAAATATGGACATTATAGATTTATCTTAAGCACTTCTTAGCGTCTACCATTCGCCGTCTTTTTTCTCTTTCACAGAAATCCTTAGGATGACGCCCAACCACCTCACTTCTAGTCGGCCTGCATTTCACGAATCAAATCCCTATAATTTATATCTCATATCCAAGTAGCAGCCAAGGGGTTAAGAGAGCAGAAACTAACGGTCGCCTTGACCTCAGAAAGTCATAGCAGCTACAGGTTAATACACAGTAAGCAACAAAGCAAGCCTACTTTGTTCAAAGGTAATACATTATCTGTTAAGCAGTACATTTACATACAATATTCTGATTAATATGTACTTGTGCTGGCTACTGGTATAATGTGCGGGGAACTGTGAGATTGTGAAGATTTATTACTAGATGTCAGTGTTTGGAAACAATAATATTTACAGAGACAGGGGACTTTGTAAATCTTAATAGTGAAGACAACTTTTTTACTATAATAACCTGCTCATTAATAAAAGCTCCGTTAGAGTCCGAAACTAGTCGGGCGTTCCCGAATATCGACGTGAGTATAACCGGTATATATTGTAGATAATAAGGAGAACTTTGGTCTAGCTTTCATGATGATTTAATATAGATTATTAGGTAATAAAAAGCTTGTTTACTGTCTAAATTATCAACCTGCTAAGCTGCCCTAAGCTAGCAAAAGTGAAGAATCCTTTAAATATTTGAAATAACTACCTGAACTCGACTGCAGAGCACGAGGTCCTTGGTTCGAATCCCGGGTCGGGCAAAGTGTTACTGGGTTTTTCCATTTGGTAATTCTCAGTAGCAGCACGGAGTCTGGATTTGTGCCCGGTTGATGGCAATAGGCTCGCCCTCTATTACATTGGGACCTAAAACATAACTGGCGAAAAGTGGATGTAGTATATGTGCACCCCTTCGGGGAATACAGGCGTGATGTTATGTAACTACCTGAACTTCAAGACACTTATAACCATTGATTATCCTATTGTCCCTAGTTACCTACCTACATAATTACGTAAAATAAGTTACTATTAAATAAATGACTTGCCCCCGTACGATGAACTCTTAAGGCATGATATTTTCCGTTGTGGAAGCGAGACCTCGCTACGAGTAGTACAGCGCGGCGTCTCGCTTTCACAGGGATAATATCCAGCTTAAAGAGCTCATGTTTAATGGACTGAGTCATATTAAACCCCCTATAATTTCATGTGAAATAGTAAGTACCTATGAAAGCAAGTATATACTACCTACTCGTATCATTGCCAGTTCTAGCTGATCTTCAGCTGTCATCAAATGATTGCATACGTATAGATATACTTCTATATTACAAAGCACGTAGTATGCGGATAGGATCGCAATCTCTCCAACCAATACAACTCATCTCATACAATTATCACATTAAACCAAATCCGTACAATCAGAAAGACTTCATCACTGTGTTTATTAAACAAACTCACCGTTAATTCAGGCGTTTGAGGTATGTAATCTTCTTTATCATTACGGCCATCTATAAGTAGAGTTACAGTAGTAATATCAGTGGTAGAAACAACATCATTATTACGTCACCGGTAGTCTGCCTAGATGTAATCAGGTAGGGTTGCCATCATATGGAGATTTATTGGACATTCCAAATTAGAATTATTATTGTCATAGGTAATTTTTTTTTAAATTTAAAATAACTTCACGCTAAAGGCACCGCACACTAGTTATTTCTCCTGTATCGTGGGTGCGTTTCACAAAATAACACCACATATAAAAAAACACCCAGACCAGAGACAAACATTTACGGATCACACAAAACCGAACGGGAATCAAACCCGCAACCCTCGCTTAGCCACCGGCCAGTCAGGTCGCTCGGTCAGGCTATTATAATAATTCTTAGCGAATTTTTTGAATCAGGAAATTTTTAGGGGATTTAGTTTTCATTTTTTCAATTTTCATTCAGACATCGATATGACACAAGTTTTTTGCTTCCGTAACTTTTTAACCCACCTCGCATTGCAATCATGGCCGACGTACAAATGTAGGAACAATAACTATGAGTAGGTATAATATGTTTTTACCATACACATTAGCACCGCGGGCCCGGATAAATCAACAGTGACTGCTCGCCAATGGGATAACGGCTTTCGGCCGCGATGCCTCGTTCACGTGGGAGAGTGCACTTGAATAATCAACCCTATTACTGGCCAGTAATCAGTTGATAGCACCATGAAAAGTTGATTAGTACTCGTAATTTTAACGTGATATCGTTATGGAATTATAATAAAATGTTGAAGATACTGTAATGCCTTGGTTAAATAGTGATATTATTAGGATTTTTGTATGCTAATGTAATGTATAATCAACTCAAAATGTGACTGAAGCCCACACAGATTTTAAATATCAGTTAAACAAATGAACAATTAGGTAAAGTTATCTTTTGCTATTGCCTGTTAAAATAGTTAATTATAAGTGATTTAAATAAATTTCTTCTTTTCCAAACGACTGCATTAATGTTTATTCTTCATTTTAAGAAGGTGCACCATTACCTTCTAATAAATGAGGGTCTGTACAGTCATGCATGCCATTGTGATTATAACCAAAGCAACAAAAAAATACTGCACCAAGAATATAAAGATGCTAAAATTAATCATATTCAAAGCTATCCATCAAGTTCTGAAATAAAAGAAAACAGTTTTTATACCCGTATTCAAATGTCCATTCTACTCTCCCAATCAACTGGCGTCTCATTTCGCGAGTTCGCGATCGTTCAAAGGCAGCACTCGCTTAAGTAACCCGGCCGATGATGAGGCAAGCTTAAGTTATTGTTAAGCTAATGCACTGCACATGTGTCCTGGCTTAACTTACCAAAGCCGCTTATGCATTGTCGGTTGTATCGATAAGTTGCTAACTGTGAATGTATGTTTTGACATGCCTGGATAATGTTTGCAACTTTGTTTATTAAATGTACTTAAGTTGGAGTTTCAGATTTTGATAATAAAGTTTATAGTGATTGTAAGTTTGCAAGTGACTCTACCAAGATAATGCCGGTCCATGTAAATGTAATTTTTAACAAAAAGTTAATTATGATATTTTAGCGTGTAAATTGTTTTATTGGAAAAATATACACTTTATTGTCATAATTTACAACTATTGACTACTACAAAATAAAAAAATATATACAAAAATAAAAAGTTAAAATGCATCAAAATATTCATCTCCATCGATGTTAACCAGTAACGTGCCCAAAAGACTGGCAGCATGGCCACGTTGAATGGCAATGCTGATTCTTTGGCCAAAAAATGAACCAGCCCAGGTCACGTGTCACGTTTTTTTATTGGAGAGGTAATATAATAATATAATATAATATAATCTTTATTTTTCCAGTAAAAAGTACATATCGAATTTCCTTAAAAACTAACAATCTTATATCTAAATAACAACAGAAGGAAATGTTTAACCGGTGATCTCCACACTAGGTCGAGCCTGTCTCGTGGAGACCAAGGTAGATACGATTGATTGGATTAACTATTAAATACTGGCGATAGTGTTCGATCTAACCTACAATTCCGACTTTAGAGATTCTTAGATGTCGTAGTTTTAAGTTGGTTAAATAGTTGATAGTAAAAACCTTAGGAGCAGGTGAGTTTATCAAAACAGTTGTAAGTATATAGTAGACGAGGTATGGATTCCCGAGTTGAACACAATATTTGTATGCTCTGCAGATATTAGTTCTGTGATATTTTGTGCCTGATATACTCTCGATACAGATTCCTGGAATGGGCCAACGAATTTATAAACAAAAAATACATATAGGTATATATTTTAACAAACAAAACGCAAACAACTTCGGTTCCTAGAAACCTACAAAATTCAACGTGAAAAAACGCCATGCAAAAGTATTTGGAATGTATCAATACTTTTCTGCCAACAATCGATTCCCCTCACATCCGCTGTAAAATTGCCAAAACAGGGACGGTAAAGGGAAATTGACAATATTTTGTATTTCTGATTGACAAACAAATTGATTGACACGATTGATATTATTTTGTATTTCTGGCTGATTGACAAGTAAATTGATTGACGTCGCTATTGGCTTTATATTCCTGCATACATACCTCCTTACACAAATATATAAAACAATGTTAAACAATGGATGGACTTATAGGCGATGTCATTAGCTTGTTGTTGTTTGCAAAGAAAATAGATGAGACTACTCATATGTCTTTTCGTTTTAATTAGGTAATTTTAGAGGTGTTTAAATTAAAATATATTTTTTCATAATTAGCCATTTCGATGTCCCTCTGCGGAGCACAGGCTTCCCATTTATTGCTTCACAAATCCCCATTCAACTTCATTTCCAGCCATGGCTTATTCGCAAAGGTGCCTTCACCGCCTTCTTAGAATACGTTTTATCGTCATTTACCACTAGCATAAGTGGCATTATAGTCGTATTCAATGTGTTTAATCATGTTAGAACAACAACTGACGACCTACTTGGCACAGTGGCTAAGCGATTAGACTACCGCGCTAAGGGTTGCGGGTTCGATTGTTTGATGTTTGTCCCGAGTCTGGGTGTTTGAGTATGTGATACATGTGTGTGAAACGAACCCATGCCACATAACAGAAGAAGTTCATAGTTGTTCCCGCTTTAAAAAAAACAACATAGATACATATTTTATTTATGTTAATTTCTCGCTTTGTCTTCGTAAAACAACACTTCCGAGAACGCCAACTTCAGTTATAAAACATACATAAACATAACATCACGCCCGTATTCCCCGGAGGGGTAGGCAGAGGAGCACATATAGTACACCCACATTTCGCCAGTTATGTTATGGGTCCCAATGTACCAGACTCCGTGCTGAGTACTGAGAATTACCTAATGGAAAACCCCAGTAACACTTTGCCCGACCCGGGATTCGAACCCAGGACATCGTACTCAGCAGTCGCGATCACTAGACCAACGAGGCAGTCAACTTCAGTTATGTCTAGAGTAAATGTGTACGCGTAAATATTGAAATAATCTAAATGTGTTGTGTTTTTAGTTTATCAATATTTCTGCGTTTTAGTTTGCTACCAATCAATGGATTGTTAATTAACAGTTGCAACTTATTATGTCTATCCATATAATAGTTTGACAAAGGTAATATACAGTTGAAAAGCAACGCTTTTACATAGAGAAAGTAATTTTCACCAGTTTCATTTGAAACACATTTATTGATTCTATGATTTTATTGAATATTGATTCTGATAATTTATACCAGTGTAAAATAGTTACTACCCACTCTCTATTTGATGAAATGGAATATTATTCCATTTTAAATTTCACTTGGCTCAACATTAAGTCTGTTTAAGAGTGTGTTAATTGTTATTTATACGGTACATTTCTATCACTGGGGTACAGCTACTATCAGCACTGATACCCTAGTGGTATGACCATTAAAATACTGCTACCTCGAGCTCTCAAGTACGAGAACCTGGGTTGCAATCCCGGGTCGGGCAGTGTTATTGAGTAGTTCTATTCGGTAATTCTCAGTAACAGCACGGATTCTGAATTTATGCCCGGTTGATGGAATTAGGCTCGCCTCCATAACATTACCTACCTATAACATAACTGGCGAAATGTGAATGTATTATCTACGTATTTGCCTACCCCTTGGGGGAATACAGGCGTGATGATAAAAATGGGGGCGTGACTTTTCAGCATCGCCGCAAATAGGCATTAAGTATTTGGTACTCTGTAGGTCAAATCTTCTGCCCTTACAATTTCAAAGTAATTCATAACATAGCAAGCAACATTATCCTAAAATAACAACATAAAAACAGACTCGAATGTCACATCAGTGTGAGAGGAATGCGTTTCTCACCTGTGACCGACGCGGTAGGTGCAACAATTAAACTAATTATATTATAAAATATCGACATTTCACGGTAAAACATAACACGCATAGCGACTGGAAATATTCGCGTAAAACCAGGTGATATTCATACAAACTAGTATTGTTACGCTTACCACCTAGCACCGTTGCCTGTCAATCTAATTATCCGCTGTTACGCAAAAAGTGCAGCTCGCTTATAATACCGGCTATTTAATTGGCATTATTTGCTATAATTTCCTGGCGTTCGATCATTGTATACAGCTGGGAGATGTGGCTGTATAGTCCGTTTCAATTAAATTGATTAAAAATGTAGGTAAATAATCTTTTCGAGTCTTTTTATAACTGTTGTTAAAAATGTGTATGAATTTATTGAAATTTAATTTATTTAATATATTGATTGCATTGTTAATTTAAATTTAATTTAAAATAATGAAATTATATTTATTTACTAACTCAATGTTTCAAGAATGTTTTTACTAACCATGTATGAGCTCTGGGCTTGAGTTAAAGTTATTATTATTAAACAATTTTGTAATTTAAATGATTATTTTGTTATTACTACTTTTGATGAAATGATTATACAAAAGCTACGTGAAAAGTTTGTTTACTTTAAGTGCTTCTTTTATTGGAATATAGTATAAACACCGATGCAAGCGCAGTAGATTATTTATCAATGGCGCTAGTGTTGCGGCTACATTCATAAACAACGGGCGCGCGGGAAAAAAACAAAATGGCTGACTACCTTACAGCGACAACTAGTAACGCAGGGTTGCAAACATATGAAAATATTTTTAATTATAATTATTAATCGGCGCGGTAATTTAATTAAGCGTGGTTACCCAGATAAGGAAATTACAGTCGTTAATGATCTTAGCCGTATCTACATAATGCATGAAGTGGAGATATTCAAGATTTATGTAATGAACATTTGTTAATTATATAATTATATGTACTTGTTTACTAACATAGTACACTATTAATAATTCTAATTAAATTGTACATGCGTTATAACTTATTTATAGCGCAACAAGGATTTCAAGATATAATTTTATCAATATTCATATAACCTACAACCTTTTTTTTGTTTTCGGTGGGAAACCTAAAGACACTCGGCCCCTGTGGGGTAGAGACCGGGGAGTGTGGGATTTCTTCCTCACTAAAACACCTGGTGGTCACTATCCTCCCGAACAAGGGAAGTCCCGGGACCTCTAAAAAGACCAACCCCGGAACCTCGAATGCAACGCCTATGTGGCACATCCCTGGGGAGACTGTAAAGGGGTGTCCCCAGGTATCTACTACCTATTGCTTCTCATTTAAGCATTAGAAAGGTCATAACCAGCTTTCAAGCCTCATAAAACTAATGTATCTTGATATTTTTTGGTGGTACGACTTCTCAACAAGTGCCAGCAACAAACTGATTATCATTAGATCGGTCACAAAGTTTGCTCAACCCTACCATCGCCTAAGCGACCAGCAATTAAAACAAGTTTAAAATCTCGTTTCACTGACAAATTGCAATAAATAAGAATACTTAAATCTAAACTGCCAGTGGTTTAGACATGCTGCTCTCTACTTACACAATTTACACGCATTATCGGACGAAATAACCTTTATTCTTGCACGTATAAGAGCTGTAATCGCGTGGCAAAATATGTAGTAATGATAAACAGGTTTAGCGAAATGTAAATCGCTCTAAGGGAATTAAAAAGTTGATTTCATATGAAACTTTGATACTTTGGCGGCGATAAATGATATGGGAATGTAGTGTGCAATCTGCGGCCATTCACCGCGTCCATGATGGTTAATGAAAGAACACTGGCTGGAGCACTGTGGTTAGTCTCCCCGGGACGTGGTGAGGCGTGGTCCAGGAGCCGGAGGTACGGAGACCGGAGATACAGAATTATGACACGTGGTACCTCATGCTGTATCTGATGTGTTGTTACCAAATACGGTTTGTTGTAAAGGCTGTTGTTTCATTAGGGTTATATTATCTTCAGAGATATGTGGACAGACGAGAATATGAATATATTATAATCTTTTTTAGGAGTATAGACTACGATTAAACTCCTCCTCCGTAGAAAAAAGTGTGTGTATACATACCCACATTTTTCTAAATCACTTTTTTATATAACAAATTCACCGCTTTTCATACGTGCCATGTAAGATGTGGTGATTATTATGCCATGTATCGCGCCAACTCTAGTTTCTAAATACAACCTATTCCCCTCCAAAAAAGGAAAATAAATTCTTAGTTTTTCTCCTATGGATTCCTAGTTATCAATAAGTAATGCGTTCAGTTAAAAACATATACAACGACAGTATTTTCGCATTAAACCAACAGACTACAAGTATCAAGTCCCTACCGGAAATTACGTCATAATCTAAATGGTTGACAAGTAAGTGCATAGCATGGACGGGGCGGGCCTCAGTGAGTCATAGTCAATCGAAGGAAATAAGCTGTTACAGTGTCTGTGATAGATTGTAAGGCGGTTGCCGCTTAGGCAATGGGGCTTAGTAACCTGTATTCATGATAATCTGGGCGTGAAAAAGACAAATATGTTCCTCATTATATCAGACAAGTTGCAAAAGCCAAAGCTACTGATAACACTGACGATTACTGGTTTGAAAGCGGGTTGTATTTGTTTGATTAATCATAAAAGTATGGCAGTTTTAGATCTATTTTATTTACTATATATTCCGAAACTAGTCGGGCATTCCCGAATACACCCGTGAGTATAACCGGAATATATAGTAAATAATATGGATAACACTCACGAAAGTTATTATAGTAGAATAGTTTTAGATCTAGTTGTAGAACAGATAAAGATATTATACATATAGATAAGACTGCAAAAAAAAGTCAGAATATAATTTTTAGGAAAAGATTTTCTCAACGAAAAGTTATTTATTTGTAAGAGCAGAGAATTCAAAGAATACCGGAGCAAATACCGGCAATTTCATTCGAATATTAAACGCATCATAAATTAAGTCTAGCAAAGCTACTACAGTAGAAACACACGTCCATCAATATAAAAAAAACACAATTTAATTTTATTGTTGTCATCGAAATAAATAACTACTTATTGTATATATTTGTAAAATAGTATGTTAATCTATAATTAAATAAAAGGATATAAAAAAAAAAAAAAAAAAAAAAAAAAAACTACTTATTTGCATCTGACATCACGCAACGGCAATCAAGTTATAACAAGCGAATAAGTTAGAAAAAACTGTGTCACCTGTGGAAGACAACGCATTAATTAAGGTAAATATAGATATTATCATCGCTATACAAAGTGGTAATGTCTAAAATGGTCCTAACACGTTTATAGATGAATATTTTGAGCAGTAATATGATAATTACACTAACACCACAGGCAGAATAATTGTTAACGATAAAGATGATATCATAGAAAATGGAATAATGATTGAATAATCATCGGTTGCTGAAGATCGTGACGTTGCAAGCTGCTGAAAACACGACTTCGACGTATCAGGAGTCGTTCTTATCATAATTACTTTACGCCTTTTTGTTGAAGCTCTTAATCATTTTATAGTCAACCAGCCTCATTATCTACAGGTGGTGGCAATATATCAGTGTTTTAAATATTGTTCTTAATTGCTTGAACTGTAGCCATCAAAATTATTTTACTTACAAATACGTGATCATTACTATATTACTATGACCTCAAAACTGACCTCGACCTACTCCATCTATTGAAGATCAAAAATGTGTTACAATAGTATGCTTCCAGATTCCAAAATCCAACAATTTCTTTCGACCACGTGGTTCAAGACAGTGCGCGGCAACATCGGCTTGTACAAGTTGTTTGATTTAAAACGGATAAGTTATCCCTGAGGCAGTGTGTTGCCCACCTGTTTTGATCTTGCAACTCAACGAGTTATTGTATGTGGCTTAGTTATCACCACACTTTATGTTGATCAAGAAATATTTATAGGCTTTCCTCATATTTTGTTAATGGTTTATTATGGTAGTGGTTTATCTACGTCGATGTTTCCGAGGTTAGGTCAGCAAAAGGCACTTTCGTTAAATAAAAGAAAAAAGCAAACCAAAAATGTAACATTGCCAAATTAATATAAGATTAGAAGTAACAAATCACAATAGGAACAAAGCTGAAAGGTCATAATTTTATCATTATCTGTTCCGCTTGGTCATTGGGGAACGAGGTCTACAAAGTTCTCAATTAAAATTAAATTATAAATCTTTGGAACATTCCGTGGCCGCATACAATACACAAACGGCCAGCACTGTCATTGACCGAATTATTACACATTATTACATTAACGCGAGCGACTCCAATAACCTTTCTGCCTCATCAATTCAAGTCACATTGTCCAAAAAAAAGACTCGACGCGGAACTGTATCAAACCGTAAATAAATCAAATTGACCCCAAAAATCCATTCGCTTTCGGCAAATTTCGACCATTATCGGAGCTGTTCCGCGCAAAAAGAGCAATTTGGGTCACGTTTTCGATGTTTTTTTCTTCTTTCTCTTAAGTCCCGTAAGAGCAGTGGGTCTTGTTGATTGTAATTGTTGCACTCATTGTTCTCTTGAAAGATAAAAGCCGCAACAAGCTTTTGTGTTTAATTAAAATTTTGTTTCGCTCATGGGAATTTCGCCAGTGCATAATGATATACTTTACGTATTTTTTTGAAAGTTCAACGGTACTTAAAGCGAGATAATGGACGTTTTAGACCTGTTCTCGACTTTCGACCTCGTGGAGAACGATTTCAAGATTTATAGAGGAAAATATGCAACTGCCGATGTAAAGTATGTTAAAAAAAAAGAATAAGCATTGAATGATCAGAATTCTTTTTTTTGCTATGTTGAATAATTCAGTGATATAAATGATTAAAATATGGATGCTAAGCCAAAGGGTATGACATCAAAATGTTCATATAAGCTCAAAGACTAATGGTAATGAACAATTCTTTTAGGCCGACTAATCATGGTAAGAGGTATGATAATTTTAGTTTGCGAAGAATTTTCCGATCTGAATAAGCGCTCTGAAAGACGGCACAACTCTATACATCGTAAATGGAAGCGGGTATCGAGTTTGAAGAAACATTATTCGCACAATATAATAATTATTTACTTTTAGACCACACAACGACTCAACCATTAATGGAAATCACGCCAAATTGTCCGACTTAGCCAAACTCGTTCACAATCGGTTCAATAAAACATTAATTCTGAAACAGGTTGGAAAGCGATCCTTAAGACTTCATTAAAATTCCCGACAAATCATACATCGGGACAAGTTGTGACGTAATTGAGGGCAAGACAGGCGCCCGGGGCGACGTCACTGCCCGGCCTGCTACCGGGATACTGACAAACTCTATGAATAAATTAGTGGCCATCTGTGTGGAAATTACCTATCTGTGCTAATAAATCTGTGTAGTTAGGCTTTTTGATGGCATAATAATTGTGTAGGGTCCTAATCGGATAGTTATGCATTATTTTGTCCTGATTGTGGTAGTAAAAGTTGGATTTTTGGCAACTGTTTCAGTAGGATGTTTGGAGTTCTTTGGCTTGAACGGTTCATCTTTATAATCATTTAGCTAATCAAGTTCTGGTGTGACCATTGACCACACCATCAATCTAATAGCTATGAACACAGCTTCCAGCATCAAAACTATAAACCTCTTAGCATAGCAAACCGTTCATCAGCTCCATTCTTGGCACTCGACAAATCACGTACTAAAGTTATTAAAGTCTGCAATAAATCTTTGTTTTGTTTAATTAAGTCGTCTGGTGGGCTGTTAGTAATTGACATATCAATCAAAGAAACTCGAGTTGATATCAAACATATTTTTTACGAATATATTTATGTTCTCAAACCGTTAGTTATGCCAATTTATTCTCAGAGCAATATTTCAATTTGTCCAACGACTTATCAATCAATCAATCAACCAACATATCACACCCACGCTAATTACTATCACTCAAAAACCAATTTACTAATAGGATAATGAGACAACATTACAAATCATTTTTCTATTTACCAAAACAAATTGTTTTCTCTACTACGGTAGAGACGGTAGCCGTTGCAGTCGCTTGAGGCGGCGTATGCGCAGGGCAATTACCGAGCGCAGCCGACCGCGCCCGAAGACGCCCGAGGCAGTCCGACGTGATAGACGTTAATTGTTCCTGAGATATTAAAGCTATAGTAATTATCTTAAAGTTATTGTAAATTTTATAATGTGAAAAGGAATTTTAATTTGTGGCTACTGTTTATGTCCATTTAAAATGGTTACTTAATGTGACTGTTTATTGTTTTCTTCGTACAAAACAAAACAAACTAATAAAGGAATGTATGGGGAATACAAATAATATGAAAAAGCAAAAGTTTGTTTTTCTTTGTCATTTGCATCACTGACACTGTTACTTACAATTTTGCTAACAGCTATAGATACAATAGTAGTAGTGTCAGTTTTCCAAGCTTTTCATCTTCATATCCCTATATTCAGCACTTCGTCTTTAGAGACTTGGAAATCCTTTCCCTGTTTGAGTGTCTCTGGATCTTCCATCAAGGACTGGAAATTGAAGTGCTAAGCTCGAGAGGTTAGGTGCCCTCAAATGTTGTTTTGTTGAACTTTTTTGACTAATTCAGTACGTAATCCTTTAGTAGGTAATTTAACTTGCTTTTGATTCTAGTTTGGAACTCTGTTGTCCACGCCACTCGGGCCACCGACCGGTGAGCTGCGAACATTACTTTTTCTATTGCATCTACTGAGTCGCAGTCATCGACTTAAAATTTTATACCGAAAAAGTATTTCTTTCAATCATCTATCAGTTAGTTAAGTAAAACGTCCAGTCATCCTGATGTAGTGCTTAGTCCATTTGGTTGTACTCTGCGAGCTCGTGTCAAGTAATGTCCATTAAACGATTTCTCTCATAAAGGTTTTTATAACGACTATCCAATATTAGCTATTTTCGTATGAATAGATACTCAATCGCTTCACGTACACAATCATGCTAATCCGAGATATAATCTAACATAAAAACATGCCTCATAAAAGCTAAAAATAAAAATAAACGTTCATAATAGAAAATGCACTATAAAATTACAATTGAAATAAAATGAAAATTGTCCAGCTTTGCCGACGGAGTGTGTTGTAAAAAACTCATTTTATTTGTCCGTGAGACAGTTATACAGTTTTCATAGAGGTCGATTAAGCTCAAGATGCACTTTAAGGTACCGCCTTGGGGCACTATTTTTAGTTTTATGGAGGCTTTTGAGCCAGGAGTGCGTTCTCTAGGGAATTTGTTTATCAAATTTACCCTTCGTTTTAACTGCTGAAATAGTCCTTAATATATCTTCGTGAAAAAATATTACCTACAGTGGCTTACGTGTTATATTTGTCGTTTATAATAGACGTAGCGTTGCCGTCGTGGTTTTTCAAATACTATCACTCGTGATTTGCCAAAAACGCATTGTAATTAGCTAAATTATTCTAATTCCCGACACTGGAACAATAAAACCTTTCAAGAAATCTAACCTATTAAATTTCAAAATATAAACAAGGTTTTGGAATCATTTTATACGCTCCGTGGCGTGCCATAGGAGAGGCCTATCCCCAGCAGTGGACTTAAATAGGCTGATGATGATGAATCAATATTTTTGCCTCACTCTTTGCCTACTAAGAATGTATTGTTAAATCTTTTAGTGCTTACTAATTACCGATAAAATGTTCTTATTCATCGGATACAAGTGACATTGAGGCCCTTTAATATTCCATTTAAGTATAAATTTTACGATTCTACAAGAATTCATCGGGAATTATAATAGTTTTAATAACCAATATGGTGTTAGTTATTAAAACTATTTTATTATTAGTTTCATGTATTATTTTATTTATAAATGTTTATTGTTATTGCGTGTTTTTAATCATTTTTTAACGATTGTACGTTAAATTTACTTCATAGTTTCTTTCTCTGTATTCATATTCTTAACAAATTTCATCACTCGGGACGATAAATCGATCAATTGACTTGCATTTCGAATAAATTCACAAAAAGACACTTTAACAATAGAGTTTTAGTAAAGTATTAAAAGTGATCTAATTAAAGCTTGGCCTTTAAAAGTATTAATTTCATATGAATTTGCTATCCAAATTGTACCTATAGGTGCAGTTTTTATACCTTATTAGGTAAAAACCAATAATAATAATATTTTATATTAATATAATTATAATAATTCAAATAAATAATGAATGTATAAATTCAATACAAGAGCAGTAAAAGTTTGTATGTATTCAATTTTTTGCAACTACCTATATTTAACAAAAGAGTAATACAAAAATTGTAAATATTTATGAATGCCCTCCTCCTAATTCTTATTTTTGTTATGCCCGACAGGGCCCACAATGATCCAAAACTAATGTATATATTCTTATGTACCTACCACCTAAGTTCACATTGTGGAATGCAATAAACACATTGAGTATTGAGTAAAGATTTTTTTTTTTATTTCTTAACTTGTGCGCCGCACTGGCTTAATAATAGGCATCATATCACGTACTTTGGCTAAAAACTAGCGTTGCGTTTAGCATGAGCACAGTATTATGGTAAGCAATAGCAGTTTTGTGCGGAAATGTATTATTAATTATTAATCCCTCCACAATTGTCTCTTGCGTAATTTTAATCTCCGCGCAAATAAATGCGTTATCCTTCTTCTTTCTTTTTTTTTGTGTCAAAAACCGCAATACCAGTACCTAAAAAGAACAACTACAAATAATCTAGGCTAACAATAGCGATACTGCACCAGCCCTGAAAAATTGAAAGAAGAAAACACTTAACAAACAACTTCCAAATAAAACTACTGCAAGTCTCAACCCATTCTCCAAGCATAACAAAGTAACACAATATAATAATTTCTTTATTATAGTGCGTTGTGTTCCCGCACAATCGCAGGCGTATTCAATAAGTCCTACAATAAAACTGCGCCCGACTACAATGCCAACGACTGGTAGCCGTCCTCACAATTTACGACTCGTCACATAGACAATAAATAGTGATTTTCGCATTTCTACTGAAGACACGCACGGTTATAGGACGTAGTCGGTCTTGCTAGACTTTCTACTGTAAAGAAAATAATTATCACTCTGCTAGGAAACGTTGATGTGGATGGAACCTTAATTGTAGACTGATACAAGGCGTATAAAAGTAGTCTTGGCAATATCACGCAAGGAATATACATTTACACAAGAACATTAAAAATTATTGATCAAAACAATAAATAAAGAGAGTAGAAGTGATGTCCAGTACGTATGTCAGTGCAGAGATTTTTTTCTTTTATGGAAGAATTCGCCTCTTTCCAAGAATTTCTCCTGTATCATGGGTGCGTTTCACAAACGTGTAATATCACATAATATAAAAGCATCTGCGGTTAATTTATTATTCCGTCCGATAATCCTACTTGCAACTCTTTTGTGGTCAATAAGGAAATTATTAGGTTTGTTTCCTATAAACCTCCTCCGACCTATAAACCCTTTGAAGACACTTTACTCTGCTACACTTGCTTAAAGATTTATTTCTCGTTGTGCGTTCTATAAGTCAAATTGAATTTATAGAAGTATATTAGCACAAGGCGCTAGAAGAATCCCCACGAGACCACTGTCAAGGAAAAGACGGAAGACAGTCACGCTATAGCATCACAATGTGGCGACGAAATTATAAGCATTAGGACTATTTAGAATCACATAAACCGTAATTCTCATCGAAATAAAAACCGCACTTGCTCGTCACATAGCACACCTGTTTTCCTTACCCATCATAATCCCTTATTTGCCAACCCTTGGAAGCCACAACCACATTCACCAGACGCCAACCAGATCACCAGATATTCAGGCAAAAACAATTATTGCCCGAACCGCAACAATTTACGTAGTTGTTGGATTGTCCCGCAAGCCGCGTCCACTATTGTGCTGCATATAAGGCGCGGTGAAGCGACTTGATATTTTTATACGAAGCTAGATGCCATTGTGGAGACCAGCTAACTGTTATTTGTAGTCTCCAGTTCCGTGTCAGGTTTACTGGGAACGGCCTGTTGACTATGATTTTATTCATTAACTTGTTGTTATGCTTTTGATTTTTATCAATTTCCTATTTGCATACATACATAGGTACATAACATCACGCCTGTATTCCCCGAAGGGATAGGCAGAGGTGTACATATAGTACACCCACATTTCGCCTGTTATGTTTTAAGGTCGCAATGGATTTGTGCTGCTTCTGAAAATTACCTAATAGCAAAACCCAGAAACACTTTTTTCTAAGTTTCCCAATTTGTAATCATACATTCTCAAATTATAGAAGTTCCTCCTAACCCCTTTAGAGTTTCTAAGGTATTAAGTACCAACGCACCATGTTTTTTAAAGACCGTTTCAAATACTTCGTACCGACTGTTTAAACCCATTGACAAACATCTGCAACATTCAACTAAGCAAACCCTACTATATCCCGTTCATCTATTCGAAACATCCAAACGACTTCCCCATCCTACATTAAAATTACAATATCAGAATTCAGACATATTAAAATAGACAAAACAAAAACAAACAGAAATCAAAGAAATCTATTTTCGCATCTCGTTTGAAACCTCGATCGTCTACAAATATGCACATGATTTCATCTTTTGTGGATGCAAAACTGGAACTGCTATCAAATATCGATGCATATTAACATGATAATGCAATAATATGCAGTATAATATGCAGTATTATGCGCCGGCGGCCGAAGTCGGGGGCATTTAATTCTCCTCGCAGCGTTTATTAGGAATAGTTTGAGTTTCATTAGGCTACAATGTCCGTATTAACAATGTAGGACACACAGATGCGTTTGTATTAATAGTTTCGAGATATAAACTTTGGTTCAACACGCAATGGGGGTAAGGCTGGGGTCTCATTGTAGATAGAAAGCTACTTCAAATATGTTACGACTTTGTTTTACAGAGAACAAGAGACCGAAAAACATAACTGGCGAAATGTGGGTGTACTATATTATGTGCACCTCTGCCTACCCATTCGGGGAATACAGGCGTGATGTTATTTATGTTTAGAACAAGAGAAATGTAGAGAGAGCTTATCCCACTATTGTATAGTGTCGTAGCGAAGTAAAAAGTATCTTTACCTCTATACATTAAGCATGCCTTTTCCTCAAAGCGATAAGCAGCGGTTTATAGGTCACCGACATTTCGCCAGTTATGTTATAGGTACCAATGATATATGGTGCTAGCCTATTGCTGCTAATAAGAATATTAATAATGGAGAAACTTAGTTTACAACACACACAATATACCCTACCCAGGATTTGAACCCAGGATCACTAGAGTCCTTTACAAATCAAATTGTTATTAATACATTGTGTCATAGTTTAGATTAATAGTGGTTATCGTTTTAATAATGTTATTAAATTGAAATGAAATCATACATACATACTGCCTGTTTCCTTGAGGGGTAGGCAGAGACCACGGATTTCCATTTGCTACGATCCTGGCATCCTTGCTTCGTTCACACGCATCACATTCCTCATATACGCTCGTTGATGGAGGGCATTCCTCACTTGCCTCAAATGAAATCAATTGATGAACTTGGTATTGAATCTAGTTTACTTTTAATTACGAGACGATCTTTATACAGAATCAAAACTTGCTGTCAAGTAGGAACTCATTAGTTTAAATTCCCATATCGCCAATCGCTGGCATTGAAACAAAAACCTTAATCTATTTTGCAGTTGAGCACTTACGTCTTTAACTCAAATGCGATTGTTCTGTTATTTATTATCCTCATTTGCGAGGAATACTCAACTAGGTAAAATAAGGAAGACACTAGCCTTTTAATTGACTAATTAATGATCGGATTGAAGAATTGTATCTGTCCTTAATGATTCCCTTTATTTAAATTGAAAGCCGACTTTTCAATTAATTGTATGGCCATCTTCTGCTTAGAACTCGGTTATAAATATTTCTTTATATAAAATTAATTATGTTTGTTTTGTAATTAAGGAGGAAGGCTCTCATTACGAATATTTAAACAGGAAATTGAATTAAATTGGACCTTCTGTGTTTGGTTTAATTACTTTTATCATTGGTAGATCGGTGTTTAGTTTTTCTCACGCCAGTACATAGTATAGGTATATAGTGGTAAAGTAATGTTTATTATGTGCATATATTATGTAAAAACACGGAAAATTTATAACACACAGTAATTAATTTCCTCGAAAATCGGTGGTTTGAATTATTAATTATAATGTGTTATTAAATCGACTTACTTTTAAGCCCGTATTTTACGTACCTACATACATAAAGTCACGCCTGCTTTCCAGAGTAGGCAGAGACCACAGATTTCTATTTGCTACGATCCTGACATACTTCTTTCGCCTCATTCACACGCATCACATTCCTCATACACGCTCGTTGGTTAAAGCCTGTGTTTTAGAGTAAATAAATCTTAACACGCATGAGTTCTTTTGGCCAACCCAGACTACACGCTACCTACAAATAGTGCTTGAGATATAAAAATTTTCAACAGCTCTACAATACCTCTTTGGAGCATCCAGGCGTTTTCTTCATAACGACATAGGGATGCAACGGTATAGAGATTGGCCAGTCGATAAATTCGGTAGCGAGCAGGTATATCAAGGTGTGCTAGACTTACTTAGATACTCTCACTTGTGAAGGCTCTATACTCGCACCTCAGTAAATATAAGTGTGATGTTATACATAATTCTGCCTCAACAATAGATGCGAATCATCATCAAGCATTACCTAACCGCCTACCGCATTACCTGAGCCGGAAACTGAAGCCGCAACGATATGAAAACCGTTTGCAAGCGACCAACAAATCAGTGTGTATGTAATTAACATTTAACATGTTGTACAACACATAACAACATACAACGCATCGATAACAACACTAGCTATGTAGAACGGCACTAGGCAGGTTTATCAGAAGGCTACAGAATCTACAAATAAAGTGCTACAACTGGGCAAATGGTTATATAAGAACAACTCGAAGTTTGAGATAATAACTACTTGTACGAAATGTAGAATCATCATCTTCATTTTACCTCGATATCACCCAATACTTGATAGGCCTCTGTTTTCCTCTGCCGTCCTTCTCGGTTTTGAACGACTCTTGAGGTAATAAGATAACCGATAATATCTAAAGGAGTAGTAGACATCCTAGCCGATTTCGGCTATGATGAATCATGATTCAAGTGTAGGTTAAATGTGAGACACGAATGGTGGTCAATGTCAACATATTTACAATATTGGTAATAGCAGATAAATTAAATGTCCCTCGATGTACTAATAAGTATTTTTTATTGTATTTTTACTTATTGCTCACATTTTGATTTGCATTTTACACTTACTAAAACTCAAACTTTCGCAAAACCATGTCATATCATAAAAATCAAGAACCAATTTTACAGATTTGCGAAAACCCACACTTCTGCTCTCCACCTTGAACACGGCAGAAAGTCTCAAGAGGTGCGGCGTTGCAAAAGGCACAACACATAATGCAACTTAACTCCGGTGTTAATTCGCTAAGCCCCGCCGTATGACAGGCCGCTGGATGCGAAACTACAAAAGATATAGTCGAATGATATGTTGGGAATAAGTGGATAAGCTAATAAAAGTAGGCCATTAAAAACTGAGACTTAGGTAATCATGGCAGTTTGTATACTTTTTTGTATATTTGGGTGATTTGACGTGTGTAATATTTGCAACAAGGTATGGCATACCTAATATTGGCAAAAGGATTAAGTCTAACACGAGGCCTGTATATTTTCTCCAAAAACGTATGTAATTTATAAGGGTTTGTTGTACAAAGTCACGCCTATTTCCCAGAGGCGTAGACAGAGACCGTGGATTTCCCTTTGCTACTATTCTGACAGTTCTTTAGCCTCATTCACTCGCAATTCATTCCTCATACATGCTCGTCGGTTAACGGTACTCCTCACTTGACTCTTTTGCAGAACATCTTCGATTTAGTCTAAATACCTATGTTCTACGAGGTTTCCCTTTCCCAATATTCTACTAACATTCGTCTCGTATATTACCCAAACTTCAGGAAATAGGAAAAGCGTATTGTGTCTTATAAAAATTAATACGAAATTAAACAAATCGCTTTGGTTGTTGCCTGTATACATATACCTGCATACTAATTTATACTAGCCTGTCCACCACAAAACTGTTGAAAGCTTGTCTTACTCCTTATACAAACATCTGGGTCTAAATAAATTCGAAGTATATACAAACCTACTATAATAACTTTCGTGAGTGTTATCCAGGCTCGCGACCCTGCCGCGTCACCTGCTCATGAATAAGGGCTCCGTTAGAGTTCGAAACTAGTCGGGCATTCCCGAATAGTGACGTGAGTATAACCGGTATATCACATAAACACATAAACATAACATCACGCCTGTATTCCCCGAAGGGGTAGGCAGAGGTGCACATATAGTACACCCACATTTCGCCAGTTATGTTTTTTTTTTAGGTCCCAATGTAATAGGGGGCGAGCCTATTGCCATCAACCGGGCACAAATCCAGACTCCGTGCTGTTACTGAGAATTACCTAATGGAAAAACCCAGTAACACTTTGCCCGACCCGGGATTCGAACCCAGGACCTCGTGCTAACCGGTATATATAGTAGATTATATACAAAATCTACCAAAAAACCTCTAAATTTTATTTATTTAGAACCCACACCCGTATGAGGTCTTATCCCCACAAATCGAACGCCTTCAGAGCGACGTGCGTGTGACAGGCTATAATAGTCTTGATATTTTCTTTATCTCAGACTTCTCAGTGTTCCCAGTGTCCGTATAGTATTACCAGTTTGCGGATTATTCGCAAATATTACGATACTAGTCGTGTTCTTAGTTTCATGTATGTAGGCCGGTGCACACTGTGTGGCTTTGTGTCCTCTACCGGGATTTCGTGGATCTATGTAGAGACGTATCTTATAAGCTTTGGTTTTCAATGGTAACTGATGGAAAGTATTTGATTTATTTGTATAAGAAAATTATTTTAATGTGGTTACTAAAATTGTTCCTATATTTTTTTTGAAGAATTAATAGGATTTTTTAAGCTGGATAAATCGCTTTTCCCGATATACATTTTAATTGACCACCTGTTACGAAATCATGTCTATAATGTGTAAGTTAAATCTTTAAAATATCCCGGGACAAACATCCCGCACCGGGATGTCCATCCTATCCCCGCCCTTAATCCGCCACTTTGTCCGAGCGCATCACAAAGATACGGTTAAGTGTGCGATTTCATTTGTCCGTTTTATTATCATTTCAAATGCGCCTGCGCTCCTTTTGTATTTGTTTTAGTAACGCATACCGATGTTACTTGCCGAGTTATTTTTACTTTAATAACCATTTTTATACGTTTTTTATAATGCCCCAGTAATGTTCAATGTTCTTTTGTTGGTCCCTATCATGAGCCTAAGTAAGTGTGTAATTGTATGTAAGATATGTATAAAATATATGTTTTCAATGTAAGGAATAATTTTCTTTATAAATTATTAATGTTTTTAATATTATTGGATATCCCTTATTTTACGCATCAAATATGAAATTAAAAGAGGTCATTTCTTGTATTTGTTTATAGTCTAGCGCTATAAAAATAAATTACATTTACATAAAAAAATATTGGTATATACTAAGTATCATTCGAGAGCCTTTAATACATCATTATAGGTACCTACCTATTGTATAAAAATACCAAGTTATAAGTGGAGTAACTGCCAGTCAACACCCACGACATAGATACACAGTGGCTGGCAACTACTGGATGGAACGATATCATCTAGCTTACAGAGTAACTGATCAATGATTAGAACCGATGTTTACCAACAATATAACTTTGTTTTCAGGGATTTTGTTATCTGATAACAATGTGTCATGAGTGTGGCTAGTGAGAGGTTCACGTAGAGAGCCTCTACAAACAGCAATGCATGAGGTAGCCCATAGCAGCCTAATAAGCTGTCAACCTGGCTACAACCCCTAGTAGGTAACGCGTGTTTGTATTTTGAAAATTAACAAGCTTTATTAGATTCACTTATAACTATACATACAGGATGTACAAACACTCCGTACTAAGCTTTATGAATAACAATACAAAACATAATTCTAAAACACATAATGTTACATGCTGTAGGTAGGTATATGAGTTTTAGAACATTGTTACGATTGCCAATTTAATATTTTGCCAACAGTACTCAAATAATAATCTATCTGTTTCACTTCACAGTGTTTGTAAGGGCTATTCTAGTGAAACGTTGGGCACAATAATCTCAATTCCCTTATCTCGACGGATAACAGTCTCATCTAAATCGGTTGCAAAGCTGCACGCACGTTCTAAATAACATTTACTTTTCTTGTTGGCAAGTGTTGATTTCATTTTACGAGATAAACTGACCTCATTTATTCAGTTGTTATAGTTGAGTCGCAAGACGACTCCCAAAGAGATGGGTTGACATTAAGAGGAGCACGGGTATTAATGAACGTGTTTTGTTTTACCTGTTCTTCTTCTTTTTAAGAGCTTTGATCTTGTCAGTGGAGCTAACGCCACTGTTCGATCTTCTTTTTCTTTTTTTAAAAAATCGTCGCCCCACACTTGGAATTTCTCCTGCATCGTGGGTGCGTTTCACAAACATGAAATAACACACACACCAACACCCAGACTCGGGACAAACATCTGTGGTTCGCACAAAGTTTTGCCCCGTGCAGGAATCGAACCCGCAACCCTTAGCGCAGCAGTCCAATCGTTTCGCCACTGCGCTAATCAGGTCGTTTGTTTTTAGCATTCTATTTAACTGCTTGGTACGTCTTAACTCCTCTACTCCTTTACTTGTAGAATAAAACTACACCTTGACCTTCTTCTATGGTTTACCTGTAATCGGGCCAAATTACTATCGTCCGTTCCGTCGTTATCCAAGATTCACTTGCTTGTGATCTTTTGTTTAATGTTCACTAAATAAGGTACACTTATGTAAAATGGCGGAGCTAGGTAAACAACGCTACCTCTGGTGCAAAAAGAAAATTCGGGATTTCTCTATATCCAAGATTCACATAGTTAGCTTGTGATCTTATGTTTCACGTTACTCAAGGTATACCTATGTTATATTGCGGAGTTAGGTAACCAAGGTCCCTAGAGCAGAACCAAAATTGGGGGAGGAAGGGGTAATTTGAATCCTTATCATTAGGTTTACTGGAAAAAAAAATGCGTTGCAGGAAACTTTGAACAACGCGTAAAATAAGTAGGCACCTATATAAGGTAGCTTAAAATAAAGCGCGCGTGATGTATTCGTCACTTCAACTTTAAGTGTGATAGCTGATGTCGTTGATTTTAGATTAATTTATGTGCGCATGCGTTTGTAAGGAGCTTATCACGACAAGACTAGTACCGATTGCAGAATTGTCTGCGATTTATCTGATTGGTTAATAATAATTCGATACTAGTTTCTTGTGGCACCGACTCTTCAGCCCCTGGTCCAAATAGAGATATAAGTTGCATTTGCAGTTATCAATTGAATAACAGTGGATTAAAATTATTTAAGTTTATTCTTAACTACCATATTGCTGTGCCTGCAAAAGGCACTAAATTATCCACTGTTGAACAAAGGCCTCCCCTTAGGTAAAGGGAGGGTTTGTCATAATCCCCACGCTTGGCGATCCCCAAGTCACTTGCCACTAAGTTATAAGTTATGGAACTTCTTGGATTCCAATGGAAGACCTGATTGGCGCAGTGGCTAAGCGATTGGATTGCTGCACGAAGGGTTGCGGGTTTGAATCCCGCACGGGGCAAAACTTTGTACGAACCATAGAGGTTTGTCCCGAGTCTGGGTGTTTGTGTATGTGATATTTGATGTTTGTGAAACGCACCCACGACATAGGTGAAATTCCTAGTGTGGGGCGACGTTTTTTTAAAAAAAACAAAATTAAGTATGCAATAAATAATTAAATTTGATATAAAAGTTTCAATTCAAGCCCGCTAACTGTACCTAAGTTCATCTTCGGCAATCTACTAATAAATATTTCCGTTATACATGAACATGGTACATAAATGAATAAACATCTTACTTCTAATTATATATATAATAATGCGCATTAATCACTCAACATAATCAATTCACGACTAAACTGGATTTAATTGATTTTGATTTACAGCAAACATTGGTTACTAATGTTGGATAGTTAAAATCTGTAAATTGGTCCCGATTAGCAATTGTAATTAATAATTAAACTGTAATCGTATATTGTTAATCTTTTCGCTTGGGAAGGTTTGTGATTGCCTGTATTTTTAATTTGGTGAATTTGATTAGACATTTGACGCATGATAGAGTTCTCGTATTTAGTCCATAGAGTCTGGTATTTCTTTTTAGCTTTACTTCTGTATAACATAAAAATTATACTTTTTTAGTACACCATTATAAGAAGATATCAAAACCTACTTGATAAGTATTTAATGCAATGAATGATATAAAATGCATTCGGCATAGACATAGATTTTGCTCTAACTTTTTTCGATGATCACATTCACAATGTCAAGACGAATGATGAGTAATTACACATTGTTTTATCTTTAGGCTAATTATTCCTAATTAAAAATTAAACTTAGTAGCTAAAATTAAATAGGATAGGTACTGCTAATTTATTAAAATCGTCTTCAAAAACTAATTTGGACATTAATAAGTTTTTGCCAATCATATAGAAATAAAACTTTTTATTTTATGCTTCTAAGAATAGTTTTTGTTACACAATTACTAATTATTATTCATTATTACAATATCGGTTATGGGAACATTAGATTTTGTGTTATTATAGAATGGATCATTATACTTTTAATTGGACACCCAGCTGTGTGGTTGATTGAAAAATCTTCGATGTGCTATAGAGGTAATATATATTGTTTGTTTTGCCAGACATTTTAGATTATTTGTTACTGTCCAAGTGTTTTTGTTTTATAATGTATTGGTCAGTTGTGATTTGGGTGATTATGTTGTCAGTCTGGTCACGCGTTATGATGTTTTTTGTTCAATAAAATAATGATGGAATGTACAAATATAATGGTGTTCATCTTTTGTTTTTTTAAAGGTTGATTATTGAGGTAGACTACTAGATACAATGGGTAATGGCAAGGAGAAATTAGATCTATTAAAATATTTTTGCCTTTGTTTACATTATACTACACTGGTCGCTGAGTGGTATAACCGTTGGATTGCCAAGTGAAAGGTCGCAAGTTCAAATCCACGCACCAATGTTTTTTCGGATTTATGTGCGTGCTATACCTAAATTAGTTGCTAAAAATGGTTTTTAATGGCTTGTAAGGCCATGCCAGAGGCCTACAGGCGGTTTAAACTCTGACATCAGGTTGTTCATCAACCATACGATAAGAATAAGACTGTTCACTGATGAGAGAAAAATGATAAACATGGCTGGATAATATATATGGTTATTATGTTTTTATCATGTTATCCCAATAGGTACTTACTTCTAATCTACTAAACGCTAAGCATATCAAATAGCGCATCAGCAAAAATCATCGGCAATTAATCAACGCGTCGATAAAGCAATAAATGAACGAACCAGCAACACGCATCCAATAAAAAGTAAAAAGCAATATCCCAGTCTATTTCTAATACATTCCAAAGTTTATTCAATATCGACAAGTAAAAATAAACTGGCCATGCGAGCCATTTACAACAATACATTGCGGCTCATCACGCAAACTTTGCAACACAAGAATACTTACATAAATAAATATTCAAGCCCTCACCGGCAGGTGGAGTCACTGATTCTTCGCAGATAATTTGCCTAACTGGTTCTTCGTCTGACACTTTCCTGCACTCCGACACTGTCTCAATCACAACCAAAGGAATTCACGCGACATAGCTTGAGTAGTTACTTCGTTGATTGAAGCGTGTTCTGCGATAAAACGCGCAATGTATACCGCTCGATTTGAAACGATTGGAGGTTATAAGTGATTAAAAGAATGACGCAGAGTGGTCAGTAGCATCATTTCGCGTCCGCCTGATAACACAGCCCCTCATTGCGACATTTAATTATTATGATTATGTATATGTTTCAAGGAACTGAGTGCAGACTATGCAGGTTTTCTTTTAAACGCCTTTGTCCTGTAAGATAGCTGGAAGCTATTATACTTTTTGTTGTTAACTGGCCTTTCCTCG
Source organism: Abrostola triplasia (assembly GCA_946251915.1). Taxonomy (NCBI): domain Eukaryota; kingdom Metazoa; phylum Arthropoda; class Insecta; order Lepidoptera; family Noctuidae; genus Abrostola; species Abrostola triplasia. The sequence continues at coordinate 6,097,794 of OX276440.1, read as the reverse complement.
TTGATAGTGCATGAATAGTGCGTAATCTGTTGATCTGGCTTGCAGATCTGGAGATATGGAAGATAATATAAATTGCTTGTTGAAGGCATTGTGTTAAGTTTACTTTTAGTGGGTAGGTGTATAAACGTGTTAACCGTTGTTCTACTCGTGGCATATTTGTTTGAGTTATTGCACCCAAGAACCTCAGACAATTTTCTTTATACCGACGATATCGTCAGTTGCGGGCAACCGGTGGATGCAAATGGCAAGTTGGCGTTCTAAGCGGGAGGCCTTTGTTCCACAGTGGACGTCTTTCGACTGATGATGATGATTTATAAATTTAATTTTATTATCATATTTCTAGCTATGAGGTAGTTTTAAGAAATAGGTAGGTACCAATTCTGTAATTTTTTTGATTGTATAGGCTAAACACAGTTCTTTGTATGCAATTGGTAACTACGACTGTCCAAAAGAAAGGAACAAACAAGGTCCTAAAGCAGGAGACTTTCAAAAACAAAGCATATAATAATAATTTAATTATAAAATCTAATTAAGGATTTAATTTCGATAATTAACGACCTTCCTTCATAAAACCGATAAGATCTCATTGTCCCGCCAAAACCCCGACCCCCATACAACTCAATCGATATCTAAACGGTAAGCAAACATCACGACTACACATTAGCCGTTGGGGCACAAAAACAATCGGCTATAGTTAACTGAGGGCGAGGGCACAATATTACTGGACAATGGCCAATTAACGCTGCACGCAATTAAATCAGACTGGACCTTAACAAAGACTCCTTGATGGGATCTGTATAGAGCGGCTATGTCCTCCCAATAAAATATAAATTTAATGACATACACAGGCTCTTTGGACGAAAGGCGCTGGGTTTGATTTCAAGGTCGGGCAAAATGTTATAGGTTTTTTTTGTAGTTCTTAGTAGCGGCTTGGAGTCTCGATTTGTGGCCGATTAATGACAATACGCTCGTCCCCTTATATTTTGGGACCTAGGTATATAGGCTATAGCAGAACTGACTAACTATGAGAGTACTATTCCTACATCTGGCGTGATATTAAAGTAATTATATACCTATGGTAGCTAGGTACGATTGGATGTTAACTTCAAAAAAGTATTTTTTCTCGAGCCGTTTTTGAAGCGTTGATCAGTACCTAATCTAGCACATTGTTGATCGAAGGCTAGTTGAACTCACCGCGGATTTGGAAGAGTGATTATCATATTACGATCTAATTGTCGTCCCACAGACTCCCTTGATCTCTTGTACAGTGGGCGTGTTCAGATATGAGATATCACAAGCAGAAACGTTTAAACTTAGAACAAAATATCTGCGAGTCCTACGAACATTAATTTGTCCCTACGGTCCAGCCACGGACCGACTACGCAAAAAAAATACCAGATTAAGTCACCTATACAAAGGTAAGGTGTATAACCAGCTCTATATAACTCCCGTCAATAGGTCGATAGTATCCTCCGCCCACACGTCCGCTGAGCGTATTGTTCGGTTCAATCGAGCAAGTTATTATTGCAGATAATACTTTATTTATAACGAACACCGGCCCGCATCGAGAACAATGCGAGCGCGTCATGTCGAACAACCGAGCTTAAGAATGTGACGAGTATAATTACGTAAGTACCTACAGCCACTATTGGTACCTACCAATGAGTTCTGACCTTTGAAATCAGGTGGGTTGACGCTGATACTGGTTTTATTGGCACTACATTAAAGTCAAAAAAGAAAAACATGAAGAAACATCTATTTGACATTGGCCGGAGACGACCATAGTCGAACAAAGGCCTACCCATTAGAACGCCACAATGAACGACTACTTGCCATTTGCATCCACCAGTTGCCCGCAACTCTGACAAAGAGGCAGATACACTAATATAAATATATAAACAATAATTAAAAACAGATTAGTGATTTCCTTGCAGAGTATGCATCTCACGGTTGGACCAAATGGTTATAACATGGATGTCTGCCATGAGTTATTAAGTGAAGTTTTCAAACTTGCGGATAATCTGAGATTAGGACTAGAAGCTCTCATAAAATCTCCCGTTTATGCAACAAACGCAAGATTCCAGGGGCTTCGAGCTTATTACCATAGAAATAACAAACGTTTCCTATATTCATCATCATAATCATCAGCCCGTTGCAGTCCACTGCTGAACATAGGCCACAGCCTATACGCAAGAAAGCCTGGTCTGCTTCCACGTTTCCTATAGTTAAAAACGTAAAAACTCATGGTAAATTAAAGAGTTTATGGTAAACCTCAAAGAGAATAACTGCGTTCAGTTTGACCCCTCGAAGGGAATCTTTGCTAATTAGACAGAGTTACGGTTTTAATAGCTTCTTAATTTGCCTTTGGAAAACGAATATGGTTTTAATTGTTCATTTGTTTGAGGCATCTTTAGCGTGAAGAACTCCTAGGCAAAGTCAGATGCGATGGACAAGGGCTATATCTATAAGTTTTTTGTAGATAAAGGTACAGTCACTAACGACTACAAATAGTGCAAGTAGTGCAACTAAGATTATAGGTACTGTCGGATGAAAAAGTGAAACATAAATTAATATTGGTACAGTTCCTGTCACGTAAAAAGATCGCTGGGTGACTATCATCGACTGAGTTTGCACTCAGATATAGTCGCTTCCTATGGTCCTAGGCTATTGTGGATTATAATTAAGTGTAATTGTTTTATAGCAGAATTATTATAGGTACTTTACTAGTTACGTAACAGTTTGGAATAGACTGGACTTCAAAAAATATTTAAACGGTCAGCATTTGTTTCATGTAACGAAGACTTTACTCTATAAAAAGAAGTCACAATGCTACAGTGGAATAGGTGACGCCGTAGGGTAATGTTTTAAATGCTCTTAAGGATGTAATGCTATAATGGTCGCTTGGCAAATAGATTGATGATTGCAGTATGTGGAAATGAGAGCATAGGATAATAAAGCTGCCCACCCACTTGGCATCTTTGTGAGTCGCCTTTAATGATACACATGAGATAGTGGGTGTGGCTTATTATATGAGTACGTTTATGTAGAAGATAGACAAGACTCAGAGGAATTTCTCCTGTCGTAGGTGCGTTCCACAAACATGAAATATCACATACACAAAACCAATTATATTGTATCTACTTAGTATTTTCTATAAGTTATATTAATAATGTTCTCCTGACCGTATTTGAATCTCAGCTGAGACTAGCCAACTCCGCAGGAGATATTACAGTGAGTTATATGCACAAACATAGGTGCACTCCCTATACCCTCACTCTCAAAGTCCGATGAGACGGTAGACCTACACAACCGGAGAGAGACCAGGCGTGAGACCAACGGCTTTATATGCCTTCCCAAGCACGTGAGTCTCAACATGTGAAAACGGTTACCCATCACAAAACTGACCGCGGTGAGCACGGCTTAACCTCGCAGATCGAATGATCTGCACGGTAGCCACATAGTTACGAGGGGCATAATATATAACTCATTCATTAAAGTTTATTCTTAGTATGTTTTCTGCAATTGCAACAGAGACAATATAAACATAAAGTTAATTCTTCAAGAGAATACAACATATTCAAGTCATAACATTACACGAGTAAAAATGTCTTACGATGTTTATTTTTCACTGGAACACTTCTGAACGTAACTGTACCAAGTGTCACTACAAATACCTGTCTAAATCAGGATTACCAACTTTTTATCTGCAACAAACAATAACTGTGAGTTTTTTGTCAAATAATCCAATTTTCACAACGGCACCCATACTTTTTTCGGTTTACATCTACACATCTAGTTAACCAATTGTGAGTTATTATTTTATTTATTGCAGCCATGATCTTCCCACTGCAGGGCAAAGGCCACCCTTTCCTTCCTCCATTCCTCTCGGTTGTGAGCTGCAACTGTGACTTAGGTTGTGGTAAAAAATACCTTACCCACAGCAGCAATACTTTGTTCCTACGACCTCAACTAAGTGCATTGTGGGTTGTGGGCCATTCGAATTAATCTCCCTTTACAGGTACACACCATAATAATTAGTATACAAAGTGCATGACGCCCGTAGAAAGTCCCTTTAACCCTGCCGGTGCATATAGTTGTCCCATGTCCGAGCAAAACACACTATAATTATATAAATACGTATAATGTTACTTTGTTGGTCGGTCGCGTATTTCGAAAAGCTACTACGACACATGAGGAAGACAAGGAAATAAATTGTTGCGTTAAACGATATCAAGATACATTTTAATGTAAAATGCTACATGTTGGAAATCAAATAAAGGTACTACATTAGTTACATGATTATTTCAGCAAAAGATATACTTACCTACTACATAGAAATTAGAAATCCTTTAGTTCCTGAGTCTTGACAACAGAGTGTTCCGGTTGCTTATACAGAGTGCAGTTTTGAAGCTGCAAAACATTTCGGGAAGTTGTAATAAAAGTCACAAATTATCATATAAAAATACGATACTTGGTCAATAATCAATAGTACATTTTATTTTATTTTTTTAAGTTTAGCTGTTATTCAGAATAACCCTCTAAGCAAACATCTTAAAATGTATAGGTCCACAAAATCTACCCTATCTCATCTCACCAGTTTGATAAAAAGTGTTAACAAATACGCGTCCAAAGCCTGAACAAGTTAATAGTGTGAAAGTTGACCTTTTAAGTAGTTATTTGTGTTCAGTGCCCGATGGGTGCGTAATAGAATTTAGATTGTATCTCAGATACATTTTAGTTCTTGTACTTTGTTCGAGTGTTTAATAGAAATGAAATCTGAGACTGTTGTCCCTTTAGTTATGCTGTAGTGTTTCTAGAAATACGAGGGTCAAACTGAAAGTTCTTAGAACTGGCCACTTATAAACAATATAATAAAAAAATAATTCTAAAATTTGAAAATAGAACTCTTTGCCAATATTACTGAGTATATATTTCATTAATTTGTCATTTGTTTTACGATTTGGCGGCAAATTGAAAATTGTCTGTGTCACGTCAACATGAATTTAACACGAGAAAATTTTCGTGCAATGATTTTTTATGACTTTCGATGTCATTTAAGTCAACAAGAAAGTTATGATAGACTACGATTGGCCTTTCACGATGAAGCCCCATCTCGTGCGACAGTTTACAACTGGTTTAATGAGTTTAAACGTGGTCGCACTAATCTCACTGATGATTTACGTGAGGGACGGCCTTCTACGGCGACGACTGAAGATAACATCTGTGTTGTGCGGCGTATGATAGAGACTGACAAAAGAGTGACCTATCAGCAGATTCGGACAAGCTTAGGCATCGGTATGAGTCAAGTGCACAAAATCCTCCACGAACATTTAGCAGTCAGGAAGCTTGCGCCCGGTGGATACCTCATAATTTGACTGAGGCTCAAAAACTCCATCGTGTGGATTGGTGCCGTAAAATGATTGAAAGATTTAACGGAGGTGACTCAAATGCTGTGTTCGACATCCTAACAGGTGACGAAAGCTGGATTTACTGTTATGATCCTGAAACCAAAAGACAATCTGCTCAGTGGGTGTTTCCTTTCGAGAGGTTGCCAACTAAAGTGAAGAGAGATCGAAGTGCGGGAAAAAAAATGGTGGCCTCGTTCTTTGGAAGGATAGGTCATTTCGCAACAATTGTGTTAGAGGATCAAAAAACAGTTTCTGCAGAATGGTACACTACCAATTGTTTGCCACTTGTCTTGGAAAAAGTTCGAGAGAAACGACCTCGCAGTAGGATCCTCCTTCACCACGACAACGCCTCGTCGCACACCGCTAAGCGAACGATCGACTATTTGGCGACATCAAACGTTGAATTACTGGGTCACCCGCCGTATAGCCCCGACCTCGCCCCTTGTGATTTTTATTTATTTCCAAAAATTAAAGAAAAACTTAAAGGAAAGCGGTTTATGAATGCTGAAGAAGCGGTGGCTGCGTATCGCGATGCCATTGAAGAGAACCCTAAAGACGAGTGGGCAAAGTGCTTTTCCCAGTGGTTCCATCGCATGCAGCGGTGTATTGACGTGAATGGACAATATTTTGAAAAGATATAATAAAACTAATAACTGGCTAATGTAATCAGTTTTTGATTTTCTAAGAACTTTCAGTTTGACCCTCGTATGTATGTTTGAGTGTATTTTTGTGTTGTTCGTCGATGTAGTTACGGGCTTAGTTTGCAGTGTAGTCACAGTTGAATAGCTATATAGGATTGTACAAAAATTCTAGTATACATTAAGTTAAGTTAAGGTTAGGGCAACTGTTTGTATTTTAATAGACATATAGTCCTGTTTGGTAGTATATAAGTAGAAAAAACTAGGATAAAGAAACTACATGGTCGCTTTTTACTACTTGTGAACCTCCTTTAAATAAAGATAAAAAAAAATCGGTCGAGTTTCGGACTCAACCGGGGCTTTATCATTCATGTGCACTTTGCCTGTCGTTCTCGCGAGACATTGTTTTGGTTACTCAGTGATTGTAACCTACGAAAGCTAACTGCAGGGCAGGCCTCCCGTTTTTTCCACATTCCTCAGAGCTCAGTATTTTATTTCCTCCATTTCTCTCGGATGTCAGCTGCAGTAGTCCATTTCTCCTTAATGGAATCAAGCTCGTCGCGCCATCTTCTTCTGGACCTGTCGCGACGCCTTTTTACATTGTGTGGCATACACTCTGTAGAAGTTTTTGCCCATATATAGGTACATGCGGCAGATGTGACCAGCCCAGATCCACTTCTTCCTCCTTATTCTTAAAAAATGTAATTGGATGGACCACGGATTACATTTTACCATTAATTGTCGTTTACATGTCAAATAATAGAGCAGGTAATAGACTTAAAAAGAGTTTAAGGTAACGCAGGTGTTCTCATCGCTTATGAACAAGAGGGCCAGGGTTAAGCCAATTCTGCAATTACAAAACTTGGTAAAAGTTATTTATTCCAAGATAAAGCCCTACAAGTACGTTAAACATGTAAGTAAACCTAATTAACCCTTATAATAGCACTGCAATAATTAGACTGTATCATTACAAAAGCACGTAGTTACATTAGAACGGAAATGAGGCCACATTAGAATCTTAATCTACTTTAAAATGGCTATAGAGAGCGGCGTTTTTAATTAAATCATTTATTCAACAAACGTACTGTTGGTAAGGGTTGTGCCATTTCTAGAAACTGTGTGATTACATCGACATTGCTTCCACCGGAAACTAGATAATATTTAATTGGCGTGAAAACTCAATAATTGGAGATAAAAATCAGCTGCGGAGCAAACCAATTATAGATGGCGGTGTGGTGGCACTGCGGACGGTCGTCGCTCATTTGCTAGTGTTGTGCTTTTTATCGATGTTGTAATCATTGCTTCTATAATTTTATGTGCGTGTTTTCTTGTTTCTGTTTACATTATATGTTTTATTATATTTCTGTTGATGGATTTTGATCTATAATTTTGCAGATTTCAAAAATGTTTTAGCGTCAAAGAAACCATCACGAATGTTGGGCAGGAAACTGGATCCACATTTCCCTTAAAAATGTCGTACTGCAAGTTAACTTTTTTGTTAATTATGATACATAATTTTGTATCCCAACGCGAAGACATACAACAGGCATTCTGCCCCTTTGCTATCGCTTTATAAATTAATTTATATGAAGCTTAGTACACATTTTCATTTATAAAGATTGACTGCCGCCTATGTATACCTACAGCTTTTGTTACATGCAGTTTAAATAAATAAATAAACGATGGCAATTATCAACATAAATCATTTCCCACTTCTAGATCACGTGTCAAACCCAAATAAACTTTTCACCTATGTAAGTCGCCGATAAATAATCGACATCGCCAAAATCACACATCCATCAGTCCCCCATCACTAGCCTCGCATGTGTGTATTGCGCGGCAGTACTAACAACTCATTAGCCGCTATCACCGGCGGCACTATTTGTGGCCACCGCGGCCGCGGCTGTGGCAGGGTTAATTGTTCTAATTTCACCTCAGGTTTGCCGAAGTCCGACAGATTGTTTTAGGTGCTGTTGATAGCTAATATACCGTGGTAGGTGTTTCTGCTTTGTTGCATTTAAGTATGTTAATTTAGGATACTTAATAAAAGTCTTGGCTTTGACTGATGTTTTTTTTCTGCATTTGCATTCTATAGGATTTTTTTACTGATCCAAAAAACCAAAGTAGAAATATGGATGCTAGTGAAAGGCGAACATATTACGCACATTACATAAGACTTTGCAAAATGCAGATCTGAAAAATATACAAACTTTATTGAATCCTTAAAAATAATTAATTAAAATTCAAAACCACTTAAAAAATGACCAGCCGAAAAGAAATTCGAATAATTTAAAAATAATTGAATAAAGAACGCCTGTATAGTGTTGGGTATTGCACAAAAATCTGTATTTTATCGTACCGTTGTCTTCTAGTGACACGTTTCGTTCAAAGCGCAAAATATTCGTCGTCGTGTACCGATATGATCTCGCGAATGCACCAAATATCGAGCTTACATCTCGAGACCTTACTAAAAGTTCTCGATTGGAAATCGGAAAATAATCGTTAAGTGATTAGTCAGGATCCGAAAAATTTCTTGGATATAGCTTTCTTTGCTCTACATTTACCAGTAAGTGTTTTAATCGGCACCGGTAATTCCCGAAGCGGTAAGCAAAAGAATTTTCCTTAACCACATTCAATCTTCTTTTTGGTGGTCTTGTGGTAAGACTCTTGCCAGTTATCGAGCTCACTCCACGTTTGTCGCTATTTCCCGGCGAAAATATTTTTTTTTGTTATTCCCTTTAACGGATTTTTTAAAAGATTTTAATTTAAAAAATAATCCTGTGAAGGACGATATTCATCTAAACTAAAATCGTAATTTTTAACAGTAAAAATATTTTTTCTATCACATGAAATCAAGTCCCATCTAATGTATCATCGAGTAAGTACAATCGAGTTTTCGTAGTATCGAGCAAAACGTCGCCTAACATTCGAAGCTCGCGTGAACGATGCCATCGACTTGGTCCGGAATCGAATACATTATCTCGAGTGAAAGAATCCGCAGTCGCATAATTTGTACCAATATTCCTTGGAAATGCTCGGTGTGCGATATGGTAACCCGACCGATTTGAATCCTTTGGACAAACAAAGAACTTGCTTTTGAATAAGTAGGATATTTGTAGGGGAATGCGAATGATATTTTGAGTGGATAGCCCTTGTATCTTATTAAGAAATTACGTGTTTTTACATATCAGCTTTTTAGATCAACAATGCGATTTGAAAATATTAAAAAATATTATTATGAAACAACCAATAAGTTAAAGGTAAACTAAATATCACCTTGCCTGACTCGAACCCTGGACCTCATGCTCAGCAGTTGCGTTTTCCAACCACTAGATCAATAGGGCAGGCAGTATTAGATTAATATTAGGCTAAGCTCTAATTTATCATTTAGCAATACCAAATACATTATTTTAGTTTCTTCCTTAACAAACAGATGGCGTTACTTTACACATTTCTTAATCGAACCTTAATGTCATTTTTCTTGCCAAATATTAAGACATTTGTGTTGTGACCTACAAATGTCTATAAACTTATCTCATTTTAGAAGAATTTGATCTGTCTAATACCTAGTATGAAGTGTAATCTGTGAATCTGCATTGAGGAAACTAATAGAATAGGTAGGTAGTATATAGGTAAATAGAATAGGTGGATATCTACATTTTACATAAGTAATAATTAAAAATATTGGCACCAATTCTCAACTTTGAAGATACATAACATTTTCCACGAATCCATAAAAATACTTGTCGCATATCATACAAATCAAACTCTCATTTATTTATTTCGTCTTTAACGCTCTCATCACAAAAATAAAGTCTGTCATCTTTATCGATTGCCACTTTACATTTTCAGGCTTATAAAAAAGACTGCCCCTTACCATGGACTCATAAAACATGACATTTTCCGTTGTAGGAGTCTCACTTCCACAACAGAAAATGTTGCTTTAAGAGTTCATGGTAAGGGGGCTAGTAGTTACCTACCAACGTAATCATTAAACTCAAAACGACACTAAAACAGCCTAGTCACAAGCTTCGAAGAATAAACAGAAAAACCTTTATACAAGTCCACATGAATAACTGTTTAAAGGAATAATATAAAAATATACTTTAGTCAATAATAGTGTCTTGTACTTCAATATCGATTTGATATTGTATGTAGAACAGCACTATAATAATAATAATAATAATAATAATATCCATTTATTTCAGGCATCAAAGGCCCATAACTATAAATACAATACTATATTAATATAACTTAAAAATACTATAAACACATACAATTATATAACTATACTACACACGAAGTGGCGGCGTCGTGTTTCGCTGACTGGTGTCACTATGCTTTTATGATTTCCTATTCCACACACTAAGTGCGTTTATTCATACAAAACCTTAGTGCTTGCCGATTTCAATATCGATTCTTCGTATTCGTAAGAATCGATTCAAGTTTACGATTATGCATTCGATATTCAATCAAGGAATGGACAAAGGGTGTCTACGGGTGGCACTGTTCGGATTTGTGAGCAAAATTCAATTTGCGGTTGAGGAAATGGTTTTCAACAAAATATGTGCTGTATGCGGTTGCTTTTAAAGTCCTAGGTTTATGTTTAAGAGTCTTGGTAACTGCAAATGTAAGTTTGTTTTGTGTTTATTGCGATGTTTCCATAAAGCGCTATGTCAAAGCATCTCGCCGTTAGATGGGCTGTAATTCGATGCATCAAGTACTTCTATGTAGTACAATAACGTTTATATTATAATTGCAAATGGCCATTGTTAGGTGGATCGCGTTTTCCTGGTACCTTATCTTGGAGGACCGTCGATTGATGGTCGTTGAGGAGAATTTATTGTGGTGTGTTAGTACCAATATATCATTGTACGCTATAAAATCTATTATAAGAATTGTTGTCTCATTGTGCTCTGCCCAAGTGGGCTCTAATTGACTTCAATCTGCTGACTCTTCCTTTATCCTGTAGATAGAGTATCGTCTATGTACGTAGGCCAGAAATAATTATAATCCTGCACATATCAGGATCTGTGATTATTCGGGCTGGAAATATTCATCATATAAGTTTTATTAATATATAGTTTATAACAACTATTTTACAATTATTTACAACTTAATTCTAATACAAAATAAAAATTATATACAAAAATAAGTAGTCAAAAAGCATCGGAGAATTCATCCCCATTGATGCCAACCGGTAACGTGCCTAAAAGACTGGCAGCATGGCCACGTTGAATAGCAATGCTGATTCTTTGGCCAAAAAATTAACCAGCCCTTTGGCCACGTGTGAAGTCGACTGAGCGCTTTGCTAACTCGTTAAACAAATTCATCATATTATGCTTTTATAAAGGACTTGTTCTGTCAAGTAACTCAAACACAAGTAACAGTCTGAGTAGTCTATATTATTTATTTACTTCTATAGTTTCAAATAGCCTACCAAAAATTTTATACCGATTACAAACCGTAAATTTCTCATTTTGATGTCAAACATATCTCTATCATTATTATCAAGCATTGCTCCAGTGATCTCATCCAGGATAACTCTAACTACCCAACTTCAACGCTCCAAAGTGTTAGACACAATTAATATCGAGTTTCAGAATCAAGATCAAGGCACTGACTTTATTTCGGTACTTCACGTAAGAGAAATAAACTCCTCCAAGGAATTACGCCGTAAACCAGTCAATGGACTAAAGAAAGGTCATTGTGTACAAAATTCATTATTATATCGACACCTGGCTACCATGAAATCTAATCTTTTATCAGCTGCATTGCCCACGAGATCCAATCTTAACGTATTATTATCTAAATTTAAATCGGAATGTATTTAAGACACCTTTGTATCGATCTGAAGCATCAGTGTTACCACTTCAATCCTCTTTATGTTTGACTAAACTTCCAGTTTTTCAACCGTAACCAGCGATGGTGATTCAACCACTAAACTTGCTAGATTAACTCCAAATAATACTGGTACTTATGCTTAATTTAAATGATAATTATGGAGAAAGCAGAACACAATTTGAAAAATATTGCCAAGTAAATCCAAAATATGTTAAGAACATACAAAATCTCGAAGAATTTCTTGGAGAATGGTATTCTCGTTTATCAACTGATTAGATTAGGTTTTGTGTAAGATTAATTATGAACGCAATTTGGAGGTATTTACGTGCGGGTATTTGACTATTTTGGAAACAATTCCAATGCAAATCCAACCATCACGATTGAGTATTTATGAGAAAAGTAGATAAAGGAAACACGAAACAGCCAAATGAAGCAGCGTGGAGTTTTGTTTATACTTACTGTTAAACTGGCCGTTGACATACAAACAGACCGTAAATATTCAATGATAAAGATAATTTCAAAAGCAATTTACTTTTTAAGGAAATTATTGAATTTGGAATACTGTTTAAATGAGCCATGGTTTAAAGAAGGACGTCAATTATTGTTTTTGTTTTGCATTTGTTTTCCTTTACCCTTGAGTTAACCCACTGACAGAAACCAGTTTGAGTTGACGCTCTATTACGTATACTAATGGATATAGCTACCTAGTGATCATTTACTTCATGCTAACACTTGATACTTAGGGCTGGTTGCTTCAGCTTCACTTAACGCTAACGTAAATGTTAAAAATAGTAATAACAATTATGATTTCTTCTATCAGCCTTAGTAACGAAAGAGTTTTGCTTCCCACTAGTAGCCCCTATAACGTTGATTACCTGGTTTTGTATGCTATAAATCAACGCTTCATGTTTTGCGTAAGTTAAACATCGTGGCGTTCTATGGGGGAGGCCTTTGTTCAACAGTGGACGTCTTTCGGCTTATGATGATAATGAGGATGAAAGATGAAACATGTTCTGTAATGCGACGACCTGATTAGCGCAGTGGCTAAGCGAATGGACTGCCGCGCTAAGGGTAAGGGTTCGATTCCCACACGGGGCAAAACTTAGTGTAAGCCACAGATGTTTGTCCCGAGTCTGGGTGTTTGTGTATGTATTATTTCAGGTTTGTGAAACGCACCCACGATACAGGAGAAATTACTAGTGTGGGGCGACGTTTTTAACAAAAAAAACTTTATTTTTTGACGTAGGTACGTACATATGTAACGTTAACAGACTGTTCGAAGCAACCCACCCTTAATCGTGGGAGTAAATACATTTTTTTCATTTAGATTATAATCCTTTAGGATCGGTAATGATGATTATTTTTCGCTAGTGAAATACTTACTTGCTCTCTAAATTCTCCAGTTTTTAATGTAGACTCAAGTTGTTTAGTTAATAAACGTAGAACTAAGAGCTTGCTAACTGCATAATCAATAAGCGACCAACTCGTTCCTTCATTTTATTCAGCACCGCAGTCGTTTATTTGATTCGACAACTTTCACGGGAAGATAAACAGCCAATACATTCTGTTTTACATTAATCCATTCGTATAATGTGTACAAATGTTTTTTCAATGGTGTTTATGTTGGTATTATCGTGTTTTTGTTAGGTAAAAGCACCAAATCACTCCCAACATTGTCTCGGAGCCATCCAATAACTTTAACTGTGAACATTTACGTTAATTATGTGCTTAATGACATTTTTTGTGTTCTCACGTGGGAACTTTACATGTCAAGATATTCGGCAGGTGCGTCAGATTAACATATATTAAAATGCCATGATATCTCATGTTGTTGGTAATAACTTTTTATTCGGCTATTATTAGTTTTGGTAAATGTTCGTTAACGAAGTAAATATGTAATAATATAGGTACTCCATCTGATAATATTTACAGCCAGAACCAGATTGTACCAAAATATCTACAAGTTATGTTGGATGGTTTCAGAGATATTTATGTTAATGCCAATTATTAACATAATTTTTGAGATATTATGGAGTCGTAATTATATTTATGATGTAGCAAGTGAGCTATTGAATTACATCTTAAAAGTTAATTTATTGGAAGTATCTCGGTATCCAATTAAATGGCTTACAATTTAGTGTTGCAGACTCCTTTTTCTCACAATAAAAATATAGAACCAGCCTGTGTGGTAATAGAAAGTAATATAAATTAAATAAAGAAGAAAGAAGAATGTAGAAAACAATTGAAAATTCAAATTCATCAGGAAGTAAATTTATAAGCATTTGTATGGTGATCGTAATTGTAACTATAAAAAGGGAAATCTTGGGAAACTATTCTACATTTTATTAACAAAGCTATATAAAAGGTGTTTCTAGGGGAATACAGGTGTTGTTTTATGAGCATCTATCGTTAAACCGAGATAGGTACTATAATAAGATTATAAAACCCTTATCAAACATAAACTTAATTAAATAGTCAGTTAGTAAAATAAAAAGTTGATATAAAATTAACATATTGTTTCGCGTTTATACGATTTTTATTATTCTAGACGTTTAACTGCGCGTATGTCTAATTTAAATAACCTGTACGCTTGATTTTATTTTTATAGAATAGTATTGTAAACATCAGATAAGACTCAAGTGTCTGTTATGTTCTAAATATACTTAACGAGGCGATCCAAGATAAAGTAAAGCATCAATGTTATAGTTCTTGCTTTGAACATTTTATTTTTTTAAGTCTAATAGGGCAGTAAATATAAGGCGAGTGTTAGTGGAGTAACGGAATGAGGAAGACCTAGGCGAACATACCTAGATCAAATCGGAGATGTTCTGCAAAAATGGCAAGTGAGGTGTATGGGTGTATGAGGAATGTGATGCGTGTGAATGAAGCAAAAGAAGTATGCCAGGATCGTAGCAAATGGAAATGCTAAAGGTAGCGCGGTACCTAAGTACCTTTAGCTCACCGGTACGGTTGCACTGCGAGGGATGGCTATAACTGATTGCTGAAAAGACTTAGAAAACTCTGTAAAAAGGTGGCAGAGGCATACCCCTGCATTTTCTCCAATGGACAGGGCTACCCCCTATTAATTGGTAAGCGTGTTTTACTAAGAAGGAGACTCTATATCTTTAATGTTCTGTGACATCTTTACCAACTAAAGTCTATTGTTTGAAAGCATGTTCCTTTTGAGATTGTCTAGGAAAATATGCCGGTGATCTGATGAAGGCTTTAAGAGATAGACAATGGAATACCTACTATGATTATAAAGGTCAGATTAAACTTTAAAAAAATTGAATCCGAAAGACATTAAAGTTTATAATTTTGATCTACCGATATTGATGCTATTGGTATTGTATGTTTTGTATATGGAAAAACGATCAATATAAATCTATTTTATGGAAGTTGAGGAGATTTTTAACTTAAGTTATCTCTAGCTTTGTGGAAGCTTAGATAAAATATTCTAAGTACTATCCCACTGAAGACACCCGTTCAATCTTGTTCAGTGATTGATGACCGAAAGAACGAATGGATGACCGAATGAAATCGATTTAGTGAGCAATGACGGACATTTGCATATGTATGGAGGGTAAAATGAGATTCTTTATAAACTGGGATCTGTTACTTTTGTATAAAGATTGCCTTTGAAACCTTGTGACCGCTGATAGGGGTATTAACTTCATCCAATGCAGTAGTATTTTTTTTTATTAAATCCGCACGTTGGGCTTTTAAAATATCCCTTCTATTGTGCGTGCGTTTTACAGACTTACAATTTCACATATTATTTGTAGAACAAAATATCAGCAAATAAGTGTTCCATATAAACATGTATTATGGTTATAATTATGTTAATTTTCGATGGTTATGGAATTAAAGTCGAAATTCTCTTTTTCTTCGTATCGGTATGAGACAATAGCTACATGGGACAAGTCATACCGTGGTGGAGAGATTGGTCAGTCAACAAGGATGGTAGAAAGGTTGACCGTCCAGGGTGCGCCGGACGTACTTAAGTATCGTCATTCGTGTGTGTACTTTACTACTAGGAGACGTTTTTTTTTTCGAACTTGTCTCTCGCAGTTAGCTCTGAAGGAGCTCTTACTGCTTAACCGGTCGTTTGGCGAGACCTAATAAAAGGCCTCCAGCCAGGCAGGAGATGTATTTGAGCGTATCTGTTCTTTTATAATGGACACCAGGACCATTGGACATACCGACGCTAAAATCTTTAGCAAACAATTGTCGCGAAGTCAAAACTTTATAAACAAAACATGAGAAATGAGATCAAAATAACTGAACCACAATTCATTGTTCAAACGATAGGTTTGTATGTACACCGTAATACTGAAGCGCCGCCGGCGGAGCTATGACGAACTAATGATCGCTTTCTGAACGGCTAGGAGTATTGTTGATAATCTTCCTTAACTTATATTAATATTGTAATGGCCAAGAAAGCGAAAAAGAAACTTAAAGTTTGGAATAGATTGTGAGGGCGCTTGAAAATACAATGATGTTGAACATTTCACTTTTTATGTGGCCTTGCACCGAAATAACGCCGAAAGCAGTTTCAATCTTCCGCTTTTACATTTCGCCGGTTATGTTTTTAAGTCCCAATGTAATAGGGGACGAGCCTATTGCCATCAACCGGACACAAATCCATACTCCGTGCTGCTACCGAGATTTACCTAATGGAAAAACCCAATAACACTTCGCCCGACCCGGGATCCAAACCCAGGATCTCATACTCAGCAGTCGCGCTTAGCAACCACTATACCAACAAGGCAGTCAATTCAAAGTCTAAGTACAATGCGCTATAAATAATCGAGACGAATGTCTTATATTCTAATAGAATCGAGAAGTGTCCACCCTAGTCTGTCCCGCCGGTATCGATTCGCGCGTAATTCAGTCGCGTACGACGTTAGAGCGTACAAACATGCAATCATGGACAGGTGCTAGTGCGTACACAATAGTCGGTTGGGATCACGCGCGTCCGGCAATCTCTGCCTATTACAAGTATTAGTGAGATTACACGAGTCTGCTCTGGTTTGTTTTACCTTTTATATGGATTATTATTTACAGAAATTTACAGAAATAAAATCATTTATTTGGAAAATTAAAAATATAATCTTCGATTAATACTTTGAGCTATGGTGGCCTTCTGTTGACAGAAAAGCGGGTCGTATGTGGAGTATCAACTAATATTTATTAATGGACAAATACAACAATACACAATTGAAATATTTAATGATCTATAATATTTAAGCTATTAATATAATGGAGAAATGATTGAAATGTTTACTTAGTGTCAGCGTGTAAATATAATTCCATAAAACTAGAATATCTTTTTTTTTTTTTTTTTCGAACTTGTCTCTCGCAGTTCGCTCTGAGGGAGCTCTTACTGCTTAACCGGTCGTTTGGCGAGACCTAATAAAAGGCCTCCAGCCAGTCTTATAAATTAAAAACTACAAACTAAGCGACAGCGCCTAAGGGCACCCCCGCGAGGGGTTCGGACCTCGGCTCAGGGCGTCGCTGGGGGAGGAGAAGCTACCACTACTGGGGGGGAGCTGCTGGATCTGATTATTTGGGATCAAGAATATCTAAGCTAAGTAGGTATTATATACACAACTCCTTCAATACAGATCACATAATTATACAGTTACACAATACCGAATCAATGGCCGTAAGATAGCCGCCATGAAATTGTATTAAAGAAAGTTTACAAGAAAACTCGTTGATAATTGCTGCCTACACTTATGCAGCCTCTTGGATGTTGTCTATCTGTACTAGTAACTAGCGTTTCTTAACCGCGCCATCGGAATGAAACGAGTCCCAGAGACACTTGTCTATTGACAATCTAATTGCAAACTGGTATGTGTATAGAGCTGTTGTAGTGTGTTTATTGAGGATTTAGGTGTGATAATTTGGCTTCGTATTCTTTAGTTGTTTTTACAATAATGCTGTTATGAATCTATAGTCATTTTTTTATTGAAAGGTGAATGATAAAAAAAATCATTCGTTGTGATTTCAGGTAATTAGCTGCTCCAAAACATAAGAGCTATCTTTAAGGAACGAGTTAAAGTTAAAAGGCTGAATTTTACACAAACACATAAATGAATCAATTAACTTTACTAAAAATGCTAACATATATGCCGTATTCTTTCTTGAAGTTTGAACTAAATAACTCATCACCGCAACTCCTACTATTATGTAGAGATAGGTAAGTCTCCGAGGATGTCAGAAACATTTAATGCCAGATCTAACACTAATTATTCTTACTAAAAGAGTAAACAAATCACCCAACACAACTTTTCATCTTGCGATGCCTTAAAAAAAACATCTATGATTTTATATGTAAAAGTGCAACTAGAGTATTAACATCTCTATATAAATACATAATAATTTACAATGTACACGCAAGTGGCGATTATTGTGCGACCGGTCGCGGCTGACAAATACAGGATCCTGTTGTTACGCAATTTATTATTATTTTCCATACAAATCCTGTTGGGCTGAGAAAATCACTGAGCACCGGCCGCTTTGTTAAGGGGTGGTGTTTTTGCATTTTTATTTTGAGTGCATTTATTTTTATTGCCTGGTATTTGGTTGGGTCTTGGATCTGGGATAATTAGTGATGGTATAGTTTTGTTTTGAGGTACCTTTGTTTGGAGTGTATTTAAGTTATTGTAAGACTTATTCGTGGGGTGGTTAAAAAAATGATTTGAGTTTTTTTTTTAATTTCACCCCACACTAGGAATTTCTCCTGTATCGTGAGTGCGTTTCGCAACCATGAAATATCACATACACACACACAGAGTCGGGACAAACATGGCTCGCACAAAGTTTTACCCGTACGTGAATCGAACTCGCAACATTTAGCGCAGCAGTGCAATTGTTTAGCCACTGCACTAATCAGGCCGTCAAGTTGAACAAGCGTAGCCATAAATGTAGAGTCTCTACAATTGAAATTTTAATAGTAAACGTAAAAATATCATACTTTTCTAAAATTGAAGGCTTCAACTCAGGCTGAATACTTTTTGAAAAAAAGATTCCGACGAATTGTAAACCTCTTCTTTTTTTTAAAGTCGGTTAAAAGAAAGAAAATTTATTTAACTTGTAGTCATCTAACAATAAACAAAGCTATAAACCTTCCTACCGTTGTGAATGAGCTTAGATGCTATCGCCTTTTAATTGTTACGATAATTACAACTCTGGTGGTCAATTCTCGTAGCCTAAGACGTTAGCGAGCAAAGCAATAGCGATGTCCTTTTGGTTTTTGAACTGAGAATCGTTGGTTGCTATCGAAAGCACATCGCTATTGAACTGCTCTAGAACTTTATAAGTTTGGATAATAGACCTACTGTACGGTTAACGCGAAACGTGTCGCTAGTAATAACTTTAGTAACGGCAGGAAGACTGGCGCCTATTGGCTGGCTTTTCTAGTCGTTGAGACAATCACGTATAACTTATAATGAGAGACTTTTGCCGTCCATAAAGCTGAAATAGATGATTTTCATTTTCCGACCACAAAATACATCAACAAATAACATCTCGCCTGTATTCCCCGAAGGGGTAGGCAGAGGTGCACTTAAAGTAAACCCACATTTCGCCAGTTATGTTTTTAGGTCCCGATGAAATAGGGGGCAAGCCTATTGCCATCAACCGGACACAAATCCAGACTCGAGTAATACTTAGCCCCACCTTCTTGGCTGAAGGATCTTCGGTTTTGCCAAAAAGTCCGGTAAAGCAGATAAAACCCTCCGTGGGGTTGCCTGCGGCAGACCAATTCAAAGGGAAAATCAGTACATCTACGACTGTCCAACTCTTCCTCACCCTAAGGTTGACTGGTAGAAAATGTCTAATGAAGAGGGAATGAGGTTCGCCTTTGTACGTAAATGTTCAGAAACTATTAAAAATAAATAAAACACGGGAGTCTTTTGGCATTTTCTTCGTAACTATTGATTGTTTTTAAACAAAATCTATACTTTGCCAATTCAGTACGAATAAAACCAAGCATCTCTGCATCTCTGAACAAATACCACGACAAACTCCATCATAAACAACTAGAGCAGCAAACACCGACAGCGGTATTATCAGCAGCAATCAGACGCATTATTAACAGGTATTATCATCTCTGTAGGTATCCCGGTGCAAGTTGTCGCGCGGTTAGCCGGTTGCACGGGTAAACAGTAGTCCGTTGTTATTACTGACCACATACCTACATACACGGGTCCGTTGACTCCTTTTAATAGTATATTGCGTACTCGCCGATGTATATGAAGGTTTACATGCGATCTTACGCAGCTAGACTAATAATGAATGTGACAGAGTTGCTAGTTTTAACGTAGGAGTTTGATTTGGGAAACAAAAAGCGTGCGTATTAACACAATCGGGTAGTAAGCTGTTTGAGAAGCTTTGTAGTTATTTTAGTAAGAATAATGTTGATGACACGTAAATTAATTGAGCGGGAGGTAAGTTAAAGAAGAAAATTTGCACGTGAAGTAGGAGTAATATTCTCTGGGTTATCAACACGGAACAAAAATCTGCAGTTATTTTATATTTATGTTGTGTAAAGCTTGCATGAGGTTATTTATAAGCTCTAACTATAGAGACTTACTGATAGGTATAGAGCTAGTAGCTTAATTCAGAAATGACGTAATATTTTAACTTTTAAAAAGTCATGACAAAACTCTAGGCATATAATTGTACTTATTGGCAGCAAAACTGAAGTCAACTCAAGAAAGACTCAGACGAGAAGAACTCAGAAGTAATAAGTTACACAAGAAATAAAATACAGTGATTTGTTCATGATACCCATTTCCAGATACTTAGAAACAGTCAAGACTGAAACTCTTACACCGACCCAGAGAAAGAAAACAAGACAGGTTGCAGCCTTTCCAAAAACTGATTCCTACAGATAATAATGGTCAAGAAAACCAAGCCCTATAGAATTATTTCTAACAAACAAAAGGCATAACAGGCCATCCCAATTGACTTATTACCTTAACAATCTCCATGTGAGCCTCGCGCAATAAGGAAAAGATTGGCACATCTCGGCTACCGTTGCTCCGGGCGCCCGTCTTACGTAATCACACTTATTATGTATTAAGTTACGGCACAACTACTGGATTAGCACATAAGTGCCCAGTTATGTACCAGCTTATAGTTTTTGCGGGGACTCGACTTATCGGCCGGTCATTTTAATGTTTACCTCCAATTATGTTGTCTAAAACTTTATAGTTGCGCTGTAGCGTTCTGTATTTAGGTGCTTGTGTTTTGTTGATATAGGTATTGATTTTAAATAAGCGTGTCTGGGTTGTTTTGTTTAGCTCATGTTTTACAGTGTTTAGGGGAGGGACTATTACATTCACTAACTATATACAACAAAGGTAATAAAAGGCGTTAATTTGAACCTATCAGATTTAAAAACTATCAAATCTAGGAATAATTTTAGCAGAAATAACAAGCATATTTTTTTTTATTCTTTATTGATAATGGCCCAACCAATAGGCCGACTAACCATGGCGCTTATGTTAGGTAACCTTCAATCTTGCAATATTTTGTGAAAACCTTATAAAGATCTGTATGTTTTTCATGTTGCGTTGCGCTTGCGACGCGCTTTTTCCTAACTCGTACTGGCTGGCCAGGGCACGTTATATTATACATTAGGCATATAATATTGTTAGTCGCATAATTATTTATGGTGCCTAGCAAGTCATCTATCATCTAAACTAGTCTTAATTTACGTGGATACAGCAAAAATAAATTATCCATTATAATCTATAACAAACATGAGCTTGTACAGTCGTTGACAAAAATATCTATTAGTGTACCTAATATAAGCCATGTTTATTTATTTTTTGATCGAGCTCAGTGGCGTGCCATAGGGAAGGCCTATGTCCAGCAGTGGACTGAGATAGGCTGATGATGATGATGGTGATGCCATTTATTAGGCTCTATGCACATTACACACTGCACAACGCTTGTGTTGCGGTCGCGACTAAATTTTTTTTTATAACAAAGTTTACGAGAATTATATAAATGATATAGGTATTTAAATCATGCTGCGTGCACTCCCCGAAAAGTCGTCAGTCATCATAAAGCATTGCAATACATTTTATTTTAAATCTTTATAGTGTTTTGGCTGTGGTTCTTCATAATTCAAAATGAGAGTCAAGAACCGAGTACCCCCAAAAATATAATTAAAACATTTAGATACATTAATGTCTGTTTTGTTGCGCTTACGTACCTATATTTTGATCGTCTATATGTTTCCTCACGACTGTACATTGAAAAATGTCCTATATAATGCATGTTTACATTATTACAGTTAGCTGTCGTCTGAATTAAGGCAATCTGTTCTCAACGCGGGGTAGTTACACGTAATGCAAGCTACCATCGTATAATCACCTGCGTTCGACGTAGAGCACCATTAATATAATAGTATTCTATTATCAGCTTAGATTATATTAATACAGGATACGGTTTGATAGAATAAAAATTGGTGTTGAAAATGATTTTTAAAAAAATTACGCGGATGGGTTGATTTGTAATTCTTTACCCCTACGACTTTTGGAGAGCCAATAAAAACATTGGAAATGTTACTAATTATACCCATCACTATAAGTGTGGGGGAATAGAGACAGAACCCGGTATTTTTCCACACACTTCTTAGTGTGGAATGAACTGCTAAGTTGACATGTCTCAGTTGGCTAGTTTTCCAAAAATATCAACATAAATTTGAAGGCCACTAGGTTTCTAACAAAACTTATTGATAGAATAATATATCCAATAATTTAGTTCCGAATTTAAAAACTAGTTATCTATAATAGTTTCTTATCCAACCTCACTAAATCTAAGTAAAGTTATGTCTACATCCTCATAGATGGCTATCGATAGGTGATTTTCTATTGAAAGCAATTTGCATACAAATGAATTCTGGCAGTTTAACTTTTTAATAGTAACGGCTAGGTTAATTGGTGGTTAGATCTTAATTTGGAAGAGATTGGATACGGGATTGCTGGTTCTTCACGGGTTAGTGTCGGATAATGGGTAGACACAATAGAAAGTAGCACTATTGCCTGTTGGGTTGATGTTAAACACGAATCATAAATATTTTTTATAACAATTTTTGGAAAAAAGTAACTTAATTGAAATGAATTATAAATAAAGCTAGATTCTTTAATGATGGTAGCTCACAGGTGGTATTGTAACACCATACATGTACAATGGACATTTGCTCATCAAGTATTTATTAGATCGTAAAACCTTCTATAGTAAACTTACGTAACAGGAAACTATTGCCCACATCTCAACGAATTGTTTGGCGCTGTGGCTAAGCGATTGGTCTGCTGCGCTAGGAGTTGCGGCTCTAATTCTCACATCAGACAATAATCTGTATGGTCCACAGATATATGTCTCAAGTCTGGGTGTCAGTGTCTTTGATATTTCAAGTGTAAAGCGCACCCACGATACAGGAAAAAATCTTAGTGTGAGGGGGACGATATTTTTAATACCGACATCGTGAGCGACAATATAGTTAAATCATCAAACGCATTACCCAATTCGTCGAAACGATAAACATATTCCTCAGACTAGATCAGCGAATAGGTAACAGAGAACCAATATAAACCGTATTAGCTAAGTGATAACCGGTATTCAATAAACAAGGCTCACGTTAATAGCCTGTAAATATATTGAGGCGTTAAAACAGCCGGGAGCTCTTCGCTAACTAATAGTGGACGTGATTTACTGCACTCAGACATACACTGCTTAGACACTTTATATGAATGAGCGAGGCAATCTGCGCATGTCGGAAGACGAAGTATGGTTGCGAAAAGATCAGAATACATTGGAATGTAGGTGCGATGTACTAAACTGTTTTAAAGGTAGGGCTTTTGGAATAAATTGCTGGTTGAAGATTGGGAAATGTGTGTCCAGAATTTAAAATTGGAACCAGAATAGCCGTTTGGAATACACAATGTATGAAATTAATAAGGTAGGGTTTTCGAATAGCTTTCTGGTTGGAGACTTTGCAAAGTTTATCCAGAATTTGAAATCTAGATAAGAATTTAGCCGTTGTGGGTGCGATGTATGAAACTGTTTCAAAAGTAACGCTCTTCTAATACATTTTTCGGTGTATATTAGGTAACAAACGAGTATATCCAGAACATACAATTAAGACATAATAGCCGTTTGGAAAGTATATGGAATTTACAAAACTGTTCCAAAATCAGGACTTTTCGAATAGTCTTCTGTGAAAAATAGGCAAAATTTTTCCAAAATTGAAAATTAATTACAGACGATTCCACTTTTTTGACACCTCATGTTCTAGATAAAATTTCTACCTTCAAATGGTTTATTAACTATGTACCGTACACGTGATGTTTAAAATTCAAAAAAACAACTGCCCCTTGAAAAAGAAACCTGTTTTATAAACACACTTTCAAAAAAACATTTATTAATTGGCCAAATTGTGTCAATGTTCGTCGTCGAATTAGATAATATTGGGCAACGCAATGTAATTCTTTTTGCTATCAACCGATACGATCAAGCTCTTTGCTGTATAGCCCGTAGGCATTTGATTAAATATCTGTAAGTAAACAGCTGCGGAGTTTTGAAACAATCGGATTCTATATCAAATGATAACTAAACGCAATGCAAACAGAAACACAAGCCACCGTTAAAAAAATATAAAACAATTTCTTAAATAAAACAGGAAAATAACTATGTCCCTGTTATTTTTTTACGAATTGATAATCATAATATTTACGACTATAGAGAACCCGACCAATCTTATTTTACTGAAGAACTTAATCTTACTGACTAGGAACTCATCGTACAATAATTTGTCTTCACAATACTTGACAGAGTGCAACAAATTTCAAATAGTTTAACGTAAACAACACGGAGCAGTCTTCATTTTAATAGTCTTTTAGCCTTATATAATGTAGGGAAAATAGGAGAAAAGCCTACAAGCTATAAGCTGCACGATAAAGACCTAATGGACATATCCATACACAAACAAAGTAAGCAACTTTCCCGGACTTATATTCCGTCGTGTTTACAATGTCTGTCACTATCAAAGTCGCTTAAGGCTTATAAAGATAATAATAAAGATAAGTACTACGAAACACGAACACGGACGTAACACAACAACATGATACCAACATAATAACAACATAATAGCAAGTGGAACCCAATATACATTTTATCAATCTCGTACAATAGCCGGGAGAAATGTCGCAATATCCTAGCTAAACGCTGGTAGGACTCGCAGCGAAATCTAATAAACGCTCTGCTATGCAAATCAATCGGTTGCGCGAGCGCACGTCTTTGCCGGTTTATAGACAATGCAGGAAATTATGTAGGGCTGCCAGTTATAATTAACAAGAGCTTATGAATAAAATTTGCTGTTAGCCCTATTCAACTTATTGGGTGACCCATTCTGAAAGGCTTGAGTTTGTTCTTAAGTTTGCTTAAAAGCTCTTTGCAGGTAAAAGTTCTTTTTATATCAATAGGATACTATTCAAATTTTTCAAGCTTTTCATGTCCTGGTGCAAGCAAGAATTATAGACAACAAACATAATATTAATATTGATATTGTTACAAAAGGTGTTATTCATATTGTTACATAAAATGATGTCCAGCGTACAAATATTTAAAGCAAAATTACGCAAACATTAAACGTTTCAAAATTTGTCAATTGGATAATAACACTTTTCTTTTAGCATTTATGTCGTATATTATTTCAGTTTCCGAGGTCCCGACTGGTGCCGTAGTTAAGTGATTGGACAGCTGCACTAACGTGGGAACAACGTATTACTCCAACAAAAATGATACATTGCTTATATTAAGATACCTACCAA
Source organism: Abrostola triplasia (assembly GCA_946251915.1). Taxonomy (NCBI): domain Eukaryota; kingdom Metazoa; phylum Arthropoda; class Insecta; order Lepidoptera; family Noctuidae; genus Abrostola; species Abrostola triplasia. The sequence goes on along the minus strand of OX276440.1, from coordinate 6,072,051 downwards.
ACCCTAAATACTTTGGTATCATTAACCTGTTTATGATGGAAATACTTTTAACAGTTACTATAATAACTGGAATTAAAGCTTCTGGATACATCAATCAAAATGCAAATGAAGTCTTCAATTGTAGTCCTAATAGAACTGTTAGAGGCATGGCTATAAATAACAGATATTGATGAGTCGATTGCGACCAAGTAGATGATATAGTAAAGCAGCCCAATAAAAATACGCAATTAAATCTGAATGTATCGGTTCTCCGAAACCGGATGAGACCAATATAAAACATCACACTCATCAAGATACGATACATAAAGAAACAAATTCTTCATAAGACCTCATATATCTTGCGTCATTAAAGAAAATCAGAAGCCAAGCCCTGGTTGTAAAGTATGTCAGAATGGACCAGATGGAAAGATAGTGAATGATTCCGAGCAAGTAATGCTACCAGGCTATAACTCAGCCGCTATTCTCCTCGCGGCTAAGAAACCATTTCGTGTTGATTCTATTGTAGGAATAAATTCCCGAGTAACTCACTGCGCGGAGGCTGCAGTAGCAACAAAAACAAAAGGTGTAAAAGAACAATCGACAGATGAATTTTGAGCTTTACGAGAAGAAATTGCTAAAGACGATAGAAATAGAACACTAACTGTGCAAAATGATAAACATCAAAATGAAGATTCACCTTCAATCAAAACTGGACTCAAAACAGATGAGGAGTGAGTTGAAAATGGTACAGATAGAAAAGTAATAAGAAGACAAGTAGATGAAACTGGTTGTAGTGTTAGTTGCTCGGGGCGTCGTTTAGTATGAGAGTAGGGTCTGCAAATTTATGTGGCATTAGTTTTACGCTCAAAACATTGTGCTTTGTTGTGACTTTCACATAAATATTTAATATAAATTATGATCAAAAGCGGTTGATTACAGAATGAGTTCCAACAGCACATGCAAATGTTTCACCACAACGTTATCAGGTATACGCAGAGCATAAAATAATCCTGTTTTGGAATTATTGTTAAACCCATAAATATTGACAAAATCTAAATACACTCCAAATGGTCTAAAATTACCATTTCATTCATGTTCTCGTTTATTATGTCATAATTTTACCGCAAAGTAGATTGTAATGAAGTTAAATTAAAGTTTCTTGTATTTGATGTTAAACATATTTACGTGGGCTATGTTTTATGTTGTTTTCAATAAGCTCGTTTATAAGCTGTAAATGTGTATTAAATGCTTCAGAGTCTAGGCCTATATAATTTATTAAAGATTTCCATAATTTGAATATGTAGGTATTTATTACATAGACAATCTGTATACTATATTAGACAAATCAAAATTAACGGAATTAGCTTTACTCATACATTTCATATTACTGAAATCAATCTTTTTTGCAACTACATAGCTAAGATCTGCTCTCATACAGAGAAGGAATCATTTTTTGTCCAAAGTATAATAACATGGAGATTGCTTCCCTATTGTTTACGTCTCAAGGACAATCAAATCCATCGGCTTAACCTTTACCTGTCCCCTTACCATGAACTTATAACAGGACCTTTCCCGCTGCTTTAAGAGTTAAGTAAGGAGGCTAAAGCCTATTCTACTAAACATATAACTCAAATGGTTTCATCTTATATAAATACATTGACCTAAGACATCAAAAATAATCCATACTTCCATCTATAGGTACCTACAAATCCATACTAATATTATAAATGTGAAAGTAACTCTGTCTGTATTTTACGTCTTCACGACTAAACCCCTGGACGGATTTTGATGAAATTTGGCATGTAGAAAGTTCGGACCTTAGAGAGGACATAGGCTACTTAAAGCGGGCGAAGCCGCGGGCAAAAGCTAGTTTAAAATAAATACATTGACCTAAGACACTAAAAATAACTGTTGATACATTCGAAAAAAATATTTTCGCGGCTCTGGTATAATTTTATTGGCAGTTGCCTTTTATCTTTATTACATATATATTGTTCTCATTTCAAGTGGAACTCGTAAATAACGTTAATATTGTCATCAACTTAGACAATAAAAGTTAAAATGTTTTGTGACCTTATATTTTTTACCTCTTTTTCGTCGTTACGCATATTTTAGAGTATAATAATGGAGTTTTTGGATCGCTTTTTCTTAATTATACACTGTTATAGGTGTACCGTTAAATTGTTCTTAATAAATACAGCGATTAGTGTTATTTAAGTGTATTAGTAGCTCTATTGTTGAAAATTAAATAACGACATAGATAAGTAGTTTTGTTTATAAATTATAGCATAAAACTCTTTAAAAAAAACGTCCTCCCCCACTAGCAATTTCTACTGTATTATGGGTGCATTCCACAAACATGAGATATCACATACACAAACACATAGACTCGGGACAAGCATCTGCGGATCCCATCAGATGGACCTATCGCGAGTAACTTAAATTTGCATTCGATAACTTACGAGAGTCGCATACCATTGATACAGGTGAATGAGACGGAAAAGATTTTCCCTTGTGGAAGCGAAAGCCTGGGCAGTGTGGGGCGTCGCTTCCACAACGGAAAAAGTCCTGCTTAGTGTTCATGGTAAGGGGACTGAACATCAGATCTCTAGCTACCATTATACCATAAAACCTAACTCGGTAACGACATACCATTCTCTCAATACTCACATCATAATCAAGGTAACTGTTTGCAGTAGGTACCTAAAGTAAAAAAATACACATTTTGTCGAAAATTGCAAACAGTTTAAACACTTAAAACCACCATCGCCGGCATTATTCATAATTATTTGGCGAACTCGGTTCGTTAAAGCACCTGTATTTTAAATCATGCGCATGAGCAACTCCATTACATTGAGAATAGGTAATTTATAATACATTACCACGTGTTCTCGAACGAATGTGATTTGAAAATGAGATGCACTCTAAGTTTCTCGTCTGTTATTCACTTGTTTTGGAAAAAACTGATCGTTTATGATACCTAGTTGTATTGAATTGTAGTAGTTATGGTTTATTTATTGTTTTTAAATGTGGAACACGAATTGATCCAGATACCTAGGACGGGTTTCTTCAGCTGGTAAATGGCAATACTAATTTAGTCTGTTTTCCAGCAGCGGTATTAACAAAAAAGTCTTGATTTCTGTTAGCAGCTCTTATATGGTAATGGTAACAGACTGTGTAAAACAATCCTCCCTTAGACCACATAGAGACCTGGCCTGGAGGCACTTGCAGACTCGCCTTAAAAAAAAAGAGCACATAGAGAAATCGCACTACGTGTTTAAATGTTTAATGTAGACTCAAAAATAAGTAAAAGTAAGGTCTAAATAAAAACCAAGTTATTCTAAATCACCACTACTATTGATTTAAAATTATGCCTGATGACTGACAAAATACTTGCCATCTACGCACGATATACTTAATGGTATAAAAAAAATAAAAACCTAAACGATCGAACCTTAATTCGACATTTTATTCCATAGTAAGACCCCCCAACAATTTGGGTCCGATAGCCTGAGGCCCAGATACAAAATAACAATTATTTAGCAAATTTATTCAGTTGATCGCCTTTTGTTTCGATATAATGAGCGGGTGTGCAGCCGAATTTAAAATGCCATTGCTTTAGCAATGTCCAGTGTGAAAAATATGCGTTTAAGATACGGCCATGTTCAATTACGATATCGGATCAAGATGCTGGTAAAATACGTTAAGTTTAGTAGGTAATATTATTATATAGGGTAAGCAGAAGTTTGCTATGCATAGTGTAAGGTTCATGTTTAATATGCTAAGCTTATTATTTTGATAAAAAACCATTTAAGGTTAGCATGTCATCATAATCATTATCAGCCGGAAAAACAAAGCCCTCCCCCTTAAAACACCACAATGAACGTCAACTTGCCATTTACATCCAGCGGTTCTCTGTCCGCAACTCTGACGATATCGTCGGTCCACCTGGTGGGAGGCCTGCCAACGGTGCGACGTCGTTCGTGGTCGCCACTTTTCGAAGAACCTTTCTTTCTTGGCGGTAAGCGGCAGTCGAGCGATATGGCCTGCCCATTGCTACTTCAACTACAGTCGATGACTCTAGTTCTTTGAATTTTCCGTGTTACAGAAGCTATCTTGCAAAGAAACCCCAAGCATATACCTCTCTCCATAGCTCGTTGAGTGACTCTGAGCCTCTGCAAAAGGCCACAAGTTGACATGTGTTAGGATAAAATTATTCAGTTCAAGTATGTGCCTATTTTTTTTGTATACATATCTTCGACCAACATTTTCTCATGTAAAAATAACTGCGCTGGTTAGATGACACTGCCATTCTTTTGCTCGTAAAATATTGTTTACCTCTAAGCACCTATTTATATAGAAATATATGATTCAACTTATCATAGCTGTGAGTAATGGTTATTAATTTTTATGTAAGTATTATAATAATTTATTACAGGTAATATAATTGCTTGACATAATATATTTTAATGGTTTGTCGTCCAATATAATAGGTAACTTAATTAAACAATATTATTCGAAATAGGTACCTATATTTATTACTAATCTGTAATAATCCTCTTTAATTTACGAAAATATAATATTACCTATATAACTTCAAAATATATTATAGATAACATAAAAACATAACATCACGCCTGTATTCCCCGAAGGGGTAGGCAGAGGTGCACATGTAGTACACCCACATTTCGCCAGTTATGTTTTTAGGTCCCAGTGTAATAGGGGGCGAGCCTATTGCCATCAACCGGGCACAAATCTAGACTCCGTGCTGCTACTAAGAATTACCTAATGGAAAAACCCAGTAACATTTTGCCTGACCCGGGATTCACACCCAGGACCTCGTGCTCAGCAGTCGCGCTTAGCAACCACTAGACCAACGAGGCAGTATATAATATACTCCTTAAATAATTATAAAACCTAGATAACCACATTTTAATTGACCCCGTACATGATCTTTGAAATAAATGCAGAGTGGAGCGATGAATATTTTTTTACCAGTAACGGACCACAATAAAACAATTTAAGCCTTGATAAGTACTTACTAAATAACAGTAATTATGTATGTAATATAATATATCGGTCACCTATTACACCACTTATACATAAATTGTAATTATAAAACAATATCGTAAACTATATTAAGGATGTTATAGTTGTGGTGCGAAGTAAGATATTCTTTAAAATGGCTAGGTAAGTTTTAGTCAGATCGAGCTCAATACCGTGCCATAGGAGAGGACTGCAGTGGACTGAGATACGCTGATGATTATAGAGTATCGATTGTTGTTCGTTGTAGAACCTGAAGTCCACATTGTGCTTTTAGCTTCGTTGTTAGTTTATTCTAATTGGTAAGCCTGTCTGACTTTTACTTAGGTCATGCTTAGCATTCGAATTAGCTGCCTTAACTATCCTAAATCTAGCTGCGTACAACGTCTAAATACCTAGTAGAAGTTTGTGTTTAATTGTTAGAAAACAAAGTAGAACTTTGTTGTTTTGTATGTGAATTTCATCATGCCCGCGTCCCATGATACAGTAAATTAGAATGTCGTTATTCGCTTGTCTCTGTCATGTGAATCACGAATATTTACTTACTAATTGGACAATGTTGATGAATCGTGTGATTTGACATTTTGTTAATTGACATGACTTGTTTTAGTTAACAACCAAAAAACATTCGTTTTCGGTGTTTTACTGTGCGCTAGACATTTTGTTATCATCCCGATTTCTTGCTATACCCGCAACACGCACGATCGAGCCCGCCTTATAGAGTATTAAAAGATATGAGGATTTTTAATGAAATTTTACTATAATAGCCGTTATAGGCAACGTGTATAGCCTAGTCAGTTACTTTTCGGCTATAGGCATGTTATTGACGATTCCTCCTAACATTTGAGCGACATTATTTACTTTAATGTTATTATGAATAATGTTATTTTCTTATAAGTATCGTAAATGAGAATTAATTCTATAATAATGTTTATTTATTGATGAGAAATTCGTGTTGTAATATTATGTAAATTAGGGGACTCGTTTGAATAATGTATGTTTATAATATTTTTATAGTTTAGTTCACACGTAGCGCGAAAACCTACGTATTCTCGCTCTGGCACTTAAGTTCTACTATTCGTTTAATTACCCAATAACGTGTTTATTTACACTTCACAAAATAAAAAAATTAAACTAAAAATTATGCATCAAAGTATTCCTCCTCATCGCTGTCGACAGGTAGGGTGCCCAAAAGGCTGGCGGCATTGCCACGTTGAATGGCAATGCTAATTCTTTGGCCTTTACCCAATAACTATATTTTTACTTAAAACATTTGCTATTATTGCTAACTGACTAATTTAAAGAATTACTTACATTTCATTTGAACTAATTGAGTAAGTTCTACATAATTAATTATTAGGTCCTACTAACTTCAAAAGGCCGAAAATTCGAAGACTCATCTTTAAATGGACTTAGAAACACTCTTGTATAAGACGTGCACATAAGGAATAAAGTTCATGTATAAAGAAAAATAGCCACAAAAGGCGGTAAAATACTTAAGTTTGTCACAAAAAAAGCGCACAAGGCCGAAAATTTCTAAAGATTATCTGTAAATGAACTCAGCAATATCTTTGTCGGACGAGCGTGGTCAGCGTGTATGACTTGAATACAAATGTTTATTATGGCCGGGGAAAAAGTAGCGACTTTTGTACAAGCCCCGGGCTACTCCACTGAAGGAGTTGCCTCCGTGAAATGTTGTGCAGCACAGAGATGGCTGTGGAGACGGCGGTGTATTTGTTGGCGCTGTTCCGAAAGGTAAATGGAATACTTGTATTTAATGTTTTTTTTTTTTTTTTGAGCACTTTTTATGTAACGTGTGTTCGTAATGTGGCGTGTAGGTACGTAAATAATATTTTTAGCTACTAAGTACTAATCTTAGAGTTATAAGTATAAATGATTATGTTGTAGTCTTAATAAGCACATCTCCGGGAAGTAAAAGCAAGATTTTTTTTTAGGAACTACCATTCAGCATAACATGTTCTGTATCATAAGTTAATACACATCAGACAAGACAACAAGATTAAATTACTAAATAACAATGAAACATACAACGAAAGAAATAGATCATCATCATCAGCTGGAACTGTTGAACAAAGGCCTCCGCCCTCCCCCTTAGAACGCCACAATGAACGTAAGGAAACAGGTGCAAATGAAAAATTATTTACGTTACGTTCAATCTTTTTTTTTTAAAAAAAAACGTCGCCCCACACTAGGACTTTCAATTTCTTTTGTGTCGTGGGTGCGTTTCACAAACATGAAATATCACATATACAAACACCCAGACTCGGGACAAACATGTATGGTTCGCACAAAGTTTTGTCCCGTGCGGGAATCGAACCCGCAACCCTCAGCGCAGTAGTCCAATCGCTTAGCCACTGCACTAATCAGGTCGTCAAAATCTCGTTAAATATAATCTGTTCTATGCTTAAACTAGCCTTCAAAGTATTATAATTATTGGAAGCTACAGTTTTATTCATGTCTACTCTACGCCTCCGCTGTCCATCTGTCGTCTCCTGGCTTTGGGCGCGCATTGTCCGTGGTACAAATGTGATCAAATTATAAAGAGTAGCGGCTCGCCCGCGGCGGCCGCTCCGGACGGAGGCGCGAATAATCGCAACACAGACCACATATTATAAATGTATTTTGTTTACCACTTGCATTGTGTGCCGCTATCATTTTTGTTTTACATGCAAGAATGATATCCATAGTCAATGTACAGGTACTTACGTGTTTATAGGTTTTATTTTATTAGGGCGTTGCTATTATCCCCACGCTTTGCATTGCGCTGCTTAAGGGAGGCTTATACCCAGCAGTGGGATATTGAAGGCTGTGGATGATGATATATAGGTTTTCTTCTTTTCGTGTCGACGATCTAAACATTTATCGACCAAAATGTCGCCGACGGATGGCGCGGTCGTTGGCCTCCGTCATGCCCTGGACGGTGCAGGTGGTAATGCAGGTTAGGCAGGACAAAAGGTATATACTATCATCAGCTGGAAGACGATTGACTGGAGGCTCTTGGGTCTCACCAAAAAGTCCAGTAAAGTTGATAAAGCCCTGGGGCATCTTAATAATTAGTTAATTTCTTTTCTGTACAAATATTATAAAACTTTAAACATAACTGAGCTCTCATGTTGCAAAGCAATCATCCCTATTTGCAAGCAATCACCCCGATTTATCAGCCTGATTTAAGAAGACGTTTTAAGAAGACATCAGAAATGTGTTGAGCAGAAAACAATTCATGTAGTTCATTCGAATTTCCAGCACTCATTCATAAATGAGTCCATGTTAAGTAGCAGCTATCTAAAAATATGTAAAGCAATTAACCACACCGATATTCAATCAGCTCACACAAAATGTAAGCATCATTAATTCGAGCCATATGAATCTTAATTGTGAAATTTTTGGTATGCACCGTAACTAATCCGACTCGCATGTATTAAATATCAATAGGTAGCATACAAACAGACTAATTACAGCATTAATCACGACCGGCCCATACGGTATCATTTCTAATTAATAGAGCTGGCATATTTGAACTTACTAATCGACTAAAGTTTTTAGTTGAGTATTTTTATTAATTTTACTAATCAACTATATACTTTAAAGGTACACAGAAAAAAGGAGACTGAAATACCTGTGTATTCTTTAGAAAATTATTTACTCTAAATCGATTTAAAAAGTTTTAATGCTAACATACCAATCTATTTTATAGTACGCTACGAATTTAAAAACAAATTAAATAGATAAAATCTAATCAGAAAATAATCGGTGTTTATCGATCATTACCTACATTCAAAATTAGTCGATTCGCATACGGCCATCACTATCCCACAATTTCCCATAGCTCTGTAATAAATTTTATAATTTAACCACGCTGAGATATGGTCCAGTCATGGGAACTCCGTAGTCAGAAGCTGTTTGCATTAATATGCAGTTTGATAATGCTTATAGAAACCGCTATGATTTAGTATTCTTGTAATTCTAAAGTAACGGAGCGAAAGAAGTTAGGTTAGGTTAGGTTAGGTTAGACTGCTTTTCACTTGTTTTCCGTGTGATTGTGTGATGAGTGGGTCCCAGGTCTTCGGTAGAATGCTATAGCGATCCTGCTATAGCATTCCTATCCTGTGGGTCCTTATTGGCTTCATGGGGGTGAGTCCTACATACCACCGTCGTGTCCAAGCGGCATTTTCCTCACTTCAAAAAAAAAATCTCCGTACCGGCAGTAGCTAGCTGTGCCATTAAATTGATGGTGTAGAGATTGGCCAAAAAACAAGAATGGTAGCGTACTTTGACCTCAGGGTGCGTCGGTCATAATTATTTAAAACTCACAAGCAGGTATACTTGTGGGGGCTTTTATCTTTTACTCCAGGATTATAATAATGATAACAAGAAATAGACTATTATATGTTTAAAGTATGGTGGTACATTGGTCTATTTGATAGGTCACATGAAATAATATGTACCTAATATTTGGGAAAAACATTTGATAATCAGAATCTTTTTGTCCATCACACTTCCAGTCGTACAGTCAATCCCATACACGTAGCAGTCTAGCCACCGCGCCAATTAAGTTGCAATAATCTATAATAGTTTTTCGTTTCCATGGCAACCATAACAGTTAATACTTAATACTTGTATGGATGGACCTACATTGTACAGTATAATCAACAGTCACGAACATTTTGGCCGGTTAGGGCGAGGTCACGTGGTTTGGGAAACCGTTCCGCGTCTAAGTGATGTCTTACTTTAATGTGGGAACCGATGGCTGTGGTAATAGAAAAATAATGTGTGGCGTACACTGAGGATGGTGATAGATAAACTAGGAAGAAGTTGGTAAGAGTGTTGAAGTTTTTGATTGATACTGAAATCAGTAAACACAGTAAGATATCATGATCTAAGGATTTGATAGAGCTTTTAGAAGGTTCTTATCAAGAACATGCCATTTCTAGCGCAACGCAAATAAATGCAGAATTACAGGTACTTAAAACATAACATCGCGCCTGTACCCCCTAAAGGGATAGGCAGAGGTGCACATGTAACACTGAAACCCACATTTCGCCACTTATGTTGTAGGTCCCAATGTAATAGGGAGCGAGCCTATAGCCATCAACCGGGCACGAATCCAGACTCCGTGCTGCTACTAAGGATTACCTAATGAAAAAACCAACAACACTATGCCCGACCCGGGATTCGAGCCCAGGACCTCATGCTCAGCAGTCGAGCTTGGCGACCACTAGACCAAAAAGGCAGTCTGATAGAATTTGGAATTAGGTAAACTAGATTATTATAATGTAATAAGCAAAAATAAAGAGAATAATCTTTTTAGAAAACTTGATTCTTACTATTTACATAAAAAATTATCACACATCTTAAAAATAAGTCATCGTCCTTTAAATTGCAATCAAGCAAAATTAACTCGCTCTACACTAACCATAACACACAACCTTCCAAACCGGCAGTCGCAGTCGGTTGAACTTTCCCACTGTCAGCTAAACTTTAATCTCTCTCCGTTTCAACTGACAATGATGTATTGTAGCGTCGAGTCAAAGGTTCGATTCTATTAACATTTTATAATTTGTTTATCCGCTTGCCTTGTCTATTGAGGTCTGCGTTCTGATGTATGAGGATGTATGGCAAATGTTTGGTCAAACATTTGTTGGTTTATGTTTGAAATATTGACTATGACGTGTAAGATTGTTGCTTTTAAAAATGTTGGTTTATCTAGAAAGGGAATCCTAAGTTATTCTACACTGGTTAAATTTGTTTATTTTATTTTAGTAAATTTTATAAGATCTAATAAATTTAAATCACATTTATATACGATAAACAATGACAATAAATCTCTCCTTCAATACTTTACCGATAACCCAACCGTTGGCGCCAACGTTTGTCCAACGCGATTCAAGTGACTACAATCAATTTGTCAAATCGTTACACATGTACTATTAGTTTTATTTCTATTTATAAGAAACATTGGACGTTTTGACGGGGAATTACAACAGTTCCAATACTATTTATAAATTATTATGGAAATACCTTATTTTAAAACAAATGAATTATGATCGAAGATTTGTTAGATACCTACCTATAGGTAGTAGGTATCTAATATTGAATCCTCTTACATTGATGTCTGGTTGAAAAAATGAGAATTTTGAGCAATCACTTATTTTTAAATATTACTCATTGTTAATTAAAAGATCTAAATGAGCTTTGAGAGTTCGTTATTTTTGCATCCGTGTTCGTGGTTGAATTTGGTTGAAATCTTTTGGGTGTCTAGATCTCAACAACAAACAGATGGCAAAAGAAGTTTACTATATTTTTGTTTACTTAAAGATAGGCCCAGAAGGAGATGGCGTCACGAGCTGGACTCCTTTTAATAGAAAATTGGTCTATTGCAGCTCACAACCGAGAGGAATGGAGGAAGGAAAGGGAGGCCTTTGCCTTGCAGTGGGACGATCATGGCTGAAATATAATATAATATATAAAGATTCGTTATTTTCATACGTCTGAACACAAATGTTTGTCGCAACATAGTTTTTGTACATCAAATCTACATAATTATTTACATAGTACTCCCACATATATTAATGGTAGTGTTGGGAAACAGTGTCGACATTATTCGAGGCAGAAATTCGTTACGCTTAGGTATATAATAATAATATTTTTTATTTACCTACTATAAGTTTCAAAGTATAATTACAAATTTGTGACATTATAACAGCTGAAGGTAAGGCTAAGGTATTTCTACATAAATGAGAACATCTACATCCGAACTAGGCAGAACCTGTGTCTCTGATTGCAGTTAATACCTTAACTCGTATTAATACAATATTACCACATACATGCTCTATTCCGAACTGCATCTTCCAAACACTTAAAACACAGGAACTATTCCCAAAAACCCGATTTCCACAATTTCACTAAAGCCGGGCAAGTAAAACATCAATTCCCGGCTATCCCCATAAACGTTATCATGTATACATCATTAACATCGGTACCTACGTGTATCGCACCTGTATGGTGGCCTCGGGCTATGTTCTAGGTGGCCGTGTTAACCTGACACCAGTGGCCTGGTTCAGGTAGCTTATCCCTGTAGGGCTATGAATCGGCTACCGCGACCTGCTAGCCGGCGGCTTATTACATTTAGCGTTAAACGTATTGCAAGTAGGTATAAGAACCTACAATGAAATAAGGGTATTTCAACACGTGTAACACGGCTATGTAGGTGCCAATGTTTTAGAAATAATAAATGATTGTGTTTATGACAGCTAGATATTAAGCAAATTGTAAGGTTTCTTTAATAAAGATATTTTTATTTTATTTTACCCGACTATGGTTATATAGTCGGAGAATGGTTTGTTTTAGAGATATGTATCTACGTTTTTAACAGACTTCAAAAATTAGGATTCTAAGTTGGCTTTTAAATTTTTTTCTAAATAAGGAACAAGAGAAGGCAAGATTTTATTGGCTAGATTAGAGTCAATAAAACGTGGTGTTTTTTGCCTAAACAATTTCATTATTATGTTGTCCTAATATTATAATATGAATGAAAACATAGGTCCTACCAGATGATATTTTTAACCGAATTAAAAAAAGGAGGAAGTCAATTCGTAACCTCTTTTTTTTGTATGTTCCCTCATAGCTGTGTTATTTTTTCATTCCACATTTTGTATTAATAACAATTATAATTAATTAATAATAATAATAATAAGTTTATTTACCAGTAGATATATCCAATACATTTCCTTAAATTCTAAAACTTATGAGGCTAGGTTATACAAATTTAGTTACACAGAGAATTTAAAGAAATTTTGCTACTGGACTCCACACTAGGTCAGGCCTGTCTCGTGGAGTCCGTGAGTGGTATTACCAATTTGACAGAATAACAATTATGGTGTCATGCAAAGAGAAAGATATAGAAAAAATTGTTAAATTAAAATAAACATGCAATTTAAAAGTAATCTTATCAACAGAACAGAATAATTACTGATGATTTCGCGCAACATGAAGTTTTGTATCTGTGAGTGTGTGTGGGTGTATGTGAGTGTGTGTGTGTGTTTGTATGTGGGTTGGTGGGTTCAAATAAAAGTTTATAAGTTTATTGGTACATTATGTTTACAAAATCCGTTTTATAAACGCTTCGGAATCAGAGTAGGACTGTGTTAGTAGCCATTTTTCTATGATGTTTTTGGCTTGCTTTGTTGTACATTTCTTGATGTCGCAGAGTTTTGCAATCTTATTGTATACAAAACGAAGCATAGACTCTTGCATGCGTTGGGCAAATGCAGATTTTACGGAAACGTAGGGACATTGATATACTCGTCGTTTTAGTAGATCTTGACATTCCACGGATCCTGTAATTATTTTGTGTTGTTTCAGAGAGATTTTTAATAAGTACAGTTGTCGAACGTTTAAGATAGCGGATTCTAAGAATTAATGATAACTATTGCAATAACGAAGGGTCCTGTTGAATTCTACGTGTTGTTAATTACCAGAATTCATAAAATTCATTGATAAAATTAATTAAAATCATAATTACCATTAACAATTAAGATAGATAAGACTAAAATAAAAACCTTTTCACGAAGACAAATATTAACTGGGGTAACCTTAAAATTAATCGGAATCTAGATTAAACATTTATCTAGACTCATTAACATGCATTAATATTTATAAACCGCTTGTTTAAATACCTCATTAGTATTAAACCAGCTATAACATAACATTTATAAAGTTAAACAGTAGCTATAAATGTAGCACAAAAGTACAGCAACAACCATTTATAATACTTCAAGCCATTTAATAAAGACATCAGAAGGCGGCTACATGAAACGGTGAGCGGAACAAAAAATAATCGATCTAGAATCGATATGAGATCGAGAGCTTAATCGATTCAGTAAAACAATTTAATCGAGAGACATGCAAGTTGCAGATGCAGATGAGTTTCTCACATTTGCTTGTATGTTAGATGTGTATGGAAGGTACTTTGTTAGCTGCGTTTTTAAATTAAGATTTGAATTTAAAATATGTATGATTTCCTTTTTTAAATAAAGCTATTATAATTCGATGTTACATACATACCTTCTTTCAGTGATAAGTACGACAGATATTTGGATTAAGAACGTTTTGCTGGATCTGTAAGATAGATTATATAATTAGTAGACTATACAGAGAGAGTTCTATACAGTCTTCTTATATTCTATTAAAAACCTTATTTCTGCTGATAATATCCGTAATAAATGATTGACTATTGACAATATACGAACCAACAAATAACTTCCCTTAAAGAACTTTATCCGACACCATTAAAATAACGACATTCATTCATACAATATTACTTACATCTATACTCCAACAGTCTTCGCCACTTACGCGGTAAACGCCTATTTCCCATTATTATGATTAACGCCATCTATCGGCAGATAAGATCGGCACATCACGCCGCGTCGCCACAGAGCCGGGCAGACGGTAGCTCGCGTTTAATTGGCCACAAATATTTATTGTTGAAATGAACATATCACGGCAGGATGGGGACATAACTCAGAGCTTCTGTACATCGTGATTCTCCATTTTGTATCGGAGTGTGCGATAAGTGGGCACAGAGGTGGCATGGAGTCTCCGTTTTGTTAATTGTTTGTGCTAATGACCTTTGACAACGAAATTTTGATTATACTAGGGTCTGTTACTTTGAAAAAACAGTATAGTAATCATTATAGTTTGATTTTAAATTATAATATGAAATGTAAACGCCTTGCAGCGTAGTCATTGCAGAAGCATGACGGATTGTGGCCTAATAATAATTTACTTATTTCTATTAAAGCAAGATAATTGTGAACAAAGAAAAAAGACGGTATTCTAAATTTTCTGCAATGATCAAACGTTTTATATATTTTTTCGTAATTCTCAATTAGTTGAGTAATGTTTGAATTTTTTTTTGGAAAACTGGATCACAAAAAGGCATTTTTTCTGAAGGCGTTGTGTTATCTAAAAATAAGTTTTCTATTCTAACAAAAATAACAGGACACCCGACTCCACACCCTACCAAAGCCAGGAGATAGCAATTTAACGAACCGGCATCACAGCAACGTCTTCATTTATTCAATAAGAACAAAAACAAAATGTATCGAACGGATTACAATATCAATTTAGGAAAGTGAATCGAGTGATTTATTGTTATGTTTCATGTAAATATTGCTCGGGGCTTGGACCGAATACGTTCCGTTGACGCTAATTACTGTGGTCCCACATTATACCAGCACAGAGCTCAGATAACTTATAAATCAATTGTGACAGATTATGTCATATTTAGTTTTTAATGGCTGGTTGCTACTGATTAAAAAGTGGATACAACCTTAATAAAGATGTTGCAGCAGAATAAAAACGTCGACCGTATTGTAAATGCCTTAGGAATAGTTTAGACTAAGGACCTTCCTCTTTACCATGAACTCTTAAAGCAGGACAGTTTACGTTGTAGAAGCGAGACACCGCATTAAACTGCACATAGCGTCGTCTCCCTTCTACAACGTAAACTGTCGGCTTTAAGATATCATGGTAAGGGGGCTGTTTGTTTTATGCATGCATCCCTAGGCCCTAGTTTGTTAAGAATATCTAAGGGCCTATAGTTGTAGTGTTGTCTGTTGTAGTTGACTTATTTTTATGCATTTATTGTAAGTTAGTCTTAGATACGCGACTCGCATAAGTTGTTTCACTATTTGATAATGATAATTGATAATCATATTCGCTCAATCGTGACAAGAAAATATAAGAAGAATAATATAATTGTTATACCGGATACTACTATCTTAAAATATAGAAATAAATCAATAACTGATTGCATACTATATGTACCTATATGTAAATACAACGTAAAGAAACTTATTTTTTTTACAATTTAAAACTATTAGGTACGACTTTCTAAGCACTTGTTTATGCTGAAAAGAAGCATCGGGATTCTGGATAAAAAGTAGCCTATGTGTTAATCCAGGGTGTCAACTACCTCCATATGAAATTTCATTAAAATCCATTCAGTAGTTTTTACGTGAAATTATTACAAACATCCATCCACACTTACAAACTTTCGCGTTTATAGTATTAGTAGGGATAAGCTATACTTATATCTAAGTAAAGTGCTCTCAATTTATAATAGTTTTTAATCCTCTGGCTTCAACCTATGAATGTTTGAAAACATAAAAAAAATCCCATAACATAGCCAGTTAAACAAAATTCCTATATCATTTTAAATCGAGAAACTTATACAAGTTTATATAAATTCACTATCACCGCTTTTTACGAGGCAAGGTCGGCTAGCATGCAAATTTAAATATTATATGAGATCATTTCTCTGCTAACAATAATTTATATACATTTATTTTAATTTATGACAAATCTTTCTTATATGTTACCATTGTGAGCTTATAGTGTAAACTTTATTTCTATAAAAAGAGTTTTTTTCTTTCGTGAAACCGTCGTTGTTTTTTATGTAGATAAATGTCATTGACCTCTGAATCGATTAACAATAAATTGTAAAGCTAAGCTTATGTTGGTGTGAATTTGTTAACTTTTTTTTTTGTTTATTGGCGTTAGGTATGTTCTTTGCACACCTGGTGAAGATTTGTTGTAGCAACAAACAACATCATACCGAATAAATGTGGGATACAATGCCTCAATAATGTAGGTCTAGTATAGTATACTTATATAGTAGTCTAGGTCTAGTACCACTCATAGAGTGGAAGTTAACAGTAACTGTGATGTACAGATTGACAAGTCAAAAGAATTACGTTCGTAGCTTTAACTACCGCGATAGCCGATCTTCAGGGGCAAGCAGCACTTGCTTCGGCCAGTCCTGTGATGAGGGCGAAATTCGAGAGGATGACGCTATGTTACTCGTCCCAACTCCCAACCATGACTACATTGTCGCACTAGGTTAGCCTGTAAGGATATTGTAATTACATAACGTCACGCCTGTATTCCCCGAAGGGGTAGGCGGAGGTGCACATATAGTACACCCACATTTCGCCAGTTATGTTTTAGGTCCCAATGTAATAGGGGGCGAGCCTCTAACCGGGCACAAATCCAGACTCCGTGCTGCTACTGAGAATTACCTAATGGAAAAACCCAGTACCACTTTGCCCGACCCGGAATTCGAACCCAGTACCTCGTGCTCAGCAGTCGCGCTTAGCAACTACTAGACAAACGAGGCAGTCGTTGGCAGTCGTTCGGAAATTGTAATTGGTATAAATAAATAGAAAAACATAATTGTTTTTGAATCTGGTTCAATAATCAGATTCTTAACTTCAAACATCACTTTATACTACGACTAAATTGCCATTCAATAAAACCACAAACCGCATCGTCTTACAATAAAACGTATTTCAATAAAATAAAAACAAATCCCGAGTCAACGTTCATGTCGTAACGTTATTCTAGATTCTAGTTCTTCACCAATTAGATTCGGAGGCTAGTCTGGTGAAATGTCGCGTATTTCCAAACGCGTGCGCCGGTTCAATGACCCGCATACCGACAACCTGCTCTATGTGATGACAGTGTACTTGTTAGTTGTTTGCTTGCACGGTTCAGGACATAAGAGGTGGCCTGGAACTCCTGTATGGTACTAGGTAATAAAATACCAGTCATATTACATAATATGTACATACGTCTTTAATACTCAGAGGTTGAGTTGTCAAGGTATGCAATGGGACCTTTGCTATTAGTTGGGTTAGATTGTTACTATTCCTAATCAGTATAATTTTAATAATAATTTTATATTAATTCTCGAGCTATATCTAGTAGAAAGCTAACCTAAGGCTATACCCGAAAAGAATTAAATTCCTTACCTAAAATCGTTTCTCATAATGTGTATTTATCTTCGCCAATTATTGTCGCTACCTCATTCGTACAAAGTTTATGCAATCGATCTTTGTCCGCTCGGTCGATTCGACCGCTCAACTCTTACAGATTGCACCACACCACAACCAGTAGCACAGAATACAGCAACTAACACTCCCGTACAAAAATAGTTTCAATCACACGCCATTGATGCACTGAGTCCTATTGAAACGCAGCAAATTGTTTACGTACGTTGATTGATGTTTCAAAGGGTTAATATTGAGACAATAGCGCCATAGAGTGTGGAATAGGTGCTGCAAATTGAGCTAATTCGCGAGCAGTTTTTGTGGGGTTTCGATGTGTGTGTTTTAGATGCAGTGAAGACTAATTGCATTGATTGTTTTTTTAACGTTGGCCAGTGCAATGGGCTTGTTCGTTGCATCTTTGTTGGGATATTCGGTGGATTTGTGATAAAATATTCTAAGTTTGTATAATGTAGGTATAAGCCGTTACTTTTAGTGAGAAGTGAGCCTAAAACCAAAGATATTAATAAAAATAAATAACTACAATTTTGGCTTATTTGAAAATCTTAGCTCTAAGCACTTGATTGCGGAATTGAAAGCAATAAGGCGTACAGTTTAGTGCTTAAAATTCTAACAAACTCTACTTTATATGGATACCTTAAAACCACACGAACACCCGGTACGTCATATAAAATATGCAAATCATTAAATTACAAAGGTAAAAGAAAAACACTAAACACAATATTTGATCCATAAAACAATACTCCTCGGACAATGCACTTTATTTTAAAAGCTTTCAATCAAGCGGCTTTCTTTTAAAAGTTACAATATCTGGTTGCAACTCACGAATGCAATCAACGCTCACGACACCGGGATGGGCTAAAAAGATAAAAGATAAATAAAAGGCAACATATAAAAGAATAAAAAGTGAGTCTTAAAAATAAAGACACATTTAAAATAAGAATAATAAAGTTGCGTAAGAGGAGCGTGGTTCGACGGCTGGATTTGCATTTTCGGCTACCGCGGGTAGGGCGAGTTCACACTACAGTTTTTTTTGTACATTAATAATAAATCTTCTATTTGAATAGTAAGTAAAGTCAAATAAATGGGGGATAAAAATAATTTAGCTAAATCAGCTTAAAACTTCCAAAATGCTTAGGAAAATTCAAAAGTCGTCCAACCTTAAGTTCCACCACCTGTAGATAAAGAAGCTTAAAGTCCTTTATTATGAACACTAGACTTTTTACACTATAGAATGAACTATTACACAGTTAAGTTGATTGACTTTTTGACCAGAACAGTGATTCACATAAAAAAGATATATGAAAAATGATGGGTACGAGCGGGATTCGAACCCGCGTCTTCATGAATTTAGTTTTAAAAGCTCAGCATAAGCAACATGCTTATATGACATAGAACACAGCATGTAAGATAAACACGGTTAATTTTTGAATAGTTTCGGTTTTAGTTTTCAATATTAACTTCTATATATATAAAATTCATATTCATTCATAAGGGAGGGAACAGAAACTGTGTCAACAATTATAGACCCATATCAGTCCTATCAGCGCTCTCTAAGATGTTGGAAAGGATCTTGAATAATGCCCTAAAAAAATTCCTCAACAAACATCGGCTCATAGCAGATAATCAGTATGGTTTTCGCTCAGGAATCTCAACTGAGGATGCAGTTCTGGATCTAACACAGTTGGTTGCGAGGAACCTTGACAGTGGCGTTAAAAGTCTAGGGATATTTTTGGACCTCTCTAAAGCTTTTGACACAGTATCTGTTCCTAAACTTATATCTAAATTGGAACTCCTCGGGGTACGAGGAAACTCCCTTGAAATTTTCAAAGATTATCTCAGCAACCGGACCCAACGAGTAAAAATAGGAGAATATGTAAGTGATGAAATAACAATAAACACTTATGGTGTGCCTCAGGGAAGCATCCTAGGCCCCACCCTCTTCCAAATATACGTCAATGAGTTGTGTAATTTGACCATCCCCAACTCTAAAATCATTGCGTATGCAGACGACACCGCAGTCATAGTTTACGGACCAAGCTGGGATAGCGTTAAATGCCACGCTGAAATGGCAATAACAACTGTCATGGCATGGCTTAACCTAAACTTGCTAACCCTGAATTGCGATAAAACCTCGTACATTCCATTCTCTATTCGACGAAACAACTTACCTGAAAAGTCATTCTCCATAACAGCTCACACCTGCTCCACACAATCCCCACACTGTTTATGTCCGAAACTCACAAGAACAGATAATGTGAAATATCTGGGTGTCCTAATAGACGGAGGACTACGTTGGGACAAACAGGTTGACGCTATTACTGCCAGGTCTGTGAAACTGTTGCATACTTTCAAATCCCTCAGAGATTCGGCTGCGCCTGAAACCCTGAAGATGGTGTATTATGCACTATGTCAATCTGTCATTGGATATTGCATCACAGCATGGGGTGGTGCAAACAAAACCTGTTTCCTGAGGATTGAAAGAGCGCAGAGAGCCGTGCTAAAGGTAATGTTTCGCAAACCTTATCGCTATCCCACTACGAAACTATACGCCGACTCACAAGTGCTTTCTGTTCGCCAGCTCTTTCTACTGCGGTCTATTTTAAGAAAACACGGTAGTGTTCCCCCTACTGACCCTAAAAAAAGGAAGAAATTACCCATTAGCACCCCCCACAAAACCGCCTTCGCTCAACACCAATACTACACATTAAGTACATACATCTACAAACAAATTCACAAAAAATTAAACATAGTCGATCTAAATAAACATGAAATAAAATCAAAATTAACGGAATGGCTACTGAAACAGGACTACCTGAAAACTGAGTCTTTACTCAAGTATGTCGTCTAACTACCTATGTACCTATTTCTAATTACATACCCACACACACATATATACACGCACACACACCCGCGCACACACAAACATACATACACCCGCGCCCACACACATACATACACGCTCACACACAAACATACATACACCCGCGCCCACACACATACATACACGCTCACACACAATCACACATATCAAGTGAATGTAATACATTTTCCTACATATTAATATTTTCTTTGAAGCTCGGGTAGATCGACACAGTCTTCTATAAATATTATAATTTCAATTTTAGGCTGAATCACTGTCTCTCAAGATACAGGTTACCTAGTTTGAGAGGCAGGGTTTTCCTTATTGTGTACAGATTTTAGTTTCTAGATTGTAGTGTATTGTGTTACTACCAAAGCTCTTTTAAATTGTTTTAAATTGTCTTATTTTACTTTGTGAAATCTGTATTTTTTGTGAAATAAAGTTATTATTATTATTATTATTATTAAAATTTTCGTGTCACAGTTTTCATTCCCATACTCCTCCGAAACGGCTAGACCGATTCTCATGAAATTTTGTGAGCGTATTGAGTAGGTCTGTGAATCGGCCAACATCTATTTTTCATACCACGAAATTCACGCGGACGAAGTCGCGGGCAACAGCTAGTAGGTATATAATATTCTTCTTCTGTGGACGCGCCTTATACTGTCGGTAGTTCGCCCTTAACATCTTGTAATAAACTGTATACACAGTACTAAAACTTTATACGCTTTGACATCCACAATGAAGATTCTAGAGCTTACATTGTTGCTCCGTTGATTATGTCGTTCTGGTCCCTTTACATATTGTACCAGTAAAAGACTGCACACATACTGCTGATTAAAGGCACAGTGTAATGGCACTGTGTAGTTGAAACAGTGTCTTGTTTCAAATGCAATTTTGCTGTGTTGGTAAGTTTATGTATGTTTTAAGTTACAGATATGATAGGTATAGGACTGCACACAGATTGTTGATTAAAGACACAGTGTGATGGCACTGTGTAGTTGGAACAGTGTCTTGTTTCAAATGAAATTTTGCTATGTTGGTAAGTTTTACAGATATTATGGTTGGTACCTATAGGACTGCACACAGATTGTTGATTAAAGACACAGCATAATGGCACTGTGTAGTTGGAATAGTGTCGTGTTCCAAACTATTAAAAGATTTTTTACAAGCTTTTTTTTAACTTGCTTGTTTGTATGTATGGATGTATCTAAATTAGAACCACTTTTTGACATCCGGTTATAATGAAATTTGGCATACTTAAATAGGTTTGATGACAATACAATATTATGGTATTCTTGATTTAAAAGCTTGTGTTAAAAATATATTTTTAATATTAACTTATTTTACTCTTTCTACATATAGCAGGCTTCCTAAATTTTACAGATACGGTACTAGTAAACGTTAATAAAAGAAGTAAAGAGAGTATTTCCTTGTGTATTAGTATAACAACAAACTGCTACAGTTATCCTGTAGCTTTTTGATATTTTTGCTCAAATGATTGAAATTGACGACCTGATTAGCGCAGTGGCTAAGCGATTGGACTGCTGCGCTTAGGGTTGCGGGTTCGATATCCGCACGGCGCAAAACTTTGTGCGAACCACAGATGTTTGTCCTGAGTCTGGGTGTTTCTGTATGTGACATTTCATGTTTGTGAAACGCACTCACGACACAGGAGAAATTCCTAGAGTGAGGCGACGTTTTTTTAAAAAAAAAAAAAAAAAACAATCAGTTCCCATTGACTTTTGATCCTAAAGTTCTCCTTGCTAATAAAACATCAGCTGCAACAAAACGTCATTGGTGGTCAAAAACCCCACTGCAACGTTGCACATAACCAATTCATTATTATAATTAACAACGCTATTTCATCGAATTCATATCAAAACTGTATAAACATTAACAGATGGAGAAACTAAACAAGTTGTGAGTTTATTAATATTTTGAAAAACGATTCCGTTCGCTAATGTATGTGGCGAAACCAGTTGATATCGAGTATACAAGAATAACCGTCAGGTGTTTTGCATTATTTTATTGTCTAACACACTGTTTATTTAAATTAAAACTCTATTTGAAAGGCGTAAGGTGTATTTTTACATGGTTTTGTCATAGACAAGTTTACGCCGTATCAGGCGAGATAACCTAAGTATTTGCATAGTGGCCTGTAGACAGAGGAGATGCGTTTACGATTGTAGTTACCATTGATTTTTCATGCCGATCTACGGATAGGGGATAGAATGTATAGGCTTTGTGATATCCAGTGGGAAAAGCAATAGTCTGTTAAGGAATTAGTTATCAAGAGTAAACATGCCGCAAATATAATCATTAGGTACCTATGTCGTGTAGCATAGATAACATAATATACCTATAGGTATAATTGTATCTCTAAATATTTATTCACATAGCTTACTTAGTCTAACTATACATCATTTACTGTCGAATGATACCTTATTTTATATTTGGGAAGTCGAAATAGCTCTGCAAACTCTCCAGCAGCCCCTAGTTGTTCGCAATCACTTTTAGCACTCAGAACAGATTATACAGAAGACCGAAGAGTACAATCGGTCACTCTCTAGTGTTTGTGGACTATGAAAAGCTTTCGATCCAATCGAAAGCTGGGCTGTATCACTCAACCAACTCGAAGACGCAGCGTTGGCAGGTCTCCCACCAGGTGGACCGACAATATCCTCAGAGTTGCGGGCAACTGGTGGTTGCAAATGGCAAGCTGTCGTTCATGGTGGCGTTCTAAGGGGGAGTCTTTTGTTCAGCAGTGGACGTTTTCCGGCTGGTGATGATGATGAATTTGAGCACTCATGTATATAACATCCAACTCGAATAAGTTTTTCATGAGTGGTAGAATATTTTACCTGCCTTACCAATGGTTCACAAATTACATACATACATACATAAAGTCACGCCTGTTTCCCTGAGGGGTAGGCAGAGACCACGGAAAGTTCACAAATTTTATCAAAATAATTATCCTAATTAAGTTTTATCTGACATAGGTGTCCGTACGCTTGGTAACCCTATTCACAATTGATGTGTCTTGATATCGGCGTGTGATAGTGCCTAAATTAAACAAATGATGTTGTTTTGAAGTATTACGTTGTGTATCTGAGTCATGTAAAGGATAACTTTCTAAACTGCTTTATTGTGATCAGTCTTGGCATAAACGGAGATCCTATGGTTATTTTTCTTCCGTTTACTAGGTACTAGTTTTCATCATTGATAATGTTTTTTTTCGGAGATTTTCCAATGCAAGCACCTTTCCACACCTTTAAACTAACGGTACTTACCTATATACGTATTAAATTTTTCGTATCTATTGCCGAAATAATGAATCTTGGGACTCGACATGGAATTTTAGCCTTTCCTAAAATAGATTGTAAACGGGGTGGTTGTCAGGATGTTTATGTATACAACATCTGTACCTGCGTCCCATGCGATTTACCCACGTTGCCAAATTAGGCCTACGAGTTTGATCTTCTTCTTTCACATATAATAAATAGTTCAGTATGCGTTTTAGAAGCGAGATACCACACTACACAGCTCGACGGTAACGTCTCTTTTTCACAACCGAAAATGTCCTGGTTTGATAGTTAGTGTAGTCCTAGTTCATGGTATGGAGGCAGGCTACGTTTCTGTCAAAAGATATTTTTCATAGACTTCGGTCTTCTGTGTGATGTACCTTAAAAACACTAGGGTAATGTGATTGATCCTGTATGACAATAATGGTCAATAATAGTTTCCTCTATATAAGCAAAAATTGCAGAAAGAAAATCTTTTATCAATATAAATCGGTCGTTCTACGTCCGCAGATCATACAGATAGACCGCCGCGTGCCGCCGCTATCAAAGGCTGTGATAATATTTAATTACAGTAATCACCACGTTTGAAAAACTGATTGGTGATTGCAGCGCTTTATCATTATTACATGGGAGGATGCAGTTGATCTTCACATAATCTGTTCGTCACCTAGGAAGAGTAGATAATTGAGATCTTTATTATTAAAGTTTGTTTAGGTACCATCGGCATTTGAGAATTCGGTACCTACCCAGATTTTTGCAATTCTGCAGTTTATACAAGGCTTTTTTGAGGGAAAAATTGATATTGCAATTATAGACACTTAATAATATGATCATGAAAATTAAAACGTTAATATTTCGCTTTCCAGTGCTTTCTTTGCGAAAAGCGCAAGTCAAATATACATAGGACACTTTATAAAATAGTGGAAGTCTATGTCATTCATAGAGATTACAATAAGTGATGCCTTGAATCATAAAAATAGTAGATAAGTCCCAATTAAATATCGCAAATCAAACAACTCGGGCACTAACACGTGAACAACCGTAAACAAATGCCAACACGTTACCACCACCGTTCTAAGACCCAACAATGTCCATTCAGTCCAGCTACAATCCTAATCTATTCACTTCATTAGCACTATCAAAATAAATACGTCAGATGATAACCAAGCGTAACAAGATTTAGTTTATCACTTATCTCGGGGTAGGAAAGTGTTAAATCGCGGTGATTATTTTGATTGCCTCCGGTGGCTGTCCTCTTAGGAATCTGGTGTGCTTTAATTGCTTCCAAGCGGGATCTGTTCGCGTGATCTCTGTCTCGCCTCGCCATTAGTAACTGACTTGCAGCGAGGAGTACCCCTTTGTCTCTGTTGTAGTGATGGGAGTGATACTGGACGATGTTCGTAGGAATCTGTTGAGGGAATGCAAAAAAAGATACAACTGTGAAAAGTTTCGGGGAATGTTAATGGTGGTTGACAGTTTTTTTTAGTGCATATTTTTGGAGCTAAATAGGTCTATCAGTTTCATCATAAAATGAACGAAATGCAGTCAAAAACAGCGACATTGACTATTGTTTACGTTTCTAGTAAAGAGATAATTTTTTGGTATATTAAAGAAGAGCAGAAGCTTCTAGCTCAAGGACAAGGACACGGACTTTCTTCCCATATTGGTGCACGTAGCCTTCTTATCGATGAATCATATCGATTAGAAAAAGACAAATCATCGATATTTTTTCGTAATTAACACACAGCTCCCAAAAATATCACAGTTTACCTACAATCAAATTTTACCTGAACGAAGTTAAATGCTACATGCAATTAACTCTCTCGAGTAAAACTCATCCTCGTCCCATCCCTAGCGTTGGTATTTAGAAGCCAACTTTTTTCATTGTTGCTAAAAGCCGTCGCATGTATGTATTTGTTATTGTCAGTAACGTATGTGTGGATTATTTTATATGTGCATGTGTAGCCTTTGTGGCCAGCCTTTGATTGTACGGATTCTTTGAATGGATTGAGATTTTTAGCTTTGTTTTGGTTGTTTTTCGAGGTGTGAAAAGATTTTCAATGACTTTAATGCTTCAAACTTAGATTTATCATGATTTGGTTGGTTTATCATTATTTGATTCGATCGATTCGATGAAGTAAGAATTTTCAAAATTACTTAACATAATATTACTAATATATAATAATATCTTGGTACAGCTCACACGCGGCCATCTGAGACTAAACAGGCACAGCCTGTATTATAGCAACCAAACAACTAAAGCCTAAATAAATCGAACAAAAACAACACTAGAGGCTAAAAGTAGGTTATCAATAAATGCGTTGGACCATTATCAGGACTATAAGAAGTCATAGTAAGCAGACAGTCAAGTTCTCAATCGTCCCACCTCGAAATCACAACAGAATCTAGATGTTGTTATCAGTCCAATATATTGTAGTATTTAAGTGGGTACTTGGCTACTGGATGCAGTCCGTTAGTTGCATCTTAGACGCCTACGAAATTGGAAGTAAACCCCTATCCTTAACAGGTATACCTCCAATTTCGTAGACACTGGTTGAGAAAAGACGTTCAGTAGGATTAAGCTTGGTAGCAACTTATATTCGACTTACAACTTACCTATATTGATTCTAGCATAGTGCCCCATTTATGAGACTTGATTCTGAATCAAGACTTTATGTATAGTGACAGAAATCATGCTATTGTACCTATGAGAAAGGTCAATTGAATAGGTTTTACGGAGACTAAAACCTATGAGTGATAGACCGGCCACTTAACAATTTGGGATACTAACGATTTTTATTTCTGTTTGTCTGTATGCAAAGTCATACAAATATTGTAAGGGAGTTAATTTGCGCTTTTGGAAAATAGTAGTAAATAGGTAGGTATTGAAATCATTATTTTTCTTTTATTAAAAGTTTTACAAAAAATCTTACCAGCAGAAATACGCCCAAAAAATTCTAAGACGTTGATCCCTCGCTATAAATTAAGGAACAATAATCGCCACTTTGGTTCCTCGTAAATATGCTAACACAAAGAACGTAACGACGTCCCCCGGGAGGAACTGGGGCGACAGGGCCAGGGGACTGATGGGAACAGGGGACAGATAGAGACAATAGGACGAAATTACAACCGGCCAATTGAGCCGCTTGTAAACTTGATCCCCTCTATTGTTTCCGCACTTGATATGGTTGAGGACCTAAAGGCATTGATACTTGAATTTTTAAAAAATATTGTTGTTTTTTTTTGTACATGAATCAAGCGTCATGATGAATATCACGTCACGCCTGTATTCCCCGAAGTTGTAGGTACAGATGTATGTGTCTAGTACATCTTTCGCTAGGTTCTAATGTAGGCAATAGAGGGAGAGCTTGTATACCAACCAGGCATAAATCCAAACCCGGTGCTTCCATTGAAAATTATCTAATGTAAGAACCCAATGATACTTTGCCCGGAGTTCGGACCCAAGACCTCATGCTCAGCAGTCATGCTTAGCGATCGCTAGACCAACGCCGTTCCTTCTTTGTGTGACAAGAAGACTTTGCCCTAAAGTGGCATAGTATTATCTTTTTAAAAGTTTTTTTTAAAGGCTACTTTGGCCAGAACTACCACAAAATGTTTTTAATGCAGTAAAAATATAACTAAAGCTCATGTTTCTACGTAAAACTACGTTGTTCACGCACTTATCTGTAAAAAGGTCCGTCTAAATTAAAACTGTCATTTGAGTTATCGGACTACGATCTACATTAAAAAATGTTTTATTAATTAAGTTCATTAATTTATTAATTGTCCTGACATTTTAAAGAATCGAGTCATTTTTATTTGTGTATCAATCGAAAGGTTATTGAACTGAAGAATACTTCCAGACGCTTTCACTAACAGTCTGCGTCATATCACTAATTACGAAACACTAGTAATTACGTGCTAATATTGTTATATTAAGACGTAAATTACTTAGTTAATGGCAACACTATAAATTGTTAACCTCTCATAAAACGGGCTTTCTATACGGAAACTGTATTGGAACAATATTGGATATACCGGTACAGTGATCATCAATTACCGTCGCTTCCTTGACACCTTTTATTATTTACATTACATTATATACAAGCTGCGCTCCGCGGTGTTGCCCGCTACTTTTTTCCCGATAAAAAGTACCCTGTATTAATGCAGGGTGTCAGTTACCTCGATATGAAATTTCATTAAAATCCATTCAGTAGTTTTTTCGTGAAAGAGTAACACACATCCATACTTAGAAACTTTCGCGTTTTTAATATTAGTAGGGATAGCATATTGTTATGTAAACTCAGATTATGGTATTAAAACTCTTGAGTTTGCAGCTTCAGATAAAACTCACCTGCCTTGATGACGTAACGTGTTGGAAGCTATTGTACCTACAGATACTTGAGTACATAAGTTAGTTATCAAAATATTATGGTGTTTACTCTGTGGTACCTTTTCAAAGTACCACTAACACAGTGCCATAAGGTTACAAAAACATTGAAGCCAGTTTCGTTGTAGGTGTTCATTGTTGAATGAACTAAAGACAGGTTTTATGGATAATCTCAAGGACTCGTTTCATCACCATTCCGTTGTATACTACAATAACTCTTGATAGTAGTAACATTATATTTCTTATAAACCCACAAATTGGACCACCAGCGATTGGACTGCTGTGCTAAGGGTTGCGGATTCGATCCCAGCACAGGATAATTGTGCGATCCGCAGATGTTTGTCCCGAGTCTGGGTGTTTGTGTATGTGATATTTTGAAAGTCGTTCAACATGGTAATTAATTGTTAAGGCATTTATTATTTTAAACATTTACTATATATAACTCTTTTGACACAGTAGTCTTACGGGACGATAAACCTTTTATTTTATTTATTTATTTTACCGCTTTTCTTTATAAAATACATCTTCATACATTTGTCAATGTAGTACATTCTAACCTCTATCTAGGGGTTTATGTAGTTTGTAATTTGTTTCCATTATAAGCAATTATCGATTAGGAGATTATTATACAATTTTTTTTGTTAAAGTATCAAGTGTTGTCGGTCGCTCTACATAGGTGCGATACAGCTCGTCAATTTGTTCGCGTCAACGCGCCTCTATTTAGCTGCGCATTTGTTCCGTGAGAGACTGGCGAAATATATATTTATTGTTTTTTTACGGCGACGCGGACGTAGGCTTGTAAAGAAAAAAGGACATCACAAGACTACTCGGGCGTCTGTCCGTCTATTTATCCTTCTTTCTTAGCAGTTTTGTAGGCGATATAGGAAATAATGTAGTGTAGAATTTTAAAACGTAGCTTATATTGTTATAGGCTGGGTTCGAATATTAGTTCAGATATTTTTGTTTAAGTCAGCAATTAAATAAGTAAAAGAACTGAATAGGTTAAGAAATGTATATAGATCATTTTTAAAAACTTACTAAAATGAGAGAGAACCCATACCTCACGTATAGAAAACACTTATTATATTTATATTTTGTATGATAGTTTGGTTTGGTGTATGTCAGTAGGTATATATTGTATCAAGAATAATCAAGTTCAAAAAAGGTTTCATCATCATCAGCCGAATACGTCCACTGTTGAACAAAGGCCTACCCCTTAGACGCCACAATGAACAACAGCTTGCCAATTGCATCCACCGGATAAATAAACCAAAAACAAGCATCATGAAAACAAGAGACTAAGATGAAGCCACAAATAACGAAATCTAAATTAAATACTTACTTTTTCCAAACATAGCTCGCAATTAAGTACAGCATTACCAAGTCAATCGACATCAGCAAAAGTGAGCGAGCCATTAAGAGGCACGCTTAATGCATTTCCTAATAGAGCCTCCTTCCACTCGCTATTGGATCTATCCACTATTTATATCACGTCATTATAATCCTGGATTGCCTCAGATCCAGTTCTAACTTAGTCTAGTACCAGATATTGCGTCTCGTCGTCTATTCGTTACGGATAGGATTAGCCATTCTTGAGATTATTAAAGTTAGCTGCGGAATTAAGTGTCTATAGTGGCTCTATTTTTACAATCAAGTGTAGGTACGAGTTCTATAAAGCTTCTGACGAGAACACTTACGAAGTTTTAGTAAAAATATACCAAAACAATGATTGAATTAGATACAAAATTACATCTTGAGGAATTCTAAAACTTTAAATAAAATTTATCTTCGATTGGCAAATAAAACCAACATGGACGACCTGATTGGCGCAGTTGCTAAACGATTGGACTTCCGCGCTTGTGTAGGTATGTGTTCTATTCCCGCACGGGATAAAAAATTTTGTGATCCGCAGATGATTGTGCTGAGTCTGGGTGTTTCTGTATGTAATATATCATGTTTCTGATACTCATCCATGATACAGGATATGTTACTAGTGCCTGGTTCTCAGTTTGGTGTCCTGGTAATAACGTCAAATGTTGATACATAGTTTCATATAAATATAAGATTATCATTGGACATAAATAATATTATGTTCTACACAACAACAAAGTGAGACTCTTAACCGACGAGCGTGAATAAGGAATAAGATGCTAGTGAAGAAGTTTGCCAGGATCGTCGCAAATGGCAATCATTGGTCTCTGCCTACCCCTCTGGCAAATAAACGTGACTTTATGTAGGAAGAAGAAACAGAACTAAGATTCTTAACGTATAATAAAAATGTGTTTAATAATGTATTATATTAAATATAATAAATAATTTTCTTTAATAAGCATCCAAATTAAATTCACAGTGACACCTCGCCAAGTAGCACTAACAATGCTGACCACGGCGCATTACTCTCGATGTAAACATCACAATACGTAACAAATCTCATTTAAACACATGAAAGACAAAGGCATGAACACTCTACACATTGCTGGCACATTCATGGAAATTCTTCGACAGCTAACGAGTGTTCATTAGCTGCAAAAAGAATACAAAAATGCTTTCACAAACACCTCATACGTCCCAATCAGCGCCGCATCAACGCTAAAAGAAACGTCTCCGCAACAAATCAGTGACAACCCTGTGTTAGTTCATCAGACACACGGACGTGAAGGTTGGCTAGCTTTAGTACAGCAAGCTTTGTATGTTGCAGGCTTTGTTTGTTAAAGGGTTGAAATGGTTTACGCAACCCTAGTAAACCATTATTAAACATAATTATTCACTGTAGGTACCTAATAGAAATAGAATACTGCTGTGAAATAGTAGGTACAAAAATCAACTAGAGATAATACGACATTAGGTCCGGGTAAAGGAACAATTCAAACTATGTCCAGCAGTCGACTGAGATAGGCCGATGATGATGAAGGGAAAACAACTTTTTGGATTGTAAGTAATCCTTGCAATTACAAATGTGGAAGTAACTCTGTTTGTATCATAACTAAACTACTCAACCAATTGTAATAAAATTTGACATGGAAGCTGTATATAAAGGGGTATAGCCTACTTTTACTTTGAAAGACTTGAATTTTTTCGGTTACATTAGGTCGCTGATGGAAGTACCTAACTAAACTAAACTAAAACACGTAAACAATACGAACTATGACTCGTTTTATTATTTCCCTTTATAACCAAAGCAATAACTAATTTAATTCAGACTTCTAATTAATAATTGTGACATTAATAACTGCCACAGACTATAATGATGTCTGTTACTCAATTGCCGTTAAAGTGACTTGATAGATCCTACAGATAAAGGTCCGTACAAAGATGAATCATAATCTAGACTAAAGCGGTGGACTTTTTATCTCATAATTGAATCAGGTTGCTGTAGGATGCTCATCGGTTATAAAGTAGATCAAGAACCGGATGTTTGATGCCAGCTTTATTTGCAAAGGGCTTAAGCTATTAAATTGGTAAGAATATGTACGCATATTAAGTGAGATTTTAATTAAACCAATAGAAAATACTTCTAATCCAACTTTTGCTCAGAAACAGCTCTAGGATAAGAAAATCGAAGATCACACCAGGAAGATGCCATCTGTGAAGGTGTTTTACGAAGGTTTAATATACCTAATATAAATTTTTTAATGGGTTTTTTTAACTATCGATATGTCTGCATAAGACCATGTTGATAAAAAAATTGGTTTGAAATAATAACAATTCTTTACATAGGTACTCATTAACTTTTGGATCACCCCTCACATTTTGAGCTGAAAATTTTCCGGGTGTGGTAGCTGACTCAAATGATAAATATAACTCAACAATAGAAAATAGTCCATAACTATTTAATAGTTTCTGAAGCATAAGCTTTACAACACTGTTAACCAGGTCAGTCGTTTTAGTAATTTAGTATAATACATTAGGACTCGTCTTATATGTATAAGAGAATAACTACCAACGTTGATACTATCTAACCGTCAAATAATAATCGCTTAACTTCTTTACGTTCAACGAACATTACCCATCAATTAAAACGGGCCAATCAATAAAAAATACTCATCGAACACTCAGCGAGTGTGTACGCGTCATGTAAAACAACGTGACACCCAATTAAGGGGGTTGAAGAGCAAATTTTTCACTACACCGCCAACCCTATAAGGCTTCACTCGAGCCCGTCAAAGTACTTCCCTTGCACTCATACAAACGCCGATCAAGTGTACATTCTTAACACTCCGCCCGCTGTATAAGGCACCGCTTCTTAAATTAGTACCAGCAATTGTGTACAACGTTAAGCCTTGTTGCTGCGCGCGATTGTCAATCGAATTTATCATGTTGTTAAGCGAATGTTGTTTAAATAGTATTTATTCGTATGTGGAGTGTCGATTCATTAGGTAAGGATGTAAGGTGATTGTGTAGGAAGTGTTTTAGAGATTGTGAATGGGTGGTGCGCATGCGTGCAAGTATTTCCCTTAATCAGGGTTTTATGCTGTTTTACGTTCAATTAAATTAAATGATGTTGTATGGCGCCGTGGTACGTGTATGTTCTTGTGTCATCAATCCTTTTAATTGGCAAACGTTAATAGCAAAGCGCTGTTATCGTCGCAGCAATTAAATTATCATTAGTGAGAAAGTGTTGGCTACAGCTCATTTCCTTCACTAAGTTCATACAATATAACTTTATTTCTATTTAGTTAGTGAAGTTTATTTCTAACGGAAAGAACCATAAGAATGCCTATTTAATCGTAAAAGGGAGACAAACGCCTAACCTATGTACAAACATTGGTTGATCATACCAACCGAACATACCGGGACCTCTTTTTTGTGTGTAACTAGCATAATGCCATTTATAATCGCACGTAATTGGTTTAAGTACCTATATGAAATAAAACAATTCGGAATTTAAATTTAAAAAAAGGTTGGGACCGAAATGGTGCCTTTTAGTTACGTGTTGGCAGTCATTAAAAACTCCTCCTTCTAACAACTATTATCTTTCTATACAGAGCTACAAAAACTGTAAAATCCGTAGCCTCAGAACTTTGACTTTGCGCTAAAGAAGATTAGTATTGATAAAAGATATGATACAGTCAAAATAATTAATATGGACCCTGACGGAATGTAGCTGAATAGACTTCTCTTACCTTGTTAGGGTTGTTGCTTGCGTCGCAGGTCATTTCTCTTTGTAGAAGCGAGATTGACCTACAGTGTAGTGCGCCGTCCCTCTTCCACCGCGGAAAATGGCCTGCAATGCAAGCAATAACCCTGATGATAAAAAAAACACGTTAGCCTATTACAGGCGTGATTTTATGTACGCATATAAATGATTGACTTAAGCAATATCACATGCTAAGTTGTCGGCGATACCTAGACCTTTAACAGAATCAGATAAGCACTATATAAGGGATAGTGGCTCTTACAGATGTTACTGTGTATTCCCACAGTATTCTTTCACACGGCTCACAATTGGAAATCGAATGTTGAAGCCACGGGGCGACTAGACAAATGAGGCGATTGGAAAGTGTTTCATTTAAATAGAAAACTAGATTGTATGACACGTTGAACGGTAGAGTTTCCAGCTATAGGCTTATTTTTAGGACTTTTCTTATTGGCATTTAAAGTTAAACTTGTTATTAAAATATTTAGATTACAAATCCATATATCCAATAGACTGCCTCGTTGGTCTAGGTAGTGGTTGCTAAGCGCGACTGCTGTGCACAAGGTTCTGAGTTCGAATCCCGGGTCGGGCAAAGTGTTACTGGGTTATTCCATTAGGTAATTCTCAGTAGCAGCCCGGAGTCTGGATTTGTCCGGTTGATGCCAATAGGCTCGCCCCCTACTACGTTGGGACCTAAAAACTTAACTGGCGAAATGTGGGTATACTATATTTGTACCTCAATACAGGCGTGATGTTAAAAATCCATAATGAAGATTCCTTATTATAGTGCACAAGTATGCGCGTAAACCCTGCACTCCCTATTCCCTTACTCCCATAGTCCGATGGGACGGTAGACCGACACGATCGGGGAGAGATCAGCCGCTTTTCATTGCGTGTTAGTTTAGTTTTTTTCTAGTTGATCTTGTTTTATTATGTTGTTATGTTTATAATAACTGTTGCTCGAGAGAAGTACTCTCTAATAAATGTATTTTCTATGTCATCAGTTCAAGGATCGAACCCAAGCAAATTAGAATCCTATGTAAAGCATAACGTACTTATTACTATACTATATTATATTATACGCAAAGTTTTGTCCTACGTTTTAATTGAACACATTGCACTTACAAATACATACATAAAGTCACGCCTGTTTCTCATCTGTAGGCAGAGATCACAGATTTCCATTTGCTACGATCCTGGCATACTTCTTTCGCGTCATTCACACGCATCACATTCCTCATACACGCTCTTCGGTTGAGGGTACTCCTCACTTGCCAATCGAACCCGTTACTTAGTTAATTTAATATCAGATCTTATTTTATCCATTAATTAACATACAATTTAAATAGTTTGGTCCTTAGTTTGCACTAAATTAGAACTGTGTACTTACCGTCCTATATAATACCTAATTCACATTAGATTATTAACTAATATCATCATCAAACTGATTGCCTGTGCGTTAATTAGACCGTTAATACTCTCAGTCAAATATAAACTAAGTTTACTAAAATATATTCCGGGCAAACGGATTAATGATCGTACTATACATTATATTGATATTGACAAGTTAATATTTTTGAGGTAATTCTGTCAGTTCATTCTTTTATACTCCCAAACTAAATATTTGATTCATTGAAAGCGAGCCTTCTTTCTCCAAATTTCTGATATTATAATAATGGTTAGGGTTAAATGGTTTTGACATTTGTCATCGATAATTAAGGTTTCTATAATATGATATAATACCTATAGCTAAAAAGAAAATATTTTACTGCCCCATTAGTTTCGAGCGAGGTGATATTAATTTTTTCCAAAGGCAATAAAGTTTCTGCACATTTGTAGAGTGGATTCGTACCCTATTACATGGGACCTTGATCATAACTGGCGAAATGTTGGTGTAATACCTTTGTTTATTTCAGGAAATACAGGCGGTGGCACTATGGCTTGAAGAAGAATTATAATAAAGATTTAGAAACCTGGGGGTTTGCTATGAGATTCCATTGCAGGCCATTTTCCTCTATGGAAGTAAGATGCTGCATTATACTGCACGTAGAAGCGTCTCGCTTCCATATCAGGACCATACCATACCATAACACATCGCTGGTCTTTTTCAGACGTGAAACTGAGACACTTGCAATGGGAAGATCATAGTAAGGCACCAGCCCCTTACCATGAAGTCTTAAAGCAGGGCTTTTATCGTTGTGGAATCGAGAAGCCGCTACGTAGCTAGTGTACCATCTCGCTTACTTAACGGAAAGCGTCCTGTTTAAAAAGTTCATGGTAAGGGGGCAGGACAGTCTTCCAAACTCGATAAATATTGAGACCCTACTCTAACAGTTACACCTTTGCTAATAACTCGCGCAGAAATTGCGACTCATATGAACGATATATCCTTTTAAACGCTTGTTACATTTAACGATCGTATCTTAGGTGTGGCGGAGAAAATTATTTAGATGTTTGCTTTTCCTGTTTCGACCGCTTTTCGTTACATGCGAGGTAATTACAGGAGGTTGGTTTTTGTTTGCGCAAGCGTATAAGGGCTAAATTGAATGGGAAATAATGTTTTTACGTAAAATGTTTAAATTTGTTAATAGATTGAACAGGGGAAATGCTTAATATCTTCATTTAATTATAATTTCGGCTTGTAATCTGTGCTAATGGGGTGTAAGTCGAGATTCTCGATAAGTGATCATACCTGAGTATGACTGGTGCACTCTAGGGCCTGATAGAGTGGTAAAACATTAGACGAATAGAAATTCAATAGAATGGTTAATGTATGGGATTAACACAAGTAGGTAATTAGATTACATAGGGAGTGATATACTACTTTTTGAACATAAGACCTACATAACGAATAGGTGTTGCTGAGAGCTTGATATTACGTTTTCCATCCTAGGCTCAGATTACAGAACAGACCAAAATTCGTGAACGGTCACAAAATTGAGGCATCACCCATTACTCTAAAACGGAGTAATTGCCTAATTGGACGATTTGGTAGTTAGTTTATCATCGCGCGCATTGTTGAAACGCTTTACACGCAACATATTTCATTTGATTATGCCGTCCTGCTTAATAGCAATTGTAAAACTGCAGTCGAAATTATATAAAATCATGTTAGATTTAGATTTCGTTTGGACACAGTAGGTACCTACATGGAAAGTAAAAATGGCTGAGCGTGGGGCCTGTGTAGGTAGGTAGGTTTTACTGAATTGTGTGTGTGTGTATTTTAAGGGCCCTTACTGAATTGTCGTTTCATTGGATCAATTTTTTACATCTTCCACTGACAAATCACTATTCATTTAATTGGTTAGCAGTGTCATTGACCTGTGCCCCAATGACGTCATACTTCAGTCTCCAATCCGTCTACCAATATCCCGATTATGGCTGTGATCGGTTAGCAGGGAATGTTGTCTCAATCCATCGACCATGTAGGTTCACCTGCACCATAATAGGTCGTCTACATCCGTAGACGACCTATTATGGTGGATTAAATTTTTATGATAACATTACTCAAATGAAATTGTTTATGTCATATAGTTGGGCAATTTAGGAAGTCAAGCAAACGGTACGTTCTTGGGATGGGAGATGGGAGTACAAGCTTTTCAGCATAATTTTGTATTGTAAATATTCTTTATATAAATATGTTTTATATTCTTTGGCCGCCGACGACCAGGCCGACCGAAAAGGCGATGGCGAGATGATTTGGACATCTTTGCGGGAAATACATGGCCTGAAATGGCATTGGACAGGGTTTTGTGGAGGAATAATGGGGATTTTTGGCGAAATTTTATTGTATCCAACCTGGCAAATAAAAAATAATAATTATTGTTACTTTTTTATGTGATATAGTTTTCATTACTGTTAATGTACCTACCTATCTAGTAGTTTGTAGTCAAATCAACTAATAACGCTAGTGTTATTTTGTTACAGGTTTATATACCTATCAGATAGTCGCAACGTGGTCAACACCTACGGACTCGCATCAATGCTGCATTTTCAGCCTTACGTAAAAACGATAAATTGAAAACCTGCTAATAAATCAAACACCAATAGAGCCATCACCATCTAATCTGAAACAAGACTTCAATTTCCCACAATCATTTACATTTGCACCACATCCATAACATGCGCATACGCAGAGGAAACTGACGTCAGCAATGAATGATACAGTGATAACATTCGATATGACTTCCTCTACCAGTGCCGACTTATTGAGATACAACTTTCATACTGAGAATTATTAGACTCAACTCATGTGTGGTTTACGCACGGTGTTCGCGCATTAGTCATTGGAACTTTCTAGAATGTATAGCACGATTTAGTATGTCGTGTGGTGTATGTTGTGGGCAAGTTGGTCCTGTTTGTGTACCTTCGTATGTCACTGTCAGAGCATGTGGAGGCGTCGATCAAAAACTATAATTAAAGTATACTAGAATATGTAAAATTGATTCTCACTTTCCACCTAAAGAGTTACACATCAAAGGACTGATCGTGCG
Source organism: Abrostola triplasia (assembly GCA_946251915.1). Lineage (NCBI taxonomy): Eukaryota > Metazoa > Arthropoda > Insecta > Lepidoptera > Noctuidae > Abrostola > Abrostola triplasia. The sequence goes on along the minus strand of OX276440.1, from coordinate 6,033,969 downwards.
AGACCCTTCAGACTGCTGGACTGATCTGTGTGGTTACGCAGCTTGAAGCCCCCTAAAAACTTTCGGTCATCCAAACGTTTTAAAATAAATTGGAAAAATTATCTTTTATTTATTATTTCAAACGATAAATGTATTAAAATTACTTACACTATACCTACAGCTTTATGTTTTTAAAAGCCATAAATTGCTACACTATATTGTTATTATGCATAAGCTTAACAAGTAACTGCCTAGCTATGTTCTGGTAAGGTGGGCTACCTAATAATGTGATGCCAATGGCAAGTTTTACAGAAAATAATTTATGAAAATTCTACGCAAATCTTTCAACACGTCACTGCAATAAATCCTTCTACTCCCAACGTCATAAATACGCTAGAATTTTGTCCAGTATCCATTAGGTCCACATAAAGGTCGACAAGGTGATCCACTAAGCGAAGACGCGATCAAAATCACCATATTCGGAACCAAAACTATTAGAAAGTTCATACATTCACAAGCCACGATTTAATACAGGAGTTTCAAATGATATACAACATCACATGTCACAGGAGCCTGGCATTACCGTTGCATGCTAAATTCGTAAAATAATAGACGTGGCATATGTAAATAGAGGCGGATCTACATACATCGATCTCCGACGATGCCCGATACTGGGAAAGGGGCACGACATTGCGTTTTCCATTGTTGTCGACATAAACCTTGAAGAGTCTTGATACACTTGAATATAAAGTTCTGGTTTTATGCATATTTGTTGATTTGTGTTGTGCAATAAAGGTCCATACATAGGAACTCTGTGACGAAATGAGGCAATCCCACTGTGTTGGGCTTGTTTAATCTATCTTCACTAGTACTGTGAGCCTATCTGGTTTAAAAGCTTATTTTAAAAATATTCATACATTCTTAACTGCTAATAATATTATCATAACGAACAAAAAATGCATTTAATGGTTAAATTATTAAATGGTTTTATGTCGTTAGTGTCGATACCAATGGTAAACATCACCGAAGTAGTCTAGATGTGGGAATGTCCTGAGAGAGATCTTCTCAACTGCTTTGAATACGGCACGCCGGTGGCCGGCGACACACAGTTTTTGTTATACCTTAATTTGGTTTTGTCTTTGTTACTTGTTGTATAGCTTATTTTAGTAGAATGAGGTTCCTAAGGTGTATAGCAGATATGTTACCTACGTGAAATTCGATCTTCTAAAACGGCACATACTATTGTAGTCATACTTGTAGTAGATGACACGAAGTGGGAAGTCGTAATTATCGGAAGTGAAAAAGAGATTCAAATACAAAAATACAAAATTAACGTATTACCTATCTACCTCTTTTTACTTACAAAAGAACTGGCTAACAAATAAATAATAATCTTGAACAGTATCAATTATATAAATCAATATTAAATAACTTCAGTTTATGGCTGACAATTCGTTATTACGTTCACAAAATATGCTATTGTAGCCGATTCTTGAGAACTAAAAGTTGGGATGTAAAATTCATCATTATATTGACGGGATCTTGACAAAACATTAGGTTTAATCTGCCATACCAATTAAATTTTCTTTCATTTTGTCGGTGATAAGGTATAATGTTATAGTTGATAAGTCGATTGTCGCATTTTTGGACTCGCTTTTTTAGGGATGAAAGGGAATAGAGTACCTACTTCGATTCGTCCCCTAAAATTTAGGGTCCCCTAATATTTAATATTCATGCTCTTAATCATCACAAGAGCTTATTATTATTAGAGGCTAAAATCAGTCTTTCAATTACTTTTCCAAAACTAATGTAACCCAATAAGATGCTATCTGCATCTACTGAATCGAAAACCGAATTTAAAAAAGAAATTATTTTTTTTTCAGATCAGCAGGAACCATCAGATGTAGCTGTCGTAATAACTTGGTTTGGCATTCTTATAAAAAACGAACTGCATTTATATTATAAAAGAGATTGACACTTTTGATCAGAGCGTGTGTCATAACACGCCGCAAACATTTTCGGAGGCAAATTTTGACAACATCGAATACGAAATATTGTATGTATTTATTTCGTGTAGCCGCACGATTTTCTTTACCGTATGTTTGTAATGTTACTGGCATAATAATTGTGAGAACGAATTTCAAAAAGAAAAAAAACTAAATCTAGAGTAACGCTGAACTTTCCAAACCACCAGAACTCTCTGGTGGTTTGGAAAGTTGGCTAAACATCATCCTATCGTTATACCTAGTTTTTATTTTTTAGAAGTTTGTGTAATAGTTAAAATTTCAGTTTCGACTTCACCAATAAACCATCAGAACGGTTAATTATTTTTTTTAAGTGGATGAAGAGTTTTCTTGACGTTAAATGAAAGCCAACATTAGAACGTTTCAGATTGTTGTTTTATTAAAAAAAAATTTGGAAATCACTGATTTTTTATTCTTAATCAGACATTACATATAATCCGTATACCCCATCTAACTGCTACACAGCTACGTATAGCACAGTGCAGGACTTTCGGCGACTAACCGATCCGCCGCAAGATAACGCTTGAATAATTGTTTCATTAATAAATTGCTTCTTTAATAAAGGTAAAAAGTTATGTGGAAACGTTTAATAAATAAACACCGCTGTAGATGGGATCTGGTGAAAAAAATGATCATTACCAACACGACATTCGGACTGAGTACAACGGGGAACAATGTGTGGTGGACTGAATTCTTGGAGTTGATAATACTGGGAGTTGTTAGAATAGCTTCTAAAACCTAAAATATAAGCTTCTTCAAATTACAATTACTTAAACTATAACCTACGTTAAAAAAAATTATACACCGAAGTATTCTTCCTCATCCCTGTCGATTAGTTAGGTGCCCATAAGGCTGGCGGTATTGAATGGCAATGCTAATTCTTTGGCCAAAAACAAACCAGTCCTTTGGCTACGTGAAGAGCCGACCAAACTTTTTAATAATTAAATCATATTACTAAATTAAATTGCAAGTTGTCGTTTATAGTGGCTTTCTAAGGGGGAGGCCTTTTTTAACAGTGGACGTCTTCCAGCCGATGATGATGACAAAATTATAACTGCATTTGGCTAAATTCCTAAATAAAGTTTATCTAACGCCTGCCTCATATCTAAAGTAGGTAATGAATCTAATGCGCACGTAATATTCTTGTTTAAGTTTTTTATATCCCACAAAAACACAATAATGGCAAAGGCAAAGTAAAATTATGAAAAGTCTACAAAAACACTTTTAAGTTTAACACGTTCAAAAGTATTCCTTAACTAACATTTCATATCACATTCGTTCATACAAACACACAAGACGAACAGCTCTATACAATCTTGATCAGTCGAACCATCAGTACTCGCGAATGCCACAAATTTTTCCTTCGATTTTTTTCAAAGATATTAATTACAGTCTTAACCGGCCGTACGATAGATTTCTTAAGATATTTAGATACGTGTTCTTAATGGCATCTATAAGCGGCTAACTCGACGAAATGTCTATAGGAAACACATTTTTTTCCTTTTAATAACATAATTAAAGGTTCTTAAGGACCCGTTTAGATTGATCTTCGATTACAATGGATTCGGTTTGGGGATAAGGAGGTTTATTTTTTGAGGTATTTCAAATATTTGTGTTTTTGAATTAAGAATGCTTAGACATGCAGCAGTGGAACACATTACAGCGTAATTAAAAAAAACATAGATAATTTGAATTGGATGTCAAAAAGTGGTTCTAAATTAGATTGCGAGATTCTAAACAAACTCAAATAAGGCTTGTAAAAATTACTGTATTATTTATTGTTAAAAATAGCGAATCGGGTCCAAAGTTAAGTCGAAGAAGCCAGGGACGACTAATAGCATATTGGGTTGACGTGAGGAAAACCTGGATGAAAGATGATTAAAGTACAAATGGATGACATAAGAAAACGAAGGACGAACTATACACAACAGTGGGTGATACCGGGCTAAACTGATGACGATGGCAGTAAATTAAACCTAGGTTAAAAAGTTAAATGAAATGTATATTAACAACAACGCCATGGGAAAGCGTTGTGTTTAATGGTGGTTCTTCTTTTACATAGAAAAGCCCTTTGCAAGAATAGTCATGGGAAAATGTGACTGGGATATTTATTCATGGTTTTATGTTATTCATATTTGTCATATTATCCTGATTATTATTTTGCATTATTGCATTACAATGCAATTTAATATTTAATCTTCCTACTATTTTAAACTACTAGAAATTAACTACATAAATCCTTATCTACATTAGGCGTTAAAACAACTCAATCGCATTTAATACTTCTTATTAAAATTATTAAAATAAAAAATATATAAAAGCTAACTATTATTGCATCATTAACATTCTGGCCCTACCTTCGCGCCCGACTGTACCTAGCTAACTACAGTCATAGAAAGTTAATTATTATCTAAGACAGAAGCTGCTGCCTAGACTCGTTCCTAGGACAAAATAATAAATAATTCCAGTTATATAACAGGTTTCATTAAGACAGCAGTAAATCAGGCTACCTGAGATGCGCCGGCGCAACCGTATAGCAATATTATGACGTAGTGTCAGCAGAAAAATATTAAATTCTAAAAAATATTAAAGGTGTTTAATTAATATAGGTACCTGAACAAAAAACATTTATTGCACCCAAAATACAAAATAATCAAACAGACAATACAAATCTTAAAAATAGCTACAAAATATTATTATTGTATAGTTGTATAGGTACTATTTTGCTCTTAGCAAGCTTTATGCTGCTGTATTCAACAATGACCGAGATGGAAATTCAATTACATCAAAAACATAAGATTTATAATATTATCCTTGACAAAAATTATCTTCATTAAAATGACTGTAAAAAAAAATTTAGGCTAGCTGTAATAACCAGACTAGATATCATTAGGTAATGGTCGCAAACAAAATTACTATAGTTTCAAACTTATGCTTAACTTTCTGTAGAACATTAAGCTTGGGATTTTCTTGAGAATAACTGAACACTTCGCAAATTGTTTCTAGCAGCCCCTTTTAAACACAAACTTTGGATATTGCCACAATTAGTTCCCGTAAAATATTCCCTCTGTGGCGAGAATTTATTGCGAAGTAGATGCGGGAAGCTCATTATATTGTAATAATTTTAGACTTTAAGTAACCCTTCTGATAGTCTTTGAGTAAGAATAATGCAATTTTAATATTGAGGTTCGCTTTCAAGGTTTTAAGTAGTTTGAAACTCGAAACTTGCTAATTTGATGGTTGATTAAGTTTAGTAAGCATTGTTTAAATAATTGTTATTGGGTTATGAGTATCTTCTTCTATTGAATACTTGGTTATAGTAGGTCCGTATTTGGTTTAAAAGATAAAAATAAAATTATTATATATATAATAATTTTTTATTTTTTTATAAAATCGTCGCCCCACACTAGGAATTTCTCCTGTGTCGTGGGTGCGTTTCACAAACATGAAATATCACATACACAAACACCCAGACTCGGGACAAACATCTGTGGTTCGCACAAAGTTTTGCCCCGTGCGGGAATCGAACCCGCAACCCCTAGCGCAGCAGTCCAATCGCTTAGCCTCTGCGCTAAACAGGTCGTCCATACAATGATATAACTATTATTTTTTCTGTCTCCACCAACCAGAATGCTATTTTGTACACCTTACTCTGCGTCTAATCTTTTTAGCTATTTGTGTTGCGCGGTGAGTGGAAACGGTTATTAAAAGAGTACATCTTCAAGGCTTATCCCTGGGGCATCGGCAGAGGATGTGAGCTATCGTTTTGTTTTACCTGACGTTCATGGAACTCCGCATTATGTGGCGTTTTTGTAATAATATATTGCGTAAGATTTGTAACACGGAGATTAAGTGAATTTAAACGAGTTTACACTAACTTCTCTTCGACAGATTCTGAAATACCTGCGCATACTAACCGGCTGTCGAAGAACTTTTGCATAAATCTTAGATTTAATTTTGACGTAAACTGTATACAGTCAAAATAATAATCATTGTTACCGAAATTACAAAAAGCACAAATATCAAAAAGGCTATATTTCTTAATAACACAGGGAGAATAAATAATTTGTATAGCTGGTTACCTATTAACAAAATCGAAGCTGCGTAGGCTGCACACCTTTTTAGTGCAAAATCTATTATTAACCCTTAAATATTGTAGAAATGCATATTGTATAACTATAACAATTGAAATAAACTAAATAAAAAGTATACTAGAAGAAATCAACAATAGGGTCCTTTTTAAACATCCTTTCTGAAATTAATTAAAAACCGCAAGGTCTGGAGGTCTAAAATTACAAAAATAATGATACATCGCATAAAGCGAGACGAAAGACAATAAATAACAAAATAGTAAGTGTCAGTCTGTCCGACCTCGCGTGTTCGTGTCGTTTGACCCCGGATAAAGGGTTAATCTTCTAAGGGGTTGCCCTATAAATCATGTTACGTTTTGAGGTAGGGTTGGCAGTCAATGCAAATGAATATGATCGAACTTTCATTGAATGGAATTTAGGTTTGAGCAGTGAGTAATATTAATAAGGTATTTTTTTTTTAAACTAATCGTTGTTATAATACCCTAATTTAGTCATGAGATTTGTGTGCCGTATACAACAATAGTAAAATGAAAATTATATAAAGAAAACGATTTATTCAAATAAAAAAATATTAAATTTATGATCTAATTGTAGTTACATATATTTTACAAAAATATAATATAGCAATAATAACAGAATTGTATATTATTTTAGGTTTAAACCTTATTTTAATTTGCAACTAATACATTAGATACTTAAATTGTAAAAAAATCTAAATGAATATTAAAATTAATAATCACCAGCATAATATTTAGAGTTTATAAAAAGAGATTCCAAATAAACAATAACCCTAAAATGCCTGCGGTTGTTATTATCCACGAAACAAAACACAAACTAACTGTCAACCCTAAAATAGCAGTATAATAACTCATTCAGTTGACACAGATGGCGCTGCTGTACATCAAAATGGCCGCAGATTACTGTCCTGCATGATTTATTTCCATCAACTATTTGTATGCAAATCTTTATAGCTCCCGGTGTTTAAGTCTTCATAGATTCTTTTTTTAGGTATCCGCGTATTAAGTGAGTGCAATTTAAGTAATAACGTCATAAATCAATTATATTTTAGTAATGAAGAGGTTGTATTTTAGTACTATGACCTAGAACAGACATGAACAAAAACAAACAAAAAAATACTGTGAAATTACTTCGAAACACGATTTGTCTTTTGACTTCTTATTCCTTCTTTCAAATTGAATACCTACTACCTATAACCAAATATTGATTGTTAGCTATTTTGTTTTAATTAATCCCCCATTTCCAGTTAGGGTGTAAACAAACTACAAAAGGCCCGCAAAGTGCACAACGATAATAAAAATCGAATCAATGAAAATTCCATTGAACATGACAAAATACATTATGCACCCATCCGATTTAATATTCCGTATATCATACCGGGGTCGTTTCGACGCAATAATTCATAAATTGAGCCGATTAATTGATATCGCAGCGAAGGGTTAAACCCTCCCGACGGGGTTGTAGTGGCGTTTGTTTTGACAAATACGCGACGATCGCATTGAAAGGTTGAAGTAATGGATTGATGCGATGGTATTTAGTTCAAAGGATAGCTAAGTGTTTTTTTTTTACTTTGTTGTTTGTTTTTGTGTTGTGTCTGTCATTTTTATTTCAGCCAATGTAGTTATTTAGTTAATTCTGGAGAAAAATGTATTTTTAATTCAGTTTTCTTACATTTTATAGTCAATCAAATAGTTATAGTTGAACGAATAATCTCAAATTGCATGATTTTTTTGCACTACTCATTGTTTGAAACAAACACTTGTCAAATTTTAACTACTAGTATTTTGGATGGAATTTTTATGGATTGTTATATCAGTTCATCATCATCATCATCATCAGCCGGAAGACGTCCACTGCTGAACAAAGGCCTCCCCCTTAGAACGCCACAAAGAACGACAGCTTGCCAATTCCATCCACCGGTTTCCCGCAATTCTGACAATTGTTATATCAGTTACGATGTGCAAAAATACAATCTAATCAAGTCTTAAATATGTATAAAATTCTAGCAGTCGTAAATAGTAATCGAACTTAGGGCTCGTAGTCTCTTTTACCACACTCTAATAAAAATACCTACATAAAAACAAAACATCGGCATTCTGTAGCTTTTTATTTTCAAACCACGTACAAATTGAATTCCAGCATTAAAACTATAATAAAATTGTAATAAATATTTATATTTGCGCCTCACTGTACCTATTTGGTTTAACTGATGTGTCCATCGTTATACTGTGGGTGGTGATTACGCTAATCACCAGTCGTTTCACTAATAACCTCGACGAGACTGCCACTGGTCAGGTTTGCTTTTATTTTATGTCTATTCACTTTTATGAGAGGTAGTTGAGGCTTTTCGTGTTTAGTGGTAAAAAGGTACTAACTTGCAATATACCCTTTTACTTATGAGAATGTACACCATTTAATAGTTGATTAAATATCACCTGCCACTGATGCTTCACCATCATCCGGAAGACGTCCACAGTTGAACATAGGCCTCCCTTAAAACATTATGTACGACAACTTGCCATTTTCATCCACCACTTGCTTGTCAAAGAATAATCATTTATTATTTGTAAAACATAGGAAAAACACATCAGACAGATATACAGATCTTAAAGTTAGGTTTACAAAGCTCTATGTTTTGTCTATGGTTAGACATGGTACAAATATAAGTAGAAAAAATATGTACAACGTTAAAGAGAACACATAGATAGAAAATAATCAAATTAGTCGTTTAGGAACTCATCAGCTGTGTAATAACATTTATCAATTAGTTTTTTTAGAGATGCCAATAGACATAAGAAGGGTTTAAGTTAAATTCAATCACAAAAACAATTCAGATGACTGCATCCTTGAATTAGTTTACGTAAATTAAAATAATGCATCCTTACTTCGTGTTATTTTAGATTTTTTCATTCAGTAACGCGCAGTTTCTCTACATGATAATACTGAACAATTCTGAAACACCCGAGGACACTTAAGCCCATATCTCTTTCTACTTCCAATTTCATAGTTAATCGATGCAACTTGTCCTCCGCGATTACATCATATCGTTTTCTATCTAAATGAGCATATCTTTACTATGCAAGGGTTAATCTGGCCAAGGGCTGTCAACTAGGTGTTTTATAAATAATTTACTATTTTTTTTACAAGCAATCGATTCATCGGTTGAACAAAGGCCGCCCCCTCCGATTGGGGGGAAGGTTGCCATAATCCCGGCGCGGCTTGTGATCGCAGTATTGGTGGTGAAGTTACAAAAGACGCTGCTGCCCATCTTCTGGATTTTCCCTTAGTCGTCTCTTTCAACACCCAGGGGAGGAAAGGCGATGGTCAATTCTAGGCCGGATACTAGTCGGCCAAACAATTGATTAATGGACTATATTTTTAAGACGTGTGTGACGTTTATTAATTATAACATCATATTAACGTTCCTTTTTGGTGTTTGCAATTTAATAATTTATTATTGCAAAAATCGCTTAATTTCGGTGCTACCAAAAATCGCAATCATATAAACTCTCTTAACCTTCTCAATTCCCATCTGTTATACAGGAGACTAACAAGCAGTCTTCCATGAAGACTTTATTGAATAATTAAACAGTACACTTTGTTATAATCAAAACTGAATTAAAACAAGCAAATTACACATAATGCCCCATCTAATGCTTTTCGAATGGGGTCATAGAATCACTGTTTAATAATGCATTTCATTAGCGGAGGGTGAAGAGGTGGTAACTCAAAATAGTACCTTATTTGGAGAGTTTTAGAGTGGGAATTAGCTTGTGTTGTGGTTGAAATCCCATGATAGATGACTCGTCTTTTGCCATGTGCCACGTCGATTTAATTCGATTGTAAATGTTTGAAATCTTAGCTGCTCACAACGTAATTTATAAATGTGTCATGTCTGCTCTGACAAATGGCGTCACTGATTTATTTATATGTTACACAATGTATGGTTTTGTGCTGTTGTTTTATTGTTTACAGCTTATTTATTGCTAACCTTTAGCTGTGGATTCGTTCGGTGATGTTTTATTGTGCTTTCTTAATTTGGCCCCTAATTGATACAAGAAAACTTGTTGAATAGACCGTTTTTGAATAATGGATGTCCCTGAATTATGGCGTTGTTGCTTGGTTTGACTGTAATGGTGTCCAATCTTTACTAGAAATGTTAATCTCAAGAAGGTATTTAAATGTTCTTTTATTTATGTCGATATAAACGTCACTGAGAATAAGTTATTTCTTGGTAATAGGTATAGGCCGATGATGGTCAGTCAGTAGGTTGGTATTGGGGCTAACAGACCCTGACTGAGCCATGTAATCAATTGAGCATCGTCACACTTGAAGGCTCCTTTTATATACCAAGTATCGAAACTAAAGTCGTTGTCTCTCTCTCTTAACCTATTGTGGCTCACTGCTGGACATAGGCCTCTCGCAAGTCTACCTTCATTAAAAATAGACCACCAAATTGTCACAAATAAAAAAGGTTTAAAAACCTAGTAGGTTCTCCACCAATCAGAAGAAAAATGATACCTACCTTTCGTTCTAAAAGTCTTATACAGGAAAGTCCTTAGAGTCCACAATATGTAGGTCACAGAAACATTTAAAAAGTATCCACAACTCAACAGCTACATACTCTAACCCCATCTAAACTCTTAAATCTAAGTGTATAACAAAGTCATCCATCACCGTTCGCGTCTGATTAGTACGAACTGTTTTGGTGGAGAACGGCTCACTATTATACCACCTTACATAGCCTGTGCCTTCGTCGGCTGAATATAATGATACAACCGCATTTGCACGAAGCTAGAAATGGTTAGAGTTGATCACTTGACTGAGTTTCAAACTGTTTATATTTACATTATTTTGGCGAAGTGATTTCGATATTTTGGGATGTTTTTTGTTTAGATACAGATGGTTATATCTTGCCTACTACCTAGTACGCAGTTTTAGTAGAAAATGTGTAATCAATGTGGGTATATTTATTTTTTATATTTACAAAAAAAAACAGTTTTTGGGGTCTTCTCCGTCTTCCTGGTTTCCTCATGGATCTTGAACACATGAGGTCGTTGCCTTCTCTACCAACGCTCTTCATTCTATACGGTTTTCGGTCATGCGGACGAAAGCCGGGAATTTTGGGGTCTTAGTAACCTATAAATTTTATCATCAATTCGTATATTCACTGCTATAACACAAATCACAATAACCTCCGATAAATTCTAACCACCAATTCTATAACTTTTCAAACACAACCACATTCATGGTATAACCACCAATCAGGAACCGCTCACATGTCAATCACCAATTACAGTGTATTTTGTCCCGCGTCACTCGCTGCCGACCAATCGGCGCGCTGAATTTAAATCATTGTTTGGAATTCGATTCGCGATGCGCTTACCGTTTGATGCAGAAACTTGCTAAGGTAGTCTGTGGGTAGAATGGTTGCGGGTAGTTTGAATTAGTTTTAGGCCCGTAGGTATGTCAAGATAAAATCAGTTATATCGAAGGCAGCGTAGAAAGTAATCATACAGTACACCCTGGGTAGTTCATTACTTACCTGCTGACTGGCTTACCAATTTTCCACGACATAGGGAAGTAGCCTTAGAGGTAGCCACAAGCTTAAACATGACGTCACAAGCCTGCAGGCCTTATAGGATACATTAATTGAAGATACAGGTAAAGAAGATAATAGGTTAAAAAAATCTTTTCTTCTGTTCGACACGAGACTTAATTAAAATACCCACAGTTTAAAAAAAAATCTTATGTTTTTACATGCAAATATTTACTAGAAAAAACATGCATATAAAACATGTTTAGTATAGGTTTGGTCAAGCCTTGTATATAATGTTTTTACAACACTCAGACACAATATTACAATTATAATTTCATTCACTAGACGTATTCATTAAATATCTAACGCTACATAATCATGCTATTAATTCTATTTGCGCAATTCACATACACGAGCCAACATCGACTTCTGATAGTGGTGACTAATTAATTTCCTGTAGGCTTAAGAAAGTGAACTCTTTAAAGCCGAGTGCAGAACGCGTAGAATGCACAGGCATGTGCAAATGTGTGGGAAACGTCGGCGGGTATTTATAAATTGTACGGCATTTAGGTGAGCTAAGAATATGTAATGAAAAGTAGTTGTTCTATTCTTTCTTTTTATAAAAGTAAGAGTTAGAAAGAGACACAAGTATATTTTAATAATTTTACTTTTAAGAAGTGCAAGTAGAGCTTTTACAAGTGATGATACGTAAGTTAGCCCGACGCTCCCTTAGCGATCAACCTCGTAGTCAACCTTGTTGACAGGCTCATGTAGACATTGGCCTGTGGTATAGACAGGTACTACGGTATGACCTGTTTAAGTGTGATAATTATTCTTACGTTTTTTGAACGTCGCCCTACTCTAGGAGTTTCTGGTGTATCGTGGGCGCGTTTTGCCAACATTAAATATCACATACACAAACACCCAGACAGGGACAAACATCTGCGGATCGCACAAATTATTGTCCCGTGCGGGAATCAATCTCGCAACACTTAGCACAGCATTTTATCGCTTAGCCACTACGCCAGTAGTATAGAATTCTCATAGTTTGGTCCACTAAGGCTGAGCTATAATGCGCTGATTCAGAGTATTGACCGATGGTTACACAATTGTTACCATCAGTCAAAACTAAGCCTTACCCGCCACACCCGTATGTATTACTCCTAATAGGAACTGCATTGCCTACTTCAAATGCTAATTATGTATATAACTAGGCTATGCTTCCTTCGCTAACTCTTTATAAGACTCTACAGGTTGGTTCTTTGAATAAAATTGCCTATAACAATGTGTAAATGGCTATCAATTTGGAAACTCTTTCAATACTACTAGTTCAGTTTTAACATAACATACTTCGTAATCAAGATACTTGTATGTTCGGGTATTTAGGTAACAATATAAATATTTACATTGAATATTATTTTGTCTAATCCAATTACCTTTTTGGTCGGAGCTAAGATTCCTGAACTGGTTTCTATAAACAATTTTAGTGCCTTATTGAGGCAATGTTTACGTGAATAGATTTCTAAGTTACAGCTCGCGGGTTCGATGCCCGCAGACACTATTAATGGCCAATAAATTGAGACCAGGGTGTTTGAAAAACAGTAGAACATTATTATGTCAAATAGGGTATAAAGCATCCTGTCCAGTAAGCATATTTTTATTATATAGACAATTTCAAATTAATAAAGGCAATTTGAAAAGATCTTGGATTTGCAACCCTCTTCGATCCGTAACGTACCTCTTACCAACTAAGCTACTATGACATCATTTTCCAAATTTCCTTTATCAATTTGACAACTTAACATCACGCCTGTATTCCCCGAAGGGGTAGGCAGAGGTGCACATACAGTACACCCACATTTCGTAGGTACCACATTTCGTATTCCAGTAGGTACACAAATAAAAGATTCTAAATAATCACCATTGACAGTCCTTCCATATTTTAACGATAGATTAGAAATTTTCCGTCTCACTACCCATCTTCTACGATATAAAGAAAAGCAGGTGCAATATCTCACACGACAAAGACATAATTCAAAGATTTATTCACATACACATTAAAGACCCAAACACTTCTCACGTTCATCTCCATAATATTTTACTAACATCTCTTAGTTGTGAATTATAATAAATTTCGTCTAGAATCAATTCCCACGTAGTGATAATGAAATCAGAGGCTCCATATATCAGTTTCGGTGCGCACGCATCGACCTCCGTTCCCCATAACTTTGTTGGGTATACTTTGACGGGTGGTAGAGGTTATACTAGTAAGCGTTAGCGGATTAATCAGTATACTGTTTGCATCTAAAACTTGTGCTTGCACTAGGAATTTAGTCCGGTTTCTTGTCCGTGATTTTTAGGTATGAGGTGATATAGGAAATTACAATTGGACTGGGAAGTTTCTCTGTCATTTGGCGTGTGCCGCTACTAGTCCATAAGCTATTGCGTTGCCAAAATGAGGTAAAGTAGATAATGAAGATTTAAGGGGGAGAGCTGGTAAGTTTTGACTAATAAAGAAGTTTTGTAATAAGCAGCGATAAGACAGAGGACGAGTTATAGGACTGCTGTGCTGTGTGTTTGTTGTCGTACGAGACAAAATATTTTGTGATCCACAGATGTTTGTTCCGAGTTTGGGTGTTTGTGTATGTGATGTTTCATGTTTATGGCATCCACGATACAGAATAAATTCCTCGAGTGAAACGACTTTTGTTTAATATTTTCCGTTTCGTTACATCACAAAATCTCTTCCCGCTCAGTTTATGTCGCCGTATACCCTCAAAGTCAAAAGTCATCAGATATACGTCACAAGTCAAATTTTATCACAATTGTTATCACATTTAATGGTTGTTTTAATGCCTTACTAAATATATAGCTCTATTGGTATCACTATGAATGCATTACCAATGATTTAGTATGCAGATGCCGACAATATTCTTGGGAATTAATTGAATCTATTCAATTAAACCGCGTACTAATCAATCTTGGTTCATATTTGTCCGGACGCAAATGGTTTAGCATGATTGTTTTTGAATATTGTAAGGAAATAGATAATAAATAATTGTTTTGTAACGAACATTGGCGCCGTGGGTTTATAGCCCTATCATTTTCTGTGTTTAAATGGTTCAATTCCTAGACCAGCCTGTTGTATTGTGTGCATTCTCATATCACTTTGAAACGTTTGTGCAACTGACATTAATCACCATATATTAAATAAATTATTATGTTTCTAGATCTTATCTTAATATCTATCTGTATTTTTTTGTATTTTAGTTAAAAGGCCCTTTGCTTTGCAGTATGAAATAATACCTACCTATACGTAAATATTAAGCTAAACAGTATCTTCAAACCGCGCTTAGGATGCAAGAATTCCTATTTTTTTTTAATAGTTTGTGTCGACGACCCCAAGAGGGGTCTTATTGGACGTAACCGGACAAAGGCGAGACTGCAAGAGCCTCCAGCCAGCAAGAATTCCTAATGGAGGGCAACATTAAATAGCCCTAAAGCATTAGATCGAAATATAAAAGCAAGCAAGAAAAACTTTCTACGAAACAAAAATAATTACTTATTACATAAAAATGATTATCGCGAATAATAAGTAGTAACATCACCATCGGCAATAACTTCAGCTTAACGGATAGTATGGGAACGAATTAAAACGTTTTTCTCAGTACTTCGGCATCGAGTCGAGTATTTTTTGAGAATCGATGTTTACTCCGCGGAAGCTCTCTGTTAATGTTGTATTTCCTCAATTATTGGTATTAGAAAGCTAATGAGTAGGTTTTAATCAAGAAATGTAAATTGTGTGTATGTTTACATGTGAATATATTTTGTAACTAGAGAGATGTGCAAGTAAACTTTGAATATGAACTATTTATTTAGCTATAATTAGGTAATTAAAACAATAGAAAAAGCTAATGACGAGTACATTAATCACAGTAATATTATAAAGGTGAGTTGGTGAGTGTGTTTGTTAGTTACCTCTTTATGCTCAAACGGCTGGTCTAATTTTGACGAAATTTCGTATGGAGGTAGCTGAGACCCTGGATAGGGACAGGCTTCTTTTTTCGTTCTTCACGTTTAAAGAGGGCTGACACCAAGGACTTCCATCCACCAAAAATCCACCAAAAAGTTAGGTTTAGTTCTCAAAAGCCATCGTTACGTTATGCATTAAAGTTCAATTAAATAAACGCGTTTAAGATAATGGCAATCGTATGGAATCTTATTTGTATAATACATCTGTGCTGTTACGTATCTACTACCTACGATGTGGAAAATGAGAATCGGGTTTGTAAAAATTATAGGTAAGCACTTATTGCGTAAACGTTACAAAAAAGAAACCAACCATCATTCTAGTGATAATAGCTATGATCACACCATTTAGCCAGAGAAAGGAACCGATATACTCCTAAACGTCGTGCACGACACCTCATTAACTTATATTTCCACTCACGAATCCAACTAGATAATAACTCGGTCGATACAGTCACCGCAAAAAATGTTGACGCGATATAGGGTTGCCTAGGAGCGGTACCACGCGTGATCACTTGTAATTGGCGTAGACTGATGGATGAGACGGCCGCTCCTCATTACAACAGCACCAACTTAAACGTGCACCCCAACAAATTATCTTTTCACTTTAAGCTGAAGTAATAAAGGTTAAAAAACGTTTCGGCGACTGAATTCGTACGTTTGTTGAGGTAGAGAAACAGTTGGTAATTATTGGCAGCCCTGGAAGGTATCTGTTTCGAACAAGTTCTAGTTAATTTTGTGGTTTAGAACTATATAAGTGTTTATTTAATAAAATGTATTTGTACCTACTAGCTTATAATAAATTAGATTTGGTTTTCTTATTTATCTTTTAATTTATCTCGGCGGGTTACAATTAAACAGTTACACCATTTTAATCATTTTGGTGGTTGATTTTTTTAAATATATAGATTTTGTGGAATAATCTACGTTTGACATTCTGATGCCTAGTATTGATGCAGAGTATACCTAATTACTTAAAGTTTCCAAACATCAATAAACGAAATAGCGGTTATCTGATTGACAGTGTAATGTAAAACTTTCATAGAATAAGATTATACTATGATATGGCGCTTATAGATAACAATCTCACCTTTTACATGGGAGACTAAAATATCATCTTACAACAGTGTTAATGAAGTTGGACAGTCCAAAACATAGCTCTTTTGCATTCAGCTAATTAACATAAACAACAACAAAAAAAAACCCATCAATCCATCTTCAAACGCGCTAAATGCACATCTAAACATCCCATTGTCATACAAATTGGCCCCCCATTGACCGCGAACAATTCAAGGGCATTATTCACTGTAGGCGATCTGTCAACGGCTTAATGGCACCGAAACAATTTCTCAACAAAAAAGGAGGAAACACACGTCCCTACACGCTACTTCCGTTTGCCTGCGACAACAAAAAAAGTAACAAAACCGTCAACGAAAAGAAAATCTTGAGACGACTTTTAGCACTTCTACCCTACATTTTACTTACAAGCGATTTTAAATTTTATCACTGAACGTTTGGGTTGAAATTCCTTTGTTTGTTTTTCGGTGGTTAGGGTAAGTGCCCCCATAAAGGAAACCATTATTTTCGAGGGTTATACTGAAGGCATTTGTATCGCGAATTTGAAGAAGTTCGACAGTTTGTTTTCGAGTGCATTTCGTCATTAATCAATGTTTTGTTCCCGTTTGCCGGGAGTTTCCCGGGAAGTTTTATATTTTGTGTTTTACCTGCTTCCCCGCGGGACTTTTCGCTTTGACAGTTTTCCCTTTGTAATTGATTGTTTGGTATAATCATGCTTTTTATTTGAGCTTGTTTTATGAAAGGATTTATTTATTGTTGTTCGTGTTACGTGGAATAATGGATGTTGGAGCAATTCTTTTTCGTTTTTTTTTATTAAAGTAAACGCAGGTACCAGTACCTACTTTTTTGAATTCGTCCAAATATGTTTCATGTGTAGTAAATACCATAACTTCATGTTAATAAAGAATGTTTTTCGTTCAACGTATTGGGGTTCTTTTCCTGGGATAGCACACCATAGGGCGCGCGTAATGAGTGCAACATATTTTTGTGAAGGGTTGATCAAGCCTTGCGGCCAAACGGTTGTATCGGTTTTGATTAAATTTCATACGTAACACCCTGCATTAACACATAGGCTACTTTCTATCCTAAAAAAATGCAGCGGGTAACACTGCGGGGCGCAGCTAGTATTTCCACGAACTTTACAAAAAACAAGTCACGACACATGTATTCCACACCAAAAGATAGTCCTCAAAAACATTTTATCAAAAGTTCTTATCAATCTAAAACGTGGACAAGACAGCAAAAACTATGTAGTATCCGTAGTTATTACAACGTGGACGCGGCAGCTTTGAGCTCGAACCCAACGGTTGGTATTGAGAGATTTTCTATATCCGCCAGCTTTCCTTTAT
This sequence comes from Abrostola triplasia, assembly GCA_946251915.1. Classification (NCBI taxonomy): domain Eukaryota; kingdom Metazoa; phylum Arthropoda; class Insecta; order Lepidoptera; family Noctuidae; genus Abrostola; species Abrostola triplasia. The sequence goes on along the minus strand of OX276440.1, from coordinate 6,015,863 downwards.
GCTACGTGCAATTTTATCCGGCGGTGCCGTTATGAACTTGCTGCGACAGTCATAGTGTGGATGAGACGAGGTTTTGAAAAACCCGAATTGGACTTATTCTAAGTTGAGCTTATTTTTTATATTTTTTCGTGAAATAATTTACAGTATGTTGAATATGTGTACACATGCAATTTATATAGTAATACAAACAATGAATTATCATTTAAAATTCCAAGTGAAATTTTAAACTTAAAGAAGAAGGAAGATTGAGCTGTAAAAAAAGAACTATTACGGAATAGGTAATATACGAAGTAGTAAAATAAGTGACGAAATATATTACATGCGAATTCGTTGCAAACATAATAATCAAGGTACCCTACATTCTAAAAATAAAAGAAAAAAAAACATTCCATATTTTTGATTTGACATTGGTTAGCAATTATTGTATTATTTTTTTAGTTATTAAACATTTCATATTTTAATTTATTCCTAAAAATATCTATATTACATAAAATACCTACCATAACTGCTTAACAGGCTTACACGTCTAATATTAGATACGAAAATACATTAAATTTGAGCGAATCCTTACTAGTCTATCGTGTGATCGGACATCATTTTCTTGGTTCCTTTAAGAAAATGCAGCTGACTGGGAGTCTCTGTATAACTTCATCTATTAGTATACTCTTATTTTTATTAATATCCGAAGCAGGTAGCCTATTTTGGCTCTTTGATATTAAGACGTCCCGTGCCTTTGAGCCAATCACCGAGATGACTTTAAGGTGTATTGGTAATCAATTTCTGTTCCGTGGTACTAAATTAATATTGTTGTAAGTGTTAGTGAAAGGGATAAGGTGGAAAAGGACCAAACAGTTTGGTCCTTTGAGCCTTGTTTGAGATTGTTACATTGTTTTTCGTTTATCAATATATATAAAAATGAATTGCTGTTCGTTAGTCTCGCTTAAACTCGAGAATGGCTGGACCGATTTGGTTAATTTTGGCCTTGAAATATTTGTGATAGTCCAGGGAGGCTTTAAACGGCGAGAAACGAAGTTAGCCGGGTCTGCTAGTTAGGAATAAAAAATAAGCTATGCTTTGTTTGCTAATAATAGATAATTGGCATAATAATTATATTTATATAGCACCAGAAAAATTTGTATGTTATGCATAACGCAACATTTATTTTTTTAATAGTTGAGTTCCTTTTCGTTTTTTTTCTTATTTACCATTTGTTTACGTAATTTTTTTTTACCTATAATATTTATTTGTGGAGGCTTGTTAATAGCAATTTTCATGTCTATCTTTATACTTATTTATGTTATTAGTCTGTAAGCCTTCTTTAAAATAATAAAAAAAAAAAAATTCAAGTAATACATTTTTTTCCAACAAAACAACTGAGCTTACAGTGTTCAGAATTACATTGATGAGACAAGCAATAACCAAGATGATCTATTAGAAAATATTTCTTAGATTGAAGTAAAAAAGATACCAAAGCATATTTGATTACTTCTACAAAATAACGCGACGTTTTCCTCGTAGTGATATCTAAATAAAAATCTAACGAGCCCTGTAGAGATCACATTTAGTGTCTAGAGACCAATAAATTGAGAAACTTACACCGCAAGCGTGGGCCGTCCAATTTAACATGATACCCTCATAGCGAATATATTTTTTCTATTGAAAATATTATCAGGAGGACTATAATTTAATTAAGTACGTAGCCATTTCTTGTAAATGTTATTTGTGAGTAATTTAGAAGATTAATGTAACGCTTCTTTGGGGCATTTTGAGGCATGTCAGTCAATATTATGCTGATTTGATTATTATTTTATATCAAGTAAAAGTATATCACCTTTATCACAAAAGATTTTGCTGTTTAGCGATAGCCTAAGTTAATTTCTAATTCCTCAATATGTTGTCTAATAATAGAGCATTTCATATATATTTATAACTTTAGTACTTATGGTAATTTAAACCTTCTACTGAAATCGTTTTCCTTATTAGAAAGAAAATATTACTCAAGCTAGGTACTCCTCAAAACCATTACTAAATCAAGTGAGATGGAACTGATGGAACCGTTGTCAACTGAAAGTTAACCTTTAGAGGTGTCGTCACCATCTCAAGGTCACTAACGTCAGCTTTATTATCACTGAACCTGACACCACACACAAAACACACAATCAATGGTCCCACACAAATCCCGAAACTATTTGACGGGCTGTCACTAAAGTAGGTACCACTAAATATTGTAACTATCTACATAGTGGCATCGTCAAAAAGTATTTGGTTACTTACAAGAACTACCGCGTGATGGTAATCTACAAAATCTATGTGTATGCAGCTCTTAGTGTATGGTTTTGTGTGGACAACACAGTAATGTGAGACGTTTCGTACTTTATTATTGGAACACACGTACGGGTATTGCGTCGAGCTTCCTGTGATAACAACTAGTGGAGTATGACTTTTATATGATAACTCATAAGTTTTAAGGATAAAGAGCTTTTTTTGAGCTTTGAAATTGATGACAGCATGAAAATTATAGAAATATCATTAAGGCATTCAAGCCACGTTTACAATTATTACTAGGTATTTATATCTAAGTAAGTAGTGTTGCCTCTAATCAACAATATTTATCTTTTTATCATAATCGTCGTCTTTTAGACCATTAGCTTGCTGGTCAAAACTTTATGGTACCCATTTCAAAAGGACCAGATTTAAAACACAAACATAAATAATGAAGCTGCACACAATTATACAAAGTAGTTACGCATCCTCAATATTGGTCCTTTAAATAAAAATTGGTCCTTCGCTACAAAAATATTTTGGTCCTTTCCTTTCAATCCTAACCCAGCAAGCTCCGCACAACGCTCCCCCGTACTTCGTGACTAGAACAACGCGTAACTCCATACCAAACACCTATAAATCGACAGTTACTCCATATTAATTAGTTCGCGTGTTCACTTCGCTACTGTACGCTCGTCGAGATTTACGCCGATACCAGCGGATATTTAAATTTATTTATGAAAAATGTGCCCATTTATATTGTAGATGCGTTTGCGTGTAAACTCGTTTTGTTTTCATAAACAGTCGCACGTTCCTCTTCGGCCAGTGCAGTTTATTTTATTGGTGGTTGAATAGGATTTGTTTTGTATTACGAAGGCATGTTGCCAGAAAACAAACAGCTAATACGTTGTTCCGATGGCTATTTTCCTAGTTGGGTACTGAGAGTAGAAATTGGATTGTGATTTGTTTTTCTGTTGCAGTATGTCAAGTTTGTTCATCAATCGTGTATACTAAGTACAATTAGTAGCCCATCTTTGTTAGGGAACGGATTTTAATAATAATGTCAAAATTGCCGTCGCTAAAACATTAGGGTTTCATTTGAATTATGTTGGGTTACTAAAGATATAGTACCTAGTTACACACATGCTTTACTTTCGTCTTAATATCTAGGTATATTTTTTCTAGATACGGTCTTCCGCAGATAGTCTCAGGGAGGGATGCTTTAACTGATTTACCGGACTTTTTGGCGAGACCCAAGAGCCTCCAGCCAACACAGTAGGTACCTGTTACGATCAAATATATACCTATAAATAGGTCCCTATCTAATTAAGTATAATTGAAAATCGGGCTTCCAACCCGTAGCGCGCTGAGGTAACACTTAGTAACTCTACCAATCAGGTTGTCAATGTGTTAATGCATTTATGAACACATTAATTGTGCTGGCCAGTGCATTTCATGTCAAAGCTGCTGATATAACTCATTCTAATTGTATATTTGCATACATGCAACATGGCATACACGTCTCGCCTTTAATCGTCGCGTGATTCCAAACAGCTAAGTTAAAATGGCCGCGGGAGTTAATACATCTTTCTGTTTTGTGTGAATATTTTGGTTTTAATAATAAAGTGATTAAAATAGGAATATTTTATGTTTTATTAGTCTTGGAAGATAAGTCTTTGAAGACTTGACTGGTGCAGTGGCTTAGTGATTGTACTGCTGCGCTAAAGGTTGTGGGGTCGATGATTGTCTCAAGTCTTGGTGTTTGTGTATTTGATATTTCATGTTTGTGAAACACACCCACGATACTAGAGAAAGTCCTAATGTAGGGCGATGTTGAGGTACATAAAAAAGTTGCATGACAAAGTTCTAACACGGAACAAAGTGTTTTAAGAAACAAAAATAATTCTTAAATGTAATTATTTAGGTTACTAGGTACTTATTACAAAAATATTTAATTGAATATTGCGAAAGAACAATGAAGGTCACATCATAATTAGATACTTACAATAGCAATACGTATTTTAGATGTAATTATTTTGTTCTGGAAACGACAAATCCTAGTATTGCGTTAACCTTCCTTATGCTTTGTTTTTAGACCAATTTATATGCGTGACGAAGCTCTAATTGTCAACATTAAATACCCAAAATAGAAAACTTGTTTCTTAATCTCAACTTAGATAAACTTGAAAAGCACTTACTAACACTATGTCGGTGTCTAGATTAGATCTAGATCAATTGGCTAACAATTTCTCTCGGTGAATAATTACTTTGCACCGCCTGTTGTTCTTTATAATTATATTGCTGGATTCTCGTAAATAGTTACGTGGGTAGGTGTATGTTTATATTTGAAATACTTAGGTATTCAATTTAAGTTAAATTGTGATTGTGTTCGAGGCGTTGTAGGTCTTATCTGAAAATTATTTGGTTTATTGGTTTTTCCATCCTTAATTGGTGTTAAGTATTAGGTTGGTTGATTTATTTTTATGTACTTATAATCTTAGGGACTTGGTTATTTCTATGCAAATGCTCGCCATTAACCAGACTAGGGGGGGCTAGGACTAGGGGGACTAAGGGGGAGGCCTTTGTTCAACAGTGAACGTCTTCCGGCTGATGATGATGATGATGAACCAGACTAGAGCAACCGGACACAATATGTCTGATTGATTCACCCGGACTGTAGCATGCCCGATAAATGACTTATATTATTAGAATAGAATAGAATACATTTATTCGCATAAAAACATGGTGTACAGAGGTGTTATTTATATTATATTATTATACCTTCTATTTCTTATAAAAAAATATTTGTAGATAATGTCAAGATTTTAGAAGAGTGAGACTTTTCTTTAAGTACTTTACTCCTGTAATAACTTAAAAGCATACAAGCCTTATTTTTTCTTTTTACAGAAAGTCTTCATAGATCGCGTCGGTAGCGGACTGAAGAATGTATTCAATTTAACATCAGAAAAAAGAAAAATATCGACATAAAAATAATCCCTAAAACTGTCTTACCTTGGTACCGAAAGAGGAGCGTGAAAACTGGTGGAAATGTAGGTAAAGTCGAGCTGTAGATGTTAAAAATTAATGACTTAATTAATATAAAGAAACCATTATTTGGTGGCGTTCTAAGGGGGAGGCTTTTGTTCAACAGTGGACGTCTTCCGGCTGATGATTTAATATGACATTAATTTGGAATACAACTAGCCTGTTTGAATGTATGGATCCTCCCAACCAATAAATCTAACAAAAAATGTCCCGTATTTCAAGTGGATCCAGAGGCGAAAGCTAGTTATATAAAATATATTGGCGATGGTTATAAATAACTGTGGACGTGGTGTTTATGTTAATTAGAGTAGCCGATGCCACTGCAGCGAGAAGAGACGGCCGGTGATACCACAAGATTAACTAAGTTTAATTGATTGTTAAATTGTACTGACAAAATGGGAATTAAGGAAATCTTATCAACAAGCAGTTTTACTAATTGATTCACTAATTGGACAAGTTTTGACGGTAGTTAAAACTAATATAACTGTAACTAATTAAAAAGATTGTGTTTGAAGTAATGAAGCGTTTTATTTTTAATTTGTTCGGAATTTCGATTGTGAAGTCAAGTCAAATGTATTTGTTTAATAAAAAAAATATTTTTAATTATAATTCCATTTAAATGTATTTTAAGGTAAATCTTTAACTTTTAAATTAAAATTAAATGATGCAAAATTATACTAATACAGCCATTTAATTCTTAATCTCGTTTTATTGTTGATTGACGGCACTGAAACTTAAAGTTTTATGCACGTACAGCTGTTAAATGTCGAAGCATATTTTCGCCTTGCATATTAATACTATAGTTTAACACATTAATTAGTGTTATTTGCATATTAATCACCAAAAAGTAAATGTTAGGTGGTAATTAAATACAGTGATAGCTTTTATATTACACTAAAGTAAATTTCGTACCAAACATATTTGAGAATTCACACGATAGTAAATATAAATTTCAATTTAAATTCATTAAGTATTCGACTTTATCAGTTATCAGCACAAAAAACTAATAAACATGGTATTTTACTTCTCAATATTCGTAGACAGATGGATTCATAGGCTTAGCTCCTGTTATTTTTTTAATAGGTATCTTTTTCCAAAGGCCATTTATACCTATTCGCAATATATTAAGAAATAGGTAGGTAGATGATGTTTTCAGGACAGTTATTAGGTTTATAGAGAATAAGCCACCATATACCTGCATAAATACCTATAATAGGTACCTAAGATTGCACTCATACGCACTTTACGTAGGACCTACGAAGACTAAATCATGAAACTGGTCAAAAATTATCTAAATAAGCCACCGACGTCGACACGTTAAGGATAAGACAAACTGTTGTTTCCTTCTCCATAAGTGTACAGAAATATACAAAAACTAAGTATTGTACCTATCTGCCAAAACGTATAACTTCGTAAGTCGTTTAAACAAAGACTTTGTTTAGCTAACGTTAAACCACAATGAATCTGGCGTTAAGCTCAACTTTTAATTAAGCAAACTGTTCTCGGTGTAATCGGTCAGTGAACACCGGGGCTAAATCTTCGTCGACCTCTAGCAAGACTAATGTTTGCGCCGGGCTCTGCTCGTCGCATTGTGCTTTATTTGTATTCGCTTAATGTATACAATCTCTAATTACACGCAACGCCTTCGACCGTTTAGGGCTGGCAGATTGTGTTAGATTTAGATTTAGCATTGCGATCTTTGATCTGTGGTTTTATTGCCTAAGTCTTAAGGCTTGTATAAATTGCAGGGATCAAATAAAGGCTGTATTTTAAAGCTGTGGTGTAAGCAGATATGTCAAGACTTTGGTTCGTGATACAATGATACAGCGTGTTATCCAGCAATCTGTTATACCTAGTCTTTAACTTGAAATAATTTGATGAAGTTATCAGCAGATAGATGTTTATTTCTGTTGGTAAAATACACGTATGGTATGGTACCTACCATACCCAAAATACACGTAATAGAAATAGAGTATTGTTGCGCGCTTAAACACTTATATTGTGCGCCGGTGGGAATGCCAGTATAAAACGCCGACGAGGGGGACGGTCGAATGTCACTGGAGCAGAGCTTCGGGTCTCTTGACTTGAGTAAAACACCTTTTCTTCAGAGTGCTTCCTTTTATTTCTTCCTTTTCTTCTTCTTATTACTACTGCTGGTTCCGGAATGCCAAACCGCAAAAAGTCGCCTCTTTTTATACTATTTTCCCGATATTGATCGACCAATCAGCGATCAGATTTAATCGCGCGTGACCTTGAACTCTTATGACTGGCCAATCCGCTTTCAGTATGTTTGCATCTCTTTCTTTTACCTTTTGTCTCTTTTTCTCCTTTAGCAAAACTATTTCTGGAACTTTCTGGAGTTTGGCACACCTTACAATGATAATCTTATTTTTCTATGATAGATTCTTACTTATTCTACTAAATTACATAAACTTTCCTTAATAAAATATGCCGTTTTCTACATAAAATTTACAAACAACTTATAACGGCTCTCGTTATGGTAAAGTTCCTTCGTACCTGATCTTTTAATGCCAACCTACATGTGGCGCCCTCTATATCGAAACACAACCAATTCTAATTGTTTATTACGAAACCTTATTCCTTATTCTAACCTACTCTAATAAGTCTTAATTAGTTAATTCTAATAGTCTACTTATAAATGTAAGAAAAAACCCTTATAAACTATATACTGCACTTACTACCTTAAACTTATTTCTACGTTTGTTATACAGCACTTATTTATTCTAAACTTATTTGTACGTTCTAGTCGTCGCTAACATTCTCCCCAGCAGTGCGTAGCACTCCATCTTCTTGACGCGACGACGATGCAGGCACCAGCACGACAACTCGCCGAGTGGGTCGCCGTAGCACTCCTCCTGATGTCCGCACGTCCAGGATCCTGGTTCTTCCATCTGGTCCTGGATACGTCTTGATGACTTCGCCGCGGGGCCATGAGTTGCGTGGTAGGGTCGCGTCGACTATCAGTACTATGTCGCCTTCTTTAGGGTCAGTCGTTTCTCGCCCTTCGATTTTCCTTGGCATCAGCAGTGGCAAATATTCTTTGATCCATCTTTGCCAGAAGTGATCTGCCAATCGTTGCACTGTTCTCCAGCTGGGTTTGCCGATCAGCTCGCTGTCGCTGAACTCTCCCGGCGCCATCGCTCCGCAGGATCTACCCAACAAGAAGTGATTGGGTGTCAGGCTCTCTTCGTCTTCTGGATCCATGCTGACGGGGGTGAGTGGTCTTGAGTTGACGACGTGTTCAACTTCTGTCATCAACGTGTGGAGAACTTCTTCTGGTGGGTTTCTCTCGTGAAGAACTGCTGATAATGCCGTCTTGACTGATCTTACGAGTCTCTCCCAGGCACCACCCATGTTAGGACTGCCGGGTGGTATGAACTTCCACTTAATGCCTTTTTCTCGTGCAGCCTCTTCCAGTTCTCTATTCGCCCCGATGAAGTTTGTACCGTTGTCACTGAAGATTATCTTCGGGGTTCCTCTTCGCGCCGACATTCGACGAAGTGCCATTATCATTGAGCTAGTGCTGAGAGAATTCACTAACTCCAGGTGTACTGCTCTCGTGGTCAGGCAGGTGAACAGGGCTCCCCAGCGCTTTTCGACTCTTCTTCCAATGGTTACTTGCATTGGCCCAAAGTAATCGACTGCTGCGCACGTGAATGGGTGCTGATGATGCTGCAGTCTTTCCCCTGGCAGATCTCCCATGGGCGGAATTGCTGGTGAACCTTTCTTCGTCTTGCACCATTGACACTTGTGTATGAGCGCCTTCAGTGTTGTTCTCAAGCCTAGGATCCAATACTTCTGGCGAATTTCATTCATGACTGTTGCGGTGTTGCCATGAAGGAACCTTCTATGATAATACTCTATGATGAGTCGGGTGATCTTCTCTTTCCCGTCCAAGATGACAAGGTTTGTTTCCCTTCCTTTGAACTTGTTCGTTCTACTTCGTAGCTTGATGATCCCTTCTTCGTTCATATAAATGTCGATCTTCTTTAGGCGACTGGAATTTTCCAGTGGCTTTTCTTCCTTCAGCTGTCTTATTTCCTTTGAGAAGCTGCAACTCTGGCTCACTTTGATTAAGATCTCTTCTGCTCTTCTTAGGTGCTCTTCTTCTACCGGGATGAACATTTTTCTCTCTTTGTTTTCAATGGTAGCTCTGGCTTCTCGCTTCTTGTTTTCATTTTGGTATGGTTTCCAAGTGACGTCTTTGCGCTTCACGATGTTGACTGACCGGTGAGTTCGCTTCTTCAGGATCTCCACGAAAGTGATTACTCTGGTCATGGTGTGGAGCAGCCGTTCCCAACGTGAGAATCTTTCTACGTTGATGAAAGGTTTTTCGGTGATTCTCACTGTTGCCACTTTATGCTTGGTCTTTTCTTCCAACATCGTTTCTTCTTGCTTGAAGCTTCTTATAGGCCACTTTCCTTCTGGTTCGCGTAAGAACCCTGGACCTCTGAACCATCTCGCGCTGTGGTCGAATTCAGTCGGCGTTCCTCTCGTAGCATCGTCCGCTGGGTTTTCCTTGGTCGGTACCCATCTCCAGTCGTTTGGCTTGGTAAGTTCTTCGATTTCTGCTAGACGGTGGGCTACGAATGTCTTAAATCTTCTCGGGTCCGCCTGTATCCACTGCAGTACAGTACTGGAGTCGGTCCAGTAGGTCTTCTTCGTTATTTTGAGGTTCATTTCGCGTTCAATCGTCGCTGCCAACCGGCTTCCTAGTAGCGCCGCTTGTAGTTCCAACCTCGGGACAGATACTGGCTTCGTAGGTGTCACTCTGGCTTTTCCAGCTATGAAGCTTATGTGAACTCTTCCCCCAGGTTCAACTGTCCTCCAATAGATGGCAGCTGCGTAGGCCTCTTCGCTTGCATCAGTGAACGTGTGTAACTGTCCTTCCACGTTGTTGGGTGAGATGCATCTTGGAATCTTCACTTTAGTTAAGTCGAGCACTTCTTTCAAATATTTAAGCCAGGTTTCCTTCTGTTCCTCTTTGATCTTTTCATCCCAGTCTATCTTCGATCGCCAGATGTCTTGTATTAGCTTCTTGCCTTGGATAAGGACTGGAGTTGCAAATCCCAACGGGTCAAACGTCGACATGACAGCGCTCGTTATTTCTCTTTTTGTCGGAGTTTTCCTTCCTTGCAACAGTTCTTCCGACGTGTTGCGTAGTCCGACGTTGAACGCTAGTTGATCCCGCTTCACTATCCACCGCAGCCCCAGTGTCTTTTCTTCTTTCGTGAGTTGTAAAGACTCTCCTTTGTTGTTGTCTTCAGACTGCTCACATATGTCTGGATGGTTGCTGGCCCAGCCCTTGAAGTAGAAGCCCGCCTTCTTGTGGATTTCATCTACTTCTGTTGCTATTCTCTTTGCTTCTGACGCTGACGTGAAACTTTGCAGGTAATCATCCATGTAGTGGTTTCTGTTGATCGCTTTCACGGCTTCAGGATACTTTTCTTTGAAGTCTTCTGCGTTTTTGTTCATCACGTAGATGGCTGTTGCTGGTGACGAGGCTGCACCGAAGATGACTGAAGTCATTCTGAATTCTTCGGGCTTCCTGTTCCTTTCTGCACCTCGCCACAAGAACCTCAAGCTGTCTCGGTCGTCTTCTCTTATTTTGATTCGCAGAAACATATCCTGAATGTCCGCCATAACCGCTACTGGCCCTTCTCTGAAGCGTAATAATACACCAAACAGTGACTGCAATAGGTCAGGTCCTGGCAGTAAGACGTCGTTGAGACTTCTTCCTTCGAATTTCGCTGCTGCGTCAAATACTATCCTTGGCTTCTTCTTGACTGGGTGTATCACAGCAAAGTGAGGTAAGTAGAAAGTTCTTCCTTCTATCTTGCGACTGGGGGCCTTCTCGGCGTATCCTTTTTCTAATAGTGTTTGGATTTGCTTCTCATATGATTCCTTTAACTGTACATCCTTATCCAGCTTCTTTTCCACGTTGACTAGTCGTCGAAATGCTTGATTGTAGTTATTGGGCAATACCTCATTGTCTTTTCTCCACAAGAGGCCCGCTTCGAATTGCCCGTTTTCTAACCTCTTCGTATTCTTCTCTAGAATTTCTAAGGCTCTTCTGTCACTGTCGTTGCTCGGCAGCTGGGGTTTGATTCCCATTGATTCTAGAGAAAAGTGATTTCGAACGACTTCTTCTATGTTCTCCTCTTCAGCAGGAGATTCTCCGTGATTTATAAAGTTGACCACAGTATTTACACTTGAGTCGCTTCCGTGAAGTACCCATCCCAGGCTTGTGAGAGACGCCACTGGTTCGGTATTTTTCCCTTTCCTTATCCTTCTCGTCACGATGAGTCCCCAGTTGTCTTGGCCTATCAGCAACTTAGGTTTCTCCCTTGTGTAGAGAAGCTGTTCCTTGATGCCTTCAAGATGCTTGCAATTCTTCAAAGTGTCCTGTTGAACTTCTTGATCTGACAGCCGTAGATTGTCGATGGTCCTTGCTTCTATCGTCTTCTTATCCTTTTTGAAGGCTCCCTTTATTTTCAATTTGATCTTCTGTGATCCACTCTTCTTGAATTCCTTGCCACCGATTGTTTCTATAGTGAGCGTTTCTTGTTTTCCTTCAGCTCCAATCTTCTTGGCTATCGTTGAGTCCAACAGTGTGATAGTTGATCCTTCATCCAACAATGCTAGTACACGAGCGTGTCCTTTCGGTCCGTATAGATCGACGGGCACCATCTTCAAGTAGGCCCTTTCTTCTCCCCTGGTGTTGTGGATAGAGGCGACCTTTTCTTCAAATGTGTCTTCATCTTGTTCCATGGTGTAGCAACAAGTCTTCTTTTCTTCCATTTGTTCAGCAGGTGCAGGTGGTCTATCGGAGTGTAGCATCGTATGGTGCCACCTTCCACACTTCTTGCAGGTAGGCGCCTTGCAGTTTAGTCTTGAATGTTTCAGGCGAATGCACTTGAAGCAGATTTTCGCCTTCTTCACCAGGTTCCACTTTTCATCTATATCGGCTTCTTTAAATTTGTTGCATTGTAGTAAGAAGTGCTCTTCTTGGCACATGGGACACATCTTCCACTTCTCTTGCGTTGCTTCTTGGATGTTGGTCACTTGTCTCTTGATAGGCTTCTTCTGATCCCCTGACGACTCATATGATCTAGGGTACTTCTTTGATTCTAAAGGCACTTCAGGCGGCGCGAAGTCTCCACACATGTCAGCTTCAATCTCTAGGAACGCTTCGATGAGGAGCAGTTCCGAGATGTCTTCTTCCCTTCTGCTTCTGTGGTAAGCAAACCAGCGAAACTTCATTGACGACGGCATCTTCTCTATAATTGCCTTCATGGTTTCTGGTGAGCTCAGGTATTGTGGTTTCTTCAGCGCCTTGATGGTTGCGACTGCATTTCGCACTTTACTAGCGAATACGCATATGTCACTTGGGTATTCACCCACCTTTGGCATACTCTTCAGCTTTTCTAATTCAGCCAGTGCGATTGCTCCGGGCCTCCCGAACCTCGCTTCCAATCCTTTTAAAATTTCTTGCGGGTCTTCAGCAGTAAACAGTAGACTTTGAACCGCTTCTTTGGCTCTTCCTTGTAGTGATCTTCTTAGACGTGCCAGGTTCTGTGTATTGCTGTAACTCTTGGCTGTATCTTCGAATGATCTCTTGAAGGCTAGCCACCCTTCACTGCTTCCGCTGAAGTATGGGAGTTCGATGTGCCTTGGTGCAGTCGCTTCTTGTGTTCTTTCTGATAGCTTGAATATGGCTTCAGCTAACTCTTGAATTTCACTCTTATTTTCCTTTCGACTTGGTTTTTGCTCTTCGTTCGGCTTCACACCAGTTTGGATGGGCCATTGTTCCACTTCGTGTGTCCTTTCGTAGATCTCTTCGCCAGCTCCGTCTTCATCTTCAGACTCGGCAGCTATGAGTTCTAGTTCCGCTTGAGCAACTCTTGACTTCGCTTCTGCAATTTCGAGTTCTCGTAATGCAACTGTCATTCTTGCTTGCGCTTCTGCTCTCTTCCTATGCGACGAGCGGGCGGACTGCGTGTCCATCTCGCGGGTCGGCTTCTTAGTCGGAGGCTTCATTATCTGCTGCGTATTTTTCCCTTCTGTGATCGGTGAAGCGTCTTTAGTCGTACTTTCTTCCTGACGACGTAACCCTTCCATTTTGCTTCTATCCGACACTGGCAGCGTTGAACGACTTCCTTCTTGTTGTGCGGATTCTACACTTTTGATTCCTTCCCCGGTGGTGCGTGCAGGGGGCGCACGTAGTGCGGTATCCCGCTGCGTCGTCGTTGATCCACCGCCAGCTGTAGTACTCCTTTGTTGAGATGCGGGTGATTTTCTATGCGATCCCGTAGTGGATTGTCCCGCAGTGAGCGTCGCACGGCTTGACGCGGATGTACTTGCACTGTCACTGGGCGTATTCATACTCCAGTCGGACGACGTAGCTTCTCCCGTAGTTTTCGAGCGTGACGAATCCGACCTTGTAGTAGGCATTTCTGGCACCGAACCCAGATCCGGCTCGAAGGACCAAAAGAATGTTGCGCGCTTAAACACTTATATTGTGCGCCGGTGGGAATGCCAGTATAAAACGCCGACGAGGGGGACGGTCGAATGTCACTGGAGCAGAGCTTCGGGTCTCTTGACTTGAGTAAAACACCTTTTCTTCAGAGTGCTTCCTTTTATTTCTTCCTTTTCTTCTTCTTATTACTACTGCTGGTTCCGGAATGCCAAACCGCAAAAAGTCGCCTCTTTTTATACTATTTTCCCGATATTGATCGACCAATCAGCGATCAGATTTAATCGCGCGTGACCTTGAACTCTTATGACTGGCCAATCCGCTTTCAGTATGTTTGCATCTCTTTCTTTTACCTTTTGTCTCTTTTTCTCCTTTAGCAAAACTATTTCTGGAACTTTCTGGAGTTTGGCACACCTTACAATGATAATCTTATTTTTCTATGATAGATTCTTACTTATTCTACTAAATTACATAAACTTTCCTTAATAAAATATGCCGTTTTCTACATAAAATTTACAAACAACTTATAACGGCTCTCGTTATGGTAAAGTTCCTTCGTACCTGATCTTTTAATGCCAACCTACATGTGGCGCCCTCTATATCGAAACACAACCAATTCTAATTGTTTATTACGAAACCTTATTCCTTATTCTAACCTACTCTAATAAGTCTTAATTAGTTAATTCTAATAGTCTACTTATAAATGTAAGAAAAAACCCTTATAAACTATATACTGCACTTACTACCTTAAACTTATTTCTACGTTTGTTATACAGCACTTATTTATTCTAAACTTATTTGTACGTTCTAGTCGTCGCTAACAAGTATAGATATGCTTGCAAAGCTAATGAAATGTCATTGAGTTTGTAGGCTTGACAAAGATAAATCCGCACAATGTTTTGACTGCGTGCGGAAAGTGCAAAATTAAGGTCAAATCTTAAACCCAAACATAAGACACCTAGACCTAACGAAACAATATCTATTCCCTGCCTAATAGCCGAGAAATTACGCGATAGAATATCGAAATAACAAGCAAACGTTCTCGATAACGGAATAAAGTTATTGAAACCATTTTAATAAATATTGAAGGTGTTAGTTTTCTTGTTTTCCCACACTACGTCCTATTGATAACCAGAGACTCATAAATGTTATATGCAAATTGGCTGCTACTCTCAGTGGAAAGATAAGTAGGACATAGGTTAGGCTAATAAATTAAGACGGTGCCGATAGTGTTGGGGAGGCTAATGAGCGTGTTTGTCAAAGTGTGTGTGGAGCTTATGGATCGGTGGCCTAACAGAAACGTGCTACCGTGTTGTTAAAACTGGTCCTTCGGTACGGTAGTTCACGCTGAAGTTGTACCTTTTACACAAAGTGCATTAAATTAGGTACGTTCACGACTGCTTAATAAGAAAGTATTTAAATAAAACATGCCTACGAGAAGACGTAGATTCATCTTGTAAGCCTGAGTTAGGTGGGACATCATGTTCTGCCAAAACATAGTTAACATGGAAGATTCTGTCATCCTTAAGCAAGGACTTTTCTACAGTTAGTTTTAGACACGTAATGATTTTGATAAAAGATTTCCCGCTACTTTGTTATCAATTTGGATTTTAAATTCTAAAATCAAAACACAAAAATAACACTTAAATTAAATAGTCTTATTATACTTACAATACCAACGTACTGAAGGACCAGCCCTAAAAAATTGCGACGCCAAGGCGTTAGAAGTTGATTCCCGTAGGTGTTGTTTCCATCCCTAATTAGGCGTACTTAGGTGTTGGAATCCGTGTCCCCATTCTATTCTGGAACGTGTTAGAGATGCTTTTGTTGAATTAAATGCTGGTGCTGCCATTTGTTTGTCCAGGGTCAACTGTATCCGCATACCCGGGTCAATACGTTACTTTGTACGCAATTAGGGACCGGCTGGGAATATGTTGAACACGCGTACTCCGTGAATTAGTTATTCTTGCGCGTGTAAGCTGGTATCGAGTATGTGAACTGTAACATTGGCTGGCTTGGTGTATTGGTTAAAATTAACAATACAACAGAATTTAGGCAGCATGATGGTAAGAACTTTTTCACCGTGTGATTATTAAATTAATAAAAAACAAATAACAATTTGGAATGATGAATAGAAATAAAATAATAAATACCTACTTACATAATATATGTATGATTAAGCCGTTAAAACAAAAGGGTAAGCACAAGTAAAATTTTAGCCTGTTTTTTTTTATTGAAAAACGTTGCCTCTCACTAGGAATTTCTCCTACATCGTGGGTGCGTTTCACTAACATGAAATATCACGTACACAAACACCCAGTCTCTGGAAAAAAAATTGCGGATCGCACAATTTTTGTCCTGTCAATCAAACCGGCAATCCATCCCGTAGCAGTCCAATAGCTTAGCGACTGCGCCAATCAAGTCGCCATATAGGTATTGAATTCTAATTTTATATAGGTTAATCTTTGTCTAGATGACCGAGGTAGCGAAGGAGTCGATAATAGTTATATTTAGAGTAAACATGCAAACAAAAAGGATGAAGATAATAAACAATTATTCAAAGATTAACTTCGTGAATATGAAAATCATCTTGTTATTCCAAAGGTTAGGAAACAATCAACCTTTTCGCTGATAAGATGTTCATGTACCATGTCAATAAATACAAGATCGTGGCTTATGTAAATGATAGTTAACTTATTGGCTACATATAAGGAAATGCTGGTTGGTAGCGGATTGTAAATATTACTTTGCAATACATGATAACAACTTGATAATTTATAAAACAATAACATTGATTCAAGAAAGTGTAGATTAGTAGGTATAGAGTGAAGTCCTACTTATTTATACATACTACAACTTGACTGCCTTGGTGGTCTAATGGTCGCTGTTAACGACTGCTGAGCATGAGGTCCTAGGTTCAAATCTCGGGTCGGGCACAGTATAATTGGGTTTTTGCTAAAAGTAATTCTCAGTCACGGAGTCTAGTTTTGTGTCCGGTTGATGGCAATAAGCTCGCCCCCTATTGGGACCCATAACATAACTGGTGAAATGTGGGTGTTGTATCTCTCTGCCTACTCTTTTGGGGAATACAGGCGTAATGTTATACCATTTGCATGAGTTTTGTATGTGTGATTTCAGTCTTTACCTGTTGTGGCATAGTATTCTTGTTTCAACTCTCTCTCGTTTTAGATTGTAGCACTAGTTTTGTTAATAGCTTCTGCATTTTAAGACAATCCTTATTTATACTTTTTTTGTGAGGGGCTGGTAGCTACGTGACTGCCGCGCAGATCGGTCGATCTGCAGGGTTAAGACGTGATTGCCGCGGTCCAGCTTGTGATGGGTGACCGTTTTCACATGTCGAGGCCTCTCGGTGCTTCGGAAGGCATGTTAAGCCGTGAACGCGTCCTGCGCATGACCTCTTTCGTAGTTGGCTAGTCACAGCTGAGACAGGCCGCCGTGACCGAAATTCAGGAGAACATTCTAGGTTTCCAGTACCTTTATGTAGTCTCCATTTAGGTATACCTTAGCTCAGTCTAATACATTCTAAAGAATACTGAAAGGTTGCAAAAGGCGGTACCTAGCCGTCTATTCTCTTGCTAGGTGCAACTTGACTCAGAAGTGAATGGTTTAATTATATTTAAAAAAAATTAAAATATCACTAAAATTAGATAAAAATAAATTAAGTAGTAAAGATCAAATCCAAAACATAATTTTTATATTAAATTACGATTAGCCTTACATCAGGCTTATTAGAATATACTGTAATAAAAATTTGAATTAATTAAATATTAAAAAAAACATAAGTACCTACCTATTTACAACTATGTAGGTACCTACTTAATTGGCAACTAGAAAAATGATATCACAGATAAAATCCGACGAATACCAAACAACCACGAGTTAAATTACCACGAATTAGAACGTCGACTCGTGCGCAGAAGAGCGTGACGGAATTTTTTATGTTCTATTGTTTTTCAAATAACCAACGCTGATTGGCTAAGAAAACTATGGGAGGCGCGTTCTGACACCTGATTGGCGCACACGAAATGAATGCGAAATAATGATGGCTGCCCGATTGGTGACAAGACGTATTGTTGAATAAATTAATGTTAGCAATAGTAATAGTTTTATCTAAACCTGTTCTTTAATTGTTGCGTTCCAGTTAGATTAATAGTTTGGTTGAGTTTACAGTTAGTTATCGTGTTGTGTATGTAAAAACTGAGTGATTAATGTGAGAATATGTTATAGTAGGTAGGGAGTACCTACCATCTTAACGAAATGAGCATTTAAGGCTAGTGTTTTAATTTGCCGGTCTGATTATTTTGACTGTATGTTGTAGCGGTCGGCTGTCTCATTAGCTTACGAGTATTGATGATCTTGAATTAGTTTTGGTTTAAGGTGTTTTTGCATTAAACGACTACAGGTATTCCTTTAGTTTGCCTACCTAGTGAATTGTCTATACTAATATTATAAATGTGACAGTAACTCTGTCTGTCTGTCTGTCACGCCTGCACTATTAAACCGCTGGACGGATTTTGATGAAATTTCGCATGTAGACATTTTAAGACCCAAAAGGACATATACCTACTACTTAACGCGGGCGAAGCGGGTAAAAGCTTAATAAATAAAAGACAAATCTAAAAGGCATAACTAGATAAAAACAAATTGTATTGTGAAAAATTCTCGATGTATAAAGAAGAGACCACAAACTGCAAGCAACGCACCATGGAGATCTAGATTTGAATTCCTCATACTTACTCTATAAGTGGCAATAAATATAATTGTTTAGAACCTGGCTTAATATTTAAACAACAACATTTTCTTATAAAAACATCTTTGTTTTCAAAGTTACCAAGCGATACCAAAATAATAATATCAGTCAACAGTCCCACTGCAAGGCAATGGCCTCTTTTCTTAAAGAGAAGGACACACATAGAAGTATAATTATCTGCCTCATTAGAAGCTCATGCTACCATGCTCACGCTACAATATACTTACAAGCTAGGCAGTATCTCTTCGACTGCAACGTCATTTAAAACTAAGCACTATGTTTTTCTCCCATTAAGCTTCGCCAGTGCTTTAAAAACCAACCATATATCATGCGAAGACTACTGCCGCGCTGAAACTCGAAGCGTATCAAACTACAAAATAATAACACGCCTGTTAAGTAGTAACTCACAGACAAACACACACTACGCCGTGTAGGGCCCGTGTCTGTCTGTCCGCCGCTGTCAATATATCATACGACCGCTAGATATTAGCATTGGGTAGGGTTGTCGGTTGACATGACAGGTCACCTGAGTAAATGTTCCTCTCTATCTTTTTTAGAGCTATACTCTTGGTTCGACGTTGAATATCTACAGCATAATAATAACGTAACTAAGTTGCTAGCCTCTGTATATCACATTTTATATTGTGCTCTTAAAAATATAGGTAGATACTTTTTTGTGTTGGTAGGATTGGGTATTAGGGCCCAGTGGATGAGAGTCTTCTCACTAGCTGTTGCGCGCTTAAACACTTATATTGTGCGCCGGTGGGAATGCCAGTATAAAACGCCGACGAGGGGGACGGTCGAATGTCACTGGAGCAGAGCTTCGGGTCTCTTGACTTGAGTAAAACACCTTTTCTTCAGAGTGCTTCCTTTTATTTCTTCCTTTTCTTCTTCTTATTACTACTGCTGGTTCCGGAATGCCAAACCGCAAAAAGTCGCCTCTTTTTATACTATTTTCCCGATATTGATCGACCAATCAGCGATCAGATTTAATCGCGCGTGACCTTGAACTCTTATGACTGGCCAATCCGCTTTCAGTATGTTTGCATCTCTTTCTTTTACCTTTTGTCTCTTTTTCTCCTTTAGCAAAACTATTTCTGGAACTTTCTGGAGTTTGGCACACCTTACAATGATAATCTTATTTTTCTATGATAGATTCTTACTTATTCTACTAAATTACATAAACTTTCCTTAATAAAATATGCCGTTTTCTACATAAAATTTACAAACAACTTATAACGGCTCTCGTTATGGTAAAGTTCCTTCGTACCTGATCTTTTAATGCCAACCTACATGTGGCGCCCTCTATATCGAAACACAACCAATTCTAATTGTTTATTACGAAACCTTATTCCTTATTCTAACCTACTCTAATAAGTCTTAATTAGTTAATTCTAATAGTCTACTTATAAATGTAAGAAAAAACCCTTATAAACTATATACTGCACTTACTACCTTAAACTTATTTCTACGTTTGTTATACAGCACTTATTTATTCTAAACTTATTTGTACGTTCTAGTCGTCGCTAACATTCTCCCCAGCAGTGCGTAGCACTCCATCTTCTTGACGCGACGACGATGCAGGCACCAGCACGACAACTCGCCGAGTGGGTCGCCGTAGCACTCCTCCTGATGTCCGCACGTCCAGGATCCTGGTTCTTCCATCTGGTCCTGGATACGTCTTGATGACTTCGCCGCGGGGCCATGAGTTGCGTGGTAGGGTCGCGTCGACTATCAGTACTATGTCGCCTTCTTTAGGGTCAGTCGTTTCTCGCCCTTCGATTTTCCTTGGCATCAGCAGTGGCAAATATTCTTTGATCCATCTTTGCCAGAAGTGATCTGCCAATCGTTGCACTGTTCTCCAGCTGGGTTTGCCGATCAGCTCGCTGTCGCTGAACTCTCCCGGCGCCATCGCTCCGCAGGATCTACCCAACAAGAAGTGATTGGGTGTCAGGCTCTCTTCGTCTTCTGGATCCATGCTGACGGGGGTGAGTGGTCTTGAGTTGACGACGTGTTCAACTTCTGTCATCAACGTGTGGAGAACTTCTTCTGGTGGGTTTCTCTCGTGAAGAACTGCTGATAATGCCGTCTTGACTGATCTTACGAGTCTCTCCCAGGCACCACCCATGTTAGGACTGCCGGGTGGTATGAACTTCCACTTAATGCCTTTTTCTCGTGCGGCCTCTTCCAGTTCTCTATTCGCCCCGATGAAGTTTGTACCGTTGTCACTGAAGATTATCTTCGGGGTTCCTCTTCGCGCCGACATTCGACGAAGTGCCATTATCATTGAGCTAGTGCTGAGAGAATTCACTAACTCCAGGTGTACTGCTCTCGTGGTCAGGCAGGTGAACAGGGCTCCCCAGCGCTTTTCGACTCTTCTTCCAATGGTTACTTGCATTGGCCCAAAGTAATCGACTGCTGCGCACGTGAATGGGTGCTGATGATGCTGCAGTCTTTCCCCTGGCAGATCTCCCATGGGCGGAATTGCTGGTGAACCTTTCTTCGTCTTGCACCATTGACACTTGTGTATGAGCGCCTTCAGTGTTGTTCTCAAGCCTAGGATCCAATACTTCTGGCGAATTTCATTCATGACTGTTGCGGTGTTGCCATGAAGGAACCTTCTATGATAATACTCTATGATGAGTCGGGTGATCTTCTCTTTCCCGTCCAAGATGACAAGGTTTGTTTCCCTTCCTTTGAACTTGTTCGTTCTACTTCGTAGCTTGATGATCCCTTCTTCGTTCATATAAATGTCGATCTTCTTTAGGCGACTGGAATTTTCCAGTGGCTTTTCTTCCTTCAGCTGTCTTATTTCCTTTGAGAAGCTGCAACTCTGGCTCACTTTGATTAAGATCTCTTCTGCTCTTCTTAGGTGCTCTTCTTCTACCGGGATGAACATTTTTCTCTCTTTGTTTTCAATGGTAGCTCTGGCTTCTCGCTTCTTGTTTTCATTTTGGTATGGTTTCCAAGTGACGTCTTTGCGCTTCACGATGTTGACTGACCGGTGAGTTCGCTTCTTCAGGATCTCCACGAAAGTGATTACTCTGGTCATGGTGTGGAGCAGCCGTTCCCAACGTGAGAATCTTTCTACGTTGATGAAAGGTTTTTCGGTGATTCTCACTGTTGCCACTTTATGCTTGGTCTTTTCTTCCAACATCGTTTCTTCTTGCTTGAAGCTTCTTATAGGCCACTTTCCTTCTGGTTCGCGTAAGAACCCTGGACCTCTGAACCATCTCGCGCTGTGGTCGAATTCAGTCGGCGTTCCTCTCGTAGCATCGTCCGCTGGGTTTTCCTTGGTCGGTACCCATCTCCAGTCGTTTGGCTTGGTAAGTTCTTCGATTTCTGCTAGACGGTGGGCTACGAATGTCTTAAATCTTCTCGGGTCCGCCTGTATCCACTGCAGTACAGTACTGGAGTCGGTCCAGTAGGTCTTCTTCGTTATTTTGAGGTTCATTTCGCGTTCAATCGTCGCTGCCAACCGGCTTCCTAGTAGCGCCGCTTGTAGTTCCAACCTCGGGACAGATACTGGCTTCGTAGGTGTCACTCTGGCTTTTCCAGCTATGAAGCTTATGTGAACTCTTCCCCCAGGTTCAACTGTCCTCCAATAGATGGCAGCTGCGTAGGCCTCTTCGCTTGCATCAGTGAACGTGTGTAACTGTCCTTCCACGTTGTTGGGTGAGATGCATCTTGGAATCTTCACTTTAGTTAAGTCGAGCACTTCTTTCAAATATTTAAGCCAGGTTTCCTTCTGTTCCTCTTTGATCTTTTCATCCCAGTCTATCTTCGATCGCCAGATGTCTTGTATTAGCTTCTTGCCTTGGATAAGGACTGGAGTTGCAAATCCCAACGGGTCAAACGTCGACATGACAGCGCTCGTTATTTCTCTTTTTGTCGGAGTTTTCCTTCCTTGCAACAGTTCTTCCGACGTGTTGCGTAGTCCGACGTTGAACGCTAGTTGATCCCGCTTCACTATCCACCGCAGCCCCAGTGTCTTTTCTTCTTTCGTGAGTTGTAAAGACTCTCCTTTGTTGTTGTCTTCAGACTGCTCACATATGTCTGGATGGTTGCTGGCCCAGCCCTTGAAGTAGAAGCCCGCCTTCTTGTGGATTTCATCTACTTCTGTTGCTATTCTCTTTGCTTCTGACGCTGACGTGAAACTTTGCAGGTAATCATCCATGTAGTGGTTTCTGTTGATCGCTTTCACGGCTTCAGGATACTTTTCTTTGAAGTCTTCTGCGTTTTTGTTCATCACGTAGATGGCTGTTGCTGGTGACGAGGCTGCACCGAAGATGACTGAAGTCATTCTGAATTCTTCGGGCTTCCTGTTCCTTTCTGCACCTCGCCACAAGAACCTCAAGCTGTCTCGGTCGTCTTCTCTTATTTTGATTCGCAGAAACATATCCTGAATGTCCGCCATAACCGCTACTGGCCCTTCTCTGAAGCGTAATAATACACCAAACAGTGACTGCAATAGGTCAGGTCCTGGCAGTAAGACGTCGTTGAGACTTCTTCCTTCGAATTTCGCTGCTGCGTCAAATACTATCCTTGGCTTCTTCTTGACTGGGTGTATCACAGCAAAGTGAGGTAAGTAGAAAGTTCTTCCTTCTATCTTGCGACTGGGGGCCTTCTCGGCGTATCCTTTTTCTAATAGTGTTTGGATTTGCTTCTCATATGATTCCTTTAACTGTACATCCTTATCCAGCTTCTTTTCCACGTTGACTAGTCGTCGAAATGCTTGATCGTAGTTATTGGGCAATACCTCATTGTCTTTTCTCCACAAGAGGCCCGCTTCGAATTGCCCGTTTTCTAACCTCTTCGTATTCTTCTCTAGAATTTCTAAGGCTCTTCTGTCACTGTCGTTGCTCGGCAGCTGGGGTTTGATTCCCATTGATTCTAGAGAAAAGTGATTTCGAACGACTTCTTCTATGTTCTCCTCTTCAGCAGGAGATTCTCCGTGATTTATAAAGTTGACCACAGTATTTACACTTGAGTCGCTTCCGTGAAGTACCCATCCCAGGCTTGTGAGAGACGCCACTGGTTCGGTATTTTTCCCTTTCCTTATCCTTCTCGTCACGATGAGTCCCCAGTTGTCTTGGCCTATCAGCAACTTAGGTTTCTCCCTTGTGTAGAGAAGCTGTTCCTTGATGCCTTCAAGATGCTTGCAATTCTTCAAAGTGTCCTGTTGAACTTCTTGATCTGACAGCCGTAGATTGTCGATGGTCCTTGCTTCTATCGTCTTCTTATCCTTTTTGAAGGCTCCCTTTATTTTCAATTTGATCTTCTGTGATCCACTCTTCTTGAATTCCTTGCCACCGATTGTTTCTATAGTGAGCGTTTCTTGTTTTCCTTCAGCTCCAATCTTCTTGGCTATCGTTGAGTCCAACAGTGTGATAGTTGATCCTTCATCCAACAATGCTAGTACACGAGCGTGTCCTTTCGGTCCGTATAGATCGACGGGCACCATCTTCAAGTAGGCCCTTTCTTCTCCCCTGGTGTTGTGGATAGAGGCGACCTTTTCTTCAAATGTGTCTTCATCTTGTTCCATGGTGTAGCAACAAGTCTTCTTTTCTTCCATTTGTTCAGCAGGTGCAGGTGGTCTATCGGAGTGTAGCATCGTATGGTGCCACCTTCCACACTTCTTGCAGGTAGGCGCCTTGCAGTTTAGTCTTGAATGTTTCAGGCGAATGCACTTGAAGCAGATTTTCGCCTTCTTCACCAGGTTCCACTTTTCATCTATATCGGCTTCTTTAAATTTGTTGCATTGTAGTAAGAAGTGCTCTTCTTGGCACATGGGACACATCTTCCACTTCTCTTGCGTTGCTTCTTGGATGTTGGTCACTTGTCTCTTGATAGGCTTCTTCTGATCCCCTGACGACTCATATGATCTAGGGTACTTCTTTGATTCTAAAGGCACTTCAGGCGGCGCGAAGTCTCCACACATGTCAGCTTCAATCTCTAGGAACGCTTCGATGAGGAGCAGTTCCGAGATGTCTTCTTCCCTTCTGCTTCTGTGGTAAGCAAACCAGCGAAACTTCATTGACGACGGCATCTTCTCTATAATTGCCTTCATGGTTTCTGGTGAGCTCAGGTATTGTGGTTTCTTCAGCGCCTTGATGGTTGCGACTGCATTTCGCACTTTACTAGCGAATACGCATATGTCACTTGGGTATTCACCCACCTTTGGCATACTCTTCAGCTTTTCTAATTCAGCCAGTGCGATTGCTCCGGGCCTCCCGAACCTCGCTTCCAATCCTTTTAAAATTTCTTGCGGGTCTTCAGCAGTAAACAGTAGACTTTGAACCGCTTCTTTGGCTCTTCCTTGTAGTGATCTTCTTAGACGTGCCAGGTTCTGTGTATTGCTGTAACTCTTGGCTGTATCTTCGAATGATCTCTTGAAGGCTAGCCACCCTTCACTGCTTCCGCTGAAGTATGGGAGTTCGATGTGCCTTGGTGCAGTCGCTTCTTGTGTTCTTTCTGATAGCTTGAATATGGCTTCAGCTAACTCTTGAATTTCACTCTTATTTTCCTTTCGACTTGGTTTTTGCTCTTCGTTCGGCTTCACACCAGTTTGGATGAGCCATTGTTCCACTTCGTGTGTCCTTTCGTAGATCTCTTCGCCAGCTCCGTCTTCATCTTCAGACTCGGCAGCTATGAGTTCTAGTTCCGCTTGAGCAACTCTTGACTTCGCTTCTGCAATTTCGAGTTCTCGTAATGCAACTGTCATTCTTGCTTGCGCTTCTGCTCTCTTCCTATGCGACGAGCGGGCGGACTGCGTGTCCATCTCGCGGGTCGGCTTCTTAGTCGGAGGCTTCATTATCTGCTGCGTATTTTTCCCTTCTGTGATCGGTGAAGCGTCTTTAGTCGTACTTTCTTCCTGACGACGTAACCCTTCCATTTTGCTTCTATCCGACACTGGCAGCGTTGAACGACTTCCTTCTTGTTGTGCGGATTCTACACTTTTGATTCCTTCCCCGGTGGTGCGTGCAGGGGGCGCACGTAGTGCGGTATCCCGCTGCGTCGTCGTTGATCCACCGCCAGCTGTAGTACTCCTTTGTTGAGATGCGGGTGATTTTCTATGCGATCCCGTAGTGGATTGTCCCGCAGTGAGCGTCGCATGGCTTGACGCGGATGTACTTGCACTGTCACTGGGCGTATTCATACTCCAGTCGGACGACGTAGCTTCTCCCGTAGTTTTCGAGCGTGACGAATCCGACCTTGTAGTAGGCATTTCTGGCACCGAACCCAGATCCGGCTCGAAGGACCAAAAGAATGTTGCGCGCTTAAACACTTATATTGTGCGCCGGTGGGAATGCCAGTATAAAACGCCGACGAGGGGGACGGTCGAATGTCACTGGAGCAGAGCTTCGGGTCTCTTGACTTGAGTAAAACACCTTTTCTTCAGAGTGCTTCCTTTTATTTCTTCCTTTTCTTCTTCTTATTACTACTGCTGGTTCCGGAATGCCAAACCGCAAAAAGTCGCCTCTTTTTATACTATTTTCCCGATATTGATCGACCAATCAGCGATCAGATTTAATCGCGCGTGACCTTGAACTCTTATGACTGGCCAATCCGCTTTCAGTATGTTTGCATCTCTTTCTTTTACCTTTTGTCTCTTTTTCTCCTTTAGCAAAACTATTTCTGGAACTTTCTGGAGTTTGGCACACCTTACAATGATAATCTTATTTTTCTATGATAGATTCTTACTTATTCTACTAAATTACATAAACTTTCCTTAATAAAATATGCCGTTTTCTACATAAAATTTACAAACAACTTATAACGGCTCTCGTTATGGTAAAGTTCCTTCGTACCTGATCTTTTAATGCCAACCTACATGTGGCGCCCTCTATATCGAAACACAACCAATTCTAATTGTTTATTACGAAACCTTATTCCTTATTCTAACCTACTCTAATAAGTCTTAATTAGTTAATTCTAATAGTCTACTTATAAATGTAAGAAAAAACCCTTATAAACTATATACTGCACTTACTACCTTAAACTTATTTCTACGTTTGTTATACAGCACTTATTTATTCTAAACTTATTTGTACGTTCTAGTCGTCGCTAACACTAGCAAATAAATGCCACTTATATTTAGTGGCATATTGTGAGTGTACGAAGCCCTAGTACAAAAAAAAACTTCATTCTAGCCACTTTAGCTGTACAGACGCAATTATGTTAGATGCTACATCTTGATGTAAACATTCGGCTGCAAATCTGGTGCTCTACTGATCTGATAAAACACTTAATCATCCAAAAAAAGTAAATTAAAAATTAATGTCTTCAAGGGATTGATATTGTCAAGTATCTATTAGTTTCCTGTAATTGCTTCTTACTAAACGTCGCCTAACCTAGTACCTATAGACGTAGGTTTAAGTCAGGATTGGTTACAAAAACTTTTGAAAATTATCTACTCCATACTTTAACCTACAAGATGTCTAACTGTATTTACTAAATATAAACGGTACATTACTTTTTAATTAAACAGTTAACCTGAATAAAGTAGCCAACCCTACCACTGGCGCGCGGACGAAGCGGCCATCTTTTATTTAATATCCATGCGCCGGCGCACGTGGGAACATGCGTGAGAAATTATACGCGTATGATGCGCGTGATTGTGATTGAACGGTGCTATGCCTGTGGTAGGCTCAATAAGATATGTAATAGTTTTTACAGTAGTGAAGAGGGATAATGTCACAAAATTGCAGCCTGAAAACTTCACACGTCACATGAAACTGATTATGCCATGGTATAGAAATCAGTCAAGAATACTAGTGGGATTGCGCCGAACATACTTTTGCATCATCAACCCTGAAGGCTCTAATTGCGCCTCAAATATTGAATACATTGCAGGGTAAGAGAATAAATATTACCTAAATCCGTTTATTAATTCTGTAGCACTATTTGCATCTGATCTAACACAACTCAGTCGCTTTTCTCAAAGCGCCTATCTCATCCATCGCCAGTCCCCAAGATCCGCAGATCTGTTAAAGATAACGCCATAAAATCCTTGCCATGCGACCGCGTATCACAGTAGCATAGCTAATATCATAGTTTTCTTGCTAACTACACAATCTACAATCGCTTTCTTGTCATCTTCATCGTTACATTTCGATTACACTTTTTACTTGAGATCTACCGCTATCTATTATTAACCAGGAGCCTGTGTTGCCAGCAATAAGCTTGGTATTGCCGTTGTAAAGAGTGGCGAGTAGCTATTTAAGTTTTGCTTCTGTACTTCCTTCATTTATGGCTAGTTGTCCAGACTTACGGTAAGAAGGTTATTACTAAGAAACATGCGCTTGATGATCGAATGTATGCTATTACGCTGTAAAAGGAGCATAGTGATCAATTAGACAATTAATGGCTAATTCTGAACAAATCCGTTCTATATGAAAAGGAGTTTTAATTATCTCGATGCTGCTCATCTGTAGAATTCGTGGTCTATGTACCAGCCCATAGGTACTAAATTGCACTATTATTATTTCAGTAGTAAAGAACAAAGAAAGGAACATAGAAACTTCCGCATTTGTCAGTAAGCATCATAACTAAAGATGCTTCATAGAATTTAAATGATATACGTTCAGATATAGCAGCTCAATCCAACTACACACGGAAGAAAGTGTGTCTAAATATATAACCAACTATTAATTACCATGTTAGGTTTGCCAATCTCGCATCTATTGTAGGTGTGTTCGGAGGGCATAAGCCGTACACCTGACCTTACTATCTGGTAATTATTGACAATTCAATTTCGTATATTATCTGATCCATTCGCCTTGGGGTTTAATTTCGCGTTGTAATTAATAGAATGGACAAATTGTGTGGCGTGTTGAAATTAATTTGCGAGTACTGTTTTATTTGGGAGTGGAATAATTATTTAGTGTAGCGGGTTAGGCTTTGTTTTGGTCGTGTTTACTCTACTATCACCATAAAACTTTTCTGCATATACACTAGTTGTTAAAACCTTAGCTTTGGGACATTAAAAATAGTCCATATCTATTGGTCCATATGATATTCCTAAAACATCGTATTCTTTTACAAAAAAAAACAAGAGAAACAATTCGAGTCAAAAACTCTTTGTTTGGAAAGTTGGATAACATGGTCCTAAATGATTGTCTTCGAAATAAAACTAAAAAATAAATGTTGCTTGCTTTCTCTCTGTAGGATGTGAACAATTTTGCACATAACTGCACTATTGAATAACAAACATTTAACGTAGAGCTCATAAACAATAATACATAACTAAAGCCAAAGAAGATCCATCATCATGTCTGAAACCAGCGTCGATAGGCGCATGCGTAAGAGAAAGGTGCCGGGAAATATGCTAGGAACACTATAACGTTATTTTGTAGCGAAAATTATAACTAAGCTGAAAAACTTAAGCTTGTATGGGAATGGAGCCTAGATGATTTTAGCGTAGTAGTCGAAAAATCGATCGAGACATCATATTGTAACATCATCATGCAACAAAGATGTCCAAAAGACTCCAACATTTTAAACTCCCGCTAAACGCACTAATGGTGATAGCCGCATTAATCACCACACGAGCAAGCCCAGCGTGTTCATTCCTGCTAATCGCCGAGCGGCCAAGACTGATCACCGACGTGAACTGGCATCCGACAGCGGTCTAGACGCTGTAATTATTTTATTTATGTTACAAATAGTTTCCTTTATGAGCGTGACACTGGGTCTGCGATGGTAGTTTGATTGCAGAGCATATTTATTGGACATTATTATGGTGTAGCAGACTTAGTTGATGCTCTAATAGAGGTGGTTAAGGAAGCTTGTTTCATGTTAAATACTTTGAAAAATCTGTTACATTGCTGCACCTTAGATGGTAGAAAAGCGTGTTTTTGGAGCTGTAGGTCTAATAGCAAGATAAGGCATTAAATTCGGGTTTGGTTTCTTTAAGATAGTATTCAATTAATTTTGTGTCTAAGAATCTATTTCTCCCCAGGTCTAAGATTGTCTTGTTTTTGCTACTGAGAAAATTTGTAAGGACTAAGGGTTTTTTTAGGGCTTTTGAGCTTTCCTGGCCGTACTTAAAGGATTCCAATTTCCTCTTCAGCTTGACATGTTTGTGGCCAAAATATTGAAGTAAATAATCACCTCATACGCTTTCGACAACTATAAAAAATGCATTTTATTTCTGTCTTCTGCAGTGGGTAATTTATGCTCCTAATTACTTGATATTAATAGGATGTTCATTGTAACACACGCAAAACTCTACTTACACAATCAGAAACAAGTTATCAAAGTATTTGCGTCAAAACTGTGCGAACAAGACAATTTCGCCCACACTCAATACCGCTGAACATGCAATACTATGATGAATACATTCATTTATTCATAATTTGAGTGCTAAGTGCACTGGGCGGTGTAGCAACTTCAACTTTTCTCTATGTACCATTTCCTTTCGCGTTTCTTAAGATTTTACTGTTACTAGTATTGCTTTGATCAGTTTTGTACGGTTCTTACGTATGTGTAATGTTTTCTTTTTCCCTTTTCTGGCCTTTTTAAAACATATTCTTCTAGAGAACACATAATTATGACTGGCTGAATTTGCATTCAAATATTTCATGTTCCATCGTTGATAAAGAAAGAGATCTAGAGTGCGGCAAAGTTTGAAATGAATTTTCAAGTTCATTAAAAACAACTGCAATCTTTTTTTCCTTTTTTAAATTAAGTCAGTTTATAAAAGTAACCCTATCATTGGCTGTCTACCGTTACTTACAGTGTTGAACTCGAAATTGTATTGTAAGTAACATAATCGGCAGCGCGCATGTAGCACGTAAGTAACAATGAATGAAGTTTGCGCGGGCGTCGCTCCGGGCTGCGTCGGCGCACCTGTATCGCGCTGCACGCGATCATAAGTTGCGTGCACAATGGCGGGGTTGCGTTGATTTGTTTTTACCCATGTTATTGTCTTAGTCATACGTTTTTATTTATAAATACTACAAAATACCACTTACAAAACGTTAAGTTGTCGTTGTAGTAAGATGCTATAATTTTTACTGTGAACTTAGCAATCAATATATATCACCAGTACCTAGCTTTTAGTCAACTAAGGGAAATAACTTTTCTGCTAAAGTATACCTATAGGTCATGGAACATTAGTTCTAATTTTGGAAAATAACAGTTAGTATTCTTTATGGTTTCCCATGGATCCCGTTCTTATAAAGGTAACTCTAATTTTTGATAGTCAAAAATATCGATTTCATCAGTTGATTTAAAAGTTTTCTAGATGGAACAGAGATGATTGCCTTATAAATATTTTTTAGATAATGTAGATGCGTGAGAGCTTTACGTTAGTCTAAGCAAATTTCTTTAACCAAATAATTATAAATAAATGTATTGTACCCCCCCGCCACTCTGATCTGAGTAGTTTCTGGCCTATAATTAACCACCCTCTTTCCTCCCGTGGCTGTCGTAAGAGGCGACTTAAGGAAAAATTTAGAAGACGTGCAGCAGCGTCTTCTATAACTTCACCACCAATACTGCGATCCCCAAGCCGCTTGGCAAGCGTGGGGATCAAGGCAATCCACCTTCACCTAGGGGGATGCCTTTGTTGGCCTTTATTGTCCCTAAAACAATAGGTATTGACTCCAATTATCTCATATACACGCGCCCTAACACTCAGTGCACGTCGCCTGTGATTACCTGCGAACGGCCTCCGTTTAAACGATTCCCTTTTTAAAAACTCGACGTTCCTGTTTCAAGAACCAGCGCCATTATTCCCGTTCCTTCCTCGTTTTGAATTTGGAACGGACAATGCACGGTTTTTCGCGGCAGTTTTTACTATACTTTTTTAAAATAAATGACAGCATCTAACTGTCATGCATAGTGCTGCTAGGTTGAAATTGAAGTGTTGTGAAATTGCTTTATGGAGATGAAAGAATATTGTAAGTTACGTAGGAACTAATACCTACCTATTCAGAAGACTATAATTGTTGTGTAAATTAAAACGAATTAAAATTTATTTGGTAGGTATATTCTTCATTCTGTAGAACGTCATGCAAATGGTATTTTAACGTAGGTATTTTAGTTGTATTGTAATTTTTTCCAAAACAAGAACTTCTCCTCAAAAATGTGGATCTGGCAACTTTGAAGTACTTGTGACGATAGCCTACGGACTACCCACTACAAAGGCATACAAAAACTCACTTAAGTGAAGACCAGTAGTCCGAACAAACCTCTTTTGTCGAAGTCTTTGCGGTTTCCAAATAAGGTGCAGGGAAACAATTCGTCGTGGTTCCCTTCCAATTTATTTGCCTTTTTTTTCCATTTACATCTTTGGCAAATTGAGAAAATTGCGAGGACGGGAGACGCCAAATTTTTGAATTCGCTTCGTGCGGTTAAGTATTTCCGTAAGTAGGGAACATTTAGTTGCAAATTAATAAGGTGCTTCAAATGTTTTTGGACACGTCGTTTAGGGAGCAGAGGAAAGTTTAGTTGCTTACTGTAAGTACATCATTAGTACCGCATTTTTTAATTAAAAAGGAAACAATTTTTTTTTCAGTTTTGGTTACCGTATTTTGTTAAAAAATATTATTACATAAATAATATGTAGAGACTTGAATTGCGGGCAACCGGTGGACTCAATTGTCAAGCTGTCGTTCATTGTGGCGTTCTAAGGCGAGACCTTTGTTCAACAGTG
Source organism: Abrostola triplasia (assembly GCA_946251915.1). Taxonomy (NCBI): domain Eukaryota; kingdom Metazoa; phylum Arthropoda; class Insecta; order Lepidoptera; family Noctuidae; genus Abrostola; species Abrostola triplasia. The sequence continues at coordinate 5,983,625 of OX276440.1, read as the reverse complement.
GACGTCTTCCGGCTGATGATGATGATGTAGAGACTTAATAACCGACTGTCTTCTTCTTAATAACGACGACAGATAATAACAATAAGTTACAAAAATTACTCTCTGTAAACTTCAAAACCAGTGTGACCATGACTCATAACCAATATACCTACTTCAGACAAAGGCAAGGGAAAGACTTTATTCAGCCGACAACCATAGACAAACTATTATAATATAGACTACTGTTTGGAATATACCCGGCATCCATAAACAAACCACAAAATCTAACAATAACTACGGGAGCTAATTTCACAAGTTGCACAAACAACTTGGAGCAACCGCGATAAGAATCGCAAACGATTTTTCATAAACAATAGCCATTTTAATATAGCAAAAAAGTCGAAGAGTATAGGCTATTGATAATGCAAAAAATGCAATAATAAATTACCGGGCGGTGTGGTATAAACAGCGATTTGCTTCGGGCGACTGAGGGAGCTACCAGTGTGTTACAAAGAGATATGAACAAAAAGACTGGGTTAAGTCACTGGCGGGAGTGGTGCGGGGTTCCGTATGTATTGAGATTGTCTCTTGCGTTGTAAGTTGTACTGTTATGGAATACGTCACGCCTGTATTTTCCGAAGGAGTAGGCAGAGATGCACATAATTATAGTACCTACACGTACATTACGCCAGTTATGTTTTTAGCTCTCAATGTAATAGGGAGCGAGCCTATTGCCATCAACCGGGCACAAATCCAGATGTGGCTACTGGGAAATAATGGAAAAACCCAGCAACACTTTACTCGACCCGGAATCGAACCCAGGACCTCGTGCTCAGCAGTCGCGCTTAGCTACCACTAGACCAACGAGGCAGTCCATCAGAAAATATAAAAATATTGAGTTTAGTATCTATTCACTGTTTAATCATCACACAGTCTATAGACTGTGTGATGATTAAACAATCAATGTTCTCAAACTCGGTCAGCTCTACACTCGTCCGAAGGAACCCTATAAAAACCAAGTAAAAAAATAATACACTTAATATCAAAGAAGGTGTACTTCGTTAATGCATTCGCCTTGAGGCCCGTCAGTCCACTGAACATTGTTTTCTGGAATGCGATTTTAAAAACTTATCGTTGTTTTTTCTTATTTCTCTTTTTTTGTACATTTTTTATTTCGCCGAATTCGCTCGCGATATTTTCGGGTTGAATTCAAATGACATAATTAGAGTTTTATTAGTGTATTGAATTTTAATTTTAGTGCTTACGTACGTACGTTTTTTGCTGTTGTATGTTTTGAAATATACCGTAATGGCTTTTGATAACCATGGTAGACAATCAAATTGTTATTAAATTAGTCTCTAGATAATTGTCCCAGTGTGTCGTCTGATAATAACTATAGATATTCTAAGACAAAAAAAAGCAATTCTAAAGCATCTGAAAATATTAGGATCCTGAATTTGAATGACAAAACTGATGTACCTTACCGGCGGGACTAGCTCAGGACTACCTATCTACAAAGGGATCGTCTATCACTCAGAGTAAAGGTTCAAATACGAGCTGATTGGCAACTTCTTGCATCCAACTCCACAAGCTTATGTAAAACAATAGGCAATTTTACGAACTCGAAGATAAACGCAGATAAAATAAACTCTCAATACAAAGTACGAGCACTATAAAAACTGATGTAATTTAAAATGTAATTCGTATTTAGACATACAAATAATAGTCCACGAACACGTTAATAATTGCATTGTTTCACATAGCTCTACAATTAGCTGACTAGTGGCCGCGACACACCGGGGTCGCGACTGCGATTTGTCGCATGTAACGAGCAACAATGCGCGCGTTTCGGTCGCGGCCCCCCGTCGCTTCGCATTTGTAAACGCGCGATGGTCTTGTGGCATACCGGGATAGGTTTGTGGCTGTGCTATGATTAAAATGTGTTGCTTTTTTGTTGAAATTGTAATTATTGGGAGGACGGTTTTGGAAGCGAGGTATTTTTATGGGTTTCCATTTATTTCAATTAGATTAACTGCACGACCTACATCGTGTTTTTTCTTTCGATTTCATACAGTTATGAATGCCTATGTTTACCTAGGTATTAAAAACTCACAAATGTAGTAACATACCAATAACAAAGAGTTATGTTAACAATTAATAAGTATCGCGTTAGAAACTCATCATCATCAGCCTTTAAGTGACCTACTCCTAGGAATAAGCCTCCTGGTCTGGGCCTTTTAAATCCAGGACTTATAGCCAGCAACAATATAGTCAGTTCATCTGTCTGCAGGCCAGGGGCTCTTCTGAATCTTCTGGGCTCCATAAGAAATTAAAATATGACTGAGGAAGATAAAATTGTGTGTCATGGTACAATAAATTTCACACACAATATTATTAGTTGTAATGAATTAGGCGAGTGTGTAGTAGTAATGAAATATATGTATATATATTATACTAATAGCGAGTGGTTTTTAGAATTACTAAATACCTCCAAAAATGATCAACCTCTGCTAATTAACGTTCCATCTACCTTTTATCCGCGACGTTTTACCAAGACACCAAAAAAACCACAACGAAGGTACGATATTTAACCCGCTCCCAACTCAGCATGAAAAAAAACGAATGAGCATCAAACATTGTACCATTTAATACCAAGACAAATGACAACTGCCTATAAAATCTGCCGTTTAAAAAATAAAAGGTTTTGCATACGCTTACGCCCGTTGTGCCCCCGACCGTCGGGCAGGTCGCACCGCGTCCTCGTTAGAGTTAACTAGGCAACAAACTATCGGTTATCCATAACAGTTATTGTGTTATTCTTTTGACAAATGCTCTCCAACGCTCCTCGTTAATACGAGACCCGATACCTGACGATTATTTGTCTTTAAATCATTGTTTTATTGTGGATTGTCGATATTGTGTGGTAGTATTGTTTGTAGAGTTTCTAGACTATGTAAGTTTAGATTTTAGTGAATTTGCTTTTGTGTTTTTGGGAGAAAGCATCGGCACAAAATATGGTATTGCTTTAATTGTCCTGTATAAAATCAAAGGCAGTTCACAGATGACCCACGGGTTTTTTACTATTTGATATCAGATCGACATTAACCTCCACTCAAAATTGTTGCCAGAATTCTCAAAATATTTTCCAGTTAACCACGACCACATCCACGCAACTGAACGAGTATAATTTATCATAATTCACCTATTGAAGGTACCGGACTGCATCTAAGACCTAAGCAAATAAAACTCCCATTTATAATAATACTTGAACCTACACAGATAATGTATTGTCTACAACTACAATAAACTATTCACAATCTTCCGACTTCGACCGATCGAAGGAGATCAGCGTTGGATTCAAATTACACGCTACTGTGATGTTATTATCAGCGCGTTGCGAGTGCGATCACGTGCGATCAGCCGCGATCGGCCGCGATCGTCCGATCTGATCGCATTGTGGCGCCAATGAATAGATCGTCCACCTCCATTGTACGTTAATGTATCGGGACAAGAGTTTTGGAGACACACGGATAGTGTATTTGGTGAGTGATGGAAAGTGTGTCAATTTTGATTAGGGATTTTTAATTTAGGTAGGTCTAGCTGTCATTGGTTTTAAAGAAAAAAAATGTATAGCTATTTTTTTACTGAGACTTTTGTAGGCTATGTTGCCATTAGATACCTAAGTATGTTTTAATATAGAAATCTGTACGCATAAGCTGTGGGAAGACCTTAATATATACATAAATTAGAATGTTCAGCTTTGACTATTCAACTTATTTGCAGTTCAAGTTAAGTAGAGGTTAACTTTTTTATAGTTGCAGAAACAAGATGACTAAAACCCTTTTACTATAAACAGATTTAATATTTTTCACGTAATAGATTTTGAGTCAAACAAATCTTAATTGCAGCCTAATCTTTTTATTTAATTTATTTAGTAACCTCTGGAGTTTTTTGCCGGTTCTTCTCCATTGGAATGACATTTTGGAACCGTGCAACTGGCATCCTAACGTTTCATAAGCGCCTGTAATAGGTTTATATGAAATAAAAACATTTTGAATTTGAATTTGAATTTCCTGTATTCAGAAAAATACGTGCATGAAAACATTGAAAACTATTTTTAATATACCAATGTTGGCTGTTCTAGTCGTACGTGTGTCCATCCGCAAGTCGCCTCACAAGAATGGTGATGCAGCTTCAACAGGAAGCCTTCAGCTTTTGTTCTCCGCACGAAATGATAAAAACGTCAAGCAACGCCGCGCGGCCAGCATTGTTTGCAACCGGTTTTTTGTTTGTTTTATTGTCTGTTTATTGTTGCGTGCGGTGGCCACCGGCCGATGTATAAAATATTATAAGAAAATCTTTTTTGCAATTAAACAATGTTGCAAGTTATGAATTTTGCCTCAAATTGATTTTTTGCGATGGCAATAATATGAAGTCGTTATATTTCTTTCTTATTGCCATTGAGCTCATGAATCAATTTGAAATTTAATGTGTGTAATAAAATAAAGGGAGTTTTGTTTGCGTATTAATTTTGTCATGGAATAAGAGGTTTGATTTTTTGCCCGAAAATTGTTTTTTTCCGTTATAAAAATCGCGGAAATCTGTGTTTATTTAGACAATGAAAAATGTTAACGACGCAATAAATTTAAAACTCAATGCATTCTTAATTCACAGGAGTAACTTGACGTTTATTGGAGTAAAAGAGAAAAACTTTAGGTAGTAAATTGAAAGAAGTAATCACATACATACATTAAAGTCAGCTTTGCAACATTTCTTAGACACACTATTGCTTTTGTTCTGTTTTTTATTACGACTTTTTTTATTAAAATGTACAAGGTTAAAGTTAGGTCTTTTAAATACACAAGATCCAATACATAAACATATACCTCCTTACTTGAAAACGATGCTAACATGTGTTTAAGACAATTACTTCTTCAGTCTATTGAGATCTCTATTCTTTGACATGCAAACGAAAGTGACAATTATAATATAAACAATTATTCAACAATGTCGATTTTTATAAGTAGGTAAGGGGGAATATAGTAAAAAAAAATTATAAAGTAAACACGAAATTGCAAAGCTATTGAAATGTTCTGTAGCCCTGTACCAATCTTATCACTCACTCATCCAACCACCAAGTGCTTCTAGAACCTTTGTTCTAAAAATCTCAAAGTTTTACCCTATCAAACAAACTACATACATACAATACACCTGCAGTGGCTGCGGCTGCGGCTGATTGCGGCATTGTGCCGCTCACAATAACTCGATTAGAGCCGGACGGCACCGGACGTGGAGCCGACGATATTAGTATGGATATGCCTTGTCTATTTCTTGAGGAATATTTTTTTATTCTAAAAAAACCGTTCCTATTACGACTTTGATTGTAAAGGTGCATTAGTTAGTAGTAGTTAATACAGGTGAGTACTAATGTTAAATATCTTACGTTTCAGAATTTAAGAAATTATAAACAAAACAAGGGGAAGGCCTTTTTTCAACAGTGGACGTCTTCCGGCTGATGATGGTGAAACGAAACAAAATAAAATAGAATCAAATTAAAAATATTGTTTTGGAAATCCCCAATTTTAATCTTACCCCATCTGCCTTGCATGCACATTCGGTTTTACCATTTCCTTCACTAAGGTACTCTAAGTGAGGAAATCAGCGTTAGTATCTTTCTTATAAGTATAACCAAGCCAACCAAAGCAGCAGTCTCACTATAAAATATGAGTCACATCCACAAGTTTCCACCACCCCACTACCCCCAATTAGGTGAGCACGGAGCTACCAAGCACAAAGGCAAAGATAATGGTCAGTTAACTTAGTTCGGAAGATAGTTCACTTAGAGCCAACTTAACTTTATCAAGTTGCAATTAAGTTCGCCCGCTTAATTGAATATTCTCACGGTCCATATCACAATTACGACCTCCTGAACTAGACAGTATCGATCGGGAGCTCTCGTAGTGTCCTACTAGTTTGTTGTAGGAATACGTTTTTGAACTGTTTCAGAGGAAAGTTAGTGACTAATATTTATGATTTTGGTAAACCGTTGTAGTAGGTACATGGATTTAATCCCTACTAATATTATAAACGCGAAAGTTTGTAAGGATGGATGTTTGTTTCTCTTTCACGTAAAAACTACTGAATGGATTTTAATGTAATTTCATATGGAGGTAGCTGACACCCTGGATTAACATATAGGCTACTTTTTATCCCGAAAAAATGTAGCGGGTAACACCGCGGGACGCAACTAGTTTAGTATAATTGGCAAAAATATTTTTTCAATCAATTTTATGATTAAATTGTGAGTAAATATTAATGTAAGTATGTCGTTTATGTATTTTTGGAAAAGACGTAACAATACTAATCACTACTAAATGCAAATTCTTTACAATGTTGTTAAATCTGAAAGCTTCATCTCTTAACATTTTATTGCACATTTCAATATAGCAGTTTTGTGTGGTAAATAAAAGCTGGTGTTGTTATTATATTTTATTAGCCAACGAGAAGTGACGTCAAAATATTCTCCGAATTGTATTTATTATAACTTAGTTACTTTCAGTGATAAAAACATAACATCACGCCTGTATTCCCCGAAGGGGTAGGCAGAGGTGCACATATAGTACACCCACATTTCGAAAGCTGTGGTTTTCGGTCCCAATGTTATAGGGGGCGAGCCTATTGCCATCACATCATAAACATAACATCACGCCTGTATTCCCCGAAGGGGTAGGCAGAAGTGCACACCGATACACCCACATTTCGCTAGTTATGTTTTTAGGTCCCAATGTAATAGGGGGCGATCCAATTGCCATCAAACGGGCACAGATCCAGACTCCGTGCTGCTACTGAGAATTACCTAACGGCAAAACCCAGTAACACTTTGCCCGACCCGGTATTTGAACCTAGGACCTCGTGCTCAGCAGTCGCGCTTAGCAACCACTAGACAACGAGGCTTTCAGTAATAGCATTATTGTTATTTAAGAGAAATTTATTTATATTGACAAACATATTATAAAATATACAGTAAGTATTAGTGGATGTTAATACAAGAGTAACGTATTTGTTAATGACATAGGCAGTTTATTATATATTATTTCTTTGATTATTATATGAGCATTTAATTTCACAAATTTATGTTAAAATGAATTAAAAAGCCAGTTTTCCAGCCATTGTTTCCGAATTTGTAAAGATTTAGTTAATCTAGCCTACAACCTACAAACCAGCATTGAAATAGTGACAGTTATTATAAGTATCTATTATTAGATATCTACCTATCTCTTTTAACCTTTTTGCACCCATTTATTCCCATCCTAAAAGGTTGACAGAGTTATGCTTCGAAAATTATACAGGCTGCTACATAATTGTACTTCACAGCCATGTCAAGTAATAAAGTAATGAATATAACAATGTTTATGATAATCTTGCGAGCGCCGCCTGTATTTTTGATAAATGTATTATACATAGTTGCTGGTATTTTCAAAAAGGAAGAAGTCGTAATCTTCCCGCACTGGATGCAGATGGGACCAATTATTTGACCAATATATAATGTGTTGTCTTAATTTAACATGACTTATAGTTGAGACAGTGCTCCAGAAATTTACAATTTTTGGGTGATAATGGAGATTTATTATGTCCGTAGAGACCTCTCGTGAGTAAGAGGCCTTCAGTTACATAGTCCTATGGTAACTAGTAATTTTGCAATATTTTGGATCTAAAAGAATGAAATTTGGAGCAGGCTACTAGATTTCTGGCTATTTGCAAGCAGTAAATGGTATCTATAAAAACTTTAATTTCTTTTTGTTTATCTTAAATATTGCAAGTTTACGCCGTATAATCATAAAGTAACTACAAAGAGCGACAAGCAATTTATTGAAAAATATTAAAACAAACTTAATAAGATATTACTTATAATCACTTCCTTAAAGGTTGGCCGAAAACATATTCAAGTAAGTATGTACTTATAAACAAAAAACTGTAATCTTACTAACATTCTCCTCTCAATTATCAGAAGCCTTCACTTGCATAGATTGTACAATCGGAAAGAACATAATTGGCTAAGCACTGTCAGTTTTAACTGAACAAACCGACTGATGCAACATGAATGGTATTGAATTCTGCTACTTTAGCAAGTAAGGAGCATTTTTCTCAGCCGCCCACATCGTACTAAGTACATGCCAATCTGTCAGTTTATCTGTCCCCTCGTAGTAGATAATATGCAACAAATTGGCACTATTGCCCCGTGTAAGCATTTAACTGAAAAGCCGCATCGATAAGGGCTTGGCTTAAAGTATGGGAGTAAGCGATGCAGGCCCTATGGTACGTACGTATCTATTCGTAAACTTAAGGAATATTACTATGGGCAGTAGAATTGTCTTACTGCGTAATGCCTACGCAGTAGTGGTTGTACACATCTAAATTCTCTGAAGGAAAAGGTGAGTCGCAGGTATTGTTGGTGGACATCATATTGCTCATGTTGATGGTAATTAATGGTAAAGGAGCGAAGAATAGTCCTAACTTCCTATTAACTGCCCCCTTACCATGAACTCTTAAAGCAAGGCAATTTAAGATGCGGAAACAAGACGCTGCTACGTACAAATATCATGCGGCGTCCCGCTTCCACAACGATAACTATCCAGCTTTATTTTGGCAATTTTCTGCGAGTGATACCCGTAGCCGACGTCAAGGCCTATATCTGTCTACCGTTTAGCAGATACGTAGCTCGAAGTTATCAGCAGTAAAAGCTACTTGAACTATTATAGAGCTTCTGAAAATAAAAGAAACCAATTTACAACTTAATGTTCGACAAATTACGATAGCCGTGAGTTAATACTCTTGATAATGTTCAACGGAAAATTTACACACAATTGTTGGGGCCAACGTGGAATATTTTAAGTACCTACCTAGATACTTCATTTTGTTTTCATTAAAAGCACTGCAGATACCTATTATAGCTTATTTATTTAATTTATAGAGCCCATTGATGGTATCTACTATCTGCCATAGATTGTATTCATTAATTTTATATTCGAAATTAAAATGAATAGCGATAAGCCAATTGGGTAATTTGACACCTTAAAATTATGCTTTTATTTTAACTACAAAATGTTTTATTTTTAAATTGATTTAAAGATATCGTAATCATCTTCCTGTTGACCTTGAAGACTATTCTGTGTCAAAAACAAACAACATGTTTTTTTATAGACATAGTTAGTGAAAATTTGGTCAGTACCTAATGAATAGTTGGGTACCTACTGACCAAATTTTTGATTAACCCTTAGAACTTTTTATCTTAGAAAAAGTGTAATTCATACTAGCATTTTTTGTAACAATGTAATTAAATTAAATGGGAGCTACGTCTGCCAACAAACTGCAGTGCAGTTTGGCAGAAGTGTAAAATTTGTGTACCAGCATGTTGTTAACTGAATAAACACTTTTTCATATTTTTTTTCAAAAATATATATAGGCTCATGTCAGTAACGTCTAAACATGATGGCTAGTTCATTAAGCTAAGAGTAAAGCTCACACAAAATCACGAGATCTAGCATACAGATAACATAACATAATATAACATTACGTATAGTAGACTCACATTTCGCCCAGTTATGTTTTCGGTCCCAATGTAATAGGGGCGAGCCAATCGGGCACAAATCCAGACTCCGTGCTGCTACTGAGAATTACCTAACGGAAAAACACAGTATCACTTTGCCCGACCCTGGATTTGAACACAGGACCTCGTGCTCCCACTAGACCAACAAGGCAGTCTACAATCAAGCATACAGATAATTATCTACAATCAAGAATAAAGCTAAGGCCGTAGCAGATAACACATATATTTATAAAAACACGACTTTTGTAAGTTATTGCGAAATGTACATAATTAATCATGTCAGTCAACAAAGTCTAGCCAAGACGCTAAGATAAAGCTAGTTTTAAAATAGCTAAGTAGTAAGTAATCAACATCCTCCTATCTCTTGCATAGCGGACGACGCGCGGACGATGCGCGGACGCAAGAAAGGTCCGGTCGGCGCGACTACACCTGTTCGTCAGCCCTTTAAGCACGCCGCGGCCATTGTCAAACTTTGTCGCTGGACAGTAGTGGGGTGGAGACTCCAAGATTTTAAAGTTAAGTTGTTACTTTTTAGGATTACGTTTTTAATATTGTTGCTGTATTTTAGCTGTTGTTATATTTATGTCATTAAAAAAATGCAAAATATAAGACGCCGCCTCGTCGGTAGCTTTTAATAAGAGCTTTATTGGAGTCTGTTACTAATAGTGCATAATATCAACCTGAAAATATACTCCCGTAAAAATTATATGATCAATATAATCGGTTGATTTGTTTTAATAAATAAATAAAACAAAAAAAATATGACTTACTTATATATGAACAAAATACATACGTATCCATGTTTTAATTAATTCCAGCTCAAAATCTGCTACTTACTAAGTCTAAAGTATCCTACGCAAAGGCTCTACTCTCCATTCTCATATTACTGAAAGGTAAATCAACAAAAATGCAAATAATAAATCGTTCGAGCAACTCCATAGTTTTCCGAACAAGCTTTAATCAATTAAAGCGTAGCGGCAACCCTGTATAAAACACATGACATCCATATCTGTCCGTTGACGGATCGCCGGACGAAGCGACAAAGGATAAGTGTGAACGACCTTTAAGTGGAGCCTATCTAATCTTTTGTTACGTTTTAATAAGGTTCAGATGTTGATATACAGGTTTTAGTACATTGTTATCCTTAACACATAACAATAAATCTAGATACTGAGTGAGGTTCGTTTTTATTAATTTTTGTATTAATTTCTCCGGTCCCTTGATAGGAGACAGAATTTGGCTTTGGAAATACTAAGCAAGAAGCGAAATTGGTGTAAAATTGCAGTCCCGGAGTGAACAGTTTGTGATAACTTTTCCAACAATAAAAAATGTATCCTCAATAATTAATTATCTAATTAATAGGATGCAAATGCGAAGTTGACGTTCATCGTGGCGTTCTAAGAGGGAGGCTTTTGTTTAGCGGTGGACATCTTCCAGCTGATAATTATGATGATGAATATGTATCGTATCCACAAATTAAACTAGTTGACTACTTTCAAGGATTTAATTTATATCCTAATAAGATATAGACTGATCGAAGCTTTTCGTTTTAAAGTGTTACCATGATTTAAGTTAAAGTGGTATAAAAACCTATGGATCAACGTCTTATGTAGATACTTACAAACTGTCGGTGAGGTTGGTAGGTAGCTGCCTCGCTGCTACTGAAAAACCTTTAAAGAGGTTGACATTAAGTTAGGAATGTAACCAAAGCCACTTAATATTAATTAAGAACTCTCACGACGTGGCGTTATGGATGTATATTTAAAACATTTAAGTCAGGAGCATTTTTTATCAATGCTTGATCGCAAACAAATTGATTTTAAAGTTCACATTATTTGTATCAATTAACTTTAATTTGAAACAAAGAGATGAAAAATAGCCGCATGTAAAGACGTTCATTTCACTTTGCCATTAACATTTAATTAAAGCCTAATTAACAATGGAATGTCGTTATAGAACTCGCAATTACTCAACAATAACATTCCGAAATTAAAATTCAAACATTCCAAAAATATATAATATTTAAAACAATAAAAAGCAAAGTAATAAACACTATAACATTACAAGACTGGTTGAAATTTTATATGACAAAAAAAGAAAAAACAACATGGCGGACAAAAGTTTTCGAAAGAAAAAATAAAATAAAATAAGGATCTAATCTGAGCTGTCATCGGTAACAAAAATAACGTAGAATATGAAGTCGGGGTCTAATGAGACAAAGGGTTAATGAGAATAACAATGGCTGGGCAGTAAAGTATTGGATTTATTTACGTTGGACAGAGCGGACGATGATCTGATAACGCGGCAAATGCTTGGTTAAGGCGCAGACCTTACTATCACCTAAAAATAATAACTACTGAATTATTTTACTTATAGCAATTATTGCTTTCTTTTTTGCTTGTATTTTCATACTAATTAAATTAAAATGTGATGTTTGCCTAATTTATATACTAGAAAGTTAAATATGATGCCGTTTATCGCCATTCTAAATTAGTCTGTGATTATATTCAATAATAATTAATCAGGCCTCCTTTCAAACATACTATAAGACTATAGAAACATATCCAAATACTTTATCTCATCATTAATTATTGAAATATAAACGACGTTTTAATTAAAATTCCGTGAACTATAAACATTTTGAAATCATTTAAATTTTTGAATGTTACCTAACTGCATTATTGGTATATAATCTGTAAATATTGAACAGAAACTGTTTTGAATATCACACAGTAAATACAGATTTGTGCAATTCAAAGTAAGTCAGGAACATTATAATATAAATTCAAATTCAATGATGTTTGATCAAAACGGCTGACTGTCAAACAATTTCGGATAAGAATTAAAACCATCTGAAAAAACATTCACTCTTAAGCCTAATACAATTCCAATTTCAATATTAGCTAAATATAAGTTCACATTATCCGCAAATAACCATTATTAACAATCTCAAATTATATTAAAATTCCAAAACACATCAGAAATACAATAAAATGCATTCAAACGAACATCGCCTTAACGGATCAGCATCGCGTCGCGCGTCGGTCGCAATGATCAAATTTCGTTTTTATTGTTAATCCCAACCACTAAATGAGCAACCACATATTGAGCTCAAACAACCGCGGAGAAAAAGAACAAAACGTACAAATAATCCCGGATTCCGGGATTCGAGGACGCGGCGTTTATACGCTTTATATTATAATTTTACTCTCCGATGTTCTTACTGCTTGAAAGCAAGGTGTTATTGTGTATTGGCATTTGTTTTTATGTTATCCTTCCTTTAAACAAGTTCTTTAATTATTATTTGACATACCTACTGACATTTTTATATGCTGTGGTAAATAATATCTGCTAGTGACAGTAGGTACAGTAGTCCAGATTTTGTACCCATCACATCACAGATTCTAACCGTAACAGATAGGAATAAAATTTAGTAAATTGTATGAAGTAGTAGAACTTGGGGGAAGCCTATGTCCAGTGGAACGCGATAGGCTGAGAGTGAAGTGTTTAAGAAGATTAGACATATGAATGACGAGTTTTTAGGTGCCAGAATTTCATCTGCATTTATACCGGCCTTACTAATCTAAGATTTTTATTTTATTCTTTATTATTTATAAAGGATTTTTATACACACGGATATGTCAACTCCATTGTACCTTATCATCAATATACACATTTACTCGATCTACCTACAAGTTAGGTGGAAAGGGAATCACCGGTTAGGAATCCGAGCAAAGGCACCAAACCTTTTTGATTTAGGATTTGCCAAAATAGATTGAATCAGCCCAACATCTAAAAAATTTACTGGAATTCTTTAATTAGCTCTTCCCTTTCACTTTTATTTCTTACACAGTTCATCAGTAAATGTTGCACATCTTCATAATAATGTAAATGTAAAATATAGTTGTTTGTATATATTGTTTTTATTTTGTATTAGAATTAAGTTGTATATATTTGTAAAATAGTATGTTAATCTATAATTAAATGAATCTTATTAATTAAAAAAAATATTACCATGATTACCAAAATAAAATTTAACTATTCATAAAATATAGGTATTTTTTTTTTAAATGTCGCCCCACACTAGGAATTTCGCCTGTATCGTAGGTGCGTTTCACAAACATGAAATATTCACATACACAAACACCCAGACTCGGGACAAACATCTGTGGTTCGCACAAAGTTTTGCCCCGTGCGGGAATCGAACCCGCAACCCTAAGCGCAGCAGTCCAATCGCTTAGCCATTGCGCTAATCAAGTCCTCATTTTGTTTTGTTCAATTTTGTTTTTGTAAATATGTGTTTGGTTTATGTTTTGTATAGTTTATACAATAGTAGAGTTTTATGTTTAATGTATTTTAGGAGTTATTTTATAACATCGTATTGGAGTGTCTGTAATGGTGTTATAATACATAAATAAATAAATAATCTAAGAATTTAGTTTCTGAGGTCCTTATTGTCTAAGTTACCGTTACGTGAATGACGTTTCAGATATGATTCATAGTACATATTTAAATTAAAGTATGTCTTCAATATTAATATTTCTCGTCTTAAACTAATTATGGAAGCAACAGTATTAATGAACGCAGAAGCTTAAACAATTAGTTTCATCAAGGTAATTTGTATGCTAATCCTTTATACCTAAGAATGTTAATTATATTCTTAAATATGTTGTCTAGACAAGTATGGGGACTAAATATTTTATGAAAGTTATTTAGTTGTATACATAAACATAACATCACGCCTGTATTCCCCGAAGGGGTAGGCAGAGGTGCACATACAGTACACCCACATTTCGCCTGTTATGTTTTTAGGTCCCAATGTAATAGGGGGCGAGCCTATTGCCATCAACCGGGCACAAATCCAGACTCCGTGCTGCCACTGAGAATTACCTAATAGAAAAACCCAGTGACACTTTTCCCGGCCCGGGATTCGAACCCAGGACCCCGTGCTCAGCAGTCACGCTTGGCAACCTCTAGACCAACGAGTTAGTTGTATACAATATTCCACTTTAAGTATTTTGTGTAGTAGCTAATTGGGAACTGTGTTGCAATTTTACTTGGTCATTTTCATGTTACCTACTAAATGAGACTTATAATGTCGTCTTAAAGACTCCAAACCCTTTACCATGAACTCTTAAAGCAGGACAATTTACGTTGTGGAAGCGAGACGTTATATTACATTGCACGTAGCGGCGTCTCGCTTTCACATCGGGAAAGGTCCTGATTTAAGAGTTCATGGTAAGGGGGCTGATAACACAGTTTTGTGGACCATAGTATACTTATAGTACATACATAACATCACGCCTGTATTCCCCGAAGGGGTAGGCAGAGGTGCACATATAGTACAACCACATTTCGCCAGTTATGTTTTAGGTCCCAATGTAATAGGGGGCGAGCCTATTGCCATCAACCGGGCACAAATCCAGACTCCGTGCTGCTACTGAGAATTACCTAATGGAAAAACACAGTAACACTTTGCCCGACCCGGGATTCGAACCCAGGACCTCGTGCTCAGCAGTCGCGCTTAGCAACCACTAGACCAACGAGGCAGTCAGTATACTTATAGTATCTGTACTTATTTAATAATAAATAAAGAAATATGCTAAAACTTTTATCATTCTATTTAAACAAGCTTCGTTTAACCCTTCCACTGTTCAGTGTACACATGGTACACAGCGATTGTTAAACTACATAATATGTACAAGACACAATATTATTGTGTCTTGTAAGTGGCCACTGAATGTGTTAAGTAGTTCTAATTTCAAAATTGTTTAACATAATAATGATACAAAATGAGTAAATATTAGTTATTACTAGTATTCGTTAGGTATAGGTAGTGTGACCCTCACTCTCACAACAGTAGAAATAAGAACTTTATACTTATTGTAACATTTAAGATAAGGGTGCAATGAGGCTGGCATACATGTGCAAGGAAGTAGCCTCTTAATATAATGAGAAAATAAGTATTATATAGTAATAACAGGTACCTAGTGTTAAATTAAGGTACCAACAGTATATAACGGTTTTATATACCCTAAAATCATGACAAATAGGCAAATTGATTTACCTAAGCACGTTTCAAATCAATCACAGCTTCCCTAAACTATCTACCAATAAATATGGATGGTTCAATATATTCCCTACACGCGTTTCGCGGCCGCATCTGTTTGTTCATTTGTCACAAGCAATCGAAACCATTAGCGGTAATTACTGCCCTTGCTCACTTATCGACGCTATAAAATGAGCTTCGGTGTGTGGGTGAAGGCACGACAGGGCGCGATTTTCAAGTGTTTTGGCTACTATTTTTTTTTTATTTTTTAAGTCTTATTGGTCGTAACCGGACAAAGGCGAGACTGCAAGAGCCTCCAGCTAGGATTTCAATTGGCTACCTATTAAGTCACGCTTACATATATTATTTTAGGAGTTTTTCCACATCAACCTAAAATTTTAAATTGTGTAAACTCTTGTTTAGTACCTAGCGATTAAAATCTGAAAGACAAACGTTTAGCCTGAGCCTTAATCTATTTATTTGTCATAAGGAAACCTTAACACTCAGAATTCTCCAAAATATGGTAATATGAAAACTTTGAAATTCTTCCCAAATATTACAGGTTGGTACTCAACTATCATGTCTAATTTTCATAGCAGAATGCGCTTCTAAGGTCGCAAGTTCAAATCCCGGCACGCACCAATGTTACGCAGTAACGCTAAAACGGTGACGGAAACGATCGCGAGGCCACTTGAGATAAAAAAAAATTAAACTTGAGAAAGGACATAGGCTAACTCGGGTGAACTCGCGGGCAAAAGCTAGTATTTAATAAACGCACAAATAAAAGATAAAAATCATAAGATGAATGACATGCCACACGTCAAAGGGTTGTCATACTCAAACGTACATTCATTACAGATATGGACCCTCCCTGTCATACTAATATCTACTAAATCATTCAATAATAAGAACAATGCGCAGGAGTGCAGATCGTGGACATCGGGCAAACAGGTGTACATAACATACATACTCAAACATATTATAATTTACATGCATTTTTATGCATAAGTCGATATTATAAATAATATTTATAACATGTATACATCTGTTATTATTTTTTATTAAAATACTACATCTGAAATAAATGTATCTAATAATAATAAAGATGATAACTACCTATCAGTAATCAATAAAGACAACAAATCAGAGGAAACTGCATTGATAACTCAATCCACAAAATAAATGTGAAAATCTCTTAAATAAAATACAAGTGATTATAATGACATAAGTGAGTTAAAATTATATATTAACGGCGTACCCATCCTGTACTAACGCTACTTTTTTATTATTTGGTAGAAATTAGTAAAATCTTTTTCATTATTAACACTTGAATTACCTATAGAAAAACACACAAAGACCTTTGGCAATTTTACTTTAAACCCTAATCTCAAAAACCATCAAAATGTTTAATCTCATTACCACTAACAGCTGCAAATCTTCTCATACGGTCAAAGTACACAAAATATATTTACCCGATCAGAAACAAAAGCGTGATGCACGTAGAGATAATAAGAAGTGTTGCGCATGCGCCGCTTGACGGGCGCAGGTGACGGAACAATGTGATGTTGTATTTCACTACAACATTATGTTCACAACGCTCTACGTTGTCCACTTATGTTCGGATTCGAGTAGGATAGGGTTATATGTTGACGGGGATGCCTTGATGGGTTAAACATTTATTTATTCAGACAAAGGACGGACTTACGGACAAAGTTACTGTCACTTTAATAATATTAAGTATGAGCTTTGGAACTGACGATAGAGTGGGCATGCTACAAAATGTAATCCCTTGCAATACTAGCAACACAATTCCTCTTTGCTCAAACGTAACTATATAATGACTGGCAAGGATTGCAAACGAAGGTGTGTTGCGTGTTTTTCTTACTTGTAATCTTGGGCATTCATACTTTTTTAGTAATAAGTAACAGAGCCATCAACCTGCATCATGAACCATTTATACTTGATAATATTACTGGTTAAAAGTAATTTAATTTAATCAAGTATATACAAATCAAGAATACTAGGAATTTTACTTTTTTACAAGTAACAGGCTATTCTAACTTTGTGAACTAATGGTTTTCTGCAGAGGGAATTTTGCGTAATTGCCAGTATCGATTTTCACATACCAAACACACCACATTCTCACCGACATATAAACCTAGCCTTAACCCTCTCATTGTGGCGGCATTATCCATTGAAAGGGCTACCTATTGTTATTTCACTTTAATATAAAACAATACGCAAACCTTTTCACATTGACTGTGATCTTTTATTTACTCTGCATCCCTTTGTGGTGCCGCCGCGGCGTTTTTATCCGGCCGCAACTCATTAAGCGCGGTTGGTGACTTTTTGTTGTCAATGCTCATTGAGTATTTTTATTGTGTCGACTTAGATGGATATACCATTCATTCATAGTTGATTATCTCTGTTGGATTACGTAGGGAATCTATCGTGGCAAAATGGAGGTGGGGATGGCTGCCATCTTGGTTGATAGATTGATCGTGAATTATTTGTAACAATTAAATAGATGGCATACTGGCGAAGAGAGTGATGGGTAAATAAGCATCTTTAACGACTATTCGACTTAAGCTGCGATTGCAAAGGTCACTCAGACGATGGGTGTCTAGATGGCTATCAGTCACTTCATAAATAGGTCTTTTAGTTTTGGAACTCAGAAGCCTAAAAGACAACGAGTCTAAGCTTGTGGAAGTCACATATGCAGCTGAATTTCAATGTTTTACGTGGGGCGACTCTCTATATAAAATAATTAATTACCCTTTATATATTAGGTTGTCTGCATTAAACGAAGACATGGTTTTAATAACGGCTAGAATGATGATTAAATGAAGTAGTACGAAGAAGTTATACTAAAGTCTGCCAACATATTTCAAAATTGATTATAATTTTTGTAACGTCATTTTGTAGTCTTCAACAGGCGTCAGAGATAACTATCTGAGTTGGAGCAATTTTAACAATTATTGTTCAACTTAATTTCACTTATTATAAAAATGATAATAACGCAATTTTCATTTAATTACCAGCCTTTAAAGGTGTCCAGTCTTTTGACTTTCTCTTGTTTTAAAACTGTTTTTATGAAGTTTGATTTAGGTAGGTACGTAGGATCGTCTATCTAACAATATAATACATTGTTTGTATTATTTAGACTGCCTCGTTGGTCTAGTGGTTGCTAAGCGCGACTGCTGAGCACGAGGTCCTGGGTTCAAATCCCGGGTCGGGCAAAGTGTTACTGGGTTTTTCCATTAGGTGATTCTCAGTAGCAGCACGGAGTCTGGATTTGTGCCCGGTTGATGGCAATAGGCTTGCCCCCTATTACATTGGGTCCTAAAACATAACTGGCGGAATGTGGGTGTACTATATGTACACCTCTGTCTACCCCTTCCGGGAATACAGGCGTATGGCGTTATGTTATGTTTGTATTATTTCGTAAAAATATTATAGAAATGTTTTAAATATTGTTTATTATTAACTCACAACCGACTTTAAAAAAGGAGGAGGTTCCCAATTCGACTGTATGTTTTTTTATTAGCTTCACTTGTAACTTTTTAACAAACTATATAATGAAATGGTAGTACCCACCTATAATTTATTCTACTTATATTACCGTACTGAAATAAAACTCTCTACCAGCGTTTTTTATGGTCTTCCGTGCAAATCTTACTTGGATTAAATAAATTATTAACGGATGTGAAATCTCAAAACTTCTTTTAATCAATAATGTTTTCTCACACTTGCCCATATAAACGGTCGGCGACAGGATTCTGGGTTTTTTTAATTTTTGGTCCGATCGTGCAGTTTTTTCCTTCCTTTTGACTTCACAGTTCAGCGGTAATACCACTCAGCTATCAGTGCTATAAAAGAAAAGAAAACCATGGCTTAATTTTTTTTTAAACACGGGACACACTAGGAATTTCTCCTGTATTATAGGTGCATTCACAAACATGAAATATTCACATACACAAACATCCAGACTCGGGACAAACATCTGTGGTTCGCACAAAGTTTTGCCCCGTGCGGGAATCGCACCCACTGCGCTAATCAGGTCGTCAAATGCTATTACTGAGAATATTATGCAAATAATATTCCCAGTATAGCATTTGCTAGCGCCCTTTCTATCTACCTAAGTTAGTACAATCGAGAACAAATACTTAACAGTTCAGTACTAACGTATTATCGTGTGTTATATTGACGTTATCGTTTCAACAAAGGCAATAGCAGAAATAGCCAGATTAGATAGCCAAGCGTTATTTTATTGTTAGACACGTAATATAGATACTAGTATTAACTTACGTCTTTGGATCTATATGTCTATTTGAAATGGTAAAGCTTTATGCCCACTTATTTATAAACGACTTGCTTTTACCGGCTTTGCTTGCATTAGGTAGCCTATGTCCTCTCTCGGGTCTTGAATTTTCTACATGCTAAATTTCATCGAAATCCGTCAAGCAGCTTAGTCGTGAAGGCGTAACAGACAAACAGACAGAGTTACTTCCACATAATATTAAGTATGGATGTTAAAATGTGTTTTGAGGTAACCACTTCTCAAGTCTATCGACATTTATTCTTTGACATGCAAACGACAGTGACAGGCATAATTTAACCAATTGTTCAACACTGATAGTTTTTATAAGGGGGTTAGTCTCATACTAATGCGGTGAGAAAAAGATAAAACACTTGGAAAGTTAACCCTTGCCCAGTGTAATGACCCACCGATGGGGCATGGCTATTGTTTTACTATTGTGTCTGCTTCACGCACAGTCAGTGTTAAGTATTTCTAAATCATTAGGCATATTATGCATTTTTAGGTAAAAAAACTAAATAAGCATATGAGCGTTTAGAAGTTATTAATACTACTAATAATAATTATAAAATAAAAGTAACCATTACACGAAACATCCCAACACAATAGACCAAATCATTTTAGTATCCATCTTTCTCAATAGTCCCGCACCTTCTGGGGACTTTTCATGGCTGTACTTTTATAGAGCAATTGTGTGGTGTCCCTGGCTGGTGTCCCATTACCTTTTAGATTAAAGTTCTCAACGGGCCTCTGCGTGTTGGACCTGTGTCCCCACGTAAGCCTTTTAAAAGTCCGGGTATCTTCCCCATAGTTGATAGCCCGAGTATAATAAGAGAGATACAAATAATAATTATGGTGTAATAAATTATAATAATTGTGAAACACAAAACAAGCAAATAGTAAGTACCTAATTGTTTTTGTTCTGTATTTATGAACGTGTAGTCCCTAAAAAGGAATGCCCTCCATCCGAATACCATACCAATCACATGAAAATATCTCATATTAATAATCGTATCAATAAAAATATACAAGAACAATTTTATAACATCGTAAATATATACGCGTTTTAATCATTAAAGTGCTTAGCGGCCACAATATATAGTCCAAAGATAGTATTATAAAAGCTAATACAAAGGTTTATCTGGGTAACAAACGTCGACCAATAAACAGAACGACGAACCGCGTCGGTAGTAACGTGTATGAGAAATGTCGACGCGTACACGGCTATTTGACGAGAGCTGATAATACCACTAGAGGAAAAATATTGGAGGCATTGCCTGTACTACCTTATTACTTAAACTGTAAGTAGTTAATGTATGTGCATTTTTTTTTCGTTTATTAAATACTAGCTGCGCCCCGCGGTGTTACCCGCTACATTTTTTCGGAATAAAAAGTAGCCTATGTGTTAATCCAGGGTGTGCCAGCCACCTTCATATGAAATTTTATCAAAATTGGTCAAGTCGTTTGAGCGTTAAGAGGTAACAAACACACTCACAAATTTTTACCTTTATAATATTATTATAAAGTGTGATAAAGGTAATACTGTATTAATGGTGGTCTTTGTTTGTGGCAATTACTTTAGCCGAATGATAAATGCAAGTCCAAACTGTAGGCCATAATTTACACAAATCAATGTTTACGGAATGTTAATGTACCGCGTAGAAAATATAGTTAAGGTCCATGGCATTGCACACTTGTAAAAGAAGAAAGCAGAAAAAAAAGTTCTAGCACTGTTTATGGGTAAGGCTTTCGCTTAGATCACGATAAAAATCTTAAAACAAACATTTAATACTCCAAAACCACATGGCTACAGCTGTAAACTGGTTAGCAAGGTCATTTCTTATTGGGTCTGCCTATCAATGATGTAATTTTTATATGAATTACCATGTCTCGCTTTAATTAAATAGTAAAAACTAGTGTTCAAAATGCACATGTATAAGACCGATCACACTGAAGTTGCACCAGCTCTATACACACGTAAAACCTTCTGAAGTAAGCCGACCGGTGTGTTGCCGATAATATGGGGACAAATACAAATTGATAAACAAAAAGAAACACATTAACGTACATACAAACATATATTATAGCTACGGATAGGTGCCCGGCTAAATATATATTTTAATGGACGGATCTACTTTGAGACATAAGATTTTTATGCAATACGTTTGTTAATCTCTAGAATCATCATGAAGGTTGTCTTAACACGTATATAATTATATATTATATGAGTGAAAACCGTGAGTTTGTGGTCTGGAGAATTGGTAGTATTTACTTAATAACTATTTCCTGTTTTAGAATGCGTTATTAGTGAACCTGTATGAACTTTGCAATGTATCAAAATAGTACCAAGACTTCAAAAGCGAGAGAAGGTATAGTCGACAGTCGACACAGACCGACTTACCAACAACGCTGCAACAACTAAAAACAAACTCGACAACAAGTGTTAGCAACACAAAATAATAGTGTAAATACCATTACAAAAATCATCTATCACCCAACTTAGAACACGACTGCTAAATGGTCTTAGGCGCCAACTGTACCATTGTCGGCGTACAGACGGACGGATCAATGGTACGCCCTAACTAGCTGAGCCGTGAAATGGTACAAATGGCCGCCGGACATCGGAATTCAATTCTAAGGTTTGTTGTTAGTACTGTCATGTATCGAGGATGGTCAGTTGCTAATTGCTACAGGTTTGAATCCATTTTTCTTTAGAATTTCTTTTAAAAGAAAAATGTGAGTTTTTTGCTAGGATAAAGGAGATCGGGTTACGTAAAATGTCAGTTAATTGGTTTTATCAATTAATAATATAGTTGTTTGTTGGTCAAATCAATTAAGTGTGGGTTAATAAAAGGAGGTAATTTTTATTAATCTACCTGTTTATACTATTAATATTTTTTTATTGTAATTATAAAACCAATAAATAAAGTAAGACTAAAATAAAAATGAGATATAAGATAAAGAAAAAAAAGACAAAGAAAGAATCTGGAGGTATTCCAGAATAATATTGTCTTAGATTTTCTGAAATGTCATTATTATGATGAATATTTAAGAGCATGACTAAACACAAATACCGACAGTTAAAGCAAATAATAATTATGTGATTAATTTGTAATATTTGTATTATGAAGTATCGCACCCACGGCCTTCTTACAAACAAACAATAACTTAGGCATGACACCAATCGTGTTACCTTAATTAAGAAACTAATATTGCAACAAGCAACAGAAACATTACAAGTATTAATTAACCCTACATTTCGTTGCTCAAACTTACAATTTAGAACAACAACACATCAAGCAAATACGTATTTTAATAGCGAACAATAACATTTCTCTCAATCCACAAACTAAAAACAAAAAATATTGCAATAAATAAAGTGGACCATAAAATTTTAAATAATATCATTTAAATAGTTATACACCGTGATAGCTGGGCAATGGCAACTGTAAAAATCAGCTAAGCGTAACTGTTTCATAAATCTACGGTTCCGTATATTGTCTATAACTTCCGCCCGCGACTTCGTCTGCGTGGATTTTGAATGTTTTAAAGGCTACAGCTCGAAAAATTGGACTTTCTACCACAAAGAGATTTTGTAAACTCGATCCGTTAGTTCCATAGGTATATAAGGGCGCTGAACCAAACTCTTTTTTCAATTCGAATCAGTAGTTTCTAAAACAAACAAACTCTTTAGGTTTATAATATTAGTATAGATATACCATTAAAAACAATATCAAACAAATGTTGAGTGCAAACCAAGCATAACAAAATGGCAATATAATATTGACAAGCATATTTTTTGCTTTTACACGAGGCACACTTTTTATGCTGCAGCGTGATATTCCAAATTCTCCGAAATCATTTCACGTTCGATTTGCGGATCCCTAAATAAATCGGACTAGTGCCTCGGGGTCCAAAGTAATGAAATCAAACACCTATCGACGCTATATGATACTCTAGTATCATTCGTAATTATACAGTATAACCCTCAAACGCGTGCGCGCAATTATTTTTACAGCTGGTAATAACATGGCACTTATCAATTATTTATAATTGTAATGTGCATTCGGCACAATAGACGATGTTTAATGGTAAACATTAAGATTTACAATATTTTTTACGATATTGGTTTGGCGTTGGAATTTTTATTGAAACTGTATTAAATTGTGGCTGGCGCTTGGTGGTCTGCATATTTTTGAATATTTACGAATAAATAACATGTGCATGTATACATAGAAACATGATTACATTGTAATGTCAATATTTATCAGAAACTTGTACTATATCCATCAATGGCAGTAGTAGAAAGTAAATTATAATTAGGTACATATTCAATTTTTAATAAAACATATCCGTGTTAAGCCCAATGGCCTATATAATAAGACTGTAGTCCACAGCTTTAATAAATCAGTATAATCGACGACTAGTGCACATTGAGTGCAGTAAAACATACAGAGTCAAACAGCCGGTTAAATCGTTTTAGATCTAAACATTCGCAGTAAAACACCACTTATTAGCAAAGTCTTCAATATAATTATCCATAATTATAAAAAAAACTTCCACTAATACTCCGCAAATAAATTCTTCCAATACATTGAAGAAAAACTTTGACATCATTAAAATGGAAACTCAGTTATTAGAAATTAAATCACACTGTATATTAAAGAACATACATTAACTGAACAAGCTATAAAACAAAAGAAAATTAGGTGTAAATTGTAAAAAAATATGTTCAATTAGACCGACGCCCTTAGACATTCCATACCAAAATCAGAGCCTTAACGCTTCGATGCACAAGCTCTTTACTTCTCCCAAAACCACAATACACCTTTAAGCAGTCGCAATAAAGTAGGTTTTTGATTAAGTAACAGTTTCTTTAGCTGCAAATATAAATTGGCAAAGCTATAGTGCGAGATTGCACGTAGTGCACGCTTAGTATTTTTTATTACGACAATTACAGGGTTAACAGGGCATGTAATAGTGTGATGATTATTCTTGATTGGTCGAACAAAAACTGGGTGTGTTTGTTCAGTATTATCTGCTGCACACACACACACACACACACACCGCCATTGTATCGGTATCGTCACGGTTTGACGGTTTTCACATTTTTATTATAATTATGTATGATTCAATCTAAGTGGGTTGTTTAATCGATGACACGATCTGTTATTAAACGTGTGTAACGCAATTAGTGTTGTATATGAAGTTTTTATTTGTGTTAAGGTTACTGAGCAGGCTAATGTAGTGAGCACTTGCAGGTTATTTATCGTTGCGCTTTTGTGTTTTTAGTAACGTATTATGCACATAAATCATGTTTATGATACATGAGGGTTTAGTGATACAGCTCTAGCTGGCTGGAATTATTTAGACGTGAGGTATTGTAATGTTTTCGAATTTTAAAT
This sequence comes from Abrostola triplasia, assembly GCA_946251915.1. Classification (NCBI taxonomy): domain Eukaryota; kingdom Metazoa; phylum Arthropoda; class Insecta; order Lepidoptera; family Noctuidae; genus Abrostola; species Abrostola triplasia. The sequence continues at coordinate 5,958,267 of OX276440.1, read as the reverse complement.
TTTAAGAATATGTTAACTGTAATTCTCATTTTAAATAAGCGGTGAGAAGGTTGTGTTTGCAATTTTTTTTCTACGCTCCGTCACTGATGTTACGTCACGGGCGTGATAATGGAAGCTCGTTCTTTTTACAAATTAGCCTGATGTAGCTGGCTGATAACTATATCAAATAAAATTCTAAAACCAAATGTTCACAGACCAATAAAAGAAAGATTTTACAGAATTTGTATGAAAGGCACTGAATAGTAAATAAAATTTTTACAAACTAACACGATGGTATTCAACTATTCACTAACTACTTACAAATCAATGATCGAAACGCATCCAATTAAACGTTAAAGTGGCATCCGACATAGCGAATTGTCAACAACGTGTCGGCGACTTATTGTCGCTGTCGCATTGAATGTTGCGACTTGTCGTGGAAAAACGCGACGGAAAAATGTCGCGGCGCGTTTGAATAGAGCGTCTGTCTTGCCCTTCTGTTTTTATGCAAACATGTGTAAGTTAGAGTGAACATCAGTTGCGATTTGCGAAATTGAATGGTTTTTGAATGGGCTTAATTTGATGGTTTGTTGTGTAGTGTCTAATGAGGAAGTTTTACGTACAGATTTATGTGGAGGACTATTTTTACTTAGATAAAATGGATTGTAAAAGGTTTCATGATATTTTTAATGATTTCTAAAAATCTATCTTACTTTGCCATATGACTATAATTGCGTGTCGGTTTTTTTTTCAATTTCTAGCTACCTAATCTAACTACATTTAAATGTAACTTACAACCTTTTCGTATACCAAGCGTAAGATCCTTATATAATTTAACAACGCAACGGTATAATACACGAGGTCTTGACCTCGTCATTAAAAATAACAGATGGGCCCCGCCATATGATTCGAGCATTAATACTTAAAAGCCACTGTTTTGAACGTAAAAAAATCTAATCCAACTAAGAAGCCAATAAAATTCTTTAATACAATAAAAAACAAATTGATTTAAAAAAAATAAGAACTTAAAAGCGATTCGTTGTTTCGATTACAATTCGAATTTCGAATTCGGGTGACGCTATAAAACCGTCAAGTTTTTGACTTTCACCGTCAGTGAGGCATCGTCTTCCCACGATGTTAGTTGTTTAGTAGGCAACAATTAGACAATTGTCGGCCATTTTAACGATCAACCATAAAATCGGGTTTCAGTCTCTCATTAACCGCATTCTTGTGATACTTCCGCTTTTATAGTTTTACTAATCAACGCTTTGAGATTAATACGGTCCCGTATGTAATGGCGTTGGTTGTGTTCAGATTAATTTTATTGGTCCGAGCTTCGGACAATTGGTCGTATAGATAATTGAGTTTCGAACGCTGCGGCTTTTTTAAATCTCTCTGATTCCTGTTAAGCCACTTTGGTACTATCTACCGACTAGCAAGTGACTAGAAACTTCTAATTTAGATAAATAAGTGGTGCTTTATTTACTCCCTAAGTTGTTAATGTATGTTATGTAAGGTAAACAGTAAAAACTGTGTTTAACCTGTCAAAGCGACCGCTGTCTTTTATCGTTACTGTAAAATTTACCAATAAAAATATCATAAAACTTTGATATTACACCCCGTTACTGGGAGACATCTTTATTTGCGCTTTTTATTAAATGTAAACAGGTGATATAAATGAGAGTATCGAATCATGCTGAGACACAACATTTTAGTATTTTTTTCCTTGACAATAAAAAAAATTGCAAACAAACAATTGCATCGTGTAGCTTTAATGTGAAGCAAAACTATTACATTACATAGAGATACCTAATATTGTACCTATATATCGTGTATCCCCTTTGTCTCTACGTGATTCAGGGAGAGCCATTTGTTGTAACGGGAATCAATATGTAAATTCTTATTAAGCTACACTTAGGGGTTAGACTAAAATGATAGGTAGATGAAGGTAGCTCTATGTACTGTCGGAAGGTGATCGCAGAACTTTCAGTAGAAATCTACATACGCCTCAGGTAAAGAAGGAAGGAGAATGCTCCTGCATTCTCCTTCATCAGAAGTCTATACTCCCATATTCCTCCGCTAATTATAAGATCCACGTAGAACCCAGGCATTTATAAGTCCGATAAGATCTAATTAAACTAAAATACGAATTAATTAGGCTGCGCCTGCTCAGGAGCACCCCAAAAGGGGTTAAGGTGATAGGTAAGAAACCGCTATAACCTGGATCTAGTTTACCATAAACAACATTTTAATGAGGTGGCCGTTTTTGTTAGCAGTAGAGAAAGGTTAACTTTTTATAGGAAATATTTTCCCCCTTACTTCAAAATTGTCAATGTCGAACAATTGATTAAGTTATACCTGATAGTATCGTTTGTATGTTATAGAATATAAATTCTTCGTATCGTATGGTTGATGAACAACCTGGTGTCAGAGTTTAAACCGCCTATAGGCCGCTGTCATGACTTTACTCACCGTTGAAAAATTTCTTAGAGTTAAAACTAGACTTTAGAAGTGGTTAACTTAAAACTCATTTAAGCACCGTTTATAAGTCGTAAGTGGGTTTCGCCAAACTTAGATCTAAGTTGAGATGTACCGTTAAAACGATAACTTACATAAACATAACATCACGCCTGTATTTCTCGAAGCGGTAGGCAGAGGTGCACTTATAGTACACCCACATTTCGCCAGGCATGTTTTTAGGTCCCAATGTAATAAGGCGCGAGCCTATTGCCATCAACCGGGCACAAATCCAGACTCCGTGCTGCCACTGAGAATTACCTAATAGAAAAACCCAGTAACACTGCCCGACCGGGGAATTCGAACCTAGGACCTCATGCTCAGTAGTCGCGCTTACCGACCACTAGACCAACGAGGCAGTCGGTAAACTCGTTTAAGTAGGTATAAATGTAACTTCTTCATCAGTGAAACAACTTTTGAAATAAATAGCTACGTTTAATCACTTGTCAATACATAATAAGCTTATAAAATAATTATTGACTGGTTGTGGGACCAATAGTTTTTTCTAATGGAATCCTATTTTGTTCGCAGTGAAATTATTAACGATTTGAACTTTTAATTTTGATAGTTAGTAATGATATTTCAGTAAAAACGCTTCTGCGTTTTGATTTATTAAGTGGAGGTAATTTCATCATTGATCATTTGGTATTTTATAACATTATTTGCATATACGATACGTAGAGGGCAATTATGTGGATGTTATATGTTTATGACTGCTTCGTTAGTCTAGTGGTCGCTAAGCGCGACTGCTGAGCACGAGGTCCTGGGTTCGAATCCCCTGGTCGGGCAGCGTTACTGGGTTTTTCTGTTACGTAATTCTCAGTGGCAGCACGGAGGCTGGATTTGTGCCCGGTTGATGGCAATAGGCTCGCCTCCTATTACATTGGGACCTAAAACATAACTGGCGAAATGTGGGTGTACTATATGTGCACCTCTGCCTACCCCTTCGGGGACTACAGGCGTGATGTTATGTATGTATGTACATATATGTTTATGAAGCTTATAACGATTTGCAGGTGTCTGGATTTTTTTTGGTAATTTATTTGTTTATGATTTGTTTTGTTTCAGCTTAATACAATTTCTACTACATTTTCTGACTGTTTTTCATGTTTAAGTAAGTATTCTGGAAGCTATGACCAAAGTAAAAATTAAAACTTTATATTTCTATTGCCAGTATTATGTAACTTATATAACTTATATAATAACTTATATAATAACTTATATAATAGCTTATATAACCTTCTTTTTTTTCGCTGTTTTTTCCACCCCGTTATGGCCCTAGGAAGCGAAGATGGGCGTTTTGGGGGCCGTCTTGATGCCATTTGACGTCAAAATGCTTTTTTAAGTATATTTTGAATTAATGGTTTATCTTTTTTATCTTTAGAGCAGAACCTTCCTAAGTGACAAAACTGACGCGCCCTGGGTCGTCAGCTCTACCACAATGTTTCGGAATAGCCAATCTCTGTTTATTTATGGATTTCAGCCAAAAAAGATATACAAGACAGTACACCTGACAAGCTATAAAACTGTCAAGTCAATTACGATTAAGGGTTATATAGATATAATACTGAAAATAACGCGAACAGAACGATGATACGCAAAACATACAATTAGAACAAAAAAGAAATCGCAATTTATTTCTTGAAGTAATCCCACGTAGAGCCCTGGTGGTCTTGAATATTTGTTAATAATCGACACATTAATGAAATACAACCATTTTTAATTATAACAGTTGGTGTAATTTCTTATAATTGTGTTTTGTATTGATTTATCGGACGCTGGTGGGCGGGGCGGGGCAATTTTATTGTTTCGGCGTTTCGGTAACTGGTAACGGTATTCTGCTGTTAACTTGCGGCCATCGTGGGTAAGTTGTTTGGGGGAAATTTTCAGATGATTGAATATTGTTTGGCATGTACAATGGCAAGTACAAAAATAGTAGAAAGTACCTACATGAAAAGTTTTTGTACCTACGCTAGTGTAAATTAGCACGAGAATAGTAGAATAGAATGAGTATTACAAGGTAGTTCGAAACTTGGCTCGAAATCTTTTGTTAGGTCCAAAAAACTGGCTAACTAAACTTTTCTATGGTCAACTGCGAGGGGCAAGAGGAATAAAACATTGTTAAACTATTTACAAGAATGGAAAACCTTTTTATACTCTTTATCACATACAAGAGAAAGCATAATATAAATAAATATTACAGTGGATAGAAAGATTTATTTTAATTTCTACCCATAGGATACATTTGCTATAGGCAATTCAGTTTAGCATCATAAAAAAAATGTTTAAGTTCATATTAATGTAATATCATCCATCAATTGACGTATTTAAGATTCATTGATTTAATGTATGTAAGTAATCAATATAGAGAAATTGATTTGATTAATAATTATGACTTCTGCCACTTCTTTTGAATTTATTAGAACTAATGGATGAGTTCAAATATGTGAACCTAAATCCTTTTATTTGGCAAAGTTTGCTATACAAAATATTAATAAAGTAGACCATTAACTATTCCACATAAAGGCGAATATTTTTCGTATCTGAGTAACATTGTCTATATCACTGTCAAAAAATCTTTTGTTAATATAAATTGCAACTGAAAAAGACTTCTGTAACATAGGTTCTCACCTAGCTCAGATGTCAGGGTTACTATAAATGTACTGCAAACTGTTATGTGAATAACGATATTTTATTATTAAATCTACCTCGTTGGTCTAGTGGTCGCTAAACGCGACTGCTAAGCACGAGGTCCTGGGTTCGAATCCCGGGTCGGGCAAAGTGTTATTGGGTTTTTCCATTAGGTAATTCTCAGTAGCAGCACGGAGTTTGGATTTGTGCCCGGTTGATGGCAATAGGCTCGCCCCCTATTACATTGGGACCTAAAACATAACTGGCGAAATGTGGGTGCACTATAATTATGTGCACCTCTGCTACCCCTTCAGGGAATACAGGCGTGATGTTATGTTATGTTATTTTAATTATTAAATCGCAATGTGAAGGTAACCTTATGCTACGTAATTTGTACTCAAGTTTAAGGTAAAATTGTTGATACACTTCACCCGGCTGTAATGAGGTCTTACTCATTTTGTTTTTAACTGCTTGTTGAAGAATTCGATAATGTGCACTTATTTGGCCGGTACCCCGGAGCGAGAAATCAGCGGGACTAGCGCGAATAATTTAAAGTGAAGGTCTGGGAACTTTACTGAATTTGGGCTTAAAAGTACACAGACTTAAATGTATGTTAACAATTTATTTATTTATTTGGACACTTATAATTCTATGCTGATGCAATAATATTAGGAAAATACGTAATTATTTACTAGAACATAGTAGGTAAAGCAAGCAGACAGAATGCGTATCTTTACTTCATCATCATTAGCCCGCTGCAGTCCACCGTTGGACATAGGCATGTCTGTACTTAGAACATGAAATCAATAAAAGGATATAAAAATATTTCATTGGGTAATGCATAAATGTAAATATATTAATTTTAGTATGGTAAACTATGTTTTACTAAAACATATTGTCGTAAGTAAGTAGTCCTAGGATTATACTGACCCCTAACGGTAAAGGAACACCTTTTGATTATTCTTAATTAATGTAGTCATGCATTCTCTACGTCAAGTGCTATTCAAAGCATGCTAGAATGAAAAGTTCCTCGCTAATAAGTAACACCTGGCAGTGATAGCCGAGTGGTATGACCGTTGGACTGCCAAGTCGAAGGTCGCAAGTTCAAACCCCAGCACGCTCCAATGTCTTTTCAAATTCATGTGCGTATTGTAAATTAGTTATCAGTTGCTAAAAACGGTAAAGGAAAACATCGTGTAGCCGGCAAAACTGAGAGATTTTTCAACGGTGTGCAAAGCCATGTCAGGGGCCTACACGCAGTTTAAAGCTCCGACAGCAGGTTGTTCATCAACCATACGATAAGAAGAAGTAGACGGAGTAGGTAATATGTGTATTTTGTTTAACGAAAAATATTTATTATTCTTTGTATGAAAAAAAAAGTTGCTAAACTTTTCCCACAACAATCTAGAGGCGATGGACTTAAACTCTGTCTACCCATTACTCATATGAAATATTTTAATGGTATGACATCATTATAATATCTTAATCTATTTAAAAATGCGAAACATGTCCGGCCGAATCGTTAGTCAAGAAATTAAATTAATTTCAACTAATAAGCGGATAATTTTGGCGAAAATTCCCAAATATTTGTAACTTAATTTATTAGTTATAAGTTATTGCGCCCGTTAATTAGCAACCGGCTTTATTCTGACATCGAAATGTAAGTGAATACCAAAACCTGCATTTATTTATATCTCTGATTCGAATTTTATATGACTAGCTTCAGCCTGCCACTTCGTCTGCGTAGAAAATCGACCAGTCCTTTTCGCAGGATAAAGATAAAAATTATTTATTCAAAATAAACTGTAATAATACTTTTTGACTGTCAAATTACATACAGACATCCCTCAAAACGCCCGCCCATCTTCGCTTATTAGTGCTGTAGAAGGGTAGAAGTGGGAAGAAGAAACGGAGCAACAAACTGCCCAGCAGCACAATCTATCTTGTCTTTCTTGTCTAGGTTCAAGATTACTCCATACCAAATTTCATCAAAATCGGTTCAGCTGTCTAGACAGAATTTTAGTATGGTTTTTGCAGTAGCAATCCAAAAGTCTCGAATCGTCCAAGGCGATAGGCTCAACTGCCTTTGATTGGCTTTCACGTCTTATGTAGGTATTGCAATCGACAATTCCGGTATGGTAACCCCTATGGCGGAAGGCTTAACTGCTTTTGATAGACTTTAATTCAGGATGGTATTATGTATTACATTGCCTCTACTAGACCACCTTGCAAAGAAATATAGATAACATAAGTCATTGATAAATTAATTTGAACTTTGGTCCAACGAATAGCAACGCCCACCAACATTTTCCCCATCCGGTACACAACCTTGATACTCGCCGCTTAACCTCATAGATGTCCAGTGCTGCACCCATTAGCCGAGCCATTTACCACTCCACTCATGTAGCATACAACCTCACCTCCGCGCCTCTCTTGCAAATGTTCCGTATTTGCCATACCTAAGTGTTAAACAAAAAATCTCCTGTTATACTAACTCTACATACACTATATAAGTTCACAGAAGGTGCACTCCGTACAATGTTCGGAATAGTAGATATCAAATATAAAATCGTCAAGCAAATATCAACTTTTGTGAGTTGCTTTTGTATGAATTAAGGTATAAATTTGCATGATTACTGTCAATGATTTAGAAAGATAGACAGCTATGCAGATTAGTCGATCTGTAAGATGAAGCAGCGTTTGCTGCAGTCAGGCCTTAGATGGGTAAATCTGGCTTCAACACCGAGACTCTTTTTGACTTTGGTAAGACCGTTCGTTATTGGATTTGTTAAAAATCGAGTATAGCCAAGAACATAATTACAAACTTGCAGCAATACGCCCTTTGCCCAGCAGTACGAAAATTATAAGCTGTCATTATGTCTCTAACATGGTTGCTTGGTACACAACAATACAAGAAAACAACAAACTTATGCGGCATTTAACAACCTGACGTGTGCTATCTACATCGCGACTTAACAAGCGGACCTTCTGCATACATCTGTCGTATGTCACAAAACACTAGTAACTACATCCAAGACGTGTATGGAGACCAGGAGTCGCCTGACTACCGACTGTTTGGGGAGAGTCCACTTTTTGCACCTCCTTGAGTCGGACGCATTGTATTACAAATTGTAATATTCCCCGTTTAAGGAGCTTGTTTGTTTAAAGGTGAGGTAATTACGTATTTACTGTCACTAAGGATTATACATGGTGTTCAATTTGTGTTTTTCGTTGTTATAGTGTAAATGAAGGCCATTAATTTAAATGTGTTACGTATAGAGTATGATGCTTCGATTGTAATTTGTTGTATAAATTGATATTAAGTTAACCATCGCGCCGTATATTGATCCAGCCTATGTGTGTGTCGAGTGTATAATCATCATCCACTTACATTTCAAAACTTTGAAGTTTTGTGTAAACTTAATACCTAACACACTTTTCTACGGATAAAATTTGTATCTACACTTTTTTCTTTTCAATACATTGCCTAACGGGGAGTAGCAAAAAAAAAAGAATAAATACCAATGAAAAAAGGCTCGGAAACTTTTCTAGACAGACAAAATTTCTGATTCACATTTCCCGGGTTCAAATCTCGGGTCGGGCAAAGTGTTACGGGGTTTTTTCATTAGGTAATTGTTAGGAGCAGCACAGTGTCAGGATTTGTGCTCGGGTAATGGCAATAGGCTCGCCCTCCTTAACGGGCAAAAAGTGGGTGTACTCTGCACTCCTCTGCCTACCCCTTCGGGCAATACTGGCGTGATATTACGTTTAAACAAAAAATGTGGGTTTTCATTAAAATAATTATACCTAATATCCCTACCTCATAAACATTCTATAGCCTTACACTTACTTACATAGATAAGTATATACTCTTATTCTGAGCACCTAATACTACCTGTGATAACATAAAAACAAAGAAGTGCTTAACGTTGCGGTCACAGGACCACAATGTGGTAAGTGCTTAGACCAGCCATTATAATAAGACCTACTTTACAAGACGCTGTCGAGACACAACTGAATACAGTTATTTCTTATGACAACCGAAGCTTTAATGGTCTAACGACCGGAGTGGTATACAGGCTCAGACTGCTGCCGTAAGGGTCGCAGGTTTGATTTCCGTGCGGAGAGATAATTTTGTGTGATTCGCTGATTTTTTTCAGATTTATATTTTTTAAAGAGTTTTTTTAAACTGTATGTGAATTGTATCTTTAGATTAAAAGGAAATAAATAAAATAAAACTAGTTTAAATAAGTTTGGAGATTTTGAGTACATTTTTTACTTGATTTTTAATAGCCTACAATAACCTTTTTAAGAGCTTATAACTCAGATATAGAACATAAATGATGGGAAAATGAACTATCCAACAAGGAATAAGAATCTAGGAATATTCTTAACTTTATCATAATCTCAACAGAACAAATACAGAAGGGAATATTAATTTATCTAATAATTTATTCGTATATAATAATGTTGAAATTAATATCATAAAGGCTCACCCGCAATTTGTCTTTTATCTCGGCAAGTTTCTATTTTAAACAAGAAAATAACATTTGAATATATAATGAGATATCGTAAAACCACCGGCCATTTGACCCGGGAACCGAACATGAACCCATGCGATTTGTTGCCTAACGCCAATTACAAGCTTTGTAACTTAATGTAAGCAATACTTAATTAGATATATGGTTATTGTTTGCAAGTTAAATGTCTGACAGGACATACCTTCATCTCCTTTAGCGTGTATTATGTAATGGACAATTAGACCTTATTTTTACTCAGCTGCGCCAGAAGGATTTTGATATCTTTTTTAACGCCTTTCAATTTTGCTCTAAAAGTCCACCAGTTTCAATTTTTCATAATTTTGTTATACCCAGTGTTACTCTCACAGTTGAGACGTATCTAACGACATCTCTCCAGCGAAAATCCATCAAGCCGTTTAGGCTACAGAGCGTGCCAAAGATGACGCATAGATCCACTCTCTTCATTTTTATATATCTTCTTTGAGTTTCGGTAGGCTTCGTAGGTAAGTACCTATAATATACGGTGGGATTGCCTCATTTCGTCATTGAGTCCCTATGACCAGCTTCGGACTCCAATACCAGATCAGCTCAAAAGTAAAATAATATTGTATTGTCACCAAACCTAATTAAGCATGAAAAATTTCATTTCAATCGGATGTCAAAAAGTGGTTCCAATTTAGATCGCAAGATTTGACCTAAACAAACTCACATACATACATCCATACATACAAAAATTGCAAGTTAAATAAAAGCTTGTAAAAATGATCGAATCCCGGGTCGGGCAAAGTGTGACTGGGTTTTTCCGTTGCGTAATTCTCAGTAGCAGCGCGGAGTCTGGATTTGTGTCCGGTTGATGGGAATAGGCTCGCCCCTTATTACATTGGGACCGAAAAACATAACTGGCGAAATGTGGGTGTACTATATGCGCACCTCTGCCTACTCCTTCGGGGAATACAGGCGTGATGTTATGTTTATGTAAAAATGATCACGAGGAAAATAAAAACTATATTATTACTAAAACAACAACAGCATATAAAAACACAATAAAATGATGCCGCCGCTAGTAGGACGTAAGGTGATCTTTGTGTTCAAACGCCAGATGATTATCAACCAATCCGTAGGATACATTTCATTAGAAGTGAACGTAATATAAGAATGTGGCCGGAATCCTTTCTATTCTGCAACTTATTGGAAGATTTAGGTATATTATGGGAAAATAAAGACACTGGCTTGCAAAATAAGGTACCTACTACACTTTTAAAATTTAAATTATTTAAAACTATGGAAGTTATGAGGACTGAGATAGGCTGATGATGATAATGGAATATAGAGATTTATAATTAAAAAGCATTTTTTTTAGAGTAAACTATACTACGTAAGATGTTTCGATTTTTTTATTTCAGTACTTTTTATTTACTTAAAAAGTTATTGCCATTTTATAAATGTGATACTCAGTTTTACAGGCCAGTGTATTTGTGATAGCCTGGAAGTTTAGAATAGGTAGAACCTACGACCCTACACACCAACGGAGTTATCGAACGCCTTTCTCTAAGATCTTATTATACTTGCACTTAATTGTTCGAAGCATTGACCTAAAGTTTTGCGTAAAACTTGATTACATTCGAATTATACCTCCATAGGCATAATGATCGCGAAATGTGGAAGTATACCTAAAGTCCTAAAAAAAGAAATCCCCAATAAAGAAAAGCTCTGCTGCCTACAGTTTGGGAATTTCAAGCGTGATTGTGCGTCATGTTAGTATACCAGCCCCCTTACTATGAACTCTTAAAGTAGGACAGTTTTGGAAGCGACACGCTGCATTACACTTACGAGATCGCTTCCACATCGTAAACTGCCCTGCTTTAAGAGATCATGGTAAGGGGGCACACATCTTATTGTATTGTCCTACTGCTTAGTTCCCATCTAAAATTCTCCCAAACTCCTCAACACCTCTCTCTGCTTACGCCGGCTAATCCTTTCCAAAAGCGTTTAATCGTCACGCAATCGTGTCCGCGGCGTGTCGGCTCGACGCCTGTCCTCGTTTATAGGCGGGAAAATAAAATCACCGATACGACACCGCAGTAGCGATAAAATCGGGTCCTAATGACATGAACACGAGAAAAATACGTCCAAGGAAGAACTGGTACAATGGAAACCATAATAACTTTAAGTCATCGGACTATTAATGACCAAAGCCTTGTTTCCTAACCGCTCATCTATATAAATACTATGTTTTCACCGTAATTCGTCCCTGTTTTTCTTCCACCATTGTCCAATCAATACAGCGGTCAGAACTAAAAAAATCACACATCTATTAAAGTGATTAGATTCCTATACGTAATTTATTGTCAAGCTGCGTACCAGTCGCTGGACCGAGCACAATGCCCGCTAGAAAGAAACAGAAACATGTTTAGAGCGAGAGAGGTATAGTGGGCCTTGCAAGGTGATTTCAGTTGCGTCTACGCAAGCTTATGGTCAGGTTGTTACGCACACAGCCGCGTTTTTGACGCGCCCTTATACGGCGACGCGATCGGAAAATGAAACGCGGAATGTGACGTTTCGAAAAACATTATATTCGGAAGTTTTGGTAATGTATGGCTGTAACTTGTGCGTTCACGTTACACCTGTAACCTGCTTAGAGACTTAGTGTGAAAATTCTGATAACAATATATTGAAACAATGTTTTCTATTGTTTAGGTAAAGTGGACTTTGTTGACATATTGTAATAGATCTGTGTGAGTGTCGGAGTGTATGTAACCTGATGTGACTTGTGAAATAACTTCTAAAGTGAAGTGTAATTAGCGTTTTTAATAACAGAGAACTATAAGGTATGTGCACCTCTTGTCAGTAGCCGAAACACTGGTTGGTGTGTTACATTTAACACAGGCAGATACAACTAAAAAAAAAGAAATCTATTACATAAAATCTTTTTCATTATATTATTACAAAGCGATAGATGATAAATCTATTCGATGTTTACAAAATAACAACGAAAGCAATAAAACGTCTAAGCTTCATTTAACATTAAGTAATTAGTACCTTACCTTAATTATGAAGTAATTGTACACGGAAGACGATTGTTTAAGCTCACTGTAAATATTTTAAACCGACATAAAATGTGCGGCTTTTATGTTTTACGACTAATTATCATTTAGTACCAACTTTCGATTATGATTTGCAACCGCACACTTATAAATACTGCTAAACATCTATTGTTATATTATTGAACGAAGAGAGCAACATATTGCTTTTTAATTTCATCGTTAAGATAAAAAAGTTATGGTAGAATACATGCGACGGTATTTCCTTAATGTTTAGTTAAGATTCGCAACGCACGGATTGCGGGTCATGTGTGGTGAAATACTCTAATCAATGATTGGTAGAGTTTAAAGATCATTTTTAAGGTATCATTTATGTATTGTTAAGATAAGGACATCTTCATATTGAATAACTTTATTCGTTATTGATGCAGTAGCTTAACAATATTATAGGGACATTATCAATGTTAATCGATATTTAATCGATACAAAACTCCGATGAGCTACGTTCATATTACTTTGATAGTAAAATAATTGCCATTTCTTCAATTGTATTTTTTAGTCTTACGCACAAATATTCGCGGCTAATAAGAATCATAGTAGACATTATGTTTATTGGTACATACAGCATACATGTAATTTCTGAAAGGGTAGACAGAGGTGTTTTCTTTTATCAGGAGATACACATGCATATTATAGTTTATTTGTATATTTTCATGTATTTTAACCCTGGTATGGACCAGGTTATCTTCTCAATTTCCCGGCTACGAAAGGGAATTGTGATCTCTATCCTGACACGATCTATGAGATGCAAATTCTATATCATAGATCGGCAAAACTTAGGGTTGATTTCGAATTTTAAACTTGGTATTTGCTCAACTGTTTTTAGTAAGTAGTATTATTTTGAGTAAAATATTGTTTTTAATTTGTTTCATTAGTTCCAATGTTTTTATTTTTTACTCTGTTTGTTTAGTTATTAGTTTGCATGCTGTGGTCTCCTGTAGGTAATTGAAGGAGTACACAGACCCAAAACCTTATGTATTAGAAGTTAAGCATTAAGTGTAGAGCCTTTGTTGGAGGCTCAATATAAATAAGTAAATAAACTGTGAGACACAATAACGAGGTTAAATTGTCATTATCAGGTCAGTAATAATCATGTTTATAAATATCGTCGGAGATTTTCTATAGGCATAAACAAACATACAAGCATCAATAAAATTGCGTTTTATTTCAATAAAATTATACATTTGATGTACGTTGGTGTATTGTTTGTTTTGAGAAGGATTCCGGTACTTATCTTTACTTTTCCGGGTAAATATATTAGTGATATGGAAAGCAGTCGCGGCTAAGAAATTAGGAAGAGCTCGTTATAGGCCCGCCACATGTTATACGGGACTTATTAATTGAAAATTGGTTATATAGTTTTTGTGTTTAGGACTGATACAGTTAGTTGGTAAATCGGTTAGTCGCCAGAATTCGTTTCTCTTTCGAAACTGTCTTGAAGTTAGGTCTGAAGGAGCTCTGCCTGCTTAACCGGACGATTAGCTACACCTAATTAAAGGCCTCTAACCAGGCTTAGTTTGCGTTTATAGATACGTGATGATGTTTATTTGTCTAGCATATTGTTCACTGATATTTAGATAAATACTAATTGTAAGATCGTCTGTGTTTTAAAGGTTTGTAAACTCAATGGCTATCACCGATATTTAGATACTGATTGTAAGATCGTTTGTCTTTTAAAGGTGTGTGAACTCAATGGCTATTAGAAGTTTGTCAATTTGTGTAATCAAAGTTTTGTCAATTTATTTAACTCAATGTTTTGCATTAGGTACTTTGCAAATCTATCAAATTAAAAGTTTGTTAATTATAAAAAAATATTGACCACCTGATTGGCGCAGTGTCAAAGCGATTAGACTGATGCATTAGGGGCTACGGGTTCGATTCCTTTTCGAAAATGCTATATTAGTCCTGAATCTGTGGGCTTGTGTTTGTGATATTTCATGTTTGTGAAACGCACCCACGATACAGGCGAAATAAGTAGTGTGAGGCGACGTTTTTTTTTAAATTGCAAAATACTATCGATTTTGAGTACATTGTATTTCGATTTTTTTGTAACGGATAAATGTTTTATTTGTGTAACAATGCTATTGTGAACGGAATGAAGGAGCCTGGAACTCACGACACAGGGAATCCTAGTGTGTGTTTCAGGAATCAATGCACTGACTGTAATTTCTTACACAATAAATTATTCTTATTCTTACTATCACTGTTATAGGTACACAAGTATATTCAATTATATTCAGCATAAAAATCCCCTTTTACTAAACAATCATATACCATCTTAATTATCTGAAGAGATAAAAATCCCTTTCTAATACCAGTGTTAACAACTATAGAACCTACCTATAACATTATTGTGTCAACTCAACTAGCAACACGGTATCACTTTTCTTACACACATGCGCAGACAAACAGATATAAAATCTTCTTTTGTTTCAACCTGTTGGCTCGCGGTGGAGCGCGACTGTTCCGTAACCATGGCAACTGATACAAAGGTGTCAGATGAAAGCTGCGAGTACCTGGTAGTGCGGGGTAATTTAACATTAGCTTTTGTTGTTGTATAAATTATGATTAGGTATAGTAAAGATTGGATAAGTAAACGAGATAGGTACATATATTATGTTGAAAATGTAGTACCTAATATTGTCTGTCGACTCCACACGTGACCAAAGCTGGTTCATTTTTTGGCCAAAGAATTAGCATTGCCATTCAACGTGGCAATGTTGCCAGTCTTTTGGGCACGTTACCGGTTGACATCGATGGGGATGAATTCTTTGATGCTTTCAACTTTTTATTTTTGTATACATATATTGTTTTTATTTTGTATTAGAATTAAGTTTTATACATTTGTAAAATAGTATGTTAAGAGTTACTACTTGTATAGTAATAAATAAACATATTGTCTTACCGTGATGAGCTTAATCATTTTTTCTGTGTTTGGGTGAATGTACCTATATGTAGACTGCCTCGTTGGTCTAGTGGTTGCTAAGCGCAACTGCTGAGCACGAGGTCCTGGGTTCGAATCCCGGGTCGGGCAGTGTTATTGGGTATTTCCATTAGGTAATTCTCAGTAGCAGCACGGAGTCTGAATTTGTGCCCGGTTGATGGCAATAGGCTCGCCCCCTATTACATTGGGACCTAAAACATAACTGGCGAAATGTGGGTGTACTATATGTGCACCGCTGCCTACCCCTTCGGGGAATACAGGCGTGATGTTATGTTATTTCTTCTGTGTTTGGGTAAATGTAAGTAGGAATGTATAAGTATATTTATCAGTTGTCTGATTGTCATAATAAAGTTCTGCCTAGTTTGGGATCAGCTGGTCTTTTGTGAGCTGTCCCTAAATATTACTGTTTATGGTATTTTTCATCTTTAAATTAAAAACAAAAGAAATAAATAAAAACTAACAGGTTATTAATCTAATAACAGTTATTCTTAAAAAGGAATTTAATCATGAAGTTGAAAAGCACTCTACCTATGTAGAGTCGAGTCCAAGTAGAGCGCTTTTCATCTTTATAATTGAATTCTTTTCATAAATAAGATTAATTAATTGTAATTAATTTATATTGTTATAATGGCAAAACCTAACAAATAAAAGCTGTATTTGCGTAGAACGACTAGAGTTCACTTGTCAGCGCTTTTTACAAGCTTAAATAATATTTAACATGCTACAATTACGAATTCATTATTATATTTATAATATATTATCATAAATACAAAATTAATATTTAAAAACAATCTTAGACATATCCAATAGAAAAGACAACGCGGCTTCGATCTTAGGAGCATAACGCCGAAGCCATCGAGTTTAAATGACGGACAGACAGCATCCAGTACTTAATTAAAATCTTACTGTAATCACCAATCTGTTTGCTAAGTATGGTGGTTACGACATTAATCCCTCACTACCATATGACAGTCTATTAGTAACATGACCGTTTAACAGCTAACATGTGACATGATTTAGGTGCGCAGACGACTATAACGGTGCCAGAATTAATTACTCAAATTCAAATTTAAAAAACGAACACAATCATTCTTATTTTAAATGCATTTCGATCGATACGATCTACTTTAATACAATACGTTAAACAAATTCAAATATCGAATTTATATTTTTTCGGATTAATTTATGATACCTATCTGAATTTATTATTTTTAATTTCTAAACAAAATTAATTGTCAATTTTACACTTAAGTGAGCTTTGAATACATTTTGGGTATTTCCGTTGCAGGTATTTTATATTATACGTATACTAGTTTTTAACCAATTTTAATGAAAATGTCAATGTTACAACGTACAAATTGCTTAGTTCATTGACTTAATTAAACTATTTTTTCCTAAAAGACGCGTAAAATGGGCTGTATAAGATAGTAAGGTAGTATAATAGAGTTTAAAACGAACAAAATAATTAACATAGTTATTCAAAATAAATTATTCCCCACCAAGATTTAAGCCTACAAAAATAAATAGTAGTATCCAAAGTTAATAAAAGTTATGAATCGATTTCTCAATCTTATTTCGAATATATGATTTACTCGATATAAGAATATGGATACCTACACATTCACACCTTACATCTCGTTGAAGTCTTTCCTAAGACAACTGATTAAGCCGTTTCGAACGCAACTCGATACAAACAAGCGACTATTTGCAAGTATTTTTTGCCCCATTTATATACAACGGACTATATATCTACAAAATACATAATACATAAGTTGTAAATATTGATATCGATATTACTTTCTGTATTTAATGCAAATCGATAGATTAGTTCCAGCGTTTATCGATGAAAAGTTATGATTTTTATCGATGTTATTTTTTATCGTGTTTTATTCAATGTGACAACATTACCTGTTACATTTTATATTTGTAATTTGATATGTGGTTTTCACGTATGTTTGGAGTACGACATTTCATAGTATTAAGTAAAAACGTGTGATTGGATTTCTATCAATAGAATGTGTGTCCTTTGCACACAAAAAAATTGTTTCTTAAAAGATTTTAATATTAACCTATTCATTGGTTCGTCGTAGCTTTAAATTCAACCAAATATTTTTTGATTCATTACTTTTCATATATTTCACAAATTTAAAATTAAATCTTTTTATTATCTCTGGAGCTATAAGAGCTGTATTTTTACAATTGTTTTCGATATTCTAATAAAGATAAATAATATTTTCTAAAATTGAGTAACTAATTAAAAAAAACAGTTCTTCGATGAAGTGAAAAAGTTCTATGAAGCCTTATCTTTTCTCCAGTGAATATGTAAAAAAGATAAAGATAAGATGTTTTGTTTTAAAGGTTAAACGTAACACTTTCAAACACGCAATAAAATTAATGTCTAATTTACTGAACTCCTAAATTATTTTAATGTGTATACTAAAACATGGATATTACATACCTAAATACATAATAGGAAGAGTCATTATTTCCAAAATATACCACTTTATATAATATAAATTTAATTCAAATCTGCGATCTGTTTTAAATATATTATTATGCTGATTTTGAGAAAAATCGCCTACGTTATGGGCCTACATAAATAAAATCAATACCTCTTGTATGCTAATCATTTGAATCTATTATGAGATTTGTACAATCAAAAATTTAAGTAGGTAATTATTTTATCTTAGTATCTACAATTAAAATAGAGAGCTTGTGCCTAGGAGTGGGTCTATTAAGGGCTGATAATTAGTCTGGTAAGTTATCTACTATAGTAATTTTCTTTTAAATATTTTAGGTACATTTGAGAGCAAAATTCAAGTCTCTGCCTACCCCTCTGGAAAGCAGGCGTGACTTTATGTATGTATTCAAGCAATCTTGCGACAACATTTATTGTTTTTATTTTAACGTAAATAATTATATTTTTTTATAAAGCACATCGACAACATGAATACAAACATTAATATAACATTGCATAGGTTACGGACAAGTATTTACATCTATAATGGACGTGCACAACAATCAAAATATCACAGTATCCACAGTTAAGTACTCTAACAAATATAAGAAATATCAGCACACTAGCAATATAAAAATAACACATACAAACAAACAAACAACCTCTGACCCTAAACCCTTACCCTAACCTTCTCCGTTCAGTAGTGGGTAAAAATAATTATAAAAAAAAATAAGCCATCAAGGTTTTCATTGACAAAAATCCAAATTTACATGTAACATACAAGCAAGCAATAAATACGCATGCGCGGTACGTCATTGGTCGGTCGACATAATGCGCAGGATGTTAGGCAACTGACTAGTTTAATGTTTTCCTTTCCTTTTTACAATAAAGACAATCATATTACGAAATAATTTAGATATAGATCAGAAAGTTGATAAAGTGTTGCGAAATTCCACTCGGTTCAAAATATATTGGCTAATTAAAAAAATAAATTAGGTTTTTGATAGATTTATCTGTTAATAAGACTGACTTGTGGTCACTAAGCGCGAATGCTGAGCATGAGGTCCTGGTTTCGAAACCGGGTCTGGCAGTTTTTCCAATAGGTAATTCTCAGTAGCAGCACGCAGTCTGCATTTGTGCACGGTTGATGGCAATAGGTTTTTCCCTATTATATAGGGACCTAAAACATAACTGGCGAAATGTGGGTGCACTATAATGTGCACCTCTGCCTACCCCTAAAACTAATTTTGAAGAGAGTGAATTTCTCCGATGCGTAGAATTATAGTGTAATAGAGTTTAGATTACGACTAAATGGTGTTGCCGTAGCCGTCGGGTCTTATTGCAAATATACATACATGCCGAGATTCAAGATCTTTCCTAGTTCGGCTACAAAGGGTCCCACGTAAAGCTAGAAATATTAGCCCAGGTAGGTTTTTGTAACTATTTCACCTACTGTTTTCAGAGAAATGAAAATACCTATATGGTTACATTATATTATAAAATTAATGTTCACACTATTTTCTCTCTACCAACATACCTACAACAGTGGTAAAGAACAACCTCTTTACAGGAGTGATGAAACTATAGGTGTTGGTAAAAAGTACTTATTTTGTGCAGGCCGTATACACAAAATTACATACATAACATAACATCACGCCTGTATTCCCCGAAGGGGTAGGCAGAGGTGCACATTTAGTACATCCACATTTCGCCAGTTATGTTTTAGGTCCCAATGTAATATGGGGCGAGCCTATTGCCATCAACCGGGCACAAATTCAGACTCCATGCTGCTACTGAGTATTATCTAATGGATAAACCCAGCAACACTTTGCCCGACCCGGGATTTGAACCCAGGACCTCGTGCTCAGCAGTCGAACAACACTAAACTAATTGTATACTAAACATAATACACATAAAATTGAGAAATTACACGTTGTGTATATATTACAAATAATACACTGTAATCTGTGTATTATCGAGCGAAGGTTTCAATTTACGGGTTCGATTATGGGTTGGTACAAAAAGTTGAGGCTTCTCTCGTGCGAAACGGAACGCGGCGCGCACGCAACACCGCTTCTGTTTTACTTTGCTTTTTACTTTATTTTCTTGTTGTTTTAGGGTTTATTTTGTTGTTTTTTGTTATGTTATTTGTGTGGTTCGCTCTTTGTTTGAGGTCGATAATTTTGGTATAATTGTTTTGTTTCAAATGTGAAGCCATTCGTCATTTATATAATTATAGGTAGGTTGCTAACCCGTGTTATTTGTTTTTGTTTTGTGCAGGGTAGGTTAGACTCTAAATGTACCTAATACTCGGTGATCAATACATTTAAGATACCTATTTCAAGTTTAACATTGACTATACAATCAGCGCAGCGGCTTGCTCTCTAGCATTTAAATACATCTCGTTTGAATCTCACAATAAACTAAATTGTTTTACAGCTAAGTACAAAGTCTTTGAAAAGCTTAGTTAAAAAACCACGATCATAATTAAACTGCCTGCTGAGCACGAGGTCCTGGGTTTAAATCCCGGGTTGGGCAAAGTGTTATTGACTTTTTCCATTAGGTAATTCTCAGTACCAGCACGGAGTCTGGATTTGTGCTCGGTTGAAGGCAATAGGCTCGCCCCCTATTACCTTGGGACTTACAACATAACCGTCGAAATGTGGGTGTACTATTTATGCACCTCTCCCTACCCCTTCGGGGAATACAGGCGTGATGTTATGTGTGTATACAGGTGTGATATATGACCTATATGATCATAATTAAAAACATTACTTAAATCACGAACACATAGTCTATCTAATCCGTAGTAATAATGAAGTAGGCAACGAAACTCAATTCAGATTCAATAATAGGACGTAAAAAGAAAGTTATCACTTACCTACAAATATTATAGTAGGTACCAACATTCTACAATACATAAAACGGCTTATAAATCCTATTACAATAAATTGTAAGCGCAATATTGTTTCCTAGACGGACCTTTCACCTAACGCGCTGTTTCTCATTTCCCTCGAATAAAGGTACTTGTGTGCGTGTCATCTGCCACTAAGACTGGTCATCCACTACCAACGTCCATTTGTACCATATTTTTTAAATGAGTACCCTCTGGAGTTTCTTGCCGGTTCTTCTCCATTGAAATGACATTTTAGAACCGTGCAACTAGCATCCGAACGTTTCATAAGCGCCTGTAATAGGTTTACGTGAAATAAAAACATTTTGAATTTGAATGAAAGGGGATAACGTTAAATCTCACCAATATTTCCCGAAAAGGTAGATAGAAGAGTAGATTACACCGTCATTCTACGAGTTATGTAAGCAACAGGGGTGAATCTATTGGGTCATTTGGCATCACCCGGGTTAAAATCCAAATTCCGTAGAGCTACTGAGAATTACCCGATAGAAAACCAAATTACATAACGTAGCGATCACGAGGCAGTTTATAATACCTTTTGAGACTAAGAAAGCTAAATATTGTGATAGATATATAGATTTTATTTAGGACATAGCCAAATAGTGTCCCATTGGGCGAACCACTCTCCCTTAAGCTTCTCATACCCTCTATTCTCGGTTGGTTTGGAGTCTAAATGATTTTCCGATTCCGTCTCGATAGTATTATGTGATATTATACCAAAAAATTAACACTTAATTCTCTTAATTTAATTTTCTTATTATTTTTTATCTTATAACCGTGGGTGCGTTCCACAAACATAAAATATCAAATCCAGACTAGGGACAAACACCTACGGATTTTTTATCCCGTGCGGGAATCGAGCCCGCAGCCCTTAGTTAATTGCCCTTAGCATTAGTCTAATTGCCGAGCCACTGCGCCAATCAGGGCGTCAAACAATACGCCGTGAATTTCTCAACTCAAAAACAAAGAACTGAACACCACAAGCACCTCCAATACGGAAACATAACTGTATCCCTCAAGGAACCGTTCCGCGTATTTATAGTTATAAGAACGATATATCGCCTCGCAATCGCCTAGCTCTATGTAATGGATCAGCTCAACTCATTAACTTTTTGCGCATGATTACTGTGTCACTTATTATTGCACTGTACATCTATTCTCCTTTTACTTGGGTCATTGATGGCTGATGATGAGGTTTTTTCAACTACTGTATACTACGTATTATTGTGAATTACAAACGAGATGAATTTCTAGATGGCTACTGTCATTTGTTGTTGATTACAACGCAGGTGCAATTAGGTGTAGCATTTTACTTCACAAACGTACGATTGTTGGTATCTTATTTCTCAATCATAAATCGAAGGTGTGATTGGATTTGTCTGATGGTTGTGCGAAGCAATCACCAACTAAAACGACTAGGGGTAGGTAGGATCAAAACCTAAATCTAATTAAAGGAATAGCAGTAATGTGTTCTTGTTTACCGACTTTCTAGAGAATGCGCCAGAACTGATCAATATTCAACTTTGTAAAATTAAATTTAGCAATCGCTGTCATGTAGAGTGCGAATTTTACTATTAAACAGGCAATTAGTTGACTTAACAAATAGGTATCTTAGGTTCATGCAATAATGAATAATAATTAAGTAAACTGATATAAAACGTATTCCTAACCATTTATAAAACCTAGAAGAAGTAACGCACATTTAATTAAACAGAAATGACAAAAATGCAGTACCTACTGAAGAATACCCTTCTACAACAAAAGCAAACAAGAGAGAACACTACGCACACAGTAGGGGAGGCCGGGGTTCAAAGTGCCGGGGGTAGGTTGTTCCGATGCGAATAGCTTCGCGAAGAAAACAGATATCAATTGGTGTGAAATGCCTTTCAAAACGTCATACCATCGCGCTATTGCTTCAGTGATTTTATTGACGCTTTGTCGGCGTGTAAGAGTGTAAATCGATCAGTGGCACAAAAACATCACGTAAGTAATTTTTTTCATCGTTAAACTTTTTGGTCCATATCAACCAATTTTCTAGCTATTTATGAGTTACTTGCTATTATCAATTGGGCAAAGTATAGTGATTATCATTTTAATATCACTGTGGGCTTTTCATAACCCATTCTATTATAATTGAGGGATACTTTGAAAATGAGATTTGGGGTACATAGTTCCTCAGGTGTGGGGCTAGTTGTTCCGCGGAACAACGTGCCCCATAATGAAACACGTAAATAATAAAGTTAATACTTTGTTTTAGAATGAGAAACTATGAACGAAAATCTAAACGGGCAAGGTTTCGATTGGCCTTTTGCAGTGGGCAGCTGATGCTGTATTAAAGACGGTCATAAGCTCGAGAACTAGAGATATGGCATATGACATTATTTCGCTACGTCAAAAAGTGGAAGGCCGGTATAACACCAATTATGGGTTGAACCACGACCAGGAGAAGGCATTGGCGAATTATTTATTTAAATTCACATCAATTTACTTTGGTCTATTGCCAAAAGAAAGAAGAAAGTCAGAATATACTTGTGCTGTTAAAATTGACATCTTTTGTTACACAAGCTTCACAGCTCCAAGAAATAGCAGACCCTGAAGAGCCTCAGCAGGATCATAATATTAAAGCCGGCCCAGGTAGCGAACCACTTCCAACAATAACAGGATCAGCGACTAATAAACCTCAACCGGGACCCTCGAACATTGCCAATTTGCCTTTTATTATTCAAGCCACAACTAGCACATTTTCCCCTGAAGCAGTGAACCCTTACCTAAAGCACCACCAAGATCATCCATACCAACTTAGTGAAGAATAAGAAAATAAAAAAGACTGATGACTGAATAAAGAAATTATAGTTCAAAATGTTAAAATTGGTTGATTTATCTTTTTGTTTTATTTAAAATAAATCGTTTTTTTTAACAAATAAACGTTTGTCAAAGTTGATTTATAATATAGATGCTTATTAGTCTTAACCCCTAATTAATAGGTCGTGTTACATTATTAGTAGTAATGCTTGATACTATTTTTTGAATAGTTTTGTTTTTATTAAAGCCTGTTTGTTGAAAATATGCTAAAAACATTAAGATTTTGTACTTTTACTCTATTTATATCATAAATGAAACTTTATAAATACTCAGTAAATGCACCTTTTTATTTTATACATACCTTTCCAACTAATATTACCTTATTAATTATTGGAATTGACAGCGGAACAACTTACCTCAACTGAGGAACAACCAGCCCCTTTATGGGGCAAGTTGTTCCTTGTCGACTTGCTACAGAAAAATTATCCTGAGCCAAAATATATTATAATTTCAATGAATTTGACTATACAATTTGAAACTCACATAAAATCCGCATCTATTCATATAGGAATCATAGATTATAAATCTTTCTATAGCATTCATTTTTCGTCCTACTCCAAAATCGGAACGTCGAACCCCGGCCTCCCCTACTATTAACGATAAAACCACATGAAACTCATTCCACATCTATCGAGTTAACCCAACAACTTTCGAAGCTAAAAACAATTATCATCGGCACAATAAATAGCCGTACAATAGTGTGCTCTAAGACAGGCTGCGTTCCACTTTTTAGATCGTCTACCTAGCCATATAAGGCTGTGCGTCCACTTGGATTTCTTGCAAAACCTACCTTGATTGTCGAGTGACGTTGCGTCGGTAGTAACTTACGTGTTGGTTGGCTTAGAGCGGGGTACACGAGACGCGCTCTGCATTTTTATGATTGTTGTGGTTTTATAGCGGTTTTTTGGTGTTATTTATTCCATTATTGGAAAGGTCGGGGACTTAGTTGAAGATTTGTAGGGAAAATGTTGAAGTTAGTAATTTATTATTTAACCGACTTCTTAGAATGTAAATAATTAGGTTAACACTCATCCTCTCTCCGCTTTTTGCTGTGCCCGACAGGGTCCATAAAGATCTTTCCATCTATTTACTATTATGGAATGCAATAAAGTATTATAGATTATTTGTGTGACAAAAGGCTTATCCCTGCAGTGAAACATTTTAAGGCTTATATTATTATTATTTTTTTATTAGATAAAAATTAAAGAAGAAAATAAAAAGAAGGCTGTTATTATTCCACAATATTTTAATACTAGTCTCTTAATATTAACTCTTATTGATTTAACCATTTATTAATCAAAAACAATTGTTTAATTTGTTTTTCTAGTATCAAAACTCGTTATACATTACGATTTTATATAGACTAGTATTAATTATAATGTTTATTCTTTTTATTACTGACATATACACAATGTATAGTTTTCAACGTGGTTGGGTCCAACACAGTAGGATAATCCCAGTGTGTGCAGAGGTCAAAGTCCTTACGTCCAGCTAAAAAAAACTATAATTTTAATGACTATGATTAATATAAGTTATTAAATTCTAAATCATAACGTGTTTGAAGTGGCAGCATAAGATATAAAATATTAATTAGTCTAGATTTTTTTGACAAATATCTATTTCAGATTTTTTATTGATCACAATTCATTCGGTGATTTTAATAGCTTTTTAAAGGCTTGGTTTTAGTATGTAGAGGGTCGGTAAGACTAAGCATATTAATAAAAATACTATAATCTTACACTTAAAAAAATCTACATAGGTACCTATATTTTTTTAATCATTTTTTTATGAGGCCATACATTTTTCATACTTATATTGTCGTGGTGGCCTAGTGGTTAACATACCGGATTTGTATGCGCAAGGTTGCAGGTTCAAACCCGGGCAAGTATCAATGTGACTTTTTCAATGTTATTCTAAGACACCACTGACTAACGGTGACGGAAAGCATCGTGAGGAAACCTGGATTTAATTATATCACCAACCCGCAGTGAGCTAGCGTGGTGATCAATGCTTAATCCTTCCCTATACGAGAAGAAGCCTTTGCCCTGCAGTGGGACATTTATAGGCTGTTATTATTTATTATCATACATTTTTCATACAACATTATCTCTAGCCCTGTATGACTCGTGTAACCATGCACTTACATGAAATAGGTAAACATTACACCAAACGGTTTGAAATTCTTATTGTGTTCTGGCATTGTTTATGTTTATATTATTTTAGTTTTAGTGAGCGAAACCTTTAATAGGAATTATGGTGTAGAATATCTGCAGCGAGAATTAAACTGGTGTATAGTAGGTACCTTTATCTTTTGATATTGGTAGAGATTAAGCCACATAACATCACGCCTGTATTCCCCGAAGGGGTAGGCCGAAGTGCACATTTAGTACACCCACATTTCTCCAGTTATGTTTTAGGTACCAATGTAATAGGGGGCGAGCCTATTGCCATCAACCAGGCACAAATCCGGACTGCTACTAAGAATTACCTAATGGAAAAACCCAGTAACACTTTACCCGACCCGGGATTCGAACCCAGGACCTCGTGCTTAGCAGACGTTTTATTAAATACAAGGCTCTAAATCGGATTCACATCAATTTTATAAAGAACAAGACCTAGATCCAAATAGACCTACTATATTCTATATTGACACCGCATGTATATTCCATACACCCATTACAGCAGTTTCAATCAAACCCGTAAACCTAATTTGATTAAAAAAGGACTTGAACCCACGACCTTTCTCTGACTACAATCTAAAACCCCATCATAATTTCACTTGAAATTATTAAAGGCGCATCAGCTAACGTTTATAATGGTACAAGACTCGATGCTAATGGGCTTATTAGAGTTACGACGGGTGCGAAGAATAACTGTACATTACAGTAGGTACCTATACATACGCCTCGAGTAGGTACCTACTCGGAGGTGTGGGCCGCCGGCTCGTGCCGTGTGAAAACTCGACCATGTCCCCACAAACCCCAAATAATCAGATCCAGCAGCTCCCCCCCAGTAGTGGTAGCTTCTCCTCCCCCAGCGACGCGACGCCCTGAGCCGAGGTCCGAACCCCTCGCGGGGTGCCCTTAGTTTGTAGTTTTTAGTTTATAAGCCTGACTGGAGGCCTTTTATTAGGTCTCGCCAAACGACCGGTTAAGCAGTCAGAGCTCCTTCAGAGCTAACTGCGAGAGACAAGTTCGGAAAAAAAAATACTCGGAGGTGTAGGCATAGGTACTCCCCTTTATTTTTTTTTTATACACATATTCACCACTCATCACAAGTCCCAAAAAAATTACTCACTATTATTCATTTTTTTGGTGACGAACTCATTACGGGTTCTATAAATTTACAGGGCCCATAATGAGTTCGTCGGATATTACGATTCTTTCTCAGCGATTAACACCGTACTTTAAGTATTTAATTCAGTATAAAGAATCTTTCTTTATATTCACATAGATAAATAACTTGGTCCGTTAGTCGGCAATCCTTTACACCAAACAATACAAGTTATAACTTTTTGTTACGATTAGCATACAAGCGTAATAAAGTACACTAACTGTGAGGCAAGAAGAGTTACTTATTACGAGCCAGAGGTCAGGTCAGAGGCAAACATAAACTCTACTACTTTCGAGGCAGAACAAGGCAGCTGCGCGTATCGTAGAACTTTGATGTTTAATGTGGATATTGTGTACGTTTTGGAAGCGGCCTGGTTAGGTAATATTCATGTGGCGTTATCTTAGTTAATGTCGAAGGCACCAATGAGTGATTACGAAGAAATAAATTGTGAGAAACCTTTATTTGATGGACTGAAATCAGCGATAAACAGTAAGTAAGATTCTCGATCAATCGTCCCTTCTTTAAATGTGTCGTGGTGGCCTAGCGGTTAACATACCGGATTTGTATGCACGAGGTTGCAGGGTCAAACCCGGGCAAGTATCAATGTGACTTTTTTAATGTTATGAATTGTCGGCGCATCATAAACGCACCGAGCAACCGCGGGGAACGCGAGGGGTCGCGGGGACCGAACCGGCTCCGCGCGAGCGCCGCGGCCAGCCCCGCCACCACTCGACCACTCGGCTCTCAGACGCGCTCCGCTACGGGCACTCTTTTGTTATACGGTCGCGTTAACTTTGTAGCAAACAATACAACCATATATACAGTCCACTGCTTTTAATTTATATTATCCCGATTGAGCCTATTCATTGGTCCATCGATCGCGAAATAATACCGGTTTTGCCGCGAGTAAACGCCGTCATCGTCATCGGTCGCCGTGCTTGCCTGTGTGGACTTTGGCCGTTCGCGGACACCACGTGCCACGACCACGCCGATTGAGACAAAGAAGTCGTTCCCGAGGAAGCCTGCATTATCATCGTGGGAGCTGATGTCATTCTCTGGGAGTATTACTGTATTTGAGTGAGCCGTCCCAATTAGTATTTTATCTAATTTCTAATTTGCCAAAAATCGTTGTTTCTCCTTCCCATCTTCCAGTGTTTTCTATAGTTATACAATACTTATTAAGTGCTTGATGAAATACGCATAATTTTAAGCACATACTTTGTTTAAATGTGAGTCATTTAGGAAATTGTCAATCGAACAACGCATACAAAAGGCTAAAGATTATGATGTTTGTTTTAATTGCTTACGCCTTGGCCATAATGCAAAAAAATGCAGACTTTCACATTGCAAGTATTGCAAAATAAAGCACAACACGCTTTTACATTTAGATAATAACGAGCCCAAACTTGCTTCCAATCCTCTGTCTTCTGCCATGCCTTCTGCCTTGCTTTCCGCTTCACCTTCTTCAAACATTGTGCTATCAGCCAATTCTATGCAGCTTGCTACTTCTGCGCATGTTTTACTGTCCACAGCTATGGTGAACGTGACTAGCGTGACGGGTAAGAAGTATACAGCGCGCCTTCTGCTTGACAACGGCAGTACGGCCAACTTTATTACGCGGAGTTTATCGGAGAAGCTGGGTTTGTTACGACGCGGTACGAGCACCAAGGTAACGGGTATAAATAATTACACATCTACCAGTACACAGTCTTGCCACCTCTCGATAGAGTCATTATGCTGTGCCTTTACTGCAGATGTCGAGTGTCTTGTTTTGCCTGAAATCACAAAGGTCCTGCCGTCTTCATTCGTGCATGTTAGCCATGTCCCTATTCCTTCAGGTCTTATGTTAGCAGACCCGAACTTTAACGTTCCGTCGGTCGTAGACATCCTGGTAGGGGCCGAAGTTTTCTGGAATGTCTTAGGTAACCAAACGATAGATTTAGGGAAAAACCTACCTAAACTATGCGAGACCAAGTTAGGATGGTTAGTTTCAGGTAGTATTTCGCAAAAGTCATGTTTTTCCAATAATCATTTATGCCATCATTCCAATGTCACTCCCGACCTTACTCAATTTTGGGAGCTTGACAATGTTTCATCAAAACACTTACTCTCACTTGAAGAGCGATTGTGTGAGCAGTCTTTTGCTCAAACCACCACCCGTAACGAAGTTGGTGGATTTGTCGTGACAATGCCTTTAAAAGGGGATCCTAGTACATTAGGGCATTCTTTTAGCAATGCTAGGAATCGTTTTCTTTCCCTTGAACGGCGATTTAAACGCGATCCAGTATTTCATGACAAATACAACGAATTCATGAAGGAATATGAGCGCCTAGGTCATATGACATTAGACTCTGACTGTACTCCATCACTCGAACACTCCATGAAAACTTATTACATTCCACATCATGGAGTCATTCGCAGTTCTAGCACCACTACACAACTACGCGTAGTATTCGACGCATCAGCCGCTACCAGTTCGGGAATGTCACTTAATGATATTCAGATGGTCGGTCCCGTAGTTCAAGACGATCTGTTTTCCATTTTAACACGTTTTCGTCAGCATAGGTACGTGGTCACAGGTGACGTGGAAAAAATGTACAGGGCCATAGAAATAAATCCAAGTCAACGACCTCTTCAAAAAATAATATATAGATTCGAATCTTCTTCTCCTCTTAGGTCATACACGTTAAACACGGTTACCTATGGTACCGCTTCTGCACCCTATTTAGCCACTAAGTGTCTTGTGAGTTTGGCTGATAACATTGACGACATTCGCGTACAACGTGCTATACGACGTGACTTTTATGTTGATGACTTTCTCAGTGGAGGGGATACCATAGCTGAAACTGTTGACATTTCAAACAGGGTACATACGGTTCTATCATCTGCAAAATTTAACTTACGTAAATGGCGATCAAACAATCCTGTAATTCTTAAACATTTAACACTCAATAGTGACTTACATAATTAAAAAGGTTACTGCATTTTACTCATTTTACATTTGAGGAGATGGCTACCTGCCTCACTCATATTGAGGCAGTCTTAAATTCACGCCCTCTTACTCCTCTTTCTTCGGACCCTAACGATTTTTCGGCACTCACTCCATTTCACTTTCTAATTGGACGGCCATTCTTATCGGTACCGCATCCTCAGGTGACTGAAGCCAACATCACGAGGCTGGATCGTTGGAAGAGAATCCAGTTCATCAGGCAGCATTTCTGGCAACGATTCCATAACGAATATACTTCTCTGCTGCAGGCGAAATCGAAGTGGTTTCATTCCAGAGGCGAAGTGCAGCCGGGGTCCTTAGTCCTGATCAAGGACAAAACAGCGCCACCTCTGCTCTGGTCCCTGGGCCGGGTCATACAGACCTATCCCGGCGTCGACGGGGTCACGAGAGTGGCAGAATTGAAGACGAAGAGGGGCACCATACGTCGTGCCTTCAACTGCATTTGCCCCCTTCCTGTCAGCAATTGAAGAGTTCCTTTCAACCCGGGGAATATGTCGGCGCATCATAAACGCACCGAGCAACCGCGGGGAACGCGAGGGGTCGCGGGGACCGAACCGGCTCCGCGCGAGCGCCGCGGCCAGCCCCGCCACCACTCGACCACTCGGCTCTCAGACGCGCTCCGCTACGGGCACTCTTTTGTTATACGGTCGCGTTAACTTTGTAGCAAACAATACAACCATATATACAGTCCACTGCTTTTAATTTATATTATCCCGATTGAGCCTATTCAGAATACTTTCTTAGTTATTCTAAAACACCACTGACTAACGGTGACGGAAAACATCGTGAGGAAACCTGGATTTAATTATCTGAAATCGCCAACCCGCAGTGAGCTAGCGTGGTGATCAATGCTCAATTCTTCTCTATACGAAAAGAGGCGTTTGCCCTGGAGTGGGACAGTTATAGGCTGTTATTATTATTATCTTTAAATGAGAAGAAAATATTACACTTACCTGTCTAGTCCAGCGTATTGCAGTCCACTGCTGGAAGTAGGCCTCTACCAGGCTAGGCACGCCACAAGGCCCGCTCTCCTGTTTTCGCCACCCAGTCACTACCAGCTCAAGTCCTCAGTTCATCTTTCCATCTGGCCAATTAGATGCGGTGTCAATAAGCGTCATTTAGGATTTATACTATTTACACACGTTAAAAAATAAATATATAGGAAAATTAAAACACACCTACAAAAGAAAAATTAAAACTTAAAATTATGCATCAAAGTATTCCTCCTCATAGCTGTCGACTGGTAGGGTGCCCAAAAGGCTGGCGGCATTGCCACGTTGAATGGCAATGCTAATTCTTTGGCCGAAAAACAAGTCAGCCTTTTGGTCACGTGAATAATAGGAATAATTAATTAATTAGTTTTACTTTAAGAAATGTTTTATTAGATATACAGTTAGCAACATACGTCTCTACAATAGAATTCTACGAACAATCTCGTCATAGCAAAAAGTAAAATTATAACCTTTATTCTAAGGTATTCTAACTCGTGACTAAATCTATAGTAAATATTCATCTCGCATCTATACACTAGAATGGAGATACTGTTGGTTGTAATTGTTCGTAATGGTCCATTGTTCACAGCATCGCAGGAAACATACTGTTTATCTGCGTATTATCAATATTCTTCATATATTTATTTGTTACGTAAAAGCATAGATCGGACACTCCATATAATAGTCACGTTTTAATGTCTAACACTACCTACACACACTAGCTGACGACATATACACGCACATACACAAATGTGTCAGGGTTGCTTACAACTGATATTTTTTTATAGCGTTTGTTAGTACAGCTATTCGCTATGTCTACTAGCGATTGACATCCCTTGATGCTTTTGCAGTCCAATTGCCGGCGAACTTAGCGCACGGGGGGTGCGAATAAAGGCTCTACCGTTAGCGGTTCGTATGTAGTGGCCATTCTGCAGTTACATAACATCACGCCTGTATTCCCCAATAGAGTAGGCAGAGGTGCACATTTAGTACACCCAGATTTCACCAGATATAGGTCCCAATGTAATGCAATGCCATCAACCGGGCACAAATCCAGAGTCCGAGCTGCTACTGAGAATTACCTAATGGAAAAACCCAGTATCACTTTGCCCGAACCGGGATGCGAACCAGGACCTCATGCTCAGCAGTCACTAGGCCAACGAGGCAGTCGCCATTATGTAGTTATTCTTAGATATTATGTGGTAAAAGGTTACTTGTAATGTGTCTGATGCATCAATACTGCGTAGTTTATTACTGTTTGTTTTCATATGTATATGAATAAAAACTACAGTAAACACAATAATCACTACTTTGTATTGTAATTTTCTTGTTAAACGTTTTATTAAGATGAAGACTATTATGTCGTTAGCATTATCGATCGATTTATTCCAGCATCCGTTGGTCAGACTATGTATGAGGGCAATGAGTAGGTACTTTAGAATATTTACTACGAGATGGTTATTTCTTAACACAACATTACATCACGCCTGTATTCACCGAAGGGGTAGGCAGAGGTGCACATTTAGTACACCCTCATTTCGCCAGTTATGTTTTAGGTCCCAATGTAATAGGGGGCGAGCCTATTGCCATCAACCGGGCACAAATCAAGACTCCGTGCTGCCACTAAGAATTACCTAATGGAAAAACCCAGTAACACTTTGCCCGGTCCTGGGATTCGAACCCAGGACCTCGTGCTCAGCAGTCACGCTTAGCAACCACTAGACTAACGAGTCAGTCGATTAGTATTTTAATAACTTTTATTAGTAGGTAACTATAGTCAAAGTTTTAATTATTACATTATTTCTATTTAGTTAATGATTAAGCATTAAGGTGGAAGGCAATTGGTATAATATTGCCTACCGCACTTTCTCTTAATTACACTGACTAATTTGTGCTCGATAAACGGCAATATCTTCGCCCCCTATTACATTAAACTAATAACTACTATTAATTAAAATGTAGTACATAATACACTTCTATCCACCCCTTCATCAGCCAACAATCGTGATAAAATACAACCCTACATAACACACGTCTAATCTCAACATCCTAAATGTCACAATTTGACATTTAATAAACAGTTGCAATTGAGTTTACATTGTAACGAAACCGTAACTATACTTTAAACTGTTTTTAATTTACCAGAATTGGCCCCCATATAGATATATGGGGGCCAATTCTGGTAAATTAAAACAGTTTAAGGAAAACATTTGTGTGTTACAGATGTAACACACAAATGTTTTCCTTAAAGCTGCAGAGTGCAGAGTTCGTCCATCACTGACAGTCTGACTGACATGATATTTACACGCAGTAGGGCGCCTGCGCAACAATTAACGTTAGGCCGGTGTAATGAACTAGAGCCTTTCCACACTATTCTCAACTGTATTTTGTATACTGTAATATGAGTGTATATAAATCGATAGCCTTTAATAAATATTAGAGTTGTATATTGGAAGTTTAAATTTAGTTGAATTATTTCTTAAACCTTACTGAACAGTAATTAAAGTATAAGTAAGCCTTATAGCTGTAAAACATATTGTTTAGTTTAGCTGGGCATTATCCACACTTAGCCACATGATTGAGCTAGTGCGTTGTGTATTTTCCAAACCTATAAAACACATATAATAATACTAAGTTATGCCAAAAAACAAAGTAATCGAAGTACATAAGTATGCCTAACTTTAATACAGGCAATTGCTTCAAAAACCATAATACCTACTAAACCAATACTTAAAATACCTCATTTACAAAATGGTCACTTTATTTAGATGTAATTCCAAATAACTGGCTATAGCATTCTTGGCTCAGCACTAGTAATCACGGTCGTGGGAAACAATAGTTCGATCATCGTAACTTGCGTACACCTGTCTGTCTTAACCCATGCTTGTCGTGATCGTAACCACTACTAAGATATCGAAGTAAGATGAGTTCGGTTGCGTGTGAGTTTTTGTCGGATAAAGGTTGAGTTTTAGTCACGTTGCGATTGTGTTTGTTAGGTTTTTATTTATGAAATAGATTTACACTATACGGTGATTTAATGATAATCATAAAATGTGAATTAGAATGGATATGTATTAACTTTAAGTATAATTATAATAGTGATATAAATAATTAAGTCATTTGCTAAGTAATTTATATTTTAAACGTAATTAATTATACAGTTTAGATTAAAAAGATTGTTCTGCGAATTTAAAATGGTTGCTTTCCAATTGGGGATTAAATTTAAATAACGAAAGTGATTTTTTTCTTTAACTCTTTATGTTTATTAATGTTTGATGGCCAGTGTTAGTCATTAATTGTAGAATTATGAAACAATTCTCACGTTTTTAAATAAATTAAACAAAACACCTGGTCGACATAGCTATTACATTAACTTGAGTTAGACGACTGCTTTCTTTCCACAAGAAATGGTAGCCATACCGCTATATAATGTTTTTGATTAAATCAATTATAAGAATAATATCTTCCTGGAATTTGTTTTTTCTTTAAAAATTCTCGGTTCTCCTATGCACCTATTTTATTAAGATTTTTTTTTAAGTTACATTCGAGTTCCATTAGTACGGCGCCAGCCCATCTGTCCATCATAATACTGCGCATACGTCTCAACACTTACTACGATAAGTTGAGACAATGCTCATCACATTAGACATGATAAATTAAAAGCTTATTATATCGTTTTTAGTTATATTGTTTGTTGAGGGAGCTAGCAGTTGAGTTGTTTAGAAGATTAGCCTTTATTATGGATAGGTAAAAAACGTATAATGATGTAATTTAGGTAGTCGAATGCACATAAAATCTATAATATTGGCTAAGATTAGGTTTTAAAATGATAATAACTAAAATTACAATTTATATGATTTGAACATAAACATTAGCTTGTCAGCAAATTGTTCCAATACAAAC
The DNA here is from genome assembly GCA_946251915.1 of Abrostola triplasia. NCBI lineage: Eukaryota > Metazoa > Arthropoda > Insecta > Lepidoptera > Noctuidae > Abrostola > Abrostola triplasia. The sequence continues at coordinate 5,923,103 of OX276440.1, read as the reverse complement.
CGTTATAAAACTAAAGCATATCTAAGGGGGAGGCCTTTGTTCGACAGTGGACGTCTTCCGGCTGATGAATATTATAAACGCGAAAGTTTGTAAGTATGGATGAATGTTTGTTACTCTTTCACGTAAAAACTACTGAATGGATTTTAACGAAATTTCATACGGAGCTAGCTGATACCCTGGATTAACACATAGGCTACTTTTTATCCCGAAAAAATGTAACGGGTAACACCGCAGGGCGCAGATAGTAACACAATAATTCCGTAAACACAAAGCAACAATACGCACAAACACATACACATATTACACACAGAGTCACATACACTAGCAGCAACATATTATAACACTGGCTATTCTCTACATCCTGAGTCCCGCAGGTAATAGGTACATAAAAAACACATTAATATCTATACTTTATAACATTATTTACGCATTTTAAGCAGAAACATCGATACAATGTCTTATCCAATAAGAGAAAACGTGGGCGGAATTGACCGACTTATTTTATTGTCGTACTGCATAATCAAGTTTAGTTGGGATACAGACGAGACACTTTATTGCCACTAGATGGCAACTAAAAAGTTGCTCAGAATGTTAACTACATAATGAAAATTAAAATTGAATATGGGTCGCGTTTGTAGGTATACGAAATACTTCGGGATTAATTTAATATCTTCTCTCCATAATAAATTGAAAATTCCATGATGATGATCATCTGCAGCTCCACTTTACCCGCTGTTGGGATAAATGTGATATTTATTCATGCGCGCTAATATATTTAATCGTGGTCTATAATAAAAAATAGGTATAAAGTCGAAGGAGACTTGATAAATATCAATTATAATTATTCTAAGTTGTGTTTTTTGCATTCAAATCATACAGTTCTTACACTAATTAGAAACAAATAATTTTGAGGGTCTCTTGAATATGACAACCAATTAACTGCTTGTCGGTTTTTTGTCGGAAAACGGGTAAAGCCGTGTCAAGTATAAATATAGCTAAGAACAAAACGATTATCTTGCACCTATATGACTACTTACTGGTATTGAAGCAGTCGTGATTAAATAACATAACAAAAAATAGTTGCCCGTCTATTCTGCATCGAAATTTTATAACATTTACTTTATATTAGAGAAGTTTTGGTATGCGCCTAGGAGTGACGAATTACATGTCAAATCATTTTAATTGTATGATTAATTGGGTTGTAGATATGTTGTTGAATAAACGACATTATGATGTACGACTTATGGTTTTATTTTGAGTAACAGATTTGATATTTTGTAATTAAGTACTTTGTGATCAATTAGTCTAACAGCGATAGTTGACAGGAGGATTCAACTGAATTGTGATGATATAAGATTTGTTTAAGTTAAAACGCTAATTGTTTGCTCGCCTCTAAGTTTCCATTATCTCATACTAATATAATCTAAATTGTGTTTTTAATAACATTATGTTATGTAATGCTCCAAGCGCATTTTTTTTGTTTGGTTCTGGTTTAATTTGCTTTTTTCTTTTTAATAATTTAAAGATATATCTATTTATGAATGTGTTTTCTTTATTACCTATTACAATTATTCCAATAGCGATAGTGTCGATATCGAACTTAGAAAGCATACGAGTGCGAATAGTCCTTTTGCACTCGTATGCTTTCTAACTAACAGTAAGGAGGCATTTCATACTTCGTAACAGGGTAATTTCGAACTGGCGTACATCGCACTCGTATGCTTTCTAACTAACATACGTCGACATTTCAAACTTCGACATTAAGTAGCGGAGTCCCCCTTATTAATAAAAAGTGTCAATTTAAACCATGGACTAAATTAAACTATCAAGAGGCTTAATACGGGATTTAGTTAATGCCGGTATGATCCCCGTTTATGAATAAGAGTGATAGTGTTTTGTAATTTAATTTGTGCCACAAACATCCCAGTGTAAATATTTTTTAGGTATACTACGTACTATTGCAATCCATTATCCCTGCTATCAGAAACGCAGCGCCGGCATTGTAAGGATTTCAGTGGTTAAGCCCTTGGGGATCTTATTTAGTTCATGGGGGAGAGTCCTACATAACTTCGTTGACTCCAAGTGGAGAGGGGGGATGCGTATTTCACTCCGATGAAAAAAGGTTAAAATCCCGGTTCAGGCAAAGTGTTTCTCGGTTTTTCCATTAGGTGATTCCTAGTAGCAGCACGGAGTCTGGATTTGTGCCCGGTTAATAGCAATAGGTTCGCCCCTATTACGTTGGGACTTGTAACATAACTGGCTAAATGTCGGTGTGATCTAATGTGCACCTCTGCCTTTCCTTCCCCTTCGGAGAATAGAGGCGTGATGGTTTTTTGTGAAACAACATATAACATAATTCTATATACCTATGCCTTAAAATTCCAAAAAAACTTTATTGTGATTTTTTGGGATATTATTCCTACTTCTTGACGTTCTTGAATTGAAAGGTTGATCCAAGTATTGTGCAATATAACAACAATAACAAAAGGTAGTAATCTAAGTGGGTATCCAGTTCAAATTGGTGTTAACCATTCACAGTTTGGCAAGGGCGTGGGTAGAAAACAATACTTATTTGTTAAGGACTTAAACAATGAACAATAATATTATACACTTAATCGCCTACAAGACTGTCGTAGAATGTTACCTTATACAAAAATCGTCTGAGGTCTGAGCTAACAGCCACAAGGTCCATTCGCTCACGGGATTTATATTGGTTTGTTCTGCAGATATTCGTTAGTAGTTTTTGGCGGCCTGTGCATACCTGCACAGTTAGTCTAAGAAGAGATTGGAAGTCAAATTCGGTCAAAAAGATAAATTGTATAGACAGATGTGTCATTTGTGTATATTTATTTATTTATTTAAACACAAATGCACAACATTATAGTCAGTAACCATGGCGTTGCACAGTTCAGATTAAAACTATAGGTCGAAATCAGTTCCATATTATGTAAAAAAGACAGTCAACGTACATCATAGATATAAAATTGTAATGTTAACTTTACAGTTAGTTATCTACTGTACGTTAAAATATCGGAACAATCTCATTAATAGATATAAAACAAAAACCGGATTAATTAATAATGTGCGGTACTATTTTAATGTTATATTTCACTACACCGAAGCCCGAAAGTAATTCCCTTTTTTGTTTTATTTTCAATAATTACACACTATCAAAGAAACATAAAATATGATGATTATAATAATGATTAACAAAAAATAAGCTGATGACTCGTTTATAACCTATGTTCATGAAAAATCAATAGAATGAACTAGTTTTTGTTCGATGTACATACTAATTATTATTTTTTATTGTATGAATGTACCTTCCTACCTATACATATTTATTATTTGGCACGAATCCTTTATTTTCTGAGTTGGCAAGAAGTTATAATTATAAGTATTCCATGATGACATTGTACACACAGGTACCTACATCTTAATTTGAAAATAGAGAAGAGGCGTTTGCTCTACCGATAAGAGCTAAACTCTTTTCAAGCAGAAGAAGATGAGACAATATCACAGCTTCTAACTCTACAATCGGCAACCTGACACTATATTCTGTTAGTCTATTCCTTCTTGACCAATATTACGTGTAAATAAGCGACAAATACGAGTGACAAACTTGTGGTCAATAAAAATACTGTGTAGGCCGAATGTCTCACTTGAGACGCTGTCGAACAACATACACTTATAACTATTGTTCTGAGAATAAAGCGTGGGAGAAATCATCTTTGCTTTGATTTTTATAATATTTGTTATGTATCAGTGTGTTCTAGCTATATTAATAAAGCTTTACTTTTATAATAATATCTATCCTTGTTAAATGTAAAAATATGATGTTATGTCAGAAACTAGCAAAATTTAACATCACGCCTGTATTCCCCGAAAGGGTAGGCTGAGGTGTGTAAGACACCCACATTTTACAAGTTACATTACAGGTCCCAATGTAATAGTGGCCGAGCCTATTGCCATCAACCGGGCAAATCTAGAATCCGTGCTACTGAGAATTACCTAAAGGATAAACCCAATAATACTTTACCTTACCCAGGATTTGGACCCTGGACCTCGCGCTTAGCAGTCGAGCCAAGCAACCACAATACCAAAGAGGCTGGCAAAAATATATAATTCACCTTTGAGAACCTACCTATATACCTGGGAGCGAATATTTTAGAATTAGTGACAAACATGGAAATTAGTTGTAATTATACAAATGAATCATAGTTCTTCTTGAAACCATTTGTTCATATCTTAATTCTTGCAAACTGTTGATTTTTCATGTTAAAAATACATTAGGTATTTATGATTATCGTCTAAATAGTTGTAAATTTTAAAATTTACATATTGAATTAGATATAAAAGTTTAAATTATTAGTTGTTTATCTTCTGGCGAGTCGTAAAAGTCAGGAAGGGTTACTAAGATACATAAAACGTTAGTGCTATGTAATTTAAAACAGTAGACATTGATATTGCTATAAATTTCTTAGAAGCTGTAAAGGCTTCCTTAGCCTACGATACGGCCACGTCAAAAAAAAACTATAAAATTATTATCTATGATAATCAAATACATGACATCTGGATTTAGGAAAATCAGATTTACTATACCAAAAGACTTACACAAGAATTAATTAAAATATAATTGTCAAGCGTGTTTTTTTTCTCTTAGCGAAGCTTACAGCAAATTTGCGTCTACGCATAGGTACATATAAGTCATAATAACGCCTGTAATCTCCGAAGGGGTAGACACAGATGTGGAGTTTTACAGTTCACCGCTCATTATAAGCAAAATGCGAAGAAACTCCAGAGCAGAACAACCTGTCTGCCACAATTTAGTTTATATTACAGAAGTTATAGGTACCTGAATAAACCTAGAAACAGTTTCACGTATATTACGTATGATACTAACTCCTCAATAATAATACACTCATCTGGTAGGCCAAGATAAATGTTACTTTGAAAGCCCTTTTGTGTCTCATATTATGTATGTGCATAAATTCCTTATAAATTGTTGGAAACGACTTCATTGAATCCGTTACTAAATATAAGTCCACATTTTATTGGTCCGATAGTTTATTTTGTTGTCTGAATGTTTTTGTTGTAAATGACATAATATATTGGTATTGTAATATAGCCTTTTGAGCTAAAGTGATTGTAGTATTTTTAGGTTAAATATCAATGATTTTAAGGGCCATCTGAGGCGATGGAATTTCGTCTTCAATACAATAAATATAGGAGACAAATTTCTAAATCACTTGTCCTCTTATTTACAAACTAGAATGATACCTGTATTAACTAAAACCCGTATTAAATCTATGGACATCTCTTTTCTTTGATATGCAAACGACGAGTGACGAGTTTTTATAAATGAGGTAACCACCGTGGGGCAAATTCGAAATGTTTTTATTTCATGTAAACCAATTGCAGGCACTTATGAAACGTTAAGATGCTAGTAGTATTGGGTTATCCCGTTATTCATAAAAAAGTGTTATACGTGTAATTACTGTAAGTGGTTTAGATATAATCGATCGAAAATTTTGACTGATTCGACAATACGATGTGTAGGATCTACCTCATCGAGAAATAAAGGCTTCAAGCAATATTCAAGCTAGCAAGCAAACCAATTAGATGTCCCTACGTTGTCTCCCCGTTCAAAAATGTTAATCTAGGATTTATAATAATAATTATACGTCACGTATCCATCGCTCACTTAAACAAAGACCTCGTTAATTATCCTAATATTTACATACTGTCTTGTTAAAAGCCTTACACCTTAGCCAATGACGTCATTGCCATAAATATAGAAGCGGATTCTTTAATAATTCCCACGATCACAGCTGGAAACGTTTTCCACAATGCTCACTTTACAAAATCAATATATAAAAACAAAGTGGTCTTGTCAGTTAGTCATTAAAATAACCATTTGAATTCTTAACACAATTTGAAGCGATCAGCATACAGTTAAATTATAATATTAATGGAAAATAAAATTAGCATTGTTCTAGAGTTTTTACAAATGTGAAAACACATCATTTTAATTTTGCCTTTTTTTTAGACTATTGTGTTTTCCACTGCTGGGCAAAGGCCTTCCCTTTCTTTTTCCAAACCACTCTATTTTTTAAATTTTGCCTTGTTATATATTAAATATTCCAAAGCTAATTAGTTAGATAATTGTAGCTTAACTAATTATTTTACCAGGTTTTGTGGAGTTAGAAGTAAACAGATCGTGTGGGGGAGTTGAAACTATTGCTACTATCTACCCGGGCACAAAATCCAAACCTCACACTGCTATTTAGAATTTGCCCGTCTTGGACATCAAGCCCAAGACCTCACACTCAGTCGTCGCACTACTGGCGACTTAACTAAAGAGGCAGTTATGTATTTATTTTAATGTAATGGTATTTTCAATTTAAACTATTTCCATATAGATGATTATTATAGGTAACGTGGTAATGTGCTCTATAATGGTCGTTGTTGAATGTTTTATAAGCTGCTTGATTATTGCTGGTTTACTTAATGTCCAGTTAATTTTGTCTCATCAAGAAAGATAAATATCTTGTAGGGTTTTGTACATAATTATTAAATTAACAATATTGACAGGTTCTTAATTGTACTGGGTACTCTGGGCAATGAGCACAAAACCCCGCGATCGATAGGGGACCCCTTTCGATCGCAGGGGGGCCCCGGGCAAGACTCCGAGCTGCTACTGAGATTTACCTAATGGAACAACCTAGTAACACTTTCCCCGACCCGGGATTCAAACCCAGGACCTCGTGCTCAGCAGTCGCGCTTAGCAACCACTAGACTAACGAAGCAGTCATTATATTTTTAATCTTTGAGAAAATAACCTTTAAAATATTTGCAAGCAAAACTTATAATCCAGTGTACGTACCTATATCTACATATCAGACCAGCTTCTAACACTTCGCCTGCGAGATTAAAAGGCTTAACCCTTTCACAACCGCTTCTCAGTCAAGTTACATTGACAAATAAGTTAAAAAGCTCCGGCGGTGCCTCTCAAACGCCCACGCTAGCCGTTTGACAGTCATTTGTTAAAGATTTCATTTGTTTTTTCATGCCACTTAACAGGTGACAGTGTAATAATACTTTTGATATTTTGTTCGAGTGTGACGTCATGATGTGACATGTCAATTTGTGGGTTTGACTTAATTTTTTTAGTGTTGTTTTATTGGATTGGTTATGGTATGTTGGTATAAAGTTTAGGATAAAGATATGAAGCTGTCTTTGTAATTTAAAATGACTAAATGAGAAACAATTTAATTATAGGCACTAGGACTATTAAAATCATTAACTTACCTTTTATTAATTTTACTTTACTTTTAAATACTCGTTTTTAACTTATATTGCCTTACTAGTGAATATTTTGATGACGTAACCCATCCTTACTCACTCACTGCGGGGTAACCCTGTCGTTATACATTCCATAAGAGTGACCCATCCGCCTCCATTGCAGCCTGTTGGACTTTGTAGGCACCCATGGTTCATATTCTCAATTACTGGAAACCTGTTGATCTCTGTTGTTTTACAAAATCTTATCACTCACTAAGCGCTTTTTGACTGTACTAAAATTTTAATCAAAATAATCTAAACTACTTAAAATACCTACCTGTGGTTGTTTAAAAAAAACTTCATATAAAGCAAGTGGCATAAAACCAAATGAAAAAATACTTATTCTTTTTACAATCCTTCTAAGATTAAATCGCACTATTTCGCATAACACATATTCAATTAAAACAATAATAAAAACCGCAATAGATCGCTCATTACTTATGAAATGAAAAACAATAGTGCAGATATAAACCGCTCGCCGGATGTGGGTTAAACGAAGAGGACTCTAACTAGCGGATACAGGTAATAGAAATATTGATTACGATCCAGGTAGGCCGTAAAGCTAGGGTTACACAGGTCCATTGGGCCGGTATCCACGGGTCGTTTTAAGAATTAAAACAAACGACTAATGCTTCCTGCATGACCGCTATTGCTAAACAATTGGACGGACGGTAGGCATAGTGTGTTATTTGTCGTATTAGTGGACAGTTGGGAGTTAACAGGTCTTATGGTGGCTTTTCACGCCCTGTTATAACCTTGAGCCGTTCGGCCGAGTCGTTTTCTGTGAGCTGATACGGACCATGAGCGAGCCCAAGGCACCCCTTCTTGCTGCAAGTTGCTCGGTTCAACGCGTTTGTATTCTGTGTTTTTGGGAATGCCTGAATATAGTGAGACGACAGCTGATCTGATTGCTTGCAACCATCGCATCACCAACTCAAAAAGGAATTTTGAGCTAGTGACGGTGATGGTGACCGTTTGAGTTCGAAACTAATCGGGCATTTTAGAAAATAGGCGAGTTAGTAAAACCGGAATATATTAAACTAGCTGCGCCCCGTGGTTTTACCCGTGTTACCCGCTATATTAACCTATGTGTTAATCCAGGGTGTCAGCAACCTCCTTACCGAATATTATCAAAATTGGTCCAGTCGTTTGAGCGCGGAGAAGTCACAAACACACACACTCAGAAACTTTCGCCTTTAATATTAGTGTGATGATATAGAGCTATATAACAGAAAAAACACTAAATAAAAGCAAGTAGTACACACACGGACAAAATCACTAACGTAATAAGCTTTCTGATGGACAAGGAAGCAAGAAAATTACTGTACCATTTACAATGGTAATAGCAATGGACTGTACTCGGTAGCCACCTGTTCCAACAAGCCAATTTGGAACATTTGCTGAACACAAATTGTTTCTCTAGTTGGCGGTTGATGGCATGATTTGATTATGATGGATGTGGCTTGTGAATTTCATTAGCGAGACATTCCTTCTATCGTTTCTCTAATTATAATCGTTTGTTAATTATTTTTTATACTACTTATATTTAGGCAGGCATATCACTAAGTTGATTTGTCAAAGAAAGATGGTCTCCTTAGCAAAAACACATGAAAACAATAACACGCCTGTATTCCCCGAAAGGGTAGGCAGAGATGTATAGTACGTCCAAAATTCATTTCTTTCTTAGATATCTGGTCTGTCGTAGGCAGCTTCAAGGAGGCTTTACATGCTTGACCGGACTTTTTGGAGAGGACCCAATCTGGCGAAGTCCCAATTTAATAGGTCCAAGCCTATTGCCATTAATCAGGCACAAATTCGGAGTCCGTCCTGTTGAAGAATTACCTAATGGTAAACTCAATAACATTTTACCCGGGATTCGAACCCAGGACTATATGCTAAGCAGTCACGCTTAGCAAAAACTAGACCAACAAGGTAGTCCACTTAACAAAAAATATTTACCATAGCAGCATCTCATTAAAAGCATTTATATAAGGGCTAGATGTTTAACATCGTCTTACCTATTATCATAAAAATATAAATAAACGTGCATTAATTATATTATTTTAGCATCGATTCAATTATCTCATTAATAAGAAAATGAAGCTAGGACATTATTATAATAATTATGGCTCATAAAATAATGCCGTATCCACCGTGCAAAGTCATTTTATATCATCCGGTCCTCACTGTAAATGAAGATTCAGTTATAAACTTAGATTTAACGTTACCGCATAACATTATTCCTTGCGGTACTCCGTCTAGTCTAGAAAGATCTGCCCACACCAATCAAAATCAACCACACCATAGACCAAGATACGTTGGCGAGCGAAGAGTTATTACCACGCACTTTTGACCTGCGCCGTCCTTCCATATTCTTCACAATACCGTTCAAGTTACATTGGTCTTGTAATAGCTTGTATTGTAACTGTATGAGGTATACGAGTTTCTCTTGTTAAATTTTAATAACAGAGCTGTAAGTGCCTGTGGAAAATTGACTGTAAATCAAGGCGGCGTTGATTTGAGTGGTTGAATTTATATAGTAAATATTTTTATGTGGCTCAGGTATGAACAATGAACCAAGCAGAAGAAGGGTTGCATCATCTACTTGTTATTTCGCATGACCGGTTGACAATGACCACGGGCCTCGATCGACTTTAATTATGATTTCTTTCAAGGCAGACCTTGGGAGAATCGAAATACGAACAACTACGGTTGCCCCACATTATCGTAATAAGCTTAGGTAATTAAATCTTTTGTAATTTACTAAAACGTGCCTTGAATAAATCTGACTGTTGAATTATCTCGCATTCACTAATCTACATATAAAAATCGATAGAACTCGACCTACAGTTGTAGAATTCGAGAACTTAACTCCCAGACAATCATAAAAAACTTTGCCACTTTGCTAGTTAGGTCATCTAAGTCTCGTAGTAGGGGTATTAAATTAGCAACACATATAAGGAAGAGGATATCTTCCCTTCTAATCTAATGTAGAGTTCACAAACTAGTTATGTTTAAAGATTAACAATAAGTTAAGATACCGTAACATATTTTAACGTGTAATAAGTGCCGGATATGAAACTTTCTCTACAAATATAATATTGTACACAACTCATGATACACCGCTGTAACACCCAGACGTAACCTTAGATTGAGAACAATACGCATTATTTACACATTCCGAAATACATGTGGGAAAATATTTATAAAAAAACACCTTAATATATTCAAAACCGTGAACGAAATAGATATAAATGACTCTATTCGTTCGTGTCATTGTTGAAAAGCAATACCTTCTCTACATAATCGGCCATATTTCAAACGTTTATAACCATTTATTCAGAATTTTATGAAATTGAATAAAATTTTGTATCGAACTTAATTTTTGATTCAATATGAATTATACGATTTAACATGATTATTGTAATAATTTTGACTGTTGATTGGCTCAGAATGTTTTTTATATATAGCGTGGTTTTTGGACACTTATTATTATGGTTATACTGAGGTGATCGTAGGATCCGATCACCTCAGTATAACGTATAATGATCTACATCAGACGTATGTAGGTAGGTAGATTATGGGTACCGGGTGTTATGATGCTTCACGGGAAGGCCTATATTTATCCATAGTGTTGTTAGGCTAAACAGAATTTTAGTCATTTTTGGAACTCTTAAATCCGGAGATTATTCATTGATGAAGAACTATGTGACGAACACTTTGCTAGGCAGAAAACTGGATGTTTTAAGAAAATAATATTACTCTAATCGAGTTTAATATGTTTAGTAATTTTAGTTACGTTTTTTATTTTTTTTTTCTAAATTTAGTTCTCAATCTCGTTCTCTCCCATCATCATGAAAGCTAAAAACGCACGGGCAAAACGACAGGTAAACATAGTATTTAAAATATTATAAAATCAAGTGTTACACGCTGTGTAATTACACACATCATTAACAACTTTGTCATGAGACATAATAACTAATTTATTTATGATTAACGCACAATTTTTCACGAATATAATATTTTTATTACTTAAACTACTATGTTTACCTACTTATACACGAGTACTGTTACAATTATGTAATTCCCAACATCCGGGAAATATTAAAGTCACATAATGACAATTATTATTACGATTTATTTGATTAAACTAAAAGCATAAAGTTTAATTGTGTATGTAATATCCTGCCTATTTCATTATGAATTCAATTCAGTTTTTGTAGAGACACTATCTTGGTTAACCACGTAAAAGAAATTCTTTGTTTTGTTGATTTTTCATGAAATTCCCATTTATTGGGCCTCATCAGGGATTTGAGCCTATTATGGTGGCGAAAAGGAATTCTTATTTCGAAATCCAACGTGTATCTGTTTTTAAAATATCGTTCTTTTGCATCGATAGAACAAAAGACACATGAAAAACAAAAGGCGATCGTCCACAAGTTTTAAACAAAGAATCACACGGATCGCAGGTCAAATGTCAGTGGTGACTTAAAAAAAATAATGTCATCAACCTTATCTCCACGGATAAGAATCAAATGACACTTTAGAAAGACGAATGGGCCCTTCGAATCGATACATCGGTTCCTACGTGTATCGATTTAAAGATCGATGCTTAAGGCTTTTTAATTGACAAGCGAACGATTAAATTATTCAAGTATTTTAAAGTATGATGTCGGGGGTTTGTTTACATCGCGGTGTACGTTTACATGGATGGAGTGTGTTCGTTATTTTATTAACTGGTGATTGAGAAAGCAACTTCATTTATACAAGCAATATAGGCTGCTAAATGAGAATTTTAATACTTGCGTTTAATGAGAACCGAGCGTAAAATCGCAATTAATTAGTAAGCTATTTTTTATATAAAAATTTGTCTTAAATTTCAGATGTATCTTACAGATATTAAGTGTTATATCAATATTTGAATATAGCACAAGAATAAACAAAATTAAAATTTTTGCAAAAAATATTTTATAATTGCAACCCCGAGCTGCCCAGCAGTCATAATATAGCCGCTGCACTGCGCTTATGATTATAAAAAAGCTTTAGTTACTTCGTCGCGCAGTGCGTCTGCTGATCATGAAGCCCTGGCTTCGAAGCCCGGCTCGCGCGAAGTGTTTCTGGATTTTCCTATTAGGTAATTTTCAGTAACAGTACTGAGTCTGGATTTGTGCCCGTTTGATGGCAATAGGCTCGCCCCCTATTACATTAGAACCTATAACATAATTGGCGAGATGTGGGTGTACTACACATCTCTACCTACTCCTTCGGGGAATACAGGCGTGATGTTACGTCTTATTAAATAATTATATGCATGACAGTCTAGGTAACCAGACTTCAGTTGCAATAATCATGCTATCATTAATTATTACGTCAATAATAATGACGACATAAAATTCGTTAGAAAAACAAAACACCTTACCTATCAACGAGCTATTTGCTGCAATAACTTAAGTAATAAAATTAACTTCGACCACACTTCATTATTAACAGTTATTAATTTATTTATGACCCCTCTGTACTCATGCATGATACTAGTAAAGTTGTAATTCTCGTAATAGCCTGTCATTTTAGTCTAGACATTCTAAAAATCGTTTTTTACGCCAACTGTACTGCAATAAAATTATTATACCTAATAAAAAATAAATATCATAAATAAACGGTGTCGTAAGATAATCGCAAATTATATTTTTTGTTTGTGAAGATTATTTGGGAACGTAAGATACACCTGTCGTTCAAGATTATTAATTAGTGTACCGTTGGATGTGGCGAGTGTAGATGAAATGTGGAGTGGGTGAAACGTTTGTAGACGAACTGACTCTTTACTAAAATGTTCACGACTTGATTTTGATAGGTAATTGTTTTTAAATCCGATTTGTTTGAGGTATATCGAACTATCTGCTCGATTACGGGATAACTTTCGTATCTCTACATAGCTAGTCATTTTTCGAGGCAATACTACGTGCAGTGTTGAGCAGCATCTCGCTTCCATAAAGGAAAATGATTAAAAAAAAAAAAAAAATACCTTTATTTCTTAAACTTTTACATATAAAAACATTTATCTTACGTAGAGACCTCCTTTTAAGTATGTGAAATACCTGTGCTAGAAGATTGATTGATGATTCGAATGCAAGTTCATAGTAAGGTACCATCTCCTTTAGGTTCGAGACGTCACTACGTGCTGTGTAATATAGCGTCTCGCTTCTACAACGTAAACTGTCCTGCTTTAGGAGTTTATGGTAATTTATTTTCTATACCTTTTATGTTATAATTGCTTGATAAACAGTCATAACTTACGAGGGACTTGCACTGTCTAATCATAACTACGAGGGTCAAACTGAAAGTTCTTAGAAAATCAAAAACTGATTACATTAGCCAGTTATTAGTTTTATTATATCTTTTCAAAATATTGTCCATTCACGTCAATACACCGCTGCATGCGATGGAACCACTGGGAAAAGCACTTTGCCCACTCGTCTTTAGGGTTCTCTTCAATGGCATCGCGATACGCAGCCACCGCTTCTTCAGCATTCATAAACCGCTTTCCTTTAAGTTTTTCTTTAATTTTTGGAAATAAATAAAAATCACAAGGGGCGAGGTCGGGGCTATACGGCGGGTGACCCAGTAATTCAACGTTTGATGTCGCCAAATAGTCGATCGTTCGCTTAGCGGTGTGCGACGAGGCGTTGTCGTGGTGAAGGAGGATCCTACTGCGAGGTCGTTTCTCTCGAACTTTTTCCAAGACAAGTGGCAAACAATTGGTAGTGTACCATTCTGCAGAAACTGTTTTTTGATCCTCTAACACAATTGTTGCGAAATGACCTATCCTTCCAAAGAACGAGGCCACCATTTTTTTTCCCGCACTTCGATCTCTCTTCACTTTAGTTGGCAACCTCTCGAAAGGAAACACCCACTGAGCAGATTGTCTTTTGGTTTCAGGATCATAACAGTAAATCCAGCTTTCGTCACCTGTTAGTATGTCGAACACAGCATTTGAGTCACCTCCGTTAAATCTTTCAATCATTTTACGGCACCAATCCACACGATGGAGTTTTTGAGCCTCAGTCAAATTATGAGGTATCCACCGGGCGCAAAGCTTCCTGACTGCTAAATGTTCGTGGAGGATTTTGTGCACTTGACTCATACCGATGCCTAAGCTTGTCCGAATCTGCTGATAGGTCACTCTTTTGTCAGTCTCTATCATACGCCGCACAACACAGATGTTATCTTCAGTCGTCGCCGTAGAAGGCCGTCCCTCACGTAAATCATCAGGGAGATTAGTGCGACCACGTTTAAACTCATTAAACCAGTTGTAAACTGTCGCACGAGATGGGGCTTCATCGTGAAAGGCCAATCGTAGTCTATCATAACTTTCTTGTTGACTTAAATGACATCGAAAGTCATAAAAAATCATTGCACAAAAATTTTCTCGTGTTAAATTCATGTTGACGTGACACAGACAATTTTCAATTTGCCGCCAAATCGTAAAACAAATGACAAATTAATGAAATATATACTCAGTAATGTTGGCAAAGAGTTCTATTTTCAAATTTTAGAATTATTTTTTTATTATATTGTTTATAAGTGGCCAGTTCTAAGAACTTTCAGTTTGACCCTCGTATAATGTGCAAAATCACACTTCAGCCTACCTAATGAATAATAAAGGCAAGATACACAATTCAACTGACCACGTCACAGATTATAAGCGTACGCTTAAGTATGTTAATATTGTAGTTCGACGCTGAGAGGTCGGTTTTTTCTTAGCATTTCAGAAGTCAAACTCACAATAAAAACGAACACTGCAATTAACAGTCTCATCTGAGCATGAGGTCTCGTCAAATCGCCGTCGAGGTACACGAACAGTGAGTTTTTAGTCAAGACATACACTCGGATTAAGGGGATTAGTATCAATCATGGTACAAATTGGTGGTTGCGCCATCGCCGCTACCAGTCAGGGATTATTTCTATGGTGTCCGATGGCTGACGATTGTGCCCGGTAACTGTTATTGACATTTGGTAAAAGTTAATTGTGTGTGTGTGTGTTGGTACGCTCCGCGGTGTGCTGCAGTTGATTGATGAGCTTTTATGAAAGTGTGGGAGACAAAAGAAGGAGGCTATTGAACGGTTGTTTCAAACAATCGAGGTTTTGCACATTATATAATTTCCTTTTACGTCCCGTCTAGGATTTCTCCAGCTATCGATCATAATTTATAGCCATGTAATAACTACAAACATTATCCTAATAGTTAATGTTTTTGAATCAGCCGTCAAGTGAAAGTGATAATTACCAGATATCATCTCATCCTTAGATTCTTATTACAGATACACATGTAATAGAAATTAAAACTCTTTAGTATAATCGTATCAAAACATAATCATCTATCATTTTGACCACCAACGCGGTGCTAGGCAGGTCAATTATACTATCAGACAGTTTTTCAAATTTATTACTACCATTCGTATTGTTTCAATTAGAAATAAAGAATTAAATGTATTCTTGGGCCGCCCAAATTACTATATCGTAGTAATGATTTAGGATAACTTTCTATTGTATAGATTATTTATAACAAAATATCAATAAACGAGTGGCCCCCGAGCACAAGGGAATGGCTCATCGGCCCGCCTATACGTTGTACCACAAACCATTATTTTAGTTTTCGATTTGAATTAAAGTTGTGTTGATAATGTTACGGTACATTCGCTGACCTTCATGTTGGTGTGAATTAGCGTTGATACCAAAATGATTGTAATTATGTTAGAATCATCTGAGCGACATTCTTTCTTTAATATGAGCGACAACACGATTCTTTCTTTACCTAAAAATATGATATTAGTTTAGTAGCTTCCTTTCTGGCGACGCTTTAGAGAATTGTGATCTCATTTGGACGCGTTTTCCGTGGTACGTCTCTACTCTATATCAAAGCTGGATTACAAAAAACATAACATCACGCCTGTATTCCCCGAAGGGGCAGGCAAAGGTGCACATATACGAGTAGTACACCCACATTGCGCCAGTTATGTTTTTCGGTCCCAATGTAATGGGGGCGAGCCTATAGCCATCATCCGGGCTCAAATCCAGACTCCGTGCAGCTACTGAGAATTGCCTACTGGAAAAACCCAGTTACACTTTGCCCGACCCGGGATTTGAACCCAGGACCTCGTGCTCAGCAGTCGCGCTTAGCAACCACTAGACCAACGAGGCAGTCTGGGTTACAGATATATACCTCGGCATGCAGAGCTATTCTCCTTTAGGAGAAGTCTAAGTTTTTTTTTTATCAAACTTTATGTAAACAAAGGAATGTCTGAGGCATTCTCTACCAGTCAACCAACGGGAGATACAGAGTAGTCGAGTCTAGTAAACGTCTATTAACATTTCACGGTCACCATAAGCCTCGTATGTGATGAGCCTATTGTCCTTCATTAAGCAAACAAAAGCTAAACTCCGCACCTCATAAGGAACTGTATTGCCTCCTTACCATGAACTCTTAAAGCACCACATATATCGCTGTGAAAGCTCGACGCCACACATTGCACGTAGTGTCGTATCGCTTTCGAAAAGTGTCTACTTTAAAAGTTCATGGTACGGGGGTGGTTAGTTTAGCCTTCGCTAAACAAATAACTCTACAACAAAGAAGTAGTAATAATAAAACAAAGCAATACATACAGATTACTAATACTCTTCTCTAAATAATGTTATGTAACAATAAAGTATATTCTGTCATTCCAAAGCCTCTTGAAATAGACAGCGAAGACAATGAAGTCATAAAAAAGTTGTATGCGAACATTGTAACCAGATATGCGTATCTGTGAGGCTGGTAGTCATGTCACAGGTGTAAGCCTGACTACCGGCGCGAAATCAATACTTCGGGCATTGGCTAAACCGTGTAGCGCACATCTAACTTATAATATGACGTTGTCATGTATCAACTCCATTGTAATTTGTTACTTGAATTTATGTTTTTTTGGTTAAAATTGAATAATGTAACAATAACATAAATTCAAAATCTTAATCAGTTTTATGTGCGTCAAAAGTTTCGATGGCGAAGTCGTCGTAAACGGGACTGCTGGGTTTTTAGGTTTGATTCCAGGGTCGAGAAAATCCATTTCGCTAAATCCAGGATCAGAGTCCTGTGATGACTAAAACAAGTTTTAAGTCATCTTTAGTCATTGTATTGATAGGTTTTATTCAATACAAAGTAATGCACACACGTCTTTCTACGAACTATAGGTATTTTCCTAGCCGGACACCCTACTTACCACTGTTTATCACTTTGACTCATATCAAAGGCACATGAACAAAGACCTCACTAGTTATACTCTAATAAATCATCGCCGTATTAATAACAGTTCAGTGACATCCACTACTAAATATGGGCTTCATAATCTAACGCCAATATAGTTGCTACATTCACGATGCTTGGCTAAAACATTCAGTGTACGAACGTACCCACAGGAAAGTTAAATCCAGCTTTTGAATAAATCATTTTAATATTTTTCTTATTTTTTGCAATAATTATAAATTATTTACTGTAAAAAAAATTGTTTTCAAGACAAACATCTGCAGATCATTAAAAAAATTGGCTCGCGCAGGAATCGCACCCGCAACCCTTAGCTAAGCAATCCAATCGCTTAGCCGCTGCGCCAATCAGGTCGTCAGCTCAGTATTTAGTGTGGCCTTATAAATCACCTAATGAAACTACATCAACATTTTTAACAGTGTAACTATGTTAACAAAACTAAATAAAAGCTTGTAAGAATAACTATAATTATACTACAGCCTATCATAAATATCAAAATAAAATCATCTTATATTGTGACTCTATCAACACTGCAATTTTGCATACATTCTCTTCAGATTTCTAATTACAGAGATAATATCGATGTTTTTAAGGTTGCTATCTACATGCATCTCTATGCATATAACTAGTATAACATAGCTTGTAGGAGTAATTACTTTCATAATGTTCGCTACCTATGAAGTTATTTCGTCAATGTGTGGCGGCAATTTGCAAAATTATAGCCTTTACACTGTTAGTGATTTGATATAACGGCTTTTATTAGTGATGGGCCGCCTCTGGAGTCGGCTTTGTTAGATTTAATCGACTTAAGTGTAAGATTATCGATATTTTTAATGGTTTTTCGTTTTTTATGATACGTTGTATCACGTCCTTTTTTACTGTTGTTGTATGGTGACTTATTTAGGTACATAATTCATTCTGTAGAAATAAAAATTTGTTTTTATTTTTGATGATAATAGTAGAGTAATAAAGATATTTGTTATAGTATAAAAGTTTTCCTTTTTAATTTGATTAGTTTACTCGGTAATTGAATATAAGAGTCACGTCATGTAATTTTGTCGCTTAATGTTACTATTCACTAAAAATGTAGTAGTAGGTGCTAATATTAATAACATTACTACCTACTAAACATAATAAACTTTTCCCAGCTCATAAATCGACTAATAAACCAACACTACAGCCATCCACTCCCATCACTAGTCCCAATACATCGACGTTTCGCCTTTGGGAATGATTTTGTTGAAAGTATTTAAATAACTAAGATTACATAGTGTATCGATTTAATAGCACACAGTGATTGACAGAGCCCAAAGTAATAAAATTAAAAGAGAACATTGTTTATGGTGCTACAATTTTTTCCCCGCCGTAATAAAATAGGAACGCAGTTGATTGGAAACTTCATAGAAGACGTTAATTAAGATGAGCTTACGAAACAGTTATTGAATATATTTTACATAATTTGCGTGAGAAAGAATGTCGGCTACCGGCTGCGTTGTGTCGTAAATTTTGTAGGGAAATAGATATTTTAGATTTGCTGCATATTCAGACCTAGATTTTTGGTTGTACATCACTAATCATAATCCAATGATTAAAAACTATCTTACTTAATGGTGTCTATCATTATTATTTGTATTGGCATGAGGTCATTGTCAGTCTCCGACATAGCTCAAAGAATATACCTACAAGTTGAAGTAGCAATGGGCAAGTCATATCGCTCGAAGAAGCGATAACCATTGGGAAAGAAATGTTCACGAGTGGCTGGACTACAAACCGGAAGACGCAGCGTTGGCAAGCCTCCGCCAGGTGGACCGATGATATCATCAGAGTTGCGGGCAACCGGTTGATGCAAATGGCAAGCTGTTGTCCATTGTGGCGGCCTTGGTTATGTCTTTCGGCTGGTGATGATGAATTGTCACAGGTATACCATGCTGTAGTGTAGAAATTGACCAGCCGGCAAGGATAGTACCGTGAATGACCGTCCAGGGAGCGCTGAACGGAGTGTACTTAGGACTGTGTCAACTCGTGAAGGCTCTCTCTCTACTTTACTAGCACCTAATGGTATCATGGCAACTTTAAACGACACCCAATATAACATTTTATGTTTTCCTTATAACATAAAAAAGCTGCTGCAACATTATATACCAACATAAAGTATAAGTAAACGACCTTCTATCGGCCTAGCTTCCGGTCCTAAATTCCATTCTTACGTCGCTGGGATAACAATGAGCTCTAGATATAGACCGATTCCTGGTACAGACGATAGATTTATTGTATTTTATAGAGTTCACATGTTTTTGTATCTTGTCTTAAAACGCATCACAATATATAATTATACTAGAAATCTTAAAAAAATACATTTCGAAACAATATCGTTTGTCTAAAAGGATAAGAAGTCTATTCAACAAGAGTATCAGAAAAAATATTAAAATAAAGAAATAGAGAAAATTTTAAACGTATCGTAAGAAGTAGGAACCAACTTCAGGTTATTTCACTATCCACATGTTATTAAGTGAAATGAAGTGACAGCAGCCTAAGCCGGCAACTCGATCTAATTTATATCAGAAAAAGTTGTACCTATACAATAATGTAGGTACCTACTATAACCACTTTTCCTAGCCAGTAAAACAGTCTTCTTGTCAATTTCATAGCTCGGCTTTACTTATAAACGTATAATGATGCATAATTATTGCTGTACAGCGATTTAATCTATCGGTACATGGTAGTGAGGTTAGACAGTTAAAACTAAACAAGATTTCAGTTTTTATGTAGCGGAGAAGGAAACAATCTAGTCAAGTCTTTATAACATGAGTTCGTTGACACTTATAATAATGATAACACTCTTTAATGTCCCACTGCAAGGTAAAGGCCTCTTCTCGTATAGAGAGGGATTGAGCATTGATCACCACGCTAGGTCATTACGGGTTGACACTTGCATAGTTATGATAAAAAGTATACTATTTAGAACTTAGGTATATTTTTGTGGTATTTGACAAGTAATATTGAGCAAAAGAATATTTATAGTTCCATTTCTTAAAAAAAATAAGGATTAGGTAGTATGCATGAAACAATACAAGCAAATGAAAGATCAGCCCCCTTACCTCGAACTCTTTAAGCAGGGTTTACGTTGTGGAAGCGAGACGCAGCATCACACTGGACGTAGCAGCATCTCGCTTCTACAACGTAAACTGTTGTGTTTTTAGAGTGCATGGTAAGGGGGGCTGGGTTGTATTCGAGTACGGAAATATAACTTTTCGTTTGAAACTGACCACCAAGACATTCAACTAATTAAAAAACCGCCTACAAAAAAACCTTTACAACAAAATACACAGGTATTAAATACAAAAAATCTATTAAAAATTACCATCCATCACCTAAAATCTAATTAACAGCTATTACAATATAAATTAAAACAATATCGCCGAAGGCAAACACAGGTTGGTCTGTCACTATCGATCAATAGGCAGGTTGACGGTCGTTGGGCAATGCGACACCTCTGCTAGGTGTAGAAAGTACGGGTACAATGAGTGGAAACGCACGCATACCGCAGATTCAATTGAATCATTCTACTATTAATTAAGCAGCGCTTGTAGGGATAGCAGGGCAAGTCGTGCTTTTCACAAGCTTTTATTTAACTTACAATGTTTGTATGTATGTGAGTTTGTTTAGGTCAAATCTTGCAATATAAATTAGAACCATTTTTTGACATCTGTTAAAATGATTTTTTGCATACCTACTTGGTGGTTTGGGTTTGGTGACAACACAATATTATTATGGTACTTTTGATTTTATAAAAGCTTGTTAAAAACTTATTTTAGTTTTTTTTTGGCCTATAGATCTCTTTTGTTTTTAACCGACCTCAAAAAGGAGGAGGTTACGTATTCGGCGAGTATTTTTTTAAACTTTTCACTGATTACTCCGTCAATTATGGACCGACTTTGTTTTTTTTTTCTAGAATTGATTTTATTAAGAAATTTTTCTTGAATTAAATTGCTTTTAATGGCAACTAGAACTCTCTATATGTCTTTCACAACTATCGTCGTGTTATAGTAAATTAACAGGTTTCATTTCGTTTGTTTTATTTTGTAATCTACACGGTCTTGTTTTGTTTAAGAGAAAACAAATAAATTACATTTAGAAAATAATTTTTTATATTTTATAAAGGTCATAATTAAAAATTCTGATGACACAGTCCAGCACAATAAAAAAGACAAAATTCGATCAAAAATCACTTTTGTCATCATCATAAACGAAGTATAAGTCTATAATCTTAATTGAAACGGTACTTAATCCCATTATTTACAAAACGTCTCCAACGCCACCAAACGGTTGACGAATATACGCTATAAACCTTTAGAACATTAATCACCATAAAGATTTCACTTGATTTATGACTGCATTTAAGTGGCAAAAGGCAATAAAACTTGAAATAAAAATGGCGGCAATCATTTGACAGGTCGATGACGGAACGCGTAAAATTGTCGTGCAAACATTGTATTAAAAAAGTAGGACAACTGTGTGACGGATTTATGCGATTAAGATTCCGTGTCATGTTGTGTAATACTAGCTTCAACTAGGTGTATTTCTTAAACGGAGAAAGAAAATAACGTCCTGACTGTACCTACTGACGTCCTATTAAATAATACCGTAAATGGAATTATGAAAGAATTATTACATAAAAAATTAAGATGGTTGACATTTTTTTTACCGACGCTACTAAAGTTATCGGTTGTACCTACACGTGAGTGATTTTTAATTTAATTGTAATACCCGATTTTGCTCAACGGAGCGTAAGAGGCAGCCCGGACGGACAGATGTCAATCTACCGCTAACTTTTTTATAAAGATAATGCGTTATAATGATTTTTTTACGACACATGAATGGCTGGCTCGGCGTTGGCCCACTTTTTGTCTTTTTATTGTCATGTGTAATGAATTATAGACAAGAAATGATATCGGCATGTGAAATCGTTCGGATTTTTTATTGTGATTCTTTACTCACCTACTTAAGACGACATTAAGAAGATATGTAACTAGTTAACGCTGTTTCGAAACGGAAGCTTTTATACAGTTGCAAATAAATTGGAATTAATCTCTTGAGACAGGTTGAACACAGACAAATATTACAACATACAGTAAGTCTGGTTCGTCTAATCAATAACAAGGGTAATATGTCTTACGAATTATATTTATTATTAAAATCAAATCGTGCGTACAGTGTACATACACACTATAAATTAATCATTTAGGGCGACTTCGAAACTATTTACCCGAACTACCAAAATATTTACCCGAAAAACCTAGAACCAAATCACTTGCCTAATCTGGGAATAAAACCCAAGAACTCACCCTCAGCTGACATGTGAGGCTAATAGCTAGTACCTAATGACACGACTAACTCCAGTTAATCTTTTGTTTCAGGTAAAAGGCACACGCAGTAATCAGCCGTATGGACGCAACTCATGCCAACAATTTTCTATCAATTGTGCGGCCTAAGAACACAATTTTCATAGAAATTATCCGTGCTACTCCGTCCACTTTCACGGAGCTCCGTTCACACCGTTCCAGTGAACTCGCCTGACCACTCGACTCCGGCACTTATATTGTAGTGGATCACGATTCAAACACGTCATTATCAGTGACTTGTATTTAAAGACGGCATAATGAATTAATTAGAATTTCATTAGTCGCTTATAGAGTTGGTTGGTTAGAAAATGTCTCTAGTTTGTGGCATTAGGCGCGTCTAGCCGTTCATGTTACTTCAGTTAAGGAGTTAATGGTTTAATCCAAATTTAACGGCGTCTCGCTTGGTTAGAGTTTTATAATCAGGCTCTGCAGAGTTTCGTAACGTTTATTTATGAAGCTTTACATGAAACGTGTCGTTTATGAGAAGCTTATTACCCACAGTAATGGTTAATTGAATATAAAATTAAATTATTCATATTATTAAACGATGCGTGCTTGCAATCAATTTGATTTAATTTTGTTTGTTAGTTAACCACAGCTGTTATTGCTTTTGATATTATGACGGGAATTTAATATAAAATTAACACATAACACAAAATGTTGTTTCTCGCAATTTATTTAGTAGAGTTTAAATGAAAAATAGAAACAAGTATCCATCTTGTAAAACATTACATTCTAAAGCGTGAACACCGAGGTGATTAAAGAAAAATCTAAAAATAAAACCAAGTACAATGCCCCGTTCAAACGCTCGCTCCAGTAACTAGATCTGCAAACTCCCGCGTCTGCGCAGTAATCGTCAACATCCGAGTTACGCGTTTGCGCAAGCTAAGCTTATACCATTTCCTTTGTGATTACGCCACAGCAGAGAGCAAGATTTTTCTCAACCAAACCAGTCATGGTTGGCAACTGGAATCTTTGTGGATTTTCTAAGACAGGTAGTCAGTTAATTATAGTTATGATTCATGGGGAATTACGTGATGGGGAAAGTGTCGAGCAAAAGGAAAATTATTAAGTTATTTTTAACAGTTCATAGTTATTATAAATGTGACGTATCCTGTATTTATATTTATAAATAGAACTGTTATATAATATGGAAAATACCAATTATAAAAACTGGGGTTTCGCTAAATTAAAAATTATAATACTAACGTATGGATTTTCCTAACGGTTTAGCCATAACTGTCGCATAGAATTCGTCTCTAAACTTAACTGTGACTAAAGAACTTTTGACAGAAAAACCCGCTAACCCCGTCTTATCTAAGAATGACATTGAGATCATTTGACCGGCATTCACATTATTAAAACAAGAGTAAGGAAAAAAATGCAATTTTTTACAATAATGTCGTAATATTTCCACAAAAACTTGACCATTATGATAGTCACACCTGTTTCTCAGTAATTGCTACAAAGCTATCGTTTTCCTTTTAAAAATCCCAAACGCTGACCGACGACCTCGTAAAACAAAACCTATTGTCTGAGATGAAATAAAACTACTAGAGACTTAAACCGGAATCTTGTTAAGTGTCCAATACCTCTTGACACCTGGGGGGCTATTCTCATAAACGAAACCTGATCAATACATTGTTCCAAAATAATCTCATGACCCAAATGTCAGTTTTTGACATTTCCGTTGTAAAAATGGACGTCGATTTTAACATTACGGCATTGAAATTAGATCGGTACTAGATTTAGAACCTTTTTTACAACGAGTATAGCGTTCTAACAAGAATATGTGAAGGTTTATAATGGGTCATCTTACAGTGGCCAGCATTTCTCGAAAACTATAAAGGATTAAGTGGTGACTATTTCTGTTAATTATTACCGTAATATTTTACATTCTTAATTGATTCTATATTCAATTATTTTAATGTTATCTTTTTGTTTTGCATGGTATTTTTTATTAAAATCAGCTAGCTACCTCATCAGTGTCTTTGTATTATAACGGCTATATTCATGCTAGTCCATATCTAATGTCTAGTCTAAAAATAACACTCGTACTTACTGGAGGGTGTATTTTGGGGTCGCGAAAGTTTCTTGACCCCTAAAATGCATCTTTTGAGTTCAAGTAATACCTAAATCTGTTTTTTTTTTTATAAATCACGCCAAGTTCCAGAATTTTTAAGCAGAACAAAGACTGCACACAGATTTTACTAGGCCGTTTTTTTGTTTTTAAATTATTTTAATTTTCTTTCTTAATCTAATGCCTTAGTTAAAGTGTTAACAGTACCTGGGGCGCACCTTACAATCGTCAGGGTTAGAAGTTTTCAAGTGCACCTATAATTAGGTACCTCGGCCTTTCTAGTTTTTTATAGTTTTCACCGTCTGTTGTATGATAGTTCTTTGCAATTAAAAAGCTTACATAACTTAATAGGGATAGATACAGGTACACATGTTCGGCGATTGTGTGATGTATTCATATTTATGCGGAGAGCCCTTAACTGCGGTATCTAGTGGCTTAAGTATAGGCTGTAACAAATTCCAAATTAATAACGATCCTCTGGGCTCCGGCGCGTCTTCCGATTATACAGGCTGGTTTCAAACTCACGTGTTTTGTTTTTAAATTAAGAAGTACCTACTGATTCGTATTTTGAATTTTTTTTTTTTAAATGGGTTGTCAATTGGCGCCAAAAAATATAAAATTATGATCGGGTATCGATTTTTCGCGATCGCCATATCGCTCGAAGAACCGATAACCGCTGGGGAAGAAAGGTTCTCGAGTGGCGACCACGAACCGGAAGACGCAGCGTTGGCAGGCCTCCCGCCAGATGGACCGACGATATCGTCAGAATTGCGGGCAACCGGTGGATGGAATTGGCAAGCTGTCGTTCTTTATGGCGTTCTAAGGGGGAGGCCTTTGTTCAGCAGTGGACGTCTTCCGGCTGATGATGATGATGATGATGATCGATTTTTATAAATGGACATTATACGCCATCGTGCACTAGAACACAAATTACCTACCTAAGCAACGAAATAATGTCAAGCTTATATTGTATATCTTTTGGGACAAGAAAAAATGTTATTCCATAATTTAAAAATAAGTATTGCCATATTTAATAATAAAACCTACATTAGTGCACGTAACACGATACAAAAGAAAAAAATACTTATTCAAATTCAAGAAAAATATTCGAAGCAAAGGCAACATCTTGTATACAGCCGAGAACACCTGCTCGACCGGCCTGTACGTATAAATAACCCAATCGAGGTGAAATTACCTTTGTCCACATCGCTAGAAAGCATTGTGCCTTGATTAATAGACATTACACTTTGGTAGCTACTCTCATTCGATTTACGATTATGATTCGATTCAGCAATCGATTCGTATTTAGTGCGTTCAAATCGATTTACGTAACAGAAGTCGTGAAATTTTAAATTCGGTAGTGGTACTCCGTTTTTAGATTAAGAACAAAATTTTATTGTTTTGAGATGTGTTAGTTGGTTTGATTGCTCGTGGATTGTTCGGTTTATAATGTACTTATACCTGCATACCGATGTAACGAAGGTGTTATTAAAATTCAGTTAACAGGACTTCTTTAGTAGTTTATACCAAAAACCCGGTCATCATCAGCCGAAACACGTCCATTTTTGAACAAGTCTCCTCCTTCGGTAGGGGGGGAAGTTGCCATAACCCCTTGGCAAACGGCTTGGGGATGGCAGTATTGGTGGTGAAGTTATAAAAGACGCTGCTGCCCATCTTCTGGATTTTCCCGTAGTCGCCTCTTACGAGACCCACGGGAGGAAAGCGGGTGGTCAATTCTCGGCCGGATACCACGCGGCAAAGAAGATGTTGATTTAATTACTCAGGCAAAATAGTAAATACCAAAATAATTGTTACGCTAAACTAGAATCTCTATTTCGCTAAAAGCCTTTACCAGCAACTGCCATTTACCAATAGTATACTCGTATTAAAGCCAATTTACATCGACCCGGTTGATTTAGCAGCAGTATATTAAGGACAATTTACATCCGTACGGTTTAATCCAAGCACGTAGCTTATTAAAACATAATTCAAACAAAGCGACGGTATATATAAGTTTATATAGCTACAGTGTACAGTCCACTCGTATTGTTTCGAGACACAAGATAAATCTTACTATAAGGAGGTCGGTTGTGCTGTGACCACGAGTTAGGCTTGAATTAGGAAACTAGATTTTGTTTCCTTTGTAATTTTGGAATGATGTTTGAGGAGCGTGGGGTTTATGGCACTGCCCCCTCCTTATTTAAGGGGGAGGCCTTTGTGCAACAGTGGACATCTTTTGACAGATGATGATAAGGAGTTTTGATTTGAATAAAACGAGGTTGAAATTTATCGAGCTTCGGAGCAATCATTGAGGTGGGTCGAACTTAAAGGCGTTGATAAGAATAATTACACATATTATGCTAACTAAGAGATGAGAAATAATTAATATTTTTACTTAAGTAAAAAGATTGATTAGAAGCGTCCCTAATAGGCACAGTAGCCAAGCCATTGGCTAATTTCGCTCGTGACAATCATCCTACATCAAAGAAACTTACAGATTTTTAAGACAATCATGTATTCATCATCATCACCAACAGCCTATCTCAGTCCACTGCTAGACATAGGCCTCTCCCATGGCACGTCACTGAGCTCTATCTTCGGCCCTCCGCTTATCATGTATTGAAACTACTTAATTATACCGAAGCATACTAAAAAAAAACATATTTATTTGAACGTAATATATAGCTAAAAAAAGACTGTTGTCCTTAAAAAAATAATATACATGGCAACACTATTGTAACAAATGTCATATCCAAATCGCATCGGATCTAAGAATCAGATCATTAACAATGGGAGCACCTGTTTCTCTGCTGTGGTCTCTTTGGTTGACGCACGTCAGCTTCGGTATCAACTGGTACTAATGTAGACATCTTAGATGCGTTAGATAGTTAGATGTGTAGATATGTTAGTAGAACCGTATCCGTCGGGTTATATAGAAGTGAAAATCTTATGTTTTAACACTTTTCTATGTTTCTTTTCACTAGACGAAGGTTTTGTGGCGGTAGCAATGTCTTAAAGGAATAAGGTCTTATTTAACAATTGAAAGGTTCTCTCTTACGTGAATTTGAAGAAGAATTAACAGGGTATTTTCGATGTTCCAAACTTAAATATTTTAAATATTTATAGGCAATGGTCATGAGTTTGGATGTATCATAAGTATGTATGTTAATATAATGTTAATTGTACCATCATAAATTCTTCACATAACAAGTTCCCACGTTAACAGCTGTTAATCCCAAAAAGGTAAAGAGATCAACACAAATCCATTTGTTTTCGTATTCCATCTTCAAGGCCGGCTTTATTATAATCGAAAGCTAAGAGCAAACCGTAACTAGTTTATTAGTGACAGACAATTAAAGTCACTTTGTTTGTACCATAAATCATAAAATGATGAAATTATATCTGATCTGATTTAATTGAACTGGTATCTGGGGCAATCGCAATTCTATTTGAAGATTTTACGCTTGGACTTAGGTTTGGTGCGCACAATACTTTGATTTACTTTTGTTATTTATCAAGATTAAAGATTGGACGCCTGTTTATTGACCGTAATCTACTATAGACTAAAGCTTAGAATTCAGATAATAGTGTTTCTTCTGGCTGATCCCAAGTTTACCTGTAACAACATAATTATAATTAGAGATAACTATTTACAAGTGCCAGTCGTCCTATGTTATCTATAAGGAAGTCTGTTTCTTGTATTGATGTTTTTTAAGACAATGAAAGAACATATACCTACCTACCCATATACCTAGCAGATACCTAGAATTTTTTATTCATAAAGATTATTGATATATTGGGTCAATCTTCTTCTTACTGTATGGTTGAGGAACAACTTGGTGTCAGAGTTTAAACAGCCTGAAAAAATTCTTATTTGTGCCGACTTCCTCACGATGTTTACCTTCACCGTTTTTAGCAGCTGATAATTAATTAATTTATAATACGCACATGAATTCGAAAAGACAATGGTTCAATTAAACATGTATTGTAGGTACTTTAATCCTCAAAAAAATATGGTTCCTGAAAACTAGCCTTCTAGAGCGAAACCACGAGTTACAGCTAGTAGTCTCAGCCAAAACCCACCTACCTATTACTACACAATTACTTTTAATTAAATAACATAGGTAGGTATACAGGTGGCCCCAGTTTCATACCTACACCTTCACTTTTGATTTACTGTCCACCAGCGGATGTTATATTATAAACAATTAATACTAACGTACTTTATTAATGTCTGTGAAATTAAAATCAAATCTTATATTGTTTTTTTAATGATGCTTGTAATTACGAATAAAGCTACCGCCTATTATTATTAAATTTGTTACTAAATAACTATCTTTGGGCTTGGAAAATTGAGCTTTGATTAAATATTTTAAAAACTTTCATGCACCGAGTTTTTAGATTTATGGTCGACAATGCGTGCCTTGCACAAGGTCTTTAGGCCGTCTGATATGTATTGTTTTAATAAAATCTTCTGAGAACTATTAGCAGTAGCACGGAGTTGAGAATAGACAAAGGTTAATTCCCTATTTATACTGTAGTTGGCTGATAGTAACGAAAGCTCAGTAACATACGTTGGTGCTTATGTGTATAAGTGTTAAGTTACTAATAAGTTCTTCTCCCTTACTTATAAGCGATGCAAATATGTGTTTTAAGTTAACCGCTCCTTAAGTCTATTAATATCTTTATTTTTTGTCATTAAATCGTCAGTAGCAGATATAATTTAATGAATTGTTTAACACTGCCTCGTTGGTCTAGTGGTCGCTAAGCGCGACTGTTGAGCACGAGGTCCTGGATTCGAATCTCGGGTCGGGCAAAGTGTTACTGGGTTTTTCCATTAGGTATATCTCAGTGGCGGCACGGAGTCTGGATTTGTGCCCAGTTGATGGCAATAGGCTCGCCCCCTATTACATTGGGACCTAAAAACATAACTAGTGAAATGTGGGTGTACTATATGTGCACCTCTGCCTACCCCTACGGGGAATACAGGTGTGATGTTATGTTATGTGTTTAACACTGACAGTTTTTATAATTAAGGGGGCTTGTCATTAGGCTATACAGACGAGATAAAAATACTAGAACAGCATACAAAAACTACCTTTCTGCAGATTACCGTATTAATATCCAAGCAGACGTCCTTAGATTATTCTAACATTAAACAAAAGAAAATACCTAACTAATAATAGTGGATTAGCTGGATAAACATTGCGTGACAGTCTTAGATGAAGTCGGAAGGTTCATATCACTGTGCCCATCTTCTGTCCTACTTTAGCTCGTTTTGCTCAACGACTTGTGTGTCGCCGGTTAAGAATGAGCTTGTTGATATATGGTAGGTATGCTATGCATGGAACAGAATGTGGCTGAAAAAAATTTGGGTCTTTTAAAAACTGTCCAAAGGTGGGATCAGACTCGGTTATAAAATTATAAGGCTGTCTTGTGCATGTGATACAAATTGTTTAAAAGTAATGTCCAATATCTTCGGACAATTTTACCCCATATCTATAGAAATTTGTATAAATCAATTTGCCTCTGTGCTATCTGCTGACGATTTCCACGTGATTCTTTGTTGTCATGTGCAGTACAATAAGGAAAATCGCCAGATTATCCAGTCAGCTTGTTGGTAGCAGTGCTGATTGTCCACAAAGGCTTTTTATTTAAATGTCATTACTTTTATCGTCCCCAGAATCAGGCCAAAACTAATATCCAGTCTACCTCATTCCCTAATGCAAAACTGAAAGCACACACATACTAATACATTAAAGACAATATCAGTGTTTCGTAAGCACACATGAGCAAGTGTGTCTCAATCTTGTCGTGGGCATTATCATAAATCTTGATCAACATCTACGTTTAGGATGTTAATGGGGCTTTCGATTTATTAATGCACCATTCATTCGTGGAATGTTGACGACCACTGGTCCATCGAGTTCCATTGTTATTCAGAATTTTTCGATAGTTATTACCTAATGAAATCTTCCTTGGATTGGGTTACTATTAATTGTTTGTGTTCCTGTATTTATGATGTTTTTACGTAGTTAGGATTGTAGGCTTTAAGGTTCAATTTGTAATGTATTTAAACGGGTTACTCAGTGTGGGTGGATACTACAGTAGCTGAGTTTAGATAAATGACTGTAGCGGTCAAAAAAGCGATGTAAAGTAACTTTATCTTTCTTCGATCTCAGATCTATAAATAACAAAGTTAAATACTGTTTAATAGGAAGGATCTACTAAGAATGTTATATTTAAAAGATCATGACTTTTATTATAGGTACTGCCCCCTTACCATGTAATCTTGAAGCAGGACAGTTTACGTTGTGAAAGCGAGACTCCGCCGCTCAGTATAATGCGGCGCCTTGCTTCCACAACGTAAACTGTGACTTCATGGTAAGGGGGTTTGCACATACACGAATAATAGCACTAATCAAAGGCTTCCAATTATTTATATCTATTCTATTATTCTCGAAACAAACTATTTTAAAACTTGTACTGTCCAAAAGCAAACGATTGAAAAATACACGTGTTCAAAAATACCCATTTGATGATAATGATGTAAGTATTCATTTTATGTGTTTGTTGAAACAAATATAGTAATTACGTGTAAGTTATGCGCAAATCACACACTTAACAATGTGTTGTATAAAGTTTATGGTGCGATTTCTGGTACCTCTGCATGTGTGTGTGTGTTCGTGCATGTTGTATGAGATAATGCACTGTGTATGCATGTGTAAGGTTATGCTAAGTGTTGCAGCTTGACCTTCAATTAGACTTGATTATTGTTTGTTTAAAATAAGTTGAATGGATGAGAATACTCTTGACGAGTTTCTTCGTTGATTGCTACTAGAGATGGGCCGAATATAGGTTTGGTCGATTGGCTGACTTGTCGGCAGTGTCGACCATTGCTTATGTTATGTTCGGGTCGCATCGGTAATTCTGAAACGTTCGTCCCACTGGTATTGTTTTGATCCGGACAGAGTGAGATTAATATAAATAAAACATAAGTGAGTAAATTACCTACACTATATTTTTAGTATAGAAATGTACCTAATGTAAATCTAAATAAGGTAATGGTCCGACCAGTCGGCAAGTAATCGCCGACCGCCGACTACAAATAATCCGAAAAGTCGGCTTTGCCGACTAGCCAGCACATTTCTATTAGCTACCTACTTTGTTTATTATGTTATGGATAATTCCCCCCCCCCCCCCGAAGCTTTAAAGGGGTGTCAGAAGTTTAACGCATTAATCAGTATTGGTGGTGAAGTTACAAAAGGTGCTGCTGCCCATCTTCTGGTTTTTTCCTAATCGCCTCTTACGATACCCACGGGAGGAAAGGGGGTGGTCAATTCTAGGCCGGTTACAACTCAGCACAGATCAAGGTCACCGAACGTCAACCTATCATTCCTTCTTGCTGATACAAAGATGAATAAATGACAGAATAGGACCCCGAGATACAACAGTCAGTTTCGTATTCACTCTGCCCAGTGCTCGCGACAATAAAGCCGTGAACTTACCTCAATGCTTGCGTAATGTCTGTCGCAACGTTTAGTCTTAGCAAACAGAGCTTAATAAACACTTGGCTGTCAGCTCCTATTGTCTGTGTTTAGGCAAATAACGTGGGACGGATGTGTTACGGACATAAGTACTGCGGACACTGGATGGTAAGTTTATACGCGTCAATGGTGTGCTTACTGGTACCTGAGGAGAGAAATATAGGATTGAAAACAGGTAGTTTTTTAGAATACACAGTTGAAGTATATGGTTAAATTAAGGGGAACGTACGGACATCATCCCCTGTACCATGAGTTTTTAAAGCAGAACAGTTTAAAATGTGGATGCGAGACGCCGCTACGTGCAGAGTGATGTGGATTTTGCGTCCACAACGTAAACTGTCTTCCTTTAAAAAATCATAGTAGAGGGCTGCAGGTTGCAGATCAGCGTTTAAGAATTAAAATTTCAAGGCAACTAAATAGTTGTTTATTAAAAATTGTAAAATTTCTTCATGCAAAATAATAAGTACTTTATATGCATTCAATTTGTCAGCCATTGTTGACTTGATTTATTACTAACTTTGGTACAAATGTAAAATCTTTGGAATTTCTAATTTATAATCAAGACCGAAACTACATTATACATCTAGGAATATATATTCTTAGATATATAATTAAATGCACTAATGTAAGTTAATATGAATCTGATCATTGAACAATATAGTTAACCGCCCAAAGAATCAATACTAGTAGATCTGACTACACTGTATGACAGTTTACTATAAGTCTCAAGACTAAGTTAGTTGTAATATTGCTATGTTTCTAGTCAAACAGCTTCTATTGTTTGTGTTTAGGCACATTCAATTGCGTGGGACGGTATGGCGGTGTAAACTAAAGTTACGCCTCTTACTATAAGAAGCGATGACAACTCAGACGTGAGCGGTTAAATCAATAGACTAAGGTTAAATTATTATTTACTAGCTGCACGCCGCGGTGTTACCCGCTACATTTTTTCAGCATAGATAGCCTTGGTGTTAAACCAGGGTATCATCTACCTCCATATGAAATTTCATTAATATTCATTTAGTAGTTTTTAAGTGAAAGAGTAACAAAGATCCATCCATACTTACGAACTTTCCCGTTTATATTATTACTTAGTATGGATGAAATCTTCTTCTAATCCTATGGTTGATGAACAACCTGGTGTCAAGGTTTAACCCGCCTGTAGGCCTCCGATATGGCTGGACACCGTTGAAAAATCTCTCAGGTGTGCCGGTTTCCTCTTGATGTTTTCTTTCACCGTTTTTAAGCTATTAATAATATCTATAGATCTATATATGTCAATGATGAGGTAAAATTTGCTTATACGTTTTTGTTAAATATCTTTCAGTATAGACTAAAAGATATCTGACAAAAGGTACATAATAAATATTGTTTATGAATTTTCCATGTTACTTACAACTAGAAACTAATGTCTTTGCTTAGCTAAGGGATGAGATGCAAGACTATTAGCTAAAGATTCCGTAATAATATTAGGTTAACATCCAGTCGGAGCACTCCTCGTTTCACCGCAACGGAAACCAGGACTCAAGTCTCAACATTTTTTAAAGAAAAAAGCTAAAGTTACATCGAAAACAAGTCACTAGGAACACAGTACCAATCAACAAAATACTCAAAATCCAATAACAACATTCAAATAGCTTTCTGTGGAAGAACAACAATAGTATTTGCCACATCTGAACGGGCCGTCTTTCCCACAGCACTCACGCGCAGGTCAGTTAGTATGTTTGTGTGGGTGTGTGTGTACAGGTGAGCACACTGACCTACGCTTGAGCGTTCTCGCAAGCTTTTGTCTGCCAAGTCCCGCTGGACAATGGCGTGATGTCATAGAAGCATACCGCATACGAAAACAAGGATGTGCGCAGATATAATTTTCATGGAAGTGGCATTTCTTATCTTGTTACCATGATAATATTATTATATTATGATACTAGACTTTAACCATAATTGTTGAATGACCAATTACAGGAAAGCTTCGGATCCTTTATCTTTGCGGGTAAAGTCGTTAGTTAAAATATTCAAGTGGGTGATATTATTGTTTGTATTGTTAGATTTCGGACCCTTAGAGCTCATCTAGCAGCAGTATCGTGGAACGTTCTGGAGAGAATAAAGAGGCTTTAACCGTAGGCATATTATTATAGTGAAATAAAATTAAAAGAAAAGGTTAAAATTAGGTAGCGTCTGATCTTAATGGTGTTAAGTAAACTATAAGCCTAAAGCAGTCAAAGTATTTAACAGACTTCAAAAAGGGAGGTTCTATAACTTCTATATTCAAAATTCATGTATGTTTGTTTGTACATCCGCGATTTTCTTAAAAACTGTCCGATTGAATCCGATTTGGATGAGCGTTCTCATTGACTGCACAATAATCAGATTTCCATGAGCGATTTGACTAAAGTCCAGGTTAATTGAAACTGGACTTTATTCAAATCGCTTCTATACACTTTAAGTCTGCAATGCCACACAAGTTTCAAGTGCGCACGTGTCGTAAAACCAATGTTAGCGTGCAGGCCATTCCGTCACCTCACAATGCGGCCTGTTCGTTGTGCAGCCCTAGAATTTATGTGCGCCTGGTACACCGAGCAAATTGATTTGAGAATTTAAATCAACTGAATAGGTAATAAATAATAGGAAGTTAACAATTCAATACTGGTTACCTTAATTAATTAATTAGTTTGTTTATATTGGATCTATTTATCGCCTCTTAATTTTTTTTTTGTTAACAAAATATTATTCTTTCCTGACGACTGCCTGAGCCGAATTCAAAGCTCTCAAAAGACAAAATAAAATGATATCTTAACTTGAATGTACAATATCTTTGTCTACATCTATCCCGTAGATTCAAAGGATTACGGCCTACTCCTCCTCAATGTAGAGACAATACAGTGGTGGGTGTCGAGACACAAGTTCTCCCACTCGTAAACACCTAGATTGGAAGCATTAGAACTAATCTTCAGGCCGGACAAGTGCTTCGTGTGATCATTCCAACACGATTTCCGCGCGTGTCTGTACTTACGATGCAATCGGTGAACATAGTCCAATAAGATAACTTTAACTTATAATACAATGTACATTCTTAGGGTTTCAACTGCTCTTAAAAGCCTAAGAAAACTTACAATGAAAAGATAGATGTTGACTGTTAGGCATTGAAGTATTGTACCTCATTACTGGCGACACTGCCCAAAAGACAATGTCAAAACTTAATCAATGGCAAAAGAAACGCTTGCAATCAATTGGTAATTTATTTTATTAGAAATTGAAATCACATTTGGTTCTCATGAAATCCTTTTCTACTTACGCAATAAAGAGGAAGAATCATTGTTGAAATACAGACGGTACACATCTAATGCGGATATAAAGTGCTGTATAAATACATCCTAAGGGCAACTTTGACAGATGAATGACCAATTGTGTTATAGTCAAACCATTTTGTTACTATGTAGAAAATTGAATGTAAACAAATTATGTTGACAGCGGCTTGAGAGGGAAATTGTTTTCAACAATGTATTTGTGTTCTAACGGTACGAATGTGCATTGAATAATGCTTATTTGAAGTCCAGAAATACCGAGAAGGATACACACATAACATGACATAACATCACGCCTGTATTCCCCGAAGGGGTAGGCAGAGGTGCACATATAGTACACCCACATTTCGCCAGTTATTTTTTTAGGACCCAATTTAATACGGGGCGAGCCTATTGCCATCAACCGGGCACAAATCCAGACTCCGTGCTGCTACTGAGAATTACCTAATGGGAAAACAGTAACACTTTGCGAGAAGGATAGAGTTTAGGTATTTGTGTTTGTGATATTTTTTGCTAGGGAAACGCACCCACAATACAGGGAAAATTCCTAGTGTGGGGCGAAGCTTTATATGAAAAAATAATTAAAATAAAGAAGTTGAATGTATTGTATACGTTACAAATTAATCGGTTTCAATTAAAAAGCCTTAATTGCTTTATTATACAAACTGGTGCTCGCAGAAAAAACCTATTGAATAATTGAGGCCTATTGTCCTTTGAGCCGTTTGTTGGAACTGTTTTTATTCTCACAAGACAATACAACATCTAACTAGCATAATTTCATGAAAGATGGCTCCTAAAATATATTCGGAAAGATATTTCGAAACATCAAATGGAGGATAAGGTACATTCATTGTTACCAACTGACTAACAGGCGCTCCTAATAGCCAAGCACCCAAATTAAACATTTCAAAATCTGTCGGCTCAATCAATGAACCTACTAAAGGCTGGCAATTTTAGTGTTAGCCAATATCTCAATAACAGCAATTACAGTCTTTTTAAGTCCGTAGACTGCTTCAAATCACAATAGAGGTACAATCAACAACAAATTAGTTATTCAACTTGATAGATCGGACGAAATCAAACAATCAACTTAATCTGTTTATTGACTATGGAAAATCGCAAACAACCTCTATAAAGTTGTATGGACTTGTGTGACAGGGTTGCCAGTATTGTTTGGAGGTATGGTGATTTATGGTTGGTTGGAGTTTTATAAATATAACCTTTTATGCTGCTTTCGAATTGTAGGAGTTTGGACTCCGAAATTGATTGGCAACATTAGGTTTATCATTACTTCGATACTTTCTTATTTCATACATAATACAAAAATAATATCGGTAACTACCTTAAATATGCACAAACAGGTGTTTACAGATATGCGTTTTAAAATCAACACATATTACCTTAATAAATGTTGTCTAAGAACTGGTTGGATCAATGGCCAAGTGAACAATAAAAACAAAACAGCCAACCCTGAAATGGTCAATTTCACAAACCTACAAATAAAACCGCGGTAATTTCCGATCAAAGTGCGCATCGCACTAATGATAGTTTATAGCGTAACTGTACGCGTGCGCATCGGCGCGAGCGCACCCACCAATTATAATCAGGAGCGATTCGTGGGTTATTATTTTCATGCCCGATTTGAACGTGTCCGTTTTAATACGTCACGATTGAGATGAGATATTTTGGGTTAATTTTTTGTTTTGTTTTTTCCTTGGAGAAATTTTGAGGATGTAAGTAATTGTTAACGAAGCAGCGATTGAGGGTTTGATGAATCATAAAAATATAAGAAAGAATCATACGTAACACTAGAAAATTAAAAGGTTCGAATTTTGAAAATGTAGTTAGATATTTTTTCATTTTATAGGTACAGAAACTGAAGTCATTCAATTAATATTTTTTAAACTATCTTATATAGATGATTATACAACAAACACGATCCCTATATTCACTAAGAAACAGCAATAACAACATGCAGTTTATAGATAGCAATGGACACGCAGCACGCATACACCTAATTAACTTCCTCTAGAAGTCTAGATATAACTCACTACACCCACAAGAAAAGGGACAAACACAAACGATTGTATACACGCGTCTCACTCATTACTTATAATTTCAATCCCAAGAATACCTGTTACCGATGTTTAAACGATTGGTTCGCGAATCCAGCGGTATTTTTCATTAGACCTTACAATCAGACCGGTTGGCTGTCCATCCAACGGCGTAGGACGACCCTTATCTATCCGACTTGAAAACTAGAATTGTCGTGCCTTGCGCAAGTGAATTTAGATTTCAAAAAGAGACTGGCAATACGATAATTTAAAGGACGAGTTTGAAATTTATTTCGATGATTGTGAATGAAAGGGAAAGAGGATATTGCCAATGTGTATCGTAAACTTGGAGGGGACGGATGGTTCCATTTGATGTGTCAGACGCTTGTCATGATCTTTTATTGTTTTACGTTAATTTTTGTTTTAATTAAACCACGCTCATTGCACACACACGTAACTTACCATAGATGTAACCTACCTTAAACATTGGTGCCTTCTACAGGTAGAAATTACTTTAAAATAGAACCTACTTTTGTTGCCCAATCAAAACTGTTAAAGATTCTTTCTTAAAGCTAACAACGGAGAAACCTTTATTTTACATATTATTGTGTCCCATCAAATTGTACGTCATTTATACCTACAATGGTATAAGTATACCAAAGAGAAGAGCAGATCATTTTATAGTTGACCACTTACTGGCTACATAGTATGACGAAACTATTCAATAACGAAGCTTTAGTTAGGACAGTTCGCCGATCCCATAATTGCATAATAGAGATTAAGATCCTTAAACCAGGTTAAGAATTTGCTTTTGATGGTACCAACATAACAGAATCGGTGAATATCCGCAATTTCGCCTTAATAACAGTTGCGTCATTGATCAAGCCTTAGCCAATCGGCAGCTAAGCTTTAATTCAATTGAAGAAACCAGTTTCTATAGCAATGGTTGTTTTCTAAAGTCTATGTCTAATTTGTTTCAGGTACGTGAATATGCTGCTGTGGAGTGGGTGAGGTTGATGGGCACTTGACCATCTCTGTACCACATACGATGCATGGCGATTGTTTAACCATTGTCTGCTTCACGGTATGTCGAAGTGTTGTCTCTCTATGATCAGTGAGAAAATTGAAAGTGGTACGAAAAAGTAACGCTTGAGATGGCAGTTCTGTTGAGCAGGTGAATGCCTAAAAGGGTTATCACTTTCTTTGTTTAAGACTGCTTCTAATTTTGTCACGGTTATTTGGTTACAGAAGAGCTAAGGCAAATCATATGTCCTATTTTATGTAACAATTTAACTTATTTGAAATGGTTTCTTACAAAAATAACTCCCTACATAATAAATACAAGACGTAAAAAAAATTACCTACTACAGATCTAATGGTGTGAGTTACCTATTTTTTTTAATCATCATATGCCTACATAGAATATTGTTTTCAAATTCGTTTCTATCCTAAGTACTAGTAAAGCTCTCCGTTGCATAGTTAATTAGATGCATAATTATTCAATATATTCAGTATACATATCGCAGCGTATTTAAATAATTGATGCAATTAACATAATTTGATAGAAACTAAGAGCTTACTTAATAAGCTTGAACAACTTATTTATTTGAAGTTCGTTGCTAAATAGCAGCTACCGTACCTGCTTATTTATGTTATTTTTATTCTTCTAAAAATTAAAACAAAATCCTTGAATATTCCATTGTATTTTCTTGACAAGTTGCCTATCATAATTATTTAAAGTAGTCAAAGGTATCTGAAGTTACAGTCACAACTTATAACAATACTTTTTATTTGCATATTATGTATCCCACTGATCGAACAAGGCCTTATTTTTTCCACTCATCACTGTTCGTTATTTCTGGCACTGTCTTTTCCACAAGAGTATCCAAATCGTCACGCCATTTTCTTATAAGTCTGCCTGCCTAGCCAAGTGGCAAAAAGGTCGATGAAAGGAAACAGAACGTTTGCGGGGGGGGGGGGGGTCATCCGTGGCAAGCGACAAGTATGGATCTTCGTCGTAATATTGGCTCACTTTTGCTGGTAACCCCCAGCACCTATAGGCGACTAGATATCACAATTAAAATAGAGATATTTGACGGTATCAGCTTCATTAGATCCACTATCTTTACCCGCATCTAGACAGCGATTCTGAAAGCTGACCTCAGCATATTTGGATACAGCAATATAAATACTTATTTACTCAATAAAGAAACAAGCTAGTCGATGGAACCTGTTACTTTCTATACAAAGCTGTGATCTTTACCCCGGTTCTAACCAGTAGCTTAACGATAGATATTAAACTCAGTATACAATAATTTTAGTATACTATAATATAAGGAATTTTAATTAGATTATAAGTTCTAAACAGCAGAATATTTCTGTTGGATAATGTAGTGGATATTATTAATTAAATATACACAATAACTCTACAATTAAGTATGGGCATCAGCTGAAAGAATTTTAGATAAGTGTAAACTGTATAATAAACTTTCAAGTTGGCCTAATATTCTAATTTAGTAAGGTATGAAATATTACATTTGTAAATCCCAAAGAGGTTGGCCAAGGTGAGTTCTAGCTCATAAAAGGTCCCCCTAGCTTTTCGTCAAAGTCACATAAGGGACCTTACCATGAACTCGTTACGTTACGTGTGGTGGCCGTAGTATGCCGTCTCTCATCCATATCCAAAAATGTCCTGCTTTAAGAGTACATGGTAAGGGAACAGGTAGATATGTCGCTCGTTAGTAGTAGGTCATATAAAAAAGTATTTTTTATTTAACCTTCAACACAATATAGGCACTTTAATTTATTCAAATATATTCTTACTTTGTTTATAAAGTTAACCCTTAAAATATTTCGTTCCGAATTAAGTAAGAAATGTTTACGTCAAAGCTTCCTCAAACTAACCTTTTCCCAAGTAGGTATGTCGAAGCCTTCCAGTTTAACCAGATGCGGCCGACACATCAGCATTTTACTCGGAAACTACAGTTTAACCTTCGCAACCCAACTAGTAGGGGTACCAGTGCAAATAAAACTAAAAAGTAAAACAAAAAAATATTCAACAGCATCTCAATATCGTTAAGAAACAAACCAATTTGCATGATTTCAATATCTATGTACCAACTAATTATTCTATAGTCACGAATGTAAGATGTAGCGGAAAAAACTTCATGTTGCGCCTGCGCAGTGTTCGTGGTCGTCCCGCAGTTGTTCGATTCGGATTAGCGAATGAGTTTACTGGCTATTAGTGCGTGATTTATGATGTGACTCGCAGCGAACGGGCCCGATGGACCGGGACGGCGCTGCGTGAGATCTAGGGGTTATGCCGATCGATATCGATACTTGATCGAGTATCGATAAGAGGTGCTTGTCGATTTTATATCGGTAATTGTTAGATTGGCATTTGTTATTTATGTTGTTTGTTACAAGTAAAATGTTTGTTCGTGATGAAAACCATAAAGGCTTGTAATGCGACATAAATGTTGTGAATTGGTTTATTTTTTGTTTGATTACTGTTTTTCAGAAATAAACTTACTTATAAACTTATTAAAGAAATTCCTGCTTCATATACTAGCAACGTAAAAATTATAAAGATGAGATAAGTGCATGATGCATAATTTTCAGTAACATTTTCATTTAGGTATTTTAAATTTTACAAAACAAGCAGTTTTAAAATAATTAAGAAAAACGTAATACCTAACATGAAAATTAATCACATAAAAAAATCTCCATTCTATCGAAACATTCCCATCCCTAGCGGCCCGCCGACCGGTACAGGTGCGTTAGGTTCTCACCGCTGCGCGTACGCAACACACACGACGATTTGTCCGCAGATAACCATCTCCGGATCGCCACTTTATTTGTCGCTCGCCGCAAACTGACCAGAAATTAAAACGAGTCCGTATTTCGATACCAAAGTTTCGTTTTTTGTCTATGGAGAAGACTTGCTACTAGTTTTTGTTTCGTAATTAAAAAGCTGAAGAAACGTTTTAATAATTTTGTAGGTTTTAGTAAAAGACATTTCTGTAAAAGCTTAACAATTTCGTCTAAAACGATATAAAATTAGAAAGGTCTTTATAAGTAAGTAAATTAATATCTTCTTATTTAGATAAAAATCTGTTTGACGTGCCCACTTCGTAAAAATCGTCTATCTTGACAATAAAATTTCTTATATCATTAAAAAGATAAACATTTCTATAAAACGAGAATCGAATTTAAAAGTAAAACGAAGCACTTATTAATCGATGTACAGTCGTCTGTCTCTATCATGTCTCTAATGACGGTCCTGTCAAGCCTCTAGAAAGCACTATTAGCCGGAATGATTCAATTAAAATGAGTTATTGACCATCGATATTTATCGTACCACTTGTTTTAAGTAAGCACGTAACTATTCGAATTAGTAACGATATCTTTCCCTTCCCTATCGGCGCACTGATATTTTTTTTAATGTCGTTATTTGCATATTAATTTACGGACTAATTAATTGTCGCTGTATCTTCGGGCCCTTTGAGAATTTTTATTGTGGTTATATCGCGGCCATTACGGTATATAGGTGGTTGAAAATGCGTCATAAATACAGCAAATATAATATAAGTATATTGAGTAAAAGTGTCAGGTGGGAACTGTGATGTTAATCTTTATGTCATCATCAACTTCCGCTCAGTATCATCTTGTACTAAAAAGTTTTGTTGATGCTGTTCATGTAATTAAGTTTGAATTTATGACAGACATAATTTTATTTAATATTGAATATAAATATTTAACATATCTAATCGTGCAATGATCTGGGAATGTAATTCGGAGATTATTAAATTAGAATTAGAAAACGTTTCTCACGCTTTTCTAACACAAATGTGTGGAGGCTACATGGGTTTATAGCAAAATAATTGTACTACCGTAATAAAATACTTACTTTATACTTGATGATATTATGAATGCCGGTATGGTCCAATATTAACTGCAAGAATCCGAAATATTACGATAAGGTAAACATTAAAAAGTGTGAAAATAGAATCGTACAAATACTTTTACACATCAACTTGGAGGATATAAAAACCATCGAAAAATCAATTTATAGATAATTTGAAACTTAAGGTAACCTACATTCAATATATTTGAAGTCCAAATTAAAATACTCGATCATATTATCAATAATTATAAAAAATAAATAAAGATATTTAGGAAGCCATTATTTCTTTAAACATTCGTTATACCACTTTATCTATATATCAAATACTTGCAACGCTACTTCTAACTAATTATGTTACTATACTCAAAGCAACAATCTAATAGGAGATTACAATAATCAATTTATCTTAAGATGTATCTCGAGATTGTATCTCAGTGGGTTACAAAGCAAACATGGTGTGGATGACCAGACCTGTATGTGACATTTATTCATAGCCCCGACTGTACATTATAATTAGCATTTTACTTTTTATCGATACTTTCTCGGAATAATAATTAAAATAAAATCCCTACAAATTACAATATAATGGACTATAACCATAATTAAAAAATGAGTAAAATCTTTGAAATTTTTTATCGATTTATAATCGCTGAGATACTTAATAGAATTTAAAACAAATGGTTATGAAACAGAAAGGAATTCAAAGGTTATTATGAATAGGATTTTATTATAGTAGCCAAGTTTTTCCTTATATTAGTAAGTTATAAAACCACCTCAGAATCAGCTACTCCACAAAATCCAACCATACAAAACATAATTATTCAATTAATCAATTCTCTACAACCGCTACTTC
The DNA here is from genome assembly GCA_946251915.1 of Abrostola triplasia. Classification (NCBI taxonomy): domain Eukaryota; kingdom Metazoa; phylum Arthropoda; class Insecta; order Lepidoptera; family Noctuidae; genus Abrostola; species Abrostola triplasia. The sequence continues at coordinate 5,879,317 of OX276440.1, read as the reverse complement.
TGACCACCCAAATTAATCATCGACATAATATTTGCAAATATATATTTTTATAATCTGAGCTAAACCGGGCTGTCGACAGCGTTAACAATGTTATCGATAAATATAAATATATATTAAAAGATAAATATATATTAATATAAATATAAATTAAAAGCCGCACTATGAAGTGGGCTGTGTAAAAAATTATGTAGAAAGTAGTATGACAACGCACACAGCTGGCTCGCTTCGTTGATTAGGTGGATATGTGAACGAGTTGCAGATATATGTGTCGCTGGATGGGCTTAGTTTAGGCAGATCTCCAGCAAGGTGGACTGATGATGTTGTTGCTGTACAGGGAAAGACCTGGATGCAAAAGGCCCAAAATAGGAATCAGTGGCGTTTAGGGGAAGAGGCTTATGCCCAGCAGTGGGCCATTTAAAAGCTGATGATGATGATGATCATTCAGATCATTCATCATAATCAATCTTGACCTGACGAGGTTGAGCTTCTTTACATTGATGACGTAAAAAAGCTTATACTTTGAAATGTTACTGACCTTTCGATTCATACGGAAAACGAATTTCGGTAGCTGCGGCTATTCTTAACCAATACTAGCCGAATACTAGCTGAATACTTAAGAAAATACACATTTTTTAATTTATTTAATGTTTATACAAAAGTATACCAGGCAAACTTAACGCCTTAGGCATATGCTTCCAGTCAAACCTGTGTGTACAAATTCAGGTCTATTTCCTCACACTCATGATATGGTGAGAGATTGAACTAATCACACATAGGGAATACCTACAACCTTAGGTGCTTGGTGAACGAAAAGGTGATACAGGAGTAATAAAGATGATGTTGTATGCACAATATATCTGTATACCGTATCTAGTTGAACTTTATACGCCACGAACACGTAGTGCTTACCTCCTTTTACTGTTACTTGTAAACAGATATATCGATGATTAAGGATGTAACTGTTTAGCGATAGTTAACATCGTATCTCGCAATATATTGTGGCTATTATGGTAAAGAGCTAACTGCGCGATAAGTCAAGTCATTGTTTAAGTGGCGTGACTTTAACGGCACGTTTATGACGTGTTTCATTGAATGATTTAGTCACCAGCTCATCAGTACCGGTCGAATAATTCTTTCTACTTTTGAAAATATTGAATGGTATGGAATAAAGTAGAATATTCGGTGGCCGACCGTGAGGTCGGTGATACGCAGTTCGGGAAAAGGTTTTTTATCAGGTAACTCCCAATTGCAGAGCTTTTGCGTATCCTGTTAATGTCGCTATTGACAACTGAGAATAGGCTTGCTAATATGGGACTCATGACAAAGCAGAAAGCTGAAATGTGGGTGATATGTGAAGTGACAAATCTAAGTATAAATTAGATGTTTAATGAACTTCTACCATAGGGAATACGGGTGGGTATAATGATATAAAGAAGCCAGTTTGTAACTGTTATATTTGAGCGGTCACTTACACTCAACATAACATAATTCATCATAAAGGGTCCCAATGTTAAAGGAGGCGAGTCTATTGCCATCAAGGCACAATCTAGGCTCTATACTCCTACTGAGAAGTACCTAATCCAAAAATCCAGTAACACTCATGATCATCTCGAGTTCGGCTTCTAGGTCAACAAAAACCGTGCGAAAAGTAGTTACACATTGTTGCTACCTGTAAAGTAGGTTTCTGTTGATGATCTCCGGTCAAGCAAGTTACCTATGATTTGTATTGAAGTACGGAATACAGTTAGGCTGAGCCGACTGCGCGGCAGAATGTTTTCACTTTTATATTTGTTAGGATAACTGTTTGCGTTGGCCCTGCGAATGAACTTTTGATTTCTGTTAAAGGTGGGGTGTTTTATTGTTATGTGTGTATTATATGAAGTGACTCTGTAATCTGTACTCCTCAAAGAGGTAGGGAGAAGTACTATGCTTAAATTTTCGAGTTGAGGGATCATAACTGTATATGATACCTTTCCAGGCTAAATTAAATTTAAGTGCTACGACCATAAAAAATAGCATATTGCCGAATTCAGAGACTATTAACGATTTCTTAAACCATCACTAAGTAAAGGTTTTCTATGTGATATAGTTACTTAGTATCAGTTTAATCATTAGCGTCTTGAGTGCGGCGGTTAGTGTTATTATTTGTCTCTTAAGTAACTTGTAGTCTATTTAAAATAAATTAAAGATAAATGGACTTGCAGACTTAAACCCAAATGATGTTCACAATAAATAGTTTTTAAACCTTAAGTTATAGCTACAACGATATCCATCATGAGTTTAACAAGAACACGTTACACATCATAATATTTAATTTATAGGTGTCAGATGATTATGAAAATGATAAGCCAAAGGTCACACCACACGCCCTTTGGGGTCCGTCGTTACCAGCTAAAGACGTGAAAATGACGCGCTGTCGTAGCGTGATAATATCAATTTAATTATTTATTGATTTAAATTGAATATTTAAGCAAATAATGAAATGTGTGGGAATTGTATCATAAATTTTGTTAGGAAATAGGTGCTTGGATTAAATTTATTTTTATTTTCTTTGAACTTAGGGAAGATCACATTAAATTATACAAACGTAAGTTAATAATAAATAAAATTTGAAGTCGTGCTTGACTCAAACTTGGAAATAAAATTTTGTCATTTGACTTGGTACGATTAGACAAATGCTTAATTATTTTTGAGTCAATTATCTTGGTCCATCTAACTTATTTATTACCATAAAGAATTATATTACCTTATACCTATTACCTAAGGAGAATTAATAAAAAGCCTTATTATTAGGTACCTAGATGTTATTTACGGATAATTTAAAAATATAAAAACTTGTCAATTAAAGATTGTAACTATTATTAATATAAAACTTCTCTCAGGTTATAATGTACATTTAATGCTTTTTCTAATAAAAAAAAATTACAATTATCTCTCCTATTGTTGTCTCAACGACTTACAACAGTAATTTATAATTAAAAGCAACAACATTTCGGGTCAGCAATACCAAAAATAAATCACAAAAGCTTTCACAAAGCTATTGATGCCATTAAACTCCATAAAATAAGATCATAAAATATGTATTAGCTATATTTCTTACACCCGAGCCGTACAATAGTTTGATAATCATAATAAAAAACATGGACGTTTCGCCTTATAAATCTAATAATAATAACTCAGAAATTCCGTTACACAGCAGCTGTTAATTTTAAATTTGAATTCAGAACCTCTTTCCGGCCTTGACCCCGACATTTGAATTCGGAATATTGAGAAAGTTGTAAATTGTCAATGATATTTTTATGCCTATTGGCAGTTTAATTTTATTGGTTTTCAATTCTGTTAGTTTAGATATGCAAAATATTTTGTTGGAATAAAATGTATGGTTGATATATTTTTGTGTTGAATTCGATTTTTATTCATATAATTGAATTTGGAATAAAAGATAACAAAATAATTTCTATCAATTCATTATGAATGCGTAAGCTACTCTCTGTCTTTCTGTCCCAGTATTTGATCACTTTAAAACTAAACTGCTCGATAAATTTGGATGAAATTTGGTAGGTACAGAGTCAGTTTAGACCCTGTGATAGGATAAAAGCAATTTCATACCTCTCAAAAGTCGAGAAAAGCCTTCTACACGGACGAAGTCGTACGCGGAAGCTAGTTTCACAATAAATGATAAATGATAAATGATAAATGATTTTATTTCTGTAAATAGGTTTAAAAAAAACACTTTTACACGTCATTTTTTAAAAACTAGATGGCATCGGCATTTCCTAACTGACTACCTCTGAGAAGAAATACCGAAACAAACTCAGGGGTCAAGGTCTCTTTTAAAGTCCAGACAAGCTCAATATTTTATGCGAGAACAGTGTAGGTGGTCTGAGAAGTGGTCTTTTTAGGAAAGAACCACGGCGAGTTTGAGTCGACCTGTCCTTACAGACGCCCCGTCTCGTACCATCTGAAGGACATTTGGGTAGGCCGCATAAAATACTCAAACCGTCAGACACGCATAGGAATAAAAAAAAAGGAAGGAAAAAAAAAACCTACGCAATGCTCACATTTACAAATACACGACATGTACAATGTAGGACGTCTGTGATGGTCTTTTAAAGAAAGAACCAAAGCAGATTTGAGTCAACCTGTCCTGACAGACGCCCCGTCTCGTACCATCTGCAGGACATTTGGGTAGGCTGTATAAGATACTCAAACCGCCAGACAAGAAACTATCTAAGAAGGAAAATCCTACATCGTACATTAATATAACAATAATAATGAGAATAAAGAAAAAAAAAATACATTATGTCAGTTTGTAAAAATATAAAAAAACAAAACAAAATGGATCAAAAGATCAAACAATGTCAGTTTTGCGTCAAATATGTAAAAAAGGGTAAACAAATTAAATGTCAAAATTAAACAATACAAGAAGAGGCTTAAGCCCAAGCATTTTTATCTAGCATATAGTCAGACACTTTATAGTAACCTTTTCTACATAGTTTGTGCTTGATAAACGACTTAAATTTGTTTAAACTCAGGTTTTGAATGTCGTTTGGAATCTTGTTATAAAAACGTATGCATTGACATTTGAATGAGTTACTAATTTTCTGAAGCCTAGTGGCTGGTACAACAAATTTGTGTTTATTTCTAGTGTTAATGTTGTGAACATCACTGTTTCTAATAAAAAGATTAATATTTTTATGAGCATAAAGCAAGTTCTCGTAAATATAATGTGATGGGACAGTCATAATACCAATCTCTTTAAACTTTTCCCTTAGCGAATGTCTGGGACTTAATTTATAAATTGCCCGAACAGCCCGCTTCTGTAGTACAAAAATTGTTTGTATATCGGCAGCATTCCCCCACAAAAGAATGCCATACGACATAACACTGTGGAAATAACTAAAATAAACGAGTCTAGCGGTATCAACATCAGTAAGGTTTCTTATTTTAAATACGGCGTATGCAGCAGAGCTCAGCCGTTTGGACAACTTATGTATATGTGGGCCCCATTGTAACTTAGCATCTAAAGTTATGCCTAAAAATACAGTGGTATCCACAAGTTCCAACTCTTCGTTATTCATATGTACACTGGTTTTCACTTGTCTAACATTTGGTGTAGTAAATTTAATACATTTGGTTTTTTTCTCGTTCAAAAGCAAATTATTAACATTAAACCAGTGGACCACTTTAGAGAGAGCACTATTTACATCGTCGGTAACTTGGTTAGAGCGCTTAAGTTTAAATAAAAGAGAAGTATCATCTGCAAATAGGACAATCTCATGAGAATCCTTAACAAGATAAGGCAGGTCATTTATATAAACGAGAAATAGGAATGGACCAAGAATAGAACCTTGTGGCACTCCCATTGTCACTAAGGACCCCGGGGATCTTTTTCCATTGATATCAACTTTCTGAACCCTATTACTCAAATAAGAACTAAGAAGGTTCAGAGCATTGTTTCTTACACCATAGTGGTACAATTTCCTGATCAATGTTTCATGAGGGACACAATCAAAGGCCTTGGACAAATCACAAAAAACGCCTAACGCGTCGTGTGAGTCCTCCCAGGCACCATATATATGACCTAGTAGTTCAACACCAGCATCAGTAGTTGAACGACCCTTTGTAAATCCGAATTGTTTAGAGTGAAGCAGCTTATTTTTGTTAAAAAAACTGAGCATTTGATTTAAAATAAGTTTTTCAAAAATTTTACTAAATGTCGGTAGCACTGAAATTGGTCTAAAGTTAGTAGGGTCAGAAGTGCTACCAGATTTAAATAGAGGTATTATCTTACTGCTTTTCATTAGGTCAGGAAATTCACCAGATTCAATACAATTATTAAAAATAAACGCTAAGTCGGGTGCTACTAAGTCTATAATTGACTTAGTCATATCAACTGAATGACCCCACAAGTCGGCAGTCTTCTTTATATTTAAATTACAAAACGTTTTTTTTATGTCTAAATAATTTACATGACAAAATTTGAATTGCTTTTGACAGGCGCAAACATTTTCCATCAGTAAACCTTCTGCAATAGCAGGTGACGAGTTTAGGTCTTTAGTAGTAGAAACTGGAATGTTAGTAAAAAAGTTCTCGAATGCGGTGGCTACATCAATGTCCGATTCAACTTTCTTGTTGGCGATAGAAAGGCTGTAGTTACTATCTTGGCTCTTGACTCTTCCAGTTTCGCGGTTAATGATGCTCCAAGTCATTTTAATAATATTATTGCTATTTTTGATTTTAGTGCTAAGATAACGGGATTTAGCTATCGAACAAATCTTTTTTAGCCATTACGAGTACCTATATAAATATGTGTGAAGAAGGAGTGGAATGGCTTAGGTACCATGTTGGAAGCGTGATTATACCTAATCAATAACCTATCACTTTCGCTTTGGTGCGTATCACATAGACCATCATACTGAAACGTGAAAGGTCATCCATCTTATTTATAACCTCGGTAATATCTGCGGTCGACGCAGGTATCGACAATGTTGTATAATACTGTACATATTTGATTTTAAATACAGCTTTACCAATATTGTTTGCATCTATCATTGTATATGTCTGGTCCTGACGTCATTAGTGGTAGGTACCGACATCCTTGAAATACGTCGTAAAGTTTTGGTCTTCGGGGGAAGCCTTTAAAGGACGTTAGGCGTTATAAGATATAAGACGAATGAACTTAGTGAAAATATTAGTGTTGAAAACCAGGTTTTATTCAAAGGTACAATGCGGGCGACGTATCTTGGCGAACCTGGAGTGAACCAATTGGCTGCGCAATGGATCTTTTAGAAACGAAATTGTCTACAGCACAGCTAATCGTCTAACTCCAGGTTCGCCAAGGCACGTCGGCCGTATTGTAAGTATAGTATTAGAAAGTTTTGTTAAAATCTCAAGATTTTATTTTCCTTCAGCCAAACTTTCATAATAATTATTATCTGCCAAGGCACTGTACCTCTAGTTTATTTTGTTATTAATTGATAAGCAGTAGCTACTTTCTTGTGCACGTAGCACAGTCGGCGCAGATTTTCGCGGCTTTCAGTATTAGAAAGTACCTACAGGTCCCTAAGTCAGATTTCGATTACAACCTGTGCAGCAGTTTTAGAGTAAAACGTTACATACAAACAGACTCACCTATTTACGGATTATGTAGGTTTTTACTTCACAATAGCCCAAGGACGTTAGCAATAATTATATTTTTCTTACAATACAACATACCTTCCACTAGGTCATTATTAAAAGCCTTTATGTGTAAAATACCTACATCTATATTGTATGCACTCCAAGGTGCCCGGTCCGATAATAACCATTGTCTGTCCAAGCAAACTATCAATCATTTTCGACAATACAATTATAATACGGACCTAGGTGTTTATAATTATATTCAAAGATCCTTTTATATCGTCACGGATGCTTAATTTATACCTACTTATATTATAGCAAGACTGTTTGTTTGTCCGTCATACTAAGTACCGATGTATAATGCGAGTGTTTGTTGGTTTAGGTACTATTTATCGCAAGGGAGTAATTGGTGCATGATGATTTGCCTAGAGTTTAGGCTAGACTTGACAACCTGATTGGTGAAGTTGCTATAGTTTGCAAGCAGGGATTGGACACGTTACTCAAAATATCCTTATCGTTGTTTGGATGACATTATTTAGTACCATTCCAGGTATTTAGATAAGGTTCCAAAAACTGTTCGATCTGCAGATGTTTATTCCAAGTCTGGGTGTTTTTTTATGCTATATTTAATGATCGTGAAATGCACCCACTATACAGAAGAAATTTAGTGTGGGGCGATGTTAATAAAAAGAGAAAGAAATCTATAGTTTAATTCAACAAAAATAATGTAAGTTCCAACTCATCTCTTGTAAGCTCTCTAGAAGTTAATATTATTTGATGGGTAGTTAAAAACAAATAATGGTATTTGCACGCGAGATAATCTCGTCTATAAACATCCTTCCACGGTAACATCAAGCCTTCTAAAACTATAGATAGCAACAAGGTATTCAAGTAACAGATGCTTTTTATAGAGACGATCTTAGACTAGCCGAACATGACACGTGAAATTACCATAGCATTACATCGGATACCGTGCTCACTGACAATCTGTCAACGATATACTTGCTGACCCTGCACGATTGTTTCATCCGTGATTGATGTATACCCACTGAGCACCTGTCAGGCTGATGACGGTCCAAGGTAAACGATGAAAGCGTGTTGAGAGATTAAATATTTTTTGAAATCGATCCTTTTTAATGACAATGAAGACTTGAAAATGTCGAAATCTGTCGTATTTTTAATAAATTCACAATGTACACTATGCTTAAAACAAGAAATAAGTAAAAATTACATTCCTGTGACATAAAACCTTACCCTTTTTGAAGTCGGTTAAAGTAATATTGTGATTATTCTGGTGTGGTTAAATGTTTGCGTTTTTTTCATTTATTTAATGACAGACAAAAAAAGGAAAATCGCTGTTTAAATAGTTGAGGTAGCTTATTTAGTAGTAGAGCAGAAACAAGATCAAGATTTGGTTTCGATAATTGAAATAGGAGATGAGAGACGCCAAAGCTGAGAAGGATGGCAGAAAAAGGAAGGCATCCAGCAGTGGGTGATACCAGGCTAAAATGATGATGATGATGATGAATGGAAAATTAATCATCTTATACCTTATTCCTTTACAAAATTTTAATTTCATGTAAACCTACTATTTGTCGCTTCCGCGCATAACTTGGACCACAACATTAACCAGCGCGGCTACAGTGTGAAATCAAACATAGCTGAGCCAACAAATTGAAAATCATACGCGAAACAAGTAGGTAGAATACTTAACTTAACACACCCCGTATACAGTCAAGTCATAAAATTATTCCCAATATGCTGGTAAGTTGGGAATCCTCTGCAAGACGAGGTATAGCCTTATTTTGCGACACTACACAATTTGGTCGGTTATCATGATTGTTTCCAATGTTACGTAAAGAGAATGTCCATAGATATAGAATAATCATTTTTGATACTTAAGTGTTTTTATAGCACACACTTGTCTTGATTTAAGCAACAGAGGTGATTTTCAAGTGTCAAAATTGATTGAAGTTTTAGTTCTTATAGATAAATATTCTTAAGAATCTGTTGATAATTGAAAGAATAATATGTTGTTTAAACAAATGTTTTGAAATAACGGTGTGAATAAGCTAGAAATATGAAATTATTTATTTAAATTTAAACCGATAATAAATCAAAATACCTTCTTTCTATTTTAACTAACAAAAATGCTATTCTAGTCCTTGTAGTGTTGTACAAATAGTTTCGCCTTTGTGAATTAATTTGTGTATAATTATTGTAATCATCAAAATTTTGCGATTTTTATTGAGGTTTAGTTCGGTAAATACATTCGTAGGACTATAATAATATTTTATTTTGACTGTAATATGTAATATAATAATTTGAAAAAAATCAGTTTAATGTAAAAGCTTTGATTCGACTTCTACGTCTATAAAAATAGCACGAACAATACCTAGCAGGTATCGTTTTCTAGTAATATTTTTACATGTCATTCCACAAAAAACGTTAAAAAATACCAAATTAAAGTGCACATATGACTACGATACGATACATCACTAGTCCACACATATCGCTATAATGAAGTCATCAATATATCGTTACTATGCATCGACAGACGACATTGTAAAAAGTTCTTTGAACTTTCATATTAAATGTACATTGATGATTTTGTAAAGGTTACGCCAACATATTGTACAAAGGATTAGAAGTAAAAAACTTGGGTTTCCACTTTGTTAGTGTGCTAATGACAATATTATTATAAGGCAGACGTGTTTGCTATCAAATAATACGTTATTACCGATAACTTATTCTCGTTTTGTTAAACATTTGAAGCGTTGATGTCTTAGAACTAAGTAATCATTCATACATGGCGTACAGACGGCAAAAAAGAACATGCCATACATAACATGTCATGTAAAAATAAAATGCAATGTAAAATTGAGAACAATGAAATTTAGGATTTTTTTTTGCTGATTATAATAAATTTTTAAATAGGTATTAATAAAAAATTCAGTTTCTCTTCTTTCTACAAACGTTTTTTCACAAAACATAGTCGTGTTAAAACCTTGTCATCTAACCAAAAGCTATTGTAATGGAACTATTACTACATGTATTAAACTATACTTAACTGCCCACGCTACATCGTAGCAAGTGATACAAAAGTGTTTATAAAACTGAAGGCTGTTATTATACTTCATTTGAAACACCTACAACAGCTGCTCATAGAATTATTAAGATTGAGTCGTTGATATTTTCGTGTAATAATGTATTAGAACACTCTTTATTTGGATACGCTCTATATGTGTTTTTTTAATTCGCTAATTTTCTAACTGCACCTCCTACGATATTTTTTAAATTACTCAATCCACTTTTTTGACGACTTTCTCGCAATATTTTAAACAAAAGAATTGTTTGACTTGTGTGTCATTTTTGCATGTTAAGCTAAGCTTAAATCTAAATTGATAAAGGAAACTTGAAAAATTGAACGACTGCTCAGTTGGCATGGTACAGCGAAAGTTGCGGGTTCGAGTCCCACTCGTGTCCATCAACCGTGTGTTTCAAGTTTCCTTTATCAATTTAGAAAAAAAGTGTTATTGAATATGCTGACACTACAGTCAAAACTGGCGTCGATACAATCAAATCAGAATACAATCTGACAATTAGATTATCAACTACAAATCCCTGAGTCATTCTGTGTCTATTGTAGTTGGGTACGGTACAGTAATAAAAATTCCTTTTGTGATTCAGTAGTCACTGTTTTGTTGGCCGTACAGTAGGAGCCGAAATATCACAGTCATTGGAATAAAACGAGGTTTCTTTGTGATATATGTATTTTATACAGTACGTTCACAATTACGAGATTTTAACTTTTTTAAATATACACCATGTACCTATGTTTTGTTTGCTTTATTCAGTCAGCGTGTGTAATTTTTTTTTTTTTTTTAATCTAATTTTATTTTGGGGTTTTTATCAGAGATATGACAACCCCATCATACCCTAGCGTGTGTAATAACAGCATGATAATTCATTTTTGTATTTTTTATCTTTTTATCCTTTGTATTTTAGTTAACAATTGTACCGTGCAAGGATCATTGAGTTATTACAGGTTTTTATAGTATTTTGATTTTATTTAATTAATTATATACTTTTGGTCAATAATATCGAAAGAAGTTTGCAATCGGTACCTAACACATGTTTTAATGCCAATTTTGGAAGACAAAATTCGTTTCGACTGTGTTGGTACTATTTAGGCTATGGACCACCGCAGATTGAGAGGAGCTCATAAAAGGATTTTTTAAGACACTCGAAAATAAACTTTAAAGCTATTGTAATGAAATTCATAGATGTTTGAACATTTAAAAAAATGCTCTCGCAGCTTCAAGCGCGAGTATTATTGTAGTTGGTTGGTAGGTTGTAGTCAACCAAATATATGGTCTACCACCCTATGGTTAAGGTTTTTGACCGCCGTGAAACAAAAAGGTCGAATTTTCAAAAATAACAATTAAATCATGATTCATATGTCAGATATCTCGTATGCTACGTCATTTTGTGCATCTTTTATACTCCGTCAGTAAAGTCAACCATAGTGACAATTAGATCTCGCAGAAACTTTTGTCAAAACTGGTAGACCATCTTCTTGGTCGACTGTACCTGCTTGGTGGGTATATTGTATCGGGTAATAATAATAATAACAGCCTATAATTGTCCCACTGCAGGGCAAAGGCCTCTTCTCTAGTAGTGAAGGATTGAGCATTGATCACCACACTAGCTGACTGCGGATTGGCGATTTCAGATAATTAAAACCAGGTTTCCTCACGATGTTTTCCGTCACCGTTAGTCAGTGGTGTCTTAGAATAACTAAGAAAGTATTTATAACATTGAAAAAGTCACGTAGATACTTGCCAGGGTTTGAACCTGCAACCTTGTGCACACAAATCCGGTATGTTAACCACTAGGCCATTGTATCGTGTCTTAAAAAATCTTCTCTGCTCTCCTCTCGGTCTACGCTGACCCTAAATGGTATACACTACTCTCTAGATACACATTGCTTTAGAAATGAATGATAAAGCTTGTTCCCACGCACGCCACAAACACGCTTCACAACAACGAGGTACTACGATTACTAATTACCTGGTTATCTCCTCGTGGCTAATTTAATTACTTGCTTAGAAACCTATGTCCTATAAATGATTGGGTGTGAGTTAGAAACGTGTATTCCATGTGTGTATTGCCCTTAAAAGTAAGAGCAATAGGGTAGGCTATAGGCACCTCAGGTTTGATGATGATTCGACAAAATAAAACGTTTTGGCAATACAAAGTATGAAATATACATGTGCTAGGGTATCATAAAGTATTTATATGCTTTCAATTTGAACCAGTAGTTCCTGAGATTAGCGCGTTCAACCAAACAAACTCTTCAGCTTTATAATATGAAAAAAAATATATAAAAAGTTTATCACCTATAGATTAAATATTAACTTCAACCACTAACCTTACGCAATGTTTTACTCTGACTTCAATTAGCTCACCATTGAAACCGTAACACTGTATAACCTCTACCCTGAACCATAAATTGACCTTTACTAAGACTTAATAATGAAAGTACAGACTTATTACAGTCATTACATGCCCAAGAGCGAAAATAATTTCGCATTCTAATCTTACTCAACACTAATAGGTGTAAAAGCGCAATGGTCGGGAATCGAAGCGACGACCTCTACGGGTCACGCGGCATAATTGATTTACGCCGAGGCGGACTATGCATTAACATAAAATAATGCTTGACCTCTGACCTGCGTTTTAAAATTTCTACTCCATTATACCGCCTTTGTTTTGTATTCTAGTTAAGGATCGGTGCGTAACTCGAGCTTTAGATCCATTTTGTTACATAAGATTTAGCCGAGGGAAAGCTTATTAGGTACTAAATAATATAATAAGGTATTCTGGTATAGATGTTATAGTAAGAGACATACCTATAATGAGCAACAAAAATCTTGGTGTATAGACGATCATCAGCCGGAAGACGTCCACTGTTGAACAAAGGCCTCCCCCTTAGAAGACGATACCTAAGCAAAAATACCTATACATACACCAATTAGTACCTACCCTACCCCAGGATTCAATAGCGTGATTGTTAATGTATGTATTATCGTATAAGTTATAACTGAAACGTAAATACTATGATAGAGGCCACATGCAATTCATCTGGCTTATAAAACCATCACACTAATATTATAAAGTTTGTGAGTGTGTTTGTTACCTCTTCACGCTCAAACGGCTTGACCGATTTTGATGAAATTTCATATGGAGGTAGCTGAAACTCTGGATTAACACAGGCTACTTTATACCCCTATACTTTATAAACTGACCCGACACTACACCGAGGACATCCCAGACATCAGCCTGTACGAGATTAGAGTGGCTCTGAAACAGCTTAAAAACAACAAGGCGCCGGGTGATGACGGAATTACAACAGAGCTTCTGAGAGCGGGTGGGAAACCGGTACTTTTAGTCCTCCAGAAGCTATTCAATTCCGTCATACTCGAGGGTACTACGCCAGAAGCATGGCACAGGAGTGTGGTGGTGCTCTTCTTCAAAAAAGGTGACAACACCTTATTGATGAATTATAGACCCATCTCGCTCCTGAGCCATGTGTATAAGCTGTTTTCGAGAGTCATTACGAACCGTCTCGAACGCAGGCTTGATGACTTCCAGCCTCCCGAACAAGCCGGCTTCCGAAAAGGCTTTAGCACCATAGACCACATCCATACGCTCCGCCAGATTATACAGAAGACCGAGGAGTATAATCGGCCACTGTGTCTAGCGTTTGTGGACTATGAAAAAGCCTTCGATTCTATCGAAACCTGGGCTGTATTGCAGTCCCTCCAGCGATGTCATATCGACTATAGGTATATCGAGATGTTGAAGTGTTTGTATAGTAACGCCACCATGTCAATTCGGCTACAGGACGAGAGTACGAAACCAATCCAACTGCAGCGTGGTGTGAGACAGGGAGACGTTATCTCTCCGAAACTGTTCACAAATGCGTTGGAGGACGTTTTCAAGCTCTTGGACTGGAACGACTTCGGCATCAACATCAATGGCGAATACATCACTCACCTTCGTTATGCCGATGATATAGTTATCATGGCGGAGTCGCTGGAGGAGCTCAATACTATGCTCAGCGACCTCAGTATCGTCTCCCAACAGGTGGGTCTTAAAATGAACATGGACAAGACAAAGATCATGTCCAATGTCCATGTCGCACCTGTACCGGTTGTCGTTGGGAACGATACCCTCGAAGTTGTCGACCACTACGTCTACTTAGGACAAATTGTTCAGTTAGGCCGGTCCAACTTCGACAAAGAGATCGCCCGAAGAATCCAACTCGGATGGGCAGCGTTCGGGAAACTACGCGACATCTTCTCGTCCAAAATTCCGCAGTGTCTGAAGACGCAGGTCTATGACCAGTGTGTGTTGCCAGTGATTACGTATGGCTCAGAGACGTGGTCGCTAACGGTTGGCCTTTTGGAGAGGCTCAGAGTTACTCAACGAGCTATGGAGAGAGCTATGCTCGGGGTTTCTTTGCGCGACAGGATCCGGAATACGGAAATTCGCCAAAGAACTAGAGTTACCGACATAGCTCGAAGAATATGCAAGTTGAAGTGGCAATGGGCAGGCCATATCGCTCGAAGAACCGATAACCGCTGGGGAAGAAAGGTTCTCGAGTGGCGACCACGAACCGGAAGACGCAGCGTTGGCAGGCCTCCCACCAGATGGACCGACGATATCGTCAGAATTGCGGGCAACCGGTGGATGGAATTGGCAAGCTGTCGTTCTTTATGGCGTTCTAAGGGGGAGGCCTTTGTTCAGCAGTGGACGTCTTCCGGCTGATGATGATGATGATGACTTTATACCCCGTAAAAATGTAGCGGGTAAAACCGCGGAGCGCAGCTAGTTAAACATAATTTCAAAATTGTCAACTTAATGAACAATGCTTTCCATGCATTTTAAATTTTTTACTTCTTATTAAGCTCTAGGTAGTTCTAAGATCGCAGTTAAAATCAGGTTGAAAAAACGTCTAATAAAAATACAGGCAACACTCCAACGCAGACTTTAAGATTCCCAAATAATTCTCAAATATTTCTATCAGCCGCACAATACACTCAAATTGTTAATAAATAACATTTCTCTAACAAAAAACCTGTATCCGCAATCGACGCGTCTGAAGGACCGATGTGTTTAACTGTGCTGTAGTGTACTCAAAGTTTTTTACCCATCAAACAATAGCCCATGACCCCATCTCGCTGAGAGCCTTTGAATTATTGTTGTTTATTTTTGTACACGTCTATGTACGTCAGTAGTTAAACAGTTAGAATCGATTGTGGATTAATCGATGTTTCGTATCGATTATGAGGATTCTTCATCATTATTCGTATTAGAAAATTTTGAGGAGAATTTTGTGAATTGATTTCGTCTCGATTAAGGTAACTAGTTTGTATTAGCCTCTAGGGAAGTAGTCGGGCATGATATAGTATCCCGGAACGAAACTTTAAAATGATCTATGGATAAAGATTATGGACAAAAGTTACCTATTACTAAAAAAGGCAACTAAAATGTACCAGTTTACGAATGTTAAAATATTAATTAATTAACAGATGTATGGCGTTAATGAACATTTCTGTAACGATATAGGAACCTATGTCACCTTAAAACACTAAAATAGTAGTTTTTATTTCTACTTGAGGCTTAGATCACTCTTTTTTAACTTCCAGACAAGAGATATTCTCGTCTTAAATCACATTTTCATTTACTTATCACATGCAAAATACATTAAAGATATCAATGACCTCTTCTATCACTCTAACATCAACGACTATCTTAACCAGATTTTAATCTATTCTAACATATCGCTAACGCGGTAATCGATATTAAACTCGAGAAAAGATGGTATCGATATTGAATTATTCGAATCGATTTATTTATTTAACGGATACCACAACACAGGCTTTAGAATAGATGATCTCATATTTTTTAGATTCGTATACAGTAGACAACAGTAAAATGCAATTATGGAGCCATAATTAATCAAGTTTTTTTTATGCTAAGAAAGCTAGACATTCTTGATATAAGATCTTTTTAACTAATAATGACGGATACAAAGTTTTGGTATGCATAAACTTTTTGTAAACTTAATACATTTGACAGATGAATTTGAATTAAATGGTTCGTAGATTGGATATGAATGATGTTGGGACAGTGAGATACTATTATATTTTTTAAGGTGTCTATGAGATATTTAGTACAACTAACATCGTTGATTATACTTAGATATATCCTGACAGTTAATTAACAGTATAAACTAGCTGTTTTTTTAACGTCGCCTGACTCTAGACTTTTACTACGTCGTGAGTGCGTATATCAACTTAAGGTGAAACAAACACCCAAACTTAGGACAAACATAGCAGCCACTGAAATTAAAAAAGTAAACCTATATTATAAAAAATAACCCTATATACACCTTATAGGTACCTAGTTAGGTTAGGTTAAGAAAAGCAATGATTTTACATTGATATCTAGTACAGCTTTCGACTATCTTATATTAAATTATGGGAAAGGAGAACTATTCAGATGTTACCTTTCACTAGCAAGTATTACGATACAATCATCAACCACCAATGTCCTTGAATTCAAGCACATCATAACCTCCAATCAACTTCCAAACCGCAAGCTGCGTTGCTTAACCTTATGATGTAACTTAATAACAATATAAGACTCCTATAAGATGTGTTCCCTCACACTTAATTCTATTGTTAAGTAATATGACTCTTTGGCCCCATCAGTAGTGTGCTTTCTCGGTCAGAGGTCCGGGTTCAAATTCCAGTTGAGTTTATAGATGGTTTCCGTCATTGTCTAACGCGCTTAGAAGATTTCGATTCGACAACTTGCCTGTTAGGTGGGTACATTCGTTCAGAAAATGGGAAGTTAGGAATATATTTTCGCTAATATTTCGCTTGATAAAATTGTGTTTTGAGACGTCTGTTAGACTGCGATTTTATCGGTGTTTTGTTACTGCATCAACTATACTTCTCCGTAGTACCGATTTAGTATACATATAATATACTATACTTCTTAGTACGAACGCCAATAGTCACATATTAAAAAAAAATACTAACCCCCAAAAAAACTGTTCCACTGCAAGGCGAAAGCAGCATGCAGGGTTTCTGAAAGTATAGAAGATACGAGCATTGATCACCACTGTTGTTCACTGCGGTTTGGTGACGACAGTAGATAAACCTAGGCATTCTAAGTTTTATTTCGGATGAAAGTCGGTCGTGTACTTATAAATTTAATTATTTACTTCAGCGTCTAACGAACAAACAACTTTCATCAGCGTTTGTATGATAACTAATAAAGTCGCTGGGTATCCTGTTACTTAGATAGTTTTCATCTGAATGAATAATTTCAACAGGTTTTCCATTCTTGCACATCGCACCTTAACAATAATACGCAATTTATCCACTTTCACATTTCACTGGAAATTATAGAGCATATGTTTTATATGCAAGATATAATTAATATTATGCTGTAAAGGGTTTCCTTGACAATTGAGAACAAAAGCCAACAGCTTTGTCTTCTATTAATGTTCAAGTAGGTCTCATAAGACATACCTTTCGCATGTATAGGTTAATTGTGAAAGTTGCTTAAACAAAAGACGACAAAACAAACTCTTGCACACAATACGCGACAACTGAGGTGGTCCACACTATTGTCGGACCACCGTAACGATAGTTCGGACACACACCAAGTTTTCTTGTTTGATTAGCGTCCGTAGTTGGTGTGTTTACCCTACGACGCATATTCATTTCGTATTTCAATCTCGAGTGTCATAGATCTGGTATTTGGCTACTCATTTTAACATTGGTAACGAATGTCACCGTAATTA
Organism: Abrostola triplasia; assembly: GCA_946251915.1. NCBI lineage: Eukaryota > Metazoa > Arthropoda > Insecta > Lepidoptera > Noctuidae > Abrostola > Abrostola triplasia. The sequence goes on along the minus strand of OX276440.1, from coordinate 5,861,307 downwards.
TCATATCGGCCTCTTCATTTTATTTACCGCTATAAGTTAACAATGGCGTATTACTATATCGCTAGAATCAACACTCTTATCAAACTGTTAATCAATCATCATCAAGCAAAAACACATTTCGATGTGATCATCATTTCATTTTTTATTTTCTTTATTTGTCTACCATTAGGTAGGTATGCCTCCACATAGTTTTGTAAAAACAACAAAAAAGTAAGGCCCTATTGTTGTTGTTATCTCACCAACCACTTAACACTGATTTGCATCTTCAAACTAACATATTAGCTTACCTCTAACGTTCATTTGGTCAACAAATCAATTGTTCTCAGCCATTTTCTAATTTCATTCAGACGACAGATGTTCCGTGCCAATATTTGTCCAACGGCATTTACTTCCAACCGTTCCCAAAATTGTATTTGTTCGACGTTCTTTCGTGTCGTAATTCGGACCGATTGTCAAGAGTACTCGCGCATTGTCAAGTACGAACTTTACTTTAACATGTACAGAATGAACACTATTTCCAATGCCACCTACATACGACCAAATACGTTGGTGTCTGTGGGATGGTCCATCATGATTTGGTGTGTAAAGATCATGACTGTTTGCTATCCTAACAGTTCTATTACGAACTCGGATAGACATTGCATTTTCCTTTTATGGAGGTGCCTCTAAGGGATCATTATTGTTTTGTTTTTCTTGTTTTAGATTTTCAGTGCCATTTTACTTTTACATTTCATTGGTTTTATTATTTGCTTTATTAGATACATTGACATCATCAACAATATGAATTACAGCTTCTTCGTTAGATAATGTTTGTTAAATTAACAATACATTTATTTAGAATTGCACAACAACCAGATAATTAACACTACTGTGACTAGGCAAGAAGTCACTTAATTTATTATTCGAATTCACTGTTTAGATAATACAATACGTGCGACGTAATGTTTAGGTAGGTCAAGAGGTTGGTAACTTGTGTCAGAATTGCGGAGTGGTTTAATGTTTACTTTATTTCATTGTACTTTAAAGTTTTTATCATAAGAACGACGCCTTTCTCATTCGAAAATTAAGCATAAATAAAACACTATCATCATTTGTCTCACATAACTGGCTAGTAGAGATAAATGTTTCGTATAAGGATCCTACTTTACATAGCACATACTAAATATGCTTGGATTCCTGTTTTTCACGAGGACGATTTATTACACATTAACATCTCAATTTACAAATACTAAAAAAAGCGAGGCCAGCCTAATTTATTAGTTGTAGATGGAAATTATATTCATGATCCGTACAATATCGATGGACGATTAATATTTATTCGCTGACATTGCAGTGTATAGAAACATCAGCTGTCAATCATGTATGAAGAATTAATGTGCGCTCGGTTGCTTATATGATGAGTTAGTACAATGTTATGACTTTAATTTTACATTGTAATTTCCCTGTTTTGCACCTGTCTGATATTGAGATGGTAATCTAAGTGTTAGCATTCGCCTTTGCTTTGTCATTTCTATTTACAAAAAACAGTGCGAACAGTTCATGCATGTAAATTCGTCAGCATCATACGGGCCAATAATCTCTGTAAGAAGCAAAACTGCACCTGCCCCATGCTTATCGAGTCACTAATTATAATTATTTAGACTACACTATCGTTATACTTCTTTCGTCTGTAATATAGCAAGGGTCTAGCCTGGCTTTTGCAATTGGCAAGCTGTCGTTCATTGTGGCGTTCTAAGGGAAAAACCTTTGTTCAACAGTGGACGTCTTCCGGCTGATAATGACTAGCCTAGCTTCTTTCTTAAACTGAAACTAACTCCACATCAAATGCTTTCTACTTTCACATCTAGAATTGTAAAAAATATACCTTGGTAATTATTACCTACCTACTTTTTTCTTAAGTAGTCAAGATAATATTCCGATGATGACGGGACGCGTGCTTCAACTTGACTTTAGTCAGTCAGAGTAACCTTCAATGAGGATCTCACAATACCTTGATAAGTCTCATCACTTCGTACATGTAAACCTGATCTTTGACCTTGCACATATTGCTACATGCAGCTTTGATTAGCGCCATTTGAAATTTAACTTGCGAATAGAATATTATTAGTACCTAAATCTGTAGACACAATAGTATTTTATATACAGCGAAATTATTCAAAAAAATTAAAATACTATGTAATGATGACTAGGTACATTTTAATCCTTAACAGCAAAGCAAAAGCTTTTTATAGTTCAGGAAAAAGTTCATAATGTTGACGATAGCTCTACCAAGGGTAAAGACTTTATAATAAAGTCAAAGAAATCAAAGTCGAGCTGATTGTGCAGTGGCTAAGCGATTGTACTACTGCGTTAAGGGTTGCGGGTTTAAAGCTCGCACGGGGAAAAACTTTGTGCGAGCCACAGATGTTTGACCCGAGTCTGGGTGTTTGTGTATGTGATATTTCATGTTTGTGAAACGCACCCACAACAGGAGACAATTCTAGTGTGGGGCGAGGTTTTCTTTTATAACAAAAACAAAAAAAAACTGTATATTGCCTTTAACATCTCTCACGATTGCACGCGAAGTGTAGTGCCAAAACCTCTAAGCTAATTTTTATGATTTGCACATGTAGATGCAGATCTATGTTAGGCGTTAGCGTAAGTCAAGTTCCAGTCAAAAAACGCAGAGCCAGAAAAAAATGGTAGTGCGACAAAAAACAAATATTCAAAAAGGTAAATAAAATAAATAGAGGTATTACGAAATCTTTTTGCTGTAGACACAACGAGTTTTTTAGCCTAATACAGTATCTTAGATAAGCATCAGTTTTATACAATGAACTCATCTATCAGTCTGCGTGCTCAGGTTGGGGTCATACGATCAAATGAGTAGTCGGCCATACTAGACAACTAACATGTTTAGATGAGCCGCCAAATGCTGTGACAGCCAATATGGACTTATAGTGAAAGTCTGTGAAGTTGGGCATAAGGTTTTTTGTACGTTACACGAAGATATTGTGCTGAATCGTAGACGCAGTTACGTCTTTAGTATTTATATTACAGATAAAAAATACACAGTTATAAATTAATATTTTACAAAATATACGTGTTCCATAATAAAATCCATTAAGTTGCATATGTCCTAATAATAACAGAACTCAACACGCCTGTATTCACCGAAGGGATAGGCAGGGGTGCGTATTACAGTACCTACACCCACATTTCGCCAGTCATAAGTCCCAAATTAATAGTGGGCGAACCAGGCTCAAATCCAGACTCCGTGGTGCCACTGAGAATTACCAAACGGAAAAACCCAGAAACTCTTCACGACCCGGAAATCGAACCCTGGACCTCATGCTCAGCAATCGCGCTTAGCCACCACATTAGATCAACGAGGCAGTCCCTTTACTGTCACGTAGAAGTGCAAATACTCGTATCAAATAGCTTCAAATCAACAAAATATTTCACCAAGAAATCCTATAAGTATGATAACTAGATGCGTGCATTTCTACACAGAACTTTTGCCCAATACGCTCCTAAATAAAATACCTACCAATTTCCTTATTATAATAATTAACAATTTAATTCCCACCAATCTAAATATTGGATCTTCCGCATCAAACAATTTCCAATTACCGGAGTTAATAAGATTTTTTCTTATTCATTAATTAACACTTGTTATCTAACATTATTATTTTCGACAGGCATTGTTGTATTAGCCGATGCGAAAAATTAATTGACCGCGTGTCATAATAACGTAAAACTTATTGTTACGATATCGGGCCTAAAATGCTGCTGCACCAAGTTATTGTATAACCATATTTTAATGTAATAAAACACTTTCTCCTGTGTTGTGCTTAGCAACATGAATTAAAATGCACGGAAGTTGTACATACAATACAATTAAGTAAGTAATTCCGGGGTAGGTGGAGTTGGAGGTTTTCCCTTTAGTCAGTACTCTGTATTCACATTATATTGTTGAAATAAGGCCATTATAGCTGTCGCAAACCTATAGCTATTCATTGCTAACATGAAGACTAACAACTCTTATGCATTATTTACTAAAATTATAACTTAAATTATAAACCAATTTTTAAAAAAGGACAACTGATGGGACATAAAACTATAAGATTGAAAAATATATTTATACACTGACACATATGCCACTTGTAGACCGATCCACGTCAGCATGCAACATTTTAGCTACCCAATCGCCGTTTTTATCGCAATTTGATTTGATGGAAAATATCGTATCCCGGATCAGAGGTTGTTTATAAGACATTGGCAATCATGCCTATTGTAAGTGTGGTAAACAGGTAAATAAGTACTTATTGCATTGTTAAATTTTTGACAGTCATCGCGGTCCCTCACGAGTCACGAGCAACCCTAATGGTAGTGTGTTGTTTATGTGAATTACCCGACTTGTGTTCAGTGATTATGAAGCACAATCTAATATTAAAAACTGTGGTTTCATTGGTATATTTGGTGAATACCTGTAAAAATGATGTATGACGTGGTGAAATAAATAAATAAACCACGTTTCAATAATTAATTAACTTTTGTTCTAATTGTATTATTTTAATTTATCGATTCCACAGGGAAAATACGTTACATAAAACAGAAGTATAAATCTTCATATTCAAATACCGAACACTTTCGACTTTCTTCTAAGTTTGAAAGTACCTTCATTTGTTAAACCGCCATTTTCGAATTCATTAGTTCGAAAATAGAATAATGACTTCGAAATAACATTTCACTTTGGTTCAAACTTAAATGAAGTCATAAATATAGTTTCCAGATCGATTCCACGATGTCTCGATACTAAATGACTTTTAAATATCAATCGTATTAAGTCTGTAATATAATGTATGGTAACAGTTACGTGTGGCGTGTTAGTAATGTTACTATTACTATCCACACGTATAATGTTAGACCAATAAATATTACTAATCATAACAATCAATTAGGAAGATTGCGATAGATTGGATTGGTACACTTTCTGTTTGGGAATGTAGAGTTAAGAATAGTTATAGACCCCTAGAACACTACTAAAATAAAGCTTATTTATTTTCGAAAGAATAACATATAAATATTTTAGGTACTTGTCTAACATTAAAAACTAATTGGAACTTTTTTCATAAAATATTGAACCTTAAATTATTTTTCGTGATAAACCAGTATTTTTTTAATTAAGTAATTTTTTTAATTAAGTAATTGTGATTTTTAATGTAATGGTAAAAGTTTGATATCAGAAAACTGTAGCTTCTGAAAAATTTAGTTTTAATTTAAGCTACATTCAATATCTTCTAAAGTATGCCGAGCTTAGGTCCGCAATCATTCAGAGATTATTAAACTCAGAAATGAATTCGTAACTTGTTTAATTAAACATCTGTTCGCCTCCACCCATTCATTACTCTGTGGACCAAACAAAAAACCAGTTATCTAATATGTTCGCAACTCTCGATTGTTTTGCGTTTGCGCAACTAGGAGCGTCTACTTTCGTGATCACGAGATGTGGGCGACTGTATGTATGTATAGTGTGTGAGAAAATGTGTGGTCAGGCAGGTATGTAGGAATTTATAGGACATGAGTGTAGGTTTTGAAGAAGGTCATTATGAGCCAAATTGCTGCTTCACATAACATCACGCCTGTATTCCCCGAAGGGGTAGGCAGAGGTGCACATATAGTACACCCACATTTCGCCAGTTATGTTCTTAGGTCCCAATGTAATAGGGGGCGAGCCTATTGCCATCAACCGGGCACAAATCCAGACTCCGTGCTGCTACTGAGGATTACCTAATGGAAAAACCCAGTAACACTTTGCCCGACCCGGGATTCGAACCCAGGACCTCGTGCTCAGCAGTCGCGCTTAGCAACCACTAGACCAACGAGGCAGTCAAATTGCTGCTTCAACTAGAAGGAAAGCTCGGTTTGTCATTTTTTGAAGATGTGGCTAGTGATGTGCGCATTGTCAGATAGTATAGTAGTCATAATATGCTATAGAGGGTGAGCTTATTTCCATATTTAAAAAAAAATATATTTTACTTGCCATAGGTACCCAAAAATTGGATTCGAAACTCTGTCATGCTCGATTATCAAGTTGTCGATCTAGGGACTGATGTAGGTACCTATTTACCAAAACTTATTATTTCTTTATTTATTTACTTTGCTAAAACTTTTAGTTTATTTTATAGGTGGTAGGTAGGTATATTTATGATTGATTGATAAATTTCTACGTAGATACATAATTATTGATCGCACGGAAATAATCACAATCAACTTAAAAGCCCGTGCAAAAAAAGCCAAAATGATTAAGTACCTATATTATACCTAATGTTTCTATGTAGGTAATTATAAAGTGGCATAATTGGCATTATAAACGACTATAAATTATATTAGAAAGCGAATTGGTGAAATCTAAAGGTAATCTCCTTCTTCCCACAAATGATCACTAAATCGATTTTATTATTAATTTTTAAATTAACGGGGTATTAGGGGATTCCCCATTTGGGAAATTGGGAGTGTGTAACTTATTAAGTACCCATACTAAAAAGGTAGAAGTTGAATAGGAGTAAGGACACTTGCAAAATGATTGTCAGTGTTTTTTTGTTTCCGAAAACTTTGCTTGCTTCAAAATCCTGTCTTCATCTTGCTAGTAAATGACTAAATAAATTTACCGTATGAAGCAGTAATAAGTCTTTAAAAGTATTTAGGTACTGAAAGATCTTTATTTTTTTAAATTTTCAGATTTTACAATTCTTTTTTGTTTTCGATAGCAATTCACAAGGTCATCGTTTATTCAATTATCTAACCGCTATACAATGCAAGCTGACGTTATTTTAAAACTTTGACATTGTTCGATTTGAGTTTAAGTTCAAAACAGGTGGTTTTCTAAGTATTTAATATTAACTATTATGTGTGGACTAAGGTCAACAGTTTAACTGCACTTTACATAATTTACATTTTTATACAAAGGTCACGAATGTTTTATCGCTTATAAGTTAACTCAGGTAATACCTAACAAAGAGCCCAAAGAATTATCTATTCTATTTAATTTATCTAAATTAAACACATACAGCCTTGTGTACCCATACAATTATATAGCATTGAAGTACCAATATAAGTAATCAAACGTCTAGTATGTAACAACTTAATCAAGTTACTTTTTTGTTTAGCAAATAATTGGTATTGTATTATAATTAATTTTAATTTAGCTGCCGAAATGACGAAGGTTGACTAGCAAAAGTTAATAGAAATATCTAATTGTGTTGTCACCTATATGACAACCAATTTCCTCGCGAACAATCTACTTAATAGATCATTATCATTATAATTAATTTTTAGAACAAAATAATTATATTGTCTCCTACTCATAATTGAAACACGCTGTAGGTTCAAAATATAGTGCTCACGCAAGACAGGTTGCTCTACTTAACAGCTAATATAATTTATTGTGAGAAATCAATAGTGGTAGCCCGTGAAACCGTTTATTGGGTAACACAATTATAATATAAATATTAGCTATGCCCCGCGGCTGCGGCCGGATTTCATCGCTATAACTTCACTTAACAGGTACTTACTAAATCATGGCTATTCTAAAAAACTTGCAACATTAGGTAATAAATTAGTCAATATCGTAAAACGTGTTCCTTAAATACTTCTCATTCTATTACGTCTTGTTTTGATTATTACAATAAAGTATGACTATTACAACATACCGATTTGGAGTACGAAATTAAAATCAGGGGACGGGTGTGTTAGTTTCTTTAATTAGAATTTAATAATATTATAAGCACAGGCCATTTATAAAGATTTTAACGTGTCAAGATATTTAAGTTGCTAACCAAAAGCAGCACTGATAGCGAGCGGTATGACCGTTGGACTGCCAAGTTAAAGGTCGCAAATTCAAACGCGGGCTCACACAATGTCTTTACGAATTCATGTGCGTATTATAAATTAGTTATTACTTGCTAAGACGGTGAAGAAAAACATCGTTAGGGAACCGGCACACCTGAGGGATTTTTGGGAGACCTGCAGGCGATTTAAACTCTAACACCAGGTTGTTTATCAACCCTACGATGAGAAGAAGAACCAAGAGCTTCCTCAACGTTGGTAATTCTTAATTTCTTAGATACGCACTTTAACCTGAAATCTACTGAAAACATCTCAGTGCCTAACATCACACGACAACATGGCTATTAAGAATCATTAACAACAAGGCATTAGGAGAATAAACCCAAAACGGTAGTTCGAACGCCAACGACTCGCATCGTGACCTATCACCGCTCTCAAAGTATTACAAATGATTAAAATATATTATTAGCTAGATGATTTTCTCACGATATTTTCCTTTAGAATTTCGTTATAAACTCATGTATGAATTCATATTTATTTGTGTAAACTTAACGTTTAGTAACGGTACATCGGATAACGACCTTGGCCCGGCTTTTATTTTATTTCGATTCATATTTATGCGACTAGTAACTAACGGAATGTATTCTAATATAATTCAAGTAATTGGATATTTGGTGTTTGGAGAAATTATTTATTCCTTTGTCTTAATTCCTGTCAGATCAAATCAGATTTAAAACGTCCTTTCATATGTTCCTGAATATTTACTTAGATATAGGATAAGCTTATAATTTGGATCATAATTATTAAGTAGAGCATAGTCCGTATAGAGTCGCGTTTAAGATGTGTAGTTTTTTCGTGTCTCAGGCAGGTCTTGTTGAAGTGTTTGTATCTTCCCTTTGTGTGGATTAAAGGTTTATACTCAATACGCAATGACTGAATTATTTATTTGTACTGTTTGAAAAAATCTATATTTGAATAAAATTCGTTACAACCAAATTGAATATTGTTAAAACACTCAAGCGTCGAGAGAGCCGATCTGTATCGAAGTGAAGTTGCACTCGTTCGCCCTACCACAGCTACGTTCACGCCGCGCGCCAGTCGTTCCGTCGTTTCAGTTTTCGCCGCCGCTCGCTAGATGGCGTTAGTCGTAAACATGCCCCCGGCCTTGGAAGCAGCTGGTTTCAAAGGGGCTAAAATCTCACAGGTTTGATCGTCCCCGATATCATACAGGAGTGGGCATATTTTTGGGAATGCCCTCCGGATAATACCCCTTGCAGTTTTGATGCTTGCAACTCGTGAAATGTCATCTTTGCCAGCAAATGTTTCCAGCACTCGTCCTAGACGCCACTTCAAAGGCGGTAAATTATCCTCCTTTATTAATACTAGTGTATTTGGAGTTATATTGTCCTGATGATATTGCCATTTGGTCCTCTTTTGAAGCTCAGATATATATTCCTTTGACCACCTGCTCCAGAAGTTCTGTCGCATCTGCTCTACACGGTCGTATCGAGGGAGGCGCTGTGTTGCTGTAGTTGTGAGGTCTCTGCTGGCAGGTGCAGTGAGTGGTCGGCCAACCAGGAAATGAGCAGGACTAAGTGGAAGGAGATCGTTAGGGTCTGTGGACATAGGTGAAATTGGTCGGGAGTTGAGGACGGCTTCAATTTGTGCTAACACCGTACTTAACTCCTCATAAGTTAAATGTGCATTACCAATTATGCGAGTTAAATGAAACTTGCAAGACCCGACGCCTGCCTCCCACAAACCACCAAAGTGAGGCGTGTATGGCGGTATAAATATGAACTTAATTGAATTATTAGCTGAAAAATCTAAAATATTATCTTGCGAGTTATCTAAAAATTTTGAAAATTCCTTTAAAGCTCCCACAAAGGTCTTTCCGTTATCAGAGTAAATCTCTAAGGGTTTACCACGACGAGAGATGAACCTTTTCAGTGCCAGTAAATATGCTTCAGTAGTGAGATTTGTGACCAATTCCAAATGTATTGCTCTTGTGGTAAAACAAACAAAAAGACAAATATAACACTTAATTAACTTTGCCCCCCTACCTGCACGATTTAACATGAACAATGGCCCAGCATAATCAACACCACACCTAAGAAATGGATATCCTGGTTCAACTCTTTCTAACGGTAAGTTACCCATTTTAACCTTTAAAGGTTTAGCCTTCATACGTACGCATTTCACACAGGTATGCACTACTTGTTTAGCCAAGTTGCGTCCTCTAATAGGCCACCAAGTTTCTCTGATTGTTGCTAGTAACAACTGAGGACCTGCGTGTAATAACATCTTATGCTGAAACTGAAAAATTAGACGAGTAAATGTATGCTTTGCACACAATAACATTGGATGTTTTTTGTCGTATGAAAACGATTCAGAATAGGTAAGTCTACCTCCTACTCTAATTATATTGTGTTCATCAAAAAATATATTCAAACTAGAAATATGACGAGGATAGTTTGATGAGCGATTATTTTTTAAGTTATCATAAATTTCTGAAAATGACTGTTGCTGTGAAATTCTTGTTAAAGCCCTAGTTGCATAATCTAATTCATCCACTGAGAGGCAATCTGTGATGCGTTGTGCCTTTGCTTTATCACGACAGTTGTTAATAAAACGTAAGATGTATGCTACTACACGTCTCATCCGATTAAAACAAGAAAACCGTTCAAATGGAAATGAACCTTGATTTATTTGACTTACCAATGTTGTTTTATTATTTTTCAATTCCGGTAAATCATCAAGATTTAATTTACTACTGTATATATCGTGTGCGCAGTCCGTACTAAGAGTATGTAAGAATGAAGGTCCTCGCCACCATATATCACATGATATAAGTACATCTAAATGCACTCCGCGCGATAACAAATCAGCCGGGTTTTGTTTGCCAGCCACATGAAGCCACTGTTTATCACCTATCAATTCATTTACTTCCACAACACGGTTCTGAACAAACGATTTTAATAAATTAGGCGACGTCTTGAGCCAGCCTAATACTATAGTCGAATCTGACCAAAAGTAAACGTTATCGAACGATAATCTTAATGATTTAATTATTTTGACGTATAATCTCGCACCCAATACAGCGCCACACAGTTCTAATCGCGGTATACTAACCGGTTTCACAGGTGCTACCTTACTCTTCGCACACAACAAATTAACTGTTAGCGACGTATCGCTATAAGTACGTAAGTATGCACAGGCACCGTATGCGTCTTGTGAGGCGTCAGAAAAAATGTGTAACTCAGTTTTGTGTGTATTATCTCCTATTACGTAACGGGGAATGCGTAAATGTTGTAAATGTTTCAACTTACTTAAGAAATTCTCCCATGTTACTAATATAGTTTTAGGCACTGGCTCATCCCAACCTATTTTTGCTAACCATAGCCTTTGTAATATTATCTTAGCGATAATGACAACAGGTGTGAGCAGACCCAATGGGTCGTATATTTGCGCAATAATTGAAAGAATAGTACGCTTAGTAGTGTTAGTCACATATAGATCACATTTTGTACTAAAATGTAATTCATCAGAATGATGGAACCACCCTAACCCTAAAGTTTTAACTTGACAATCGTCACCAAGTGTCAATTCCTTCGACGGAAGATTAGATTGTGATGTTGCTAAGTTGAATATCCATTTTCTTAGTGAGAAACAGCCCGACTCAAGTACCCTAGAAACACTACTACATATTTCCATTAATCTGTGTTGATCCTGATGCCCTGTAATCAGGTCATCCACGTAAAAGTCCTCGTTAATGACCCTCGCGATGACGTCATCGTTACATTCTAACGCTAGTTGCTTTATGCATCGATTACTAAGATAAGGAGCGGAAGCTGTCCCATACGTGACTGTATTCAGTTGGAACATACCGAGAGGTTCGGATGGATCTTCCCTCCAAAGAATCAGCTGTAAATTTCTTTGATCAGGTTGAACTAATATCTGCCGGAACATTTTCTCTATATCCGCACATGCAACATATTTAAACTGTCTAAATCGAAGTAAGATGGCAAATATATCATTCTGTAATGTGGGCCCTATATGTTGAATATCGTTTAACGATTTGCCTGACGATGATTTCGCGCTCGCATCGAATACCACCCTTAACTTAGTAGTAGAACTATGTGCTCTGTAAACGCCATGATGAGGCAAAAAATAGCAAGGCGACGAATATTCGTGTATGCGACTCATGTGACCTAAACTTAAATATTCTTTCATAAAATCAATGTACATTTGTCTATAGACCGGCGTGCTACGGAGTAACTTACGTTCAAGCGTAAGAAACCGGTTCTCGGCCATAGTATATGTGTTATGTAGTGCATTAGCTGTCTCTTTCAATGGAATGCGCACGGAAAAACGGCCTTTGTCACCGCGTAATGTCGTTTGTGTGAATAAATTTTCGCATGCACTTTCCTCTTTGGTGAGATTATTATGACTTGAAGTAATTTCTTCAAGTTCCCAAAAACGTTTAAGCTCCGCATCCAATGTCTGTGTGTGATTACATTGAGTTCGGTTAATGTGTGAAGCTTGTTTATGAACTGATCCCGATATAATCCAACCAAGTTTTGTATTTTGCAAATAAGGACCTTTAGGTAGATGAATTAATCCCTCCTTTAACAATTCCCAAAATTTATCAGCTCCTATGAGTAGCTGTATGTCTTTAGACAGATAGAAGTCGGGTCGGCAAGTTGAATATGTTCGGGTATCTGAATATTGTGATTAATAGCTAGTGCCGGTAATTGTGAAGTAATGCGAGGTAGGACTAGACAGTTAAAGCGTGTGTTATATGAACTAGTTTTGGATCGCAAGCGAATTTGACATGATTGTGTAGATTGGGTAATGGAATTTCCTACACCTATTACTTGAACACTAGACTGTAACAATGGAATGTCAAGAGTTTTGCATAAAGTTTCTGATATGAAACAATGCTGGCTACCGTTATCGAGAAGCGCTCGAATTGGGTGATATTTATTATCCCTGTCTGCGATCTCCACCAATGCAGTTGATAATAATACTTGATTTTGAAAGTAGTGTGTATTCGTATCATGGTTATAATCCTTATGAAGCGTGTGAAATGTATGTGTTGCGGATTGAGATGTGTTTGTGTGTGTGCTTGTACTCGGCTTGGAATGTATCGATGTTTGTGACAAGTGTGCAACAGCTGTCGATGCGCTATCGTCAGCAAATTCATTATGAATTAAGGTATTGTGCTTTCTGTTACAATGCTTGCACGGCCCATACCAACATTCGGCTATTATGTGACCGGCTCTCAAACAGTTGCGACATAAGTTTTTCTCTTCAACGAACTTTAGCTTATCCTTTGAGGTTAAGCTAAGAAAACTCTCACAAGAATAAAGGGGATGGTTTGAGCTGCATAAACTGCATTTAAAACGTTGCGAGTTGGATGATTTATTACTATGTTTGTGGGTTGTAACATGACTGTGTGATTTTATGGATGACGACTTTTTATTGTGTGTGTGATGAGTGTCTGCTGGTTGTTTACTGTGTGAAGGTTTGTAAACTGTTTCTAAATAATCTGCCCTATCTTTGAGAAACGTCAATAAATTAGACAACAACAATTTTTTATCAGAGGATGCATTCGTGACGGTTCCTTTGTGATGTTCCCATTCCCGTTCAGTAGACGAATCTAACTTAGTGACAATTATGTGGATAATTAAAGTATCCCATGTATCAGTTGGTTCGCCTAATGTTTTAAGGGCACGAATATTTCTCAACATTGTGTCGATTAATTTGCGAATTTGGGACGCTGACTCTTTACTCATTGATTGCGCAGAAAATAAAGCCTTAACGTGATTGTGTACTAGCAAACGGTTATTATTATATCTGTTCTGTAAGAGATCCCAAGCAGTCACATAATTCTCGGATGAGAATTCTAAGGCTTTAATAACATTTAATGCATCACCTGTTAGAACTGATCGCAAATAGTGAAATTTTTGAATGTTATCGATATTATTACTATTGTGAATCATAGATGAATAGGTGTCGCGAAACTCGAGCCATTGGTCGTATGAACCATCGAAATTCGGTAAAGAAATAGTGGGTAATTTGATCCCGTTAGAGTTATGACCTTGAACACTTTGATTTGATGAATTTTCCTTTAAAACACATTTACATCTAGCTACTACAGCGTAATACTGATTCTCAAAATGTTCTCTCTCCTCTAATTCTTTATCTATTTGACTACCGGACGCCATTAAATCCAATTCATCTTGAATTTCTGAAAATTTATCAAAAAGCAACTGAGACCTTTGTAATCGCTCTTGTAATTCAACCTTTTGAGTTTCTGTTACTTGTGACTCATCTAAAGATTGAACATATTTAGTGAACAATGTAAATTTGGCTTTAACAGATCCCCTTTTTTTGACAAAATCTCTAAAAATATCATCACTACTTTCTGTATCTACGAGTGAATGCCTCTTTTTGGTCATTTTGGTGATTGTGTGAAACAGAAATCAGGTCACTTACAGTTCAGATGATCGCGTAGGTACGATGCCGGTGGGTACCCCGCACTCGTCACCACTAGCAACGAACACTGCAATTTTAGACAAAAGAAACGATGTTAGCACAAATGAACACGGGATTTGGGAAGGAAAGGTTTGACTAGCCTGACCGACTGCTGTGATGCTGCTCCTGATGCTCATCCGGCTCGAAGGACCATTTTATGTGTAGTTTTTTCGTGTCTCAGGCAGGTCTTGTTGAAGTGTTTGTATCTTCCCTTTGTGTGGATTAAAGGTTTATACTCAATACGCAATGACTGAATTATTTATTTGTACTGTTTGAAAAAATCTATATTTGAATAAAATTCGTTACAACCAAATTGAATATTGTTAAAACACTCAAGCGTCGAGAGAGCCGATCTGTATCGAAGTGAAGTTGCACTCGTTCGCCCTACCACAGCTACGTTCACGCCGCGCGCCAGTCGTTCCGTCGTTTCAGTTTTCGCCGCCGCTCGCTAGATGGCGTTAGTCGTAAACAAAGATTACCTTTGTAAAATAGTAACATTTGCAGGTATATACGATATGGGTCAAAAGGACCAATTCAGTTCCGACTTCATCACTGATTCGTAACTTAGGACCACATTCATCAAAATTAATAATATGAAATTACATCAACAATATTGAGTTTTTAATAAAGTAGATACAATAATTATAATTATCTCTACTTGCTACTTCTTTATATCTTCGACATGTTATCTTCATGCAGTAATAATAAAACATTTAGAAACATACCGTTATACGTTTTATAATACACACAAATGCTTTATGCTACCCAATGATGTATATAGAGAATGATAGCTGTCTAATTAATATTGTAATTAGTTGCGAAACGTGGTGGGAATTAATGCTCTCTTGCGAAATCTTAAGAAGATCTTAAGTCAATAAAAAATGGTAGTTGCGTAAGATATTTTACTACAGTTCAGTAGTGAATAAATATAATTTATATTAGTTGGTATGTATGCAAAGTATACACAAAAAAACATTATTTATGGAATTTTAGAGCTTAGAGATTAAATTGCTATTGTCTAATGACTGACTTGCATGGTTACACTACCTATAGGTACAGACAGCTTCATAAGCAGCTGAACATACTATTTTTGTAATATCATCATCAGCTTTTAAATGGCCCTCTGCTGGGCCTCCTCCCCTAAACGCCACTGATTCCTGTTTTCGGCCCTTTGCATCTAGGTCTTTCCCTGTACAGCAACAACATCATCAGTCCACCTCGCTGGAGGTCTGCCAGGGGCTCTACAGGATCCACAGGATTTTTGCAATATACATTAATTAAAGAACAACTTCTTGTGTAGTAAAATATTCTCAGATCATCCGAATGTTTCAATAATTTAAAACAATACTTGAATTGATGTTTGTTTTTTTCAAAAATGTGATTTTGAATTTGACTAGTTACGATGCGGACTGTATAGGTACAATAAGTAACCTACCTACTTGGGTATTTGAATTTTAGCTCAATAACTACAAAATAAAGGTAAATACAAAATGCCTGATCAGCTCAATAACTTTTTGAATCCCGTCAAAAGATTAAGGAAAAAACAGAGTAAGAAACCACAACACTACAAATGATTTGTTAGTTTAACTAATTTTGGAACAACAGAACTCTCTTTGTTCGAAAAGTCATTCGATTCAAACAAGCTTATACTCGTACATCATTATCAAAGATAACAACTCGATTTTTAATTTATTCACAGCTTATAAAACAATCGATCAGTTCGCCGCCTCTCCCGATCATGATCGATTACTTGTCGCCTCTACGATACGGCGGGGAATCGATAAATTAATCGATACGAACCGAGTACAATCGATCGTTGTGTTGTAATTGTTGTTTGTTCATTTGTCCCGCCGATTTTTAAATGTATTCATCATGTTAGTCAATAGGTTTGGCATTTAAGAGGAAAAGCGGTATTGTTATTGTGTGACGTAATTGAGTTTATTATGAATAAATTAAAAAGATTACAATGATCTATGTATGAGTAGATAAAATACGCACTTACCTAATTAATAATATCAGTTAATTTAGATAACAATATGCTGTAACTTTTAAGTAAAAGGTGTCATCTACACAGCTTCTATTATTCAATACCTAGATATGTATATTAATATGTTAGTAGCAATACTAATGTATCATTAGTATTAAATTAAACGACGCGAGGCGAACAAAATCGTTTTAAGAAAGTTCTAAGTACGAACTTTTTCTTAGACTAGAGTATAGGTATAAGGTAAGGTTATATAAACTCCCTATCTTCAAAATATTTGATTTCTTAATTTATTCTGTAGATTAACTCTCAAAAATTGCGTAACTGAGTATAAATATAATTAGCCCGCGATCATAAACAGGACACTTTACCAACAGTTATTTCCCGTATCTTAACTATTATACAGCACAACATAAGTAGAGCTTAAGAAAATGTAATTATGCAAAGAGGCCGTTACTATTAGTTGTTATTTGTGAGTAGGTTACTAGGAAGGAGGTGGATTTCTTTGAGACAGGTTTGTAAACGTAATGAAACCTCTTTGATAAACATTGTTTCGTAATGGCTGGAATTTATTGGAGATTTTAAAATAAGAATAGGTGTTTCAAAATAAGAATTATTTGAATTAATGCTGTGGGTACACAGCTAAATTCAATAAAGAGGTAGTATTTTGTTACAAGCCACACTTTATCTTGAATAGATGTCAAAAATAATTTATCCATCTGTCTGTATGGTCAGTATTTTTAATATAGGTGAATAATGTAGCTAGTAGCTATGTTATTTATACTACGGAATTGAATTAACACAAGTTGGTTAAGTTCCCTGGAACGATGTAAAAAAATTTAATCATCTATTGACATCTTTCTTTGGCATGCAAACGACAGTGACAGGTATAAGCCAATCAATTGTTTAATCCAATATAAGTAACGGGGCTAAAAGCATGTATTAAAAAATATTTCATTCCAAAATGTATCTCGTTATAAAAAAAAAATGTTTTAAATTAGCTTCAGTCCACCAGCTTATATAGCTTCAGAGATAAGGAGACGACAATGTCATTACAAGACCTTGACTCTATCTTTCTTTTGTCGTTTCTTCTTAGTCTATAGTCTAGACCAAACCGGCGCCACCTGGTATTAAAATGATTGACATGTCCATAAAGGTCAGTAACAACCAATCTGGAACTGGAAATAAACTATTGATTAATTGAGGACTAAGTTAAGACTAAAGTCTGACTAAAATCATTTTTGTTTTGCCTTGATTATGTTTATATATTATAACTGACGAAATTTGGGTGTACTATATGTGCATCTCTGCATACCCCTTCGGTTAATACAGGTGTGATGTTATGTTTGATTATGTTTAATACATACCTAGCTTGCACCTTTTTATTTCGGTTCATTATGTATCTATGTACATCTACATACCTACATAATATTAAGAGTTGAAATTAAGAATAGTATGTATTTACAAAAAAAAACAACAAACTAGCTTACAAGTTTAGTTAGTCTCAATGGCCAGTGTCAAAGGGCATTGTATTTTATTAATCGGTCCTACTCTCTGACTATTCCAATTCTAGAAGGTTTTATTATTCTCTAGTATTCTTAATCTACCTACGGAGTACCTTAAACTACGCACTAACAAGAGATTAGGCTTTGGAAAATGAGCTCGAACATTGAAATCCGATTTCAAAACAAAAGCTGTTGTTCTAATTCGAAGTGGTTCGTGAATAATGCGCGTGATAAACTATAGGTACATTACCGCACTTTGCTTTCAAAACTTTCGGCTGAGCACCTGTGCACGACCTACATATCTACTAACATAACTTACAACAATATAATATAACATTACCACTGCACTCTAACAGATGTTGTTCGTAAATCAATTTTTCGCAACAATAGTCCGAGATTTTCAATGAAAAGTGACAAGTGATAAATTGTAACAAGTGAAACGCAATCTTAAGTGCTTAAAATACGATCGCAAATTGATTGCTGTTATATTTGCAGATAGAGTGTTATTGATTTATATCAAACGTCGTAAGTGCAAAGCTTTTGTTGATTGGAAGTTGACTCTATAAGCGAGCGTTTAAGGTGTGAAATTGAATGTTTAACAGAGTGTTCTAAGGACGTTGTTCTTGTTAAGCGTTGTAACAATGTGCACTTGCGTCCACTCGCGAAGCTTGAATGCTTGCGCCAGATTTGAAGCAAAGTGCTGGACTAAAACCAATGACATGCTATTATTTAACTATTATAAAAAAATATTATTGTTATTCGAAGTGTTTAGGCAAATCATCAATTTGTACCTTATTGATAGTAGATACTTAATTATACTTAGGTAACTGATACTAAGATATTTTTAATTTTTTTTATATTTGCCACAATATTCTCAACGTTTAATTATGGGCTAGCAACCTTCATAAGAGGGTAGGCAGTGACTGGATGTATAAAGCTGCTGTTACGAATCATAACTAATTATAATTTTATATGATAATTATACATACATAATATAATCTGTTTCTAACGCACAAACCATTCAATACACGTTCAATAATGAAGCTATAACACTCAGCTGAATAGAGATCAGATAGCGAATGAAGCAGTTAATTCACACGATTCAAACATAAACAGAATATGCCTATCACTTATAAAATCAACCTCAATTGATACCAGACATGTGGTATAAAACAATTAAATAAAGATTATGCAAATCATCGCAGAGGGTCTATTAACTTACGTTGAATTGGTACCTACCTACATTAGCCTTGACATATTATTATGTAATATGTTCATGTGAATGGAGTTTATAGTCTTTTATAGTTTAATCTTTGTTTAAACGAGGAAAAGTCAGAATGTTCGTTCATTTGTTTATTTGATTGATGGATTGATTCAAGTTTGAATTTAGAAGTTTTTGAACAAAGAGTATTTATTTTTACGCTAATCTAGTCGGACAGACGGCCAGATATATAGATTAGCAAGATGTATCAGCTGATGTTTGAGAAATGGCAATGAATTTAAATAATACTTAAAGTAAAAAATAACCAAGTTTTAATACCTACTATCAGTAACTCAGTCATTGTTATTTAAATAAAACTGA
Source organism: Abrostola triplasia (assembly GCA_946251915.1). Classification (NCBI taxonomy): domain Eukaryota; kingdom Metazoa; phylum Arthropoda; class Insecta; order Lepidoptera; family Noctuidae; genus Abrostola; species Abrostola triplasia. Next base: position 5,841,866 of record OX276440.1, on the reverse strand, counting down.
GACAGAAAAATCATAATTTAATAATAATCCAATCTTAATAATATTCATAATAACTTGACACCTTTGACGAGTCTAGGTCATAAATGTACTGTGCAATGACTGGCGAATTCTAAACAAGTAGTGCTTAGCGTATAGCCTGCGGTGATATCTACAATTTAATTATAATGTGTACTACAGCATAAAATGGCAATACAAAATTTAATAGGTTTAAAATTTTATAAAAATGGCTACTCCTCTGTAGCCCCTCTTCCGTCGGCCTGATAAAAAGGTTGACAAAGGATATTGTATGGAGAGAGCCTCTCTATTGTTGTTTGTTTTTAGCAAACCACAACGCAATGCGGTGACAAGTTGTTGACTTGGGAGGCTGTAATGTTATGAAAAATGCTCCACTTCATTTTTTGACAAAAACTTTTTTATATCCCTAATTATGAACGGTTGTGTTTTCACAATAGTTAAACATAAACAATGTTTAACAAATGCAAAACTGGAGTTTAATAGGTCCTTAACCATTAACAAGCTAATTTACACCGCACTTAAATCCACAATTTCGCAATCTCAACTGTAACCAAACAATTCGTCTCAAAATAAACAGAATTACAAAACCAACTTCATAACTTACATCTGTAGGTTTTATCTATATAAAATTAACACCATCACTGTTGCTAATTTAATGTCCAAGCTCGACTAACTCACGCAAACATCAGTCTTATTCCTTCGACATAAGGACTAACGATTATTCGATCGGCTATTGAGTGTAAACTGAATTAAATGCGAGTTAAACGGCTGATCAGATTCAGATCGACTTCTAGATCGAGCAAATCATGTTCAAATAAACATGGATAAGGTTCGACAGGCTTATGTACGACCGTTCGAAGTTGCTATTGTGGCAGCAACTGGTTGCTGAACGCGTTGCTAGTTGCACGGTGCCAATATAAATCGTTGCATTGTAATGTTGATGTTTTATTCCTTACGGTTGTTGTTCTAGATTTATTTGTTTTGTAAGTGTTGCGGATTGGGGCCAGTTTTAAGAGGCTGATGAAAATTGATTGTTATAATAATGTTCTTAGTAATAAATAAGTTTTATGACCTATTTAGAAGGATATTGCTGTAATAAACGCGTTGGCGCCAAAGATAGCGCTAAATGATGATTGTGCGGTATCTAAACGCTTAGGAGTTTGCGCATTATGTCTATCTATGCATAGGTTCTCAATGGGAAAATTTAACTTGCTCAATTTAGGATTAGGACCTAAAGCAACACTGTGTAAGTTTATTTAAAAAAAAACCAGAAGCCGCTACGTGCGTTGTAGTGTCCAAAATAACCTGCTTTAAGAGTTCATGGTAAGGGGGCAGTATAAGCAGAGCTGTGGCGATGCAATAGGAGCAAAAAAGTTAGCGCAAAAACTTAACACCACATCAGCAATACTTATTTAATTGATAGACACAAAGAAAATACCTAACATTTCAAGTTCTTAGTTTGAATCCGTTCAACAGTTTTGCAGAGTCATGATCTGCTATAACTTTGAAATAATGAAAGTAGTTAAGTGGCTTTCTATTGGATGTATTACATAAATATTTTTTCTAACAAAAAACAGTAACTGATTATCAAGCTTGGCTTTTTTTACAACACATTAAATATACAAAAAGTGGAGCTATATTAATTTATCGCTTTATTATACGAGCCCTGCTTTATGTATATGTAGTGACTGAAATTAAGCAACTATTGTAAAAATAAAATTATTATTCTATATACTTTTCAAAATTAAACTACAAGACAATAAAATACAACACCTTTTTTATAAATATAAAGTTTTAGGAAGTTGTTGTTTTATAAATGTGTTTAAATATAAAGTTTTAGGAAGTTGTTGTTTTATAAATGTGTTTAAATATAAAGTTTTAGGAAGTTGTTGTTTTATAAATGTGTTTAAATATAAAGTTTTAGGAAGTTGTACCTATATTTCCAATATTATAAATTATTGTGTAAGTAGAGCAACTTCCACCCACAACCACCTGCGAGAACAATAGGAACTATAGTGGGCAACGACTGGAGATTGCATTTGAAATATTCACAAACTCATTCCGCGCCCGTCTGTCTACCTATAACCGTGTTACCAACAAACTGTAATCACTTTGACACATTCAAAAATAATCCTTAAGTCCCCAACATAAATGCTATGACGAATGCACGTATAAAGTTGTCGAGACTGTAGAAAACTTTTCGAGTGTTTGCTACTTTAAGATGTATTTATGCATAGCTCATATGACCTCCGATAGCACGGAGCACTGACCCATGAGAAATTGATTTTGGGCCGTTTCGGTATAGATAAGTATTAATTTGTCATATATTTTAAAAGTTTGTGTACAGCTATTAATAATAGGATGTTTAGCTGTATGTTTTTGCTGCACATTTTTTTATAATGGACCATGCTGTCTGGTAGTCACCTCCATTAATAGATTCTATCATAATCATATTTTAAGAATTATTAATATGTTTACGCTGTGCTTTTACATGATCAGTGATTATTACAAATCTTACGTCAGCTTAATTAAAATAGATACGGGTTTTTAGGATGGTTATTGTCATACTTGTAGTTAACCTGTTACATACTGGCAAAAGAAAGAACAAACAAGTTTTTTGAAATTAAATTCATACATACATACATAACATCACGCCTGTATTCTCCGAAGGGGTAGGCAGAGGTGCACATACAGTACACACACATTTCGGCAGTTATGTTTATAGGTCCCAATGTAATAGGGGGCGAGCCTATTGCCATCAACTGGGCAAAAAATTTAATTCGTATAGCTAAAATCTTCTTCCTTGAAAATCAGGTAATAAAATTAACTATTTATAAGATTAAATTTCGACTGGTGATGGCTTATATCTATGTTCTAATCTAGAAGTCGGTAGCAAGTACCAACTACGTAATAGCAAAGTGGGACAAGGCATACAGTGAAGGAATAATATACTCAGTAGCAATTACTGGTCTAAGATGACAATGATTCCCATCACTGACACAACAACTCTAGCTCCATGGCTGCTCTTTATTACCCCATAATTACTTCTTAGAACAAGTCTTGGTTATACCCGAAGACGGTCGAAGTGCCGTTTGTCGTAATAAAACAGTGGGTGCCTTACTACATCACCAATTTACTATTAACTTTAATACGCTGGCTCATTTAGCAACATTAGCTACTCTCCTACCGACATTTTAGTGCGCATTCATTTTTATTATAACCATCTAATTATTTTATGGGTTTATGATTAATAAATTAATTTATATTAATAATGGTAATATTAAAGAAAGTATCGTTCTATAAACGGTGGAAAGGTTAACTTTAACTGCTTGATAAAGTTTCACGGTAATTTATAACAGTGTTAGACGCGACGCGGGTTATGTTATGTAGGTACCTATCTAGTTTATGTTGTTATTTTGGAGTTTTACGATATAATTATATATTTTAATAAGTGGCATAATTTCTCATATTTATGTGGTATACGTATTGATTCGTATAAGGTATATTTAAAATACTTCTTCGTTGCGCAAGCTGGCTGTCGCGACTGACTTCTGTATGTGTATGTATTCTACTGATTGTAGTGTAGTATTTTGCAACTAAATACAAAAAATACGATAACACAGTCATGCTCAGTCACCGCTCGTGCTCATCATTGTAACTTCTGTAAGCTAGGATCTACAATGATACCCATTAAGAACCATTAAGGCAATGTAGCTCGAGGTGTCCCAGAGAAATTACTCGAATGTCTTGGTACCCGCAACTAAATTAATCATAAAAGGATGAGTAGGTAGATACTAGGTCTTTTAAATCTTCATTATTCTAACTCGATTATGATTGTCATGGTTACTGGTTATACTCACATTAGTGTTACCTGTAGGGATAGGTAAGAGTGTAAACTACATCCATATTGTCACGATAGGGGGTGGTATCTGATAGGATGCCCCTTCAAAAGTTACCCGGTAGAAACACCTAAGACCTCACATTTAGCAGTCGGCTTTGCGGCCACTAGACCTACGAGGAATTCAAAAATTTCAACACTATTTTTAACATAACATACATACATACACAACATCACGCCTGTATTCCCCAAAGGGGTAGGCAGATAGTAGTGCACATAATATAGACCACCCACATTTCGCCAGTAATGTATTAGGTCCCAATGTAATAGGGGGCGAGCCTATTGCCATCAACCAGGCACAAATCTAAACTCCGTGCTGCTACTGAGAATTACCTAATGGAAAAACCCAGTAACACTTTGCCCGACCCGGGATTCGAACCCAGGACTTCGTGCTCAGCAGTCGCGCTTAGCAACCACTAGACCAACGAGGCAGTCACAGTTAACATAACATAACAACCTAAAATCAACATCACTAACGAATTAATAAAGCAGGACGGAATCTTGTCCCTCTACAGTATCCCAAAACAAATGGGTATAACAATTTATTTTTTGTAAACATAATTTACAGAATAAACTTAAGATGATCAATAAATTTATCGTTGACAATAGTTTAGTCTAAAATTTACACCCAATTTACATAGGATTAAATGTCAGTGATAGAGCGTTAGTTTAATCAGGGGCCATAAAATATATATCGTATATTTATTGTTCGGGAAAGAATATAGAGAAAATAATGGTGTTGCTTCGAGAGGTTAAAGATCAAAATATGGGAATAAAGGTTAGTTGAATTGTATGGAAGCTTCGATTGCTTGCTTTGTTGTGGGCATGAAATATTCCGCTTGAAAATTTGTTGTTAAGTAAAAGGTGATTAAGTAGCATTTTGAAGTATGGAACTTGAACTTTTTCGTAATGGAATTCCTATATACAATTTACAGTAGGTACGTTTTTATATTGTAGTTTTATTTTAGTTTGTACATTTTAACTCTCTTTTCCTCTTATATAGGTCATCAAAGCTATTTATTTAATCACTAAAGAAACCAATACTACATAGCCTATTCCAGATGAAGTCTGTAATGTATATTTCTTCAATAATCGTAGGAATAATATACCTTTCCGTTTTAAATGCACGGTGAATGGCCCATGTTAAAAAAATACCTAAAAATATAAACAATGATTAGCGAGGCCTTTGTGTAACATTAAACGACTTACGGCTGATCTAAAATCCTTTTACTTAAAATACCTGACAGTTACTTATCACTTTAATATAAAATGAAGTTAAAATGTCAATAACATAACAGTTCCGAACAAAATCAATTTATAACCTAAAATATTTATAACTCGTTTAAAACCCTATCGGATTTCATATTATACCGGCCACCATCGCTCAGAGCCTATAACCATTAGTTAGGACGATTTGTATGGTAAACCAAACATCTGATTGTGTATGTAAAGTTAAGAAATTATTTAATTAAGGCCCCCTATCGACTACACTTATTATTATTTGTTTAAAACCAAAAATTGACCAGTATACTTTGGCCTCTCAAAATATTTTCTCAAAGGTATTTGAAGGGAGTGTTAGGGATTATTAAAGGTCGCTTTATATTGGGCGTTACAAACGTTCATCATGGTATACTGTGGTATAATCTGTCGTCTTTCTCACGTAAGCTGTGTTGTCAACGGGTGGCGGTAACTAAACCCGTGGTACGGGGCTTCGAGTCCAATAATTGCTTGTTGCTCGATTATAATGGACACTTAAGTACAGAATACTTTAAGTTAGGTTGCTTAACCTTTCCTGTTTTAACGAGCTTATTAAGTTGGGTATAAGTTTAGGTGGGTATTACAATGTTGCCTACCTCTGGCTGCTAGCGGGGTGCCTTAGTTGAGTTTACTTAGCTTTTTATTAGCATATAAAAATGTTTTTTAATTATACCTCATTGGCATATCAGTCTAATTACATTTTTAAATAGACTGTGTACACAAACTATTTTATTTGTTTATTTATTGTGTATAAATTGATTATTCTAGTACTATTGAATCGAAAATCTACTTTTATTTATTAAGATGATAATGATTATTTTGGACAACGTGAATGTACCAGATGAATGTCTACTAAGACGTAGAATTTATAACAAGCGATACCATGTGTACATATAAAGAAACATAATATAACATCATGCCTGTATTCCCCGAAGGGGAAGTCAGATATTAGAACTTACTACAATAACACATATACATAGGTATTACAATTAGGTAATACGTCACAATGTAATAGGGGGCGAGCCTATTACCATCAATCGGAGACAAATCCAGACTCCGTGCTGCTACTGATAATCTCGCAATAGAAAACCCAATAACACTTTAGCCATACCAACCCTTTTCAATCGAAAATTCAGTATTGAGTTCTACGAGCAGCTTCGAACATTCATCAAAAACAATTCAGATTTCGTCCCCTTCATTAAGAGAAATAATAGGAGCGTGTCTATGGGATCATAACATGGTGTTCAAACCGGAACTATGTCCAGACGGGAAATGGATTTTTGATATTTCTCATGAAAGGAAAATGTTTTGTACGATGCGTGCCGAGTGTTGATGGTTTCGATTGCAAAGTATATAAGTATTGATTTTTTACAGTAGGTACGGTTTAGTTCACCTAAGTTAATTCAATTGTGTGTAGTGTGTGTTTGTTAGTCTAACGCTGAGTGATCTGTTGCGCATTAAGAAACTTAATAGATATTTATACTTAAAGACCAGAAACTAGCAAAAATATTTTTATAACATTGTCATAAGTCAGAAAACGTCCACTGCTGAACAAAGGCCTCCCCCTTAGACCGCCATAATGGACGACAATATTTTTTATTGATGAAGAAATCCTAGTCGTGTTGTGCGAGTCAAAATTGATAATTTCCTTCCTTTCTTTCTAGCTTAGAGCATAATTACAAAAACTATAGAGATTTTACCTTCGCCTTATGTGATTGCCTGCTTTCTTTAGCAAAAATGCCACCAGCAACACTCATTTGTAAAATTAAGTCCTTGAAAATGTCCATTAAAATCATTATAGCACAATAAAATTTTACAATACCTTTTAACCTAAATACTTGGCCACTCAAAAGGTACCGTGGCACTTTTTTGGTACCTTCCGTTATAAATGAAGCAATTTGCTATGTTGGCTCGTGAAATATCGGTCCTTATAAGAGACAATGGTACTATAAGTCAGTGACAACTTATGATGATGTAGGTAATGGTTTAATTTTACAAGAAGTATGGGTAATAAAATGTATATATCGTTTTTAATAGGAAAGTACCTAATAACATTCTTATCGTGTCGCGGTAAAAATGTTGAATGATTGTACCCCTTTTGGTTGGTATCGTGTCTGGTAAGAGTAGAATCGCCAGTCAAATGAACGGTTAAATAATAATATTACTTCTGAATACTCAATAATGAGTTTTGTTGGCAAGGAGTATGGTATAGTCAAACGAAATTACGGTTAGAGGAAATAATAACCAGTAACCAAGCTTGGGAGTGGCGTTCTAAAGGGGAGGCCTTTGTTCAACAGTGGACGTCTTCCGGCTGATGATGATGAAGCTTGGGAGACAGCTAGTCAAAGAAATGTTAGAGCTTATGCTCGCTACTCAAGAGAAGTAGTACGCATAAGCGTAAGTAACTCTTGAAGTACTGTTTGCTATAGTTTTGGAGAGAGTTGTCTGTCTTTTTTAGGTATTCTTGAGTCAGAGCATTGGGCACATTTGGCAATATTTTTTGCTCTAAGTTATTTTTAACATAATTGATAAGAAAATTTAAATATATTAATAAATAGTGCTTTAATTATAAATATTATTAATTAATTTAGTAAATAACTTTCAAAATAAGCCCTTAATCCTTTTGATTAAAATTATAATTATTTCCATTGAAATGGCAATAGTCGCCGAAACAGGCATATTGTTTCGTGTAGTACAATGGCGGTTTGTTCTATAATTGTGAAGGTGCACACACAGCCCAATTGTGGCTTAATGACTGAGGCTATAAGCGTTAATCGTTGAAATTGTGACTGACGTAAGTCATAAGCGGCAGCGGGAACGATAGAGGCTTTTCACTTTCATTTTTAACGGAGAAAGTGAAATTTTCATAGGCGTGCGCATGCGCATCTCTCACAGCTAGTGGTGCTGGTGACTTTTATAAGCCCAGCGTGTGGCCGCCACTGGCTTTATTTACCTTCAATTTTATATATTTTTTATGACTTTTCTTAGAACATGGAATAATAACCACAGCTTAACCTGATTGTATGTACTTAGTATGAAACATGAAAAGTGCCGTTAATTTTATACTATTTGTAGTCAAAACCTGTCATATACATATCTTTAGCGTGCATCTTTGTGCATCTATCATTCACGAGTATGATGCAAAACAAGAGTAAGTTCTTAAGAACCTGTTCGTATGAATTTAGTTTTTTGATATTTAATCATCTGAGCATGTTGTCATGCGGCTCTTTAAATATAAATATTATCATCATCAGCCGGAAGACGTCCACTGTTGAACAAAGGCCTCCCCCTTAGAACATAAATATACTACCTCATTATTAGCTGTCCAAAAAGCAACAAGAAATACAAACATTTTTATTCTACAGATTATTTTTAAACGCTCTTCAAATAGGTATAGTTAGGTAAGCTAAGAAATCGCTTTAACTTACCCCTTGCGCCCCAAACTTAATCGTTAAAATAAATCTTGATACGATAATGCCGGACTAACGAGTGAGGATACAATGCCGCGACAATCGGCGGCGGTGCCTTTCATCTCGACACTTTGTCTCCTGTAGTCATGCCGGCGTGCATTGGCGTGGGGACGTATTTAATTGGGCTCAGTATATTCGTAATTATTTAAATGTTCTCGTTTAGTTGTTGACTGACGTTTTTGTTTGACAAGTTTTGAAATGTATGAGGAAACGTGGGCTTGCTAGGATCTACATAATTATTATATTCGATTTTAATGGATGGTTAACTTTGTTGTCATTCAATTTCAAAATACATATCCAAATTACTTTAATTAAAAATGTTGATACGCTTAAATTGAATTGTTTATTGCAAATGAGCTTTAAAAGTTACAGCCGCACTAGTCAATCCCATATATAATTTACAATCCCAAAATTTACCGACACCCAAAATATGTAGACCATCAAATTTCCCAAACAAAACCCGTATGAAATTATCCAATTATGAATACAAAAAATAACTAATCACCGGCCAATCTACACCTGCATGACTACACGAGTATTGGTTTATCAGATGCCGGTGTAATCTGCGAATTTCGAAAGACTGGCGGCACTTTTGTTCTTGCATTTTTTAAAAATCACTTTTTAAAATTATCGTCGCAAGAATCGATTGCGGCAACTGCGGCTCGATCAGAATTCACACGGTACATCTCAAAGGATAGCTTGAGTGATTAGTTTGCGATTTAAATGTTGTTTTTTGTGATTTGTTGATAGAATGATATCAAGTGCGTGAGTTTGTTTTGCTTATTTGCTTTACTGTGAGATTGTATTTTTTCTCAATTGAGAATCGGAATATAAAAATAATGTACACCATCTTTGTTAAGTTTCTTACTACCTTCCGAATTCAACTTTACTTAAGCTTAAAGTTCCCCCAAAAAAGCTGAGGATGCACTAAATAAAATTAAGTAGTCACATTGTTAATAGAATTTCAATAATATAAGTTTTTAAGTTTTTTTGTCTCACAGTTAAGTTAATTCGATAGCGTCCGAACAATCAATATTTATATGACACAAGTAAATAATTATTTCTTTTAATTTACAGGTACTTACGATCGCGAAATGAAATTCGTTTGACGATCTTCGGGATGAGTTAGAATAAGGTAAGCTTTTAAAAAGAAATATTTTTAATTTATTTTATATATTTTTTTTAGTTTTACCCGAATATGGCAGTCAAACAGAGAAGTTTAAATATAATAAAGCCAGACATAGTGGCGCCGTAACTCGTTACGTTACGAAGCAGTTTATCCCCCACCCCCCATAAGAAATTAACACTTCAAAAAGGAATTTTGTACCGGAAACTTTTTGTTCTTGCAAATTAAACTACTATAAAATACCTATAGTTTCGTTTTCGTTTTTAATCAAAACAAAATATATTTAATTAATATTTAACCCACACCAAATAGGTGGTAGGATCATAATTATCTTGATTGCCTCCAATAAATTATAAACTATTGCAACACAAATAAAACTCGCCTTCAAAATGTTACTCTAACAATTACTTCTTTAATGGGCTATAAAAACATAAAACTAGTTGAATACATTCATAGTTTTCAATGTAGAATTACGATTATAAAAAATCGGAAGATCTAGAGAAATAATTAATACCGCTAACTGAACTGTGGCTCTCTTACTCATACACGAGGATCATACCGGTATTAACTAAACCCCATATTATTACCATGTCTATTCTTTGACATGCAAAGAACAGTAGGTAACAGGCATAATTTAGTCTATGGTTTAATTTGTTTTTTTTTTTATGAATCAGGGAGTGGAAGTTCGCAGAAGATGCTAAAACAAAGTACCTATTTACTTATTCATCTGTGAAAATACATTCGTTTGAATTTGGCAGTGTGTTATTGAGTTTTTCCATTAGTTAACATAACTGGCGAAATGTGAGTGTACTACACGTACACCTATGCGTACCCCTTTGCGGTATTCAAGCGTGATGTATCCTTGTTAATTGTGTTTGAAATCCCTTTATGAAACACCAAGGTAGACCTTTAGTTTTTCAAAACGCATGCAAACTGCTATCGACCAGAGACTTAATTCAATTATACATCGTAAGTCATAATATGTGGGCAACATAAGCAAAACTCGCACTTGACCAGCAGGCACATAAAACCAATGAACATGTACCTACTACAAAGTTAATTGCCGTCAATCCTATTGCTTGTAGCTTTATACTACCTACCTGCCTATTTTATTTTTCTAACAGAACACCCATTTACAAAGAGCTAACATCACGAGTAAACTTAAAGTTTTGATAGCTCAAGTTACACCAGTTGTGGAGCTTTAAATTCAATCCGAACGCCGTTTACGTCTTAATAAGATATTTACGATTGTCATTGACGTGCTCAGAAGTCGATAATTGATTTAAAATGTGTCGTAAAATTTAAAATGGTCTGTTATTTGTACATAGTACGATTTTATTTGGATAATAACATACTCCGTTGTGAAATGACACGTCTAGTTTGGTCATATTAAGACGTAACTTTCTTGTCAAGTGGCCAAATTTTAATAGAATAAAACTGATTGTATGTGATTGACTATCATACATGACATAGTTGTAACATTATGTCAAAACTATACATTCACAATTCTTGGTCGATTTATTGGCATCGCCTAGTCAGACAGATCCGAGATGATAGCGTGCTTTCTACGCATGCGTCGGGAAAATAGTATGATACTTACTGACGCAACAGCTGGGACTATAGGGCACACCAGCGTAAGGTGACATCTACGTTCAAATCGGTAAAAGAAAGAGTGAATCCCTTTGTGAGAAGAAGGAACAACATTGACAATTAACGGTAAGAAATGGTACCTACATATTTAATACCTCTTTGCCTAACAAAATTCAAAGACTTATTTAGTTTTCGTTGGGCTTTCCTCCATATCGAAAACAAAAGGCCGCGCCGTATATTTGTGGATACTAAATTCAGTCGTGATTGAAACTATGAAAGCGTAAATATTGCCCATAAACTGTTATTTAGTTTATTCATAATTTCACAGTCTGTTGATTTGGCACGACTTACTTATTCTATAATAGACCACCTATCTGACGTCGGTTGATTGATCGTTAACTTAATTGCATTGGAGAGCTAATCTACACTACATTGATTATAAAGAGATAAAAAGAATGGAAATATTATTTCAGAACATCTTGCATAAACTCTAATAAAATCAATTACTCGGTTAGATTGGGTCTGTTTTCTGTGTGTTATTGATCTTAGCGCAAAAGGGCGCTGGAGTATTTATGGACCAGAACTTCCTGTGTCAACATGCCTATCACTAGTAGTCTCATTTTTTTAATAGTATGATAGTTCTAGAACATAATTTAACTGTATTTGTAGACAGTTTTCTTGTAGAAAAAATAAATTGTTAGAAGATTACACACGGGGTTGATTACTCTGGTGTTGCTGTACGATATCCTTAACTTGGTAACTCGTGATTGGTATTGTGAGTTTTTTTTTTGGGATAATAAGGCCTTGTTTCTCAACAAGCGGTAAAGCATTGATCCGTTGATTTATTCAGTTTTCTAGTTTATATTATCCGAAACAAAAATGAAACAAAAAATAATCAAAATAAGGAAACTCGTCAAAGCCACACAAAAATATTTCAAAGTACCACTGCGTCCAGTAAAACCCTATCTGTAATCGTATACATGTCTGTTAACTTTTACATTTTTTCCCCAAACCAAAGGATCTAACCGAATAGTGAGGAAAAGGCAAATAAAAAAGGGGTATCAGTATCGGCTTCCGATCTTTGGCCATTTGCTAATTACTACACCGCACGCGCCTTTGTGGGGAGCCTACCTAATGGCTGACTTACAAAAATGTTCGCGTCTCGCCCAGAGAAATAGCCGAAGTTTCTGGAATAAATGCGGGGAATACGTAGGCACTGTTAGCTTAGTTATTCATCTGTTTGGAACTGACATTTTTTTAATATGATATCTAAAATATTCGCTTTTTGAATGACAGTTATGTAGAATTCGATTTTTAAATGTAGGACAATATGACTATTGGTAGGTACTTGTTGAGTGTTTTTAACCAACACTTTTGCAAAGCACTGGGATGTTGGTTGGAAATCTCTTATATTGCACAATATAAAATAACAATACCTACAAAAAATAAAAAACCACTTTCCAAAAAACACTTACAATATTTTGGCAAAAATATTTCAAAACTAAAATCCCAACAATACAACGCTTGAAAAATGTTATATTGTCCGATTTCTAGAATTTAAGTACAATCGTACAGCGTACAATTTCCCCGGGTTCATTGACATTATAGGCAGACCAAATGTCGCCGTGTTTCGTGAGAAAATCACAAATATGTCGAACATACAAGTCGTATTAACATAATCGTGGTTCACCTTCATAAATTTACGAGTTGTGTCCAATCGGGCTTTTACATTAGCTCTCCGAACTGTAGGGTGAAGTAGCTAGTTGTTGGATTGTGTTTTTATGTGCTTTTTTGTGTTTTTTTGGGATTTTTTCCTTTAAGTGTCTTCTGAATAATTAAAACGAACTTCTGGAGTTCTTGTCTTTCTGAATCTGGAAATTTGGATCTCACCAAATTTTTTTTTTATTTTTTTAGTATCAGGAATAAAGAAAAAGCTTATCGTTTTTATTTAATATATATTTTTATATCGCGAAGGTATCATTACAATATAATAAATGAACGAAAAATGATGATAATTGTATTGTAGTACCCACTATTATTTTATATATATACCTCCTAATAATTGCAAAATAAAACTATTATTAGGCGTTCTGACATAAATAGTGTAGGAATAAAAAAAAGCAAAGAAAAAACAATAATCGATAATTTACATCGATATTTATTTAGTAAAACCAATGCGCGCACAACTCTATCATACACCTCATGTATATTAAAAAGGCCTATTATTGACACAAACGTTTTATCAAACATTGGGCCAATTAACTCTTTATCAAAAGAAAGCTAGGAAGCGTAGTGTTAATATATTATTATGATTCGCTTTATAAATGATGGTAGGCCTTAATGATATACAATGACAGGTTTTTAACGCTTTAATTTATAAATATCCGGACAAACGAATTTGGTAAATGTGTTTTTAGTCTCCAATATTTTCCCACACTGGATTATTTTAGGTACACAGAGATTATAATATATTATATAATATTATTAAACCATTTTTTGGATACTTTGCAGAGAAGTAATAGGTACCTAGCTTTTAAAAACTCTCTCGCAAAAGCAATAATTCCACATTAAAGTATGTACTATGATTACAGTTTTCATCGATTCAAATTTTCTTTAATATTAACAGTTCAGAAAATAAATGCACTATTATAAATCTCGTCTGCATTAGATACTTCTTGTAAGCGCTTACAGTACGTAGTATGTTTTTTTAAACAAGTTATGCATCAATCCATCACCAGATAATATGATAAGTATAATTTAAGTATCACACTAATATTATATGTTTGTTACCTCTTCATGCTAAAACGACGATTTTCATGGAATTTCATATGTAGGTAGCTGACACCCAGAAATACACATAGGCTACTTTGTGTCCTGAAAAAATGCAGCGGATAACACCGCGGGGCGCAGCTAGTTTCTAAATAAAACTTATAGGCAGATTTTTTCTTATGCACGTCAAAATAAATTTAAAAACAGATGTTTTCACACAATCTTAAAAAAAAACAAAAAGCGGCGTTTCTAGAACAAAATTATTATAATAAACCTATACGTATGTTAATAGACGATTTAGATAATTCTAACGGTGAATTGTTTAGAAAGAAACGCGTTAGCATGCATCACAATGGCTTCAAATGTATTTTATGTATTATATTTTGTTTATAATAGCCACCTGAATGGTAATATACATTATATATGTTGTATATATAATACGTAGATAGCTGGATAGATAGTATATTGTATATTTGAGTTTTTCTTTTGAATGGGTTATTGTGAATGGTTTTTGTTGGCATGCTTTTGTTTTTATTAGCATAGAGCCTTTTTACGCTCTAGTTCGTTATCGTATTGTAGTGGATTTAAATCTTGGTGGGGCAATGTGATACGTATTAGATTTTTCTATAAGGTAATATTTCCTAGCATTTAATTTTTTATTGTTATGGCTTAAAAATGCGTAGGTAGGTAATTTATTTTAGAGGTAAAAGTAAGAGTTTTAAATCCCGCCTTTACCCAATCACAAGGATTGACACTAAGACGAAAAGGTTTAATTATTAAGTCCATAATGTAGATTCACTGATTAAAAACATAGGTAGCTTCTTATGAAAAAGGGACAACTTCTGAACATAAACTACCTACTTAATTTAACCTATAATCAATTTAATTTTAAGTGTCAAACATTAAAAATCCAAAATAAGAATAGGCATATTTAAAAGTAGAGTAAGGTACATTAAAATAAAATTTATAATCGTAATAAATAACAATAATTAGCAAATATAATAGTCCCATTTGAAAAAGTATTAGATTACAACACTTAACATAATATTTTTATGATACCTGCCTACGTTGTTTTTTGTAAACGTGACATATTTTACTGCTAAATAATGTTATAAATTTTCCTACTGTTATAACTATGACGTCAAGCGCTAAAATATAAAATTGTTATGAAAATAGATGTTAAACTAAACATTTTTTTTATTATTAAAAACTTCTATTTGTCTTTCTTCATGGAGTTAGTGTCGCATCTGGTTCAAACTTCAAAGTAACTTAGGTATCCTAAGTACTATCCAAAAATTATTACGTTACTTGTCCGATAGACTATAACCTCCTGATTCAAAAATACATTTTTAAACCATAGATTAAATTATGCCAGATACATGTCAAAGTATAGAGAAGTCAATAGACTTAAGACCGGTGTAAGATAATACAGGTATCATCTTCGTTTACGAATATGAGGGTCGTAAAGCGAAACGGTAAATACTCAGAATTTAAAAACAAATTACGTAGGTACCTTTTTTTTTAAATTTCGCCCCACACTAGTGTTTTTTCCTGTGTCGTGGGTGTTATCACAAACATGAAATATCACATACACTAACAGCCAGATGAATTACTTACGTATGACAGTAGTGCGGAAATATCAGTTTAAGTGTCAGTAGGGTACGAACCTGCAACCGTGCATGCGAATCCTGTTCGTTCAATGTTAAAGCTACATCATTAATTTCATTGTTGTGAACAGTGAAATACATAACTTTGTAAACAAGCTTTAATTCCTGCTCACCCGTGGGAAAATACATGGACCGATGTTATTCAACCGATCGTGAGCGCCTCTAAATTTACACATTCGTACCCTCAACATTCCTGTTCCATTGAACAAAAAACAATAGCAAATAATTACAAAATAAAACGGCACAGTACTCAATTGTATAAACAAAGCAACATATTGCAAGAACGTCTCAATACACTGTATCGGTTATATAAACTAGCCACCTACCCCCGACGTCGCCGATAAAATGCCGATCAGTGCATACTGTATGCGCTGAATTATGCCAACTGCGGCGGTCTTTGATGTCCACAGAGTAGTAGCAGACAGAGGATTTATGTTTGTTTTATTAATTTGAATTTATTGTGATTGGTCACTTTTTTCTTTTGTGATTTTTTAATAAATAGGTACTGGCGAAAATTGAGGTAGGATGAAAGTTATGTATTTATATGTTTATTTAACATTTAGGTACCTATATTTCCTGATAATACTATTAATGCATGTAATAATTTACCTAGCTGTCCTGGGGTCAACAAAAAATAAAACAAAACATAAAATATGAAAAATATCGACATGACTTTGGAACAGATAAAAACATAATTTCAAAACTGTATGCATAATGTAAAATATTGTTTTTTTTAATATAATTTCGACATAATTTGAAATACTGTTAAGTAAAATAATATAAAAAATGGTGGTAGAAAAGACACGTTCAAGTGATTCAAACACTTAACGCGTGAATATTTGTAATGCACAGCGATATATTCTAATTTATTCAAATTCTATTCAAATAGTACACGGTAGAGCTTTTTAAATATAATAAATATACTTTTATATATTTACTTTTAGTAGCCATAAGTTACTAGTTTTGTGTTCAGTTGCTCGGATTAGCAAATATATAAATTTATTTTATATAATATAGGTATTATCGTTACTCATAATAATTTTCAAAATAAATAAACCCCATTATGTAAATTGAAAATTTATTTTTCAACTCATTATAAATTATAGAATCATTTAAAAAATTGAAAATTTTAACTCACAGTAGGTACATAATGATTAGTGGTAAGATTAACGATTTTACGTGACCAAAGTTTCTTATACAATTCACTTTGTTAAAAAATAAAACAGTTCTTTTTTTCCTATTAAAATTAACAAAAAAATTAAATACATCGCCTCTGTTTTCACAGCCTACTCTGTACCCAAACTCGGCTCCCATACAGGCGGTAGGCTTTCTTTGTGAATTATTGCGGGTTCCGTAAAGGAGCCGAGTACCCGCGTCAATACCTTAATGGTGAGCCGTACCTACAGAACTCTAAAAAATAGCGCACGGCCAAGGAAAGAGAAAGTGATTGGCTTGAAATATTTGGTTTTTGTTTTTAAGTAAAGAATTGTATGCTTGTTTTAATTTTGAATTTAGTACCTAATAAAATTCAATAGAAGGAATGTTAGAAATTGCTATATTATTATAAAAACTTAGTCACTAAATAAAAATAACAAGAATTATTAATATTTTTGTGGCGAAAGAAAATGTTTAAAACGATGTATGAGGTAAATATTAGTATAATAGTATGTAGGTACCTATACCTAGCTAGTTTATAACACTGTATCTACTGTACCTTAATATTTTTGTCGCGTGAATGTGCATGAGCATAAATCTTGAATTCCATTTTTTTGTATCTTTCCAAATAAGGCAATTATATTGAAACCAAATTAAAATTTAACATCCTCAAAAGATAAACGGTCCCGAAAACCAATATCAATTTACAAAATAGACTAGAAAGGGTAGAACGAAACATATCTTCGGCTCTCCTTGAAATTTTTATCTGTATTTATACATAACAACCAGTAATGTTAGACCTCTCTCTCTCCATGCGAAACCCCCTTTTCACCCTGCGTTATTTAGAAGGAGAAAATCGGGGGAGGCCAAAATAAGCTGGCGGTCGTCCATCACTACTCTTGGTAGGGGTTGGTTGGATTTACAACCCTTTTGCAGCAGATTTATGTGGCGATCGCAGGGTTAAGTTAACCCTCAAATGCAGAAAAGATCGTGTTTCTTTATTTTATAAATGGCAGACGAAAATAGAGCGGTTTTTTGTGCCCTTTTGAAGTCTTTTTTATTTCAAATACTTAAATAGATGTGGTTGTATAGTTTAAGGGTGACAGGCCGACTGTTAAAGTTATTTACGAAGAATTATTTCTTTATAGAGTTTTCTATAACATCGTTAAATTTTTCCTTGACTTTGTCCTACCTAATACTCGAACCCAAAACTCTCTTTATCTCTTGCAATGAGACAAAGGAGTCGGTCATACAGAATTAAAACGCAATATAGTCATGAATATGTTGATTACACTAGCGTGCATAGAAACACCTAACACGTATACCCACTAAAATCATTAATTGTTCTCATTAAAATGTACTTCAGTGCAAAAAAAATGTTTCTCTAAATACAGTGGCGTGCACTGAGGCTCGATATCTCGACTCATTACGTCCATACCGTGCAGGCCCGTGCATGTACACCGTATCGATGTCAGTTAATTTTCCACCAAGTGTAATTACCGTGTTTCGCTTTGTTTTTGCTACTAACTTTATTTGCATAGTGGAGTAAGGGGATCGGGTCTTGTTTCATCGGACAGCGAAATGTGTGGAGATGAATTTGTGTGTTTTTTATAATTTCGTATTTTGTTTCGAAATTTGCTATTTCAATTAATGTTTAGATTAATATTGATGTATGTTGCAATCTTGCAATTTATCTTGAAGGTAAAAAAAATGTGCAGGATAAGTGAAAATAAATTTAACTCCTTATAAATATTATGTAGTATTTATTTCACACATTATCAGATGCGATTCTAATTATCGTAATTTTATAGTATTATTAACACTGGCTAGTTATTTTGGAAAAGTTACCAGTCGACAGCGACTTTTGTTATATTTTTCCTGTTTTATATTTTTTGCTTAGAATTTTTTTTATTTAAGAAGGTACATACATCGTAAGCAACTACAAACAAGAGTCGTGATGCCGTAAATACTATTTGTTTATCCTACATCAACGTTTGTTTAATGTTAACTAAGTATAAATAACAAAGGTTTTAAAGATACTTCGCAATTAAAAAAACCATTAAAGACCATACAACTATCGTGCACAAACAATAAAATGATTTTATTTATAGGTAATAATAACAAT
The DNA here is from genome assembly GCA_946251915.1 of Abrostola triplasia. Taxonomy (NCBI): domain Eukaryota; kingdom Metazoa; phylum Arthropoda; class Insecta; order Lepidoptera; family Noctuidae; genus Abrostola; species Abrostola triplasia. Next base: position 5,822,794 of record OX276440.1, on the reverse strand, counting down.
ATAAAAGGAAAATCCTGGTATCTACCTACCTGTAGGTACATTAGGTACTTACCTACACAAGATGCAAGACCATCTGACATTCATAAAGGTCTATTGTTCACAATAAATACTAATGAATTCAAAGTAATAAGATAAATGTATGATAAAATATGCAATGACTCACATATATACTTCTAGTTATTGCAGCGTTTCCTCTAACTGCTTTTATCCACAATTATGTTGTCTATAATATTATTTCTTGCTAATTGTTATTGTTTTTTTTTATTTATATTCAACTAGGTAATAAATATAAAATATAAAACAAACACAAGTGATGAGCAATAAATTTCCTATTGAATTTAGCATGCGCATATACGTATTAATATACCTATTACTCAAATAAAAATCAATTTAAAAGTAAATACTAAAACGAACAAAAATAATAGTTTTCGGCTCTACAGTTTTCCTTGTCCTGATCTAAAACTCCAGAATAAGCTAATAGAGACATTGTTCGGGCGCTCGTTAGGCGCATCAAGATGCGCCAGCGCCGCGGGGGTCTAGCCTGCGCGCGCACATCTACCTGTACTCCTATATGTTGTACAGAGAATACTGGCTCTAGTATTAGCGTTTAAGGATATCTAAATTCACGAGATGAAGGTTTCACTTTGAAATAAAAAGACATCGATTTGTGTCGGTCGATTTTATTATGTAGGTAGGCACATAGAAGAAAAATCGCATCTATTTCCCTTTTATTGTGTTTTATTAGACCATGTAAGAAGGCCTGCCAATTGTACTTGCGTATTTCAATGCAATGTTATGTCATCTACAACATAGACGATGAAAATATGTAGGTACTAAGAATCATTTAAGAGTAAAACGTGTTATAGTCATATAGTTACTACAAGCGCAAGTGGCGAACTAATATTCAGCAACATGATTTCAAAAGCATAAATTACGAATTATTATTTTAAAAAGACAGGTTATAATAATATAACAATAACAAAACACTACTTTAAAACCTTTTGAAAAGCTACTTCGTCATAAAGAAACTCATTTCCTTTGTTTAAAAACATAATATTGTAACTAAAATTTATTTGCATAAGGAATCTGACACCAAACATATCCAATTCAGCTGCCCAAAGCTTTCAGTTCTATTTCAGGATTGTATTAAAGCTCTGCTTGTCATACGACATAATATGACAATAACCATATTTCGCTTTATTTTGTCGCGTATACACGACGTGTGAGTGACGTGAAATATATTTATTGTTTTAACTATTTTTGGTCCGCATCCAACGGGTTAAGTTTTGTTTGATTTAGAGTTGGGAAAAAACATGGCTTAATGAACAGAGATTGTGATGGTAAAGATTTTGACGCTAGTATCTTTTGTTGACGTTTTAGTATGTCAATTAGCGTCAATTTGTCATTTTTTTTAATGAGTTTTTGTTTGATTTTTACGATATTATTGGTCTATAAAGGCATGGTGGCCTAGAGGTTTACGAACCGAACGATGCGCGGCTGCGACTTGCGATTAAAGTCGCTTAGAACTAATGTTACTTTTAAATGACTTGTCAGTTTCACAGTTATACTCGATATCTAGCAATAGGCTTGCTCTATCACTAAGAACTCACAACTTGCTTGTCCAATGAAACCTGGAAGTTTATTGTTAACATCTGACTGACTCTTCGAGGAATACAAAAGTGATCAGATTTTATTTTTTACTTATACGTTATAAATAGATAAAGATTTAGGTGTTGCTCTATTTAATAGAAATAATATAGAAACTGTAATTAAACAGTAATGGAACAAGTAATGCTCCCTACACACATACACACAACCAAACTACATCCATACCAATAAAAATGATTTTATTCAACTCAAACAGAATTTCATACGACCATCTGCATAATAAACTAAAGCAAATATTAACATAGAGCCTTACATACATTGGTGTGGATTCAAAGGCGGGGAACACTTGAGATGCAATGTCGGTCGTCTTAAGCCCTAGTGCACACCGCACACGGACTGGCGATCCGCTATGTAGGTCAGCCTGCAGATATTAAAGTATTGGAAGATTATGCGCTTGTATTATGTGAATATTAAAAGTTTGCTAGTTTAGCGTTTCTTGGAAATATTTAACTTTGTATTTTGAGGGTTAAATCGTATTTAGGATTTCTTATCTAATTAATTCTTCTTAAATATTTATTAAAGTTTTATTTTCAAAACGTCACGTACGACATCTTTTCTTTTTGTTACCGTACTACGTATCTAACAAAAAAATCTCGAAAGGGAATCTCTTTTTTGACCATTGCGTAAATTTAGAAATCCCATGCTTTGCCCAAAACAGTTTCGAAAGTAAAATCGAGTCGTCAAAATAAAGTTAAAGACGAAATCGTAAAACAACAAGTGCTCCAACATAATGAAATTCACACAAAAATTTCCAAATAAAAATGTTCGCTGTACGTGCGGCCCATGTCTGCCCAAACCAAGCCATAAAGCTGGTTACACACCAATAAATTACTCAATTAAATACCTAATTACGGCAAAAACATCGCGTAAAAATGTTACAGTGTTATAGAAATATCACTTGGCCATTAAAATGAATATGAGCTTTAATTGAGCCACAATGACAGGGGCGCACCGAAATAGATTGAATAACAACCAGATGTTTCGATTGTAAAAAATAAGTCGCGAGTGAAGGGTTAAAAGTTTGAATGAAGGTAGAGTTTGCTGGAAGTTTAAAAAAATATGGCTGATACGATGCTTTTATAGTTTCATTGTTTTGTTTCCAGACTAGTATCTTTTGTTGGCTTTTTAGTATCTCACTTATCGTTTCACATTTTAATGAATTTTTATTTGATGTGTTATGATTATGATGCACGGTTGCTTGACTTGTGATTAAAGTTTTAGTCAAGAAAGAAACAAGAAATACACTTAAAATACAAAACCTTACTACATATTAGATCCTTATTTACGATATTTTAAATGCCATACATGTACCTACTAAACATTTCCCATATATCGAGATTGCATTGTACAGACACTCAGGCTCAAATACGTAGGTATAATAATATTAGATTCGAATACAGGTCGACTGGGATCTGTGGCGTACTTAGGGAGAGGCCTTCGTCCAGCAGTGTACTGCAGGCTGATGATGATGATGATAGGTCAATGCAGCACTTGAACACGACAATGGAAGTACGTGAAAGTACCTAGGTACCTGCCTATAATAATAAAAACACGGATTAATTAAATAAAATCATAATGTCAGCCTAGCCTTTGCTTAATTTAGACCAGTCGTCAGACGATAAAATAGCTGAAGTCATAAATTGAGCGTTCTTGACATAGCAAAATTATTACTGTTATTAATTAAAAAATAATAAGGTCATGCGCAGGATGTGAGCGCAGAGGTGTTGACATCTTACATTGTGGCGCGCGCAGTTGATATTCACGACAATTTTAATAACATTTATGTTAAATGTCATGTATTAAACCTTCTAATAAAGTAGCTAGCTTGCGTGCTACGCATTATAGTTATACTATTTTTACTGTACTAACTTACTAAGTATTCAGTTACGAAATATCTGACATGTTCAGAAGACGGTCAGAAGAATGTCAGAAGGCAGCCTAATAGGTACATGAATTGCTATAGGTACAATGATCACCATAATCAGGATTATTTTATTTTTTTGATGGGTTTAGTGTTTCTGTTTACCCTTCATAGAAATAATACCTTAATTACACTTGCATATTGGCTGTAGATAGCAAGACATCGGCATAATTTTTGTAATACGTTGTTAATCCCTGATTATGCAGATTTTACTGCTATCTATCGGCATAACTTAATTTAAGTTTTTAATACAGGAATAATGTCAATTGTCCTGCCATCTATAGCCTATATCAATGCAGGTGTTGGTTAAGTTCAATTATATTTCTGGTTTAGTAAACTAACCCTTTTTCAGCAAATTTTCTAACAAATCAAATTCTATAAGCAAATTTCCTAAAACGAGTTTACAATTTTAATTGTGCGTTAACAGTTACATTAGTTAGGACAATGTGTCGCAACTGTTTGCGCCCACCTCCAAGATGGGAACAGTGTATCAACATAAAATTTAAATCTAATAAGGAAATTAATAATAACAATAATTAAGGAATGGCGAGACTGAAAGAAACAGTATTCAAAAAACTCTAGCTAATGTAACACTACACAAAAAAGACACGTAATTTGAAAGGATTCTAAATATAAACAACCTTTAAATATATTGACTATAATAGTCACTATTTATTGTTTCAAGATTCATATTACTGCAGTAAATTTAAAAAAATTACCACTCGTATTACAACAGTAGGAAGAGGTTAAAATTAACCCTAAACTGCCACCAATTTGTTAATTGTTAGGGTGTTTTTTGTCACGTTTATTTCTGAAGGGCTTATTTATGAATTCAAATGGCCTCAGAAGACTGAGGGTTGACGGTAATTTGAATTTTATGAACTTTATTTTTACGAATTCGGTAAGGGTTAATTCCCTTGAGACGCATCAAAGTGCAAGAAGGGTTTTTTGTGTGTAATTTATATTTTAGTTTGCTTAGATTATATTATTTCCGTTCTTTTTATATACAAACATGAGGCAAACTATTTAGGATTTATGCTAGTTTAGCATGTTGACCAGCTTGAATCTAAATCAACAAGAATGTGGGTTGGTATTGCTGTTTCAGTGATTTATAGCTGTTAAGGTATAACACTGAGTTGCTAGTCATTGACTAAAAGGGAACTTGATATTTGATGGGTGCGAGCAGCGACTCTATAACTCAGTTGGCAGAGCTGCGCCACGGAACTGCAAAGGAGGCAGGTTTAGGTCCCGCTCGTGGTCATCATTTTTCAAATTTCCTTTATCTATGTAGGTATATGGTATTTTATAGCAAGACAAGTAAATATTACATATTACAAAAAAAAACGATTTCTACATTTTAATGTTCCTATTACTTGTAGATTTACTCCTAGAATAATGTAATAATGGCTTTCGACGCAACTAAAGCATGATACACACAATAATACCACCCTCTAATCCATTGACTCGTAAACCGTGGAGCAGTCTAGCAACTTTGATTAGATTGCTGGTGTAATCCGTGTGAGACAACTCTAGGTGACCGGAAGATTAACTCGCAGACAAAACTTATTAACTTGAATTGAACTTGTTGATTGGATAGCTATATTTTGTAATAACACGATAGGATAGCAACGGGGATGGGATGTTTTTGTTATAAATGTTAATTGGCTTTACGGAATTACGGGGATGAGTTTTAAAATTGGAATGTAAAGGGTTTGATAGTTGTGTTTTGTTTCTTTACTTATGTTGCGTGTTATAAAAATTATGGAAGAGATTTAAATTGCGAGCCATTTGGTGACATGTTTTTTTTTACGAGGTTTCATTTAACTTGTAATGTTTGTATGTATGGATGTATGTATGTAAGTGAGTTTGTTTAGGTCAAATCTTGCAATCTAAATTAGAACCACTTTTTGATATCCGATTGAAATGAAATTTTGCAGACTTCAATAGGTTTGATTATTATACAATATTATGGTAATTTTGATTTAAAAGCTTGTGTTAAAAGTATATTTTTAAAATTATTTATATAATCGCATGTAAAAAGAAATTTATAAATAAACTTACAGCATTGTTAGTGTTAATAAAAAACGCACTTTACAACATATATTAGTAGATTTTTTATTTTACATCTTAACAACTGAAGCGTATTTCCTTACAGTAACTGTTAATAATTTACTTCACATTATCTATGTATCCTGCTGTATAGTCGGCAGCACTTGCGACCTCCAACTCTTTAGTGTTGACACTAATTGGGTATTATTTAATATTAACACTAAAAACATTTTAATAAAAATCTACTTGAAATTAACAGACCAATTTAATAGGGTGCAAGATCAAAAGAATTTGAAAGAATCTGCTCCTAATGACTAGAAAAAATTAGTAATTTATTTAAGACGGAAACAAAATATAAAATAGACAATAAATCGTAAAACAGACCGCCTTTTCATGATATTTTCTCGGCAATAACCAATAAAACTATCAAATTATTGCACGTCGTGTCATCAAGTTTTGGTTATGTCGAAATAAACAAGAACTTTTTATTTATATGAATTATTTTATTATCAAGTACAATAAAATCTTTGTCCATGTGTGTTTGGACCGAATGGTTTTGATATTTCAATTAGGCTTGGGCCAAAAGTTCCGTGTGTTTTATTGAGACGAAATTTCCCTTCATAATATTTTCCTAATTTAAAAATATATTCATTATTATGTCCATAAGAATTCCAGTATACTTTACGGCCAGTCCCAAGAAAAATTATATCTTTTTTATCGTTCGATTGCTGTTCGCCAATAGACAATATAAATATATTTTTTCTGAATATAAATACGTAATACTACGTAAAAATAGAAAAGGTGACAACTTGCTATCAATTCAACACCGTTAGCAACTGTTCCACTCAAGTATCTCCTATTGACAACTCATTATAGTCAACATATGTTACAGTTTTATTCTTATCTTATTGCATTTAAACATTGCCACTTAATAAGGCTTTCAGTGGCAATCAAAAATGCGATATGCATCTCAAAAATTGACATGTATGATAGTATCTTTGGCTCTGTGAGCATCGACAAATGTTCATTAGCAGTACTCATCTAAAAGGTAACTGTCTATTTTTTATTATTAAGTACACATGTTGTTACAATGCTAACCTGTGTTTAGCATATGAGAATGTAGGACCAAGTTGTACCGTTTTTGTCTTGCGTTTCGACCCACATCAGAGATCTGGAGATAGTGAAGACTATTGAGCCAAATAAGCTTAGTAATGAAGTCTACAAAAACATTATCGTGGGCAATCAACCAGATGTCGGTTCACTAGTAGTATTGTGTTGCTTCACTTTTACTTTTACCAAATTTATTCAAAGAAAAAACTTGCGATGCAAACTAGGAGAGTAGGTAGTTAGTAATCTGACGTTTATTATACCCTAGCTAAAGGCCAGGAGTCAAGAGGTTGGATTGGTTTTATAGAAACTTCATAGTACCAACTCGTGTGTCCACCTTTTTAAATAGGTAGCTAACTATTGTAGGAACTTTCAAATAATACATGATCAAATTAGATTCATGGTTTTGTTTGCAAGCAAGTCTGCTGAACTGCCTTCTCAATGTCATCCTGCATTGGTTTCTAAAACAACTATTACTTTAAGATAGTATAATCCCGTCTCATCCCATGCAAGTATCAAGGATGCACCGACGCTATAAACAGAATTATGAGTTACGACCGCGGTCTGTTCACGAACGACACGTACAAAATAACTCCCAGACTAAACTATTTATAATATTATAATAATTTTCCGGCCCAATTATTTTGCTGCTGACACGTTTTATTAGTATATATACGATTGTTGTGCTTACCCCGCACATAAATTATACTTTTATAATTTTCACTCCGTGACAATATTATAAACAAAATTCTCTGTATGATATGTCGTAAATTATATAATTTTGTCATACGTTTAAGACAGAAACATGAGTGTTTACATAACATGAGAGCTTAGGTACTTTCCAGTTGTGATTTAATGGTTTTTTGACGTTTTTGTCTTATAACTTTGGATCATATTTGATATTTTTCAGTGCATTATAATCCAAGTTGTGCGTAAACGAGTATTATATACGACTCCAAGAAGAATTTATATAATCTTGAAGTGGGTAGATGGGAATCAGTAAAAGCTTTTAATTTTTTCTTTTGTCTGATTTAGTAGAATTGGATTGCTGTGACATTATTAACCTCATACTCATCAGCGATATTTGCTGTATAACAACTCATTGCAAGAAATTTACTATTATCACCATTATATGCATAGCATAAATAAAACTTTTGTAAAATCTCGTCAGCAAATTTCTGTATAATTACTTCGATACTCAATTTTTTTGGTATTATGGCAACATTGTCGCTCACAGCAAGATAATGAACGGTAAGTCTGTATGCGATTCAGAAGCCTTAGCATAACTGCGCTAATCAAACTTGGGGAGGGCACGCCGCTCGTATTGTCAGTAAGACCGATTGCTCTAAAGTTGTGGACAGACTGGTGCAGATAATGCGAACAGAAATAATATGTATGTACGTATTTTACTATTTTTTTAATTAGATAAAGTTAACTGATAAAAAACATAAAGAACAGTAGGCCTAGACAAGTAGCAAAACGTCAGATAAATAGAAATCGAATAGAAGGAAGAAAATCTGGATGGAATAGAGTAGAAAAGTTATTGATCTGAAGGATTTATCTATTGTATTATAGTCGACTATAATAAAGGATAATTAACGCAAAATATCGGGCCACGAGTCTCAATTAAATTCCAAACAATTATTCAAAGATCCTCCCACTGAGTGGTTCACGTCAAACCTTTTTACAAATACCCACAAACATTTTATACTTTGACGACATTTTAAAGTAGTCTAACCAAAGCTTTCGTACCCATATTTTGTCCATTGTGCACTGATCCTAAACCCACAAATATTAGTGGTCTTCCCGCAGTGGTAATACCGGTGTAAGCCGAGCATTATTACACCCCAGAAACTACCCTTGTAAATATTATCGAATGAATATTTGTTGTGTTCACGTATTAAGATTGGCTCCATTTTGTTTACATAATCTCCTTTTATTACATGTCGCGCTGAGGCCGAGTTTACAGACTGGATGCATATGCGAGCTGTAGGATTAAAATACCAATTAAACTCACATAATGGCATAATATAAGTACCTATTATCATAATCTAATTGTCTTGACTAATTAACTTTTTGGGCACTTTTCTATACCCAAGACAGCTGCAAATAATCTCCTTATTTCAAAACTTCAATGCTCTATTTAGGAATATATCACGGGACTAAAACCGTTTCTTTTTGTCGTAAGTATTATTTAAATTCCAGAAGTCTTGCTTTACTCGTATAATAGGCTCGTAAGGACCAGATTATAATCAGAGACTGCAGAAACCACATATTTAAAGCCACCATCATCAACACTTCGAGAACTATAAACCCAATCCCATGCCCTACCAATCCCAAAGAAATGGGGAAGCCGTGATAATCCCTAATATTCAGCTCTCGATCATAACACGGACTCGAACCACAAAGGTGACGTAATAACGACAGCTAATCCCCTATTGTGGCGCCATCTCTTGACGGATTGCTGGCAACACTGAATAGGGCGAGCTCAAAGGGCGCTTTGTTCGCAGCGATATTAGAAAAGCCCATTGTGTAAGTGCTGGGATAATTTGTTTTTCGAAGGGTTTTCAGTCTGGGTAATAAAGTTGGATAAACGATTTGTGTATTGTATGAAGGTTTAGTGGTATGTATAACATACCACTATCTATGCATGGTTAAGGCAAATTGTTGGGCAGAAATATTTGCAAATTGTTCATGTAAGTTATGATGGCCGATAACGAATAATTTGTAGTTGGAGTAAAAGTACGAGGTTCTGTAGAAGAAGAACGAGTTTCTATACAACTAGATTTATAAGCAAAATTAATTACAGAATATTTCTATTTTATTTTATAAATTGTATGATTTTATTGATATTAATTTTTTCATAAAAAAGTTACTATAACAGCCAAAAATTTAAACCTAATAGCTAATGGAACACAAGAGCTCATCATTCTTAACCAACTCGATACCGCTATAAAGTGTTAACACGTACACATTATGAAGCCGCTAATTCTCCCATACATCAACCCTATGAATGCGGTGGTGTTGTTTTATACCCCACAGAATTAAATGTTTAACCCGAAAATTATTTAGTTGTGTCACACGTCTGGGATGATGGATCGCGCCAATAATTGCGTCATACTTGACACGGGGGGGTAATTTGTCGGAAGTGGGGGGTTAGAGGGTGGGTAAGGGCGAGGAGCCGTTATTGATGGGATTCCAAATGGTGGGTTACGTGTGTAGGTATTGTTTTTTATATTATCTTGTTCAGAATTATATTTTGCAAGGAATTTTGTGGTGGGTGGTGCGTTTAGATGTACTCGTGATAAAGTCTGAAAGCTTATCATGGTAGTTGTCTGTCTCGATGGTCTACTATTTAAGGAGTAGACAGACGTGAAAATAGAACTTATTACTTCAAATTATATTATTAAATTTTAATCTGTAGTAAAAAGTTCATGACCAAATTTTCTAGTAGGTATAGGTTACATTTTTAACTTTTAGTTCAAATTAAACTTAATAGACAATAAAGAAAAATGCACATCAAGACTTAAAATGTTGCAAGCTGAATAAAGAAAATACTAGGTATTAAAGGAACTAAACACAACAGATTCGTAATAAAATGCAACACATTGTGATGGAAGAAATAAATTTCAAATCAAAAGATTGTTTTCCCTCTCAATGTACAGTCAGCTCCATAAATTCCACCTAATAACATTAATCCGACTCAACCTAATCGAAATTTGCGTGCAAACCATAAAATTAGCAATACACTGCAACTGAATATCCAATTTGTGTGAGTAAAATTAGCACTAAGTCATTATGATGCTTCAAATAGTGGATAGTTAATAAACCCAACGTTTTTAGTTTTCAAGATTTTTAATTCAGACGACTGTACCTTTAGAGTTCTCAAAAGTTGGCCTAATAGACCCAAAAAAATTATTTCTTAAAAAGTTATTTGTTTTTAATAGCGCTGAATAACTTAAATTCACACAATATTGTTTCCGTGAATCATTTAAAACGATTTAATTGTGGGTGAAGTTTATAGTTCGCAGACAAATTACCTATTAAACACTATTTAGTAACCCAAACATATTATTAAAAATAGTTCAATAATATAGTGTTATTATTACAATACTATAATAGAAACTATTTAAAAATAAATTACTATAATAAATGTGACAATATTCAAAACATTGTGTGTTAAGATGAATGTGGTTTGTGTGGAATGAATTCCATGGATTTCATTCGTAAAATATGCTGAACAGTTAGGTATTAATATTCAGTGCGCAACTTTTATTGTTAATTTTGGTAAAAGTTCTTCTGTTAAAAAAACATGTTAATGACAAATACCAGCGACTTTTTGCCATTACATTAAAAAAACGTGTCATACAATAAATTGAAAAAAATATCTATCCATAATTTAATAAAAAAATGAAAAAAATATGTTGGTAACAGCTAATAATTATAAACGACGATACTAACATTAAACAATTCAGATAAAAAGTCGTTGCTTAAATTACGCACTTTATTGCAACTTAAATTATAACGATCGCCAAAACTTCCCCTTAACACAAATCAGTGTGTCACATTAGACAAGAATTATGAAGCAAGAGACTTGTTACAAAAAATCCTAGAACATTTGTTTGACGTCAACGCACCACTAAATGTATGGCTGTGAGCCATTTATTAATTGCTCATACACTACGATTGATTGCCTGTTTCGCTTCTCTATTAGATTTTATTCACGTGACGTCAAATATTCCTATGTGAGCCTGCCCTATATTCTGATTTTGATAAAAAAATCATTTTTTGTAAAAAAAAAACTTTTTTATTTTTCTGAGAAATTGACACTTAACCCTAAAATGCATGCTGTTCAAAGCGGTTACTAGAAAAAAAACCATTAATCGATGGAAACTTTCATATGAGCATTGAATAATTTTAGGTATTTTGTCAATTCAGTTTTATTTGATCTTAAGATTATAACTTCAGAGGGTTAATAAATAATAAATGCAAGTAATTTATATCTCGAGAGACATTCATCAAATTGTGAAATTAGCAACACGATCCATTATAAACAATGTAAACTTTCGGTTAAGAAATTTTAGAAAAACCTAAATATATTTCTTCATTCGTCAAATTTTTAAATTATGTAATAGGTACATTGTGATGTAAAGGAAACCATGTAATATACCCATTTACTTTCTATGTTCAGTTTTCATCACAGTAGGATCAATCACCAAACAATTTAACTTAAACTACAAAAATCTTTAATCTTTGTAATTGACGAAAATCCAGTAGCAATTAAGTCGGTAATCACAAGCAAACTTAAAAATTATCATTCCATAATTTATAAATCAAACACAACTTCCTGACAAACATAACCAGCACAGACAACACAACAAAGACACCAGAGTTAAATCAACATTTTCGCATCACTAAACCCATCGTTGTTTACCTCTTACGTCATAATTTTCCACCTCAGTTACGAGAAAAAATAACTCATTTGTAAATTCGAACATTATGACAATCCAATCAGTTGGTAAAAAGATAAACAATGAATCCCCCAATCGAATTCCAACCTTAAGTTTAAATCTTAAAGTTGAATATCGAATGGAAGGTATTGGTAATTTTTCTTGACTAGTGATGTCCTAGTGTAAACATAACGGGCACGTATTTCGAGACGTGTCATAGTGTACTTTTAGTGACATCCGCCTTGACGCGGTAATCTCGGAGATTAACGCACTAAAACGATAGAAGATTCTTATAAGCGGCGAATAACTCATTGTCCAAATAAGAAAACAAAGTGCTTAATCAATCAAATATTTCACAGAATGACAAAGTAAACGTATTTGCCTATGTCACCTTTTTGTTTGGAACTAATGAAATTCTTGCTCCGTTGGGAATATTGTTTTATGTTGCTAAGTATATTGGCTTTGGATAAAGTGAGTAGGTCGAGATAGACCTGCTACATTTTTCTCAATGAAATTACTTAATTCAGCTTCTTGACTTTTAAGCAAATTATGGCATACCTACGAATGCGTTCAAGTGTTAACTGCATCTAGCATAACATAAAAATAATTAATAGATACTAGAAAGTCTTAAATATTAAGGACTTCCCATTCAAGGTGGAACTCCAAATTTATAAATTCTAGAATGTTAAATATAGATATATTACAATAACTTCTTTAACCGTGTTTGAAAAAAACAAAAATGTACTGCCAAAAATATTGTGATCACACGATAATATACTGCTGCGAGTAAAACTTTCAACTTGAAGCCGAGAAAACAACGGTTAAGCTCACACACGAGACAAAAGCAGTAAATAATAAAATTAAAAGTCACTTTAGCCCACCGAGACGTACAAATTATTCTAAAGTAATAATCTCATAACTCATATTAATATTAACACCGGCCGTAAATAACGAATAAAGTACAAGAAAAAAAGCAGACTGTTTATTTTTATTATTTATAACGAAAAGGAACAATGTGCCAAGAAATATGACGAAAAAAATCACCGTTCGGCAATTTGTCACTCATTTGAGACAATACTGAAAATTCCATTGTATTCGTTAAGTCTGTCTTCGATAATCAACTGTCAACGCTTGCAGCCCTATTGTCGACGCGACAACAATGTCTCTAACGTGATCCTAAAACTAAATCTCTAAAAACATTTAGAAGAAAATCTAACTTGAATCTTATGTGCCACATCCTAAAGTTCGAAATCCATCTATAGAGCAAGGGAGTTATTCTAAAATAAAATACGTGCGCTATTAAAAAGACTTACAAAAATAACGCAAGATTTTTTAAAGTGAAGATTGAATTGTTTTCTAGATTTAAAACAATGGCTCGGATATTCGTGGATATGTTAACAAAAGTGACAGGTGCTGATTTGTTAGTGATTCCCTGAATACCAGAATAGAGCGGCACGTCAAAACAACGGGGTTAAATAGAAGAAATGGCTTTTGTTATTTTGTTACGCTAGTCGCTAATAATCTTACAAATAGCTGTACGTCTGTTAGTCGGATTCCTTCTATTAATTTACGCTGATTTAATTTAGTAAGTGGGCTAAGTTTTTTACAGTTTTATTACGATGTTTCTCGTTAAGCGAAAAAAGTTTTTTATGTAATTTCACATCGATATTTTCTCACAGAATGATCTAGGTGTGAAAGTAAAAAAACTCTTAATGATTTTCAATATTAAAGTGATATATAAACTGCGCTAAACGATGCACCATTACTCGTCATTAACAATGAGCTAATAATAAAACACACATTAACAGAAATACGAGACTAACTCATTACTAAATCAAATACCGCATTCTCATAAGAAAACTTTTTTCTTTATTATTACTAAACACAGCCATAATTTCAGTGTTATTTACGATCTACATCACTAAAAAAGTAAATTTATCGCATCATGTGGTCACGTTTCACTTGCCTTTGGAACAATAAAACTAAAATATTTAGGTATAAAGCTAGATGACAGAGCGCCGTAGCTATAGTTTATAATCGTTAAAAACGCCGCCGCAATAAAATGTCCAGTTATTGTTTAAATAAACAATGGGCAAGCGACAATAAAGAGCTGTAGAATAGCCCACAAAACGACACTGACTGACGTGTGAAAATGTAGATTGGAATATTCGTGTAGACGGTAGCGTAGGCAGTAACCCAATTGTTATAATAAAGACAAGGATTAGATAGGTCCAATAGAATGTAAAATATAAGGTAAACACATTTTTGAAATTTACAAAAAAAAAGAAACCAATCTTAACAGTATCGTTTCAGTCACTTGAGGATTCAATTTTCATCAGGTTAAATCGTACTAAACCATTTTTGTTTCCTTTTTTTATTATCATACAGGTTTACCCATACTCATCAGCCTTACAAGTTATTGCATACTCTGTATTCTTTAGTAAGAGCAGTAAAATATCAATATTCTAAAATATCGCATCTGTGAACAACGGTACTATATTCTTTGCTCCAACGAAGGAGGCGGTCTTGCAACAAAAATAGCCGTTCAAAAATATTGAAGAGCGTTGAAAAATATACGTCAAACAAGTATGAGAATAATAAGAAGCGTCGACAAACACTCGATATCTGGGCCAGTATGCTGCCGTCAAATTCGTTGCTACATATCTTATATCTATCTAGTCATCTGTATGTGCATGATGTCGCGTAAACTACATATAAGCAAATTATTAGTTATACTCATTAAGAAGATTATCATAACCTTGAAAAAAAATCATCAATTTTGAAATCTTAAAAATATTATCAACGCCATCCTGAACATCGTCTTATGATTGAATATCCTAACGGACAGTTTCAACTACACATAAATCATCTCAATAAAGAACAAAAGTAAAATAATCCAGCGAATCAAAACAAAAAACACCAAAATTAAAATTGACTAGAAACGAACATTCAACCAAATCAATGTCTCGGTCACCCACTTGCCGCTTCAAAACAAAATTTCACGGCTCATATGCGTGTATAATTAATGCACAATTATAACGTATTAATATTTACCGTGTCACCACTCCCGGTGGAGCATGGCACGCCCACTCACCACTATTTGTGTCTTGACTGTTGCTACAATTGTCACTGACGCAACATTGCACTCGCTAATTGCAATAGAGATTTTGATAGTTTATTATGAGATTCGAAAAGCTGATTCACTTATTCAGAATGTAAACAGGAGCTTTGGATAGAGTTTCGGAATGTTTGGAACTATCTGAATTCAACAAACAGATAAATATCTCCTCGCACCAAGTCCAAACTTGGCGCAGCAAAGAGTTAGGGAGGTCTTATTAATTAATTATTTAATTTGGTTGAGATCATTGACTATGTAAGTAGGTAGGTATCTAACAACTTTTAACTAAACAATAGAATTAGAAAGGTTACTGAACAAAAACATTGCCATATAAAAACATTGCAAAGGCTTCACAAATGGTAAACAATCTGAAATGCCACTATTTTCTATTCAGATGATGAGATGAATGCAATAACAGAAAAAAAAGCGTTATTTCCAACATTACGAGCTCCCAAAATACAAATTATCATAAGCCGCGCGTGTGCCGCTTCCGCGGTACATTTGTGGGATTCACACGTTGATATATTGGATGCACGATGCGCGCCATTGAAATAAAGATATTAGATAATGTCGTTTTAAATAGTTCCGTTATAGTGTCTTGATAAAAAAAATATTATGTTGTAAATATTGTTAAGGATTTCGTTTGTCGTAAACTGTCATTGTGCTATTTGGTTGCTTCTTCAGTGCGATGGATTTAATAATGCTTCATAGAAACGGACGAAACCTGAGAAAAGTTCTGGAGAAAGACAAGTTTAACCCAAATCACACCAGCATTTGAATTTTCATTAAAAACAATGAAATTATGCGATATAAATAGTATTATTGTCTGACAGACAAGAAACTTTTCGTTTATCAATAAAATTACCTGCTCAGCGCCTTGGGAAACTTCTTAGACGTAAATAATTATGATTTTATGGCTTTACAAAAATACATATATTTCTAAACAATCAATCAATCGAACTCAACAACATCACCTCATTAAGAACACAATGTTCCAAAAACGGAATATCACTTTTTTAGATTCTTTTTTCAAACTATTTTTCCCATAAACCGTCACTAATAGCAGCAGCGCGGGCGCATCTATCAATCAGGGCAGAGCTGCAACAATCTTGTTTATAGGAATGTTAACCGTGTTTATTCCTATGGCTACTGTATTCGATACAGGGAGAGAGACATACTTTATAAGGCAAACATTTTTTTCTGAATCGTCCAAATCTGGAACTTAATTTAGAAATGTATTATTTTTAATGTACCTATAGTATCAATGATGTCTATAACTACAATGATTTATTGCTTGTTGAGTCTTATGATATGCCTAGATTGAGATAGAGTAGATTGTCCAAAGCTGTTAACTTCTCATTAATTTGTTCAATAAACCGAAACTATATTTTCAGGTAAAAACTGCTCAGTAAATGAAAAATTACGTAACATGTCATCCACATCAACTTCCATTTTCCATCTCTTACCTACTTTTTCTTCATCGGTTTTCCTTTACCTTTTAGATGCACATTTTGCTCATGTGCCCTTACTATTCAATGATCGTTTCTTTACCCTCTTTTAATTACATCTCCCAACGTACTGATCTCAAACACCCTGTAGGTTAGATGCGGAACGGTATCTTGATAAATACAGGGCGTGCCATGACAAATGGTAACAGAGTGTTTTTATATATTTTTAGAAACAACGCCGTTTGGTCCGCTGTGATACTAATTGGACACACACTACTTCAACTGGGTATCGTAATGTGTTTTGTTACCGTCAAGCTGTTGGCTCCTTGAGGAAAAATAAGCTTGGCATTGAATGTAATATTTCAAACATAATAATATGCTAAGACGGACGATGGACGGAGCATCATCTGAACAAAAAATAATTAATTTCGCTAGGTTTGCCCTTATATTAGGTGCCGCTGGAGAAAAATCTATCCACGAAGATTCTACGACCACTATTATTGACGTTTTCTGGTTCGTTGTATCTTCTTGCGAAAACTCAAGCAAAATTATGACTTTGCTTAAGTTTTCCTCATCGAAGCCGACCATCTTATGGCACCCATGCGGCTGATATGTCAACTTATAAGACTGCGACCGACTGACGATCAAAGCCAATTGTATTCTTGCATTGAGTATGTAATGAAAGAGAACGAATGTAATTCCTACATGAATTGGCAAATATTCAAAACCTAGGTTGTAAATGAGATTAGAGATTAGAAAAAAAAGCTTTTTCATCTGAATTGAAAGTTAAGAATGAGAATCTTGATCCCCAAATCCAAGAAAGGAATAACTGCTTCGCTCTCCACGTATTTACCAATTCATATTCTATACTGTTTTAAGCTATTACTCGCAACAATTATAATTAAACTACTGAACCAAATGACACAACATTATAACTCGAATGCATATTTTAATGACAATCAAAATGTATCCACGCAATATTAATGAATGAAACAGATTCGCGAGATGTAATTTTGTTATTACACCGCCAATATATCAAGCTGGAACTGGGTAAATGGTCAACTTTCCACAAAATTATCGTTTGCATTAGCCGTTATGAAGCCATTATAAATATCACATGAATAAACCCATATATTTTAAATCTAATATTGCAAGCAATAACAGTTTAAACGGAAATAACATGTATTTATTGAATTTATCACTTCACATACCAATAATCTAGTGTGAGGATGACATTATGTATTTTAGTCTGTGTGTTCTTAAGACAGATGGTGTGTTACGTAACGCGTTGGATGTTAAGTTTTATTCAAAACTAGCGTCAGTTTGGCTGCGGTTCTGGAGTTCGGAGTATCTTCATCAAAACACCTGATTGCTATTCTTATAATCTCTCTCCTATTTCTTTCTTTTCTTCTTTCTATACGATTTGTTTCGTAGTAGGTATTGAGACTAACGAATTGTAAGACGAAGGTTTTATATAGGTTTTATATATCATTAACACGATAATTCTTCAGTAGAATACATTGTACTGTACCGCACGTCTTTATTCCCGTAACTTTATATTTTGCAACTTAACCTAAATTATTATACTAGCAAAGTATTATAGTATCTACCTATTCCTTATATAAATCAGTTTATATTAAATGTTAATCACTAGATTAAATCTTGTTAACGCAGGCAGTCGACATGTTGTCTACCTAGCAAAACAGCTGTTGAATGAAAACTATGACTGGGACTCCAGTAGCTTTACCGTTGCCAAAGATTTGAGCCAGTCTGTCGTTAAAATGTAAATTGTGATCTGTTGTTGAAAGTCCGGTTATATTATCCATCAGATAAGGGAATAAAGTGGGGTCAACCACATAAAAGGTTATTTCATCGATTTGCAATGTTTTGAATAATGGCTTACTGCCAACGAACACTAAGATTTCTTTCTATTGTAGGTATGCTTGATGTTCTAATGTATCAGTTTTATGTTAAGCGGATACTTACCAGTTTTGAATACCTACGTAGGTTCTTCTAAGTCATACACTCCTGGCGTAGCGGTCGTGATCATGCATTGTCTAAAACTTATCTCTCTACTAATATTTAAAATTGAAGAGTTATCTACATTTGCTTTTATTTGGGCCATTAAGTGCACATTCAGGTAGGTGCTACCTTCTGGATTTATTTTGAAGATTGGAAATTGTAGCAAAGGTCAGCGTATCAATTTCATCGCATTTACTGTACCTAATACCCAAAACAATGATATTTGATAAAGTTACAGATATGTTAGTAGTGCGCTCATTTCATGAACACTCGAAATGGGGACAATGTAGTCTTGGGTAGTACAACTGTTGTCCGATTTGATATAAGACTAGTGCAGTTTGTACTCTGAGTTGGAAATACTTTTCTCGTTAATTTTATTAGTATATAATATGACATATCTATACTTTTTAACATATCATTGGCCCTAAATGTAAAGCTGTTAATATCCACGTTATATCAAACATTTTGTGCAACCAAATCACTTCTCATTTCCTTAATATAATCCTGAATCTCATTAATTACTCTCAACTATCGTGTAACATCGAATTAGAGTCGAAAAGCATAAATAAAAAATTAGCTTAGACACAAATTTTTCATATCATTAACGAAGCGTATTTGTTATGTGACAAAAGATATAACTTTTTCACATATGACATCAAATTATAAAGCATTTCCTGTATTAAATAAATTTCTAGTAAACCAGAGGACGGAAGCCAATCAATAATATAATAACAATTTGCCTTATTCTGTCATGAAAAACGTCGTCCTCGATGCTTCAATGCAGACGAAAGTAACCCTTATTAACACGGAATAGAGCCCACAGAGTCGGATACAACTTTTTACCTACATTAGTTCTGGAATTTTATTATTTATGAATGGAATTAATTGCACCCGAAAATCTATGTTAAAATATTAATTATACGACGACTTTCACTTTTTTGTTATTTACATAATAATTTTAAGCTCATCTGTTATTAAGGCAATCAAACATTTTAAAATTATAATAATCTGATTTATTGTTGTTAAAAATATTAGATCACATTTCTAAGTAGGTAAGCATACTTTTGGGAATATTCTATACCTATGGATCAAAAAGGACACATTCTAAATAAAATAATATCTACATACATAATAGCTGACAATTATAAAAAGAAATATGGTAACTGCCTTGTATTTGCCAAAACTCATTCGGCAAAGCATAATAACAAAATAGCAGGTGAAGAAACTAATCATAAGTCAACAGCCAATACACCAGCAAACTTTTACTACAAACAAGAAACGACTTAATCCAAAAAAGCCATGCAAACTAACAACCTAAATCTAAACTGCACTAAATCTAAATATAAAAACTATCTAACGATAGATCAAGGGAGCATCCGATATTAATTGTCCAAAAACTAGTTATTTATGGTACCATGTTGGTTTCGAGTAGCAGCTCAAAATAGACAATCGGCCCACCCATAGAGAAGAACATTGTCACTGTTGTAAAATTAAGTGATTTCTTTAGTATTTTTATTACATCAACGCTACCTGATAATGTTGATAGCATCATTATATAAACTCAAGTGTATCTAAAGAACCTTATCGATAACCTTAAGTTCATTTAATTACTTTAAGAAAACATTAACGTGAATAAAGATTATATAACGACTTACAACTATAACTTGGTTATGTTATTTTAATTCGTATTAACTCTGTCTATTTTCTTAATGGCTCCCTTAAAGTATTAGTCGGGTTTTCTTATCAAGAAATTAAGAATTTCCCACGCGATATTAATGGATTCGTTTTCATGTTTATTTTATTATGGAATCACGAGAAATCGATGGATATTGTTAACTATAACTCGCAATGTTAGAGAGATAAATGATTGGGTTTTACGTATTAATAAAATGAATACGGCGTTGGACTATAATGTAATGTGTACTTAAGTTTAACTGGTTGTTAAATTAGTTATTTCTGGCAGTCAAGCTTAGTTATTAGTACAAACATACCATTCCGAAAAAGCTACGTAGAGCTGGTCATTCACCTTTATTTCATTCAAGTGTATTGTGGTTAATCTATTGTCATTTGTAAGGGATACTTTGCAACTGAAACCGACTTGAAATAACCCAAAAAAATAATTCCATATTTTTTTTCCATAGACGAATTCAACTTTTTAATAACAGCTTATAATTATTTCACTGCAAGGCAGAGGCATTATCTCTTATAATAGAGAAGGATTCAACATTGATCACCACGCTAGCTCACTGCGGGGTGGTGATTTTAGATAATAAAATTCACGTTTCCTCACGGTATTTTCCATCACCGTTAGTCAGAGGTGTCTTAGAATATCTAAGAAAGTATTTATATTGCCTGGGTTAAACCTGCAACCTGGTGCATGCAAATCCGGTATGGCAACCACTAAGCCACCACGACAGAATTCAATCTTACGCAGAGATAATAAGGTGTACCTATCTATCTTCTTTTTACTATATGAATCTGAAGAGTATGTATGTTTGCTTGAACGCACTAATCTCAGAAACTACTGGTCCGATTTAAATCGACGGGGACGGAGTCGCGGGTAGCTAGTGAGCTAATAATTGTGCAAAGGCTAAAAGAAAAACAAACGGATTAATCTCTCAACTTGACCTTTATCCAAGCTAAACACGGGTAATTCTGTACACATCCAAACATACAACAAAACAAAATAAGCACTCGCTGCATTGCTTTGTTGAAGGTATTTTTAAACGTCCATTACTTAACTATTCATAGTCAGTTAGCAACGAAATGCTATAAGCCATTTAATTAGACACAATGATTTGCAAAAATCATAGTCTGCTAAGGAGGCCTTCTAAAAACGTAGTTAATAGGTTAAGTTTGAAAGTTACTTAGATAATACATCTCTTGGAGGTGTAAAAACTATTGAATAGTAAGTTCAGTTAACGAATGTTAAAGAACTAATAGAATTTGTGTTAAATACTAAAGAGAACTGGAGATTGGACGGTTTTTATGAGAAAAATGAAGCCTAGTTTAAATATTGTACATCCAAACTTAAAATTCATACCTACGTATAACATTAAACGGAAAAAAAGCGGTCCATAGGGTAGGCAATGGTGCAAGACGAGTGTTTTGATAGAAACAGACCTAATCGGTTGATAAATATAATAAGAAACCCATTAGATTATGCAATTCTAACTTAAGACAATTATTTAACTTAGATTGCTAGATAAATTACCATAGGTAATAAATATGTGACTCCAAACCAATCTTCGTAGTTCCACGTGAAAACTCAAAATGGTAAAGAAATATATTTCAAAAGCAATTGTGCCAAGTGAGTGACTTGCCAAAAACTTGAACAGAATTAGTTTTAAGGTTGCTTTCGACACTTAACCCTTTTCGTGCCAACGGGAACAGACCATTGAATAATGTTAGACGAAGACAAACGTTGCTGCCACATTTCGTTAAAATTTATTTATTAATTCTTGTAGGTACCTACCACTGAGTTGGGACAGTAGCTTGGCCTTCTCTTAGATTATAACTAAGTACCCATGTCCCAGAATAGTCAATAGATTATTATCTATACAGACTCGAATTAATTTGTTTTTATAAAATTAAAGTCTGTCAACATGTCCATCTTGCTTAACTTGAATGACCTAATCATAAAATGACATTGTTCACGCGATGTCAACTTGTCTTTGACAACACATAATATCATTCTTTAACAAACAGAAGGGACGCTAAAATAACAAAATAATGAGGGACAAAATGCTGTATACCTACTCAAAATGCAGAAGGGTAAATTATAAAGCATGACCTTTAATTAGAACAATGTAACCTTTTGCGAATGCACTGCAACACAATCCCGATAAAATTATCAAGAACATAACAACTACTTCAAAACACTCCATAAAATAAATGTGAACAATTACCGAAGTGAGAATTGCCCACAAACATCATGTAACAAACAACAATTACAAAATAAAAAGCACAGCACCTGTTTACTTTACGTTGCAGCAACTAAATAACCCTTAAAATGCAACGAATAACGAGGCGCCGGGCCGAGCAACGCGTAAATCAGGTCCCGAACAAGTGCCAAATAATTTTGCGAAATTTTATTATAACAATAAAGTACTGCGGACGTTTTTAAGCCACAAATTTGCCTGCTCAAAACAAAATATCCTTGTGAACTTTTGCGTTTACATTTTTTCCCACTGATATAAAGAAATTTACTAGCGAGCGTGGTTCATTATGTCGCCTTATTAGTGAGATTTATAAGTTGATTATTTTATTGGGTTCAAATGTAAATAACAAATAATAACACTTATAAATAATTATAATTTTTGATTAACAGTGTGATGTCTGATAATGCATGAAATTCCGGGTACAAATATTTTTTAGAAAAAATATTCGTCCCAAAATAAAATTCAACAACAATGATTCCTTACAATAAAAATAATTGGTCACGTTGCTGTCAAACTTTCATTATTTTTCTCAACATTTTAAATAAGAAAGTCAATAAACCTTAAGAAAGCCCACACATAATTCGGTTTCTGCTAACAAAAGTACGTAAATAAAGTTCAGTGCTCAATTAAAGACAGCGAGGCATTCTGTGTTACCGGGTGATTTACGTCCCGGTCGGGCCAACGTCTGTTTAGGGTTAATTAGAGGCGCGCTTAGTACCGCGAAATTTATGCAGTCGTCGCGAAGACAATTGATTGCGACTGTGACACGGTTCGCCCAAATGTTAGTTCAGCTTTGTAGTGTTGAGGAAATATATTATGTATTCTGATGTGCAGGAAAATGAAGCGGAATTAGGTTAGTTAGGTTACTTCTGTGTTTTGTATTTATATTACATGTAACTATAGATAAGAGTATGTTTGTGAATTGTATGTTGTTTTGAACAATTAAACTACTTAATTATAATTTATATAAAATAAATGTAGTGTATATAGCCTTGTTGTCGATTTCATTTCTCCTCTCGTAAGTCCACTGAAAATGTTTTTCAAATAAGTCCACACGTGTTGCTTCTACTATTATAGTGCCGATGACAAAGTTAAATATGAATATTATGAATGAAGGAACTTAATAAGTTGTTAAATAAACAAAGCGTGCAATAGATATTAAATGCTAAACCAAAAATCGTTATTACATAACACAACCCTTTCTCCAACGTGTGTATTTCAACAAATATGCGCATAAAATCTAGTGCTATGTGCGGTCTTATCCGTCAGGGATACCGGCGTGACCCTGAGATCAGCAGTAAAACGGTTGTTCACTAAACGTCTGCCATTAATTTATAGTAATTGTAACACCGCGCGCCGGGTCGCTATGACCATCGTGACCGCGCGTAGGGTTCACTGTCAAAGTGTATTCACTTGCTTTTACATATACGTATGGGTTTGTTTATTTTTTGTGTTTTATATACTAAATCAATATAATATTTGAAGAATATTCTTATCTGTTATAAGAGTATCAATCAGGTTGTCTAATAAATAGATCGATATTATGATACTTTGTAATCCATACTAATTATGCAAATTAAAATATTTCTTTATTATAAATATGTAGCTAAGTAGGTAAATTATGCTCATTGTTTTTTACCTAGCCAAAATCCTATCCTACAATCATGTCATTACTCCTGAGTGTTCCTGTAAGGTATTCTGGAGTGTACCTACAAAAGTAAATGGAAATAAATACAGGGAAAAGAAGGCTGTATCAAGACACAGGTAAAACATGTGTGATTCCATACCCAGGTGTACCAACGTAAAGCCCAATTGTGAAAACCACTGGCTAGATTTTATTACAGTTTCAAGCACCACTCGCCGCGTTATTCTACGGTAAAGGTTCGGCGTATTAAATCAACCCGCGCCACGCGGCTGCAAGTCCGTACACCTAGACATATTCCATATAACAGTACTCTACGGGCATCGTAACTGTTTATCAATACGCAATAATTTATACGTTTATTAATTTATTTCGACACTCAAATTAGCGTTTGTATTTACGATATTATCAGCTGTCTATTAAGTTCTAGTGCTTACTGCTTAGCTCTTGACCTAGGCTGCCTTCATCCGCCTTGCGTGCGCAACGCAATGCTTGTCAAATTATAGTACTTTGGCCCAGTTAATTTTAGATAAAAATCTTAAGAACTTAAGTCAACGAGCAGGTTGGACTTCAGACATTTCTTCTTATACACCTACAAAGGTTGTGGCTACGAAAAACAAATATTATGAAGACGATATCAGTTCTTGTTCACACGTACTGATGTCAACACCAACACTATTAATTATGCCATTATTAATGGCACAGTTTTACAAAAATATTTTGAATACCACAAATATACCCCATTTTATTAGTTCCAATTAATCACCGAAGAATTAAAACGACAACTATCATAATTCTTTTTAACAGCAATAAACTATAAAACTACAACTAAAATACATATTTTGTGATTTATATAAAGTTAAAATGACCTCGAGACCCAAAAATATATATCAATACAATGTTGAATATATCATAATGCATTAATATGAAGGAACAGACATTAACGGAAAGTCACGTATGAAACAAATAATTTAAACAAGACGATAATATTTAAATCCATTATGACATTGTTTGACAAACTATCTGCGTGCAGTGTGTATTTTTGAATCTATTAGAGTATATATTTGTATATTTTGTGGCTTTTAAATAGCTCATCTTTTATGTATTTTTATATTGAATAAACGAAAAGGCGAGCCATCTGTATTGTACCTAAGTATACCTTAATTTAGTTTGAAACAACATTGTGTATAAATTGAATAATTATTATGTAAAGTTGACTTGTTCCTGGTAATGACATATAGGTACTATTTTGTATTTTAGATGAGTGTGTAAGTATACCTCATCTTTCTTGCGAAGCTATCAGACTATAAACTATAGGTAACCGACTCAATACAGCTTGTTTTCCGTCTGCCGATAGAACTAAGCAAAGCACAAAGGGCGACTCCTGTTTACACTCTCAAATCGATTGACGTGTTTAAGAAAGGGAGCCGCTAAACCAGCGATTATGATTGATTTTGTCGTTTGTTTGGCAATTTTCTTATAGTCCCTACATTCCTATATTATGTATTTTCGTATTTTTTTTTCTTTTTCACGATTAGGTACATACCTACGAAGTATTTGAATCCCACATTCTGAAGCGCGAAGTCTTCAATGTAGGTAATGTTTGTCGCGAAAACATTTCATTTTCCGTGGATTTTTAATTAAAACCTTTATTTAGCTCTTTTAATTTCATATTTGTTGCACAATACCGATCTACTGCTAATAAATGATTTCTTATCTTGAAGTTACCTACCAATACCGTCATCCTCTACCTCACCGCGTATTCTATGGCTCCACGCGTCTCCACATAACCCCATACCCGTGTCGGAGGGTGGATCCACAACCTAATGTGAGAACGCATTAATCATTCAGTTTTATACAAGTCTGACTTTGGTTTTGTTCGGTCTGGCAGTTGCCGAATTACGACCGATTATAACGATACAATCGAATGTATATTGTAATCGATGTTCTTACTTATCGATTAATTAATAATTATGGTTAGTTTGTTTTGTTTTATTTGTATTTGAACAGAATTATTGGCAGAATATGATAGAGCTCAGTGGTAAAATTGGCAGTGGAAATTATTTTTTAATTTTAAATTAATTTGGAAACTTTTTAGATACCTAAAAGTAGATTGATTGGCGCAACGGCGTGACACGTGACAAAAAATTGTGTGATCTGCATAATATGTATGTTCCGAGTCTTGATGTTGTGTGAAACGCACCTACGATACAGGAGAGATACCTACGATTTAAAAGTAGCATTATATAAGTTAATGAATATGGTCAACTTACAATACGTCAAAACTATACCTACATCCCCCTTACCACGAACTTTTAAAGCAGGACAGTTTACGCTGTGGCGTGTCGCTTCC
Source organism: Abrostola triplasia (assembly GCA_946251915.1). Classification (NCBI taxonomy): domain Eukaryota; kingdom Metazoa; phylum Arthropoda; class Insecta; order Lepidoptera; family Noctuidae; genus Abrostola; species Abrostola triplasia. The sequence continues at coordinate 5,796,075 of OX276440.1, read as the reverse complement.
ACATCAGACAATGTCCTGCTTTAAGAGATCATGGTAAGGGGGCAGTAGCTATACTTTTGACGTATTGTAAGTTAACCATATTCATTAACGTATATAATACTGCTTTTAAAAGGTAAAATACTCAATAACTTGTACTAGTGTTAAAATAACAGTATTTTAGGGGAATTTAAACCGTTATTACCCACGAAGACCAAAAGAAGTTATTATTTAAAGAAATTGTCCTTATAGTACTTTAATGTCACCACAAACACGTTAAAACCCCTTCAAAACACATTTCAATTACAATAACTGCGAAGGTCAACTCGACATAATTAGTGCGAGAACAATCAATAATTAAGAAAGCCACAAAAGTATAATAAAGTACTAAATACAAGAATTAAAAGTTTTCGCATCGACTCTATAACAACTGTCGCCTTTGAAAACCTCATTAATTTGTCGTTTTGTAAGACGCATTGTATACAGGGTGTCTCATTGAGAGCGCATCATAATTACGGCACGACAAAGTGTGGCTGACACCAACTCAAATGTTTAAGGGCCTGTAAAGTCTATACAACATTCACAATACCTTTGAAGCGACTTTGTCTCACTTCGCAATTATTACACCCCCTGTGTATCTCGACACAGTTTTTTTACTGTTCTTGAAAATGCAGATACGCCTTTCTTTGATGTAATAAGGGCGAACTTGTTTTTGGTGTAAGTAAATGTAAAATTGCAGGGTATTGGTATTAAGAACACTTGCTGCGTAGGAGCGTGGTGTTTTGAGGCAAAAACTATTAAAGAGGTCTACATAAGATAATTAAAAGAATTTGTTTTTAGTTTTTTTAAGTGGTAGTTGACTGTGTGCCATTAATTATTGTGTAGCAATCAATATTGGAGTAGGTAGATACCTATTTATATTTGAACGTACAAAAGTAAACCGTTCTTGTGCGAAATATTTAATCTTTGGCATTCATATCGACAGTTATGACAGTAAAAAAACAAGCACGAAATCTAATCAGTTTTTTACATTGGACATAAAAAAGAACTTCGTTCTATTACAGTCTCGTATTACGTTATTATTCTCATAACCGTTTCTCAATAATTCACGCAACTGACCTATCCAATATCGTATAACACAATATCAAAAGGAGGGTAGATTCGACTAAAAATTTCACGTGGTAATGAGAGTGGGCTACCACATTCATATTTAATTGGCGCGCCGGCCTGACTAGTTTATGGTTCTCTATGGTCGAGGGGTGATTTTACATTTTTTTTCAAATGCCCGATAGGCTCGAGTGGTATTGTGGAGAGGACAGTGCGTGTTGCGTTCGAATATTATAGATAAGACTTTTTTCAACGCACCTAAATATTTATTTATTAACAATTTATGTACACACAATATAAAGTAAAAAAAGAATAAGAGAAACATGAAGTACAAAGGTATTTAAATATTTGTGTAGACGAATTTTTTTTTTTAACATTGTTTTCGCGTTTAGGTCTGGTGAATGTAGATACAAGCTACTCGTTTGGATAGCTCAATATATAGTTAGTGTGTTTGATTCTCCGCAAAGTAGAGAGATGCGTGTGTGTTACAAAATTGTGCAATTGGCAACATTGAAAATTTGAACTGTCAATTATCCTATTTATTTATTGGCTGTCCGTAATTGTTGCACAGTAAATTCGTGATAGCGGTACTCGTTATAATAGTCAAGATAACAATACGACACTATAAAATTGAGACAATAAACAATTATTCGATTGCGATAATGTCAACTTTACAGCACTTAATACAGTTAAACGGCACCCATTTTAGTCACACTTTCCATAACAAGCGAATACACTTATAACTCCTATTAAGGCCAATTGTCCACATTTTATTGGTGAGCCCGACGATCCATGATATTTTGTCCATATATAGAAACTGCGTCGCGGTAGCCCGTCGTAGAAAAAAATACGCGAAATAATATCGAAAAGCCATAAAACGGAGAGCAGTACCGCTATAAAACACAAACAAATAAGAGATAATCGGGCAAGTGGAGTAACTTATTGTGGACGCTTTATGTGCATCGTAATATTTTACTACGAGTTTCTTTGGTAAAAGCTTTTACAGGAACGGCTCGATGCTACTTTTTTAGTTATTGCTCACTTTTCGTATCGTGATCGTTTTGATATTTTATATTGATGTCAATGGCTAACAGACTAAATTGGACAGCCGGCCGGATGAAGTAGTTTTGAATTGTGTTCTAAAAGTGATTGCAGTGTTTACTTGAATTATCGCGAGCAAGTCACAATAATATGTACTGTGGTAGTAATGGACCATTACCAATACCTACCATTTCGTAAAACATCCTTTAAAAAACAAGAAACTTCAAGCCATGGGTAAAAATTTTGGTTTATATTAAGTTTTAGGCTCTTAACCCATTCTATAGAACATGCGACTACTTTTATCGTGAACCAGAGCTACTATAGAAATTTTAAATTTTTATCTATTTACCTAGTAACTGTAATTTTACTTCCGATTATAATAGTTCGGTTTATACAAAATCTTAAACGTTCTGAACGCTAATGACGTGGTCCATGCTAAGGCTTACCCAAAATATCTTAAAACAGTTCATAATAAAGAACTTTTCTCTAATTGAGAACCGGTATTTATAATTCCACTTAACTGTTGATACAATTAACAACAACACCATATTTTGACTGATACACCAAGTAGGTACCAACTTCATTAATACACCTCTAATAAATCTCAGATTTAAATGCACCATAACTTCTGTGAACACATATAGATACGTTCTTTCAAAATTCAATTTATACTATCAATCTGTCAACGAAATAGTTCCAACTTTATCTGTCCCCCATAAGAGCAGGTATTAAACTACAAAACTTTACCGACTCATCTACGAAATCCCCATAAATAACCTATAATCCTAAACACCATTGAAGCTAGCGATCGACAGTGTAAAATACTGTTTCTGGTATTATAACACCGTGTATAAATCGATAAGACCCATAAACACTACTTACATTGCTCAGTTTCTTTGACAATGTCAAATGATCGTTTGAATAAAACCAGCGTTGGGTGTGAAACTAATCAATGCTGTTGTAACACGCATGGGTAACATTGGTTTTAGATGTACAATGGCTGACAAAAGTACGTACGCACTAATCCTTGTATTGTTAACAGGAATCCAATTTAAAATTCCATAGAGAAGTCAGACAAAGCCTGATTGATTGCGACTTAAAATGTATTTGGTAGTAGCACGCTATGTTACAAAAACAACTTTATAAGCTTTTGATGTGAAAACATCTTTGTAGTTCAAATTGAGGAGTTTACATCGCAAAGATTCTATTTAAAATATTCCGAATTGATTTTCACTGGCTCTTGAAAATCTAGATCTAATTTCTCATATTAGAGTCTTAGAGGAAGAGAAGTAAGAGGAAGATATGTGTAGTCCTATAGGACAATCTCAAATAGAAACATCAACCCTTTGCATGTGCGCAATGGATTGACCTTTCCGAACCAATTACATACACCGCTCGTCAACCAACTGAATGGGCCGGCTTTGTATTTCAGTTTCATATTCAGATCTGTCTTTTTGCTAAAAGCCGCCTTCCGGTGGACAATTGCCAAGAATCGAGTTAAGGACATCATCCCTCCCTTTTTCTCTTTTCATTTATCTATATTTACATCTCTCTCCCTCGAAGAGAATTCCCTGAATGAAAGGACCTTTTCATCGTTTTGCAATACCGTTGTATCTTGAGCCAACTAGTGAGTGAATATAATTTCGTCAGTCCTCAAGTATGTGGTAATGAGGGCTGTTAATATCAGAGGAAGTTACTTAGTGGAGGCAAGTCACAGTTTGGCCCATTTTCTGTGCTATCAATCAGGGATGAACTATTTCCATAAATATCTTGAAGCCAGGTGCCTCAAACCAGCTGCTCCCATCATTCCCGATGATCTTTTTGTATCATTTACTATGTTTTCTTATTTGGGAAGATGTATTTTCTTTAACAGTTGCACCAGATTTGATGAGAGAAATGCAATTCATAAACTAAATTCCAATTCAAACTGCCGTATAATTGGAGTGACGGATTATGTCTTCCTTGTCTTCGCATCTCGCTGTAAATGCTGTTATCGATATAAATCTTTCTGTTATAATAAGATACAGACTTTATGCGTGGACTGAGCGGTCGATATTTTAGTTACCCGGAAGGTGAGATAGAACAATAACTGTTGTGTCATTCCCAGTTACGACTTTCCATTTGCCATCCACTACACTTAGTCTCTGTAGTGGTCTGAGTTGGAGCATTTATGAACTGTATACAAACGGTGTAATGTTCGCATAAAGTATTGAATCTATACTTAAGTGGATTTCGTCTTTTTACGACCCGTATAATCTATCTACATGAAGTAAATAAAGTAGCACGCTACCTAATAACTAAGATAATTTCACGGTAAAAAACCAACAGCAAATGTTAAAACTACATTTAGAAAAATAAACTTATGGAAGAAGAAAAATAATCGAAACAAATAAATGAAAAGACTAAGTGTTTTTTTATACTTTGATCTTGAATCTTGGAATCAAAAGAACATCTAATACATTTGTATCAATAAATTCAACATTATAAGACAATGTTCATTGTCTGATCGGCAAGCATTGTTGTAACACGAACAATAAGACTTCGGTAGGAAGTGCCCCCAGATAATCATCGCACTTCATCTCTGGACAGTGTAGACTACTGAACACTTAGACTGGGCAACTTGATATTTATTTTTAAAATAGATCTTTCGCCTTACTTTGGTTTCGGTTCATGTGTCATATTTTCATATCCTATGACTATGAAATTCTTAAAAATCATCTGGTTTAATTCAGGGGTCTTTAGGAGATGTTTCTGAAGGCAGTTACAATATTTTTACAAAGCAATGATTAACTTGATAGGACACATAATAATTATATTTCTACCTGCGGCTCATTATACTTTAATAAATCTTTAATTAAATTGTTTTGGAGCGATTCTATCAGATTTGTGCATCTACAGTCAGTAGCCGGCACCGACTCACGCGCAGTGTATTTCTGGATCTCCATCAATGAAAGTGCGATTCATTCAGATATTCACGGTACTTTAGGCCAATCATCCTGCCGCTCTCATCTGCATTACGGTCGTGATAATAAACATGTTCGCAAATATCTTGGTACATCGCGTTATTTGCAATGATTGTGTTTAAATGTGCTACGAAATAAATTTACTTATCTTCATGAAATGTAATGTTAGTTTTATGACAACAGATTCAATTACTATAATGTACATACTATAATCAAATTGAGGAATTGATGAGGGAGCTCGTGGCTGAAGTGATTGGAGACTTTTTATAAGCTTCGCCAAAAGACAGTTTATGCTGGGAAAAGTCTTCTCAAAAGTTAAAAATAAAAGAAAATATCGAATCAGCTATAGACAAATAAAATATTTAGTGCATCGTAAAAGACAAATAGATTTGAACTACATTCAACGATGGATGAACTACACACAACAAGTGCCAAATCGAAATGCATACAAGACTAATTCCAACTGTCATCGTGAATGAACAAATATTTCTAGTGCTGTATTTACTCGCTCACGACTGTCATAGACAAAAGTAAAATATAATTAACATTACAGAGGTCATGTCTAGAAGTTTTGAGTAGCAACTAGCCTTCAGCCAAAAGGGATATTACGGAGTCAAAATTTTAGCGCAAAATTTATTCAATCAAAATCTTTTTTGGACGCAACGGTTTGATATTGGCAAAAGAATACTGATGGTTAAAAACAACGATAACTTTTTTCTTTTAAAAGTACTAATGTTCATCACTAATAAAGTTGCAGACTCTGCAGTAATAAAATAATCTAGTAATTTATAACTCAGGTAAAACTCAAGGCACAGGTGCCTTACCATGAGCTTGCATTGCAGATCATGTTCCGCTGTGAAAGCGAGACGCTGCTACGTGAAGTGTAGAGTCGCGTCTCGCTCCCACAACACTAAACGACCAAGGCAAGCTTATAGTAGCCTTGCTGAACTTACTTATCCCGAACGAGGCCCTAAAAATGATTCATAATATTGGACACCATGTATTAAGCAATTCAGACTTCACCATTCATACTTTATGGGCGACGTCAATACATTTTTGTTAAGTTACGTTGTAAACAAACAGACGATAAACCAGCCCGATTAGCGAAAGAGATTCCCCATACAAGGATTTATGTGTGTCTTACTTTATTAACCCATTAGGTGTCATGGTGTGAAGGGTGCATTGTAACGAATGTGGCGTTTAAGTTAGAGCCAGTTATGGCTATGGCTGCTTTGCGTTTGCTTTGTTTGAAACGGAATGGGGATCAATTTCAGTATAGTGCAGTGGGGCAGTAAATAGTGTTAACACAGTATGAATTATGTCGTCGTCAAATCATTGTAGGTACATCTAGTAAAGGGAATAGTAGCGTACTTATCTAGGTACTTAACCCGTGTTGTAATGATGACCATTGATTATTATATAAAAGTAGAACGATAACTCTATCTAGAAAACCAAACGAAAATTTCAACTATTTATATACATCGATCAATTTACAATTACATTAAAATTTGCACAAGAAAATTATGTACAACATGCAACTAAAGAGCCTGCTGTCTTAGCTGAGAAACCTGCTGTAGGTACCTACTGTAATTGGTAGACTCAAACCAAGAGTAAATTATATACGTAAGTAATCAATAAAAATAATCCAAGCAACTAGCTTAATAAAATTCGCACCTAATAAAAACAAATATAAATAACTGCCTGTCTAATTACAACGTTTTCGCTAATCGATTCGTAAACAGCCCATTCACGGCACGCCAATCCAATAAATATCTATAGACAGAGACAATTATATTATCCCGAAGTAAACGCAAACAGCGGCGTGTGCGCACGACAACCATAAAACCTGGTAAAGCCGATCTCGGCCGAAGTTGACACGACAATTGGCGAGTGTTACAACTATTAAATCTTAGCAGACCGCCCCACGGCAAAGGTTTAAGGCCCTCTTATTTTAATGTTCTAAAGTTTTTGCTCCTCGATGCAGCTTGGTGCTTTCTGAGAATAAGAATGAATACTTCTACTGATCGAGGAAGGAAGTTGAAAGATTTTTGGACGAAATAAAGCTGAAAAATTTGTCTTTCTTATCTTTTACTGTGGCTTACCTACGAAAAGAAAGCAATATTATCTAATTGAATCTCGGTACTTAGGTATTGAAAAACGGTTGTCAGTCAGTTACATAAGATTGGATAGTTTCAGTAGGTATTATGCAAGGGGTACTTTGAATTACATGTATTATATTTTCAAGTGTATGATAAATATAGAGGTATACGAATAATGCTTTCCTGAACACATCACACATCCTTGCTCACAAATAACTTGGAATAATACACTAAACATTCTAAACTCGATCATAAAATACGCTTCGAATAATTTTTCGCATGCACTCCGAACATTATTCGTAACATGTTCAGACTAGCATACAATGCGGTGCGTAGGCGCAACAACTCAATCGCTTGTCGAAGCATGTTGTGTGCTATGTAATCGTAAACTAGATTGCATTCCCAAATATGTCCACAGCCTTATACCTATTGAACACGGCGATAAAATGGGAAAGACCACGGCTAAATATTCGCGAGAAATTGTTTAGACAATGTTTTACTTTCTTTAAGCATGTTTTGTTGTTAACACGTTATTCGTGCCTATTAACCATCAATTTTGGCCTTAGCATTTAAACAGTGCCATATGCTACGTCGAATGGATTCCGGCCTAGAATTGACCACCCCCATTCCTCCCGTGAGTGTCGCTAGAGGTGACTAAGAGAAAATTCAGAAGATGGGCAGCAGCGTCTTCTGTAACTTCACCACCAACACTGCGACCCCCTCATTTTTGGTGGCTAAATAACCATAGCGTACCGGAGTTTCACTATTTCTTTTACATTTTCTTGTGGTCTGCCTTGTTTAAAGACTTATAATGTCCTTTCATAAACTGTAATAGAAACATAAAATTGCCGAATACTTGCCCCCTTACCATGAACTCTTAAAACAGGACAGTTTACGATATGGAAGCGTGATGCCCCATTATACTGCCCGGCTTCCACAACGTAAACTGTACTGCTTTAAGTTAAGAGTTCATGGTAAGAGGGCTGAATATTTTGGTTCAAGCATCACCAGTATTCCTGTCAAGATATTGAAAATACACTAAAACTTTAACATAAGTTTGGTTATGAAGCAGAAATTCAGTATAAACAATCATAGTGAACCTTCAGCTGTAAAATGAAGTAGCATGCTAATTTTGGCAATCGACATATAAGACCTTAATTGTCGGAATATTTTCTTCCACCTCACCAAGCTAATAAACCCCGAAGTAACGTCCATAATAAACGTCATGAAAAAAGCAGTAACGACTAAACTAAATCCAAAGCCCACCAGTCGACACTGTCTAATCAAATAATTGCCTTGTTGCAGGTAAGTGCGAGTCGCGTGACAACCACGCATTACGTTCGACAACCCTACCATTACACTGACCTAACTTATTGTTGAGGGAGCAACAAGTGGAAGCCGTCACTTATGGCTAGGGCTGCCACACGTTTGAAGGTAAGGATTTATCGGTAAGTGATACGGTATGATGTTTATTTTTTTCCCGAAGAATTTTTTTTTGTGATGAGTCGTAGGTTGGTATCATACTTGGGGGGGAAGGGTCACATTATGAGATAAAGAATAACGCATACAATTAATTTAAATTTAAAATTATGAGTTTAATGAACGCCTATAGGTACGCCGTCTTTTATGAAAAAATCGTACTTTATAAGACATATTATGTAAAGAATATTTATTCAGACAGTATTTCAGCTGTGGGTCACATAAAAGCTGTTGATTATTATGTTTTCAGTTTTTTGTGAGGAAACCTTATCCTATAGGACATTGATTTAGATCCACTAAAAACTTAACTAAGCAATTTTTTTTAAAAAACATTCACGAAACAAACTCAAAAGGGGAAGCTATATAAATGGGGTCGCTATAAAAATATTTAGCTTTCCTCCGTTGTGTCAACCCTGCGAACAATGCGCCCCCAATAATAGGGGTTGGGACGAACAAACATTTGTCTTGTTGAGCATTCGTGGTGGATACGTCGCGTTCAACAGGTTACTAAACTAAGCGATTATGGTAACAATGTGGTGAGGTTACGTTCTATTGTTTTTGGAATTACCTAATGAAAAAAAAAAATTTTGGTAGTCAGAATGCGAGTGCGAAGTGAAAGGGGAATAAAAACCTTATTTTATGTGCTTGTGGTTTGTTTTCGTTAATTCTGATCAAAACAAAATAACATTTTCATTCTTCCTCATCTTTAGGATCCTACTAACCACCTAGGTCCAATGGCTTAAATATATATGGACAGTGACATCGACCAATATATTGCACCTAAAATTATCATTTAAGTATTTTCACGAAAGAAAACAAAGTATACTCATACTACAATCACATTTCCGTCGCAAATCTAATTGAATACGTCCAATCCCAAACACATAACATTATTAACCCTTTTAAAATCGCACATTCGCATATAAATGACGAATTCCACCTCGCCACAAACAAATGATGATTAAACGACCTGTTAAAAGAAGCGACACGTAACCTGCGCGCGCAGGATGCAGTGATTGTGCGCGCGAGTTGCGACGCAACGGAAGCGCGGACGGTTCGCGCCAAAACATCCGCCATTAGCGATGAAAAAATATTGCATGCGCTGCTTGAAATATCGCGGTGAGACTGGCCGGTGATAGATATTTAAATGAGATGTCAATCGAGTTGGTTGAATAAGTGTGAGATTATAATATATTGTTACGTTATTAAAAATTGGTATGGGTGCCATTTGTGCTTTGTGATGCTCTAAGGAAGACGGAAGACATCCACCGTTGAACAAATCCCCTTTGTTCAACGGTGGATGTCTTCCGGTTGATAAAATGTTGTTTAATTTTTTTTTAAATTATCTGTAAAAAACGAAAACTTTAAATTGCTATTCATAGAACCTCCTTGGTTTAGAAAAGACATTGCGAGTAGAACAGTTCTTTTTCGTTTACTGTAAGTCGTATGATATCAGCTTTTTTAGACTTCGATTTGGGGTGCAAGTACAGTGCCTCCACGTGTGATAGTACCGAAGTATGTCCGGCGCACCCTGGACGGTCGCAACCTCGGTACCATCTTTGTTGACTGGTTAATGAATACGCTGTGGCATGAGCTTGAGAATAAAAACGACAGAGCTATCAATATTCTTACCGTGCGTTCTATACAAAATAAAATTGAAATATATTGAAATTTTCTTATGCGTAAGTTTAAAATTAAAAACAAACAGACACAACCTAAATATAGGTACGCTTATAATACAAAGAAAAAAGATAAATCAAAGCTCTCAATACAGCTTAAACTGTGACGGCAAAACATTAATATTGATATATTCAATCAAATCACAATACTCTAACTGCAGTGTCAATATACTGCAAAAACAACAGACGACCGGCGCGGGCGCAGCATCCATTCTTAAGCACGCACCGGCCCAGAATAGAGCACAATAATTCATAAATGTTATGCGCAGGCGGCGATAATACTGTAGCATTGATCGGCGATATTGGTGTGACAATTAGTTGGAAGATGTGAGTGTAAACGGATCAAATGTTAGTTAAAGATTTATCTAATATTCAAAAATAAATCTAATACAATTGTTTCTCGTGTTCAAAATTGGATTATTTTTAACCTAATTGAGTAATGTGGTCGAAAGAAACATACCTAAAAACTTGAGCATTACCAAATTCCTTATATACCTAATATTAGCATTAAAACAATAATTGTTATGTCATTACGTTTAAGCACTATCTATGATTTAGATAACAGTAACCACAAACTTCTCATTAAAACTATCCACCGAAATAATACTTCGATAAATTAATAGGCCAATACACAACAGCATTAGTATGAAATTCGAACAAAGCGGTGTGCGGCCGGTGCAATATTAAGCGGAAACGATGCGCACGCAGGAGACGCACGCACACGGTCCAATGGCTAAACTATATATGGACAGTGACACCGACCAATATATTGTATGTATGAAATAATGACGGTCTTTATCAATGCCAAATAATGCACCAATTTTACTTCATAACTCAAAACAGCCAAAATAATACATATTTTAGTAACTGCTAATGAACTCAGGATTCTTTGAAAGATCACTTCTGCCAATACAGAAGAAAGATGATGTACGTATGCTGTGCTGCAAAAAGAACCTGCTACTAATCTTCTTAAAATAATCACAGGCTTTTCAATTATATTTTAAATTAATAATAATTTTAGATCAACCAAATTCTGATAAATCATTACATTGGCAGAATTAAGTTAATTAATTTGAAAGTAGTGGTAACGAGAATTCTATTTATGGTAAGGTGGTATAGAAGCACTGCAAGAAGCACTGCAACGAACGATAAGCACTGTAAGATAGTGCTACGGATTTGGAAAAGACAAAAGAATGAACGCAGTTTCCAATTTCAGTTAACAACAAAAACCACACACCGGTTTCCATGGAAATCCAAAAAGACGGTAATGATGACGTAGTAAGACAAGACATGGCAGTAACACTGTAACAGAAGTTGAGTTCAAACAGTCCAGTTGCCAATAAAAGCTTGCGACATGTCGTCAAACAGGCTACCATTGTTGTCGCCCCGACATGTTCTAGGAACGATGCTCCGTAATAAACGCGGATGTCGATGCAATGTCGCTCAGCTTACAATGCTTGTTATGACTATTTAGAGAGAGTGCTCTTTTTGTAAAGGTATATTTTCTTCTTAGATGCATGGGTGTGCAAGAAATATAGATCTATTGAACTGATGTTTACTCTAACCATTCTGATTTTTTCTTTGCGTAAAGTTGCAGAAACTATTTCTTATTAAATTACCTATAAGTAATATACCTAACCTCTTCTTCTAAATCGTCAGTACTAATTCGTCAGTCTTAATCAAAAAGTGTTTAAATGCTCCTATTGAAGCCAAAAAACCTCGCGCAAAAAACAAAAATCATTAAATATCCAACAAGAATCTCAACACTAACATTCTTATTAGATCTTATTGTGAACTTCATCCAATTAGTATTCAAGAAACATCCACAATTTCCAACCACCCGCTCCATACAACAAAACAAAGCATGCACTTACTCGAGTAGATGTTTACAATAGCATCTCAACGGAGCACATAAACCCCTCTGGAACCGTCAGCTGGTGTTAGCGAAAAACAACAATGTTTGACTTGTTTAATGAATAAAACGCATGTCCTACCTTGAACTAAGCTCTTCGGTTTAAGTTAGGTCGGAGTTCAGTGGGAGATAGGCGATTGATTGCTATGCTATAGTCAAGCAAGAAGCCAAAACAGAGACATGATTTTGACATTTAAATTTTAATTATTGATTTGTGACCCATATTATTATAAAGTCTTTGTATGTGGCCAAAGTACATGATCATGAACCAGAACAGGCAACTCAATTTACCTGGAGAGTAGTGGACAGAAAGAGGTGCAAATTGTGATAAAACAAGAAACTGAATTTATAAATAGTTGGATTATAATGAACACTTGGCTACAATCCTTAATTAAATTCCTCTCATCTCACAAATAAAGCACATTTTCAAGATCTAGGTCTATTCGTGATGGATCGCGTTTACAGAGGTAACTCCCACTGTTTTTCCCTACTAACAGGCATACCGAACACACACGTGAGTAAAAATATATAGAAAATAACTCTCACTTATTCTAATATCCTAGGGAAATATTTTGTCCTGTCAGTAATCATCATCATTAGCCTATTTCAGTCCACTGGACATAGGCTTCTCCTATGGCACGCCACTGTGCTCCTGTCAGTCATATGAAATCCAAAGTGAAAATCAAGTGCTCTTCGCACTTTACGCTAAACATATAGCCACTCCTCGGATCGTGTCGCCAGAAATCTTTACACAAATATATTACTCGCCTCGCTTGCACTACAATGTAAGTACGAACGTTTTAGTTTTATTTCAAACCATATTTAGCACAGACAATTGACTCGGCGACCGTAAGTCACACATGAAACGGATGCCGCTGTCAAAGACGCGACTCATTGTTGGCATCAAGTGTATTTATTGAAATAACATCACGCTAATATTAGAGAGCTGCAGAATTCTAGGCCAGGTATTAATTATTGCATTCTCGCGAATGGTATTTGTATTGTCTTCTATTATTGTACTCGCATCTGACTAATCGTGATGCTTTGTGTTGCGTAGTGTCTATTATTGTAAGGAATTGAACAGCTGTTCTGAAGATGATGGATTGAGGAGAAAACTCTTTGCCTTTGCCGGGAAAGCGAGTGGTAAGAGGCGTAGGGTGTAGGTTCGATAAATGCCATTGGAACAGGCTTGCCACTTATAACTAAAAAAGAAGAAATTTGGTACTCATGATAAAGGAACGCCTTTTCCGATTATTTCGAGGGTACAGGCGTTGTTATTGTAATTACATTTTTTCAAATCATTACCCCATACCTTTAATTTTTCATGTGACGTAGGTGCGTTTCACAAACATGCATATCACATACCTACACAGACAATTAGACTCGAGAGAAACATCTGCGAATCACTTATACGGGAATCAAACCCACAACCCCTAGCTCAGCAGTCCAATCGCATAGCCCCTTTGCCAATGAAGTCGTCAATTAAAAGAAGTGTAAAACCTACCACCATTTAAATGATCGTATATCTACAAATTTAGAATCCTACAACTATAGAATTAAAAAAGAAGAAAAAAGTCTAGTCCTCATCCTCTATAAATCATAAATATATTTTTTTTCGCTAACCCATCTAATAATCATATTCACGGCGCACTAAACTCTCTAGGGTGGGCAGCAAAGCAAATTATAATAATTTATGACCAATTAGCTGACGAAGACGCAGTTAAACCGTGGTGTCAAATGTTAATGACACATGTATTTTGGCCTCAGTATATTTATTATTATTATTGTACTAAAGATTTATTAAACAACATATTTTTTTCATAATCACACATTTATGTTATATCGTAAACCTCGAATTTTATTTTAAACGCCATTATTAATTTAATAATTATTTTTGTAATAAACAATGCGCTCTGTGACTATTACGATACTGAAATTATGAGTTTTGTAGTTTATTTTGTGTCGTTAAACTGGAATCGTGGAACAAGTAATAAATGTGGCTTGGGCTCTGTACACTATGGCCGTTGTTGGCCATTTGTTGGCTCGATTTCAACGTCACTTCTTGATTAATTTAAATAACTCTGCAGGCTTTCTAAACAAGTTCATCGATAATGACTTAGCGAACCGTTTTAAGACTACGCCATGGTGTTGCAAATTGATATTTTATTAACCCAATTGTTGCCCCGAAAACCATCTATTTTATCGTGGGTAAGTTTGGTAGACATGAATTATTATTGGAAGCGGAAGGCCCAAGTAGCTATATAAGCGGGCCATGTCCAGCAGTGGACGTAGATAGGCTGATGATGATGGTGATGAATTATTTACACAAACACCCACGCAGACTCAGAACAAATATCAGCGGGTTACACGGAGATATTTGTCATGCATGGGAGTTGAACCCATAGCAGATGGAAACACTCAACCCTCGCGAAATTTCCTACCCACAATAGAGGAATATTTTATCAACAAAAGAGAAAGGGTTAATTTTTCTAAAACTAACACAATTTAATGTCTAATCTGCCAACAGCAGCCAGTAAATCAATGATAAAAATAATACAACCTCTTCAGAGCTTTCATCGCGACAGAAAACTAATGGCACCGCGCGATGAACAATGGCACTCTATTGTTCCATCTAATAGAAACAAATAGCACACATGTAATGGGAATACACGTTACGATACAACGCTTCAGACGGATCGATAGTGTTCTGTGAACGTCAATGTCGAACAATATCAAAGATCGAAATAGACATTTTTTTCGTGGGAAAACCTTTAAAAGGCACTCGGCCCCTATAGGGGGGAAACCGAGGAGTATGGGTTTTCTACCTCACTACAACCACCCTGGTGGTTACCATCTGCAAGAACAAAGGAGGTCCCGGGACCTCTAAAAGACCATGCAATCTCCAATACCAATATATATTTACACCAATAACAATATATTTGACGACCTGATTAGCGCAGTGGCTAAGCGGCTAAGCTAAGCTAAGGGTTCAATTCCCGCACGGGGCAAAACTTTGTGCGAACCACAGATGTTTGTCCCGAGTCTGGGTGTTTGTGATATTTCATGTTTGTGAAACGCACCCACGATACAGGAGAAATTCCTAGTGTGGGGCGACGTTCATTTAAAAAAAAAAAATACCTAACGATAAATCGACAGTGACTCCTTGCGATTGATCGTCACGATTTTCTTCCGATCAATCGTACGTAAGGGCCCTTAATAAACTGCGGTGCAGCCCGCGTTATTATTGTTCGTGTATTTCTGACGGCTATCGCATGACATTTGCGGCGGACCGGAACACTTTTGTTTCATTCATAACTGACCACGTTTTGTCTTAAATGTAATGTATATGGATGGTTTTTAGATAAATGATGTATGTCACTTTTACGTGTGTTTACCTGAGTGTAATTATGTATGTACAAATACGGCAGGATTTCTACGTCTTATTTAATATCGGTAGATACTAAAAAATGCGAATTTCATAAAGAAAATATTAGCGAAGCAAGCAATGTTTCTGAAAAATCAAGGTGAATATTATGATTATGTGATCATTCGTATTAAAAATGGAGAGACAACAAGGGGATAGCGTAAACTATTGATTATACCTACCTCAGTCTGGCGAACTCTGGGAGGTAACCTCGCTGCCATCCGTGTTGACATGTGAAAATTGGCTCATGCTCTTATTGCCCATATTGATTTATTAAATACTAGCTGCGCCCCGCGGTGTTACCCGCTACATTTTTTCGGGATAAAAAGTAGCCTATATGTTAATCCAGGGTATAACCTATCTACATACCAAATTTCAACCAAATCGGTCTAGTCGTGTATGCGTGAAAGAGTAACAAACATCCACACATCCATACTCACAAACTTTCACATTTATAATATTAGTAGGATAGTAGGATAGGATGCCGAAGATTGGCCAGCAGATTTTCTTACTTAGTAGGATGTTGAGAAACCTTATATCAAGTAATTGGGTAAAAAAAACAATTCAAGTTATTGTTTCAAATTATAGGAACGTCTAAATAAAGATCTGAGAATATCTAAAACTTTTTAGTACGTCAGAAATATTTCTTCAATCAAGTTTGAATTTTCCGCTATAATATAACGTTGCTGTGTGTACCTAAGGAAAACAAAGACAGTACCTACCTAAGAACACAATTTACAGCAGTTTCCAAACTTTTCCATATACTATCCCATGTGCATTTATAAATAACAATAGATTAGGCGCACATTAAACGCACCTGCCAATGATATTATGATGTAGAGTCGAATCGTGTCACTTTGGTCTCTACGCTTCTCATTAATCATTACTCCTCTATTTATTTTGGCCAGCTCTTTGATTTCTACTGGCTATGATGAACGGTGGCAAAGGTGGTAATTTGCAGGCCACATTCGTAATGAGCACTGGAGGACAGAGTAATGGGAACAGTTTTGTGTTATGAAATGTTATTAATTATTGAGTTGGTTAGAGTTATATTGGAATTATGTCGTGTTGTTATCAATTAGGATGAACATAGTTAGTGTGTGGTTATGTTAGGTTTTACTTGTGACTATTTTGTAATAAGGAATTGATCTTTGAACTTTATTTATTTTCAGGTAAAAAACTATAGATTTGTTCCAAATAACCGTACTTATTTCATTTCTTTATTTCTAATGTTAAGGTATTTCTAAATGTATTTATAACCTTCGATCGATTTATTCAGTTCATGCACAGACTGAGTTACTTTCACATTACATGTAAGTATGCACCTGGGTTCGATTCCGGGCTAGAAAGATAAGGTTTTTCCATTAAGTAGGCTTAATCCGCAGTAGGTTCCTCTCTACACTATTAATACTAGAAGGGTCCTATGATCCTACAACATAACATTAGTCTGTAATTTTAGAATTTTGAATACTGTTACGTATAGGTGCCTAGGTAATCTTAATTTTTTGAGTAAGTAATCAGCAGGGTATGATATTAATTCGAACTTACTTATCAAACATGACAAGCTCGCCGAAATACCAGTACCTAAGTGTTAATTAGAGATGTGAAACTCGTCACAATTTCCAAGGAAGCGAGCTACTTGAAACTCACACAAAGTTATCTATACATAAGTATAATTAGAAAGTTAATTATGTTTCTATGTAGGTATGCATGTAAACATTCCTTTATGAATCAACACAAAGTGTCTCTTAATTTCGCCTCCCCCACAGACGAGCTTTACAAAGTTGTGTCTGTAGGGGAGCGATAGCAGAAACACGTTCATACAAATTAATTAAATGATTTCTTAATTATGTCTCATTTTCAACTGGGTATAATAGGATAGTTATCTACCTACTGTTTAGCACCTATAAATAGAATAAAACACATTATAAATTCTAGATTTTTTTGTCAAATAATGCCTAAATTGTCCTTTGGATACGGCGACCAAAATCTGCGAAGCTCAGAGTAGATACTAACCTGTTCAGTTCAAAAGTGTGTAGGCAAACATGTGCAGGAAGAAACTTCCTAACACTTATAGTGCTATAGAAGAAAAAACACAGGTCTGGATTGACAAGATGACAGACAAGATGTAAACAAAAATACTAGATAGAAAAGGTTTTCCTACCCAACATATAAAGTAAAATGCTACATTTAAAATTAAATAAATATAAAGTTTGTGTATTCCATGTAGTTAAAAGACCGTCCGATATTCACTGCTTTAAATGTATGTAGCATTGTAAATAAAAATCATAAAAAAGAACATTGTAAACATAAATTAATAATCACTACAAATTAACACTACCGCCCCAGCGTGAAAATAAATGTAAATAACTCTTGATATTCACTAAAAGCCGACCATTTCTTACATTAAGCAATTTTGTTTCACCATAAAATAATTAACCTGGCGTCCGATTGAGGCATTTAGCACAATTAATAATCACTTTTCTCAATTAAATCAATTTATTTTACATAATTTTCAAATAGTTGTAATATTGATTTAAGTGGGAAAAAACACGTTTTAAAGTGTCCAATTTATTGAACATACATAGTTTATTTACATTTTTAATAGACTTTGTTTTTCTTTGAATGACTATTAAAACGGGAAATATCAAAGTTAACCTACAAAAATTATGTTTAAATGTATTTTAAGAATAACCCTGAAACTGTCATTGTGTAATTTGAATCTATTGATTATTATTTTTAAATACCATCCTAGTATAATACCTAAGCTTTGTGCTTACTTTTAGGCATCATATGCCTAGGAAAGGCCTGGATGAAAATTCCCAAAACAGGAAACAGTGTCGCTGAAGGGAGGACGCTCAACAGTGAGTCACATAAAAGCTGATGATGATGATGCCTAGGAATGTTTGTATATAAATACCAAAATGATTTTGATTCCCTATCCATATAGGTACTTATAAATAGTAGGTAAGTTTGTAGGCATGTTTTTAAAGCATAGTATGTTTTTTTATGTACTGCTTTTGCCGACTGTACACCGGGAGGGTGCCACACAAAGGCGCGGCTGCTCTTTTTCACTTCTTCCTTCCACTTTTTACTTTTTGGTCCCTCTTGCCTCCACCCATGTCCCTCTGTCCTCTGTCCAACCATGCGATGGAATTTATGTTCTCTCTTTGCTCTTATTTACTCACTTTTGTTACTATTTTTGTTTCGTTAACAGCAATTTTCCAGTGTAAGGCCTGCGTTTTTATAATTAGTATCCAGTTTAATTTGAATGTTATAAGAAGTGTTTTTCTGTGTATCTTTTCATGAAACTTGAGGGTCTGCGAAAGAAAATGAGTTGAAAGGAGAAAAGTAGGTTTGTGTAAGATAGAAAATGTCTGCCATCTTGCTCATATTTTCCGAAAAGATAGACAAAAGTCTAAAGCATCTTGCCATTTAATTTTATTCACACAGCTGAAACATTAGTTCTAACCTGCTGCGATAGATGGCACTACGAAACGTTTAGAAACATTTTTCTTCAATATAAGTAAGTACTGTTTTGTTTTATGAAGACATAAGTAGGTGTTCTATATTTTCACCACATATACTGCGATCCCCAAGCCACTTGCCAAGCGTGGGGATTATGGCAACCCCCCCTTACCTAATGGGGAGGCCTTTTCAATAGTAGACGTCTTTCGGCTGATGATGATGATGAAGGTACCTACGTGAACATACATATGAGAAATTTTTAAAGATCTACTAATTTACTCTGATGGTTGCTTAAAAGACTTACAGTTACGGTCTAAGGTTCTAAGTTTAGAGCCATAGATCATATTATATCATGTTAATGTGCGTTTTTCTGTCTGATAAAGAGGCCATAATTGGCCATAACATTCAGGGTAGGATTCCTCTTAAAAAATAAATTAAAATTAAATAAATACTAAGACATTTAGATATTACCTAGGTTTCTTCCTGGAATTTTCATTAAACTAAAGGCAGCTAATAAAGTCTTAAATTGATATTTATAGATATAAGCGGGGACGTGGGTAGGTATTTGTTCCAATTAATTATACGTTCAGCGAGATATTGAGGGGTTTTACTCGAATCTGCAGCTTCTGTGCCCCACTTTTCTTGATACTGGGGGTTGTAGAGTGGGAATGTAATCTCCAGACATTGCATATTTACGAATAGCGATGTTCCTTGAAGTCATTTTGGTTATAGGTTAGCACTTAGGATGTAAGTAGGTAATAAGGTAGGTAGATATGCTGCATTAAAAGCCTCTAGTTCAAATCCCGCACGGGACAAAAATTCGTGCGAACCGCAGATGTTTGTTCCAAGTCTGCGTGTGAGTGTACGTGAAATTTCATGTTTGTGAAACGCACCCGCGACACAGGAAAAATTCCTAGTGGCGCAAGATAAATAAAAATAATTCTGTGAAAAGTTCTGGCATATTGGAAATTAGAAGGTAGGTTAGGTTAGAAGGTAGGGTACCTTGGAAGAATGGACGACCTGATTAGCGCAGTGGCTAAGTGATTGGACTGCTGCGCTAAGGGTCGCGGGTTGGATTCCCGCACGGGGCAAAACTTTGTGCGAACCACAGATGTTAGTCCCGCGTCTGAGTGGTTGTGTATGTGATATTTCATGTTTGTGAAATGCACCCACGACACAGGAGAAATTCCTAGGGCGGGGCGTTATTGAAGGTCAATTCACATTCTACAACAGTACCTAATGCATACAATCACCCATTTCCTGAACTCAAGACCACAAGCTCCAGTTTTCCTACATAATCATTCCAGTGCCCATCAACCAGAAAGCTTATACTCCAAGCTCTCAAACCTCGACAAAACCTCAGTTGACACAGCTACACAAAACGGTAGCTATCTATCTATTCCACATAAAAGCTGCGGAGAATAAAAGGCAAACAAAATACGTATGGAGGCAAGACTAAACATTTCCAAGACGTTGCTTGGGGGTGGCAGGCGTTCAGCAGTGTGAGGAGGTGGTCCATGTACTAGGAAACCACCAACTTCACATTCAAACAAAACAAAGGAAAATATACCTTAAAACAAGCCAGTAAGGTCGACAAGACCCGCTTGCTTAACTTGGTATTTTCCCAACACAATGTCCATTTAAAGATGAGCTGTGAAAATGCATTACTTTGCCCCGTTTTCGTCGATATTATGTTGGATGCTGCGGAGGGCGGTAGGTCAAATGTAAGTGGTTAATAAGGTTTTTAAGCGCTGTTTGTGTGTGTGGACTCGTTTATTTGAAATGAAGCAAAGCTGCAGAATACAGGAGAATGTAAGTATTCTTCTTTGTATGCGGTATTCTTAGTAGGTATTCTAGAGGATTCTGTGGAAGGCGTTTCAAATATCTAACCTAATTGGAGATGGGACTTAGGCATTAATTCCTTGAAGTCAACCTACGTAGGTATTAATACCTAAGCAGGTTCGACGTTTGACGACGATTTTATAGCGTTCCTTCCAGTGAATTCTGTACAGCTCTCTGGAATATAAAGGTGTCCTGATTTTCAATCAATCGCCAGAAATTAACTTTAATTGATTTAGGCAAAAATTCTAAAAATTTACATGTTTACGATTACAATACAAGTGATTAACTCAACTTTGCCTACTTACTAGGCAGTAGGCAAAGTAAGTAGGTACCTAAGCCTAGAAATCAACCTACCCAAAGAACAAAAGTCTAACAATACATAGAAGAGCAGAATATTTTGTCTACCCCTTACCACTAACTCAGTAATAACCGAGCGACAAACAAACGATATAATCGATCGCATATCGTTTCGTCGCGTGGTACAGGGTGGGGCAGTCAGCGACACCTGTTCCGAACATCCGGTCACAGATACTATGCCTATTGCACTTCTTAATGAGAGCCCTTCTTACTACCGACGGCAATACGCTTCAACTGACGCGTTTAAGTTCACTCTGCTTGGAAAATTGTTCGATCTCGTAACGTAAACGCGGTCAACTGTGTTCAATTTTGAAGTCCGTTTATTCGTTGTTGGACGGTTTGCGTTTTCGTTGGATTCTGAGAGATATTGTTCAGTGTCGTAACGTAAACGTGAGATGTTTGAAGGTTGTTGTTTTTTGTTTTATTTAAACAAAAAGTATTAAAAGTCTATCACGAGTTAACGCGTCTGTGTGCGTTAGTGTGGAACGTTGAATCTTATTTAATTTAGCACAATGGTTACGTTTACGTTATTTTCTGTACAAAAAACTTTTGATGACGTAACGTTAACGCGTTAGGTTTACATTGGGTTATTGTCTTGTTAAGTGGAGACTTATTAGGTGTGTTTCTATGTTAGTGTTTTCTATAAATAGAGGTACTATTTAAAACTAGTCAAAGGACAAGCGTGAAGTGTGTGAATATGCATGTAGGCGTGTGTTAGTAGGCTTTTTATATGGCTGATGTTATCAATAGTTATTTTTAGTTTATCTTCATTCTAGTTTTAACTTCTACAGTTAACTAGCTAGTTTGTGGGATTGTTAGGACTGTTTTTATTGAACTCGTATCTAGGCACTATGTTGTATGTTCAAACCCAGGTAAGTTTGAATGTGAATTGTCAAAATGTTATAATACCTAGATACACTGACAAAAGTTAAAATAAAAAGTAGGTAGGTAATTAAACCTAGATCAAAATGATCCGTTACCTACAATGCGGTTGGTAATCGAATAGAAACCTAGCTAGGTACCTACCTAATTTTTAATCATTAAGTATCTAAGTTTGGCTAATTTAGAAAATCCCCCCCACAATCAAAACCTGTTTCAAAGACTCATAACAATGGAACAAACATACCTACACAGAAATAGAACATAGTAAATGCCAAATCAAATATTTTGAACGTGGAACAATACCCGAACGTCGCCAATCCGACAATAGAAGTGACGCAGCATTCCAATTCGGTGCGCTATTGTTGAAAACGACGTTCTGATTGGCTGGCTGGCACAATGGGCCACGCCCACCACACAATGCCCTATTGTCGTGCGCGGCGCACCGCCCAACAACTGTTATATTTTTTTATAGAACACTAAGAGTTTGTTTGAAGTTTAGGCTGAAGGAAATACCTATATTGAAATAGGTATAAGGTAGGTTAAAACCTAATGCAAATTAAGGTGAAAAATTTAAAAATCGATGTTATTTTTACATTTTGGGTTGCAAAACACGCAGACCATTTTCGTTAATTAATGAGAGATAGCTGATTACAAAAATACATGAGCAGACTTACAACTCAAAGAGAGATATGAGCGTTGCAAATACAATTTTAATAGTAAACATTAACAAAATCAAATGAGGAAAGAGAAGATTTTTAAAAGCCAAAAACACATTAAAACGGAAAGTAAACTGGTAATAAATTAGAAAAAAAAGATCGCGCCCACTTAGCCGCCCCAAATGGAAATGGCAGCTACTTATTTTTTCCGTAAAAGCATCGTTTATAAAATTGGTCAGCTGTGTTGCGATCATATGGGACGCGGTTCCGTAGTAGGGAGCAAACCGGTCTTAACCAGATCCCTCCGAAATAACGATAAGAGTAAAGGTCAAGATCACCCAGACAATTCTGCACAAAAGATGCCTACTACCAAAGACTAAACACAAGACAAACAGATATGTCAAATTTCGGAACCAAGTTACGGTTTCTAACCTTAAAGAATCGACCCAAAGTCCACGGAACCCAACGTTCTAGGCAGACTAAAACAGCGGTAATGTTGCAAAGGGTCCACAAACGGAGATTAGTGCCGCTAATGGCACCATTTCGACGTGTTAGTACCGATATTTTTACTTCAAATGTACCTACGTGAACCGTTTGGGATTGATGTATGCTCTTAATAGATTTATTGTGTTGATATTGTTTCGGTTGGAAGTGGTTTTCCTTATTACTGGTGATAATCTATTATTATCGCATGAAGGACATGTGACTGAATTTTGGTTTTAGTAATTCAATTATACTCCAGAATTACGTTTGCTATTTGCTTTGCTCTATTCTGGGCATTGTAGATACGTTTTGTACTAGTTTAGCACTAATATTTTAGTTAACATGGTGCGGTTAACTTATAAAATTGCGAGAAAAGCATTTTGGAAATTGATTCTCATCAAGTTGGCAGACTTGATGAGATTTAAACTCATTCAAGATAAAAGATCTCTTTAGAAAACAAGCTAGACAGTAACCTATGTAATGGATAGGCATCTTATCCTCTGTAAGCACATCATACATCCCATAATGTTCAACGAGCAAGCTTGAAACCTAACTACTTTCACTGCTGGCAACAATAAAATAAATCTCCACTTTCGTTTAACAACAAACAGTATTAATTTTTCAATAAATTAACCGACCGTTTTGTAAGGTCAATATAGGGTCATGGGAACCAGTCGCGTGGGTCCCTCGTACTGAAGTAATGAATGAACATCAGAGGTCAACTGGAACTGGCCGGTAGTTGATGACAGATAAGATAATTAATAAAGTGAACACGCACCACCTAATTAACCAGTTGGTTGGTTACATAGTTAGTGTGCCAACAGACGTTGGAGCCAATGTTGGCGTATGCTGTAAACTTAATGATCTTTACTCTGACGAACCAGTAGCTGAATGTGTAGCCTTTTGTGAAAAGGGCTGCAAACCGATGCAATTTTGGGAACAAATATTTGTGTGATCCACAGATATTTGATCCGAGTCTAGGCGTTTGCATGTGATACTGCATGTCAGCAAATAAGACCCGAAAAAAAGTGTTTGGCTGCGTATGTATGTCAAGGAGAACAAAAAGGCCAAGAAGACAATGATGAAAGATGAAACAAACAAAAAATACGAGCGTTAAGAGAAAAATATTACATACCATTAATGTCGTTAAAGGTTACCCAATAATATCCAATGCACATGGAGAAAAAATGTTATTTAATAAGAGTTGAATAATTGTAACTGTTTTTCAATCATCATCATCAGAAAGAAAAAGTCCACTATTTAACAAAGGCCTTCCCCTTAGGTAAAGGGGAGGGGGTTGCTATAATCACCAAGCTTGGCAAGCGGTTTGGGGATCGCAGTATTGGCGGTGAAGTAACAGACTGGTTTTTCAATGCCAAGTAGGTATTAGGGCCAGTTTTACAGTCTGGCAAAGCTCTAACACTATGTCCTTCTTTGTTTATCTAAGCTTTTCCTCATCGTGAAAAAAAAACGATACGTTGAACGTTGTAAGATCAACCTGGAAATAATAAACTGAAAATGAAAGTCACCAGAGCTCATAGAGATTAATTCTTGTCTCATCTCTGAATCAAATGAGACACTGCCTTGCTACTTGGGACTAAGAGCTGGTACAACTTTTATAGTGAATGCTGCGAAAGTGGTAGGATCGTAGCAAAAAGAAATACGAGGTCTGTGCCTAGTGTCTGCCACTCCGGAAAACAAGCAAGTCAATGAATGTACCTAATTATTTTCCTGTTTTGGAAGTCATCAGCTACAGCGTCAATCAGTCCTGTATTTCAAATAGGTGTTGGCGCCACATCACCTCTTTTTACCAAGTCTTGCCACGTTTTCACATACCAATCTCAACAAGAACTAGTCTAGTAATTAATAAAACTAGCAGCCTCACTTGCTTATTATATTTTCTAAGTAGACATCAAATTCATAGATAAACAATCTTTCAAGGAATTTAATAACGAGCTAATTATAAAGCCGGCAGAGGAAGATCAAAGCCTTGTCTCATGAAGGTTCTTCATATTGAATGTATACATATTTTCATGTGTGTACATGTAGGTAGTTGTACCTTTGTATGTGTTGCTTTCTATGTGTTTAATATATAGGTTAATCACAAAATAGAACTGTCTGCGAATAAACTTTAGAATTTCTTGCTAGTTCCTCTCCATAAGACATTTAGGAGCCAGAAAAAAAAACCTGTCTCTAAAACAACATGTGATAGATCTATCTGTGACCAAAAAACATGAGCGTGATGACGTGTGTCGCAATTCAACTAATTCCTTGACATAATACCGCTATAAGAGTAAACCGCATGGAAAACCCTCAATACAGGGTAAGTTTCCCATCAAACTAAGTTTATGTTATGGGGCGAAAACGGGAGGGTGGAAATGAACCCGTTATGTGGAAGATAAGGAGGGGGTTGATATCAACTGATGTGTTGTGTATAATTTGGAGAAAGGGGTGGATTAAACTTTCATATTTGACTACCTTATTTTGTACCCTTAGATGACATGGTAAAAGTTGATATACTTGTATCTACTACATTTGTAACCCTTTCCCAGTGTAGTGACCCACATTTGGAGTACCTACAACAATAATTTAACTATTGTGTCACACAGATAAAGTGTTAACATTCTGTGTATTTTTTGACACATACCTACCTAAATATGTAGGTAAACATACCAACCTACCTATGATGAATAGGACGCTGACAAACCGACAAAAATGGGTGCTATAGCTATTTATTTTTCGTACTGAAAATTGATCACAATCTAAGCCAGTACACAGAACGTATCTAGTATCAGTTACACTCTTAAGTCAGGTCAGGCACTTACAGCAGGAACATACATAGGCACCTAGATGTGTACACGTTTATAATTACGACTACACATAACAGCTAAATTACATGGCTTAACTTTCTAAGATTATATACTACTGAACGTAATATGCCTATTACATATTAAATGTAGGTACCCTTGTACATATGTTATACCTTAGTATATCTTCGCGCGTGCTTATTAATAATAAGTTAAATTAAGTTCAATTTGATAGGTTTTAGATTAGTCAAACTGCTGACGCTATTTGATATCACCAAATATTATGAACTTATGCAGATTTATAGAAACATCAGTCCACTGATCTTAACTGATTTTTTACCTATTTGTCTACAGTAACCATAAATATAGAACCGTTCGCAATCAAAATCCTGAAAGAAAGTCCACAACCCAAGCAAATTACTTTAAAAAACAATAGTGTACCTACCTAAAGAATTCCTTAGACTAAACTTTCACACAATTACCTACACTGTAAAGCTCAGCCTCTTAAATCGTTCCCAACCGATTCTCACTAAATTACAGACAATACCTGTAAACCAGCCAGTCCTAATTAAACAAAAAAACATCTACCATTGAGCGTAACAGAGGCGGAAATGCCACAATGAGACATGGACTCGCGCGGATTAGATTCAAAGCGAAGCAAAGATCTTTAAATAGATAGCCCGCGGACGCGCTAAGTGACGCCAATTAGCCAGCGCGCCCTCTCTTGACATCGGTTAAGGTGAAGCGACTTCCAGTTTTAAATTTCGGCGCTCGAGAAGCTTTTTCAGTTCGATATTTAAATTAAATGTAGGTATTTTATTTTTAAGAATTTAATGGCATATGCTTGGTTATTTTTTGTGACAATTGTTAATAGACAGGTAGGTACATTCGATTTTTATAAGATCATACCTACTGTGTATTTCGTAATAGATTTTATATTTCGCACCATGTATAGGTATATTTTTGAACTGTATTTTATTCAGTTGTACGTGATATTTCGTATT
This sequence comes from Abrostola triplasia, assembly GCA_946251915.1. NCBI lineage: Eukaryota > Metazoa > Arthropoda > Insecta > Lepidoptera > Noctuidae > Abrostola > Abrostola triplasia. The sequence goes on along the minus strand of OX276440.1, from coordinate 5,768,896 downwards.
TTATTAATACGTATTTAAATTTAATCAGTTATAGGAATTTAGTGCTCGATTTTACATCGATTAGTTCATTTTATATTTTAATTTAAATCTATTTAACAGTATTTCTAAATAAATTAAGTTTTATGTCAATAGATATTTAAATTACGGTGTCTTTGATGATTTTACATTTTCATATCTTCGGTTTTATTATTTGATCAAAAAACTCGCCTCAAAACGAAACTCTACTAAACGTTTCAAAACAAGATCAAACCTATAAACAATCTAATAAACAAATCATAAAAATCCCGAACGTTTTTAAATTACCGAAATAATTACAACCGTCATATCAGAAGCGTCTCAAAAGAAAACATTATCAAAATTCTGAAATCTCTTTACGGGCAAATAATCTTTGGAACTGTGGAAACTTGTAAAGGAGTAGGGTCCCACACAAACAGACCCACACCATCCTTTGGGGAGTATAAACAAAACACCAGAAACCAATCAAGTAATTGCCTTGGCCCCGGTTTCGGTTCCTTAGTCGATAATCTTCATTACTGGGACAAAAGGGTGGGGAGGCGACGTTACAATTTTACCTGAAACTCGGTAATTACCTATAGATGGTACCGACGGTATGTTTATGGAATTGTTGAAACAAGTTTTAAAGGCAGCGTATATTTATTAACATAGGTATTTATTGACTGCGAAAAGGATTCGTAGATGGATGCACAATGTACATCGTATAACAAATGGCAAAGCATTGTACCTATCTAGATCTACTAACAGCTGAAAGTTAAAATAAGTGACGTCTCAATCTAGTGCGTTGAAATCTCCGCTCATAGGTTCTTCTCCGTCGTATTTTTGCCTTGCTATTTTAACCTAATTACTGTCTACAAACAAATAGAATCAATATCACCTACTCGCATACACAGTACCAAATTTAAGCCGGCCCATTCAAACAGACGACCGCATTCAAAATACAGAGCGCAGAAAATAAAAATATCTACACAAATACTCATTACAAATCATCAAACAAAAAGCAATTTGCCCCCGCACCGGGGCTAATAAAAGCTTGGAACACAGCCAGGAGGGACCCCCACCCCCCCAGATAAGACCCCACATGTAGGGGGGCTGGGTGGCACCCCCGAGACACACATTCTTACACGCGTGCGCGTGTATGTGGGTCATATTGTCCTCGCTCAAAGGAACGCTTCTTGTCCTTATAATATTACAAAGGAGAGATATGTTGTTTTTGGGTGGAAAAGGTCAATTCGTATATTTTAGGGATATGTATGTAAGTCTTTACGTACCTATGTGTTTATTGATTTTGTATAACCTACCTACATTCAGTTGAAGTTGGTAGATGTAGATAATAGGAATCTATGATTCGTTAAAATACCCAATTACTAAATACGGTTAGTTGGCTAACAATAGATTTATAAGGATTTACGTTGCTAGTTTTGATAGTGGTAGGTTGCTATACCAACCTACCAAGGTAGCTCAATGTCTTTTTTTAAGTACCTATACCTACCAACTTACAGTACAAAAAGAGGCACTAAGAGCAAAAGACTTAAAAAAATTAAAGTATAAAAATACTTTTAGAGAAGAGAAGATTCAGACAGCCAGAGGGTCCAGATCTTTAAAGATCTTCTCCACCCAAGGTCAGGGATGAAATCTCAAATACTAGGTATATTGGTAGAGGAGTCAAGTACGCTATAAAGGGCAGGTAATATTCTAATTAGGGGTTATTTATTACCCATTCTCATTATGAGCCTATAAAATATAAATTATGTATAAAAGTCGTCATAACGCCCTTTGTCACTCCCACTTATTTGAGCAAATCATTTAAAAACAAATAAATACGTCTTAACTGCCATTAAACATTAAATATCTTCATTGAATTAATGACCAGCCTACCATTCACATCAATATCTAACAGATTATATTTTTTCGTGGGAAACTGACATGATACTGTAACCATATACAATTAATAAATGATACATTAATCAAGTTATAATGTTCTGTCATTTACATACCTAGTTGTACTTTTAGCCAAAACGATGGCCGAGTAAGTCCGTCTGTATGTAACTATACCATACCAAAAAGGATTACCGGTAGTAAATCATCTACATACGTAGGTAGAAACATGTTATTCATATTTTTATTATTATTATTCAATAAAGAACGATGACCTCTAATAGGATGTTTCAAATTATAAGGAAATTGATAAATTCATGACATTTTAAACAAGGATTAAAATTGTATATTATTTTAGTGCCGTTCATCGCTCTATTACTAAGAGCGAAAACCCAAGAACTGAACCATCATACCAATGTAGTCATTTGACGAGATGAAAAAATACAAATTATAATTAAGAATGTTTATAAACATTCTGATTAGCCTTAACATATACTACGATCAGTTTATAATTACATATTTACCCAAATATCTCAATAATAGTGGACTTGCTCACTTCTTTATCATTCTAATCTTTATTTTATGACTTTAAAATTGTATAGTAAAATATCTGTCCGCCGTAAACTGAACTACTGTGTCTGAACTAAAATAGAGAGTCAATCAACTATAAAAAATGATAATTAAAGAGATAAGATTTCAAAGGTTGCTCGTGAAACCGACGCGTCCGGGGAAAATTATCCCATCAAGTCCACTGTTGAATATTCATGATTTTAAGGTAAAATAACTGTTTCATTGACATGCATCTATGTATTGTAAGAGATTTATCGATGACTAACATTTTTATTTATAGATTTGTTTGTTCAGAATCATAGTTTAACTTAATCTATGTCCTAAATTGTTTGCACCAACATGTCATGTTATGTTTGCATACAATTTTGCTCGTTAAAACAACCAAATCAACATGCAAGTTCGCTGTTTATATGTATTATGTATGCCTCTTTCATTAAAATACCAAATTGTATAGAAACCGTGAATTCTGCGGGATCTGTAGGGATTACATCGTACTACGTCCCAGTTATAGTTAGTCTAAAATCGTACGCCGTATTTATAGAACTTTCGACATTGACATTCAAATAAATTATCATTTTTCATATTTTTTTTATTTTATCTACATGTATCATTATCTTATTGTAATTCAATACTGACTGAATGTAATCTTTGAAGATTAATAGCTTCGTATGCAAATAATAAAAGAGTTGGTGACAATAATATTGGGCACCTTTCGGCGTCGTATTACAGGTTTGGTGGGAAATCGTTGTTCCGTACAACAATAGAGACTCGCCAATCGTACAATCGGAACAACACACAATAGACCGTTTTCCTGTGGCCACGCCTTACAACACAATGGTACAATAACACGCCCAGTTAGATCCTCCAACATTCGTGAATAAAGAAAATTTTCTCCACAAATACAAACGTAACGGAGATTGTATTGACTTTTTAAACGCCCTCATAGAGCGCACACCCACCTGAGTTTCATTGTGGTGTGCGAAAATGGTTTCACAATGCCCGGCTATTCACCGCGGTACGCACACTGTGCGGGGATCGCCACACTCAAAGACGTTCGCAGGGCGGAGCTTAGAGCGAGATGAAACCTCGCCTAGCCGACCGAGAGCGCGCTCGAGCAGGAGAGAGCGCGTTCGTCCGACACGCACACATTGGCCGCTAGAAAAGGATGGGCTGAACGGCTTTGTATAGATTCCGCGGGATGAAAGCTGTTATTCCGCATAGACAATTGATTATAAGCGATGTCATGAATAGAAGTGCACTTTATTTTTGACCAGGCTTACAGCTCCTTGCGTGCTAATGGGGATATAGTGATCAAATTGTGTTGGTTGATTCATATTACGAGAGATCAGGGCTCCGAAGGACGGCATTGTTCATAGGGCAGTGACATTAGGTCGGTGCGTCCTTGTCGCACGTGGGAGCGGGGCGGGGGGCGGGGGGCGGTATTGTAGCGCGCGCGTATTGTCGACCCGCTTCGATCTGCCAGCATTGTGTATCGGCGCCGCGCGTTCACAAGACGTGTATCACGTTCCTATTTGAAATTTCGAATCGCGTTCGATCGCGGAACGGTCGCACGAACTCTTACTCGAGCTCAAACTCCGCTGCGAAATAATTTGTGTTGGACTATTGTTTTTAATTTGTGTTATTTTTTGCGCTTGTGTGTTTATTTTTTAGTTTGTGACTTTAACAGTTAGAACTATACCTAAATGGTTGAGTGAAATAATGCCAAAGAAACGGTGTGATCGGACAATTTAACGTGTTGTTACATTAGTTTTGTTACATTTTTTATTTTTATTAGTTTTTGTCGCACTTTGATTTTTTCTGATGTCTCGAACAGCAAGAGGAACGATGGTAACGCACCCGAAGGTAAATTTAAAGATTTATTTTTTAAAAAGATTTTTTATGGGTTAAAGCTTTGCTATTTTTAATTTGCGTATTCTTCTTCAGTTTAGTACTTTTCCTACTGTAGCTGCTAAAAATAGGCTCTTCAAGTTCTCTATTAACTTGAATGTAGGTGGAATTATCTAGACCGCTCCAGTTATCATAGCATAATTTATTATCAGTGATTTGAATAAACAAATAATTTAATAGGTAAGATTTTGCATCTATTCCAACCGAATAAATAAGATTAAGAAGATCGGTTACATAATATCTCACAACTATTCGCGTTACAACCTGCACAGTGCTTCAACGGTCAAATATTGTGGACAAAAAGAATTCTTAAACACGTCCCCTACCTATCTTAATAAACTGTCATAAGAAATCGTCTCGAAGCGACATGTATTTCGAAATATACCTACCGTGCAGTGCTATTGTGTGGGATTTGTGTCAAAACCTGTTTGTATTACTGGACATGTTATTTGCGACATTTGACATGTCCGAATATTATTATTTGGAGCCTAATTATAATAGATTGTTGTATTGATTAAATTAGTTTTATTGAATATGTAGGTATAGGTTCCTATAGGTAACCGGTAGGTCGAATATACATAAAATAATTTAATTGATTTCAATTAAGTACCTATTTAAAAAAATAGGTATTTGAAGAAATCTCTCAGTTGTGTGACTTAATTCATGCAAGCTTTTACGAATTACTTAAAATTTCTTACTACCTAAGTATAAGTACATGATAGTGATGATTACTAGGCATCGCCTAGCACTGAATACCTAGGTCTAGCGATCATCTAAATTACTACCAAGATTAGTTATTCCTACGATTGGGGTTCAATTATGCTCATTTAACTACAACCATTACTTAGTAGTATTTGTTTAATTAAATCAATTTACCTTTATAATCGTTCATACCTAAAATTGTAAATCAGTATTATAATGTCATCCAGGTAGATAAAGTATTCTTATTATAGAAATTTGATAGGTAGGTATAGTAATATGACACTTAATGAGATTTATCCGTATAATCATATTCTCTTTAGGCTCTGTAATGAATATTTAAATTTGTATACAAAAATAAAAATCCTTTTAAATATTAACACCTGTTAAGAACACTTCAAGGTGGCTTGACAGCCATTTAAAATGAAATAAGGGACCAATTTTTCACATCATTCACATATTTACGACTAATTTTAAGTGACAATCCCTAATTGGCGTTTCTTTACGTAATAAGCTCTAACAAACGGTAAAACTTCACAATTGTGAGCGTTACAATGGTAAACTTTTACAGCCGCAGCATTGTTGGTATGGTAAATTGACGTCGAAATTACCGCAATTAAATTAAAAAATTAAGTAGGCGGTAAATTAACGTGAATTGATCCGTTGTTTGTCGAAATCGTTCGGAGCCGGGGACACTGTTTATTCCGTTCTTAAATTTCATTTAATGATCCACAGTTTTTTATGTTATAAAAACGTGTCAATTTGTTAACGACACTGAGGCTTTGAAACTTACGATTGGTTGCCCGAAATAAGGTATGCACGCGTTCTGGACTATTTAATTGGGACTCTTTGTCTCCGTAATGAGGGAATGTTTGGGAAATTAAACTATAATTCTCTGTATGCTCGGTGTCGTAGGTATGTAAATGGCATTTTTATTTTGAATAATTTACAGGCACTGCAGTATTCTAATTTAGAAGGTGTTAGGTAGGTATAGATACCAATTTAAGGTATTTAGTGCTGGTCTAATGTCTACCAACTGCCTGTACCTAATCTGTGTAGGTATCTAAATGTTGATAGATATTCTTCGTTGTTTTATGTACATGCTTATACATTTTTATTTAAATGGACTGAATAATGGTTGTAAAACAATTGCAGGTTTTTTAAATAATTTCTCTCACGTGAGTCACTTTTTATTTGGATTGCAGTTATCGAGCTGTCTTTAACTTCTTTTATATCTGAATGCCAACCTACTGTAGGTTCTTAGATTAATAGATAGGTAGGTATAGGCCTTAATTTAAGGATCATATCGTTTTAAGAATACGATTCATAATAGATGAGCTAATTTACTAATGATTAAAGAGGGTTCATTTTCTTCCACCAACTATCGTGTTTAATGATATTTTTTATCCAACTCAAAAACTAGTAAGCACCTAATTAACAAAAAAAAAGTAGCAAGAATATTTTAAACTACCTACGTATCCCACATTTTTGTGGGTAATGAGCGCTAGGAATGCTCTAAGCTATTTCTGTGTCCAGCATTTGTATAGGAAATTCGTTTAGTTGTCGGGTTGTCAAACGCAGGGCGTATCACCGCTCGCCACGACAGTCATCAATTAGCGCCTCCGTTTTACGAGTTACATACGCACAGACAAACATACTATACCTACTGTTTACTGTACGTTCTACATCATTTTTTTACTCTTTAACTTTTACTCTGTGAAGACAAACAGTGTTACTGACAGATTCTGTACTAGTATTTTATTGGGATTTATGACGTTTGTCTGTTTCGGAAATGAGCTGTAGGATTTAATGGTACCGAGTGTGTCAATTTTGTTGATGTAGGTGAAACATAAAACTGTGATGGCAACTATCAACACGTAATTAATAAGAGGATAGATGAAAGTGAGAAAAGTTTAGGAAATCGAGGGTTTTTTTTAGGAGTTTCCTTGTCTACCGACTCTGAAATTAACGAGTAGATATTTGTTGTTACCAATTAATCAGTAGAGAATGAGTGCAATTTTTCTTAAGATTACAATATAGAATAAATGCCTTTAAATACCTACTTAAAAGATGTCGTATCAAAATTACAGAAAAAACATACAGCCGAGTTGAGAACCTCCTCTTTTTTTTAAGTCGCTTAAAATACATACTTACCTAATAAACTCAGTAAATTATATCTTCTTTAAAAAGTTAGAGGTGGACTTTGATAATATTGTTTCCATATATCTATACCTAGACTTCGTAAGATAAAATCTTTTTACTCATCTCAAGAAACGTACCAGGAAGTCCACCAACCTAAAACATTACAATAATAAATCTGTACCATTTCCAGAAACTAGGATAACTACACCAATTGTTTTTAATAAATATTATTTTTGTTATTAACCAACAGGAAACGGGCAACGTATTTATATTATAACACCACGCAATGAAAACAGTCGTAAATCCAATCGAATATAAACCTTTGCATGCACCGGACGTAAGGTATATTAAAAAAAACTATTTAACCATACGTACTAAATAGGCAACGTCAAAACTACATAAAACGAAGTTGTGGTTGATTTTAATAACGTATTTATTAGTTTTTAATAAAATCTATAGGATGTGGTTTTTGTCTTCAGACGATGTAAATCAAACACTGTGGTCACGATGCGACTTTTAATGTTTACGAGTTTTGAAGTTAACGGTATCGCTTTGAGTGGTACTTTTCCATTTCGATTTTAATAAACAATTTTGGTTAAAACGAAATATGTTTCTTTAAATATATTTCTACTTAAATATGTGTGTGCTCTACAAATCTCATTTGTATTGCATTTGGTCAATTTTAGTTAGGTAGGTAACTACAGATTTTATACTTTGGTATTGAATGAAAACCGCTTCTCTGATTCTAGAAGTAGAATTAATTACCTATATTATCATTTTTCCCCGCAACGGAACGGAGACATGTGTTTGGGGTGAGAGGTTTTTTGTGCACAAAATAATTATTATTGCCAATTTTCTTCGGCTATTGTTTGATTTTTTTTGGACGGATGTTAAAAATAATTTAAGCAATCCCAATTGTTAACATAACATCACGCCTGTATTCCCCGAAGGGGTAGGCAGAGGTGCACATATAGTACACCCACATTTCGCCAGTTATGTTTTAGGTCCCAATGTAATAGGGGGCGAGCCTATTGCCATCAACCGGGCACAAATCCAGACTCCGTGCTGCTACTCAGAATTACCTAATGGAAAAACTCAGTAACACTTTGCCCGACCCGGGATTCGAACCCAGGACCTCGTGCTTAGCAGTCGCGCTTAGCAACCACTAGACCAACGACGCAGGCAAAATTGTTAACAAAAAAAAATCAATTGTTAAGAATAAAATATTTGTTAAGTAATAAGTATTAAAATAAAGTAAGATGCATCACATAATAATTATTCTTGTTTCATACTAGGTTAGTAGGTTTACAATGTCTAAAAAGCAATTTCGGTTTCGTAATGAACTGGCAGTCATATTTAATTGTTATGTTATAGTTTGTTACATTGTGACAATTAGCAAATTGTCACTTATAATAATTGTTAACTGGTTTCTCGTTTGCGTCTTTGTTAATACATGTCTTGGGTTCAACGCCCAGGAGAAGTAAAGAGTACCTAATTAGATGTTTCTGTTTCATTATATTTCTTTGGCTCGACCACTTATCTACATTTTTACTAAAAAAAATTTGGTTGAAGCAATTGTTGGTTCGCAGGTTACACTTTCGAATAAAATTGTTGTTTTTATACCTATTTAAAATAGATTAATCTAATAAGGAGATTAAGTCGATAACTAGGTGTAATAACATAGAGGTACCTACTGAAGTCCGCTTGAAAACCTTTAAAGTGAGTGAACATAGGACCTACCTTAAGCATTGCATTAGCCTAAGATTTTTATTTAAATTTCGTTTAAATCGGGTTTATATACGTAGTTTAAATCCTAAAATCAGATCAAAATAAAATCTGATAAAACAGTCACTTTGCCTAACACCGAACAACTTTCCCAACTGAAAAATTCAAAAAGGAAAAAGAAGATACCATAACCCTATTATTAGTATTCTTATCCGACACACCCATCCGATTTACAAGACAAATACATGCGACAACCCGCCAAAATTACATAGGTAGGTCACGTCTTACGTCACCATTGTGACATCCAGTTGACTCAAACTGGCAGCATTATCACCACCCTACCTTTGCCCTCGAATTTTTTTTATTAATTCCCTCCACGTCTCGTCTTTGTTCGTCCCATTGTGAATACCATGTGTAATACAAATACGTATGCTTATTGAATGGAGTTTTCGTATTTTGTCTTCAGCTTTGTCGATTAGGAGCACTGTGCGGTGTCACTGTGTGGGTTTTGTATGGTGGGCACAAAATAGGAATAAAAGTTTGGTCTTTTGGTTGGTTGGTAAGTACCTAAGAAGTGTATATTTTTGTAGTATGCCATTAATAATAATTACAAACTATTAATTAATAATTACAAATTTGACAGCTCAATTCAAATTAATATAAAATCAAGTCTTTTTTAATAATTTCCTTTTTGACTGCCTCGTTGGTCTAGTGGTTGCTAAGCGCGACTGCTGTGCACGAGGTCCTGGGTTCGAATCCCGGGTCGGGCAAAGTGTTGCTGGGTTTTTCCATTAGGTAATTCTCAGTAGCAGCACGGAGTCTGGATTTGTGCCCGGTTGATGGCAATAGGCTCGCCCCCTATTACATTGGGACCTAAAAAAACATAACTGGCGAAATGTGGGTGTACTATATGTGCACCTCTGCCTACCCCTTCGGGGAATACAGGCGTGATGTTATGTTTATGTCCTTTAGGTACCTACTCCTAACATAATACATGTAGCTACAATTAAAGGCCCGAAAGGGTATCATTTTTTTATTGTCGTGGTCTTTATAGATCTTTCTGAATAGAATGACTTATCTAATCCAATTTAACACTAGAACGTTATACTATACATTTCGTATGCCTATTAATATAACAAAAGCAAGTACCTAAGTACTCTTGACTTCAACACAAATATTGCACAAGTACCGTTTCACCAAAACGCATTAACACCTCTTTAAATTTATTTGAACAGAATTTTATGGTAAATAAACTTCATTGACGACCTGACAATGGCTTGCGCCCTTTCGACTAAGACCCTCGATATAATTCGTCGATTCCCGTAGACAACGCCTTCCGTTTCTTTCATTGAGCCTTAGAAAAGGACAAAGAAAACTTGATATGGAAGTTATAAGCGATTAGCGATTATTTAGATGGTTATGTCCGAAACCATATCAGTCTACTTATATGGGCCTCACCAAACACTGGCTTATTATACCCAAGCGTCAAGCAGATAGATGAGCATCTTACGGCCGGATATAGTCCACTGTTGGGTATACCTTTCCTTGCATTTCAATTTGCATCAGCAGCTGTAGGCTTCGCACTGACTCATTAATTCAAATGCACAAAGAACAGACCTTAGCTAAGAAGCTACTGCATGCAGCATTATTTGATTTTAGTTCTAAAAGTCTGGTTCCTCAGTCAGACAGGTGCACACGTGACCCAGGCAACGATCTCAGCCGCAGATACGCCGTGGAACTTGAATCTGATGTATTTCTCTTTAATACTGTGTCCCGCTGCACGCCACAGCATCAAACTCGGACCATGCACAGCGAATCGAAAGAATACTCAGTAGGTGTATATTTTAGGTGTCCCTATTATTTGGTGCACGGAACCCCTTCTGTTTGCAAGCACGTGTTTTATTGTGTAGTTATTGCGCAATTATTGGAGGGCGACAACAGAATGCTAAGGAAGTGCCATTGTTGGTTGGGACAAGAATTGACGGAGCAAAGTGGATACGGGAATATATTGGTGAAGGCAAATCGGAAATCTGGTATTAATGAAGTATTGAATTCAATTTCATTTCTATGGGAAATGTACAAGCCTAACACACTGTTGAACACATACAAAAGACGATGGGGACTTTTTGAGAAAATCGGGCTACTTTTGACTTGTGGGTCACGCAATGTAAAAACTAAATGGTAGGTATAACTTCTTCTAAGCTCAAATAATCCAGTCCTGATTATCTTACTGATGTTACTAGGCAGTCTTATCAATACGAACCATATAATTTTCATTGTTCATCCTTTATATTGGACTCACAATGTGTGTCTTCTACGTGCCGTCTCTTCTCCTCCGTGGATATAGAAAATAAAGAGTTTCCTGTACAATTGTCGGGGGACATACGACCCTGTTCAAAAGAAATACCTTTATTGTACGACACGTGTGAAATGGGATTTTGTTTGATATTATTCTGGAGTCATGTTTGATCTTATTATTTAGGAATATTAGGACTACTAATACTTATGTGTTGTGATATAACTTAATCAAAATAAAACATGAGGATGTATGGATAGATATTGAAATGGATATACGATACGAAACAATTGTTTTATTTTTTTCCCGTAAAAGGACTTTATGGATCCTATAGATCGTGATATACCAGTCTAAATTCACATAAGTATAACCCGTTTATGGAGACACGTTCCAGGAAAATCCCCATAATATTTTAGTATTGTCATTCCCAAACTTCTGCGTATTCCGAACGGTAGCCCGAATCGCTCCAAAATTGAGTCAAACAAAGATTAATGTGATTTCCCTATAATTTATGGCTAAAGTGACGTTTGAAAGTAAACATGTTACTATCAAACAGACGTCTGTTTGTTTGTAAAAGAGAAAAATGGCTGACGGAACAAAAATCGATTGACATATTGCTTCTGTATTGTATGGAGATTGATTTAGAATCGGATAATTATATGGTTGGATCTGGAAAAACACGTAGAAAATCCGGCTGAACATGTTGGTTTAATAAAAAGGTTAATTCAATTTTGTTTATAATGAAAAATTTGTTGGACGTCGGAAAAAGTATGACTTTATCATTATTAATTTAATATGTCTGAAAATAACTTTTTTGACAATATAATTTGTACATCGAGCTAAGTTTTTGCGACTGTGTGCTTACTGACAGCCTAACCTACGAAGCATAATCTTATTCTTTAGTCATAATACCTACCTATTAATTTATTTCTGAGTAAACAATTATAGATTCAGTGAGTAAGAAGTTTGTTATAAATTTTAAGCTCAGATCCTGCATCTTAGAATTTCAATACAAGAATAATTTCTTCATTTTCTTCAACATCTATAGAATCATTTTTATCATTAGTCTCAGATCTTAATACTCATATTGTTTGATAATCCTGCATCCTGTGGATATTTAGCTGGCGTTCGATGCGAGCTCGTAAAATTCTTTATTATGCGCCTTTGTACGTAATAGTTCTAATTTTACGGACAAAATGTTATAATAATAATCAAACGCGTTTGTTTCGGGACTTCCGTTCATGGATGTCAGATGGGATTTTATAATAGTTTTAATCAACTGCAGATTGTACGACTATTTGTTATTAGATGATTTTGATTTATTGTAGAGAATTTCCTGAGAAAAATCTGGACAGAGAACGAAAGGCAACCACAACTATTTATTTTTGCTAAGATGGATCGAGAGTTTTTTATCATGACTTAAGATATGAAACTATTTAACTCTTTTGTCATTTCAAACTAAACCATACAGATAAGGCTTCATCATTGTTAATGAAAAACGGCCAGCGTGAACAAGATATTACTTTTAATGAAAATAAAAAAAAAATTGCAACCCCTAACGACCTTGCTTCTCATTTTCCTTCTTGACACACACGATCTACCCTCATTGGCACCCTAGAAGGGAAACTGTAATTATGACATTACATCAGTATTAGTTAACTTAATAAAGAGCCCTTTTCCTTCATTTCCTGGACATAAGTCCCTCTACACAGTTTCGTCCCTTTTACGGTACTAATGACAGATTTAATGTCTTCCACAGAAGCGTATTAGTTCATTTTACACTCACTAAAACTATTGTTTAGAATGTCTGTTTGAAGATACTTAACGACGTTGATCATTGACATCTGGTGATTTAAGACGGGGATGAAGTTAGAGGGCTGACTAATGACGTTTATATTAAGGGCGACTCGTAAGGATTAGTGGCGGCTGAATGAAATACTTATTGTTTGGAACAGTTAAACGCTGGTATTTCGTATAATTTGAATTGAAAATTGAGTTTGTTTTTCTTTTTAGACTCACCAGTTACCTAAATATCATTTATTTCAATAAATATTTATTCTAAGAAGAAATGTTTTGTTTTTTGGGTAAAAAATAATGCAATTGGCAACACTGTCATAATTCCATTAAAATTGTATTTTAATAACATCTCGTATAAGGCCAATGTTACAAAAACCGTAACAGCTATTCATAAACATATAGATTAAAACGAAGCTAGAGACATAGACAATCAACAAGCAAGCGAATTGGAAAAAGATTCATATTATAATTAAACAAAAGAGGAATGGTATCTATAAATAATTCGTGCAAGACAAGGCACTGGGCAGGCATTCAGCCGCATTGTACTGAAGATAAACCGAACACATGTAGTGCATTAACACATCTGGACGCTCATGGTATTGGAAAAAATAATATCGAATTTCTATGTGGAATCCTATGCTTGCCATTTTTTATGACACCCATGTGGGTGCTTTGTTTAAGATTTTATTGAGTTAATGTATTGATTTTATTGCAAACAGCTAGGTATATTAATTATTTCCGTATAGATTGTATTTTTTTTTATAACTGGACTTCCTCAAGGGTCTATGTTGGGACAAAGCAATGTTAACATGGAACTTTATATATCACACTGATTCATATTTTTACTTCTACAATTGCTTTAATATTCTAGATCATTACAAATACTTCGACTAACTTTTACACTATACAATATTTAATTAATTATTATCTATTCTTGTTTCAGGTAAATATCATCAGCACTTCATTATATTAAGTCGATGTAGACACGTAAGTATGTACCTGTCACTAGTTTATTCTACTTTTGCAGTTTCCAGAAAAAAAATATGAACATGTTCGTTCTGACCATAATATTAAATATTGTATGATTAGATAGATAAATACTGTCTTTATATAGTTTTTATTAAAGTACTATACGTTCTGCCTTATCTTCCTCTCAGTATCCATAATATGTTTAGTATTTCAGTAGGCATTTTAAAGGCCTTGATTTGAATCAAATTCCACCCAAATTAAACGTTACAACATCAAATCCAATCACCAATCAAAAATAAAAACCCTCGAAGTATCCCACGATGCCCAAACACAACACCAGAATCAAACCTGATTAATTAGAATCCATATTAAATTACCATTGGCGCCTCCCATCGGTACAAAGCCATTTTGTCTTCGGTCAAGTATTTCCAGACGTCTGCATGATAGACAATAACATCTTTGTTATGGCCAGTGTTCACATAAAGAGCATTGTGGCCAAATCAATTAAACCATAATGTTTTCATTGTGTAATATACCCTCAACATTGTTTTAATGTAACTGACTCGTGTATCGTAAAATAATTTTTATAGGTCTATTTATGGCTGCATCTGAATTTATTGTCCAGATACGTTACGGTAGTTGTTACTACTGTGCAATAGTTATTTATATGTTTTGTTTTGTGTCGTTAAAATATTGGATGCTACGCTTAAGGAGTTTTAGGCCGTTCACGGTTTTGTTTTAGATACTTAATGCTATTTATAAAATACAACTAGTGATCATCACACGTACATAATTTGTAAAGGATAAAAAAACAGTTCAAAAATATTTCACATAAAAGAAGAACAATATTATTCATGGACAATGCTAATATTCTTAATAATCAGTGTGGTATTTTGAGAAAAAATCATTGTCAGACACGTAGCAAAACAAACATCACCTGTTGACTGATGACCAGAGCTATCATATTCCACTAAAAACGGTAAAAGGTGAACATCAAAAAGAAAGGTGCATTGACACCAGTTTGGAATTAGACTCAACCGAAATCTCGTAATGGAAGCTCCAAGGCATGAGAAACTGAAGAGCCAGTCATTATTGTGAAGTAACTTAAAACCGCCACATGTGTCACATATCGTCCAGGATTGCGATGCCACATGTGAAATGAGAGAAAAAAGACAAAAATCTGTTGTCACTACTCCCTAAGGTACGAACAATACCACTCAGATCCTGTCGCTGACGTCATAATTAATTTAGGCCCTAAATTGAATGTAATAGAATATAAAATCGATCGGCTGATGGATGTATTACGGTCGATTTCTTCAGAACATGGTTCGCTTTGTGATGGTTTTTTTGTGCAACCTTCCATAACCTTTAGCCTGTGACACGGATTGTAGATTAGGCATATTGTTGACCTTTTTTGCTTCCATTTTAGTTGCACGTGTAGTTTTGTTTTTTGTCGGAGTCCCTCTGAAGAGCTTTTTGTTTTTGTTGGAAGTTGTACAAGATTTGCATGTGTGCGAAACCGTTTGAACGACTTTTTGAATCGAACATGACATTTGCGCCGGTTCCCATCGAATTTTCAAGTGAGTTCAAAAACTCGATTTTACTTTTTTTGTACCTTGTTACCAAACCAACTGCTTTTTAAGAAATTCCAAACCACAGTAGAAATATAAAATGATATTCTTAAGAACATATTTAAAATATACTATTCTGTTAAAGTACTTCATAAATTGAATTTTTAATGTGAGCTTTAAATAATAAACAGTTGGAACTATAAAAATAATAATATTATCTCGTTTTGCTTTATAATGGAACAATTCAGAAGTATAATAAAATACTTCAGCGGTCACATTTACTTTACTGTTATCGAATCTCTAACATTTTTTCATGCAAACGGAAGTTCTAATATTGTCGCGGTGCGTCCAGCCGTGGCCGTTGACAAAATTAATGTTTTATTATGAAACAATGAACAGAACAGTGTCTCTTATAAATAATGCGTGGCGATCCACATGAAAGATGCTTCCAGTCATACTCACGACATTTGCCGACCAAAAATAAGAACACAATTTTTTATATCACCTATAAATTATTTTCTTCTGCGCATTTAATAATATTTAGGGATCTATAAGTTCTTATTATGATTTACATAAGTTCAAAGCGATACAAGTTCTTTTCAATAAATTCTAATGGTATGCGCACTGTCATTTTCTCGGCGCTTAAATATTTGAAACTGGAAGGCCTTGAAGCAGAGTTTTTATTTGATGGCGATAGCTTTTTTGTGTTTCTTTTAAAATTATGTATGCTGATAAAGAAATAGGATCAAAAAACCTATCCTAATATAAAGTTCATTTCGGATGATCATTACAACTTTGTGTTTAATAAAACAACAATATGAAATTGCTAAAAGTTAGCTACCACCTATACCTCAAAGCCAGCTATTGCAGTACCTAGCTAAAAATTCTCTCTCCAATCACTTTAAAAGGTTCTAACTTGGAAATGAGTGAGTTCACTCCAAACATATTTCATGAATGATCTCATTAAAGAATTTCAATTAGGTGTAAAACGCCATCGGTTCTAGGAATCATTACCATACCGAGCCGCGGCAGATTCACGTATAAATCTACCGAGATGTGTTACGAATAAAAATAATAGAATTGTCGTATCTAATAATATTACGGCCGTTTCCGTTGGCTCGTTTATTTCAGTTTGTGAACGCGAATATAACATATTATAAACGTTCATTCATGACTGTGTGGAGGATATCTGTGTTGCCAGTTATAATATGGTTTGGTTAAAAAATAAATGGAACTCTAAAGTTTGGAAGCTTTATAGTGGCATTGTGGTATTTGGTGATTACATACGTTCTTTACTTAGGTTCCGATGTTAACGTCATGTGTAAAAAGGTATTATAATCATCAATTTTAGAATAGCCATTTTGATCTTTAACGCTTATAGCTTTAGGTTTAGATTTATCCATAATTCCAGTTTAATCTTTGTCTGCTTTAATTTTGAATCTTACGGATCTTAAAAATCTGATTAGCGAAATAGCTTTTCGATAATGCTCCCAAAAGAATATTATTATTTTCATCGCTACATTCTCAGCATTCCCTAAGTTCTCATTCAATTTCTATAACGCCTGCAACTCGTGGCGTGTTAACAGCGTGTCCACGTTTATTGTTAATGGCAGTTAATGTACGGTTTGTGTTAATTACTTTAACTCTAACTACTAGTTTGTTGTTATTAACACTTTATGAATCTGTTCCGTAATACACGAACTGGTTACTTCTAGATTTATAATGAAGACGTGTAAAACTATAATTTTATGTCGGAGAAATTCATTTCAACGTCATTAATGGGCTTTAATTATTAGAATTATAATTGTTGGATGTTGGTCAAAGTTCAGGTATCAGACAATTTAGAATGTTGTGTAATCTCAAATTGGGAAGGTTGGTATATTGCTGAAAGACTAATTAAAGTTATTTTGGTAAAAGAATATATACAACAATCTATAGAAAGCAAGAAATATGTAACTATCGAAAAAAAATTCCGCTGTTAAACAAACAAAATCAAAACAAATGACACACATTTACAATAACTGTTGACATTCATTTGCATTGCTCCACATCGCATATTTGCATTCTAATACTATAAAATCCAACAAATCTCTGAGATATAGAAAGAATGTGTAAGTATTCAGAATTCATCTTGGATATCACCAAGGGCGTCCTAATCCACACAAACGATCCGTCCTAATGGAACAAAACAAATTCTTATGACTAATGTCGTGTAGGGATGGGACTATTCGAGGTTTTCTATCGATTGCATACGAATCTCTTGTCTTATCGGCAGATTTCATTTTATTTTCATCTTCGTATATAGCTGCTTTTGCTGTTGCTTCATTGTCAATGACCCAAATATTCATACACATGCTTTTGTACTACGATTTATCACTTCCAAAAGCAACTGCAACGTTCATATTTTGTTATTTAGATACAGAAACAAAAACTAATTAACTGGAACATTTTTAACAAATTCAACTAAAAATAAATGGAGTTTCAAATGTAAGAGCGTCACTACAAAGATTGTAACAATAACATGCTAACATGATGAATGCTACCGGTGGCTTCACAAAAGAAAATAAAAAGAGATCAGAAGTAGGCGATAATTCATAAAAAAACAATAATAAAGGGGTAATATTGTTCCTCGTCTGATTTATTTAGTAGCTGGCTGCAGTGACGTAGCACTTTGTTCTTAGTTAAATGGAAGCTTATTATATAAATGTTTATGTATACTTTGTTGTTCAGATTTAGACACCGGTGTTTTTGTAGTTTGTGACATGTACAAAATATCTATTAGATCTATGTTAAATAATAAAGTGTATATTTTAATGACCGTAAGTACATAATTTGTAAATGTTATTATCGTCTCCGTAGAGATTTGGTGTTTCTTAAAATCTTAATAATTCTAAAATAAAATCTTAATATCATTATTATCATGCTGTTGGTAGTACATACCTACACCTACAGAGAAGAATTCAAATATTCACACAAGAAACATTGATGGCATAACGAATTATATGAGACCACAAATCGAAACCTAAAGCCATTGTTTATCTATTATTTTTGGATTATACAAACGATGGTACATTCCAAAATACACTATAATCTGTTGGATTAGAAGAAATTAAACAGTGCCCAGTAATAAAAAGTTCATCCTTCTAAGAATATAGAGCACTTTCGCCAGTGTTGAAGTAGAACGGACCACTTCTGTTTTATTGTTGGAGCCATATTTTATGACTGGATTGTGTACGGATTTAGATTGTTAAGAACGCTACACACACTGATTGGTTTGATTTCTGCGTTAGGCATGTAATCATTTGAATAAAATATGCACCGTTTTATGTACCATTAAAGTTGATTTTAGAAACTTACACATTTATTCTTCGAATTTAGGTAATTTAAGAAACGTAGAACGAGAAGTGTTTTAAACTCTACACACTTTTGACACCATATCAGTGCTTGAGGCCCTATTCTCAAACTATTGTGGTGCTTGCGTTTCTAATAAAACTAACCGACCGACGCACATTTTCATGTACAACTATAACGTTCTGACCAATCTTATACAGTGTTCAGTATAAAAACCAGGCTTAATATAAATCATAGAGGATCATAATTTTAGCACTTATAAATCTATTAATAAACAAATGAAATGACAAACATCTGGTCTACAAAATTTCATGTACCAAGGACATTTATATTTGTCCAGTCAACAGCTGTTGAATCGGGCGATTGGTCGGCCGTGTGTAGACTCCCTTACGTTCGGAGATGGTCGTGTGCACTTCATACGTGGTGTTCAATCATAAGACTGTGGTGCTATCTTTGAGATTATAATGAAACTTTTATGACTTCAATTTCGTTATGAACAAAATTTTGGCCGGACAAAGATCTCTTGTGTTATATGTATTTTATATAGTGTGCGCCATTAAATTTTATCTAATGTACCGATGGTTATTTCTTATAAATGTATCTCTAACCATGTTTTACTGTTATTTGTGCGCGCAAACATTTCAGCAGGTTATTGGTTGAGAATATTAGTTTAACATTGTTTGCTTATGCTGGCTACGGCGATAGATGTATTTATAATTATGGATGGGTATATTTACTAATTACCATGACTAATTTCACATATTTGTTTGCGGACCTAATCAGAGGTATACATAGATTGAATGTTAACACGATCATGATAAATAAATCACATCCCTTAACAGGCAATCTATGCCAACTGATTATCATATTGACGTATTATTATCGATCAGTAAGTCACGCAACCCGCCAACACTTGTTTGATCTCAACAATATTTTATTGTTACTAAACTATAGTAATAAAACGCCAACTAAATGTAATGACGATGTAAATTCTGACGATAAAAAAACTTGTACAGACAAAATAAAAACCAACCAAACAATAAGTATTGTGCTACCGGTTGCAATCATTAGTATTGATGACGCAAACGTAACTCAAAACAGTGTTGAAAAAATCCGAGAGCCAATCAAGAGAGTACTGCTCACAATGCTGTGTCTAATAAAGAATAAGATGTGCACAATGAAGTATTACCACGTAATAAAGACGGGGAAGGCAGACACAAAGGTAAAGAACTTAATGGTTTGGAAGCGAGTGGATGTAGAAGCGTGAATGTGAGGAGCAAACCATGAAAATTACATGTGGGGCTCAATCGCAGCCGCTCCTTTGTGTTGCACAATACTCACAGTGGACGGTCAAGGACTTGATGAACGACAAAGGGTTATAAGATACGAAGGTAAAATTGAAATCCGTGTTAGTTATGAATTTGATGATGCTGATAAATAATGGCATTACAAAAATTTTGAAATAAATATGTTTAGGCTTGATAAGAAGTGGGTACTATGTTTGGGGCTAATTTATTTATCTTTTCTATTCTTTACAATAATATTTTCGTAGTCACAGTCCAACACAATACCAACAAAAAACTGAATCTAAAAATAAATCTGTGAAGAAGTATCGCGACCATAAAGATACAAAGACAAAAGTAAACATACCATGTTAGGTTTGTTACTATGGAAAACATGGATAGTTTGAATTATGCAAATTCCATACACGTAAAATCTGTTGTGACTCACATGGGGCATTGTCCCGACTTAGAAGCATCAAAGTGAGATCAACTTGAATAAAGGCATCCGCGCTGGACCGTCGAAGGGGTAGTACAATGTCGGCGAGCTCCGAACAAAAACTGACATCACAATACGTTGGGCCAACAACAGTGGCCGCTCATAAATCAACCTCAGACAAAAGTTACAATAGTATTGAGGGTACCTTATAAGAGATCTTAGCATTGTGCTTATTCTTTGATGTTCACTAATAAAACCTTTGATTAATATCGTATAGACGGAACCAGTTGGTATGCAAATAATGACGTTTTGAGGGACGGTAGTCGGATCACACGTGCTGGGGTGTGAACAAAAGCTAATGCTACATCTTCCTCACAGTGCTATTATTGGTAACTGCTTGGTAAGTCCAAGTTGACCGATTTGGTTTTGTTAAATTCTTCTACGTGAGCTGTCTTGTTGGAACATTCCGTTGTCAGTTTGGTATTGTTGACCATTATCCTCAGTAACCTTTATATTATGCTTGTGTAGTTTGGTAGGTATCTTACGAAGTTAACGGCCAGCTTTGTACTGATATAATTCAAAGAAATCTTTTGTTGTCGTTCAAGGTTAATTCAGGCATATAATTTGATTCACTGTTGTACTAAACGATTTAAGTATAGGTACCGATTTAAGTATCCTAAAAGAATCAATACTAGCAAGCTTTCATTAAAGATTTGGTTATCTCTCCTTAATAGAAGACTAGACAATTGCAATAAACAATATTAAGAAATGATATTCATTATCTTAAGGTTAGGTGTCTGCATGCCCAAAATATGGGTCAGCTGATCGGTGACCCGAAGATAATTATAATATTTTTATAGTTCAACTGTTTTATTGTTTCCCATTTCGTCTCGTTTATCAATTAAATTGTTGACAATTTAGGTTAGCAGATATCAGTGCAAGCTATTATAATCGTGGTTATTTGGTTGGTAACTAATTTCAATACATTGTTACTTAATGGTTCATTAACTATAGTCGTGTGAGTAACGAAGATTATGGTGTAATTGTTATTATCAAACTGATGATATTGTTGTCTAATTTTAGCTTTTTTTTTAAGGAAAGCTAAGAGTACTAGCAATTGAAGGGTCGTTGTTATTTTGGAGATGATGCCCCACACTAAGAAGTTTACCTTTCTAGGTTATCATTAATCGTTGAACGGTATTTTCCTATTTACCAAAAATGGTTCGGAGGTTATCAACACACATTGTTATCAAATATTTTCGTTCTTGATGTTACTTATTGTTCGGCGTTATCATCTATTATTAAATAATGAAATTGACTTATCACTTTGTTTTTCTCGTAAAGCTATTTTGGTTGTAATGACATGTTATGTCCGAAACACTACAGATTATTTTTAGAATTTTATGAAAATCATTTCATTACTTGAAATCCGTAGGGTAGAAGTTCTCTACTTCCAGGAATTTTTATATTAATTGAAACGTTTTTTACGCCTACAGGTTCGTAGTATCGAAATGATACTATTTTAAGATATGAATTTCGATATTAGATATTTTTGTTGTAAAAATAAAATTGCAATCTTTATCTCATTTTAGAACACTAGAAGTTAATGAAACTACAGTAAATTCTTATTCATCATCATCAGCTTGTTGCAGTCCACTGTTGGACATAGGCCTTTCCCAATTCTAAATTCTTATTGCAACCAGATTATTTCATGAAATTTCATACCACTATTGGTACTAACGTAGGTAGGTACTTATAAATATCTACCTGATACACAGAGCTTTTTGTTTATAATATATTATTTGTCTTATCCAACTGATTGCATACCAAAAGAAAATACAGTAAGTTAGGCAAATTGTGTGTGTTAAATACACGTTATATAAATACCTACTTATAATATTTATTGTGAAACAGAAATAGAGCTTATTACAGACGTTGATTCAGGGCAACCAATGATACGCAATTCTAATTTTAAAATTATAGATATTAATAAAATCCTTGAACTAACAGTTTAACGATTACATATACTAACAGAAGCATATTATTTTAGAGAACTAATGTACGTCTGGTGATTTTTTATTGAAAACTAAACAGATATGCAGACACAAAGTCAAATATAACAACATCCGTTTCCTATATGTTTTGTTTTTTGTTATTTTAATAACAGAATGTTTGCAATTTTTTTTCTTATGCATGACTCACCAGTATCCATTTAATGTTATATCTAACATAAACTTTACTAAATGAATCCTATTCAGCATTAGAGTCGGTTATTACTTCTATTCTGATTATATGAATTCCGCGTAAACGATAATTAATATCTCGTTCAATATCAAATTCAGTATTGAGGTTTATTTTTAAGTAGGTAGACCACTTAATTAGAAATACATTTTTCTTTGCCGTTAGATATCTATACCTACGCTATTTACCGCACTTGCACGAATAGACTTAATTATTTATGCAGATTTTAGTAAGAAAGTTAAGTTTTATATCTCCCTTCTTTTTTTTTATGAGTGGTCTGCCGCAGTCAGCCCCAGCCTTTTACTGCTTTACCGGACTTTATGTCGAGATGTGAGAGCCTCCAGCCAAGGCAAAAACTACAAAATAATTAAGCGAGATATCTCCCTTCATCTCCATATCTATTCTTATGGTTAGATTTTCCTGTGGAATCTATTGTTTATTTCTGGACTCATCAAGTATACCCGCTACTAGTAATATTCTAATTATCACTCACACTAAAAGGCCAAACAATATCAATGAACGGTCGTAATAGTAGGGCAGCGCACATGGTGACTATATTCATACAATGTTGGTGAAAATGTCACTTGTTCGCGTGTAGGGCTGGCACGCAAACTAATTATAATTATTTTTATATTTTTTTAATCATTTATGAATCCTTCCTAGTCAATGCGCGTTTCGAGGTAATTTTAGGTACACACGACGAGGTACCTCGTCAAGCGGAGAAAGAAATCATCGTACGTAAAATCATATAGTAAGGAAACGTTGGTTTTTGTAGGTGTCTTTTATATCTGGCCATATCTATCCACCTTATTTCATACCCTGAAAAATATTATTAATGCAAACTCCATAAAGTAAATGTTAAGAAAACTACATATAAATAGAAACCAGGTACTTAAAGAAACAGTTCAAAACAATTGTTACCCGACAGCCCTATAACCGCAGTATAATTTTATTTATCACTCTCTTTGTTCTCCGAGGCTTGTGCCAACATCACATTCTATTTGTTCGTAAATATCTCCCGTGATATATCGACTTAATGAAATAAAAATCGCTTTTTTGCTCATATATCTATAGCTGTCATATTCTCCAGATATTGTAGTTACACAGTATTTTGGCTGCGGTCGCATGGGTCATGTGTCAAGTCTTACACGACGTTATTGGGGTAATATTAATTTGTCAAAGCAAAAAGTTGGAGCTACTTTTAAACATTGACTGATTGTATCAAGAATTACAAGGATTATTTTGTGAGTGCTTTTAAGCTAAAGCTTAGTTTATCTAAAATGAACAAAAGTCACGCTCAGAAAGAGAAGTTTTTAGTTATTGTACAGTTCCTGATACTGGGACTGCACCTTCATACAGATAACAGATAGTAGGCGAAAGGGTACATTTGTGAAACTGTGACAAGGACTCTTAAATTAAGCTCTTCCTTACACTTAATTTTGCAAAAGCCAATAAAATTCTGAAATCTTGGGCTATACTGAGAGCTTTAAGATAACATCTGGTTCACAATTAAAACGTCAAAAAAATAACAACAGAAAACTTTTAAGAGAAACGTCAAGAATAAATCTCTCGTTAATAAGGCGTCATATAAACAATGTTTTTTTTGCCATTTTCAATTTGGCACTGCGCAGGCCATGCGTCGGTGCTTCCTAACATTGACCAATTATTGCACACACCACTCAGGCTCCTTTGATGTCTAAAACATAAAATTTGTAAAAAACTGCTAAAGTCAATGATAATTATTTATTATTTTCTCCGAACCCATTTAGGAGTGAAGGAAATTTATTAGTTTAAAACAAGTGACTAGTGACCGGCGATGACATGGCGGCAGTGCCAAAAACAATAGTGCTTATAATAACTGTTCGAAGTGATACTTTCGTGTCATCGGCACGTATTCTGTTGATGGTGACAAGGCTATTAGCTTCCGAAGCTACGCATGACAACGAAGCAGGAGTAATATGAAGACAAGTCAATACCGCGATGAACCAAGGCCTACCGTAAACCGGAGAGAGTGCCAAACATTTTTCTGCTGTGTTACTCACTTCATAAGGAGTAAACGACAATATGTAATACTTTTATGAGCCATTAGCAAAGATTTAATGGTTATTGTGTCAAATTTGACCTTTTTTAAAATTCTTCAGTATTACAAATGTGTCCGGTCTTATTACAACAGTTACTTTGTATATCATATATAATTTTAACAGGTTGTAACACTTGGTATGCGTCCAACAAATTCACATCATTTATCACCAGATCATCAAAGTCATCATTTAACATGTTATCACTCTTCATGTCAATATCATTACGAGTTGTCCATTCAATTACAATCAGAAAGCTTTCGTGTTTGATCCTATTATTGTATGAAATACACTATAGAAATCTTTGAGAAAAATTGTTGGAAATATTATTGGAGGTCACACAATAGAGCCGTGGGTCTTTGATGTGACAAGAGGGACTAATCAATGGTTATCGACAGAAACATTATTTTTGATGTTTGAAGCCGATGAAAGTCGCAATGACTCCCAGACATTGGTCGCTTATAATGTCTTATATTTTCATTAAAATCTAAAGAAAGATATAGGTAATCGTATCAAACGTTCAAAGTTTCGGGCAAGAACAAAATTTTTGTGACAAGATTGTAAATGTCACCAATCAATGTTGGATTTTATAGCGAACATAGAACAAGCGTAATAACTGTTCATAATACAATGCGCGTTTTAACACATGGGTATAATTTCAGGAATTTCAATGCTTGTTTATGTTCCAAAAGAATTTTACAAACATTCTTACATGATACTTTCATTACAGCTAAAATTTACGAACAATAATTTTAAGACAAACAAAAAATACTGCAAAGAATCTATTGTTCAAACATTTTTTAAATTGAGCAAAACAGATCTAGAATCAGAGAAACATCTAATAAAGACTATTTTTATCTATTAGGGTGTGACAAAAACCAACCACTCAATGTTAAAAAATAAACATAACAAATAACACAGCAGAGACATCTCACCTTTCTTCCTAACAGCATAACTAGCCAACAGTGAACACATCACGGAAATCGATTCTAATTCGAACGTCTGTATCGAATTGTATATCGATGTTTCGACGCACCGCGGAGCCCTCTTGTTTGTCGGATCGATTATTCCACTTCATCTCACTCTTATTGGGTTCAAACAAGTCTATTGCGAAGCATGCAATGGTCACAAGATTATGAAGATAATTACTTAATTACTCGAATTGTAATTAAGTGCAGATTATCCTACTAGGGAAAATACGTTTTGAAGGTATTGTATACTTATGTTTCATTTTTGGGCTTCACATCTAAATAAAACGTTCCTGAAAATAATTTTAGGCATCACTCAATAAATTTTGGAAGAAATCTATGGTTACGTCAATTTGAAGGTGATGTCATTGCAAGAATACACCTACAATTTAAAATGCAACTATAATTCTAGAGTAATTTCATTTAAAACAATTCTTTAGCAGCAGGCGCTAAGCCGTCTCCATTAGTCCTAAGTATTCAAAGTAACCTCACAATTTCCATCTTGACTTCTCTAGAAATTCCATAGCCTGCGCAGTTTCGCCGCGTTTCAACACATTGTGAGCGTCTATTCATTTCAATAATGTAGTGTTATTGTTCTAAGTTCAGCGAAAGCGTATTGTTCCATACAATTGTTAATGTTAGTGACAGTCGGTGACGTGTTTAGGGACACATTATTATTGAATGTGCGAGTTTCATTACCTACGTGAAGCAAGTCATTTGGACATTGTTGTGAAATTATCCTTTAGTTTCTGTGCGGTTATTGTGGCATTAAAAGCGTTGTAACCAACATACTTCTCTATCTTTTATACCCATTTTCTTTTTTATCATTTTTTTCCATTATTAAACACTAATCATCAAATTAAAGGCATTCAAGGGATCATTACAAGACATTCACACGCAGCATCGTCAAAACGACTGACAGTTTAACACTCGCTATCATTACAAAAACATAAAAACCTCATCACAATACGTTCACACCGCAAACAAGCGCTTCACAAGCAATCTCAGACCGCAACAAAACGCTTAACATTACAAAATAAAGCCGAAATATTAAACAAATTCGTTTACTTTGCATTAACAGGTTGACAAATAACCGCAAATTGCGATTGTGACTGCTGAAAGGGGTTAATAATGGTTTTAGTCGTAGGTTTCTGAAGTAATTCGGTTAGAAGCGTCTCTAGATTGAGCCATTGTGTGGCTAGATTGATTCCATGTCATGAACGTGTAGTTTCGCGTCTGAAGCCAAACAAACAGTTAGTTTGTTCTATTGTTTGGTTATTAATTACTTTTGGAGTGCACTGGTATTGAAACTAAACTACAATTGGGCTTAGGGAACGATCGGTCTGGCGAGCATAGTGGTAGTCAATTATGCTACTAGTGTTTTGACGATAAAACTTACACTAATTGATAGTCCTATTTAGTATCTTCATCTCAAAACACAAAAGCTTAGTAGTAACTTTAAATTGCCACAAAGCGTTGACCTTATAAATAAAGATCACTCTCTCCCTCTCGTTTATCCACATTAAACAAAAATGAATAAAAATTCATGTTTGTCAACATCACTACATCTACCCCACATCTTGTCCTTCATAGATTAACCTCAAGGATTTTATCCCCCAGTTTGTCCTCGAATGATATTTTATAGGACAAACGCGGCCGGCCCCTGCAAAAATAATATGTGTCTGAAGCCTAAATTATTCACAAAGGTGTAATGCCCCCAGCGAACCAACGGGATGAATAATATATAAATCATTCGATATTATTTAATGCAAACTTTCATCGTCTCCTTGTGTTGTTTTAACACTATTTTGTGGTTTTGGAACTTAGTATTTTCATTTAGTATTATTTGATTAGTGCTCTTATGTCTTGTTATTTTGAATATGATTGTCATCAGCTTCGTGTTTGATAGGTTTTGTGTTCAGTATGTCTGATTTATAACAATATTTTATCATTTCTATCACTTACGCGAATATTAGACATTGAAATAAAACTAGGTTTACGGAAATGGAAACGGAATAAAATCCGTAAACCTAGTTTTATTTCAATATTTTATCATTTTAATTTAATGCTAATTTTCTATTCAAGTCTTAAATTGCCACTCTGTATCTATATCCTGCATAAGTCTGTTGTGTTTAAGTATCAGTAAGGCAAGATGTCAGACTTTGATGACACAATAACTGACCCTAGGGGTTAAGTCGATCGTCTGCGCTACCCTTGGCTGACACGTTGCGGCACTAGGGGTGGAGAGTTCATAGAGCTAAAATGCCATAAATATAATATGACGAAGACAATAAAATAGCAATTTAGTGATATAATATTTATGGGACGATAAATTTTGAGAATGATTGTTTAATTTAAATACTGAGAGGTCTGAGAATTTTGTTTTGAGGAAAGTAATAAAATAAGCAAAGCCGTTGTTGTACCACGTAAATATACTAATATGAGAGAGATTATAAAGAATCCCATTTTTCATACATAATACAAAAATAGGTGGATATCATCTGTCAAGAAATTTTAATTCTAATCTAAATATACTAAATGAAATTAAATATCTAATAGGTACTACATATTTTATATAGGTATCTACTACACATTTCTGTACTCCCAGAATACTCCAGATATCCGCACTTAAGCAAATAGAACTATTCTAAAACATCAATGGCCCCTTCCTAGTTCATGTCTCACCGAGCGCCGGCGGTCGCATTGCCCCTGAGATTTGACAATAATTCTCGATAGCTCCTCTATTCTACCGCTCCCAATGAATACTGAATTGAGACCAGCTCCGTACATCTTAGACACAACCTATTTCAATTTAGATTATTGCTTTGCTGTTAGCGATACAATATCCTAGTAGAACCCTACACAAACTTCAATCAGAATGGAGCTTCATGAGAGGAGACATGCATAATTAAAAAAATAACCTCTATTTACTCAATGTTAAACGTAATCAAAGCTCGAAGATGAATAATGAAATCCTACTGTGTATTTTATTCATTGACCTTCCAAAATTAACAGAGATAACGCGCACAAAGGCTCGGATTGAAAGGTGCCCCTTTCACTGATTCGCCACTCTTTAATCTACAATCGAAACAAAACTCGGGCTCGTAACACGATTGTCTGTCCGTTCATTTACTTAGCAAATTATTCTTTGTCGAACGGAAGAGAAGGCTTTGAATCCATTAATTCCCTGATGGGGTCACAAAGAGGTGGTACGAATTAAAATAATGTATTCTACGACTTCAATAGGACGCCCTCCGTCCGGTGCGCGGCTGTTATTACAAGAATAATGTATTTAAATCAGAGTCTGCTTTCAGATGAAGATGTCCCGCTTTGTGAGTCCGCCGAATAAGTGATCACGTACGTTGCCATTAGGATACGTTTTATGTGCAAATTATAGCCTACCATTTTTGAGCTTGCTCGGATTTCAACGCAGACGCCCCGCGAACAATCTGGGTTCGTTAGAAAAGTTTTAATACTGCCATTATTGTATGCTCATGTTTGCGGACAAAATGTATGATTCACAATATGGAGGCACAAATGAACACGCCGCATATACTCGTGCATATATGTAGTCTTATTAATTGCAAATCCGTTCAGAGACAAACCGTACACACAAACAGCAAATTAATCCTACCGTCAAAAGGGTTTGGGAAACTACCCTCTGTTAACAGATAATTTAGAATATGATCACCCCATTGCCGAATATTTCTGAACAAACATTTCGATGTATTTATTCTGGTGTTTATTTTGTAGCGTAATATGTCGTGTTCCACTTTGATGTCGTGAAATCGCTTCTGTTCTTTGTCAGCGAACCAAGGATTTACATCTATTACGTTAGTCATTTAATTCTCGGTTTTACTGCCATCTATTTTCGATTTAGAATCCTTTGTAACATGATAGGGGTTACAGCTCTATCGTATTGGCTCGTCCTGTATGGAATTATTGCATATGGTTGGTTGGAGTTTGTTTGGCAGTATGAATGGTTCATTATACATAGGGATACTTTGTGGACTCGGCTTATATTTGCGATGTAAACTATTGTTTATGATTTCGACAATTGTTTGTGTTGCACTGTCAAAGGATGTGCACTTGTTTATTTTATACGAAGGGGTAAGGGAGATGAGTAGTATAAACAATGAGACAATTTTAAGTAGCTGGATGACAATCTGTGAGTGAGTCATTACTTTTTATAGTAGCGCACATTGATTATTTTAAGCGCAATGGTTTTAGATCAATTCGATCATCATGACAGCTGTGTTGGGTATAGGTATGGTGTATTAGCAGATAAGTATTTAATCTTCTGATCCATGTGATTTATTTTGCAAATTAATCAACAAGTAAATAGGTACCATTAGCTTATAAATACTTTTTATAATTTAACCCTCTAGACTTTGGCACGTCAATCATTATAAGTTTACGTAATCAATCCTCTCTATGTGATCATTCACAAACCAAACGACAGTCCTAACATATCATCTACCTAATCTATACTAAGTATCAACTAAAATCCCACTACTACCAAATTGGCCAACAATCAAAATTATCCGAGTACGCAAAGGATCGGGAGCTCAAGTAGTTCTCATAAACCGAATTCCTCGGCTGTGAGCGTTCCTTTGCGAAACTGTGTAGACTGTAGAGGCATCTTGACTCCAAGCACCACTCATTTACGTTCAACTATTTTTTCTACTTTGCCATTTTGTTTCCATTCCTCTCATACTGTTGGTTTGTGTTCAAGTTGATGGAAAAACCGTTTTATTTCCATCGATTTGTAACCAAGTGTTTTTAAATTAGCCGCGTACCAAAGGTTTATGTTTCAAAGGCTTACTGCCAGCGTAATGTTTGATGTCGAGTCGCCTGTAGTTCAGGCTCTGTAGTACCTACATATTGGGCTTTCACTGAAAATGAAAATCGGAACTTACCTAAGAAGTCTCATAGCTTGCTGATTAACACACTATTCTACTTATAATCGAAAGTCAATTCTCTGTATAATATCAACGAATGTCAGCATTTCGGGACTTAGTCTCTACAAATTAACCTCACAGGACCACACTGCTCGAAGATCTAGGTTTCATAATATAATGAAACCATTTACTCAATACTTCACGTTAGTAAAAACGAAGGAAAACCGCGGTCCTCAAAAATATGAACTAGTATGAAAAAATCGCAAAAAGCAACAAGCGAGCAAGTTGAATAGCGTTTAGCTGCACTACATTCTCATTGCGTTCATTTCGCCAGCAGTTCAGTTCGCAGTGACCTAAGGAACACAATGGGCTCTCATCAGACGCTCTTGTTTAGGGAAAATCGCCGAGCCGTCGCAGTCTGTATACGCCTTAATTGTTGATATTATATCTTATATTGATGCTACGCGGATAGCTCGGCAGTAGGTCGACTTTTTATGTGGTTCTGCACATATTGCGTAGTTATCTTAAATCCGTGTTCTATGTTAAAACATAGTTACTTAGATACTCAGAGAATGGACTAAATAAAGGTATCGTGGACATTGACGTTGATGAGGCTGTGCACATAGCACTGATACTAATTTTTGGGACTGAAGATCGTAGTCAACAAAAACAAGTTACTAAAAAAATTATAAGTACTGAATGAAAAGAATGAATGACAAAGAGCCAGAAACATAAATCACATCAAACGCAAATTTCCAAGCCCACCCTAAAAATCAATTAGCATGAAAATACTTAAGCCGTCATTACAACCAAGTAGCAACCTGTGAGAACAATGGTTGCCGGTGATTGGGCATTGTGCTACCATATTAACTGCATTGTTTGTCACAGAGTAATCATAAAGCGTCTCATTGCCCTTTGAGGGTCGGGAGCGAGTACAGAGGCGGATTCTGTCCGTAAAAGCTTGTTGATTTTGCTACTATTTATAGACGAGAAAAAGAAATTGAAAGAATAAGTTCCACGGTGACATTAATAGGATTATGAACCAGTCCTTTGATTTTCAGCCGTCAACGGCAGATAACATCGAAGGACTAATAAATAGTGTAAAAGTTTCTTATATTAAGAAGAGCAAGTTAACTTAAGGAACTTGATATAAGGAAACAATTTTGAGAATGACAAATGCGTGAATCACGCAATTATCATTATTCAATATAAAATACTCGGATTCCTTACTTGCGAACCGGCTCGCCCACTCGTCTCGCGTTGTCGCGCACCCGATGGGTAATTTCCCCCATTGTCAGGCACAAGAAAATGCACACAAATATATATTTTTGGTGGCTGGAAGCGGCATCACCTGGTGACCAAAACTTTTATCCATTCTGAAGCAATAAGAGAGAATTTCTGATCTGTGGCTTGCAGTTGTACACATCAACAATAATTTAAAAGACAAAGGTGACGCTATTAGATCTAAAAGTATCCACAATAGCTTTTTTAATGTGAACCACAAAAATATCAAAGAATGTAGATGTCTATATGATATTTCATATAATACACCTGTTCATATTGGCACAAAGAATATAATAATTATAATAGAAGTATGTAGGAGTGAAACAACAGCTACTAAAATTTATGTTGGATTTTTTTTAAATATTAAACTCTATTAGCAAGTGAAAGTAAATTAACCACGTAGGTATATTATTTCAAGTAATTTTTCTACCCGTAATCGTTTTATCGAAACGATTTAGCACAAAGTAATATTACGATTTCGAAAAGAAATTTAGTTTATTGGAGATCAAAAGGCATGGGTAAGTGGAGTGGGACAAAATATAGACATCGTTGTGGTTTCTGGATATTACACATGACAAATTATATAAGCATTTCAGAATGGAATGGATGTTTTGACTTCATCCACATGTTTATTCACTATTTACACGTATATTTTTTTAATTATATTATTTATGTGTGCTTTCTGGAACCTTTTCAAACACATAATAAACTAAGATTTTACGACTTGGCTTAGCTTATGGTTCTTCTACTTTATCTGCGGCTAGGGATCTAAACAATATTCAATTGTTATTGATTGGATGGAGGAACTAAATAAATAGAATTATATTTAGTTAATAGCGGTTGAAAAAATTTTAGGTCGACATTATTTAAGAAATACAAACTATGAGTCCGCTTGAAATGTATAAAAGAATTAGTGCGTGCTTTAGAAATATTACTAACATTTGGTTATTTAGCCACATCTAGTCTCCCCTTGATGTTGTTAGTTATTACACTTGTAACTACATTTTGTTCGGGCTTCTGTACGGGGGAGTTTTCTTGTAATTTGCTGCCGATAATTCCACCTCCCTTCGCTTCATTCAATAGAAGCCAATTGTGCGATGCAGCGCTTGTTTTGACATGTCATCTTATGTTTTTCTTTGAAATAACTTTTTCCTCCATATTATTAGCATTCATTTGGACACCATTCATGCGAGAACATAAAGAACGCAGGTTTTATTTGTTTCGAAACATTTTATTACAGCTATTAGTATTTAATCGATCTTTTATCCAATCGGAACCCTAGACTTGAAAGAAATTAAGCGTACAAATGGAAGTGTAATCGGACAAACAAGAAAATGGCCACCTAAACCTAATTTGAAGAGCGCTACAAAAATTTTCTTTCACCTTATTGTGAATAAACTTATTATAGAATAGGAATAATTCTGTTACTGGAAGATTTCTGCAGACGATGTTTCTTTTCTCACCAAAGGAAAAGAAAATGTTTCTCGTTCCTCATTCAATTACTGGCGCTTCACAATATTTTTCTATTTAATTTTTATTTTCATTGTATTCGGGCCGACTCTCCGGGAGTTTTATTCGCTTATTTGATTTGAGCTGTTTTTATTTTGCCGCTTTCAGAAATGTTTTCATTGGCCGTGATGTTGGCATGTTTATGATAATTTTTGACAAAGCCTGATACATTTTTTGATGTATACACTAGCAGCAATGTACTAGAATGTTTCAACTTTTTTTTGAAAATATCTTCAAAAAATTAAGAGCATTGTTGAAAAACAAAGTTATGTAGGTATACAAACAAATTCAAATTAAACATCAGAAGCCATCCTATCAAGCAGTCAACAAATCGACAAGATTTAAGAGCGTAGCTACGAGTGGGTAACAAGTTAGTTACGCGGGATGACACTCTAATACATTGATCGGGTGGGAAACCTTAGCCGTTTATCTAAGACGGGCGTCGGCAATTTCCTTCGTCAAATAGATTGGAGGCTAGGCACTCGTTACGTTTACTTAGTCCGTCCGTCCGTCCGTCCGTCGTACACTGATTAATTTCTAAACGGATGCACATGTTAATATCTCGTATAAATTAGAAGTCGACTCCACATGTGACATGTTAGTCCAAATAGTTTTGCAATGGTATTCCTATATTGCCGGGTGGGAGGAATTGGGAATGTTGCAGAATTGAGGAGAGTTTTGAACGTGGGCATAAAGGTCAATCAGTTCGTGATCTATAGAGCTTAGGACGACAATGTTATTGAGATAGATGGAATCACGCGGATCAAGATTAGTAATTCTAACTATGTTATAATTACTGTTGTATCTCACAGTTATATTGATTTAAGACTACATTTATAATAACATAATTAAAATTGTAGATTACATGTAGCTCTGGGATTCAATTCACAAAACTTTTTAGACAAGTAACAAGAAGCATGAAATTCATCTACTATCTTTATATTCCTGGGTAAAAACCGTAGCAATAACATTGTTTAATAAAAAGCAACCCTTTTATCACTCGTAACCAACCATTTAACAAAGGGAGGCGTTTACAAAAACAATTTGCTTGCAATTCTGTTTCGTCATTGTCACGTCACCCCACTGCAAATTGAAATCGGCTTGCACCATTGAACTGCGCGTCATTGTTTTTGATTGACTCTAGTTTTATTAACAACATTATTGCAACTTCTATTAAGATTACGATGTGTTCAGTTATTACATTTGTTTAGAATTAATCTATTTTTGAGTTTTAGTCACGAAGTAAATATGTAATAAATAATAAATTAAAAAGACCAGGTCATCCACTTAAATTATTAAAGAAAAAATTGCTGAATAAAATATTTCATTCAACATAACATTACTTGAGAAATAATGTAGGTATAATTTGACATGAGTTTCCTGTAACCTTTTCTTGTAATACAGATATTTGAAAATGTCAATCAACAAAAATGATGACTAACATAATCATAAACACAATTGAAGAGAAATAAACATTTCCGAACGTAATATTGACCTGTCAAATTTCCCGCCAATACGCCATATTGTTCACGCCTCTGCGTGACGTCATTGTGACAGTAATGAAAAGGAAATTAGTAGTTGCAATTGACAAATTTATTGTCTTTTTTACTGTGAAAGCTTATGTTGATACAAATAAGGTTGATATTGTGTTAACCTGTTCGCAAATATGTTTGTAAGGAGCTGAACTATTCATTGCCAGTCTTGAGTGTAGTCGGAAAATTGCTTGTTAGATTGTCTGTCAAGTGGACGCTGATTGATTCACTGTTTTCAAATTGACGGCAAACATGAATAAAAATAACTATCTGAAGATAAAAACCCGTAAATAGGGTACTAGAACTATAACTATATATCAATGATATTAGGTAATTGACATCAAATATTTTTTTTTTAAACCATTGACTTCAATTCCTGCAGATAGAGAAATACAAAAGAACTTTCACCGTAAGAAATATGGTGCATAAGTTTATTACAACGTCCGTGGCAGGGACAACCCTATAAAATTGACTTATTACCATTGAGCTACGAACAAATTGAGAATAACATAACTGGTACAAAATTCATGCATTTCTTACTTATTCGCATCGCAAGTTCAAATGACTTTAATTTTGAAAACTGAATGATAGAAATATTTTATATGAAGTTACTTAAATCTATCTTTATTACATTTATTATACCCAATCTGATAAGTACTCAAATAGTTTTACAGAACCTACTTATTGTTTTTAAATTTCAATAACCTTTTTGGTTACCTACAATTTCACATTTCCATAACAAATCCAATAAAAAATTGCATTAAATTGCTGCCTCTATTCACTTACTAGCTCTTCGGCACCATCACCCCCTTTTGTCTCAAGGGCACTAACACAATTTGTCGTGGCAGTATGCTAACGGGCCTTTTTACTCCTAATATCGATTTGACATCGTTTGAACCGATCGATCGAGATTCAATAAGTTCTCGGGATCGTACAACGAGCTTTTTTTATTTTGATGTTAAATACGCTATGAGGTAGGTACACGAGACACGATGTTAAAGAATATCAATTATGTCATAGCACCTACTTACATGCGTTAGGTATGAAGATAGATACACCTACTATAAAACAGATCGTTTCTATATCAATTATAACATAGTCAGAGACGCAAATAGCGTCATTTTACCAGATCAAAAAAGTACAATTTTTTATATTTTTTAGGGTTCTAAATTAAAAATTAAAAATACAACTAAACTCCTTCAGACTCTGTTTGCCTAGTAGGTACCTAAATCTTTTCAAAGCTAAAAATTGTCTATTGCAAATTCACCTCGATCAAATCTATTTTAATTATTTACATACCTATCTACTGTAATTAAACAGATATAACGAATATCCCCGAAATGTTCATATTTATTTTTCATTTACTTGTAAAATCTGTCTCAACTTCGCAGACATTCAGTAAACTTGTGCTAAACACACAATGTTCTGTATGTAAATAATTGTTGATGGATTTAATTTAAATTCTTAGTATCAAGTGCCAAAGAACTTCAGATAGGTCAAACAGAGAATATCTGTAAAATGAAACTCATTTAAACAAAACTTATAATTAAATTCTATAAAAGTAGGCAGAAAAGATGTATTTTGAAGTAGGTAGGTGATTGTCATACCGATTCAATACGTAAATACAACAGGCTAATTAAATTTCTGAGTAGGTACAGTAATTAGTTTACCTAGATTTTATTTTGTTCAATCAATAACAGGTCGGGTAATAACAGTTTACATTATGTAACTATTTAATTTTTGTCTTATTTACGAAGAGTAACACAACTTATGAAACATAATGCTATTTTAACAAAATAATTGCGACATCTAAAATAATACCACCGCCGCGCATAACTATAGACATCCTATAAATTTGTTTACCTCATTTGTCACTGCAGTTCAAAGGATTTAACATTCCGGCAAAAGGATGACACCAAGTAAACGTTTCAAAATAATCACATCAATACTTACAACAGATACGTAGACAGACATCAAAGCAGACGCGCCAGACACTAGGCGCAAAGGAACCGTTTGTTAACACAATCAATGAAGACGTTTCCAACTCAAATCAGCATCAAAGTACACATGGCAGTCTATAATCGAGCACACATGCGCAATAATCA
Organism: Abrostola triplasia; assembly: GCA_946251915.1. Classification (NCBI taxonomy): domain Eukaryota; kingdom Metazoa; phylum Arthropoda; class Insecta; order Lepidoptera; family Noctuidae; genus Abrostola; species Abrostola triplasia. Next base: position 5,731,638 of record OX276440.1, on the reverse strand, counting down.
AAGTACCACACACGTTATCGGCCAACCCAGTATTACCTAACACCCACACATTAATAAAATCAACTGCGAACAGAAGACCCTCGCTGCTCCTCTAATCTCTTAACAAAATAGGCGACAAACGAAACACAACTCGCGTTTTGGGATCTGTCTCAAATGGTTGGTTTTACATGGACTGGCGGACACCTTAAGTCCAAAGGAGGCAGTAACTGCAATTAGTAGAATTAGTAGAGCCCAATTAGGTGCTTTAACGAAGCGAGTTTCGTAACTAGTCGAGGGAGTTTGGGTGACAAATACTACGTTTGACGTCTGACCCGAGATCTCGATCAAACAGTGATACTGTTTGTAAACTGTATTTGTATTTTGCATTTAACAAGTGGCTGAACGTCGCATAGCAGCGATGTTTACGTACAGTCTGAACTGCATAATTAGGACATCTCCGGTGACGACATCACTGAGTAGCTATTAACCAGTCCTCACTCAATACTGTGACAGCACTTAGGATGTCTAGACAAGAGTTAAATATCACATATTTCCCGTTAGCCTTTAATTCTTCATCAACAAATTACGCATGATTCAGTGCCTAACTATTTCGTTTTCTTTGCAGAAACATGTCATCTAAACGAAAGTCACCACCGTCGAAATTGCAAGAAGGTGCTGCCGAAACACAAAAGCCAGAAGCCGGCCCAGCCAACTTGGACTTTCCAGAACACCAGGAGTCTGATGATAACGAGCATCACGGCTACTACAAGTTTTCCCCCAGTTCCTCAACGAGAAGTTCTATCAGCGAAGAAGATACTACGACATACGAAGACGAACGACCCTCAAAGAAGCAAAGATTCGAGCAATCATTAGACATGACAAATAATCTTCTAGTCCCATCATCTTTCTTAAGTCTCCATCAAGTGAACGATCTTCAGGCTCGAAGACGTGGCTCGTCAGAATGCAGTAGTCCTGGGGCGGAGGCGAAGGTTTTGGGACTGTGCAACAACAACAATTCATTACTGAATCACAACAGCGCGCTGTCGTTGACCGCTCCTCATAAGCGTTCTATGGATGACGTCTTGAAGAGGTTAACGTCAAAAATGAACAATAGTACGATCAAAGAGGAGAAGAGGCCCACGCCTTCCACGACGCCCGTTAATAAGAACAAGTAAGTGGAATTTTGTCTTCATCATCATTATCATCATCCACAGCCCGACCTCACCTACTGCTGGGTATAGATCACACTTTTTGTGTGCCAGTCTCCACGCCTCTTTGCCAGCCTCATCCAGTTTTCACCAGTTATGGCCACAATGCTCATTTTTTCATAACACCATGTATTATTTTGTCTGTAATGTTCTGTAATATTCTGTATTATTATATTCTGTAATATTCTGTGTAATGAAGCAGGATTCATAACCTTACTTGCTCTTAATATATGTCACGCAGTATGATCTAATAAGTTTTTGGTACCTTAATTAATTCGTCATTATGCCATGGCATTTCCAAAGATATCTTTTCGAAATTGTCTCCAGTTTTTGATCGCACAATATTATTATAATAATTTAATCCCTTGTTTATCGCGTAGACTCGATACAACACTGTAGTCAGTCGCATCAATAATATAATTAGCTAACAATAAATTAATCGCACCGTTGCCTATCACTTACATTTGTAGACGCATACGTAACAATTGTTCGTCCTCTGTATATCATTGTTCATTAATTTCACCTCATTAGCGCCAGACACTGCATTATCTGTAATTGATCTCGTCACCTTCCCTTTATTGGCAATTTCCTACATCAACATTTTATCAAATGTTTTGTTTTATGTTTATAAAGAGATACGGAAATCATTATTATGAACGATGTAATTTATTATTAATCTTGTTAGCGATAAAGTGTTTATGTGAATTTAGGATTAGTTTCCTAGGTCCGGTACACTTTCCATTACGTAATTGGTAAGTATTAATATTTTTATGAGTTATAGGTAATAAGCAATGAGTGTAATAATAAAAACCATAGTTAAAAGTATTTTTCTTAGTGATGTATTTGCGTTAAACAAGATTTATTTTATTTTAACGTTATTGGTTATTAGTTATGAATAATAAAATATGTTACACGTGGAAGGCATTAGCTACAGGTGTACCGAAGCTATTACAGTCGGAAATTTGATTTTAATTTTTATTTCTACAGCAATTCTTCAAAGATAATACTAGCTTACAAATGTCATAAATTTAAAAACTAACTCGAAAAAAATCATTAGTTATTCGAGTAGTCATAAATTAATTTTTTTTTTAATACAACTCGAATTTCATGGTTATATTTCAGTTACATTTTAAATCCCCTTTTTAGTTCCGTTTTTTTATATCCGCAAATGTCACAATTACGTTTCAATAAAAACTATTCAACCAAACAAACGCCTATACTTTTGTTTCTTCAACAAAGTGCCGCAATGAGGGCTACTTATTTTAATTACAAACTAAGTCTGTCGTTGTGCGCCGACAACGAAAATAAAACGAAGAATAAGCCCACTTCAAGTTAGTCGTTCACTAGAATTTAATTGGCCATATTACTGCACATTAAAAACAATGTTAGGACCACCGCAAGTTTACTATAAAAGCGTTAAACGCATGTTTTACTAGGCTTTTATAGATATTCTGACGTTAAAGTATGTCCACGGAGTTCGGGTGACGGAAATCGTAAAGGAGTTATAATGTTGCGAGTTTGCGACGCTAAGAGTAGGTCCATTTAATTCTTTCTTTTTATTTTGTTGAGCTTTGTGGCTTTGGCTATTTATATAAGTTTTAGATTTGTAATATTAGTACATATTCAGTTACTACAAACAGTTCAGGCGTTGCTAGGTTTATGAAATTTTTGTCGCTCTTATTTACCCACAGCGCAGTGTATTTCGGATATTTAATTCTATGAAATTTACATTATTCTGTATTTGTATTCATCAAGTTATTGCTTGAAACTCATTAATTGATTAAAGTACAATTAATAACAAATAATTTAATTAATTGTTTACAACACAATTTACGTCTACACCGTTTCATAAATCATAAGCATTATCCATATTTGCTTTACTATCACGGCTTCTTAATTTTCTAATGAAACCGCACTTAATATTCAAGTTACCATCGTGACATAGTATAAAGTGTATGAACTATAAAAGGTCATCTAAATACATGCTAGTAAAATACACCACACGTTTACTTACAAGTTTCATAGCTAATATTATTATATTTTACGCGATTTTAAGTGGACGATGAATTATTTACAGCCTATAACATTAATGGAGAATGGGATAAGTAGTAATTAAACCAATATGTTTGAATTTTAATATTCATGCCGGGTTCTTAAAGGAGCATGTTGAACGTGTAGGGGTAACAAAACTGTAATAGGATTTTAAATTATAATAAATATCAATTATTAGCAAACGTTAAACATTTTTTACCACTAAATGCCTTAGAATTATCGCTTAATGAGATAGATATTTTACGGTGTAGATAATGAAGAAGCCTTATGTTTTTCGTAACCTTACTTCAGAAAACTGTTTCAAATAAAACTTTTGCCGGTTCTATTGTCTTCTCATTAGTAAACATTTTTTTATATGTATATTTAATGTCGAGTTTACTTATTCCCACTGGTAAACAGGCGTGACTTTATGTACCTATTTATGTATGAGTATACTCTTTGAAATCAGCATCGTTGCTTGTATCTTTGTAATAAGTTCAAAATTGATAGATCTGCCCACCCATTTCTAGTATAATGCATTGCAATTCGTTAGGCGGCTTTGTCTTTTGACCTATAACGCAATTCAGTATTTCATCACTTTACTAAGTATTAGGTTTAATTATAGTGCCAACTATTGATCTACTTATTTCTTTATTATTCACCTGCTGCAATTATAACATACATACAGCACGACTAAATAGTAGCACTCAGTAATCTTCCAAAGATAAATCTTTTCTCATATCTCCAGCTTTTACTCTCTTAGTCTTAAAATAGTTACATTTAACTGCTGAATTTTAGGTAGTTGCCCAATTCATTACTTAACAGTTCTTGGTGAAATGAATAAATTCTTTTATAGGAACATCATGCAGGTAATGAATTATGAGTTGTGACCAACACTTTTTGGCGAAATGAATAAATCTTTGATAGGAATATACGCGGACCATTTGATGACGTAACAATACAACGAATTCACATTGTTATTCAAATGTAGCTTTACTAAAGCGGGCATTTTAGCCTCCCTGAAAATTCGCGACATTAAGAGCCGTAAGCGACAATTGCTTCGTTTATTGTTGGCAAAACGCTAATGCGTCAAGACAACAGCTTAGCGTGAGATTATCGTCCGACTAATGTTGCTCATTTACAGTTTAAATGGCCGCCGTGTTTTACTTTATTTTGAGTAGTTATTGTTTCTTCGGAATCCAGTTTTTTACCGTTTATGCTTGAACACGCAAGAGAATTGGCCCTGCAATTCTTTTACCAAATTACCTAGTGGTTACAACGTAAATTTTGATTTCGTTAGATATATAATTATCAAATGTGTTGTGACTTTAATTGCATCACAATGTAAGGTAAGGTAGAGATAATAGCTTCTTGTTAACAAGTTTGTCGATACGATTATTATATGGTCTGTTTACTGGATTTGACGATATTAGAGATTCATGTTTTAAAAATTTGTTACTTCTAAAATCTTATTATCTGTAGAAAGAACACAATACTATTTTCTCTGGCGTGTTTCTGATCTTGAACCAGTAGAATCCCTAGGTAGTTTATAATATACCCAATTTTCCGATATTTGAGCCAGTTTTGGCCAACATTTCATTTTAAAATCAAACCAAGTCGGTGACGTTTTTGTTTGGTCAATTTTGTACATATTATATCGTCTGCTAATATTTGCAACATCGTCATTTTATGCTTATAGCTTGAGAATCAATAGCTGTATTACTTAAGTATTCATAATTCACATTTAATACATTTAGATAACATTTTTCAGAGTAGTTCAATGAGGTCAGAGAAAACGACTCATAATTTTTATTCGCGGCAACACAGAATGGCTTTTAAGTCGTTATTGTTAAAATATTCTTGACACTAAATATTCTAAACATATCCATTGATATTCTTGTATTGTTTAAACGGGATATTAAGCTAATAAAATGGTGTATCAATAAATATAATATCGATAAATTATTTCATCAAACCTAAAATAGTGATGGCGTCTAATCATGGCAGTTGTAAATTAAATACGCCATTCTTTTCAGCATGTAGTATACAAATTATACTAACTAACAGACAGTATTCGTCTAGTCTTAAATATGTTTTTATTATCTAAGCTTTATATACCAGAGTATAATTGAGATAAAACGTCTGGATAACGATCGAAAACTAGTTTTTTATTGGCCTTTCTATCTGCTATTATTACTCTGTGCAATTAGTTCTATGATAAACCAGCCCGGAATTTAACATGGTATCAAAGTCCGTAGATTAATCAACAGTCCAGAGACATTAGCGTGGCCAATATAAATAAACCTATTATAAAAAGAGATTGGAGAACTAATAGGGTTCTACATAGTCAGGTTTTGCAGTGAAATCCGATGTAGACTAGATTCGCCCGTCTTTTTTTGCAATCTTGGGCAATTAAATGTAAATCGAATGTTTATCGCTAGGTCCTCAGTTACCCAGTTTTGATACACATCCTGCCGACAAATGCGATTACGGCTAATCCTTGCCATGCAAGTATCTATCCTGAAGAGAATATTATGAAGACAACTTATTTTTTAATCCAAGCCATGTGTGCTCAGATTGTTCATATCGTTATCAAAGATATACTCGTTCATGAGCTTATGAAAGCTGTTGATCATTTATCCCGCACTTATTTTTTTTTTCTACTAGGGAATCCAAAAAGAACATCAGTATACCGTCCCTAGATATATGATTTATTGTCTTTATAATGTAGGCTATTTTAAGACATAAAAGTCCCTCTAAACACAGGCAGAATATCAATTAGACATAATATAGTTACTAATACATATTACAGATTTCTACTAGAACAGATTAGGTTCAATAATAGAAGATAATTATAACAAAGGTTAAGGCGGTGTCAAGCGTGATCTATGTCAATATTTACGTGCCAACCGTATCAGAGGCCGTTATCAGTAATTAATAGCTTTTGTTGATAACTATGATTGTATTCGCGGATATGTTGTTATTGGTTGCCAGGAGTAACATTGTCGTGATCGTTTCTCTTTGAACTGTAAACAATTGATAGTGGGTTAATTGTTAAACATGTGGAAAAGAAGTTTTTTTTTTTAAAGTTCTTTATCTTCTATTGGAAACAATTTTGTGTACCTAACTAAAAGGCCTTAACGGCAGCATAATAAATTGAGGGTCTAAGCTGGCTCCTTGAACCGAGGTTTCAGTTTATAAGGTCCTTAGAGATTAATTTTCTGAAAAACCCGCAAAGAAGTTAATAGTCAACTCTTGCTTATATAGAAAACCACGTAATTATCAACAGATATACTTGTCTTGACAAAATTAAATACCTACTACTAGACCCAACACCCATCAGAAATTAGGCTTTGGAATGCATACAAATTTCACGTTACATTATAATGACTAAAGGTAGGAATTGATCATAAAAGATAGTTTATAAATATTACCTCGCGTTAGTCATCAACCATGACTCACACCACCTTTCATTCCAACGAACCTATCAGCATTAGTAAAACAGGAGTCAAATTAATCAACATACATCATTTCAGCAACAATAATTATTTCACCGTCAATTATAGAGCGCGCTAAACAATTCTAATCCGTGTCTCATACATAAGTCATTGTGGGAACAATAAGGAACTTTTGGCGTAATATTAAGACAGGCCTCGGCCATTGTGTGCACTAATTAAACACGGCGTAATAGCCGCCGACGAGATTAAGACGCGAGTCTGTAATGTGGTACAATCCATCTCCGCTATGCTGGCTCTGTCTGGCGTTTGGTTTAAGATGTAGGTGGTCAGCGGTATTTGGTAACAGGTTCTTCTAAACTCATGAATTCTATGAGTCTTTTTTTGCGAGTTTAAAAGTAGGTAGTATGGTAAAGTGGGCTAGGTTTGTCATTTGCATCATATATTTTAAATACCAAGTGAGATTTGCAGTCGTTTTTGGAACATGACGACAACAATGTGGCTGATTCTTTGATGTGATTTGAAATACGTACCATAAACAGCTCTATTTTTAGCGTATTCTTACGTATTTTCTTTGATACTGGTTATTTCATTTATATCATCTAATATAAAATGGGCGATTCGCTGTTTACTTCTAACTTGTCCCACAGCCTTCTACCAAACGATAACAATAGACAAAGTCATAATTTGTACAGTGATATATATCCAAAAAGCACAATATAAGTGTTACAGATTACAGAAGACGTAACATTAGTTAATATGAATATCTTATTTATGAAGTCGGTGATGGAGGCCCGAGGGCGTGCCGTGCGGTGCGGCCCGTTAAACCATGAGAAATGTTTTAACACACGAATAATTACGATCATGACAAAATAATTTAAATGTTTTATGGTGTTTTGATTTCCTTCGAAGCTCGTGAGAGAAAAGAAATGTTTTAGGTCCCTTGATAAGTTTTCGAGTCTTCACATTAAAAATATAATTTAACTAAGGCTAGATTTAATATCATTTAATCAATAAGGATACTGACACTGAATATAAATAATACAAATACAACAAAATATCGATGCGTGGTGTCCTAAAAATTAGCATTCCAAGATCCCAATCAAAATTTAACTTAAAATAAATTCCAACTTAAATCAAGCCCATACCAAGAGATATGATTTCCATTACATCAAAGCCTGCCATCACTCAAATAAATCAATAACTGAACAAAACAGATTTTCAAGGCAAACCACACCTAAAGTTTCAAAGACTGTCACGAGTCCAAAGACAATCGACAAGGCCAAGACAATACTTCTTTGTGTACCACAATAACTCTTTATGGCATTCACAATGTCGCCTTCTGCAAAGATTTGCCCCACACATAGAAGAACAGTACTCACGTTGTATTGTAAATTGTTCGTTTGTTACATCAAGACTACAATTGTGCAAATTGAAATTGTTCTCATTGTTGGAATATTACGTGGTTACGGTACGAGTAATCTTAATGCCTTTGCCACTGTTTGTATGGAATTCCAAGTTATTTTAAATGAAATAGTCATGAGATTGATTTCTTATTGAAATTCTCTTACTAGATGCTTTCCCGGTTTTCAATATGCATGTTCTACTTTGCAATGTATTTCTGTATTGTCTTTTTGTCTGACACAATATTAAACAAAGCGTTGCATTTTTGGTGGTAATAAGATATCATTGCAAAAAAAACTGCTTACATAGCTATAAAATGGGGTGGCGCCTCGAAAGCTTAAATAACCATTTCATCATTGACTTCTTATCAAATGACCGTTGAACTATAATCTCAAGCAAAAAAGAGTGCAATTTTTTCATCAACTTCCCACCGGGCACACGCCCTAATTACTAGCCGAGACAATAATGTGAACAGATAGCGATTGACAAAATATAGGAACAATAATTTCGGTTGTGGCAGAGGTTATCAGCTGGTCGGGCCGCTAATAAATAACACAACAATTAGTGCACTGTTCATGCGATATTATTAATTATAACAATAACATAGTTACTAGGAAAAATGAGGATTTGTGTGCAAATATTAGTATAGAATCGAAACAAAAAAAACTTTTACAATGGTTTTTAAAGCGTTCTTTTTGTGCCAGTCAGGTTTTTTCCTTTCGATTTGAATGTACCTATACACTGTTTATTTCAGCCAAAAGAAAATTGTGATTATGATACAAAGCTGTATGTAAAGACTTATACCACTCATCGTTTGCCAACTTCAACCGTGTCATTAACCTGTTAGGAGACATAATGTACCCACAATACTAATAAAACGCAGGAAATTCTCTTACCGCGTCCTAATAATCGGCCTTCCAATTATGTCCAGCGCTATGCCACCACATACCTGTTCGGAAAACCAATTTGATTGTGTAACAACAAATTATGCCTATTGCACGCTATTGCAAAACATACAACTTGGTCGCTGTTTCCCGCCTTCACGATTTCAAATTGGAATGCAACGTTAAGCGCAACGCGGTGATTGGTTCATACAATATTCAGGGCGGCCAATCGCAACGCGGCTGTGTCGCCAGTGCATCAAAAATTCCATCTGAATATACCAGTGTGGCAAGCACTAAAAATGATAATGCCCTAACATGGCCATACAATTTGAAATGAAGAATTCATGCATCGTTCTCGTTTACATTTGGGATGTGTTTTTATTGACGCTGAATCGGACAGGTTCGGTCCATTTTATTTATTGAGCGGTGGTTTATGCAGTGATTTTGGCGAAACTATTTCGTATAAATAAACTGGTTGTATGAGGGTATAGAAAAATGGCTGACCGTTTTTGTTGAAACGGACGTATTATCGTAAATTGGTGAAAGCAATGATCGAAACAGGAAAGGTCTGAGCGTAAAAATAGATAGGTGCTCGTATGTTACGTGAAAAAAAGTATTCTTTGCGAAAAATCTTAACAATTCATAGTCAATGAGTATTGCTGTAATCTCTACTAATAATCAATATTAAAATAAACTAAATTCAAAAAGTTATATTATTATCTACAATCTCAATAAAATCTAAAAATATATACCTGCCTATTAGAAACTTGACAAGACGATGATAAGTGATTATTTAAGGAGTCTCATTTCGTTTGTAGAGAGATACTTCACCTAATGGTGTCAATTTAAAGAAAATTAATTAAAAGGCTATAATTTAATATCAATAAACCGTGATTATCTCATTTTAATTAGTGTCCAGGTTCAATAAAATATACCGGTTTTGCAGTTCGATGAACAACGTTTTGTCAATATCAATTCGAGATATAAATGATTTGATGATTGCTATCTAATACGTAATTGGGTCTTTTATTTGTAATGCTAATGATATTTCACAATATTATAATATATTGTGCATAATAATGTGTTAAATAAATGATATTTATATAGAAACATCATAAATTAATATTGCAAAACACTTTTCCCTGCTACATAGGCATCTGGTTATAACGGTGTTCTACAAGGTTCTATTTTAGGACCAACATTATTACATTAAGGTATCTACATTTTCATATCATTTTCTATCAAAAGATTCATGGCATATGCCTTCTCTGCTCCAATAATTTAATACAAAAAAAGATTTTATAGCCAACCTCATATTAAAACTGGCATAGATCCGTCTAAGCCAAACTTACATCTACACAAAGTCTAAAGAGTCCGTTTTCACAAATCAAAGTGCAGAGCATCCGAAGCCGGTTGTTGTTGACCTTAACCTGATTTAAAATGCTATCTGTCCCCTTGTCGGTGGCGTACCGTGCAGAGCAGGGTTCAATAAAAACGTACTGAACATGACTGAGTACGTCGGTAGCGACTTGTTAAATTAATAATGAATGTATTGTTGGGGAAAGAAATAGATGGATGCGATTACTTTCAAAACTGAAAATATTTTGTCATTGTGTTGTTTTCGCTAGCGCATTTGAAGCTCCGAGGTTCAAATCAAAAATATTACATTTAAGATCGGTGTTACAGTTTTTATTTGCATTATTCGGTGGACTTAGACGTCAGCAATGCTAATCTCCTTCGATTGAACTAGACGCATAGCGCTAAATGTGAAATAAACCCTCAGCAGGTTGAAGTTAAAGAGCAGTTTAATTTTAATACGCAAACAATACATGATAATAATAAGTGATGATTTTTAAATTTCGGTTGCATAATCTTACTTAATACCGACCCAATATTTCTCACATCCAACCGCAGTCAACCATGAAAAAAGACACTTAAAGCACAAAAACAGGTCCACTCTAGTCCAGCATGTCTGTCGCGAGGGGCAAACAAGACGGATAACCCTACAGCCGCCGTTGTCTCGCGTTAAGGGATTTTTTATTGTTGCACGCGAATTGTGGCGGCGTGGCGACAACCCTAGCGATGCATACTTTATGGCCTCCATGTTGACTTACGGTGAAAAACAAACGGAAGGTTCTTTATTGTGGGAGATGGAAATAGAAGTACCGCTGTATTGTCTAGGAATTGAAGAAGAAAGAAGTATTACGTAGACTGGTTATAGTTATAGGCTTATTTTGTAAGGTACCTACTTATGGTGGTATGGTAGGACATATTATTAGGGTTCATAGAGTTCTTTTCTATTCTCCAAATTCTGAAGTTCAATATTTTTTATTCTTATATCATTATATTCTAAATAAATTTTAACACGATGTTCAGACTTAACAGTTAAAACCAGCACAACAAAAGCCGATACTTCGATATTCAAAATTACCCTGTCAAATAAAAAATCCATCGATTCTATTGTATTAAAACCACCCTCAAATGATAAAAAATTAATACCCCTAAGTCGATAGCTAATTAAAGCACAATTAGCGCACCGATACGGTTTCAGGTCTAAAGGTAATGCCCCTCAAAGGAAACGTCTGCAAATAATACGAAAAGCAATTATTATCTCATTTGCCTCCTTTTCTCTACCGGCTTTGATGCTAAGAATTTTGATCGAAATCCAAGCAGGGAAACAAATCAAAGAAAATTTAAAAAGATTGTAGTTAGGAAAAGTAGCGGTGGTGATACGAAACGACGTAAGTGACTTGACGAATAATACGAGCTGGAAATGGAAATTAGGAACTCATTTTTTTTTGGAACAATTGTATTGATGACAAGGTTTTAAGAATTACGATACATTTAGTTGCCAACGGATTGCTGGCTGTCTTTGGCATGGCACATTAATTTCTAACATTTATAGGTTTCATTATCAAAATTGAGTTTAGGACAACGACTCCATTATGCGACATATAAAATGTAGATCTTAGACCTATCAGTATCGCGATTACTAAAGTAAAGAATTCTTTCTAATATACAGTTTTTACCTGAGACAGCAACAAATTCTTCTAACCTGCATTCTATAAACATATCACTTACGACGTTATGCTTGAGCACAGTAAAATATTTTACAATCACGCCATCGACAGGTGGAAGTGACAAGCCGTAATATCGGATCAGCTTTTTAACGACTTTCTTTTAAAAGTCCGACTTCGATTATACAGAGTGCTCTGATTTCCTTTGGCTGTTATTGGCGAAGTTTTGTAAAGGTCAGAAGTGATCGACGCGTTATCTCCTATTTTAATGAGATTTTGAAATATTTATGAGGTTATATGAAGTAGGATTTGGTTCAAAACTTAATTATTACTTATTGTTATGATTTTGTTAATACCGTATGTTTGGAAGATGTCATTTGAACTTTAACGCATATTATAAAAAAATAATTCAATGTATTCTATATTAAACCTCCTCATACAGTATCATATTAGTAGTTGTATTAGGTACTAGAGTATCCATATCAAAAAAGGTTTTATTTGACAGAAGTCGTAAACAAAAAGAGCTCGCTGTATAGTGTCAAAATTCATGGCGTCCCCTTGCATCCATTTTAATGACGGCACCCCTATGCCGGTCGCAACCCTTGAGATTTTTAAGACACCTCTAGTTTTTGTTTTGACGCAAACAAAGCAATTACCGTGAACTGTGTTGTCCGATAGACCTCGTATTACAATGCGAGGACAATCATTTGCTACTATCTGTCAAGCTTGTAATTTAGGTAATTAACGCTACTGGAAAGTAGGTAGTAAGGTATGTACTAATGTTCTGAAATTTTAGTAACATGGACGTTATTTTTATACACGTCAATATAAATAACTATAAGTAATGTAAAAGATGTTAACGTCAGCATCCAAAATGTCACAAATTAGGTGTGGTATACATCTAATTCTAAATTTAGGTAATTAATGAAAAGCAAAGTATTAATTATAAACTAACACATCAACACGACATCTGATCAGTAGTAGAAACAAAACGTTCACAAAACAAACAAAAAACAGTAAATATACGCAGGCAGTGCGCCACGAATCGGAATAATCGAATCGATTCTATCGAAACGAAACATCGAGTGGTAGTGAATTGGTCTATTAGTTCACCCTAGTTTAGTTACGGGTCCCCTCTATAATGCAGTTACTGTAAAGTTTATTGTTTTTGGCTTTTATTTTACCTATGTCAATTTGGTTGTTTTTTTTAGTTACTAATTTGTTCACTTCTGACCTATATTAATATTATAGTTTCTGGCATAAGAGAGAAATGTGTCAATAGTCTTCTTGGTCTTATAAGGTTCCAATAAAATAAGACTTTGAAAAAATTGCTTTGGTACGATCGTAAATCGGTTTACCAAAAAAGATTTCAATTTTTTACTGGATCCCAAAGATATTTTCTTTAGTATCCAGTGAAAATTTGAAATCTTAAATAATTGTAATAGTCCAGGATCACATACATAAGCCGACAGTTCTCCAGTAACAAGAGATTGCTCCCAGAAACTGATCTAGTTATATTCCTATGGGGTTACAAGTACTTACAAGAGAAATATAATAAATCATAAGTGGCGTTCTCATTGAACAGGAAAATAAAACGCGTTTCTCTGAATTGAGTGACACGAATCGAATCGGGTGATCGATACAGCTTTTATTTTTAGTACCGGGTTTGTACCAAATTCGTTTGTTTACTTCTTCTCTTTAAACATACCTGTAGTTATTTGCTAATGTTGCTAAGTAGTACAATGGAAATCTTATAGCACCTAGATTTCATTTAATCTTTCTTTCCTTGGAATTACATCAATCTGTATGGACGTAAGGCGTACTTGTGATGTATCATCTTATAAATGTCGTAACAGACATCAACACTGATAACGAAACAAATGATTTTTCCACAGCATTTTAGTAGTATCAATATAAGCAGCCCAAGACTTATAAAACCAGCCTACTACTAGCTCTTAAAACTAAACAGAAAAGTACATTAAAAGGTACCTTTAATATCTCAGTAAGTAATGAGAAGGTAAACGCGTACGTAAAACGGAATACACCTCATGTTAAACAAATCATTACACTGTTCACTGTGAACTCAATAATTTCGCTTAAATGTAATTCCCAAGAATTATAAATTGGTTCATAGTAAAAAATGAAATCTTTAATTAGGTACTTACCGTTAATTTATATTTTCACAGAACTGGTTTCACAATGAACCCTTTCTTTGAGAAAGTAGTCCAATCCTTTGTATGTGAAAAAATAAAAGGCGTTGTATAATATACCGACAAGCGAAAACAATCGTAATAACTTCCACGTTTTGCAATTAAGAAGCTCGGATCATTTCTCAAAACTGCTGAATAAGGTACCCACATTCAAAGTCCTTGCATGTTAGTCAGTATTACACAAAGAGGAATTCTTAGAACTCATCTGCTGCACAAATCATATTACCAACCGTATAGCTTTAAACTTTATCATGCAGCTAGGTTTCTATATTGAACGTAATTACAAGTATGTATATTTAGGTAGAAACACGGCTTATAATATCATTGAGTATCACGATGCACAATATTATGTCAAAAACTTTAGAAAGTTCATAAACTACAACAAATTGATGAATTCATGTTATTTTTTAACGATACGTGGGTAAACTTACGAATATAAATAACTATGTTTACTTACAGGTACCATACCATACTAAAGTAACAAGCAAACGGTTAAAAGATAAAGGAGTAGAAAAGCAGAATATTAAAATAGTACATTTAATGTTAAAAATGTAAGCCAATAGAATATATAGCGGAAGACTAAGAGGTTACATCATAACCTCTTGAAAGAGGAGGTTCAGACCGCCACATTAATAATTCAGAACCGTCCTCTGATGCATTTGTTTGCGGTGCCCGAAGTAACGTGCCTCTACTACGGAACTTTGAAATTGAGAATGAAAATCCAAATTTTAAGATTGTCGACAACAAATTTGAAAGTAATGCAGAATATGATTCTAAAGACAATGAAGCTCCCGTTAAATAACTAGACAATAGTCATTTAAATGGTCTAAATTGATGGAAACTTAAGATATCAATTATGGCTTTTACTAATAACACAAATCAAACGATAGTAAATATCAAAGAATTGAAAAACACCATCGAGTTCCAAGAGTAATAAGACGAAAGTCCCATCATACAATCTCTGTTTGTTGATATCGTTCAGCACTACCATCGTAACACTGCCATGAATTATTCACACGAATTTGTCTACCTGATACAAAGTTACATTTTGTATTCCCATTATACAAACCATTATATTAACACGAACGGAACGTTGGTTTATGAAATTGCTTTAAATTTTATGTGTCATTAAATGTTTGTTTACACGTGTCAATTTTACTTCTGTAATTTGGACTGTTCTATTTCAATTACAATTTACAATTGCTGCTTTTATATTCTTGTCTACAGTCTGCTGAAAGCCCAAATATTTTAGAAAAACTTGTATTATTTAATTGCCTATCAAAGTAAAAGAAATTGTGTTCATTTTCTATCTATTGTATACTTATTTACTATATTTTTTCTAAAGCATCTTTAAAATATTCTTGTTTGTCCATAGCGAGCGACGGGGAGTACTCGACGCGGCGGCACTGCAGGCGTTAGCCGGTGAGAGCGTACTGGAGAAAGAGAGACAATTGTCGGAGATGATCCTGCAGCTGCAAATGGTTAGAGAACAGCTTTTAGCGCAGCAGGAACACGCTAAGGTAAGTCTTCTTGTTATATTAAAAAAAAAAGAACCAGTAGCCAGAAAGAATCGGAAATCAAAGAATAAAGAGACACAATAAAGAGACAATAATTAAAGGTCATGAAACCTAAAAACAGAATTTGATAGGAGAAAAAATACATGCAGGTTTCGTGTCTACCATTTTTTTTCAATGACAAGATATGAATCAAATCTAGGGCTTTATTTATAACAATCGGTGTCATCAGAACTACACAATTTCTTGCTACGATTAAAATGTATCTAACAGAATCTGACGCGTTTGATCCACAAGAAAAATTGCCGATACAAATTTTTGTCACGTCTTCAATACTATCTGATTTCATATTTTGTATTAAAAATAAAGTACATAGATGACCTCGTTTACTGCTGCCAACTTGTTGTAATGAAGTCCCGGATTATAAACAACGGAGATGAATAGACTGAGGATTATTTCAACGTCATCTGCTTCCAAAACTAACGGACTCTTAACTCAATCGTAAGTAAGTTCTTCATCTGATTCGCTCTTGAGGTCATACTTTGCTGTAGAATGTGTCGATGCATTTTTTGTCATTTTGATTTATTACCAAATTTACTTGCTACTGAAAAAAAGTAGTTTAGGTACCTACTTCAATTCAAATTAACAGTTTTTTGTCCGATTGCGAAACTAGAACTAATTTATCAAACTTGAAAGTATGTAATCAAAATTATAATTGGATAGATATTAAGTATTTATTAATTTAGTTATCTATTTATAATAATTGAGCCTTTGAAAGTAATGTTATTTTCTATAAATCTTTCAAAAGACGTGATTTATACGTTCTAGTTATTCAACAGGGATCTAGAAACAAAAAGCAATATCGCTAATAATAAGCAGCATGAAAGCCATATTTTTCTAAAGAACGAAGCCAGCCAAGCTAATCACATTATTCACTAATTAGAATAGCAAGAATACTAAAATAGAGGTACACGATTGTATTTGACCTCTCCACCCCACTTAGGAGCGAGTGGTAATACTTTGTTTTCAAAAGCTTTTATCTATCCCCAGACATCTGTTTTGCATGCTAGGTCACGAATTGAAAAGGGCTGAGGAATGAAGGTTTATTCCTGTTTTGGAACTTTACGTTTAGTTCGTAAACTGGTGGTTATTGTTCCATTTCATGCGCATTTATGGAGTTGACAGCTACGGTGTCGTTTAAATGGCCGTTTTAGTTACGAGAATCCAACTGTACATCACAACATAAAGTTTTGTACAATGCTATTGATAATTGTTATGGGGAATTGCGGAATTTCTTTCCAATGAAGGCGTTTTGTCTTTTCGCGTAGTAAAACTTAATGTATGGATGATGCAGCGACGTCCGTAAAGTACATTCCTTTATTCTGAATGTGAAAGGACGGACCTATACCGTTTAACATCAACCGCTGGATTTGAAGACTTGAAATGTGGATTATCGTGTGCAGAAATGAGTGATATCTGTGGATGTTTGTGGAATATAAACAAGAGCAAATGTACACAGGCAGGTACTCCAAATCTGTATTGTTAGAAATATTTGAAGTCGATTAATTGGTTTAAAGAAGTTACATGTAAGATAATATTATTTTTTAACATAAAATCACACCCAATAGAATATTGCTCTTTGCAGTGAAAACCAAATCCTTTTGATCAGGATTTTAGTATTTCTAGTCTAATTTCTATTTCCTCGATCAATCAAATCAGTAAATGTCTACCTACTCAAAAGTGAGCAGTTGGTTTTGATCTTAAAGAGGGTTGTTGATAATGCTGATGCAGGACGCTTCT
Source organism: Abrostola triplasia (assembly GCA_946251915.1). Classification (NCBI taxonomy): domain Eukaryota; kingdom Metazoa; phylum Arthropoda; class Insecta; order Lepidoptera; family Noctuidae; genus Abrostola; species Abrostola triplasia. The sequence goes on along the minus strand of OX276440.1, from coordinate 5,714,136 downwards.
TTTTCATTGTAATTCCTCCCTCAACTTCAACTTTTTGTTTACCCTTTTTACAAATTAGGTTTGTTACGGGCCCGTGTTCTTTTCAAAGGACTTTGTTATTTAGATGATGCTGCCAAATGGTATTGTCATTTTCATTTTTAACTCTTAAATACGCTAACAGAATACCTAAATTTTAGTTAGGTTCTGGTAGTATTAATTGTTTACTAAAAACTAAATATTGTGATACCAAATTTTGATTAGGTTCACAAAAGAAATTCTGTCAAGCATATTGCACAATAGGTACCTAGATAAAATCGGAACGCGTTACATAGCCTCTAATTACTGGGCTCATATAACGCACATTCATTTTCAATTACCAATGTATACAATAGCGTGTATCCTTTCATTTCGAATCAATTTTCATGTTGAATGCATATTGTGCGCGGCCCGGCGCCCGTACGGTCTGCAACAAAGACACTCTCATACTAATGAATCAGCGATAAAAACTCGAACAACACTCGATCACATGCCCTCTAGTTAGGGCTGGCATTTTTTATGAATTTTTCGTTTCTTTTTTGGTTACCGAAAAAATTTCAAAAAAAAAATTAAATCTGTTTTTGTCTTTTTTAAATGAGGATTTTTAGATTAAGAAAGTTAATTATGATTTCTGTTTTCACCAAATTATAAAAAATCAGGCCTAAAATTTTACAAGTAATATAAAATATTTTAATAATGATATTAAATAGATAATTGAATTGTTAACTGTAAAATAGCTTCCAAAAACTGCGTAATTTGCCTAACATAGGCAGCAGCCCTACAATTGTTGACGGTATAGATTGAAGAGGCCCGTCTATAGCGGTGCAAATGGGAACGGCTAATGGCGGGCCGCGTTCGTATTCGCGCGTTTTTTTCAGAACGTCCCTTTGTTGACTGTGCCGGGTGCATTTGGAATAGCGTTCGATACGGCGCGTTCGATTCATGGATTTTTTTATGTTTTGTCTTTGGAACGCCAGACTGTTTTGTTCGGTTTGCTATTGGTGTTTCATTTTACGTCACTACATAGATACCTAGGTACCCTAAAAGTATGACTATAACACCAGGTATTGGTATTACGAAATTTTGGGCAGTTTTGGGCTTTTGCTAAAAGCCTGTGGATCGGCTACCTACTGAACAAATAGTAGATACCTATGAGGTATAACGTTTGTTATTTGCGGCTGCTATTAAGCAAGTGGAGTATTATGGGATAGATTCGATATGGGTAATTAGTACTAGAGTCAAAAGACGGTCAAACACATTAAACAAATTCTTAGTCATCGTCTCTGCAAGTCGTACCAAATCAGTACCATATCTACCTACCACCTAAACGTAATGATACGTACATAGTGCGTCATCTAAAATACATCAGCAACAATTTAGATCTACACACCGTCTATCAATACTTAACAGGCATACATCAAAAAATGTAATCCGTCTGCGAAAGCACTCACTCGGATTAAAACATCACCGAAATAAATGAAACATTGGTATGTGCACGCAGACCCCCTATATTGTGCCCTCCCCATAGGGCCAGACAAACGGAAATATGAAAATGAAACGTATAAACGGAAAAACGCATCAAACGCCTGTACGCGACGGCAGCCGGACAAAAAATGAACACAAACGACCGCTTAATTCGCAAAAAGCCCGTTTGATGTCGCTAATTGACAATCAGTCGGAGGACGCGTCTCATTGGTCCGCTTCCTGGTTCTGTTTTTAAAAATTCAAACAAATAAATTAGTAGGGTGGCCATCTTTGTTTTGTCCGGCCGTTATTTGTGTTGCGAGGGACGGGGGCAGATAAAAGTCTGCGCTAATTATGTATAAGGTCCTTTCTTTATAAGGGATGAAGAGGAGATACTTGTATAAAATGCTATTATATGAAAATGTTTGAATTTTAAAAATACCCACCTTTTTATCTTTGCAATGTTCAACGAGATTGTTAGTAGAAATAAACATTTGAATATATCATTTATCATTGCGGTAATGCGTAAGAAGTTAGTGGTACGCATGCTCCAGCTCAGTATAATAAGGACCTGAAAAATACTAGAATAAGACTCTAGGAAATAATATTTAGTCCATAAATACTCTGCCGAGTCTAAAATTCAAAACTAAACAAACATCCACTAGCAATACTAAATTCCATAAAAAGCTTCAAAATATTTCAGAGAATTAACTGTCGCATCAAAAACTAAAACAGAATCATTTTTAAAAGGTGTCATTTCCCATTAACCGTCAACTGCGACCCGGTAAAGCGAGTCAACAAGTTGCTCTTTAAAAAAATATTTCAAATTAAAAAAATATAAATATCCCCCGACATTCGAGGGGTTAACCGTGTCAGACCAATTAGTTTTTGAAAGAAAACTACAGGACTGACGGACAGACATGTGTTGACAACGTTTTTGATTAAAAAACTTTTAAAAGATAATATAAAATGTTGGTTAGCAAGCTCTTTAGCGCGGTTAGTATTTGCCTTTTTATCGAAGTCAAGAAGCGAAATGTTACGTTGCCTTGTATTAATAGTAAACCTACCTCGTTAGTTACACCAAAAAATATTTTTTCCATAGTAGGGAAACCAACTATAAAAGATAGAGCTGTAAGAAAATAACGGCTTGAATTTTAAAATTATCGACGCAAACATTATAATCAAATGGAGCTGTCCATTTTATTTAATTCAAAATAAAATTTAAATTCTTAAAAAAACTAAATTATTTTAAGAACTGCACTTAAACAGTCAATTTTAAATTTCGAAACATCGAACATCACGTTATCGATGTACAGTTTATCGATTACTTTACTGACAGAACGATTAGTCATCGAGAAACGATTTATGATTGGCGTCCGCCATCACCCCTATTTGTTCCTATGAACTACATCATACATCACGTGTAGTTACACTATTTAAGTATTTTAACCGCATACATGTTTCACACAAATTAGAAGCACGACTTAAGTTATCTTAACTAGAATTTTAATAGCTTAGACGAGTTGCCTAACGTTAGCACTAAAATTACTAAATGTACTTTGTGGTTTTAATCGATGTATTGCAACCGTTAAATACTTTGTCAGCATCATAAAAACAAGTGCATTTTTATCGTTAGTGGAAAGTCATTGAATTTTTTCCCTTATTATTTCTACGAAGTATCTACACTTACATAGAGTTAAGAACACTTAGATAGATTGACGACCTGATTGGCGCAGTGGCTGAACGATTAGACTGCTGCGCTAAGAGTTCAATTCCCGCACGGGAAAAACATTTGTACGATCCGCAAAAGTTTGTCCCGAGTCTGGCTGTTTGTCTCTCTCATATTTCATGTTTGTAAAACGCACTCACGACACGGGAGAAATTCCAAATGTGGGGCGACGTTTTGTAAAAAGAGCTCTATATTTTTCATTTCTCGGTCCGCAATTAAAAATATTGTTCATTTAAATGTAATAACGCTACATTTAAATAATACTTAGCAACTCTAGCTATAGTTATGTTATAAAACTACCAGTAAGCCTACCCACTCAATGGAGTAACATTTATAATATAATTACGCAATTCGACACGCTGTCCGACGAAAACCAGTTACGGAAAATCGTAGCGGTGTGAAAATGGCGACGTTTTACGATTACGCTTATAAATATAGAACATGCTATATAATAATAGTGCCTAGGTATTCACACGTCATTTTAACTCGCTGTGTTTAATCTGCGATAGTATTTTCATAGTACAAGGTAACACTGTTCGTCTTATTTAAATTAAAGGACTCCGTGTTTAACTAAATATCCTCTTACGCTTTGTTAAGTAAATGAATTTCCTCCTATTAATACATAATATTCCTCATATTCCTAACTCTTCTTTAGTTTCCAATCTGAAAAAAAAATTGCATTCAATATTTTCAACCTTGCCGAAAGTTTTGCTAAGGAGTTTTTACTAACGATTTAATTCTACCGTCTGATACCTATTATGGACGTGTAAGCCGCCTATCAGGAACCTCGGCTATCACTTGGCTAAGCCATGAAATCATAACCGGCAAGACATGCGCACACAATTTTATAACACATCACTAAACCGGTGTAAACGGACGAATAGAAGAAAATCCTCGCCACAAAGGCGTGCCCATTTCCACCGAGCATTGTGTGAGAACGCAACAGCAGTATACACCCGTCCTGTTCACACAAAGACACCGCTGCGATGCGCAAAAGAGATAGCCAACACAATAGACAATTGTTATCCCCACTTCTGCACAGTCGTGTGGTTAATTCACGCGAATGTCGCTTGTAAAGCAACTGTATTAGACCGTTTTTCCTGTGATATGATTTGGCCAATTTGATTCGCTAGTCGTTATTGTGAAAACAATGGGTAAGCGTAGGTATAAATAGAAGTGAATAGTTTGCGCAGTTTACGGGCGTCGTTTCAGCGAGGCGTTTACGATGTTTGGTTTTTCATAAGCCGTTTTATTCCGCGCAGCGTTCGCGGTTGTAAAAATCCGGGGAAACCATTAATACCTACATTGTTTGTTATACCTACTGTGTTGGTTTAACAATAATTTACATACTCGTTAGTGATTTAAGACATTCAAATGTTGTGTTCTTGGTAATTAAATAGAATTATTTGAGGTTTGCGAATTTGATTATACGTGGTTTGGTAGAGTCGTGTGTAAAGTCGTAGTTGAACCTAAAGTACTGATGTTTAACTATACTATACGATATACTGAGCTACGCCACGGCTATTAACCTTCGAGGCTTGAGCCTGATAAGCTTAAATTTGCTGTAGCTATCTTCTTTCTAAATAAAAAATGGTAGAGCAAAAAGGATTTTTCTCTAACATGTGACTTTGTTTTTTTAAATCTAATTAGATTCTAAAACAATTGAGTACTACAATTCATCATCAGTTAAATAGTTGTAGGTAAGGGGTAAGTACATTTACCCATTTTTAATCAAAATTATCATTTTGCAGTAGGTTATTATTTACCTACTTCTGCAAACTGTAACAACAACAATACCTTCAGAGTAAACACTAACTATTGAAACGTACCTTACAGTACAAGTACTTACAATCCAACACTAATTACATACCTACTATACATACGCACAAAATAACGGCAAACCGAATGCAGAAAATGCCACCAAATGTTTACAACCCCTGGCATCGGTAGCTTCATTTAAATACACAACTAATAACGCATTTAGCTATCAAATACCGCTATAAGACAATATACGAAGCGACGATACCTTCCGTTTAATATTTGCATACATATTAAAAGCTATAACACATTTTACAATGTTATTTACAACGAGATAGAATAATCTTACATTCACAGAAGCACGATTTCACCTTTGTATCTAACGAGTTAGCTCGTAATAGCAGTATTAATCTGCTATTGCCTATCAAATATGCGGCTCATTTCCTTTACATACATTTTAATATCGTATTGATAAGAAAGCTATTTTATACATTTTTAGTGCTTGCTAATATCACGCGGTTTTAAACTGCTAACGGAAGGATGGTACAACTACTTATAATAGATTGTAATAGTTGCCAGTTTGAATGGTAAGAGTGCCACTTTACGTTTATCGTTTATGCTATTTGATTCGTTCTTATTTTCCATAAAAAGTCACTTAGTTTTCAAAACATTATTCACGTGTAGAACTTGTTTTATTAAAAACATTCGATTTAAGTATGATGCTGTATTGTTTTCTGTCGGGTAACCATGTTGGAAACGATCGTGACAAATTCCTTTTTGAATTTGAATGTTAGAAACAAATGACAAAACAGATTTTAAATTTGGATCAAAATTGTAATTAAATATTAATGTTACTAAATACTCTAGGTATATAATTATAGACTCTATCAAAAAGGTATCATAAAGTATTAATTTAAATTTGCTCCAAATTATGTATACCAGTTACAATATTATCGACGACCTAATTGGCGCAGTGGCTAAGCGATTAAGCTGCTGAGCTAAGGGTTCGATTCCCGCACGGGGCAAAAATTTGTAAAAACCACAGATGTTTGTCCCGAGTCTGGGTGTTTGTGTATGTGATATTTCATGTTTATGAAACGCACCCACGACACAGGAGAAATTCTTAGTATGGGGTGACTTTTTTTTAAATGTCTACTTAAAATCATAATTATAAGAGTAGTTGCTATAAGAGTAACTAGCTAAATTTAACTTATTTAATAGAAAAATCAGCTTAAGTTACGCAAAAAAGAGAAGAAAATTGTCTGTTCCCTTTGTACGAAGTTGCTGGGAATTCACGGGGTTGAAAGAGTCTTGTTTCATAATTAAGTAGTGCACGCTTAGTTACCCGTAGAAGCCGGCAAAGTTTTGTGCTGAAAAAGCCTGAATGACGTTCTAATAAGAGCCCTTAAGAATTCTTTGGGCTTTTATTGTTTTCAGTAACTGGTTTTGCGATGTTTATTCTGTATTTTTTCTTATTATAAGTCCTAGTTTCTTTGTTGATATGCTTAAAGTATGTGCTTCTGAAATATAGATTCTAGCCTCTAAGTTAAAATCCCATAATATGTATAAGCTAAGCAGTTATCATTATTTAAAGTAAAGATGTTGTTGGGACCCCAGAATGAGAGCCCTATTTAAACAGTGAAAATTTAAAAATATAATAATTCACGTCAAGTCTAAGAGTAGCACGTAAAAAAAATCGCGCTATTAAATAACCAACTACAATAAAAAAGTCATACAATATTCAAGAGCTAACAAAACTAGGGCCTCCCATAAAACCGTACTGAAAAGTAAATTAACCTCTCTGCAGTACGAAACTCATTTACCGATACAAAACAAGACCTCAACCAATAGAGCTGCCCCAATCGGAAAACACCGGAATGAAAAGACGTCTGAAACAGGTACGAAATCAACTGAAACATGCTTCTTTGTGTTTATTCAGTACACAAATGCTTTTCTTGGGCAGCATTCACGGGTTTCTATGGGGGTAATAAAGGTTCCCACGGACACAATGAGCCGGGAAGGCAAGGAGAGTGATGAAAAGTTGGGAATCTGGGCCGCGTTCCCGGGGCGACGTAGGGATGCGAACGTCGTTGTGTGCTTTATCGATAAATGGTCTGAAAAGAAAATTGTGAGCGTGTGAAGAAAGGATGATAGTTAAGGTGCATTTTGACTTGGGTGGGCTCGCTTAGAATTTATATAAGAAACTGTTTAGCTTATGCTGACTTTTTATTGAAGTTTGGTACCGCTATTTTTATGTTAGTATCTAGTAGTGTGAATGAGGTATATTTAACGAACAATTCGGCTTATTGTCACGGATAGGTATAGAAGTTCTTCCTGTGTTAAGGTTATTAAAACTTTAACTAATTAAATAGTATACAGGTACCTACTACACAGACAATATTAGAAAACCATTAATTATATTGATAATTAGTCAATTAATTGACTATCGATATTAACCCGTCCATCACTAAAACGTAGTTATTCCCGTCACTTTCCAATTATTTTTGCGGTCTTTCTTCGCCACAGACTACAGTCCGCATTGAATGCGAAACAGAATAGCGCTGGAGCTTTAAGGAATTAACAGCTTTGTCCGGACGAAGCGGCAGCTACAGACTGCTTAGTTATTGTGGACATTGATTAGCGAAAGCGGTGGCGATTTACATTGCGCATCTATTGATTTTGAGAGAACTTTATTTTTAGAATAGTTTTTTTTAATAATGACGTCACAAGGCGTTTCTACAATAGAGTTAAAAGTGTCATACTCGTATTTATCTCAAAGTCCTGCGTTGTTTATTATAATTTTAATTTGACGCTGTTTAATGTTTTAATTATAAAATAATTATGTATCATTATAATAACAACAAATATATTTCAGCTTACAGGTATAGACAGAAATTCATAGATGGCATTTTTTTAAATCGCTCTCGCTACCTCTTTTCCCTTGCGCACAGTGAGCGTCGCCTTAGTTTTCCTTTTCCACCAACTTGCGGTTAATTTATTTAATAAGTTGTTTCTGAATAGAGCACCCAGCAACGAGCGCTCGGATGAATCGGACTTTCCATTTTTCTTTCTTATTTTTTTTCTCTTTCCACACAAAAAAAATCTTCAGTATTTTGTTTTTGAAAGGAAACAGAAGCTTTACATTTATTCTTTTACTCTTTTGTGACAGTTGTTGGCTGGAATATCGTGCTAATTAGGCAAGGTTTTATTCGAAACATAAAAGCGCCCATTTTGTTATTGATAAATAGTAGCGTAATATAAGAATAATGTATCAAAAAAGGCGCCTTTTAACTAATTATACACCATACTTCTTTTGACAATAATTATACTGAAATAAACTACATAAAAATTTGTATCGCCAATAAAATCCTCAAAAATAACACCTTATAAAACATACGTACAATACTATAACGGTTTAACATGCGCAGTCCAAAATTTTAAAACAAAAACCACGTAAGCTGTTAATAATTGGTTGAAAGTTGAAAAGGCCGACTTGTAATTCTTGTAACATTTATACTGATGGCAACATTCGCGATTTATTACAGGTTGTCACACTGTGCATGAAAGGAACACCGCACAATAACCACCTACATAACAGACGCGAGATTTTAACTGTGTGATTAATTGAGGCAATAAACCGTTGTTTATGTCTCTCTCATTGTGCCTACTTGATGAATTTTTAATTGCTTTGTTTTACCTACTTTATTGTTTCCACTTATTCTGTAATTTTTATAATAAATACGCAACGTTTTTGTACCAAAGGCTCTAGCTCTAGCGTTTTAAAAAAGTATTACCTATTTGATACCCGCCAATATAATAATTTATAATGTAAACAACAGTATGCTAAATATATATGCCCTTTTACGATTTCTCTACAACAAAAGTCGGTTAAGAAAAGAAAACAAAATGGCGTAGGTGCGTTCGAAATTGGAATTCATCAAAATAATGCGCGGAACGTGATCTCGTGCGAAGTGCGCGGATGAGCGTATATCGTGATGCGTTATAGTTAGGGCTGGTTAACTTAAGAACTATTAATTTAACTTTCAAAAGAAAACTACGCAATACACTGTTTTTTGCTTAAATAATTTAAATTGGAAAAACTAAACATTTGAGACAAAACAAAGCAAGAAAACACCGCTACACACCGTTTAATATTTATTTCTGGATATAACACTTGTTTAAACGAACAAAATCCGCCAGCCCTAGGCTAACGTAAGGTGCGCGGGAGTCGGGCATTTCGTCCCGGTTCCTTTTTTAAAAAGCCGTTTTTATTAATTGCCCTCCATTGTTGGTGGTCGGTGTGTATGAGAATGCGCAACGTTCTGTAACGTTTCGTCGTGTTACGGATTATCCCTTATCCGTTCAGAAATAGATCTTTATTTAACGTTGTTTGAAGTTACTTAATGATAATTATTCTAGAGAGCTGACGTGAGCTATTTTTGTATGATTTTAACAACCAGTAACACCAAATATTTAAAAAGAGGTGTGACTCAAGGTGATAAGTAACAAAATTTATTTTGTTTATTGAATGTAAGAATTTAATGTGCGATAAACGAATGTACCTATTAATCTTCCATGTGACCGACCAGCGAAGCTGTTAACCTATCACCAACATTAAAAGCGTTGACATAAAGCTTATTAAATGATGACCAAAATATTATAATTTTATGGTCACGCGTCATTGACAATTTTACTGGATAAAACGCGGCCCAAATCCCCGACAGCATTGTTCACTAAAAGAATGTCAATAAATCTCTTTTATTGCACATCTCGGATTCCGGGCAGATATTTTAACGATGGTTACTTAATCTTCGAGATTAAGAATCTCAGAGAAAGCATAAGCAAGCTGTGCTACACAATTTTTATGATACAAAGTATCTAAAGGTCACATTACGCCTTATTACCAAGTGTTGAGGGAAATCTAGATTGCCAGCGCAAAAAACGCGAATAAAAAGTATATAATACATGGCTCAATCGTGAATGACAATAAATATTTCACAATTTCGTTGGTGGAGAGTAAATATGCTCGACCATTTCCTGTCCAGAAATAGAACAATAAATTTCCACTGGAATAATTGTAAATAAGTTAACAGATCAATTTATTGTTATTTCTTGTTCTTATTACTAGTACGAATAAATTCTACGTTGAAAAATTGCTAATGTAATACGCGCAATGATTGAACTCGAAAATTATTTACAAATTCTCAATTAAATAAAAAATACTTTTGTAAATTTTCTTTTACAATTTTCGTAGCATAATATTATCAAGTATTTTTACATTTTAATAAAAATGAGCTCCTTAGGTACTTATGACTGACATAAAAATTACATTAAGTTAAAAAGTAGCCAACGTACCTATCATCTTATTCTAGTAAGTGGGTAGGAATCTTATTATTAACTAACTGCAAAACATCTGTCATTTTCGTCGCCCATGTCTTGAAGACCCTGCGTCAATTTATGTGTCTTTGCGGCTGCTAATCGGGACTTCAAGTACCTAATTACTATATCGTATCTCACAAAAACAACAGTTAATTTACCTATTAGCATACAAATAGTTGTAGGTATCTAAATATTAGTATTATTTTTCCACATGAATAACCATTTTCAGGTACCTTAAAACTGAAGCTTAATATTACACACGCATCTTTACCTATTTCAATGATGTTCATTAAAAGCTACGTCACAAAATCCCTAGTTTAATGATAACGGCTGGTATAAAATCCGTGATACGCACAGATTAGTTAACCTCCAAACATTTTTTTTGATACAACGTCTTAAGTCCCGTCAAAATAATACGACATTTGTCCGTCCGCGCGCCATTCGCTCAGATATTCCACAGTCGAATAGATTTTAATTCGTCCCTGCTAGACGGATTTACGAGCGGTCCCCTCTATTGTGACTAAACATTATATTATTATCCAGTTTTCCATTTGTTTTTCACTAAAATAACGCGTTTTAAAAATACTTAAGCATAACTAGTGAGTCAACACACGTGGTAAATTACTTAGATTGATATTGGCACATTCCTTTTTTTATGTTTTATAAATTTCTCTCCTACTGACGGACTTTGACTTTTAGATGATTTTTACGGTTTGTGGTGCAGGTTAAATAATCGGCACATTAAAGATATATTTATGATTAAAGTTATGTGCGTCTTAGAAAAAACCTGTCGAAATTGCTTTTATAGTTGCGAACGGATTCAATGGTTTAAGAGATGTGTTAAAATAGACTAATTTGTCTATTGAGTGTAATGTAGGTACGTAGGCACGCACAGTAAAAAAGTGGTTTTACGTTTAAAAAATGAGTTCGTTGGATGAAAAAATTGAATAATATTACATTATTTTTTTCATAGACATCAACATAAATTATAAAATACTAAAGATAGGTTACAAAATGGAATCCTTAAACGGATTGCAAAAACCATTTGGCAGCTATCAATATATTACTCCCTCATTATCTATAACTACCCACATTTTTCAACGCTCCAAACGAAGTTCATTAAACGTGTAAAGTAAGAAGACAGCATTAAAGAAATGTATTTAGTTACCTACCTACTTGGATTACTGTTATCTCAATCTTAACATCGTACGGTTTACTATTTTGTAGTAACGTTTTTATTGGCTCGCTTTTGAATGTTTTTTTTTCACTTTGATTACACCCGTAATGTTGATTGAAATCTGGTTTTACATTAGGATCTTAATTTCGTTTCTTTTGGCTCTTCTGTTTTGTGAGGCAAGGGTTTTTCTTACAAGCATTTAGTCTTTTTAAATTTATCAGTGTTGTTACAAAAAAAGGTAACAAGAAATCGTAGACAGAATTATTGTACAAGACTAATGGTCAGTTATTATTAATTGTCAAAAAACTTAAAGGAAAATTGCGTTCAATTTCAACGCATAAATAGCTCATCGGTAGCCGGCCTGTTGACGACTACACTGGGAGTAATATATTGATCATGAATAAATCTACTTTCCCGCATATTTCTTGCGTGCCCATTATTTTTTTAAGAATGCCACTGACAGATAGAACCGTCAACATTGTCAGGGCCGAACCAAATTAAATATCCTGTCATAATTTCGTTCCGTTTGACGATGCGACAGATCAAAGCTCATGAGATCCTATTATTATGAATATTGTTAGTCTGCACACGCTGCCGCTGCCGCCTACAACATTCTAACCTAGAAACAAGGAGGTTCATTAATATAGAGCGGTATTTAGGGGAAGCACCCGTTCGGGTTAGCGCGGGTTGTCCCAGTTTACGTATGTTCTAAATGCTTTAATTACAGAATTGTGTACATCGAAATACCCCTGACGTTAAATCGTTTAAATGATAAGAGTAGGTAATAATTACAGATTTGCATGGGATTTTTTCTAGACTATAAACATGGAGTGTATTTTAATAGTAGGCACCTATATAAATATACCTTCATATAAAGGTTAAAAGTCGTGATGTTTCAATGAAATCTGGTCAAGCTTGTCAAAACTTTTGACATCCAGTCTGAAAGATAATTACACCGCTAATTAGTTAGTGAAGTCTTCAGATACAATTCAACCGCTTCTAGTAGACTTCACCAAATTGTAATATAGTTTAAAAAAATCACGTTTCGACCCAATTTAAACAACGGTGAGAAATCCTACATTTAACGACCTTGTCATGGCTACCCTAAACGTACAAGTTCACACATTGTCGCAAGTCTCGTGAGTGTCGGAGTTCGATTTCCTGTGTCGACACACTCGCGAGTGTCCTGAGGGGTCAGTAGTCTAATGTCAGTGTAAACATTCCTGAACAGAGGTTACAATGTAAACTAGCCAGTGTGAGGTGCGCCTTTGATGTCCGCCGGCCGCGAGCTTAGGGCTGCCCAGCGTCGGTTTATGAATATGTTATAATTGTACGCCGGCGGAAAGATAATGGTTTTGTAACAAATACTGCTGTCTTGTCGGCTATGATTGGTTCCCCTTACTTGTAACATAGTACTTGGCAGTGAAAGTTTAAAAGACGGCAACGCAAAAATTTCTTATTGTAGTGTCAATAGTAAAAGTCCGAAAAGATACGTATTGTAATGGTACAATATTGTTACCGGCCTTAAAAGCTTATTATCGACTCACGTGAAACATTAGTCGGTTCTAATTTTTGTAAAATATATTTAAATGATAACCCTTAACGGCACAGAGTAGTCCATAGAACAGAGTTTACATTGGCATCATTCAAATGTATGAAGTTGCTATTTACGTTTGACCAGAGCACTCATTACGGATTGTTATTGGAATAATAAAGAGAGAGGCATCGCATCCGACTAGCAGTGAGATCGTAACGTATTTCCGAGTATCTCTATCCATTGCAAAACGCTATCGCTTTATTCTCATCAAGGATTCCGCGAACTGACACTTTTGTTGTTGTTTATTAATCTATGTTTATCTGAGCTAGTTTTTAACTTTGATAGAATGTTTGAAATTGAAAAGTGTTATTTTTTTATTCAAATATTTGACGATGGTGTCTAAATTTACGCGACTTTTATGGAGAACCGAGAAAATTAATATATGATGTGTGTGAAGGTGTGTAATCACGTAGATTTTAATGATGTGACAATATTGATAGTTTCACTAACTAGACAGCTGGACGGTAATTTACGATTGGTTTTTATTGCTCAACATAATTTAGCGTTGAGAATGCCTGCGTAACCGCCTACATAAAATCCTTTAAAATACACAAAAATGTGCGACAATATTTTTATGGATGGCTTAATATTCATGCATCCAAATCTACCCATTTTTTATGTCGACTTGTGACACGCCCCAACGTCGTTCGAGAGAATTTTGACAGCACTGGTACAAGACAGACGCGTGGCTATCTCTATTATTAAAACGTTTTGAAATAATGAAACAAAATAAGTAAAGGAAAATCATCATACTGAATTCAGCATAGCATTATGTCTTCGAACGGAAGTCGTCATGCAAAGTCACGAATACCAGACATTTCCAAGTGTCACACCTTTTTGTTGTAAAAAAAATTAAATTAGTGGACATAGATTTCCATGTCACCCTAAATAGGTTTACGCACAAATCTTTCGGCACTGCGTCGTATAGCGAGCTTGTCATCGCCATTTCAGTTGTCAGCAACACTACGATAAACTGGGGAAAATTAACCAAGGGCCAACATTAATGTGTCCCGAATGTCCCAGTAAATTATTGACATTAATCAACATCGGTAACAGAATGAAACACACAAATTAATGTAAATTCTCTCATTTTAATAAGGGAAATAGGCAATAAATTAACTTTTATTTTTGTTTTACACGTCAAATTGGTGCGCTTTATTAGTGATTTGAAGGTAAAAGGCTCAGATATTTGAACTAAAATAATTCTGTTGATAATGATTTGAACGAATGAGTTGTAAAAGTCAACTTTCAAATGTAGGTCACTATTAATTCGGTCATTATTTATGTTAAGCTAAGCTTATGTACACGCGCTACATCCAACTAAAACAAAATTACGAAACATTTTTAAAAACTTGTAACATTTATACTGCACAAAGAGGTTTTAATGTCACCGCTGCTCATCTTAGGCGAAGAATTTTCAAAAAGTTACATAAAAATATTAAATTAATGACATCATCATTAAGACCGTTTCATATGTTTAAAGACAAAATAAGTACACGATATGTAAACCAGCGCTAACTACAAAATGTTTATAAAACTACCGACCATTAAGTTTTACATTAGGGAAAGCAAGAGGCCAGGGCGACTACAAAGTGCCTTAAATTTTTTAATTGCGAGCCGCCTTATGTTATTATACGTCTTTGTGCATTCAGGGAACATGTGTGAAGGCTTTGCGGGGTAATGTGCGAACACTGACGCGGTCGGTGTAATGTGGGCGCTATAGCGACGCGACGCAAAGGAAAAATATTTTGGCATGACCGATGATAAAATTAAAGCTTGATAAAAATTATACAAATATGGATTTGACACTGTTTAAGTACTTATAAAAAAATATTACTATAATCTAATTGTATGTAAAAAGGGATTGTGGTTTAATCAAACTTCTCAAGTTAATGTCATTGAGTTAGAAATTGTGCCAGAATTACCTCCACGTATTTTCTACATTAAAAAGCATTCGTGAAATCGCTGCCTCGTTTTTACCCGCCCCCGCTACCGCCTATCACATAGACCACGGCGTTAGAATTTAATAGAGTCCCTCCTTACGCGACACCCGTGTATGAACCCAACAAGAGCCTTTTGAGCCGGCACAATATTATGAATATTATGCTCATTAGTGGACGGTTATTTAACAAGGTGCCTTTTTAGAATAGTTTATATCAACCGATTTAGTCGGAAACCTATTTAGTATTCATATTTTTACATAACAATTATGAATTTAATTTTGTTTTTGCTAATCTATTCTTTGTTTTGATTACAGGTAAGCACAAAAGATTTGGAGGGTAAGCAAATAAAAGGTCTACATGAAGAAGAATTTACAATGCCTTATCAGTATTAACAAATTGCTTAATCTCTTAATAATTCAGTAAGAATCAAATGTATAGAATGACACAAACATTTCGAATCTAATTACGAAATTCTAATAAACAATCCAACTAAGATCTGATAAAGCCATATACCACAGAACAGTTCTAAAGTAATCAACAACAAAAAGTTTCCCACAAATGTACCAAGAAACTCGAGACCACAACGTTTTACTTTTAATCTCTGCCTTTAATTGCCCTCACGGCCATTAGACCTGGCAACACAAACTTGTATTATACAGTCGACAAAACATAGCTCATATCAAGTTTACTTCACTTCGATGTTCATTGCTCTTTTTGTCGGGAGCACATCAATATTTTTCGTAGTTAATACACAGTGTATGTTAAAAAATAACCGAGAATTTGTCTACACAGTTGATGTAGAAAAGTTTTTAGGTTTGGGGACCGCAGAATTATGTTTGTTAAGGGAGAAAAGAGTTATTTAAGTGGCGACTTCTTTTAGTATGCCGTGATACGTATGTTTGGAGTGGTAACAACCTCTTTATAACTACTGTGTAAAAAGATTTTATTTGTTAATTAGTAAGTACGGTGTTACGGAGCACTGTTACCTTTTAAACTGACCTGTGATGCAATGTCGAGTCGTTGTAATTTTAATTTAAAACTTTAACTACGGATACAAAAAGATTTAAATATAATCTTTATTTCACTTTTTGTATTAAAAACGTAATTTATACATTGGAAAAGAAAGGGACTTGGAACACACTTTCTGAATTTAAATAATTATGTGTACAAAATATGTTTAGACAAGTAAAAAGCATTGGTTACTAACCTTAAACCTAGCTCATACATAAATATGACTATTAAACACATTCTCTTTTATAGTTTTTTGTCAATATTTATAGCTTGTATTTGAATAATACGCCTATAACCAGTAACTCGAATCATATACGAATCTTAATACACACTTGAATATGTGTTTATTTGACTGAGAGTAATAAAACGACTCTCAAAATATTCAAAATGGTACGTAATTTAAAAATTCGTGAATTAATACAACACTATATTGTCTTCTAGCAATGGTTTTTAATTTCACGGCTTCAGTTTCAACAAACACATTATCATATATATGTCAAAAGCGTACCTTCCGAAATAGATTTGGGAATTTATCTTGCAATAAAGTCGGACCTACTGGTGTGACAAAGCCGTCGTAAAAGATTAGCTTCGATAATACTCCCCCGCGGTTAACAAGCAAAAACCCACTTTATAATTGTGTGACAAGGTTTGTTTTATTGTGTTTGAGGTTTGGAGTGTTCAATAAAAATTCAAATAAAAATATAAATAATGGTGATAGCTAGTTCACACCATGGTGATGTCCAGTCCCACGCTTCGACAGATTCGACAAAACCATCAGTGTTCTCAGCCCACTTGACAAACGATGTAACGAGATAAGGTCGGGCGCATATCGTTCGGCCCGATCGTTGGTCAAGGCATGATTGTGGAGCTGTCGTCAAATTCCGTTGTTCACTTTGCCCAATCGACAATATACCCTTTTGAATCGAAATAATGATTAAATTTCTTCCAATGTACAGTTTTATGTCTGGGTTATCTTCTAATTTGGGGGCCAGGGATCCTAAGGAATTCTGACGGACTTATACAGACTGTGGACGCATCCTCTTGAACTCATTCAAAAATCAATATTAGCATCGTTTACCCCTAAATAAATAAGGCAGGGGGAAGTACATGACACGCTATTATGGTCAAGATAAACTTTAGGCTGTCCATAAATTCGGTTTTTGAAAATCTAACCTAACCTATAAAACAAGCAAAGTGTGCGATGATAATTAAAACAATATTGAATCTAATATTCATACTAAAACACGTTTAAGGTTCATAATATACATATTGATGGTTAATGAACAAATTAAAAAGCTGTTATTACCACCCGGAAAGAGATAACGTCTATTCTTAGGAACGATCTCCCTGCAAAACGAGATCCAAACACAATTCTGTCAGCGGATACCATAAGAACATTATTAATCAGAACTCTTACTAAAATATTAGGAGAATCGTAATGGTGCGGCACAAATAACATAATATTAATATGATTTATTCACAACACCGGCCGCGTTAATGATCGCAGCTAACTTGTTTCCAAAATAAAATGGATGGTGTCTTCTTTAAGTAGTTGTTACTTCGTTAATAGGCGAAGTGAAAATGTGTTTCCGTGATACCTACGGTGGATAGCGGCTCTGTGATTAATTGGACTATTAGCATGAATACCGTGGATTAGAGCTAGAGGTGCCCTTGCGCAATGATGCTTGCGTTTCAATAGAACTTCGTAATTATTACAATAATTATAAATACCATGGTTAGTGTTATGTAGATCATGATTATCATGAGGCTGCAGCTGGCGTGTCCTTGTGGACTAAAGCCTCCTTAATTAAATAAAAAAAGATTTCAAAAAATACTTGCGTGCACGTTTCATTCGAAATCTGAATAAATTTACGCATGCGCAAGATTATCTTGCGTGTCAAGGTACCAGGCCTAATGTAATTCTGAAAATGGTTATAACTATCCTTTATAAGTAGGTACCTACACTACCTACAGCCTATTTTTTATTCCTAGCTCTGTGATGTCTTCTCTGCTGTTAAGTAAAAGATAGTTTCCTTTTCAATAGCTCTCTAATAATTGTTCAGGAGGCAATAACAATAGAAATGGTTGATAGAACCTATAATCGGTTCCATCTACGAACATCTGTATTGTTGCTCTTACAAAAGAAAAACAATTGAAATATAAGTTTCCTATTAAATAAAAGCTATTGTAAAAACCAGAGCTGAAACAACGGAAACATTAAAACAAGCGCGTATAGAATTATTTAACGTCGTAACTAAGTGTATTCAAACCGTGCCTTCCTGCTTACATAACTATTCAAAGGCTGTCTTTTCAGTTGTCCGTCTGTCTGTCAGCAACAATGAGGATGACAAAACAAGCGATATATTCCCATATGGGCGCACAATGAGGTTTTGTGCCTGCGTGCGCGCACTTCTTCAACATGACGGCCTTTAAGTATTGTTTTCAAGTTTCTTAGCGTTTTAGTGGTCCAGCTTTGTGGGAATCAATAATTAAGTTTTAAGTTGTTTATATGTACCTATCGTAAAGAAATCTAGTTTAAAATACAGGTTGCCTTATCTGTGAGAATATAAAATGTAGGTAAGTAATTATAATCCTTGTAACGAGAGCAACTTAAAACTATTTTTTAATGGATTCAAACGAATAAAAATCTACCTCTAATCTGATCGCGCACAATATTTTATGTTTTGCATTAGTATAAAATTACTATAAAATATGTATTTCCTGTCGTTCTGTTCGTCAATAAAAACCACGTTTATGCAAAATTGGTAAAAACCACATTATAATAATGTCGCGGAGATACCGCAACTCATTTAAATTACATGCACAGTATTCCATGCCGTGAGAATTTCGCAAATATTTGCAAAGCTTTTCTTTGTCCTTTTTAAACACATTTAATGATTCCGCCAACGCATCGCACAACAATACACCGCTACGGTCGACAAAGGAGTGAGCCGAGCAGGGCATAGACAACGAGCGAGGGTTTTGTCTCGGCCCATAGACAAAAGCTCTTTCATTGGTGGAACAATGACGGGTCGTCTTTGCCTCATTTATCATACAGGCAGGTTACTTTCATCCAATAATTACAATGTACTGAGGATTCAGACGTTCAGAGAGGCTTTAAAGGTTTGCATTGTGGGAATTAATTATACACAACTACTAAGTATAATTCATATCTTTGTTACGTAAGTAGGTTATAAGCATCTACTTAATAATTATTCTGAAATATGTCATTATAATTTGTAACTCATAATTTTATAGGCCGACTATTTTTATCGCATTCCTAAACAAGAATCAAAATAATTAACACCGTTTAGGCAATTACCATTTGGATACAAATCTGCAGGTTGACTTTGTCATCAGAAGTTTAATAAACCTATCAAATTTTGATCTAAACAACTGTATAATATAACAAACTTATTATACTCTGAGTTTAGTCTAAATGAACATTCTTATGACAGAGGCACATCTAAATGGTTAAAAAAGCATTAATACTTAAACGGATCAAATTACATACGAACTCATTAGACAAAGACAAAAATTATAAATCGTGATACTATCTTGACGATAACGCATTCTATAAATTTAAAGGAAGAACGTCTTTTAAACACGAACAATGCTGACCAATCAGAACAGGTTTTTTAATTTTAAATGTCGAGTGCTTCGGACTATGGTTTACATAATATTTTAACGAATTATTGCCTAGCGTTTAGTTGTTAGAGATAACAATTCGGAGAATACCTTTTTGGGGACAAACGTTTTAAAGTCGTTAATTAAGAGTGGGTTTACTTTACCTTATAAATTACGTTTTGTTATTATGCGTTGGTGGCGATAGGTACATTCTTATCAAATATTTTGGTATGTCCATCAGTTGCGTACTACCTATGTAATATATTTTTTCATACGGTAAAGAGTAAGACAGATATTTGATCAGTGACATTCTTTGGGCAGGCTTTCCGATTTCCTTACATAGAAGTAATATATTTCTCGTAAATGAATATAGGTAGGTAAATATGAAAGGACGAGTTATGATAACAATCAAGAGAAGCGTTATAACAGTAATATAAGCAAGTAAATGGCTTGTTGCTGTCAAATAAATTTCTTCAGTACAATAGATGTTGCATTTCTAATAGTATTAAGTTGGATGTCTCCGGTTTCCCCACAGTTCATTCATTCACTCATTCAGTCAAAACTATACGCACCTGCGCAAAAGGTAGTGCGAGGTTTCTTTCTGTCATTACATTAATCATCATCATCAACGAAAGGCGCAAAATTTTGCAAATTAAAAATGAATTCAGAACCTATAAGTAATCGTACAATAAAAAGAACAAGTTTGTGCCTTATTTCAAATTGATGTTACAATACGTAACTATAGCTTTCTTTTACTAAATATTTCAATTTCTCCAGTGAATAAAATATCACCTTTAATTAGTACCTACCTGCCTCCTTACCATGAACTCTTAAAACAGGACTGTTTACGATGTGGAAGCGAGACGCCTCAACACTGCACGTAGCGGGGTCTCACTTCCATAATTAACTGTCCTGCTTTAAAAGTTCATGGTAGGGGCTGTTATCAGCAAGTTGGCATACTAATTATAGGTCTGTTATGTGCTGCCTATTCCTTATCGCCCCGTGTCATGGCAATAGAATGAGAGCCGATAACTGTTCGCGATACTAGCTCACTACCACTAGTCGACAATGAAATAACAACCTACAACTGCTACACTACTGTAAGCTTGTTTGAAACTATAAGTGATAGGTTTACTCTGTAAAATGCATTTAGAAATGACTTCTCATTTGGTATCTTACAATTTCATTGAGTTGGACTTTATTTAACATACTTACAAGACACAGTTAGTCCTAAAATGGCAGTAGGTAAATAGTAATTGAAGATTAGTCGATGGTTGAATGCGAACATCTTAATAAAGCTACCCTAAGTAATCATTAGCCAGAGTTTACTTAAACTTCTCTAGTGTACTTAAAGTCCGCGCCACATACATGCATGGAGGATATGTATTGCTCTATGATAAAAGACACAAAATTAAGCTGTCAAAAAAATCTATACATTCCCACAGATTAAAAACAAAAGCGGCTGGCAATGTGCAGTTGCACGGGCTGTTGAGCCACGGGCGGGCGGCGACCGAGGAAGCAAAGGCAAAGGCACGATGGTTTGCAGCCAGTCGGAAGCTTTGCACCACTCTATCCGCTAGAGGGACGCTCTATTGCCGTTGTTCCGAGTGCACTTGCGCGCTAATTGTTTGCAGAAAGGGTTCCTCGAGTATTGTTCCGATGAGTTTTACCGTCAGCATGATAAATAGAATTAAGGTTTTAACTAATTTCATTTTTTTAATTACGCATTTGCTGAGCATTAAGCTGTATCTTCATTCGAATGGTAAATATTTGATAAGTACTTGCTACAACTTTTCCAGATCCATGTGGACAATATTACGTAGGAATTGGTAAATGTTTAGAAGGTATATTTGTGTCATTTACTTACTAAATGTATTGTTCAAATTTTGAGATTAATTTGATAATGATGACATGTATGTTTATTGTATGTGCACACTTTTTTTATTATTGAAACAATCCCGGTCTGCAGTGTCTGACGCTACGCATGGTACTTGCGCATTTTGCCGCGGCAATTTTTCTCTAATTAAAATTATACCGATTGTCGTTTCTATCCGCCGCGTTCGTTTGTTGTGGTCCGTGACGCGTGCCATTTGAAGCGCACTTGTGCTTTTTAGTGCCCGCGTTTACCCCTCATGCTCGTATCCGAACCAACTTTGTACATCGAAAATAATGGTTTTTAAAGTCATGTTTTTATTTCCGCATTATACTGGCAAGGGTTAGTATTTTGGGAGAAAAAATGTTTATGAGCATTTTTTGCAGCTTATTTTTGTTTTCTGCAGCGTGGAAATGATGTATCCAATTGGATGCCTTTTTAATTATGTAGGAAAAGTTTTGCCATGTTATTTTTATTAACTGATTCAAAAGACACGCTTATAAATACATTTTTTGCGACGTAGAACTTTTTAGGAGTTTAATATTCTCAGTCCTGTACTAATCGCTTCTTTATGACAGGTTTTTTAACCTACTATAAATTAACGCGTCGTAAACGTTTTCCTACAGAAAATTACCGAACAAAAAACCGTGGCGCTCAGCGTTCGCTTTCATCGCTTATCTCGCAAAAGTTACTTCCAACACATTAGCTGGCGAAAAATTTACGCATATTGTGCGTGTGGCGATAGCACGCGTTTGCGGCAAAAAAATCGCGCGATAAACGTCGACAAATCGTGTCGGAATGACGCGGCAACCGCTAATGACGTAACTCCTATCTTTCGTCACGATGACGTAGGGGACAGAGATCATTTTAAAAAAAGAAGGAGGGGTGTAAATGGTCCTTTGTGGACACCGTGATTGGACGATGTTTTGTCAGACTTTTCTCACGTTAGGGATGTACCTTAATTGGGATTGATGATTGTCTGTGATTCCGAGATGTTTTAATGGGAAAACTATTTTTGTTGGCGGTTTTAAGAGTGGGGTTGTTTGAGGAGAATGCTTTGGGTAGCACGCATATTTTTAGACGCTGAAGTGTTTTTAGATTGAACACGTGTAGTTTTAAATAGCCTGATGTTTGCCGTAATGATAGCTGTTAATTGTAACGTCTAATTTATTTAAGGTTTTATACGTATCTCTATATAAAACTACAGCTTACATTGAGAATGGAGGTAAAGCTAGATGTATTTTGAATCTCCCATGATTCATCGTTGTCGTTATCAAGTCTAATACTATTATTTTTTTGAAGCTAAATAAATAAACAGGCCTTTATCCAGTAGTGGGCAACGATAGGCTGAAAGAGAGGAAGAAATAAACAAAATCGCCACTACATTCTTTGCTAATATCTAACATCAATCAAATTTCCAGATAGTCTAGCCTGGATTTATTAAATCCAGGATCCAAAAATATAATGTGTTTAAAACTTACTTCACTTACATATTAAAATAAGTGATCAAAGGAATCATCCGTGAAGGATTATTGTACTTTATTTCGACGTCCTACAAATTCAAAAATTAATAAATAAAGAAATATGTATACAAAATCACGAACAACGTTCACTCCAATCATTAAAGCTCCATTTTGACTCAACGACCAAATAAATCTGTACAAATAAAGGTTTAAATCACTCACAACGGTAATAACAACAATAACACAAATAAGCCGCTTACAGTATCATTCGACCGCATTTTCATAATCATATCTCGCGTCCTTATCTCCTCAATCCAGGAGAATGAGACAAAACACCCTGATTAACAGGGGTATCGAAATCGTAGGCATCATCAAGCGTATTAGCCGATCCCATTAAATAGGCACCCCTGTAGGGGCAAAAGCTAACACAAGGAGCATCTTTGTTTAACCAGATAAAATCTCTTTGACAATTTGTGCTTATTCAAATAAGGCGTCCCCTGATACATAATGGCTTAATATTCAGTCTTTCGCTTGTATAGTTTGCACTGATATTTTAATTAGTTATCTTGCTCCTCGTCGTAAGGCATCGTCAAAGTGTTGTGTAGATAGGTAGTTTGCAAACAAAATCAAGTCTTTTATCTTAGGCAACTGTCTACATTTAGGCAGATGGCGTTGTACCTATAGTTTTTTACCGGTTTTTCTCCATAGAAACGATACTTTGAAAACCCACTAGATTTGACATTTTATAAATGCTCTTTTTTAGCCCAAATGTAAAACACATAATTATAACTATACGTATAAAGGTAAGCTATGAAGGATTATTTGGCGTTTTTTAAATAACTTCTAAGTAGGTGCTGATAATTACAAAAAGTCAAATTCTAACTTGAATATTTTGGTATCTGCATCCAGACATAAAAATCTAAACACCGCTGCAAAAATAGAATCAGTAAAAAAACATTTCACATTGCCACTCAAAAAATACATTATTCTTATTTATTTGTATCAGGCAACAAACGCTCAATAATCATTCTAAATTTAAAGCAAACAGAACTTAACCTTTCCTTTTTCCGTTTTGATGAACCGACAGACGACGATGGAAATTAACAAAACTGATTACATTTGGTCTCAAAGAGACGGGGAGCGTTGTTTGCCACCGATTCTTTCCATCTACGTAATCGCGGGACTGGAAATTGAACGTACCCTATAAAACACATCTTCTGAATTGGCGGGAAGATAAATGTCACAGATATAAAAGTCTCATTTTGTCAAGTTCCAGTTATTTTTTGAAGACAAAAAATTTATAAAATATTTAATATTATATGAGTGACGAATTGTTTTTTTTAAATTTAAACGTTACCTATGATCATGTAAAACCAGCACTGTATTTTTTCAGTTCAAGATTGGATTATATTAGTTGCGAAAATACCTAGTTATAATCGTGTGAATGAACGTATTTATAATACCAAATTATATTCATCTTTTATTAGGATTGTTACTAAAAGTAATGACAAATAATACTCAAACTTCAAACTGGAAACAAGATTGCCTTGAAGTCTATTCATAAAGAAAGTCATTACAACTTTCCAGATACTAACATTCGAAATTCAAACAAGAAGTCTTTATCGAAGTCGTTTCAAAGCGTTTGTCAAATTACGTATCCCCCCTTCGACCCGCGAACCCCTTATTCGCAAATTCAAATTCTATATTTAAAATAACTGATTGTCTGTTTACATTTCTCTGCTTATATTGAATAAGGTGCTTATTTATGTAAGGCCGTCGATTTTCATTCGCTTACCCCTCTGTCACCTGTTCAATTATAGCGGGGGAGGGAGGGGAGGGGTCTAAATAAAATGGTGACTTTATTAGCGTTCGGTACATAATCGTTCTGAAATCAAAGGTGTTTGGATTTTCGATTTCTGAGTATTGTGTACTCTTAAGATCTTTTGCAAATTAAGCAATGTTTGGTTTGTATTATTTTATTTATTTGTAATAGGTGTTTAAAATGTGATAAAATTTACAATAATTGTGATTTTCACATGACGATAGATAACTGCTCAACGAACGAGAAACATTTGCCTTTTTGTTAAATTGTTGAAAAATCAAGCTATTCAAAAATATCGTTTTAAATGAAATCATGAAATAAAAAAAACATTCGTCATTAAATACCAACACACGTAATAGGTATTCTCTTAAAACATGAAAAGTCCATTATCTTAAGGAAAATGATTCCAAGCATAAAAGCCGTGTTTCGAAAAATTCCAAGCGAGAGATAATTGATTTTATTCTAAACAGAATTTAATGCACTTAGCATTACCTTAAGAATCCCCGGCCATTCATAAAGGATCTGTTTGTATGGGGAAAATCATTTTACGAATTAAAGGGCCCTATTCAAGAAGCGCTGACCACTTGCATAAATTATTATTGTGTACAGTCAAAACCATCAAAAGGTTGTTTTTCCTTATTTTTTTTTTTTGGTAACATTATTTCCAATTTTCGAAATCTTTTGTGAATGGGTATAAAAATCGATTAGTATGTTTTCGTAAATTCAGTTTTATTTGATAATTAGATAATCTTTTGTCCTGCAGCGCTAAAAAATTTATTTCAGTTACATCTCACCGCTCGCGCTGGGTCATCAGTTTAACTGCTGATTGGCTAATATTATTCCGCGGTATCATTATTTTTATTGTACCCGTAGGTCTTGTCGATACGATGGAAAAAGTAGTAATTTCCTTAAACATGTGATGTGAAATAATATGGTAACTCAATATATAGCAAGAGATACCAACGTTCGTTCACTTTTCTCTTCCAGAACTACATCTTCCTAATTAAAATTCGCACCACCATAATGAATTCATAGAATTCCCGCAACATTTTACCAATCCTTTTACAACACAAAAAAACTAATATGCCTTGTCATTTGCATACCGCGACTGTACAAGAAAGTCTATCAAAGAGATAGCCCCTTTGTACCAAGAAACGGATCGGGGAAATTAATTTAGATTTTTTTTCACAAGAGCCCCATTATGAATGTTATTATGAAGATCGCTCATTCTGTATTGACGTTATTTCTTTTGATCTACCACGTTTTGAGATAATGACATTATTTCTCTTTGATATTCTATATGAGCGAGATGTTATGTTCAATTTTATATTCTATTTCCTATTTTAATTAGGTTTTTGTTAGTATTCATAGTAATCGGCATGTTGCCTCTGAGATGTCGAGAAGGATATTATTCATGATGCATGGAACAAAAAATAAATGTGATATTTTAAAGTGGGTCGCAACGGTATTCATGACAATAAAATAAATATATTTCAAGGTGATCTTAAGCTACAACGATTTCTTCAACAGAAATTTTAGGAACTGCACAAAAAACAGCTATTTTCAAATGTACTTAACTTAATTTTTTTTATCTAATTCATATTGTATATTGTGACAAACTAATTTATTTTGAACTGCTGTTTAATCAATGGGTTGACTGTACGTCTGCCTATTTGTCTAAACAACCATTTCGTTGACGATACACAATAGCACGACCCCATACAAAGTGACGCATGACGCATCCCCATCCACAATGACAAAACTATCCATTTGAAACACAAACATGAATATGTAGCCACTATTATTTGATCCAATGGCACCAAATCCCTGGTATATATAGAATATTTATGTTTGTACGCACGTAATCAAACGCTCAATATACGAAATCTACGTCATCACCTCTTTTGAGAAGACACTATCACAATGAATGAGTCTCATAGTATTAAACAGTGCAAATTCAGTTTTAGAAGAACCATCAATGAAATGCTTCAGCCACACCAATCTCAACCCTATCACTCCCACTTAAGAGTGGTATCGACCCATCAATTTACACCGGTTACATCAAAGACGTCTCACTCAGGATGTGAGATTGAAATTCCTGATCTGACTAGTAATAAACTTACTTCAGCTTAAAAGAGATTTCAAAAGAACGAATAAAGAAAGCGGAGATGTTGTTATTAAAATCGTTGCGGACGGAAGAAAGGGGGCTTAAAATGACACCCGCCATTTTGTGGCGATATCGCGCATTATTAGGATGCCAACAAATCTGGAACTTTATTGAGTTTTAAAATTGGAATCATCGGTTCGATAACGATTATTTTTTCACGTTTCGCGGCGATTGTTATTAACGCGTTAAAGTAATGATAATAAAATTCATACATAATCCTTTTATATATTGCTGATTCTTTTATCACAATTGGTCTTAGCTATTCGCACATAATTGGATTTTACCTTACTTACATTCAACCGTAATATTTTATGTCCCCTGTCATAGAAGTGCCGCTTAAACTCAAAAGCTTCTTTTAAAAGCTACAATAAAACCAATGAGTTTACAGTTGGTATGGTACAGTTTGTATATCGTATTATACAATAGGGGCCTGCTAGTTCGTAGCCTAGAAATATGTAGCTCAAGAGCCGTTTTTTCTCAATGAATTTTACAACTCGCAAGAGAAAATAAGCAGATCATACATTCCATGTTATTCTTTCACTCCTTGATACAGGCAGATACCCAGGTGTTTCTAGGTTTGTTTTGACAAACGTTCGAGCTCTACAATTCCAACAATGTTTCATTAAAGCCCGCGTTACTTCAGGTATGAAATCATTCTACAGATACATCATTGTGTTTTATCGCCTCTCGCTCTGTTGGATAGACAAAAGCCCAGTGTTTAGATAGAAAGAAGTATTTAGATCCGTCTGATAGTGAACACTGAACAGCGTTCGGTGTTTGTTATTTTATTAAGTGTTCGTTCCCCGGTACATTTATTGTAATGCCCGTCAGTAGATCACAAAGACCACTATGTTTATTCTAAAGGCAAGTGGCGGCTTACTGTGTACGTTTCCCAAATTTTATTCGTGAACTATTCTTAAACGTTTCGTTGGTTCGCCGCGGCTCCATCGGTGGGATTGTATAAAAATAAATATTTACATTTCACCGCATATTGTTGACGGGAAAAGGTTAATATCTTTATAAATAGAGGCGCGTGCCGATCGATAGTGAAGATTGAATTATAATAATTTTATAATTAGACCTTTTACTTTTGGTTCGGTTTTCGATCAATGCTATGCAGTTGGGTTGTTTATGTTTTATAAAGGCATTGGAATTGAAAATAGTGAAATTCGACATGAGTTTTATAAATGAAAAGCCAAAAGATTTCAACTTTTAGTCGTAGTATTGTTATCACTACATGCTTTGGTACCTACCAAGTATAAAATCATCGATATTTTTAAGCGATTTCCATTCTACTCATTTAATAAATTCGCTCAACATTTCAATACAAAGTATCTCCTGATGCGCTAAGAGACTGCAGCCGATAATGGCAATCATCGGAGCCATTATAATCGTTTTAATAAACAATAAATAAAAGAGTGACGCACACTGGGCCGCTGAGAGACGCCCGTCAGATTGACGGGTTTGACGAATCATTGTGTTTATGTCAGTCAGCGGGCCCCAGATAAAACGGCGGGCTTTTATTGAGCGCTTTTATATGTAATGGTATATAAATTATATACCGTAAAATATTGCTTTTATATTTAGGTATTAAATTAAAGGAATTTTCAGGACTTAGAAATTTTAATTGATACCAGGACAAGTACCTGGTATGGTATGGTATTGCTGGGCATTTTCCGCACTTAGCCTCTTTAGTGGGCCATTGTGCGTGAAGGGTTTTTCTTTTATTCCAGCCATCCCAGATCATCCCAGAAGGCGAGCAGCCTTTTCAGGTTGCTACAAGCCTCCGGTAGTGATGCTGGGCATTGGATGTACAACTGGATGTACAATTGTATGTAGGACAAGTACCTAATTAAACCTAATGTGTGTGGTGTGTAGCTATCTATTCGTAGTTACAATCATACCTAAATTGTTAGAAAAATCTGCTTTAAATTTTCTTTGAAGGTTCATCATCGTCATTATCAGCTGAAAGACGTCCACTGATGAACAAAGGCCTCCCCCTTTGAAGGTTAATTAGCTATAACTATAAGAACACTAACCGGTGGTTGCAAATGGCAAGTTGTAGTTTACTGTGGCGTTCTAAAGGGGAGGCCTCTGTTCAACAGAGGACGTCTTCCGGCTGGTGATGATGATGTAGCTACCTAATCAAAACTAAGGAGTAAATAGTAATGTCCAGTATTTAAAAAATGTGACTATGGATTTAGGTAGTCAAAACGATGACACAATTGGAAGAAGGCCATAACTTCTTCTTATCGTATGGTTGATGAACAACCTAGTGTCAGAGTTTAAACCGCCTGTAGACCTCTGACATGGCTTTACACATCGTCGAAAAATCGCTAAGAAGTGCCGGTTACTTCACAATGTTTTCCTTCACCGTTCTTAGCAACTGATAACCAATTTATAGTAGCCACATGAATTCTAAAAGACATTGGTGCGTGCCGGGCTATTATACCACTTAGCTGTCGGCTAAAATGGAAATAAAGGCATCATTATAAGCAAGCCTGTCATCAATATTTCACATAATCTAGAATCCTAGATCGTCAACTGTCATATTCTCAAAGATATGCTATGATATAATTAATAAATTGTACGCACGTATGTGTTTTGTGAAAAATGAATTCTTCGAAATGTTCCGCGTCGTTCCGTCTAACAAGTTAAATAATTATGAAGGTAATATTATTTTTTCTGAAATGTTCATGATTAATGTAACCACAAGCATGTAGTATTTTGATGTACTCGACCGTTTCTTAGAATGCTGTATCTGGGACGGGAGTTTTTATAGATGTACTAATTACTATGATAATATTAATGTTGATATTGTTGTTGGACGATATAAAAATATAAATTAGCTAAATACATACAAATCGTTTCGAATTAAAAATCATTTTCTGGCTCTCTAGATTAACAAAATACGGTTTTAGCGATAATGTAGCAATTCTTAATAATAACTAAGACACATTTAAAATAGGATCGTACAACCGAGAAATCTTACATATTCTTACCTAACTTCTCCAAACACGCAATGTTTGATCCAACACACCAATATTTAAAGCCACAAAACCTTACTTCTTATGAGAAGCTCGGTTGCATCCTCGTTACTGCATTTCGCCCGGCTTGTTACCCAGGTCTTGCCTTTTTACCCGGATAACTCGCTTGTTACCCCCATCCGGATGGTTAGCTCGAGTCTCCTCCAATTATTTCCAGCTTAAACCATTCGGAACTGGATGTAACTTTTAATTTTAGGATGCTTCTTGTTTGGTAAGTCTGGAGTGGGCTAGCCAGCTCGGGATAGCAACTTTATTTTAAGTTGGTAACTTAAAAAGATATGAGCATCATCCGACGCCTAATTTCGTGCGAATATAATTTAGATTGAATGTCAACTGCTGTTACTAAAAAATAAGTTTATTTTGAATGACAAAATCTTATAAAAAACCGATCTTAACTTGCTCCACTTGCCACTAAGTAGGTATATTCCTTTGCTATAGTTTCATGGCCAAGTAAATCGTCTGAACACAACCCTAGAACAATATAAATACATATTGTAGCCACATAATAATATTGAGAGAATATTTCTCTTATTTTTTCTTTACCGCACTATTTCCCGAGAGATTAGAGGCGGTCCATTAGCGACAAAGGACAGGTGTTGAGTGTGTTCTAAGCTTTATTAATCTTTTCTCTAGAGTGCGGTGAGGTTTCGCACTTTTGTGGCATCACCTATTGATGTGCACAAAGCTTTAGCTCTTGTAAGTATAGTGCGGTATATGCTTTAGTTGTTAAGCCGTTAAAAGACAATGATTTTGCAATTCGCACTACTCTGCGGTTTAGGCTTGATGTTTTCTTTTATGTTGAACCTTAAACCTAGAGCGTGAACTCTTACGTTGATTAATAAGCAATAAAAAAATCTGTAAAAATATTTCAAATGTTTGAAAGTAGGAAATTAGCAATCTCTACCTGTCATGCAGCTGGTCTTGAGTCCCGTGATTGAGACCCATAAAAGCTGTATAAAATTTTAAACTTACGTAATTATATAAAAACGTAATTATAATTAATAAACAAAAATTAGAAGGTTGAATAGTACCTATGTCGAAAAGTTGCGATTACTCCACAGACGAGAGCTTGCTTCTTTATTGAAATAAAAAATAATTCACAAAACCCTCTCACAAACCTTGATATATTTACGTTATTTACTTTTTCCATCCTTAACTAAAAACACAAATAAATTGTAGTTCTATTTTCCTTAATCCACTTACAAAAACATGAGTACAAATTGTCGAAACAAACCTCGCAATTGAAAACAGTAGGTACACCGCTTAATTAATGTACATTCTACGGGACTTTGTTCTCAATGTACGATGCTCAGTTTTGTTTTTAAAATGTGGTAAAATATAGAATTGAATGGGAACAGAATAATGACGGTACTCCACAATTCTATCGCCTACAAAAGGTCATCTTGGGAATACGAAAGAATATTGTGGAATGGTAAAGTTCTCATTTATACGTCTGCAGCGAAGAAAATGGATGCTGTTTTATTTTAGTTCGTGTTTTTGCTTTTTCTGAACCGTGTTTAAAACCTTCTATAGCATGTCTTGTTTAATTAGTATCGAATTAATTGTATCATCAAAAGATAACATCGCTGAACTCTTTTGCTTTGTAGTATAAATAGCTAGCTAATTTGTATTTTCGTATTCTTGGGTACAACATTTTCCATCCAAAGAAATTCGACAACAAACAAAACTAAAACTAGAGTAACATCCTCAACATCCTAACGCTATTATTTCCGCTGCCTAACGGAAAACAAAAATAAACATATGAGTAGGCAAGGAATAAAAGAAAAGCTGAAGTGGGACGAGCAACCGGGGCTAGCAAGAGGCAAGACAGGAGGGAGGCAAGTGCCTGGTGGGTGGTGGGTGATGGGTGATGGGCGGTGGGTGGCGAGTCGTCGCTGGTTTAGATGTTTGTGTAGGTCTCACGGGACTCGCATCGGTCCGTTGGACGGGTACGCTTTTGTTTATCGTATGTGAGCTCACATGTAGCCACTTGAAGTGGTAATTTTTTGGGCGTATTATGTATGTTGGGGTGGATTGTTACAGTTATATTTGTTGGGCTATTTATGGGTGATTATTGCGTGGGAGGCGGCGTACAAAACTATGGCCGAGTTACACAATTAAATGTTAGTATAAGATTATCTGGTAGCTACGCTTGTTTGTTTGTAACGATAAATGATCACGCAGCATTATTTTCTGAACTGTTTCAGAAAAGAATACTGCGTTATCATGAACTCTGTTAGCGCTTGTAGCCAAATTATTTATAGTACAAAAACCTACACGATCAGAGCATTAAAACACATAGTTTCCTTAATACCTTCGTCCAACAATCAACAAGTACCGTCAACAAAAAAGCATTAACTTCAAAAAATCCCGACAACGCTTTCTCCCGTGCATTATCGATAACAAAAACATGTTTCAAATTATAAAGTCGTTACTTTCCGTGCGTTGTCGTCCGGAAGTCTAAAAATTGTTCTGTTGCATTATAAAAAACGGTGAAGTCAAAGAACGCCGCTTCTGATGTGGCGGTAATAGCTTAATTTGTTGATTTACTGCCGAACCTTGTTTGATATGTCCTATGTCGAAGGGAAGCAGTAAAATGAAAGGTATTACCCTTCTTAGGGCTGTTGAAAGTTTGAGGATGGAAGGACTTGTTTTGTTCGTAAGACACTCATGACTATGACTCATCACATGTTGATCAAAACTTTATTTTTAAAAAATAAGCTTTGTTTTTTAAATTACATTATATATATCTGACCTTGTTTAGGATTTATTTAAATGCAAATACAGACAATATTAGGGCACATACATAGATTTTATTTTATGCATATACCAAAAACTGAAATCGATATTGTAGGCATCAAACCTCATAACAAACGCCAATAACAATAGAACGAGGCAATAATAGAGTCGCCTCTTAATAAAACAACATGAGGACCCAGTAAATCGGAACGCCACGTGGCGAGCCGACGTCCGATACCAATCACAGCGCTAATTTGAAGAAACCGCAGGGCTGCCACTCAACACAGCGCCGCACTGTTAGCGCCTACGGAACGTCAAGTATTATGTGATTCAATAACAGTTCACCGACAGAAGTGGGCGCGCCCCTAATATTTTGAATTTCATTTTGATAGATGTATTACGAGCTAATTATGTTACTTGGTGATTTGCACTTGACTGTGCGATTGTACCTATTTCTTTTTTTATAGACTATTTTGTTTCCCACAGCTGGGCAAGGGCTTCCTCTTTCTTCTTCCAAACCTCTCTATGCTTCGCAGTTTCTGACCACGTCCGTCTCGCATATGTGGCCAGATCATCACACCACCTTCTTCGCGGTTGACCTCGATGGCAATGTCCTTCCTTCCTGGCCTTTGGAATTTGCTTAAAAATATCGAGCTTGAAAAAATAACCTGACATCGTAAAATAACCCACAATTTCAGTGGCAACAACCTCTTGCTAACGAATTCTCCAAAACACATAAAATATAATATGCATTATCGCTATAAATATAAAACAGGGTCCAACCAAGACAAAGCACGCATCGATTCCATTATGCAAAATGCATAATCACCGCGGACATTAGATAAGATCAGTGCATTCGCAAAACTGCGACTCATGCGCATCAGGAGGATATAACATGTGATAAGTGAACTCCTGCGGGGAACGCCGGGTGTGCCGCTCTCTCTGGCAGTTTAATTGGGGGCCGCCATAATGTTTTACTTATTTGTGGTTTGTTAATGTCATATTTTAAAGCTAATCTTTTTGTTTGTTAACTGGATTGGAAGTGCTTTTCAAGTTATGGCTCCTATAATTTTAGTCTGTATACATTCTAGCGTTATTAGTATGTGTCGGCACGCAGGAAATATTTCTACTAAGATGTAAGATGAGTTTAAGCTTAACTATGGATTAGAAAACACGGTCAGCAACTCAGAATAGTTTAACATGTGCAGATCACAAATGTATTGACAAGGTACGCTATTAACTTGGTATCGGCTAATAAACATCTAAAAGCTCTATAGATTTCTACTCTATAACCTAAGATTATAGGAAACTTAATCATAAGTTTATCGCATGATAGGTACCCAATTAAGTAGTAATAAACAACAAAGTAATAAATGCAATAGAAAAAAAATTGCAGATACCTGAGAATAAAATAGCCCAATGCAAATTTTGCTGTCCTTTTTATAACACTACACAAAAACTGTACAAAAACTACGATAAGATTAATTCAAGTCATTGTGCAACCTATGATCGATATTAAAACACATTTAAATATGAACATAAGAGAGGGGTGGAGTGGACGTAATAATTTATTTTTTGCACTTTAAGCTCTTAGTATTAATTCAGCAGCTCATATTAAGTATTACGACAATATTTCACAAAAAATCATAGAAGTGAAAGCACGTCTTGTACAATTTAATCGAACCACGTTTTTATGCTTACTCAAATTAACTTATGGTCTTACGACATGACAAAAAACGGTTTCGCTAACATTAATTTCGTTATTAACTAAAAAACACATCCTTTTACAAGTCTATCAAATAATCACTTTCTCCTACTTTTTTAGGATAAAAAGTATGAAGACAGCTCTAAGTACTTATTACTCTTAGCAATGCATTAACGATTCATTTTGATATGTCATCGCATTGCACTGCCAGTAACACCCTTCGTCCCGCGCACCCTTCAAATCATGTCAAGCCCTTTTTATATTGCATTATTCAAATTATCAACACTTTAGGGTCACGGTATAAATAAATAATAACATCGTTGTGGTTCAGTTAATGGATAGACAAGCCGCTTATAGAAACGACCACCACATTATCGCTAGTAGAATTTTGATGATGACGATAGGTTTTATCTCTCATCTGTATAAGGTCCAGTCAATATTAAATTAACATAAAGCTTTACTAATAACCACACGGAATCATTGGTCATCCCAAATAAAGCTAACTTTGCCACCTAGACTACTGGAAGCAAATAAAATATAAAAACTCCACTGACTTGGGTCGTGGGCCTCGCAGACGTAAATCATGAGATTCGACTTTACTGATAAGTTTTACACAAAAATAGTGGTTTGCTTTAACAGCTCTTATATATAAATCTCGGTCGCCTCGCAAACTGCCGAAATCTTAAATCCATGACTAGAATAATCTATCTAGAAATGAGAACACGTCGGCCTGTGACAGTAAATATTATGATTTCACCCAAAGATCTGCATCTCTTACGTCAATGTGACGTCTGTTTCATTATACAGCTTTCCGTGTATTCTCACCTAATCTTTTCATTTAACATCATCAGCTCTTAATCCGACCACATAAGGCTCAATATCGTTAGTAGCACATTTAAAAAATGGGATTACTATTTTGATATCGGCGCCCACATTATAAATTATGTCACGGTATGTCCGGTGTTCATCTGTGATCTCTTTGTCCACTATATATTCTTCAATTATATTGTTTTTGATGTGCGTTTTAAGCTAATCCGTGGTTACGCATATATCATCAGGGTTTTGTGTATCTGTTTCATTGACAATAGCTTTATGAGGATTTGTAGCTTTATCCTCGAGTTCAATAAATTTTGTGACTTCTGTCTTATAAAATGTGTTGGCATCTGATAAAACTTTATGTTTTTCTCATAAACATTAAATTTGTTTATATCGTATTAAACACGCGTCTTATTGGATCATCTAACAGTGATATCTACTGTTCCTCAGATCAGATTTTCTTAGTTTTTATGTCAAGGTCTCGCGTACATTTTGGTCGAAGGGCGTAGAATAAAGAGATACCATTAATAATATTTGTATGATTAACTATCCACATTCTGTATCGCTAAGAAATATTGGTGAAGGAAATCGTTCTTTACATATAAGCGACAAGGACACAATAACAGAATTATGTTTTCGCTTCCATTTATATCCATCGTCATCATTATTGACAGAACATCGGGCGGTGGTCCTCGCCAAATCACTCCCACCTATTTCTATTGGCACCGGTTCCATTGTTTCAATCAGCATAATGACGCCACTCCGTCTTGGCTGTTTTGCATCCATATCGTATTCATGGCGAGGCGACCCACCTGCAACGTACTACAATAAATTGTGACGCAGCAGCTGGTCACCTCTATCAAAAATCGCATTTTTATATCATCTCAAACATTAATAATGCTATCAAAATGCGGTCAAAATGCCAAAACGACGGTCCGCTGTAAAATATAAGCGCCAATTGCTAGGACATCTCCGCAGAGCTATTAAATAAAAGTCTTTTTACATTAGATAAATCGCGTACGTTATTCGGGAACATCTGTCCCTTACCGATTACGCCCATACATTATGCTCAGTTTGTTGTTTTTAATAAAAAGTTTAATCCGTTCGGTTATGACGGCAATTTGTCAGGCCGATGGAAAAACTTGGTCGATTACCGGTGGCGCTCGATGTATCGCGGTATCGCCGAAGGGACGCCTATTACGCTCTGCCGCTCTTTTTATTCGCACGATTATGTCACGTTTATTTATGCATTCGCTTTTGTCTTCCATTAGCGCTTTTTCTTTTTTATCTCCGCCGACAGTGATTCAGTTAAATGGATTCCCTGTGTCAGGAGCACATTTATGCGTTTGCAGGAAACTTTTAATATCGCAAATCCTTTTCATATTTAGAGTTGCAGCGTCGTCGTTCATCCGGAAACTTACATCGTCGAGTTGTTTTGATTTCATCACCTTATAACGTCTTACTCTGTACAACCATTAACAATTCAATACTGTCTTAATGAAGAGCCGATAAAATGTATATTGTGTTATTCGTCACGACTCCCAGGCAATTAATTGGTGTACTTTTTTTTGGGAATTCGCTTTATGGTCTCCGTGATTTAGTGACCGTCCCGTCGGTTGATTTGTGCACACATTTTAGCTTATTCTTTGTGTTGGAAGTTGCTTAAGTGTGCAATATATTGTGTGAAACAAATACTGCGTCGAAAGACTCGTTAAGACTGATAGCAGAAAGTTGCGAAGTTTAAAGTCTGGCTCGTACCGCCGCTGCGCGGTGTCTTTTGTTAGTGCATATAAAGTTATTTTATTAATAACACCACAGTCAAAAATTTGTAAATGAAATTGCGGCTCCCATATTCTTGACTCAGCAAGAACGTACAAAATATGCTTTGGTATTTTTCCTAACTGTAGCCTTATGCAAGCAAGCTGTTACACATTTCTACGTTTTGTTATTAATTAAGATACATTTTTGGATCATTGAATAAGGGTAATTCGCTGAATTACGCAGGTGGTAAAACGTTGAATTTTTGACAATGATTTCTTAAATCCTAAACTTATAATCAATGAGCACCTACGGATAGTACTGATAATAATGGAAACCTTATCATTGTTCCAGAACATAGGCAACGTGACGGCAGAGCTGGAACTGCAGCGGTTGCAGCAGGAGCACCTCCGTCGGCAGGAGATGGTGCGCCGCAGCCAGCCTGGCATGTACGCCGGCCCGCATTTAGGACTGCTACCGCTACTGGAGCAGATGAGACCACAGCAACAGCAACAATCTAACGTAAGCACGGTGGTTTATGAGCGACGCTACACCAGATTTCGCCCGTGACTTCGTCTGCATAGAAAATTTTAAGTTTTACGTCTTATTCCGGAATTAAAATGTAGCCTGTGTTAACTCAGGAATCTAAATTCGTCCGGCTATGATTGCAAAGTCTAAGTGTCTTCTTAGAAATATCGTCTCTGGATTTTCTGTATTTAATAACACTGATAACCTTTAAAAATAGGGATGCCAAAATCTTGTCTCAATTCGTGAAGTCTTTTCAGTGTAATCTTTAAGTATATATAATGTATAATAATAACTAGGATTGTCCTTTGTCATCCTTTACTTTTTCGTCTTCTTTTTCTTTGGTGACATGAGGTGCGTTTTCATATACATTTCACATGTCGTTTCCTAATATTCTCATGGATATATACTTTATAATTCAATTATTCAATCTTCATAATGAACCCTGAATGTTGCAATAACACTATCGGCATTAGTACCTATTACAAGAATACGTGATGTTAAAACGAAAGTTGTTCTCTAACTAATTACACCAACCGGTGTTTGTTATGTAAAATTATAATTAGATGCGTCAAACCGCGTCCAGTTTTGGTTATAAACATATCATCTTGGTGAGTCCGTGACTGGCTAACGTAACATCCTCTTACCAAGTTATATCATTTACTGTATAGTGATTGTTCTTCCAGTTTTTAAATATTTATCGTTTATATCTTGATCACGAGGTAATACAAAATTTAGTTTGGCTATTGCATCCATTTTTATGTCTGCGTCTGCCGCAGTGCACGCTTGGTCAATTATTTCTTAATCAATAAAAATCTTTGTATCTAAATGTAAGACACATTAAATTTTATTGTGGAACTAATTAAGACCAATTCGGTTATCTGTATCGTCGCGTGTCTGGAAACTAGTTGACGACCTATATGTACAAAATGTTTCGTGTAAAGTCGAAAATTAATTAACTTGACAAATAGGAAATTTAAATGCTAAAGACACCTGGTACGTAACTTTCTTGATCATCTTCTACAACGTATCCCTTGCTGAGTTCGACAGCTGGTTATTCTACTTATAAGGTAATGGGTATTAATTTATAATTCTTAATTTTAGGCAATGTCCACAAACCAATGGCCGGCGACCGCTCAGCTTGCTCAGCTCACGGCAAGCGCTCGGTCCCCGCCTCCCCAAGACCCAGACACCCCGCTCAACCTGAGCAAGCAGCGCTCACCGTCACCTGCGCAGCCTATGATGCTGCCACGCTTTGTGCCATACCCACCAATGGACGAGTCACAGTACAACATGCCGAAAGAAGAGGATTTCAATGCTGCTTGCAATAGTGAGTTGAATTGTTTTTGTATGTTTCTAGATTCGCGTTAAACGGTTTAATATAGAAAGACTGATTCACTTCTATTTACTGTTCTGTTTTGTGCTGAGCATAATTGTACTGAGAATAATTTGGTATTCACAGTATTGATTCGGCAGGTATACGCGTAGTTATTATAGTGAGTAATACAACGAATAATAGCGTTTCTTATTAGATAAGACTAGAAGTGAACCGAGTTACGTTTCAGCCGGAAAATGCTTAGAATAACTTTTGATGATAGTCAAAATAAGGCAAGAAAAACCGCTGGACTAAAGCTGTATTATTTAATCTGTTTCTTGGAAACGCGCGATATAAAATGGTGTAATGCGCTTGTCTGCAATCACCCTAAGACTACATTAAAACATGGGCAATGTGCGCTAAGGCTAATAAATGATTTGATTAGACAGCCGGACTAATATTTTTGGAACTAGTCCACAATGACGCGCGAGTGACGTCATCATATTATCTGATTCATTTGTTACCTAGACGCGGATTCCTGTGTGGAACTATGTCACTGTAGTGTTAATAGCTTTACGTGCGTAGACTCTACATAATACCTATTAAAATACTTTATATAACATAATTGGAGAAGTAGATACTAAGAAATTCTGAAAGAGGTCGGTTGTATTGGGCCGTTCCCAAAATCTTTGGCATAAACCCCATTAACTGTTCTTATATTGTCCATCTGAAGATTGGTTTCAAGGGATGACCTTTTTTTAGCAAGGTTTGATACTTGCACTTACGCTTCGGTTTCGATAGGTATAGTTCATTTTTCGAATGACGTTGTCTAATATTCCAAACCTACGGTCAATTATAAACCTTTCATCTAAGCAAAGGTGCACAGTAAAAGTTTAACCCTAAACCATCCGTTAGAGAAGATTCTAGAGCTTTCTTCCAGCTTGGCAGTTGTTTGACAGGCGCTTCAACAACAGTGCAACCCGACCTTGATACAACCGCTTGACATCTTATAAAATACACACAAAAGTATTATACGTGCCCGGGGTTATATTACCATAACCTGTCGGTAGGTTTAGAAAGATAATTAAAGATGAGGGGACCATGTAGGTATTATATTGTATAAATTAATTATATTAAAGAGATTTTAATTTGGTTTCTATAAAAAGTTTAAACAATTTACAATAACAATAAATTATACAATCCGTTATTTAATAACAATAATCTATCGTGAATATTAAGCTAATCGTTTTTCTATAAAAACACTCTCTTCGATAAAAGACAACACCTAATTTTTTAGGATTATAATGAATTAAAATTCTGTTAACTACTTAGTTATATCGGTCGTTGGCCTTACAATAACTCATCATACAAGAGAAAATACAGTTTCCTATAATTTCCACTAATGTGGGTAGTTAGTTAGGTACCTACCTACTTTGCTGTCTAAAATAAGAAACTTATTTCTAAGAATAACATTGTTATTTATATGACTTTTTGAGTAATTTTTGCATGTTGTCCATGCTAAAATTCAATCGAAATTGATAAAGGAAACTTGAAAAATGATGGACACGAGCAGGACTCGAACCCGCGAGTTTTGCCGTACCGTGGCGCTCGTGTCCATCATTATTCAAGTTTCCTTTATTAATTTAGATCGTTATTTGCTAGTTTTCCAAATTAAAACATTGTGTTGAGAAAGGTTAGTTAAAGTTCGGACTAAATCGTCTTTAAGACAAATCTATATAAAATCGTTCACATCCTAAACTCAGCTGCCTAAGATGTTAGAAACCTATTACACAAATGGGAAACGACGACACTCAATAAATTGTATTTAATCTTCAAAGCTCATTTCCCTAACAAAATTAAATATTCAAGCTTTATCTTAGTTTTGTGCCGCACACGCAAACAATTTAAAAGCAATCTCAACTTCTCCAACGACGAAATCTAAAATTACAAACGCTACGTACATACTCACACGATATTATGTTAATCCGAATCAATTTTGATATCAAACGTACACCCAACTAGTTACGTAATATTAGAAACTAAAATAAACAAGGAATAGTTTTAGATAAATAGTCTGTAAATGTTAAAATGAAGAAATGTCCCGTATCGCCGCCAAACATTTTGATGTTTCGCATTTAATTGCTAAATATAATTAATATGTCTTACACCGTAAAACATACACTCCGGTAAATATCGACTGAATGTAGGCCGAGCGAGTCACCGCGTTTTCCAGCTTCAATTTATTGCTAACACTGTGTTACGTGCTTATTGAAGCTTTTATATAAAGCTGATATTAATTTCTATGTTACTTCTTGTCTACGAAATATCCATTTGCCGTGTGCCTATCTATAGATAACTACGTAGGTAAGGCACCATCTTAGCTGTATTGCTATTACCTTTCTTACTTTTATCGATAACAGTCATCATCCTATACACATTAATTCGTCCACGCAAACTTGTGGTTTTCAAACAAGATCAAAAGAAATGGATTTTTTCAACAAAATTTTC
Source organism: Abrostola triplasia (assembly GCA_946251915.1). Lineage (NCBI taxonomy): Eukaryota > Metazoa > Arthropoda > Insecta > Lepidoptera > Noctuidae > Abrostola > Abrostola triplasia. Next base: position 5,672,698 of record OX276440.1, on the reverse strand, counting down.
TTTTTCAGTTTTTGTTTCTTAGATATGCAGAACTTCGATAGATGTTTCTATAGGTATGCGCTACGTAGAGTCCTTATGATAGGGAAATTTAGGCCTAAGGTACCTACCTACTTAGTTCAGAAGATACTTATATGGAAACTCTATTTTGACAGTGTCATCTACCGATTATTAGTTTTGAAGATACACATTAGTATCTAACCTATCAACCAAAATTAACTTGTAAGGTAAAATATAGTTCGTTACTAAAACATTATCTGACATCTCGCGTGTAGGACGCGAGTCTGACAAAATTGAGAGATACGTAAATTACTTTAGAAATATTAATTATGGTTGGTAATCTTGAAACTAATCTGTAAATCTTACGGGCCCGGGTTTTAAAAGTTTTATGTTACGGGGCTTATAATGTTTCGTTTTATTGCGTCTCCGAACATTCGTCGAAATTCTTTGTCGAGGATAATGGTAGTCGGCATTTCAATTATTTTAAAATAATGCGTATTGTGAAGAAAAGTATCTGCTTATAAAAATAGACATCTGATATTTACAAAAACTTTTAGACAATTTCTTGTTTTTGTAACGTGTGAGTAGGTACTTTAAAGACACTGTGAACTCTATTGTATGAAGTATTTTAAATTTTACTATACAAACAAATCAGAACGCCACCTACCGCATGCAATTGTATATTATATATACACTACTATGCAGTGAGCGTGAGCCAACTCGACATTGTTTCATTCTGAATTATTCATAAAATATTAATATTACACTTTCATAATTCAAACATATAAATAATTGTGTAAGATCGTACTTACAAACACAATAAAACAAATATCTACTTTAAATAGTTGGCGCGAACCCAAACCGAATTGGTTACAAAATCGCGAGTGTCGTTTCGTTTCCTTTAAAACAAGAGAATCGCGTGAAACGTGAAATAGATGGCGCTGGAGACGCAAACTTCCGCTCGGTCCAACGTCCCGCCTCGGGGAACACTCGCGAACATAACGCCTTTATAATATAAATGGTAATAATAATATACTATAGAGCTAAATGATTTGTTGATTCAGAGAACGGCTTCTTGTAATTTACATTGAAAGTAGGTACAGGCTTGTCTTCCCTGATCTTCGACTGTTCTGCAAACCTTGTCAAATCCCGAAGAAACCGCCTGTATGATTTTGTATAGAATAGTACTTACCATAATAGACTGCCTCGCTGGTCTAGTGGTTGCTAAGCGGGACTGCTGAGCACAAGGTCCTGGGTTCGAATCCTGGGTCGGGCAAAGTGTTACTGGGATTTTCCATTAGGTAATTCTTAGTAGCAGCACGGAGTCTGGATTAGTGCCCGGTTGAAGGCAATAGGCTCGCCCCCTATTACATTGGGACCTAAAAAACATAATTGGCGAAATGTGGGTGTACTGAATGTGCACCTCTGCCTACCCCTTCGGGGAATACAGGCGTGATGTTATGTTATGTTTATGTTTTAGTACTTACCTACCTTATTTATATTTATCATCCTCATCATTTCAACCCGGTATCACCCACTGCTGGGTATAGGCCTCACTTTTTCTCTGCCTATTTCTATTACGTTGTCATAATTATAACAGATAATATGAACGCTGTAACTTAATATTAGTAACGTCGCGCAAATTCCTAGATAAAACACAAATGAGTTGCGCTATAAAACGAAATGGCCTGGAACTATGTGAGTCACCAACTGTTCCGTACTTGACCTGTCTCGAGGAGCTAATTATTGCCGTCATTCCAGGCGAACGTCATTAATACTAGTTGTTAGCGTGACAGCCGGGTAACTGATACAAAAATAAAATGCGATTGACGTCACAACCCGGCGACAGATGTGAAATTGCGATGACCAAAATTTTTGTGCATTTTTTAAAGGGTAGTTTTAATTTATTAACGGTAACAGTTGTGCGCGCGAGTGTGTTCTCATCTGCGTTCATATTAGAAGTGTATCGCGCGGGTATCAGGCGCAGTAGGATGTTATAAATTATCTAACAGCGCTTCAAATTAATTCGAGGAATGTCCCGCGCTTTGAGTGCGGCATGTTTCCGCGGTGGCTTATTAATCGAGTGGACACTTGGTAGCGAATCCGTCAGCTCAAATGTTAGGCGGACATTTTCCCGGCTGACCCACATAAGATGCAAGGGGTTGCGGCCGCAATAATCGTTTCGTAATTTGATTAGCGCGAAATGTAATGTGCGCGACACTCGAGATGTGATTCGCTTTATTTTCCTATGAAATGTGTTTAATATCAAACAAATAGGTACAACATAAACAAAAGTATTGACTTTACCTCTAACCATGATATGATAACTAGGGTTCATAAAAGATCAGGTTATTCTAAAACTTGATTTTAGATCCATGAAATGATTTTACACCGCGGACCACAGTGACGTTAAAAATATTTAAAGTAGGCAGATCTAAAGTAAAACAAAACATTCCCATTAACCAAATTAAACATCTATGAATTATCGTTTAACACAAAAACCGTGAAAACTTGGACGACAAATAAGAATTACGACTACTAAAACTACATTCCAAAATTCTTAAGAAACATTCCAACAAACTTAGCTTACGTTACAATACATGTGTGACGCATATCAACGTTAGAATTACAATAATTATCCGCTCTATACGTAGGTAAGTAACTGTATTTTAGGGTCATTATAATACCTGCTTAAGATAATGTAGTATGACAACTTGTAATAAAAGAGGCGTAGAACTAACCAACCACTTAGTAGATACCTAGTTAGGTATATTTTCGCGAAAGTCGTGGGAATAATCTGAAGAAATTAGGTCGCTCTTGTACTCGTAGACCATAAACATCCAATCAATTGCAATATTTTATAATTTATGCCACGAGAAAGCCGTCACTTCTAGAGTAGAGAAGGTACTGGTATTAACGTACCCTATGTATATTTTTGCTTCAATAATCTATTCTAATGAATTCATCTGTAATACAAACAACACAATTCCGCCACAGTATTTTATGGATATAGGTTAATCCCTGGCCACCTGCTAAATTACATATAAGGCAATAGACGCGGCTTTGAAGACTGGTATTTTTTTAATCCGTAATGGGTTCTTTATGTTCGCTTTAGGTACGTACTTAGAGCAACGACTAGACTACTATAATGAGAACAGATATAAGACTTATAGCTACTCAACCGCCGATACTATGGAACCTATCTATGTACCCAAGAAACAACAACCTACCTACCTACGCTATCGAGTGCTACGGACATCATAGCACGACATAGTTGTAAATCGGTTCAGCAGTTTTTTTTAAAAAAAAAACGTCGCCCCACACTAGGACTTTCTCCTGTATCATGGGTGCGTTTCACAAACATGAAAAATCACAAACACAAACACCCAGTCTCGGGACAAACATCTGTGGTTCGCCCAAAGTTTTGCCCCGTGCGGGAATCGAACCCGCAACCCTTAGCGCAGCAGTCCAATCGCTTAGCCACTGCGCTAATCAGGTCGTCAAAGTTTTCGAGATTAGGTATCTATCTGCCACACAGACAATCATCGGAATAAAGTACCTATTTAATAATAATGATTGATGTTTAAACAAGAATGTCTCTAACACCTATAGACATAGAGGTCAGGCAGTAGAATGCCCTAATAAGTATAAGCCTTTAATTAAACAGAAATATTATGTCCGTAGATATAAATGGAAGTTTCAAAATAGTAACACAATCCCAGTTTAACGATTGTTTTACGGCCGACATCCATCGTTCGCGATAATTTATTGCTCTGCTAAGCGCGGCTTCCGATTGTGTTCTCAAGCAACAGTGCGACAGCACTCCAACGTTTTCATATCTTATTTATATTTTGTGTGATATATTTCTATAATTTTATGAGAGCTATACAGTTTTGTGTATATCCATACGGTTTATGGCATGTAGAGCTCAAGCAGATTGTTTTACATTGCTGTAATCTGCCGCAGTCTTAAATTTTTATGATAGGAAGTACTGCTTAATTTGGTTAGTTTTTGGCATGTGAATACCTACGTATCTAGTCCACTGTTGAACAAAGGCCTTAGAACTTCACAATGAACGACGACTAGCAATATAAATCGTTGATACGTTTCAAAAACACTAGATACTTGAATAAATCGCTTGGATCAAACATATCCTTATGATCTGCTCTATTTTTACAGCATCGTCTTGGAGCCAATCACCATCCGAGGAAGCTGAAAAAGCGAAGCTCGTCCGCCAACCGCGCCGCGACGAGACAGGCAAGCCGCATATCAAGCGACCAATGAACGCGTTCATGGTGTGGGCCAAGGATGAGCGTAGGAAGATACTCAAGGCGTGTCCAGACATGCATAACTCTAACATATCCAAGATCCTAGGCGCGAGGTGGAAGGCAATGTCCAATGCTGAGAAGCAACCCTATTATGAGGAGCAGTCGAGACTGTCGAAACTGCATATGGAGAAACACCCTGACTATAGGTAATTATATTTTAAGTATTCTGTAAGAGGTCTTGATGAAGTCGGTTTACTAGGACGCAGGAAAATTTGATATTTAAGTAGGAGTTCAGCGAGAGATTCTTCAATTTTATCTCTTCTGTTATAATTTTTTTAAATGTTTTGTGGTGATCATTCCAGGTACCGACCAAGACCAAAAAGGACATGCATAGTTGATGGCAAAAAGATGCGGATATCCGAGTACAAGAACCTGATGCGTACGCGCCGGCAGGAGATGAGGCAGCTGTGGTGTCGCGATGGAGGCAGCGAGCTGGGCTTCCTCCCGCCGGCGCTGTCCTCGCCGGGACCCTCCAACTCGTCCCCGCCCCCCAACGGCGGCAACTACATGAACCCCGGGTTCTCGCCCCCACTATCTCCCAGAGAGGATGATTGAGGTACGGCGCGCGGCTGGCCCTACCCGCACGCCGCGCCCCTGGCCCTCCCCCCCTCTCACCACCCCTGGTAATAATCGCGGACCGTTCTAGAACCATCTAGTACACTGGTTCACATTCAAAACAAAGACTTGGAGCATGAATCACTAGTGTTGTCCTATCCCCACCACCTCTTATCGTGACTGTACATATTGAGAGAGGTTCGTGTATAAATGGTAGCTATATTATTGTGTGAGTTTTTGCCAGTGTCTCAAATTGGATCTCTCGTTTACAAAATACTGATTATTAATAATGAGATTATTCCATTAGTGAATTAAGAAACTTCTAACTTTGGACACTTTCGCCCGTATATTCGGCATGTGCTTAAATGCAGTGATTATTCCCAGTGAAAAATTCGTTCGGTAAAATGTACCCAATAAAACCCTAAATGTGATCAATATCTTCGTACAGTGTTTATTCGGTTTGACAAGTTAGAACTTTCTTGGCAAGCCATCAATAGATAATGTGCTAGGAAATTCGTCGGTATCGACTAACTAGAAAAAATGTCTTAAAATTACTCTTATTTCATAATAAGTATTATGCGGGTGTATAGTTCTTCTGTTATGTAAATATCGCCCTTATTAGGTTCGACCTATAGTTTATCAACGTCGGACTAGAATCGTAGAATTTTGGCACATATAGATAATCCTTTTAACAAAAGAAATTGTGCCAAACGTATTAACCCAACATTATTATATAATTAGAAAAAGATGTATATATCTACGTACCTATATAAGTAAATAATTTTGATTGATATTATAATGTAGATCTAACCGGGTAGCCGGACGTAACCGAATACAAGCGGTAAACTGGATTCTTTGTAAATAAATAAAATTCCCTTTGTAGATAGATTACTTTTAAGTTTTATTCGAATGTTCGGCTAGAAGTTTTGGTAGGTATAAGATTCAGAGATTAGTTCTTAGTGTTAGTCGTAATGAAGTACTTTGAATCTTGACTATCGCGTGGCCATGTTAGTGCGAAGTTATAACTATCTGTAATATTGTAGCTGCTTTAGAAACTAAGCAATTAAAATGTATCAAACCAAAAATTTGAAGCGGATTGCTTGAAAATTTAAGTGTTTTGAACACGGGAACTGTTTTTATTTAAATTCAGTGAGATCTATATGCATAATGGTTATGATAAAATACTCATAGACTTAGTTGACATTGGTAATAGATCCCTTTATATAATAAGCAATAGCAACACAGACATACACTAAATAGAAATCAAATAAATAACATAGCCAATGAAACATTTGTAAAGTTATAATCTATTTATATTCAAATAAAATCTCTTTAGAGGATGTAAATTTTTATTGTTTCTACACCTACTGTCAAATTTTGGCGCCGATACAAGTCAAATCTTTTGTTACTGACAGTATTTTTTTAATAAAATTAATTGGTCAATTTCGAAATTGTCAATTTGTTAAAACTGAAAGACATATTTCTTGTATTGATTTGTTAAAAACCCCACCGACTTATGTGGGATTATTTAGGGCTTACATCACAATGTAAAAATATATTTTATTAGTTTTACTTAAATTCTTCAAAAATCCTATTGTCTCCTGTAAAATAATAACAGGTATTTAGAGTTGTACCTCGATTTTATAAATATAATACCTATTGCTATATAAAAAAATCTGGTTGCTAAAAAGGTTCAATAAATTTGGGAAGTTAATAGGAATTTACTTATCGTCATATTATATTGACAATATATATTGATCACCTATCCAATACATTTTCTCATTTTATGTGATGTAAAGCCCTTAAACTATTATTAATATAAACAAATATTCGCTTTATCGAATCGTGCAATTTATATAAGTAGATAATAGACACTAAGCAGTAGTAACGCATAATATTATCTACATTTTTATATAGCTCTTAGTAACGAACTTGTATAGTTATTTCGATAAAAACTTTTAAAATTGTTCGATAACGTTGATTGCCATTTTTGAATTTTGTTATTTATTTTTCTAATTATATAAAACTTGTTTTTGTTTTTTTCCTCTTTTTTCTATAATAAAAGCTGTATGCCAGTAATTGTCGTGACGTAGCATTAGTATGAATAAATAAAACTTAGCGTGTATGTGAAACTTAATGTTTATAAGTAGTGTGTATTCATAGGTAAGGGTTTAGAACAGTGCCGTTAAATTATTTATTTTTTATGTTGAACTCATGTAAATACGCGTATATTTTGATGTAAATGTTAGTAATTGTGGTTATTTAATGAACGATACTTAATTTTGGTGTCCCCATTGTATGAGTTAGGATCTCGAACGAGTTTTATGTTTATTTATTGAAACAGATTTATCAAAACAATTCGTTTGGTAGTATCCACGCATCTTGCCATATAAAGTACCTACGTAAGTACCGTAGTACTTTTATTCTTAACATCACAAGGTACTGATATTTTTACGTACTTAAAAACAAATGTTGTTATTTTTAATAGTTTTTTTGAACTATTCTTATAATGATCTGTTGAGATTTTCATGTAGCATCCCGTATTACTTAGCATTCGAAAATGTTTCAAATGTGTAAGTAGTTAGAGTTTAGGTTTTATTACCTAGTGTAAACCAGGACACATTGTTTAAAAATTGTGCCAAAACCCAAAAGTATATTAAAAAATAAATATTAAAAAATATGGAGGTTGTTTTATTTTACATCTCTGCAACTACACTACACTGTTTCTCTAACTACCGCCATTAATGCTACTGATCTAAGAACTGTGGAATAATTCTACTTGGTATGTATAATTAAAATTATTAATTAAAATGGCTGATTTAACATAATGAAATGTTGGTTTCATAGTTGGTTACATAAACCCCAAAAATCCCCTCCGAACTCAAAATAATTTGGAACAGTTTTTGACACAAAATTGTATACGGTGTTGTCACAATGACAACACCTGATAACTTTCGTGAGTGTTATCCATATTATCTACTATATATCCCGGTTATACTCACGTCGATATTCGGGAATGTCCGACTAGTTTCGGACTCTAACGGAGCCCTTATTCATGAGCAGGTGACGCCGCGTCATGAACGTATAACCGGGATATATAGTAGATAATATAGTACTACTCCTTAGAAATGAGTTTTCTACTTCAAAAAAATCTACGCAACGAGTTTAAGGACCCACTGTAGGGTCGATAACTTATAATTAGTTACAGTAAGAACTTCAATTAAGAAAAGTGTTTAATCAAAACTGTATTTTATTAAGAATATAGGGGTACATAATTTCATACACTCATAATTTCAATACATCAAGTACCAGAATAAAATAATTATTACATGATATGGATACCCAATCGCATATACAAAAATATTCTTTATAATAATTGGGATGTTGTCACCATTAGCCAATAATTCATAGACATTATAAAAAATGCTTTATTTTAGCCCCATAAAGCCTATTCATTTTTTAATTAAAGTGTAAATCCCCATTTTTATTTGCTTTGAAATCAATAAAATAGTAAGTCGAGTTTGCCAACTCACTAGTCAAACTCGACTTACTATTTTATTGATTTTGTATGAGAGATTTTGACAGGTCATAAAAAGTATGCCAGTTGTTGGTGGTGTCAACCTCCCTATTATTTAGTATGTAACATCGCATTTAATACACCTACATACGTCACATTGATTAAGGCGAACTAATACAAAAAGGTTTAAGTACACACAATCATTAGGATAATAAGTTAATTTTTGGTATAAATACAATTGATTGCGAAACTCATAAATTCATAAGTGAGATTATTAAATATCATTAATATTTTATCTTCTAGTTAACTTAGACACGTCCGCAATCGTGCATTCTAAACTAAATTTTGATCGTTAAAAATACAATTAGAAATCATGTTATCTGATTTAAAGATTATAATTGGCACGAAATTAAGGGTTTTTAAATAATAATCCTAATAATCATTTTTGACGTAGATGTCATTTGTATGCCATAAACGTCAAAAGTGACATTTAGGAGGGCGGTTATTTTTTTGGCGTTATATAAACACGTTTTGAACATTTTAAAATAGAGTTTGCGTTCTGCCTAAATTTATTCATTCGTACTATAAAATTGTGTTGCTGACAAAAATGACAATTGTGCGGTTGACGCGGTGAAATCGTATCGTAAATATTGTGCTGTCTATTATTAATTGAAATACAGAAATTGCATAATTAATTTTAGATTCAATTTTTTTTTGTTAGTAGACAAAGAGTATGTTACCTAGTAATCTATTGGTTATTGTACCGTCGTAGACCCTTCATAACTGCGAAAAACATTGTTCGATAAAAATTCGTAATCTACATAAAAAAACAACAAAACATAACATCCCACCTGTATCCCCGAAGGGGTAGGGGTGTGTATAGTACACACGCATTTTACCAGGTATGTTATAGGTTCCAATGTATTAGGGGCGAGTCTATTGCCATGAACCGGGTACAAATCTAGACCAGAGAAAACTATGACTAAGAAAACTTCAAGAAATTAAAACAATGATCACTCGAAAGAGCTTCTACAGACTGAAAACTATATGCATACAACTTCTATTCTATACAAACATGGTAAAAAAAAATTATGGCTAAAACCATTCATAGGAAACGTGGTGTCATTACTACTGTCAAATACAAAAAAATACTAAGATATTTTTTTATTAGTAGTACAGTAAAAAACTTTAATGCATTGTACGTGCTGTGATGTAAGACTTATCTATTTGTAAATAAATAAAAATAAAACATGAATTTTGTTAGACCAGAAACACTATGTTAAAATAAAAATCTATCGGCAATCAACACGAACTCCAATTTACTGAAGCGCACAATAACTATTTACACCACACTGTAATAGATGGCGACACTATCGCGAGTAGAGACAAGTGTCTTACTAAAAGGAGATAGTAGATTTCGAAGACTAGTTACCATATAGACATCAATACAACAAAGGGGTAAACTGAGAAAACAGATATCTATTTGCTACGATTCTGAAATATCAATTTCAATTCATTCGGCAATGAATATCCGTACTTTATCTGTAATAATGACGTATTGATAATGATAGAACTGAGGTTTAAAATAACGTCCCTTATTTATTGTATTTTTCACCACCTCAATAGATCAAGCAATCTGTCTTATTCCATTCACATCCATCCCTTTCTTGCAAGTTTTATTAATTATTTTATTGCAATTTTGCATAGTATTAAATAACGTGTATTCCGTCCTTTACCAGTACCTTTAGAATAATGAAAGAATTACTGTATTTTTTATGAATTTGTTCTTAGCCCAGGTTTTATGTACAGATCAACAAAAAAAAATGCTAACACAGCATATTATCTGGTCAGTAATATAAAATACTTACAACAAATAATATATTTCGTGATTTTGCATTAAATATTAGGAACAAGCGAAAAATTACAATAATTTAAATTCATATAAAATATTGCCTTTCATTTAAATATTATCGACCTCAAACGACGGTGCTGCCATAATTCAAAACAGTAAACCATATTATATTTTCAATATATGTTGTATATTATGATATACAAAAATATATTGATCTACAATACAATATTGTGATATAGGTACATAAAAAGTTATATGATGAGATTAAATTATTAATTATATGATAGTAAAATATATATAATTGTGATTGTTATTTTGTAGGATACCTTCGCTTGAAATCGATAATTATTTTCATAGAATCATTCACTACTAAAAGCTTTATCTAAAACATTGTAAATACGTATTGGGATAATATTTTAATACGCTTGATTTGAAAACAAATCATAACAAGAACTCAAGAAAAAAACAATGAGGGATATAACTACACATGAATATTCCAGGTTCATTTAACAGGCGAACACGACGGACAAAGCTTTACTTTGTTTAAATCTAAACATGAACCATGAAAGGAGTGGCCACACTTAAAAACCCACAGTCCACCATCTGTGATTAACACAATATTCTGCAATGGCAGCCCACAGAGCATACAATCTGTGACGCCATTATTGATGTACGATAGATTATCAAGAATAATGGACATAGATACGTCTTTTATGTATTCTTCATTCGATTCTTCGTCTATTGTCGACGCTGCCTCGGTCAGTGGTCTGAGTCCCCAGTATTTGGACTTTGCTGCGACGGTTAAGGGTAGCGCAGTGTTTTTCGTCTGTCCGTTTAGCGTGCTACGAAGCAGTTTGCATATCTGCAACGTACAACATTTACATTATTATGACAGCCTAGAATGTTTGTTCACTGCGGGGCGATTTTGGATGAATGGTAACAACTCATGGAGAAATTATATAGATTAGAGAGGTAATATTAAGCTTCTTTACAAAATACACTGGTTTTTTTAGTTTCTATCAATGTATTACCTTGCAATAGGGGATTTTTTTAAACACGATGCTTATAATTAAAATTAAAATGACTATAGTCATTATCAGCCGGAACGTCCACTGTTGCACAACGGCCTCCCTCTTAGGGGGGATTGCCATAATCACCACGCTTGGCAGGCAGCTTGAGGTAAGTTACAGAAGACGCTGCTGCCCACCTTCTGGATTTTCCCTCAGTCGCTTCTTACGACACCCACGGGACGAAGGGGGGTGCTTAATTCTAGGCCTGATACCTGATACGGCAGTATAGAATAAAAATAACATTTATAGAATAACAGTAAAATTGTAATTATTTGACAAAATTCTTACCTCAACTCTTGAATCTTCAAAATTATAGGAACTGTAAAGAGTGTCGGTCATTGGCCCAGTAATAGTAGCGTCGTACCTCTCATACATGGTCACCATGAGACATGTATGGTAGAATTTAACAGTAATCGCCCCTTCGTCGATGAGACTGGCATATTTCTCCATCACTTTTATCGCATTCCTGCCCCCAATCGACTTAATCATCAAGGCTCCAAGATCGTCCCAACTCAATGTATCTCTGACGGATATATGATCAAATTTCTTGGAACAATTCAAGCATATATTTGCGTGTAGCGTAGCGTACAACTGTACGGCTCTCTCCCACGTATCCAGAGTGAAGCCAGGCAAGAAAGAATGCAATAAATTCTCATCCAGCATTTGGAGTAATATCCTCAGAATATTTAACAAGTCTTCATTCCTTCTTAAGTATAGAATTTTCCTCCACAAGTAAGGCATACGTTTACAGATATCGTAACATTGGTTTCGGGTTTGATTGGACCACTGCCTTTCAATAAATTCGTCGATCAGCTCGGAAAACGCTGGCGTTTGATGAGTTCTTGAGTAAGGAAGAGGGAACCCACAGTCGCAACCAATGTTTGATAGTTTCTGAATTTTTATATTCACAGCTATACATGAATCTACGAAGTATTTGTACAATGTTTCGTCTTTTATAATATAATCAAGTAGCTCCTCTTTTTTAGTTGATTCCTTTAAATAACTGAGAAAAATGTTATTAGGTAAAAATTTCGATTCGTCAAACGCTCCTATATTAATGCAATATCTTTCTAATTGTAACATTAGAGTGTAGATCTGGCTAATATCACAGGCGTAATTTTCGATAGTAGAAACTAAATTCGATTCATCTGTTTCCTTACCAACTACTCTTAATTTATAATATTGATACAAACATTTGCTCACTTTATCCTTTTCTAAACTATTATTGTCTACATCTATGGCCTTTTGACTAGATTCTTTGTAAATGATATCATTATCTAATACGAGTGGTGTATGCTTTATTGTTTCTTCCGAATAAATTATTTTGTTGTTGAGATTTTGTGTTCGAATTTTTTCTGTGTTTGACGTATCTTTTACTTCCTGATGCTTATCAACGCTAAGATGTTTCATTTTCCCTTCAAAGTCTTCCCACTTTTCTTTCAATATCTTTTTGCTATTGTTTAACCTATCAGACACACTAACACTCAGATCTTTTAAAGTCTGCAAGGTTTCGGGCGGGAGAGACAATTTGAAGTCTTCATTATTTCTTGTGTCTGTCTCTAATAACGATGATTGAGCGTGATATGTATTGTCGACAATGTAAATTCCGGATTTCAACTGAGTAGCATCATTAGACTTCAAACCATCAAACTTATTGAGAACATCCTGAATGCTGTTTACCAATTCTTCATTATTCAATTTATCCTTCAGACTTACTAAAATATGCAACTTAGGCGACAAATTGTTAGCTAACAAATAATCACTAAACAAGGCACATAGTTCTGCACAGAGAATATATTTCTCTTCTACATAACACTTGACTAAAAACTTGTCAACCTTCATGTATTTCAAGTTAACTAGAGAGCCGTTAGACAACCATACGTATAGCATATCATGATACACTTTACAATCAACAATGTCTTTGTAGGTATCAAACCAAATTGTATGATCTACGTCATTAATATTTAGGAAAAACAAAGCATTCTTTTTATAGGAAAATATGGCACCATTGGTTGAAATAATTTTGGGGAAATTTACTGATTGTCCTTCACTTTCACTGACAGCTTCGTCTACTTCAAACTTTTCGTTCTGGTAGGATTCGTTTGACACGATCTTCATCGGTCTTCTTGCGAGTACTTGTTTGAATTGATGAGTCCTTATAACAGCGCCGTCTATCGTGGCTTCCCATACTCTTGAAGACGGTCTCGCGCAGAATATCAAAGTGTTCTGAAGATCTTTGCCTACAGCAAAACCAGATTCATCGCTAACTATATGGTATTTTCTGACCTCTGTAAAATCTTGTGTCGGATTAGATGTTTGTTGTTCGGTATTTCGTTCTTTGTTGACGAAGCAGGCGCCATATTCTCCATCTCTCAATTTCTGGCCTATCTGTCTGTATTGTTCTCGCGACGTGTCACAGACATAACACCTAGTTAGGGTGGACACGAGCAGCATGCAAGATTTCATGTCCAGTTGACAAATACGAGAATCCAGACTCATTATAGTTAAGGATGAGCTCTGGAACATTGTTTTAGCCTGAAAAGGGTAAAATGTAGCTTACGTAAGTAAAAATAACGCTTCACCTTTTTACAGTAAATAATTATACTTATATCAATTTCCTAAATAGGTAGTAAAAAAAATGTTCATTATTCTTATGGTAGGTACACAGTTAGTACCTGATAGTATGCCGCCACCATTATTTAAATGCAAAAGCAAATAAGGTTGTTAAGCAAGATGCAGAGTAGGTACTTATTAACGTGGACGCCCATTGGAGTCGGTTAAGAAACGACTCGAAAAAAGTGACGGTCCCGGCGGGATTGGAGAATCACTGCATTTCTTACCTTTCCGGGTTGTGGCGGATTAATCTAAAAGCAAACTAGGCAAGTGTCTAGGGGTGCACGAGGGTACTAAAAGGCGCGCGTGGTAGTTTTTAATCGTTTTTTTTTTCGACTAAACGCAGGGGAGATAGGGGGAGGACTGCAAAGGGGCGCCGACGAGGTGCTTGCCTAGTCTCCGGCGATTAAAGCTATTATTAAATGAGTTTCTCAAACTCTCTACTAGAATATAAATAATCAAGAATCCTTGACAGATGAACAAGTGCATGCATGCGTCAATGACTGGACTAATATCAAATTAATAGCCAGTATTAATTTCTCAGGCAAACATATTTGATAATAATCCTTATGTAATTCAAAATAGAAGTCCTATTTAGTATACTCGTAAAATGTAAGTATAATATGTTATTACCTACTTATTTTCTACAACATACACTAGTGATATCGTCCTTGAAAACAGTTGAACAGACAAAACCGAATAAATATTCGATATTGAAGTTTATTAACAAACATCAAACAGGAATATTATCTTATTGTTATCAAGTAAAGTAGAACATTATTATGTAAATTTCTACTTTGAGACAAAAACTATGTTTTGTATAATTGTATTGCAAGTCATTGAGAAGGATGTTGTATTCTTCACTTTTACTTTTGTCTTATAGCTTGAAGCATAATAATTTAAATCAGTTAATCTTAATGGCCCAATTGCAGTAATTAATTCATCTTTAATTAAAATTTAAAACAGTACAATATGATTCAATAATATACTAAAGAATTTAAATACTCAGTGATGTGATAAAGTTGTTCAGATCTATTAATACCCAATCAAGTGGGAGTGCCTTCACAAATAACATAATAAAAGGTACTTACAATAAAATTTTGTGGCTGCAAGACAGATATTTTTCCAACATCATCCCCCATGAACAGCATATGATTGGAACTCCAAATCATAGCCGTTATCTCATTGCCTTGATGTTCTTTAGAAATAACGGTAGAGTGACTTCCACTAAGAGATTGGTTACACCCAGCTACGGTGACCAAACCTCGGCCATTCGCAAAACCTATGTGTCTCTCGTCTATTGATATGGCTAGGCGTGTAATAGCACCATCCTGAAACATGATTGTGATATTATTAATTTGTATGGTCACTTTAGTAGAGATTAAACCATAATCATATACAAACAAAATAAAAATATTATTTTGTTTTTCTCACCTTATTGGGTATAAGTTGTACAAATTCACATGGGTCCCGGTTAAATACATAGATGCCACCACTGGTAGCACCAAAAGCTATTAGACACTTTGAAACATCAAAACAAGTGTACTGAAATCAAGAAATAGAAATCTTATATTTGCTATAAACATGGTTACTGGTAGTCAATTATTAATATCAAAAGCTCTGTGAAGATTATGTATGTTTAAACAGATTTATGACAATTCAATTAGGAAATATTAACAATCATTTTTCTGTACTTTTACACAAAACTGTAATTTAAACAAGACTTTTCTTATATAATTAATTACCAATAGTGTAAAAGATATAGATTATATGCCACTGTTATGTACTGTAATTCTTATAAAATTAAATGTTCAACAATGTTTATATTTACTTAGGCTAACCTATCCAAAACAGAGTGTTCAAATTCAAAGTGTTTTTATTTTAAATTAAGGTGCTAATGAAACTAGTTAGTAGTAACCTGTTGTAATGTAGCATTACTATAGAAATACACCAAGATGTTAGCAAACCACCAACCGAGATGTTAATTAACATCTTGATGTTTCATAAGTGCCTGTAATTAGTAATGTAATAAGAGTAAATAAGACTAAAGAAGTATGTCAGAATCATAATGTAAAATCTTTAGTAAATATTTATGCTTACTATTTAGAAGACATAAAGTCACCCCTGTTTCCTAGAGGGGCATGCAGGGACAATGGATTTCCATTTGATACGATCCTGGCATACTTCTTTTGCCTCATTTACACGAGCCCATCTTGTATGGGTTAGTGTTGAAGACCCCGAGGGGGGTCTTGTTGGATGTAGCCGGACAAAGGCGAGACTGCATGAGCCTCCAGCCAGTATTTACACGAGACTATTTAGAAGACATGGGTAACTTATGAGCCTTCTATATTATATATGTACTTAGTTGATAAGTATTGGGAAGGGGTAGAACTCATACCTCAGATCAAGGTTGTATTATACAGAAATCAGATTAAAGGGCAAGCTACTAATAATGTTAAATGTTAATTCACACTTATGCCTGCCCATAACAAAACACTAAAACCAGTTAGACAGATCATAATGATTACACTTATTCCCATGAGGTTCAAAAATGTAGTATCATGTTACAAACACAATATTATATCTGTAATCTTATATCATTTGCTGTGACATAAACATAAATAATAATTGCATCTCTAACTTGCGTAATATCCCCATTTTAATATTGCAATAGTAAACCGTATGTACAAATAACCAATGTATTTTATTCAATTAAGATTTGAATGATGAATAACTTATTACATACGAAATTGTGTTATAAAATAAGACAATTGGCTAAATTATGTTGAACTAAGGCCAAAAAGTGAAAATTTGGACTAACCTTTATTCGTTGAACATTTTTTATTGGGTAATTTATGCTTTCCGTTATATCTGGAAGCTCTTGTAGTACGTATGGCGGTAGATTAGCACAAGACATGTTTAACACATCATTTTTTAATTTATATTTTAAACTAAATTATTCACCACTCCTGTTTTGAAGGATGTACGACACAAACAAATAGCAATTATTCCCGATAGACAGAAAGCGTAATGTCTAATGTCACAACTTTACAAGTTGTCAGTTCAGGTTCAGTGTTGCAACTGTTAAATTCACATTTTATACAATAAGTGGAAAATCAAAAGCTAAAGACTGGCTCGACTCGATTAAGAAAGAGCTGCCATTTGAATTGTAATGAATAAAACCATTGAGATAAAATTGTATAAAAACCTGACAAAACCCAAAAAGCCAAATAATGACATAATTTCAGAATAGGGTAGGCCTTTGGTGTGGGATGCAACATGTGTCGACACCCTTGCGCCATCTCATGTTTCCAGCACAGCGGTTTGCTCTGGCGCTGCTGCTGCAGCTGCGGAGACCCTCAAGCGGCGTATTTTTGAGCCGTTTGGGGTCGAAACACTCGGGTCATGGGGTCCGAGTGCGCGTCTTCTTTTTAGTGGCCTTTCTAAACGGTTAGTTGACGCTTCACGTGACCAAAAGGCTGGCCTGTTTTTCGGCCAAAGAATTAGCATTGCCATTCAACGTGGCAATGCCGCCAGCCTTTTGGGCACCCTACCAGTCGACAGCGATGAGGACGAATACTTTGATACATAATTTTTAGTTTAAATTTTTTATTTTGTATATATTTATTTTTAAGAATTGTAAATAACCTTGTAAATAAAAGTATATTCCACATGTTAAAATTTCAGAATATTTATGTTATTCTAGGCCTATTATAAAAATAATTATAGAGTTAATTTTGACTTTAATAATAATAATATTATGCGATTTACAGATTATGCGTCTTATTTTGATTTTTGAATACCTTCTCAATATAATAATAATCATTATTTTTAATATATTTCATATTTCAAAGCATTGGTTAAATTTTATTAATATTTGAATTAATATTTTAATTTAAAAATTGATTACTTTAGTATTCAATATTCATTGTCTGCTCTGGCTCTATTGCCAGTATTTTGTATTTAATATCTACTGATACTGGCTGTATCTGAAAATAAATAATCTTCACGTCCATGCAAGTTTTCATAATTTAAAATTTATTGGGGCTTCGCTTGTTGGCGGGAAAAGTTATGACATAAAATATATTTATTCATAAGTTCTTTTGTTTTTTGATAGATCTGAGTGTTAAATAAGGTTAAATATAACAAAACATAATTATTAAACCTTAACACTTTATTTGCTTGTTCTGTATTCTGAAGCTAAACTATTATGATTTCTACGGGTTTATGTAAGTATTTACCTATTAGTAATAACAATTATCAGAGCTGATGCTAATTAATATTGATCTGTTTATTTACGACTAAAACATTTTTTTTGATACAGCGAACTCGGCCTATTTCCTTCAGTTTTTGTGTGAATCCGATGATTAAGTCTGACGAAAATGACTAAGTGTAACCGCGACTCGTAGAAGTTTTCACTTCTATATCTATTGCATATTTCTCTTGTATATCCATTTCATAAGATATTGTAGGTATATTTCCATATATTTTTATTTATTTTATAGACTTCATGCTGGCAACGACGAAGAACATACTTCTGTAAATATCTATATGTGGTATCGACGAACAAATTTTAACTTGAAAAAAGTGGAATACGTAGATATAAGCATAACGTTGTGAGTCGCCTCTTTCGAGAAAGAACCAAGTGCTCCCCGTGCCATCCCTCACCAATGCAAGCTTAGAATATAATGCAAGTATTCAGGGTGAGTCGTATAACGTATTATATTATACTAGCTGCGACCCGGCGCCCCACGGTGTTACCCGCTACATTTTTCCTGATTAAATTAGCCTATGTATGTTATTCCAATTCCATCAACATCGGTCTAGCCGTTTGAGCGTGAAGAGGTAACAAACAAACAAACACACTTACAAACTTTCTCCTTTATAATATTATTGTGATAGTGTGATTACGCAGGTACCTAAGCACCTACGCTTTATAAATTCGGTAACGCCATACACGAAATAATGTAATATTAATGTAGTTGCCCGGCTTAAATCTAAATTGATAAAGGAAACTTGAAAAATGTTGGACCTCAAATCGCAACCCGAACCGCGCCACGGTACGGTGAAAGTCGCGGGTTCGAGTCCCGCTCGTGTCCATCATTTTTCAAGTTTCCTTTATCAATTTAGATTAATGTAGGTAATTAACACGTAGGTATTACGTACTACAATGTAGTACTGCTTACGTGACTTAATAAAAAAAGCTTATTATTTATCTAATATTTATTTATTGAATACATGGAAGGCATACACCAAGTACAATATTGGTAAAAACAGTTTGGGTAACATTGAGCCAATAACAATATTAAGAAATGTATATTGACAGTAAAACATTATTATAATTATGTAGGTATTAAGTAGATCTTTAATTTGACAGGTTGTTCTCGCTTTTTCTTTTTGGTAAGTAGGTACCTATGCCAAAATACAACAATAAGGTACATTATGACCTATATGAGCTATTTCAATAATTGCAGTGGTCTGTGCAGGGCGAAATGTAGGATTTTATTCTGAAAAAAAAAAGGTTCTTATGAGTAGGTAGGTAGCAGATGGTAGATGTACATACTGGTGTTAGGAAATGATTAGTAGGTTTAATAGCTATTGTTATTAAAAGTTGTTGACGGGCTCATAGCTACGTGGCTACCAAGCAGACCTGCGAGGTTAAGCTATGCTCGCTACGATCAGTCTTGTTATGGGTGACCGAGACATATCACGGTTCAGGCTTCTCCACACTTAAGCCATTGGTGCGCTTGATCTCTCTCCAGTCGCGTCGGTCTACAGTCTCATCGGACTATGAGAGTGAGAGAATAGGAAGTGCACCTGAGTTTACGCGCATTTTTATTAAAAGTAACTTAGCTGTTTTATTAACGTAAATTCCTATGAAAGGTGGTGTACTTAGGCGTTTCAATTAAAAAATCTTCATTACTAATATTAAAACTTGCCTCCAATTTTACTCCCGCTCAAACCAAACGCGGTCAGGAATTCAGATAGGCTGCAGCAGTAAGTGAATTTGTTACTAGGTGTGAACCAAGGCTGGTCGTCTGCCGTGCAGATGTTCCTGCATTTGATGTCCTCGTCTGTAGGCGACGCATCATTCACGTGCACAATAGCTAGCGTGTCGCCTTCATCGAACTTCATTACCTGAGAATGATAAAGTACTTGATGAGTGTCGGGGTAGTGACCCTAGGGCCAACACTGTACGATCTGTGTTCTTAATCGACTGGAAGGTTATTATCTTGTTGGTTTATTCAATTTCTTGACAAACCTCCGAGCTACTTACCCGATGACTACCTCGTATTTGAATTTATCTGTAAGTATTAAAACCGATTATCTAAAAGTCGAGTACAAATTGCTTACCTTCCATAAATAACGTGGTATAAACATTCCATTTCTATCTTGTAACGTGTGAGTACCAGACCAAGTAACGAAGTCACCGTAACTGAGTATCTGGGTCCTCACCATGTAATCTATATTCTCCCAAGTGGTCTGAAATTTAACAGTTAGTACATTTGATTTAAAATTTTAGAAAACGAAATCAGTTAATTTTTTCCCGGGGGTTACGGAAAATGAACCTGATAAATATCTTTATTAAGCCTTTTTTATAATAGGTCAGCCATAGTTATAAGTATATACATATATAGGTATATACACTTTACACTTATATACCTACAACATAATTATTATAATATTATCCATAATTACCATTGTTTTATCACATGGGCGCCAATATAGTATTGTATTCAAAGGCTGTAAAAATGTGCTTTTCTTTGCATCGTGATGGTTAAAGTCTCGTTCATTAATCAGCTGAGATTTACCAAAGCAGCATATTGACGAAGAGTTTCTACAGGTTATTCTTGGCTCGATTTTGTTTGCGGCACCTACTGGGTAGTTGTACCAGGTCTTGGAAGCACTTGGAGTTCCATCTGTCTCAGTCAGTACCGTGCGAGTATATAAGGGCGTGCTCTTAGCATGGTCGTAACAAACATCATAGGTCCCTAAGAAATCTTTTACTCTGTATCCTACACTGATCAATTCAGAGGTTGCAGTGAGGCATTTAGTTTTTAGGTTATTAACTGTTGGCTCCACGCTGTTCTTGCAGTTTACATTTGACAACTTGTAAGCTCTACCATCGATTACAAACGAGTCCTGTCCCACACAGACTGCTTTTAATAGGCTTCTTTCGTTAAACGATTGGAACGCGTTTGGTCTGTTATTCAGACCTGGGCACGATAACGTGACGGTATCGTGTTTATTTAGTGAATAATATTTCTCCGCCGCTTTCAATGTCAGCCATTTAAGATTACTGTTGAGATATAACGGTGTGTTCGTGCTAGTTTTCAGGTTCTCATTTATGAAGCATGCTGTAACAAAAATGCAATTAATGAATCAAAAATAAATTTAAGTATTTACTAACGTGTTAATGAAAACTTGGTAAATTGTCAGGGATTCAGACGAGAGGTTACATTTGCAAGCTTTTTGTGGATTCTAATTATTCTTGTTTTTATTTAAATATTGTTATTCACTTTTTGACAATGATATTTTAATCCGAGTATGCATTAAAAATGTCATTGAATGTCCCTCACGACAACTATATTATTTAAATTCAAATTCAGATAGGTATGAGTAAAATAAACCCTTATAAAGATCCGTCTGAGCCGAAAAGTAATATATCTTCTGTAAGTTGTTACCTGTTGACTTGACATCGAACGTTCTCTGTAGTGACCCATGTACGTTTGTCACATCACAACTGTAGCGTCCCCATTGAAAAGAGTCTTCTAATTTTTTTAAGTCGTAGTCGGTCAACTTTTTACCATTAAAGGTCCATGTAACCTAAAAGTTATTATCATAGTTAAGTATTCTATTCAGGCCCTAACGAAGTGGTAAAACCGTTGACGAATAAAATCGAATAGAATGATAAATGTGTGGGGATGACATAATGTTTCGATTATGTTATCGATGACATAATTATATAGGTATTATGTCAAACACATATCCTTTTATCATTCTATTCGTCAAGCGTTTTCCACTTAGCTAGTGGGGCTGATGTTAAACGGATACCTAATATAATTGAAAGGGTTGATTGGCGACCTATATATTGTATCGCGCGAAATAGTAAATTAAAATTTGGTTATAATAATTGTCTACTTACGTTAGCAAACGGTTTAGCATAATTGTTGCATTTGGATATTACATCGTTGATATCACCTCGGAATTCAACGATAGGGTCGTGAGCATACAAAAAGGCAGGTTTGAAGCCCACATCCACCACGTAGGTATGTGTGTATGTGTTACCATGTATATCACTCACTCGACATGTGTAGTTACCATCATTGCTGACTGTGGCATTCTCTATGTACAAGTATGGTTCGTTTACCTTAATATCATTATCTTCCTGTAAGTAAAATGCAGATACGTATTTTTCAGAAAAACATATTATAGCCTAGCCTAGCTCATTTTTTTTAACAACCCCTGTTGTCCCTCTGCAGGGCCAGAGCGTCCCTTTCATTCTTCCACTTCATTGGTGGTCATGTGCTAAAGTGGACTAGTCACTCCTGTACGAGGGTCAAACTGAAAGTTCTTAGAAAATCAAAAACTGATTACATTAGCCAGTTATTAGTTTTATTATATCTTTTCAAAATATTGTCCATTCACGTCAATACACCGCTGCATGCGATGGAACCACTGGGAAAAGCACTTTGCCCACTCGTCTTTAGGGTTCTCTTCAATGGCATCGCGATACGCAGCCACCGCTTCTTCAGCATTCATAAACCGCTTTCCTTTAAGTTTTTCTTTAATTTTTGGAAATAAATAAAAATCACAAGGGGCGAGGTCGGGGCTATACGGCGGGTGACCCAGTAATTCAACGTTTGATGTCGCCAAATAGTCGATCGTTCGCTTAGCGGTGTGCGACGAGGCGTTGTCGTGGTGAAGGAGGATCCTACTGCGAGGTCCTTTCTCTCGAACTTTTTCCAAGACAAGTGGCAAACAATTGGTAGTGTACCATTCTGCAGAAACTGTTTTTTGATCCTCTAACACAATTGTTGCGAAATGACCTATCCTTCCAAAGAACGAGGCCACAATTTTTTTTCCCGCACTTCGATCTCTCTTCACTTTAGTTGGCAACCTCTCGAAAGGAAACACCCACTGAGCAGATTGTCTTTTGGTTTCAGGATCATAACAGTAAATCCAGCTTTCGTCACCTGTTAGTATGTCGAACACAGCATTTGAGTCACCTCCGTTAAATCTTTCAATCATTTTACGGCACCAATCCACACGATGGAGTTTTTGAGCCTCAGTCAAATTATGAGGTATCCACCGGGCGCAAAGCTTCCTGACTGCTAAATGTTCGTGGAGGATTTTGTGCACTTGACTCATACCGATGCCTAAGCTTGTCCGAATCTGCTGATAGGTCACTCTTTTGTCAGTCTCTATCATACGCCGCACAACACAGATGTTATCTTCAGTCGTCGCCGTAGAAGGCCGTCCCTCACGTAAATCATCAGTGAGATTAGTGCGACCACGTTTAAACTCATTAAACCAGTTGTAAACTGTCGCACGAGATGGGGCTTCATCGTGAAAGGCCAATCGTAGTCTATCATAACTTTCTTGTTGACTTAAATGACATCGAAAGTCATAAAAAATCATTGCACGAAAATTTTCTCGTGTTAAATTCATGTTGACGTGACACAGACAATTTTCAATTTGCCGCCAAATCGTAAAACAAATGACAAATTAATGAAATATATACTCAGTAATATTGGCAAAGAGTTCTATTTTCAAATTTTAGAATTATTTTTTTATTATATTGTTTATAAGTGGCCAGTTCTAAGAACTTTCAGTTTGACCCTCGTATGCAAGCAGCTCGTCATGCCACCGTGGTCTGGGTCTGCAGCGATGACGCCGTATATTGTGTGGGACCCAGTCGGTGCCAGTTTTATTATTGTTGTAAAGCATTTAGGTCTTAAAGCATATACTTATCCAAATAATTAAATAGCTAAAATAACAACGAATAAGATAACTTACAATGAACCACCTCACTAATTGAGATTTAGAATTATACGAGTCACATACTATTTTTCCAGTTTTGCCCTTCTCAATGTACACGTGATGCATATTACCAAAACCAATAAATTCTAAAACAAAAGAAGAAAATATTTACTAATTAGATCATGCATTTTAATATTAATGAATTTTTGACATGTACCTATGTCCAATTCATAACTGGTTAACTGAATACTATTGACTTATATTTATTTCTCATTTCACTCACCATCAACTCGTGTTTGAAATACTGCGCTTACTGAACCAATAAAGTTTTTAGCTTCACACGTGTACGATTTGACATCATTTGAGGTCGGTTTTATAATTATAAGAGCTCCGTTTTGCATCGCATACTTTTCATCTGTAACAAGCGAGAATTCTTTTTAATGTGGGTCGCATAATATTTAAGGTGTAGGTAAAAAAGTTACTCCTTGAATGTGGTATTTTTGTTTTACACAAGATTAAACAAACACCATCGATTATTCTCTTCGATGGTAATAAGACAATAAATAAACAGACGCTATAAAGAATTCAAGCTTTTTGAAATAATAACATATACATACATAGGTACTACATATTATGTATGCTCATTTTAGTGGTGTGGTGATGCTCACACATTTAAATGTCGAGTCAAATAGTACATTTTTTAAATTGGAATTTGATGGTAAAACGATTACACTTTGGTTTTTAGCATATTATGCGAATTTAGCTGGTTAAATAACTTACTCAATTTGATTACAGCGCCATTTAATTTCCAAGTAATGTGTGGTTTTGGAACGCCGATGGTGTCACAAGGTATCCTTAACGCAAGGTCACCCTTAACACCCCTGTATACTGTAGACGATTTCGAAGTGATTTCCGGTGCGTCTGTAGACGAAGAATATGGAAATTAACCCTATTTGTTAATAGAAACAGCCAGTGTTATCAAAGTCCAGTGAAAATAATTAATTAATCAGTCTATTGTCTTAAAATAGTACTGAATATCATATTTTGTCAATTAAATTAGTCTGTTTACATCTAGGATGTCAAGTGCTAGTAGGTTTACAACATTGTTAATATAAAACAACTACCAGAATATAAATATTGAAATCCAAGAGTCAGAATCGTTTTCATGACCTGGGCAACTTAATGTAAAGACCTAATAACATAATTTAAAGAAACAAGCTTTTTATTAGGCGATGTCGTCATCAGATAACTGTACAAACTGTTATTCATGCCTCTGTTATAGATTAAACTTATATGTCTAATAGTTTTATGAAAACCATGTTTACTTACATTCAACAATCAGGGTAGTCACGTGACCGTCACTGTCAACCTCGTTTGTTGCCACACACCTATATTTGCCCGAGTGTTCGACTTTGAAAGCCGATATTTTTATGCGCGGCAAATTATTATAACCAGGCAGGGGCGCAAACTCTGAAGCGGAAGGTGCCATATATTGCCAAGTTATTTTTGGTTTTGGTTCTCCTTTGATAACCCTAAAAATAAAGTTAAAGTTACTATAATGTTTAACAGTGTCCCAAAATGTGCTAACAGAATTAAACTAATAGATTATATAAAACCAGTTCTATTGATATGATCTGGATTTTAGTACATAATCAATTAATATCTTTTGGGCACGTTACCGGTTGACATCGATGGGGATGAATTCTTTGATGCTTTTTAACTTATTATTTTTGTATATCTTGTTTTTATTTTGTATTAGAATTAAGTTGTATATATTTGTAAAACAGTAACAAAAAATAAATAAAAATAATAAATTGCAAAATGCCTAACATATCATAAGCTGCATCTTATGTTCGCATTCTGTCCCCTTACCATAAACTTTTAAAGCAGGACGAGTTTAAAGTTTGTGGCGGCAGTTCAAAAAATTTCAACCAAAGCAAAATTTAAACACTAAACATAAATCCTTTCAATCACATTCATGGGACACGTACCTAGTTTATGCAATTAGGTACCTACCAAAGATGTTTATTAAATACTAACTGCGCCCCGCGGTGTTACCCGCTACATTTTTTCGGGATAAATAGTAGCCTATGTTATTATCCAGGGTGTCAGCTACCTCCATAAAATATGAAATTTCAGTAAAATCCATTCAGTCGTTTTTACGTGAAAGAGTACCTACTGACATCCATCCATACTAACAATGTTTCGCGTTTATAATATTAGTAGGGATTTCACTTACGTGCACTCAATACTGCCGGATGTACCCAATCTCACTTTCTTTACAGAAACTCCAGACACCTTAGGAGCCTCTGTAAAACAACATGAATAAGATTTTATTAACTGTTTTAATAAGAACTTGATGACATTCTACTTGTGAACTCGTCGGTTTTACAAGTTAGACATCAAAGTAGAGGGTGACTTTTTTGTTAGTCTAATTGGTTGTTTATAACATAATTAAACTTACGAAGAACATATACTTTGAAGGTTGAGCTGGTTGAGCCAGCATCATTCTTAGCTTCACAAGTGTAAGAATTACTGTCGCTTACTTTCGGCTCTTTAATGATGAGCGCTGCAGCTTCTATCGAGTACTCAGCATCTAAAACAAATATAAGAATTATAGGGATTTATTGATAAATGCAATGTGATTGTTAAAATAACTTGGTGAAAAATATTTTGATTTAACAAAAGAGAAAAGCGCATAAAGCGTGAGTAAAAAAGTTCTTAGCATTTAATTAAATCTTTTAGTAGTATGTATCTTACTTGAAGTGAGAGTTAGACCGTTTCTCTTCCAAGTGATAATAGGCTTCGGAAGACCAGTTATCTCACATGGTATCTTCACAAGCCCATTTCCTTCTAAAGTTCGAATGACTTTCTTACTGTCCGACGTTATCTTTGGTGGATCTGCAAACAAAAAGCGTGTATTTTTATTACTATGTTGCGATTACGCAGTTAGTAACCTAATGATTCAATAATTATGAAATCTCTTTCCACCTTGAACAATCAGTGTGGTGACGTGCTCGTCGCTACCTAGCACGTTCACAGCGACACACTTGTAGCGGCCCGCGTGTTTCTCCTCAAGAGCCGAGATACGCAACATATCGTCAGAACCAGGGAGGGAAGCATATTTTGAAGCCGAAGCTCCCATATATTGCCAAGATATTTTAGGTTTTGGTAAACCTTTGACAACTCTGAAAAATTAACAAAATATAAATAAAAATAACTAGAATTTAGTCCTCGTTATGTTGAAAGTTGTTTAATTTGGATGAAACTTACTTGCAGTATATGACAGGACTTGTTCCTTTGTTAGCTGTTTTGCTGTTTTCTCCGGATAACTTAGGTGCCACTTTAGATAAAAATAAAACATTAGTAAGGTCTTCAGACAATAAATCTCTAAATTAATAAAAATCCTGGCACGGGTTCATAAAATGGCATGAGATTATGTAACTTACCGATACCGTCTGCTGTAACTTTGGTGCTGAACACTTTATGTATACTTCCGTCGTTTTTTAACGTTGCTTTGCAAGTATATTTTCCAACCAAATCCAAATCCATTTTATTAATTTTCAGATGAGTACCATCTCCAGATATTCCATACTTGTCTGATGTTGCGATTTCTACTGTTGTACCTGTCTTCTCATACGTATAGTACCAGTGGATGTTCATCGGTAGTAACGATTTAATGTCGCAAGTTATTGTAGCTTCAGAACCGTAGGTTACTCCAGTAGATGCTGCAAAACATGTATTTGATATATTTTTTATAACTGTTGGCGAGATCAGCTATTGTCTTTATCAGCAGTTGTGTTAAATAATACGTAAGTTGGAAAACGAGTGTGAATTGATATTATTTCAGAAATCTAGTTTGTGCCTAATCATGCCATATATGTGCCCTCAAGCTCGCGCATATTGTACTACGAACCCTTCCCATATAGAAAATACACAGGAGTAACGAATTTAAGTTACCTTGAGGAACTGATCCAACAACGAAAGCATCTTTCACAATAACTTCTATTGTTTTAGAATCGCTTCCAAAATAGTTAACAGCGGAGCAACCGTATTTTCCTCCTTTCACCGTGTTTTCTATCGTCATATAACTTATGTATTCATATGGTAATTGTAGAATCGAGCTCTGGAACAATAAAGATAATGCTTATTGAGTTTATACAATTTCGCATGACTATAAAATAGATGAATTGCGTCAAGCCATGATCAGAATTCCGCAAGGCTTGCTTGGCGTACCTGAATAGGATGATATTGGAATGGCTTAGCTTAAGGGAGGATGATAATGTGACTGTGTATCAAATTTGGGTTCTCACCACAAAGTGTTGATCCAGACCATTGCTATTTTTCCATGAAAATGTGGGCTTTGGATACGCCGAGACTTTACAAGACAACCTCACCGTGCTGTTATATTCAACTTCCGTCTTTACTCCTTCCACTATTGTAACAGTTGGCATTTTGTTATCTGGTTGTCCTACAAAAGTAAGTTTTGAAGAATTAGTATATTTAAAAAGGTTCTTGTATTTAATATGTAAGACCACGTGTCATTCAAAAAAATTTTTTCTATTGCTATGTAAGTTTATTTAATTATAGATTAACATACTATTTTACAAATATATACAACTTAATTCTAATACAAAATAAAAACAATATATACAAAAATAAAAAGTTAAAAAGCATCAAAGAATTCATCCCCATCGATGTCAACCGGTAACGTGCCCAAAAGACTGGCAGCATTGCCACGTTGAATGGCAATGCTAATTCTTTGGCCAAAAAATGAACCAGCCCTTTGGTCACGTGTGGAGTCGACTAGGCGCTTTGCTAACTCTTTAAACAAAGCACGAGCGCTCGGACCCCATGGACCAAATGTTTCAACCCCAAACGGCTCAAAAATACAATTACCTATCAGGTTATTGTATTTCCGCCGTTTGAGGGTCTCCGCAGCAGCAGCAGCAGTGCCAGCGCAAATTGCCGAGCCAGAAACATGAGAAGGTGCAAGGGTATCGACGCACGTTGCGTCCCACACCAAAGGCCTTCCCAATTTCCAGGGTAACAACGACATACCATCTGGTCTCTTTCCATCGTCACGTACCAAGCCATTTGGTTCTAGTACGGCTGGTACGCCGGCGGTGACAAGAGCACGACGGATGATGTCATTTAAGTTAGCGTGTCTCGGTATGCGACCAGCACTCCTACTGCAGGATAGACCATGCCGTCCGAGGCTGTCGACTGCTTCACCACAGTGACATCGATGAGGTGCAACACTTGGAGCCCCTAAGCGTAAACTAGTAGCCACGCGGAATGTGTTGTCGTCCAACATTGTTCCAATGTTGGGCGACGGAAGTGCCTGTAACCAAAGGCCCGACTCCCATTCGCCCACAGCCAGCAGACGAGCGCGCTCAGCAGTATTGATTGACGTATTAATCAATTCCTTCCGTATCAATCTGCAGAGCGGCTCGTCCCACTGCCTCTGGGAGAAAAGCTGGTTCGGGAGATCAGTATTTGGGCAAGCTATTTTCCAAGCTGTTACTGCCTCAGTCAAGCACGATACCTCAAAATCAACCAGACAAGAAGCTAGAATTCTTCTGGTTAATTTTTCGGTACTGTGGACTGAGGAGAGAAATGCCGGTAAACCTAAACTTGAAACTGTACGAACTCCTAAACCACCCAAACGGACTGGAAGCGTAGCTTGGGACCACGCTCGGTCGTCCAAGGACATGTTTAGAATCGACGTTAGAGTGGTCCGGATAATTTGATCAATTTTGTCCAAAAGGTGGGTATGCTTCCACAATTCAAAAAATTGATTTGATTTTAATTTAACCATAAAATGCTACCTCACCTAGAATATTCGCATGTAACATAACAGATACGATCGTAAGCATTTCATTACAGGACTTGACGGGCATTCGTCTGTTATGTTACATTTTAGTTTCGACTTGGTACCAAAATATTACTCATTGCATCAAGTGGCGCACTGTAATGCTCGGTTCTTTTCACTCACCAATGTGATGCTCGAATCACTAATGTAGTATTCGACTTTGTAACGTTACATTATATTGTTATTATTATGTTATTATTATATTTTTATTTAATTGTTTTCAGCAATTTTTTTATGTTCTTTAATTATGTTATTGGTGTACACGTGTAATTAAAGTAAATAAATAAATAAATAAATTACACGCGAATACTGTAGATGAGGGAGCACTCTAACAAAATTCCGAAAACGTTACCAGGAATTCCTAACAAATTTTACTTACTCACTGACGGCTTTTGAGGAGCGACTGGAATTTTGCTTATTCTTCTTATGACATTACCCGTAGCAATTACTTTTCCCTCCACCTGAATAAATGTATACTTGGAATGTTGCATTTTTTTATAGAGATTAACCTAATGCAGTAGTAGGTAGTGAGGATTTCCTCTTTAAAATATTTACTTAGTGTTAGTTTAAGTAATCGTTGTCGTTTCTGAGTGCGGCGGTGAATGTTTATTTTTGTTAGTTCTTAATTAAGTAAGTGTTACTTACTTCATTGTTTTTAATTTAATATGCTTTATAATATAAAAGTGGATTTACCTTGGATAGGTATAGGTCCCTAGTTAGTTTAACTTACCGCAATTTGGAATCTTTGCGATGGTGCAATAAACACTTTTGTTAAATAAAAGTCAGTAGATTCTTGCGTCAAAGGCATAGTCATCAATACTCTGCCATCCATATCCAATAGCTGAGCTGTTTGTATTTCCACTGAATGTTTCGGATCTGTTATGGATATCGACAGGTATACGAAGGTATCTAAAAATATTTAAATTAAGTTATGTAAGTAACATGGGTGTTGAGTCGTTGTGATGCATCAATCACAACAAGAATACATTCAATATACTCATATGAAGAAAGTTCATATTTATCTAATTATGTACCTAGTATATGGTTTAATATATTATGTACTATGTATAATTGTACATACTTAGTTTTGAGATAAGTACATACCTACTACTTTTTTATCTACTAATAACTAAAATTATAAACTTTACGACTATGTCATACGTAAAAGGTAAGATTTCTCATAATATAAGTTCGGTATGTAAGTCGACTATGTTGTAAACTTACTGGCTATTGGCTGTGATGTAGTATCCCCTGCCGTCTTAGGTTGTAATTCGGAGAAGCCGTGGCTGAAGAAAAAGTCAGTTCTGCCGACAACTACGACAGACGTAGTAGTGTGACCCATGACTGAGGCTTTGTATTGGCCGACAGTGGCGTCATACAATTTTATTACCTATAGAAATAAACATAGTAAAGTTTAAAATTCATATTTTTTTATAAACGACAAGTCCATGATAGAATAAAACACAAAAGAACATTATATACATATTACATTATATACATATTACATTATACACATATTAACAATACTTCACGAGCTGACACGACACTGGCGCCAACTGGAGAGCACAAAAGCGGCAGCCCCCAGTGGCTTCAGGTTAGGACTACGGGCTGTTTATCGTAATCGTTTCATTGAATATTGACGTCAGATCGCGGAGCACTTACTAGCCTTATCGTAAAATAAAATAAAATTATCACCAAGTGGTTCTAGGAGTCTGCTGATTTCACCACAGAATATTTAACATACCTTTCTCACAACGTCTCAACGTCTATATCGTTAGGCAAAATGTAAGTAAATACTAATTATCAATTACAAAATGTAATTTGTGACTTCGATTACAAATACTAATCAAAATTATGGAAACTTAATAGGAAACATTCCGGCCATCATCACAGATTGACGCGAACATTTGCTTGTAACTTAGTTTCTTCGAGAGTATAGTATGGGAACCCTATTTATTACAGTTACGGAGGAATGTTCGCCGAAATGTTACCGGTGAAAATGCGCCTTTATGATTTTCGAAATATAGGTAACTTCAGTAACATCGAGAATACATAGTAGACAATTAAGTTGAATCGACGTGGAAGAATACCGTACAAGGGCTCTAAGTGTGTTACGCCTCTATAGAATTATTGGTATCTTCATTTGTTCTGTCACACCATTTGGCATGATGCCCTCGAATAAAGTTACTGTAAAAGCACGATCTGTGGTAAATCCTAAGATCTACCAGTAAATTCTAAGATTTAACAACCCATAAACAAATCAACCTTAATTTGCGAAGAAGATGGGACCTATCAATCCCACCATTAGCTATTTTAAAGAGTAATATCAGCTATACTTCTGCGCTAATACCAGGGTAACATAATAATGTAATCTTTTGCACCGGAGAACGCAGTTGGAATTATACTTACGTGTCTTAAATTGATGAAATCTAAGAAACGTTTCTGTGCACACTCTATTCTTTTAATCTATATAGTTTATCTATATATATAAAATTTTCGTGTCACAGTTTTCGTTCCCATACTCCTCCGAAACGGCTTGACCGATTCTCATGAAATTTTGTGAGCGTATTGAGTAGGTCTGAGAATCGGCCAACATCTATTTTTCATACCCCGGGTCAGCTAGTATTATATAAAACTCTTCCGTTACTGACTGACTGACAGACAACGCACAGTCGAAACTACTGATCGTAAAGAGCTGAAATTTGGCATGTGTGTTTGTTGGGAGGAGCAGGCTATCACTAAGAGAGGATTTTTGGAAATTCCCCCCCAAAGGGGAGAAAAGGGTGGTAAATCGAAAATGTTTATTTCTCAATGGATTCACTTAAAACTTTGTATATAGGTTCCACCAGTGAAGCAAGTGAGCATTAAACATTTTCAACTTACCACCATTTTCTTCCCTTTGGGGGGGAATTTCCAAAAATCCTCTCTTAGTGGTAGCCTACTCCTCTCTCCTCTCCTTTCTGACGGAAGTCATTACTCCACGCAGACGAAGTCGCGGGCAAAAGGTAGTAATTTAAATAATGTTGTAGATCTAAGGATTTACCTCTTGCTTTTACCTATAGGTACCTATTACCTTTATAATTAGAATTAAAATCATGGTAACGGTTATTAGAGACTGATTGCATTTGACGTTAACAGAGTATACAATGGGTAGGTTAAGTCTCGCATACGGACAGACAATGGACATAACCTGCGGCTGTAAGCCGCTTTAGGTAAATAAAGGGCGTATATTACACATATATTATGAATTTGGATTGGATGTAGATTTTAAAGGTAACAATTTGCTTACTTTTCCATTAGGATTCCACATGATTCTACGTTGGTGTGCGCTAGGTCCAACTATAGATAATTTTACATCTAAGCCAGACGCCGATACTATAACATATTCTG
Organism: Abrostola triplasia; assembly: GCA_946251915.1. Classification (NCBI taxonomy): domain Eukaryota; kingdom Metazoa; phylum Arthropoda; class Insecta; order Lepidoptera; family Noctuidae; genus Abrostola; species Abrostola triplasia. The sequence goes on along the minus strand of OX276440.1, from coordinate 5,639,517 downwards.
TCTGTTCATCGATCGTAAACTGTAACAAATGAATAAATTATCTTACAATTTAATAGTAATAATAGTCCACATTGGTACGGCCTTGGTTTTAAGCAGCTAAATGTGGTATGTATGTATATCTCAGAGCCACCATATCGAATAGTCCGCGTGAAATACTTCAACGCGTCATAGTCCGGAGAAAAGTTGCCTATGTGCTTTAGTTTCAAGCTTAAGTACCTACTTTTTTGCGCCGAATTTTTATCAAATTTGGCTCTGTGTTTTACCCGTGAAAGCATAAAAATTCAGTGTGAGTTACTCTGTCATTTATATTAGAGTAGAATTGATATAATGTGATCGTATGTTACAATATGAATAAGTTTTAATATTAAGTATTGGGTATAACTTACTGGGATGTTGGTTGGAACTCTAGCCGGTATCGTCTTTACGGCCAATACTGTCTTGTTGCCTCTTATTGTTTCTTGTATTGTATTTAGCACCTAAAATGTTTCAACCATAATTATAATTATCTATGTATTTTAAAACTGGCCTAAAAATGATAGGTAAAACCAGTATATAAAGAGCAAAGAGCTCTCTTTATTTATCCTCTGATTTCGATTTCGGTTTTTTAAATCCGAATAACACATTGCCCTCCTTGCTTAACAATTCATATATAAAAAAAAGTTCATAGGTACACTGGAAGAAAGTATAATCAACAATCATAATTACTACTTATTTGAAAGAAATACCTCCGTAACTTGCCACTTGTTAACGCAAAACGCAAGTCCGGAGCATGCAGCAGCTACGTCGTAGAACACTTGGTAATCTAGATCTTGTCGTTCACAGAGACCAGTCAGCACAAACACTATCTGTTGGAAGTAATCCAAAATTACAAATAAATCATACAATTCAGAATGCAACTGCTTTTTTATAAGTGTAACTAAAGAACATTGGTCTATTAAACTATCACATATCTCATTAGTATCAACAGTTCCAAAGTCGGATTTCTTGCCTCCGTCTTTTATCTTTTGCCTCTACCAAAAAACATTGAGGTCTTTATATTAGTTTAGTTTTATAATCGAAGATCATACATACCTGACTCTGTTTCCTCTGACACGTTTCTATTACCTCCAGACTGTTCTGACTGTCTTTAGCAGGCGCATCGGTGAAAACGTATATATATGAGTCGGGGTTGCTCTTATCCAACGCCAATTGAACTCCTTTCATTGATGGTTCCGCATAATCAATGTTGTAATCATTGCAAACATATAAATCATTTATCGCCGTTGTAAAATTGTTTCGGTCTTTGGTTACTGCCTTCACGTACGAATCTTAAACATTACAAGGAATTTTACTATTTGTACTAGTTACGACACTTATCTATATCGATGAAGCGGAGTTGTGAGCCGAACTCTGCGCATTACCTGCGTACAAAACTAGTCTGGCATTCCCAAATACATACGTGAGTAAAACATGTATTTATTAGATAGTAATATATCTTTACCATTGCAACATATCGTTCATGAACATCCTGTTTGAATGGTTATTTAAACGCAGCAAAACGGTTATGGCTTATTAAAAAAACTCAGGATGACCTGGAATCGAAGTAACACGCAAGAGTTTATTCGTTATTCTTACGAAACATTTATGAATCGCTCATCATTTCGTTGGCACCGCGCAGCGATACGGCTACTATTTGAAGTCGGTCTTTACGATGCTTCTATGTTAAAGTGTATTTTGTTGAACTCACGAGTTCGACACTAGCCTACACGATCAAAACTGTACTAGATTACCGATAAACGCTTCGAGTGAAATAAGACCACAAATAATTTAATTTTGTGGTTTTATTTGGAGTTAGTATGCTTCAATCATAAGCTACATAAAAACTATACCTTCTTTCTGGAAGAAATACAAATGTTAACGTAATACTTTCTCGGTTACTAAGGCGATATGATTTTGTTCTAAATCTTTAATAGAGTATAATGTTGATCGAAGACACTACATAGCAAGGTGACATGCGAGATGATATTAAAGTTTCAGAATAGCATAGCAGATTTGCCACGAGATATGCGGATAGATCGTATCGAGTACGAAAATGTGATTGTATTAGTTATTTTTATAGCTACTGGCTCGGTAAGCATGTCTGCGATACGGACCCAAAAGGATTTCTTTTGTTTAAAAATTTAAAGGAAGCTTTGGAGAAAATTGAATTCGAATACGTGTAAGTACTTACTTGGATCATTTATAGTAACCAGCACCATGTTATCTATGACACTAGATTGTTCTTGAAACACTATGTCCATGATCCTTTTTGCACTTCGTTTAACTTGATTTATATCTTCTCTCATGGAGAGCGTGTTATCAATAGCGAAAGTTAAACTGCTGGAACCCTTGCATGACGCCGTATAGATATGTGCGAATATTACAAATATTCCGAGGGAATAAATTCGCCCCCACATTATAAATAATTAAAAATGACTATTGTTTTGCATTCGACTAAAATTTCCAAGGCTCTGCCCGAATTTATATATTTACAAGCTATTTATTGCTGCTTCTGGAGTCACTTCATAATGTAGTTACTAAGTGAGTAGGAACATTTTCCTTTTAATTAATTTTAATATTCAAATATTAATTGGACTTATCTACTTGTTTGCGAACATACGTAATTATTTTATATCCTTAAACGATTTACGTCGGTACATTAATTATTTTAAAAATGCGTTGACTTAGAAGTTTATTTTTTTACATGTAGACTCGATTATTTGGTAGGTATTATATAAAAATGTAAAAAGGGGTTAAACAGATACATTAGGTCATAGAAATGACATTATATCAATTAAATAAGTATGTAAATAAAAAAATATTTATTCTATTTATACATAAGTATTAGCTTTCTGTAAACTCCTCCTTTATATAAACTTTATAACTGTATCAAATATGTTTTTCAGTCCATATCAATGAAATCTCTCAATTACTAATTTAGAGCTTTGAGAACTCAATGTTTAGTTAAAGCTTGCCTCTGTTTTATCACATTTCATGTGATGTACCAAACAAAATGTAATAAATAATTAAAACACATACCTATACTGTAAAAATCATCATGCCTGTATTTACTGAAAGAGTAGTTAGAGGTACACTTTAGTACACGTACGTTTTGCCAGTTCGGTACGTTATAGGCCCCATGTAATAGGGGTATTGCCATTACCCGTGCACAATTCAACACATTATGTACTACATAATATGTTTATAAGACCGTGTCGCCAGTGTCGATAAAAGAAATATTATTAGGTAGAGGTAGGTTCTACTGTAAACTGCGTTGTACAGATGCTTCTTGTGACTAGAAGCTCGCTAACGTCAAATTTCGAAGGTTTATTATACTTGTAATACTAAAGAAATAGATATATAAAATAAAAGTATAATTTATAAATTACTATTTCATTTTAAGATTTATCAAAATATGCAAATATATTTCCATTTAATTAAAGCAGTTTGTTCTTGTTTCTGTTGGAAGTTACATGGCTTACAAAATAATTTATAAAACCTAATGTCTGTATTCAGCTTGTAATTTTAGAAATTGCAGTCCTCCGGGTAGCTTGAAATGCAGGCGTATTATTCGGTCTTCTTATTCGTTGGCAATTCTTTTTTGTCGGCCTAGAAAGTTGCTACGAGATTACGTTGTCAGTAGCGTTCATGAGGTCTTCCATTGTATCGGTGTAAGTAATTATTCTGTAAAAAGAAATAAATAAAAGAAGACAATATATTATTTTTTGCAAAAGTTAATTTTGTAGTACATACTTTATACTCATCGTTTTATGCATAGATAAAAACCATACCGTTCTGTTTTATTTTATTCTAAAACTTTTGTCATTGAAATTTATAAATTGTTGTTATTAAATTTTTCCGTAGGTACCTATGTGTTGTAATTATAAAACCAAATCATGACATGATAACCTATTAAATAAATTTTATAGACACAGACTTTAACTTTGGGCAACGGTATAGATTAACTAGAATGATGCCAAGTGATCGTGAAACTTGCCTCCAATTTTACTCCCGCTCAAACCAAACGCGGTCAGGAATTCAGATAGGCTGCAGCAGTAAGTGAATTTGTTACTAGGTGTGAACCAAGGCTGCTCGTCTGGTGTGCAGATGTTCCTGCATTTGATGTCCTTGTCTGTAGGCGACGCATCATTCACGTGCACAATAGCTAACGTGTCGCCTTCATCAAACTTCATTACCTAAAAATGATACAGTGAAATTTGTCGAGTGTCGGGACGGTCCTACACTGTGGGATCTTTTTTTTTAATTTAATTGACAACTGAAAGGGTGTTTATTCAATTTCTACATAAACCTCCGAGCTACCAGATAACTACCTCGTACTTTATTTTGTATTTTGGTCCATATTTTATTTATTTTGTGTGTAGGTGAACCAATTAATATCTAGAAGTCGAATACAAATTGCTTCACCATTATCCGGAACGCGTTCAATGTTGTACATAGGCCTCCCTAGGCCATCCCCCCTTAGATAAGGTGGGGGGGGGGCGATTGCCAGGAACCCCACGGTTGGCATGCCCATAGAGCGGCTTGATATGAGCCGGGGTTGCTCTTCTCCAACGCCAACTGTATTCCGGCCATTGATGGTTCTGGACAGTCATAGTTGTACTCATTGTGAACATATAAAGTATTTATTGCTCTTCTTAAAGTGTATTGATCCTTCGTCACCGTCCTCAACACTGGATCTAAAACATTACAAGGAATGTTAATAAACATTTAGGTAATTATTATTAATCATTATTTTTAAATTGGTATCAGACTGAGGACTAAAATAACAGGCCAGTTAGACCCGGTGGACTAAACTGTATAGAGTCGTTAAGATGCTTCTTTCTTTGAGTTATTTTCTTTAATTTACAAAGTTTTTGCTATTTACTGGTGTATTTGCTTGCTAGCGCTGTATTGTAAGTATGTTATACACATTCACAACTCAATTTCTGTTATAGCCATGCGGTTAGAATACTTGGAAGTACTTACTTGGTTCATTTATTGTTACCAGCACCATGTTATCAATAACACTGGATTTTTTACCAAACACGATGTCTATGATCCGATTAGCGCTTACTTTGACTTGTGCTATATCGTCTGTCATGGATCCTGTGTCGTCAATAGCAAAGGTCAAACTGCTGGAACCCGAACATGACGCCTTAAAGATGTGTGCGAATATCAGCAATATCCCGAGGGTATATTTGCACCCCCACATTTTAAAAATAACTACTGATACATTCGACAATAATTCCCCTATCTCCTCTGAGAGAATTCTCACATTTACAGGTAATAATATATACCTACCTACCTAGTTGTTATGTACTTTTTCCTACCATTTGATTTTAAATATATATTATAATGCACCATTATTTCAGGTGTTGGTCAAAATCGATCTAGTACGAGCACCAAGGGTTCTTTACAAACTTTAAATATTATTTGCCAATATTGGCTCTAACGAAAAGATAAACTGGATTAACGGACAAACTTAATTAAGCCGTTGGAAAACTGTTACTTCCATACATTTTTATAGGTCGCGGTCAGTTTACCATCTGCAAATAAGTTATTATTATTTTTATGTGTTGCAACTAAAAGTTTTCAGTTTTTGGATTTTTTTCTTTGCTTGTGCTATAAGACTGCCTCTTGCCAAATTTAAAGTTTCTAGGTAAATAGAATGTACCCTTTTTGTAAATATTCAGCCTACATGCTCAAATGTTTTCATTGACGTTGACATAGAATTTTAATTTATTTACAACTTTAAGGTATAGTCTATGTATTTCATATTAATTACAACTTGATACTTTAAAAAAAAGAATAGACAGAGATAGATGGACCACGAAGTAATCCTATTAGCGTTCCGATTTACTTTTTGAGGTACGGAACCCTATAAAACTATGTTTCTAATATCTACCGATGTACATCCCGGTGGAAACATCTTTGCACCTAGCATTGATAACGTTTTAAGTTATCTTCGCTGTGGTGCTGTTCGAACGCGACAACCGGAGCACGGGCAGGCAAAGGGCGAAGCGGCCGGGTATCTCATGCCTGCGAGATGCAAAGATATTTTGACCGCATTGTTTACTGGTATACTGTCACTCATGAAAAGGGGGCATAAGGCCGTCATTAAGAGCGGTGTCGAATTGATGTCGAGTCAACAATCTTTTAATCAACTACGTGAATATTAAGTACAGTACATGTGGTTATCTTCATTTGTTATTTTGTATATTGCATTACCCTTATTATTCATATGCTAAGAATTATAAAATTGTACATTTACTACAGTTTTGTAATAAAATTAAAATATTATAATCCTATAAAAATATTATAATTATTACCTAGGTATTTGTTTAAGATGATTAATTCTTGTAAATTGTATGAGAGGCAGAAAACTTAACAAAGTAGTTTCTCACCACAATGCAGGAAAGCACGAGTTATGTATTATCAAAGGATTAACATGTAGGCAGAAGATTAAGTACAGTAGCAACTGCTTCAGTGAAAAGAGATGGGGTATTTTATTACACAATAAGATAAATAAATTGGTATTCGATAGATACAATTATTAAGGATAAATTTATTAATAACCCGCAATGTAGGTAAGTACCTACACAATAATGTTAGGTCCAACAGTCATATTAGGTGTGGTGAGTAATATGACCTTTAGACTACCAAGTCAAAGGTTTAAACTCCGGTACGCGCCAACTTCCTTTTAGAATTCATGTGCATATTATAAATTAATTATCACTTGTCAAAAACGGAGAAGGGAAACATCGTGAGGAAACTGGCACACCGGTGTGTAAAGTCATGACAGAGTGTGTGAATGTTTAAACTCTTGTTTTAAATGATTAATTAAATTTGATTATAAATGGAAACGAGCGGGACTTGAACCCGCGAGTTCCGCCATTTATCCATTTAGATAAAAACTTAGCATGAGCAACATGCTAAAATGACACCAAAAGTCATACCTACAGTTATCAGTTGCTAAAAACAGTGAAGGAAAATCGTGTGTAAAGCCATGTCATTTACCACACGATAAGAAGAACAAGTTCAAACTTGAATCATCTGAACTTTTCACCGATCCTTCCTATAAGTACGTATTCCACAGCTCAGGGCCTTTTCCTACACCAAAAATGAAATGAACGAACCAGCACTTATCCAAATGCCTTTGACTCAGAAACAAAATAATTTTATAAGTGCCGAATTGCCGACTAGGTTAGGTTTTCCAATTAATTCAATATAGTTTTAAAAATCACAGTTCGTTGACCCGTGGGCTTATATATAATCTCTTATAAACGTTAGTGCTTACAATAATGTATTATTATATTGTACCTATATAACCAAACTAGACTGCCTCGTTGGTCTAGTGGTTGCTAAGCGCGACTGCTGAGCACGAGGTCATGGGTTCGCATCCCGGGTCGGGCAAAGTGTTACTGGGTTTTTCCATTAGGTAATTCTCAGCACGGAGTCTGGATTTGTGCCCGGTTGATGGCAATAGGCTCGCCCCCTGATACTCTAGTTATGGCCGGCGGGGACACCTTCGAGGAGACCATCCGGCTTTCAGAACTCGGGGTGGCAATAGTCGTGGCTTCAATCCGCGGGCTGGGTCTGGAAATAGCGCCTCTTAAAACCGAGGCATTATGGTTCCATAAACTGCCGAGAAGCAGAGAGCCACCCAGCTCGTTGGTCCGTGTGGGAGATGCGCAAGTCCAGGTAGGCAGATACATAAAGTATCTAGGCCTTACCTTGGACGGTCGGTGGGGCTTCGAAGAGCACTTCGAGCGCCTGGTTCCCCGAGTCGAAAAGGCAGTGCAGGTGCATTGCATAGACTGCTGTCCAATCTCGGTGGACCTCGGGAAGAAGTTCGCCGTCTCTACGCGGGTGTCGTGCGATCGATGGTCCTTTACGGAGCACCTGTTTGGTCTAGCAGATTATCAGGTGTCCGACGCTGCAGAACTAAGATCAATAGACTGCAGCGGAAGATGGCCATTCGAATCGCACGAGGGTACCGAACGGTGTCCTTCGAGGCAGCAACTCTCCTGGCGCGCTTCCCGCCGCTGGATATCTTGGCGAATATGGATGCAAGGGTCTACGACCGGATTCGTACAATTCGCCAAAGCGGCGACAGTGTACCAGGAAGCGCTTTAATAAGGCTGAGGCGGCTAGAACGGCGACACGCGCTCGAGCAGTGGCACGAGCGGCTACAACAGCCGCAATATTCGTGTAAGCGCGTTGTCGAAGCCGTTCTACCGCACTTTGAAGCCTGGCTGAATATGGAGGAGCGCATCTCCTACAGACTTACCCAGGTGCTCACCGGGCACGGTTGCTTCGGTGAGTACCTGAATAGAATAGGGCGAGAGGCCACGGCAAGTTGTCACCATTGTGGAAGCGACCTGGACTCAGCACAACATACGCTCGAAGAGTGCCCTGCGTGGAGTACTGAGCGGCGAGTCTTGATCGCCAGGATCGGAAGAGATCTGTCTCTGCCTGCAGTAGTGAGGGCGATGTTGGCACAGGCAGAGAACTGGAGAGAGGTGGCCTCCTTTTGCGAGACCGTAATGGTACAAAAGGAGGCTGCTGAGCGGGATCGTGAGAGAGCGGATCCTGTTCGGAGACGGAGGTGTCGAGGACGGCAACCGACTCGACAGTCAACACGCCGAAACCCCGTCTAAAAACACGACAGACGGGCCTTTGGAGCTGCGGGCGCACAGAGAAGGGAACTCTGTTAGCCTATATAGCGACTCCAGAGAAGACGGCGGCACGGTGGTCACGTGCCGCCGTATACAGCGATGCTAAGGGGAGACCCCTTTACAGTCTCCCCAGGGATGTGCCACATAGGCGTTGCATGGGGAGGTTCCGGAGTTGTTCTTTTTAGAGGTCCCGGGACTTCCCTTGTTCGTGCAGATGGTGACCACCGGGGTGGTTTTAGTGAGGTAGAAATCCCACACTCCCCAGTCCCTACCCCATAGGGGCCGGGGGCCTTTTGAAGGTTTCCCCCCGAAAACAAAAAAAAAAAAAAAAAAAGGCTCGCCCCCTATTACATTGGGACCTAAAACATAACTGGCGAAATGTGGGTGTACTATAAGTGCACCTCTGCCTACCCCTTCGGGGAATACAGGCGTGATCTTATGTGTGTGTGTGTTATGTTATGTGTTATAACCAAACAATAGGTACCACAATGATAAGGCCAGGTGAGATGCTAATGTTCACGTTTTTGAGGGGGTGAAGCAGGGGTACATAGCCCCGCCCACTGCGGGGGGACCGGCGAATTTGTCAAACACAATTTACAGTATTTTGAATTGAAGAATTTTAAATTATCACTTAAGAACACAGATGTGACAAAATAATGACTACATTTTGCCTATTTTACGTCCTCTCAGTGAAACTAAATTATTTTGATTTTTTGAGGCATTTTGTACGAGTTGGGTAGAAGTCTACCCAAATAAACAAGTAAAACATAGCGAAATATTCAATTCAAAAATACCCATTCGTGTATTCTTGACTGAATATTTTGCCTTGTTTCGATTTTCAAGCAAATCGTTCATTCGTCATTATGGTTTTATATAATGTCCGTTACCAAAATGTTAAAATTTACCATTAAGAGTCTTGGTTTTCATCCGACGTCAATCAAAATCCTCATTTACTTCAAGAAAACTATAAGCCATTAAACAATAAACAACATTGAAATAATGTAAGCACCAAGTAACTTTGCAGCAATGATAGCCGAGTGGTATGATCATTAGACTGCCATGTCAAATGTCGCAAGTTCAAACCCCGGCACGCACCAATGTCTTTTCAAATTCGTCCTGTTTGAGGAGACAGGTGTTGAAGTCCCCCATAATAATACGGCCGTAAAACGGAATAACGTACGTAGGAATGTTTTCAAAAGGAAGGAGGAAATATAATCGATATGCAAGGAAGATATTATGTAGACTATAATAGGCACCAAGCAGAACCTTTGAAAGATGACATACCTATTTCTTTAAACAGATGTTCGCCTGCATTCGACGGTGGTGGCTGTGGTGACATACTAACAATTGAAAAAGGAATATTAGCACGTAAATATATGGCAACACCACCACCACCACCGCCAGTGCGATCATTTCTGATGAATTGATATCCAGGTAAAGAATAAGAAGTAGACGGGAGATACGGTTTTAGCCATGACTCAGCAACGAGTATTGCGTCGATATCTTGTAGTACAGATTTGCTAGGATATCATGATAATGAGCCGACATACTTTGGGCATTAATATGGACTACATTAGGATTTTTCGGAACATCAGAAAATCCAGACTTGTGTAATTCAACAAGAGATGGAATACTGGAAAAGCTTTCGTTGATGCTACATGCTGATACAAAACTATCGCTGTTACTAGTCGCATCACAATCAACCATTCACAAAAAAAGGAAATGTAATAATAATATGTATAAATATATAAACAAATAAAATATACCTAATGTTAAAATCGAAAATTAATAAAACAAATAGTCCACCCGCCAGTTGTGTGTAAAAAATAATGAGTGAAGTACTGAATAACAATTAAGTATTTTTTAGCTATCTTAATGCTGCTCTTCTATTTAGTCTCGTATTATTGACGTCAGCTCACTATTGGCCTGAAGATGCTTATAGATCTGAGTACTGACATAACAGTGTAAATTGTAGCACTACTGAATCACTACAGCATTGATGTGGACCTGTGCGGACGCGGAACTGTGACATTACGGATATGTGTGAATCGGCTTTTAAACCTTGACTATTTTAATAAGACTTAGGCAAGGAATAATTATTTTGAATGCTTTTTCGAAATTTTCGAGACAGCTAAAATTTTTATTTTTTTTTCTATCTCAAAATATAAGATAATCTGTCTCAATAATTTCGATTTAAATAAATAGGTATTTTACTTTCAGTCACATCTGCAGCTTACTCTATGACACATACAAAAATCAAAACGAAATTACGAAGTAGTTTTTATACTTATGCATACCATATTTATTTTATTATTTTGAGGAATATGTATATTTAGTATATTTAAAATGTGGTTTAATTGAAAAATTATTCATTATTAATAATTTTTCAAAATTATTTTTAAAAATAACGCATGTATACCCACCCGTCCGAAGTGTCCTCTGGACACTGACTGACATTGACGTATGCGCCCCGAGTATGCGCAACAGGCCCAGCGGGGGTGCTTCACGCGGGATGGTAGTGAAGATTTCGATTTTTCGAGGTTTTAGTAATGAGGGAATCATTTTATCAAGTCAAACTCAGCGAATTTGCCTAGAAATATTTAGTGTCTTTCGTTGAGTGCAAAAATTTAATGTAAAATCGCAGTAATTTAGTCGTCAGATTGAAAAATCATTACAAAAAGAGGTGACTTTGGGATTTTTTTCTATCGAGTAAAGTTCATCAGATCGTGTAACTGCCAGCGACTTTCACTAGACCATATCCTTAACTAGTACATATATTTTTTTCAGAACTTAAAACACTACTTTCACTGTCTCAGATGCATTAAAAAAACTCAAAATTGCGTCATTTGTGGGACTACCTAGCCATAAGGTACAATATAATAATTCAGACGGAAAAATAATTATTATACTATGTTATTCTAATTATGTTCTGTGTATTCAATTTGCAATGCGAAACTACAATAAAATAATAAATGTAGGTACCGATATTGTCACTTCGGGTTTGTCATACGTAGTTGATGAGTTTTTGCAAATCCACATTTCCTTCAAGTCTCATTTAAAAGGTACTGTTATTTATTGTTCTTAATTTCATAATAGCGGTGTGATACGTAGGACATTGAAAAGTGAATCCAAGTCCATTACCATGATCTCTTAAAGCAGGACAGTTTACGATGTGGAAGCGAGATGCCGCTACGTGCAGTGTAATGTGGCGTCTCCCTTCCACAACGTAAACTGTCCTGCTTTAAGAGTTCATGGTAAGGGTGTCAGACGTTTTATTTGTAGCCTTTCAGTTATTATTAGGTAGGTAATTATTATCGTTACTTCTGAAAGAAGTGCTAAATATACTTACTACTTTTAAAAGAGTAACTATGGAGTTTCATGCAGATTCTTCTCCATAGAACAGAGAGAGAGACACGATGTACATTCTCGTAACCATCATGGTTTTAATACGTAGAGAAGCCTGGGGATCTTCAAATTGATAAAGGAAATAAGATGGCTAAAAAATACCCAGAGTCGACGGCAATTTTATGTACACCAATGACCTACCAATACGTTAACCTGTAGCGACATCTACATCAAAGGACGAGTGACGTTGCTAATCCTGCGTCGCGCTAGCGAATTAATCGCATAGCTATATATACAGCCGCTTCGAGTTGCGAAGCGGGGCGCCGCGGCCCACCAGACACACCACCGCCTGGTTGGAAGATCTTCCCTTTTTGTTGGCGGAACACCACATCCTTTCCACCGCATCCTCAATTACTCCGTAACTTGTAGCGTCTTTCTATCTTCATGGAGAGAGAGCTCAAGTTACTCCGCTACCGAAAAGAGTATCCCGAGCACAATGCTGTTGCGCGTATTCAAGGCGTAGGCTTCAGTGACGGAAATCCAAATAGTTCGTAATTTTGTTTTGTTGATTGAAGTAGTTAAAAAGCCTAACTATGCGTAAGTATAAAAATAGGGTAAAGAATGGTCATGATCTCCAAAATCATAGGTAAGTCACTTGGTTTTCTTCTTATCGTACGGTTGATGAACAACCTGGAGACAGTCGCCTGTAGGCCTCTGCCATGGCTTTAGACACCGGCTCTTAGGTGTGCCAATTTCCTCACGATGGTATCCTTCAACGTTTTTAGCAACTGAAAACTAATGTATAGTACGCACATGAATTTGAAAAGACATTGTTGCGTGCCGGGGTTTGAACTTGCGACATTTGTCTTGGCAGTCTAATGATCATACCACTTTGCTATCATTGCTGCAAAGTTACTTGGTGCTTACATTATTTCAATGTTGTTTATTGTTTAATGGCTTATAGGTTTCTTGAGGTAAATGAGGATTTTGATTGACGTCGGGTGAAAACCAAGACTCTTAATGGTAAATTTTAACATTTTGGTAATGGACATTATGTAAAACTATAATGACGAATGAACGATTTGCTTGAAAATCGAAACAAGGCAAAATATTCAGTCAAGAATACAGCAATGGGTATTTTTGAATTGAATATATTTTTGCTATGTTTTACTTCTTTATTTGGGTAGACTTCTATCTAACTCGTACAAAATGCCTCAAAAAATCAAAACAATTTAGTTTCACTGAGAGGAAGTAAAATAGGCAAAATGTAGTCATTATTTTGTCACATCTGTGTTCTTAAATGATAATTTAAAATTCTTCAATTCAAAATACTGTAAATTGTGTTTGACAAATTCGCCGGCCCCTCCGCAGTGGGCGGGGCTATGTACCCCTTCTTCACCCCCTCAAAAACGTAAACATTTGCATCTCACCGGGCCTTAAGATAAAATTGGATAAAAACCTGACAAAACCCAAAAGCCACATAATGACATAATTTCAGAATATTTATGTTATTCTAGGCCTTTTATAAAAATAATTATTATAGTGATTTTTGATAACCGCAATATAATGATTATCATTATTTTTAATACATTTCATATTTCAAAGCATTGGATAAATTTTATTAATATTTTAATTTAAAAATTGATTACTATATTCATTGTCTGCTCTGGCTCTATTGCAAGTATTTTGTATTTAATATCTATTATCTTCTTCTCAGATCTGCCCAGACCGGTAATCAAACTCAACACCTTACGCGTATAAAACATATTTCTTCCATTTAAATAAATTTAAAAGGATTTAGCATTTTTACAAATAAAAATATTAACAAATCATGGGGTAATATTTCACCTAAATACTTGCAACACTGACAAAATGGACGCTTAGTTTCCTTGTCAAATAATTACGATAAAAAATATTCGACTTTTAAATAAAAGAGACGTATTTATGTGAAACGTAGACATGAAATGTAATCCTATTATATTTTTATATATTTCCGACTGCAGTTTTCCTCATTAGCATTACGCAGGTCGGCATAATTGAATTAAATGCGCAGCGTATAAAACTTTCCAGCGATGCGCGCGCTTTTTAAAAATGAAATTTCAAATTTTCCAACTATTCCATTTTGGAATAGTTGGCATACTTACATTATTTTGCGCGGTCACGGCTTCTGGTTTGTTCTATATTCTAAGACTATTGCATAGCTTCTATCGCGGGCCTTGAGCGTGGAGACCGAATCTAGAAATTCCGTAACGAAAATAACCTAACCCGGTGATATTTTGTAGTTTTGCCATCTATCGATGAATAGCAGAACTTTTAATGACTTTTTGAAATATCACGCTTGTCTCTTCTGCAAATCGCCTCTAGGTGGCATTGGTTTTATCGGCGCTTAAAAATGCTATGCAATAGCTTTACCGTGGCAGTATCCGAGTGCCACACGTCTTTTTTTTTTGATACAGCGAAGTCAGCCTAATTCCTTCAGTTTTTGTGTGAATCCGATGATTAAGTCTGACAAAAATGACTAAGTATAACCGCGACTCGTAGAAGTTTTCACTTCTATAACTATTGCATATCTCTTGTATATCCATTTCTTAAGTTATTGTAGGTATATTTCCATATATTTTTATTTATTTTATAGACTTTATGCTGGCAACGACGAAGAACATACTTCTGTAAATAAATGTGGTATCGACGATCAAATTTTAACTTGAAAAAAGTGGAATACGTAGATATAAGCATAACGCTGTGAGTCGCCTCTTTCGAGAAAGTACCAAGTGCTCCCCGTGCCATCCCTCACCAATGCAAGTATTCAGGGTGAGTCGTAAATATTATGTTATACTAGCTGCGCCCCGGCGCCCCGCGGTGTTACCCGCTACATTTTTCCTGATAAAATTAGCCTATGTATGTTATTCCAATTCCATCAAAATCTGTCTAGCCGTTTGAGCGTGAAGAGGTAACAAACAAACAAACTTTCTCCTTTATAATATTAATGTAGTTGCCATGCTAGGCTCAACTCTAAATTGATTAAGGAAACTTGAAAAATGTTGGACCTCAAACCGAAACCCGAAACGCGCCACGGTATGGCGAAAGTCGCGGGTTCGAGTCCCGCTTGTGTCCATCATTTTTCAAGTTTCCTTTATCAATTTAGATTAATGTAGGTTATTTTTTTTTAATCTATATTTATTAGGGAGAGTTTGTTCACATAGTGAACATGTCACCCTCATAGGAACAGTTTACATGCAAAACTTACAAAACTTAAAAATTAAATCTACTAATTCCTAAATTAACTAATTTGTATAATATTCCAGCAGTTTTAGATGCTGAAAAGACTAGAATCACATTGCATGCTCCTAATTCCCGGATATTTATACTAAATTGGTCTTAAATCATATTTCTTTCTGCCTCATTCCGGACACACTCCACTATAATATGTGAAACGTCTTCGACCTTATCGCATTCCGTGCAGTTTGGAGATGTAACTTTGTCCATCAATGCAGCAAAACTATTTAAGGGAATGTGTCCTTGCCTACTCATATCAGCATTATCAAACCATGGATAGTTGTGGATAGTCGGCTGCATCGTGCGATACCAAATACCTTTGGTCAATGACTTCTCGTCGAAATATTCTCTCCAAATATCGTAATATTTCACTTTAACTTCATTTAAAATCTCAGTCCAGTAAGGTTTATATGCCACCGGCACCCCCTCAAAGCACGCTTCTTTGGCTAAACTATCCACTTTTTCGTTTTCTTCAATGCAGATATGGGAAGGCAACCATTGTAAAACAACATTTTTATCTTTAAATCTTAATCTACTAATATGATCTATTATTTGGTATGCTACCTGATACCCACTAGAATTTCTTATACACTTCACCAAATGTAGGAGTGCGCTTTTACAGTCAGAATATATTACGGAATTTTGAAAATTTACCGATTCAAGGTATGATATGGCTTCAAAGATAGCGATTAACTCGGAATGCATGACAGAAATTTTTGAATTTAATTTAAACTTACAGGCAATATTACTTTGTGGGTCGTAAAATGCGGCTCCAACATTAGCTCGGACTTTAGATCCATCCGTATACATCCTGTAATAACTTTGGGTATTATTGTATGATTTTTTAGCTTCGGTAATCTCTTTTATTTGTGGTTTAATGCTACAAGAAAAGTTAACACCGCTTAGCCACGTGTTAAGCGAAAATAATCCTAATTCCTCACTACAGTGGACTGATATGTTATTAAATGTTTCAGACAGGTGAGCTATCAGTGGTTTCTTTTTGCGTCTCCAATAAGTATCTTGGCAACAAATATTAATAAGATTCGTAATGGTACGTTTACACGCTTGCCAAGCCTTAGCAAGCCTCGACAATCGCAAGCATGTAAACAGGGCGTTTGGCTTGGCTTGTGTGAGCTTGTGGGAGCTTGCTTCCGATCCAGTCGAGTGTCGGTTTTTTCACGCAGATCAAAGGGCGTTTGCGGCAAGCGCTTGCGACGCATTTACACGTTGGTCCGCGTTTAGTAGCCATTGTGATCTCGCGGCGAGTACACGCTTGCTTGATTTTACAAAAAAATAAGTAAAATATGAGTTGCTGGTCGAATGAGGAGAGTCTTTCGTTTCTGGAACATTACCAGATGGTTTCCTGCATCTGGAATCCGAAAGATGCAAATCATAAAGATAAGAAGAAACAAGCAGATGACTGCCTCGTTGGTCTAGTGGTCGCTAAGCGCGACTGCTGAGCACGAGGTCCTGGGTTCGAATCCCGGGTCGGGCAAAGTGTCATTGGGTTTTTCCATTAGGTAATTCTCAGTAGCAGCACGGAGTCTGGATTTGTGCCCGGTTGATGGCAATAGGCTCGCCCCCTATTACATTGGGACCTAAAACATAGCTGGCGAAATGTGGGTGTACTATATGTGCACCTCTGCCTACCCCTTCGGGGAATACAGGCGTGATGTTATGTTTTTTGTTTATGTTTTACGCAGATGCATGGATTCGTCTTGCTGAACTTACTGGAAGGCCAGTAAAGGACTAGACCTAGGTTACATTTCAAATAAAAGTACGTTAAACCAAATGCAATAGCCGTCACAAGTTCGGTGTCCGCCATGCTTGGATGTATGTTGCAGACTGACGCATTCACAAGCGTGTAAACGCCTTTCAAACGCCAAACGAGATTTGTGGAGGCTTGGGACTGTTTGCAGTTTGCCAAGGCTTGGCAAGCGTGTAAACCTAGCATAACAATTTCACACGTGTCCCCATTTACAAAAGATTTGAGCTTCAAAAAATACTTTCCAGCTAAGTAATATCTACGAACAGCTGCAGATGGAGTTCGCATTCCATTACGTGTATGGCTGTACTTTTAATAAACCCTCCAATGACCCTCAAACATTGGTTTTGAATTTTCGTTAATTTATTTAGATGGGTTTGGTAACTATTATCGTATAAAAAACTAGCATAATCTATTCTACTGCGTATAATAGCAATGTATAAACGACGTAAATGGGTAGGGTGTATGCCCCAACCTGGGCCCGTTAGTATTTTAAACACATTCAGAAATTTTGATGATTTTTCTTTTATCTCATTTATATGTTTCGACCATCTTAAAGATCGATCTAACCATAATCCCAAATATTTATAGTTCTCAACTACTTGGAGGGATCTATTATTTATTTTAATATCAATAGTATCTTTCCTAAAACAATTTTTAAATATTCAAATTTTGCTTTTACTTGATGTAATATTTAAACCGATATCTTGAATTAATTTGCTAAACCAACTAAAAACCATTTGCAGATTATGGGCTGCCTCTAAAATATGGTTTGTAGTAAAATATAAAACAAAGTCATCTGCAAACTGTAAGATACAAACGGTATTTATCTTTTTACAAATATTGATAGTAGCGATATTAAATAACAATGGCGATAATGGGTCACCTTGGGCCAAGCCACGAGAAGTAGTTCTACATAGTGAATCAGAACCTAGTTGAATTTTTAAATTTCTTGCCTGTAAAAAGTTCCAAAGGTAGCTGCAAAATTTTAGTCCCACACCTAAGCCGTCCATTACACTTAATAAGCTATGTACATCTACATTGTTGTATGCATTGTCCAGATCAATAAAACAGCAAACAGTCATTTTTTTTTTAGAAAATCCCGTTTGAATTCTCGAAACTAAACTAGTGAGATTGTTTAAAGTTGATCGGTACTTTCTGAATCGTGTTGTATTCTGGTCTAAAATACGGTTCTTTTCTATAAACCACTCTTATCTATTAAGTAGAATGTTATGGAAATTTTGCACATACACGAGATCATAGATATCGGGCGAAGAGCAGAAGCTAAAGAAGGGTCACGTCCAGGTTTGGGAATCGGCCCAACCACTATATCGCGCCATTGTTTGGGTACAAACGAGTATCTTAAAAATGAATTAAATAAACTGAGTAGTATTTGTTTCCCGTTCTCAGGTAAGTATGTTATCATAGAATACGAGATCTTGTCACAACCAGGGGCTGTATCTTTATTTTTTAGGCATTTCGTAAGCTCTTGGATTGTAATAGGTACTTCAAGTTTTTGATTGTCCGATGTAAATAAAGGGTTGTCGCATGACACGAAATCTGGGGCTAAACTACATAGTGATTCGCTGGTTTTAATATTGCAGACATAGAATTTTGGTGCGTTATATCCCTTAATCCATCGCATTTTACGCCACAACTCTCTGTGTTGAAGTTTGATCAAAAGTAGAACAAAAGCCCTGAAATGAGTTATTTCTAGAGCATCGTATGTTTCGTTGAACCTCACTGATTTTACTTTGAAGGATTGAAAGGTTATGTGGTGATGGATTGCGACGAAACTCGGAAAGTGCTAAACGTCGCTCTGCTACAGCCTTGGAAAGGTTAGGACACTAATAAGGTTTAGGTGTAAAATTTCTATTTGGGCTCATATTAATTTTACTATAAGGTATAAAAAGGTCTGCAGCCATGTCTAAATAGTCTGTAAATAAATCATATCCTTTTTGTAAATCATTTGGTAGTATAAATTCATCGAAAAGGTCATTTAAAAGTTTTTGGTATCCTACCCAGTCAGCTTTTTTATAATTTCGACGAGACACGTGAACATTAGTAGCTTCATAGTATGTTGCAATTTTAATAACACAATGATCGCTTCCCAATGTCTCATTCAACACTTTGCAGTTTATAGTTAGGCTTATATCGGATGATACTAACGAAATTTCAGGAGACGACTGTTGTAAAACATCATTGACTAGCTTTATACGCGTGTGATCGCCACTGTTTAATGAAACAAAGCTACTACCAATAAGTGCATCAAAGATTTGATTACCTCTACTGTGTATTTTATTGGACCAATTGGTATGGTGTCCATTGAAGTCACCCAAAAGTAAGGTTTTATTATTAACCTGTAAAAATAATTGATCCCAGTCTGACTGGCTAGTATTTATAGAAGGTGGACAGTAAATCGATATCACGTTTTCAATTTGATTACAGTTATACACATTAACGTGTATTATTTCAATCCCCGAGTTCGAATTTTGAACGTCTTGGCAAAATTGCGATTTGATTGACTTGTGTGTGAGTATAGCTACTCCTCCATATGAATCGTTTCTGTCTTTACGAAATACATTATAATCCTTAACTTTAAAATAACTATCTGGTTGTAACCATGTTTCCCTTAATACGGCAATGTGAATCTTGTCTTGAATTAACAGATTTTCAAACTCACATAACTTTGGCCTGATGCTTTGTGCATTCCATTGGATAATATTTAATTTAACAATACTTGTATGTTTATCTGTCATTTGAGAAATAATCAATATTTATTTAAGAACAGGCCAATCTGCCACATTGTCAACTACAACTAAAATTAACCACTCAATAAAAGTTTTCAGTACCCCCTTGCAAATCATTTGTATAGTGCTTCCTTTCATGAATATTATCTCTTGTAATCTCTGTAATAATTCCTTGAAACTGACATCTCTCTGTTTCATTCGAGTTTTTTGTCTCAGCTTCATTATATTCTTCTACTTCCGTTTTACTCCACTCTATAAACTCCAGGTCTAATTTCTCTTCTCTCTTCTGTTTCTGTTAAGAGTCTGCCTTTTGTTTAACTTTATATATCTGTGCCTTGGTTGTCACTTTAGCATAAGTCGGACTACTAGTAATTGGAGAAGGGATTATATCCACGACTTGGAGTGCTGGCTTTATAGCAGTATCCTTTATTTCCATGTTCACTTCCTTGTGAGCTGGTTCGTCTTTAGGGACATAAATAGTCAAAGCTTTTCTATAAGTGCAATTGAACTCGGACATGAGCTCTCTTAGTCTTTTTTCCTTTAAAAAGATTGGACATGTTTTTGAGAGGGAAATATGTCTTCCATTGCAGTTAACACAAATCATGTTTGTGGTTTCGCAATTGTCATGGTTTTTTCCGCTTTTGGGACACACCACTTTCGTACTAGGACACTTTTTCAGAACATGACCATACTTCCAGCAGCGCGAGCATTGCGACACTGGAAATACATATGGTTCTACCTTTATTCTCAAACCATGAGTATAAACATAAGGTGGTAGATAGGGACCTTTAAAACAAAGACGGACCGCTTCACTGGGTGACCACCCTAATGTAGGTTATTAACAGGTAGGTATTACCTACTACAAGGTAGTACTACTCACGTGACTTAATAAAAAACTTATTATTTATCTAATATTTATTTATTGAATACATGGAAGGCATACACCTAAGTACAATATTAGTAAAAACAGTTTGGGTAACATTGAGCCAATAACAATATTAAGAAATGTATATTGACAGTAAAACATTATTATAATTATGTAGGTATTAAGTAGATCTTTAATTTGACAGGTTGTTCTCGCTTTTTCTTTTTGGTAAGTAGGTACCTATGCCAAAATACAACAATAAGGTACATTATGACCTATATGAGCTATTTCAATAATTGCAGTGGTCTGTGCAGGGCGAAATGTAGGATTTTATTCTGAAAAAAAAGGTTCTTATGAGTAGGTAGGTAGCAGATGGTAGATGTGACTGGTGAGACTGGTGTTAGGAAATGATTAGTAGGTTTAATAGCTATTATTATTAAAAGTTGTTGACGGGCTCATAGCTACGTGGCTACCAAGCAGATCTGCGAGGTTAAGCTATGCTCGCTACGATCAGTCTTGTTATGGGTGACCGAGACATATCATGGTTCAGGCTTCTCCACACTTAAGCCATTGGTGCGCTTGATCTCTCCAGTCGCGTCGGTCTACAGTCTCATCGGACTATGAGAGTGAGAGAATAGGAAGTGCACCTGAGTTTACGCGCATTTTTATTAAAAGTAACTTAGCTGTTTTATTAACGTAAATTCCTATGAAAGGTGGTGTACTTAGGCGTTTCAATAAAAAAATCTTCATTACTAATATTAAAACTTGCCTCCAATTTTACTCCCGCTCAAACCAAACGCGGTCAGGAATTCAGATAGGCTGCAGCAGTAAGTGAATTTGTTACTAGGTGTGAACCAAGCCTGGTCGTCTGCCGTGCAGATGTTCCTGCATTTGATGTCCTCGTCTGTAGGCGACGCATCATTCACGTGCACAATAGCTAGCGTGTCGCCTTCATCGAACTTCATTACCTGAGAATGATAAAGTACTTGATGAGTGTCGGGGTAGTGACCCTAGGGCCAACACTGTACGATCTGTGTTCTTAATCGACTGGAAGGTTATTATCTTGTTGGTTTATTCAATTTCTTGACAAACCTCCGAGCTACTTACCCGATGACTACCTCGTATTTGAATTTATCTGTAAGTATTAAAACCGATTATCTAAAAGTCGAGTACAAATTGCTTACCTTCCATAAATAACGTGGTATAAACATTCCATTTCTATCTTGTAACGTGTGAGTACCAGACCAAGTAACGAAGTCACCGTAACTGAGTATCTGGGTCCTCACCATGTAATCTATATTCTCCCAAGTGGTCTGAAATTTAACAGTTAGTACATTTGATTTAAAATTTTAGAAAACGAAATCAGTTAATTTTTTCCCGGGGGTTACGGAAAATGAACCTGATAAATATCTTGATTAAGCCTCTTTTATAATAGGTCAGCCATAGTTATAAGTATATACATATATAGGTATATACACTTTACACTTATATACCTACAACATAATTATTATAATATTATCCATAATTACCATTGTTTTATCACATGGGCGCCAATATAGTATTGTATTCAAAGGCTGTAAAAATGTGCTTTTCTTTGCATCGTGATGGTTAAAGTCTCGTTCATTAATCAGCTGAGATTTACCAAAGCAGCATATTGACGAAGAGTTTCTACAGGTTATTCTTGGCTCGATTTTGTTTGCGGCACCTACTGGGTAGTTGTACCAGGTCTTGGAAGCACTTGGAGTTCCATCTGTCTCAGTCAGTACCGTGCGAGTATATAAGGGCGTGCTCTTAGCATGGTCGTAACAAACATCATAGGTCCCTAAGAAATCTTTTACTCTGTATCCTACACTGATCAATTCAGAGGTTGCAGTGAGGCATTTAGTTTTTAGGTTATTAACTGTTGGCTCCACGCTGTTCTTGCAGTTTACATTTGACAACTTGTAAGCTCTACCATCGATTAAAAACGAGTCCTGTCCCACACAGACTGCTTTTAATAGGCTTCTTTCGTTAAACGATTGGAACGCGTTTGGTCTGTTATTCAGACCTGGGCACGATAACGTGACGGTATCGTGTTTATTTAGTGAATAATATTTCTCCGCCGCTTTCAATGTCAGCCATTTAAGATTACTGTTGAGATATAACGGTGTGTTCGTGCTAGTTTTCAGGTTCTCATTTATGAAGCATGCTGTAACAAAAATGCAATTAATGAATCAAAAATAAATTTAAGTATTTACTAACGTGTTAATGAAAACTTGGTAAATTGTCAGGGATTCAGACGAGAGGTTACATTTGCAAGCTTTTTGTGGATTCTAATTATTCTTGTTTTTATTTAAATATTGTTATTCACTTTTTGACAATGATATTTTAATCCGAGTATGCATTAAAAATGTCATTGAATGTCCCTCACGACAACTATATTATTTAAATTCAAATTCAGATAGGTATGAGTAAAATAAACCCTTATAAAGATCCGTCTGAGCCGAAAAGTAATATATCTTCTGTAAGTTGTTACCTGTTGACTTGACATCGAACGTTCTCTGTAGTGACCCATGTACGTTTGTCACATCACAACTGTAGCGTCCCCATTGAAAAGAGTCTTCTAATTTTTTTAAGTCGTAGTCGGTCAACTTTTTACCATTAAAGGTCCATGTAACCTAAAAGTTATTATCATAGTTAAGTATTCTATTCAGGCCCTAACGAAGTGGTAAAACCGTTGACGAATTAAAATCGAATAGAATGATAAATGTGTGGGGATGACATAATGTTTCGATTATGTTATCGATGACATAATTATATAGGTATTATGTCAAACACATATCCTTTTATCATTCTATTCGTCAAGCGTTTTCCACTTAGCTAGTGGGGCTGATGTTAAACGGATACCTAATATAATTGAAAGGGTTGATTGGCGACCTATATATTGTATCGCGCGAAATAGTAAATTAAAATTTGGTTATAATATCTGTCTACTTACGTTAGCAAACGGTTTAGCATAATTGTTGCATTTGGATATTACATCGTTGATATCACCTCGGAATTCAACGATAGGGTCGTGAGCATACAAAAAGGCAGGTTTGAAGCCCACATCCACCACGTAGGTATGGGTGTATGTGTTACCATGTATATCACTCACTCGACATGTGTAGTTACCATCATTGCTTACTGTGGCATTCTCTATGTACAAGTATGGTTCGTTTACCTTAATATCATTATCTTCCTGTAAGTAAAATGCAGATACGTATTTTTCAGAAAAACATATTATAGCCTAGCCTAGCTCATTTTTTTTAACAACCCCTGTTGTCCCTCTGCAGGGCAAGAGCGTCCCTTTCATTCTTCCACTTCATTGGTGGTCATGTGCTAAAGTGGACTAGTCACTCCTGTATGCAAGCAGCTCGTCATGCCACCGTGGTCTGGGTCTGCAGCGATGACGCCGTATATTGTGTGGGACCCAGTCGGTGCCAGTTTTATTATTGTTGTAAAACATTTAGGTCATAAGCATATACTTATCCAAATAATTAAATATCTAAAATAACAACGAATAAGATAACTTACAATGAACCACCTCACTAATTGAGATTTAGAATTATACGAGTCACATACTATTTTCCCAGTTTTGCCCTGCTCAATGTACACGTGATGCATATTACCAAAACCAATTAATTCTAAAACAAAAGAAGAAAATGTTTCAAATTAGATCATGCATTTTAATATTAATGAATTTTTGACATGTACCTATGTCCAATTCATAACTGGTTAACTGAATACTATTGTCTTATATTTATTTCTTATTTCACTCACCATCAACTCGTGTTTGAAATACTGCGCTTACTGAACCAATAAAGTTTTTAGCTTCACACGTGTACGATTTGACATCATTTGAGGTCGGTTTTATAATTATAAGAGCTCCGTTTTGCATCGCATACTTTTCATCTGTAACAAGCGAGAATTCTTTTTAATGTGGGTCGCATAATATTTAAGGTGTAGGTAAAAAAGTTACTCCTTGAATGTGGTATTTTTGTTTTACACAAGATTAAACAAACACCATCGATTATTCTCTTCGATGGTAATAAGACAATAAATAAACAGACGCTATAAAGAATTCAAGCTTTTTGAAATAATAACATATACATACATAGGTACTACATATTATGTATGCTCATTTTAGTGGTGTGGTGATGCTCACACATTTAAATGTCGAGTCAAATAGTACATTTTTTAAATTGGAATTTGATGGTAAAACGATTACACTTTGGTTTTTAGCATATTATGCGAATTTAGCTGGTTAAATAACTTACTCAATTTGATTACAGCGCCATTTAATTTCCAAGTAATGTGTGGTTTTGGAACGCCGATGGTGTCACAAGGTATCCTTAACGCAAGGTCACCCTTAACACCCCTGTATACTGTAGACGATTTCGAAGTGATTTCCGGTGCGTCTGTAGACGAAGAATATGGAAATTAACCCTATTTGTTAATAGAAACAGCCAGTGTTATCAAAGTCCAGTGAAAATAATTAATTAATCAGTCTATTGTCTTAAAATAGTACTGAATATCATATTTTGTCAATTAAATTAGTCTGTTTACATCTAGGATGTCAAGTGCTAGTAGGTTTACAACATTGTTAATATAAAACAACTACCAGAATATAAATATTGAAATCCAAGAGTCAGAATCGTTTTCATGACCTGGGCAACTTAATGTAAAGACCTAATAACATAATTTAAAGAAACAAGCTTTTTATTAGGCGATGTCGTCATCAGATAACTGTACAAACTGTTATTCATGCCTCTGTTATAGATTAAACTTATATGTCTAATAGTTTTATGAAAACCATGTTTACTTACATTCAACAATCAGGGTAGTCACGTGACCGTCACTGTCAACCTCGTTTGTTGCCACACACCTATATTTGCCCGAGTGTTCGACTTTGAAAGCCGATATTTTTATGCGCGGCAAATTATTATAACCAGGCAGGGGCGCAAACTCTGAAGCGGAAGGTGCCATATATTGCCAAGTTATTTTTGGTTTTGGTTCTCCTTTGATAACCCTAAAAATAAAGTTAAAGTTACTATAATGTTTAACAGTGTCCCAAAATGTGCTAACAGAATTAAACTAATAGATTATATAAAACCAGTTCTATTGATATGATCTGGATTTTAGTACATAATCAATTAATATCTTTTGGGCACGTTACCGGTTGACATCGATGGGGATGAATTCTTTGATGCTTTTTAACTTATTATTTTTGTATATCTTGTTTTTATTTTGTATTAGAATTAAGTTGTATATATTTGTAAAACAGTAACAAAAAATAAATAAAAATAATAAATTGCAAAATGCCTAACATATCATAAGCTGCATCTTATGTTCGCATTCTGTCCCCTTACCATAAACTTTTAAAGCAGGACGAGTTTAAAGTTTGTGGCGGCAGTTCAAAAAATTTCAACCAAAGCAAAATTTAAACACTAAACATAAATCCTTTCAATCACATTCATGGGACACGTACCTAGTTTATGCAATTAGGTACCAAAGATGTTTATTAAATACTAACTGCGCCCCGCGGTGTTACCCGCTACATTTTTTCGGGATAAATAGTAGCCTATGTTATTATCCAGGGTGTCAGCTACCTCCATAAAATATGAAATTTCATTAAAATCCATTCAGTCGTTTTTACGTGAAAGAGTACCTACTGACATCCATCCATACTAACAATCTTTCGCGTTTATAATATTAGTAGGGATTTCACTTACGTGCACTCAATACTGCCGGATGTACCCAATCTCACTTTCTTTACAGAAACTCCAGACACCTTAGGAGCCTCTGTAAAACAACATGAATAAGATTTTATTAACTGTTTTAATAAGAACTTGATGACATTCTACTTGTGAACTCGTCGGTTTTACAAGTTAGACATCAAAGTAGAGGGTGACTTTTTTGTTAGTCTAATTGGTTGTTTATAACATAATTAAACTTACGAAGAACATATACTTTGAAGGTTGAGCTGGTTGAGCCAGCATCATTCTTAGCTTCACAAGTGTAAGAATTACTGTCGTTTACTTTCGGCTCTTTAATGATGAGCGCTGCAGCTTCTATCGAGTACTCAGCATCTAAAACAAATATAAGAATTATAGGGATTTATTGATAAATGCAATGTGATTGTTAAAATAACTTGGTGAAAAATATTTTGATTTAACAAAAGAGAAAAGCGCATAAAGCGTGAGTAAAAAAGTTCTTAGCATTTAATTAAATCTTTTAGTAGTATGTATCTTACTTGAAGTGAGAGTTAGACCGTTTCTCTTCCAAGTGATAATAGGCTTCGGAAGACCAGTTATCTCACATGGTATCTTCACAAGCCCATTTCCTTCTAAAGTTCGAATGACTTTCTTACTGTCCGACGTTATCTTTGGTGGATCTGCAAACAAAAAGCGTGTATTTTTATTACTATGTTGCGATTACGCAGTTAGTAACCTAATGATTCAATAATTATGAAATATCTTTCTACCTTGAACAATCAGGGTAGTCACGTGACCGTCTCTGTCAACCTCGTTTGTTGCCACACACCTATATTTGCCCGAGTGTTCGCCTTTGAAAGCCGATATTTTTATGCGCGGCAAATTATTATAACCAGGCAGGGGCGCAAACTCTGAAGCGGAAGGTGCCATATATTGCCAAGTTATTTTTGGTTTTGGTTCTCCTTTGATAACCCTAAAAATAAAGTTAAAGTTACTATAATGTTTAACAGTGTCCCAAAATGTGCTAACAGAATTAAACTAATAGATTATATAAAACCAGTTCTATTGATATGATCTGGATTTTAGTACATAATCAATTAATATCTTTTGGGCACGTTACCGGTTGACATCGATGGAGATGAATTCTTTGATGCTTTTTAACTTATTATTTTTGTATATCTTGTTTTTATTTTGTATTAGAATTAAGTTGTATATATTTGTAAAACAGTAAAAAAATAAAAATAAAAATAATAAATTGCAAAATGCCTAACATATCATAAGCTGCATCTTATGTACGCATTCTGTCCCCTTACCATAAACTTTTAAAGCAGGACGAGTTTAAAGTTTGTGGCGGCAGTTCAAAAAATTTCAACCAAAGCAAAAACACTAAACATAAATCCTTTCATTCACATTCATGGGACACGTACCTAGTTTATGCAATTAGGTACCAAAGATGTTTATTAAATACTAACTGCGCCCCGCGGTGTTACCCGCTACATTTTTTCGGGATAAATAGTAGCCTATGTTATTATCCAGGGTGTCAGCTACCTCCATAAAATATGAAATTTCATTAAAATCCATTCAGTCGTTTTTACGTGAAAGAGTACCTACTGACATCCATCCATACTAACAATCTTTCGCGTTTATAATATTAGTAGGGATTTCACTTACGTGCACTCAATACTGCCGGATGTACCCAATCTCACTTTCTTTACAGAAACTCCAGACACCTTAGGAGCCTCTGTAAAACAACATGAATAAGATTTTATTAACTGTTTTAATAAGAACTTGATGACATTCTACTTGTGAACTCGTCGGTTTTACAAGTTAGACATCAAAGTAGAGGGTGACTTTTTTGTTAGTCTAATTGGTTGTTTATAACATAATTAAACTTACGAAGAACATATACTTTGAAGGTTGAGCTGGTTGAGCCAGCATCATTCTTAGCTTCACAAGTGTAAGAATTACTGTCGTTTACTTTCGGCTCTTTAATGATGAGCGCTGCAGCTTCTATCGAGTACTCAGCATCTAAAACAAATATAAGAATTATAGGGATTTATTGATAAATGCAATGTGATTGTTAAAATAACTTGGTGAAAAATATTTTGATTTAACAAAAGAGAAAAGCGCATAAAGCGTGAGTAAAAAAGTTCTTAGCATTTAATTAAATCTTTTAGTAGTATGTATCTTACTTGAAGTGAGAGTTAGACCGTTTCTCTTCCAAGTGATAATAGGCTTCGGAAGACCAGTTATCTCACATGGTATCTTCACAAGCCCATTTCCTTCTAAAGTTCGAATGACTTTCTTACTGTCCGACGTTATCTTTGGTGGATCTGCAAACAAAAAGCGTGTATTTTTATTACTATATTGCGATTACGCAGTTAGTAACCTAATGATTCAATAATTATGCAATATCTTTCTACCTTGAACAATCAGGGTAGTCACGTGACCGTCTCTGTCAACCTCGTTTGTTGCCACACACCTATATTTGCCCGAGTGTTCGCCTTTGAAAGCCGATATTTTTATGCGCGGCAAATTATTATAACCAGGCAGGGGCGCAAACTCTGAAGCGGAAGGTGCCATATATTGCCAAGTTATTTTTGGTTTTGGTTCTCCTTTGATAACCCTAAAAATAAAGTTAAAGTTACTATAATGTTTAACAGTGTCCCAAAATGTGCTAACAGAATTAAACTAATAGATTATATAAAACCAGTTCTATTGATATGATCTGGATTTTAGTACATAATCAATTAATATCTTTTGGGCACGTTACCGGTTGACATCGATGGAGATGAATTCTTTGATGCTTTTTAACTTATTATTTTTGTATATCTTGTTTTTATTTTGTATTAGAATTAAGTTGTATATATTTGTAAAACAGTAAAAAAATAAAAATAAAAATAATAAATTGCAAAATGCCTAACATATCATAAGCTGCATCTTATGTACGCATTCTGTCCCCTTACCATAAACTTTTAAAGCAGGACGAGTTTAAAGTTTGTGGCGGCAGTTCAAAAAATTTCAACCAAAGCAAAAACACTAAACATAAATCCTTTCATTCACATTCATGGGACACGTACCTAGTTTATGCAATTAGGTACCAAAGATGTTTATTAAATACTAACTGCGCCCCGCGGTGTTACCCGCTACATTTTTTCGGGATAAATAGTAGCCTATGTTATTATCCAGGGTGTCAGCTACCTCCATAAAATATGAAATTTCATTAAAATCCATTCAGTCGTTTTTACGTGAAAGAGTACCTACTGACATCCATCCATACTAACAATCTTTCGCGTTTATAATATTAGTAGGGATTTCACTTACGTGCACTCAATACTGCCGGATGTACCCAATCTCACTTTCTTTACAGAAACTCCAGACACCTTAGGAGCCTCTGTAAAACAACATGAATAAGATTTTATTAACTGTTTTAATAAGAACTTGATGACATTCTACTTGTGAACTCGTCGGTTTTACAAGTTAGACATCAAAGTAGAGGGTGACTTTTTTGTTAGTCTAATTGGTTGTTTATAACATAATTAAACTTACGAAGAACATATACTTTGAAGGTTGAGCTGGTTGAGCCAGCATCATTCTTAGCTTCACAAGTGTAAGAATTACTGTCGTTTACTTTCGGCTCTTTAATGATGAGCGCTGCAGCTTCTATCGAGTACTCAGCATCTAAAACAAATATAAGAATTATAGGGATTTATTGATAAATGCAATGTGATTGTTAAAATAACTTGGTGAAAAATATTTTGATTTAACAAAAGAGAAAAGCGCATAAAGCGTGAGTAAAAAAGTTCTTAGCATTTAATTAAATCTTTTAGTAGTATGTATCTTACTTGAAGTGAGAGTTAGACCGTTTCTCTTCCAAGTGATAATAGGCTTCGGAAGACCAGTTATCTCACATGGTATCTTCACAAGCCCATTTCCTTCTAAAGTTCGAATGACTTTCTTACTGTCCGACGTTATCTTTGGTGGATCTGCAAACAAAAAGCGTGTATTTTTATTACTATATTGCGATTACGCAGTTAGTAACCTAATGATTCAATAATTATGCAATATCTTTCTACCTTGAACAATCAGGGTAGTCACGTGACCGTCTCTGTCAACCTCGTTTGTTGCCACACACCTATATTTGCCCGAGTGTTCGCCTTTGAAAGCCGATATTTTTATGCGCGGCAAATTATTATAACCAGGCAGGGGCGCAAACTCTGAAGCGGAAGGTGCCATATATTGCCAAGTTATTTTTGGTTTTGGTTCTCCTTTGATAACCCTAAAAATAAAGTTAAAGTTACTATAATGTTTAACAGTGTCCCAAAATGTGCTAACAGAATTAAACTAATAGATTATATAAAACCAGTTCTATTGATATGATCTGGATTTTAGTACATAATCAATTAATATCTTTTGGGCACGTTACCGGTTGACATCGATGGAGATGAATTCTTTGATGCTTTTTAACTTATTATTTTTGTATATCTTGTTTTTATTTTGTATTAGAATTAAGTTGTATATATTTGTAAAACAGTAAAAAAATAAAAATAAAAATAATAAATTGCAAAATGCCTAACATATCATAAGCTGCATCTTATGTACGCATTCTGTCCCCTTACCATAAACTTTTAAAGCAGGACGAGTTTAAAGTTTGTGGCGGCAGTTCAAAAAATTTCAACCAAAGCAAAAACACTAAACATAAATCCTTTCATTCACATTCATGGGACACGTACCTAGTTTATGCAATTAGGTACCAAAGATGTTTATTAAATACTAACTGCGCCCCGCGGTGTTACCCGCTACATTTTTTCGGGATAAATAGTAGCCTATGTTATTATCCAGGGTGTCAGCTACCTCCATAAAATATGAAATTTCATTAAAATCCATTCAGTCGTTTTTACGTGAAAGAGTACCTACTGACATCCATCCATACTAACAATCTTTCGCGTTTATAATATTAGTAGGGATTTCACTTACGTGCACTCAATACTGCCGGATGTACCCAATCTCACTTTCTTTACAGAAACTCCAGACACCTTAGGAGCCTCTGTAAAACAACATGAATAAGATTTTATTAACTGTTTTAATAAGAACTTGATGACATTCTACTTGTGAACTCGTCGGTTTTACAAGTTAGACATCAAAGTAGAGGGTGACTTTTTTGTTAGTCTAATTGGTTGTTTATAACATAATTAAACTTACGAAGAACATATACTTTGAAGGTTGAGCTGGTTGAGCCAGCATCATTCTTAGCTTCACAAGTGTAAGAATTACTGTCGTTTACTTTCGGCTCTTTAATGATGAGCGCTGCAGCTTCTATCGAGTACTCAGCATCTAAAACAAATATAAGAATTATAGGGATTTATTGATAAATGCAATGTGATTGTTAAAATAACTTGGTGAAAAATATTTTGATTTAACAAAAGAGAAAAGCGCATAAAGCGTGAGTAAAAAAGTTCTTAGCATTTAATTAAATCTTTTAGTAGTACGAGGGTCAAACTGAAAGTTCTTAGAACTGGCCACTTATAAACAATATAATAAAAAAATAATTCTAAAATTTGAAAATAGAACTCTTTGCCAATATTACTGAGTATATATTTCATTAATTTGTCATTTGTTTTACGATTTGGCGGCAAATTGAAAATTGTCTGTGTCACGTCAACATGAATTTAACACGAGAAAATTTTCGTGCAATGATTTTTTATGACTTTCGATGTCATTTAAGTCAACAAGAAAGTTATGATAGACTACGATTGGCCTTTCACGACGAAGCCCCATCTCGTGCGACAGTTTACAACTGGTTTAATGAGTTTAAACGTGGTCGCACTAATCTCACTGATGATTTACGTGACGGACGGCCTTCTACGGCGACGACTGAAGATAACATCTGTGTTGTGCGGCGTATGATAGAGACTGACAAAAGAGTGACCTATCAGCAGATTCGGACAAGCTTAGGCATCGGTATGAGTCAAGTGCACAAAATCCTCCACGAACATTTAGCAGTCAGGAAGCTTTGCGCCCGGTGGATACCTCATAATTTGACTAAGGCTCAAAAACTCCATCGTGTGGATTGGTGCCGTAAAATGATTGAAAGATTTAACGGAGGTGACTCAAATGCTGTGTTCGACATACTAACAGGTGACGAAAGCTGGATTTACTGTTATGATCCTGAAACCAAAAGACAATCTGCTCAGTGGGTGTTTCCTTTCGAGAGGTTGCCAACTAAAGTGAAGAGAGATCGAAGTGCGGGAAAAAAAATGGTGGCCTCGTTCTTTGGAAGGATAGGTCATTTCGCAACAATTGTGTTAGAGGATCAAAAAACAGTTTCTGCAGAATGGTACACTACCAATTGTTTGCCACTTGTCTTGGAAAAAGTTCGAGAGAAACGACCTCGCAGTAGGATCCTCCTTCACCACGACAACGCCTCGTCGCACACCGCTAAGCGAACGATCGACTATTTGGCGACATCAAACGTTGAATTACTGGGTCACCCGCCGTATAGCCCCGACCTCGCCCCTTGTGATTTTTATTTATTTCCAAAAATTAAAGAAAAACTTAAAGGAAAGCGGTTTATGAATGCTGAAGAAGCGGTGGCTGCGTATCGCGATGCCATTGAAGAGAACCCTAAAGACGAGTGGGCAAAGTGCTTTTCCCAGTGGTTCCATCGCATGCAGCGGTGTATTGACGTGAATGGACAATATTTTGAAAAGATATAATAAAACTAATAACTGGCTAATGTAATCAGTTTTTGATTTTCTAAGAACTTTCAGTTTGACCCTCGTATGTATCTTACTTGAAGTGAGAGTTAGACCGTTTCTCTTCCAAGTGATAATAGGCTTCGGAAGACCAGTTATCTCACATGGTATCTTCACAAGCCCATTTCCTTCTAAAGTTCGAATGACTTTCTTACTGTCCGACGTTATCTTTGGTGGATCTGCAAACAAAAAGCGTGTATTTTTATTACTATGTTGCGATTACGCAGTTAGTAACCTAATGATTCAATAATTATGCAATATCTTTCTACCTTGAACAATCAGGGTAGTCACGTGACCGTCTCTGTCAACCTCGTTTGTTGCCACACACCTATATTTGCCCGAGTGTTCGCCTTTGAAAGCCGATATTTTTATGCGCGGCAAATTATTATAACCAGGCAGGGGCGCAAACTCTGAAGCGGAAGGTGCCATATATTGCCAAGTTATTTTTGGTTTTGGTTCTCCTTTGATAACCCTAAAAATAAAGTTAAAGTTACTATAATGTTTAACAGTGTCCCAAAATGTGCTAACAGAATTAAACTAATAGATTATATAAAACCAGTTCTATTGATATGATCTGGATTTTAGTACATAATCAATTAATATCTTTTGGGCACGTTACCGGTTGACATCGATGGGGATGAATTCTTTAATGCTTTTAAACTTTTTATTTTTGTATATCTTGTTTTTATTTTGTATTAGAATTAAGTTGTATATATTTGTAAAACAGTAAAAAAAAAAAATAATAATCATAAATTGCAAAATGCCTAACATATCATAAGCTGCATCTTATGTACGCATTCTGTCCCCTTACCATAAACTTTTAAAGCAGGACGAGTTTAAAGTTTGTGGCGGCAGTTCAAAAAATTTCAACCAAAGCAAAATTTAAACACTAAACATAAATCCTTTCATTCACATTCATGGGACACGTACCTAGTTTATGCAATTAGGTACCACAGATGTTTATTAAATACTAACTGCGCCCCGCGGTGTTACCCGCTACATTTTTTCGGGATAAATAGTAGCCTATGTTATTATCCAGGGTGTCAGCTACCTCCATAAAATATGAAATTTCATTAAAATCCATTCAGTCGTTTTTACGTGAAAGAGTACCTACTGACATCCATCCATACTAACAATCTTTCGCGTTTATAATATTAGTAGGGATTTCACTTACGTGCACTCAATACTGCCGGATGTACCCAATCTCACTTTCTTTACAGAAACTCCAGACACCTTAGGAGCCTCTGTAAAACAACATGAATAAGATTTTATTAACTGTTTTAATAAGAACTTGATGACATTCTACTTGTGAACTCGTCGGTTTTACAAGTTAGACATCAAAGTAGAGGGTGGCTTTTTTGTTAGTCTAATTGGTTGTTTATAACATAATTAAACTTACGAAGAACATATACTTTGAAGGTTGCGCTGGTTGAGCCAGCATCATTCTTAGCTTCACAAGTGTAAGAATTACTGTCGCTTACTTTCGGCTCTTTAATGATGAGCGCTGCAGCTTCTATCGAGTACTTAGCATCTAAAAAAAATATAAGAATTTTAGGGATTTATCGATAAATGCAATGTGATTATTAAAATAATCGATTGGTGCAAAATATTTTGGTTTAACAAAAGAGAAAAGAGCCCATAAAGCTTAAGTAAAAAAGTTCTAAGTATATAATTAAATCTTTTAGTAGTATGTATCTTACTTGAAGTGAGAGTTAGACCGTTTCTCTTCCAAGTGATAATAGGCTTCGGAAGACCAGTTATCTCACATGGTATCTTCACAAGCCCATTTCCTTCTAAAGTTCGAATGACTGTCTTACTGTCCGACGTTATCTTTGGTGGATCTGCAAACAAAAAGCGTGTATTTTTATTACTATGTTGCGATTACGCAGTTAGTAACCTAATGATTCAATAATTATGAAATATCTTTCCACCTTGAACAATCAGTGTGGTGACGTGCTCGTCGCTACCTAGCACGTTCACAGCGACACACTTGTAGCGGCCCGCGTGTTTCTCCTCAAGAGCCGAGATACGCAACATATCGTCAGAACCAGGGAGGGAAGCATATTTTGAAGCCGAAGCTCCCATATATTGCCAAGATATTTTAGGTTTTGGTAAACCTTTGACAACTCTGAAAAATTAACAAAATATAAATAAAAATAACTAGAATTTAGTCCTCGTTATGTTGAAAGTTGTTTAATTTGGATGAAACTTACTTGCAGTATATGACAGGACTTGTTCCTTTGTTAGCTGTTTTGCTGTTTTCTCCGGATAACTTAGGTGCCACTTTAGATAAAAATAAAACATTAGTAAGGTCTTCAGACAATAAATCTCTAAATTAATAAAAATCCTGGCACGGGTTCATAAAATGGCATGAGATTATGTAACTTACCGATACCGTCTGCTGTAACTTTGGTGCTGAACACTTTATGTATACTTCCGTCGTTTTTTAACGTTGCTTTGCAAGTATATTTTCCAACCAAATCCAAATCCATTTTATTAATTTTCAGATGAGTACCATCTCCAGATATTCCATACTTGTCTGATGTTGCGATTTCTACTGTTGTACCTGTCTTCTCATACGTATAGTACCAGTGGATGTTCATCGGTAGTAACGATTTAATGTCGCAAGTTATTGTAGCTTCAGAACCGTAGGTTACTCCAGTAGATGCTGCAAAACATGTATTTGATATATTTTTTATAACTGTTGGCGAGATCAGCTATTGTCTTTATCAGCAGTTGTGTTAAATAATACGTAAGTTGGAAAACGAGTGTGAATTGATATTATTTCAGAAATCTAGTTTGTGCCTAATCATGCCATATATGTGCCCTCAAGCTCGCGCATATTGTACTACGAACCCTTCCCATATAGAAAATACACAGGAGTAACGAATTTAAGTTACCTTGAGGAACTGATCCAACAACGAAAGCATCTTTCACAATAACTTCTATTGTTTTAGAATCGCTTCCAAAATAGTTAACAGCGGAGCAACCGTATTTTCCTCCTTTCACCGTGTTTTCTATCGTCATATAACTTATGTATTCATATGGTAATTGTAGAATCGAGCTCTGGAACAAAAAACATAATGCTTATTGAGTTTATACAATTTCGCATGACTATAAAATAGATGAATTGCGTCAAGCCATGATCAGAATTCCGCAAGGCTTGCTTGGCGTACCTGAATAGGATGATATTGGAATGGCTTAGCTTAAGGGAGGATGATAATGTGACTGTGTATCAAATTTGGGTTCTCACCACAAAGTGTTGATCCAGACCATTGCTATTTTTCCATGAAAATGTGGGCTTTGGATACGCCGAGACTTTACAAGACAACCTCACCGTGCTGTTATATTCAACTTCCGTCTTTACTCCTTCCACTATTGTAACAGTTGGCATTTTGTTATCTGGTTGTCCTACAAAAGTAAGTTTTGAAGAATTAGTATATTTAAAAAGGTTCTTGTATTTAATATGTAAGACCACGTGTCATTCAAAAAATTGATTTGATTTTAATTTAACCATAAAATGCTACCTCACCTAGAATATTCGCATGTAACATAACAGATACGATCGTAAGCATTTCATTACAGGACTTGACGGGCATTCGTCTGTTATGTTACATTTTAGTTTCGACTTGGTACTAAAATATTACTCACTGTATCAAGTGGCGCACTGTAATGCTCGGTTCTTTTCACTCACCAATGTGATGCTCGAATCACTAATGTAGTATTCGACTTTGTAACGTTACATTATATTGTTATTATTATGTTATTATTATATTTTTATTTAATTGTTTTCAGCAATTTTTTTATGTTCTTTAATTATGTTATTGGTGTACACGTGTAATTAAAGTAAATAAATAAATAAATAAATTACACGCGAATACTGTAGATGAGGGAGCACTCTAACAAAATTCCGAAAACGTTACCAGGAATTCCTAACAAATTTTACTTACTCACTGACGGCTTTTGAGGAGCGACTGGAATTTTGCTTATTCTTCTTATGACATTACCCGTAGCAATTACTTTTCCCTCCACCTGAATAAATGTATACTTGGAATGTTGCATTTTTTTATAGAGATTAACCTAATGCAGTAGTAGGTAGTGAGGATTTCCTCTTTAAAATATTTACTTAGTGTTAGTTTAAGTAATCGTTGACGTTTCTGAGTGCGGCGGTGAGTGTTTATTTTTGTTAGTTCTTAATTAAGTAAGTGTTACTTACTTCATTGCTTTTAATTTAATATGCTTTATAATATAAAAGTGGATTTACCTTGGATAGGTATAGGTCCCTAATTAGTTTAACTTACCGCAATTTGGGATCTTTGCGATGGTGCAATAAACACTTTTGTTAAATAAAAGTCAGTAGATTCTTGCGTCAAAGGCATAGTCATCAATACTCTGCCATCCATATCCAATAGCTGAGCTGTTTGTATTTCCACTGAATGTTTCGGATCTGTTATGGATATCGACAGGTATACGAAGGTATCTAAAAATATTTAAATTAAGTTATGTAAGTAACATGGGTGTTGAGTCGTTGTGATGCATCAATCACAACAAGAATACATTCAATATACTCATGTCAAGAAAGTTCATATTTATCTAATTATGTACCTAGTATATGGTTTAATATATTATGTACTATGTATAATTGTACATACTTAGTTTTGAGATAAGTACATACCTACTACTTTTTTATCTACTAATAACTTAAAGTATAAACTTTACGACTATGTCATACGTAAAAGGTAAGATTTCTCATAATATAAGTTGTGTAAGTCGACTATGTTGTAAACTTACTGGCTATTGGCTGTGATGTAGTATCCCCTGCCGTCTTAGGTTGTAATTCGGAGAAGCCGTGGCTGAAGAAAAAGTCAGTTCTGCCGACAACTACGACAGACGTAGTAGTGTGACCCATGACTGAGGCTTTGTATTGGCCGACAGTGGCGTCATACAATTTTATTACCTATAGAAATAAACATAGTAAAGTTTAAAATTCATATTTTTTTATAAACGACAAGTCCATGATAGAATAAAACACAAAAGAACATTATATACATATTACATTATACACATATTAACAATACTTCACGAGCTGACACGACACTGGCGCCAACTGGAGAGCACAAAAGCGGCAGCCCCCAGTGGCTTCAGGTTAGGACTACGGGCTGTTTATCGTAATCGTTTCATTGAATATTGACGTCAGATCGCGGAGCACTTACTAGCCTTATCGTAAAATAAAATAAAATTATCACCAAGTGGTTCTAGGAGTCTGCTGATTTCACCACAGAATATTTAACATACCTTTCTCACAACGTCTCAACGTCTATATCGTTAGGCAAAATGTAAGTAAATACTAATTATCAATTACAAAATGTAATTTGTGACTTCGATTACAAATACTAATCAAAATTATGGAAACTTAATAGGAAACATTCCGGCCATCATCACAGATTGACGCGAACATTTGCTTGTAACTTAGTTTCTTCGAGAGTATAGTATGGGAACCCTATTTATTACAGTTACGGAGGAATGTTCGCCGAAATGTTACCGGTGAAAATGCGCCTTTATGATTTTCGAAATATAGGTAACTTCAGTAACATCGAGAATACATAGTAGACAATTAAGTTGAATCGACGTGGAAGAATACCGTACAAGGGCTCTAAGTGTGTTACGCCTCTATAGAATTATTGGTATCTTCATTTGTTCTGTCACACCATTTGGCATGATGCCCTCGAATAAAGTTACTGTAAAAGCACGATCTGTGGTAAATCCTAAGATCTACCAGTAAATTCTAAGATTTAACAACCCATAAACAAATCAACCTTAATTTGCGAAGAAGATGGGACCTATCAATCCCACCATTAGCTATTTTAAAGAGACTAGTAATATCAGCTATACTTCTGCGCTAATTCCAGGGTAACATAATAATGAAATCTTTTGCACCGGAGAACGCAGTTGGAATTATACTAACGTGTCTTAAATTGATGAAATCTAAGAAACGTTTCTGTGCACACTCTATTCTTTTAATCTATATAGTTTATCTATATATATATAATTTTCGTGTCACAGTTTTCGTTCCCATACTCCTCCGAAACGGCTTGACCGATTCTCATGAAATTTTGTGAGCGTATTGAGTAGGTCTGAGAATCGGCCAACATCTATTTTTCATACCCCGGGTCAGCTAGTATTATATAAAACTCTTCCGTTACTGACTGACTGACAGACAACGCACAGTCGAAACTACTGATCGTAAAAAGCTGAAATTTGGCATGTGTGTTTGTTGGGAGGAGCAGGCTATCACTAAGAGAGGATTTTTGGAAATTCCCCCCCAAAGGGGAGAAAAGGGTGGTAAATCGAAAATGTTTATTTCTCAATGGATTCACTTAAAACTTTGTATGTAGGTTCCACCAGTGAAGCAAGTGAGAATTAAACATTTTCAATTTACCACCATTTTCTTCCCTTGGGGGGGGGGGGGGGAATTTCCAAAAATCCTCTCTTAGTGGTAGCCTACTCCTTTCTCCTCTCTCCTCTCCTTTCTGACGGAAGTCATTACTCCACTCAGACGAAGTCGCGGGCAAAAGGTAGTAATTTAATATGTTGTAGATCTAAGGATTTACCTCTTGCTTTAACCTATACCTATTACCTTTATAATTAGAATTAAAATCATGATAACGGTTATTAGAGACTGATTGCATTTGACGTTAACGGAGTATAAAATACCCATTTTATACTCCGTTAACGTCAAGAGGTTAAGTCTCGCATATGGACAGACAATGGACATAACCTGTGGCTGTAAGCCGCTATAGGTAAATAAAGGGCGTATATTACACAATCATATATTATGAATTTGGAT
Source organism: Abrostola triplasia (assembly GCA_946251915.1). Lineage (NCBI taxonomy): Eukaryota > Metazoa > Arthropoda > Insecta > Lepidoptera > Noctuidae > Abrostola > Abrostola triplasia. Next base: position 5,599,483 of record OX276440.1, on the reverse strand, counting down.
TGGATATAGATATTAAAGGTAACAATTTGCTTACTTTTCCATTAGGATTCCACATGATTGTACGTTGGTGTGCGCTAGGTCCAACTATAGATAACTGTACATCTAAGCCAGACGCCGATACTATAACATATTCTGTCTGTTCATCGATCGTAAACTGTAACAAATGAATAAATTATCTTACAATTTAATAGTAATAATAGTTCACATTGGTACTTGCCTTGGTTTTAAGCAGCTAAATGTGGTATGTATGTATATCTCAGAGCCACCATATCGAATAGTCCGCGTGAAATACTTCAACGCGTCATAGTCCGGAGAAAAGTTGCCTATGTGCTTTAGTTTCAAGCTTAAGTACCTACTTTTTTGCGCCGAATTTTTATCGAATTTGGCTCTGTGTTTTACCCGTGAAAGCATAAAAATTCAGTGTGAGTTACTCTGTCATTTATATTAGAGTAGAATTGATATAATGTGATCGTATGTTACAATATGAATAAGTTTTAATATTAAGTATTGGGTATAACTTACTGGGATGTTGGTTGGAACTCTAGCCGGTATCGTCTTTACGGCCAATACTGTCTTGTTGCCTCTTATTGTTTCTTGTATTGTATTTAGCACCTAAAATGTTTCAACCATAATTATAATTATCTATGTATTTTAAAACTGGCCTAAAAATGATAGGTAAAACCAGTATATAAAGAGCAAAGAGCTCTCTTTATTTATCCTCTGATTTCGATTTCGGTTTTTTAAATCCGAATAACACATTGCCCTCCTTGCTTAACAATTCATATATAAAAAAAAGTTCATAGGTACACTGGAAGAAAGTATAATCAACAATCATAATTACTACTTATTTGAAAGAAATACCTCCGTAACTTGCCACTTGTTAACGCAAAACGCAAGTCCGGAGCATGCAGCAGCTACGTCGTAGAACACTTGGTAATCTAGATCTTGTCGTTCACAGAGACCAGTCAGCACAAACACTATCTGTTGGAAGTAATCCAAAATTACAAATAAATCATACAATTCAGAATGCAACTGCTTTTTTATAAGTGTAACTAAAGAACATTGGTCTATTAAACTATCACATATCTCATTAGTATCAACAGTTCCAAAGTCGGATTTCTTGCCTCCGTCTTTTATCTTTTGCCTCTACCAAAAAACATTGAGGTCTTTATATTAGTTTAGTTTTATAATCGAAGATCATACATACCTGACTCTGTTTCCTCTGACACGTTTCTATTACCTCCAGACTGTTCTGACTGTCTTTAGCAGGCGCATCGGTGAAAACGTATATATATGAGTCGGGGTTGCTCTTATCCAACGCCAATTGAACTCCTTTCATTGATGGTTCCGCATAATCAAAATTGTAATCATTGTGAACATATAAATCATTTATCGCCCTTGTCAAAACGTTTCGATCTTTGGTTACTGCCCTCACGTACGAATCTTAAACATTACAAGAAATTTTACTATTAGGTACCTGTTACGTGACTTATCCATATCGATGGAGCGGAGTTGTGAGCCGAACATTGCGCATTACCTGCATACAAAACTAGTTTGGCATTCCCGAATACACACGTGAGTAAAACCGGGATGTAAATATTACGAAGAATGGTCATTATATCTTCGTTCAATAATGGTATATAATGTCGTAGTAACTAAGAGTTTCAGTAACATGTATTTATCTAATAAAGTATTAGATAGTAATATATCTTTACCATTGCAACATATCGTTCATGAACATCCTGTTTGAATGGTTATTTAAACGCAGCAAAACGGTTATGGCTTATTAAAAAAACTCAGGATGACCTGGAATCGTCGTAACACGCAAGAGTTTATTCTTTATTCTTACGAAACATTTATGAATCGCTCATCATTTCGTTGGCACCGCGCAGCGATACGACTACTACTTGAAGTCGGTCTTTACGATGCTTCTATGTTAAAGTGTATTTTGTCGAACTCACGAGTTCGACACTAGCCTACACGATCAAAACTGTACTAGATTACCGATAAACGCTTCGAGTGAAGTAAGACCACAAATAATTTAATTTTGTGGTTTTATTTGAAGTTAGTATGCTTCAATCATAGGCTACATAAAAACTATACCTTCTTTCTGGAAGAAATACAAATGTTACCGTAATACTTTCTCGGTTACTAAGGCGACATGATTTTGTTCTAAATCCTTAATCGAGTATAATGTTGATCGAAGACACTAGTACATAGCGAGGTGGCGTGCGAGATGATATTAAAGTTTCAGAATGGCATAGCAGATTTGCCACGAGATATGCGGATAGATCGTATCGAGTACAAAAATGTGATTGTATTAGTTATTTTTATAGCTACTGACTCGCTAAGCATGTCTGTGATACGGACCCAAAAGGATTTTTTTTGTTTTAAAATTTAAAGGAAGCTTTAGAGAAAATTAAATTCGAATACGTGTAAGTACTTACTTGGATCATTTATAGTAACCAGCACCATGTTATCTATGACACTAGATTGTTCATGAAACACTATGTCCATGATCCTTTTTGCACTTTGTTTAACTTGATTTATATCGTCTGTCATGGAGAGCGTGTCATCAATAGCGAAAGTTAAACTGCTGGAACCCTTGCATGACGCCGTATAGATATGTGCGAATATTACAAATATTCCGAGGGAATAAATTCGCCCCCACATTATGAATAATTAAAAATGACTATTGTTCTGCATTCGACTAAAATTTCCAAGGCTCTGCGCGAATTTATATATTTACATGCTATTTATTGTTGCTTCTTGAGTCACTTCATAATGTAGTTAGGTACTACGTGAGTAGGAACATTTTCCTTTTATTTAATGTTAATAGTGTTATATTAATTGGACTTACCTACTTGTTTGCTTACATACGTAATTATTTTATATCCATAAACGATTTACGTTGGTACATTAATTATTTTGAAAATGCGTTGACTTAGTACTACTTACTACTTACATTATCAATTAAATAAGTATGTAAATAAAAAAATATTATTCTATTTATACATAAGTATTAGCTTTCTGTAAACTCCTCCTTTATATAAACTTTATAACTGTATCAAATATGTTTTTCAGTCCATATCAATGAAATCTCTCAATTACTAATTTAGAGCTTTGAGAACTCAATGTTTAGTTAAAGCTTGCCTCTGTTTTATCACATTTCATGTGATGTACCAAATAAAATGTAATAAATAATTAAAACACATACCTATACTGTAAAAATCATCATGCCTGTATTTACTGAAAGAGTAGTTAGAGGTACACTTTAGTACACGTACGTTTTGCCAGTTCGGTACGTTATAGGCCCCATGTAATAGGGGTATTGCCATTACCCGTGCACAATTCAACACATTATGTACTACATAATTATGTTTATAAGACCGTGTCGCCAGTGTCGATAAAAGAAATATTATTAGGTAGAGGTAGGTTAAACTGTAAACTGCGTTGTACAGAGGCTTCTTGTGACTAGAAGCTCGCTAACGTCAAGTTTCGAAGGTTTGTTATACTTGTTATACTAAAGAAATAGGTATATAAAATAAAAGTATAATTTATAAATCATTATTTCATTTTAAGATTTATCAAAATATGCAAATATATTTCCATTTAATTAAAGCAGTTTGTTCTTGTTTCTGTTGGAAGTTACATGGCATACAAAATATGTAATTTATAAAACCTAATGTCTGTATTCAGCTTGTAATTTTAGAAATTGCAGTCCTCCGGGTAGCTTGAAATGCAGGCGTATTATTCTGTCTTCTTATTCGTTGGCAATTCTTTTTTGTCGGCCTAGAAAGTTGCTACGAGATTACGTTGTCAGTAGCGTTCATGAGGTCTTCCATTGTATCGGTGTAAGTAATTATTCTGTAAAAAGAAATAAATAAAAGAAGACAATATATTATTTTTTGCAAAAAGTTAATTTTGTAGTACATACTTTATACTCATCGTTTTATGCATAGATAAAAACCATACCGTTCTGTTTTATTTTATTCTAAAACTTTTGTCATTGAAATTTATAAATTGTTGTTATTAAATTTTTCCGTAGGTACCTATGTGTTGTAATTATAAAACCAAATCATGACATGATAACCTATTAAATAAATTTTATAGACACAGACTTTAACTTTGGGCAACGGTATAGATTAACTAGAATGATGCCAAGTGATCGTGAAACTTGCCTCCAATTTTACTCCCGCTCAAACCAAACGCGGTCAGGAATTCAGATAGGCTGCAGCAGTAAGTGAATTTGTTACTAGGTGTGAACCAAGGCTGCTCGTCTGGTGTGCAGATGTTCCTGCATTTGATGTCCTTGTCTGTAGGCGACGCATCATTCACGTGCACAATAGCTAGCGTGTCGCCTTCATCGAACTTCATTACCTGAGAATGATACAGTGAAATTTGTCGAGTGTCGGGACGGTCCTACACTGTGGGATCTTTTTTTTAAATTTTATTGACAACTGAAAGGGTGTTACTTAGTTTGTTTATTCAATTTCTACACAAAACTCCGAGCTACCAGATAACTACCTCGTACTTTATTTTGTATTTTGGTCCATATTTTATTTATTTTGTGTGTAGGTGAACCAATTAATATCTAGAAGTCGAACACAAATTGCTTCACCATTATCCGGAACGCGTTCACTGTTGTACATAGGCCTCCCTAGGCCATCCCCCCTTAGATAAGGTGGGGGGGGGGCGATTGCCAGGATCCCCACGGTTGGCATGCCCATAGAGCGGCTTGAGGATCGCAGTATTGGTAGTAGTGAAGTTACAGGAGATGCTGCCAATCAGCAAATTTAGCACTCAGTAAATTGCTTACCTTCCATAAATAACGTGGTATAAACATTCCGTTTCTATCTTGTAACGTGTGAGTACCAGACCAAGTAACGAAGTCACCGTAACTGAGTATCTGGGTCCTCACCATGTCATCTATATCCTCCCAAGTTGTCTGAAATTTAACAGTTGGTTTATTATTAATTTTATAAAACGAAATCAGTTATAAGCGGTTGCTGACAATGAACTTAATAAATATCTTTAAAAACCATTGAATTTTTGAGACCAGTAAAGCAGGTTTGGTAGTTTCATAGATTTCATAAGAATTACAAGAATTATTTTTGTTTACAAAAATGAGGTACTCGTATGTTTGTTTTTAATATTATTATACTTCCATAATTACCATTGTTCTATCACATGGGCGCCAGTAGAGTATTGTATTCAATGGCTGTAAAAATGTGCTTTCCTTCGCGGCGCGATCGTTAAAGACTCGATCATTAATCAGCTGAAATTTACCAAAGCAGCATATTGACGAAGAGTTTCTACAGGTTATTCTTGGCTCGATTTTGTTTGCGGCACCTACTGGGTAGTTGTACCAGGTCTTGGAAGCACTTGGAGTTCCATCTGTCTCAGTCAGTACCGTGCGAGTATATAAGGGCGTGCTCTTAGCATGGTCGTAACAAACATCATAGGTCCCTAAGAAATCTTTTACTCTGTATCCTACACTGATCAATTCAGAGGTTGCAGTGAGGCATTTAGTTTTCAGGTTATTAACTGTTGGCTCCACGCTGTTCTTGCAGTTTACATTTGACAACTTGTAAGCTTTACCGTCGATTAAAAACGAGTCCTGTCCCACACAGACTGCTTTTAATAGGCTTCTTTCGTTAAACGATTGGAACGCGTTTGGTCTGTTATTCAGACCTGGGCAAGATAACGTGACGGTATCGTGTTTATTTAGTGAATAATATTTCTTCGCCGCTTTCCATGTCGGCCATTTAAGATTACTGTTGAGATATAACGGTGTGTTCGTGCTAGTTTTCAGGTTCCTATTTATGAAGCATGCTGTAACAAAAATGCATTTAATGAATCCAACAGAAATTTAATAAAATAAGTTTTTGCTGTGTTCGTGATTTTCTCAGAGACTCAGATAAGAGGATAGGTATTTGCAAGCTTACTGTGAGTTAAAAAAATTCTTCTCTTTCTTAAATATTTTACAAACTTCTTTAACTCTAAGTTCAATGTTAGGTCCCAAATTCAATGATATTCTAATCCGAGCATGTATTCATTTGAATGCTCCTTATGATAACTTTATTATTTGCATTCATATTATCTACATTAAATATAAATCGGACTAAAATAAACCCTTAATAAGATCCGTCTGAACTGAAAATAAATATTTCTTCTGTAAGTTTGAGGTACCTGTTGACTTGACATCGAACGTTCTCTGTAGTGATCCGTGTATGTTTTTCACATCACAACTGTAGCGTCCAAATTGAAAAGATTCTTCTAGTTTCTTTAAGTCGTCGTCTGTCAACTTTTTGCCATCGAGTGTCCATGAAACCTAAAAGTTATTGTCATCGTCAGAAATCAATTAACAATCATTAACTAAGTATTGTATCCAGATTTGTAACGGATAATATAATAGGAGGGCCGACGAGGGGTTAGGTAGATGAACATAGGGTTCGTTCCTGAAAGTTTTCATTTTATGCAACTGCCCTCGACCATATTAGCAGCCGTACTAATAGTTTTAGGTAAACCTGAATGTTTTAATGTGAATCATATTTATTTGTATAGAAATCATAATTTTATGGCTAAATATTATATTTCTGTATTATACCTCAAATTGTAACTACGCACGTGTAATTAATTTAAATGTTATAAAAATGTAGGTTATATCTACTTACGATAGCCACTGGTTTGGCTGCATTGTTGCAGTAGGTTAATACATCGTTGAATTCACCCCGGAAGTCCACGACAGGGTCGTGAGCATACAAAAATGTGGGTTTGGAGCCCACATCCACCACGTAGGTATGTGTGTATGTGTTACCATGTATATCACTCACTCGACATGTGTAGTTACCATCATCGCTTACAGTGGCCTTCTCTATAACCAATTCCGGTTCGTTTACTTTTATAACATTATCACCCTGTAAAAAAAACGCGAAAACATTAGAAAAATCATGTTATGGCCTTGGATAAATAAATATTTCAGAGATATAACTATCAAACATACGGTAAACTTATACCTTCTACAAATTTAAGCATCACAATAGTCATAAAGAATTTAGTGTAGGTACAAACAAATAGCAACGAAAATAATACTTACAATGACCCACCTCACTGATTGGGATGTAGAATTATATGAGTCACATTTAATTTTCCTAGTCTCTCCTTTCTTTAAGTACAGATAATGCATTTCACCAAAACTGATATATTCTATAACCAAAGAAAAACAGAGTTACTAATTAGTTCATGCATTTAAATAAGCATGGATTTTGCTAGATATTATAAGAACTATACTATTAGTAAGCACACAAAAAACATAACTTCACGCCTGAATTCCCCGAAGGGGTAGGCACATATAGTACACCCACATTTTGCCAGTTATGTTTTTTGGTCCCAATGTAATAGGGGGCGAGCCTATTGCCATCAACCGGGCACAAATCCAGACTCCGTGCTGCCACTGAGAACTACCTAATGGAAAAACCCAGTAACACTTTGCCCGACCCGGGCCTCGTGCTCAGCAGTCGCGCTTAGCAACCACTAGACCAACGAGGCAGTAAGCACATTAATAAGTAATAAGCGAAAAGGTTCTGCGAGTTATTCTAAAATATGTGTTATGTTTAGATTGTCTTATAAGACTTTCCTTAATTTACTCACCGTCAACGTGTGCTTTAAACACTGCAGTTGCTGAACCGATATAGTTCTTAGCTTCACACGTATAGGATTTGCCGTCTTTTGTGTTCGGCTTTATAATTAAAAGAGCTCCGTCTTCCATGACATACTTGGCATCTGTGAAAAGCAAGATCGAATCGTCATTTTTAGAGTACGTAGAATAATAATAATATTGTAAGTATTCCTTGAGTTTGTATGATTTTTAGTTCTTTATGGACCACTATTTACACAGATTACACAAACGCCATCGATTATAAAGTTAGAACTGTGTGGTTTAAAAAGTATAAAATATCATTGATGTTTGTATGGTTATTTCAGTGACTTACTTAATGTGATAACAGCGCCATTTAATTTCCAAGTAATAGCTGGTTTAGGAACGCCAGTGGTGTTACAAGGTACTTTTAGCGCAAGGTCACTCTCAACACCCCTGTATACTATAGACGCTTTCGAAGTGATTTTAGGTGCATCTGTAACCAAAGAATATGACGTATGAACATTACATCTACTTGTCAACAGAAGCGGACAGTGATAACAAAGTACCTACATGAGTTTATTATCTAGAAAAAATTGGAAAAGTCAATCGGATGAGCTAGTTAGGTATCTTATGCTACACTTAAGCATTCTAATCTAAATTTTATTTTTACTTCGTTAATATTATGACCTCTGAAATATAATTATAGATCTATAATTCTATATCTATTAATAATTGTAGTTATATAAAAGAATAATTGGAATAAACAAGCTTTTTTATTAGGTGTTGTCTATAATAGATAACTGCACAATTTATAATAAAATATTGCCTATAGCCAATATTTTGATGAAACACATTATATACTTCAGTTACCTTTTTTATTCTTCTATTTTCATACTTATAATTATGTACTTACATTCAACTATCAGCGTAGTGACGTGTTCGTCAATATCAACCTCGTTTGCTGCCACACACTTATACTTCCCCGAGTGTTTGTCTTCCAAGCTTGGTATCGATATTCGTAACAGATTGGTGGAGCCAGGTAGGGGCGTAAACTTCGAAGCGGAAGCTCCCATATACAGCCAAGTGATGTTTGGTCTAGGTTCTCCTTTGACAACCCTAAAACATAATTATGTATATTTATTAAAATAATGAGGACATTAAATCAGTGTGTTTACAAAATTTTAACTCCCAAAATGATTTAAGCTCTTAACATTAATTTGTGTAAGCTGCATAATGTCCACATCTTGTACCAATTGTTAAGGTATTACCGATAGCAAAATGCGATGTAATCCCTAAAAGACAAAAGAGCTAACATTTTAAATAAGGTGTTGTTTTAAAAAATATATATACTTACGTGCACTCAACACTGTTAGATGTACCCAATCTTACTTTTTGACAGCAACTCCTGATACCTCAGGAGCCTCTGTAAAATAAAGATATTTTTTTTTGTAATTTAAGTTGATGTTTCCGTGACAAATGACATCACTGAACCTTCATCTAAAACCTATTTGCCTAGAAATGTTAGCTATCCAACGGAAACAGTTAATATAATAGTAACACATAAAAGTTTATGTAACAATCTGGGCGAAGACACTGACTCCTGTAACACAGGTTATAAACCTAGCACGGGTGTCAGGGTTTCTCAAAACTGTATCTACCTCGTTTTATGTCAATATTTTTTTTATTATTATTTTTTTTATTATAATTCATTTAATTATTTATTTCTCACCACAATATAGAAAGTATATTTAACATGGTATCAAAAACAGTGCATAGCAACGTTTATTACACAGTGGGAGACTGGTGCCTAAACTAGACGTAAAGCCTGTATTTCAGGACACCAGGTCTCCACTCCTTTGGATAATAATTACATTTCAATACAGAATTATGCACTCGTAGAGTGATAAATGCGGCAAGTAATATTTAAGTTTACAGATTATTTTATTTGTGCTGTGTTAGAAAGGTTAGCAATTGTGGTATGAGTGTATATTCAAGAAAGCATGAATAGATGTAACGTGACTGTATGTGTGTGTGTGTGCAAGAGAAATATTTAGGTTATCATTATGGTTTGTTTATTTTTTTTTCATTTAAAGTTTATACTTTATAAAGTTAATTTAATTCTTAATAAGCAAGTCATACCGGGGTAGCAAGTAATTTTTCCGTATCTTCATAGTTCAGTTCCTGGAGCCAACAAGTTACCTTCTTTTTGCACTTAATCTTGGTAAGATGATAAATATGGAGATTTTTTGTAAATTTATTGTAGCCACCTAGATCGCAAAAGAAGCTTTTAAAGAAAATAGTAGACAGCCGATTTTGATGGCGCTCTACAGGGTTGAGTCGTCTTTTACCACGTGGCAAAAAGAGCTAAACGTTAGGAGTCCATACTGTTTTATGATTGTTTGCAGTATGAACAGCTGACGTTAATACCAAAGCCTCCTTGTATAATAGTGCTGTGGGATATCGGAAAGGTAGGAAAATGCACCTTCAAAATGGTTTTCCGTGTTCGTTCTAGTTCCAAGATGGTGTATTTTGGAGCACCACTCCATGAGGTTATACAGTAGGTTAGTAGGGACTGAGAAAGCTTTCCATAGCTTTTTATCTGCTACATGTCTTGACCTGTGCTAAAGGCGAGGTTGCAAATATATGTAATAGGTGGTTCAACTGTGGCTATGTGTTTCTTAAGTAGACCACTTGATATTCTGTCCCATCCCATAGCACAGTTGTTACGTAGGGACATTATTAATTTTGCGACTTCTCTTTCATCCGTCGGTAAAAATGTCATAGATTGTGAGTCCGCGTAGTTGACAGTGTAGGTTACATTAGTAGTTGACCTAAGCGTTAAATTTTCTGCAAGATTTTTACTAAGATTTTTGTTTCAGCGAAAAATGTATAAGGTAAGGTAGATTGGCAGATTGCAGCGGAGTAGCTGACATGTTTAATAAGTGTGTTGTGTCGTCTTTTTTCTTAATTCTATTTGATATTGTGTTTATAGCTGCCCATAGTTGCTAGCGTTTTTACCAGCATCACTTATTTCTTTTTTGTCAAACTCCTCTTTGATTTTTTCTCAGTAGCTTGCTGCATTAGTTTCTATATCTCGTAAATGATGTTCTTAATATTTCATTGTCAGGTAAACCTAGACATTTTATGTAGATTGTCTCATCATCATCATCATCATCAGCCGGAAGACGTCCACTGCTGAACAAAGGCCTCCCCCTTAGAACGCCATAAAGAACGACAGCTTGCCAATTCCATCCACCGGTTGCCCGCAATTCTGACGATATCGTCGGTCCATCTGGTGGGAGGCCTGCCAACGCTGCGTCTTCCGGTTCGTGGTCGCCACTCGAGAACCTTTCTTCCCCAGCGGTTATCGGTTCTTCGAGCGATATGGCCTGCCCATTGCCACTTCAACTTGCATATTCTTCGAGCTATGTCGGTAACTCTAGTTCTTTGGCGAATTTCCGTATTCCGGATCCTGTCGCGCAAAGAAACCCCGAGCATAGCTCTCTCCATAGCTCGTTGAGTGACTCTGAGCCTCTCCAAAAGGCCAACCGTTAGCGACCACGTCTCTGAGCCATACGTAATCACTGGCAACACACACTGGTCATAGACCTGCGTCTTCAGACACTGCGGAATTTTGGACGAGAAGATGTCGCGTAGTTTCCCGAACGCTGCCCATCCGAGTTGGATTCTTCGGGCGACCTCTTTGTCGAAGTTGGACCGGCCTAACTGAACAATTTGTCCTAAGTAGACGTAGTGGTCGACAACTTCGAGGGTATCGTTCCCAACGACAACCGGTACAGGTGCGACATGGACATTGGACATGATCTTTGTCTTGTCCATGTTCATTTTAAGACCCACCTGTTGGGAGACGATACTGAGGTCGCTGAGCATAGTATTGAGCTCCTCCAGCGACTCCGCCATGATAACTATATCATCGGCAAAACGAAGGTGAGTGATGTATTTGCCATTGATGTTGATGCCGAACTCGTTCCAGTCCAAGAGCTTGAAAACGTCCTCCAACGCATTTGTGAACAGTTTCGGAGAGATAACGTCTCCCTGTCTCACACCACGCTGCAGTTGGGTTGGTTTCGTACTCTCGTCCTGTAGCCGAATTGACATGGTGGCGTTACTATACAAACACTTCAACACCTCGATATACATATAGTCGATATGACATCGCTGGAGGGACTGCAATACAGCCCAGGTTTCGATAGAATCGAAGGCTTTTTCATAGTCCACAAACGCTAGACACAGTGGCCGATTATACTCCTCGGTCTTCTGTATAATCTGGCGGAGCGTATGGATGTGGTCTATGGTGCTAAAGCCTTTTCGGAAGCCGGCTTGTTCGGGAGGCTGGAAGTCATCAAGCCTGCGTTCGAGACGGTTCGTAATGACTCTCGAAAACAGCTTATACACATGGCTCAGGAGCGAGATGGGTCTATAATTCTTCAATAAGGTGTTGTCACCTTTTTTGAAGAAGAGCACCACCACACTCCTGTGCCATGCTTCTGGCGTAGTACCCTCGAGTATGACGGAATTGAATAGCTTCTGGAGGACTAAAAGTACCGGTTTTCCACCCGCTCTCAGAAGCTCTGTTGTAATTCCGTCATCACCCGGCGCCTTGTTGTTTTTAAGCTGTTTCAGAGCCACTCTAATCTCGTACAGGCTGATGTCTGGGATGTCCTCGGTGTAGTGTCGGGTCAGTTTAGCCCTAGAGTCCTGAGCCAAACCGACAACGGGTTTCCGTGTCGAAGTGTACAACTGTCCGTAAAACCTCTCCAGCTCTCTCAATATCTCCGGTTTTGATGAGATGATACTGCCATCGTCGATCTTCAGCTTCGTCATTTGGCTTTTCCCAATAGAGGAATTCCTCGCGAACACTTTGGAGCCTTGGTTCCGCTCTATTGCGTCCTTTATACGGTTAGTATTAAAGGAGCGCAGATCGTGTCGCGTGGAGTTTGAAATCCGCCTATTGAGATGGCCGTATTCCGACATATCAGCTGAAGATTGCAATCTCATCTCATTCCGGGCTTCCATTAGTCTAATGGTTTTATTGGAGAGCTTTTGAGGTTTTCTTCGGCGTGGGGTCTTAAAGAACTGGGACCCCACTGCTTGGACAGCTTCCACAAACCCGTTGTTTATCTCGTCCGCTGTTTCGCATTCGGCTAGGCACTGGAAACGATTACGCAGTTCGAGTTGAAAGGTTTCGGGGTTCTGGATTTGGGCAGGAGCAGGACGGAGCGTGGACTTCATCAGACGAGACCGTTCTAGCTTAACATTGATATTCAGTGTGCCTCTGACAATGCGATGATCGCTACCGGTTTTGACCTTCCCGATCACAGAGACATCACTGAATATACGCTTCTTGGTTGTCATGACGAAGTCGATCTCATTTTTGGTTGAACCATCGGGGCTTATCCACGTCCACTTCCTGGATGGTCGCTTCTGGAAGAAGGAGTTCATCAAATAGAGTTCCTCCTTCTCCATAAAGTCGACCAGCCGCTGGCCCCTCTGGTTCCGCTGCCCATATCCGAACGACCCTACTCTCAACTCATCGCCATTCTTAGTGCCCACCTTAGCGTTGAAGTCTCCCATAACAACGGTGAAGTAGGATTCGGAGGTATGTATGGCTTCAGAGATCTCCTCATACATAGCCTCTACTTCATCGTCAGGGTGTGTCGAGGTCGGCGCATATACCTGGATGACCTTCAACGAATACCGGTCGGTAATTCTGAGTATCAGGTATGCTACTCTGCTTGACACACTATCGACTTTTACCACGTTGTTAATGAGAGACTTACGGACGAGAAACCCAACACCACCCTGGGACTTTCGGTCTCCTTCCCGGAAGAAGAGCATGTTGCCGGAATCAAGGATTATCGTATCCTGCCCCTCTCGTCGGATTTCAGATAATCCTATGATGTCCCAACGTAACCTGCTCAATTCTTCCTCCAGCTCGACAATCTTCTCGTCAGTCCGGAGCGTGCGGACGTTGTGTGTTGCCAGGGCCAAGGTCCGGTGGGGGTGGTAGCGAGAAATCCACCGGGGATTCTTAGCACCCCCTGCTCCTCCGTTACCTGGCCCGCTACCATAGCCAGGGATAGAGGAGCTGCCGGGTACTGGGGGCCGTCGCGCCGTTCTGTCTGTCATTTGGGGGGGGGGGGGTTGCCATAATCCCCACGCTTGGCGAGCGGCTTGGGGATCGCAGTATTGGTGGTTAAGTTACAGAAGACGCTGCTGCCCATCTACTGGATTTTTTTTTTTCCCTTAGTCGCCTCTTACGACACCCACGGGAGGAGAGGGGGTGGTCAATTCTAAGCCGGATACAACACGTAGATTGTCTATCTATGTCTAATCATAGTGTCTGCTGCTTTGTGAAAATGTGTACGATTTACTTGTTCATAGTTAAGTTCTTTTAATTGTGCATCTAACAGATTGTAATTGATGCGAATAGCTGTTTTATTTTTATGTTTTTTATGAATATTCTTGTCTAAGAACAGCAAGACAGTTTCGTGGTCAGTTAATGCTGAGGGAGCTTAGTGAGAGAGATACCAAAATTGAAGCAGGTAGAACATTAGATGGTCAAAGCACGCTAGAAGTCGTGTGGGCAGTGGGTGTACAGGCAATATACCATGCGATGGTAAAAGGTTCAAATAATTAAGTTTGGCTGAAACGAAATATCTATTATGGATATTGATATTCATGTCACGTCATCGTACTTTCGATTCGTTGTAGCTCAGTCATCAACTCGTTTCTTTTTCTGGTAGTTCTATGCTCAGTGGTTTCATTATTGGTACTCATAGTTAAATGTGGTTCAGAGTTATGCAATGTCGAGGCTGACGTTTTCTGTGGTGAACGCATCATTGTTTAGGCAATTTAATTATTTACTTGATGACCTTATCAGTTGTAACTGTAATCGCGCGCTCCTGTGTCACCGCTAACTGCAGAGCTCAACGACGATGAGTGTGTGCGAAGGACGATAGTTGACCGCGGGCGCGCCGCTCGTTGAGTCCGTTGACATGATGAGTCATGCGCCTCGCGGTGATAAGTTATAATTTTTGCAACACGTGTAATATAAGTTATGTTTACTCAGTGGTTGCCATGTAAAATTTAAAATGAATTAATGCACTAAGCTACACAACTATATATATTTTATGCCTAACTAATAACTTTATAACTGTCAAGGATTTATTATCTACGAACACAATAAGTTTACGTGTTGACGCGTTTAGTCCCGCGGGTGGGAATGAATTGATTATTTTTACATAACATAACATCACGCCTGTATTCCCCGAAGGGATAGGCAGAGGTGCACATATAGTACACCCACATTTCGCCAGTTATGTTTTTAGGTCCCAATGTAATAGGGGGCGAGCCTATTGCCATCAACCGGCCACAAATCCAGACTCCGTGCTGCCACTGAGAATTACCTAATGGAAAAACCCAGTAACACTTTGCCCGACCCGGGATTCGAACCCAGGACCTCGTGCTCAGCAGTCGTGCTTAGCGACCACTAGACCAATGAAGCAGTGATTATTTTTAATTTATATAATTATGAACTTACGAAGAACATATACTTTGAAGGTTGCGCTGGTTGAGCCAGCATCATTCTTAGCTTCACAAGTGTAAGAATTACTGTCGCTTACTTTCGGCTCTTTAATGATGAGCGCTGCAGCTTCTATCGAGTACTTAGCATCTAAAACAATTATAATGAATTCAAGGATTTTCCGATAAATACAATGTGATTATTTCGGTTATCGATTTTGGTCGAAAACATGTCGAAGAAATCTAACAAAAATCTTTTTCTACTAATCCAAGTAACGCATAAAGTTCTAAGGTAGGTAGATAATACTTTTTACTATACTAAAAATAAACATTACTTATTGCCATTTAAAAATAATTTCAGTGGTTTCTTACTTGAAGTAAGGGCTACACCGTTCTTTTTCCAAGTGATAATAGGCTTCGGAAGACCAGTTACCTCACACGGTACCTTCACAAGCCCATTTCCTTCTAACGTTCGAATGACTGTCTTACTGTCCGACGTTATCTTTGGTGGATCTGCAAACAAAAAGCGTGTATTTTTATTACTATGTTGCGATTACGCAGTTAGTAACCTAATGATTCAATAATTATGAAATATCTTTCCACCTTGAACAATCAGTGTGGTGACGTGCTCGTCGCTACCTAGCACGTTCACAGCGACACACTTGTAGCGGCCCGCGTGTTTCTCCTCAAGAGCCGAGATACGCAACACGTCGTCAGAACCAGGGAGGGAAGCATATTTTGAAGCCGAAGCTCCCATATATTGCCAAGATATTTTAGGTTTTGGTAAACCTTTAATAACTCTGAAAAAATGGAGTAGTAATGAATTTAAAAAATATTATAAAGCAACCAGAGGTTAATCTTTGTTAATTTTGACGAAACTTACTTGCAGTCTATGACAGGACTGGTTCGTTTGTTCGCTTTTTTAATACTTTCTCCCGATAACTTAGGTGCCGCTTGATAGAAAAATAAAACATGATTCAGTTTTTAAGTTTATAAATCTTACTATAATAACTTTCGTGAGTGTTATCCATATTATCTATTATATATCCCGGATATACTCACGTCGATATTCGGGAATGCCCGACTAGTTTCGGACTCTAACGGAACCCTTATTCATAAGCAGGTGACGCGGGCGGGATCGCGAGCCCGCCGCGCGATATATACGCGTGATTAATATCGACGTGAGTATAACCGGGATATATAGTAGATAATATTTATAAATCTTTACTTGAAAAGGATAAAAAAATATCGACTTAATGCTAGAACTAATAAAAATTCTGGCACTAGCTCATAACATGTCATCATGTATAGGTAAGTTTGTAATTCAACTTACCTATGCCATCGGCTATAACTTTGGTACTGAACATTTTCTGTATACTTTCGTCATTTTTTAAGGCAGCTTTGCAAGTATATTTCCCAACCAAATCCAAATCCATTTTCTTAATCTTCAGTTGAGTGCCATCTGCAGATATCCAGTACTTATCTGAAGTTGCAATTTCTACGTTTTTACTTGTTTTGTCCTTTTCGTAGTACCAACGGATGTTCATCGGGAGTAACGATTGAATGTTGCAAGTTATCGTGCCTTCAGTTCCGTAGGTTATTCCAGTTGATGCTGAAAAAGATAATTTTGGATTAAGATTTTTAAATGGTAATGACTTTTTAGTTTATTGTAGGTAATCGCTTGACGTTTTCTTCTTTATCAGATAGTTACTCGCACATCTAACCGCGGATCATAAGTCTCGTGCAATGGGTGGCGAGCCTATTGTTGGCACTCATCGGGTATTTTAGTGAAGTCAAACAAATACCGCGTGTTTACTATAGTATAAATGGACTATTCTAATGTTTTGTATAGAATTTACTTTAGAAACCTCAAATTTCTAATACTTAAAACAACATGCGTCTATTTATCGACCCTTCCTATTTAGATAATACATTTAGCTACCTATAACGAACCTAACAATGGTATTTCGGGGCATTTTCCGCACTTAGCCGCTTTACTGGGCCATTGTGCGTCATATACGATATAACAAACATAAGTAATAGATACCTTGAGGGACTGATCTAACAACAAACGCATCTTTCACAACTACTTCAATTGTTTTAGTATCACTTCCGTGAGCGTTTACGGCAGAACAGACGTATTTGTCTCCCTTTGTTGCGCTTGCTATCGTCATATAACTTATGTATTCATATGGTAATTGTAGAATCGAACTCTGAAACGGTAAACAAATATTTATAATATTAGATTTTGACTTGTCAACTAATGGAGATTATAAGGTGTATCTGGATGATAAAAACTCCGGACCGCGCCAAATGGCACTGTGGAATAGGTGTGTAAGTGGAGGGTAATGATGATAGTGTGAGTATGGTCTAGATCCTCACCATAAAGTGTTGTCTGAGACCATTGCTACTTTTCCATGAGAATGTAGGCTCTGGGTACGCTGTGGCTTTACAAGTCAACCTCACCGTGCTGTTATATTCTACTTCTGTCTTTACTCCTTCCACAATTGTAATGGATGGAGCTTTTCTATCGGGTTGAACTGCAAAAAAGAAGAATTAATTTCCTCAAAACATAATATCTATGTATTATATAAAGGCCATGAGTAATTTCACAACAACATTTTGTTAACGTTCTGTACGTTTCCAAGCAAATAACGTAATTATTCAATTACCGTCAAACTAGTCACTGCATATTATAATCTATCATTCATCAATTTTACTTACCTACTGTCTGCTTTTGAGGAGAGACCGGAATTTTGCTTATTCTCCTTATACTGTTACCCGAAGATATTACTCTTCCCTCCACCTATAAATACATGAAATAGTATAGGATGGACTGGAGTAATAGGACTGTAAGTGCATAGCACTAGCACTAGTGGTAAAGGTTGGTCCGCACGGGACATAGGTGTATCTATTGGTTGTTGTGTGATCTAGAAGTATTTGTTCCAGATTTGGACGATCCGTTGTACTAGGTAAATTATATATTATGATTATTTATTCAATCATTGTAAATAAATAGATCAAGACGGAAGTGCATAACAATTACCCCAGTAAAAAGGGAATCCAACAATCCTTTGTGCTGTATTTAAAGAAATGTTAATGTGTTGAAATGTCTTTCTTTCTCGTGTGATAGTCCTCGTTTGTACAATAGGCCTGCGATACAGATTTAAAAAAAATGCGAGATGTTTTATGTATCGGTAAAATTATGTTGGACATAAGTATTTTATTTGACTTACCGCAATTTGAAATCTTTGCGCTGGTGCAACAAACTGTTGTGTTATATAAAAATCTGGAGAAGCTTTGGTCAAAGGCATAGTCCTCAATACATTGCCATTTAAATCCAAAATCTGGGCTGTTTTTATGTCCACTAAATGCTTTGGATCAGTTATTAATACCGATAGGTAAACGTAGGCATCTAAAAATATTTAAATAAGTGTAAGTATCATATACAGTCCACACTATAAGTACGGGCACTCTTTTAAATACTTAAGTGATGAAAGAACAAACAAAGAGTCTTAAACAGTATCGTCATTTATATTCGGTAAGTAAGTTAACTAGGTTGTGGACTTACTGGCTATTGGCTGTGATGTAGTTTCCCCTGCCGTCTTAGGTTTTATTACGGAGAATCCGTGGCTGAAGAGAAAGTCAGTTCTGCCGACAACTACGACAGATGTAGTAGTGTAACCCATGACTGAGGCTACGTATTGGCCGACAGTGGCTCCAGTTAATTTGATCACCTGAAAAAGAAACTATATTAGTCGAGATGCCTGACCAGCCCTACCAGCGATGCGAGCTGTATGCCTATACTAATGAGGCCTATATCATCAATTGTCTTACTTTGTATAATATATCTAAGCTGTAGGTATGGTAATAGGACGTCACTATTTTGCCAACTCAATTCACAAACTTTTTATTAATTAAAGCAACTTAAATCTATTATTACTGATAACTGTAAATTAATCTCTTGAGGACATAAATCGAGGATTTTTTTTGCGAAGTAATGTCTAATTATTACTGTTTAGTAGTGTCAACTACCCAATTAGTAAAGCACATTTATTTCAGATAATTATGACCTATAGAACTTAACTTGGTTAATTTCGCTGTGCATTATCTGCACTTAGCCACTTGGTTGGATTATTGTGCGTGTAGACTTAAACTTAATAAAATAAAACACCCTTCTGATAAAATAAAAAAGACTTACTTAATTATAAACTTACTTTGCCGTTACTAGTCCACATGATTGCAGTTTGTTGTGCCGAAGGTCCGGATATAGATAATTGTACATTTGAACCCGATACAGATACGATGACGTATTCTGTCTGTTCATCGATCGTGAACTGAAAGTAACAACTTATTTGAAAATTCTCTTTCGAATGTCACCATTTATTTTATCAATTCAATGAAATACCTGGGTTTTAACTTAATTATATATCATTAATCACGTATCTAACTTACGGGGATTTTGGTTGAAACTCCAGCGGGTACTGTCTTCACAGCCATAACAGTCTTGTTGCCTCTTATAGTTTCTTGTATTGTATTGAGCACCTAAATATAAAAAAGCTTAGTTTAATAATTATTATGTGACACACTTAATTAACGCCACAATTAACCAATGATGTCCTTTTTTCTGTCTACTGATTGACTGCCGATTAAATTATGTTTACCCGCGGCTTTACATTTTTTTTCCAAACGCATTTTCTCGTAATTATTATATTTAAAAGAATATACCTGGTCAACTTGCGACTTGCCGACATAAAACGCAAGTCCGGAGCATGCTGCAGCTATGTCGTAGAACACTTGGAAACCTGCTTCGTGGATTCCATAACAGTAACCAGTCAGGACAAACACTATCTGTTGAAGATAATCCAAATTAAAACATGCATTTCAAGTAGGTAATTACTTACAATAAACAATCTAGCAGATACAGCTTTTAAGCACACAGTTCCTCATATCCACTAAATAGCTAAGCGCGATCTGGTCGATGGATCTCTTGTTTAGCGTACAATTTTAGATGACAGTTTCGAGATAATGAAATTATTTACATTACTTTCGGTATGTTGAGTACCAAACAGCTCAGCTTTCAGTCTTCTTACTATATTTTGACCCTCGACACATCACATTAATTTAGTATTAATTTCTTCTGTTGATCGTACCTGACTCTGTTTCCTCTGACACGTTTCTATGACCTCCGCACTTTTTTGATAGTCTTTAGAAGTCGCATCGGTAAAAACGTAAATATATGAGCCGGGGTTGCTCTTCTCCAACGCTAACTGTATTCCGGCCATTGATGGTTCTGGACAGTCATAGTTGTACTCATTGTGAACATATAAAGCATTTATTGCTCTTCTTAAAGTGTATTGATCCTTGGTCACCGTCCTCAACACTGGATCTAAAACATTACAAGGAATGTTAATAAACATTTAGGTAATTATTATTTTTAAAGTGGTATCAGACTGAGGACTAAAATAACAGGCCAGTTAGAGCCGGTGGACTAAACTGTATAGAGTCGTTAAGATGCTTCTTTCTTTGAGTTATTTTTATATGATTTATTATTATAATTTACAAAGTTTTTGCTATTTACTGGTGTATTTGCTTGCTAGCGCTGTATTGTAAGTATGTTATACACATTCACAACTCAATTTCTGTTATAGCCATGCGGTTAGAATACTTGGAAGTACTTACTTGGTTCATTTATTGTTACCAGCACCATGTTATCAATAACACTGGACTTTTCACCAAACACGATGTCTATGATCCGATTAGCGCTTACTTTGACTTGTGCTATATCGTCTGTCATGGATCCTGTGTCGTCAATAGCAAAGGTCAAACTGCTGGAACCCGAACATGACGCCTTAAAGATGTGTGCGAATATCAACAATATCCCGAGGGTATATTTGCACCCCGACATTTTAAAAATAACTGTTGATACATTCGACAATAAATCCCTATCTCCTCTGAGAGAATTCTCACATTTACAGGTAATATATACCTACCTATCTACCTAGTTGTTATGTACTTTTTCCTACCATTTGATTTTAAATATATATTATAATGCACCATTGTTTCAGGTGTTGGTCAAAATCGATCTAGTATGAGCACCAAGGGTTCTTTACAAACTTTAAATATTATTTGCCAATATTGGCTCTAACGAAAAGATAAACTGGATTAACAGACAAACTTAATTAAGCTGTTGGAAAACTGTTACTTCCATACATTTTTATAGGTCGCGGTCAGTTTACCATCTGCAAATAAGTTATTATTATTTTTATGTGTTGCAACTAAAAGTTTTCAGTTTTTGGATTTTTTTCTTTGCTTGTGCTATAAGACTGCCTCTTGCCAAATTTAAAGTTTCTAGGTAAATAGAATGTACCCTTTTTGTAAATATTCAGCCTACATGCTCAAATGTTTTCATTGACGTTGACATAGAATTTTAATTTATTTACAACTTTAAGGTATAGTCTATGTATTTCATATTAATTGCAACTTGATACTTTGAAAAAAGAATAGACAGAGACAGACGGACCACGAAGTAATCCTATTAGCGTTCCGATTTACTTTTTGAGGTACGGAGCCCTAAAAAACTATTTTTCTAATATCTACCGATGTACATCCCGGTGGAAACATCAGCTGTTTACCTAGCATTGATAACGTTTTAAGATATCTTCGCTGTGGTGCTGTTCGAACGCGACAACCGGAGCACGGGCAGGCAAAGGGCGAAGCGGCCGGGTATCTCATGCCTGCGAGATGCAAAGATATTTCGACCGCATTCTTTACTGGTATACTGTCACTCATGAAAAGGGGGACATAAGGCCGTCATTAAGAGCGGTGTCGAATTGATGTCGAGTCGACGATCTTTTAATCAACTACGTGAATATTAAGTACAGTACATGTGGTTATCTTCATTTGTTATTTTGTATATTGCATTACCCTTATTTTTCATATGCTAAGAATTAGAAAATTGAAAATTTACTATAGTTTTGTAATAAAATTACCTAGTCAATAAAAATATTATAATTATTACCTAGGTATTTGTTTAAGATGATTAATTCTTGTTTAAATAATGGAAAATTGTATGAGAGGCAGAAAACTAAAAACTTAACAAAGTAGTTTCTCACCACAATGCGGGAATGCACGAGTTATGTATTATCAAAGGATTAACATGTAGGCAGAAGATTGAGTACAGTAGCAACTGCTTCAGTGAAAAGAGATGGGGTATTTTATTACACAATAAGATAAATAAATTGGTATTCGATAGATACAATTATTAAGGATAAATTTATTAATAACCCGCACTTTAGATAAGTACCTACACAATAATGATAGGTCCAACAGTCATATTAGGTGTGGTGAGTAATATGATCTTTAGACTACCAAGTCAAAGGTTTAAACTCCGGTACGCGCCAACTTCCTTTTAGAATTCATGTGCATATTATAAATTTGCCTTTGCCCTGCAGTGGGACGATCATGGCTGAAATAATAATAATAATTATAAATTAATTATCAGTTGTCAAAAACGGAGAAGGGAAACATCGTGAGGAAACTGGCACACCGGTGTGTAAAGT
This sequence comes from Abrostola triplasia, assembly GCA_946251915.1. NCBI lineage: Eukaryota > Metazoa > Arthropoda > Insecta > Lepidoptera > Noctuidae > Abrostola > Abrostola triplasia. The sequence goes on along the minus strand of OX276440.1, from coordinate 5,576,734 downwards.
CATGACAGAGTGTGTGAATGTTTAAACTCTTGTTTTAAATGATTAATTAAATTTGATTATAAATGGAAACGAGCGGGACTTGAACCCGCGAGTTCCGCCATTTATCCATTTAGATAAAAACTTAGCATGGGCAACATGCTAAAATGACACCAAAAGTCATACCTACAGTTATCAGTTGCTAAAAACAGTGAAGGAAAATCGTGTGTAAAGCCATGTCATTTACCACACGATAAGAAGAACAAGTTCAAACTTGAATCATCTGAACTTTTCACTGATCCTTCCTATAAGTACGTATTCCACAGCTCAGGGCCTTTTCTTACACCAAAAATGAAATGAACGAACCAGAACTTATCCAAATGCCTTTGACTCATAAATAAAAAAAAAATTATAAGTGCCGAATTGCCGACTAGGTTAGGTATTCCAATTATTTCAATATAGTTTTAAAAATCACAGTTCGTTGACCCGTGGGCTTATAAATAATCTCTTATAAACGTTAGTGCTTACAATAATGTATTATTATATTGTATCTATATAACCAAACAATACCACAATGATAAGGTACAATATAATTCAGACGGAAAAATATAATATAATGTTATTCTAATTATGTTCTGTGTATTCAATTTGCAATGCGAAAATACAATAAAATAATAAATGTAGGTCACGTCGGGTTTATCGTACGTACATGAGTTCTTGCAAATCCACATTTCCTTCAAGTCTTATTTAATAGTCGGTACTGTTATTTATTGTTCTTAATTTCATAATAGCGGTGTGATACGTATGACATTGAAAAGTGAATCCAAGTCCATCATTATGATAATTATTATCGTTACTTCTGAACGAATTGCTAAATATACTTACTACTTTTAAAAGAGTAACTAGGGAGTTTTATGCAAATTCTTCTCCATAGAACAGAGAGAGAGACACGATGTACATTCTCGTAACCATCATGGTCTAATACGTAGAGAAGCCTGGGGATCTTCTAATTGATAAAGGAAATAAGATGGCTAAAAAAATACCCAGAGTCGACGGCAATTTAATGTACACCAATGACCTACCAATGCGTTAACTCACTGGTATACATTTTATTGTCAATTCTGAGTTTTTATTGTATGAATATGTCCAAATGAAAAATTATGGACACCAGTGTTATGAGAATCCACGGTCTTTGCCGGACCATGGCGCAGCTCTTACCCACCACACACTTATTTTTTGATTAAACATTTCATTAGAAATGAGGTCATGATTCCTGACCGCAATTTAAATTGAAATGAAATGAATCATCTTGAATCACGTAGTGAGAAGTCAGCTATTATTTTAGATTAAACGGGACTTATGTAAGACGGCTAATTAAATCATTTGTTCTAAAATTTAGAAAATAACCATATTTAAATATATTCAATCCTCGACTTTATCTTAATATAGTATAAAGCACTAGTTTTGCAGGGAGATGCGTAGGCGACCGTTTAGTCTTTCGGAAGCTGAATAATCTCTATACAAAAGATTGGGGTTGGCGCCTTTTAGATTCGTATTCCCGCCGCTGATTAGGGAATATGCATGTATTTTTTTTGTTTTATCATACCTTACGTCGTTATATAACTGTGAAATACAGCGCCAAATAACGAAAATTTATTTAAAAAAAAGTTATAAATAACATCCTACCGCGCCATTCTGGTGCGCTTGGCGTGACGTAACAGTCTGCTTATGCAAACAACTGGTAAATAGCTGTAGAATTATTGTATTCTATAATTAATTAATATGTTCCGTTAACTTATTTTAAAACTATTCAAACATGAAAAATAACATAAACCTACTTGAAATTGTATTTTACATTTATGTACAATAAATAATACAGTAGGTACCAATTATTTCTTGTACACTTTTAACTTTTAAAATACACTTGCGAGATCGTAGACTTTAACCTCAGATCATTTGATACTCCGCCTAATTTTAAAGTAAGTACCTAATTGAAACACAAGCGTTGTGTCAATTATTTTTAAACACGCCATATTTTCTGAATGCAAAATAAATTTAATAAAAATGTATGTCCTGATATAAGTATTTATAGGCATAGTTAATCTTAAGCAAAAAAGATCTTTAAAAATATTCGGTCATTATTTTAATCACATGCATATTTATTGTACCTACTTACTTTTGCCCTATGTCCCCACTCCCCTGACCAAAACACCCTAAAAGTAAACAAATTTGCCAAGTGTGGTTATCATATTTTTTAACCATATTTATAAAATTTTATATAACAGAATACCTAAATTATCCTTTTTGGATTTCCTGATGAGTAGGTATAATTTAATATTAAAATAAAATACCCAATGCTTAAACGTCAAGCGACACCCAAATCAAGTACGTCATTATTTTCTATTGAATTTAAGTACTAATTCGGTCTAAGTAGGTACGCATTTGCGTATTCGCACAATTAATGACGCACATTACGAGTGTCTTATAACAATATTGACTAATAGTGATGTCATACTCACCGTCACTAGAATGAGTGTAATAAGTGCAGTAGTGCTATTCTGTAAAAAACCATTTCGATATCGAGATTCACCTGAGTGACAAAGCTCACTTCGAAAGCGAACTCACTTGACCTTGTTTTAGGATTCTGTAAATATTTGGTACGCACTTGCGATGTGAAGTGAGTGTCGAATCATAGAGTAATAAACTAGAGCCATGTTCGTTTTATCGATATTCTTTTCATAAGACTTTATTTTAAAATAGGTGCATAAACTTTCCACAAATTCGGTATATATATTGCATAAATGCATCAAATGTGCGATATTTGTTAAATTTATATTTATTTTTGTTAAAATAAAGAAAAACGCATTCAGTTTGGCTGTATGTTTTGAGATTCGTGCCTCGAACAAAAGTAGTTTAAGTTTGTTTACAAATCGATTGACGTTTAGAAGTGAGATTGCTTTTAGGTTAAATAAAAGTTTGTTTTAGTGTTCTAGTTAATATAATACCGAATGAAAGTATGAATTAAGTATAAACATTTGTTATTGATATTAGTTTCTTTGATACTTAGTCTTAGTGTAACCAGTCCCTACTGTAATTGTTTTGTTTAAATTATAACCCTATAGAAAGAACGGCTCTCACTTTAATAGCCCAAATACACGGCGTACAAATTTGTTTGGAGGTGAATCCTAGCCTTGGGAAAGGTTTTTCAAAAGTTCTTAGTGCAAGAGACATAGCCCGTAAACGCTCGGAGAAACTGGCGCTTCAACTCAATGGTTTAGGAGGCAGTTAAAACATGGAAACAATGGACTAAAGTTTGTAATCTTGTTAACAATTACTTTTAGGTATAGTCATTCTACATAGTTTTAATGTATGAAATTGTTTTAGTATTGGGCCGATAAACAAGTGTTGTTAAGAAGAAGGGTGCATTACGCTTTAAAACTAGAAAGACAGAAGTTTTGATAGACAATCCGCGACCTCGCCGGCGTGGATTTTTCATGAGGGGCGATTTGTTTATTACGTCAGGTAATTTAAGAGGGGTGTCGACTATGTCTTATTTTTTCTTACAAGGGGGTGGGAAGGGTCTTGATAGTTCTTACGTAGTAGGATCACAAAAATGCGCAATCAAACCAAAGTTTATTACAACCACAAATACAATAAACTAAACGTGTATTCATACCTTCTTTTAAATTCTTAAGTAATAAATATTAACGACGAGGGGAAGAGGTCGGCCTATTCTTATTTAGTCTTATATACATACATACATAAAGTCACGTTTCCCTTAGGAAACAGGCGTGATTTTATTTTACTTTATTAGGCGTTATTCATATACCTATAGGAGCTCAAAAACGGGCATAAATAGTCTTCCGTAATAAATTAATACCCTCTAAGATGTTTAATGTCATGTAACACATATACATTATGATCTATCAATTCTTCAGACAAAAGATAATTTTCAACAAAATCTTTGTCTATTACCTATTTGAAATTTGCGAATTTTACCAACTTGACGACGACTATCACATATAATCTATGAAATAAGCTTATTCTAATAAACTCTCTAAAAAACAACGAGCCATACTTTATAATTTTAATTAAATGTTTTATGCTAATTTTTAATACTGTTACACACTTATTTACTTTGAAATAATGAGTTAAAATGAACTCACTCCCAATCTCGATAGCCTCCTAGGCCACCTTAAAAATGACAAGTGGATTCGTTGTTCGAAGTGTCGAGTTTCGATGAGTGAAGTGGTAAATCCCCTTTCAGAATACCAAATTCATACTAATAATGTCAAAATTCTCACGCAACACGGTTCGTCTCGACGCCACACTCGCAAGTGTAGCGCCACCGGCGCTGTCGAGATTTAGAGAATACGAATTTGATATCTCACCGCGGAATCCGCTGTCGAGACACGAAAATGTTGTTACAGAATAGCACTACAGGTCCTTATAGGTATTTTAGTATAATATTAAATTTCTTTGACATTTAATTCCTAACGTGTGGTAAGTTTATTAAAATTAAGAATCATTGGTACTTAACTTAAGTACCTACATGTTTTTTCATAATCCTTATAAAAAATGGCATTCCTACCTCAAAAAAATAATATTTATATTATCTAACTAGCTGTTGCCCGCGACTTCGTCCGTGTTAATTTCAGGTAAAAATATCAGTAGACTAAATTACTTAACGCAAGTAAGTTAAAAACACTTTACTTATCGAAATGAATTTCAATACATAGTATTCAAATGATATAATGATCCTTTATTTCTTTCAATTGTAAAGAGGCCAGTTGACTTATAAAGTCGATTCCCGTGGGAATAATCAGCAAACATTGAGTGACTATCAGGTAAGTTATTGAAACGATTTACATAATAACATCACGCCTGTATTTCCCGAAGGGGTAGGCAGAGGTGCACATATAGTACACCCACATTTCGCCAGTTATGTTTTTAGGATTATTGAAACGATTTGTTTGCTTATATTATAACGGATACAACAAGTCTAAACCTTTTTAAACTATTACACTACCAATACTAAACAACTAACTAACTATGTGTAACTACTCATACACTAAATTGACGGCATATTGCTCTGAAAAGTTCATTCGTAGTTTAGTCCTCAGCAGACAACATTTACAGAGAGTAGGACTCGTAACTTGGAAGCAAGCATCGCGCGTCATACAGTAAGCCATGTCAGCCAGTCAGACTGACCTGGTTTAAAGGTTAAAGACTGCGGCCTTAAGCCTATCTGTGTGTGTGTTAATGGTGATAGTTTATACGCCTCAGTACGGTAAGCACTTATATATATTGATTGCAATTCATTAAGTAGGTAGACATTTGATCCGGCCTGCGGTCCGATAAGCAGGACAGATCGGCTCGGAAAGACGGAGCGGGCTGGCGTTCCGCGCCTATCGAGAAGAATCGTGCGGCACGTAGGCCACAGGTGTGATGAGCGGGATCCACCGTATAGAGGCGGGTCGGGATCTGTTGAGGGATACGGCCACCCTGGGGTTTTAGCCGGTAAGATTCCGGCTTACCCCTCCGTCCACTGATAACTGAGAAAGTCTATCAGGACTTCCCCAACAGAAAAAAAGACTGTGATAATTGTGAGAAATTTAGAATTTATCAGCCTCATTGGTCTAGTGAGTCTCGTCGTGGGTTCCTTTTTCAGGTCGGCAAAATGTTATGGGTTTTCCCACTAATTGTTGTCAAAAATCAGTACCGAGTCTGAATTTGTGCCCAGTAAACCAAGATTTTATTTTCTTCTTCTTAAAAACTTAATGTAACCTCGAATTACACTACATTATATTACATTAATAGTGTCCACATTAATATTGTACTTTTGACGTGATGCCGTAACAGACACCAATTCCAAAAATGTTAAAAATTGGTTCTATTAAGCCTCTTGAACGTCCCCACAAGCTTTTGTGCAAATACATTCTATGTTCAGAATCGTCTCTACAAATTTATTATATGTACTTACAGGTATAGAAGAAGTTATAGATAGATAGAGTAAAGATAATGAAAGAAGAAGATAGATGATTGCTTGAATAATAAATTATTCCTCAACCTAAACACAACATCACGCCTATATTTCCCTAAGGGGTATGCAGAGGTGTATATTACCTGCATCCACATTTCTGCAGTGATGTTAAATACCCCAATGTAATAGGGTGCAAGCTTATTGCCATCAACCGGCCATGTATCCAGAATCCTTGCTGCTACTGAGAATTTCCTAATAAAAAACCCAATAACACTTAGCACAACCCGGGATTCGAACCCAGAACCTCATGCTCAGCAGTCACGCTTAGCAACTAACAAGGCAGACACAGTACCTACTTAAAATTTAGTATAAATTCGAAAATAATAAATACTCGGTGATTTTTGTATAATGTTTATTACATGTATTAGGTATCTACCTATATGTGGAGTTAAAATAACTTTTTCCTCTCTATAGTCCTCTTTAGCACCTATTTTAAATTCAAACACACTTATATTCTTGAAATAAAACTAATTGAATGATACGATTCATAACATTCTTAAAGTACTTAATTATTGTATTTTAACTTTTATTTGTATACTGTCAGTGCCAATAGAGTTATCTGCGATGCATAGATAAGATCCAACACTGGAATAATTTACGTTATTCAAATGAAGAGGTCTCGATGAATTGCTTGTTGAAATACTCCTGAAACAATAAATAAAGAAAAAAGGCATATTTTTTTAGCTAATAAATAGTGTTCCGGATGATGGAAATCAAAGGTTGAGAGATGAATGATGTTTGTCATCTTCTGTCTACCCATTTCTCAACAAAATTCTATGTCTGCTTTGTCAAACCGTTCAACGGTAAACAGCTAGTCTAGTAGATATTCTGCTTCGTTTTTTATTTAGGGCGGGTTGTTCCAGCTTCACTTTTAACGTAAACGTTATAAATGGCATTCAATTTTGTTTTCTACTAGTAGCCCTAATAACGTTGACAATCCGTTTTTATGACATGAAACATATATTTTTGACATACATAAATACCGTCAGACTGTTTGAAGCAACCTGCCCTTATGAACGCAGATTTTTGAAGTAAATAATTATTTACCGTGCCAACACCTTCACAGTGGAGTCCAAAGCTATGAATGTCCATTTAGTTGTCGGCGCAGGATTGCCATAGATTATGTTGCAAGGCAGCATGACACTATCGCCAACCCTCACCCCCACTGTTTTAAACTTTGGGGGTTGTATGTATGGTGCAACTGTAAGAGACATAATAGTTAACATAGGTATATCATTTAATAACCTGCAAATAATCTAAAATTAAAATAAAATATAGCCTTAGAATAAATTGAGCTTTCTCTAAGAGTTAACGTCTAAACAACTATTTGGCATTGTCTTCTATAGGTAAGACGCATAGATTTATGTATTATTTACTTATGTATCAGAATATTAACGCCATGATTAGGCGTTATCATTTATTTGAAATACATCAAAATACAGAGGTCCTCATACCTTGAACATCAACCGAGATTACGGACTCGGCAGAGCCAATGTCATTCTCAGCTATGCAACGGTAGGTGCCAGAGTCCCTCAACAACGCCTTGAATCTATAACAAATGTCATCATGTTATTTTCGACTCTGCTACGTAAACTATCGCCGATTCGAATAATGAAAAACGAGATCATATTAAAACGTTTTCTAAACTGTTAAACCTTGTTTTTACGTCTTATTTATTCTATTAGATTTAATAAAATAAATAAGAGTTTTTAACTGTTTCTAATTGTTTAGAAAACGTATATGGTCAGTCGGCCTAGACTAAGATGTCCAGATAAAGGCACAGGACAGACACTGTAACGATAGCTTTACTAGCAAATAGCGTTGTAGTTACCTGTGAGTGTGTTGATTGTCAGTATGGTGTCTCCCATCTAATGTCATTAAGACGTTATCTTTTGTCATTTCCCAGTAAACGTGCGGCTCGGGTGAACCCTTAACATCACATGTCAATACAACCTCTTCTTCTTCCTTCACTGTTAAAGTGCTGATTTCACTTTTTGATATTGACGGCGGATCTAAAATTTAAAAAGTATGGATGTACCTATGTATTGACTTTGCGGACTACCATTTGTTTGCAATTACTAGACCAGAAATACTAGTTAAGTTATTTGTATGCATCATGCTGAAATGTACTTGTGCAAAGAAGAGATAAATAATTATTCTAAACAGATATATTATCTACTAACATTTTAGTTGGACGGTTACATCAGCGTTAGCCTGTCCGCCTACATTAACAGCAGTGCATCTAAATACACCGTTGTGGTTGGTTTGCGCTGAAGCTATCTTCAACTTGCCGTCGTCTTCGGCGTCTACCCCGTCTGGCAAGGAACCGAAATCAATGGCATCCTCGGATTTGTAGGTCCAAGTTATAGTCGGTGAAGGCTTTCCTTTAATTGTTCTAAGAATAGGAAAACAGAGAGTATAAATAGCAATGTATTAAAAGGTAATTGTAAGAAAATCCAATAAAATAACATAGGCACTTTATCTATTAGGAATACAGAATAAATGCATCTAAGTTACAGAAAATGCGTCACTGGCAAAATTCTAATGGGCATGAATTTCTTAATTGCTTGTTAATCGTTAGGTACAATTATATTAAAATATATTCATTGTTAAAAAAATACATTACGTGCACTCAAAAGAGCTCCAATCTCCTAGCTTTAAAACGATGTTTTCATTCTCGAACTTCACTTCTGGTGGCTCTATAATTGATAAAAAAATTACGTTAGGATCTTTAATACAAACTTGCAGATACATGAGGACAGGTTGACTGGAAGACCAGATTTGTCACAACACAACAACAGCAAATCTGGTAATGCCCTCTATTTCGAGATATAAATAGGTGCCTATTAGTATAATTACTTTGTAAGGCATTAATAAAGATGATAGAATTAAAAGATTTTCAAGCGAAACCTTTTACCTTGCTGTGGATCAGTAATCAGGGGAGGTAAAAATTATATTACAGAGACTTACCTATCCCTGATATATTGACAAAGACATTATACGTTCTCATGTTCGCTTCGTTTGTGATCTCACATTTGTAGTCGCCGATGTTATTAACAGTCATGTTTTTAATCCAGAGGGCATGTTCCTCTGGCAGGATTTGCATTTCGTCTGAATCAATCACTGCATTGTCGTTATGAAACCATTTGACTTCTGCTTCTGGGTATGCCGATACTTCACAGTATAGTTTACCTTCACTGCCGTACTCTATGGTCTGATCTGTAATTTAAATGGTTTATTACTGAAATAACCTACTAATTACCCCATAAAACCATTTCGGTGCAGGAAATTCGTGTAGTGCCGTTCCGTGACTGACGAAATAATGCAGTAACTAATGAAATAACTTTCATACTAATATTATAAATGTGAAAGTATTTCTGCCTGTCTATTACGCCTTCACAACTAAATCGCTGTACGGATTTTTATGAAATTTGCGATGTAGAAAGATTAAGACCCGAGAATGGACATAGGCTACTTAACGCGGGCGAAGCTGCCGCAAAAGTTAGTAAGCCATAAAAACTACATAGCTGTGCTATATACTAGCATGGATGTTAGCATTGTTTCTCGTGTAGATGATGTAGCACATAGAACCATGAACAAAATGTTGAAACATGAAACATTGAGTACGAATCAAACGTAACGCCTGTTACTATGTAAGTACTGTTATAGGTACTTAAACCGCAAACAACTGTTAGCCTTATCATTATAACCTTTTAGTTATAAACATTTTGTTATTATTTCAAGTGGCGGTAATTTAATTTAAATAAAGATTCATAAGTATCATAACCATTTATAAACAAACAGGAAAATTTTGTTCTATTTTGTACACAAAGAACATAACATAAAATTAAATGCACTCCAAAACATATTTATAGCGTAAATATTGAATTACCTACACATGTTCTAAAATTACTGACACGTGCGATATTTATATTCAGGATGGCAAAGCAACAACTAAAATTACCTGAAGGTGTTTGAACAACTTTAAATATGTAAGGTCTGTATACAAACACATCTAAACTGCAAGAGTCTTCGCCTTCAATATTTGTAGATTTGCAATATATTGTAGAATTCATTGTGACATTGTCTAAGATTACGTAACTGAGGTACACCGATGGTATTTCTAGTAGTATATTCTGGAACAAAAAAGAAAGCTATATTATATATATGCTATGTATATTACCTGTAAGTATTGCAATTATAGCAACTTAGTTATCATAGAACCGTTTGGATTGGGTAGATGATCAATATAATGTCCTCCTGGAAGAGGCTCTTTTAAAGCACCCAATATGAGAATCTTATTTATATTTCGATCTCGTTAGTTTTGTCATGTTATATAGTTAATAACTTTAAATATAGATGTATACCTCAGATAGCAAGGAATTCCCGTTGTTATCCTCCCACGAAATACCTAGTGTTGGATATCCGGTCACTTTACAAGCAATTGTTGCGTTTTTACCAAAGTCCACAGTTATTGATTGGGCTTCTAATATCTGACACTTAGGTGCCGTCTGCGTAGAGCCTATTACAGCATCTAAACAATAATTTAAAAAGATTTTAAAATATAAGTCAACGTAATATATTAGCTGGCAGCGGTTGGAAGCGGGAGGTCGAAGATCGAGCTCAGTGGCGTGCCAGAGAAAAGGCTAAAGTCCAGCAGTGGATTGAGATAGTATACTAAAAATAGACTCGAGAAAACTGTGACCAAAGTCAGAAAACATAAGGTACCTGTTGATTGTGGAATAAAATTTTCGGATACACCCTTAATCTCTTTATAAGTTGATGTATCATATCCCTTAATCTGAAAACATAAAACCAATAATGAGATACAATGTATAGTGAAGAGGTTAATTTACAGAAAAATAGAGAACATTCTACATAGCTACATAATATGTTTTTGTTGTACTTAATTTATTTTCTAATATATTTATAAGTAGGTCCTAGGAACCTACCTACAAAATATTTTAAGGAAAAATCCTGACGAAATTATTCATCTATGTTAACAATTAGTTAAAGTTCTTACCCATATGCGGAAAGTTATGTCGAGTTCAACAAAAGTTTCGGTCAAGTATACATTGGCAGAACCGGTATCGTGTAGCTCCAATGGATTCTTTTCTTGTTCGTTTGACTTCTGTATCTCAATTTTTTCAAGTTTCATTTTACTTTGGGACACATCAATGAGAATGTAGTTTATTCGACCTAAAATATTATGATATTATTACAATTTTAAGCAAGGCCAGGTTAGCAGTATCGCATAACGAAGACAGAAGGTATAAAAAATGTAATACCTAGACGGGAATGTGAAAAGGATTGAACCCAATTAACTACGTATCAACTTGAGCTGTGCAAAACACACTAATCGGAATCGTAAAGTCATCGTCACGGGACCGGCGCCTAGCCGTAGCCGAGTCGACATTAGCTGATCCGCTTTGGTTACGTACTGCCATCTAACTAAGTTTGACGGCGAGGCGAAAGGCGATCTGGTGACGATCCTTCCGAGTTGATATGTGTGCTATGAAGCGATGCACTAGACAGCTAGATTAGGCTAAGGGAGTCGTGTCCTAACAATACAAGACCCTGCATCGCTTCCTAGTGCAATAAGCTGGAAAGCGGAAACGTAGATACCGTTCACTTACCTAGTAGCTTCTCAGCTACGCAATTTGACTGACACTAAATGTAAATAGGTACAACAAAACAAAACTACATTATCACAAATACCTAAGTATATAATATGTAAAATGGCTGGCAGCGGTTTGAAGCGGAAGGCTGGAGATCGAGCCCAGTGTGCAGTGGTGCAGTGGCTGCCATAGTAGAGTCCTATGTCCAGCAGTGGACTGAGATAGGATGATGATAATGATATGCAAAGTTAAAGTAAATCAAATTCAAAGTGAATAGTTGAGGGGTAATAGAGCATATACCTGGTATTGGTCTTCTGCTTGTTTCGTTTATATTTCTGGGGATTCTACTTGAGAATCCAAAGCGTAACGGCAGCTCATACTGCATGTATAGCGTAACCGAAGTGGTTCCTTTACATCGAACCATTGCCGTGTGTTCCCCCGCCTGCGGGTCTACCAGTCGGATGACCTGTTTCACAATAATATTATTAACTAGCATCTGCCCGAGAATCCATCTGCGTAAATTCCAGAATTGGGTTTTTTAACATAAATTTATAATTACTGTTATTAGTATATGCCATTTACCGGGCTAAGAACAAAACATCTCATGTGGTAATCCAGGTTATAAATTCAGTTGTAACACAAACTTCTTTTGCCAAATGTGATCTCAATCAGTTCAACCGTTTTTGCATGATTGGGTAACAAACATTGAACATCCACATTATCCTATAAAGAATGGCCACACGCCTTTAGAAGGCGTCTGGACAGAATATGAAGGTATAACTACTAATATCTATACTAACACTAAATACCTACCTGTGTGTTTATTGAATCCAATATTTTTTCAATTGAACGAGAGGACCCGTCTGGGCCTGTTATCTGAACCGTCGTGAATTCTCCTGCAGCTACCAGTAGCATGGTCTTTGTGAACGAATCCACTGAAAACTAATTTTTACACAAATATAAAAACGCAAACAAACTGGTAACTTATTAAAGTGAATGATTAATTTAAATAGGTTTTTACAAACACGTCAGATGACAATAATATCAGTAAAACTAAACAGCGTCGGAATTTCCTGAAGTCGACTGACTACATTTTCTCTTAAAATTCAACACGAGGTCCTGGGTTCAAATCCCGGGTCGGGCAAAGTGTTACTGGGTTTTTCCATAAGGTAATTCTCGGAGTCTGGATTTGTGCCCGGTTGATGGCAATAGGCTCGCCCCCTATTACATTAGCACCTAAAAGCATAACTGGCGAAATGTGGGTGTACTGTATGTGCACCTCTGCCTACCCCTTCGGGGAATACAGGCGTGATGTTATGTTATGTTTTCTCTTCAAATCCAGACAGACGAAGATGATGTGCGAACAATCGCAAATGTAGGTAAAACAAAGCATGCTTGAGTTAATTTATACCGTCCTGATAGATACCCCGTGTCGTAAGATCTGCCGGACATTTGGGTAGGCCGCAAAAATAAAACTCAACCCAACTACACTATATAGGTATGTACATTACGCTCATTTAAAATTATTCATGTCAATTGTTGGAACCAATCTTGTTTTTATGGACAAGGTAGGTGTAGGCACAGATCTCAATGCTAAGCTAAAATAATGCAAAAATATAATTCAACTATTACACAAACATTGGAACAATGTTGGACGACAACACATTCCGCGTGGCTACTAGTTTACGCTTAGGGGCTCCAAGTGTTGCACCTCATCGATGTCTCGTGCTCTTGTCACCGCCGGCGTACCAGCCGTACTAGAACCAAATGGATTGGTACGTGACGATGGATAGAGACCAGATGGTATGTCGTTGTTACCCTGGAAATTGGGAAGGCCTTTGGTGTGGGACGCAACGTGCGTCGATACCCTTGCACCTTCTCATGTTTCTGGCTCGACAATTTGCCCAAATATGTGACCAAAGGGCTGGTTCATTTTTTGGCCAAAGAATTAGCATTGCCATTTAACGTGGCAATGCTGACAGTCTTTTGGGCACGTTACCGGTTGACATTGATGGGAATGAATTGTTTGATGCTTTTAACTTTTTATTTTTGTATATATTGTTTTTATTTTGTATTAGAATTAAGTTGTAAATATTCAACCATTACTAATAGGTACTTACAGATAATTGTTTATATTCTGTGAAAGTGTCAAAGTTGATTATATCAGTCCATTTCACATTGATTACTTCCTTTATGAACGGGAATGCCTAAAAATTGAAAGTAACTAATGTTATAAACCCTTCACTCGTACTTTTTGTTCCATACAGGTACACATGTAAATATAGGCACAAATTCAACCAACAACAAATTCTTACACTCCCGTAATCAATCAGCTATAAAAATTTAATAAATGTCTTCTATTTAGGCAATACTTGCGTAGAAATATGTATACAGACCTGTCTTAATGTGAGAGCATCAAATCTAAGTACTGTTCCAGCGCAAGCTTTCGCCACATCGTAGTAAACTTGAACGTTAATACCAGGAGCAGGTAGACAGAAACCGCTCAATAGTATTACCACCTTAACAAAATTATTAATTGTATTTAACTAGCTATCCTTTTTTATATCACTTTAGTAAGGGAAACGCTTTATAATGCGGGTAAAATTATTGTTAGTATCGGATAAAAAAGTAGGTATGCTTATTTTCTTCCAGCTGTGATGGTGATTTTTTGTTCAATGATAAGTCATCACATCAGCCTACACGTCCAGCAGGAATGCAGGCCAATTATTACCTACAAGTGACTAAACCTTAAATTCTAAGTTGTGTTTATACTGAAATATATAATATGCTTTACCTGACTGTTAGTGTTTCTACACAAGTTTTCAATAGAACTAAATTTGCTAACATCTTTAGCGAAGGCGTCGGTAAATACGAAAATTTTTGATCCATGTTTACTGATTTGTAGGGCTTTTTCAATTCCTGCTAGCGAATTTTCTGGACATGTTTTTCCACCATCTGCTGTAAAGCTATTCAGCGAAGTAAGGAAATCTCTTGATGTTTGCTTCACTATAGGTTCTCCTACGTCTGACAACAAATTGTATTAAAATATATTATTTGGGTTTAAAACATTGGCATTAATTGGGTTGTGGGTGAACAGACGGCATTTATATAATAATAGGGTTGCGCGTCAAAATCCAGACCTAACAATAAGCCATACAATCTCATATTTACTTTTTGAATTATTCTAAAGGCACACGTTAGTTTGCGAGCATGACGCGCTGTGCTTGACGACGACCAGGTACTCATTCTGGCGAGTGAAGATCGTTTAACGCACACGCAAGAACCTGGAACTATCTCTATCTGTTCGTTGATAGTTACAGCTCGCTAGTAAGTGCCCCGATTCGGGTACCTTAGAATACAGTAAAACACTAACCCGAACCTAATACATGGCACAGTTTCGCTTGGGTCATGTCTGGGACGTAAAACCTTTGGGAACTACAGTCCATTAAGATGGATAAATGAGTAAATTTAACTGCATTCATTCATCGTTTCTACATAGTGGAACCATTCAAACACACTTTTATCGACTTTTGCTGGTTCACTCCACACCGCTACTATCATAATCGATTGCACTGCAATTCTTAATGTAAAATCATTTGGACAGTAGGTACTGCTTACAAAAAAAACCATCCTTAGCTGCGTCATATAGGTATTAAGATATTTATAGAATTATACGCACTTAATTGAAAAAGTTAAGGTTTAACCACCTATAAGCCAACACATGACTTAAGCTCAAATTAACTTCTCACAACTCTTACTTCCACTGCATAAACGTGTATCTTATGAGTCAATATATAAATATCAGCTTACCTGGGTCATTAAAAGGCACTATAATGTAGTTCCCTATATCTGTAAGATCTGATGCGTTGAGAGTTGATGGTAAATTCGCTTTAATTACATCAAATTCGTCGAGCATCGACCATGTCGTATCTAGCACGATCGTAAAGCTTCTATCACAGGAGGCTAGACTGATGGTTAAGGAGTAGACCAGAGTGCACAGAAGTAACATTGTGCTGATTAGTCCGGTGACGATGCACTGGTGATCATCGAAGTGCGAATGTCGTGAGGTTCAATCTTTGTTAGTTAAGGGCAGGCTGCACGCTCGAAATCTAAATATTAATGCGTGAAGGAAAGACTTGTAATCATATTCATATTTATTTGCATTCCACAATGTAGAGAGGATGTTACAGATGGCTTAGAGCTAAGTACAATCATGGACCATGTAAGAAAATTATCACTCACACAATCACTTCATATTAAGAAAATTAAAAAAATATGCTTACTTATTGTGAATGATAGATTATGTTATTGCTTTGGATAATGATGATTGTAAATGGCGCGAAAGATTTTAGGATCGTAGCGAATGAAAATCCGTGATCTCTGCAGGAACCTACTTCTGGAAAATAGGCGTGACTTTACGTACGTATGTATGTATGTCATTACAATGTAGATAACGTTGATGAAGCTACAATTTCATTAAATTATGACCAATGGGCGACCATTGAGCAACAATTACTTAGTTTAATGTTTTCTATTTTAGTTATTTTTAAGCTAAATAATATGAGAATAGAGGACCATCGATATTAAATTAAATAATTTTACTTTGGCAGACACGACATTATGGAAGGTTGAAATAAAATAAATCTGAAATTTTCCAATCAACTATGATGACATTATATTAGCATGACAGACCTACAAACAATATAAAGTACCTACCTATTGTATATAGAAAAACATGAACTGCCCTTAACATTGCAATATTGTAACTACAATGTTGCATTTGATAACATTTAACCTAGGAATATTAGTCGGCTATTTGTAGGGCATTCTCCTTAGCACGCATGTCGCATTTATCATCGGCACTCAAGCACTGTGAAAGATCATTTCCTACAAACTGCATAATAAAATTAAGTACTGCTTCGTTCGTCTAGTTGTCGCTAAGCATTAGTTTTTTACACGGAAATCTTCAGTCTGCTTGTGACCACGGCCGGTGTAACTCGGTCGAAACGTCACGACAAAAATTTAATAAAGGTTGTGTTCGCGTTAATTCCCGTGTTGTAATTCTATTATAGTCCTTACGGATGGTTCGTTATATGTAGGTACAGTCGTGATGTTATTTTAGTATTATTGTTTCAGCCATGATCGTCCCACTTTAAGGTAAAGGCCTGCCTTTCCTTCCTCCATTCATCGGTTGTGACCTGCAGTAGTTCATTTCGCCTTAAAAGAGTCAAGCTCGTCCCGCCATCTGGGCCTGCCGCCATGCTTTTTGACATTATGTGGCACTCTGTAGTAGTTTTGCCCACATGTCATTTGACATGCGGTAGACGTGACCAGCCCAGTTCCGCTTCAAACTAGCGGCTTTGTGTCGAACATTTAATTTGTGTTTTAGCGCGCGGTACCTATTATGGTATGCATGATAAAATTTTAGGAATACCCATGATTAATTCTTTTGGACGCCACGTAGGTAAGTCACTGGTGACTGTAACCTGAACCTGAAGTCAATGAGTAAATCATAAATTCTTAGCTTGTCCATATTGTATTGTAGAAATAGGTACTAATTAGGTCTATTCCATGTATGTCCAACGTCCGTCCCACCGTTCTCTCTGAGGCGGTGGGATAGTTTATGAGTATTTTTCTCCATTAGGAAAAAAAGAGAGGCAATTAGGTCTAATTTAGAATAGCTACCA
The DNA here is from genome assembly GCA_946251915.1 of Abrostola triplasia. Classification (NCBI taxonomy): domain Eukaryota; kingdom Metazoa; phylum Arthropoda; class Insecta; order Lepidoptera; family Noctuidae; genus Abrostola; species Abrostola triplasia. Next base: position 5,559,410 of record OX276440.1, on the reverse strand, counting down.
ACTACGACAACGATATGATCGGTAAACGCTATAGATAAACGTGCATACGTTTCTTAATATTGTTCATGTTAGAAACATTATAATTAGGTAGGTATTTAAGTAGGTCAGACTATACCAACATAACTATTATACCTCCAGATTAATCAACCTTGTATAGCCGTTGTACAGTGGGTACTGGGTAGGGTTATAGGGTACACCTACAATACATTTTCTTATCCTTTCGAATATAAAATTACTGATGACCGGAAAACAAAAATTTACTCATCCGTTATACAATATACAGTGACTTAGGTAAATATTATTTATTTAGCAGAAAGATATTACAATTTTTAAAGATAACAAAATGAAAATACTTAATATATACATAGATGCGACCTTGTTTGTTTAAAGTACAATATGCGTCTTTTCGTTTTTTTACAAAACAATGTAATTTTAAGTTCTGATTGGGGACAAAATCAACCTTAAACGTAAGAAATAAAGATGTTTTTAGCAATTAAATGAACTTGTTGATAAAACTCTAAGTTAATTACGTCTAATCTATTTCTCATAAATATTACAAAGCGTAACGATTGTTTACTTTATATTCAATCTGAAAAAACCTAAATTCTTATTATTTTATTATACGTAGAATAGTTATTACTTATATACTACAATGATAACAGATATATTTTTTCTTTTAGATTATTATTTTGGAGTTGGGAGACAGTAACGACACAGTTTTCCTTATTATTGTAGGTAACTAACGCACAATTAATATTGTACACTCATTTGGTTGCAACAAATTATTAAGATATTATTATAATTTAATGTGACAATGTAGGTAACATGACTAAGCTACTAGTTGCTAGCTAATAAGATACTTAATTAATATATAAATCAATCATGCCTACATCTCATACAAATATTTCATTTAATTAATAGTTCTAATGGTTACTTTTATATTTTCCTCGTATTCGTCGAGTTTTATGTTTAATACTTATTTGCTTGTTGTTATTCCATCCTTTAATCAGCATGCATGTGAAGTTAGTTAATATTTGGGTTCGGCTCGCGACTCCGCCGCGTCAGTAGCTCTGGCTTTAAGGGCTCTGTTTGAGCCCGAAACTAGTCGGGCATTCCTGAACAAACACGAGAAGAACCATACAGATAGTTTACTATAATAAATTGCAGATATGCCTCGTTGGTCTAGTGGTCGCTAAGCACGACTGCTGAGCACGAGGTCCTGGGTTCGAATCCCGGGTCGGGCAAAGTGTTATTGGGTTTTTCCATTAGGTTTCAATTCACAGTAGCAGCACGGAGTCTAGATTTGTACCCGGTTGATGGCAATAGCCTCGCTCCCTATTACATTGGGATCTAAAACATAACTGGCGAAATGTGGGTGTACTATATGTGCACCTCTACCTACCCCTTCGGGGAATACAGGTGTGATGTTATGTTATGTTTATAACGAAATTTTGTTACTGAAAATTTGGTTATATTCAGTACCTAGGTACTGGAAGACGCAGCATTAGCAGGGAGGCCTCCCAACAGGTAGACTGACGATTTTGTCAGAGGTGGATGCAAATGGCAAGTTGTCTTTCATTGTGGCGTTCTCAGGGGGAGGCTTTGTTCAACACTGAAAGTCTTCTGGCTGATGACGATTGTTCGACGCTACTAAATAACGTTATCTGAACAAAAATAATAACTTTCGAGTAACAATTCAAGGGCCCGGTAGATAACATGGATATCGATAATACTTACGACAGTTATTATAGTTTAAACCTATTTTCTAACATTGATTAATTCATTGTTTGTTTGAGTGTACGTACGTAGGCGTAACAGGGGAGTTTCTAAAATAGATTTGTATAGAAATATGCGAACTATGTACCTACGGTTTTCCTATATGTAAATATCTATTATTATAATGGTGTGACCTGTCAGATAAATTATCTGTGGTACGTTAAATACACCTCTGCTTACTCCATCAGGGAATGCAAGCTTGACGTCACAAAACATATAATGTTTTTAAGTTAATACTATACCTAGTTACGACTTAATTCTAGGGATTCCCAACTGATGAACTCTCATATCATTAGGTCATATTTGTATACATATAAAACTCAAATATACATTTAAAATGATAAATACTTACTGAGTGTCACTGAGACTGTGACCATGTCTGCAACAAAATTGTGTTTTCTATTGTTTCTCCTTATTTTACATACATGTACAATAAATGGAGGTGGTATTGTAAAAAGTAGTTTAACATTTGTTATAGACGACACGTCTTCTATGTGGGATGAAATAAACCAAGTCAAAGACGACGCTTATGAAATATTTGAAACAGTGTTAAGATCTAATGCATCGCAGATTGATAATTTCATTCTGGTTACGTTTAATGATCCGGGTAAGTACCAAGCTTAAGTTTCTAATTTACTTACTTACTCCGTTGCCCCAGCAACTCAATGTGATTTTTGGCCTTCGATACCAGAGTTCTCCATTATTTTGGTCCTTTGCAATATCTGACCTGTTGTTAGCTTAAAGCCTTATAAAGGTTTTCAACTTTTATAAATAATGCCGCACCTGTCTTTTGTATTCAAGTGCTACCAGTACCTTGTCACATAAACGCTGTTATTGTAAAGTATATTTCCCTATATCTTCGTTAAACACCACATTGCATCACATTTAATAAGCGTAGGTAAGTAAAAACTTTGTTTCGGTTTACATCTTTCTGTTATACCAAAGTGGTTTGTTATCTATTAAAATTAATATTAAATTCTTGCGAAATTAACTTGCCATAATCATTATCTTATTTCAGGTGTCCAGTTACGTATAGACACTAAAGATAAAGTTGCATTTAAAAGAGCGTTACTAGATATAAGAGTGCACGGCGGCGGCGATTGCCCAGAGTATGCCATGACAGGCATCGAACTGGCTCTTGAAAAAAGCCTACCCCTTTCATATTTGTTTGTATTTACGGATGCGTCAGCATTAGACCACCACAAATTTGAGCAGATCAAGAGTATATCGCAAAAGAAACAAAGTCAGGTAACAATTATTTATAATATTAATACCATGGTATGTAGAGATTGTTTACCAATAGCAATCTTATTCACGCGTCTCCATAACAACGACACAGTCTCACAGGCTAATCTATCGGAGACTACAATAACAATATTGACAGATTACTGGAACAGTGTGGAACAGGCACCCATTTGTTCTAGATCGCAGTTTGTACAACGGTGACCTTCGATCAACAATTTGTCGATAAACAATGAAATACAACTATGTTAACGGATTTTATCGTGGTTTTAATCAGATTTTTAGATCCCAATTGTTTTTCAACATTTTTTTGATCGATGGTGGAGACATTTAGTGGAGGCGTGGCTTGACTCGTGTTATTTACACGCCTTGATAAATCACCATTAGACATAAAATAAAAATATAAATTTTGTCAGCTCATTCATTATATTACTAGCTTACCTGGCGAACTCCTTCTCGCCATTTAAATCTTTCCTTGACTTCTACGGGTGTTTTAAAACTAAAATTAGCAAAATAAATCCAGCGGTTCTCTATTCGTGACCATGGAAAGCAGAGCTTCATTTTTATAATAGATAACGAAAATTGTTTCAGATAATCTTTGTATTAACTGGCAAATGCGGTACCAAGGACGATGTAGACTATAAAGTGTACCACCGCATAGCAGAAGCGACGAATGGGCAAGTTTTTGATACGGAAAGAAATGAAGTGAAATATGTAAGTATTCGTTAGGCTTAAGTGTATATTATTAAGCTATTGCATAGCCTCTGCACTTGACTGCCTCGTTGGTCTAGTGGTTGCTAAGCGCGACTGCTGAACACGAGGTCCTGGGTTTAAATCCCAGGTCGGGCAAAGTGTTACTGGGTTTTCCATTAGGTAATTCTTAGTAGCAGCACGGAGTCTGGATTTGTGCCCGGTTGATGGCAATAGGCTCGTCCCCTATTACATTGTGACCTAAAAACATAACTGGCGAAATGTGGGTGTACAATAATTATGTGCACCTCTGCCTACCCCTTCGGGGAATACAGGCGTGATGTTATGTTTTTGTTATGTGCATAGCTTCTATCGCGGGCCTTGAGCGTGGAGACCGAATCCAGAAATTCCGTAACGAAAATAACCTAACACGGTGATACTTTGTAGTTTTGCCATCTATCGATGAATAGCAGAACTTTTAATGACTTTTTGAATTATCACGCTTGTCTCTTTAGTTCTGCAAATCGCCTCTAGATGGCATTGGTTTTATCAGCGCTTAAAAATGGTATGCAATGGCTTTACCGTGGCAGTCTCCGAGTGCCACACGTCTCTTTTTATATAATGTTTACTGTTAGTTCGTAAGATTAATATAACATAGCTTTGGTTGTATATACTGTAATGGTGTTATGTTGTGGTAATAATAAATAAATTACATGGTGGTGAAGCCCTACAAATAATATATGAAAGTAAAGTCTTAGGGCACTGTAAAAAAACTGTAGAACTGCATGAGATTTTCAATTGGAAACAGATATGAAATGGATCACAGATCGTGATTTGGGGGCTGGTACCAATCACGCGGTGCCAGTGTTAGTTCACATAGTAAATAACAGATAGTTCGCATAGTAATAAGAGATACATTATTACCATCATTTAAGCCCTGTATCACCCACTGCTAGGTGAACCTATTTCTCTGTCAATTCTCTCTATCTTGAGCGTCTCTTGATATTTACATCCTACATTTTATTCCAGGTTTTGGATTACGTCAAAGAAGTTATTAAAAGCAGGGGCGTCGTAGTCGGCTCCAAACATTTTCCTCCCGGGTATGATAAGGAGATGAAAGTAAGTACTCCCATGGACCATGGTTCCTCTTCATTATGCTAGGTAGGTACATCATTTTTTTTTTTCAAACAAAACCTACGTAATGTATCAGACTAAATTGTTTGGATTGAAGAGAAAATAAATCTTAAAAATATAGATTGTATTCTATGGTACGTACCTACCTATGTTTACCTAGTATTTAAATTTTACTCAACAATACTAATAAGTTGGCTGACAGTGATAGTATTATCTTCTATATATATATAAAATTGTCGTGTCACAGTTTTCGTTCCCATACTCCTCCGAAACGGCTAGACCGATTCTCATGAAATTTTGTGAGCGTATTGAGTAGGTCTGAGAATCGGCCAACATCTATTTTATTCAGTGTTTTTACCTGAAATTCACGCGGACGAAGTCGCGGGCAACAGCTAGTAATAGATAAAAAAATATGTTCAAAGCCAACTTGTTACAATTAAGTGTGATTTTAATGACTCTATTTATATATATTTATTCTTAATTTTTATTTCTTTCTTTTTATTATTTTATTATCTTAATAATTATTCTTAATTTTCAAACCTGAAAACTGATTACTTGATCAAGTTAATAACGGTAAGATATATGATGGTCACATGTTCCACCGTGACACGGTGGCTCTAGATACGTCTTGGATCGGTAAAGGTCGCGGGTTCGAATCCCGCTCGTGACCATCAATATTCGAATTTCGTTTGTCTGTTTGAATTTAAGCTTAGCATATTCAGGTAAACTACCTATATCAGCATATTTTTACTTTCTTTTTCAGTTTCTAGTCGACAGCGATACAAAAGATGTATTAATCGCTGTCACTGGTGACAAGCCCAAGATAGGGAACATAACAGGTCCCGGTGGAAGCAAACCGAAGACTAAAACCATCATCGCCATAGATAGTACAACGGTATGTGTTATTTCAGCAAATTATTAATTATATATTCTTCTATGATTAATTTCGTTGCGGGTTCCAAGACAGTCAAGTCATTTCTCTGGGATGCCTCAAGCTTCATTGCCTCGATGGCACTCAATGGTTATCATTATAGATCCTGGCTTACAGGAGTCGCAATGATGGGCACGAGTGGTGGGCTTGTCCCAAAAAAAAAGGAATTATTTAACCGCCCCCTATTACATTAGGACCTAAAAAAATCATAAATTGTTATCTTTGTGTTCTCTATAATGTTGTATAATTATTATTCTTTTTATATTTCTTAAGTATTACTTATATTTGTATGTCTAACCATAGACAAAACATAGCGCTCTAAGCTAACTATAAGATCTGTATTTCTGTTTACCTATGTTTTACAAATAATAAATGATTATGAAATGTGGGTGTACTGTATGTGCACCTCTGCCTAACTCTTCGGGGAATACAGGCATGATGTTATGATTAATTTAATCTAATACATTTATTTATTTAAACACAAATGCACAACATTACAGTCAGTAACCATGGCGTTGCACAGTTCAGATTAAAACTATAGGTAGGTTTAAAACAGGACATGACACATATACGGGACGCATGGTGGTCAGATACGAAAGATAGAGTGGTTTGAAAGTACAAAGGAGAGGCCTTTGCAAATAAACAAAAATAGGTTAAAAAAAATACATGAACACACTTTGAACATACATAACATTACATTACCTACGCATATAATAATGAGTACAATAATTCCCCAGCTTTGTTATGGAATAGAGGGCGAAATTATTGCTATTATCGGGCACAAATTCAATTGAAAAACTCAATTATGGTGATGATGAACCAACATAATGCCAGTATTCCCCAACGGAGAAGACAGAACTATCCCCAATGTAATAGAAGGCGAGCCTATTTCCATTCACGTAATTTTTTTAACAGTAGTATAGTTATTGTTTCTATTCTATACGTCCACACTATTTTTAATAGGTACCTAATTTTGCAATTAATTTGCCCCAACTTCTTACATTTTAATTCTTGTGGTTAGGTTGTGAAAGCGACTGACGCGATACCTGGAGAACACGTTGTAGAGCTCGGTAGTGAATCTGAAACGCATGCAGTGATCACCGCCAAGACCACCATCAACTTCCAGCTAGGGTTCTCAGTCTTCAAACCCACTTCTATCCTCGACACTGTGACGAGACCCCCTCCAGGTAATTATTTAATTATATTCCATGACTTCAGCCGCGAGAAACTTTAGCTTGAATCGGAGACTTTTCTCCTATGTACTTTCTGGGGTTCAAGCTCACTCAAATATTATCTAAATCGGTTCAGTGATTTAGCCATGGAAGTATATAAGTACATACTGAGTTACTTGCGCATTAATGGTATTACTAGAGACAGGTAGTATGGATTATCCTGAACAATTATAATGGCGCGAAGCAGACACAAAGGCCATGCCGCATATGTGGGTCATTAGCAAAGGGAAATGATTAATGAACAGCCGCTAATTTTAACTTAATAATCTGTCGTACGACTATGAATAATAAAGCTTTCAGATAAAGGTGTCATCAAATTAAAGAAAATACTTGATTGCAGTTATAAGCGATTGAACCCCATTGACAATATTTGTTGTACAGTCTAACATTACCTTTTGTATCATACTTAACTTAATTATTTTAGAGGGCGAAGCATTTCTATCAGTTAAACTAAATGGAGAAGGAGCAGTATTAAATACCGCAAGAATACTTGATATGGACGATAATGTAATTCAACAGTTGCCTTTAGAACTAGTGAACGATGAAGAACAATTTTATGTGACACCAAAATTCAACCCGCCGAATACTATGTTTCGTGTCTCCGTAAGTTGGTTATACTACCTTTTTAAAGTATGCATCTATGTAAAAAGAGACTGAAAAACCAGACAGTTAACGTGTGTAAAAATTTACTATGTAAGATTTATTTAGAAAAAAGAATGTTCCAGCTAATAGAATTTGGTGAAATATCTCTTTCCTTGTAAGCCAAGTTAATGCTTTAGTAGCAAGGATCATGCATTAGGTTTGAAAGTACTTTAAGTGATACTGTCTCTTTTTTCCACTAAAGTTCATTTGCCTTCTAGGTCGTTGGCATGGATAAGAAAAGCAAAACTCCAATAATAAGGAATAGTCCAACACCAATAGAACGACATAACTTGAAGACTGGTAAGATTTACAATTTAATGTTTAATGGGACTGACTATAGAGCTGAATGTTGTGGATTAGACACGCTATAAATCCTACGTAAAAAAGCAAACTGCGCGGTTGTTGTCAGCTAGCATTGCAGGTCATTTTCAGCCAAGCTCATAATAATCCACCTGGACTCCTTTATGAAGGACATTACCAGCCCTTGAGAGAGACATATTGGGAAGAGAGTAGGGCCTTTACCTGCAGTGGGGAATTTGCGATGGCTTTGTTGCAGTTGGGGACAGAGGGGTATAGTGAACTGTCTTGAATGTGTTAACATTTTTTTACAGAAAAGATAATCAGCGTATCTCCACAGATGACTATCGAGGGAGAACCGAAAATAATAACGAAATACGACAAATCATTCCAGTTGAAATGTAAGGTACACGCATACCCGAAACCTGACATAATTTGGGAAGAAAAAGATAAAGGAATCAGTCTGCCTGCCACGGTACCTACTTACCCAATTATTTCTGAATTTGATTCATAATTTGAATTGTATGCATTATACACATCTATGTATATATGATATCTATGATTTAGAACTGTATTATATTGACAGGTATTATTATTGGAAGCACCATTCGATTACATCAGCATTTTAAACATATATAAACCACAAAATATGACGTACCAATGCAAAGCAAATAATCCTCACGGACAGAATATAAAATTCATAGAAGTTGAAACTGAGGGGCCTCCCGAAGAAGGTATGAAAGACTAACTTTTGAAAATTAATAACATAAACGGGAAAAAAACAATTTTCTTAGTATTAGAACTGCCATAAAGTGATACCAACAGAAATATTTGATTAACGATAGCGGCTGAGTTCATTTGTGTTGAATTTTGACTGGTGTTTAGAAAAGTAGACTTTATCGTTTCAATTGTTGAGGTCCATGTTTCGTATTTATAAAACAGTAAATGAATATTTAAGCACTGGTAGGTTGTACTGCTCATAATAATATTAAAAAAGACTTGTTACTAAATTTTATTTTGTTTCTCGCTACTTCGCGTTGCACTGCGTAGTTTTTTTTAACATTATATTCCTTAACCGGTAAGATCCTCGTCCTCCTTATCAATACGTACTGTTATTTATTAAATTATTATATTTGCAGAACCAATAATTGAAAAGGAAATTGAAGAATTAAGCGTCAAAGAAGGTGACAATGTAGATTTATCTTGCAGGTAACGTTATAGTCCAATTAGCCTAATTACATTTGACGACACATAATACAATGATAATAGATGATAATACATACTTACACAACTAATATCCCACTCAACATAAGTTCTATGGAGTCGAAATGACGAGCCTACTGAATTGCTTTACCGAAATAACTATAGCAATAGAAAGCTAGTAATTTAATTACCGTGTGGTTTCCCGCCTAGAATAGACTACCCCCTTTACTCTCGTAGGTGTCGTAATAGGCGACTAAAGCATATTCGCGGGGGATAGGCAATAGCGTTCATCGTAGGTTCATCCAGTGTAGGGTATCTTTCACCATACTGCCATTGCCAACCCTGCAAAACCCCCCCGTGAAGAGTAGCCAAGGAAAACGGGGACTGGGTGGCGTACCTTGGGCAAGTTACGTCCAGCAGTGGACTGAAATAGGCTAATGTGATGATAATGAATCTAATGAACAAAACATTATATTAGGTAGTAACTTGGTGTTTTTACTTGCTATTTCCAGGGTCATCAAAGGGAAACCAACTCCGACAGTGCGCTGGTTGTTCCAGGGCGAAGATATGGGTGGTTTTGAACCGATTAACGTGACTGGTGAAGTTTTTCACTTAGAGAGGGTTCGTGTAGACCAAACCGGCTTGTACCAGTGTGTGGCCGAGAACTCTGTTGGATCAGACCAGTTCACTATGGATTTAGAGGTTACCTGTACGTATTTACTCATTATTTTAGTAATTGTAAGGTCTGAAATAAATATTTTATTATTATATTACGAAAATTGTATTTGGTTTTTACAAATCCTTTTTAAGGACAGTGTTTTTGTTTTAAAGATTTCTAAAGAGACTATTTACATTATTAGAAATTACATAACGTAACATCACGCCTGTATTCCCCGAAGGGGTAGGCAGAGGTGCACATTTAGTACACCCATATTTCGCCAGTTATGTTGTAGGTCCCAATGTAATAGGGGGCGAGCTTATTGCCATTAACCGGGCACAAATCCAGACTCCGGGCTGCTACTGAGAATTACCTAATGGAAAAACCCAGTAACACTTTGCCCGACCCGGTATTCGAACCCAGGACCTCGTGCTCAGCAGTCGCGCTTAGCTACCACTAGACCAACGAGGCAGTCATAGAAATTAATATTTATTATGAACCACTATTTAGATATGCTTGTTTACCTGCTTGTTTACATAATGATATTACCACAAGATGAACTTAGGTATATTATAATTAAATATATTTCTAGATCCACCGATCATAAAAGATGATAAAAAAGTAATAGAATCTACATACGGAGACGAAGTTACTATTCCTTGTGCCGCTGGTGGTATACCGCCACCTGCAGTAACGTGGACCAGGAAAGGCAAAACACTTGAAGATACAAGAAGAATTAAAATTTCCAGCGATAATAGTCTCAAGTTTGTATTTGTTTTACTTACTATAATTACCACTGGTATAAATAATAATATTAAGCATGTACAACATAATACACTTACTGTACTAACAAAAAAAATGTATCGGCAGGTATCGAAATGGCATCCAGTTTTTCTAAGACGTTTTTGAGTTTGTCGTTATCATATTATCATTTACGTAAGAGGCATAAGGCTTTGACTTTTGCTGAAAAAAATATTTGATGCTCAAAGATCATTAACTAATGAAGGAATCTATTGTGATGAAACCTGGACCCTGGATCTATTGGTTTTATATCCGCCGTAGCTAATGTGGTTATCAGCACAATATTTGTTATTGCACACCATTAAACAGTTCCTTCATTGTGGCGTTCTAAGGGGGAGGCCTTTGTTCAACAGTGGACGTGTGCGTTCGCGCAGCGGAATGTTGTTGAATTTAAAGATATTAATTATGCAGATATTTAGTGTATGACGTCGTATAATTGTGTATGGTAAAAAAAAAATTGTGTACGCAGCCATTGTGGAGAAATTCACCAAAAACTGATTCCGCTGGGCGAACGTTGTCCTGGCGGAACATATTTTAATCCATAGACTTTAGAAGAAAAGAGGTGTGTCCAAAAATTAGTGTGTATTTGTGTGTAATTGTGTATGTATGAATAAAATGAGTGCATGCATAAACTTCGGAGAAATTCAAGTTTCCGCTACGCGAACGTTTGGCCATTAGCTAGTTTTCATATAAAGCGCTTACATAGAGAGCTGTAGATTTTTACATACGTTGTTTTGAATTTGTTTATATTTGTTTAAAAAACAGATTTAGAAAAAATCGTAGGGCTTAAAAGATAAAAATATAAACGTAAAATACACTTAATAGGTCTTAGTTCTTAAAGTATGCACTTTGGGGTCTAGATTTTCACGTTTATACAAACCTTGTAAGTATCTGAAACATGTTGCCAAGTATCAATGATGTTCCGTTAGTAATTAAAGAGTTAAAGGACAATTTTACCATGAATAGATCACTGTTTACAAAACAGTCAAATATCACGACGTTCTAAAGGAATTGCATGGTAAAATGTATGCCAAAAATTAGTTTATTCATTCAACTATTCACATGCAAAATTTCATGTCATTAAATTTAGTAATTAAAGAAATCAATTAAAATACTGACGAAGCATCGAAAACCTACATAACCCGACCAAGTTCGGATAGCTACAAAAAAGCGGCCCAGCCATATATCTAAGAGACGTTCTTAACCTTCCAATATAGTATTTACTAATATGGTACAGTTCCGTACACAAGCGTTAGGAAAAAATAAAACAATTGCATTTCTTGAATTAAAAATATTTTTTTAATAATAACCCAACTATCTACGATAAAAACAAATCTTCAATTAACAAGTACTTTTCTATTTAAATATCCGTGTACAAATTTTTTTTTTATTAAGTACATACTTAATTATGTTTCATTACACACTTAAATAAGTAATTATAATAACGTTAACAAACGTTAATAAAAATAAATGACCTTTAAATTATATCGAAACAACAATTGTGTTATCACCTATACCAATTCAATACCGGTATTATACGGTAAATTTTGGGATGTTACCTAAATATATTGCATGGACGCTTTTTTGTAGCTATCCGAACTTGGTCGGGTTATGTAGGTTTTCGATGCTTCGTCAGTATTTTAATTGATTTCTTTAATTACTAAATTTAATGACATGAAATTTTGCATGTGAATAGTTGAATGAATAAACTAATTTTTGGCATACATTTTACCATGCAATTCCTTTAGAACGTCGTGATATTTGACTGTTTTGTAAACAGTGATCTATTCATGGTAAAATTGTCCTTTAACTCTTTAATTACTAACGGAACATCATTGATACTTGGCAACATGTTTCAGATACTTACAAGGTTTGTATAAACGTGAAAATCTAGACCCCAAAGTGCATACTTTAAGAACTAAGACCTATTAAGTGTATTTTACGTTTATATTTTTATCTTTTAAGCCCTACGATTTTTTCTAAATCTGTTTTTTAAACAAATATAAACAAATTCAAAACAACGTATGTAAAAATCTACAGCTCTCTATGTAAGCGCTTTATATGAAAACTAGCTAATGGCCAAACGTTCGCGTAGCGGAAACTTGAATTTCTCCGAAGTTTATGCATGCACTCATTTTATTCATACATACACAATTACACACAAATACACACTAATTTTTGGACACACCTCTTTTCTTCTAAAGTCTATGGATTAAAATATGTTCCGCCAGGACAACGTTCGCCCAGCGGAATCAGTTTTTGGTGAATTTCTCCACAATGGCTGCGTACACAATTTTTTTTTTACCATACACAATTATACGACGTCATACACTAAATATCTGCATAATTAATATCTTTAAATTCAACAACATTCCGCTGCGCGAACGCACACACAGTGGACGTCTTCCGGCTGATGATGATGAAACAGATCCTTAAATAATTACTCCAGCTCTGTATGAGACTTGTGTATCATTGTTATAGACTGATAGGATGATGAGTCGACTAAACAATAATCTGAAATCTAATTCTAATAATCTAATTTAGAATTTGCATCTTTTAGATTTCAAGTAACAATAGATGACGCAGGACAATACACTTGTATTGCGGAAAATGAATTGGGAACTGTAAAAAAAACTGTTTTGCTCAAAGTAGTTGGTAAGTATAAACGTAGAAGTATTTTCACTACTCTGAATTACTTACTGCCCCCTTACCATGCTCTTAAAGCAGGACACTTTCTGTTGTGAAAGCGAGATGCCGCTACGGTCAGTATAGTGCGGTATTTCGCTTCCACAACGGAAAACGACCTGTAATGCAAGCTCATAGTAAGAGGCCTGTTCAAAATCATTTTTCTTTTCTCGAAACTAAGATATTATTTATTTTATTATATTTTTAGTCCCAGTGTACATCGAGAGTCCAAAAAGTAAGACTGTTACTACCATGGTTGGAAAATCGGTGATTTTGCCGTGTCGGGCTGATAGTGTTGTTACACCAGAAATAAACTGGACTTTCCATAGCTCTGATACCAGGATGCCAAAACAACCCAAAGATATGACGTAAGTATATTATTAAGAGTCATTAACAGACATGTAATTAACTTTCGAGGTTTATTTGGAAGGTTCCATATAAGATTTATAAGCGTGGAGGAAGGGACGTGGAGTTCCTCCACCAAAAAGGGAAGATCTTCCAACCAGGCGGTGGTATGCCAGGAGGGCCGTGGCGCCCCACTTTTTAAGTGGGGGCGGCTGAGTATATAGCTAGCAAATGCGATTACTTTGCCAGCGCGATGCAGGATTCGCAACGTCACTGGTCCTTCGACGTGTAGATGTCGCTACATCCTCATCCTCTTTCCTCTTTTTCTGTGTCCGCATTTCCATTGTCACGTATAAGTTTTAGATATAACCTCAGAATACATTGTGAAAAACACATCTGTGATTGTTATTATTTTGCACAAACATGACTTTTTTAGAGCTTGTCGGAATCTTGGCTTGGTTCGAATCCTAGGTCGGGCAGTGTTTCTGGGTTTTTCCATTAGATCATTCTCAGTAGCAGCACTGAGTCTGGATTTGTGCCCGACGACTTATAACATGACTGGCGAAATCTAGGTGTACTGTAAATGCACATCTGCCTACCTCTTCGGGGAATACAGTGTTATGTTATGTATGTTCGTAAAATTGAAACCATAGACATAAGCCCGCCTCTGTACAAATGCATGCATTAAGTATAAATAAATAAATAGACTTCAGCAAGTTAGAAAGATTTATGCCTTCTTTTTCAGGCATTTATTTGAGCCAATATCTGGACTACATTTACAACAAATGCAGTTACATGAACAAGGCAGCTACACTTGTGTCGCGAGTAATAAATACGGTGGATCAGCTAATATAACATACGATGTCCAAGTTTATGGTAAGTTGGTTGTTGATCTTCTACTTGTATACATTTAGTAGAATTGAGTTCAGTCTCACTACGATTGTAAATTAATATATGTTTCACCACTTGACCATTCGCGGTACAATTTTAACTCAGTATTAGACATTTATAAGTGAACGTGTCAAATATTTAAATGTTATTTTTTTATTTTTGTAATTTAAAAAACGATCCTTAGGTTAGGTTATTTTTCTTATTTAGACCAAATATTTACTAATACGATAAGAAACAACCATGGAGCTTAACGGTTCATAATAATTTTTTTAAAATTTTCAGCTCCACCAATTATAGAAAATGTGTATAAGGATAAGACTCTTGAAGCTGTTGATGGGGATTTGGTATTTAGTATACAGTGCAAAGCTACAGGCAGTCCTAAACCTAGAATAACGTGGAAGAAAGACGATCTGAATATTGCTTTTGGTAATATAACATATACTATTTTATGCTTAATAGCCCGCGATAGGGATAGACAGGTTATTCGTGTTTGGCCTTATGCCTCACCCTTGGAGTAGGGGAGGTGTTGCCGTAATGCCCACGCTCGGCAAGCGGCTTGGGGATCACAGTATTGGTGATGAAGTTACAGAAGACGCTGCTGCCCATCTTCTGGATTTTCCCTTAGTCGCCTCTTACGACACCCATGGGAGGAAAGGTGGTCAATTCTAGGGCGGACACCACTCGGCATGCTGAGGATACAGGGACGGTTATTGCATCAGAAAATGTAAGATGCGCTAAAAAGTTTATATGTATTGTAAACTATCAATACCTCGGGTACCTACAGTCAAAATATGTGCCGTTAAGAAACAACAATACAGCATAAACAAAGGTAATTATGATCATCATCGGCCTCTGTGACTATTTACACATGATACGACGACCTGATAGGCGCAGTGGTTAAGCGATTGGCCTGCTGCGCTAGAGGTGCGGGTTCAATTACCGCACGGGACAAAAAATTGTATGATCCGCAGATGTTTGTCTCGTGTCTGGTTGTTTGTGTAACGCACCCACGACACAGGAAAAAATCGTAGTGTGGGGCGATGTTTTTTTTAAAGAAATATTTTTGCAATGTCATGTGGGATTACATCACTTTATCTAACGAGGGTAGCAAAGAATAATTAAGTAAGGTATACTATTGAAGTTCAACTTGCAGACTTTACTAATCGTATATGAACTACTTCTTCAGGCTCTGAGTGGTACGATATGGAGGAAGATGGGACTTTGATCATCAAGAACATCAACGATGAAGTGTCAGGGTCGTACGTTTGCTTTGCTCAAAACCCATTTGGTAAAGACTCAGAAATATATGAAGTTGTCGTGAATCGTAAGTAAATTAAATCATGTATCAATTCAAGTCAAATTTATTTGTAGAATCTTAAATAATGAAAATTCTTAGTAGTCTGAATTTGTAACCCGGTGCATGAAGAGGAATTCAAGAACCAACTGGATCTTAGTGTTAAAACTTTTTTAACAGTACTTGTAGACGAGCGACAAAAGTATAATTTTTTTTTGTTGCAAAATTTACTTAGAATAGAATAGAATCGAAAACTTATACCTTTTTTAGTTTTCTATTCTATTCTAAGTAAATTTTGAACCTAAAAAAATGTATGCTTTTGTCGCTTGTCTGCAACTCTTCTTTGATGATTTATCAAAGACAGTACAATGTTTCCTCTATTATGGCATAATAAGTTTAAAAAGCAGATAGTTTCCTAGATTTCTGTCAGTAACATATTGTTTTTTTTTATGTATCTTTAGGGTATCCAAGAATCGTAGAACCGATATCAACGATATCATTAAAGATTGATGACTCAGCTGAACTCAAGTGTGATGTACCACATTTGTCAACGGACTTACTTCGATGGTATAAGGTAATTGCAATTAACATCAAATAACTTCTTACTTTATTATGAATTTATTGGACAAACAGTGCAGTTCAATCCTCGTTTAAAATAAAATCTCCAAAAATTGTTACTAGGACCCTGTTCCCAGTCATTTGGGCCGGTGCAGTTGATATCTTTATGCAATTCATCATTTCTCTCGCCAGTAACTAATTTTCACTCACATAATTTACCAACTTTTCTTTCGACCTTCACTTCGACCGTCATTTACATAATATACCTAAATGAAATTCCTCCACCCCGTTTGAACAAAACCCTAACACACTTTGTGGTGAAAGTTCTTCAAGGGATTCTAGAGGATTAAACATGGGAGGGAAAACTTGTATTTGCGTTATTTTTAAGCACTAGGCGACCAAAAGTTGTGAATTAACCAATATTTTTCAGGATGGTGTATTAAGAGCCGTAGGAGAGCTGAAGTTGAATAGGGTTACACTGGCAGACGATGGTTTATACACGTGTCGTGTTAGCGACTTGTCAAAGTCACGCTCAGCCACAACCAAAGTCGTAGTAGGATACAAACCAGAATTTGTTACTACCGAAGAAGAAGAAATTATGTTTTCTCCAAAGTTTATGACTGAACTTGTATGTGAAGCTAGAGGATATCCAATGCCAAAGGTAAATAAATTAGAACGAATACGTAATGCTTGAATTTTTTTTATTGTAAAGTAAGCTTCACAAAACTAGATACAATATTTTTCCTTTAAATAAACTAAATAATCAAAACGTTTAAATGCAGGCAACATGGAAGCATAATGGCAAAGTAATTGAAGGGTCAGAGATGACGTATATATTGGAGATGACTATGTCCGACAGGGGAATATTTGAGTGTGAGGTATCTAATGAGTTAGGAAGTATTCATCGCTCGTTTAATGTTACATCTCAAGGTAAAGTTTTTTTTTAACAGTAATAATATTATTGTTTCATTTAATTTACGTCAAGAGTCTGAAATAACCGCAAAATTTTTACAACATAAAAAAAAAATATTTATAGTTTAACCTTTTCCCAATGTAATGACCCACCAATAGGGCATAGTTATTGTTTTACTATTGTGTCTGCTTCACTCACAGTCAAAGTGTTAAATTAAATTTACCTTTGCTTACCTTACATATAAGTGACAATATCCACATGTTTTTAACACATTCCAGATTGCATCTTTGACGTAAAGAAAGATTTTTCTGATCACCAACCTCTGATGCTGTCACCGTCACTAACATGGCCAACGTTCGAAGTCATTGAAGGTCACATGATAGTGCCGAACAAACAATATTTCCTGCTGAACTGTCCAACAAAGTTCTATAACTTCGCTTCAAATGCATACGTAATGGCTTTTTGCGAGGGAGAGCAAAAAGTGAAAATCCATGGTCAAACGTATAACTTTGCAGATATCAAATGCTTCGAAGAAGTAAAGTTATCAGCAGTAAAAACCGGGACTGTTTGTAGGCCTGGTAACACAGAATACCTACAGATAGGTTACAATGTATTAGACAAATTCCTTAAAGTCTACGATGTATGTTTCGACAAGAGAAAAAAAGTACCTTTGTTTGTAAAACACACTTTATCTCCTTATCTGACTGATTCTCCGCAAAAGACTGATTGGTCTACCAGCGATTTGTTACCTATAGATTTTGATTCAATGTATGATTGTGGATATCAGGTGAATGATATCGCTTCAACGTTCGGAGGAGATGTAATAACACCCTTCTTTTGCTGCTTTGGTAAAAGACAACTGGTGAACCCTCATGATTTGAACCCAGGAATTCCTGTGGCAGCTACATTTAGTTATTTGAACGTCGTCCCACACTGGAGCACTTGTAATTCTAGAGTAAGTATATTATGTAACTTTTTTAAAACTACCAACTTTAATTACATACTTACTTTTTAAACTCACTTGCACTCCCTGCCTTAGTCTGCCTAGTCATATAAACCGCAAATGTTCTGTAATGTTACTTTTAATCCACAGAATTGGGATGATGTTGAGAAACGGGTCAGGAAATTGGCGAAGTCTGCTGGTCGTGACCTGTTTGTGGCGACGGGAACAGCAAAGCCACTGCGTAAGCCTAGGAGGCCCCGTGTGGGGGTAAGTCTTTACGACGGTCGCAGAGGAAGGCAACCAGTAGCCGAATACTTATGGAAGGTACAACAGAGTTAAAATATTTTTACTTTTGTTAACTTAGTCCCATACCAAGGCCAGTTAAAAAGCAACAGTTTCATAACATACCTTCATGTATAGCTTCCATTCCCCCATTACATGGTACTAGTACTATCAGACATTTGTGTGCGTGCAGTAGTTCCCTTATGCCTAAGGTAGACACAGGTTCTGGGAATATAATGTGCGTTATAATGTTCTTTCTTCTACTCTTAGGTTAATTCGTAATTTATAAACGTCTAAAGACTTTTTAGTGGCCCACTAACAATCTGTTGAATCATTTTGGCATTTCGAATCAATTTGCAGGTAGTTCAAGATCGACCATCGTCTTCATCACTAGCCATAATCCAGGTAAACATCCCTGGTTTGACACCAGCGGAGGCTTCGAAACACATGCTCTGTTACGACATCTGCTTCCTCATTGAATGGATGAAGAGCGACAATTGGAAGAACACGGAGGATGGCTTCACATATTGCTGTGCTATCCACGACTTTGAGAGAGCATTTGGTTTCAATGGTACTTTTCTGCCTAATATGAACCAAGTGCTGTTTGATGTGTATCTTATTCCTGAGAATTATATGACTATATAATAGAAGTTTATAGACTGAAAATAAAACATAAGAGTCTGTTGTTAATATTATATTGTTATTCGATACAAAATAAAATGGTAATATTATAAAAATACTGTATTAAGATAACGTAAGCTTCGTATTTATTTATGTAGTATTAAATAATTTATGTCAGTTTAACTTTAGTACGTGCAAGGAATATTGTACAAAACTCCAACTCGAAAAGTTTAATTTTTTGAAATTAAATTATGATACCTACCTCTTCAATATTATTATAGACGTACTAATTCGACGACTATACATCTGTGAATGATTATTTATTAAAGTTTGTTAAAATTGCTATATATTTTATGATGTTTAATTATAGGTAATTATGACATGGTGACGAGATGATTATTTTAATTGCGTGACACATGCTTATAAATGAAATCTTGCTAAAATTATTTCTACATCGGCTAGCCGAGAACATGTGAAACTATTAAAATAATTGTACAATTTTAATGTATTTGTTTTTATAAATATGTAGTATTTACTTGATGCCTTTGAGCAAATTGTATTATCTACATTAATGATTATTAGGCTTGTTAACCTCACTCATAAAATCGGGACCTGAAATCTTTATTGTTGATGATAAGTAAAGCCATCTGCAAAAAAATAGTGTTGTCGTCAATATAGTGTTTATAATGAGAGAACAATGCTTGTGTAGGTATGAAACCGCCATCTTTAAGGTCTGTATTAATGGAGGGGATCAGAGTTCATGTATCCATGTTTTACGATTCCTGCATACTTTCATTCGAACACAGCAATTTAGCAGAAACTTCAGTCATATTTAATTTCAAAAAGGCAGTGTCTAGTTTTTGGTACAGTCGGCGATGAAAATGGTCTACCAGTTATGACAAAAGTTACTGTGAGATATATTTATGGAGAACAATCAAAATCACTCTGAAACCCATAGTAACTTTAGCCGTCTTCAAATTGGTTAATTCAATTGAAATAATCCTTAGACAAGGAGGTGAATTGCTGTTAGCTGTGACAATTTAAACTTGATAAGTCGTCATAATATTATTGCAAGCGTAAATCGACCTTGTTGTTTCAAGCCGTTCAACTGAACCTAACCGTAGGGTGGTAGACCATATTTTGGTCGACTGTACCAGCTTAATCTATAAAAAATGCTCTTCACGCTTCATGAGAATACTGATTACGATCAAGCATTCGACATACAAGTCAGTCAGCCTAGGGACGTTAGATACTGCTGCGGTTTAGAAAGACTAACAAATCACATGAATTAGCAAGTCTTGCGCTAAACAACAATTGACTTTCAACACACCACGTGAAGGCTGTGGCAATGACATTACGATCCTGAACTATCTGACATTAGGAGCTTCGACGATTACTATTAACAATTATTAGGCGATTGTTCGTGAAATAATTACATTTAAAAATATTATTATAGGCTATTAACAAAGATTTATTGTAGGCTATGTTAAGCTAGCGGCGATAGAGTCGTCTGATATTAAATTATAAAGATATTAGTTTATTAAACAATATGATAAAATATAAGAGATGTTTTATATATGGCAAGAAACCCTAGTGAGATTTTTTTTAAATACAGGTTATGAGCCATAAGTACCCACCTACGATTTTTACGAAAAAAATTGTATTCGAAACACTACAACTAACCTAAACTGTTAACACAATTAAGAAGAACTTATGGTATTACTAGTACAACTTTTATAGTCATGGACTTTCAGCAATATTTTTTTCCGTCTAGAGCATCTGCTTATGCATATACTTACGTACTTCATCATCATTATCAGGATCTGGAAGTTCCTCTTAAGAAGGGGGGGGGGGGGGTCATAAACCCCATGCTTGCCAAACGGGTTGGTGATCGCAGTATTGGTGGTAAAGTTACAGGAGACGCTGCTCTTCTGGATTTTCCCTTAGTCGCCTCCTACGATGGCCAATGGGGCGAGATGGGGAGATTTTCTAGCCTGGTACCCTCTGCCCCTTAGGTACTTATTGGGATCCTTTTTAGGACCTACAAATACAAAGTGATGGCTTTAAGCGAGCCAACAGGTACAGGTGGTAAATAGAGTTACTTATTGGTACCTAGACCTACATTTTTTATCTTGACAACTATTTATAACTTGTTGGACAAAATAGAGAGAAACAACACGTAGCAGTAAATATGACGAATCGTACACAAAACCGTAAACTTTGTATCAAAGTAGCTTTACGTAGTCACATAACATTAGCGTGTAAGTATCTACTTATAGTATTGACATGCGCAGACAAGCATTATATTGCATTAATGTAATGTCAAACAACAATGACCTCATTTCGTCACGCTTCAAAACATATCGTCAATTTGTTGCAGAACATTTGCCTGGTGAAAATATTTACGGCTACTTAAATATTAGGTATATTAATTTGCTTCTTATTTGTAGGTACAATTGGTTTTGGTGTCGGAATTTGAAGTATTTGTATAGTATGTACTGATTTATATTCCGAATCCTCCTTTATATATGACGAGCTGATTGGACTGCTGCGTTGAAGGTTGCGGGTTCGATTCCCGCACGGGGCAAAAATTTGTGAGAACCACACGAGTCTGCCTGTTTGTGTATGTGATATTTCATGTTTGTAAAACGCACCCGCGACACAGCAGAAACTCCTAGCGTGGGGCGACGTTTGAAAAAATGATATATCCTTTTACGATTAATTTCGTTGCGGGTTACATGACAGCCGAGTCATTTCTCTGGGACGCCTCGAGCTTCATTACCTCGATGGTTATCATTGTAGATCCTGGCTTACTCCTGGAAAAAAGTAGGTACCGAGACAAGTTTGCGGTACCGAAAAACTAGAATATGAGTTAAGAACATTATTTGTAGTATAAAAGTCATTTTTCTCTTGCGGACATTAATCCTGCGACTCCCAGCGCAGCAGTGTGGTGGATAAGCCACTGTAAACAAATCTTCATACATAACAATATTTAGAGTATATTGCACCTATAACATATGCCAAGGGTACTAAAAGTCCCGGAAATAAGCAAAAACAACACGTGTTTTGCCACACTGATTGATGAACGCAAGCAGACGTCAAAACATTGTTATTATAGAGTTCTACAAACAAATGCCAGTTGTAATCAACGTTTGTACAATAATAAAAAAAAATTAAACTCATTACAAAAGTCAAGGTCTCGACATCTGATTAAAATGAGCTCCGTAGCTAGAACAGTAGAATGCAGCCATATCGTACGTTCCAAATGCTAATTTAGTATCTTAATAGCTTTGCTTATTCAACGATGGCGCGTTCGTCGTTTTTAGCATAAAAAATATGCCGTCGTCAGTAGATATAGAAATATAAAATACACATCCTTAACAAAATGTAAATTTAAGTATCAATAATAATCATAGTGTGGCTCTTGACTAAAGATATTATGTATTCCAAAAATAGGTTCTTGGAAATGTATGATCATATTCTAATGTAAATGTTTTTATTGCATATAAACCAATTTAAGGCGCTTATGATACGTCATGATGCTTGCATGGTTCCAAGAGTTATAATAAGGTTCTCCTGATCGAATTTCGGTCACGGCAGCCTATCTCAGCTGAGAGTAGCCAACTACGCAGGATATTATAGTGCACAAGTATAAGAAGGAAAGGGAAGCCTTTGCCCTGCAGTAGAACAACACAGGCTGCTTAAAAAAAGGTATGCGTGCCAACACAGGTGCACTCCCTATTCCCTCACTCTGAAAGTCCGATAGGACGGTAGACCGACGCGACCGGAGAGAGATTAGGTGCAGGAACAACGGCTTAACGTGCCTTCCGAAGCACGGTGGAGCTCGACATGTGAAAACAGTCGCCCATCACAAGACCGACCGCGGCGAGAACGGGTTACCAGAATATAAGCATAATTATAGATTATACTAGTAATTACTCTCTGAATAGTTGTAATCCATGAAAGACGAAAACGAATAGGAAAATCTTCTATGTAAAGCTACAAAAAAAATGAAGATTTTTGATGCTGTCTCCAGCTGTACTAATGGCTTAAAGCCAGATTAAGATGTTATGTTTATTTTGTTTTTGTAGCAGTCCAGAGACAGTATCTAACTAGACACATAAATAATAACGTATTTTTTAAACACTCATATTATAATTATGAGATGATTCCGAGATGTTTGCTAGAAATCTTGTTCTTATCACCAAATCTCTTGCATTTTTATTTTTATTAATTAGATTTATGGATTGATGATGACACAATTTTAATGGGTAGTATTATTTTTAAAGCAGATCTAACATGCAAGCTTAATCACATTAAATAAATACCTACCTAAGATAGACTTTTTAGAAGATTGACTTTTATATTATAGACTGTAAAATAGCACTCGCTAAACAAGTGTTTAAGGCATTAATAACGCATACCTACAGACGAACAATTTAAAGGTATCTCTGTAGCAGAAATAGTACTCGTTAATGGTCGATTTTCCAGTATATAGTAGCCTAATAAATATACAGCTACAACATGATTTATTTAATTTTAAATCAAATTAAAATCGATTTTTGGGGAATTAATTTTGTAAGAAAATCATTACTTTAACTATATTAATGTATCTAAGCTTATTAATTGTGACTTCGTAGATAAAAATAATAACTTTCAACAATGAAATAACTTAAAATAAAAATCTAAACGCGTACCTATCGTAGTAAAACCTAAGGGCAACCCTGAGAATCCCAAACTAAAGAGAGAGTTCAAAAAATAATGCCCAGACGTACAGTTATGAAACACCGTGTCTAAACGCTAGTTCGTGATAAACAATCGGCTTGTATCACGACACATTACCGCCAGACCTCATACGTGTCAATTACCGAACTATTGACCTCCAATCTTGTAACACGTACTGTTGAACGGACAATAGGTCATCTTCAGGACAATGTGATGTGAAATTAAATATTACTTAACGAAATTAATAATTCACCGTTCATTATTGCTTTGACCTGGTCGCCTGATCATTGTACGCAATCTCGCCGAAATTGTTCGCACCATGTACAATCAGGACGTGAATGATTCATGCTTACCTATGCATTACTAGGGAAAATCATCAACTTCAATTTTATTGATTACACTAGTTATGTGGTACCTCCAGAGTTCACAGAGACAGATCTATGAAAGCTAAATATTTTAATCAATTAGTTAGCGGTTTTTTACAGTCGTACTGTCAATAAAACAATTCCAGTATTCAATCATGATCTAAAAAAGCTGTAAACTGCTTTTAAAACAATTGTTCTTCATAAAAGTATTGAAATAAAACGAATGGCGAAAAGTTCTTAACTTTTATATTTTTATGCTAACTGTACCAGCATCATTTCGCAAAGTGTTATCAGATTTATTTTTAAAACCGTTTCTATTTTCGTACAAATAATTGCTGTAGGGAGTCAGTTTTGTTACTAAAATAAAGATGTACTAACTCGTTAGTCTAGTGGTTGCTAAGCGAGGTCCTGGGTTCGAATCCCGGGTCGGCCAAAGTGTGACTGGGTTTTTCCATTAGATCATTCTCAGTTGTAGCACGGAATCTGGATTTGTGCCCGGTTGATGGCAATAGGCTCGCCCCCTATTACATTGGGACCTAAAACATAACTGGCGAAAAGTGGGTGTACAATATGTGCACCTCTGCCTACCCCTTCGGGGAATACAGGCGTGATGTTATGTATATTATGACGTAAAGATTCGAAGGGTATTAGGTACTATTACGTAACACAAGCGCATCTAATTCAACTTCGCGTGCAAGATTAGCACAGAAAGGTGCGCGTTGACAGATTTCATGCAATCAATCAGACACGTCGTATGAAATAACAATAATTAACGTGACGAACGTGGATGCAAATTCTGCGTCCTACAAGTGTTTGTGAATTACTAGACGGTGTCAACAAATAATTGAAATGTAATAGTTATGACCCTTATTGCGAATAAAATTACCTCTTATTTAGGTAGAGACAGTCGGCGTTATAAGTAGCTTAAGGTGTTAAGAAACCTCATAAAAAATAATTGGAATAAACTGTTTCAAATTATAGATACATCCAAATTATGACGCCTATTCGGTTGTCTGACTGCTGGGCCGAGTGGTATGACCGTTGGACTGCCAAGTCAAAAGGGCGCAAGTTCAAACCACGGTAAGCAACTATGTCTTTTCGATTTGCGAACTATAAATTAGTCATCGGTTGCTAAAAACGGTGAAGGAAAGCATCGTGAGGAAAACGGCACACCTCAGGTATTTTTCAACGGTGTGTAAAGCCATGTCAGAGGCCTACAGGCGGTTTAAACTCTGACATCAGGTTGTTCATCAACCATACGATAAGAAGACTGCTGGGCCAGACCCTTGAGTTTCCAAATCTGCCAGCTCTGTAGGATAGTACCTAAGTTACCGATAAATAGTTTGGTCACAGTCACTCTATATATTAATATTAAATAATACAAATAAATAATACATGACAAACAAACATTTCCTGGGGATAATGAATAGATTAGCAATTAATTCTTAAGCTAAAAGTTGTCCTTGACAAAATCCGAGTGGACGATTTAATTTTGACCTTTCGTTAGTGTCTGAATGAATAAAAATACGCCAAACTTGAACTTTAAAGCCTAAAACGAACACAATAATAGCCTTACACATTAATCTAAATACATGTTTAGGTAACTTGACATGACTATAAAGTAATAAAAAGTTAGTTCCAGTGAGGAATGAGGAATGCGAAATCGTACCTATAGGTAGTCGATTTCGCCTGTAATATCTGAATAGGTAGATTTATCTACTTAGTACTATGCAATATATACTTTATCAGGAGTTGACGATTTGCAAATTCGTAATGAAACAGTATGTTGAATCTTCTTCTTCTTCCTATCGCATGGTTAATGAACAACCTGGTGACAGAGTTTAAACCACCTTAGCTTTACACACCGTCGAAAAATTCCTCAGGCGGTTTCCTCAGGACCTTCCCGGTTTTAAGCAACTGATAACTTATTTGTAAGACGCACATGACTTCGAAAAGATATTGGTATGTTCTAGGGTTTGATTTGCGACCTTTGACTTGGCAGTCCGATGGTCATGCCACTCGGATATCATTAAACAATCGAAAATTAAGTGAGTTGCCAATGATTTAAGCCCTAGCTTGTTAGCTATTCCTAAATGTCAATAAATGCCTTCAACCTGTTAGAAGTCCTCCATTTTGGAGTCCTATAAGGTGTAATCAGCAAACGATATCTTCTTGATTGTCTTCGGAGGCCGAAATCATCAGTTTTTGTGATTTAAATATTATCGGCCCATAGTAGGATTTCCTTATTTGAAGTGAGGTCAAAGGTGCATTCTGATGATATAATATACATACAAATTATGATGTGCTCATAAAAGTAGCTTCGCTGTGTATCCCTATGTAGTATTTCCAATACATAAATTAATAGATATAATTTAATTCCCTTTTGATTACTTGGCTATAAATGTTAGTGAAAGTGAATCTAATAAACAAGCTTCATTAAACCTCTAAAATGGTTACGTTAATATCAACAGTAAAAAGATAAATAGGCTAAAGTCCAATTTTTGTGATCATTGAACTGATTTTTAGGCGTAGTTCTAGGAAAATAAAATGTGGTAAATTGAATGGCAAGCGGAAAACCATCTGGTGTGTGGTAAATGTGAATCGGCAACAGAACACATATCCCTACAATGAACTCTAAAAATAGAAGTACCTATAATGACATCCAACCAGATAGATAAACTTTATTGCTCAGCAAGAAACTCAGATAACAGCCAAAACTAAAAATAGTGCAAGTGTTGGACATTAAAAAAATTAAAAATCATTTATTTAGAATTATTAAATCCATATAAGACACAATAAATTACACATCCATACTATTATTATAAATGTGAAAGTATCTCTGTCTGTCTGTCTGTTACGTCTTTCCGACTAAACCGCTGGACGGATTTTGATGAAATTAGGCATGTAGGCAGTTTAAGACCCAAGAAGGGTCATGGGCTACTTAGCGCGGCCGAAGCCGCGGGCAAAAGCTAGTAAAATAAAAAAGATAGTCGTCATGAAGGTAACAGACAGACAGAGTAACAGTGTGGATAAATAGTAAATAATAATAAAAATTAGTTTCTACCATCCATAAACAGATACTATGTCAAAAGAATATTAACTAATTCACTCTACAAATGACTAAAATCCATTACTACATAATTTATTACACAAATTGATTTATAAAAAGCCCACCATAATAAACAATTTGTCTCTCACGATTCAATATGATTCCATACCATCTATTCATAGGTAATTATTATTACTTATTACACTGCCTAATACCTTGTCCTTTGGCATTCAACTCATTATCGCAACATTAATCTTGTAACACACATTCAAATAAATACAATATTTTTGGGGTCATGTTTGGAACATTACCGATTTTAATGAACATTACAAAAATCTTTTTATAAATTACATTTTAATGGCTATTTCTTATGCCTTACGCCTACGAAAAATTTGGTTCGCCAGATATTTGTTTTGAAGCATTGTGCCAGTGATATTTAATAGGACAAAGTAACTTGTAAATATCCCATCTATATTTTGACAAAGAAAGGCTTTTATAGCTGTAATTGTAGTTATAATTAGATGTAATTTAAAATTTAAAAAAAATATAGTCCTGGAAAATTCTACCGCGGTTTGTTTTTGAATAAAGAATGGCCAAGTCCTTCCTTAGGGTTCAAGTTATTTGTCAAAGCCTGTTTCATTACCATAAGTTCAGACGTTTAGAAGAAATAATACCACACAGAGTCTAACAGCTACTTTCACGAATTCAATTACAATTCACGATATATTCCTCCACAAACTTAATTTAAAGGTGATAAATAGCCTCATAAAGAAGTTTCGTGGCACTAGGCTTGAAGCGGATGTGGTCAGCCAGCGACCTTCACCAGGCGTGCCCTTTCAACCGAGCCGGGCAGATGTGTCAGCGCCTGCGCACTGCGCGGCCTGAGCTAACACGACCATTCAAGGCGCTACTATACCGACAATTACTTTAATTTACGAATACATTCTACAAAAAATACTCGTTAGAATAAAGCTAAAATAATGTCATATAAGATATTAATTATTTTGTGTAGTTTATTTATCAGAATTGATTAAAAACCAGCTAAAATGGTTGTTTCTGAATCAAGATTTATATAAAAGATTTTACAAGAAGTCGAGACATAATGTTCGAAATAGTACCTAAATAACTGAATATTACAATTTGTTTCACATGAATGTACCTACCTAAAAATGTCGCACGAAGATATCTTCAGCCTTCTTTTAACAAGGTGATATTATAGATTAGGTAGTGTCAATATTAGGTGACCTAGATCCTACGTCCTTGTGATAATTGATCCAAATTATAACTACTTATTAATGAAAACAATTAATATTAAATAATACAGTTGAAATTGTATAAAAAACCATTTTATTACTTCGTGATATATGGACTCAAAAAATTAAAATACGCCAGTTGGCATTGTCAATCTATTCATAAAGACAAAATGACAATCGTGACGTATTGATGAGTTATTTATATGCGATCTCTTGATTTTTAAATGTTAATATTCGTGAGATATAGATATGTTAAGTTTAAATAATTCAAAGATCGATTGATGGATTCATTAATTAACAAACTAAAAGATTAATTAATTAACAAACATGACTGCCTCGTTGGTCTAGTGGTCGCTAAGCGCGACTGCTGAGTACGAGGTCCTGGGTCCGAATCCCGGGTCGGGCAAAGTGTTACTGGGTTTTTCCATTAGGTAATTCTCAGTGGCAGCACGTAGTTTGGATTTGTGCCCGGTTGATGGCAATAGGCTCGCCCCCTATTACATTGGGACCTATAAACATAACTGGCGAAATGTGGGTGTACTATATGTGCACCTCTGCCTACCCCTTCGGGGAATACAGGCGTGATGTTATGTTATGTTACGTTTAATTAACAAACACCATTTATACAGATTTGACGGCAACCAGACATGTTAATAGAGCGTGTGAAAATTGATTGATAACGATTCTATTTAATTAAGAGCTGACGTACCTAGTTTTGAAATGCGGCCCTGACTGCACACATCAATTTGCAGGTGGCTACTGACACGAAATTTTTAATGCATCGGAGGAAGGTGTAGGTATTCAATTAGTACCTCTGTGCAAAGTCATCTTATAGATAGGTGTACAGTGATAATGTCATTGATGTATTTTATCAACCACAACTGTTGTTGCGACTTTTTTTTTGACAGTAATAATATTAAATTTGGTAATGAATATAATACCTAAGTACAAGCGGACAAGCACTATTTTTTTTAAAAAAAAAGTCGCCCCCACACTAGCAATTTCTCCTGTGTCGTAAGTGCGTTTCACAAACATGAAATATCACATACACAAACACAAACTCGGGACAAACGTCTGTGGTTCGCACAAAGTTTGCCCCGTGCGGGAATCGAACCCGCAACCCTAAGCGCAGCAGTCCAATCGCTTAGCCACTGCGCTAATCAGGTCGTCAAATAGCCCCCTTACCATGATATGTTAAAACAGGAATATTTACGTTGTGGACGGGAAACGTCGCATAAGACTGCACGTAGACGGGCGTCTCGCTTTCACATCATAATTCATGGTAAACAGAAGACTTCATAGTAAGGAGCTGTACGTAATTAACTAAGTTATAATTATTTTCAGGACCAGCACATAGCACTACACGAAATTCGTGTAAATATATCTCAAGCAAGCAATCAAGCATTTATTTTTACTAGAATACAAAAAAATATTCTTAATACGATAATTATCTAAAGAAAGAGACATTATTATTGGTCGATAAATGAATTATGTCAATTTTGGGACACAGAGAATTCGGCTATTATTAGTGATTTTTTTTTAAACCTATAAGTTTTTATTTAATGTCACAGGTTTTTAGTTAGTGATTTAAATATGTTTGGTTTTTATGGTAATAGAGCTATCTTAAACCGGTCAGATTCAAACTTCTGATTTAGTTTAATAACTATCACGTTATTGAAACAATTAATTCTATATAATCGTGACGCTGTTCATTTATTTTAGTGTTAAAACCTCGCTTTGATATTAATTATAGAACTAGAAAAACATAACTAAGAAATAAAACATCACGAATTAATATAATGTATGGTATCAATCACGGATCAAACTATGTACATATATGAACAAAAGTATTAATACTGAACAAGAGGAAATAAACTTAAAGATAATTGGAATTTACAATTTAATTAAGATATTTATAATCATATAATATTTTACAATATACTTAAGCTTAATTTATTTACACACTATAACCTAGGTTGACTGCCTTGTTGGTCTAGTGGTTGCTAAGCGCGACTGCTGAGCACGAGGTCCTGGGTTCGAATCCCGGGTCGGGCAAAGTGTTACTGGGTTTATCCATTAGGTAATTCTTAGTAGCAGCACGGAGTCTGGATTTGTGCCCGGTTGATGGCAATAGGCTCGCCCCCTATTACATTGGGACCTAAAAACATAACTAGCGAAATGTGGGTGTACTGTATGTGCACCTCTGCCGACCCCTTCGGGGAATACAGGCGTGATGTTATGTATGTATAACCTACGTTAAAAAATAAATATAATATAAAAAAAAATCTATTGGAATTGAAATTCGAAGTTGAACAATTCAAGTTATAAACGTTAAAATACAACCAATAGACTTATACATACTACTAATTGACAAAACCTAATAAAGAGTTGACTTAAGATACATAATTATTACCTACTGTGCTTCAGCCTCACTACCAAGGAGTCTTAATACAAGTTTACGATGTGTAAGCGAGACGGAGCTACGTGCGTAACGCGGCGTCTCGCTTCCACAACGTAAACTGTCCTTTAGGCTTTAAGAGGTCATGGTAAGGGGGCATG
This sequence comes from Abrostola triplasia, assembly GCA_946251915.1. Classification (NCBI taxonomy): domain Eukaryota; kingdom Metazoa; phylum Arthropoda; class Insecta; order Lepidoptera; family Noctuidae; genus Abrostola; species Abrostola triplasia. Next base: position 5,528,321 of record OX276440.1, on the reverse strand, counting down.
TTTTTTTTTTAAACGTCGCCTCCACGCAAGGAATTTCTCCTGTATCGTGGGTGCGTTTCACAAACATGAAATATCACAAACACAAACACCCAGAGTCGGGACAAACATCTGTGATTCGCACAAAGTTTTGCCCTGTGCGGGAATCGAACCCGCAACCCTTAGCGCAGCAGTCCAATCGCTTAGCCACTGCGCTAATCAGGTCGTCGATGTGTTTACTAAACTCATTCAACGAGTGACAATAATAATATATACATTCACATCTTTCTTTGACGTCTTATAATTCAGTTCTCCGACTATTATATAACAACCCTTTGCAACCAAAAGCCCTTTGAAAAGGTCACATAGGTACCGAGTTATAAATGAATAACTTTTATGCGCGATGATACCGTAGTTTTCTGTGCGTATCATAGTTCCTTGTTCTCATTATATCCGTTACCTACTTAGATCATCATTGCTGTGTAGTTTTTTTTATGATATCATACTGCTATAATAGTTACATTGGCTTTCAATACCCTATACTTTGTTCATTAAAAATTAACGCATCAACATTTTCTTTGACGGCTTTATTGGCTAATTAATTAGTTGGCACATGATAAGGTCATATGAGATGGGTATCATATTAAACTATAATATAATAAGTATAGATACTATGTATAATAGTCTCGCTCCTTATTACATTGGGAGCTACAACGTTACTAAAGAAATGAGGGAGTACAAAATAAAAAAAATATAATTTTATTGACATAAAATGAGGTAGATACTGTTATGTGAAACCCTGACACCCGTGCTAGGTTTATAACCTGTGTTACAGGAATCAATGTCTTCGCCCAGATTGTTACATACAATTTTGTCACACTTTTATGTACCTACTAGGAATATAATTATGTGCACCTCTGCCTACTCGTTCGGGGTATACAGGCATGATGTTATGTAAGTATATTTAGGTATTAGGTAAAAAAATATTATACAATTATTGAAGGGACTATTATCATTTTGGTGTAAAATATAATTAAGTATTCAATTCTGCTTACCACCATGTATCCAGGCATAAAGACGAAACAACATAGGTATAACTTGACACAATTGATTTTTCATGGAAAGAAAAATCTTGGTTGTAAATAAACTTATATCTATTCCTATCCATTTTTTAATAATTTTAAAGTAACATAAATCTCTAATAAAACAACTAGGTATACTTAAATAATAATAATCCTTTAAACTTAACACAGGTGACAAATAACGAACTGGTCTAAAAATAATAATAATTTCATCTTAATAATATCAGATAGGTTACCTGTTGAGCAATGAGGTTCTGACTTTAATTCCCAGGTTGGGTAAAGTGGGTTTTTCATCAGGCAAATAAACAGCATGTGGGAGTTTGGATTTGTAGCTAGTGTCTTTAGGCTTGTCCCCATTATATTGGGACATATCTTCTATACATGTCTGCTTACCCCTTTGGAGAATACGTATTACGTAGGTGTAGTATTTAACTAATATCAAATTAAATCCCTACTAATATTAAAAACGCGACAGTTTGTAAGTATGGATAGATGTTTGGTACTCTTGCACGTAAAAAACTACTAAATGGATTTTACTGAAATCCCGAAAAAATGTTGCGGGTAACACCGCGGGGCGCAGCTAGTAATAAATAATTGTGTTTTGATGTCCAAAGTTTAAGTGTTTCTACGCGCAGTGATATATACGCCACAGTTCACATTCTATGTAGTGGAATGCACCTTTGTTTTGCTCACAAAAGCATAATTAGATTGTATCGACACTTGGAATCCCATTTTTCTAAGTCAAACCGGTTTATAAATGAAACAGAGTGTGACTGTACCTTTTTGCATACACGTTTGAAATTAATGTCAAGAAACAATTTACGAAAAACTAGAAGATTCACTTTTAATTGCCATGTAGCGATTGTTAAATATTAGTTTTGACTAAACAAGTTTTGAAGACACTCGCTTGTAAAAACAGATTTAATATTGAAGAACTTAAATTTATTAACTTTTTGTTTATGGCAATAAAATTAGAGGGGATTTGTAATTTAATCATGTGTTTGTATGTTTGTTACCACTTTACGCTCAAACGGCTAGACCGATTTTGATAAAATTTCTTATGGAAATCGCTGACAGTCTGGATTATCGAAGCGAGTAACACTGCGCAGCTAATTTATTATAAAAAAAAACTTACTTTACCTACTGGCCACTGGTTTCAACAGTTTCAAATTGTTAAGAAAATAAAAAATCATTAATTCAAACTTCTTAAATAACATCAAAACAATTAGAATACCTGATTGTTCTCGTTACTAGAAATAATACAATAAAAATCTGAGAATATGAGTAAGCGCATAGAGATCATAAGGATGTGGAAATGGAATATGATGCGTTCCAATTTTAAATGCTTTATTTAATTTATATTTGTTTTTTTTGCATTAAACATGATGATAGAGGTCATATTTTATTACACATTTATCGTGTGCTGTTGCAAATGTTCTATTTTTAAATTGTAGCTTTTTTATTGAGTTTGTTTAGTTTTTGACATTGAATTTTCAGTTCAACGAGGACTTTTTGAATCTGTACAACGGTTGATCAATTAACTACAGCGCCAATCGTATCATTTTACAAACACACATTAAAAAAGTTGGGTTAAATACTCTATTATTCCATTATCTTCAGTTTGTTTTGTCGGTCTTGCTTTTATTCTGTATTATACGAAATAAATTCGGCTTTTATAGGTACTATGTATTAAAATAATAATATAATAATGATTTATATTACTTACGCGAATATAAAACTAGTTTTACGGATTCCAATAATAATATAAATAAAAAACTGTGTAAGAAACCAGGCATTTTGTAAAAAATCTTTTAAGTCTAGCACATAGCATTTAGCGCGGCAAATGAAGAACATTCTTTGTGTAGTGTGTTGGTTTAATCAATCTCTTAACACTTATTTACTTGAGCCCTATTAGATGGCGCGACGGGTTAAGGCCTACGCACACTGGGGCAGGATGGCCCAGGACTTAAAATTTGTATCAACGGATATTCATGCTTGTGGTAGTAGGTATATGATATAAATTCCAATGTCCTCATTCACAGCCAATAGTAATACATAATTATATACATAACATCACGCTTGTATTCCCCGAAGGGGTAGGCAGAGGTGAACATATAGTACACCCACATTTCGCCAGTTATGTTTTCTACATAACATCACGCTTGTATTCCCCGAAGGGGTAGGCAGAGGTGAACATATAGTACTCCCACATTTCGCCAGTTATGTTTTTTAGGTCCCAATGTAATAGGGAGCGAGCCTATTGCCATCAACCGGGCACAAATCCAGACTCCGTTCTGCTACTGAGAATGATCTAATGAAAAAACACAGTAACACTTTGCCCCACCCGGGATTCGAACCCAGGACCTCGTGCTCAGCAGTCGCGCTTAGCAACCATTAGACCAACAAGGCAGTCAGTTGTCCAGAGTAATATAGAGGTCAGTGGCGGCGTACATACATGTAGTTTTATATTCATGTTGAAAGCGTCAAGTCCATTCTAGTATTGTTTAGAAATTCACCACTGGTGTTAGCGGGCGGGCGATAATTGTAAACGCATTGACTCGCTTCAACAGATGTTATCTAAGTGCGTCTTACCCAATTGTGGATAGCTGCGAAGCTACTATGAGCTTGCATTGCAGATCATTTTCCGCTGTGGAAGCGAGATGCCACTACGTGAAATGTAATGCGGCGTCCTGCTTCCACAACGGAAAATGTCCTGCTTTATGAGTTCATGGTAAGAGGGCTGGCCTTATCTAAGTGTAGTTTTATTGTTCCTTCCCATTCCATTGTTGGTAACCTGTGGTTTTCTATGAATGACTTTATAATGTTAAGTATGAAGACATTGGAATAGTTTGAACAGTTTATTTGATGGCAGATATAAGCATGCGATAAAATACATACGACACCAAATTTAGGAAATAAATTTATCAGTGTTCAATTGGCTTCGTTAGTAAAATAAGTAATGTCTAGAAATAAAATTGATGTAAAACCAAATGTGGACTGCTGCTTTTAAGCTGGCTACTTTTAGTTTTTTGTCATAGAAACAGACTGTATAAATAGGAATAATAGAAGAAATATTCTATAATAAAAATAGAGATTAACAGTATTATATAAGTGTAATAGAGTAAGAAAGCCAAATAATTAATACAAATTTAAATTTTAAAAAAATAACTAATTATAATAATAAATTAATTAAATAGTATTATATAAATGTGATAGTATTATATACATAATAATAGGTTAATTAAAATTAATAACAAAGTATGTGAATAGAATATAAGTAATTCTTGATTAATATAATTTTCGTATGCCCACAGGCACAATGTAGCGAACTTCCCGTATCTCTAACACCTTTTGTATTGTACACCTGCATTGACGAATAAAAATATTTGATTTGATTTGATTGATTGCAAGCCTTACACATGATAATTCCTCAATGTTAAATAAGGTAATTAATGGTTTGATGAAGTTATACAAAAGGTCGATTCTTGTAATTTAAAACGTTCTCTAACAGTACAACACCGATGTGCTTACGATACAAAACAAACGAATTTCAATACGAAAGTCGTCGACAAAGTCTTAAACTGCTAACGTAAGTTACGGGAATTGACCTACAGACTGTAATAACCGATCCAGCAATCCCTGTTGTTTTTTTAATATTAGGCAGAGATACACCAAGTCGAAGTTCGAGTTCCGCAGGGCGCGTGAAGGAGCTCTTACTGCTTAACCGGTCGTTTGACGAGACCTAATAAAAGGCCTCCAGCCAGGACCCTTAGTAGCATCGCATAAAGTCTTTATATAGTTATTCTGGCTGGAGGCTCATGCAGTCTCGCCTTTATCAGGTTAGGTCCAATAAGACCCCCCTCGGGGTTGTGGGCATAAACCTTCGCGAAAAAAAACCTACAGACCGATGGTTGGGGGACTTGGGGGACATACAGATATATTAGCAATGACAACATACAAGTTAATAACGTAATAAACAAAATAATCTTGATTTTACATTTATTATATGAATAGGAATGTCAGTTAATTTTGTATGATTTCATTTTGTATTGCTATATCTTAGTGCCAATAAAATTTAATGGTTACCGCCTACATGGTGACCTGTGCGAACCAATGGTATGATACTTCATTATTTACTATGTTATATGCACATCGTCATTATCTACGGCTAGATATAACCGTCTCTATCTGTGCCAGCCTCATCCCAGTTCCTCTTACGAAACCAAGGAGGTATAGCTGTTCTTGCATGTTAGAACAAATAAAGTTATGTTATAGGAATAGAGGTAAACAAATTTATTAACTATATACACTGCCTCTTTAAGCATGACTGCTGAGCATGAAGTCCAGAGTTCGAAACCCGGGTCGGGTAAAGTGTTACTGGGTTTTAGCACGGAGTCTGGATTTGTGCCCGTTTAATCGCTCGCTCGCTATTAACTACATGGTTTCTTTAACATAACTAGTGAAATGACTACAGCCCCCTTACCATGGACCCTAAAACCAGGACAGTTTACGTTCTAGAAGCGAGACGCCGCAATACAAAGAGGCCATAACTAAATCGTCTGATGCACCACTTTACATCATCTCCTTTACATTATAAAGTCATCAGCGCCTTGAAATGGTATCAAGTACCTGACCAGGGTGTATTTACGTCTATAACCTTATGTGTCGAGGAGTAATTGTGTTCATTACCGTCATAACAAACTACAAGACGAGAATGCCGAGTGCTTACAAATACGACGGTAATTATAAAATTATATCATTATAAACGTCATAAACAGTAGATATGACATTCTTATAATTGGACGGAGTTATGCAGAAAGGACCCAATCCTCATCAAACTAAGTATGAGATATGACTTTTTGTATCTCTTTTACATGTTGCCATGCTAGGCTTAAATCTAAATTGTAGAAGAAAAAAAATTAGTATGAGATAGGCTCGACCTAATGTGGAGATCACCGGTTAAACATTTCCTTCTGCTGTTATTTAGATATAAGATTGTTAGTATTTAAGGAAATTCAATATGTACTTTTTAACTGGAAATAAAGATTATTATTATTATTAAATAAAGATATTTGACTTTAAACTTTAGATCGTATTTCTTTATCAATGCGATACAGCCTGCTGGTTTAATGGCAGACGAAGGGTATTTTCTTTTGTTCTAATATTTGAATTATGGAATTAAGTGCACTTAGGTTTACTTTTTTATATCTTTAGTGTGTCTAATTCAATGTTGGTGTTATTTTTTTATTTATTTAAACTTCATGTACCAAAAATAGTATATATAGGTGGATTTAATGCCTGGGGCATTCTCTACCAGTCAACCTTAGGGTGGTGCAGAGATTATAAGGTAGGTGCAACAACAAAGCCGAAACAAATACTGTATTAGTAATAAGCGCATTTTATTTTATTAACATTATATAAATAAATATAATTATTAAACAATACATACATTATAATATATAACATAAATACAAATTATATTAATATATACCTCTAAGTATGAATATATATGACGGATTAGAAACCTCCTTATTGTTTTTAAAAAGTGTGACGTCAGCAATGCTGACGTCACAATTGTTGTCTTCTTGATGACCGCTCATTTTCAAAGAAAACTACCCACACTTTATAAACTTCGTTTATTCAATGGGCAGCGTAACGACATCCCAGAGGTCCGTACTGTACGGCGGTTCGAGTGCGACTGACTCGATCGCCTACCGTGCGGCCGTATTTATAGGGCTCGGCACACGTGCGCGTGTTTACAAGTTTTTAGGTTAAGTATTGAAATTACAATGATAACATTAATTTTACATCGTAATAAACTCAAAGTAATCAACTGATGGTTTATAAACTAATTTAAGGACAATCAAATGATTGAACTTAATTATTCTAGTTGGTCGCGCCGATACGGCCATACTGACAGGCGGTGCGCGCTCTGCACCAGCCTCGTTGCTTCTCGTAGATTGTTAAGGGTTCTCGTAGACACTGAAGTTTCTCGGAGATTTTATTGAAGGGCTCTCGTAGAGTTCTCGGAGGATCTCGTAGAGTTCTCGGAGGATTTCGTAGAGTTCTCGGAGGATCTCGTAGAGTTCTCGGAGGATCTCGTAGACTTCCCGGAGGATCTCGTAGACTTCTCGGAGGATCTCGTAGACTTCTCGGAGGATCTCGTAGACTTCTCGGAGGATCTCGTAGACTTCTCGGAGGATCTCGTAGACTTCTCGGAGGATCTCGTAGACTTCTCGGAGGATCTCGTAGACTTCTCGGAGGATCTCGTAGACTTCTCGGAGGATCTCGTAGACTTCTCGGAGGATCTCGTAGACTTTTATGATTCTCGAAGATTCTCGAAGATTTTATAATTCTCGAAGACTCGTAGTGGAAGGTGTGATGCTGTGCTCTGGGTGGTCTTGTACGCCGTGGTACACAGAGGCTCTAAGGAAAGTAGGGGAAGGTCGATGCTGTGCTATGCACAGGGGCTCTAAACGTATTTCAGGATATGATTCTCGAAGATTCTCGAAGACTTTATAATTCTCGAAGATTTTATAATTCTCGAAGACTCGTAGTGGAAGGTGTGATGCTGTGCTCTGGGCGGTCTTGTACGCCGTGGTACACAGAGGCTCTAAGGAAAGTAGGGGAAGGTCGATGCTGTGCTATGCACAGGGGCTCTAAACGTATTTCAGGATATGATTCTCGAAGATTCTCGAAGACTTTATAATTCTCGAAGATTTTATAATTCTCGAAGACTCGTAGTGGAAGGTGTGATGCTGTGCTCTGGGCGGTCTTGTACGCCGTGGTACACAGAGGCTCTAAGGAAAGTAGGGGAAGGTCGATGCTGTGCTATGCACAGGGGCTCTAAACGTATTTCAGGATATGATTCTCGAAGATTCTCGAAGACTTTATAATTCTCGAAGATTTTATAATTCTCGAAGACTCGTAGTGGAAGGTGTGATGCTGTGCTCTGGGCGGTCTTGTACGCCGTGGTACACAGAGGCTCTTAGGAAAGTAGGGGAAGGTCGATGCTGTGCTATGCACAGGGGCTCTAAACGTATTTCAGGATATGATTCTCGAAGATTCTCGAAGACTTTATAATTCTCGAAGATTTTATAATTCTCGAAGACTCGTAGTGGAAGGTGTGATGCTGTGCTCTGGGCGGTCTTGTTCGCCGTGGTACACAGAGGCTCTAAGGAAAGTAGGGGAAGGTCGATGCTGTGCTATGCACAGGGGCTCTAAAATGGTTTTAGTCAGCTGGTTGATCTTCCTCGTTTTGATCTGTGCTTGTGGTTGACCTGGTTCAGCGCGTGATGTACTTGGTAAAGGTTCTCTGGCCATCTCAAATGGTGGGGATTGTTCAATTTCCGCCGATACGGTCACCGGATTGTCAGGTTGTGGTGCGCGTTGAAAATGATGGATTTTGGCCTTATGTAGGTTGAAGCGTTGTCTGTCTTGTTCGCTTGAACGAATCATTTTCTGTTGGACTTCGAGAAAGCGTCAATGGTGACTATGACGTACTGCTGATCATCTGGAGTGCCCAGCTTCCCTGTTATGTCCATGTGAATAACTTGGAAGGCAGCCGTCGGTTTTTGTATAGGGTGTAATTGGGCTAGAACGGCCCCGGATCTTCCTTTGGATGTTCGGCATATAACGCAGTTATCCACAAATCTCCGAACAGTAGAACTGATTTTGTTAAACCAATAAGTTTCTCTGGTCTTCTGTAGAGTCTTTTCCCAGCCGGGGTGTTTCAGCGCAGTATGAAAAGAGTTTATAATGCTCCATTGAAACGACTTGGGGACGACCGTACTGAGTTGCTGACCGAAGACAGGATCATTGACGTTCTTCTTTAAGACATTGTCCTCCAAGACATAGTCTTCTACTGGGTTATTGGCACTGAGGCTGTCCATTATTGGTCGCAGTTCATTGTCCCGTCGCTGTTCAATTTTGAGCGAGTTCAAGTCTCTTGTCATAACATTGACTGCAAACTCAGCTGGGTTTCTACAGCGATGAATCCTTGGCAGGAGATCCTTTTTTTATGTTTTGACGCTTTTAACGCATTGCAGTCAGTTATCACGGTAAATTTTCGTCCATATAGATACTGGCAAAAGTGTTTTATAGCGCGTACTACTGCCAGTGTCTCCAACTCATAGGAGTGGTAGCAACTTTCAACCGCCGTGGTTATGGTGCGAACCTTCTCTCGTTCCACTGGGCTGAGGCGATATGGTCTTCTTTCCACGAATTTATCAGATTTTTTCAATCTGATTTCTAGCTCGCCGGTGTTCACCCGAGTCTTAGGGTATCCACGGATAAACAGGTGTTCGTATTTGTTCAGAAGTCGTCGTAGTTGCATAATTTCATCTTCATTGGTTAGGTCACAGTCGTAAGTTTGGTTAACGATAGTGCGGGGAATTGACCAATTCCTTTCAAATAGTTAACTACTGGTCTCCTTTGACCAGGTAAGGCTGTAGCAACCGATTCTCTGACGATTGAACACTCTGCCCCACTGTCAAAGACGGCTTGCAAAGACCTTTCACCTATTTTGATGGTGATAGGAGCCAGCTTAGCGCTTGCTACGCAGTTAACGTTTGAATTCAATGAACGTTCGCGTTTGAAGCAAGTTTCGTAAGTGTGGCCTGGTCTCTTGCAATAGGTACAAGCAGTTGTTTCGTTTCGTTTTTCGTTTGTAGTGTTTGCGGCTGTTGTTTTCGAATCCTTATTGCTAGCTTCAGGTTTAGACTCCGAAGGTTTGAATCTGCAGTCATTAGTGGAGTGGTTTGTCTTCTTACATATACGGCAGCTTGTTGTTGACGGCGTATTGTCCGAAAAACGTGAACGTTTATTAAATGTTGTGGAACTGGAGCTTGGATGACTCCGCTTCTTCCGTATGGATGTTGCAATTGAGATGAGCTCAGGGACAGTGGTTGCCCTGGCATTCATCAGTTCGATACGCAAGCGCTCGTCATTTACGCATCCAATCACAGCTTCCACAGCGTGTTCGTCGCCCAGTTTGTCTTTGGTGACCCTTCGCCATAGGATCCAGGCACGTGATAAGAACTCAGCAATATCTTTAGTTGCGTCGTAAACATGTTCTCTAAACATGATGACGTCCCGGGAGTACCTATTTTCGGGTTCAAATGTGGTGATGAGATTTTTCCGCAACTCCTCCCACGTTGTAGTAGTCGCCATCCAATCATCAGGTTGCAGACTTTCATGCGTACATCGAAATCATCAAGCTTGTACGCTTCAATCGCTTGATCTATATGCTAACACCATTCTCGTACACCGATGTGAGTGTCCGGATCGAATGATGGTAAATAGACGTCCTTGATCCTTATTTTTGCTTCGGTAGGTGGAGCACATAAGCGCTCCGACATTTTCTGCATCGTCTCCATCGTTTGTATAAGGAATTGTGGTGGTATCCCACCCAATGTTGGTTTGTTCCAGTTGATCAGGTGGTAGAGCTGATGAGGAAGCGGGTTGGGTAAGAGCATCTTGCAATCCCACTTCTGATGACGGATTAGAAACCTCCTTATTGTTTTTAAAAAGTGTGACGTCAGCAATGCTGACGTCACAATTGTTGTCTTCTTGATGACCGCTCATTTTCAAAGAAAACTACCCACACTTTATAAACTTCGTTTATTCAATGGGCAGCGTAACGACATCCCAGAGGTCCGTACTGTACGGCGGTTCGAGTGCGACTGACTCGATCGCCTACCGTGCGGCCGTATTTATAGGGCTCGGCACACGTGCGCGTGTTTACAAGTTTTTAGGTTAAGTATTGAAATTACAATGATAACATTAATTTTACATCGTAATAAACTCAAAGTAATCAACTGATGGTTTATAAACTAATTTAAGGACAATCAAATGATTGAACTTAATTATTCTAGTTGGTCGCGCCGATATATATATATATATATAATAAGTTAGTGTGGGATGGTTCCTTTTTGCTTAACTACGTCCAATTGTTTTATAAGGCGTTTGCCTTATCCGCGCATGTGTGGATGAGTCGTGTACAATGCAAAAACAAAAAACAAAACCATGAGTTGCCGTTGGCGGTAATTAATGCAGTACCTACTCCATATGAATATACTACTAATATTATGTTGTGTTGTGTTTGTTTGTATAGAGAAAGGTGGTGAAGAGTTGAAGTAATAAAGTTAAGAGTTTTTGCCGAGAAAAGTATGCCCAGTATCTAGTGTTAAGCTTATTTATATACAGGTCCCAAAAAAATAGGGGGTGACCCTATCGCCATCAATCAGGCACAAATCCAGATTCAATGCTGCTACTGAGAATTACCAAGAGGAAAATACTGGGTTTTTCCATTAGGTCATTCTCAGTAGCAGCACGGAGTCTGGAATTGTGCCCGGTTGATGGCTACAGGCTCGCCCTCTATTACATTGGGACCTAAAAAAACATAACTGGCGAACTGTGGGTGTACTATAAATGTGCACCTCTGCCTTTCCCTTCGGGGAATAAAGGCGTGATGTTATGTATGTAATAATAAGGTTATAGGAAATTGAAACTTGAGCAACTTGTTTGAACTTGATTGAGACTCTAAAATGTCCTTCAAAAGATATGAAACTAGACGAAAGACATCGATTGCATCATTTTTATTTTGTTTTAGATGCTTGTAATTTATTTTAAGGACCAGTATCCGCATTTAGTCATAAAATAATAAATTTAATAATGTATTTTTTTATTTTATTTAATTGACGCTATACAAAATAACGATAATATAATAATGCGGGCGACCGGTGGATGCAATTGGCAAGCTGTCGTTCATTGTGGCGTTCTAAGGAGGCCTTTGTTCAACACTGGACGTCTTCCGGCTAGTAATGAAGATGATGATACAAAATAAGAGTAACATAGGTATATTGGTACCTTTTTTTATTAGACGTGGGAAGTCCTCATGGGTTCCCGCCGGCTACGGGTGTTTCGCTTTCCGCTACGTGACATGCCGCGGGAATAGTATAGTTTTAAGTCAAATAACTTTGTGTTGATTACATTTTTCCGGTTGTATAATTTTGAGCTTTGTGCACATTTTATATTGGATAATAAACATTAGCATAAAGTAATGCTCAAAGGGATATGAATCATAAAGTGTACTTTAGCTTTGTTTTGATATTACTCAATATCCACATTTTATTATGTAGATATAAGTTAATGTATTAGTAGTAATAATAGGTTTAATAAGTAATATTACTATGTGCATATTTGTACAAAAATTTGCATACCTGGTTGGCAAAATGTTAGACTATTATTTTAACATGTAACACCAATGTAATTCATTTCATGCAACTAAATATTCTTATTCTTATCATACGCGTACCTCTGCCTTCCTCTTTCAAGAAAATAGGCATGTTGTTATGTACATGTTTTTATCAATTGTCAGTCACTGATCTTCTCTCTCGCCAGTTTTAGTTATCCAGGCTGTGTACCTACAGCCCCCTTTGGATGAGCTTTAGAAGCAGGACCTTTTCCACGCCGCGCAGCTACGTGCACTGTAAGTCCATAATAAGTCCCTAGGTTTCAGTTAATTGGACACCGTTTGTCAGCCTATAATTACCAACTGCAGTGTTTATTAAACGCATCATAAATATTATACCTGCATTATGTCGTGCGCGCTTCATGTCGGCACTTTATAGGCAATCAATATTAATGACTTATTTCAATCTTCTTCGCATCGACATGATATAATTGTCGCATGGAAACAGGTCATGTCGTGATTTCAATATTGCCAGTGTCCAGTCTACAAAGATATTTAGGTGTTACAGACGTACTTAGGTAGCATTATTTGTAGAGGTTCTCTACTTGTACCTTAATGTTTTGCCGGTTTTACTCAGTATATATTCGAAAATGCCCGACTAGTTTCGAACTCGAACAGAGCCCGTATTCATGAGCTGGTTACGCGCCGGAGTCGCGAGCCGATCCCTATAAGTAGTACCTACGTAGCTGTAAATAAGCTCCAATAGTATTCCAAGTGGCGAACAATATAGTAAACAAGATTTCAGACACTACAGTAATTTATCTGACTATGTTATCAAGTTACCATCTGTAATAACACTTAATCTGACTTGACTTGATTGAAAAATGGTATATTGAGAAACACCACATTACTTTACCAATAGACAGGTCACATCCGTCGCAGAACTGACAACCGTTGAGGGAAACGTGTTCTGGAGTAAACATCACGGTTCGGTAAACGTAATGTAGAACGTCCTGCACCTAGGCGGGGCGTTCATATACGATAACTGGCTGGCAGTGGTTGGAAATGGAAGGCCAAAGATAGAACTGAGTGGTGTGTCCTAGGTGAAGCCTAAGTCCAGCAGTGAACTGAGATAGGCTGACGATAATGATATTGAGAAAGTATAAGCAATTAATAATACATAATGTACAAACACTACTAAGCCTCCATCAATTACACGAACACTTATTTATTTGTGCAAGCCCCAGTCAACGATCATAACATTATACACCACGTAATGGGGCCCAAAACAACACAGTAATAGACCCATTAAGCAACAGTTATTATTGGATCAAACTGCCATAATGAGGTGTTTGGCGAAGCAGAATATCATTCGAACTCAACTGATATTTAACACTGACTTAACCCGTTATTGACTAACACTTACAATGTAATTGTCTGACATTTTTCTCGTAATGGCTCATGTGCGTTGGACCCATCTTCACACTCATAAACCACAAGGCCTCTGTTTGTAAATCATAATGGCCGCTCGACTTGAGATTTTTACAATAAAGTTTCTCACCATAGTGGCCATTAAACCCGACTTATAAGTACTTGTATTTTGTTTCGTGCGACCTTATTTTACTTATTTATTAGAATTGCACGGGAATTTTACGACTTTATGACAAAAGCTTTACAATGCTTGTTTGGGCTTTATCATTATCATTGTCAGCCGGAAGACGTCCACTATTGAACAAAGGCCTCCCCCTTAGAACGCCACAATGAACGACAGCTTGCCAATTGCATCCACCGGTTGCCCGCAATTCTAACAATATCGTCGGTCCACTGGGCTTTATCACGCCTGTGTTACTTGGAGGGTTACCGTAGACACGAATTACAATGTCCACTTTCAGGTTACAGGTTTCTTTGACCCAAACTGTCAATGTCAATAATGTAGGAGGGAGCAAAACTATTCCAAGTTGTCAATTGTTTATTAGAACGAATAATAATGTGAAAGGACATTGAAACTGTCACATTACTTGCCTGGAATTGGACCCACAGCCTCCTCTCACAAGGCCGTATTTCCAAAATAAATAAAACATTATTATTATTATCCTACGTAATATTTTACTAAAGTTTCGATTTATGGATAAGGTTAAGATATTTTTACCTTACTAAACGAAGAAGCTGAATTGTAAAAGTTATTATCTACCAACTATTATAAAGAAGGATATTAAAATTTATGATAAGTGGGTGCTTAAGTCGGACGGTCCTACGACTGTGTCAAAACCTGGGGTTAACACAAACATAACATTATATAGCCTCCAAGAATGACGGCACGTAATTGGCCGTCACGGACCACTACCAACTTACTGACTGGCTGATATTGTTTCTACAGCACAAGCGAGCTTTATTATTTAATACTTACTTAGTTCCTGTCAACATGGTAAGCCCTAAAATACGATGACAACATCGAACTTTGATGATGTTTAATCATCATCATCAGCCGGAAGACGTCCACTGTTGAACAAAGGCCTCTCTCTTAGAACGCCACAATGAACGACACTTCCCAATTACGTCGACCGGTTGCCCGCAATTCTGACGATATCGTCGGTCCACCTGGTAGTAGGCCTGCCAACGCTGCGTCATCCGTCATGCGTTTAATACCGAACCAAAAAAAAGGATTTCTTTCAATAAAATCTAAACTCAAGATGAAATCTAGCGGAAAATCAGGGAAATACACCAGCTACATTTTCTTAAAATGAAATAACGGCTTGTTCCTATGATGGTTATCAGGTAAAGGTTCGACTCCTTGTTTAACTGTGCAACTAGCATCCTAAGGTTTCATTAGTGCCTGTAATAGGTTTATGTGAAATAAAAACATTTTGAATTTGAATTTGACTACCTCGCTGCCACCACATTCTAGCAAGTCCAATAGGTATAATCCACTATACTAATAAAACATTAAATTAAGCTCATCTTTCCACAGAATTCGTTTTGCTAATTAATTTAAAACTCGTTCTTAAATCAAGACTAGTTTTTCGACTCGAATACCTATGATATCGTAATAAAAATAGATTCACCTAAAGTCCATCTCTGTGGTTTAGTACCTTATACCTATCGACATCGAAATGAAACTGTTTTGTTTATTTAGGAATATATTTTATCACCGGCAATAAAGTAAATCTAGGCATCAGGTTTCAGTCATAGATGCAATATAGAAAAATAAATGGACTGGTGTAAAATATTTGAATAGGTAAATATTTTACGTGAGGCAACTTCATTAAACCTAGCGAAAAAGTACGCTGTTGAGTGACAGTATATTAAAAGCTATACCTACGTAAAGAATAAGTACCTAGTTATTATTTTATTCGACAAAAGAATTAAATAAAATAGAATGGTTTGATTCTACAGGCTCATCTCTCACTATTAGCAACGTGCCAAGACGTCTGGCAGCATTGCCACGTTGAATGGCCAGCCAGAAACATGCCAGCCCTTTAGTCACCATGTTTTAAGGTCACAACATCGTTATAATACAGATAGCGCTAAGGACCGTCGATTTCATCATTGATGCGTGCGTCAAAGTATTGTAAAACATGTTAAATCTCGCCAGACTCCACCCATGTTATGTAGGTGTTTAAATGTCACAGTCATTCATAAATATCGGACATTGATCAATTAAACACATGGGCCTTTATTCTGCGTAGAGTATTGTGTTACTATGTTGCCAAAATCCGGTTATGTAGTTAGAAATCTTAACAGTTAGCTAGTATATGCAACAAAGAGGGGAGAAACTTTGTTATGGTTACTTGTGCTTTTATTTATTAAAAGGAAAAGGAATATCGCGTCGTTTTGTCGTTTGTCGCTTCTCATTACAATGGTAACAAGTCTAATATATATAAGGGCAATAAGGGCCTAAGACGAAAGCCTCAAAAGGACAAAAGCAGACACATCAAGCCGGAAAGGGATCTTCCCCATATCAACTCAAACCGTGCAGTATTTTTTGTATGAAACTCCCTACTGCAACGCACACTAATCAGAACCGTAACGTAATCGCCTCGCTTTGGGTTGACGCCTGTTTGACGGCGAGTTGAGAGACGATCCTGTGACCTTTAATTATAAATTACTTTAAAAATAACTTGTCTAGACCGATCAAATCATAACGTAGCTCACTAAAACAAAAGATAATAATTATAATGCATAAAGGAATTTTAATAAACGTAAAATTTCACAAGTGCTTACAACACAAGTGGTCAAACCTTATAAAGCATACATCCATCTGGTAAAACCGTTGTTCGTTCGATTGTTTCACATAACGAGACGAATTTCAATATCGATAAGTTAAACAATGTATCGTATCGATTTAATCCAACGTGACCAAGCTTGCAAACATTAACATTTCGCGATTATCGATCGAAATCGTGAATCTATAATGGCTCGTCTATGATTTGGCAAAGCTTGGCATACGATTAACGAAATTAAGACAGTATTTTTATGGGTGTTGCGCACTGCACAACGATTACATTAACAATTAATAGTTACCTTGTAATAATCTCAGTTGCTATCATTGTATTTTAACAGAAATAACAGTAATTTAAGATTGCATTATTATAATTATCTATAAACACTTTTTTCAATAATTTTACACAATATTTGTTACTTTGACACCAATAGATAATATCTTATGCAGAAACTTAGAAAAGATTAATTCAATTATCATTTAATAAAGCCGTAAGACCAGTTAGTTTCGTCGGACATTTGAGTAAAAAGGCCGGACTCGCCTAATTTTCGCTCGCTTGTGCGATACAAGATGAGGTAGGAGCGGAGACCAGATCGTAAGAAATTATGTAAGAACTGGTGAAAAAAAGCAAACATAATGCCTGATAGGCCAGACACCATCTATTTGACCACACACGGAACCATAAAGCCTGGCAGGATATCTTTATCCGGATACCTGCCAACGCTATTCATAAAAATGTTAACACTACTTACCAGGTTAAAAATTGTTAATTGATTGCACTAAATGGCTTAATTACAAAACCTATAAAGCTGTGTAAGTACTTCCAGTTAAATTTTATGATTATATTTCGAAGATTTCATGGCCATGCATTAGTGCATTGAAGAATTTGTTTGAATCTGTGGTTTACCACAGAAGGTCTAATATTGACGCCATGAAATTAGGAACATTAAGGTAAATCAATTATTGTCGGTAAATTACCATAGCTTTTATGTTTGTTCTATGAGGTTTTGCAAATAAATCCGCAAATCTATCTTTCAATTTCCTTTCTTGTTCTTTTCTCGAAAACGTTGCTCTCTATGGATTTTTTCCTTTATCGCGGGCGTATACGGACATGGAATATTACATACACAAGCACCCACATTCAGTACAAAAATATGCCGAGCTCTTTAGTCTCGTGTAAAGCTCGAAAAGATTGAACCCAGACCTCTTCGAGCAACATCACCCATTTAACCACTGCGCCAATCGAGTCGTCTTCTCCTTCTTCAATCCAATATCCACATGGAATAGGACACGAGTCGTCTATTTGAATGAATTCTATATAAGCGAATGTGTGTCTCTGTCCATGTGTGTAATTCCTAGATATGCTAATTATTTTAAAGCGTAAATTTTGAAACTATGTATCGATAGGTTTCTTATAGGATAAGCTAAAGCACTCATCATTTTTAATTGCGTGACCTTACTAACGAATTCTAAAGACCGATGACCAAACGCACAACAGTTAGCTATTGTCTATGATATTACATCCACGAATTTATTATACAACAACAACTGTTTGTGTGTCAGGTAGCACAATACGATAATAAATCACTGGCACTTGTAATATGATCTTACAAAATACGCACTGCAGATGATAACTGGTGATACCAGATACCATCTTGAAGATTAAAATATGTAGCCCTTAGCTGTCTTTATGCATCAATCAATACGCAATCGATTGTCGTATAAGATTAATCGGTTTTGGCCATCGAATTGGTTCAAAAAAACGCCGGAAGGATGTCAGAGTTCAAGCATGTATGTAGGTACTTGGAACCAATTATATTAAATTTATCATGAACAACGAAAATTACAAGAATACATACTCCTTAACCTCTTCGAGGACCTATTTAACTTCCTTATGGGATATTGTCTCCTGACTGAATTTCACGGCGACCTATCTCATCTGAGGTTGAGACTAGCCAA
Source organism: Abrostola triplasia (assembly GCA_946251915.1). Classification (NCBI taxonomy): domain Eukaryota; kingdom Metazoa; phylum Arthropoda; class Insecta; order Lepidoptera; family Noctuidae; genus Abrostola; species Abrostola triplasia. The sequence goes on along the minus strand of OX276440.1, from coordinate 5,509,891 downwards.
CTGAGCAGGAAATATTGTAGTGCACAAGTATGCGCGCAAACAGATGCACTCTCTATTCCGTTACTCTCATAGTCCGATGAGGCGGTAGACCGACACGACCGGAGAGAGAACAGGCGTAATAAAGAGAACGGAGAGAAAACCCTGCAGATCGACTGATCGACGGGTAATAGGTGTGTTTAGACACTGCTCACTAAAATTATTCCGGAGTATCTAGCTTCTATTTACAGGATTAGGTGGTTATTGCCTATAGTAATTCTTCATCTATATCGCCGCAGCTATGGATCCTCTCTAGATTAATTTAAACCTTGGGATTAAAGCGAATGGAATCAGCAGAGGTGTCATTCATCAGGAATGGGTCATTATGAGTCCTATGTAGCGAGCCTTATGCGATTTATGGCGCGCAGTAACTTATTAAACGCTGTAAATTTTGGTGATAGCAAGTACTTTTATATTTCAACACTAGCGCCCCGCGGTGTTACCGCTACATTTTTTCGGGATAAAAAGTAGCCTACGTATTAATCCAGGGTATCAGCTACTTCCATATGAAATTCATTAAAATCTATTCACTAGTTTTTACGTGAAAGAGTAACAAACATCCATCCATACTTACAAACTTTCGCGTTTATAATATTAGTAGGGATATTTACTACGGATATAATAATTATTCGCATCTCACGAAACGAACAGGAATCGCAATCATCATCCCTATCTGGATTACTCAAAATATATATTTTTTTCTTATTAATTTATAATTAAACGCCCCACAGACTTTTAATATCTTTAAAATATACCTACATTAACATAATAAAAACCTAACATATCAGTCCATTTACATGTTGACCATGACTCTACCAATAAATAAATATATGTTTTCACGTGGGCGAAGTTGCGAACAGAAAAACTAAAATAACTTAACCTTCATGAGTAACGTATTGCTGAAAAAAATATTTTTGTTTTACTAAAATAATTTAGTGTGTATATTATTTTGGTAAAGACATTTTAAATTATATTATAAGGAAAACTGCATTATAAAATATTATAACACCTATGTAAGCGGGCACTTACTTGCATTTTTTACTTTTTCATTGCAATTAAAATTGTACATAATAAAACTATGTCATTGAAACTTTTTGTAATTAAAAAAAATCTCTAAAGCTTCGCCCAAAGTTCATCTCATTGTTTCGGCCGCCCATAAATCCATTGCAGCCGATATATGACGTCACAACGTGCACGCTTGCAACTAAAAGCCTATATAAGCACTTTCACTGCGCGAGCGCGCGAGTCGCGGGATGACACCGCGGATACACGCATGCGCACTCTGACCCCAGTAAGCGCGCCAAACGGACATTACATTATTTGAATTTAAATTGTGTGTGTGACGTAGTGTCGTGATTTTTTGTGTGCAAGGTGAGTTCTTTATATTTTAATTTAACTATTTTTTGTGAATGTTTTAGGTTTTTTAATTAATAAAAAAATATAGGTCAATCAACATAAAAATATAGCAAAACCATTTAAATCAATTTAATTTTTAAAATAAGAAAATGCTAAAATATTATGCGTAAATAAATTAACTAGCAAAAACAAGCATAAACAATTGCGAACGAATTCTATGATTTGGTTACACTGAATTCATAATACAAATGGGAGACATGCGCGCGCGCATCAAAAAGACATCAACGAGCAATCGCCGCACTGACATACGAATGGATTCTGCAAACGATCGCCCGCAATGACCGGAACAAGTTGACGGAAGAAAAGTGCCTTTAATAATTGCATCGGTATATTTTATGAAGCATTTTTTAAACTTAATAATAGTGTACCAAAAAAATATAAATAAACATTTAGTATGTGTTAGTTTTTACCTACGAGCATAAACAATTACCTACGGTTTTGGTAAAAAAAAATAATAGATAAAATATAATGAAAAGTGGGTCACGGCCTTTGCAATAAGCTTTGGCCGCAAATATTATATAAACCTGTGTATATTACACTTTTATTAATAAATGGCCATTACTGGAGTTATTTTTTCCATTAGTCTCTTTTTTTTAAAAGACTTTCTTGGGAACGTAGGTCACGCTACCCCTTCAAAATGCAATCAGACTGATTGGCTACTCAAAAAAGTATAGCTAAGTCAGTATTGGATCATCTAGAGGGAGTGTAGAAATATTTTTTAGCTCAGTAGATGGATCGTCAAAGGTCATGAGTTCAAATCCTTCTAGAGTCGTATCATTTTCTAGTTTCCTTCTTCTTTTTATCGTAAGGTTGATACACAACCTGGTGTCAGAGTTAAAACAACCTTTAAGCCGTTGACATGGCTTTACATACAGTCGGAAAATCTCTCAGGTGTCCCGGTTTCCTCACGATGTTATGTTCAATGTCCTTAAATAGTAAAATAGCTAACATGCTAAAAAATAGTAGGTATGATGAGGATGGTAAATCCACCTGAGACAGTTGCAACCCTTGGTAAATCGTTTTTTTTATAAGCGCGACGTAAAAGTAAGTTAATTAAATTATTAAGTACTTATTATATTCGCGTGAACAAAATCGTTACACGTAATCGATTACAGTAATAACCGTGGGAATTTAAGAGTTAAGACCAAAAAATATTTACAAATTAAGTTTTTTGTGACCATAGATTAAGATGCTGCATTGAAGTGTCAAAAAAGAATTTTAGCATGATTATAAAAATATTAGAGAATGCAATTAAGTATTAAAATGTGACTTATGTTGTAAACTTACGTGTTTATTTGTTTAATACTGTGACTAAACATATGATTTATGTTTCATTCGTTATGAAAAATTACATTCGACACGGAATAATAAGCGTAGAAAAGTTAGTAGATACGAGGACAAAAGTTAACTGTACAACACTAACCCTTCGAGCGCCACGGTCATGTATAGAAGACAACGTTTCCAAGCCCTTTTGTAAAGCAATAACAACAATAATCGTAATGAATTTTATGATAAGGTATTGTCTTCTAATATAATCGTGGCGTGGAAGACACAAATTCGCTTGTCTTCTATAGAAGACTGGTGCTCAAAAGCTAAATTAAAATTGCTTTTGTACCCGACTGTTGCGAAGCCGAAGGTTATTCACGTAGTTCTAAAAAGATTTGTCTCTTCTGTTACAAAAAGACTTCAATTTAAACACTAATCATAGCCTACATCAAAAGCTTTACTGACTTTTGACTTGCGCGTGAGTACATGCACCCACATTGTTTTATGCGTCGACGCATCCGACCTTTAGTTCGAAGCCCCGATGTACCGCATGATGAATATTAATCGGAAACGGATACAGGCTAAAACCTTATTGCGAAATTACTATTAAATATATTATTGACTTGTAAACGTCTGCGCATCAAAAGTGCTATTTCGTTGTAGGTACATAATTATATATTTTGTTGCTTGTTAGTGTTATTACTATAGGATTTATTATGCCCACGACGCATCGCGGTGCGCCCATAGTATTTCAATTTATGTGAAAATGTAGGAGTTCATCGTATGCTTTAAATGTCAAACCAATAGGTATAAAATGTTATAGTCGAGATAATCTAAGCAATGATGAGTTTACCTACTACGTATTAATAGGACATTGTCGATTCTCTTCGTTAAATATACATATTTATTTTTAGTTTAATAATTAAATGTTTAAATTAAATATTAACACAGCAAATTAAATAGAGGTTTTAAGCTTTATATAGACCTTTTTCTTACATAATATTAGGAATCAGAACAATAAGCGTGCTGCCTCAATAGGTCCAGTAAAAGCTATTCCTGCGCGTACATTAAAATAAATATACAACCAACATGAATTTAACACGAGTAGAAGTAGTAGATAGAGAGTATAATAAGAACAATGTTATAGTTATTGGGATTTTCGCAGTAGATACACGGGTACACATTCTTGAAGAAAAGTAGCGTACAAGAAAGTTACTAAGGTTAGGTTCTATTTTGCAAACCTTTGACCGTTGAGAAGCCAGTTTCTGATGCACTAACGAGTTTCTACTTTCAGTTATCTAGCTATATTCATAAAACATACCACTTACCGACACCATCTTAGGAATGAAAATAGGTAAAGCGTAACCAAAGAAAAACATTACTAAAAGTTATGGCAATTAATTAGGTAAGTACTCAATTAGGATTTGACACACATTTAGGTCAAGCAACAAAACGTTTGGCCAACAAAGGTAAAATCCACAAAAGACTACATCACTATCAAAACGCGATCTTGCATCTAAAGAACATTCTTTTTTGGGCATACCAAAGGGGCCAAGACCGAATGAAAAGTAGTTAGTATCTTCAAATCAGATGACACTAGTGACCTGAATTTACTAGCTTGTTAACTATTCGTATGGCGGACTTCATTAAACGTAGATGAGAGATATGCCCGAAGCCACGCAACAATGGGTTGCGTCTGTTGCCAGTAGCAACGCAACGGTCCATCATGGTTTTTGGTACCATGAGAATTATTGCTGGAGGATACGAATCATATACTGCGTACTGGCCTGAACTTAGGCCGTTTAAAGTCTTGTGTTTTCTTAAATAAGATGCATTTGCATTGCCAATGTCTGATCGTGGCACTTAAAAGTATCAAGATTATATAAGTCCAAAATTATGAGTTTCAAAAGTACATCAGAAACTTAAGTGTGAGTTGGAATTAAAAGTTCTTTAACACGTTCGCTTCTTTCAAAGGAAAAGAAAGAGAACAAACGTTAATTTGTCATTTAACAAAAAACGGTGCAGTTAAATAATACATTATCAAAATGACTGAAGAATATTTTATAACCTGAAAATTTTGCTAAAGATATCGACTTTTATTGTAAGTTAATGTAACATAAATATTAACATTATACCCCACCAAAAGGTACCTCATAACTAGCCGTCTATACAGCGGTGGTCGACAACAATAGATCATAGTATTGTGTCTTACAATCTATAGTCCAGCCCGCGGCAATCCGACATAATGATGACATTACAGTAGCTCATTTGTCGTACAAAGGTATTTGAATGTGATTTGTTGTGTACTTTCATTATGCATGGGTTAGGCTGAATGGGAATATCTGTGCCTACTCAAATATGTTGTTATTTTTTTATGTTTCGGCAGCTTGGTTACTGGTGTTGCTCGGTGCTTGCTTGGTCATTTATTTTTATGTAACTATTACCAAAAACAAAACAGCATAACAAAAGCTTGGGTTATGGACTGGTTAATGTAGGCCAAACTTTTTAAATAACGTTGCCCCATACTAGGTGTTTCTCTTGTGTCGTAGGTGCCTTTCAGAAATTTGAAATATCACATATATAAACACCCAGACACGTTACAAACATCTGGGGATCGCATAAATTTTTATCCCGTGCATCGAGGGCATCGAGTCTACTGCGCCAATCAGGCCGTCATATTGGTAGGTAATATGGAAGGCCGCCGGCCGGTGCGGGTTTTCGCACCACAAAGTCTAAATAGTGATAAATATAACGCAATTACATATAAATGCAACCACTTGATATCATTGTATTTTTGCTTCCCCCTTTTTAAAAAGTAAAGAAAGATTCCCGTGTATAAATAACACGTCCGTGTGTACAAAGCTATGCACAACCTACTTACGCTAAATAATGCATGTATACTCGTAATAGAGTTGTTGGTCTTGATAAAATCAGTTTCTACAACTGTACGTACAGTCTGCAAAAGAAGACACACTCACGTTAACCTATTCCTATACACTTTAGCCACACTTTTGTTGCCGACCGTACACGTGATATTGATAGCCAGAAATGACATTTCAAAATATCAGCTCCGCTTTATGGTACTTGTAATCTTGTCTGGATTAAATTTAATTCCTCTGGATACATTATTCAGCTAACGTCTATAAATTGCACTGGGAGAGTAAATTCTATAATATTTTGTATATTCAAAGAGGTGTAATAGGTGAAAATCCCGGTAAAGTTCTTTTGTTTTTATTTATTTGTTCTGCGTACAAAAAAATATACAATTACTGCCTTAGGCATTTTCTACCATCAAACCATTGGGTAGTGCAGAGATAGATCAAAAATTATCCCTACTAAATTATAAACGCGAAAGTTTGTAAGTATGGATGGATGTTTGTTTCTCTTTCACGTAAAAACTACTTATTGGATTTGAATGAAATTTCATATGGAGGTAGCTGACACCCTGGATTAACACATAGGCTACTTTTTATCCCGAAAAAATGTAGCAGGTAACACCGCAGAGCGCAGCTAGTAGATCATAAATTATACTAAATATATAACTTTAAAAATATAAAGTTTAAACAAAGTCAGCTGTTAGCAGTAGTATTTACAGGAAGCTAGTGTAATTGTACACTTTCATTCCAAACCACTTACAAGTTCGCAGTTACGCAGAATAAACACTCATTGTTAAATTCTTACAATGTTAAATAACTTCTTATAGTATCCGAGACTCCCATTTCGTATGATGTAATGTTATTATGTTAAATATTGTCAACGGAAGCTCGTAAACTTGTATTTACATTGGTATTATAAGACGCGTGTCAATCTATACATCAAATTATCGAATCATGCTACAGTATCTCGTAAAATAAAGTGTATAATAAAAGTAAGATATGTCTGTAAGTATATTATTTACTGTATATTCCGGACAGTCTCGTTGGCATAGTGGTTGCTAAGCGCGACTGCTGAGCACGAGGTCCTGGGTTAGAATCCCGGGCAAAGTGTTACTAGGTTTTTCTATTAAGTAATTCTCAGTAGCAACACGGAGGCTGGATTTGTGCCCGGCTGATGGCAATAGGCTCGCCCCCTATTATATTGGGACCTAAAACATAACTGGCGAAATATGGGTGTATTAAATACATATTATGAGCTTCTCTGCTTATTCCTCCGAGGCATACAAGCGTGATTTTATGTCGATATCTTCTACAATATTATGTATCTCCGATAGTGTTACAAACCGAAAAACAAAAGATGGCTTTTCGTAACTAACAAGTCAATGTAAGGCAAAAACAATCTAACATGTTGTTAGTAAATTTCAAAATTTCCTGATTATGCATTCTATTATAACACAGCCAACAAAACTGAGCAATGTGGCTTACATTTAAACAATAAACATAAACTAGGTACCCGCGATAACAACACTAATTTTCACATGACCCAGACTTGTATGAAACTGGTAGAGTTCACATCGACCTCTAGATAGTGGCACAATACTTATGCTCAGACTAGACACAAAAAGATGTAGGTATTTAAAACTAAAATATAAGTATATAGTAGGTATATCATCTGCTAAAGGTAGGTAGCATATGTCCTGACCCCTTACCGAGAACTCTCACACGCCGCATCACACTGCACGGAGGGACACGCAGCATCTCGCTTCCACATCGACAACTGCCCTGCTTTAAGAGTTCTTGGTAAGGGGGCTGGACTACGCCTACGCTTTGCTTTTGTTTTTTGCTAGTCTGGTCCATTGAAACTAGTTTTTGTCTCGTTGGGAACTTGTTAAATTTATACATTTATTATTATTCTCAGTAGTAGCACGGAGTCTGGATTTATGCCCGGTTCATAGCTATAGGTTCGCCCCCTATGACATTGGGACCTAAAAACATAGCTGGCGAAATGTTGCACCTCTGCCAACCCCTTCGGGAAACTGCCTACCCCTTCGGGAAATAAAGCCGTGATGTTATGTTTATAGGTCTTTTTTTTTTTAATCGTCACCCCATACTAGGCATGTCTCTTGTGTCGTGGGTGCATTTCACTAACATGAAATATCACATACCTACACAAACACCCAGGCTCGGGACAAACATCTGCAGTTTGCATAATTTTTTATCCCGTGCAAGAATCAAACCCGCAACCCTTAGCGCAGCAGTCCAATCGCTTGGCTACTGCGCCAATCAGGGTTGCTTTTCTATATTATATCCTGGTATTTCAAAAAGCTTCGCTTTGCCTGCTCAGTCTTTTATGTATTTCGTGCGTTGATAGTTTACTTTGAGTGCAAATAATATTATTATTTGAGCATTAAACAATAGACTCTGAATAAAACAAATATATATTTGTTAGGGACACGGATTAAGCTTTTCATTAGACTAATTAACAAGCTAATCCCATCTTTCAAGAAGTATGAGTTCAGTTCATTTAATTCATAATTTAAGTCTAAGTGATAAAGAACGTTGGTATACAATAATACTAATATACAAACATAATATAATACAGGCAGGTTACAATGAACAACTTGAATAATTCTCTATAGAACAATGTCGGTGGTATTACCACTAGGTTCCATTTCCCCTACATAGATTTCGTGCCTTCTTTCACTTATGATTTAGATCGACACGATCTGTTATTACATCACATGTATTATGTTTAGAACAAGCCAGTCATGACAATCAAAGAACTTTCCTCACGTTTATTAACGCTTCTAGTCTAGATAAACTGTTATTTATAATTAAAAAATAATATAAACTCTCATGGACTGCTTCGTTGGTCTACTGGTCGCTAAGCGCGACTGCTGAGCACGAGGTCCTGGGTTTGAATCCCGGGTCGGGCAAAGTGTTATTGGGTTTTTTCATTAGGTAATTCTCAGTAGCAGCACGGAGTCTGGATTTGTACCTTGTGCTCAGCAGTCGCGCTTAGCAACCACTAGACAAACGAGGCAGTCAAATCGGAGTATTAGGCATTAAGTCAACTCTACGTACACAAGCGATTATTCTTAACATAGTGTACTTTACACTTGACCTAACAGATTGCATATCTATTAGTTTCTGCTAATGAAACTCATACATAATATTATTAGGTATAATAAATTTGTATCGAGATCCTTCGCTAGTTAAGTGCGTACATTGACATTTAAAGTTGTTTCATTCAGTTTAAGTAGACACTAAATATGCAATGATTGCAACCTGCAAACATATAATTATATTGTGGTGAGAAAATAAATATATATTATTATTATTATATTATTATTATTATAGTCCATTTTCATCTACAAAATGAAATAATTTTAATTAGTATTTTAGATTTAAATATAAAACGCAATTGTAAATCACACTAATATTGCAAAGGCGAAAGTTTGTGAGCGTGTTTTTTACCTCTTCACGTTCAAACGGCTAGACCAATTTTGATGAAATTTTATACGGAGGTAGCTGACAACCTGGATTAATACATACGCTACTTTTTATTCCCAAAAAATGTTGCGGGTAACACCGCGGGCGCAGGTAGTAATAAATTAGTATTAGTCAATAACAGTTTTGGAAAGACAGAAAATATTGTACACAAACACTATATAACAATCATTAACATAATCTGCATAATACTGTTATTCTGTCGTGTCCAATGCTACTTAATATTTTTATGGAAACCGGTTTAACGCCTCGCTTGCAATCATTACCTTCTTATTACTTAATTCTGCAAGATTTTATTGCCTTTCGGAACGAGAATTCATAAAAATAATTCGTAAACACTTATTTACAATACTACGTGTAAATAACTGTCTTGTCTCTTTTCATCTTGCAACGTTTTTAGTAAGATGTAAGAGACAAAACATTGTTATTAGGTAAATTTGTAGTCGCCGTTTTCGTTGATTTTCGACGCGATTTGTCGACATAACTCGGAAACTAATTACTTCCTATGATATTGAATTCACACAAACCGCATCTTATTTAATGTTAATATTATGCGTTATTTTTGTATTGTACGGCTCGCGTGTCCATTGTAACTTCCTATTCATTCGTTTGTGATGGACATAGACCCCTAGATCCTCAGATAAGACCCCCAAGGCGACCTTTAACTTAAAATTCCTATTTAGTAAACATTTGTATGAATTTATATTGGTGATCACCATTGAAAATATATAATTTCAAGTAAAGTCTGCCCTGCCTTTGGAATCTCTTCTGTAAAAGCATGAGGTAAGAATTAGTCTCATTAGGTCAAACAAGAGCTCTATAAAAATAGGTTGTAACACACTCGGTAAACGAACAAAATGCCGGCCTTTTTCTTAAATATTTTGACAAATGTTAAAGGTCACCCAATCTATTTATCGTTGTCGTGTAAATAGTTTTTAAATAAATAACCAAACCATAAAAATAATGTTTGTTGTTACATAAACATGTCATCCTTTGTTAACTCTATAACATTACACAACGAAATAACTTTGCCTTCTGATACCACCCACGGTGAATCAACGACGCTTCTTACGGAATTAGTTTCAACTGATTATCGCCTAAAATAATGCGCAAGAAGTTGACAAATGACGGAGTTTATATTGCCACGTTGCATCAGGACTTAATTTATGGCATTAAGTAATGTTAGCAATGTTAAGCCCTTGTGGGACACGCGACCGACGCATCAAACGTATAACGTAGTACGAGTATTAGGCCGGACTGCAGGGTTACTATGAATTATGAGCTTGCATTGCAGGTCAGAGTCAGGCATCTGAAGGAAGTAAATTGCGGCATTGAAGGGTTATTTCATGTGCTATTTCATTTTAGTTTTGTATAGGTAATTAACCAAATTAATAATGTTCTCTTGACCGAATATCGGTCACAGCGGCCTTTCTCATTAGATTCGATAACAACGCAGGAGATAATAGAGTGCACAACTATGCGCGCAAACACTGGTACACTCCCTATTCCCTAGTCCTATGGAAACAAAAATAAATAAATACTAACCAAAATAGAAGCCTATTTAAGTGGATATGTTAATTTTTCGATTAGAGTTTGTACTACGACTACTCGAAGAACGTATAAGGCCAACTTTACTAAGTAAATGTGAGTATGCACAATGACCTAATTCGGTATAGCACACCATAAATCACAAAAAAAAGAATGTTCTAAGCGGTCCAGTCATCGGGTAATGTCAGAGGTTAAGATGAGCGAAAGCGGAGTCGTTACGTATCCGTTACGCAATACTATCGCACGCTGACACGCGGCTACATTGATTACAATGATAGACGGTTACTGGGTAACGTGCTGACAAACGTCCCGTGTCAGTAAACCGCTAGGTAAACAATGATCATAACATCACGCCTGTATTCCCTGAAGGGGTAGGCAGAGGTGCACACTGCAGAAACAGTACACCCACATTTCGCCAGTTATGTTTTAGGTCCCACTGTAATAGGGGGCGAGTAAACAATGATCAATAGTCGAAAATGAGTATCTGCCTTTTGAAATTAGTATCGAAAATGTTTGTTGTTTCTATGGCAACGAGCGCAAATCCCCCTAGACTAAAAGCGATTAACTGAGGTCCTTAGAATTCAGTAAATATGATGTTCTATGACAGTTATCTCTGTACAAATGTTGTCAATACTATCAGCTGAGTTGTGAAATCTTTACGTTATATATTAAGTAGCGGCAGAGATTTATTAAAAATATCCTTATCTTTTATTCCTGATCTATATCATATTAAATTTGTACTTTCTTAATGACCAGAGACAGGTATTTGGACTTCAGTTATTCATGATTTATACGTAATTAAACCTATAATCTACCTTAAATATATGTAGTGCCAGTAATAGGATGCCTAAAAATCACATATTGTATATTTATGTATAGTACAGGACCTATGGCCGACGTATCCTGACCGTCTTGAAGTTAGCCGAGTACCTGCGCAGTAGATAATTTTGTTCCTAAAAAATCCATTGCGCAGCTAATCAACTAACTTCACGACAGCCAAGATATATTCATCGTATTGTACTCTATAGATAAGTACCTAGTTATAGTTGCATTTATATATGCTACCTACTTTTCAACGCGATAAAATGATGAAGGTAAACGGGGTCAAAACCATCAGACTTGAATAGGCAAGCTTGTGATACGTATTAGCAGAAATATAATAAATGATCATATTATTTACATATAAATTAATATAAATAACTTGTTTTATGGTTTGATTATAAGGTCATTATAGATCCATCTTTATAATAATTGTATGACAAAATATTGGAATATATTAACTTATTTTAGGTATTTGTTATTAATGTCCTGACATTAGGTATAACGTACTGAATTAGTTATGTCAACTTTTAATATTGTTAGGTCACAAATAATCTGGTTTTAATAATATTTCATTTGATGTTCTTTTGTTAATTTGTTCTTGTATATTTATTAGTCCGTTTTTAATTAAGTTGTGGAATGAATAATGTTCTAAATCTACTTAAGGCATTTTAATGATTTGATAGTTCAATGCAAGATTTATTGCAGCTAGAAGAAGTGTGAGTTCATTACTGGACTTTTAGCTAGGCAAACCACTTCCAGGTAGTACGTAGCCTAACTATAAAAAAGACAGCATTCTACCTAAATAGAAGAGACCTAGGATATGCAATGCATGAACTATTACAGAACCAAATCGTATGTACGAAGAGCACATTGTTCCTCAAGATAGTAAATTCTATAAATAACATACAAGTACACTAAATTTTACTACATATCCTACGTAACTGTTGAATGTGGGTAAGTGTGACGAGAGACGCATGCGCAGTGCGCACCTTCCGTGAGAAGAGCTGCGTAGAACAATGACGGATAAATTCGACCGACCCAAACAATTGTAAGTAAATCAGTTGATTGTGAATGCTTGTATTAAATAAGTAAGTGCAACATTTGATCCTCTTTTAGATACTAAAATGCATTGCAGTACATCTGTTAAGATACGTGCCATTGCCTCATTTGTGGGAACCAAGTATATTTCGTATAAGACCTATACATGATCATCATCAGCCGGAAGACGTCCACTGTTGAACAAAGGCCTCCCCTAAGAACGCCACAATGAACGACAACTTGCCATTTACCGGTTGACCTACACAGTAACAGCAAAATTAACCATAAATGAAGTCGTTAAAAATGTATCTATATAAAAATATGTTAACCTTACGAACGATTGTCTAACTTTCTTCTTCTTCTTTCTTCTTAAAATCTTTAGTAAATAAATTATTTTACTATCATATTTGACCCTTAGATATCAATACATAAGCCTTCCAAAGTACCAATCATTATTTTCCCACTGAAAATTTTAAACAATTTCTTGATGAGACGAACTTTAAATCCAATAGATCTTTCCACAAAAGATGGCCGTCTATAAGGAAACTTCCAATGAGTTATGCCCATACGCAGCCGACACACCTGTCATAAATATTTTGTAATAAGTAACTTTACATCATAGCTTCGTAGAATTTCACTTTCTTCTAAGAACTAACAACCAATATTTTGCGTCTAACTCTATGCTATTTTTAACACAGGTAACACCTAACTGTCAAATCGTCATGAGTATTTAAGCTGTCTTTGTTTGACTAAATGTCAGTTTTATTATTATATAGCTAGATTAAATTTCTGAGTGCTTGTTAATATTTAATCAGTGGTTAGCCACAAAAAGATATTAACAATAATATAGGAGCGTAGATCTAGCCAATTGACGTTTCTAAATAATAACTCGAATAGGTCAGGTTAACAAAAGTTTAAGGAATCATTTAATTAAATGGAAATAAACCAGGAAGTGATTTAATAGGTGTTAATAATTTGCAAGGTCTGTTGGAAAACGTTAAAATACATAAAAAGCTCGTAATGAAGAGAACAAGGATCCTAATTGAATATCAATCACTTGTTAAGAATAGGAAATACGTTTTGAATTGTTAATGGTAACTGCAATAGGTATAACATTATTCAATAAGTTGGTATAAAATCACGATATTTTGTTCTGAAAATAATTTATCATTTAGCTTTAGGTACGAAATGGGAACTCTACCAAAATAGTTTTACGATACCAGAGACAAAAAGACTTTAAACTTGACCTCTTTATTGTGGTTCATTAGGAACATTATCAAGTCCAAAAGCATTACTTAATCAACATAAAGCCTGAAAAGGCACAAACGACGATTCAATTCTGTTTGGTCATAGACATAAGTAGACATAAAATATTAATTCGACTACCTATATATTCAATTATTTCTGAATACGCATTTATTTTAGAGGCCATTCTAATTTTAAAAGAATGATATTTAAAAATTTAAATGGTAAAACCATAAACCACCGATTGACACTGGCTAATTATTATGTCAAATTACAGTGAAGCCGCGAGTTGTTTAAAAAAGATCGTTTTTACTTTTAAATAACTATATGGATGAAGTAACGGCTATTATAAAAGAGCGCCAAGCTCCCACGCTTGCCGCTAAATTACCTTGGTCGGACTTCTTACAAATGCTTACAAATAGACTATTGTAACCAATTTTTAAGAATGTGTAGGTATATATAATAATTTTTCAAATGTGCATAATACTTACGTCTAATGTCCAAAACAGTCTTTTATTTCTTTTTTTTTCGCGTTAGCGTATCAATCAAGTGCGAATGGGCTGAATGCGCGGTACTTAATCAGTAGCGATTAGTACTACGCACGACTACAACAATAATAATATAGCTAGATAGTGTATAGTATACAATTGTTTAGTAGGTCACTAACAGTATAATTTATACTATTGTGGTTCAGTTGAGCCTTCAACGGCATTGAGCTGTCGAAACTGACCTATGACGATTTTGCCCGGCTTAGCTTAGAAAAAAATGTATTATGTTTAATTACTAGTTACTTAATAATTAACTATATCGCTCGAAGAATCGATAACCGTTGGGTTCTCGCGTGGCGACCACGAACCGGAAGACGCAGCGTTGGCAGGCGGGAGGCCTGGTGGACCGTCGATATCGTCAGAGTTCCGCCCAACCGGTGGATGCAATTGGCAAGTGGTCGTTCATTGTGATGTTCTAAGGGGGAGGCCTTTGTACAACAGTGGACGACTTCCGGCTGATGATGATGATGAATTACTGTTAATAATATGATGATGTTGTATAATAGCTAAAAGCATAACAGGTCTGAAAAACTTAATAAATATTCGGCAATGTAGTTTACTGACGCATGCGCTTTTCGCAGAATTAAACAGGGAAGCCTGGCCTAGTATTACATATAGATTAACATTTATTTACACATCTCTACAGTTCATAAGAAGATGCTAAACTATATCCTAAAACACTTCAGACAACATAAACATTACCATAAAAACATCCGACTGTATCAGCTTTGCAAATTTTACCAAACACACTGATCAATATTAATAAATGTCTGAATTAATCTTATTTAAATGATCATCGATATTCAAATTTATGACAAAATCGAGAGTTATTAGCAATTTGTAGGACTGAATGTTAATTCTGCGGTATTTAAACGTTGTAAAGAACACTGAATATATAAATAATTTAATCTAATGTAACATCAGTGTCATCATTGTTAGCCTTGTAAAAGCATTGACAACGCCTATATTATAATTAGATATAAACATCTTGACTTCAGAGACTGTATTAAGTTGTAGGCATTTATCTTCTACATATAAACAAAGCATTATCATGTACAGCCCCGTTATCATGGACTCTTACCCACTTATACATAAAAATGTACAATATTAAACCATAGATTAAATTATACCTGACATTTTCGTTTGCATGTCAAATAGAGATGTCAATAGACTTAAACCGGGATTAAGTTAATCCTCGTTTATGGATATCAGGTTTTAAGCAGGACATTTTCCGTTGTGAAAGCGAGACGCCGCACTGCACGTAGGGGCTAGCGAGGCAAGACTGGTAATTATTGTATAATAGGAGCTTAATCTGATAATTGCCTTAGACTTGTAGTACATAATAGAATTTATTGCCAGTCGGATTCTGTATGAGATATAACAAATAATAATGTTGTTTTTTTTTTTAAAAGCATTATATTTTGACCGTCATTAGGTACAGATAGGTATCATGGACTTTGTAATTATCTACTATTGTAAAAAAGTGACATGAAGATTTAGATTATTTTTAATTACTCTACAATTTCAATACGCATCGAAAACATAACCTTCCTACATCTTTTTTGAAGTCGGTTAGAAACAGTGGTATGGAATACCTAGTCATGTCATATCTGTGATATGCTTATGGTTATGATAAAATTAAGACTATTAATTTCCCCTGGCAACAATTTACTGAGAATTTAATAACACAGTGGTCTTAATACATAATTATATGCTTTAATTGTCCGTTACCCGTTATAAAAAGCGAAAAATTCAAATTAAGAGAAATGCTATTATTCACTGGTTAGAAAGTATATAACCACATGGCTTCATGTATGAGAAAATATTGCTAACCTAAGGTTCTGCGATTAATATGAAAATTGTCGTAACTAATAGTAAATAGGTGGAACTAAAACGCAACCATACTAAATAATATAATAAACTTAGTAAAACAAATCATTCGTTCATCATCAGCAGGAAGACGGCCACGGTTGAACAAATGTCTCCCTCTTAGAACGCCACAATGATCGAAAACGTGCCATAAAACAATAACCATTCATAATTTAACATTTCTTTATTTATGTTGTGTAACTTAAGATTTAAGCCATTAGTTATTAAGTACCTACTTATGTTTCCATGGCTACTAACTTTTTAATCTATTCATTGTTCGGTTTACAGATCTTTAACGGACGATTTAACGCTAACATTATGGTGCAACTTGGCCTTTGTATGTAATAATATTACAATAAACATAATAACAACTAATTCATGTCTTGCCTAATACCAATTGTTTTTTAAGACTAGCCCAAGTTAAATCCTTTATTCCTAAAGTAGGAACAGGTGCTATCCTCTACACGCTACGCTTCTATCCAATCACACTTCGGCGCTCATCTGTAACTATTTTAGAGCTTATTCCAGGTTCATCGCTTTTTACGACCTGCTTCACCGATGACGAATAGAACTTTTAGGAACTAACTACACTTATTTAACTAAATTCAGCGTTTATCAATCTGTAACAGTACTTTTGTATGGAGATGCGTACGTTAAAGTTCTGTAGCTATAATTATCATCTCCACATAAATTCGATGTTTTCTATGGACAAACGCTAAATAAATTAGTCCGGTATTTATTTATTTATATTTAATTTAATTAAACGGTGTACACCAATAACATCATTAAAGAACACAAAAATAATTGAAAGCTATTCAATAATAATACAATGCGTAATTCGTGTCCTACAAATTAACAGAACATCAATGACCAGGGCTCTTACTAGGAACACTTAAAGCAGGACATACAGGCACTACACTCCACGTAGCAACGTGTCACTTCCACAAGAAAAATGTTCTAACAGTTCATGGTAAGGGGGCGGTAAAGATAACAAACTTATGAGACAACGCAATGTTTATTTGATGGTTAATAAAGATAGATGAGGTATTGAAATACCTAAGCCTATAATTTGTTAATCGGCCGTTTTAGGAGGTATTACAAAATCTTATTTTTCTTGCGCGAAACCATCCGGTGTTAGATGAGCCGTGAGAAAGGTTATTTCGCACACACCTTGACTTTTTAACTATTGTAATTTATTCTATTGATACTAAATCGCTTATAATTAATCTTATATTTTATGTGTTTGAGGTAAATGGGTTGATGATTTGGCAGCTGCTTGTCAAGATAAATGCCATGTTGTTATATCTCAATCAATTCGCTAAGAAACAAAAAATAGTTCAATAAAAATTATCCATAATTATGACTTCGAGTATTTTCATAAATACCCAAGAAACCATGGATTTACTTTGTGTATTGACAGTATTATGCGAAGATATTATTTTAAAGGGTTTTAATTAGCCTTAAGCCCGTAATTAAGTAAGGAAAACGAGAGACGAAAAGTTAATTATTATGCACCATAATTATATGTATGACTTAGTAGGTGAGACATAGCGTATCACACTAATATTATAAAGGCGAAAGTTTGCGAGTGTGTTTGTTATCTCTTCACACTCAAACAGCTAGACCGATTTTGATGAAATTTTATATTGAGGTAGCTGACACCCTGGATACACACAGGCTACTTTATATCCCAAAAAATATAGCGGGTAACACCGCCGGGCCCAGCTATAAGCCTAAACTATGATTACAAAAAAATATATTTTGATTTTAAAAAGTGGTTTATGTCTTACTCCGGAGTTTGATGCAAAACCATAAATATAGTATCGCCTTGTCATGAGTAATTACGTCGATTTCCATTTTATATAATACCTACAAACTATTATTAATAACTTGCTAATTAAAAGAAGCTGTTACATTTGCAAATGAGGCGTAATATTATTGAATCCTCACAAATTTTACCTTTCGTTATGCAATACGCCTATAATTGCTACAGGTTAATATGCGATTCGCAAATTACCAAATAGAACATAAAATATGGTAATATTAATTAATTTAACTTCAATAGCCTTTATTTTATAATGGCAAGTTACGAAAGCTGTTTGCACGCTTCCAATATGACATTATCAGGAAACTAAGTAAGCTGATGGGGGTATCCCCGAATCTGTAATTTTAGTATACTATTTCGTTAAAGGGAAGGCAGAAATGTACGCGGCATTCACTTTATGCAAGAGATCCTATTAATTACGTAGTCACTTGATTAAGTACTGAACTGTTACAGAAAAAAATCTTATAGAATAAACCACTTATACCTTGTCCTACATTGGAATCGAACCTTACATCCCCCACTTAACAGTCGCAGAACCTGGACCTAAGATCATACTTCAATTAATAATTAACAAAACCATCTTACGTCATCATCTGCCCTTTGCAATCTAAAGCCCAAACTCATCCTATATCGAACATTAAACATTCCAAAGGTTTGGTAAAGTAAATAACCAAAACACAGTATCTTCCGTAACACACAGACCTACATTAGGCCCGTCAGTGTAAGCAGACACGTTATATTTGTCAATGATATAACAAGTCGACACTTCGACACTCGAAAAGTAATATTACGTAAATAGAAAATACATAACTTAGAAATTACTCATTCACTTGGCAGAGGATTATTTGACCTGCGATTGTATGACCTCATAGGTTTCTTTCATGTGAGATAAGAAATACAAAAGTATTCAGTGAAATTATTCATGTAGACTCATAGTGATAAGGTATTCACAATGTATAACAAAAATAACGAGACTAATATATAGGATACGGTTTAAAACTTCATAGAATCTAATAATTCTGTTTATATTTGTATCTATTTCTGCAAAGTCCTTCCCACGTATTAAGTCTGTAGTATTTATTTTTTAACTAGTGGAATGTGGGTGGTATGCCTATCCATACTTCGTGTGCAATTCTGTTATGCTTTACATAAAGTCTTAGAGTAACACATTGCGAGGAACGGATCCTTACGATCCGGCAGCGTGCCAAATAATTGTGATTGTGATGCCAAATAATAGGCAGTAGTAGGTAAATATTGTGCTCACTTCCAAGCAGGTATGTGGGTCACATAACTTAAGACTGAGCTAAGATTAAGTAAATACTTAGTGAATATTTCCCTTCAAAGTATTTTATCACGGATGGTGAAAAAAATTTGGCAGAGGAGCTTTTGCACATCCAATACGCTGTTTTCTGTTCTATGTACCTCTGATATTATGACCTATTTTTTATAGAAGATGGTTTCTGCAATATCACTGTTTATCGTTACGATTTATAAGGATTGGTAGCAAATTCTATGTACCTATCTAAGTGAGAGTAGGATTAAGTCCCTTGTAGACAAGGAGTGGATCAATTAGACTCTTTGGATATTACCAACCTATTAATAAAACACCGTTAACTTATATTTATAATCTTCTGCCTTGTTGGTCTGGTGTAATCAATAAGCGTGAATGCTGAGCGTGAGTTCTAGGTTCGAATTCTAGGTTGCTGAAAGGGTTTTTCCATTAGGTAATTCTCAGTAGTAACGTGCCTCCACATTAGAATTCACAGATTACTGGCAAAATGTAATACTTGCGTGATGTTATTCCTTTATCGTTAGTGCCATTACACTAGATTACACGGATTACGGATCAAAATATAATTGTAGGTCATTAAGTGTTTACTTCATGCGGGAACGAGCTCGCGACCTTTAGCAAAAAGCCAATCGTTTACCCACTAGGTCAATGGGATCATCAATCGAGAAATCGCAACATTCTCTTTTACATAAAAAGGTAGATAACTATACAGCCGGATCTAAGATCTATGTTTGTTTTCCCGTAGTTATGGTTCCGTATATTATCTCTATAGATAATAGACGGTACATAAATTTGTCTATTTCTATATAGATAGAAATAGACAAACTTATGTTATTAAAAAATAATTTTCTGCACTATTAAGTTCCACTGAATGGATGATACATTAAATGATTAAATATCACATGCACAGCTTAGATTACAAACAACTTTATCAAAACAAATTTATGATTGGCCCACTAAGTGATTGGACTGCTGCGCTATGGGTTACGGGTTCGATTCCCGCACGGGACAAACATTGTATGATCCGCAGGTGTTTGTCTTGAGTTTGGGTGTTTGTGTGATATTTCATGTTTGTGGAACGCACCCACGATACAGGAGAAATTCCTAGTACGGGGCGAAGTTGACTAAAGAAATCTATATACTTATGAATAAATTAATATAAAATACCTCAATTACACGTTTTACGCTCAAGATTTAAGCCCCAAATACATCACATAACGAAGCACTTAATAAAAGTATTTGTGTACCTAGTACTCCAATAAAAACTGATCATTATTGAGGTATAGACAGATCCTATGTGACGAAAGGAAGCGTAATAAAGATTAATATCGAGGCATCTCTTAAGTACTATGTAAATAAGTATATAATGTCACAGTGGCCACATGCGCATATTTATATAATTATGCTAACATGTCTGCGCATTCATCAATAGGCAATTTGTTCGTCATATGACCGCCGGCCATGTTATTACATACAGTCATCGATCGCACACGACGGCGGTATGTAGGTACTTTGGATATTGAGTAGAATTTTACTATTACTTTTGTGAGTGTTATCCATTATTATTTACCATGTACGCCGGTTTTAGTCACGAGTGTATTCGGGAATGCCCGACTAGTAGTGAATAAGGGCTCCGTTCGAGTTCGAAACTAGTCCGTCCGTTGTATATAGTTGGTATGGTATGGTATAACGTCCCAAAATTTCATCTCTATTCAACCTTATGTTTCGATTCACCCCGTTTTACCCGGTACTTACCCCCGCACTTAGGACGTATTGATTACTTAAACTGATACCAAGTAAAGACTACACGAAGAAAACTTTTACTGAGTGATTGTTTAAGAAATCTTTTAACGTGTTGAGTCTTTTGTTAACTTACATTGTTTTTTATTCAAATTTAACCTACAACCAAAATCTTACAATCAAATTTTCTAACCAAAACAAGTCAATAATCAAATCTCGTATAAAAATAATCATTCTAAATTAAAGTAATTAAGTCTCACCACACCAAATTTGCATAGCAATTTATTCATTGCGCGGCGGTAGGTCAACGAAAGTGCAATTAGGTGAGCTCTGCGGACGCAAAGATCATTGCGCTAGGCGTCAAACGTCAATACGAACTGTGTGTGTAAACATTCGTCACAGCCGGCGAGCGAAAGTGACAGGCACTGTCTTCGGGTATGTCTAGGGTTGCCAACCCTACTGTATAATATATACACTACTGTATTTGAGGCCCGACTACCATATTTCTAAATAAACTAAATTGTAGGCGAAACTATATTTTCAGACGACTTCAAAAAGGAGGTACTCAATTCGACTGTATTTTTTATATGCATCAATTCAAAATAATAATATTCGCACAAAATGTTCCTCAAAAATAAAAAATATTAATAAAAGTTAAAGGTTGCAAAAAATATTATTTTTATAATTAAAGTGCCTATTTTAGAATTTATTATTTTTTGTTATCTACTATATTTTTTACGACATTTATTGCGAATTTTTTTTCCGATAAGAGTTGACAGCCCTAGGTATGTCGCACATTTCCGACTAACCTATTGACTGGTAGTTCAGTTACTTAACTGTGCAAGGATAAATGTAAATTCGTATCTGAGTAAACAATAGCCAATATACGAGTAGTGAATATTTTATGCTTAAATTGTTGATATATTATGAAATTGTAGATTTACTCGTCGTGGTGGGCTATTTGTATCTTCAACTTAAGAATTCTTCCTGATAACATAGGTACTGATTATCGGGATAAACACGTTAGATTTTGAGTTCGTACCTAATTTAGGTAACACTGATCTTATCTATGTTAAAAATGGTATTTCTCTACAATCCATACTAATATTACAAATGTGAAAGTTACTCTGTCTGTCTGCAAATCGCTGGACGGATTTTGATGAAATTTGGCATGTAGAACGTTTAAGACCCGAGAAAGGATTTAGGCTACTTAACGCGGGTAGAGCCATGGGCAATAGCTAGTCTATAACATAACATAATTTTAACCCAGCATCTCTCATAGGAACATTTATATCTGCATAAATAAACAGTGTAGTGTAGTATAATATAGTACACACCAGATATAGACAAGTATCACATTTCACACTAATATTATAAAGGCGAAAGTTTGAGTGTGTGTATTTATGTTTGTTACCTCTTCTCGCTCAAACGGCTAGACCGATTTTGATGACATTTCATATGGAGGTAGCTGACACCCTGGATTAACACATAGGCTGTTTATCTCGATAAAATGTAGCGGGTACCACCGCGGGGCGCAGCTAGAAGTATAATAATACCTACATAATCAATTCGGGTAAATACTAACCTACGTAATAATAAATAACCCATTGAACTTAAACAATGATGTCTGCATTAATCAGGCGTTATGAAATGAGATGTTATGTTGTGACATAGTTATCATTTAATTATAAATGTAGGAATTGTGTAAGGCTAATTAATAATTAGAGCCGGTCTCACACAATTTAATCAAGATCGTGTCTGATAAAGTTTGTATTTTAAAGCCGCTTGTTTTTAGGGGTCCGTAGTGAAGACGAGAATACAGAAACCCTTTACTTATCAACCTACTAAAAGATTCAATACTTATATTTATTGTCAATCATTTAAAATAAAGTAAATGTTATTGATATATGGAATAATAATTATGGATTATTTCAATAGATAGAGAGATTGGTATGTTGTGGTGTATATTTATCTACTACTAGTATGGAAAACTTAATACCAACAAGTTAACAAAAAACACAATTAGGCACAACAATTGTAAATATCTAAAACAAAAGAAGAATGCTACATATTTCTAATTACCAAGAATAATAAAACAAATTGTTTATTTCATGTCGTTTAATAATACGATAGCATGCAGAACCCAGTTGCAACAACACCGTCGACTCGCTCTTGACGATATCTGAGATGAATTTCGATGAGAACTGAACTTAAATTTTCACACAAGAGTCGTTCCTTCATGTTACAGTGTTGTAACTTGTTATGTTTTGTAACTCCATGCCTGAGATGTTTAACTATGTTTTTGTTATTTACAAGCTGTACTTCTGAACCTCTAATTAGTTGAGTTTCAGACATTATAACATTAGACTTTACTGAGAATTTTCTTACCGAAACACGGTAACACACTCACGGTATCACACCTAAAGATAACGTTAAAATAAAAACTACAGACCATAACTATAAAGTAAATAAACACGTTGAAATAAAAACATAAATAGGCAAGAATTGCTTTTGGTTTTTAGTCCATACACCCACATTATGTTTCTCATCGTAATTCTCACGACAGTAGCGACTTGGCGAGCCTATAGTCAATCATCAGCCCACACAAACTGATGTTTGTCAATTTCATACAGAGACTTGAAACGTTACTCAGAATTTTGATATTTTTGTTCGGATAACGTTATTTAGAACTAGCTGCGCCCCGCGGTGTTACCGGCTACATTTTTTCGGGATAAAAAGTAGCCTATGTGTTAATCCAGGGTGTCAGCTACCTCCATATGAAATTTCAT
The DNA here is from genome assembly GCA_946251915.1 of Abrostola triplasia. Classification (NCBI taxonomy): domain Eukaryota; kingdom Metazoa; phylum Arthropoda; class Insecta; order Lepidoptera; family Noctuidae; genus Abrostola; species Abrostola triplasia. The sequence continues at coordinate 5,486,072 of OX276440.1, read as the reverse complement.
TAAAATCCATTTAGTAGTTTTTACGTGAAAGAGTAACAAACATCCATTCATACTTACAAACTTTCGCGTTCATAATATTAGAAGGGATCTGTAACGTTATCCGAACAAAAATACCGAAATATTGAGTACCGTTTAAGTCCCTGATTTCATATTATTTACATACGTGCGGACGAAATTGGTAAGGATTCCGCGCCCGTAACAATGACAATTACCAATTGATATGCAACATTCAATTGGCGTAAAGCAATAAACTATGACAACACTATTATTAGCTATATTGTCCACCAGCAACAGGTACTTACGCTAGCTCTGGTCCACGCTAAAAACAGTTATTTCAAGCATTGCGAATTTCATAGCTGTGGCATGCGGTCACAATGCTCATTGTTAATAACAATAAGTTGACGAACATAAGAAATTTACGCAATGAAACGTGCCTAGGTAGCCTAGGCATGGCCTGTCAGGATGAAGTTTGATTGCCAGTTATGCCAAGCCTACTTATTTTATGGTCATTCGATGAAATGCAATGAACTCATGTTGTTTTACATCAAATTATGGAGATGAGTAATGCAACGCTGTGGGTTTTTTGTTTTCAATTGATGGTTATAATATATGCTGTTATATAGACTGGTATTAATATTGCTTTATAAAACTAGAATAAGTAATTTTTCAGTTGGTAATTCATTATTTCAGCCTGGCATCACCCATTACTGGGTATAGGCCTTTTTTCTCTGCCAAAAAAGTTAAATAGTTAAACACATAGATACCCGTCCCGCCTTCATTCCCTAAAAGTGCATCCAAAATGTCAAACACATCACAACACTGACCAACCAACAGTCTCAAATAATTCTCACACCTTAACCGAAGATTATATGGTGCAACTTAACCTTAAACTTTGTAATTGGGTGGTGAATAGTAAATGACATTTGCTGTCAGTTAAACCCGGATTATGATCACTGTTGCATCTTGTTCTGTAATCTGACCGCGGCATAATTTGAAAGATAATTATAGTTTTAGGCACCTCTCAAAATAACTTTAACGTTGGACGTCTCTGCTAATTATTGCAGCTTAATTCAGGCGTGAATCTTAATTAACCTTTGGTTACGATTTGAATCAATAGAGGATTAGTATCCGGTATGCTATTGAATCGATTACAACCCGGTATCCCCACATTAACATATGCCTACTATGTATTAGTATTAAAATTGAATTATTTATAAGTCAAGAAGTAGTGCCACATAGCTTAGGTCTAGTAGTCGCGACTCCAGAGCTGTATGCCCTGGGATTCACTCCCGATCAATGACGGTACCCTTATTTTGGTTCGGGGGGAAACCCTCAAATAACACTCGGCCTATGGGGTAGGAACCGGGAAGTGTGGGATTTCTACCTCACTAAAACCACCCCGGTGGTCACCATCTGCACGAACAAGGGAGGTCCCAGGACCCCTCAAAAGATCAACTCCGGAACCTCCACATGCGACGCCTATTGAATACATCCCTAGGGCATGACGGTACCTAGTTAGATATCTAATATCGTAATGTTTTACTACTATCGTGCCATTCCACAGTACGTTTGATAAGAGAAAATATTAATAATAATAACATAAGTTTCGAAGAATTATCTAAAGATTACTAGTGTTAAAAATAGTATACCTAGGTGCATAAATAATAAATTAATATTTTAATTTTGTATGCAAATAACTAATATTTCCTCTTTGTACTCAACAAACTCATCAATATTCAGCAGTTTCGCAAACCGTGTTCAATATTAGTTTTTCTTTGTCACACTTAATAAGTATAATAAATCAAAAATAAATAAGCTTCTTGCGTTCCTATTAGTTGCAAAATAGGCTGTTAGCAGTCTGGTTTGAAACGGGTTGAAGCAGACGACATGTCTTTGTTATACACTATTATATACTATATTAAACAATACGAATGCTGATATGAAGTCATGTTATTAAAGTTATGGAAATCATTAACAGTCTGTTCAAACGAATTTTACCTCTATTCCATTTGTAACAAGGCAAATGAATTGCCGCCATATTTTTTTAAACCTATCCCTTTTCTTTCTTTTGACGAGGAAAATCAACATCGGTCAAAACCTACAAAAAGATTTTTGTGAAAAATCTAGTGTTATTTATCAAATGAAGAAATTACCATAAATTAGTAAAGAACAATGCATACTTACAATGTGTTACTACACATTCTATTTAATACTGCTCTAGTGGTCGCTAGCCATGACTGTTGAGCAAGAGGTCCTAGGTTCGAATTCCGGTTCGAGCAAAGTTTTACTAGGTTTTAAGTAAATCTCAGTACCAGCACGGAGTCTGGATTTGTGCTCGGTTAATGACAATAGGCTCGCCCCATTTCGCAAGTTATGTAAAACGTCCCAATATAGTAGTATTGGATCCTTTAACACAGCTGGCGAAATGTGGGTGTAGGTCCTATATCTTCACCTCTTCTTACCCCATCGAGGAATACAGGCGTGACGTTATATTTTCTGTCCTTCGCTTTCACTACAACATGAGACACTCCAAGAGGTAAATCGAATATGATAGTAGGCTTTCAAATTATATATTATCACCATTCACAAACCTCAAAACCAACAGTCGAATAGACCATGAATGATACATCATTGTGAAACACCAGACTAGCACTAGCAAATAGTGTTACATTGTTCTTTAGAAATAGCAGCGATTCATCGTCTGTGACGATTTTGTTCAATAGGTTAAAAGTGTGTCTTGAACTTTGAGTATTCCGCAACGTATGCGCCGATAACTGATACAGCACGATCACTTAAACAGTTAGGTAGACAATACGTAACATATATAATAGTGGGTTCGTACCTAACTTAGACTTAGATAATCTGTCTAGCCGTTTTGGTTTCTTAATGTAATGGTTGGAGAGTTTGTCTAACTCGCCTATCATGTCCGAAGAAATACGCTGTGGGTATAAATAGTGCGATGGCAACTATTATATGTCATCATCAGCCAGAACACGTCCACTGTTGAACAAAGGCCTCCTCCTTGGAGTCGGGGGAGGTGCGGTAGTCCCAACGCTTGGCAAGCGGCTTGGGGATCGCAGTTTTGGCGGTGACCAACCATTATTACAGTTTGGAACTGCTAAATTGTTTCTGGTGGTGACCCTTTTGCCCCTAATCATATCATATAATAAATAAGTAACTCTATGTTTGGCTTTGACCAACTTGTAACTTATCTGGGACAACAATTACTTAGTTAGGTGTTGATTAGATGCCAAAACCGTATGCTTACGAATCCAATTCTAAAACCACTGTGACCCAACAAGACAGCCAATATTTTGATGTTTGCTTATTTGCACACTGAAGTTAAACTATTTGCCCACATTACAACGGAGACGCAAATATAATATTGTCTAGTGTTTTTCCTATCTAGGTAAAAACTGTCAACATTGTCAAAGAAACTTAGAGAACAATAGAAGTCTCTACATATGTATAGAAGCTCTTACACGCAAGTACGACCACTGAGCTCTAAAACGTTGCACCATACTGTAATGAAAAACAACTATATCGTTAATGAAAGCAGCATTTTATCACACCAAACAATATACTATTTAATACCGACGCAGCGCACATAACACGTTAAATAATATGTATTGTAATATAATTAACATAAAATACCAATACAATATTCGTATATTTTGTCTACATATGACATTTTGTGCAATATTTACATAAATTAACCTGTTTAGCACTCGCACAGGTCTTTGCAACAGCGGGGAGACAAGTAGACACTTACAAAACTCATCTGTATTGCTGAGCAATGGTAAACAAGCCATGTAAACATTGCCCCGAGCCACCGGCTACCGTAGCTACAGTTAGCAGTCGAACGGTTGCGTAGAAGCGTTGACATAAGGAATTAGGGTTAAATCACATCTGTCTGCATATATTTGCATTAAATTGTCTATTGAGAACTGGCGACTCAATTGACGTCAAAACTCAACGTTGTAACACGCCTGTATTCCAGGATTGGCAGAGATATATACACACACATTTCGCCGGTTGTACTTTAGATCACTTGTAGAAAAATAGTAAGAATTTTTATGCATCATCATCATTCACGGTTGCAGTCGACTGCTGGACATAGGCCACTGCCAATGTACGCCACAAAATCTGCTTGCATATTATGATAATTTAAAATAAAAAAATCTTATTGATTTTATCCTTAACCTCCATAAGCTCCACGTAGATACCGATTTTTAAAATTGGCTAGATAAACACGTATTTACGTTAGCAATATAATAATTATCTAGAATACACTTTCACTGTTACCTAAGGTCTGCTGTAGTATTTGTGGGTCATTTGACATCACAAGTAAACAGTATGTAAGATATGTAAAAACTTTAGGCACACATTCGTAATTACTTATGAGATGCTTGGTTGGTTTAGAGCAAAAAAAAACTTGTTCCCATTGATATTTACAGGCGTGGCTATTGTATGGATTTATTACTAAACTAGCTGCTCCCGGTGCGGTTTTATCCCGGTATAAAACTGGCCTATGTGTTAATCCAGGGTGTCAGCTACCTCCGTATGAAATTTCATGAAAATCCATTCTGTAGTTTTTACGTGATAGAGTAACAAACATCTACCCATACTTACAAACTTTCGCGATTACAATATTAGTAGGGATTATTAGATAGAATAATAAGATTCTACCAAAACCCAAACCAAATCGGAGATGTTCTGCAAAAAAGGCAAGTGAGGAGTACCCTCAACCGATGAGCTTGTGTGAGGAATGTGATGCGTGTGAATGAAGCATAAGAAGTATGCCAGGATCGTAGCAAATGGAAATCCGTGGTCTCTGCCCACCCCTCAGGGAAACAGACTTTATGTATGTATGTATGTATTCTATACCTATTTCAGGCACCAGTGTCTCACAAAAGTGCATTTTTAGTTTTCAATAATTGACTTATCTGCTTATTGGTTATCAGTAGTATCAGTTCGACAGTATAAATAATTTACCCCAAGCAGAAATCAAACCCGTAACTATATAAAAACGGCTGAAATCTTTGACTAGATAATACGGATGGTCATAATATTTTCAAACTATTTATATTACTAGATACTATTTAAAATACAGCCTTACCACAAAACGTATTACAAACAGTAATTTATCACAGACATAAAAGAATTAATAATTACTTGAAATCTCATGTCAACACCAGCTGACCTTTGAGCGCAGGTCCATAAAATACCAAATCCGGAAGCTTTGGGTCAACTAATAAAAATACTAGAGATGAGTTGTTCAACAGAAGTGCTAAGTTGCACTAAAATAATAAATGATCAGGGTTAGAAAGATCCGTATACCAAGGCCATTCTACTTGTAAAAATATCTGTCGGTCAAGAAATCAATCCGCATCGGCTAGCAACACTGTAGGTCGTAAGTTCATAAAAACATGTTAAAATATCGCATTTTTTGTAGCTTATGAGACCTGTTTCCGCGCCCAACTCTTGGAACCTGTAGTTGCCGTTGCTATAAAACCACAATGTGATTGATAGGTTTCTTAAAATACATTTTATTGGTATGGATGGCACTTAACAAATAGAGTATTGCGAAGTCCAAATCATACCTACTTAATCTTTTAATGTACCTATGTAGCAAATGTTTTATACTATTTTTGTATGTTTTGCCGTAGCATAGTACACAAGAACCATATTATTAAAAAAAAAGTCAATAACATTATATCGTTCCCTGACCAATAAAATATCTTTAGGCAAAAAAACATTATGTTTGTTGCTCCCTTGCTAAGTGACGAAGCGAAAGAAAATCTGTCAAGCAGAAAAAAGGTTGTATTTATCACCAATTCTTTTTCTACATATAACAAAAATATTATCTACAATATCGTGAACCATTGACCCGGGCTTATAATTAACACCCTATCTCTGGTAACATAAATATTAATGCAAGGGTCGAACCCGTGACCCTTGGCGCAGAAAGTCAAGTGCTTACTCACGTGCCAATAAGATTGTTGAAGTAGATAATCTTTTACCACGGCCATCATTCATAAAAATATTTTGTTTGCGTAATAACAAAACATACATCACATTGATGGTACATTAAGTACCTAAGTGTTTACAAATCAATAAAACGATTGATTGATTGATAAGATGGTAACGATTTTTTAATGATATTGTACTGGCCGAATGGCGGCCGTAGCGACTAATCTCAGACTAGCCAATTACGCAGGAAATATTCAAGTGTGGGCGCAAATACAGCTGCACTTTCTTCACACTTATGGTCATATAAGTCGCACACATCATAGAATTGACTTTAGCAAGCAATAACCCTTATCTTATAAAGTCGAGTGGTATATGGAATTGACCACTCCCATTCCTCCCGTGGGTGTCTTAAGAGGCGACTAAGGGAAACTCCAGAAGATGGGCAGCAGCGTCTTTTGTAACTTCACCACCAACACTGCAATCCCGAAGTCGCTTGCAAAACGTGGGGATTATGGCAACCCTCCTCCCCCACTCCAAGGAGTGGCCTTTGTTTAACAGTGGACGTATTTTAAAGTAGCCACGGAACCCCAAAAAGATTCACTTTAGGCAAACAGCCTTGACATGTGATGTTCATAAAAGTTGATTGTCATAAAAACATCTCCCGATATAATTTATTGCTGCTGCGAAATATCGTACGATAATCGCTGGCATTCAAGTTGCCGAGTTCCGAAATTTTATTTTTCGTATTCTTACATTATTTAGGTAAGGTTACGACTTTCCTACTATTTTAGTTCTGTTCATTCAACTTCAACCTATCGACTTATCTGATTTGTTCATCGGATGAAATAACTTCACGAATAATGTTGGCACGATATTTGCATAATTGTTACGAAATTTTGATTATAGGCCTTTGATACCGCGCCACGCCTATTGATATTCAAGCAATATATTAAATAACATTCATTCATTGTTGTATCGCTATTCGAATATGATATTTCTTATTCACATATGTTAAGTAGGCACATGCTTAAAAAAAACAATTGTACATCGAACGCAATTACATTCAGATTTTCCAGTTAAGTATAAGAACTTAAAACCAAGCAACTGTTATAGTTAAAAAACAAAACAGAATCTGCAGTATCGGTGATTCAAAACAAAACAATAGAATATTATCATATTAGTACTTTTGTCCATTGTCATTAGAATGTTGTACCTATAGTTTTCCTGAGGTTAAGAGAGAGCTTTTCTAGCCTGCAGCTATCACTCACGCATAGACGGCACGTCTACTATTAGGAAGAAAAAGTGAAATCACAACGGAAACTACGAGTACCTATACAGGTTGTAACGAAAAGGGTGTATTTATCCAAAAGGGGTGAAAAGTAATCTTATATAGAATTAATTTACATAATTTTAGCTCAAAATAATAAACATTGAAACAAAATATCGTATGTTTACTGAATTCAATCAAGAAATATTTTTAAATCTTTTGCTTAATATTTTGTGCACCAAGGACTCCTAGTGCAGGCAGTAGGTATGGCGTTATGATCTGAATTCAATAAATGAACATTACCGAAACTTCTTGAGTTCTTTGGAGCTGAAATTATGTGTAGGAATTCTATAACAGATGTCCCTTTTGGATAGATATACCCTTTCCTTAACACCCTGTATACCTCAGAGATTCGCAGATTGATCTCCGCAGAATCCCATCGACAGATGAGCGAAGATCTAAAACAGTCGATCACGAACACAGAGAAAGTATTGCACCGCTGTGGGAAATAGGCACGATGCGCCATTGTCTCTCTATTACATATTATTGCGGAATATTTATTGGTTTGTATTGTTTACCTCTTATGGGTTCGTCTTTATTGTAATGAAATGATGGTAACAGTTGTGTCAGAGCATTAGGAATTTAGAATTAGTTCCTGGTTTGTTTGAGGTCTACCTACTTAGAAATTGTGATGCACTTTGTGACCTTAAGTAAGGTAATATTAAATATGATATATCTTATACTGACTGGTTACTTACAAAATAATTGTTCTTTCTAAAAGCTTCGTGCCTTTGACCCAGATTCCCGCAGATCTTCATGATTCATCGTGAGTTATACTTACAATAAAAATTGTTCATGCTCTGCCAGTTGCAATTAGCCAGTTAGCGGGTTTGTCACGAGGTGGACTGTCCATGATGTGCCGGACAATTAATTGGATATCGCCACTTGTAGGTTGTTCCACTTGTTCCAATGCACCCCAGCCCTAACTACATTAGGAATTATACAGATGTTAGTTCCAAGTCTATTCTATTTAAGGCTGCAAGAGATGGTATTTTGCTCGAATGCACGAGGATGGGTGTAAGAGAGGAATGGCGAGTCGTAAAGCGTGCCACCAATACCTGAAGACCAAGACCACTCCGCCAAGAGTTATAACGAAGAAAAGTATCAAGTATAGTCAAACACTTTGACGACCTGATTAGCGCAGTGGCTAACCGATTGGACTGCAGCGCTAAGGGTTGCGGGTTCGATTCCCGCACGGGGAAAAACTTTGTGCGAACCACAGATATTTGTCCCGAGTCTGGGTGTTAGTGTATGTGAATATTTCATGTTTGTGAAACGCACCTACGATACAGGAGAAATTCCTAGTGTGGGGCGACGTTTTTTAAAAGAAAAGAAAAAACAAAAAAACAGAAAGCTACACATAGAGGAAGGGAACATTGAATCTAATAACATTTACAGAATAGCTAACCAAACACCTGAAGCTGACGCATAGACACTTCTGAATACTGTCTATACTAACAATAGTACTTATAAAAGTAGGTTGACAGTATTGGCGCTTACACATTTGCATACAGCTGTTGCAATTCCAAAGTTCTTACTTAATTAAGCATAAATCATGTTACAGATAGTCTTACTTACTAGTTAGTATAATCGAGTTCACACATCATTTAATTTACGTGTATTCCCACAGTATCAGTACATTTTCACTGTAATACATTTGCATTGGACATAAATTTATGGTCGGTTGCATTTGTCGTGAGAATAATGGCAATGTGTAGAAATAATTTTACGGTTCGTCAATAAACACCTTTTTGATTAGTTGTGATCGTGTAATAGTTTAGGTTCAGGATGTAACCTATATTTATCGATTATGAGGCGTATCGAGGCCTTGCGAGTAGGTATTTCAATGCAAAATTCTGGAACTTTTAATATCGTGTCGTGATGCATCTTATTGTTGCTTGAAAATACCTTTATTTGTTTCATAATATATGTTATTACTAATTACCTCCTATCTAGCATTCTTGATCAACGTTTTAGTATTGCTTAATTTTTATAAGATAAATCTAATGTGGCAAATAAAAAGCCAAGCCTATGTAATAAAATACTTGATTAATTACCATAATTTTATTGTTTTCTAGCAGATTATGGAATAGTTTGATGACATAACCCTCTAAAAGGTTCCGTATAGATTACCCGGTCCGGTAAATCCGTAGGTATAGATAGATTCGTATAGTAGGTATTTATAGGTAAAATTTCTAGCTATTTAATAGACGTTGGTACCTAAATATTTTAGTCATAAATGTACAAGCCTTATTTATTACTCGTTAGTACTTGAAGAAACATAAATATTTACCTGCAGATTTTATGGTTTAGTGCTATTGCATAATTCTCTATATACTATCCGTAGATATTTGATGCAATTTCTCAATAAAATGCAATATTTTTAGTCTTTATGTAAATGACATATGTTTACAAACAGTTAGTTTTGACTGCCTCGTTGGTCTAGTGGTTGCTAAGCGCAACTGCTGAGCACGAGGTCCTGGGTTCGAATCCCGGGCCGGGCAGAGTTACTGGGTTTTTCCATTAGGTAATTCTCAGTTGCAGCACGGTCTGGATTTGTGCCCGGTTGATAGCAATAGGCTCGCCCCCTATTACATTGGTATCTAAAAACATAACTGGCGAAATGTGGGTGCACTGTATGTGCACCAATGCCTACCCCTTCGGGGAATACAGGCGTGATGTTATGTATGTTTAGAAATATACAGCTAGTTACAAACGTGGCTCTACTTACTACTACTAATACGACACAGAAAGCCGGTCTTTGGTACTGCTGTTTATATTTTCGAATTTATCCCTTGCAGCTAACTCATGTAGACTTGTAACAGCGTACCCCTAATTTTAGGCGAGATCTAACTTAAGGCAGGCTGTATCACGATAAAAGGTTAACAGTTGAATACTCTCACTTGACCAAACCACCCAAAACATGTAGGTATGTGATATACAGTGTTATGTAAGTGCAAGTCATAAATGAATGTGCCTATCGTTTTCATATGTTGCGCAATACAGATGTAACAAAATAAACGGTAAGGTGCTAAACTATGATATTAGCTGTGTTTATAATGTTTAATTAAAACAAGTATAGAATTAATGAAGTAGAAAGTGTTTATAATAATGTTCTCCTGACCGAATTTCGGTCTCGGCGGCCTGTCTCATCTGAGACTAGCCAACTACGCAGGAGATATTATAGTGCACAAGTATGCGCGCAAATACAGGTGCACTCCCTATTCCCTCACTCTCATAGTCCGATAAGACGGTAGACCGATACGACCGGAGGGAGATCAGGCGCAGGACCAACGGCTTAGCGTGCCTTCCGAATCACGGACGGGTCTCATGTGACAACGGTCACCCATCACAAGACCAACCGCGGCGAGCACGGCTTAACCTAGCAGATCGACTGATCTGCGTGGCAGCTTCATTGCTTCGAGCCAATACAGAACATGACTGTGTGACTGTTTCACAATACAAAAATCTTGATAATATCATGTTATTTTAGATTACTCAAGCAAGCAATACTAATCATTCTATTCTCGAATAACAGCCAGTACCGATCAAATGTTTAAAAACGACAATGAAACAGTGTTATAAATGTATCTACTTAATCTTCTAATTGAATTACTTACAGTTCTAACAAAAGCAAATAGGATCTAACTAGATATGTAGATAGAAACTAGAAGTGAGATATTTACGGGTGTCGAAAGCCCATCACTCGTCGATTCGTCGATAAACACATACAATACGTCGACGGGAGAGTAACTACGTAACATAAAGTCAATGATCCTATCTTCAAATAAATAGAGATGTCCAATACCAGCGCGGTGTTATTCATGTAATCACAGCTTCGATTACACACCCATACAAATACATCTGCTTATTGATATTATGTAACGAAAAGCTTTAGCGGACTTCGCGGAGAAAGCTTTTAGACAAATAGTAGCCTGTCCTTCCTCAAGTTTGTCATCAAACATAACGTAGCATCATGCCTGTATTCCCCATCGGGATAGGCAGAAGTACCTATACAATACCTACACCCACATATTGCTAGATATATTACAGGTCCCAATGCAATAAGGAGCAAGCCTGTTACCATTAATTAGGCAGATAATCCAGACAAGATAGAATTACCTCATGGAAAAACCCAATAACACTTTGCTGGACCCCGAAATCGAATCCAGAACCTCATGCTCAGTAGCCGCGCTTAGCGACCACTGGACCAATAAGGCAGTGCACCATAATCTAAGACATATCAATACCAAATTCCATATTTATCGTTTGTACAGTTCAGTCGTGAAGACGTTTCAAACAAATACAGACGCTGACAAAATAAACTAGAGATACTTTCGCCTGATAATAATATTAGTATATTATATAACAAATGATGAATGACACCGACAATAATTGTGTTACGATCGATGGGACAATATTGTCTTGCCATATAAGAATTAAGCTTTCCATTTTGACATTTTAATGGAATACGCAACAGGCCCACACTGGTTTGTCTTCGTGAATAACGATAGATGAAATTAGGAGTGCCGATAGTCTATTGTATTAAGTTGTCTCAGAATGTGTAACAGTCATTATAGGTACCTAATTGTCATCAACGTGTTTTAGACATAACCAGTCTAGGCTCAGGCATTCCAGTTTTCCCAAAATTCCAAAGTTCTCAATGGATTGCTTAGTGTACAGCGAACTTCAAAACTCTAAGAATTGTCGTATTTTGAACAGACTATAATGATATAAGTACTTAATAGTCTATCGCTGACTGTCATACAGCGTGACAAAGATTATTTATGAACGAGCATTGATGCTACGCTCCCTGAATTATCATCATCATCAGCCGGAAGACATCCACTGTTGAGCAAAGGCCTCCTTTAGAACGCCATAATAAACGGCAGCTTGTCAATTGCATCCTGCGGTTGCCCGCTCCCTGAATGCAGGTTGGCGATTTCGGAGAACATTTTCACTACATTTTTCTTTACTGTATTAGTCAATGATGTTCAATAATATCTAAGAATTTTTTTTATAAAATTAGTAAAAAGTCACATAAGCGTGTTTGACAATTATATAAGCTGGTGTATGTAACCAGTTCAATGTAATTCTTTCCAAGTAAATCCTAGTAACTAAATCATTAAGGAAAACGAAAATACTACTATGAAGAAACCTAGAATTATCGTCTAAAATCGTCAACACGTACGCAACCGCAGTGATTAATTATAGTCTTTTGAAAAGGCTAACACTTATATTGTTTCATTCATAAGTCATCGTCGTTGTGTTGAAACTTCAATTTATTTTATCTAACTACATAATACTAATGGAAAAAATATTAGGTATTCTTATAACACTGAGTCATTATACTGTAGCTCAACGACCTTATGATGTTACCTACTTATTTTATAATTTTACATTTAAGATTGAATTAAAGTAATGGTCAAAAATCTTGAGTATTGATTTAAATTGAAGCTATCAGCTTACACTGAACTTGATTACTTTATTTTACAGCTACCTAATATGTCAAAGTTTAAGATAGGTACTTAATGAGCGATTGCCGATCGATTAATTAATTGAATATCATATAAATAAATTCTAGGATTCCCTAGGGCCCCCTATTAAATTGCCACCGATTACATAACTAAAGCAATATGGGTGTACCTACTACACAGTACACACCTCTACCTACACCTTCGTGGAATACAAACGTGCAGTTATGTAAACCCTTACTCTCCAACAAAACTTGAACTACAAACAATGTAGTAACTTAATAATACTAGAAACAGATCACGCAAGAACACAACCCTAGATAAAAAACCAAACAACGATTTGACGACCTGATTAGCGCAGTGGCTAAGCGATTGGACTGCTGCGCTAAGGGTTGCGGGTTCGATTCCCGCACGGGGCAAAACTTTGTGCGAACCACAGATGTTTGACCCGAGTCTGGGTGTTTGTGTATGTGAATATTTCATGTTTGTGAAACGCACCTACGATACAGGAGAAATTCCTAGTGTGGGGCGACGTTTTTTTTTTAAAAAAAAAAACAATACAAATTTTTCATTTATCATATTATTAAAATAAACACAACCATTATTACGCGGAAACAATAAAATTACACCGGAACATTATGATTAAGTTAGATTACGACACCGATTGTTAAAATGATGTTAATGAATTCGTGAGCGACCAGCATCGTCAATGGACCATCTGTATTGCATCGTGATTCATCCCGACCTCCGGCTGACATAACATTTACGTAGGGCTGCCACGAAACTAGTTTTCTTATTCGTCCAGTGTCCTACTTTATTTGGTTTAGGGGAGCGCATTACTCTAGGGCTGCCAATTAATGGAATTTTCCTGGATTAGTCAAGTAGTTTAACTATACTGGATACCTATGTTAAAAATGGCCGCCATATAAAAAAAAGTTCGTTGCAGTAGCAATTTCGTTTGTTTCAATCCAACCACTTTTATTTTTCGTGAAATTTGGCAGTGCTTAGATTATAAAAATAGTGTTCGTTTGATTTCATGGCGTTCTGAGAAAATTCTCAATGTCGACGAAAACCCCCGAGTTTAAAAAATCTTTGTACATAGCAATGTATATGTAGCTGTGTAGCAGCCCTACAATTTCCTATAGTTTTTATTGGAATACTGAAGAGCGATCGTTTAAATAACCTAACATTTGGTTTCGTGATCTATGTGGTAATGTTTATACTTTTGATTCTGGTTAACTTGCGGTGAGTGTGGGAATTCGTTTCGATAGCGATGACACAGTTTATGGAATCAATTGATGCTCTTTAATTGTTTGTGTGGGAATTGTAATATCTTCTGCCTCATATAACGTGCAGCCAGATTTTAAGTTCGATGATTCTACCCATACAAATACATCTGCAGACTTTTTTATTTATCTTCTACAGCCACAGCTAACTTTAACGAGACTTGTCTAATATACCTAAATTATATTATGCTTACACTCCTCCTACCAAAAGAAAAATATAACAAAAATTGTATAATACCTACATATGATAAACACGAAAAATATTCCATAGATAAGTACCTAATTAAAAACAGGTAACTTGGGTAAGAATAAAACTATCTCTAGTTCGGTGATTTCATGTCTATTTATACGTAATATTTATTATAATCACCATAATATACTATTAAATGCCATAGCAACAGAACTTTAACCTTGACTCCGAAGGAAAGCATAAACAACTCTCCGAAACCAGAGAGAATGACCAAAAATGTCGCCGAAACCTGTTTTGTAATTGCGAAAAAGCTCATAAAACTATTTATGAGGATGCCATTTGCCCCGGACCCACCATCTTTAAATTAATTCTAAATTTAAATAAAATTAACGAATCCTTACGATTATTTCCAAGCGAAATGTCAAGGCCAAAAAAGCCGTTTTTGACAATAATAATAATCTCGGACGTTTTCAATTAACACAATGATCATTCACATTATGTAGGGGTCATTAAGATCTTATGACTTTAACACTGGTATATCTTAAACATTTATTACTATAGGTATTTGAGTGACGAAACCTACTAAATATCTTAATAAGTATGTATTATTTATATTTCTATATTTATTTTATTTTATAGAATTTTCCTTACACAGATACCTAGATCTCATCTTATTACACCACATTTTGACATCAAGGTAAAACATAATCCACGAACCGACTTAAAAAAATCTGAACTATGAACTTTAGACTGAATCCGCCAGGTATACGATTTGTGGAACACATAAAAAATAATAAAAGATTCTAATTGGCTATCATTATTTTATTATCAGCAATATAAATATCAAAGTTCATCTTCGTTATTAGTTGTAAGTTGCACCAACTACAGATGCTGTCAAAACTAAACAGCTAAAAGTACTGGTCATATAGGCACTCATTACTCACACACTACTTTACATACATTTTTTCTGATCAAAAACGAATAATTCTACGGTTTTTTTTATGTAGCCTACTTTGTTTCCCACTGCTGGGCAAAGGCCTCCCCTTTCTTCCTCCAAATCACTCTATCCTTTGCAATATCTGACCAGATTGTCACACCATCTTCGCCGTGGTCGACCTCGACGATGATGTCCTCCCTCAGGCGTCCAGTGAGTAACGATGTTAGCCCACCTGTCGGGGTGCATTCGCGCAACGTGGCCAGCCCACTCCCACTACAGCTTGTTAATTCTACGGTTATTTAAAAAAATACTAACATCTCTGTTTCTGGTGACCTAATGTCACAATTATTTTCTTACATAATATGAAATCACACCTCACCGTTTATGATGTATTCTTGATATAAAATGATGCTGGCTTAATAACTAAATTATGCAAAGTATTAAAATTCAATATACTACAAATAAAAGGTTATTAATAGAACATTACTATGTTTATAAAATCTTAAGCACGTTGTAGTACATCACTTTTAATGAAATTCATTCGGCGTTTCGTTGAATTTAAATGTTATTTTAATTCTACTCACGTAAACAACATTGTACTCTACTTTAAATAATAGTTTTAATTTTTTTCCTAATTGTTACAATGCCAAAGATTGTAGTTTCAAATTGACATACAAACAGTATCATAGCAGTACTATACAGCCAGTACTCGATGCCCATCAAAACAAAAATAATACATTTGAAATACCGCATCCGTTTGACCACATTTCGTAATTTAAGTTTTGCGTTTTTACTTTTTAGCGAGTCTGTGAGAATCCAGTGGCACCTTCCATTGTCCAAGGCTTTATGAAATGACACCCACAAGATTACCCAACTAACGGCTCTATTGTTTTAACTTTACACGGCAATAAATAGACACGCCCTTGAATATATCTAAATACATTGTAATTAAAATCGAGCGATATTTCGGTACAAACATCAATACTGTGGGAATTCATGAGCTTAGTACCAAGTGAGCGTATATTTTATACAGTCTAATTTTAATCTTAAGTGGGACTGGGTCGGACATGTCTGCCGCATGTCGAATAACTTATGGGCTAGAACTTGCTCCGACAGGGTCCCACACAATATACGTTGTCATCGCGGCAAACCCAGACGACGGTGGCATGACGAGCTGCTTGCATACAGGAGAGACTGGTCCACTTTAGCACACGACTGAATAAAGTGGAAGGATGAAAGGAAGGCCTTTGCCCTGCAAAGGGACAACACAGGCTGTTAAAAAAATATGGTACCGTTACGAAGTCTGTTAACAAATTGTAGCAACATCATCCACATTTTTCAATGTTCCACTGCAAAGACTCAGTGCAAGCCAAAATTAAGTAATAGTTCTAAAATTCCTTAATAGCTTAGGTAAGCCATACATAAACACTCACAATGCGCAAAGTTTTAATCTTTAATTATGTTTTTAATTCATAATTATACTAATATTATAAATGTGAAAGTAACTCTGTCAGTTACGCCTGCACGACTGAACGGATTTTGATGAAATTTGGCATGTAGAAAGTTTAAAACCCTAAAATGACATAGGCTACTTAACGCTAAAAGCTAGTACTAGATATATAAAAGGCAGCACTCCAGTTCTAGAACTGAAACCTTTGCTCTAGAGCAAAGGTTTTAAGTGCTTGGCAATTTTCTCCACCCTTTCACTCAGTCTTGTCATTATCTTGTTAAGTAAGAATACAAGTTATACCTAAACAAAATCGTTGACCTCATAATCTGTTTATACGGATCCTTGTTAAATTTTACGCTTTGAACACAGCATCGATGTTTTATATTGTTTAATACTTACGTACCTTTGTATGTAGTTTATATACAACTACATGCAAGTACAATATAACCTTTAGTTGATAGACGTCTGCGAAGAACTTTATTGCTCATCCTATTTACGATGCACTATTCATATTTACAAAGGGTAACGATGTAGGTAATTAGATTGCCTCATATTTTCATGCTTAGTTACGGTACATATCTATAATGTTTCCATAATTACCTATATACGTGTCAACGGCTTTGCTCATCGTATTTATAATACTTTTGCTCTTAACTTAAGTAGGAAGTGTTCTAACTTTAGTATTTTTAAAATATCTCTGTATATTTGCATGTATAGTCAGTTTTGTCTGCGTACACTCTGGACTCTGGCTGATAAATTTCGTTAGATGTAATTCTTAGTTTTAACTTGATTGGACGTGTTCAACCTCTTTAGATAAGTTCAAATTTAGAAATCGCGTCACGGCAATACGCCATCTATTAACTAAATATATAAACCTTGGACATGTGTGACAGATATGACACAAATAAACATAAATTCAATAACAATTCCTAAGGAGGTTAAACTTATCCTATGAAATTAAAAGAAAGAATAACATATCAGGAGATTGAATACTGGCAGTCACTGATTATTTTAATGAAGAAAGTAACTACGTCTTGAATGATTAAAAAAAGAATACAGTCAAATTGAGAACCTCCTTCTTTTTTTAAATCACTTAAAAAGGGAACTCGTATTCCTTTTAAATCATTCAATATGATAACTACCTATCACATTTCTACTTATACTCCTACCTATACATACATAACCTACCTATCAAAAGATTGAGATAATTACTGTGATCGTGAGAGCGGCTTACAGCTTAAGCGAGTCACATCGTTTGTGCAGATTATACAAACATTGCGACAAAAGGTCTCAAATATTTCAAGCAATCCCTATCTCCTTGAATGTGAGTTGCGAAATGTTAAAGATGCATACGAAACAGAATTCATGTAAAAAGTTGGATCGTCGACTTACCTCGGGCTAGCCTTTAGAAAATTCGTGGGAGTTTTGGATAAATATTTTTAGTGCTGTAATGAAAAGGGTTAAAGTAAGAATTAATCATTAGGGTTGACTTAGAGGCTTCTGAATAAGTTCTCTGTTTGAGTCCGAAACTAGTCGGAAATTCTCGTAAATACACAAACACGTGCAAATTTTCAGTAATAGATATTACTGAATATTAAAAAAATATGTATTTATACCCCAAAATATTCCCATTTTTACCCGACTGCGCCAAGAGGGTTGTGTTTTTCGAGAGTATGTTTTCTAATCTCTCTTTCACAAAATGCAACATATAGGTTATGTCTACTCTACGGGTGATGTGTCATGAAAATGTAATTAAAAGTACTTAATTAAATCAATTAAGTTGTAGGTACTTGATGAAGTACATTCACAGGTGAACGTATGCGATTTATTGGATGATCTTTACTAGCGACCGTAAACCGCTGCGCCCGCGCCGTCATGTCTGACCTGACACGATGCAAAGGTTACACCGACCGTTCTAAACATAACATACAAGCGTAACGATTTAAAAATTACTTAACACTTAAATGTACTCATTTTTAACCTTATCTAAAACATTACATGCCCTTAACACTTATGCTATTATTTTATAATCACATTATTTATTGAATACCATGTGAAAACCGTGTAAATTCACGTATATTGAAAATGAAACCACGTCGAATCAATTGACCAAGGCAGCAGAGGCGATAATTGGCTAAAGTTCCATGCGTTCTCATCAATCCGAACCAATTTTATGCCGACCGTACACGATTCCATTTTCGATTCGTCCTGCATTTTTGGCAAACATTGTTATGCAAATTTAGAGCTACTAGGACAACGTTTGCGATGTTATGCTGACCATACACGATTCTATTTCCAATTAGTCTTGCATTGTAGTACACTCTTGGAAATACCATGTGACTAAATCAAAAGATCTAAGCGTTCTCATCCATTATCACTATTTTATGTTTTCTGTACAATATGAGTTGATATACAATTCGCAGGAAATAAAATGTATAGTTCATTATAGTACTTCCTGGATAAAGATAAAGTATACGAATCAATAAACTAAAAATACCAGCATGCTACTGTCCCACTGCAGGGCAAAGGCTTCTTCTCATACAAGATTGTATCGCCTATTTTTTTTAAACTTATATTTACCATAAATGGCAGTCAATTCTATGGGTTCTCATTATAGAACACTAATTTCAGCCAACAATACGCAATACCTTGATATAGAATGATTGAAAATGATCCTGCTAGATCTTCCAGTCGCTTCATTAGTTTCATAAAATATTCCACGAATAAAATCGATACGATTGCATTAGTTTCTAAATAACATATTATTATGAAGTTCGTGATGTTCCGTACTACCGACCTACGTGACTATATTGTCCCTTCTATAACCTTTAATTTCGATGACTGTATTTATTTGTTTGATTGATAATGTTCGTGTAAGCTGTGTTTTGCTGTACTAATAAATGTTTGTTTGTTTCCAGGTAATTTCACAATTTGTTTTCCTACATTCGGTTTGTATGTGAAGATTTTACTGGTAATGTAACCTCATTGGATATTACTAGAGGTGGCCCTGAGGCTAAAATTTTACTATAATTTTGGACAAAATTACGCTTTCTGTTCTACTTCTCCGTATAAACTTTAACTACGACAAATCTCAAAACTCCTCCGTAAAAATCTTTAAGAATTATTAACATTAATGCACGATACTTATATAGTAAGGTGTGATAGACTTATCCAGGTATTTGTATCATAGTGAAGAGTATATTACCAACTAGCAGGAAATTTATTTTAATTCGCTCTAAAACGACACAAATCCCTGTTTATACTCTACTAAACAACACATAAGTCTACTTATGTACACACTTAATAATCCGGTCTTAATCCCAGAAGTATAACCAAAGATAACGGATCTCTACATTTGTTAAGTTTCTCGCACCGTTCGCATCTTTTACTCATCACATTTACAAAATATGTGATAAAATAATGTAACAATAATATGTCATAGTTCAGTGTGTGCATGTTTAAATTCCACTTAAATTATTTACTTAATAACCATGAACATTGTGTAAAATTCCGTACACGCAACATTGCTTAAATCGTCTTATAAGTACCGGTCAAAAGTTCACGAGCTGGTCACTATGTGTTAATTTATTTCAACAAGAGATGTAACTTCTAATTATAGATGGACTTTATTGTTTGGTTTGTTAATGCAGCGATCATTCGATTTTAATTATCGAATTGACAATCGATCATAAAACGATGAAGTTTGCAATGAAATTAAATTGTATTTGAGGACTGTCTAATTGGTCTAGTGGTTGCTAAGCGCGACTGCTGAGCACTAGGTCCTTCTTGTAGGTTAGTAGTGTTAGTAGGTTTTTCCATTAGGTAATTCTCAGTAACAGTACGGAGTCGGGATTTGTACCAGGTAGATGGCAATAGACTCGCCCCCTATTACATTGGGACCGAATAACATAACTGGCGAAATGTGAGTGTACCATATGTGCACCTCTGCCTACCCCTCCGGGGAATACAGGCTTGATGTTATGTTATATATTTTAGGTCTTCTAACATCCAAGTTAGACAAACACATTTTAAGCTGTAAATTAGCCAGTCAGTAATAGGTTAGTAACAAGGATAAATGCCTAAGATAGGCTGTCCGATTAATCGATTAAATATAACCCGTCGAGACATGATTACTCGCTAATTGCCTGTATTTTGATAATCGATATTGTTTAAACTTCACATGCTAAGTGATTTCCCTGTCAAGCACAAAATTATAAGCTGCTTCAACATAACCCACAAATGTTGCAACACAAATTGCCGGCCACGAATTCTGAACCGGAGATGTAATTAAGGGGGTACATCCACTGAAGATTCATTGCTTGAACACCTTGGGCCTTGCATAACACAGTTTTGAAATTATCTGTATTAAGGAAAACCGTTCCATAATTTTATTATATTATCATTAATGTTTCATACTGACGAACTTGGTTCGGTGACCGTGTTTGCCTTGAAATATTGATATTGGTTCTCGTTATTGAATATGTAGAATCTTAATTGGTATATTTATGGTTCTAGTTAAATCTTTTTGTATAGAAGTCCTTATAAGTCTTTTTTAAGTATCGGTATTGCTTAAGCTTTGTACTGGATCTTTGACAAGGATCCATTAAGAGATTGACAACCATTATTCAATAGGTATGTTTTGTGAAAAACTTGCGACACGATGGTAACTTTGGATTAATATTTGCATTATCTTTAGACAATTACACGGACTTTACGTTATGTTGTTCCGTATAGATACACTTATTTGGTTTATTGCTCAAGTCCGCTTTTATGAAAAATTCTCCCCTGTTTGACGACTCTATAAGAAACTTATACATAGCTAAGTAAATATAATAGTACCTACAATCACGCGCGTGAGCCGCAAATGAAACCATGTAGACTCCTGATAAATGGAAAACTTCTGCGATAGACATACCTATAGCTTAAACCATCTTGTTAGCCGGTAAAGCATTATTTAAAATTTCATCTGATAGTAAGATGTAGTCCAACAGCAGAAAACGATAAATGAAAGCCATTTAACAGACAAGCAATACATTCCCACGTAAATTAAACCTTAGAACAAGAATTACATGCGATTTAAAGTCGGTAATTAATCATTTAATTGTAAATAATTATGTCGTAACCATGGTAATTTACACAATCAAGAATATACAGTCGGCAATAAAAGTTTCTTAACACTATTCGCATTTCTGTGCACTTATGAATGCTGAAAGTGTGAAGCTACTTTAGTTGCCGGCCGTACTTGAAAACAAAAGTGATACGACAAAGTGAAGTATTGAGGCAATATTACTGGCCATTTGTTACTAATTAGAAGAGATTCGAATGGGATGTTGTTTTTTTGTTGTTGAGTAATATTGTGAGAAAAAGCAATACCTACTGTAATGAGGAGGGGAGAGAGTGGAACTGAAAGTCCGTTACTAACTGCTATGTACAGATTACAAAAAAGGAATACTTTTTTTTCAATTATTTTAAAATATTTTTTGTGGCACATGTTCAATTTAATTGATTATTATTTCATAATTCATTTGGTGAATAAATAATCTCATCACACTAATATTATAAAAGCGAAAGTTGAAAAGTGTTTGTATGTTTGTTACGTTTTCACGCTCAAATGGCTGGTCCAATTTTGCTCAAAATTGGTGTGGAGGTAGCTGACAGTTAGATTACCTCTTAGGCGGGTAACATCGCGGGGCGCAGCTAGTAATAAATATGGTCGTCTTATACAATAAGCTAATCGAACATTTTTTCTGATTTCATACCAAACACGAAACGAAGGGCAGCTTTAGACATAGGAATGCCAAATATCAGGCCCTTCACAAACATCTGACATTAAAGTATCCTAGCTGTTACCTCGTGACGATAGGATACATTTATCTGCAAGAGACATCGCGGATCCTTTACTGAATACTTTAGAGACGAAACTAAGATGAAACCTGTCGAAAGTCATCAGATATGTCAGACACCGAAACTAAACATAGACACGAATAAACCAATAATAAAACTCATTATATCTAATTGCTAAAAATGTGACCTATCAATGTTGGTTCTATATATTATTCTGCGACACCACAGGCTAAATAAGGCTGCATAAGAGCAATAAAGCCACCGTGGGACGTTATTTTCGACGCTGTCTCTCGCAAATTGATCTAAAGTTACTCTGCCTTCTTAACTGGTCTAGGCGAGACCTAATAAAAGGCCTCCAGCCAGGTACGAGGGAAGGTACCTATAGAACTTTTTGTTTATATACGCGCGGCAACCTAGACAGTCAGCGTCTCTATTATGACATCAAAATAACTTTCTGTAGGACCATAGACCAATCTTATCCAAGAGTTATTTTTGTTAAGCTCAAAGTGGTACAAAATTCCAAATTTTAGCAGAACCATTTCTAATACATTTAGTTTTGCCTCCACTATGACGTATGTGGCATGTTCTTTATGGCGAAATGTTGATGAACTTAACGCAAAGCTCCACCTCCCTTAAGGAAATACAGGCGTAACCATAATCAAAGGATTGCACATCTCCGAACATGTAACATCACCAAAAAAGTAGATTCCCTGCATCAATTCAGTTTCCTTACAACACGATAGCGATCAAATCAGCCGGCGGCTGGAGAACAAATCCACGAATTATGTATTGCGATTCTGGGCGGATCACCGATATACAGCGATGCATCAACCAGTCGAACCGGTCTAGGGCAGAGGGTTTACGATGAAGTCACGTCGACCATGACACCGTTCCGTTAAATAATTCGACGGCAAGTATTATTGGACGTAAAAATCTAATTTTATCGATGTGTCGTACTTGTGTTAAGTTATAAGTTATATATTGTACGGAGCTGTCAGTAGAAGCGTCATATTGAGTAACAACAAATATCGCAAATACATGTGGTAGGTATCTAAATGATATATCACCTGAAGTTAGTTATATCTAGTCGCCTCATTAATTTTCTGTGAGTTTATAATGCTGAGGTAAACAATCTTAGAGATGCAGCTATGCATACAACGGATTAAGAATAAACCGATACATTCACGACACTACATAGAGCTCTGGTATCTAGCATCATGAGGTACTAAACACTAAAGACGAAACTTTTTTCATACCCCGGGTCAGCAGTCTTATATATAAAATTCTCGTGTCACAATTTTTGTTCCCGTACTCCTCCGAAACGGCTTGACCGATTCTCATGAAATTTTGTGAGCATATTGAGTAGGTCTGAGAATCGGCCAACACCTATTTTTCATACCCCGGGTCAGCTAGTACTTTTATAAAAACGACGAATATGTTACAAAGATTATGATGATTCAATGGTTAAGAAAACCCCTATTAGGTAGGTACTTTGCCTCACTCAACATGATTCATCCTCGGATCTAACAGTACGCACTAATTACAATATTAAATGCATTCTGCCCATATTTTGATCCAACGCTTGCTTTATAAGGTTCAAACCATAATAAACAACATAAGGTGCTATTTTAAAATAATTACCACAAAAACTTGGATTACTTAATTATGACGTCGACCTGTTGAACTTTACCGAATTTATGTTGATTAGTTGTAATTAAGGTTATAAACAAAGTTTGACCTTGGTTCCTTTGACGATCGTTAAAATAACTGTGTAAGTACATAATTCATCGTTATAATTAGTGTACTCATGATTGTATCTGTTATTAGCTTTTTCAAACAACTTAGCCATGGTTTGTAGTATATACATAGTAGGGTACCTACCTTAGTAATAAATTGATAGACTACTGGTTGAAATGGGCGTACGTCTTTTTCAAAGGTTATACGAAACATTATGTAAGACATATTTTGTTTATAAATTTTAACTAATTCACTTCTTACAAATTATTACTAAGCCCTCTTGACCTTTTCCGCTCATACTAGCAAATAAATAATACCTTTTGACAGCATCTTTTGAATACATTTTAATGATAGAGTAATTACAATAGTAAAAAAATCACTTTAAAGTTTAGTACGTTCTCATAGTGTTTCTCACAAAACTATCTCGATATCTCAACTAATTAATTAACGCTAACGATTTATCATTAATCAAAAGATAGGTTACTAAAGAATTGATTGTCGTGTAATCGATCACCAATGCGCAAGGAACAATACAAATTGGTGTTTCTTCAATGCGAACACACAAAAACTTGGGAAACACTAGGAGCTACTATTGTTGGGGCCGATTGGTATTAATTACCAAGATAAAACCCATGGTACCCAGGTAGGTACCTACGTACATATTTGTACACTACCAACTTACATCGGGCTATGAAACTCGTAGAATCTTTGTCGAAACAGATAGCAACACCTGCTAATGTTGACAAATGTCAACGAATTTGAATTGCATCAGTCTCGCACAGAAATAGATTCTAACACATTCATGGAATACCTTGAAAATTGACATTTAATGTAGACGACGTAGATTATTGCGATGTTACCACAAGTCGCTTGCCTTTATGTGTGGATATAGTACGAGAGCTGGGACGATGGCCGATGGAGTAACACTTTGACTATGACCGAGGTTGGGTCAAAGAAACCATGGACGGCAAAAAGCGAGTTAGGTCGCTAAGAACACCTGGACAAGAGACGCTCAAGATAGATAGGACTGGCAGAGAAAAAGGCCTATACCCAACAGTGGGTGATACCGGGCCGAAATGATGATGTACCATATAGGATATCGTCTTGCCTAGTCTTCGAAGAAGTAGACAAGGGCGTACAACATTATATAAGTCCTATACTTGAAGACGATTCTATAGCTATTAACGAGGAACCGTTCAATCTCCAAGCTGCTTAGTGTAAATTTAAAGCTGGAAATCTTCAGAAGAAAAGTCAATTAACCTAATCACGCTCCGAAGTCTCATTATTCTTAGATAACGTTCGGAAAGAAACAGAGGCGTAACAAAATTGTCCGACCGTTTAATTGGCAGCGCGCGGCATCTATGACGAAATAAGACGCGGAAACACATGGGGCGCGGGTTCACGCCACTGACCTCACGAATCCAAGATGCAACCTCACAATTAAGCGCTCCTCGTGAGCAGCCACTCAAGCTATTAAGAATAATATAATAGTGGTACGAAAACGAAGATTTTATGCAAAATAAGCGCTTGATTGGTTGATAATGTTTATATTCAATTACCTACCGTCCAATAAAGATGGTTCGATTGATACTCATTACGCAATGCCGATTTCGCCAGTTATGTTTTAGGTCCCAACGTAATAGAGGGCGAGCCTATTGACATCAACCGGGCACAAATCCAGACTCCGTGCTGCTACTGAGAGTTACCTAATATAATATATCTTCTTTGATATCAGTCAATCAATTTATAGGACGCATCATGCTTATTGAATACTTAATCATACTTTATTATATATTTTATGAAAGCAATAAGGATTTTACAATAGCTCACTAACAATAAAGTAATTTATTTATTTAACATAAATGTTAACCTATTAGGTTTATTAACTACTAAACCGTTTACTATTAACGTTTAAATTCCTATTTAGAGATCGTTAATCGATTAATTAACTTGTATTCAACACAGACTATTATGCTTAACAATTTGTGGGTAATTAAGTTTTGCCCGCGAGTTCGTCCATAAGTACAATAGTTTGTCTTTTCTGGCATAAGAAGGAACTTTATCATTTAGCATTCGAATGATAAAAGTAATTAAATGTTCCGCAATATATTTTAAAATGTGCGTCGTTCCATTTTAGAATAGTCTCCTGTTTTGTGGGTGGTGCAGTACAAAAACACCCAGACTTAGACAGACATCTGCGAATCACACATTTTTTATGTCCCGTGCGGGCATCGAGCTCGTAAAGGTAACGCAAGTTCCTAAGCCACCGCGCTTATCAGGTCTTAAAACAATTTAGAACACATTTCCTTCCTCTTGAAAGAAAAGCTAGTAAATAAGTCTTAATATCGCCTATTGCCATGGGCTTGGGCAAGGGCGTGTCAACCTTACATAAGACTTAATGTGAGGAGCAAGATGTGGGTTTTAGACTTAGTTATACAAGAGAACGCCTCTGCCTACCTCTTCGAAAATTACAGGTGTGGTTATACGTCTATATGTATAGAGGAAAAAATCAATAGCAACGCAGTTTGCTATTAATAATCACGTGAATGTTACAAGGTCAGCACGCACCATTTTGACGTGAATTTAGCAAATTGAGGTAATAAATTACAGTTTTTCTGTCATATGTATTTCCTAAATGAATAATGTTTGAATGGACATATTAAGAGGTAATAAATCCATCAAAAGTGGAATTTGTTTTTTATTTTCAATTTAAATTCGACATCTTTACGATAGACGATAATGACGTTTTATGTTGAAACGTAACCATTTACAGGCATTATTATTCTTATTTGTCTAGACTCTATAGTCGTATGAGTGTAATACAAATTTAGTCAAATCAACGGCAGTCATATAGCCAACTACGCAGAAAAAAATTTACATACATACATAAAGTCACGCCTGTTTCCCTGAGGGGTAGGCAGAGACCACGGATTTCCATTTGCTACGATCCTGGCATACTTCTTTTGCTTCATTCACACGCATCACATTCCTCATACACGCTTTTCGGTTGAGGGTACTCCTCACTTGCCCTTTTTGCAGAACATCTCCGATTTGGTCTAGGTATGTTCGCCTAGGTCTTCCCCTTTCCGATACTCCACTAACACTCGCCTCATATATTCGTTTTGTCATTCTTCTTTCATCCATCCTTTCTACATGCCCAAACCATCTAAGCATATTCTTCTCAATTTTTGTGATTACATCTTCATTCACTCCGCACCGCTCTCTTATCATCTTATTTTCCACTCTATCACTCAAAGTCACACCACACATACTTCTCATCTGAAAAAAATGTAGTGCACAAGTATGCGCGCAAACACATGCTAACAAATAAAAAATAAAATTAAAAAAAACTCTCGACATTATACAAAAAGTCTTTTATATGTACAACATTCGAAATAGCTGTAACATATTTCATAACATTTATTACAGTTTCAAATCTATAGGTTACAGGCACTTTACACTATTATATTCAATTTGCAAGGCTTGTAAGCGACGCTGTTCATCAGAAAATCTGTCGATGTTGTAAATGCTAAGTACGACTCTATTAAATACTGAACAAAACATTTCAATACATCACGAAATATCTTTTGAAACACACTGTTTCGAATACGCATTAACTTTATATGGTAGAGGTCGTTCAATTGAGTAATGTCCTCATTTTCCGACGAAGTGGCAGTAGCAACGTGGAAATTTAGTTGGTAACGTAGAAACAGAAGGCAGCCGTCCTAAAATGCATGGCAAGGTTAAAGACAATGTTATTTTTTGGGTTAAATGGAAATCCGTGGTCTCTGCCTACCCCTCAGGGAAACAGGCGTGACTTTATGTATGTATGTATGTATTTTTTGGGTCATTTTTGAGGCATCCAAAGATGAGTATCAATTCCGAAGTCTTTCTAGGAATGTTCCATCAGATTCTTTTATACCGACAACGATGATGTTTTTAATCTACCTTTGTTTTCCGCTCCGGCTATAATCCAACAGTATGATAACTATTGACCAACTAAGTTTGTGTAACATAACGTGATGTCTGTATACCCTGAAGAGGTAGGCAGAGGTGTAGGAATTGTATAGAAAATTGCACCTACATTTCGCTCGCTATGTTATAGGTCCCAAAGTCCAAAATAGTAAGCGAGCCTATTGCCATTAACCAGGCACAAAACTTCGCGCTGCTAGTAAGTTTACTTGTACTATTATCTAATTATTGTTGTTTTAATTTCAGGGCCCCATGAAGCGGCTGTCATGCGCATAGCGGCACTGATCGCACTCGTGCAGGTTCGTACGAAATTCTTTACAAATTATAGTCAATCAATATTGACTTAAACTTATTAGTGTTAATTAATATCTACTAATTGATATAATCGCTGCAGTTATTCACCTGTTAACCAGTGTTTAATTGCTGCTGTGTAATGGTTACTATGGTAAATTATTTAACTTGCAGTTGGTAACCTATTGACTATTTTCCGATTTTATTGACGTTTTTATACGAGAACGCCCAACTAGGAGTCGAATAAACACATGTCTGATGAATAAACCGAAAAACACTTTCAATTATTTTACTATAATAACTTTCGATATCCATATTATTTACAGTATATTCCTGTATATAAACTAGTCGGGCATTCCCGAATACACCCGTGAGTATAACCGGAATATACAGTAAATAACACTTTCGATTGTAAAGTTACATGCTTGACCGCAGTTCAGACCTACCTCACATAAAATCTGTTGCCATAATATGTACAGTTGTACACACATCTCAAATATTACACAGAATGAAGGTACAGACAGTACTATAAGTAGCTGAATATTACATTTTTTTAACATACCAATAATTAAAGAACAACTTCTTATACAGTAAAAAGTCTTAAACATTCTCAAATCATCATTTGAACATATCTATGATTTGAAACAATAACTTGAATTCATGTTTGTTTCTTTCAAATATTTCTTAACATGTCAAGCTTTTTGTGCAATTTTCGTATTGATCACCTCTTGTCCTGCCCAACCTGCATTAGCACCTGCACCCCCAGGACATAGAGGCCAACGACCGGGCCATCCAGGTTTGGTCGAAAAGTGTTTAGATCGGTGACACGAAAAAAAGGTTATGACGCTGATTGTATTATAACTACCTATAGGCTATATACAGAATACTATACACTAGACTACAATGGAAATACCGAAGCATAATTCGATACAAATACGTGCAATTCATAAAATGTATGATCAATCACCTGTTGTCGCATTACAGTCGCATAAAAGATGCTGTTTTGTGTGTGACAAAATACTTATATAACTGGGTTAATTAGAGTTATTTGTCACAGAGGTTACTGACCCAGCGATACCTTTAGGTCAAAGGTCCAATCACATTCTCTCATCTAAATAATGTTGTAACCTCCCTTCAACAAAAACACGCTTTTGTTAAGATGCAATCATTATTGTAATCTGTGTCAGTAATAAGCATAAAAATTAACAATTTCTATTTTAATGAGATGACTTTTTTTCCTATTGAAACCACTATAATTTAATGGACAGCTTTTGGCAACTGGTAACAGGGGGTGGGGAAAGAGAGTGGGGAGACCGTTGCCCAGCAGTGGGACACTTCAGGCTAGCAATAATAAGAACCTAATTTTTTTTATAAATCAATATTTATTTTAGAATGTTTCTCCTCTATGTATTTCTAAACAATTGACCATATTGTGATAAAGCTTCAGTAGGTCGGGGACTCCAGCTAGTATAATATAGAAGTAGGTAAATAAGTAACAAAATATATATTATGATTTTGGTAATACTTTTATAACCTAGACATCTTAAGGTGATTGACACGTGATCCAATCCATTTAAGTCGCAGGCCAAGCAATCTGTTCTAACGGATATAAATACCGTCGAAGATCATGATGATAAATCTTTTTATAAGTAGATCAATAAAGACTAAGCCATTTCGAATAGATGTAACAACAAAACTGCAAGTATTTCAAGAATTTTTGTCAGGGTCATAGTTCGTCGCCTTTACGACTCACTTCCCGTATATAAAAAGGGAGAAGGGGGAGTTGTAGTAAACATCCATTCTCTGACATGTATACATAATAGGTAATAATACAAAATATATACAAAATTGTATAATATGGAGCGTGTTTTAGTTTTCATAACGCGCAGTGGTTTGTGACACCAAATTAAGTACGTGAGAGTAAATATGCATTGTATTCGCCGCTAACAATAAATTACTGATTCGACAATGATAAGTCCCGTCAACTCACACAGATCCTTGGCAATTTGAAGGGTTACACGGTTGCTTAACGTATTTATCTATTCAGTTTTAAAATATTTAAATCCATTCGATTTTTATTTATAAAAACTAAAGTAAATTGCGCATTGTTTATAAGGGAAAAACCAATAAGAATGTGATATTATTTTGTCGTCGCAACCGGAGTCGTATGCTACTACCCTGGTAGACTGGACACCATTAAATAGGTCCATTAAAGACTCGGAACAAACTACTGAGAAAATCTGTCATTGATCGTATCTGGGATTGACACGCAACTTTGTGCGTACCAATCTGGTTCATCATTCACAGAAATCATGACATTGGCGTACTTACTATGTATATTAATTTGTATTCATGTCTGTAGCTGTCGCTCGCTACAGCTGTTTCAGATGACACCCAAACCTTAACCGCGGTCGAACTGAACCGCGCACTGACCGGCGACAATGCGCTCTCACCGTTCTACGAGAGCAGCGAAGAATCTGGGGTCAACTTCATCCGGGGATCAAGAGCCGCAGACTCACCCTCTTCCCCGGACATCGACGTACAATGCTCCGGCGACTTTATCGACGTAACTGTCGAGTTCCCGGACGTGTTCGATGGTATCATATACAGTAAGGGATATCTGAATGACCCTAAGTGCAAGTGAGTATCTTTTATAACTATTGTAGGCTTAAGAACTGCTTCGTTGGTCTAGTGGTTGCTAAGTGTGACTGCTAAGCACGAGGTCATGGGTTCGAATCCCGGGTCAGGCAAAGTGTTACTGGGTTTTTCCATTAGGTAATTTTCAGTAGCAGCACGGAGTCTGGATTGTGCCCGGTTGATGGCAATAGGCTCGCCCACTTTTACATTGGCTTAAGGCTGTGGCATTTAATTGTAATATGGCCATAATCACATACAGAGTATGACAACAAGACAGATCTATATCAAAAGAGCTCAATTATGTTCAAATGTCTCCGATACACATTCAAATTAAATACGTTTTATTTCAGATATGTATCGTTAGGAGGAAGCCAATCGCGGTACTCATTCCGAGTACCCCTGAATGGCTGTGGGTCTCGACCCCTCTGTAATGCATGCGGCACTATCGACAATGTGCTGGTATTCCAAGCTGACGACCTGTTGCAAGGCACTCAGGACTTTGCCCGTAAGGTAAGTTATTGTAAAGGTATATTTTGTTATTTGTTTAAAAATGTGGGTACACACCACATTTTAAGCTTATTTTTCTGATTAGTAATGAATGAAAGTATGGGGGAATGAACGCGATTAAATTCTATGAAGGAATAGTTTTTGATTGAGATTTCTTTCTCAAAGACAGAAATTGAACTGAACTTTGAAACTGGCGATGTAAAGTTATTTCATAATATACTTATTTAAAAAAAAACATTAAATGACATTATCCAAAGAAGATTCAAAATAAAAATATAATTTCATTGATTAAAAGTACAAACAAGTATCTAACATACCATAGGAAACAAAAACTTCTTAATAGGCAGTTAATAATGTCATTATTGTTCGTTATTTTCCCAGGTGTCATGCGCACGCACTTCACTGGAAGTGTCGACTGGCGTCGTGTCTTCGAAGGAGCAGCACACACTGAAGCTAAAACCATTTATGGTTGACATGTTGGACGTTGTTGCTGTAGAAGGACCAGCTGGCGGCGTAGAATGTTGGATGGACATCCAGAAGGGAGTTTTTCCTAACGTAAGCCTTTTCTTCAAGCCTTTATGATTATGATTTTATTAAAAAACGTCGCCCCACACTAGGAATTTCTCCTGTGTCGTGGGTACGTTTCAACAACACCTAGACTCGGGACAAATATCTGTGGTTCACACAAAGTTTTGCCCTGTGCGGGAATCGAACCCGCAACCCTTAGCGCAGCAGTCCAATCGCTTAGCCACTGCGCCAATCAGGTCGTTAGACGACGTTTTGTTGCAATATTGACACGTTACACAGTAGTTCAGTGTTTACAGTTAAGAATAAAGAATAAAGTATTTAAGAAAACTGCAGTAGCTTTGGATATTATGGTTTCCTTACTGCAATACGACTCAGATAAAATAATATTGGTTAATATAATACATACTCTCAGTTTGTATGTTTATCCCACAAAACAAAACTTGATAAATGATAAAAAACTTGTTGCTATGACAATCAAATAATGACTTTTTTTCTTAGTAGCTTCATTAAAGGCCCAACGAGAACCAACTTATATAAGTTAACTATATAAATACTAATATTAATATTAACTATAATAAATCTGTCTTTTAATTGATGATTCTAATTTGGTATTTTAATAAACTACATTTTTACAACTTGTGTTTTTACAGACTACCCCACTGAAAGACTCGATCAAAATCGGTGAATATTTGACAATCCTGGTGTACTTGAAGGATTACAAAAACCAGTTTAACCTCAAGATTCACGACTGTTGGGCGTATGACAGCGATAGCTACGACAGTCCTAGAACCAATAAAATCCAACTAACCGACAAAGAGGGATGCCCCAAGTAAGAATAATTTTCAGAACACAATTCCAAACTTTGTGGGTGTACTATATGTGCACCTCTGCCTACCCCTTCGGGGAATACAGGCGTGATGTTATGTTATTCAAAACTTTACAACCAAGAAAACTTGAACTTGTCACTTTAGTCAACATTTCACTAAGCAGA
This sequence comes from Abrostola triplasia, assembly GCA_946251915.1. Lineage (NCBI taxonomy): Eukaryota > Metazoa > Arthropoda > Insecta > Lepidoptera > Noctuidae > Abrostola > Abrostola triplasia. The sequence goes on along the minus strand of OX276440.1, from coordinate 5,452,928 downwards.
TCTATTTAGCATTAAGACCAAGTTCACATGGGCACGCAGTACATGATCATGCTAAACAGTGTTTATCGTCTACATTGTCATGTAGACGTGGGTCACGTGAACATCTTCTCAGTCTTGTACCACGCGGTGATATGAACCTAGCCTAACAGCACGGAGTATGGATTTAGCCCGGTTGATAGCAATAATTTCATTAGTTAGACCCTTGACATACTACCTAATCCTTCTCCTTCATAGAAATACTTGAAACCTTAATAGACTACGTAAAGATTGTACATACAGAACTGGTAGGTCTTTAAAAACATTGGCATAAATTTATCTTCTTCTATCTTTCTATCTTTCTATACTTTATATAATAATTTAAGCTGAAGAGTTTGTTTGTTTGCTTGAACGCGCTAATTTTAGAAACTACTGGTCCGATTCGAAAAATTATTTTAGTGTTAGACAGCCCATTTATTGAGGGACGCTATAGGCTATAAATCATTCGAAATTCACGCGAACGGAGTCGCGGGCGGAAGCTAGTACAGTATATGTCTCTCAACAGGAAGAAGAAGCTTATTGAATTGTGGCAGAAGACGACAAATACAGGCAAAAGTGGAGCCACCCTCATAGCCTACAGTAAAGTGAGCGCCTTCCGCTTCCCAGAAACAGACCAAGTCTACCTAACGTGTAATGTAGAGGTAAATATTATCAAACAACCACATTTTACCAAAACCAAAATACCAAGATTTGTATGCATTTATATAAAACTTTCGTTGTCTTCGGTTACAGCTCTGCACGAATAACTGCGATTCAAGCTGCGACGGATATATCCAAGAAATATCAACGACAATAAGACCGTCGCAACGTTGCTATCCTGGTTCAAGAGATCCAGAATGCCAACGTGTAACTGTCACCCCTGAACCTCCACGATGCTTCCCGGGTTCAAACGACCCTAGGTGCCCAAAACCACCAACCACCCTTGAACCTCCACGATGCTTCCCAGGGTCCAATGACCCCAGATGCCCTAAACCACCAACTACGCCCGTGTGCTATCCCGGATCACCCGACCCAAAATGTCCACAGCCTCCTGGGCCAACTACTTTGAATCCTCCTACTTATTTGCCACCGACATCGCCTGAACCACCTCGTTGCTTCCCAGGCTCGAATGACCCTAGGTGTCCTAAACCTCCAACAACCGCTGAACCACCCCGTTGTTTCCCAGGCTCAAATGACCCTAGGTGTCCTAAACCTCCAACAACCCCCGAACCACCTCGATGTTTCCCTGGGTCAAATGACCCGAGATGCCCCAAACCTCCAACAACACCTGAACCACCTCGTTGTTTCCCTGGGTCAAATGATCCCAGGTGCCCTAAACCACCTACAACACCTGAACCACCTCGTTGTTTCCCTGGGTCTAATGATCCCAGGTGCCCTAAACCACCTACAACACCTGAACCACCTCGTTGCTTCCCAGGCTCTAATGACCCGAGATGCCCTAAACCACCAACTACCCCCGTGTGCTATCCCGGATCAACTGACCCAAAATGTCCACAGCCCCCAAGGCCAACTACTTTAAATCCTCCTACGTATTTGCCACCGACAACACCTGAACCACCCCGTTGTTACCCTGGCTCAAATGATCCAAGATGCCCTAAACCACCAACAACACCTGAACCACCTCGTTGCTTCCCAGGTTCGAATGATCCAAGGTGTCCTAAACCACCAACAACGCCTGAACCACCCCGTTGCTACCCAGGATCGACAGACTCAAGATGCCCTAAACCTCCAACAACACCTGAACCACCCCGTTGTTACCCTGGCTCAAATGATCCAAGATGCCCTAAACCACCAACAACACCTGAACCACCTCGTTGCTTCCCAGGTTCGAATGATCCAAGGTGTCCTAAACCACCAACAACGCCTGAACCACCCCGTTGCTACCCAGGATCGACAGACTCAAGATGCCCTAAACCTCCAACAACACCTGAACCACCTCGTTGTTTCCCTGGCTCAAATGACCCGAGGTGCCCTAAACCTCCAACAACCCCTGAACCACCTCGTTGTTTCCCTGGGTCTAATGATCCCAGGTGCCCTAAACCACCAACAACACCTGAACCACCCCGATGCTACCCAGGATCAAATGACCCGAGGTGCCCTAAACCTCCAACAACTCCTGAACCACCTCGTTGCTACCCAGGCTCTAATGACCCCAGGTGCCCAAAACCACCAACTACCCCCGTGTGCTATCCCGGATCACCCGATCCAAAATGTCCACAGCCACCACGACCAACAACTTTAAATCCTCCTACTTATTTGCCACCGACAACGCCTGAACCACCGCGTTGCTTCCCAGGCTCGAATGACCCTAGGTGTCCTAAACCACCTACAACTCCTGCACCACCACGTTGCTTCCCCGGCTCCAACGATCCTAGGTGCCCAAAACCACCAACTACTCCTGAACCACCCCGTTGCCTCCCAGGCTCGAATGATCCAAGGTGTCCTAAACCACCAACAACACCTGAACCACCCCGTTGCTACCCAGGCTCGACCGACTCAAGGTGCCCTAAACCTCCCACAACTCCTGAACCACCTCGTTGCTTCCCAGGATCTAATGACCCCAGGTGCCCTAAACCACCAACAACCCCTGCACCACCCCGTTGCTACCCAGGCTCGAATGACCCCAGGTGCCCTAAACCACCGACTACACCGGTATGCTATCCCGGATCACCCGATCCAAAATGTCCTCAGCCGCCACGTCCAACAACTCTCAATCCTCCTACCTATTTGCCACCAGTTACACCTGCACCTAAGTGCTACCCAGGTTCAAATGATGCCAGGTGTCCGAAACCCCCTACAACTCCTGAACCACCTCGTTGCTTTCCAGGATCGAATGACCCCAGGTGTCCTAAACCTCCAACAACTCCAGAGCCTCCACGCTGCTTCCCAGGATCTAATGACCCTAGGTGTCCTAAACCTCCAACAACTCCAGAGCCTCCACGGTGCTTCCCAGGATCTAATGACCCTAGGTGTCCTAAGCCACCAACAACTCCAGAGCCTCCACGGTGCTTCCCAGGATCTAATGACCCCAGGTGCCCTAAGCCACCAACAACTCCTGAACCCCCACGGTGCTTCCCAGGATCAAATGATGCCAGGTGTCCGAAACCACCAACAACTCCTGCACCACCACGTTGCTTCCCAGGTTCAAATGACCCTAGGTGTCCGAAACCTCCAACAACCCCTGAACCACCTCGTTGTTTCCCTGGGTCAAATGACCCCAGGTGCCCCAAACCACCAACAACTCCTGCACCACCACGTTGCTTCCCCGGCTCCAACGATCCTAGGTGCCCCAAACCACCAACTACGCCAGTGTGTTATCCCGGATCTCCCGATCCCAAATGTCCTCAGCCGCCACGGCCAACAACTTTAACTCCTCCTACCTATTTACCACCAGTTACACCTGCACCTAAGTGCTACCCAGGTTCAAATGATGCCAGGTGCCCTAAACCACCAACAACTCCTGCACCACCACGTTGCTTCCCCGGCTCCAATGATCCTAGGTGCCCTAAACCACCAACAACTCCAGAGCCTCCACGGTGCTTCCCAGGATCTAACGACCCCAGGTGCCCTAAACCACCAACAACTCCTGCACCACCACGTTGCTTCCCCGGCTCCAATGATCCTAGGTGCCCTAAGCCACCAACAACTCCAGAGCCTCCACGGTGCTTCCCAGGATCTAATGACCCCAGGTGCCCTAAGCCACCAACAACTCCTGAACCCCCACGGTGCTTCCCAGGATCAAATGATGCCAGGTGTCCGAAACCACCAACAACTCCTGCACCACCACGTTGCTTCCCAGGTTCAAATGACCCTAGGTGTCCGAAACCTCCAACAACCCCTGAACCACCTCGTTGTTTCCCTGGGTCAAATGACCCCAGGTGCCCCAAACCACCAACAACTCCTGCACCACCACGTTGCTTCCCCGGCTCCAACGATCCTAGGTGCCCCAAACCACCAACTACGCCAGTGTGTTATCCCGGATCTCCCGATCCCAAATGTCCTCAGCCGCCACGGCCAACAACTTTAACTCCTCCTACCTATTTACCACCAGTTACACCTGCACCTAAGTGCTACCCAGGTTCAAATGATGCCAGGTGCCCTAAACCACCAACAACTCCTGCACCACCACGTTGCTTCCCCGGCTCCAATGATCCTAGGTGCCCTAAACCACCAACAACTCCAGAGCCTCCACGGTGCTTCCCAGGATCTAACGACCCCAGGTGCCCTAAACCACCAACAACTCCTGCACCACCACGTTGCTTCCCCGGCTCCAATGATCCTAGGTGCCCTAAGCCACCAACAACTCCAGAGCCTCCACGGTGCTTCCCAGGATCTAATGACCCCAGGTGCCCTAAGCCACCAACAACTCCTGAACCCCCACGGTGCTTCCCAGGATCAAATGATGCCAGGTGTCCGAAACCACCAACAACTCCTGCACCACCACGTTGCTTCCCAGGTTCAAATGACCCTAGGTGTCCGAAAACTCCAACAACCCCTGAACCACCTCGTTGTTTCCCTGGGTCAAATGACCCCAGGTGCCCCAAACCACCAACAACTCCTGCACCACCACGTTGCTTCCCCGGCTCCAACGATCCTAGGTGCCCCAAACCACCAACTACGCCAGTGTGTTATCCCGGATCTCCCGATCCCAAATGTCCTCAGCCGCCACGGCCAACAACTTTAACTCCTCCTACCTATTTACCACCAGTTACACCTGCACCTAAGTGCTACCCAGGTTCAAATGATGCCAGGTGTCCAAAACCACCGACAACTCCTGCACCACCACGTTGCTTCCCTGGCTCCAATGATCCTAGGTGCCCTAAACCACCAACAACTCCAGAGCCTCCACGGTGCTTCCCAGGATCTAACGACCCCAGGTGCCCTAAACCACCAACAACTCCTGCACCACCACGTTGCTTCCCCGGCTCCAATGATCCTAGGTGCCCTAAGCCACCAACAACTCCAGAGCCTCCACGGTGCTTCCCAGGATCTAATGACCCCAGGTGCCCTAAGCCACCAACAACTCCTGAACCCCCACGGTGCTTCCCAGGATCAAATGATGCCAGGTGTCCGAAACCACCCACAACTCCTGCACCACCACGTTGCTTCCCAGGTTCAAATGACCCTAGGTGTCCGAAACCTCCAACAACCCCTGAACCACCTCGTTGTTTCCCTGGGTCAAATGACCCCAGGTGCCCCAAACCACCAACAACTCCTACACCACCACGTTGCTTCCCCGGCTCCAACGATCCTAGGTGCCCCAAACCACCAACTACGCCAGTGTGTTATCCCGGATCTCCCGATCCCAAATGTCCTCAGCCGCCACGGCCAACAACTTTAACTCCTCCTACCTATTTACCACCAGTTACACCTGCACCTAAGTGCTACCCAGGTTCAAATGATGCCAGGTGTCCAAAACCACCGACAACTCCTGCACCACCACGTTGCTTCCCTGGCTCCAATGATCCTAGGTGCCCTAAACCACCAACAACTCCAGAGCCTCCACGGTGCTTCCCTGGCTCCAATGATCCTAGGTGCCCTAAACCACCAACAACTCCAGAGCCTCCACGGTGCTTCCCAGGATCTAATGACCCCAGGTGCCCTAAGCCACCAACAACTCCTGCACCACCACGTTGCTTCCCCGGCTCTAATGATCCTAGGTGCCCTAAGCCACCAACAACTCCAGAGCCTCCACGGTGCTTCCCAGGATCTAATGACCCCAGGTGCCCTAAGCCACCAACAACTCCTGCACCACCACGTTGCTTCCCCGGCTCCAATGATCCTAGGTGCCCTAAACCACCAACAACTCCGGAGCCTCCACGTTGTTTCCCTGGCTCCAATGATCCTAGGTGCCCTAAGCCACCAACAACTCCTGAACCCCCACGGTGCTTCCCAGGATCAAATGATGCCAGGTGTCCGAAACCACCAACAACTCCTGCACCACCACGTTGCTTCCCAGGTTCAAATGACCCCAGGTGCCCCAAACCACCAACTACGCCCGTGTGCTATCCCGGATCACCCGACCCCAAATGTCCTCAGCCGCCACGTCCAACAACTCTCAATCCTCCTACCTATTTGCCACCAGTTACACCTGCACCTAAGTGCTATCCAGGTTCAAATGATGCCAGGTGTCCGAAACCCCCAACAACTCCTTCACCACCACGTTGTTTCCCCGGCTCTAATGATCCTAGGTGCCCGAAACCACCAACAACTCCAGAGCCTCCACGGTGCTTCCCAGGATCTAATGACCCCAGGTGCCCTAAGCCACCAACAACTCCTGAACCCCCACGGTGCTTCCCAGGATCTAATGACCCTAGGTGTCCTAAACCTCCAACAACTCCAGAGCCTCCTCGTTGCTTCCCAGGATCTAATGACCCCAGGTGTCCGAAACCACCAACAACTCCTGAACCTCCACGTTGCTTCCCAGGATCTAATGACCCTAGGTGTCCTAAACCTCCAACAACTCCAGAGCCTCCACGGTGCTTCCCAGGATCTAATGACCCTAGGTGTCCTAAACCTCCAACAACTCCAGAGCCTCCACGGTGCTTCCCAGGATCTAATGACCCTAGGTGTCCTAAGCCACCAACAACTCCAGAGCCTCCACGGTGCTTCCCAGGATCTAATGACCCTAGGTGTCCTAAACCTCCAACAACTCCAGAGCCTCCACGGTGCTTCCCAGGGTCTAATGACCCTAGGTGTCCTAAACCACCAACAACTCCTGAACCACCTCGTTGTTACCCAGGATCTAATGACCCCAGGTGCCCCAAACCACCAACAACCCCTGAACCACCACGTTGCTTTCCGGGTTCAAATGACCCGAGATGTCCTAAGCCACCAACTACGCCAGTGTGTTATCCCGGATCTCCCGATCCCAAATGTCCTCAGCCGCCACGGCCAACAACTTTAACTCCTCCTACCTATTTACCACCAGTTACACCTGCACCTAAGTGCTACCCAGGTTCAAATGATGCCAGGTGTCCAAAACCACCGACAACTCCTGCACCACCACGTTGCTTCCCCGGCTCCAATGATCCTAGGTGCCCTAAACCACCAACAACTCCAGAGCCTCCACGTTGTTTCCCTGGCTCCAATGATCCTAGGTGCCCTAAACCACCAACAACTCCTGCACCACCACGTTGCTTCCCCGGCTCCAATGATCCTAGGTGCCCTAAACCACCAACAACTCCAGAGCCTCCACGTTGTTTCCCTGGCTCCAATGATCCTAGGTGCCCTAAACCACCAACAACTCCAGAGCCTCCACGGTGCTTCCCAGGATCTAACGACCCCAGGTGCCCTAAACCACCAACAACTCCTGCACCACCACGTTGCTTCCCCGGTTCCAATGATCCTAGGTGCCCTAAACCACCAACAACTCCAGAGCCTCCACGGTGCTTCCCTGGTTCAAATGATCCTAGGTGCCCTAAACCACCAACTACGCCAGTGTGCTATCCCGGATCACCCGATCCCAAATGTCCTCAGCCAACACGGCCAACAACTTTAAATCCTCCTACCTATTTGCCACCAGTTACACCTGCACCTAAGTGCTACCCAGGTTCCAATGACCCCAGGTGCCCTAAACCACCGACTACTCCTGAACCTCCACGTTGTTTCCCAGGTTCCAATGACCCCAGGTGTCCCAAACCACCAACAACACCTGCACCACCACGTTGTTTCCCGGGTTCCAATGACCCTAGATGTCCAAAGCCACCAACAACTCTTGAACCTCCACGTTGTTTCCCAGGTTCCAATGACCCCAGGTGCCCTAAGCCACCAACTACTCCTGAACCTCCACGTTGTTTCCCAGGTTCCAATGACCCCAGGTGTCCCAAACCACCAACAACACCTGCACCACCACGTTGTTTCCCGGGTTCCAATGACCCTAGATGCCCAAAACCACCTACAACACCAGCACCACCGCGTTGTTTCCCTGGTTCAAATGACCCGAGATGCCCCAAACCACCAACTACGCCCGTATGCTATCCCGGATCACCTGACCCCAAATGTCCTCAACCGCCACGACCAACGACTTTAAATCCCCCAACTTATTTGCCACCAGTGACCCCTGCACCTAAATGCTATCCAGGTACCGATGACCCCCGGTGCCCAAAACCAACCACTACGCCCGCACCTCCACGTTGTTTCCCTGGGTCCGATGACCCTAGGTGCCCAAAGCCAACAACAACACCCGCACCTCTACGTTGCTACCCTGGCAACACAGATCCTAGGTGCCCCAGACCAACAACTACGCCTGAACCACCACGTTGCTTCCCCGGCAACACGGATCCTAGGTGCCCTAGGCCGACGACTACGCCTGCCCCTCCACGCTGCTTCCCGGGCTCTAATGACCCTAGATGCCCTAAACCAACAACAACTCCTGCACCTCCACGTTGCTATCCCGGCAACACAGATCCTAGGTGCCCCAGGCCAACGACTTCTGCTTGTTATCCTGGATCACCCGATCCTAAATGTCCTCAGCCGCCACGACCCACCACTTTAAATCCTCCTACCTATTTACCACCCGTGACACCTGCACCTAAATGCTACCCTGGTTCAGATGATCCTAGGTGCCCAAAGCCAACAACAACACCCGCACCTCCACGTTGCTACCCTGGCAACACAGATCCTAGGTGCCCAAGAACTACAACTACGCCTGAACCACCACGTTGTTTCCCCGGAAACACAGATCCTAGATGCCCCCGGCCCACGACTACTCCAGAACCACCACGTTGTTTCCCCGGAAACACAGATCCTAGATGCCCTAGGCCCACGACTACTCCTGAACCACCACGTTGCTTCCCCGGAAACACAGATCCTAGATGCCCTAGGCCAACGACTACTCCTGAACCACCACGGTGCTTCCCCGGAAACACAGATCCTAGGTGCCCTAGGCCAACGACTACTCCTGAACCACCACGGTGCTTCCTCGGAAACACAGATCCTAGGTGCCCTAGGCCAACGACTACTCCTGAACCACCACGGTGCTTCCCCGGAAACACAGATCCTAGGTGCCCTAGGCCAACGACTACTCCTGAACCACCACGGTGTTTCCCCGGAAACACAGATCCTAGGTGCCCTAGGCCAACGACTACTCCTGAACCACCGCGGTGCTTCCCCGGAAACACAGATCCTAGGTGCCCGAGGCCAACGACTACTCCTGAGCCACCACGTTGCTACCCTGGCAACACAGATCCTAGGTGCCCCAGGCCAACGACTACTGCTTGTTATCCTGGATCACCCGATCCTAAATGTCCTCAGCCGCCACGACCAACGACTTTAAATCCCCCCACTTATTTGCCACCAGTGACATCTACACTTAAGTGTTACCCAGGTTCTAATGACCCCAGGTGCCCTAAACCACCAACAACTCCTGAACCACCTCGTTGTTACCCAGGTTCTAACGACCCCAGGTGCCCTAAACCACCAACAACTCCTGAACCACCTCGTTGTTACCCAGGTTCTAATGACCCTAGATGCCCAAAGCCTTCTACCCTTAAACCCTCGACTCCAAGTTCGTGTTACCCAGGTTCTAGGGATCCCAAATGTCCCCAACCATTTGCTCCTAGTAGTACAAACCCACCCTCAACATATTTGCCTCCATTCCCTGAAGAAAATGAGGTCAATTCGCTGAGAGTAAGCCGAGCCCATAAGGACTTTGACGATGAAAAATCGTACGATGATACTCAATCGGATATAGGTAAGCAGAGATTTAACCAACACTTGCGTATTGTTTAACGTTTATTATTTATTTCCAGAATTTTAAATCTATTTGCTAAAGTTGTGAGCAGTGCTATATTATAATATGTGTATTTTATTGCAATATCAGATTTCTTCAGACCCTAAATTTTCCCAAAACGTCCCAGCGGCCCAGAAATATTTATAAGTCAAGAAACAAATGATGCCGTTTTAGCTTATTTCGAATATCGATATCAAAATCCCGTGCCGTAATGGCGGGTTACAATAGCCACAAAGCATTATTTAATGTCAAAAAAACGTGTTTTTTTTAATTAAATTGTTTTTTCACAGATTCGTTTGAATTCACTCGAACGCAACCGAGGTCAAGAAAGGTGCGTGATGTCAGCGGTATCAATGAATCTGCTGCGTTGGCTAGTAATGGAACTGCCACCCTCTACGTAGCCATGGGCTCAGCTATACTGATGATTGTATCAGTCACCCTAGCCATATATTTGTACAAGAATAATAGGAAACAAAAACATAGAACTGTTACTTCACACGCCAAAATAGAAACGCAGAATCCTTGTTAAAAATTTGGTTACCTATTATGATGTTAATTAAATCTTGTGATATTATAACTGTTAATAGAACTACTTGATTCATTCCAATTAACAATTGTATAAAATCTTAATGGCTGCGTTACATGGATTGATTATTATTTAAGTACCTAATTTCACTGCCTTTTAGCTTTATTTTTTCGGGCGCTTATGCATGCCTATTTTATCACTATATAAAATAGTGCCATAATATTACAATATTGTGTCTTTTTCGATGCATCCTCAGAATTTATAATGTATATTTTATCCCTAGTCAATATACTTATGTATATAATTATATTCTGAATTCATAATGTATAAAAGCAAATATTATTATTTACTCATTGTTTAAATATACTCATTTGTGATATTTTTGTGTAAATATATTTACCAGTACGCTGATGTGGCCATTGAATGTATAGTGAACGTACGTAATAATATGTAATGTTAGATGGGGTGCTTAGGTACATTCTGCTCAACTAGATTCTGCTAAACATAATTGTATCGATAATTCCTTTATGTTGTATCATGTAGAATGTACCTAACGTCATCAAATATAATTTTCAATGATTTATAATATTAGTAAGATTGCTTTTCGAGTCAATCGAAGTAAAACATTCTATGAATGTCGATGTATTGTTTTATTTTATTTTGTAAGTAAAGTATATTGGCAATCTCCATTATCATTTGAGTTTTATATACCTCCCTACTACAATGAAGTATCTTGTTCATACATACCAGAACAAACAAGAGCACGGTAAAGCTAACAGTACAAATATTTTTGAAAAAAAAAAGTAAGTTCACGACTCTATATTTCTTATGGTACATAAGTTCATCCCATAGACTGATAAACCATGTCCTCACACTTCAAAATGACATGATATTTGTGTCTGAGATGCAATACATACTTCTAAGGCTAGTTCCACTGCTTTCGCACTGATAATGATATGTGTGGCGACGACAACGACTTGACTGGTGCAGTGGCTAAGCGATTAGACTGCTGCGCTAGGGGTTACAGGCTGGATTTCTACATTACAAGGATAGAAAATTGTGTGATTCGCAGATGTTTGTCCCGAGTCTTGGTATTTCATGTAAGTGAAACGCACCCACGATACAGGAGAATATCCTAGTGAGGTGACATTTTTTTTAATACTTAATTTACGCCTGACTCATCCAGGTGCAGGTTAGGCTATTCGTAACACGAAACATTCAAATTAAGCTAGAATTATGAAGTCTGCTCACAACTGGTTTTTTTTCTAGTTACAGAACATATCTGAAAATATCCAACAGGTAGGTATATTTATACCAATGAAAGAAGGATATTGTTTTGTCCTACAGTGAGACTACATGGAGTATAGCACGGCAGACGTATCTTGGCGGTCCTGAAGTTAGCCGATTAGCTGCGCAAAAGATCTTTTGGGAACGAAATTGTGTACTGCGCAGGTATTCGGCTAACTTCAGGTACGCCAACATAAGTCGGCCGTATTGTACCTGGTAATTACTGGTAATTACTCTCCTAATTTTTTTTATTTATTGCGTGCCGAACAGGGTCCATATTGATCTTTTACAATTTTTTTTTCTTTCATCTCTGTAACATGGAATGCAATAAATGATTGAGTATTGAGTACTTTATGAGAATACACATAATTGAGCCTCAGTTATATAGGTGAGGAATTAGCAATTGGTATAGGCTCAGATCCACCAAGATAATAAGTGTGTATCTGAAGAAATGTGACATAATATGCGTTTGATTTTCGCACGGGGTCATTCATGCATATGCGTAGGTCTGCATGCGCCCATGATGAAAACGTAAATTCCAAATACGGCAAAACACTAGACATGGTTTTTGATCATTTAGGGCTGACTACGTTGAGTAATGAAGGAAAAATAAAAAGACATAAAATTATGGTTTTATTATTTAACACCAACCCTACTATATACATGCTACACGAGAAACAGTAAACTAATTATAATTATGACTAATTAATATAAAATAATATGGTAACTCTAATCACGTTACAAATAATAACTTATCAAAGATTATCTTGATTTCATACCTGTATGTAAACATGTGTAAGTATAGCATATGAAATAACACAAGTACCTACAGTTCTAATAGTAGATGCTGGTGCCAGTGAGATCTATGCCACTAAAGAAACACAATTCAATTATAGTCCTAATGAATAAAACATTGTTACAACAAACGATATCAAACCGAAGAAACCACTAAATCCATTTTAAAAATATATATGAACTTTATAATTTAGGATATCACAGTATTCGCAATTTTAAAACCAAATATTTTATTTTAAAATTTTATAGTCATCATCTAAGTAACGCTATCAAACAATCTTCAGTTTCCGTCTAAATTGATGACGCAGGTACATCGAATGGATGCCTATCTGACCACAGTTTCTGGATACTTAACAAAAGAGATTGTCAGACTATCGGCGTTCTGACGAGCTGTCTGATATCAAGGAGTCTTGGTATGAACAATTTCCTTTTTCGTATCACTAACAAGCTTATCTTGGTCACAATATTATAAATCGACCTATTTCGTAATGAAGAGAGCATATTTGTGCAAAATGTATCCACCGCCACGGAATATAGCCCAAATTTATATCGATACTCTCACGAGTGTTTCAAGACCAAAATTTGCCAAATTGGTCGAGTCGTTCTCGAGTTTTAGCGAACAGCGATCCATTTTTATATACCTATAATTATGTAAAAGATTTATCACTGAAGTGTGGAGAACCAGCAAGCAATTTTAGGAAACAATATGATTTGATTTATGAGTATGTATAAGTTTGTTTATAAACCATTATAGCCATATAAGTTTGGGCTATATTTCATGCTGGTGAAGGTTTGAGGCTTATAAAAGTGAAAATCATAAATATGGAGCGTGAATTCCTTTAAAAAGATTTTAAGTCTTTTTATTGTTCATGATTGTCAATGTTCTTCTTCAGACTTGCTATTGTAATCTTAGCACAGTTTACCGATCCATAAGCTTTATCCTAATTGGTCCGTTTGGGGTGTACATTGGGTGGATGTGATAGTCCATTGGCTCATGGTGATATTCCATTTTGAATGCTTGCACCATCTGGAAGAATGGCAATCTTATAGAAATAAAATAAGTGAAAACGTCAATGTCATTATTTTTAATAAAAAGCTATACCTGCAAGTATTATATAATTACATAAGTGGAAACTCCTAGTTAAAAGAATGAAGAAAAAATTACGAAAATATAAAGACCCATTTTTATTACCTTGCAAATAACTGTATGAATCTCCAATTCAGCGAATCTTCTTCCAAGACACATTCTTTTCCCATATCCAAACGGCAATGATGCGAAGGCATGATGTTTCTGCGCTGGAGATCTGCTCATCCACCTCTCAGGTAGAAACTCTGATGCCTTCGAGAAATTATCATCACAGTTTCCCATTACATAATGTTGGAATATCACTTGAGTCTGAAATAAAAGTAGAATTTGAAAAATTAACACCTTAAGGAACTCCCCGTATTATCCTAATTTATTGTTATTACTGGCCAGTATTTTATGTCGTATCGAACATATTGTGGTTGTATGTGGTGGTATCGGAGGTTAGTAGCGATGTTAACAGCAGAAGATGAGCTAAACTATCAAAGCGTATACAATCACCTATGAACGATCTTTTTCAATAATCATCAGGATTGTATTAACGGTCATGATGCTTTGATGAGTTTTAATACATGATATTTTCACATGAGTCTCATTTGAATTATGTTTGTCGTCACTGCTCGAAGGTACTTACTCCTTTAGGTATATTGTAGCCACAAATTACAGTGTCCTTGGTAAGTTGTCGACCGTTGCCAATCACAACTGGATACATTCTGAAAAATGTAAGACCTTCCATTAGAATCGGATACTCAAAATAGTCGTGAAAATCTGCAATGCAATGCCAGAAAAACACTTTTAGAAACACTTTGCCAAAAGTATTATGTAGTTTTTTGGAAGAAGGCTCTTCATGTAGAAAAGGCGGACCCTATACTATATACCGAACTATAATACTAACCTGAACACTTCTTTAACGCAAGCCTTCAAGTACGGCATTTGATTGACATCTCCCGGCTTCATTGGTCTGTCCTGCAGAACTTTACTGATTTCTTCGTATAAGCGCTCTTGTACAGCTGGTCTTAGAGATAACTGATACAAAATGGAAGCCACTGCATTTGACGTCTGAAAATGATAAACAAGATTTTAAGTAAATATTTGTAATAGTTGATAATAGCACTTTTAACGGTTATGGAAGTATTTCCAATAGTAGCCTGTTTCTTAATTGGCTAGCTGTGATTTCCCTAATCTCGGCAAAAATAATTGTTTAAATTTCTTTGATTTTAAGCTGTGAGCATACGTTTAGAAAGTTTAAATTAAGTATTAGGTATACGATACCTACTACATTCAAAAGCGCCTGCAATCTCTTCCGTTAGTTTCGGTCTACGCGTTTATTGTCAGGCGCTTGAAAAATGCACCTGACCAGACTTTCTTTTGTTTATGGATGTGATGGGTTATGATGTAGAAACTATGTGGTATACTAAATCTATGGGTATTAAAGTACTTGCCGTGTCAATTCCTACTAGGAACAGGTCTAAAGCAGCAACAGCCGCGACCCTGGGCCCCGCGGCAGTCACCAGGTCCTGCAGTAATGACTTGCTGCCGTTGTTCGCCTCGCATTCCTTTAACGCCTTCTCCACGTGCCTGAGAGTAACGCTGAAACAATCACACATAATATCGATTAGTATTAGTTTATTTTAACTTGTAACATATCATCATCACTTTCACGAAAACATCCACTGTTGAACAAAGCCCCTTAGGTAAAGAGACATGTAACATATATTTTGATTAAAATAATTTATTGGTCTCGATTTACGCAAATGGGATTATTAATTTTGGAAAGAACTTAGATGAGGCTGGCACAGTAGAACCGAAAGCACAAACAAAAGGAGGCCATTGGAGGCCCAATCCTATTAGTTAAGTCGGGCTGCGATTCATGAAGACTTAGTATTGGGTTAGATTTCCAGCGACATAAATATAATTTACCAAATGATTTTGCTTAAAGTAACCTTATCTTACCACAACACTGACAAGCGTATAAATAAGTACTAACGAACTTACCTAAGGATCGTATCTAAAGCTGCAACATATTGTCTAAACATCTTAGTTGGGTACAATCTCCACCAAGGGGCGCGAAGTTCCAGCTCACCGACACTCAAGAAGAATGTTTGTACTGCGTGAATTAGGCGCATACTCTCAGAGTCTTCGTGCCCATCGAAACAATTGAGCCGGGCGTCTAATGCTATTAATCCTAGAGCTAAAATTAAAAAGAAATACCTATTAGGTTACCAGTTCAGTTATAGGTCTCTAGTAGTAGTAGGCTCAGAGGGAGCCTATTGCCATTAACTGGGCATGAATTCAGACTTAACTAAGAATTATGTTTAAGGGATCGTCCATTAATCACGTGGGGTTTGGGGTTCAGAAATATCACAAGAGGGGGGGGGGGGTATAGTCAGATATCACGTAAAATATACACATAAATATTATAACGTGGTTAATGGACGACCTCTTATGAAAAAACCTTTAGACTTTACTTATGCTGTGAAAATGGTCTACTTACACTCCAATGACCATTTGTGTACTTCATTCAAAAAGTCTTCGGGTGTTTCTGAGTTCTCATTTCTGATATCACGTAGTCTGAAATTGCAAATATTATTATTAGAGACAATCGTATTGCTTTCAGTAGAAAGGTGTTGGTGACATATCGATATATTCATCAGCTAGGTTCTTTAGCATTTTCATTGTAGCCGCTGGATGGCTCATAAAAATTGTCTTTGTTGTTCATATAAACATGATCCTTACCTATGAATGAAAGCGTCTGCCACTTCAGCGACAGGCACCGTGTATTGCGCGGCAGCACCGGCACTCAACGCCACCCGAGACACTTTCGTCCTGAATGCTGACCAAGATTCACCGTGCCTGTAACATACACGATCACATTATAATTACTTGTCAAAGCTAAGTGTAGCAGCAGCACATAAATATAGTTAATTTATAACATAACATAACATAACATCACGCCTTATCCCCCGAAGGGGTAGGCAAAGGTGCACATGTAGCACACCCACATTTCGCCAGTTATGTTTTTAGGTCCCAATGAAATAGGGGGCGAGCCTATTTCCATAAACCGGGCACAAATCCAGACTCCGTGCTGCTACTGAGAATTACCTATTGGAAAGACCCAGTAACACTTTGCCCGACCCGGGATTCGAACCCAGGACCTCGTGCTCAGCAGTCGCGCTTAGCAACCACTAGACCAACGAGGCAGTTAATTCATATTATTAAACAAACGAAAAATGTTGTTAAAAAAATTGATTACCAATTCTGGGACAGAATTAGTAGTAAGTAGTCTCCTAGTCTAATCATATATAGCAGTCCAGCTCTGATCTCGGTCTGTAGGCAGGTTTGCCTAGTAAATATTTGACAATTGTAAAGTCTAGGAAAGGTAAATTTACTTACACAGCAATCACTCCGGCGCAGTTCTCTTCGGCACCAAAGAAATCTTTTCTTAGCGTGTGTTTGTAATAGTTTAGTGATGGCATTGAAGGCCTGTAACATAGCATTTAGATGTTTTAATTCAAGACAACATAATATTCATTACCCAAAAATGTCCAGCAAAAATTCAAGTCAAAGAAAGTTGGAAGTCAGGATTATGTGAAAGAAGTAATGAGCAATTAAGAAGTGTGTCATTACATCATAAAATGAGATAAACACAATGAACACATAAGATTATCTATTAGTAGCTAAACCCGGCGAATTTCATATCGCTTTCTCATCGTTTAAACCCTGGACTTCAACGAATACGTCAAGTCCAGAATTAGCCAAATCGGTTCTGGAGTTTTAGCGAGACGAACATCAATTAATGTAGAAGAAGATAGATTATACCTATGCGGTGCTGCATCCTCGCCTCGGAAGACACGTTCCACCTCACCAGCGTCGAAAACGAAGAGCATGTCAGGTCGGCCTAACAAACCTGTAATCTTCACGCAGTTCCCATAGTCCTCTCGTAAAGACAGACACACTTTGTCGATATGCTCCACACTATATCCTCCTGAAATAAAGAGAAGAGTCGTTTCATTTGGACCTTTGCTTTGTAGGATTTGGTCTTCAAATACTGTAGGTTAAATCTACGAAGAAAATTACAAGACAGCAGTTAGTAAAACTACCTTATAATAATGGGAATTGTCTAAAGAAAATGATACAGCCTGCGCGTATGAAATTAACACTGGCTGTATGATTATATTTTTAAAAAGCTAACGTTGAAGTTCAATCAGCTTTAATCACGCTGCGCTTTATTCTTAGTAGCTCTATAAACATTATCTAAGGGACCATAGTATCACAGATAAGTTGATCCTTAAATGGTACTTTTAAGAGGATCATTAAAGTAAAGGTGTCATTTTAACACGTAACATCACGCCTGTATTGCCCAAAGGGGTAGGCAGAGGTGCACACATAGTACACCTACATTTCGCCACTTATGTTTTAAGTCCCAATGTAATAGGAGGCGAGCCTATTGCCATCAACCGGGCACAATTCCAGACTCCGTGCTGCTACTGAAAATTACCTAATGGAAAAACGCAGTAACACTTTGCCCGACCCGGGATGTCATTTTAAAATTATAATCAAAACGAGTTCAAGAATTGTAAGAGTGAAACTCAATACAGTCAGCACAGTATTTCAATTCTGCCAGTAATTAGACCCGAGGAGAATCGTAATCTGATCCAACTTGTACCACGACTTCGTTTGCGAGGCATTCCTGTTCCCTGCTGTTTCACTTTCGAATTCGCACTCTCCGTCACCCCAAGAAAGTGAGAGCACGATCGGTCCATTGTATGTTGGCATCATACCGCAATTAATATCCGATGGTCATTCACTGGTATTGGCTATCGTCGAAGAATTAATTAGTATTGTGAAAAAATATTTATACGATACAATATACCTAATCGAATTTATGAGTAAAATTTGTGTGTATTATTGTTTGACCAAATAATTAAGGTAGGTTATTTTAATTAATCTTGGGCTTGACCAATTTCTCTCCAGAAAGTGCTTTATATGTACAAACAAAGTATTTCAGTATAAACTTTAAACTTTTTTAATGTGGGTTAAAACATTAATAAGTATATGTATGACTTTTTGTATGTTGCCATGCTAGGCTTAATTTTTTTTTTATTGTAATAATTTAATTTAAAAAAACCATTAATAAGTCATTTTTTGTCATATTTTTCCTACAATTTTTTTTCATAATTATAACTATTCCGATATTATGTTAGCACATATGTTCGTTGGAACAGTGTAACATGTCACTGCGGATATAAAACTAGATGTTCTCATAACTGGTTTCAAGTCTTGTTAGCCACTAGCCATGTTTAGATTTTTGTAATGAAACGATCAAAGGAATTTGGCGTACCTACTCGTATATGTATGTTTCGCAACCAAAGTTTGTAAGGTATAGCAGTATAGCTTTATCATTGTAGACATTTTAATTAAATCATCATGATTAAAAGGAGAAAATATAATTATTGTCTTCATACGTAATAACATAACATAACATCACGCCTGTATTCCCCGAAGGGTAGGCAGAGGAGCACATATAGTACACCCACATTTCGCCAGTTACGTTTTTTTAGGTCCCAAAGTAATAGGAGGCGAGCCTATTGCCATCAACCGGCCACAAATCCATTACACTTTGCCCGACGCGGAATTCGAACCCAGGACCTCGTGCTCAGCAGTCGCGCTTAGCGACCACTAAACCAACGAGGCAGTCCTTTTTACATTCTTACTTTATATAGTCTTTATACAGTTATTATTATATTAGCCGTGTGGTATCCGGCTCAGAATTGACCAACCCCTTTCCTCCCGTGGATGTGACTAAGGGAAAGTTTAGAAAATGGGCAGGCGCTTGCCAAGCGTGGAGATTATGGACTATTGATGATGTGCAAATATTAATTTTCTAGCAGTAAATTACCCAAATTAGGAAATAAACCGAAGAAGAAAACTCAGAAATTATTAATTAAATTATATTAAAATAATATAATATCATGCGACCTCCATACCCAAAATGGCGAATGCATTGAATGATTGATGAACATTGAATGACAAATATAAACTTTCTCATACATATAGAGCTATCAGTACCGCCCACGTGTATGTAATGTAATGCACATGAAATACATTAGTTATATATTTTTAATACACGGGTGCAAGTCGTTAACTTTCACGTTAGAACATTTAAAACTGCAATTAAGGTTTCTTTTAATCTTGAAAATTATAGTCCGTTGAAAATTACTAGCTTTAATATGTTTTCTTTACATTGCTACTTTTATACTTACAAAATATTACACTGCCACTACTACACAAGCAATGAATAACACTCTTGGAAAAGAATCACATCGAAGAACGGGTGTTCTTTTTTTAAATTTCCTGTTCACACCGTTTTCTTTATAATGTGCCGTAAGAAACCGCAAAGAAAACTGGAAAACGTGTACAAGTACTCAGATGTGTAATCAAAGGTAACACTGATGTGGATCACTGAACATAAATTATAAAATTCATGTTATTAGGACGAAAACGATAAGTTAAATTAACGACCCTCACTTTAATTTCTATCCTGTAATTTGTTGAACTGCAGCAGCTTTTTTTCCCTTATAGATCTTTAATTTTAAAATAGTATACATTATAGCCGGCTATTTACAAGATGTTGATCCCATTTGGTAAATATTTTGATATTATTGACCAATTATCTATGTCTAATACGTGATCCCTCTATGCACTACCCAAAGGTTTGACTGGTAGAAAATGCCTAAGGCATTAAGTCCGCCTTGTTCATCCTTTTTTTGTATGAAGAATAAATAAATAACAATGTTAGGTAAAGGGACTCAAAAAGATTGTTTTTATGTCTTTATTTTTGTTATGGGGTTTTTATCCGACACGGATGTGTCATCCCCCTCAAAAATATTTAATTTGTAGCCCTCATACTCGTACATATGTACGTCTCGCTTCCACAACGTAAACCATCCTGATTTAATAGTTGATGGTATGGGGGCAGTTGTAGCAAATTGAACCGTTATGTACATGTATTATAATAGTTATAATTTTGCATGTACTCCTATTTCCGAAAAACATAATCATCAAAAACCATTTAGTTGCATAACTTTCAGCAGGAAATACGCAATTGTCAGCACAAAGTATCCGTTGGGTAATGTTTGTCGGTTTGTTTCGAATGCCCAGCAATTACGGCTAATGTGACCATTGTTGCGGGTACGGTGGGACAGCCCTGACACATCGCTGTCTATGTAGCTAACTACATAATAAAGTAGTCGATAGACTTTTATTACAGTAGGATCATTACGTTGATACATAATTACCTATGCATTTATTGAGAAGTTTCAAGATGTGTTTATAAATTGTTTTTACCTAACGAAATTTAATTATACTAAATATTATAGTTTATTTCATTTCACATACCAATTTATCGCGCTTCATTTTGTTTTGTAAAAATACATGATAGCATTTTACCGTTACCATACAAATATTAATCAAAGTACAGTCATAGAAATAAAACTAGGTTTACGGATCGCGGTTATTTAATTGATTTTTGGTCCCGAAGTTTCGAATCCTTTACAGCATTCATGGTCACGGGCAGACTGAGGTGTTAAACGTCTAATTTGAACAATTACTATCAACTACCTTACATTTTTTTTACAGATTTCAAAGTAGGTACATTCCTTGAAAAAATAAATGTTTCAACAACTTTAGGTGTTAGTTGTACCCTTAAGTACCCAGAAGCGAGCAAAAACTTAGTACGACATCATTAAACGCAGTTTTTTTCACCATAACTAGATTCCGGACCCGTTGAGAAATCTATCGACATTTTCTAGCCTGAGGTAGAATCTTGCCCTTATGGGAACGAACAACAAAGCCCACTTTCTAATTATTTCTCCAGCATTTCTAGCTTTTATTGCACTTTACTTATTCCTATCACAGTCTGTCGATAAGATTTTATAAAATTTTCAGATTTTAAACACAATTTTTTTTTCAAAAAAACATGTGAATATTTCAAAAATCTAATAAAATTATTATCTTTTTTTTTCAGCGTTATTCTCATAATAAAAATGTTTATAATCATAAGTTCTTTCATACCCTAATAAGTTGTTTTTCAACGGTGTGTAAAGCCATGTCAGTGGTTCATCAACCATACGATAAAAAGAAGAAGGTTGTGTTTTTCAAATAACCCTATAAGTATGTTAAACCTTTAAGTTCTTGTGAAACCTTCGGCTAAGGTGATTAATAAATTGAGTCTAGAAAGACCTATGTCTAGGTATACATATTTATGTCTCTACAAGATATTCCTATGTGCACTATAAAAAATAATATTCCTAATGTTTTGAGAACGATTTATTGTCACCTTGAACAACCACGCAACATTCACGCAAAACGGAAATGAGTTGCGTGCAAAACATAGTTCCGCACTAACTACCGATAATATTCCTGCAAAAGTACATCAGACTGTATGGAAAGTAATTCCTAACTACAAACTGCAGCCCACGAACCGTAGGAATAAATATCGCAGAGGCGTTAGTACATCCAAATGTCATCATTAACAATTTGACTGTCCACATAGCAGACACAATAGGTAAACAATTGACATGCACCATAGTTATGGCTCATCGGTCTAAGAAAGGGTTAATGTTGGATAGGTCCTAATGTTATTGGCCCTCGATTGTACAGCGAATTCAATAAAACTCTGAATAATAACTACAATTAAAAAAATAAAACGCTGTTAGTAAGCGAAAATGGTGAGTAGGTAGATTAATCTAACATTACACCACTTGTCATAACTGTCATCTAACTACTCATTGGCCATTATGCTTATGTGACATAATTGATTGTAAGTACATACTACACATGCATAAAAACTCAAAATGGCGACCTTGTACTAGATATACCTTGTCGTAACGAAAGAAAATTAGTATGCCATCTGTGTCGCTGCGAACAGTTACCCAACAAAAAACAATGGCTTGAGTGGTATATTATAGTGTAATTATTATTGAAGATTGCCGCTAGCGCCCTATCTCTCGCATCTTAATTATCGTGATAATGTTCACATGCTTGTAATGACAACAGAATCATTAAACTATCTAAGTAAATATTATAAAAAGTTTATGAATGGGTTTAAAAAAGGCGCGACTGCCTCGTTGGTCTAGTGGTTGCTTAGCGCGACTGCTGAGCACGAGGTCCTGGGTTCGAATCCCGGGTCGGGCAAAGTGTTACTGGGTTTTTCCATTAGGTAATTCTCAGTAGCAGCACGGAGTCTGGATTTGTGCCCGGTTGATGGCAATAGGCTCGCCCCCTATTACATTGGGACCTAAAAACATAACTGGCGAAATGTGGGTATACTATATGTATACCTCTGCCTACCCCTTTGGGGAATACAGGCGTGATGTTATGTTTATGTTTTATGTTAAAGAAGGCGTAAAAAAGTATATTATGAATATTTAAGTTAATGGGCAAACACACAAATTAGTGTGTGAAAATGTTGATTTTTTTTAATGGAGCTTGGGAAGGGTGCGGGGGCGGGTACTACGCAAACTGCGCATGCTCCCTAATGCTCTAGGACGCGGGACAAGACAAGCCTCAATATTTCTAAACGGCCGTACAAGTCATGCAGGCTAATTACAGCATTTATAACGTTATTGTTTGTACCCTACCCAAATTCACACCAACGTATGGCCTTATTTATTTATTTAACAAAACCTTAAAACTATCATTACAGGTGAGTTCTACCCAAAGCGATAGCTAGGCACTTACGACTTACACCATAATTATTATTATCAGAAAAGTAACATGAAAATTGTAATATATAATATTTATCAAGTTACTTAAAACAATCTGGGTAAAGTTTCCCTAGATTCTCAAATCATTTAGGATGCAAAATAATATTTTATAGACAAATATATTTCTGAGGCGTATAATAAAGTTTTAATGTAGTAGAACGTATTCAGTTTTATTATCTCTCATCTCGTCATTGGTTTGTATTATAATAAAAGCTTACCACATGCTTTGTGAGAATCTTTTTGCCATAGGTATATGAAAATCATTGCACAATTCTCCGACATGCCCACTCTATGGCCATTTATAATGATGATATACCCATAAAATATTTACACAACGTTAACATAACTATGCGACAACCATATTTTAATTTTGGTATTTAGTTGAGAAAGAATTCGTACAACTTATTAATTATTACTTAACGAAACGTGTGTTGTGTGCGTTGACATCTCTCCCACTTAATAGTAAATTAAATACACCAAATAGGTGTAACATAGTAAATGAATACGTGATGAGATTTATAAATAAACTGGCTGTTTGTCTTCACAGAATAGCATCGTTTTGAAAATTGTGTCTAGACTGTGGTCACAGCAGAGACCACGAATTTTTATTACCAAGGATTCTATCTATTTATCTAACCCTTACGTCTTTCTCTATGGGTAGGTACACGCAGGTAGGTATAATTTACCTACCTAGGTATTATTTAGTAACACTAACGACACACATTCCACTATATTCATATAGGTAGGTAGGTACTTGGGTACATTGTAATCGAAGTGCGATTGAAAGTAGTTTCTTTCCTTTGTATTTGTGAGCCCAGCGATGTTGAATGCCTACAGCCTGTAACGGCACTTTTTATTGTGCACTAATTTCGTTGAACGGTTCCTTAAGTGAACTGGTTGTGAATGTGATATTTAACACGAAATACCGACTCGAGAGATAAATTTTAATGTACGTTGTAGGAATTTTAAATGTATCGTCGAAATTGGAAGGAGAATGAGACGAAGAATAATGTTTTAGATAAACAGTACGTACTAATCACACTAATATTACAAAGGCGAAAGTTTGTGAGTGGGTTTGTATGTTTGTTACCTCTTCACGCTCAAACGGCTGGACCGATTTTGATGAGATTTCATTTAGAGGTAGCTGACACCCTGGATTAACACATAGGCTACTTTCAATCGCACAAATATAATATTATATTCTAGGTTGAATGTGAATGAATGTGTGTCCGACTCGCACTTGACCGGTCATTATATTTACTTTCATAACTCACGTATTGCATCTTTGGTAAATATCATATTTAATCATTTTAAAGGGTATTTACTAAGTGGTTAATTTGATTTATATTTAAAACAACTGTTACAGTCTTAACTACATTTTAAATGTTAACCTTGAGATCATAAATTGCAAACGATTTTTTTTCTTTCTTAAGGAGCTTGTCACATTCGATCAAGTCGCCAGTGATTGTAGTCTCCATTTTCTCATATTGTTTTTTTTATCCTGGTTATGTCTGACGTCACCTAAAACTTGTGATATAAATAAGCTCACTACAACATAAAAATAACAACAAAGTTATTTCAATTTGAAAGTACACTTTGTTGTTGTATATACGTTCTATCCTTGATTATTGCATACCTAGGTAGAATCCAAATCGTTCGGTTCCATGGTAGAATCCAAATCAAGTGCATCAACAAAGACAAAATCAGATCTTGACAGATGAAAACATCACACTTCACACTAATATTATTTATTTATTTATTTATTTATTGCACTATGTAGTTTACAGAAAATAATACATATTATCATAACTAACATAGACCCTGTAAGGGTGTAGCAACACTCATTTTCGACAAAATAAGTAAACAGTGGTTTAAACTTAAGATTATAACTTTAAAATTATACCTTATTATTATGAATCTACTAACTATTACTAAATCTACTACCTAATGAACATATTTAATGCCATACATAAGTATATATGATAATTAAACTTAAATAATAAAATAAAAATTTAAAACATTATAATACAATAAAATCTTGTATCTATTTACTTATTAGAGGTAACCTTACACCTATTATTGCTATTTGAACAAGGTCCATATAATATATTATATTTTTTAAAACACTTAATTAAACAAAACATGTTATGTAATTAAAAATTGAGTAGCTTACAGATATATAGTCTTATATGTATTGACTTATTATACCTACTCAAAGTTTATCCTCCATAAATTCTTTAATGGTGTAGTAACATTTTTCTAACAGCATATTCCTTAACTTAATTTTAAATATATTTATTGTTTTTGTATCTTTTATACTATCAGGAAGTTTATTATAAATTTGGATACATCTATATTGGGGGCTATTTCTATACATTTCTATTCTTGGTACTGGTAATTCTAGTTTATTATTACGGCGTTTATTTTTTTGGAACTTGAACTGGTTTAAATTTTTCTTAACAAACATAGCTATTTCTAATATGTACATTGAAGGTAGGGTAAGTATTTTCTGTTTGATAAAGAAGGGTTTGCAGCTATCACGTGGCTTAATATTATATATTATACGTAGACATTTCTTTTGGGCGATGAATAGGTCATGAGCATCTGTACTGTGGCCCCACATAACAATGCCATAACGGAGCCAAGCATAAGCATATGCATAGTATACAGATAGTGCACATTTAATGTTAGTGTTGGTTTTAAGAACACTGAGCCCATATAGGAATTGGGATAATTTTATTTTTACTTTCTCAACATGTTTTTTCCAATTAAGGTGGGTGTCCAGAGTTAGTCCTAATAAAGTGAAATTATCTACTTCTTCTATGTTAATGTCTTGTGTTATAGTATTTAGATTAATATTTTGTTTTTGATAAGGTTTAAATTGGATTATTTTTGTTTTTTTATTATTTACTTCTAGATTATGGTTATGTAGCCAGGTTTTTACTGTATTATAGGTTTCTATTATGATATTATTGTCTATTTTATTAGCAGGTGTTTTAAATAGGATGGATATATCGTCGGCGAACATCACACATAGTTGATTGCATATTTTGGGCAGGTCGTTGATGTATATTAGGAAGAGAATACAACCGATAACACTTTATAAAGGCGAAAGTGTGTGAATATGTTTGTATGTTTGTTACCTCTCAAACGGTTTGACCGATTTCGATAAAATTTGGCTGACACCCTAAATTAACACATAGGATCGGGCTTTTTATGCCGAAAAAATCTAGCGAGTAACACCACGAGTCGCAGCTAGTGTCAAATAAAATCAAGAAGATTTTCGCTTATGTCAACCATTTTCAGGCACCTATGAATTGGCTGACTCCTAATGACCACTTCAATGAAAACTTCAAGATTGGTCGTTTACACGACTGCTTTAGTAAAGGAGTGTAATGTTTTAGGGTTTATTCATGTATGTGCATCTCTTTATTCCACCATATTTTTTTTAAATTATAAAAACAAAAACATAACATCACGCCTGTATTCCCCGAAGGGGTAGGCAGAGGTGCACATATAGTACACCCACATTTCGCCAGTTATGTTTTAGGTCCCAATGTAATAGGGGGCGAGCCTATTGCCATCAACCGGGCACAAATCCAGGCTCCGTGCTGCTACTGAGAATTACCTAATGGAAAAACCCAATAACACTTTGCCCGACCTGGGATTCGAACCCACGACCTCGTGCTCAGCAGTCGCACTTAGCGACCACTAGACCAACGAGGCAGTAAAATTATAATCATCATCAATATGTATAATTAAAATAAGTTTTGTGTTCATTATCATCACCATACAAACGTAAACCAATCTTACACTTACCGATATAAGGAGTGAACCGCCAAGTATTGCCCAACAATGGCAGAGGTCTGGGACCCGGAACCTGCTCCCAGGACTTGACTGACGGTGATAGGTCGAACATTGTCGTGTCGATCGCCGCGTGAGTCGACCTCGCACGGTATCCTTTTACCGGGCAGGACTGGACGGGCTTCGGACCTGTATTAAAAAGTTACAGCCATTTCAATTATGCCATTCCGAAAAAAGGATGTCGTTAGAAACTAAATCATGCCTATATTTCTAACCAACATTTTAAATATCAACAAAATAATATACCAGAAGTTACATAACATAACATCACGCCTGTATTCCCGAAGGGGTAGGCAGAGGTGCACATATAGTACACCCACATTTCGCCAGTTATGTTTTAGGTTCCAATGTAATAGGGAGCGAGCCTATTGCCATCAACCGGGCACAAATCCAGACTCCGTGCTGCTACTGAGAATTACCTAATGGAAAAACCTAATAACACTTTGCCCGACCCGGGATTCGAACCCCAGACCTCGTGCTCAGCAGTCGCGCTTAGCGACCACTAGACCAACGAGGCAGAGCAATACCAGAAATTATAATTAATTTTACCACTGCTTCTTTGTCGTAGATTATAGGAACGAGTACTAATAAAAGATCTAGATCTAATTACTGCACATGCAATAGTCGCATGCGCACAAACCGCCCGCTTACACAATGTGCGCCTAGATGGAAAATAGACTAGCAAAGAACCTGACTTCGGAACATCGACCTTATAGTACGTTAACTGAATCACTGTGTATTTAATAATCGACGACCGGATTAGCGCAGTGGCTAAGCGATTGGACTGCTGCTAAGGGTTGCGGGTTCGATTCCCGCACTTGCACTTGCACACGGGGCAAAACTTTGAGCGAACCACAGATGTTTGTCCCGAATCTGGGTGTTTGTGTTTGTGATATTTCATGTTTGTGAAACGCACCCACGACACAGGAGAAATTCCTAGTGTGGGGCGACGTTTTTTTTTAAATAAAAAAACAAATAAATAATACCGTCTAGTCGTAAATATTTACATGCCTTTATGATTTGTTTTCTCACGTTAGGGCTAGAAATTCATTGAGAGATGTAAATGCATATAATATTATGTCTCTACTGACGGTATCGACAGAGTTGCCGGCAAGCGGTGGATGCAAATGGCAGGTTGTTGTTAATCGTAGAGTTCTAAGGGGGAGGCCTTTGTTCTACAGTGGATGTCTTCCGGCTGATCATGATAATGTCTTTTCGACACAGTTGTAGATTTATTAATATTTATCAAGGATCTACTGGCGACTTCATTGGGTAATCGATTAAAAGCATAATTATACCGTTTGAGGCCCCCATCTGAAGGCTACGGGCCTCAAACGGTATGGGATATGTACCTATGGGGATATGGCCAGGCAGAAATCTTTATGGACTAGCCCTAGGTCGGAGTACCTCTTCAGCCAAGGGCCCCGTCTGGTCGGTGGCCCGCGGTATTTACCAGTATAATCGGTTTGATGGTAACTTGTGTTTTTGTGTGTGGTGTTAAAATATATTTCACAGTTAACGCTTCATTAATAAGCGTAAACGCATATAGGCGTCCTTCTTATGTTATTTGCTAACTAGCAATTATATTTTAATCAATTCAGCTGACTTCTAAATTCATTTTACTAAATAAATATATTTTTATTTCTTAATCTCATCAGACTTGTTACTGATTATGCGCAAACGCAGACTTTTAAAGTATAATTTTATGCAATTTATTTCATAGTTTCGCCGCTACGCTTGCGTCCTGAATGTTTTTTTAAGTTTATTTAAATCATTATTAAATGATACCTATGTTGTTTATGTATGCAAATGTATAATTATTTGCTTAATAATTGCGACTCAGAAATAAGATCTAGCGAAATGTAGATATACAGTAGCACACCTTTGCCTATTAAAACCACTATAAACCAATGTAATTTGTCATTCACGTCCAATGCAAATACCTAAGTTCTTTTTGGTAATCAATCTTCTGTATTTCATAAAGGCAATTAAATGCATCATTTTCAAAAAGTATCAAAAATACTTGTCTTATTGGGAGGACTACATGTAGGTTCATCATTTAAATTAGCCATGTAAATGATTGTGCAATGCATGAATCAATATTGCGTCTCATTTGACTCAATGCACATTGTTACATACATAGGTACTGTACTTATCACGCTTATAATTAGAGTGGACAATGGGCAAAGGTGTGTTCCCCTATAACAAGAGTGTACTCCAGGGATGGCGAACCTTACAGATCAACGTGCCATATTTGCTTCAGAAATGTTTGAAGCCATTAAATTATGTTAACTTAAAAAAAAAGAGTGATATAACAAATATATAAGGCGAATGTTAATTGCGAATCGAGCTGGGGAAGTCCTCGGCGAACATATCTAGACCAAATCGGAGATGTTCTGCAAAAGAGTCAAGTGACGAGTACCCTTAACCGACGAGCGTGTATAAATATGATGCGAGTGAATGAGGCAAAAAAAGTATGCCAGGATCGTAACAAATGGAAATCCGTGGTCTCTGCCTACCGCCCGAGAAACAGGCGTGACTTTATCTACATGTATGTACAATAATACAACGTCCCTAAAACATTTTTTTTGCGTGCCGTTGGTTCGGCATCCCTGGTCCTTTAGACTCCTTTAAAGTGAAAAACCCTCCTCCTACCCATCCGAGGTCTACCTACAGGCATGATTGTACCTTCATAAGATATTAAAAAGATTAGCTGCAGACACAGTATAAATCATGTAAAGGAAATAACTAATACATACGTACCGATTTCTAATCCACCATCGGAAGTTTGGCAGCTTCGCGCTGTGGTCGATAGGTGACGGGCAGAACACTGCCTGATGCTCTGCAATGGCCATTTTACTACGCTGACTCGACTCCTCATTGTTCAGATTCTTCCTGGAAAGTTTTACTTGATTACAACTTCATTATATAGGTCTGCCTATGTATCATACTACTACTGTACTGAGTCGATTATGTATAAACATGGGGAGCATAGTACAAAATTGAGAATTATAAGTAGACATAGTATACTATCTATATTTTCAGTGAAATACTAAAATAATATTCTTCTGACTGACTTCGTTCACGGCGGCACTGCTCAGCTGAGACCAGCCAACAACGCAGGAATACTATTAATATGACTATGGAAGTATGTTTGTATGATTATAAGGACTCATATTGATCCATCCAATACACATGCACACTCATGCCTTTTCATTATCTCTACAATAATGCGAATAAATGAAAATGTTTTGAATAATTGCCAAGGAGTCCAACAAGGCAAGGCTACAAACCACCACATTATGAGGGACAACCTTCTTACTTTTTAATGATACCTCCGTCCTTATACGCTCCCAACTTGTTTTCAGTAAATTATGAAAGTTTTGAGTAATTTTCTTTCTTTTCTGGTTTTTACTTTGAGTTTAAAAGCTTTAAGGAATTTCTTTACGTAATTGATTTTAATTCATACCTTTCTTCAAAATACAATATGAATGTGTCAAAGGTTGAGAGGTTTATATAGCAAAAAAACATCAGGTGGCTCGTAGCTTGGGGGTCACCGTAGTCCTGTAGTCCTCGTGAGAAGGTGGTATATACCTACTACTTATTATGCTACCTCTGACTACCCTTCCGATACACAGGCATAATAATATCCTTACTTATAAAGGCAACGTATACATTTTGACCTCCAGTTTTGCGAGGTCAACTGGTAAAGAGATCGGCGGTCAATATTTGACCTTATTTTTTTGGCAAGTACTTTTAATATAATTACTTTTTAATCTCATGATGTTGAAGCTTATGTATCAACTTAATCTTTTTATAGCTAACAGTAAAATTGTTGTCATATAATAAATCTCCATTAAGTGTTTAGTTTATCGCAAGCTTGATCAAAATCAAATCTTTTTTTATCATTTTTATTTTAGGTAAATAGTAAGTCGCATTGAAACCATTAGTAGAAAAGCTGTTATTATCGTAGGTTGATTATTAAGGGTGACAATTAAGTTAGGAATACCTAAATGAGCAGATGACTGATGACTCCGATTCAAATAATGAGTCTTGACATAAATTCAAAATATAATATACTTACAATAAAATGAAACGAAATATTAATTCATCCACTTAGGTTTTAATTAATACGATTTACATATTTAAAATATGCACTGAAAATTATAAAAAGTAGGTTGTGAAACAAATGTCGCTAACTGTAAATATTATACTAAAGAATTCTTAATTGCTCTCAATTAAGGTTACATATAAAATTAAATATACATATAAAAAAATTGGCGAAAGATAACGGTGCTACGTTATCTTTCGCCAATTTTTTTATACAAAAAAGTAATTCAGTGCAAAATTACCACATTCCCACGATTTTATCTGACCCACATTCAAAAACATATCCCACGTCGGGCGTGAAACAAAAAAAATATATGAATATCCGTTTTGAAAAAAAAACAAAAATAATGCCAGGCAAAAAAACATGTAAAAATTTATCGATAAAAAAAATACGACAAACTTACCAAAATTTTTAATATCCTTATTTTGAACACACTGTATACACACACGTCACTACACTCGTGAAGACTGCTAAGAGTTCTGGCCTCACCCTGTGAATCCCTGGCAAGTCGGACGTCGACTGAGATTCCTTGTACCTGTGTGGTGCTCGCTTTCCGTGCTAGTCTCCATTGTTCATAACCTTTTGCACCGTGAACCGAGCTCACGTCTAGTTTTTTTATAGCTATTGCGATTCGCGATTTTCTTTTGTTTGTATCTCGTATAACGAAAGTTAAAGACATATACGGTAGATATATTATTTGTTGCTAAGTAACTATACTTAGCAACAAACCATAATAGGCCCCCCTGGAGATTATACAAGTAGGTACCTACCTATGTTTGTAAAACAAGAGTAAGTATTTCAGTACTATTTGAAAAGTCATTTTATTGATTATTTAATTACTGTTTCATACTAGAGATTTCTAGAGAGAAAATCGTGACGTTTCCGATCAGGTACCTTCCTAATTTTGGCTTGGTTTACTAATATTACTCTGTAAATCCTTTAACATGTCACTAACTCAGGATTCAAAACAGTATCTACCTAGGTTTATTATTAGATTTTTTTATTTAATATTTCCATTAATTATTACAGTACTTAAATATAGTCTGCCATACTGCAAGACAGTTTATCGGCAGTTATTCTCGCATAATGGCGGGTCTTACAAATTAAGTTTCCTTTTTTGCTAACAAACATTAATTTATGATCAATCTTGCTTCGACGTCAAAAAGAAAGCATACATCAAAAAGTCGTGTTGTAATGGACCCGCATCAAGCACGCATGCGCGAGTGACGCGATCGCCTACGGTTTATATCCAACGAGATCGAGAGTATAATAGTTCCTTTTGCTGTCTTATTAACTAGCTTTTCCCACGTCTTGTCTCAGTTTATAAGATTAATTTATAGACTACGAAATAAAATCTGTTTTTAATTCAATATTATACGAGATAAGATGGTTTCAAAAGCCTAGGTATATCTAAGTACTTGAAGGTTCTTTTCTGAAGGTGACACATCCCACTGAACTCTTAACTCCTACAAAAGAGTTCCTTGCTTAAATGCAAAAAGGTTTTTTTTTCCACGAATTTTGAACAACCTGCCAAGTTCATTAATTTTATACTGAGTAACACCTTTATTTTGAAGAAAGTTATTACTTTAACAGAATATAATAATATATTATAATCCCAAATACAAATTTAGGTCGCGCGTCAGCATGCCGGAGTTGGCAAACCTGAATTTTTCAAGTTTAATTTCGAAAGTCGGATACATCTCAACCCTTTTTTGCTGTAATTAACAAGCGAACGGAAATGTGATTTGCTTCGCTGCACCTCTACATAACCATTTATCACTAACGATGATTTAACGCATGTTTAAACCGTACTTACATGTGTAAAGATACTAAGGAAAGTAGATCACTACAGTAACCACTTTTTTAATTAAGTTTTTTTATTCAGCCTCTTCACCTTTTTTTTCGGCCCTCTTGGTGTCTCACTCAGTGGAACTTACTGCTGAGCAAAGACTTGTCCTATGTTTGTGATTTCCTATTCTCGACCAAGATAAATGATAATTTAAGGGTTAATTAGAATAATTAGGTTATCATGAATATTCGCATGTCATTTAATAATGATAACTGTAAAACTAACTGTAACACCCTTGAACACCATATTTTTGCGAATACATTTTTGAGTTTGACCAGTTCTGGCCAGTTTTTGCAGGCGTCCAAATCCTCCCACTACCTCAACCGCTTACCTACTTATTTATAATTGACTTCAAAGAACCACCTTTTTTATTTGTATTTGGAACGTATCTTTTTTTGGTATCACATATTAATCAAGACCGGTTATAGGCTAAATTCATCAGCTACACCTAGCTGTTTCTCTCGACTGTCTATCTGACCTCCAAAACCCAAAACTTAGATATAATTATAAGCAAAGCTCAGATTTTGTCAGCTGTTAAAAATTACCATTGCGCAACGTGTATAAAAAACTAATGAAAAAGTGCCATGCGACAATCATAACCCATCATTGAGTTTCACGTACGTATCTATCCTCCTTACTAAGATTCTATCTAAACAGTGGCATGAATATAGAATTTATTGTGCTGAAAGCATCCGTCAGACCAAGGCTCCTCCAGTTGCAACATGGAGTCAAGCAACAAAAAATCGTGATTGGTTAAGAATATCCTTTTACTTTTTTAACATTGTAAACAAGGTCTTGATATCCCGATATGTACTTATTTTTTTTTATAAATAATGTGACTGTATTTAGCAAAGGGATAGGCCGTAAATAGTAGGTAGGAACCAACATATCGCCAGGTATTGTTTTAAGTTCTAAATTTAAAAGAGGACGAGTTTATTCTCTATGTTCATCAATGCATATCAAATGAGTTTATTAAGCTCAACGAAAAAATATCTTGACGCCAACATTACATTCAAGGGCATTAAAAACAGCTATACGACTAAATAATGAAAAAATATTTCAAATGAGATAAACTATTATAATTAAGTATACATAATGACTCGTTCAATTCATTTGCATTCAGACAAACAATATACCAAATAAGAGTGATTAGCATTCATAATATCTGCGCTAAACAAATATTTCTTTTGTAAACACGCGTAAGTCAGACCGCGTGCGAAACTAGCATACATTAACGATAAACCGTAGCCATGGTAACTAAAAATAATTGAGTCTGCGTCTACTTCACTTATTAAAAAAGTTATTTTGTTACAGTATTAAATACTTTTACAATATCGTCACGCTTTTACCGTAACCATGGTAACTAACGATGATCGACTCACTTAAAATTTACATATTGTACAATACGGCCGACGTATCTTGGCCGTCCTGAAGTTAGCCAATAAGCTGCGCAGTAGACAATTACGTTCCTAAAAGGTCCATTGCGCAGCTAATCGGTTAACTTCAGGACAGCCAAGATACGTCGGTCGTATTATAAAAGTTTTTTTTTATATAGTATCAAAAAATGTAATACATGATGAACTGGCATTTAAACAAAGCAAACATGAACTACCTTTATTTTTCACGTTAAAGTAGTAGGTAGGTACAAAATAATTATGATGTGATGATAATTTTCTAAAACATAAAGAAAATTCAGTAGATAATATAGTATTGTAATATTAAATTGTGTGATAATAAAGCTCTAGTTATTACAAAAATAAAAGATAATTCAGAAAATCACAAGTTTACAATAATTTCTACACACACAAGTAAATAATTGAGTACCTACAACTTAGATCATATTGAATAATTAATTTGAATACCAAAAATATTGTTTTTCCATAAGAGTATTATTATATCGTGACTATTACTACACGAGTAAGAGCAAATAATCCGCTTCCCGACTGTCCGACTATTACACTTTCTATTTCTTTTAACGACCAAGTGCAAACGTACGCTCGCTATGAATGGGAAAGTGTGAATGAACCTTTCATTACCTCGCGAATATGATTCGGAAGAACCGGCTTCGAACATAATCGACACGTTTAACCGACTTATCAACAAACGTATTTGAATAAGAAATTAACTTAAGGTACACCTTAGTATTGTAGGAAAAACTTTATGAAATCATTAATCCTAATAAGACGTTAATGGTATGAATACGTTTGACTAAAATAAAGTTAAATTGGTCGGTTTATTAAAATCAAAATAATGTTCTGACCGAATTTCTCATCTGAGACTAGCCAATTACGCAGGAGATATTATGGTGCACAAGTATCGCAAACATAGATGCATTCCCTATTCCCTCACTCTCATAGTCCGATAAGACGGTAGACCGACACGACCGGAGGGAAAAAATCAAAAAAGGAACTAATAAAGGGTTACCCTTAAGGTTACCCCTAAGGGTTACCCTTACGTGTATCACATGAGACGACCTGATCAAAGAAACACGTCGTTACTCACTGAACGAACCATAGGTCAGTCACAGATTTCAGACTTCCAAATAGACTTAGCATCTAAAATGTCACAAAAAAAAACGAAATTCATAAAACAACTTTCCAGTAATAAAAGTGAATGAAACCCAGACATTTGGCTACCTTCTATCCATTATTTAGCTGTGAAAACATCGCAAACGGACAAAACTAGAATTAATTTTGCATTTCGCCTTAGTTGAGACAAAACATATTCAAATAACACACATAATATCCAAAATGTAGACAAGATCAGCATAACAGGTTACATTTTGGCAAGGTTTATCGGTCAACGATAAAACAGTATCAACTCTCAGGCTATAAAGCTAGAGAAAATACAAACAACTGGGTCACGAGAATAAAAAAAACCAGTATTCAATACTCCTTGATACCGCTACTTTGATATATTC
This sequence comes from Abrostola triplasia, assembly GCA_946251915.1. Classification (NCBI taxonomy): domain Eukaryota; kingdom Metazoa; phylum Arthropoda; class Insecta; order Lepidoptera; family Noctuidae; genus Abrostola; species Abrostola triplasia. Next base: position 5,416,956 of record OX276440.1, on the reverse strand, counting down.
GATAAACTGTTCTTTTGATTTATAATCTTTTAATGAAGCTTGCTCATGGCAAGTTGTTATTCATTGTGGCGTTCTAAGGGCCTTTGTTTGACAGAAGTCGTCCGGCTGATGATGATGACATGCTTTTTATTATCATTTGTTAGGTGAATATCCATAATTGTTAAGTTAACAGTTAAGTTAAATCGTTTACCTTTTAATACACCCCTATACCTACGTAAATTATTGATTTTGTGTATGTTTAAAACTGTGAACCATTATTTCACCTCATAATTTAGTAATATATAATTATGTGAGGTGCCTTTTATATTATATCTAATAAAAATTGTGTGAAGATTTCAATATTTAGTTTTCCTTTACTAATTCATTTAATATATAAATAAAACTTTAAGATTTACAAGAAGACACTCAGTTTTTTTTTCTACATTTATTTGAAGAAGGTCACGTTGCCAATAATTTAGTTTATTTTTAATGAACTGATTATGTAGCTTAATCTTTACATTTTTGTATCTGTATCGACATAGTTATATTTTAAGATCTAAGCAACTTGTTCTGCTTGTCTCCGTTTTTTGGCCTCAATTCATCAGCTCTGAGCAAATTCGTTGACTTTTCAATTAATTAAGTCTGTTAGGTGTGTTTATTTTAGATTTGCATAAAACATGTAAGTATACATTTATTCCCACCGTCATTATTTGTCAAGGCTCTTGTCGATGAAGGTCTTGTCGAAGAATCTCTGTTTCCTATTTAAATTAACTCCTAATTTGGCCTAACAACTCTCAATGTAACAAATCCAAAAAAAATGGTAGGAAATGACGAAAGAAGGTTTTTTATAAAGGAAAACGTCGCCCCACACTAGCAATTTTTCTCCTCTTTCTGTGGATGGCACAAATTTTTGTTCCGTACGGTAATCAAACCCGCAACCCTTAGCGCAGGTGTAATCGCGTAGCCACTGTGCCAATCAGGTCGTCAATCAAAAAGGTTTTACCAATGAAGAGAACTAATTAATTGACACAAGTTATAAAAGTTATGAGACACCGAAAGAGTGAAAAACAAATGTCCCCAGATTGAGGTACTCAACAAATATTTTATAATAAACATTTAACAGAGCCATTTGTTTAACAATGATTTTACATTTTGTTAATTTAATTACTGGTAAGAAACAGGCACTAGTAACCAGGCAGTACAGCCCAATAGGCAGATAGCTATTCTAAGAGGCACAATAGGCTCGAAACCCCAAAGGTAGTCTATAAGCAACAATTCTGCGAGTCTAATGACCGTACCAAAGCGCTTGACACGGCTAATTTATAAATTGAGCAATTCGCTACACTCGTAGGTACTGCTTGTAAGTAATATAAGGAATTGTTTGTTAACACGTACATCGTGCTTACCAGCGGACATGGGCAATTAGGCCTGAGGAACAAAACATTGACATTAAAATGTCTGGTGAAGTTCTTTGACCACTTTGAAAAGCATAGCTCTGATTCTGCGCCTTGGCAGAGGTTGTTTGATAACGACGTTGAAACCTGCTGAATGTTTTTACAATTGTATTAATTGGTGGAAACGAAATATCTCACGTTGATAAAATAATATTGTTGAATGAGAGATTTATGAGGCATCTTTAAGTTTGTTTAGCTGTTAGATATACCAATTGCATTTCAATTATTTTTTCCCTTATATCAAGCGGCGATCCCTTATATCAAGCTTCACATTATTACACCCACATTTCGCCACTCACCATTGGCCCATCTATCCCATATGGTCCCATATTATGTGGCCTCTTACGACTCGAATTTCCTGTAAATGGAAGGCAATTGGAATATACAAAGTCAAATTATTACCTAACGCTAAGTACACGTATCAAAAATTACTAACAATTTGCTATACCATCCGGTTTTAACGAGTATTTGTTTATCATTAACTACATACATTGCATAAATTTGGGCTTGACAAAGAAAACAGTTTTGGGCGTGGGTGTCAATAGTGGTAGGTACTGGTGTCTACTTCTAAAACACGCTCCAGTCACCTAGCTATGTACCAACTAACATGTTGTACGTGATGTTTGTTTGGTTCCACATTGAAGGACAACCTCCAAAGTATAACGATCCAAGGTACCTCCGACATTTGCTTTGAGAAACCTGTGACCGTGGTTAAAGGTACAAAAATTGTAGTTATATAGTATTTACAAGTCTTTTTAAGAGCTTAATGTTAAAAGGGCTTTCCTTAGGTATTGCCAAATGAGATAGAAGTCTTAGGGTTATTTTAAAACTAAGATATTAAGGTGCACTACGATGATTGTTTAGAAAAATCTGATGATCCATGGTCAATCTTTTTTATGAAGACATCATTTGGTATCACATCTAATAGACTTCATCATCATTAACAGCTCGAAGACATTCGCTTTTAAACAAAGGCGTCCGTCCCCCTTAGAGCGCCCCAATGAACGACAACTTGCCATTTGCATCCACCGGTTGCCGCAACTCTGACGATATCGATCCACCTGGTGAGACGCCTGCCAACGCTGCTTCTCCCTGTTCGTGGTCGCCACTAGACAACCTTTCTTCCCCTAATAGACATATAGGGCACCTAGACAAGACCGACTTACTGACTCTATATTTAAGTAACTACAACCTATAGAAATCGTACAATGTAAACAGTGTTTCGCTTCTTCCTAGTGCATAAAACTTTAACATACTAATGCCACTTGTTATTAAAACATAGCAACATAGTACGTTAGACATCTTGCATAAGTTAGTAAGGCGCAACCACATATTGTGTGAAGATCGTAATAGCATGTAATCGCATGTGGTTTAGTTGAGATGATGATAATGATGACTTTCCCATCCACTGCACTATAAGAAGTCTATAAATGACGGTAGGTTTGTCAATTACTGAAGCTTATATAAAAAGAATGTCCAATAAGAGAGATATAGTCTAAGATCCCCGGGACCCCCAGACCTTACTTATTTTCTGTCAAACAAAATGTGAAAATAAATAAGGCCCTGGGATCTTACTGTATTATTATTAGTATCCAAACATTTCCGCTCATTTTGAAGAATATTGATAATGTAGAAAATCAAGAGTTTAAAAACCCGCGCGAAGCTCATGTATAGTTGTATGTAGCGAGGTTACTGTCATTTATTGGGCCCACACTGGGCAAGAAACTCTTACGACTCGATTTCCTGGCTGCAAAAGGGAATCGTTTTCTTATTATATTTTTCTGTCCTCTTACGGACTTGAAGATTAACTTTGCAAAATATTGGAGTCAATGACATGATATACAGAATTTTAACACTGCCAAAATCGAAAATAATCGTAGACGCTTTTTTTAATGGAATATAAAAAGTAAGCAATAAGGCAAAGTAGAGCCTTTTCTAACAACATATTTCAGACAGTTAATTTTATATTGCACATTCTAATACTACTAAGGAAAGGTACAAGCATGATAGAAATTTCTATATAAACGCTACAAACACCTTTTTACGCCTTTATGTGTAAACTGGCCATTGTTTTCTCAGCGAGCGCAAATAGTAGGCGCTGTGAGCAAAACAAGTGACAACATAGAAACATAATGACGTCAAAAGTGCGGTAAGAAAACCACATAACTTTCTGCAGCAACAGAATACAATAACGATATTGTTTTGTTTGCACGAGAAAGTTCTGCCACGTGATTACTGATATTGAGATCTCTGCTTAGTAGGCTATCTTTTTTCCATAAGAGGGCATCGATTATTCTACGTCCATAAAAAACAATAGGGATACACTCGGTGAATGAAATGATGTAGTATATATTAGGTAAAAATGATAAACTGTCCGTGATTACAACCGAATCGGAACCGCGCTGTAAAGGTTTAGCTTTAGAATGAGATTTTGGCCTTAAGTATTACTCTATTCTATCTTAAGTAATATGTAATAGATCTTCTATAATATTTTTGATGCTTTTGTACACTCTAGTCCTTATCTTAGTACATAGTGACTGGAAATGTGGAAATGATCACCCATTTGTAGTGTTTACGCTTGAAAATTTAAACATATTTATATCTTACCTTACTGTTAGGAAGGATATAGGTAGGAAAGAGAAAATAAAATAGAAATAACAACATGTTACATTTTATTTACATCTTAAACAATGTCATACATCGTCAAATTGATATTACCTAATTTACAATTCAAATGTTACCTTACACCTCAGAAACAATTAGGTATAATACCTCATTTTCGCCTCTCCACTTTTATATAAAACCTATGTCGGATAAATCTTTATTTCTAAACTATTGTCATTTATCGCTCAATCATGCGCAGACGCAGGGGGCCGTCGGGCGCGTACATGAATGTGACAGCGTAGTCAAGGGGCTCGTGGTGGTATTCCAAACGATATCGGCGTATTAACTGCAAATAAAAATCATCTATTTATAATATTGCGTAAGATACCGCACTAAAGCGTGACTTTATGTAAGTTGGTACTGTATATTAATTGTTAAATATTGAAAAATGAAGCCCCTCTCAGAATATAAACACTAGATTTGACAGATGATACTAAAGCATAAGGATATTCTAGTAAATTCTGTGTTGAGCCACTAAAACTACAAGACCTTATTTGTGAATCTTAGTAACAAAGGTTTTGACAAAAGTTACTATACCTTAGCTAAAAGAATTTGTATTTCCAAGTCAGCGAATCGTCGACCCAAACATATCCTGGCTCCAAAGCCATAAGGTAGGGAGGCGAAGGGATGCAGGCGACCATCGCTCTCCAGCCAACGCTCAGGCTTAAACTCCTCAGGGTCAGACACGAACTGCTCCATGTTACCAGTCACAATTGTGGGGAATACCACTTGAACCTGGAAAAAGATATTGGTCAGAACACTTAATACAATGAAATAACTTCACGGAAATGTAATTTGGACTTTATCCTGACAGCCATAGGAAAGTATGTCAAAAAACTGTGTACGGTCATTGGAGCAGAAAAGAAAAACAAAAAATGGTGTCTTGAAGAAATAAATTAGGAAACACTTACACCCTTGGGGATGTGATAGCCACAGATGACGTCATCTTCTTGAAGCGTTCTACCGTTACCGATAACAGTAGAATACATTCTGAAATAAATAAAAAATGCAAAAATGTACCAAGATAAGTTTATGAAACGAATTTTGAGCCTAAATTAAATCTTCTAATTATTAACAAAGATGCACACTTTTAAGTAGACTAAGTACTTCTTCATTTACCTGAAAACCTCTCTAACGAAAGCCTTGGTATAATGCAGTTTGTCCAAGTCCCCATAAGAGATCGGCTTGCTCGGATCAGGGAACACCCTTCTGATCTCTTCTGCCATCTTCTCCTGCTGCTTCAGCCTTGTTGCAGTCTGGTATAGGATTGAGCATACCGCCATTGATATCTAGGACAAAAAAATATTATAGTTCCTCGTCCCAACTGTTGTAACCTGTGTGTGTATATCTGTTCCTATTTTGACTGTTGTGTCTGCTTGGCTTATACTTGAGAGTGGACCAGTTATATGGACCAGTTCTGGCCCCAAATGAAACTAAGTATAGCTGTCATAGACCTATGGCATTAGCTTCTTTGGAACATAATTGTAGAAGCCAGAAGATTGATAATATAAATATTATAACTATCGATTTTTGTGATAACAATGAGACCCTTAAAATGATTACATGTATCCAATAAATAAAGAAAATAGAATTGTCAATGTATATAATTGTTCTCTTCTTACCGTATCAATACCAACTAGAATAAGGTCGAGTGCCATCACTGTGGCAATCTTCGGATCCCCCTCACTCCTGAGCACTCGCTCCAGAAGAGACAGATCATTCTCTGACGTCACCTTCTTAGTCTTTAACCTCTCGAGAGCCTCGTTTATATAACGACTGCACAACCTGGAGACATACAACGGAAAACTGTAGATGTGTGCTTGGAAATAGTAGAGGGTAAATTCTTATAAGCTTTATAGCTTATTAATAGATAGAGTTGGTTTTCTTTAAGTACAAACAATAGGCCATGTTTTCTGACCGACACAAAAAGATTATGTGTTGTCATAAAATCACATCATATGTGATGAAGTATAAATATTTCTACTTATCAACTTACTCGACGAAAAAGTTCATATTGTTGACATATTTGGTCCAGAGCGGGGTGGGTACGTATCTCCAATACGGAGCCTTCAATTCCAAAACTGCGACGTTCCTCAGTGCAAACTTTGCCGCGTCTATGATGCGTTGCGGTTCTGAGTCGCTGGTTAGTTCTGACGACAGACAACCCAGCCTCACGTCGAGAGCTACGCGGCCGATACCTGGGGATGACAATAGATGGCGCTGTTAGCCTGTTTTATGTTTGCTTCGATAGATGGCTCTACGTAGGCATAATATAGATACAGTTCGTACAAAAATATAGTTTGATTATAATATTTATTTAATTTTTGTAGGTGCCAATAATAAGTAAGAACATACAATTCTATTGCTTTTTCAATATTTCATTTCAGTGGAAAATACTTGATAGACGCGAGACGTGAAGAGAAACCGTGGAGATTTTTACCTACCCGTATTTACATAGCAGTATCAAAACCAAATTGAAGGTAAAATGTATATTGACTCCTGAAACGTTTATTGTTAAGAAATATATCCCGTACTGGGATCTAGTCTAAGCAAACCAGTCCAATCTCTTAGCCTCTACTCCCTTAAAAGCTGGCCATGTTTATGTCAACTTACACTCAAGCGACCACCGATGGATATCATTATCGAACTCGTGTGGCAGGTCTCCGTTCTCGTCGCGCGCGTCTTCCATGTACTTGATGAAGTCTTCTGTTACCATCTCTATGGGCGCCACGTACTTCTTCACCGTCTGCGGCTGCAGGATCGGCCGCTGCACTTTCGAGCGAAACCGACGCCATTGTTCGCCGTGCCTGAAAAGATAGAGATACATTTTTAGTTCGTGGCTAAGCAATTGGACTGCTGCGCTAAGCTTGCGGGTTCGATTCCCGCACGAGACGAAAAAATTGCGTACCGCAGATGTTTGTCTTGAGTCTGGGTGTTTGTGTATGTTATATTTCATGTTTGTGAAACGCACCCACGACATAGGAGAAATTTCTAGTTTGGGCGACGTGTTTATTTAAAAATAAATAGTCAGAATTTTTGTTATAAGTAGAATCGGATCTCATCGCCAGTTTATGTGTAGTCTGAGGTGGAGTCTTAGACATCTACTTAGCCAGGCCTACGTTTTGGTAGGTAATTTTTCGTTGTCAAATTGGCACATAATACAAATAAAAACCATGAGGTATTTGAATAAATAACTGTTTTATATTTATTACCTCATTTTCATAACGTTTTAAGTATGTCCGTACCAGTACCTAACTATTGTTTGAATGCGTTACAAAATACCCAAATACGCATATTATTATTATTTATTACTCGTGTAACTAACGAGGTATTTATTTATTGGCCTATGTTTTCTCCACACACGGACTCCACTGAGCTTTGTATACAAATAATTTTAACAATCATCGTAAAATACTACTAACTAACCACTGCATATTCATCCATGCTCATAAATGTAAATCCTACTCCACTAAAACAACCGTAACTCGTGGAACAAATCTACCGGTAGTATAGTCAACTACAAGGAATGTCTAAAGAATACTACACCCTTACAACAACAGTAGATGAACCATCAATACTCAGTACATAACATCACGCCTGTATTCCCCGAAGGGGTAGGCAGAGGTGCACATATAGTACACCCACATTTCGCCAGTTATGTTTTTAGGTCCCAATGTAATAGGGGGCGAGCCTATTGCCATCAACCGGGCACAAATCCAGACTCCGTGCTGCTACTGAGAATTACCTTAGGAAAAACCCAGTCACTTTGCCCGACCCGGGGTTTGAACCCAGGACCTCGTGTTCAGCAGTCGCGCTTAGCAACCACTAGACCAACGAGGCAGTCAAACATACTCAGTACTACAAACAACTTTACCCATTATTTATATCATCAACAGCCCATCTCCGTCCATTACTGAACATAGGCCTCTACTATAGCACTATGTTCGAATTTCGAATTACAGAAACGCAAATACATGTACCTAAAAGCCACTCTAGAGTCCTAAAAGCCAATAAATTAGACTTCACCTCATCGCGGCTTTGTTAATTACCTACTCAAAGCTGTAATTACCCGTATGAAGATAATACACGCGCAAGCGATTCAACTTACATCATCGTAAACATTCTATGCAAAGAATTAAATGTAAACTATAAAAGTTACAAGGTTTCTTTGCCAATGACGATTGCTATGATGACAATGACAGCATAGCTGGGAAGAAATCGTTTTTAGAATTAAAATACGAGCTCTATAACGCACTGGAGATACCTGCGTGAGAGTATGTGGAGAATACTAACGTACTGGTCACGACATATTTGCTTGCTGGCGCATGGATAGCTTCCATCGCTTCATTTGTTTCTCTAGTTCTTATTCAAGTTGTTAGTGAGCCGTCAATAGGTAATGATCAACCGCCAACGTTTGTACCGCTTGAGCGATATACAGAGTAGAATGTTAGTCATTGATTGTGATTCATGAATAGTCTTTCATTTTTGCATTAGTGACTTGGTAGTAAGTATGTCAGATTTATGACTTTTATATACGGGTCTCTTGTTTTACTGTTCATGGTCAAATGAACCATCTATTTCACTAAGGACTTTGTAATCAAACAGATAGCAAATAGATCAGTAGATCAACACAATGCAGCTGAGCTTAATCAAACTCAACGACCGGCGAATTTTCCTCTCATTTGCGGAAATAAAGTCCATGTTTCGTTAACTCTTGGTCATATCCATACTTCATATAAAGACCAGAACTCATTACCTCAGATCCCCGGTAATGCTTCCGAGTTCATTGCCCTATACTATCTGATCCGCTTCATCGCCAGCGCACAGGAGAGTAGCAATTATTTCTCGTGTCAATCATTATTCTGTATAGCGTATTTGTTCCTGCTTACAAAGTAAAGTGTTTTTAACTTAGGTACCTACTTACTTCAAGTATTTTAGTCTACTAAAGTTTTTACCTGAAATTTACGCAGACGAAGTCGCGGGCAACAGCTAGTAAATAATAAATATTTTGCTGAAATTTCATACTTCTATTTTTTTTATAAATTATTATAATAATTGCGGGTTCTAAGTCAGTCTAATCTCTTCTCAACAACCCAAATGGACTTGGTTGCGTCTGGCTGTTATTATTCTAGATCTTAAGTTTCAGGAGTTGCTATGGTTACACAATATACCAATGGCTAAACAATGCCCTTGTTTAGCCATTGGTATATTCGTAAATTTCGGGATTTCCCGAAGAACAACGAGTGAACTACAGCCAAACACAATGGCGTGAGTTTCAATTGCCTGCTTGTCAGTATAATAACGCTACAACCTTGCTTTTGCATGATTTGCAATCGCCATGCTTCGCACGTAGGTCAATGCCCATAACGTAATGCATAGACTGAAAATGATGAAATTAAATATGGCGTTATACTGGGAAAAATCGAGTTTGATGTCAGTAGGTAGGCCATTACGGTAGTACAGTCAACAGCAAAAGTAGATGATCAAAATCAGAAATTCAATACTAATGAACGGAATTCGCGTCAGAACTCTGTGGCGTCGTAGTGATTCAAAAGTATGTGATTGTAAATTATACGAAACATTTACTACTAGTACAGCTGCCATATATTCGTGGTCACCGTTCATTAGTATTGAATTTCAGATTTTGATCATCTACTTTTGCTGTTGACTGTACATAGAAAAAACTTTTAATTGCCTGTTCTACTGCGGAGTTGGTGCATTTAAATTCCGCCGCGCGCCGATCACACGACATTTTTTGTACCACAGTCTATTGAACCAAAAAACGTGTTGATGTAGAACAAGCACTGTAATATTGAGACATGGAGTGTGTACACATCATTATTCTAAGGATGTTTGTCTGTTTGCACACCGGCTCAGCGCTATCGCCACTTACGTTTTTAAACATATATATTTTACTCACTCATCAGGATTATTCATAGTACTTTACGAAGTTCAATCGATCTATTGACTTTGAGTTTCTCAAAAGTTTTTCCGTAAGTTATGTTTTTAGAACCGGGAAAAGTTCGTTATAAAACAGTAATAAAAAATAGTAAACAAGTATGTCGATTAATCAAGCTATAATAAAAAAACAACAAATTATTATTATGTAAGAAATTGTATCCAGAAAGGACTGCCTCGTTAGTCTAGTAGTTGCTAAGCGCGACTGCTGAGCACGAGGTCGTAGGTTCGAATCCTGGGTCGGGCAAAGTGTTATTGGGTTTTTCCATTAGGTAATTCTCAGTGGCAGCACGGAGTCTGGATTTGTGCCCAGTTGATGGCAACAGGCTCGCCCCCTATTACATTAGGACCTAAAAACATAACTGGCGAAATGTGGGTGTACTATATGTGCACGTCTGCCTACCCCTTCGGGGAATACAGGCGTGATGTTATGTTGTTGTGTCCATAACAAATCCCATAGACACTCCATCACACTTTCACACATCAATATATCTCCTCTATAGCCATTAAGAAAAACTTACGTACAACGTTCGTAATCTAGCCGACAGCAACCCGTTTTCATTTACTCGAATCTAGCGTTTCTCTCGAGCAAAGTGTGTCTACAAACACTTATTAGTTTCGCAACCGGTCCAGCTTCGGCTAACCGACATTTAGTTCTGCAAGATATGTCGTAAATGCTTTGATGTAGATGGAAATCATTAAATCTCATGATAGTGCCTGTACTGCAATATTTTCAAATTGTTTGAAAGGCTTCAGTCTTAAGTTGTTCTGTGCTTTGACTGCGATTAGAGTAAAATGGATTTTTTTAGACATTATAAATTTCACCAAACATTATCAACAAATTAGTCTATAGACTTGCCTCAACAGCAGTAATTCTATTGTATCAATGTCTGTGCACTTACCCGCTATTCAATGTATTTCTATTTACATGTAAATTACAGAACAGAGTATCTGACAAAGCGTTCACAAAAGCCAAGATATTATCTATCGGTCTCAGTTCTGCTTGTTAACCTTAAGGCTAACTTATTCTACAATATTACCTAGTTACTTTAAATAAACACATATTGGAGCAAACTCCACTTTCCTTATTGCCTTTAATTCTGTAGTTAAAGACATTTATCTAAAGATTTCCTTGTAAAATTTTGGCGTTTTAACTAGAGTCAACAACAATTTGTTGTAGGATAGGTAGAAGGCTAAATGAAGTAAGCATTTAGCACATCGATCGCTATCATAATGCAATGCAATGTACTACGGTGGCTGTTCCTACTAAATATGCACTGCCTAAGGTGCAATCGTTCCAGTACGCACGTTGTCTCAACACTGACATCATGCGGCGCATGCGTAAATAGATCTACCCTTCTTCATCTTATACTTCGTTACAAATAGTTTCAACCTTTTAAGATTCTTATGTATCATCCAAACGCTGTGACATGATACTGTTCTTCACCTCGACGTAATTAATTAGACCGAAACGTTGTTAATTATATTTGCTTGTTACCTACTATATTACGCGATTTAGCTTTTAAGTTTTATCGCTGTTTTATTTATCCTTTCATTTATTTAGGATTTATTTTGTATAATTAATACAGCAAATCTAAAATTGCATTTGTTTTTTTAGTATTTAGTAAGTAGGGTTTCGGGTTTATTCGCACGGGACAAAAAATTATATGATCCACAGTTATTTGTCCCGAGTCTGGGTGTTTGTGTATGTGATGTTTCATGTTTGTGGATCGCACGATACAGGAGAAATTCCTAGTGTGGTGAGGGAATTTAAAAAAAGTTTGATAATAAGACTGGATTAAAGTATTTTAACATCAACCCATTGTACATTTTCTCTTTTAACACTATATATTCACAAAACCTACGCAAGAGTCGTGAGCCTGCAATGATTACAGTTAAACTTTATAATGGTATCTAAGCAATTATCAGGCGCATCTTTGATGGCGATCAGACCGTAGAAGGCCGTGTTGAAATATATAATTATTAAGCTTGACGCCGCAAGAGTTAAAGACATTAAAGTCGCAAGAGTTAAGGTAAAACCATTCGTTACTTTATTTGGACTTTGTTTTCACGAAATTTAGTCAGTAGTAGATAGTTTCATTTAATTTAAAGCAACTAAAGAGCTACAAAGAGTTTGGATCAAAGTGGTCCAAATTCGAACGCTATGTAGACGAAGCTGTTGCTCTGGCGATGAATGATGATAGCTGATAAAAGAGTAAATGTCAAATTAAAAATCCACTTATTTCGCTGGTAGTCTTGTCCATCATCGACTTCTTTAATTAATGTAAGAAGAATCATTAACACTATCGATTAAATTCTGGGAAGGCATAATAAATTACTTATTTTTGGAAGTTTCGAATTTGGACATAACGTCTCAGATGAAATCCCCGCACGGAACAATTACTTCTTTGATATGCAATAATTGATGCCCATCTCACTGAGTTAATCAGCGAAAATATCTTCTAGAAATACTTTTGTACACATAATGATCTAAGAAAATCTTCTAATGTAACTAGTAAAACAAGTCTATTAGAGCTTTCAAATTGAGCCAAGCTCTGCGTCTGTCAGTTATGCCTCCACGACTAAACCACTGGAAGGATATTGATGAAATTAGGCATATAGAAATTATAAGACCCGGGAAAGAACATAGGATGCTTAACGCGGGCGAAGCCGCGGGCAAAAGCTAGTTATTTATATTTGTATGAACCACTGAACAGCAGAACTGTTGCAGGCCAACTTGAAAAAGTCCATTATAGCTTTTCCTAGCATTCCGGGCAACCTGTTCTACATATTTCGCAATCAGTCAGATGACTTCCCCCGTCTGTTTTGGGCATGTGTCATTATCGTGCGTGTCACGTCACGCAGCGCAGGCGACGGCTTTCGCCTCGCCCTGCTTCCCAAGTGGGCCAAGTATCACTGCACGCTCGACCACTGATGATGACTATGCTTCTATTTTATCTAGTAGGTGAGAAGAATAGAATCTAGATGTTTTGGTTAGTTTTTGAGCATTATAGAGAAAGGCAAATTACGTTACCTGTATTGACTCTATATACATCTTCAAAATATTTTAGTTTCTTTCTTTTCTTTCTTCAAAAAGGCAAATACGAAAAAAAAAATCGCGACAAACTTTTTGTGGTACCTACAACATGAATATTTGCCCAACGTCAGAATTTAAATATTTGCGCGGTACGCTATTTGAACTTTGTTAGGAATTCCAATATTCTTATAGAAAGATGGGCTTGACCCCTTAAAAATTCAAACAGTCCAGCGTCGGTGTGTAAATAGTAGTTAAGCGAATTAGATCAATGGTTTTATCCTAAACTTAAGCTGAAGAGCTTGCGTAAGAAGTTTCAAAGCAATTTGACGTAGCCCTAAAAACTGGATTTATGTGCTCGTGTTCAAATGCAGATAAAAGCCAATGGGTTCTCTTCTATTTAATTTGGAATTGCACTGGATTCATGGGAACGGGCACGCCTCTTTAAGCTGCTGATATATACCAATGCCTTTTACTAATATATCGGCCTACACATTCATATTCTTTACAAATAGTCCCACTTGTCTCCCTAGTTATGCAAATCTGGGCCTACTATGTAAAACGGGAGCGAGCCTATTATTTCTAACTCCTTCATTATCTCGTGTTCAAGTTAATCTATCATTAAGGTAAGCCAACACGCAACTTAATCACGCACTTAATAATTAAACAATAAATATCAGAGACTTGACACAGAATGCATGAAGTCTTACTTAGTAGAATCAGAAATAATGTATGTCATTTTACGGATCATTATCGATGTAAGGTGTAAAGTCCTATGTGGTCCTACCTTACCTAATGACGCCTATATATGTTTTGACGCATGGGCTATTTTTATTGTATAGCCCATGTTGACACGGTGGACCAAAAAGTTTTGGTTTCCCTCATTCGTTAAATAACAGTTTACCGTTGATGACGGTGGCATAATGCTTTATCACCAATGCGGTATGGGTTTAAACCAAGGCTATATAGTGACAGCTGTCATTGGTGGTAGGATATAATATATAAATGGATAAGCTTATCCATTAAAGTATTTCAGAAGACTAACTTCTTTCCTTGTTAGTTTAAGACATAATTTGCAATACTGTTACCACTCTTCTACCTACCACATTGGGTAATAGTCATGATGATATACACACATACAAATTATTTAGACTCGTCTTTTAAATAATTATACTGTAGACTTAACTTAGTACAGAATGTCGTAAGTAGACCTAAATATGTAAATACATTAAAAATGTGTGTCAATGATATGTAGGAAGATTGTACATGTGTGTGTGTGTGTGTTGGTGTTCGAGTTGTGTTCGAGTCTCTCACACAAATAAAAGAGTTCATAGGTACAAAACACCGTAAAGATAGCAAAAAATAGACACACTTTCACCAAAATTAGAACCGTACGGTGTACTGTTGATAAACTAGATACGGCGAACCGATTGGTGCAATAGTTTGATTCGCAAAAAGATTCGATTCTTATATAGAACTACTATTGTGCATGCATACTAGAGCGGCTGCATTTCCTAGTACGTTGACATTGCACACCAACATTTTGTAATTAAATTCACTGAATAGAAGAATTCCCTACAAAAAATCTTTAAACTATCGGACATGGAATCGAACGTAAAAAATCACGCAACCAATAAGTTTATTTTTCATCTGCACTATTTATTAAAACCCCTTTCTATCTTATCAAATCACGCGGCTGTGAATCTTAACGGAGTCTAGCCAACTTTAGATGAAAGCGTTTAAGCGCGTACATACTGGTGCACTTTATTCTGACGGCAAGTATAACCGGAGAGAGAACAGAGGGAGGACCGGACCAACGGCTTAATGTGCTCTCCTTGGCACCAGTCTACTCGTAATAAATACAAGGAAAGTAAACCTCTTCGATCGACTGACCTGCGCAGTAGTGATATAGACCTGCTATAGGCCTGCGTAGTGCCTGACATTACGAGCCTTAAATAGTTTATACGCATACTGGAAAACGTCATCAAGGAAACAATACACAAGCGTTAACACTATTGTAACGTACGATAACTTAAATTACCGGTAGAGTTGTGTGAAGGACAGCAAAACAGCTTTCGTTTCCTACACCTCCAAAACCGGTCGATACAACCTTATGGCAGAAGTTTAAAGGTTTGCTGCAATTACAATAGGTCATAATAGGACCTTCGTACAAAATGCAATTGTGGGTCCGAGACAGGTGAAATTATCGCTCCTTATGGCCTCACAATAGTAACAACTCTTATATATATTTATTACTATTAGATCCTCCATGAGTGCACATAAGGTCGGCACACCTTGGGCGGTTAACCTCGCCCCCATCTTGGATGATTCGACAATTTCCACACACATGTTTCGAACTTTAGTTTTAACAATTATTTCAAGCTTTATTAAAACCAAGTGTGCCTGTGTCCTAACTCTACACTTATCGTAAAACAATATATAGACATAGATTTAATCCTATAAAAAGCGGTGTCTCGTTCCCATACAAGATGCTGCAGAAATTTGAATACAGACAAAAAAAAAAGGTTGAGACTATTCATTCATAAAAAGAACGCCACGTAAAGAATCAACATACGCACTATACGATTGTGTCCTTCATATCAATGTGTTAAAAACTAAACAAATAGCTGTAGTGTCGCTAAGTAGGGATTGTTAACCATGTTAACACTACTACAAGTGCTAATGATCTAGATAGTAAGTACTACGCATTGATACTTAAGGGGCAATACCTAAATGTGAGAGTGAATTCTTACACTTTTGATTATCCTGGATGGATCGTTTGCAAGCCGGAGTTACAGTAACTATGTTTACTTTAATATATTATACTAAAAGCAGTTACTAGTTACCTGCTACATTTATTCGAGATAAAAGTATCCTATGTGTTAATTCAGGGTGTCAGCTGCCTCCATACCAAATTTTATCAAAATCGGTCCAACAGTTTGAGCGTTAAGAAGTATCAAACAAACTTTCGGCTTTATAATATTAGTGTGATATATCCTTTTTTTTTACTGGGGAACTGTTCATGTCCAGAGGCGGACAGAGGGGTACCCTTGACTCTAACCGACTAAAACCTAAGGTTGTCTTCCTAACTTAGGCCGAGGGACGCGGAATCTGAATGCGCTGCGCTCCACCCTTTGACAGGAACCACAATATTACCTGATGTCTAAAGAGATGGTATTTGCATACCCATAAGAAAATGTGATAATAAAAAATGAACATGAATGATTTATCGTTATTGACGTCAAAGACAATTATAATTAAAGATTTCAGTAATTTAATATTGTCATATCTATTTGTCATTTTCCGGAGAATTGTAGGAACATTTTCATTTTTTGTACTTAGCTACCGGCATTCGATTTATCATGGTAGATACTTATTTAGATGGAAATATTATTATGTAATAGTCAATTACAAAATTATTTATGCCACTTCACAGTCTACAGTAGTAACTACGCCTACTTCTTATCGTATGGTTGATTAACAACCTGGTGTCAGAATTTAAACCGCCTGTAGGCCTCTGACATGGCTTTGGTGCGTGCCGGGCTTTGAGCCTGCGACCTTTGACTTGGCAGTCCAACGGTCATGCCACTCGTCTATCAGAGCATTACCTGCCTACCTTCTACATCTGCTCTTATCAGCTCCTACTGCCTACCCTATCAATTAGTTATGTGCTTAATTACAATAACCGGTTAGGATTTGATATAAAATACTTAGCAACACCACAGGCAAGGTAATTTAGCTACATAAAAAATATTTACTAATTAGCAATTAGATTATTAATACCAAGAAAAGTATGCGGTTAACAAGTAATTATGTACCTAAATGATTTTCGCTACATTATTTCATTGTCGGCTATAATATTACTGATGGGTAACACTGCACAGCAGGGCGAAAGGTGTTCTTTATGAAGAGAAGGGCGAGAAATCCGCACCATGCTTGCTTACTGCAGATAACGTACCGGAACAATAATACAGGTAATATAAACAAGAGATTTAAAAATCATTGTCGACTATTTAATTAAATATCTAGATATTTCGTCTCGAAAACGTTAGATACAAGCTTTTAAACATCCATTGAATTATCAGAACGTCAGTACTTAATTCCCCAAAGGGATAGGCAGAGGTGCATCTGTGGCCTGAATAGTAATTACACCTACATTTCGCCAGTTATAGGCATCAATGTAACAGGGGGTCTATTGCCATTAACCGGGTACATATCGAGACTCCGTGTTGTTTGTTGTTACTGAGAATTGCCTGAATGACACTTTGCACGAACTGGGATCAAACCAGGACCAATAACCATGCTCTGCGCAGTCAGAATTCAGTAATAGTCTGAATCAGCATTTTTAAATACAACAATTTCAAAAATAGAACAAATAATTAAAATTCGAACAGTTTCATCTTAACAGCCAATCAATGCTCTCGTGTCTTCATTATTACATCTTTGTTCAAACGGTTACAAGGATTATAATAATTGCTAATCATAAAGTTAAACTTATGCAAGATGAACATCGGTATGTAAGTACTTTATGCGCGTACGCAATTACCGATTGCTTCTGCAGATGCACATGTAATTTTCATGTCAAAAAGGTTACGAGTGTGTTTAGGGAATTATGAAGGTTAGTTCGGATGGCTGTTTGAATGTTCTTTTCAACTGAAAATTGTTACTGGGTTTTTCCATTAGGTAATTCTCAGTGGCCGCACGGAGTCTGGATTGGTGCCCGGTTGATGGCAATAGGCTCGCCCCCTATTACATTGGGACCTAAAAACATAACTGGCGAAATATGGGTGTACTATATGTGCACCTCTGCCTACCCCTTCGGGGAATACAGGCGTGAAGTTATGTTTTTATGTTATGTTATGAGTACGAAAGGCTATCTCTTAGCCGTCTGGTATAAGTGGTCAGGAAGCCTTAGGTTTACATATTTAGTAGTCCCTTTTAATTTTCTAACAATGCCTCTTAAATCTTAGACAAGAGGTCAAGACGATTTGCATTTACATTACAGACAAACGTCAAGCATTCCGAATCAAACCTGAATCTGCGGATAGTCTTTTAACCACCGCGCCTAAAGGCCTCCTAGAAACTGTGCCAATTTAATTTATCTTTTACTTAACGGAATCTTATTTTTCTGTACGACTATCTACTTGTATCTATAACAGTTTTTACGATTTATAAAAAAATATACGCAAGAATAATTATAATTTCAAAATAATGTTCTTGACTTTTGATTAATTAACATAAAACCTTGTGTTAGATAGTATTTCTAAATTCAAATATTGCTACACTCTTTTAGACATCTGTTGTATACAAAATCATATTCCGTCAGCATACAGAGACATTATTCAAAATCACAAATAGTTTTTTTTTATGTCAGGTTTTAGAGAAGAGAAAGTCTCGACATTCCGTCCGTTAACGGAACTTCGACAGTTAATTCAAGGTTCTATGAGTTAGGTAATTGGCGCTTAAAGCTACATCCGATTACCATTCATCATTTGATATATTTTTGAGCATTATTATAAAAGTTTGGTTTCGAGAACCACTTACAGTATAACACCGCTGTATTTAGAACTAGAATAGAGATAGGCGAAGACAAAAATTGAGGTCATTGCCAAGATTACGATGGTTTTTAGTTATTTTCAATATGGTACTTACACCCCAACAACTCCAGGCAGTTCTCCAAAGAAGTCCTTCCTCACTTCGGACTTATACTTGACGAGGCACGGCATGGCAGGCCGGAACGGCGTCGGCCCTTCCCGCCTGTACATCCGCTCGATCTCATCCGCATCGTAAACAAACAACAGATCCGGCCTCCCAATAAGTCCGCCTAGACGCACGATCCTCCCGTATTCATCCAGAAAATGTTGTGTCACTTTAGCGAATTCCGATATATCGAATTGCCCGATAATAGGCACCATACGCCACGTATTCCCTAGAATAGGGATCGGTTTAGGTCCAGGGACCTCAGAATAGGGTTTCGCATTTGAGAAAATTTCCTCATTCAATTCCGCAGTCGGAGCTATTTGGGAACGCTGCCGTTTTGAGAATGGACACCCGGTGCTAGCGAATCGCGCATTATTTACTATGAACGGTTGTGTGTACACCGCGAACGTGCGGAGAGAACGACCCATGGCGGTTAAGGCCGCAACGACGACTGCGCGTGCGCGGCGATCGAGATCCCAGGGTGTACCGTTGCGCGGGAGCTAACGTCGCTTCTGACATTGCAGTCATGGACGATATAATTTAGTGCCGTTCTCTTTACTATTATGATAGGTTATTAATAGTGCAGAAAGGTGGATGTTGTAGGTTGGTACTTGGTAGGTGTTAATTTTAAGATGAAGTTTTGTGTGTGGCAAAGTTCCAAAGGATTGATATAATTTATAATGTCGGTTTAACTCCACATTCCATAAGTAGTTGGTTGTTTGATTATGAGGCAATCTGATGACAACGATTATGTACTTAGAGCTAAGATTTCAGGCCGCAGGTTTATTTTTTAATAATTGTGTCTTATTGCTATGGTATATTAACTACTTCAGTTATTCTTTAAGTTCCCCTTATAGCCGACACCCCGATAAGCGCAGTGGCTATGTGATTGAGCTACAGCTGCTCTAGATGTTGCAGGCTCGATCCCCTCGCAAGGATAATCGCGTTAGTGGTAAAGGTTTGTCCCGAGTGTTAGGGCACCATTTTTTGTCATATAGTAAAAGAATAACCCTATATTTTCAGTGGCACAGCAGGGGTTATGTGTTAAGAATGGTTGTAGATAACAACTCTGATACCGCAAAAGTTCGCTCTGCCAAAGTATCTTATGTTAAATGGTTATTTCTGTTTCATGGGTTTGTGTGTTAAATACTTAGCCATTTTAGGCTTAAAGATTTTAACATAAGCAATTTAAAGTACAAATATTGTATCATAGTTATTGAGTGAAAAATTAAACGAAATTAAGTGCTTCAAAAAAGGAGGAGGTTGTCAATAATAATTATGAAAAAATGTTCATAAATTATATTGTTTTTTTTATTAATTAGGTATGTTTTATAACACACGTTTTACACTGCAACAACACAGTTCCACACAAACCTACACATAGTCACGCCTGTGTCCTAAAGGGGCGGGAAGGCAGTGCAGGTACCATTCCACATGCTTGGATCCTGGCATTAATTGACCTTTCGCTTTTACGATTATAAACGTACAGGATTTGGAATGTTGTGTGAATATAATTGACTACTTAGGCAAGAGGTCCTCGGCTTAATTCGGGTGTAAACATGGAGGAAGTATATAGATTAGAAATTTCATGTAATGATCGGTGCAAACTTTTTATTGCTTCAATTTGATTATTTTATTGCCACAAAAATGTTACGTGAATAGGTACGGTGATTAGCAAATAAATACTTGTTTGCGTTATCATTGGCAATTTGTTGGCAACTCTCCATATTTTTAACTTTGATAACCTTTATTGTTATTGCGAAAGTGACAGCTACTGTCAGAAAGACGTCAATATCGAAACTTTTACTTAAAAATGTAAATAAACAAATTGGGAAACTAAAACTCGATTAGTACTGTGTCTACATAAAGTAGGATAGAATGACTTCTGAATTCGCGAAAGAGAAAGTCTTTTGGACTAGGAAAATGAATTTAAAATTAGTAAAATTTATGGAAAATAAACCAAATATTTGGAATCCGAAGCACCCGAAATACACGTCTATCGAGCATAGAGATCAAACTTACGCAGAATTTGCTTCTAAATACGGCAACGAATTCACAGGACAGGCAGTAAAAGATCGCTGGACGAATATTCGGTCAACCTTCGCTAATTACCTAAGAAAGCTAAAAACTGGTCAAGCTAAAGGGGATGGAAAGGTATTTTCGCTATTCATTATTTCTAGAACTAGTGACTTACGTGTTTCTTTAAATAATAATTAAGTAAGTTAATAACATAAAATGGTTTTGATATTTTTTATTTGTATTAGGCAGTTACAGGCTTTTGTGTTTCAATTAGATTAGTAATAATAATTGATATATTTCTTTTGCAGGCAAGTAAAATAACATGGCACTTGTGGGACGCCTGTAGGTTTTTACTAAAGATAAACAAAAACAATTCAATAGACAAAAATGCATATAGGAACTATGAGATAAAAGTAAGTATATGTATAAGATTAATATTATGTCTACTTGCAAGTAGATTATGGTGTAAATACCAATATACAAGCAATACAGCTGTTTAAAAGACCCTTACGGTGTGCCCAAATTAATGTAATTGTAACTTTTTCATTGATGTTACAGGGTAATTCATCAAAGGATTCAGAAGATGTTAAAAGCGAAAACGATCCCTCTGAAAAATCATCAGACGAAGTAGACACCACATGTCAGAACATAGCAAACGGTATACTCAATGTATTCCGAGGAGTGCAAAATGATGTCTTTGATATTGACAACACTAAGTATGGACAATTAGGTAGATTAGTGGCCACTAAACTCTCACAGATGAGCTCCTATGCTGCTGCACAACTGTCCAACAAAATAATGGATATCTTGCTGATATATCATAAAGATAATCCACTAAATCCAAATAATATTATAAAGTCTGAGTAATGTAAGAAATAAAATTTATTAATTTATAAGAACTTGCTTTTTTAATTTATTATTTACAATAATTAGTAAGACCTACCTGAGGGATAATTAGAGAATTATTGCCTACTGGACTAGTAATTATATTTACTACTAAACCAATACTGTTCAACAAGGTCTAATATAATGAATGCTTGTGTGTGTGCAATAATACTTTGATTCTAATTTCATAACATTAAGGATTAATTTTACTTTAACAAATACAAAATATATATGTATGCAATTTTACAGAACTGTTAAAGTGTAAGGAATTGAACATCAGGGGTATTTGCCTGTCCCACGGCCCATCATGACTTTTGAAGTGTTGAGCCTTAGAATATAGAACAAACCAGAAGGCGTGACCGCGCAAAATAGTGTAAGTATGCCAACTACTCCAAAATGGAGTAGTTGAAAATTTTGACATTTGACATTTCATTTTTAAAAAGCGCGCGCATCGCTAGAACGTTTTATACGCTGCGCATTTAATTCAATTATGCCGACCTGCGTAATGCTAATGACGAAAACTGCAGTCGGAAATATATAAAAATATTATAGGATTACATTTCATGTGTACGTTTCACATAAATACGTCTCTTTATTTAAATGTCGAATATTTTTTATCGTAATTATTTAACAATGAAACTAAGCGTCCATTTTGTCAGTGTTGCAAGTATTTAGGTGAAATATTACCCCGTGATTTGTTAATATTTTTATTTGTAAAAATGCTAAAAGGAGGAAGAATTATGTTTTATATGCGTAAGGTGTGGAGTTTGATTACCGGTCTGGGCAGTATAATTAGGTAGTAAAACGGAGTCTATAATTATTTGTACTTATTCGGTCAATGGCAATAGTATTAGAATTAAAAACTATTACATTATAATATAACATTTGTTAATTAAAAATCTTTTTATACAAATCTTTAATAATCACAACCAAAACATCGCCATTTACCCCAGAAGCGGTATTCCACTTCTAGCCTAGCAACATTAAGCGGGTGTGAAGTGGCGGGAGGGAGGAGCGTACGCCATGTTGATGGACACAGTGTACGCAAAGGAAAAATGGTTGAACGCGGGGCCTGTGTGTTGAGCATGCAGTAACTTTTTTTAACCGACTCCAAAAAAGAAGGAGGTCTTCAATTCGGCTGTATGTTTTTATTTGGTAGTCTATCTTTAGTACCTGTTATAAAATAACTCCGACAGTGACAGTTTGATAACAAATTTGACAGTCTGACAGATCAAATACATTGAAATACACGTGTCGCTAACTGTCATAGATTTTTCTATATAAGGGAAAACAAAAAATCTGTTTCTAATATAACATAATGTCTATTGTCATTATTGCACATCGGCTGAAGCAAAGACGATAAGGTCACCAACTGTGTCGCAATTTTCAAATTACCGTTGTTTATTTTTCTAGTGGCCTTTTAGAGTGTCCCTGATAATAGATAAACATGTACAAGTTGGATGATTTGTCCACTGAAACCACAACATTTACGAATTTATTAAGAATAAAATGGAATGACCTGCACGACAATACAGATGTATTTCGTTACAAAATAAATAGAAGAGAGGAGAAACTTGTTGATGGAAAATACCTGCTTGTGGTAAATAAATATTTTAGTCCTTATCAATGCCCTAAATTCGAGTAGGTTCTTGTACCTATGCTACCAATAAGATAGCTGTAATTTGTATTAGGGAGTCGCTGATCGTAATTAATGGCAATGGGCCTTGCTTACACAGAATTTATGGGGGGAGGGGGGCAAACTGTGGGAGTTTGGACTAGTAAAAGAAAATACTGCATGACCTTACAGGGATTAAAGGTATGATTGTATGTACCTGCACAGTTACTATGACTATTGCATCAGATTTTCTGTTGTGGGAGTGAAACGCCGCTCTACACTGTACGTAGCTGTGTCTTGCTTTCACAGCGGAATATGACCTGCAATGCAAGTTCTTGGTAAGGCACCTGATGACTTGTTTTCTTTTTAGTTAAATCCAGATCGTCGTGCTAAAAGAAGAACACCAGAAGAAATGAATGACATATGTCAGCCATTTGATAAAAATAAGTTCAACTTTACTAAAGTTTCCCCTGAGGAAATATTATTTTCAATAGAAGGAAAAGGTACAGTTTTAGTACAATACAAACCTAATAATTTCCTATTACAGGACAAAAACCTCTTCTCATACATTATTTTGGGAGTTTTAGATCCAAGTTTAAATTCATTGAGTCCTCGTTATAATCATTAAATATTGAAGAATGTCTGAATATTTAAAAAGATATCATATCAAACCTTTTTTGGGTTTGAACTTGTATCCCTGTAAATGTGAATTTGGTATGTCTACCACAAGGCTACCGCAACAGTTATTCAATTTAAATATATATTTTAAGAGGATAAAGTATTTTGTAAAGATCTAAGTCATGTTTCTAAGATACAAACGCAACTACTGTAGAACCTTATATCAAAAAGGCATTATATCTATTTATTATTTTGCCGTCCACAGATTCAGACATACACGCAGTGCTGGTAAATGTCAGTCCGATAACAAGATACCACTCATTACTATGTCCATCGGTAAACAAATGCCTGCCGCAGGTTGTTACTCCTGACAGCTTGGCACTGGTTGTTGATATCATGTTCATTGCTCAGGATCGGTGAGTGTAGGCAAGTACACAACATTGTATGTATGGTGTAATATGCTTTGTAATTGTAATTTTTGTATAAAATATATAAGTGGGGTAAAGCTTGGTAAGAATAAATGTTCTGCAAAATGGGCAAGTGAAGAGTACCCTCAACTGACAATGTGATGCAAGTGAATGAAGCAAAAGAAGTATGCCATGATCATAGCAAATGGAAATCTGTGGTCTCTGCCTACACCTCTGGGAAACAGGCGTGACTTTATGTATGTATGTTCAAGACAAAGGTCATATTAGTTTATGAAGGGTCAGTTTAACAATTAACAGTAATCTAGGCTGATGAAATATGTATTGTATTATTATTGTAATGAGACATGATCTTTTACATAAATATTATCTCATTGGTATTATGTTCTTGTTACAGAGATCTAAGAATAGGATTCAACAGCATGTGCGGCTATGCATCTGTGAACCATTTGCACTACCATTTGTTTCTGGAAGAGCATTCTTTATATGTAGAAAGTGCTGTAAGTTATTCATTACCTATAGTAAATTATGCATATTAGAACTTCATTAAACATTATCAGATAAGTGCCTATAAATTATGAGCTCTCATAACAAGTACTTAATTCTATGGGGTGCAAGTAGAGGGCCTCCACAAGCGACGAGTATGCTGGCAGGCCCTGGACAGCCAACCTCGCTACCATCTTAGTTGGCTGAACAATCTCTACACAAAGGCATGACCTATTCCATGTGTCTATTCGATCATGGCGATACGAAGAAGAAGAATTCAATATTTAATGTTGTCAACATTGTACATAGGTATCTTAAACCAAGTTAAAAATGTCTATCTTTTTTAGGAATGGCAACATATTAAAGGATGTATTTATTGCTTAAAAGACACTTATCCAGTTCAAGCCTTTTGTTTTGAAATACAGAGACATGATTTTGCCGTCGTATTGAAAGAGATAAACAAAGTTATAGATTACTTGTTGAAGAAATCTATTGCCCATAATATTCTTCTGACAAAAAGACAAAGAAAAGGAGGTAATGAGAACGCAGTGAATGTGATCATTTGGCCAAGAAAAAACACTGGTGGTGCAAAGCTACTGGCTGCTTTTAATGTTGCCATGCTGGAACTATGTGGTTTTTTTACTATATATGGTGGGTAGTCTTCTGTTTTATCATAATGTAGCTATGAGTTTGTTCACATAGAACCAATTTTATGGGTTTATATTATTATAAATGAAAAGTATTGGGTCCTCTGTCTTCACGTCACAGTGAGAACGAAATAACTCATTTCTATGAAGTAACTTTTTTGACATTTTTGTTAGAATTCTAATTAATTTAATTTAAATTTTTATTCAGTATATAAATTTGTATCAGCTTTTGTAGGGTAGTAGACACAAGCCTTTTAAAGCCTTATATATTACTTTACACAAGTCTGCATAAAATTCTTATGTCATAAGAAGTTAAGTTAGATTTCTGGCGATACATAGTGAACCTCCGCATTTATTTCATGATTTAAATAATTAAAATTGTTATTTATTTCAGATGATGAAGAATGGAATAACATTCAAAAGGATGTTCTGGAAAACGAACTGTTTAAATGGAAAATTGACTTTTCCAAACTATGTGAGGAAATTAAATGTTTATAACTATCATAAGTATATCAGTAAAGTTATTAGCGTTAAATAGAAGTATCTATATAGTACAATTTTTATTCATTTTAATCAATTAGATCAGCCAGATCAGAGTAGTTTATGTTCCTGTTATTTTTTTTAATAAAAAAAAATAAGGCCTTGATAACGTGTTGTTTCAATTTTCTGGGGATTTCTCTGTTGTTTTAATATACAAGTAGAAATTACCTAATGGGTCCTAAAATACTAAAAAGAATAATAATAGTTTGTCTAATATATATTTACTGTCTTAATTATTCCGCATGCTAGGATAACTTACCCTACTTCTCACTTATGTAGTGCAGCTAAAAGATAACAACTGCCTCGTTAGTCTAGTGCTTGCTAAGCGCGACTGCTGAGCACGAGGTCCTGGGTTCGAATCCCGAGTCGGGCAAAGTGTTACTGGGTTTTTCCATTAGGTAATTCTCAGTAGCGGCACGGAGTCTTGATTTGTGCCCGGGTTGGTGGCAATAGGCTCGCCCCCTATTTCATTGGGACCTAAAACATAACTGGCGAAATATGGGTGTACTATACCTATGGCTACAACCTAACCATTCGGGGAATACAGGCGTGATGTTATGTTATTATTGGTAAACTGGTTTAACTTTAGACGTTAAATAAAAAATCTGGCCTAAGAGAGTTAATATTTTTATTAAGTTCGATTCAATAGTCTCCACAAAGAGACAGACCCTAGAGGAGTTTGAGTCTTCTTAAATTATCAGTCACAGTCCTAGAGATATCCGAGTCTCCTTTATTAGGCGGGCTTGTTCGACAAGAATCCGAGTATCACAGGCATGTCGCTAGAAGGATTTAAGTCTCCTTAATAGACGGTCATTAAGATAAGTATCCAAGTTTCCTGAAAAAGCCAGTCATGTTCCAAGAAGAATTCAGGAGTACCTATAACCAGTTATGTTTCTTGAGAAATCCAGGAGTATCCATAGACAATTGTTATTAGAGGAATCCAGAAGTGACCATAGACAGTCATGTTCCTAGAGGAATCTAGAAGTAACCATAGACAGTCATGTTCTTAGAGGAATCCAGAAGTGACCATAGACAGTCATATTCCTAGAGGAATCTAGAAGTATCCATAGACAGTCATGTTCCTAGAAAAATCCAGAAGTATCCATAGACAGTCATGTTCCTAGAAAAATCCAGGAGTGTCCATCCGGTGACAGTAACAGCATGAGCGGCGTGTGACCACTGGGCGTTTTCAAAATGGCGGATAATTTTACTGAAGCTTTGAATGGCGGATTGCAGCCAAAGGTCCTTGTGATCAAATCCAACGATCCGTTCTCAAGGTGCATCTAAAAGATAGGTGGATTTTGGGTAAGAGTTTATTGAGAATCTACTTCAATGACGGAACAGTCACGTCTTAGAAGAAATCGAGAGAGTCTTTATATTGTCTGATTCCGAGAATCCCCTTCTAAAGCTGGATAGTCGAGTTACAAGTCTAAAAGCCTCCTAGACAGGTTCTGATGCTCTTTTCCACACCACCCGTGAGGTAGAGCTGTAGGTGCGTTTTTTTTATAGTGGTATCCCCAGTAGGCCTAATCCACTTTTGAGTACGAAATTTCATTTCGACTCCATTTATTTAAAATTGAAGAGTAAATTTAAAAAGGTAAGTAGGTAGGTACCAAGTTAGAATGCTTTTCAACTTTCTATACCTAGCGAATGGCTGGCTATTTTACTCACTATCGTAATTCCCCTTCGTCAAGTAATATTATGAAGGACGTTCACGCCCATTCACCAACAGATACATGATTAAGAAGAGAGTAATAGCTGTGATGAGTGATAGAAGCTTTCAATGAAAATATATCGAGTGATAGCACACTGTTGGTGAATGAGCTGCTGAAACTTAAAAGAAAAGTATGGATATTGAATCATAAAACAATTATTGACACTATTTGTCTTTTTGAACGATCTGCAGGTTGTCTGTAAGAGATCGCCGTGAGCGATAAGACGGCCCATTGTGCAATTTTAGTTTTAAGATTTTCTCTGTATATTTTATTTTAGTGTGCAATAAAGAGATATATTATTATTATTGTGAACTTGTAAAAAGACATTTATTCAGGCTGGTTCTTTATTTGTGGTTCTTACTTACTGAAGCCAGAAAGATGCGGCTCAGCTAGCTGCTGAAGTCTAGTTTGCGGTGTAAACCGAAGAAAATAAAGAAGCGTTTTTAAAAAACTTGAAGAAAAGACTAACGCGACTATATTTTTATCCCGAAAGAGGCGCAAAAAATTTCCAAGCGAATTAAGTTATGGGCGGATACTAGATGGGGATACTTAGCCGTGTGGTATCCGGCTTAGAATTGACCACCCCCTCTCCTCCCGTGGGTGTCGTAAGAGGCGACTAAGGGAAAAAATCCAGTAGATGGGCAGCGTCTTTTGTAACTTAACCACCAATACTGCGATCCCTAAGCCGCTTGCCAAGCGTGGGGATTATGGCAAACTTAAAAAAGGGGGAGGCCTTTGTTCAACAGTGGACGTCATCCGGCTGATGATGATGACTAGATGGGAGAAAAAATGAGATTTTTTTTTTTTTAATTTTTTTACTGGACAAACAAGATACGCGTGTAAATGTTACTACTCCAGAATCTCGTTGTGCATTTCTATCCAGCTACAATAAGATACCGTATAAAAATCCAGCCTAGATAAAGATCTTATTATCATTGGTAAAATATTAAATGAATAAAATTAAAGTCTGATTCATAGAGAATTAGACTTTAATTTTATTCATATAATATTTTACCATTTACTAAAGCTTATTTACACACAAAACCTACGTTATAAAATAAATATATACAAAAGAAAAAAATAAAATTTAAAATTATGCATCAAAGTATTCCTCCTCATCGCTGTCGACGGGTAGGGTGCCCAAAAGGCTGGCGGCAGATGCAGCAGGAAACATGAGATGGCGCAAGGGTGTCGACACATGTTGCATCCCACACCAAAGGCCTACCCAATTTCCATGGCATCAAAGACTTACAGTCTGATCTCTTTCTATCGTCCCGTACCAAGCCATTCGGTTCTAATTAACTTTAATTTAAATACAAATACATTATTTAAAAATTATTACGTTGATTCAATTCCACATTCTGACTTTCCTATGCTGTAATACCTAATCTCTTACCTATAAATTGTCGACCCTAATGTACCCTATATCTAAGCTACAGTGCGCGGTGTATGCTGCCGAAGCTGAAGCCATCTTCAAGTCGTCTTGAACTCCTCGTCTGCGATGCGTGGTCACCTTGGTTAGTGTCCTCTTTTAACGTATAAAAAAAACCGCGAGTCTTTGTTCGCATTTACTTTGCCTCGTGACACCTTTATGGGTCATCAGCAATAAAATATCGCGAATAAAACTTTTTTTTAACTAAATATGTAAAACACATAATAAAACGATATAGGAACATATTGATAATGAGTCCAAAAAATATATTGAAAGAAAATTAAACGGACGTGTGTAACGCGGAGCGAGCCTTGACAGATACTGAAGGTACATCCAGTATTCGCTAGATTACTAGTAGTGACGAGTTAAGTCGGGAACAGGTAATCAGTTCGTATTCGGATGCTGCCATTTAGTAAAACCATTAATTTCATAGGTGTATCTACTTAGAATATAAATGACTGGAATATTATAACGATATTAAAATCATTGAATGTTGCGGTATGCGTATAGTATGTAAATCGTTCCGAGAATTTTTATTTCTTATCAGCAACCCTTTGAGAGGGTTACTGATCATAACTCAACAAAAGTCATTAGCTTAAGTCATTAGTCAGAAAGACGAGGATGTTAAGTATGCACAATCGCTTACATAAATGAAATTTTCGGGGTGTTTCAAGTCGCAATGAGCATAAGTCAATACAGCCCCTTTTTTTCCGAACTTCTCTCGCAGTTAGCTCTAAAGGAGCTCTTACTGCTTAACCGGTCGTTTGGCCAGGACAATACAGCCCCCTTACCATGAACTCTTAAAGCAGGACATATTCCGTTGTAGAAGCGGGACGGCACAACGGAAAATGTCCTGTCAAAAAGTAAAAAAAAGTTCTAGGTAAGGGAGCTGATGCCTGCCTCCCCTAGAACGGAGGAAGTCCATGAGGATTTTCCCAGAAAAAAAGGACAGATGAGCACAAAATTAGTTTTACAGCAGGACTGGTCAGAGTAAGACTGATTGTATAGGACCATAAGTCATAACTATGGATATTTTAGTGTGCCAAGATTTTTAAACAAACTTCTATGTTAAAAATAAGATGTTCTTGACGTTGGTAACTAATGACAGATTAAACAATATCCATATCCATACTAAGTTAGATCATTAAATTTAGTCTGTCTATCTGTTACGCCTTCACGACTAAACCGCTGGACGGATTTTGATGAAATTTGGCATATAGAAAGTTTAAGACACGAGAAAGGACATAGGGTACTTAACGCGGGCAAAAGCTAGTAAAGAATAACTCGACATAAGGATCAAGGAAAATAATTGTAATTTTATTTTTATTAACACAATTAGTCAACGAAGGCAATCAATATTTCTATAGGCATTTTTCTTTGTTTCAAGGTTTCTTTGTTTTAACTTTAGCATTTTTCCATTATACAGCTATAATACAATTTGTTATTATGGTTAGTCATAAGAATATAGTCAACATAATATCTCAGTAATTTAGTCTACTTATAGGTTTGTTGATACCTACACTATTTTCACTGAATGGCTGAGATATTAGCACTACTGACTCACTGACGCATCATTATGTCAGTAACACACAGTGTGTTTCAGAAACTCTGTATCTAAAGATGCGTAAGAGTCAAACCAATAAGGATTGGTTTTTTAAACGTACGGTTTTTTAAATGTTTTTAATACAAATTTCAACCTAATGAACCCTAAAGAATACCTACATAGTACATATATGATAAGTCGACTTTCACAACATGCAAAGGACGAGAGGCACAAATATCAATACTTTTTATCTTATAATATTAGTAATATTAGATTAACCTTTTTACACCTGCCCCCTTACCATGATTTCTTATAGCAGGACAGTTCACGATGTGTACATCGTATACGTTAACAGTCCAGTTTGTAAGGTAACTGATATTCGGAATAACCGGAACGGAACTGTTACTTGTAATAACAGGATCAGTGTAATAAGTAAACCCTCGAGGAACGCCAATCCCTATTACCTGTGCCGCATCCTGGACCGCCACGTCATCAATCAATACCACTGCATCAAATATACTGCAGCAGGTGTAAGAGAGATGCAAGCTATTAAAGTTCGGTTACGCAGATTTTATAGGTCAAATCAGGCTTTTGGGCGGGGTCGAATGTTCTAGAACATGTCCGATAGCCGCTTCTCTAGCGCGCAGGGTGAATGTATTGTGAACAAAGAAGATTATGTTTTATTGATTTTTATAGACTGGTGTTCAATTAAGTAATAAGGACCTACTCTACGAGTACTTAGTATTACTTTCTTGGGTTTTTGAACAATTATACGTAGTACGTCGCCCATAAATCACGTGATGTTTTTAGCAACTTTTTAAGCTTTTTTAAACCCCTTCCCGTCTGGTGATACTTGTGAGGTTTTAGACTATTCCTACACACAATAACGAGTACTTTTCGTTTTTCCAAACCTCACATGGTTATTGGGCAATACATAGATATCTAAGTAATGATAAATAGGGGTTTTCAATTTTTTTTTCTACCTATATAATTTTTTTATCCAAAAATATCTCGCCCCACTCTAGGAATTACATTTGAGTTGTGGGTGCGTCTCACAAACATGACACACATACACAAACACCCAGACTCAAGACAAACATCTGCGGATCACACAAATTTTAATCCCGTGCGGGAATCGAAACCCCTAGCGCAGCAAATTTTAATTAAATTTAATTCGCCCAAAGTTTAATTCACCGCCAGCTGTCTTCTGCTACCACGGTATAAATATTGATAGAACAAAACATCATCATCGGAAGACGTACACTATTGAACAAAGGCCTTCCCCTTAGAACGCCACAATGGACAAAATATATTATTATACCGGCTATTGAGAAATGGCCCTTTGTAAGAATAATGGTTAATGATGTTCGATAGTTCCTACATCAATAAACGCAAGATTCAATTCCAAGTTTAGGTAACTTTTAAGTACATAAATGTGTACTTTTTAGTTAGGTACTCTAAGAGTCCACCGACTTATATTGAACTAGCTTTTGCCCGCGGTTTCGCCCGCGTTAAGTAGCCTATGTCCTTTCTCGGGTCTTAAACTTTCTACATGCCAAATTTCATCAAAATCCGTCCAGCAGTTTACTCGTGAAGGCGTAAAAGACAGAAAGACTCACATTTATAATATTAGTATGGATGGTGCCCCAGTAAGTACCTAATAATATAGGTGCTATAGATATGAAAGTACCTAGTAGTTACTAGGTAGTATAAACCTATAGGGCCTATGTATATAAACAAACATATTGTATATATTGTATATTATACACTACGCACTCACGTGCCCAGTGGCAATCTGGCGGCTTCAGCCGAACGGTTATTGGATTCATCTCTAATTAATTTACTATGAAAATTAGTTACGTATGTATAATTAGTTCTAGCAAAACAATCACGTGTTATGACCTCATAAGCTTACTCTGCATTAATAATAAACTATGACAAATTAATTAGTTTAAGTACGTAGGTACTTAGTTGTACTTATTTATATTACTGTTTTTTTTATTCAACCTATATTGTTTCCCAGTACTTGTCAAAGGCCTCTCCCCTGACTTTCCAATTACCCCTATTCTCGGCCAGCTCTGGCCAGTTGTTTAGGAAGGCGTCCTAGTCGTCCCACTCCATCTTGGTCTTCCGCGTCTCCGGCAAGTCTTATGGCAAAAATTTGGTGGAGATGTTAGCCCACTTCTCTGGATGCATCCGACAGATGTGGCCTGCCCAGTCCCACTTTAGCTTGGCAGTTTTTGTTCCCACGTTGGCTATGCGAGCTCAGTGTGGTGTTTCGAACGTGATCCGTTCTTTTAACCCCGAGTATGGTGCGCTCTATTGCCCTTTGCCAGAATTTCAATTTGGACTTCTGAATCTCGGTCAGGGACCAAGTTTGGACCAAAATTTAATGTCTATGGACTTAATTTATTTAATTGTCCAACAAAAAATATAATTTAAATATTATATATAGGCATCATACGATTTAATACAAAAATAGTCATTAGATAAGATACTTCCGACCTAGAAACGGTAAGGCAAACACAGTATAAGTGTATAAGTATCTATACATACATAACATCACGCCTGTATTCCCCGAAGGGGTAGGCAGAGGTGCACATATAGTACACCCACATTTCGCCAGTTATGTTTTTTGGTCCCAATGTAATAGGGGGCGAGCCTATTGCCATCAACCCGGCACGAATCCTCCGTGCTGCTACTGAGAATTACCTAATGGAAATACCCAGTAACACTTGGCCCAACCCGGGATTCGAACCCAGGACCTCGTGCTCAGCAGTCGCGCTTAGCGACCACTAGACCAACGAGGCAGTCAGAGCAAGTATATGTATATTCGGAGTCTAAATTAAATTATCTTATCTCGTGTTATCTATTACCCCATACCCTATTTACATATCTACGGGTTAAAAGGTTAATAAAAAAAGTAATTTAAAAACAAAAATCCCGACTGCTAAAATACTGAAAAGAAATAAATAAGTCTAGAACTATATTAAGTTAAGGTTAAGCTATAGCATAGGGACTTTTACAGTCGGGAGCCATAAAAAATCACGACAAGCTCAAATTTTTCAAGAATGGCTTGTTTTTTTTCAGATTTTTCACCCTCCTTCTGGCGCAGTCGGGTAACAAGAAGGCACAAAATCTTAACTTTTCGTTTTCATTTACCTACATTTTTTCTACAATTTATAACAAGCATGGCCAATATCCAGGAACCAAGCTCTGTCAAAATTGCAACTAAGTGCGTACCTACCAATTATGTAAACTTAACATTACATAAGAAGTAGGTATCTACCTATGTATATTTATGACAATAATACAATGAGTCACATACATAATAACAACTTATAAACAGAATTGAGTAATTGATCAATTATTACTATAACCAATCGCAGATAATATAGATGATTCACAAATTGAACTTTGTTTATCATTGCTTTTAGTTATGTTTGTTAAATACGTATGTACGATATAATGTGTTGTGAGTTACTCATGTTTCCCCTTGACCTCCCGCGCGGGAATAAAATACTTTAATGCTCCATTATTGAGTTCAGTCGCAGGAACGTCGGTCGCGTCCGCGTCCAGACACTCGTACAAACATGAAGCTACCGCTACTAGTTGTATTTACGTTCATACTAATATTAGGATGCAGTGAGTGCCGAGAGAATTCTTGGTTCCCTAGCATATTCGATACCTTCACGAACAAGACTTCACAACTCACGAATTATGTGCGCGAAAGAGGACGCCGATTGAAAAGCTTTTACGTTGACAATGTGCGAAACAAAATCACTTCATATTTTCATGTGAATATGACTAAGGACGCGTCTGATTTAGGTGGTTACGGAGATAAGCAGTCAAGAATCAAGAGAAAATTCAAAAATTACGTAGATACTGCTGAAGCGTCTGAGAATCGAGTTTTTGACACCATCGCACCCAAAGAAATGGAATATAAGTGTTTAGACAACGACCCCGCTGTTCAGATGACCACGCCGCAACTCATAGCTGTCCACGGGTACGCCGCAGAGTCACACACCATAATGACAGAGGACGGATACTTATTGACTGTTCACAGAATTCCTTATTCTAAAACAGCAACCAGTAAGGTGAGCCCTCGGAAAACAGTGTTGATGCACCACGGTTTACTTGGAAGCTCCGCGGATTGGGTGATACCGGGACCTAAGAAGGCTCTAGCGTATATGTTATCTGATGCTGGTTACGACGTGTGGTTAGCGAACGTCCGTGGAAACACTTATTCCCGCGCTCATGTTTCAAGAAACGTGGATTCGTTCGCATTTTGGAACTTCACATTCCACGAGGTCAGCCAGTACGATCTCCCGGCTGTCATTGATTACATCATGGAGGTAAAAGGATGGGACGTGAAGATTAATTACGTAGGTCATTCTATGGGAACAACTGTATTGTTTGCATTGTTGTCAACAAAAACTCACTATAACAAGGTGTTACGAGCGGGCTTC
Organism: Abrostola triplasia; assembly: GCA_946251915.1. Taxonomy (NCBI): domain Eukaryota; kingdom Metazoa; phylum Arthropoda; class Insecta; order Lepidoptera; family Noctuidae; genus Abrostola; species Abrostola triplasia. Next base: position 5,381,773 of record OX276440.1, on the reverse strand, counting down.
GCTTTAGCTCCAGTGGCCTACATGAGTGACATAAGAAGCCCTATACGGTTATTAGCAAGGTTTAGTGATAACATAGAATATCTCATGAAACTTCTCGGTGCAAACGAGTTCCTTCCGCAGAACGCAGTGCTGAGGTGGTTATCAAAACATGCGTGTGAGATAAATCATTATGAGGAGGTCATATGTGAAAATTCAATGTTTGTTTTGTGTGGGCACGACGAGAAACAATTCAATAAAACTTTATTGCCGATTATATTGGGTCACGTGCCGGCCGGTGCTTCTACAAAGACGCTAATTCACTACGCACAAGAAATTAAACAGGATGGGCGGTTCCAAATGTTTGACTATGGAATTGTGGGGAATTTCAAGCAATACGGGACAGTGCTGCCTCCTGAATATCCGATACATGAAATAACCTTGCCTATCGCTCTTTTTAGTGCCGAGAACGATTGGTTGGCCAGTGACGTTGACGTTACAAACTTATATGTACAACTAGCGAATCCAATAGAACACTACATAGTGCCATTGAAGGAGTTTAACCACATAGACTTCTTGTACGCGATAGACGCGCCCAGTCTTGTTTACACAAAGCTAATGCAGTTAATCGAAGATGGCGTGAGCAGGGCGTTCGCAGATGTTAGTGTAATAGATAGTAACTTGTTAGACAAATAATACCAAAGATTTTGTAAATAAATTGATAAGTTTTATACGTTGTTTGTGTAATTTTATTTCAGTACGAATACTTTTTATTCCGTCAGTAAACAGGAAAACGGTCTCATAAATTACTTCAGTGACATAATATTTTGATGTTTTGTTTTACTTTTTTTAATGTAGGTATCATAAAACGGTCGAGATAGAGTTCATGAAATTGGGCAATTATCAGTATTACTTTTAGGTACCTACTAATATTTACCAGTCAGAAAAATTAAAAGACTGTCTTGTATTGGAAGTCATAATATAAAAGGTGTGGGACAGGACACAGTGGGATGGGACTTTGCGACTGCTGAGCGTGAGGTCGATAGAGAGGTACTATTCCCGGGTCGGGCAAATTATTATTGGATTTTTCCATTAGGTAATTCTCGGAGTTTGAATTTGTGTTCAGTTTATAGCTCGCACTCTATCCACATTTCATCTAGCTAACTGGCAAAATGTGCGTGTAAATATCTACAATATAGGTACCACTAATAGGCAATACAAAATACCAAGTAGGTAGAGCTTATACTTGGGTATTAACTGCTAACTGTGTATAATTATATTTTCCTTAAGAATCGAAATAGCTACCTACTATAGAAACTATGGATATGAACTTAATTACATTCTAAAAATATCAATACCGATCTAGGTATATAAATTGAGTTAAATTTATTTACAATTGAAAAATAATATCTTATTTAATAATCATGTTGGAAAACTTATAGTAATTAAGTATTGCTTTTGTTTTTCCAGGAACCAATCAAGGAATACAAAACAATATTGTTTGGCTTTCTGTAACGTGATGCTTGCAGTGACGTGCGGTTCACATGTTTGTTCTTGCGTATTCTGTTACAAAGGCTGATGTAGGTACCCAGACATAATAATATCACGCCTGTATTCCCCGAAGGGATAGGCAGAGGTGTACATAATATAGTACACCCTCATTTCGCCAGTTATGTTTTAAGTCCCAATGAAATAGGGGGCGAGCCTATTGCCATCAACCGGGCACAAATCCAGACTCCGTGCTGCTACTGAGAATGACCTAATGGAAAAACCCAGTAACACTTTGCCCGACCCGGGATTCAAACCCAGGACCTCGTGCTCAGCAGTCGCGCTTAGCAACCACTAGACCAACGAGGTACCCATAATGTGTTTTCAATCTCTGATTCTACTAACACCGTTAAGTATAACAATACCTTAAACGGTGCTTACAGGCATTTTTCTTCTTATCGTAGGAACAACCTGGTGTCAGAGTTTAAACTGCCTGTAAGTCTCTGACATGGCTTTACATACCGTTGAAATATCTCTTAGGTGTGCCGGTTTCCTCGCGATGTTTTCCTTCACCGTTCTTAGCATCTGATAACAAATTTATAGTACGCACATGAATTCAAAAAGACATTGGTGTGCCGGGTTTTGAACTTGCGGTTTTAGACTTGCCTGTCTAACGGTCATACCACTCGGCTATCAGTGTATTAAAGACACTGAAATTCGGATCCGGGGTACCAGGATTAATTTGAAGACGTCCACTGTTGAACATAGGCCTCCTAAAAATAATTTAGGTAAGGTAAAAAGGTATATAGGCACTGAAATGTATCTAAAGTATTCGTAGAAAAAAATACATTGGAATTTGTTTTTTACAAAGTCATCAATTAATATGTATACCTAACGGTAACCAGACGTTCATTTAAATTGTATACATAATTATTCAGAGCGCTTTGTCTCCCCACCACTGACTAGGTAATATTGATAGACTGAAGGATAAACACAAAGTTAATTGCAATAATAACACCTAATTAAGATATGTTTGAAATAAATATTGAATTATTTCCTGTACCAACGTATTGGTAATCTAAATAACTATCTTATAGTAGTAATTTCTTTGCTAAACCACTGAACTGATTTTGATGATATTTGCAACGAAGTAAGCTTGAACACAAAGGACATAAGGCTACTTTCTCTCGGAAAATAAATTGTTATTACGTTGAAATTTAATAGGCAGACGAAGTCGCGGGCGAGAGCTAATGCCCCTCAAAATAGCAAGTCGTTGGTGGGAACCAAACGGCATGGGCCCAATTTGACAAATGAGTATCTACCAGGGGATGATGAACTTTTTGGATAGGTAACTGTTTACTCTCCTAATAATTGTGAACGACTCTGCCTACCACTTGGTTATAGGCAAGCTACCTATTATTTTGCGGTTACAAGCATGTTTAAAAACAAATACTTATTAGTCAACAAATCAATGGTCAAGTTTGTGACTCAATTATAATAATAAAGTTATTTAAAATTTTGCTAAACAATCAGTGTGTAATACTATCTTCCGCTGTGTGTCATTATTTACTAGATACAGAGTACTTGACCCTCATGACCTATGAACGGATGGGCAATGATTTTTAGACGCGTTGCATATCGCTGTAGATAATAATGTTTTTATTCAAACGGACAGTTCTCGTTATTTTTATTCAAAACTAAGTATCTAGGTTACGGAGTCAGAGTTCATAGGTATTTAAACACCCATCGACATTTGGTCGACTTCACGCGAAGAGAGTAGGTACTGGCTTTTTTCGGCCAAAGAATTAGTATTGAAAAATTCCAAACAACGAGGCTATGCTACCAGTTTAGTGAGCACCTTATTAATCAACAGCTTAAAATAATAACCATTTTATGTTACTTTATTGCTTGCGTTCCATAGTAAAAAGTTGGACGTAACTAAACAGATCATTATGGACTATGTCGACCATATTTTAAGATCGATAACGATAAGTTAAATTGACGTTTATACTGGTATCAGACTGGTGTTTCTTTTTTGTTTTTTTTTTTAAACGTCGCCCCACACTAGGAATTTCTCCTGTGTCGTGGGTGCGTTTCACAAACATGAAATATCACATACACAGACACCCAGACTCGGGACAAACATCCGTGGTTCGCACAAAGTTTTGCCCCGTGCGGGGATCGAACCCGTGACCCTTAGCGCAGCAGTCCAATCGCTAAGCCACTGCGCTGATCAGATCATCTTTAAAAGAAGATAATATTAATAATAATTTGTTTCATGTAATGTTAAACCGTTTATTGTTCATGTGGTGTTAGCCTGTAAGTGGTTACACAAGCTAATGCACCCTACTTTGTAAGCTATATTCTACTGCATAAACAATCGTTGGTTAACATAAAAAAAAACATCGAATTTAAATTTCCGTTCCACTAATCCGCATTGTGTAGGTATAGGCCCTATAGGTCTACACAATGTTCTTTATCTCGGTAAAAATGTGGTTCAATGGCATTTGTTAACATTCTCGCACGGACGGAACTATATCTTTTGTGGCGCCTATCTACTTATGAGGCTTGTACTAACTACTAACCTAATTGCTTTGTGCTTTATTTGGATTTTTGGAACGATAAGGGCAATAGTAGTATTGTACATACGAGTAATTATGTAGTACCTAACTCTTCTTCTTATCTGGGGTGCTCCCAGTATTATTGACATTCAGATAAGTGAGGTTGTAAGTGGTATTAATGGGGCTCGCAGTTGCAGCTATACAGCTACCGCATAGATCAGTTGATCTGCGTTATTAAGCAGTTCTCGTTGCAGTTTATCTTGTGACTGAAACCTTCATGTGGTTTTTTGCATAGAAATCCGTAGTGCACAATCGATCATGTATTAATGTAAAGTTAATCGAAAAAGTTTTAGTCAAAACCAAAACTGACATTTTTTTTAAAGTTTAGTAAACTGTCACTGTCATGTTGACAATGACTTCAAGATAGCTGTCAAACTCATGTGTGTGTGTAAAAATGAGTTGAATGTTGATAAAATAAATTCTCAAAAATATATCCTTAAAATTACGTAAACATGGCATTCTTTAGAGGCTGGCGATACGCCGCATTTATTTCTGGATTTGTTGGATTTATAGGATTAGCTCTTTATCCCATCGCTATAAGTCCTATGATAGACGTTTCTGAGTACAGTAAGTTAACAGGAGTAACAAGTAAATTAAACATACCCATGTCCTTTATCTGTTAATAATAATGCTTTTTATATTTCAGAAAAGATTCAAAAGGAAGCTAGGAAGAATATAAGACAGGAGGACATTCAACCAGGAAGTAAGGAGATTGTTTTAATTAAAGTTTTTGTTGGTTAAGTGTGGTATTCCGAGGGTTTCCAGGGCTGAATACTCTAGTTGAGACTATTTCATTTGTCACTTTCTCCATAGTATTAAGATAGTCGTGTGATTTATAAGCACTTGGTTTGGAAGACAACAGAATCGAAAAAGAAGCAAGTAAACATCAAACTTTGGCTTTGCCTCAAGTCAACATAAATTAAGATTGTATTTTATAGCAGACTGGGCTTTGGGGCGTCATGGAAGAGGCCTATGTCCAGCAGTGGACTGCAACAAGCTGATGATGATGATATTTTATATTTATTTATCGCAATTTTATTATCACTCTAGAACTTCTAGTGTCTAGTGATTGCTAAGTGCGACTGCGGAGCATGAGCTCCTGGGCTCAAATCCTGGGTCAGGCAAAGTGAATCTGGGTTTTTCATTAGGTACTTCTCAGTAGCAGCATAGAGTCAGAATTTGTGCCCTATAGATAGGAATAGACTTACACCCTATTACATTAGGACTTAGAACATAACAGGCAAAATGTGGACCTAATTTATTTGCCCCTCTGACTACCCTGTTGTGAAATATTGGTGTGATATGTGTTTTTTAAATCATACTATGATTGAAATCCTTATATAGGTTTTAATGTCTTTATTTGACATTATTGGAAACCATTCTATCTAGTTCTTATTTATGTTTATTAACACAATTATTATCCGGCTACATCTCTTGTCACTGTCTAATGAGAGATTGATTAAAATTTTGAAATTGACTCAAGCTATCTTTTTCAGATATGAAAGTATGGACGGATCCATTCGGCCGTAAGAAGCCAGAGAGTGATTGAACTAGATATGTAGTGTAAATAATTAATTGTTAATAGATTAAAGTAATTCAATTGTTATTTTGCTTTGATTTCCAATGATTCTTCCCAAAATTCAAGGTTATGAAACACTCATTTCTCTTAGCACAATGAGCAAGATTAGTTTCCAGTCTTCTACAATCAATGTATAATTGTATGACCTCTATCAGCATGACCTATGTCATCCAAATTAATAACATATTCTTATGTTGTAAATAAAAGAATTGTTCCAAAGAACATGCAGGTAATAAAAGGTGGGGTAGTAGCTTATCTCTAAGGTTTGTCCAGTGTGAAAAATGCAAGCCTACTGATTACACTGGTAAACACTGTTTTTGTCACATGAACTTTGTTATGATTTTTATTTATGTTGGTGTACCCTCATTAAAAATATATAACAGTTTTGTTTCTATCACATCCAGTTTTCTTGTAACAGCTACATATTCATTTCTTACCTCATCTACGTTTCTTTGTTTACATAACTGCATTTAGTCGACTGTGTAACTATTGTGTTTGCTAAATTACATTTTACAAATACGGCAATTGATGAAGGATAAGAGCTTTGAAGAAAAACTAAATGATCAGGAAAAACTCGCCTGGAAATGTTTTGTGAATGTTGTTCAAAATTTTCTAGGTAACCATAAAGCGGAAAATTACAAAGATTTAATAAATGAACTTATGATATCATTTGAAGCTTTGGGGTGTAATATGTCCTTGAAAATACATATGCTGGACTCTCATCTGGATTTCTTTCCGGCAAATTTGGGTGCTGTGAGTGACGAACAAGGTGAGAGGTTCCATCAAGACATTTCCTTAATGGAGAAGCGTTATCAAGGGAAATGGAGTTCAGGAATGCTAGCAGACTATTGTTGGAGACTTAAAAGGGACCTACCGGAAGCCAAATATTCAAGAAAATCATAAGTTGATATTAGGAAATAATTCTGTAAGTGTGGCTGAATTTCGTACTTTTTACGAAAATATATGTTTTGATGTCACAAGAAAACATGATGTGTACATTTTTTTTCATTGATATATAATTGTTTTGTGGCTCTAGTATATTCAAAATTTGATATAAATTTTCATGTGACAAAAAAAAATTACAAATTTGTTGACCAGTGTTATTTTTTATAGAGCTCTATCACAACGTAACCTTTCCTTGTTATTTAGAGAAACCCAAAGCGTAAAATCAGCACGCATTTGTTTGACTGTAATGTCTAAAACCGTGCTTCTCGTAAAGTATACACGATTTTGTAAATGATCTTTTTTTTACAAAATTCAGCTGAGTTGAACACTGATGTAAAATTTTGTTTCAATACAAAGCCAAGCTGATTTCCAAATGTTCAGCGGGTAAACAATCGTGCAAAAACAAATTATGGCTTCTCCAAAACCACCAAACAACGCCACTTATGTATGTGTATAAGTGCTCTAAGTTTTATTTTACTAATAGATGGACACAAAAATAAAACGAACTTTATAAAAGAAAATTTTAATGTTAAAATTCCAAATGACCCTATTCGGGTACACATCTATACCCTAAAGCTTTTATACAAAACAGTGGAGTCCCTGTCGTTTTTACAATTTCATAAAAAAATAAATCATTATCCGAAACTCCGTATTTACAGTGTCCAATTAATGTGCTCGTTTTGTTGCCCTAAATATTTATTACTAAAGAGATTAAATACGTTTTAAGCTGAGACAAGTACATAGTATTATTTTGCTAACTTCAAGTACAAAAACTAGTGTGTGACTATTTATTTAAAAATATTTACATAATTATACATATATATCTTTACATTGTAATTTTACACAAGGGCTCGCATATATTATGTACTTAATACAAGCTTCTAATTAATATTTCAACTCTTATAATATTCTCTCAGTTCAAATATAACTATTTAAAAATATAAATAATGATGACAATTTTAAATGGCTATAGGATATAAGATAATTATAACGAATTTTTCTGACCACTTCACTAATAATTATGAGCAAATGCACAATTGGTACAATTTAAAATTGAGCGATAACAATGAAACAGAAAACCATGCGAACTGAGTAAATAAAATTATGATAAAAAATGATTTTATATAACAACGATTAATGATAGGTATATAAAATTTAATGCAAATAAACATGTATTACAAATTCAGCTAATATAACAGACTCTTCTAGAAAATTGTGAACACAAATCATCAGACCGGTATATTTATGCTAATGTGGAAATAAATTCCACGGTAAATAAAACATACATTCATAATCAAGAAACCCTGTGTACATCACCTAACCTTCAGAATGTATCTAATATAAAACAAAGATTATTGCTTTTTATGTTACTATTATAACTATGGCTATTGAATAACAACATCTTAATTGCATTACAATAATAAGAACACATCACAAACATTTAAGTTCTCCACAGATATCGCGAGATTTATTCATCTAGCGTTTACTGCTTGGCGGAAATATGTGAGGACCGTACCTTACCCCACTTTACTATCTGTTACCAGTTGTTCATAACAGTCAATAATAGGTCCAGAGACATTTCCGCCATATAAAAGCCCGCACGAGGAGTTAGAGAAAACCAGCCCATAAGCATTTTTGTAATATGACGGTCGTTTATTATGCCGCATGCTACACATATAATTCTTTATCACAATACGAAGCTCTCGTGATCAGTCACTTGTGCATAGCGTGCGTTAAATACTTAGTGCAAAAAGGCTGATGGCTGAATTTCCTTTGCCTCCCGATACTTGCTGTATTGCTTACATTTTTTATTATTTTTTCTTTTTCTAAGACATCTATCGTGTCTTTTCGTTCCATTCAACATAAATGTACGTATAGCGTATAGCAGAATACAAGCCTCTTCCAAACAACCTCATTCAATAACGAAGTAAAATTATGATATAAAAGTCTGGTTACATTTCTTTGTGTGAAAAAAAGGATGAAACATAATCATATTTTTCGTAATTAAATCGTCTAATAAGTAGAATATTAGGATTTGTGTTTCCCATTTGAGTATTATGGGGTAACAATATTGGGAGATGCCTATGTGTACAATAAGACTATTTTAGGCTAAGTAAGAATATGGGCAATGAGTGTAAACTTTGAAGCAAACCATTCAAAATCTCATGCAATTTAGATGTCTATGGAAATGTTAACTAATTGGCGAATGTTTAAATTGGAATGGGTTAAATCACTAAAGGCTTCGGTACAGCAAACACGTGTGTAAAGCAGGACTTGTGATACCTCCCGCTTGCATGAGCAAACTGCTTAAATATTCATTAATTAGTATTTCTAATAAGGATTGATATTATTACTACACGCCAAAGCTACCACAGCTTTCAGTGTGCCGGAGCCTTAAGACATTTGTATTAGATGTATGTATTCATAACTTTAATTTCTAATAAGGCCTGAAACGTGAAACATATTTCCTGAAAACGTACAACAAAACCATAAAACTCAATATTTGGATTCTAAAGAAAAAAAAATGCAATTTAGTGCCCTCTGTCTTTTACCGGTAATGATTTAAATTAACCTAAATTTAACGAATGAAAGCCCTGATAAACTATGTATTAATATTACTATATTCTAAATTTAAAGTTCGTGAATTGCTTTTTTATCGATATCATTTTCGATACCGCAAAAGTATGCAAAGAAAGCAGTGAACTCCCTGTTAAGTTTCGAATCCCTTGCCAATATCCGAAATAAAACGTAAAATAATAAAAACAATTTAATAAAGTTGGTTTTAAGTCAATTTACGAACTTCAAACATATATTTCGTTGACCTTGTAACATTATCTTAATAACAAAATTAAATATATTATGTGCCAGAACATAGATAAGTGGCGCCCCCTTAAGTAAAACAAATATTACAGGAGGATTTAATATATCTAAGCCGGTTTCATTACTAACTTCTAGTCAACAAATATTGCACTTAGACTATATCATAGTCTGTTTTCGTATGGACTTCTTCTGTGTGCAAAACGCCTAAAAGCAATTTTATATAACACAGAACACGAAAATGTAACTGCTATGTAAATTACATAATATACAAAACGTGCGCATTATAAACGCACATTTTTATAAAATAGAGTCACTTATATGTAGATTTTTTGAACACGAATTAGAACAAGTATAAAATATTAAAACTAAATAGTTAGTAATGAAACCGGAGTACTTTTATTTACATAAAATTTAAGGAAAAAATATCTAAGTATAATAACTATTTAATAAGCCGAGTGTGTGCATCTCACACGTACAGTTCAAAAAACCTTTATATATTATTTATTATAGTTACTGAAATTATCACGAATTTCAAATCAAGCGCTGTAACGTTAAAATGTTATTAATAATTATATTACTATATATAACATCACTTTTCACTGTGTTATCACTTATTATAGGCATAACTATATCTCCCATAGTCAATTTTAATATTTAAAAAAACATCATTGCAGAAATTCGTCGTCGTCACCCACCTGAAACAAGTATTCAACATTAAAAGTATTATAATTGATCAATAGTTTACTTTTATTTTCTTTAAACTGACTATCTACTGGTTTGAATTCAGAAGCAAAAAACAATACAATTGGTTTTATTTTAAGATTATCATGATTTAAATGACTTAATATGCCGAAACAAAATGATATTCTTAAAAAAAAAAAATTATAATTATATTTTATTTTTTACCTGTAAGAAGTATTCAAAATCACTGCGATGACAGTTGCCCTCGGCTGCAAACGTGAATTTGTGGAAGGTGCCGTCCTCGCATATCACTGGAAATAAAATTATTTAAGTATTACAAATATTATAAAATCGTACAGTAAACCTAGACAGGTATGTTCAGAAGACGAAACATAAATCGTTCAAAAAGTATTACGAAGAGGAACCGAAATCAATCAAAGCCATCGTATTATAAAACATACATTGTATTTTTACAAAACCGTGTTTATGTTCTGAGCACGGTTTTTTACATTTCCGTGCGCAATTAACACAAACTTAGTTTGAAGGCATTTTAAGTGTAGTTCGATTTAAAGTTCGTCTATATTTTATAATTGTATACATATACATATATTATGCAAATGGCAAGTTTTCGTTTCTAGTAGTGTTTTAAGGGGGACGCCTTTGTTCAACAGTGGACGTCTTCCGAAAGATGATGGTAATAGTTTATGTATATAAATATGGTGTGTAATGTCTTTTTAGAGTTATTAGAAAACAAAATAAAATTGGTAATTAACATGAATGTTTGAAAAAATATATTTTTTAATTTTAAATAAAAGCTTTTAAAAATTTGTTTCTATAAAATATAATCTAAAACTGGAACAGAATTTTAATGTGTTTACACTACTATACCTAAGTATATACGTACGTGCAATATTCGTGCAGCTAGGTAGAGCAGTGAAAACGATGTGTCATGTAGATAATGATAATACGCGACTCGTGTCACGCGATTAGTATGTATGTACCTATCTACGTGATACACTTTTACTTGTCATACGATGTGTGGCATGACCTTCGCAGTCCGTTATTATACACATTAGTGTTTACATACATACAAACATAAAGTCATGTCTGTTTCCCTGAGGGGTAGGCAGAGACGTCGGATTTTCATTTGCTACGATCCTGGCATACTTCTTTCGCTTCATACACACGCATCACATTCCTCATACACGCTCTTCGGTTGAGGGTATTCCTCACTTGCTCTTTTTGCAGAACATCTCCGATTTGGTCTAGGAATGTTCGCCTAGGTTTTCCTCTTTCCATTACTCCAGTAACACTCGCCTCATATACATATTCGTTTGTCACTCTTCTTTCATCCAATCGCTTGAAACACGCTACCAACTCCTCTCCGGTCGGTGATAAATTTCATGGGCATTTCTTTTTCGTTACAATTAAAAGGGGCCACAGAAAACTTACGATTTTTAATCATGCTTCATTTGTTAGAATTTGGCTTTTGTAATTCCAAAAACGGTGAAAATTGAGCAGTACTCACCCACGGCGGTGTTGTCGTCGGTGAAGGCGCAGAGCGCGCGCGTGTCGGGGTGCGCATGCGCGGCGGCCAGGTGCGGCCAGGCGCCGCGCGCCGCCCACACGTGCAGCGTGCCCTTGTCCGACACGCAGCACACCAGCGAGCCCGACTGGTTGAACTTTATACTGTAACCACGAAGGAATAAGGTTCTATTTCTTTTGAACTTCTAAAATGGTGTTTTTATATCCTCAGATTATTTAGCCCAAAAAAATATCATGCCTCTCCTGTCATAAAATGTCTTTTGCATGCTAGTATTTATACAAGGCACACATAAGTACAAAAACTCCTACTTAAAATACATATTTATGTTTAGTTTATACATACGACCCGAGCACGGATCAAACATTGAAACTACGCAGTAATTTAGCGAATAATGGAGGCGTTAACAACAGTGTACCTAAGCTGTTACTGACCGAAGAACAAGAAGCAGTTAAAAACTTACCAATAAACATCCGCATAGTCGGAGCCACGCCGCAGCTCGTGCAGCATGTGCTTGCTGGCGGTGTCCCACACGCGGATGATGGTGCCGCGCTCGGAGGCCGTGGCCAGGCGCGCGCCGCTGGCCGCCAGGCTCAGGCACACCAGCTCCGACTGGTGGCAGCCCATCACGGCCGGCGACGACGAGTGCGCGCCTTTCACCGCGCGCGTCACGTCCTGCAACGGCACGTCATCAGAGGTGATATGGTTGCGGGGTGACAACGTCGCTTTTTTATTTCAAACATTTTCTTTTTCAAATGTATAGCATTATTCTTCTTGTAAACGCGACGCCTAGTAAGTGGTCACATCGATAGCGACATCAAAGACACTCGTCGGTATAAATCAAGTATGTTTATTTTGTGTAGGTATTTCAGAATGTGTAGGTATTTATGGTAAAAAAATTATATGAACTTATTATTCGATGTACTACTTTTCAACACAGCGTCCCTAAAATTGACTGGTAGGACATGCCTAATGGCATTAACTTTACTCATACAGATGTGTTACATACGAGTAGCTGCAGAGATCCCTTGCGGTGCGCAGGCGCAGCGAGCAGGTGCGGCGCGGAGGGCTCGCTGGCCAGCGCGCACAGCGGCCGCGCGCCCAGCCGCGTGCGCACCAGCGCCACGCGGGACAGCGACGGGAGCGACAGCACCTGGATGCTGGAGGATAGCACCACTGCCACCCTGACGGTCACGGAAATATAACTTAGTAAATCGATGAATATATCAATCGTATAAAGTCCAATATTCGGGCCTAGAAGACTCGAGAAACATGGGTCACTCATCGGGCAGAATTCCATCTTTCATTTGGTATATACACACCACCCTTTTATGCCTCAATGTATTCATTTAAATTAGAACAGGGTATTACTGTTTGTTGCGGGCAACCGGTGGATGCTGAATGGCAAGTTGTTATTCATTGTGGCGTTCTAAGGGGGAGGCTTTTGTTCAACACTGGACGGACGACTTCCGGGTGATTTTGATTTGATTACTTGTTTCTTACTATTTTTTATTTTATAATCTTCAATTTGCGTGGTAAAATAGAATCTATGAACTAATAAAATAATCAATCAAGGCAAACACATTCACATAATGGGATATTTATTACACAGATACAATGGCTTCGATCTCATACAATTTATTGGGTTATTCGGTGAAGGTTGCCCTTATCTTATCGTTTCGAAGTCGATGCATTACTGCGTCTATTAATGTCTAGCCCAGCTGTTCATATTCTTAAATGCGTCGTTAGTGGAGGCGACGGACCTGTTAAGGGGTCAATGTAAGACTAGGATAAATTTATATTAGTCTCGCCATTTACTGTGGAGCTTCTGATGAGAGGCAAAAGGTGGGTGTAACAGACTTTGCCCACTTTAGGAATTATCTAAAAGTGGGTTTTGGCCACCACATCTAAAATGTATGCCGGCATTGCCCAACTGACTATCTTTGAAAATAAATACCGAAACACACTTAGGTTTAAAGCATCTTAAAAAGTACAGACTAGCTGCTGCTAGCCTGCTACTTGGAGCAAAACAAATATAATAGTGAATGTATAATAATTTAAAGTCACAGAGCATTATGTAAGCCCCATACATTTACCATTACATTCTATTACACCACGTCTAGCATTTTACCAGTTCATTGTGTGACTAGGGGGTATAGAACAATCCAGAAATAGTTCCTTACTTATCTTTCCGCGCTCGAAGCGCTCTGATAGGCGACTTGAAGAGCACCTCGGCTTTGAAGGCGCGCTGCTGGTCGTCGAGCAGCATGAGGCTGCAGGGGCGGCGCGCCTTCACCACCAGCAGCCAGTTGGTGCGGAACACCATCTCGCAGAGTGACACCTCGCCGAGCTCCTCCTTGCCTGAAGATTTGGAAATAACCTTTACAAACACCGTTCTCTACAATGATATTAATTTTATGTAGTTTAACAAGGCAGACAGCAGCACGGAAGACCCAAACGGAGATGGCATTTCTCGTGACAAAGAGATATGGAAACTGCGTGGGTACCTTTACCCGGGTGTGGGAAAGTTCAGGCTAATCATAAAGTATTAGACATTGCCTTTTCTGCCTTTATTACCCTCGTCGTCAACGCCAATTTGAATCAACGAAATGGATCAAACCAAAACTGGAGGGGCTTAGAGGCCATTAAAAAGTTCCACTGGTAGGTTAGTGGTACTCTTGGCTTCATGTTACTAAATTATTGTATAGCCATCCAAACACACGTTAAAATATTTATTTTGATTCGACAATTAGATAGAGGTGTTTAAGAAAGTAGGTAAAATACGTTTATTGGTTTTTAAGTAAAGGTAGAAATTTCATTAGACGAGTGACGTACCTACATTAACCTTTTATTCAATGTGACTTTGCTAATGTACTTGCTTAGATATTCAAAGACATCTGAAAAACAGTGAGAGAAATCGAATGAACCTGGATTCAATTATTTGAAACCGTCTACCCGCAGTAAACAAACAAGGCTTCAATGCTCTCTTTTTTGAGGTCTTTGCCTGTCTTGCAGGCGGATATATAGATAATTAGATATTTGTCACTTTGAGTTCTTTATTAGGCTTACGATACCGTAAGATATTATATCAAAAACGTCTGTACAAACTAGCGAGTTGCGTATTTAATTCGGCCAACAAAAATGTATTGTAGCTTGTTCGAAGTTATGTGAATTAGGTAGTTATATATTCGTATTATAAAGTAATGTTGGACTCGTTTGTATTTATACTTTGTTTTCAAATGAAAGTTTAGCTGAATCATGCGTGCTTCTAACGGGACAGCTTGTCAAACTGTCTGGGACAGCGTAACCTTTCCTTCAAAGGTCAGTTCAGACATTGCACTGCATTGTTCTAGCTTACATTGATTGATTGAAAAGACTAAACACAGAATTATTTTACAACAAAAGGGATAATCGAACTATTTATTTAATTATACGTGCATAGAGGAAAATCGATGCAGCGATAAGATATTTCTGATAGATAAGTGTTTAAGTAGTTAAATGGGTAAGGCAGCATGACCGCTTTCAAAACAGCGACGTCAAGATTCTTACAATAACGATTTAAAATAATTTTCGATCTAATCTTTGCCTTGTTTGTACAGATAAAAATAGCCTTGGAATTTACGTATGTGCGTAATCGCAATTTCACCTAAAAAAATGAGTTTGAAGCTGTTTTAAGTGTCGTAGTTTATACGTTGTATTAAATAGTGTTTTGTTGTGTTACATAGGTTTAGTTGAGCTTTCTGCGTCATCGTTAATCTAATAACAGTCGGAAACATAATAATCACGTTCTATAATGACTGTCACGAATTTACACTACAAAGGAAAACAAGCATAAACTATTTATCAACGTGCGTAAACGATATATTTCTCACGGTCTGTTTGTAAACTCCGTATCGGCTTAATTCGTGATCTCGTCTGACTAATACGGTACATGAGTTTAGCCGTTGTTGTATTCAGTTCCTTACTACAACCATGACCTTAAAATTCGGCTTGTATACTATTTAAGCAGAATACATAATGCGTAGTACATTACTCATGCGATTCGCGATTCCTAACACATAGTTAGCAACCGAATAAATATGGATAGCAGTCTCATTAATATTTATTTCGTCGGATGATATATTTGACTACCGGATTGTCTGACAAGAGTACAGGTAGTTTTAGCTAAATTTAAACTATGTAGTATAATGCTGTGTTCGTGTTCCCGATGGTTTCTTGTCGACAAGTTTTCTTTGTTTCTTGCGCTAACAATCGCGAGTGCTTTTTCCGCGGACTGAAAACATTGTCTACGTGTTTGTGTATGTGATAGTCGTGCAATCAACTACAGATTACTACAATATAATTTAAACCTTATTTTAATAGAAAATCTGTTGTACGTTTCTCGATCATTAGTTGAAAGGCCCTCTTGACAGTAACACTTGGTTCTACTCAACTTGCATGTACCCTACGTTGGAACAGCTTCAAGTCTCACTGATGTAGCATGTACTAGTATTATCAGATGGACCGGCTGCCTATGATTTCAACAACCCTATACCCTTAAAGAATTTTTTGATGTATACTGCGAGATACTGCACCTAAAGGTATAATAATATAGTGAAAATGTGTACTGATTTAATATATTAAACACCTTATTTTGAATTTACATTTTCGCATGCCGCACAAGGCAAAATGTGTGGAATCTATTTTAGACTTAAGAACCATCTGTCTGTACCCATGTTTTAAGCGAAATAAATATGATTTGATTTGATAGACCGATAGATGTTTGTAATACACAAGCAGCTTTAGGGAGTTCCTTAACCTTTAACGTAGTCGCTCGATTTCCACAAAGTTCAGCCGGTAATAACACTAAAGGTGTCTTATAAAGGCGATAGGTATATGTGTTGGCCACGATGCAAGCTTTACAATGGCATACATCTCATAAATACGGTTTGTTCCAAAGAAATGCACATGTTCAGACGTGTAACAAACACAACCGGTTTTCTTGAGTTGACTCATACTCGACTGAGATTTATAATTGTATGCATGTATGTTCTAACTATATTTTATCTCTATGATTGATAGTGTAGTTGTTAATGAAAAGTGTTACAAAACTCCTTATAAAGAAAACATCGTATTAAAACATTTTTTTTTATTTGCGATGTAAACAGCACCTCAAGTTTTAGTAGATAAGGTTTCTGAGTAACGAAATGCATTGTCATCAAAAACCAATAAATCATTCGCAACTTTTGGACTGCGTTCAGATTTATCAGATTTCAATCATGATCGCCAGAACAATCTAAATATAGAAGTTCATTCACTCTTAGTACGTACTTCAGAGTTCGACTGGTCATTGCAGGCTGACACGTAGAAAGTTATAAGCCGCAGTCGTTTATCACTGATCAGAGTTTCACGTCATAAGTTTGGGAAATATGACGATATTATCCTACGACATCACACTATGAACATGACTGGAGACATCGTTGAAACCTTGCGTGCAGTTTGTACATATCAAAATTTTACGTCAAGCATTCATTTAGACTACACTGTATGCAGATATAAATCAATCTAATCTCTGTAGTTCGACAGACTATTATTTTTATATAGAAGTTATATCGAACGACAATTCCATCGCTGTAAGAGCCTTGGCTACCTACATTTACAGCGTAAACCCAGCCAGTAAAAGTCAACTAAGACAATTGACTAATGAATATCGAATTATTGTTTGTGGGCTACAATTAAAGAAAAAACAATCGTCTTTAGGCAGTCTGCGAGCCATAAGTATTGCCTCGTTATATACGATATTTTAGCACAGAAAGCGTAAACTGTTCTCGTTAATACTCTAACCGCACGATGACTCACGGTCATTACCACACATGCATTTATATTCTATTGATTTTTTGTGTTTGTTTAACATCAAACCTTCGCGGAAGGGTAAGTGTTCACCGTCATTTAGCCAGTCTTATGTACTCATGGAGTTAGGTCTTCGTATGTCTTTAGGTCCTCGTGATATGTGAGTGAAATAGAGGGGCCAATAAAGGAAGGGGGCCATACATGTTAGCACTAGGAAGCGATAGGGGAGCGAAATCGATTTTGGGGGAAAACATTCTGATTGTTTTTAGAGACGCGACGATTTTACTTGCATTAGAATAGAATAGAGGTTGTCTTCGATTTATATAGGAGTGAGGTCGGTATTGTCATTGTAGAGATAGAGAGAGAAACAGAACTCTTCTGAGTCCGAGGAGGGGAATTCAAAATACATTTTAGAGTTAATGAAGAAGGTAATTGAACAGGAAAAGGTGGTCCCGGCTTAGACTCATTGTATGGCAACAGAATGGTCATATATCACAAAAGACCGTTCAGCGGCCTACGGCTGTTAAGAAGAACACCCAGCCTATTGCCTCTTTGAGGATAACATAACATGGTTGATGATTCGATGGCAAAATTGGTATTTACAAACTTTAATTATATAAGTACATTAAAGGTTCACATGTCAACAGGCGTAAATAAATCATGTTAAACGATCGTGCGATTTTAAAATGTTAATTTTGTATTGTATACATACTGGGTAGGTACATACCTTACCTGTTTAATAATTAGTGTCATTTGTATCAAGTTGGTCATGGCAATGGCATGGATGAACATGAACTTATCATTATGTTGATTAAATTATAAAATACAAAAAAAACAGGCGGAATACAGGCGTTTTTTTAGGTCCCAATGTAATAGGGGGCGAGCCTATTGCCATTAACCGGGCACAAATCCAGACTCCGTGCTGCCACTGAGAATTACCTAATGGAAAAACCCAGTAACACTTTGCCCGACCCGGGATTCGAACCCAGGACCTCATGCACAGCAGTCGCGCTTAGCGACCACTAGACCAACGAGGCAGTCAATCATAAAATAAACTAACAAAAAAAAATACAGTTTATTATACTTTTTTTCTATCTAATATTTATATTTCACATTAGTTTTTAATGTTTACAACAGTTGATATGAATTATTCACGCTGTTTTCAGTTTGCTCAATAGAATTAAGTTCAATGTGACACACAATCAATAAATTCATTAATGAGTGTGTAAACAAACTTCAAATTAAATATTAAGGCAATTAAAGCATATTGGGTGGTTTAGTAAAATTAAATAAAAACCTATAAGTTACTAGATATTATTATACAAACAGAATTATATTTTTAATTATATCTAGGTACAACTACCTACAATATATTGGACACAGTATATTCGTGCATTATGAGGTAAACAATATATTATTTATCTTGATAGAACAACCCCGATGTAGAGTATTTATCATTTCAGTAACTTGACAGTTCACATTGTGAGTCATACATCTTTTACAGTAAAAAATATATTAATAAATTTAAATCTTAGTAGGACAATTCAAAAGCATAAACTATAGCGCAGCCAACACCCACCTAGAGGTAAAATATTTAAACTGTTCCACAGAAATTAAAATATAACTTGGTAAGTTTTTGTAAAGTCAATATATATTATGAGTGTTATGTGTATTATGTGTGTGTGTGTGTGTGTATACAGTTCTAATAGCCTAGTAACTGGGTAGTTCGCATTATGAATCTTACATCTTTTGTTAGTCACTTGAAATCGATACTAGATAGCAACTGATAGTGTTTATAACATTTGTGTGCTGTTCCATATTATTATAACTGTGTTTAAAAGTAAGGGGACCAATGCCATACTATATTATAGTAGGTGCTGCAATAATAACATACCAAAAGAGATGTAATCAACCCACAAACATAGGCTACATGTAAATAACAGAAAAATAGTCAAAGAACTACTGGCGTATAAAATTGTACGTATCATAGGTATTACATAAAATTTATTATTATTACATTAGTATAAAATCAGATAAAGAGAGTGACACTTACTGTAGTGAGCTTTCTCGACAAGTGGTTCCACATTGTAGACGCGCAAGCCGGTTTTTAGGCAGCACGTGAAGCAGCCTACAACGTAATAAAATCATTAATACAAATGTTACTCTGTCTATGAGTAAGGAAACAAAACAACAAAGAGTTACTTATCTTATAAGACTTTTAGAATAACATTAACTACGATGAGTAAGCTATTCTACATTGATAAATATAATTATAGATTTGTTTCACAACAATTTGTGCTACACAACTAATTGTGTGCTAATTTATTCATTTCTAAGAATAATATTATGTATGTGTAGCTGCAATGGACAGCAATTACTATTACAAACAACAGTGTATCAACAGTTCTGATCCAAAACAAATAACAGCTGTTTATCAAAACAATAGCAGAGTCAAGATTCAGACGTGCGTACGAAAACTGATTAAAATTGCGTTTTAAATTACAAGTACATACGCAACTATGAGGGCAAACAAAACCAACGCCCAAACAATAGCGAGCGATCTCGCGAAGAATGGAAATTGCGCGTGGGCGCGCAACTAAAAATATAAACAACACGTGGAGCGCGGAGCAACGCGAGTAGCGTGGCGAGGAAAGCTCAGCGCTCAGCCTGCGACGCACCTCGCACCACGCGGCCACTCCACACCACCCAAAACCCACGTTCTGACATACTTAGCTCATCCGAATCATGAATAATACTAACTCCACCTGAGAACAAAGAACTCAGGTTGACGAACTAGGAAGTAACACAAACCTTGATCCTGGTTAAACCCCAGGCTCGTGATGCCGCTGCTCCTCCGGCGCGCCATGTCTCTTCCACCGTGAATTTATCATAAACATTGAGTTGATTTTTTATCAGATGTCTCAGTGGACATTTTCACACCAATAATTTTAATACGCACATTTATTATGTTACATGTTCTCTGTGTGTGATACACAGCTGATTTGATGACGGATGACAGGAAAACACAGATGTTGACAGTTGAAAAAATTGAAGTTTTCCAAAATGTTGCTAACTCTTGAAAAATAAACTACTATTCCAAAATATAATAGTATTTTATTTTTAAATTTAGAGCTTGAAATCATAACTAAAAATTTCATAATTATAAAATATCAATTAAAGAAATGAATACACGAATGAAGTAACATGTTTTCAAGTTATGTGCCCTCTTAAACCATTGTTAGTTAAGTTAAGACTCTTTTAAATTTTAATGTAAAACAATGAAAAATGTTTTATCAATATCTTATAAATTTATTGAAAAGAAAATCAAGCTGTTAACATTTAAGGTTATAAATAAAAAAACCAAATCTTTGTAACAGTTGTTGGTGTTGGCAGTCGAAAATAAAATATAAATATTTTTGTTCAACCCATACAAAATAAAATTCTATGGTAAAATATTACACAACTGTGCACACCCTACCTACGGCCAACATACTATAAATCAACACTGTCTACTTGATATGGCGATCAAAAGAAGAAAAAAAACGCAAAACTTCAAAAATGTTTTTATCTTCCCTCATTGAAGAAATTTTCTTACAGATCAAATTTTTGGCCTCAAAAGCACTTTTAAATTATGTAGGGTGTCAATTAGCTAAAGTAGTAATAATAAATCTCAAAAATATAAACGTAATATATTGAGGTAAGTGGGCTTTTAAATGACATTATATTGACATATTAAATAAAAGTTCTGAACAAAAAAATATTATTACAGAAAACTGAAAAAATGGATTTCAAGACAACAACAACTAATGATTTTCAGTGGCCGTTTTCAAAACCCATAGTTGGAAAGTATGTAATTTAAATAATTTTACATAATTTGAACTACCAGCCTGTCAAAACTTGAAAGGCAATATAGTGGTTAGGTACAATTTGCTATAATAATAGTGTCAGTCTGTTTGCTACTATTAGAACCTTACAAACGCACTGCGGTAGAAGTCAGTTTGTAATTAAGTAAGTATAGCTGTAATACGTACCTACGATGTTCTACAGGGGTAGGTAGAAATAGGCTGTTGCTCCAGTGTGTGAAAGGTCCGTATAATAGGGGCAAGCAATTACGGCCAGAACGAAAAAAATAAGAACACGTTTCAAATTAATAAGTAGGTTTTACAACGCTGTTGATTTAAGTAGGTATCGTTAATGATTTACCTGTAAATTCATGACAATATTAACTTGATATTACCTGATAATTTGTTAGTTCAGTAGTAACCGATCACCTATATAACCACGTAGTTTGAGTTGGTTAGTACAATATTTACTGTAGTCTTAGATAATTTAATATAAAATAAATGCACTCTAGTTTATCTGGTTATAAACAATATTCTAATATATTGTGGCCTCGCCTGTCCCTACCGTTGTATAGCGGCCTTCACCGCACTCAAACCGCATTGAGTTTGCGGGTGACTGGAAGACTATACTGTTATCAAATCTGGGGTATCTAATACGATACTTTAATTAACTAAGCATGATTGTACAATATTATAATTTACTGCATACTAGAAACCAACTAGAAATTAACACCGCGTCTTTTCGGAGATATAAGGTGCCTATGGGATTTTGAATGCCTGCTCGCTGCACTATCGACCGATTATCTGCCCCCTTAACATGAACTTTTAAAGCAGGACAATTTATGTTGGAGCATTGTACACTGCACACATAGCGGCGAGGTGTCACGCTCCCACTTTCTAAACTATCCTGCTTCAAAAGTTCTTGGTAAGGGGGCTGTTGATTTTCTACAGACTATATTGTGAAATGCAATGATATTATTAGTGAAAAGAGCTAAATAGTTTAACGCGATTCGAAAGTGGTAGCCAGATACGTTTAAACAGAGCTGATTAGTTCACCTGAATTCATTTCAATTTGTTTTAGTTCCCATTAATTACGTTATATCTCCTACGGCCACGTGTCATATTATAATTACAATAAGATCATCAAAGGTCTAATGTTATTATCTATCTCTTTGTAGCCGACTTTAAAGAAGGGATGTTTAGGAGTTATCTTTTATATAAAATTCTCGTGTCACAATGTTCGTTCCCGTACTCCTCCGAAACGGCTTGACCGATTCTCATGAAATTTTGTGAGCATATTGAGTAGGTCTGAGAATCGGCCAACATCTATTTTTCATACCCCGGGTCAGCTAGTAATAATATAATTTTCTGCATAGCCTTTTGATAAATTTTCTAGTAAGTTCGTCAAAGTAATAATTGCCCTGTAGTTTTATTAAATACGGATAATGATACGGTACGTCGTGCGTCGTAAACGTTTTACAGTATTGCACGTCTAGGAGCTAGGCTTTATTTCCCACGATCGCTATTTATGTATACGATAAACACATATTGAAGCGGCTTTGCCTGCATATTTAATGATGCACTTATCTATAAAGTATGTGATATTCTAACACGATTTTAGATAACTAATATTTTATTTGCGTTTGTAAGGTATTGGTTAAGGTTTTTTCATTAAATTATTAAGGTCAATTTTCCACACTTCCCATTTAAATTATTCCTACTACCAGCAAAAACGGCTCATGGGTAATCAACATGGCTTTTCACCCTGGTCTTAATGTTCATTCTGGTTTGATACATATACTTGTATAGCTTTATTACTAGTCAAAAAGTTGTCCGTGCCTCATGAAGTAGCCCCTTTAATTTCATAAGCACAACTACCTATATATACGACAAACTTCTCCATATAAAAAGAAATATTCGTCGCCTGCTGGTGGTAAGAAAGCAACCTGTGTCGTAGAATCCAATCACCAGAGGCTGGCAAGTTATTTACGTTGTTCTCGACTGTTCTCCCCAGGCCATGCGAGCCGCCGAGTCCAGACACGGGCCCCGTGATCCGGCCCGCGCCGGTGGCTCCGTACTGCCACTGCGATGCCCACTCGTATTCGCCGAGGGTTGAGCAGTACAAACAACTGCTGGAGAAAGAGCAAAAGCTATGCCAGGACTATGAACAACTGCGGAAACAGGTACTATGTCAGTCATTAGAGAAACGAAATGTTTTGGATGTGCCAACAGATTTTTGGTGCTACATGAGCCGTGCACAGTTTTAAGATTGCCGTCGGTGACAAAGCGATATGCCTTGATTGGAGTTGGGTAGAACAGTTAATACCTGCTGACAGCCATTGGTTATATTTTGACCGAATAGTTAGTGGCCAGTGGCCAACATTAAACCAGTAACTAGCCAATGGTGATATTGAGGGAATATATTTTATTCTTAAAACGTTGTTTCATGTTTTACAAGTTCTTACGTTATTTCCTAACTTCATGTTTATACAAATTGTTACTCCATAATTGGTATTGTCAAGCCAGTGGACAGCATCTACTTAGGAGAGACTTGCTAATTGCCACGTACTTACCAGATTCACCGGCAATAAAACCTCGTTTGTAGGGTTAAGTGTAAGTTATGCAAAATAAAATGTGTAATATCCAAACTTTTTGTAGATGGTGGATGTGACCAATGACATTCTAGACCACCCTTGCGATGATCTCGACAGTAAGATGATAACGATGTATCAAGCCACATTCAAGAAGAGATGTGAGTATGGCAATGTAGTTAGATACCTAAATATCTACATTTTTGGTAAGATAACATCTTCATACGGCGTCTACTTGTTTTGACAATAAGTTTTTTGACTCTGTAGGTATTAGCTGTTTTCAATGCTCTCTAATTATTTTCTACCGCATATAATCTTTGCCCCTTAAATTAAGTCACATAAAAGGTTTAAGCCTGCTTCTATATGTTAACCTTGTACCTATAGTTAATTAAACTTACCAAAATCTTTTGTTCAAGCATTTCCAATGACGGACTACAGAGCCATTATAGCAGCTTCACAATCGAATGCCCCAATACCGATGGAGAGTAACCGTCTCGGCATGTTGCGCTGCTACAAGGACCCGACGAACTTCTCAGACAAGCCTCCAACAGTCAGACCAACAATCAACCCGCCAGGAGAAATTCACACTGGCGTCACCCCA
Source organism: Abrostola triplasia (assembly GCA_946251915.1). NCBI lineage: Eukaryota > Metazoa > Arthropoda > Insecta > Lepidoptera > Noctuidae > Abrostola > Abrostola triplasia. Next base: position 5,357,257 of record OX276440.1, on the reverse strand, counting down.
CAGTCTATTCAGACGTGGTTCACGGCGTACCCCGGCAGGTCAGAGTATATGGACACTTACAGTGCTTCAGCCAAGGCGTGTTGGCGATCTATGCAGCGGTATAAGGAGCCTATGCCATCGACGAGAAGAAGGGCAGACGACACTTGCATATAATCAACATTATCGTGGATATTTGTTTGGTAGTGATTCGTATGTATATCCGTTTCATGTACAGATCAAAAATAAAATAAGGGAAGATAGTCGCTTGTTTTATTTGGGTGGCCTGAACCAAAAAGTTTGTGGAAAATAAGTGGTCGTGGCAAAATGGAAATCCATGTTCTGCTTAGCCATGTAAGGAAATAAACGGTGTATTCAGGTAATAAAATATTATATTCAATGTAATTGAGATCATTAATTACGTCAGATTATGCTGTTGACTGTGTAGAACGCTTTTTGTTAGGATTAGTAAGTTCAACAGCCTTAAACCACAAATGCAGTGAACTTTACTCCGTTACTAGTAGTTCGATGTCTTATCGACTCGCTACGTCACAAAGAGAATTCAATTAGAGTTGTATGTAAATATGAACGACATGTGTATAACTATAAACACGTGTTACAAAGTAGTTACATTTTAATTGTTGTTTATAGTGTAATTGGTTAGCAAATTGTTAATAAAGATTATTTGTTTTCGAAACGACTATTGCAGTTTTAGCACTCTCTTAATTCAAAACAATAATGCGTTTTACGTAAAACTGAATTTGTATGTTTTTTGTCGCGACGTTTGTATACATTTTGTATGAAAGTAAATCAAACAGATATGTTTGCGCCTTGTCCGCGATGCGTCCTCGTCTTACATCGTCTCTGTGTGGCCATTGGCTAATACAATTAGCAACAATTTGTCGAGTCCTAATAGGTTAATGGCCTATCATTCTTACTAGACTATTTTATTAAACTTTTTAATAGCGTCCATCTTTCTTAGATCTTATTCAGAATTTTTAAATTCCAAATAATAATCTATTTAGGTTGATAAAGGCCGCGGATTCGAGTCACGCTCTTGTCTGTAATGTTTCAAACTATGCACAATAACAATTTGCCAATCGTCTTGGATTGTATTGAACCCGCAACCTCTAGCACACTAGTCCTATCATAATGTAATTGTGTCGATTACGTCATCGTATTGATTGATAGCTCTTGTCACTATGCACATTTTATATTTCCGGGATAAATGACCTATTGATAAGACGGCCTATTTGACTAAAAATAGTAGGTACCTTCGACATTATCAAGTTATTTTAAAATTAATAAAAAGTTGAGATGTTAATGTTACTATCATGCCTCATAATGACAACGAATTTTAATTAAATGTGTAGTGCGACTAATTGTACCTAATAGTGAAAGAAAATCGTTGAAACAATATAAAATCTTAATAACTAGAGTCAGTCTAGAGTCCCTAGAATCAAATCCAAAAACCTCTTCACTGAATTTCGGCCACCATAGCCAATTTCAGATAGGAGATAATCTAGTGCACAAGTATGAGCGCAAACACAGGTGCACTCTATATTCTCTTACTCACACCGTCCAATGGGACGGCAGATCGACACGACCTCACCAATGAGAGGTCACGCACTCACGCGCAGAACCAACAGCATGACGTGCCTTTAAAAGAAGGTACAGTCAGCATCATACGCAGCTGAACATAATTTTTTTCTAACATACGCGTTCCATTAATTAAAAAGCAACTTGTCAAGCAGTAAAAAGTCTTAAATATTCTATAATCATTATTTGGTAACAGTAACTTGAATTGATGTCTTTTTTTCAATTATTTGTAGGTAATCTTCCTTAACATGTTATGTTACCCATGATGCTGACAACCCCCTTACCATGAACTATTATAATAACAGCTGTCCCACTGCAGGGCAAAGGCCTCTTCTTGTATAAAGGTTGAGCATTAATCACCACACTGGCTCACTGCGGGTCAATTTGCGTCGTAGCGAGACGCCTCATTACACCGCACGTAATGGCGCCGGCTTCCACATCGGAAACTGTCCTGCTTTAAGAATTCATGGTAAGGGAGCTGTACAGATACGAGAAACAACATTATAAAGACCATAATACACAAAGAAAAAAAACACAGTTGAATATAAATATTTTATCAGCACTTCGCTTTCCCTCCAATAAAGTACCTAACACATGAAGTCTATAACAGTCTTGAGTTTCAGTTGGATATAACCATGTTAAAGTCTACTGAAATATGTAAATTTCGAACGCGATTTATAACATAAATTATAAATTTTTATATAGGAAACAATTACAGGTGGTTGAAATTTAAACACTATCCAAGAAGGCTAAGGCCTATTTTGCATCGTCTAAAATTATTTACTTACATACAAAAATAGTAATAAATACAATAAGTATAATATTTATCATGTAATAGTTACTAATAACCGATACCAAGTGTTTGAAAATATTTGGATATTATTGAACTAGTTTACTAAAAATACTATAAGTAGGTAGTTATGATATAGCTGTATTTTCTATAGTCTTCAGACATATCGTTTTTTGACGAATTCTTCTGTACATTTGGTGTGTCTGGGTTTTGATTGGCCACCCTCAGTGAGGGTAGTATGGAACTGGTGACGTCATTTACTAGGATAAATGCACACAGCGCCAATATGAGTACCTGGAATAAGAAAATATATTATTATTAACAATTCGTTTGTACCTCTGATGATCTCAGCTATTTGTTGATCTAAGTTGGCATGTACCTGTGGTCCTATACTTTTTTAAATGTTGCAGAAGATAGATACCTATCTAAATAAATTAGATGGTCATACTGACAAATTTGGAAAATCATCATCATCTTCAGCCAGAAGACGTCCACTGTTAAACAAAGGGCTCCCCCTTAGAACGCCACAATGAACATTTTGACAATGCTTTTTTAAATTCCCTACTTTTTATGGATAAATGGAACTCAAAAATTGGCCTTATTTCACTATGGTATATCCATTTTTTTATAAAACCTCGCCCTACATTTGAAATTTCTTATATGCAAGCACCCTGCTCCTTGCGGTGTACACAAATATATGCCTCGTGCGGTAATCGAATTCGCAACCGCAGCTGTCTTCCCACTTAGCAACTGCTGATTATGTAATCTTGCTAATGTTTCCCATAGGACACCGAGAGAACAAACAGAATCGCTAGTGACTGTACGTGCTAACAATAAGCCTACAACTCTATGGACGCATTGTGATAAAAATACTGCCTGATTGACAATTGATCATCGGAGGCCCGAACTCCCATGGGCCTATGGCCTATAACAGTGAACCCAAGCTGCGATAACAAAGGCATGTTGTACAATCACGTATCTCACGTTATATTGAGCGAGTTTCAATGTACATGTCCGAAAAAATATTGGTTTAGGTGTACTGTGGGAGGACTGATTAATCTATACTAATATTAAAGCTGAAGAGTTTATTTGTTTGCTTGAACGCGCTAATCTCAGGAACTACTGGTCCGATTTGAAAAATGTAGACAGCCCTATAGGCTATTAAACATTCGTATTTAGTTAGAAGCTAGTGAACAATAAATACAAGTTTAATTTATTTCCGTCGTCAGGAAAACTAGTCGTGAGGGGTGACGAACTTGATCCTTAATGAATGATAATAAGCTGGCCGGTCGTCGCGTATTTTAGTGTTAAAAGTATTTTAATGTCAAAACAAAATGATCTTACTTCAATAAATATACAGTGATATTCGTAGGACAAAGATGCGAGGGCAAGACAATAACCTACAGATTTTTTGTAATACACTAATGGGTACAAAAACTAAATTATATTGAAACTGTTATGTTCCTACGTTTATACGTACCTACATAATAATAGTAATTATATAAGCTGTCGGCTTCGAATTTGTTGGTAAAAACAAAAGACTGGCTGTAAAAAAATTCGAACTTCGAACTAGGAAAAAATCGAGATACATTCCATCGGTTAAAACACGAGTTACATACAAAAAAAACACGTTTATTTTCTAGAGGAAAAAGAGACTTGGTATACTGTCGATTCATTCACTATAAACACGTTCCTAATACACAATTTATAAACCCCATTAATTAAAACAGCTGACGAATGACGACCATAATAATTATCTATAAAGATGACTAACGGGTAATACTCGTTAATCAAATAATTTAACCCGAATAAGGAAAGGTTCACAATGTCCGCATTAACCATTTTATACTCCATCCCTACTACAAGGAAAACGCGTCAGGAATAATTGTTATAGCTACTTATAAAATTTAAATTTTCAGTCTAATCTTTTGACCTACATAGTTAGCTATCCAATTGACATGTCGTTTAAGACGTTAATACATTGTAACTATAGTCTGTTTTAATAAGATTAACAATTTTATTATATTAGAAAACCTGGTCCGATAAAAAAGTAGCTTGTTCAGTACTCGATCATGAAAGTTTTTGACTATCGGGCCATCCCTGAAATCGAGAAAAAAAATCAACTGTTCGATACATTTTGTGAAGTGTACATAAATGTATGGACCAGATAACGTTTTTTTTGTTTTCAGGGATGACCCCATAGTTATAGAATTTCATAGTCGAATACTAAGCAACCTCCTTTCAGATCTGACAATATTATTGTAAAACATTGTGTAGCATTGACTTCAAAATTTGTTATTTTTAGTCAATGGAATAATAACATAATATGCAGAGTACTAATATAATAAACGCGAAAGTTTGTAAGTATGGACGGATGTTTGTTACTCTTTCACGTAAAAACTACTGAATGGATTTTAATGAAATTTCATATGGAGGTAGCTTACACCCTGGATTAACATATAGGCTACTTTTTATCCCGAAAAACTGTAGCGGGTAACACCGCGAGGCGCAGCTAGTATGGTAAGATATCGTTGTCACTGATCGTGACTGGCGACTCCTTAATTACATAGACTGGACCCTTATCAAGGTCAAATATTTTAACACCAACTTCCTAATCAGTGTATTAAATCATGTTTGACGAACTACAATAGTCTCTAAGTGGTCTTAAAGAATTAAAGCGTATGAAAGTATCAATTACAAAATTGTGAGGTTAAAGCAAAGGGTTAAAGATATTTATTAAAAAAAAAAAATAACGATATTTTCTATTAGCTGGTAGATGCAATTGTCAAGCTGTCGTTTATTGTGGCGTTCTAAGGGGGAGGCCTTTGTTCAACAGTGGACGTATTACGGCTGATGATGATGACGAACTATTAAATCTGAACATTCCAATTAAGTACACAGAAAAATCAGGGCTTAATTAATAAAACATATTTTTGATACAATGGTAAAGGGTAGTTTCATTTTCAGCAAAGTAACATTGGATGTTTCTAGGAGAAACTTTTTTGCCGCAGCTAGTATTTTAAAGCTGGACCTAATAGATTTGACCTCATTACACATAACAAATATTGTCATTAGCGAACTAACTAAGCATAACTCATTCGAATTCGAATGAGTTATGCTCGTTAGTTCTAGCTTATACTTCCGATAAAAAGGTACAAACAAAAACAAAACTATTTGTTTTGATAATTAGTAAAAATAATTATGCTGTTCCTATGCCGCTATGATATGTTATAAGTATAATTTGTAACCTATTTATAACCATGTAGGAAGTTGAAGAGAATCTCCAACAACTATTTTTGGACGGCGTCTTGTAGAAAGATCGCAGATTGCATCCACTATAAAAACTTAAACGAACTTATACGCTCATTAGGTATCGTAGAACTAAAATGAATTCAGTATTGTTAATTGTATACACCGATTTAGATTTTTTTAAAATCTTTATTTATTTAGAGGCTTTTTACCTTTTTATTATTTACCTATTTAGAATTATGTTTAAGTATAGATAGATAAAGAAAACATGTTGAAAGTTCGCGGAAACTATCGCCTTATCCGTCACAATGTTAATTAAAATAATAAGTTGTAACAAACTCACCGCTGTCCGAGTCATTGTAGTTAGCAACAGCATCCGTCTGATTAGAGAACTTCCATCGTCGGTGAGCACACAGAAATATATTTGTTTATGTATCGTCCGCAACAATAGCGGTGTTTGTATTCAACAATAACAACACGCGTCTGTCTCCGATGCCGCCTGATACGGGAATGAGGATTCACTGTCCACTGTCCTAAATACAAATGACATTTGTTCTTTCCACAATCATACGACAAATTCTACAGCTACGCGAATGTTTTTGTTCTAATTTTAGAATGTTTTGAATTCCTGTGTTTATCAAGCCTACTTGATTTTTTACTATATGAGCGCATGCGCGGGTTTCCTCTTTTTTTTGCGCGTGTATCGAACATTGTATTTTTTTGTTTATGTTTATTTAATTAATATAAATTATGTGCTAAAACATCAATAAACTGACCGTAATTTGGCACATAATTATGAATAGTTTTCTGCCCCATTACCATGAACTTTTTAATGAGGATATTTTACGTTGAGAAAAGAGACATCGCTATGTGCAGTGTAGTGCGGCATTTGGCTTCTACAACGGAAAATATCCTGCTTTAAGAGTTTATGGTAAGGGGGCTGCACTTCTTCTCCAGACTTGTCCATATAAACATGAAATACCTATACCAATTCTTATCTTCCTGTCCAAAGACATTCGCATTTTTGCTGTCATTTCGTAAACAGCATTTTAAATTGCATCACTTTTCCAACCTAGGGATTGAACTCAGGACCTCACTAAATCTAATGATTTAGTGACACTGTCACTGTCTCATAAATCACGGACAAGTTTACTTACATAAACTGCCTACTACATATGAATTATAAACAGTAAAATATTAAATACAGTTCGATGGAATGCATTACTACTCCCAATAGAAATAGAAAAGAATTTCCTAGCAATAACGCCTAGTCATTTAATGAACGTAATCAGCATAACATATTAAACGTGTTGATTATTGCAGACGTGAGTTAGATGATTAAACAATTTGAAACGTGGAATTATGAATTTTCACCATTCGAATACATACATTCTTTTTATTTTCTGCAAATGTCTGTCTGCAAATGTTTTAGGCCGTTATACACTCTTTTGGAGACAGATTTAAACATAACATAACATCACGCCTGTATTCCCCGAAGGGGTAGGCAGAGGTGCACATGTAGACAGATTTATTTATTAATAAATAAATAATATAAAGAAAATATGCCTATCTGCAAAAGTCTGTATACCTGCCAATTGGCAAAATGAGTTGATTGACGCTATGGGTGCCGTGTATGGCTTTCCACTTTCTGCGTTTAGGGATACAGGTTCAATCTAACAGGGAATTAATGTTGTTAGGCGAAAAAAGTAAATTAAAAAGAATAAAAAGTGATAGACTTATTTCTTATTAGGCCATTTTCTGAACGTTGTTATTTTATGTCTCGGGTTGCTTTAAAGTTAATTTCTAAAAAACACGAAATTTTAACCTAATTCACAGGCGACACGTGTTCGACAGATGTTCCCAGAACAGCTTAATTTCCAACTGGTAATAACTAGTTGAGGCTAATACAAACTTCCTTATTAGATATTTGACAAAACAGTAGGACTTAATAGTCGGGAATTGTGTCACTACCCAGTGAGTGAAGGTACCTATTGGTCAATGCCCGTTTCTTTTGATATAACAGAGAGGTTTACAATGCTTTAGGACAGATAGGTACCATTCGTTACTCTAGAAATTACTCTGCTACCGTAAAAGCATAGTCGCATAGTCGTCATGAACAACATCAGCGTCTACCGATGTCAAAACTTGTGACAGAATTTTGCACGTGCGGGAATTCAATCTTAGACCCTCTAAATAGTCTCTGGAGCATCACTTCATTATTCAACTATTACACCAATCAGATCAATTTACAAGTAATCACACATCAACACATCTATGATCCCTGAAGGGGTGGGCAGAGATGTAGTACCAATATTTCGCCAGTTATGTTATAGGTCCCGATGTAATAGGGGGTAGCCTATTGCCATAAACCGGGCTCAAATCCAGACTCCGTGCTGCAACTAAGAATTACCATAACACTTTGCCCAACCCGGGATTCGAACCCAAGACCTTCGCCAATCGCGCTTAACAACCACTAGACCAAAATTACAAGTAATATTAAGCAAATATAGACACGTGCGATCTATGTGCATAGTCCAAGAGGCACGCATGTCAGCGCGTCACTCAATAAATTATTATAAATTATAATTGATAAGCGTTGTTTCAGTAATATACGTTATTACGCTTATTTAGAAACTAGGTATCATCTTTTTCACTTAAATAGAAACTTCGTAGCGAAGGTTTAAATTAAAAACTTCCGTCGCTGAAAATCGCATTCCGAATCTGTAGATACCTCTATAATATATAATATCCTCTTGGCCGAATTTCGGTCACGTCAGCTAATTAACAAACTAAGTGCCCAAATTATTAATGCTCATGCACAAGTGTGTGTGAAAACAAGTCAAATTGCTCATGCACAAGTGTGTAAAAACAGCTCAGATCTTTATGTTTTCTGACACACAGTTCAATGGGACGGTAATTAAATTCTTCCGAAAAGAAATCAAGCGCAAGACAGGGTTTAAAACTGCTTCTACTGAGAATTTATGTTATGTAGCAGTGTGTAGCTTTTTTAATTAAGGCCTACGCAGATCGGGACGGCAGAGCGAAGAATTGAATTTTTTGCCAATGGATATTCAAACGTATTGATATAAAAATACGACATAAATTGCATGCTTGAAGGCTCCCGCGGCGCTGCTGTGGCGTACAGCGTACTGCGGCAGGCAACGGCATGTTCAGGACGCCAGGCCATGAGGCAGGGGTAGAGAACACGCGACTGAAGACTAAATGTGGGTCGGGTAGCAGGAACTGAGGCATGCTTAGTGGTGCCGCAGGACGCCGCGGCATGCCGTGGCAAGGCGCTGGAATGTCGCGTTGGCCTTATGTCTACGAGGTTTCTTTCATAGGAGGTTTCAAACTTACTTATTTAAAGTAGGTGTAGGCAACTCTCCACCTATAATTTCTTTGTTATCATACAATTTTGTGTTCCCTTTATCGTAGTCTGTGTCGGGCTACAACATGCGGGCGTAGTCTATTTATTTTAAGACATATTGACTTCAAATAACCATTACGACTAGTATTAATAAAGTGTTCGATATCACAAGGACCCATAGCACCGAGTTACAAGTACCAACATAATATAGAAACACGCAACAAATACCTACATACTTTAAGTATGTTTAAACCGGTGATGTATGATCTTGGCATTCAGAGGTCATCAAACTTCGATGAGTTTTTGCTAAGTCTTCAAACTGTCATTAGAATTAAAATGACTTAGTATAATATAATCAACGTTCAATTCACTACTTACTGAAATATCCTGTTTTAGAGTTTATTGACTTTTGTTTGCATGTTTATACGAATAAGTATAGTTTTTGTCATTGCATTGGCATTACAATTAATTTACGGGTGTCTTCTTCTTTAACTGTACGACATCATCTTCAACATCATCAGCAGGAAGACGTCCGGAGTTGAATAAAGGCCACTTCCTTAGAACGCTACATAAACGGCAACTTGTTACTCGCAACCACTCTGACGATGTCATCGGTCCACCTAGAGGAAAGCCTGTCGACATGTCTTCTTGTGGTTCATGGTCTCCATTGGAGAACCTATATTCCCCAGCGGTACTACAGCCCCCAAAACGCCCGCAAGGTAGAAGAAACGTCGCAACAAACTACCCAGCTGCACAATCTGTCTATCAAAATATAGTAAAAAAAAAATTATAAACAAAAAACCAGCTAGAAGTTTTAGAAGTGCTAAATGCATTTTATTCCATGGTGATACGGGGCATCCCCGTATCATAGACTACAGTAGACCATTGTCAGAGCCACGTGATTTTGTGGTACTGCATTCAGTAGTTATATTATATCATAAGTATACCTATACATAGTCATAACATAACGACAAAGTGATTTGTTGGGTGCTGAGTGATTGTGTATCGTACAGGCCTAGACTTTAAATTGATTTTTAACCGACTTCAAAAAAGGGAGGAGGTTCTCAATTCGACTGTATTTTTTTTTATGTTTGTTACCTTATAACTTTCGCTTGGGTGAACAGATTTTGATGATTTTTTATTTATTTGAAAGCTGGTGCCTCCCGTTTGGTCCCATTGCAATTTGATTTAGATCCGATCAGTACTTTTTCAGTCATTCTTAATAATGCTCTTTTTTTCACGTTCTCTACTACATTTTTCTATGATTGTTCTCCGATTTCTGCGGTTTTTTTACTTTTTAGTGCTTTTTAATTTGTTGTGAAATAATTTTGTTTTGAAGTCGGTTTTTTTTTGTTAAAATTTTGTTTACTGTTTTTCGTGCAAGTATTAACTTCGCGTCATCTCTTCAAACTAAAAATTGTTGTGTATTGCGTTTTTCCTTCTGAAATTCCTTTCGGGATCCCCTTGACTTGGCGTTGTAACATAATTATTACTATCTTTACTTCGGCATTTTCGTATAGTATCATCATTCCTAATATTATTGTCCTTATTATTTGTAAGCTGTATTTTTGCTTGTCTGTATGTTAATGACATTAATTGTCATTGTTTAGTCATCAGTCAAAATTATCGTGTTATTTAATTAATAGTTTAATGGTTAAAAAATAAATAATATACTTATAGTGAACAATTAAAATTTTAAGTTATCATAAGAAGATGATCCAACGAGCTTTGATGTTAATTCTGTGCGCTTTGAACATACAACAAGGACATAAATGCAGGCTTAATAGTAGAATACACTTTGGAGAGCCATTGCCGATTATCATAAGGGAAGGACAACTCCTAGAGCCGACTGATAAATTCGGTAACGTCGACATGAACTACGGTGACCCGCTCCTCTTAAGTTGTGAGGGTATGGGGATCATAGAACACCCAAACGCCCAGCGCGATCTTTCCACTGCTATCGTAAATTGCGATGGGGGAGACAACTTCAGAAATGAGGATTGGCTAAACGCTCCAGCGCCATTCCACCTTTTCAAATGTAAATTCCCCCCAAATTATAACAGCAGGAGAACAGATCGAACATGTTTTGAAGGCAACCGCATCATAGAGGTTGGCTACACTGTCCGAAATGAGTTCTACCCCCTTTATGAAACATGCTTCAATGAAGCTGGAATGAATGCTATTTATTCGAAGTATTCTCAGAAACCTTACAACTCTTTATTCCAGACGAGAGTGATTCGGCCTTTTTTCATCGCCAATGATCATTTTGGGTATATACCTGTCGATTCTTTGTTTTCACCAAGAGGTCAAAAAGCGGCAGTAGCTCAATTGGTGGGACCTGTGATTGACAGCTACATCACAAAGACGGAATTTCTCTCACGAGGACACTTGGCTGCTAAAACTGACTTTGTATACGCATTTGGTGAGCGTGCGACCTTCCACTACGTAAACTGTGCTCCTCAATGGACGGGTTTCAATGGCGGGAACTGGAACACATTGGAAGTCGACCTCAGGAATCATATTCACGTGGCTAACTACAATACTATCATTTATACTGGAACATTTGGAGTAACGCAGCTGTTTAATGTAAATGGTCGGAGAGTGGACATTCATCTTCACACTGATGAGAACAATAATCCGGTGATACCTGTCCCTAAGTATTTTTATAAGGTTGTTTATGAACCTACACGGAAATGTGGAATAGCTTTTGTGGGCATCAACAATCCCTATTATACAGCAGATGAAGTTAGAAATATGATTTTTTGTGAAGATTTGTGTAGGCATAACAGTAATTTCTCGTGGTTATCCTGGCACCCTGAAAATCCCAGCGAAGGCTATACGTTCTGTTGCTCAGTTTCAGAGTTCAGAACGACCATTCCACATTTACCATCGTTTCCAGTTGAATGTGTTTTGACGTGATCTCGACTCGCATTAGTTTTGTCCAGTATGTTTAAGTCCTAAATAAATGATTTATAATATGATTTAATGTTTGATTTATTTGAACAAGGTCTTAAATTTTAAAAGCTTGGTTACATCACAAAAATAAAACAAAGATTGAGTACTTTGATCAATCAAATTACCAGCAACATATTGTAAACTTAAAAAAAAAAGAAATTTAATATTTCACTAGTTCACACATTTTTTCTGATTCTTGAAATAATCAGGATATAGATATTTCTTTTGAGTATGATAATGGTTCATTTCATTGTGATAGGTTATTGACCTTTTGTCGGAACACAATATTATCAGCTGTGGCGATGAACACAATGCTGACCTCAGGGGCTCAGGGTGACACATCTTCATTTTGTACTATACATAATATAACCTATGTTATGGCTAGTATGGAATAGTTAATGTAAGTATATTTGATATGGTTAACTTAATTGTATTGTAGCTACTGGCTCTAATGTTATTATAGCTAGCTTTTTCAGTCTAAAATCTAGGTTAACTAGGTTGATTTTTGCACAGAACAAATATTTTAAATGCCCACAAACCTTTTTAAGAACGCATAGCGTGGTTTCTATTCCACGTGTTTCTAAAGTCCGACTAGGCAATGTGCAATAACACTTGAATAAGTTAATATTCAAAATAATTGTTAACACAAGCTTTTAAATCAAAAGTACCATAATATTGTATTGTCACCAAACCTATTTAAGTATGCAGAATTTCATTTCAATCGGATGTCAAAAAGTGGTTCTAATTTAGATTGCAAGATTTAAGCTAAACAAACTTACATACATACAAACATTGCAAGTTAAATAAAAGCTAGTAAAAAGATTAAGATTTTTGTGAGTATTCTATTTCAGTCAATCCAAGTGGGTATATTTAATAAGTAGGTACCTTTACTTAACAAGAATTGATAATAATTTAATCGTAGGTGTTCTGTACTCAGTTATCTATCACATACAATAGGGTACTTAGATAATGACCTACCTCCATAATACTAGGTAATTAATTACCTAATGTATATAACTTTCTCCTTGCGTATTTAAAGTTTAAATATAGAAATACTTGACCAGTAGGTGATAGCCCCTTGTAAGGACAAGTGTAGCAGTTAAAGTGAATATTGATTGGACAATATGCAGATTACACCGGTAAGTAATTAAATATTTTATTTTAAATGCTTCTCGTACTAAATTCCCGGACGTACGGAGATAAGCTTGAATAATGTAATTGGTGATTTGTGGTTTCATTAAATGTTATCGCTACTTTATTGTATCTTCTTAGTCTTCTTGTTATGGTATGGTTTTTTTTATTGGGAAAATCCCACCACTCGTAGTTATCATTGCGACTCCTGTAAGCCAGGTTCTACAATAATAACTATTGTGAACAATCGAAGCAATGCAGCTCGAGGCGTCCCAGAGAAATGACTCGACTGCCTTAGAACCCGCAACGAAATTAATCATAAAATAATATATAGGAGAAGTAGGAATGGGAATAGTAATATACACATATACATGGTATGGTTGATGAACAACCTGGTGTCAGAGTTTAAACCGCCTGTAGGCCTCTGACATGGGTTTACACACCGTTGAAAACTCTCAGGTGTGCTGGGTTCCTCACGATGATTGATCTTCGTAGTAATAATAATATAGTATCTACTATTCACTTTAAAAGAGCTCTTATTAGCGTTTATTTGGCAGTGTACGTTTCAAGTGTTGGTCATTATATATTTTTTTCTCACACTCGCACAAGTCACACTGCTCTACAGAGTAATTTTAAATTAGTTTATTCCTTGTTTCAGGTTTTACTTTGTTTAGTACTAACAGCTGTAGTGCAAGCAATATGGTATGGAAAGACTGAAAAACAAAAGCTTTATTTAATAGATGCTTATAACCACAAAGCTTTAGAAGGTCCGAAAAGAAAGTTGCTAGACGAAAGACGTAGATTCTCATTATTTCCAAAGCTTACTAAGAAATTCATGGTCTCAGTAGAACATTATAACAAACTTGACAATTGGAACCCTACCTTTACAAGGAAGCCATTAATGAAAAACATGGTGTTTCAATACAAAACGCATGATATTGGACAAAAGTACCTAGAACATAAAACTGAACGGCCTTTCCGTTCCTTCATCAAAACTAATATCCTATACGAAAATGATATTGACGAATTGCATTCAGCAAAATCCAAAGAAGAAACTGACAAAGCTAGTGAAGAAATGAAGGTTGATGAAAACTCAGCAGAAAGTTCTGAGACACAGGACAACAGTGCGAAAAACGATGTTAAACATAAAGATGATACTATAGCAGTAATTACAAATGACGAAGTAAATAAAGCTACATTCACGACCACTCTTGAAGCTCCTGAAGTAAAACTAGAAAAAAATAAAGATGAACATTTGCTGGATGCTACTGAAGTGATGAGCAACTCGAAAGAAGATGATAAAACGGCTGATTTGAAGGAGTACATCTTCGTGAAAACGACAGAAAAGAGTATCAAAGAAGAAAGTGCGGAAGATTCGGAAGAAATAATCACGACTGAGGAGCCAGAAAAACCTATTGCATCTAGAATAAAGAGGTAAGGTAGTAAAAATTAACTACATATTTTTCTTGTTTTAAATTAGATAACAATTTCTTTGCTAGAACATGATATTAATAATGTTTGGGATAGAATCACGTACCGAACTGCCTTTTACCAACCGCGTTTTTATTTCATGCGAGTGACTTTAACATTATGAATGACTTTAACATCATAAGGTGGAAAACTGCTAAAATCTGTATTTTCCCGATACCAGAAGATGATGAGATAGTCTCAAATCCTTTACTAATAATAATACATTAAAGGAACTAGGAACTTAATTTGTTTATTGTCTGTTCTCAGGAGTGACAACGTGATTGAAGAAGAACATGTAGAGACGACGGTAGCTGGGTATAAATACACCTGGCCGGACTCCAAGCTGGTTCACGATTCAATTTACAAAAATATTAATGCGTGAACAAGCCTTTGTTTATAAAAGGTCATTGTAAAATTATTCTAGTGACGCTAGGATGACTGGTACTGGCGATAGATGTGACGATTCTTGAAATTTTGAAAATGTAAAAGCTGCAATATCTTAGTAATATTGTGATTATTGCTTGTAGATATTTGTGTATATAATACCTATAAAGGTGCTGTAAAAATAAAAGACTGCCCATACAAGTATAATTATTTATTGACATTCACTACGAAAAAACTTACATTTATAGGCACCTAAAATGTACATCCTTATCCTAGGTACAACGTAATGGCAAATAATCAATTCTCCACGTGTTTATGTTACACAATAACATCTCAATGATCACACTAGTGAGAACGAAACATAAATAAAATGTAACCTAAGGCAAGACAGAGACATACCGGCTGGTAACTATCTTTCACACCAAAGTTAATAATATACATGTACACATACAGATAGCAATCGTTTACACGCTACGATTCTTTACGCTCTCGCTTAATTTAACACTTTTAAGGCACTATAGGCAATAAACAGCAAAGAAGTCTAAGAATTACTAGATTTTACAACAAACTAACGTAACAATAAAACTGGAGACAGACAGAACCAAAACAAACACAAACACACATTATTTTCAGAATACAATCTATTACTATAACTACTTAATTAATGAAAGCGAGCATACGAAAACAAAATCCTAAATCCGTAGCGAGTAAACGACATAGAGTTACAAAGAATAGATAAATCATTTATTTATTGTACTTGTAGATCGTGTTGAGTCTGACTTCAAGTTCGTGTGTGCACTCGGTAGATGGCGCTATTTCTTGTTGAGTCTAAATACATCGTTGAGCGGTGAGTACGGCGTCCGCGTCGGTATCACGTTATAACCAAACGTGGGCTGTGCGTCAGATCGGAGAATCACGACACCTGTGAAAATAATAATTTTGTGTGAAATTTGTGTATTTTATAGATACCAAAAATGCACTGATTTAGAATAAATTTGTTTTATAAGGCTTTCAGAGAGAGAGAGATTTTTTAATTCAGACTGGAATATTAAAGACTAACTCAGTGTTAAAGGATAAATAAACTTTGTAAGTAGTGTAAACGACAAAACTCTAATTTACTATGTACTATAAACAATATAATGTCTAAAACCTGTTGTTATGATTGTAAGATTAGTGTTACAAGCAAAAGATACATTGTTGTGATATGATGAACTAATGATGGCATGATAAGTCAATGGAAAAGCAATTAGTCGTACTAATGATAGAGATCTAAATTAACCTATGATGGTAGATAAACATGAACAAGCGGAAACGTAATTATAATTAGTGGAAGCATAAATGCAGGATAATGACAACTTTTTTTGATTGATACATTGTAGTTAAAGGTAATGAAGATTTGTAATCGTTCACTACTTAATTACTCATAGCAATGAGACACTAGAACGTTGAAAGTAATAGACTTATAATGTCCTATATCTGTATTATGTTGAGTTAAGGCTAGATAATTCCTTATTCCTTTTATAACAACACTAATGGTTACTGTGAGGTTTATGATACTAAATGTTTACATTATGCTACGTGAAGTTGATAATCTATTTTCTAAAATGTGTTGAGAAATAAATTACTTAAAAATGTTTTGAAGAATGTTTGGATAATGTCTTTGTTTTATATGTAGGGGCTACATAACAGTCCGAACGAATATAAACATCCCGAAATTAATTCGTCGGAAATTTGTATGAAAATAATAAAATGCCAGTTCTAATGCCCTTATTCGTTGCGTAGAAGCAGTCAGGAGTAATATCAATAAACCAGAAGACAATCGTTAACTTAAATATGACTTTGTTCAAAGAAACATCATGTGTAGAAAAACTATGATAAAAGTTAATCCAAAATTGTTGAGGCAGCAATTCTGGCCAAAACAGATAATTTGGTGTCTTGGTCCTATACAATTGTGTCATGCATACATAATTGTGAAAAGCGCAAGCGTTATGATACCGAACCCTTGCAAAGCGGGCAATTGAGAGACTTTCTACCTGAGGGGTTCACTTTCACTTTGATCTTGGTCTGCGGCGACAGCACGCCGTAGTCGACGTCCTCGTACAAATCCTGTTTGGGAGAAGTATTATTAAGTTAATAGATCGAGAAAGGTAAGAGCTGTCATTCATTTTAACATTATGAAATCTAAATTTGAAATTTGTCGTACAGCTCTTTTATCTCTTCAGGCAAGTGTAGTTTTGCCTTTGTTTTTGTCTGAGTTAATCTCATTGAAACATAGCTAATCAATTGTATCACTGTATCTACAGTCAGGGGTCCCTGTTGTAATTTTTTTTTAAATGGCCATAAATTTAAGTTTTATCAGGCAGATTTTTGAATGGTCAGACAATTTTCAACAGATTACGTAATAATGAATTGCGACATTTTCACAAATATTTGATACAAAAATGTTCAACAATGACTAGGTAATTCTTCAGTAAGGAAATATGCGGCATTTAAAAAAACACCCCTAAATCTATACGAACATACCTCCACCCTGTAACCAGCAGGGTTGTTAAGTCCAAGCTCTCGCAGCGTGACGGCGACGTCGGAGGGTGTGCCGTCCGTACGGCGATTGACGAACGCCACGGCATACGAGTAAAACTGGCCCTGGATTGGCAGGATTGGACGCGACCAGATCTCGATACCACGGTGCTGGAATTCAGAAATTTTGAACCATTAGGATTGATACATTTTTAATAATAAATAAAGAATTCAAGACTATATTCGTAGATATATGAAACATTGATTGTAGTCTTAGATGGTGACATTTACAATGGAGTTAATCTACTTTGAAATTATGTCTTATATGTATAGTACTTTCAGTGTTAAGATTTCAATTCTGTGTACAGAAGCATGCAGATTAAAACGAAAGTTAATAAGTTATAAATCATCATTGTACGGTATTTTTGAATCTTGATACCACACTTTTACGCGGTGAAACCTGTCTTGCAGTAACGCATGATTCCATTATCAGTGAACGGTAAAAAGTATTTACCGTTTTTAGTAGTCATGTTTACCTTGTATATCCTCCTGCCCTGAATACCGAGCGGGTCTTGATCGACATCAATGATCTTCCTGTTCTGTAAGATCGCCTTGTACTCGGGCCTTATGGTCCGTAGGTCGACGCTCATTAGCAGCGGTGCAGCCAGGATGGCCCATATCGCGAACTGCGTCTTACTCTGTTCGTATGATAAGCCGAAGTTGCCGATAATCAGCTGTGAATAAAATAGAAAATAGGTTAGTTAAAACTGTATTTAAGTCAACGACGAATTTCGAAAAATGTTGATTGGATTTTTGGGCAAAACTGCAAATCTCCTTCTAAAAATTGGTTTTTATTTTAGTATTTAATTGTTTCGAGGAAGCTTGCATATGTTTGAAGACCGAAAACCCTGAAAGTATTAACCCTTTTTCTGATTTTTTTTATTTCAACAACAAACAATGGCGATTGCTCCGCCGACAACAGCAGCTTAAATTATATCATCGAAGGTTCTGGATGTGAAGAGAATAAGTATAATGATATATTGTTGAATGTTGTGTACCATATCAGGGTCATTCCAGTGACCGGGACCGGCGTTAGGCACGATGACGTCCTGATGGTTTCCGTAGTAGTCTATGATAGATTCGACGGAAGCCCACGAGTCTTGTATGTCGTCAAAGTTACGCCAGAGGTTGCAATGCTCGATGATCGACGAGAAGTTCGGCTGTAAGGTACACGATAGTTCATTAGAAGAAGTAGATACATGCAAAGATAATGCATGCCACATATTAACGGGCTTTGAATAGATTGCTTCAAGCGCCTTTATATTCTAAACAGGCAGTTTTGCGCATGCGCTGAATTGATTTGCATCAGGTGCGTGTGTATAGTTGATACACGGAATTTAAAGGACATTGTTGTATTCGATACAGTTACGTGTTTCACTGACAAGTTATGTCTCAATATATATCAAATAAGACATATTTTTTTAATGATTTTGCTAATTTATTTTTAGTTTAGTAACGACTAGTCTTCCTAGGAATTAGTCTCAGCTTAAGAAACGTTGCGCTAGGAGGTTCCAGAGAGTTCTTTAAAGAGGACCCTAGACATCTATATTAGGATTTTAGTATGGGTAAGTATCCCACAGTATAATTCCTAGGTGCAAGTGGCTTTTTAAAGTTTTCCCAGAAAAAACAAAACCTAGGGAATTTACCTCTTCCAAAACTCAATGACTTAAAAACCCACCTGAATACCAGCATATATCTGATAGACTGGCCAACTGCACGAGTAGACCATCTGTTTGTTCGTCAAATTGAGCTGCCGTCCGAACTCCGGGTACCCGAAGTCCATGTCTGCGGGCAGGGCGTAGCACCCGTCCAGTTTCACGTAGTCTACTCCCCATGAGGCGAACGTTGCCGCATCTGAAGAAGAATAGTATTTTCTTTAGTGATACTTAATGTTAATCTTCGGTAGGTAATACTCCGGAGTACGACTGGTGACATTTCAGGTATAGAGACGATATAAGGTAACTTATTGGCTAAAAGCAAGGTCGTTGAATAAGGTAACTGATATACCTGACTGCGGCATCTCCATTATCATACCTGTATAGTGCCATTACACCGGATAGATGTATAGCTACATTTTTGAAATCTTTTTTTGTTTTATTGTAGCCAAATAGCTATCGGTAGATATACTTAATGCAGCGCCGAGCTAAATTCCAGCTCTTTGTACCGTTTCAGGATGTTAGGCTTTAAATAAGTTAGGTTTTCCCAAAACAATTAAATTGCGCAATTGAATACGAATTGTTAGCCCTTCTGTAATTAACAGAGATAAACATTAATTTGGATCAGATAATCAACACTTAAGGATAATTATGTAAGCTTTTATAAAACTTTCGATATTGTTAATACATTCGAAACCGGAATATTAACGTTGGCAGCCGAATACACTTACTTAGTAGCTACCCGGCAGTATTTAAGCAAGATTTCTTGTCTTGCAACTATTACTAAGACCAAGCCAAGGATAATACGTTCTGTATGTTAAATCCTTTGGTATTTAGGTATGTTCATCCATTATTTGCGTGTCATTTGAATCGTTGGGCGTTTTAAATAAAATAAAGAATCAACATTTGTGACACTATGAGTCCGCACCAAAATATTCATAATTTTAAATATGTATAGGTAGATTTCTCCCTCCCTAAGAGGTTCTGAGGGTATCTAACACCTTGTGGGAGCGAAACGCCGCTATATGTAATGTGTAATGTTATGCAGCATCTCGCTTCCACAACGTAAATTGTCCTGCTTTAAGAATTCATGGTAAGAGGGCTGAATTCCTTCTTCATCGCAATATAGCATCATAAGTTCGAATTTAACTCCGAAAAGTTCCGTTAATCATATCTAACGACAGATGGCGCTGGAGTATACCGAATGGTCTCACGCAAGCTACATAGCATTGTATGCCTTTATAATTCCAGTTATGTACCAGTTACGAATAGAAATACTACTGACAGTGGAATAACGTAACAACAACAGACGCGTCATTTTAAATTTGATCATGCGTTGCTTTCGCGTGCGTGTGGCATTTTAATCATACGACTTGAGTTCGACTTTCGGAGTTCGTAATGTTTCTATGTTTGCTGTTGAAATATTTGATGGACAATGTGAGTGAACTGTTCAATGCGATTCTCAATTCTTTCGCAGAATTTTCCTTTGATAAAGAATTCTGTGTATAAAGTGTCATTGACCTATGTTTGATAGAGTTTCATATTCACTTTAGAGAACCAATTCGCGTGATTTTGGTTCTGGGCTTCTGGACTCTAATGTTATAATGTCACATTATTATCACAGACTACCAGAAGCACTGTTCAAACTTGGGAATCTCCTACCAATCTATATAAATTTACAAGAAGCGGGTAAGACTGATATCAGTTGTAATTATTAAATTCTGCATAAGTCACCGATGCCAAGGAACATGTGCAGTTTATCGTTTACCTTTTCAAAGAAATCCAGAATACCAGAACTGTGTAATTGTGTATTCGAATCTAATTGTCGTATATTTTATTCATCAATACCATGGCAACAGTTCCTACAATTACTTCCAACCTTAAACACGCGAAATATTCACGCAACACTCGACTTAATTGTGAAGAACAAATATTACTTACATACTACGTGCATCGCCAAAGGAAGTCACGTGCGCTAATTAGTCACAACGTCATAATCATTCATTAGGACGTTACAATTTCCATTCCTTTTGATTTATACTGATTAGTGATAATAAGTATACTTATAATAGGTATTCTTATAAAAACCATCGCATAGAAACTTCTCCTGTATCGTGTCTAACTGACTTGTTTAACGTCTAGATTTACTGATCATATTTGCGGCCCTCATTATAGAAAGCTAGGCACTGTATTTAAGGAAGCGATGACCTTCGTCTGTCCTGCACAATAATACATTTAATTAATTAAAAGCTAATTGACAGCAACTAATTGAATTTTATGCAAACAATTTATTAAAAAGTCATTGTGCAACTTACTCTTTAAAATCATGTGTCTGCGGTATTTTGCACAGACGGCGCACATAATATTAAGTATAATTGTATTTCGTGGGTCGCCGTTGTCGAAATCGACATGGAGGACTATATATTAAGTAATGCACATAAATCAGCAAGGAAGTCTCAAGACTTTTCACAATCCTCGCGACAGTTACAGAACCTTTATCATCCATAAACAGACACTGCAGAATAACTATGTACTGTCTTATGAATTTATATCGGTATAAAATTTCGTATTAGGTCATTACCGTTGGTACATCGAATAGCAAATATCTATTAAGTAGGCTACATTACGACACAAGTCTATTGCTGTGTTGTAAGTTATCGTATATGTATTTTTAAGTAGTCTCATTACGAATGCAGTGTTTCACTCGCGTTTATGATCTAACAAAAGTGTCGACTTGTTAAAACTTTACTGTGAGTAAGAGGTTGCATTCAGATTGACATATAAGCGGCATCGTGTCTCAATAAGTACGTTTTGATTAGGTATTTCATAGTAGCAATCTCTTTGCATTTAAACGCGTTTATAGGCAGACTGTGAAATCATATAAATAAAGGTATAAGGCGCAGTTTTATTTGTATATTGCGTGGAAGCTGTCACGGCCTCCTAAGCACCATAACTGGGAAACAAGACTGTCCTTTGGTTTGGAAACTCGCACAAAGAACCAAATCTCTGTTGGCTATAGTAACTTAAATGTTGTTTTTATTTTTTCTACGATTTTTTGTTTTCTTCATCATCATCATCAGATGGAAGACGACCACTGTTTAATAAGGCCTCTCTTAGGTAAAGCTGGTTAGGAAAGGTGCCATAATCGCCAGGCTTGGCAAGCGCCTTGGGATCGCAGTGATGGTGGTGAAGTCACAAAAGACGCTGCTGCCTATCTTCTAGATTTTTTGTGTTTTGTATGTTTATAAATATGAGCCACAGTCATCCAAACAAATAATAAATATTGTGTGGTTCTTAGAATCAGGACTACATCAATACTTTTTTCACTATTACGTAAGTATCATATTTTGTACCAACCTCCTGCAAGATGGCCGACCACACCAGGGTATCCTGCACATGTGAAGTTTCCGTAATCCTCGTAGATGCCGAATTTCAGACCTTTGCTATGTACCTGTTAAGAAAACAACATTTTTATATATAATTGCTTCATGATATTTAAAGCTCTATCAAAAAAAAAATCTGCGATCTACTAGTGTAATTCAAAATGACTATATGGATTCCCCTTTGTTTCTTTTACGACTCTGGTAGACTGAAGGTAACCACGTGTTTACCAAAAACTGAAGAAAAGTATTATAATTAGATATTATGATGTAAAAACAACCTGTACAAGGTTTAAAGAACGACACTACAACCTTGTTAATCTTCAATACTTTTTGTGCTCAAACAGTGCGGAAATATTTATCGGCAAAACTTTTTTAACGTGCTCATAAATCAACTATTGTTTCGCATTGTACAATCAACGCTCGAGTCGTTCCAGACAAATAAGTACCAGCAAAAAGACGACTGCATTCCACAGCCTTAACTTTTTGTTTGGTCAAAAAACTTAAGCAACATCAATGAGCTAGACCTTAATTCATTTGTTAGGTAATGTTTCTTATTGTTACGAAAAGTCATTCGCCAAAATATGTTCGTTCACGATTCCTTATTGTGAAGAAGTCATTCACTCGCAGAATCCAAGGTTAGCCTTGTTGCGATAACAGTTCATAAGATGTAGATTGAATAAATGATGTTAGAGATTGATTATTATAATAGGTTTTATAGATCATTTTAACAGTTCAAGGGTATTATAAAGTTATACACTAAGTCCACGCATTCTTTTCTTGCGTAAATTAAACCTTGTGTTTTGATAAAATGCTTTATGAAACAATACAATTCTTGGGTTTTTTTTAATGTTAGTTTTTTTTGTTTACATTCTGCTATTAGTCAATATATTAAGTTTAATACCTCACCGTAGACCTCAATTTTTAATATCGAAAAGATGCGTATTAAGAAATAGGATTTGGACAGACATATAGACGGACAACGAAGTGAGCCCTAACTGTTCCTTTAGTGATTTCGAAGTATTGAACGCTATTGAACAATAATATAGGTAACTATGTATGCATAAAATCTACAAGTCTTATATGCCTTCAACAAACATTTAGATAAGTTTGACATCCAAACATGCACGCCATAGCTGTTACGCTCGTTAGAAATACAGCCAAACACACCTATTTGTAAAACAAAAGTGACATATAATGTAGTTAGGCGGGTCTACGGGTGGGCCTGAGTCGTGCTAACGGGCCTGTTGCGCTAACTCGTGGGAAAACACCAGAGTGACTCTGTTTCGAAACATACGATGTGCCACCGTAAAGAAACCTATAATAGCTTCCTTTATCTTCACGTAGGTTTCGTGTCTAGGCTCTACTACGTAAACTCGAATTGCCGATTCATAAACAGCCAATTAAGTACGTATTTATTAGGCTGCAGGTGCGTTATGCAATATTTATAAATCGATTATACCAATAACGAGTTTTAAACTATACAATTAAGTACTGTTTGAACTAAGATTTATTACTGCTGAAGTTGCAGCTCGAATAGTAACGTGAAAAACGTAAAATGCAATTAAACCGGTATACGGTATATTAAAAGTAAAACGTTTTTGTAAATTATTTGTTTCACATCAGTACGAAACATTTATTCCACAAAAAAAGCTTGCTTATATAATTTCGTGCAGTTATCTTATATTAATTAACCAGTAAAGTAACTTTTACATTATCGCGCTAAAATTAAATTTCAACACGGGAATTAACGCGAACACCAAGTTCTTAAATTCGGAGTGGCGTTTCGACCGAGTTGCACCGGCCGTGGTCGCAAGCAGTCTGCTTGGGCCGGCCGGTGCAACTCTACAAACTATTAAAATCCTTATAAAAGCTAATCTTACGTATAATATGTTTGGCATTTTCATATGAATAGGTTTTAAAACAAAGTAAAGATAGAAATGACTTTATATAAACATCAAATAACAATACGATCTGATTTGAGGAAAAATCTCGATTGTGTCTTCTTATCGAGTTCTCGTAGTATCGATATAAAGACAAGTGGGGATAAGGGCAAGTCGTAGGCATCAAAGCTGTGCTCGTTAGGTCTCGCGCCGATAATCGCTAACATTATTTATTGCTTCCTCTGTGCAATCGACCTGTTATGTGCAACACCTCTGTCTACTTGATCAGAGGCAAAAGTTCGACCGTATACATGTTAAACTACGATGTTATATAGATTTTAGTAAGACTTTTTTGTTTGGTTGCAAACTTTCCGCTGGTGTAGGCTAAGCAAAATATTGTTTCTTTATCAAAGAGCCTATTTACAAGCATCAGGCGACGAAAGCTTCGTTTTCTTATCATAGCGACAGCAGTCGCAGTACCTTGATTAAGCTTAATTAAAAACAAAAAATGTCCATAATATCGGACACTTACAACGTCCGGCCATTGCCCAATTTCATGCATCATACATAATTAATGTGCTTCCATTCTGGAATCTGTCTTGAAAACTTTTAATCCAATTTAAAAAGGTCACAGCATTGTCTTGTTGCGACCGCTTTTGTTTTAGATCCGACACGCGGCGAAGGCGTGAGAAACATCTGATCGTACGGCGAAGGTCTCCAGATAAGTCGCGAGATAAATACACAGGTATGTTAGTATCGTGTCACTTATTGTTATTTGTCTGTCTGTATTGTTGTCCGTTCACATAAATGTAAGGGCTTTTCTTACAACACCATTGTAATATAATGAGATTGCATGCGTTCTGCGTTCGCACTAAAAAGTTCCGAACGAAATGTTTGAGATACACAGTTTTATTGTTGCGGTTGACCTTTGTGTGCTCCATATATGTATAATGTGAGTAGTCTGATTTCATCTGTCTAAATGCGTGAGTATGAACTACGGGGAACTTTACGACTTACGAAACGAAACGACAGCGATATGTTGTAAAGGATTCCGTATTTGGTATTTAAGTATGTCATCGAGCCTGTATTTCCTGAGGCCTCGGCACGCTATCACATTTCTATACCACCATCATCAGCCGGAAGACGTCCACTGTTGGCATTGTGGTGCTGTTGAATCAATAGACGACGAAATTTTCGGGCTTAATTATATCAACGGTATCAGAGGATGCGTGCAAAATAATATCCACTGATAGGTATCACATTTATAAAGTCAGTAGCAGCGCCCTGCGGTGATACCTGCTACATTTTAAATAATCGGGATAAAAGCCTTTGTATTAATCCAGGGTATCAGCTACCTCCATATGAAATTTCATCAAAATCGGTCTAGTCCTTTGAGCGTGTAGAGATAACAAACATACAAACACACTCACAAACTTTCTTGATAATGTGATTGACTATCAAGCCGACTGTCTCTGTTTATACTACACAAGATTGGTTTCCTATAATGAAGTAGTGTGACACATATGACGTATGTAGGGCAATGCGCTTATGTTATTATACCTAATGATGATCACGACATCTTATGAGTTACATGTCGTAATCACAAACTGATGCGCTGATAAAAAATGGCAGTCACTCTCGTATATTTCCTGTGTTGTTACAGTTATAATGACACACATCATATTCAGATGAGATGCATCTATTAAGTCAAAATTTATGAGAATAGTTATGTAAAAGGCCTAGAAAAATCACGCTATGTGACTAAAAAGGACCAATTGACATACTTTGGATAGTAAGAAGATTCTTTTGTAAAATTCGTAAATAGAACTGACGTTACGGATTTCAACGGTTGATGGCGATAGGCTTGTGCCCTATTAAATTGGACCTTAAATATAACTGGCGAAATGTGGGTGTATTATATGTGCACCTCTGCCTACCCCTTAGGGGAATACAGGCGTGATGTTATGTTATGTTTTTATGTAGTTACGAAATATTACCTTAAAATCGGTAACAATAAATTCAAATGGTGCGTTTGATCAAACTTACGTGGCTGCGTGGGCATTAACATTACATGTTATGTTGTATTAATTGTTTGGACAACTTAATTGGTGTGGCCTCACATGCTTGTGGTACTAAAAAGTGATTGACTTTGTTTGAAAAGGTCGATTGTTACATCTTTGGTACTTGTTAGCTAGTTAGTAGTATCATGTGGTGATGTGGGAGACTTTGTTGGGTAAGTTTATATGCGTCGTTACTTTTTATGAGATCATACATCCAAAAGGGCCTTGTTTAACTATAGTTCAAGAACAAAAGATTTACGCAAATACTTTGTCAAGGTTCGTTTGCTAATAAAATTGGTACATCTACCCTCTTATTCATAAAAAAAAACAATTTAAACCATGGACTATATTATACCCGTCACTGTTTGCATGACAAAGAATAGAGATGCTAATAGACTTAATACGGGGTTTAGTTAATTCCGGTATGATCCTCGTTTATGAATAAGGGAGTTAATTAAAAATATTAAGTACTATTATTTCAGCGTCAGTATTAATGTTGAATTGCCGCCACATGATATTAGGTACTATTGTAAAAGCTTGGACTAATAAAAACGTATTACTTAAAGAATCTACAATATTATTGTTTTAACTCTAAAGTCTACTTTACAAATGAAAACAGAACCGACTACGTACTATGGTAGATACATACGATGTTTATGAAAAAAAAACATAACATTATAAAGTAATTTACATTCATATACCGCGTTTATTACAGGCCATTCACGTATTATCTCATTCAGAATGTCAGCTGTCTGTCAAAACTGCAAGTCGGATGCGCAAGCGTTTGTCACAGTGTCAAGGTCACGCGCACATCAAGCACGCGAATCCTCGTGTTGTGACAGAACAATGTCATGTATGAATGTGACATCGACCACCATTGTTATAAGCAGACGTCAGATTTATGGATGCCTAATGTAGGTGATAAGTTTTGATTTCTTCTGCAATTCACATACCATCTACCAGTTCCTTACTATAAAAAAGGTGTAGTACAATAAAAGTTTAGTGTAGGTCTAAAAACCAAGTTTATTTAACGTTAAAGTGACTTATCCTTCTTTTCCAATAGTCTTACCAGATGCACATGAATACAAGTAAGGGTTTCCTTACGAAATTCTAAAAGTGCCAAAGAGATCTGACATCCATAACGTAGTTACTGTTTTATACTATAGTTGTTGCTTGGTAAATTGAAGTTCGGGCTTTTGACGATAGCAACAAACAAAATATAGGCAGGACAGCTAAGGACGGCCAGGCAAAGGTTATGGTTTTGGCGAGACTAAAGCTGATGAACCGAAACTTCACACACGCATTTATTATTGTAATCCGGTTTTAAAATATTGACCCGGACCTACCAATCAGTTGATAAAATAATGTATTCACTGTAGGTGTTGAACCAGAACTAATATGAGCTATCCGTAACACGAATGCCTGTACAGAATGGCAGTGTTGTGAATGAATTAGTTTCGGCAAAGACTAATGTGCCTCTAACTAGACTGAGGCTTTGTTTGATACATGTGAAACAAACTATAAATCATTTAGACGTCAAATGATTTAGGAATCATCTTGTGTTTCTGTGTAAAGCTTCGCTATTAATGGCAAAATAATGAGTAGGTGTCTAGGTATTGGTTTAAATACATAGCGCAAAATCGATTTATGATGGCCTTTGATCTCTGCGTCACTGAAGATATGATTATTATAATATAATAATCTGTTTGAATAGATACGATCGATATAAGTAATGTTGGTGTTATTATAATTTATCTCAGGGTGGGCTATAGATTGTAGATAAACCTCCTCAACTTTGAATGTTGAAGGTATACTTCTATTTTCTTTTTCCAGAGCAAAACTATTTCCAATTTATGTTAGGAATTTGATCTGATATGTCATTGAAATAATCTTGAATGATACACCGAATGCCGACCACCCCGTCGTTAGATTAACACCATTAAAAAACGAAGTAAAATCACAAAGCTACACCGTGAAAGTAACAAAACAACGAAAAACATTTTCAATCGCTCGCGCCACAGATCCGCAGACATCGTCTTTCATCCAAATCGAACAATTTCCCATCAAATGAAAGCGTGAAGATTGCAATGGTAAAAACTATTGAAAAACGAATCTGTTTCCGTGTTAACGCACACCGTGCAATTGATCAGATTAGCGTGCACTTGGCCCAGATGTCAGTAGCCAGTTGGTGAGTTGGGCGTGGGCCGTTTTTTACACTTTTACCGCGACCTTCACAGGCTGGTACTTGGTTTTTCTCACGGCGAACGATGAGATGACTTTGAACCGAAATTGTAACGCGTTTAAAAATAATTTTATTAATTCAGGTTTTATTTGTGTCATTATTTTTGGTTACGTTGATCGTGTAAATGTTAAAATATTTGTTTATAGTTTCCTGCGTCCGGTGTCAACCGACACAATTTAATGCGTTTCTTGTAACTAATTCTATCCACTAAATTTTAATTTATGTCTAAATAATAATGAGACATTAATAATTATTTCGGATGTGTGTGTAATGTTACACAGCTTTAAAAGTAAAATGAGAACAGGAAAACCATTTTTATGTAATCTGACGTGTCTTCTTCTCTTTTCTCAATCCGTATAATTAGGCAATTGGAAATCAAGTACGGCTACTAAAAAATCTCCCAAACTGGTAATGTCGCCTATTTTAGACCACTCATGGGCAATTTGAACCTATTTCGGACCACTCAAGGTAGACTATTTTGTAGTCTGACCGTGATCAATGCGATCAACATAGATCGGGTAAACTAGAGCAAGGTTATGAGAAGTTTGTGGTTTTAGCGAACATACACTATCTGTAACGTATAGAGCCGGTTGCATGATCTCAAACTACTTTTAAATTTAATCTTAGTATTGTGGCGTTCTCAGGGGTGGCTTTTTTTTCAACAGTGGACGCCTTCCGGCTGATGATGATGATTCTGGTCTAGGTTTATAACATACATGATTGTCAATTTGACTGCTTTAATAAGTAATGGGTAAGTAGATTGGCAAGTTGTCGTTCATTGTGGCGTTCTAAGAGGAAGTCCTTTGTTCAACAGTGGACGTCCCGGCTGAGGATGAAGAAGATACCTATATATCTTCAAGTGCCTATAAATTACCACCTGAAGATATTTAATTTTATGACAAAACCAGACCCAGTTGAGGTAAATCTCGATAGATTCAAAGCCACAGAAGGCAATTCAAAGTTCACCATCCGGAACTAGGCCTAAAGCGATGTCTAGAAAACAGAAGCAACATGGACGATTTGATTGGAGGAAAGCAGGTTATTAGGTCTTGATCTTATTCTTGGATAGAAACTAAAGCGTTTTGTGGGCAATGAGCCTGATATGATGATTGTGTATGTAATGTTGCATGCTATTTCAAGCCATATGACTTTTACATAGAGAAGACAATAGCGTGTACTCTTTTGTCTATATGATGAAAGGCTAGGTGAAAGCGATCAAGGAAGAGATTAGATATTCGGGAAATACGAAATGTTAAGTGAAAGCTCAATTAAGTTGTGTGTTTTGCATGTGATGCCCAATAATAATTACATTTTATGTAACGTTGGTATTAACATAAGCTACGATGATAACTTTTCGTAGTTCTAATACTAAGTATTAGTAATGTAACTTCTTCACTATGTAGAAAATAGATATATAAAAAATACATTAAGAGTATATGATGTTAAAGATACCGATAATAGCAAGCAAGCTTATTTTATAGACATACAACAATCCAAAAATGAAGTTGAAGTACTTTAAAAGCTTAACATTACGTCATAGCGCAGGACAGGTTAATAACACTTTTATGTAAACAAAACCAGCTCCAAAACAGATAATAGCTAACATGTGTACATGTGTAGGCAGTGAAGTACTATAACATGGACATATAAATGTAAATATAAGCGCCGGCCATTAGCTTCGTATATGCTGATGCCGGCGAACTACTTGAGGACAGCTATAGACTTGATTTGTTTGTTTAAGAAACGGAAATATTTTGGAAGGCTTGAAGCTATGTGAATCAAACACGGTCTAAAAGTGTGAAATTTTAATTTTAAACAAATTCTGAATAATCTAGATAAAAATGGTTATTTTTTAATTTGCAAAGAAAATAACATTTTTTTAAATAAAAAATTAAAAAATAACCATTTTCAATTTGAAAGTGAACCGTATTGCAGTGTATCTAATGTGCTCAGTTTAGCTCAGTCACCTATTAATGGGCAGAAAATGTCTTAAGTTAAAAGAATCATGTGTTTTTACTGTCAACAGAAAGGCTTTGAACGTTAATAGGTACCAAGTACCAAATTGTATAGCTAAAACTATGGGAACCAACTCGACTGAAATCAATGAATGCGCACATATTTTAGCATTAACCGCTATTGTCTATCGAACGCCTGCGACGAGGAAGTCATTGAAACTGTACCAAAATGAGGAAACTGTTGAGCAATAAACCGTTTATTAATGCGGAAAATGATGCACTTTTAACACTAAACGGTGAAGCAATCATAATGAGTGTCAATTTAAATCAAAACGGTATTAATTCTATGCTTTTACAATTAAATTAAATTAACATGGCTTATACCAAGAGAGTGCTTTTATAAGGTATTGGTGTACCCCAAGGATCGATCGTGGGACCTATCGTATTCCAGTTGTACAATTCAAGTATTGTATATGCATATAAAATTACATCCCTACTAATATTATAAACGCGAAAGTTTGTATGTATAGATGGATTTTTGTTACTCTTTTACGTAATGACTACTGAATGGATTTTAATGAAATTTCATATGGAGGCAGCTGATACCCTGGATTACCACATAGGCTACTTTTTATCCCGAAAAAATGTAGTGGATAACACCGCGGGGCGCAGCTAGTATATTGTATACTACGGTTAAACAAAAAGTGAAATGCAAGTCCTGTATCATTTTCCCTAACATCACATCAATTTCCGTGTTCTGTCTGTAATTGCTATGAGAATACTTATTACTTTATTTTACGTATTCATTAAAAAACTATTACGAACCTAATTATGAATGCACAACCCATTAACTGTTTTATGACTCGTGAATATTTTAATATCGGAAATCACACCGCACGTGATTAACATGCACAATTTAATAACCAGGTAAATCGAAGCGGCCTTTACAAACAACTCATATTCACACAAGTATGTCAGAGAAGTTAACTCAAGTTCATTAACCTTGTCGGTTGAAGATTGAAGTGATAGACGGTGAAACGTTTATATTTTGTAAGATTTCGTTGCTTTCCTTATATTACTTTTAATAATGTTATTGGAGAGGTAGTGTTGGTTATTGTAAAAAAAAGTAAAATTCTTGTTCAAATGTGTGTTGTAAAAATGTATTTTGATTCATAGGGTGGGATTGTAGGGCTACTAACACGTCACACGTTAAAGTTTGTTAATAATGGTAAGCTTTTAAGATTTTTTATGCAAATCAAGCCATAGATAGAGCTTCACAAATAAGTTTGCTTTGCAACAAATAGAAATCATCATCATCATCAGCCTATCTCAGTCCACTGCTGGATATAGGCCTCTCCTATGGTACAATGGAAATACGACTATCATATATCAAAGATATTCATCTATCATTAGATAGCGATGAAAGACGTCGTTTATAACTGGCATTGAGCTATTAACATCATCCATATCAAGAAATGTATAAGTCACACATTCACTTCAATGCACCACATAATTATCAATTTATTGCACATCCCAACCAATAAATAAATAAAGAGAACAGCAATAAATTTACCACGTAACATTATAAAACCTGACGACTCCGATGAGACATTTCAAACTGTGGTTTTATGAGACACCACAAATGGAACAGAAGAGCCATTAATAGCAAATGCGAAAGTAGAAAAGCTATAACTTAACTTAATCAAACGTCTACAAGAAACGTCTCAGCAAAAGCAGCCGAATATTATTAAAATAATAATATTTATAGCAGGGATAAAATGGCTACAATATAGAAAATAATTATTATAAACATAAAAGCTACAGTACGTAAGTGAAAAGGTCAGCCATATAATTTTATTCATGCTCTTTTCAACTTCAGCGAAGCTTTCTCCAAATTCGATAATGCACGGCGGATTAAGATTCGATTAAACCAACAATGAACTACTTACGGGAAGTTTGAGACGTGAATGAGAGCGAAATGGTGTAAATACGAATGAAATAAAGCAAATGATTGAAGATTGTAATACAAATACACTTTCACTTCGACTTTGGATAACTGTCGGATCATATACACCCGTTTGATATTTAGAGCAGTCATATTGACAGTAAATTCAATAGTCTTATTGCCCTAACAAAAAATACTGTCATATGAAATCTGGAGAAAGTAAAAAAATAATCCCTGTATATATATTTTTCAATGGCCATTTAAAAACTAATATACTTAATCCAAAATTGGTTTTCTCTCTTGTATTATTTATTTACTTTTGAAACTAAAATAAATAAAACACAGACATATCTAGCCAAATTCTTGCTTTTTGTCAGACGCAATGAAATAATATCCAGTACAAGTTGTAGAATCAATCGAAGCGTAATGTTTTAAGTAATCGTGATACTACGTCCACGTAATACTCGATGAGAGTGATTTATGAAGTCAGATTACAGACAATTAGCGTCACAATATCCAAGTAAATTACACTTATTTACGAAGTGTTCGGAGTGCTAAGTGCACCGACAGAAGTGAATTTTAGATTTACACAATGCCAAAAAAAGACACATGAATTTTTTAAATTGTATGCATACATTTAAAGTAAAGCTAACTGAAATATCATAGTATTTAGTCATACGATGATGTTAACATACAATGTGTTGGTAACTAGTCAAATACCTATTGCAGAGTGCAAGAATTCTCACGATAAAGAGAAATACAAAGTTGAATGTACTAACGATTATAAGTTAGCACAATTTACAGAGAGGAACGAAGATGTAAAATAAACATCTCATGCTTTAGAAATGTAATTTGCACTGCAGAAAGGCATTAAACAGCGATAATTGACGTAATAGGTCAGACTGGTCAGAAAAGAAAAATGTAACCCAGTGTTGATTACTTATATAATAAATCATTGATCAAACTATACCAGTCACTATCACTATCTCAAAGAATAGATATGTCAAGAAATATATGTGATTTAGGTATGTACCTATATAAGTTTTTGTCATCGTTTATAAGTCAGAGAGATGCTGGATAGAGACCGGATATAAGTATAAAGATACAATACGAGAGAGAATTCTAGTGTGGAGGCATTATTTATAAAAAAACAAACACATTTATTAGTGCAGTCATTTTTGCACTTACAGATCCGTGTCTGCGCTAGCAATTAGGTACAGGAGTAAATGCTATCTTCAGTGTGAACACATCTTAATCTAGGCACTTATATTCAGACACGTTTGATTAACTGGACAACAACACACGAGGTGCTGATTACATTGAATTAACGGCGATGCTGTACGAGCCATTCATCATGAGCTTTTATGAAAACAAACATTACTTTCTAGCATTTGTTCCATTAATTGGCATTTTCTTGTTCGAGTATAGGCCGTTATACATATTTGGTTGGCTATTAAGGTTGTTTGAAATTTAGATGTTCCAATTTCTAAAATACATTAAATTCTAGTTTTTAAGATACGTGAACATAAACATAAATAATTTTCTAATAATTATATTGTCACTGTCACTTCTACCGAATATTATATTATTATTTTTAATTTCTCTTCGATACGTAATACAGCAACAAAAACTATGCACACATAGCTACAATAAAATCTCACAAATGTCCATTATGTCATGTAATTGATCTGCCACTACTTTCTCGGCACGCGACACCGCGGGTAAGCTGCGGTAAGAATCAATTTACCAAAACATTACAGCAGCATAATGGTTAAAGACGAGTTAATCCCTCAGAATCATTATTTCCTGATAGCAAACAAATTGATGAAGAATGTGGTATTAGATTTGCCGTACTTAAATTGTTGGTTAATAATATTTTTCGAAGAAACCTTGTTTGTATGCAAAGCTAAAAGCGTTTACTTAATACCTAGCAACGCAACCCGGAATTCCACAAGGTATCATCTTCGGACCGCCATTGTCGATGTATGAAAATATAAATAGTACATTCTTCTTACTCATCTGTTACGTCACTCGCGGGAAGCGATCAGGTGTCCAATTGAGCACCGGCCACACGGCAATGTAAGTAAACTCAGTTTTTACGACAACCGGGAAAAAGCATTTGTTAGACACTGAAACAGTAAGTGTTTTTGTCTTGCGCAATGCGTGACACGACCGCGCGGTATTTTAGCAAATGCAGAGCTAAATTAAAATGTCATGTAAGGTCACATTCTTGCATTAACCTAATAAATGCGACAGTTACCTTGTGACTAACGTGACAGCAATTATGTATGACAACTTTTTTGATTTAATATTTCATGTTTCAAAACCAACAATCTAATAAGCCTAGCGGACAGAATTGAAACAATTAAGCGGGTAATAAACAGCTAATTTTCTTCGATAATGTAAAACTACGATAAACGATTTTTTAGGATTGTGTACAACCTTTAACTTAATAATTAGAAACGAACAGTTTTATTGCTGAAGTCGCAATTACAAATTGATATTTTCTTAACTGTGTGTTATTTCATCTTGTTTAATGTCAAATGCGTTCTTAAGTACTATTTTGTCACACACTTGATTAAGCTATAGAAGAACTTAGGCATTACATAATTTTGTTGTTTCTTGTCACCGAGACAAGTAATAAATAAACTTTGAGTCTTTTGAAGTGTATACGTTCCAGCTCTATGTAATAAACAAAATTGCATTAAATTTCAAAACATTTTTTTCTTCGCCTGCATTTTGTTCCGCATAGCCAATGACTTCTGATATTTAAGTGGAACATTCACTAGTTCTTTCTGTCTGTTTGCTTAATGTCCTATCATTGGAAGCTTAACACAAGTCATCTAACCACATAATAATTGCGGAAGTTTTGACGAATATTCGTTTGTTACTCAACAACTATGTAACGGCTGACCGGAGTCAGATTTAATTTGGTTAGTAGGTAGAACATACCCTAGAGTGACTCGGGATAAAGTGTATAAGTTTCATTGTTCCCCACGGACCCCACGGACCCCACGGTACCTATAAAAATAACGTCAGAACTATTTCTGTCCCAGCAGGATAATCTTAGATTTGCCATAATTTTAGAAGGAAAACAAAGCTCAAATGGACAGAGACCTAAACTCTGATATATTTCCTTACTTATAAGGTGGCGTTGTTGTTGTTAAATCTTGTACCCAGTCGATAGTTTAAGCTCTTTTGATGCTACTTTTACTCAAAGACTTTTACCGGCTAAAACCGCCTCGGTAATTTCTAATTTCACCTATGGCCCGACTAAACCTGGCAGGTATACCGTCGAAGGTCAAACACTATTATCCATTGCACGATCGGGTCTTCATTTGATAAACAATATATTCTGTATCTGAACAATATTTACGCTTAAACCGTGTAATTAATATAATCTTTTAATAGTTATGCGTGCGCTTGAACGTAATTTAATACATTTTAATATGTGTAATCACGAATGAGAATAATATATTCAAAAGTGGGCGAGGGCGAAGGTCTTGAGAATTATTATAGTTCCCATGAGAACGCCTACTAGTCTATATGATTAATTATACACTGAGATATTAATCTACGAACAACTTGTTTGTTTAGACACTGCAGACGAAATTTGGCAACATCGTATTTATGAAGGCACTACTTAAATTAAAAAAGGTTATGATAAATTGCATTGTTTAGACATCTCGTTGACTTCCAGCAACGTGCAAATTGAAATCTAACCCACAATATAAATTATTACCGACGTCCTACCTATTATCAGATTTTCAACGCATCTATTCATATGACCTCCTAACTATATTATTAAACGTACCTAATGTATAGAATAGCAACGTTACTCTATTTAGGATATTGTAAACATAATTATTATATGAATTGAATGTCAGGCTTTGACAATACTTCGTTTTTGATATAATTTAGCTGTCGATTCATCCAACACACTTCAATTGCAATCTGATAGTAGGCGTCATAAGAAGCGAACAAAAAAAGCGAATTAATTAGTACGTCTTAGCATTAGTTAAATGTTTTGATTTCCCTATATCATTAATATTTCATTAAGGTTAATAAATTCTGCGTAGTCCTCTTCATTTATTAGAAGTTATGGTATGATATTCTTCATTTTTGGTATCTTCTTCATCTATGTTTTCATTAACATTGCCAACAATATCATTATTTGCAAGGCTCTCAATTGGCTTGCACAAAACGTTTATCGTGACTTTGACATAATCTCTTGAGGTTTCTCTTTTAAAGCACGTATCAATAACGCCGTGTCCCCCGAGGCTTCAATGCTGATACAACACTTAAAGAATGTTTAATGGCATACTCTATTGTTATGAGTAAGTAGCTGATAGAGTTACTATAAAGGTCTACATAATACTTATGGGAATTAATTGTAGTATTACAAAGAACGTGAGAATAGTTGACATACAAAGCTAATATTTTGACAGCAGTTGGATGGTGCGTAATCGTTTGAAGATCATTTTGAATATAAATTCTTACCTACTATTCTAACTGTGTCTACAATGTTCTTCTATAGATATCATAGACAATTTCATCATTAAAATTCTTAGACAATCAAAAATATAATTGTGGATAAACGATAACTCTATGGTTAAATTTTCTGCCTCAGAGTAATGACTAAAGCATAGAGGGAGCGTTGCTTCCAGCAATACTGTACACTTTTTTTGCCTCGGTAGTGATGTGCCGTATTTGGTAAGTCGAAGTATCGAAATAAATTTAGTTCTTGACAGAAAATGTACTTCTATTGAATGTACGTTATTTTCACGTTGTATAAAACATACATCACCAAGGCATCAATATAAATTTAGTCCCAAATTTAAGAATTATCTAGTAAGGGTTTAAATTACAACAAATACGTGATTCGTTGACTAAAAGATTTATATTGCAACACAGGTCCACCAATCACTGTACTTGATATGAAACATTTGATAAATTAATGGCTAATCTTTATGTTGATCGGCCTTTAGAAACTGGGAGCAAAAGTAAAAACACATATAAATTTAGTAAATTTTTAATAAATGGAAACAATATATATTTTTTTATAATCTAGCTGTGCCCCGCGGTTTCACCCGCGTCAATAAGTGTCGTTACCGATGTCTTTGTAGTTATTCTATATTATTAGGGTTTTATAGCCAAATGGCAAAAACAGCGGCTATGCTTAGTCCATCTATTTCTAGCTCTTGTAAGCACTTTACACCAGTTCTCTTTCATTTGGAGGCATACTGTAAAATAAAACGATATTTGCTGTAATTTAATGACATAAAATTAATTATCGTATCGAATAGTATCGATGAAAAATATCTACTTTACTAGCATGACATAACCTCACAAATAAACAAATTACTTTATTGTTAAATTAATTCGTTAACACAATATAATTCGTAAAAAAGATAGTCTGAAGGGATCATCATCAATCTAATGTGTATGTATAAGTGATAATATACAAAAATTACGCGTGATTTTATAAGAAAATTGCATAAAAACACTTACCCATGAAATCTTACAAATTCATTGTTATCTTTCCGTGATGAATGTGATTTACACGATAAAACAAAACTAGCCATATTAAACGCTTATTTATCTGTCCTTTGCACCTTTTGTACACAATCAAGTTGCTTATATTATCCAAAAAATTATATTATTTTTAAAATAAACAATGTCAGGACAAGGACTGACATTCACTACGTATAATACGACTAAATCAAATACTTTGTACAGTTAACCGTGTAGAACCGTTCTAGTAAGCAACTATGTCCTTTTTTAATTGGTAGTGTAGTAAGAGACCAAGTATGACCGTTTGACAATTTCGGAATGTACATTTAGTTTTAAGCATATATGAGTCCATATATGTTTCTCTTTTATATATATAATCTGCGTCATAAGAGAGAGGAGCTTGGATTTATCGTAATTTGTGTCTAATTTGTTCGCTCTCTCTATGCTTTAGTAATTACTCTGAGTTTTCTGCGTAGGTATAGTTATGTCATTTCAAATGTCAATTTGAGTGATAAAATACGTTTGGTTAGATACTTAATAGACACTAATTATATCTTATACCTGTCTGTAGATCAAGACAAATCGCACGTATTTCGTCAGTAACACAAAGCGTTACCGAGTGTTACTTAACAACCACAGCTACAAACAGTACTCGTTCTGTTTTTACGTTATACAGGCTAGGCTATTGTGTAGTAACTGCGAACTTTTCATTGATCTTTTGTTTATTGTTTGGACAATCCCACGGGTATCTTAGAAACTAAAGATCCACGAATAACGTGGCGAGACGATTGAGTTTAGATTGTTATTGGAAAAGTCACGTCTCTTGTAAATAGTTTAGTAAAAATTTTGTCGAAGATCCTATTTATGGAATCTGAATACTTTTGTACTTTCATTCAACTGGATTTTTGGCGAAGCTTTTATCTAAAAGTCGTGAAAGTTATTGGTGATACCCCTATATTTTCCTACATTTAATGCATCTGCATGAGAGTATTAAGTATCAATAAAACTCCATTCTAAACTTAGAGAAAGGTAAAGTTCATCGTAAAAACAAAAACCAAATCGGATTCCATTCGTGATTGCACCCAATTGCGAACGAGACGATACATCATTTATGAACATAATAACCGCGTTGAGTAATCGGGACGGTTCAATGAATATATTCACTTCATTGACGCTTGTAATGTGCACGCCAATGTTCAGAAAACAATAAAAAAATACACTAGCTAATTCTTCTAGGAAAAATCGATGCTCATTACCCACTCGATATTCTTAAAGTCGATACTCGCGATTATCGGTTAACTATCGATTTATAATCGCTTACACTTAAGCTTATAAATATTGAAGATAACAGTAATCATACAAATGTTACTTGATTAATAAAATACATAGGTACATAAATAAAGTCACGTCTGTTACCCTGAGAGGTAGGCAGAGACCACGGATTTCCATTTGTTCCGATCCTGGCATACTTCTTTTACTTCATACACACGCATCACATTCCTCATACACGCTCGTCGGTTGAGAGTACTCCTCACTTGCCCTTTTTGCAGAACATCTTCGATTTGGTCATATACAATATAAAATACTTATATGTAATTAAGATGAAATTATTGCATAATTTTTAGTTTAAATTTTTTATTTTGTATTTATTTTAAGAATTGTAAATAACCTTGTAAATAAAGTAAACTTTTCTGAAAAAAAAAGATGAAATTTAGTGATGTGACATTTTAACAAAACATCGATGAGTTGTTTCATCATATCGAATCGAATTAGATAATAGAAAACACGATTTGCAGGTCTTGATTACGAGCGCAAATATTATGGATCTAAACACCGACTACGTACGGTTGGCTCACATTAATCTCATTCACGAGTTACGAAAACTTTGTAGGCTGGATGTTATGCAAATGTAAGG
Source organism: Abrostola triplasia (assembly GCA_946251915.1). Taxonomy (NCBI): domain Eukaryota; kingdom Metazoa; phylum Arthropoda; class Insecta; order Lepidoptera; family Noctuidae; genus Abrostola; species Abrostola triplasia. Next base: position 5,317,210 of record OX276440.1, on the reverse strand, counting down.
AAAAGGCTCCACTTCTTACATAGACACCTCTACCTACATGTTTATTCGAATGCCTTATAAAACACACATCAACAGTACGAGTAACATTTCAAATGAAATCGTGCTCATTTAGCAAATCAGCTGTAATGATGACAGCGTGATTGTATTTTTTGTATCATCACGTGTTTATGTAAGTTTTGTCGATATAGGTATGTAAGGCAAGTTAGTAATAATTGTGTGTTACTTAATTTTCTAGTTTGTTAGCATAACACTTCTGTAATGTTCTTTGGTTATTTCTGATCAGACAATCGGGTTCTTCAGTTATTTGCAAAGGTGTATTGAAATTGCACACCTACATTCCGCCAGGCAATATTTTATTATGTTCTTTGTGTAAAAAATATATCTAATATAAAAAATTTAACCTCCTTGTTTAAGAGCTCATACGCACTGCGTGCAACCGGACGGGCGGCTGCCCGCAATCACAATTATATACGTAATATTCATTTCTACGCTAACTGTGCGGCTGCGGTTACCCGCATCGCATCGGACAGTGCGTATGAGCTCTAAGTCGGTAAAAAAGGGAGTCTGTTATTGGTGATTTTCGAGCCCATTTATCAGTCAATGGTGTCGTAGACTAAATAATAAAATAGATATGACATTACGAACATTACAAAAATTACGAGTTGGTACCTGCAATTTTTTTTCTGCTAAGCTAGTATATATTTAAATCGGTCTTTAGTCTAAGAGCCATCACGGCAACGTATGATTACCATTAATTAGTTCGCTACAAATCCTTGTGAACATGCAATCACTTCGTTTTCATAATTATGAATTACGACACTTGAAATGCTAATTTATGCGAGTTTCCGCACCTATTGCTGTGATACAATAAAATTATTTTAATTACTCGATCATCAACATGCGAAATACGGATTAGCGGTGGACTAACTTAAAACCGCGGTAATAGGTATATTTCAATACCTACATATAACGTAATCTAGGCATTTTCCGGATCCGTATCCATTTCATTAAAAAAACTGCTGTTTCCTGCAATGGAAATGTAAATTTACGGCTTTTGTAAATCCGTATTGTAAGGGAAGAGCGGAGCCATCAACTACAGGCATTTCTATGCTTAAATGGTGGCTCCTCGACATGAAATGTAAGCCAAATTGATATGTAATAAACTTATTTTTATTATTATTTTTATGGATATGATTTCGAAGGTTGAACGGACGCGTTCGCAGCTCCATACAAAATGGTTTATATATTAAATAAATTTAAAATGTTCTCCTGACCGAATTTCGTCGTCCGATGGGAAGGTAAACCGACACAACCGGAGGGAGATCAGGCGCAGGACCAAAAGCTTAACATGCCTACCGAAGCACGAGAGTTCTCGATATGTGAAAACGATCACTCATCAGAAGACTGTCCGCGGCGAGCACAACTTAACCTCGCAGATTGACTAAACTGCGAGGTAACTACGTAGCTACGACTATACTTAGTCAGTAAAAGAAAAAAAAAACAATAAAACTTACATATCCATACATAGGTACATAAAGTCACGCCTATTTCCCAGAGGATTAGGCAAAGACCACGGATTTCCATTTGCTACGATCCTGACATACTTCGCCTCATTCACTCGCATCACATACGTTTACTAGTAAAGTAATACACAAAGTACTCACGTAATCAGCCAAGTTCTTCATGCCGTAAGGGAACCGTTCCCTGTCCGGTACGAGTTTGCCGCGCGCGTCGCGCTCCCTCTCGGGCCAGCAGTCGTCCACGTTGATGTACTCGTAGCCGGCGGCCGCGTACCCCTCCGACACCAGGATGTCCGTCATCGTGCGGAACAGACGGTCACTGTGGAGGACGGAACGCTATTATAACAGAACTTAGGACCCCTAGGTACCCTACAAAAGTGGTACGAACCCTAGACGAATTCAATGTTGAGTGTAAAGAGTTGATAATTCACGTAGTGTTATGTTGGCAATTGGCAAGCTGTCGTTCATTGACATCGAGGCCTATGTTCAAAAGTGGACGTCTTTCGGCTGATGATGATGACGACTGTTAAGAGTATGACATATTTCCACCATTATTCTTTTATTCGTCTAGCGTTCATGTCACTTGTCTAGGAGAGGGGGCTATTATAGTTAAGTTAAAATTAAGCTCAGCGAGATTAGAATGTAGGTTGTTGCTTTAGAGTAAAATGCTTATATATTAGAAATCATAACTTTAGTAAGGTTACTACTATTCATTATTTTTAGCTGAACGTTACCACATGTTTGTTGAATTCAAAATTTATTTAATCGTTCACAATACCTACATAAAGTATGCCTATGTTCGTATATCACGTTTCGAGGATGTAAAAATTCATTTTAGTTTATAAGACGTGTATAAACAAGTACTCATAAGAATAATAGGGTTAGAGTTTTGATCAGCTTTCTCTAGAAGAAAGTGTTACGACAAACTGCTTGCGGGAAAACATAAGTTACATTGTTGTATCCGATTAGCCGTTCTAAAGGAAATTATGTAAATAAACTAGTAATTCAACGGCTAGAAATTGCGACGGTATCATTTGTGACATACATCATCACGCCCAAGTATTTTAGAGGCTGGTGCTAGTGGTACATAATATTTTATAAGATACATACATACATACATAAAGTCACGCCTGTTTATGAGATAGAACTTTTAGAACGCCAGAATAAAGGTGCATACGAGTTTCCAGTTTATTATCTGTCCTTCCGAGGTTGACTCAATTTTATTGTTTACTAGCTGCGGCCTGCGGTGTTACCCGCTACATTGTTCCGGGATAATTTCTATTAAATGTCTATTAAATGTGTATAGGTACATAATAGAGGCGAAACCATAATTATTTTTGACTTCCTATGTCCAAGAGATTAACGTAACAAGAGCCTACTAGTCCTGGGAATCAAAGCCAGAACAGGCCAGTTTATACCACAACGGTAGTCCATGCTCATATTATTTCCTTCTAAATTATGCGTATACGCAGTGCTTAATGCGCATGCTTAGTAATCAATTCTTCTCTGAGAAGGCTTCTCTCTAGAAGAAGCCTTTGACTTGCAGTAATTACGATTATAATAATAATCTTATACATATAATATATTTTTATCAGTAATTGATTTATTTATATACAATTTATTATCTTTGTCGTTTATTATGACATTATTATTCTTGTGGAAGCTAGAATTTATTGACGGAAATGCCCAAGGATTTTCCTGGAGTGGATAACTTTGATATCATCAGTATTAATATACACACTTAGAATTCGTTATACGTGGATTTAACAAACGAGAAATATGATTTTAATGCCTAATATGCAGTATCTACCTCAAAACCTTACCCTACTTCTAGTGCCGTTAAAAAAGGTAGCACGTAATAAATATATGGTAGATATTTAGGTACTAAGGGTTTTATTAATTTATAATTTAAAATAAGTCAAGACTGAATTGAATAGGGTGAGTATATTTGTACGAGCTACGCTGTACATTGACATTACAACCCCTACAATATTATTGGCCCATGGTTGACATAGATAAAATCTTCAATGGAATGTTTACTATATTAAATCCACATAGTCTCAACGTGAGCAATAAAAATAGCTTCTAACTACCGCATTTTAATTCCCACTATTAAGCTTTAAGCACTGCCTGTGAGACATTCATATAGGACTCATAGTCTCAACTCCCATTTACATTAAAATAAATCTATCAATATCACACTTGTTTCTCATCTCTAAGCACAGAAATCGTATCACAATAAAAGTAAATTATCGGCACAATATTTACGAAGAAAAGAAAAGCTTCGATGATGATACAACATACAAAACAAATAAACACTCACCTAATACAATTGTCGGGATCATTTTTACAATCGGTGTTGCATCTAAACCGCTCCCACGCCAGCCAGCCCATCGGCGGCGTCAGCGCCAGCCCATTGTCCAGCCCGGAGATCTTGCCCAGCAGGCATAACACCACACACACAGTCCACAAGCCCACAGACTTCCACGACGCCATCACACCTAACAAACTAACCAAGTATAATACTATCTATTGACGGAACTTATCCGCATAGTTTTTCACTGTTCGATTTTGTACGAACTAAAATTATTACTGGAAATACAAGCGATCGGTTTTGATGTCAGATGGTTAATGACATTGCTTGTTGTTATCACAGGGAGGAGGTCGGTGCGATGGAGGTGCTGTATCCGTAGCGCGAGTTATCTGTAACAAAACAAACGAGGTTTTATTATGATTGTATAATGAGATAGATAATCCATGTTATTGTATACACGGATGCAGTCTACAAGTTTTGATGCCATCCATTTTTTTAATAAACTTAGATACACAACTATAGTTAACAAAAATAAATACCAATGCACTAGGCCTATAAAATGAGTGTTGATATTGTGAAAAATATTGATTTAGTTCTACATTTAGTTTTATAATTATACCAATTTTAATTTAGGTATGCAAGAGATAAGTAGATACGATATCTATGACTTGCTTTTCTAGACCTTTCTTCTCATATTTTTATTATTCTTAATTCTAGAACAATTCAAATTTTTCTAACGAAATTTTTTTGAACCCGGTATCGGTATATTTTGTAAACATCCATTAGACCACACAAGACCCAGATAAAGGTCACACAATAACACCCACAGTGCGTTTTCGTCCTTCGATGTATACCACAGCCGGCGGTTATCACACATGTGTAATTATATCATATCTAACATCTTGGGGTCAGCACAGATCCGTCATTATCAAGTAATGCATGCCGTGAATGATTATTACTCTAGAACAGAGTAGACAGTTAATAATACCGTAAAATGGGGTCATATGAGAACTGGCATTTATTATCCTTAGTTGATATTTTCTGAAAGGTTGTCGAGTCACTGCAAAGCGCAACGAATACACGAAAACATATTTTTTTTACACCGATTTTACATAAAAATGCTTCAATAAATTATAATTTCTAAATAAAGTTTTCGAATCGGAGAAAAACTATATCACATCACACTATTTCACACTAATATTATAAAGGCGAAAGTTTGTGAGTGTGTTTGTATGTTTGTTACCTCAACGCTCAAACGGTTTAACCTATTTTAATGAAATATCATTCTCCATAAAAAATTGCATTCTGTCCAATAAAGAACCTTCTTCAAGTCATGAAGAATTTATTGCAATGGAAACCGTTTATTGTAATCATATTAAAAAATGTTTACATACCGTTAAAGATTTCTAGTAGGTGTTAACACTACAAACTCACTAGCAACACTGAGAATTCTTTATTTAAATCCTTAGAATTACCTCTTGATTGGGTCAACGCCCAAAAAGAACTTGTTTAAAAAAATCAAACTAATTTATTAGCTGTTTATTATATCTAGAACTACCTACATATAAAATTTATTGTCATCAAAAATATTAAAAGGTTTTTGAACTATAATATACCGTTATTCAACGATCAAACTCTATTGGAATTGCTAATTAAATATTAAGATGATGTAATCAAAGATTAAATAACAAAATAAAATAAATATTACTAACAAATAACCGGTTTTATTCGGACGACATTTTGACCTTTTCATTTTTAAGTTAAGTTTTTTGACAACACATATACCTACATTTATTTTTAATTGGTTAACATTTAGATGATATAATAAAGATAAGAAGTCGTTATTGATTTGTGAATTGTGTTCTTTTTTAAAATTTTAGCGTAGGTATGAGAAGTGTATAATTAAAAAGCGTTTTAAACATGATACTTAAGTAAAAAAAGTATTTTTTGCCGACTGGTTTCCGGCCTAGAATTGACCACCCTCTTTCCTCCCGTGGGTGTCGTAAGAGGCAATTAAGGGAAAATTCAGAAGATAGGCAGCAGCGTCTTTTGAAACTTCACCACCCAAAACTGCTATCCATTAGCCACTTGCCAAGCGTGGGGATTATGACAACCTAGGGGGGGTTTCTTTACCTAAAACGGAGACCTTTGTTCAACAGTGGATGTCTACCGGCTGATGATGATGATGATCAAAAAATAATTATTTAGAAATAAATATATTTTTTACTTTTATTTGATCTATCAGTTTTAAACCTCTACACCAACCTTAAGCTACCAGTTCTTTAAAGCAGAACGGACTTCGACATATGGAAATCATGCGCATGCGCAAGAAACTACTTATTCAATCTACACTCTACAGTCATGTTTATGAAGTGTACGCGTGAGTCAGTATTTGCAAAGCGTGTAAAAAAGATGAGAAAATTGCTGTAAAGAGTATGATTAATATAAAAGAATAGCCAGAACAAATTAACGATGATTAGGTACATATCAATGCTCTATGACACGCGATTAAAAAGGTAATGGAATGTAATATAACCTTTGTGGTTACAGCGTAATTATACTATCCAATAATATGATTAGCGGTGAGATGATCACTCTCTTTAAACATAACATCACGCCTGTATTCCCCGAAGGGGTAGACAGAGGTGTTCATATAGTCCACCCACGATTTCGCCAGTTATGTTTTAGGTCCCAATGTAATTGGGGCGAGCTTATTGCCATCAACCGGGCATAAATCCAGACTCCGGGCTGCTACTGAGAATTACCTCATGGAAAAACCCTGAAACACATTGCCCGACCCGGGATTCGAACCCAGGACCTTGTGCTCAGCAGTCGCGCTTAGCAACCACTAGACCAACGAGGCAGTCACTCTTATTATATTAATGGTATATCAGAACAGCCTCCTGCCTCGTTGGTCTAGTGGTAGCTAAGCGCGACTGCTGAGCACGAGGTCCTGGGTTCGAATCCCGGGTCGGGCAAAGTGTTACTGGGTTTTTCCATTAGGTAATTCTCAGTAGCTGCACGGAGTCTGGATTTGTGCCCGGTAGATGGCTTTAGGCTCGCCCCCTATTACATTGGGACCTCAAACGTAACTGGCGAAATGTGGGTGTACTAAATGTGCACCTCTGCCTACCCCTTCGGGGATTACAGGCGTGATGTTATGTTATGTAGAACAGCCTCCTTACCATGAACTTTTAAAGCACAGTTTACGATGTCGAAGCAGGACGCCGCTACGTGCAGTGTATTGCGGCGTCTCGCTTTCACATCGTAAACTGTCCTGCTTTAAGAGTTCATGGTAAGGTAAGGAGGCAGTTCTTTGGTATATATTCATGTTTTAGCCCCATGTTCCATTAATTGCCATGTCGTGGTTGAGTTTTAGCCGCATTTTGAATATCATTAATTAATATTTGACTGAATTAATATTTGAATTTGACGACCTAATTAGGGCAGTGGCTAAGCGATTAGACTGCTGCGCTAAGGGTCGCGGGTTCGATTCCCGCACGGGGCAAAACTTTGTGCGAACCACAGATGTTTGTCCCGAGTCTGGGTGTTAGTGTATGTATTTCATGTTTGTGAAACGCACCCACGACACAAGAGAAAATCCTAGTGTGGGGCGACGTTTTTAAAAAAAAGATAAATAATATTGCTTTTAGAAATTTTTGGATGTGTTTCTATAGTACTATAGTGTGTAGATTAGTTATGTATATCATTGGTAAAACGCTCCATATTCTGTAATAATTCCAGGTATCTAAATTGATTGATAGGCAATTCAGACAATTATGAAAACAAGTCAAAACCTGAACGATAAAGAGTGTAACTCGTCATTAAATTGACATTCACGGTCAATTCTTTGATTTTTCTTATTGAAGAAGAATCAAATAGGACGTAAATGAAACATCGAACAAACGACACACTACAACTACGACAAAACGATCAAACCACGTCATACACAACTCCGATGAAGATGAATTACGTACGACGTCATTTTATTGTCCAGTAATAACACTTCTATTGATACTTGGAATTATTTATGACATGTTTATGTGATAAATTGATTTCCTTGTGTATTATATCAAAGATTTGTATCAACACTAGGTTTGTCGTTTATATCACTCGTTTTCCAAGAAGTTTTAACCAACTTCAGAAAAGTAAGTAATGTGTTTCAGGCACATATTTCTTATAGATTTTATCGCCCAGCGAGCGTAAAATAAAACTTAATCTCACTTATTTTTTGCAACAGCTTGAATACACTACTAAAAAAAGACAGACGAATTGAGAACCTACTCCTTTTTGAAATCGGTTGATAAAAAACAAAAATTTTTACAAAAAAAAACCGACTTCAAAACAAAACTATTTCACAACAAATTAAAAAGCATTAAAAAGTAAAAATACCGCAGAAATCGGAGAACAATCATAGAAAAATGTAGTAGAGAACGTGAAAAAAACAGCATTATTAAGAATTACTAAAAAAGTACTGATCGGATCTTAATCACATTGCAATGGGACCAAACGGGAGGCACCAGCTTTCAAATTATAAAAAAAAAATACAGTCGAATTGAGAACCTCCTCCTTTTTTTGAAGTCGGTTAAAAACAATATTCATATGTATTTATATGTTGTAACTGAGACCGATCGCATAGATAATTGCTCTATTTGCAGTGTGCAACGAACTTGCAACGGTTGCAGTGTAATTGCACTTGCCAGGAGCGGGGGTGAGGGGGGGCGTGATGTTGCCACACCTAATAGTTGGCTTTAAACTGAGCTTCCGACAGCTCAACACGATAAGTTGCATACCAACCATACCACTGCTTACGACATTATTGATAACCGTAACAATACTGACAGATCTCTGGATTCCATGTTCCTCTAGGATTTTTCTTATAAGACTCTAAAGTTCCCTTCATAAGACTTTAAAGCTATTATGGAAAGTGATTGACATACAGTAGGTTAAAAGCAACGTGATCCTGATTTGATGTGGGTTTAGATTTATAGTCTATAGTTTTATTAGAATTATCTTCAGACATTTGTCTACGTTTATATCTAAAAGTGTGTGAATATAATACTTTGTAAGAAACTACACACTTTAGACGAAACGGGAAACAATTTAAAGCGGATGTACAGTTTTTGAGAAAATTAGGGATATACAAACATGCAGTCGAAGTCTGTTAAAAAAGATACATAGGTATTCTGAACAGTTTCTGCCGAATGTTGTAAGATATTGGTCTTACAGTTACTAAGGAGGTCAGACATCTCTATTATATATTTAGTAGATAACATTGTCAGCAATTCATTACGAAATTATACATTCTCGAGACACAGTGACATGGAGAAGATTACAATAATTTTGTACTTATTTAACTTATTACAAGACTAGTATTTATCATAGTATCAGAATCATGACTGATTGTCGTATACCGGATAGGCGCAGTAGCTAAATGATTAGTCTGATGAGCGAAGGCTTGAACCTCGATCCCCGGACGGTACAAATATTAGTGTAATTCGCTGATATTGGTCACGAGTGTTTATTAATGTGGTATTTCATGTTTGTAAAACGCACCTTGATTCAGGCAACGGTATATAACCTTTACCGTTTTATAAAATAACAATAGATTGTAACAAACTACAAACTGCAATTAAAATATCTCAGTAGCAACAGATTTAGCAATGTTCCGCCTTCAGTGTCAGGACAGGTCAACTCAAGCTTGCTTTTGGACGACCTATTACTATTACCATTATGTATACCCATTGTCCATATCCCTATACCCATTGTTCATAGTTGTATGGACTTTAAAAGAGACTTTGACCCCTAAGTTGATTTTGGCAATTCTTGTGAGAGGTAGTCAGTTAGGAAATGCCGGCGCCATCTAGTTTTAATTTTATATTTTATTGAATTTTGACGTGTAAAAGTGTTTGTAAAAACCTTTTTACAGATTTAAATCATTTATTCATTAGTTTTTTTTATCAAGGTTGAAGAACACCCACTAAAAGGTATGAAGAATTCATGGTAAATAAATTAACCTTTAATCACGCCAGCGATTATCTTATGAATGACTAATGCGACCAATTGGTCATTCCCATAAAAGCTGCAACAGTTAATAGTAGCGTATAATGGAAAATGAGCAGAAATGTAAAATTAATACCAACAACAGCGATTAGAGCACAATAGCAATTTCATAGCACCGCACACTGTGTGGCAAGCGATTACTGGGCATTCTAGGTCACACTAGATTACAATTAGCATTACCTTCAGTCTAGCTAGGAATTCATTTCAACAACACATTGACTCATATACTTATTATCCATGTAGTAACGACATTACAGAGTTTGTTGTCAAAACTTTTAACATATTACTGAAGGATTCGTGTTTAACTTTAACATTCCGTCTACACATTGTTCGTTAGGTTTGCGTTAATTTAAATATAAGGAAACGTATGAAATCGCGGACAATGTTATCAAACTATCGACACATTTTCTACTTATCGTATAGGGACATCAATTTGTAATAAAAAACAAAACTAAATATTTTGAAAAAACCTACGACGGTTATAAGCCTTTTAGTAAAAAAATGGTCATGAATGATAGCTAGGAACCACCTCTAATGAAGCATATACCTGTTATCGCAAACCGCATGAAAATCGGTCAACCCATTTTTGAGAAAATTGGCAACAATAATTTGTGCACAAACAAACAACCTCTCACCCTAAACGCATACCTTCTACCTATGTTCCGTTGTAAATAAAATAAACCAAACCGCAGTACAAGTGTGGTGATCAATGCTCCTTATTTCTCCGTATGAGAAGAGGCGTTTGATCTGCAGTGAGACCATCTTACACAAATCCGAATGATTAGAATATCTTCTCAATCTGCAACATTTCTGGCATATCAAAACTTAATGATTGATTAATTTATAAGTGACATCCCTGAATGCGGCAGCGATAGAATCTAATAGCTCTAGGTACTTGGCGCATGTAAGATTTTTCTTAGTAATATTTATAAAATGCTTCCTGACTCGTAAACACGATTAAATACTAATTATTGTTTATGTTAGCTGTGGATGCGGTATCTGTGTTTATTTACAAAATGTTAGCTTTTTATATTATCGATAGAGTAAACTAATTGTTTCATGAATATATAAAGAAGAGTAAATGATAAATGATTTTATTTTTGCAAATAGGTTTCAAAAAACACTTGTAGCAAGAGAGTGTCATCAGGTATTGTGAATAAGCTGTTAAAGCACAATATTAGGTATAAATTCCACATCAGCCTATTGCAGTCCACCGCAGGACCTTGGACTTCCCCAGGGTATGCTTAAAGGCCCTCACCCCCGTTTTCGTTACCTAGTCATTATAGTTACCTAGAATAGTAGGGCTTTCATGGAGGGTTTGCCCATATTCAACACGCTGGGAAGGTGGGTTAGCAACCAGAAAATGGTGTAAGATAGCGACACAGGGGAACGCTGCTACACGTCCCTCCGGATATATCCTCCGTTAGTCGCCTCCTACGACACCCAAGGGAGGAAAGCTGGTCTATTCTGGGCCAGAAACCAGACTGCATATTATGTACTATTTTTTTTTTATACGGTATGATCTCATAAATCCTATAAGCTTTTATGACTAACGTTACAATAATTGCTTTATATCATAAGTATGATTTATAGATAGTCTAAGACATGTCACGTGTATTCATAGATGAATGAAAAACGTGCGCGCGCGCGTCCGGCCGCGCTCGTGTGTCCATGCTTTACGTAATTTTTATGTAAGAAACCGGATCGAAGTGTAACACGGCCCGTTTGGTTACGTCTAACTTATTAGTAAGTACAGCTGATGAGAAAAGTATTATTTAACTACTAGCTGCGCCCCACGACGACGTTACCCGCTATATTTTTTCGTTACGTTAATCCAGGGTGTCAGCTACCTCCATATGAAATTTCATTAAAATCCATCCAGTACGTTTTACGTGAAAGGGTAACAAACATTCATCCATACTAACAAACTTTCCCGTTTAAAATATTAGTAGGGATTAATTAAATAATATATAATTAATCAATTGCATTAGATATAATTTTAAAATATAAAAACTATTATAAGGTCGTAGTATATAGTACCTCTGAAAAACGTGTATCTTAACGTATCTTACAAAACTAAATAGCCACTCAAACAACCAATAACTATTACTTTTAACACACACAAAACTATTCTGTTACGTGTATATAAGTATGATAGATATGTACAATAACTACAAAAAAATACTTACTTTTAAGTAATGGTATTATAATGAAGTGGTCATAAAAAATGTCTAAAAACTAAAATTATTCCAGTAAGTCTATGTAATTCTTCTTTTTCTGTAATGTCAAACTATTTGCATAAGCTGTGACATTCGGCCAGCACTGATTGACTGCCGAAGGTGCGCCGGACTTACAAGTAACATTATGAAGACTATATAAGAATTTATTGTTCATATTGATTCGTTTGCGTTTTTGGCTTCAAAAACAGGAAGAAGAAATGACGATTGAAATCAAGTTTTTGACGTTTATAATCATAATAATTTATTATTAGCAAAGCGCTTAGTCGACTCCACACGTGACCAAAGGGCTGGTTCATTTTTTGGCCAAAGAATTAGCATTGCCATTCAACGTGGCAATGCTGCCAGTCTTTTGGGCACGTTACCGGTTGAAATCGATGGGGATGAATTCTTTGATGCTTTTTAACTTTATATTTTTGTATAAGTATATTTTGTTTTTATTTTAAAAACATAACATATAAGTTTACTCTTGCCATCTTATCCTGTACAAAAGCTACGAAGTAACTAGCCATTTTGCACCGTCTTTTTATTGATATTTCTAAACGGTATTGTAATGTTTTTGTTACATATAATTTATATCTGATCAGAACCCAATCACACCATATTTATTGAATGAAAGCGTGCGCCGACACGCGATCGTTTCGCCAATTATTTTGGCAAAAACTGATAACGTTTTATCGATCATGAAACTTATATAATATGTCTTGTGTTTACACAAATAATTGTATTATCTTGCCAATATAATATACTAGTTACGCCCCGCGGTATAACCGGCTACATTTTTTCGGGATAAAAATATTTAGTTATAGCCTATGTGTTAATCCAGGGTGTCAACTACCTCCATAAGAAATTTCAGCAAAATCGGTATAGCCGTTCAAGCGTGAAGATTTAAAAAGCATACAAACACAGTCACAAACTTTAGCCTTTATATTAGTGTGATAATCTTTTATTTAAAAAATCTAGTAAGGATTCAACTTTAGTTGATAGGCCTACAGATTTCACTACGCTTGCAATCATTGTCTCAAAACAATTCAAATTCTTATGCATTAACTATTTACAAGTAAACTAAAATCATAATTTAATCATAAATATTCAAATTACATACTTTTACATAAAAATCTTTGAATAAACACTCCCATTATGTATTGAACACAACACACGTCACCTTTGATCCTACTGACTAAAGCTACCGGTCACTTTCTATACATTGATATGTATTACATTCAGCGTGCATGCTGCGCAAGCGCAACTCAACACGGAGGCGGACGTGGACACGCGGATCTTGACTTCCGTACCGCATTCACAAGTCCGCTCACATTATATTGGCCAATACTCGACTTGATCTAAATATATAACTATGTTATGTCAATAGATTACGGATTTAATCACCTCATTAGTGACTAGGCTTGATGTTGGTGATTGGATACCTCACTGCTAGCCTATTTATTAATGATATCTACAATCAAAATTCTTAGCCTTTACTGTTTTGAGTAACGACATTTTTGAAAATAATAACTATTTTACAAATATTAACAACTTAATTCTAATACAAAACAAAAACATTATATACAAAAATAACATAACATACAACAACAAACATAACATCACGCCTGTATTCCCCAAAGGGGTAGGCAGAGGAGAACATATAGTACACCCACATTTCGCCAGTTATGTTTTTAGGTCCCAATGTAATAGGGGGCGAGCCTATTGCCATCAACCGGGCACAAATCCAGACTCCGTGCTGCTACTGAGAATAATCTAATGAAAAACCCAGTAACACTTTGCCCGACCCGGGATTCGAACCAAGGACCTCGCATTGACATATTGAATGGCAATGCTGATTCTTGGGCCAAAAAATGAACCAACCCTTTGGACACGTCACGACATTTCAACATCGTGAATTTCCCATTCTTTAAAACTCTGATGATCTAAACAACTTTTAACGTTAGACGATGGAATACGATACCAGCCCCCTTACCACGAACTCTTATAGCAGGATAGATTACGTTGCGGAAGCCTGACGCCGCATTACACATCACGTAGCGGCGTCTCTCATCTATATCGTAAACTGTCCTGTTATGACAGCTCATGGTAAGAGGGCAGTAGGTTGATCCATCTAACAAGAAGGCATCTTATTTTCAACACTAATAACAATAACAATTAAAAAAATTAACAAAAAAAAACCGACTTCAAAACAAAACTATTTCACAGCAAATTAGCACTAAAAAGTAAAAAAACCGCAGAAATCGGAGAACAATCATAGAAAAATGTAGTAGGGACGTGAAAAAAAACAGCATTATTAAGAATTACTGAAAAAGTACTGATCGGATCTTAATCAAATTGCAATGGGACCAAACGGGAGGCACCAGCTTTCAAATAAATAAAAAATCATCAAAATCGGTTCACCCAAGCGAAAGTTATGAGGTAACAAACATAAAAAAAAAACAGTCGAATTGAGAACCTCCTCCTTTTTTTGAAGTCGGTTAAAAAATACTCACTGACTTCTCCAAGTGATTGTACAATATCATAGTAAGTTTATAACTAATAAACTAACGTATACCGAGCTGGTTTCTCGATATTGTTATATGGGTCAACGTGGACCGGTCTTGCACTTTATCGTAATGTTTGTAACGGTGTAGAATTATTATGATTATGAAATCTAACCGCCTATTGGGCACTACAAGTGTATAAGGTTATACTATCTGTTAGTATCGGTGGGTAAAGGTTAAGCGGTGTTTGGTTATCAAGAATGTAGTTTGATTTGAATAATGTACATTCCTACTAATTGTATGTTGGTAAATTCGTTTTGTGGGTACGGACGACCGAACAATGACATGATGGACATATTGTACACTGCACACGATCATCGAACACTGTTAAAAATGTTCGGTGCGGTCCAATTTGTTTGTTCTGCGTGGACGTTGTAACGTCATATTCGCTTTGCTAATTCACGTCAAAAAGAACCAAAAGTTCCATGTTCGATTGTTGATCGAAGATGTTCGATGTTCGTGTTTCCCATGTTCTTGTGCGGCTTTAGATCCTAATCTCAATTTAATTTGGCAGTGTGTCTAGCTTTGAGTTTTAAGTAGTTTTTTCCAAAGGGCCTCACTGTTAATGATTCATTGATTAGTGTTCAATAATGTATCCTTGTGATGGCACATTCTATATCCATTAAAAGGTCATTTACGATAATTGTAATCTATTTCTTACATAGGGCAGCCTTAGGGTTTTTGCATGCCCCTATTCTGGTCAAAATAACTAGCGGAATGTGGGTGTACTATACGTGCACCTCTGGCTACCCCTTCGGGGAATACAGGCGTGACGTTACATATATACTATATGTATGCAGAAGTTTGAAAATTCTTTGATGCTTTTTAACTTTTTATTTTTGTATTGTTTTTATTTTGTATTAGAATTAAGTTGTATATATTTGTAAAATAATATGTTTATCTATTGCAGAAAATGATATTGAAATAAGCGTCATTTACAACAGAATTTTCATCGTTAGCTATTGTTGCTTTTATACTGTCAATTGTCAAAAAACTAAACGTACGAATATGTTACTACCAAGTTGTCACTATATTGAAACACTGGTTAGTGGTTATAGATTAACAACACGAGTACTTTAACTCTGGAATGTAAACGAAATCACACACAATAGAGTAAGTGTAATTAATCCTAAAATAAATCTCATCTGATCTAGTCTCGACATGAAACAGAGATTACTAAGCTATCAGATTCTCAGCCACACTTTTATTGTTATGATATATTGACATGCAACCATTAGAGTTGGACATACATACTTATTATGAAGGCGATAAGGTGATCTTATAATTGTTATTGACAGGTGAGCCTGTCTAGTATTTGCACTGATTTCTTTTGTTTCTTCTAAAGGTTATTTGTGCATTGTTTTTCTAGTAGCATGAAGGAAATTGTCGTTTAATTAATAGTAGGACAAACAATCTTCAACCTGTAATCCCTAAAGAAGTAGGCAGAGGAGTCTATTAGCAGAATTTTTAATTTTTGTGTTGCAGTCGAAATATTTAAAAAGATTATGAAATAATACACCTTTGTATGCAATTTTAAGTTGCTTATTAATTATAATTAATAATTGCACAAACGCGTTCAAAACATTGACCTTATATGTCGAATGGAATAAGTATTTAAATAACGGCCTACATAAATACTTGAATAGACTATTTCAACAGACAGGTGATTTACATACAAGTAGGTTTCGTAATACAAACTCTAATTAAGCCTAATGTAATTAGATTAACTATAAGGTATGTAAGTTATTAATCACGTTGAAGCTAAGTTGTATGAAAATTTCGATAAGTCTACTACACATACATACATTCTGTGTCAATTTAGCTTCGATCTTTTTGTCAAAACTGTGAATTTTCTAGTCAATTTCGTTTTGTCTAAGTATCAATTACCAACAATAATTTTCAAAAGAACTAATAAATTGCATAATTATGTTATTTAAACCAATTAGTGAAGGTTGCAGGGTTTCGTCTGCGTGTTAGTTTTGAAAACGTTAGAAATCTGTAGGAAAAGGAAGGATGATACCAATTTAATTGTCTATCTACAGATGTATTAGTCAAGTGTATGTTTAAATCCTTCCCTAATATAATTTACATTAAGAAAATGAATTATTATCGGAGTGGAGTAAGTGAAATTGTATTCTATATATGGACTCTTACCAGCCAGCAGCAACAGCTTAATAAGAGATTGTGGAGAAACATCCAAGCCTCCTTATTAAAAAAAAATATCAATTTAAACTATAGTCTAAATTATACCTGTCACTGTCGTTTGCACGCCAAAGGATTAAGATGTCAATAGACTTTATACGGGGTTTAGTTAATGCCGGTATGATCCTCGTTTATGAATAAGACCGTGTATTATTATTCACATATGGTTAAAGCTTACAACGCCCAGGAAGAATTCCGCTTCAAAAACATTTTCTTTGCTACGGCCACAGTCTCAATAATATAGAACTGTTGTTTTTTTATCGCAGTTTCCAATTTCAAATTGTATCTACCGTCAGATTATGTGTAAGTTACGAGTAATGATAATTAGAGTTGCCATACTAGGCATGATTATATCAGTCCAGCCCTCTTACCATGAACTCTTAAAACAGGTCGGTTTACGATATGGAAGCGACCACTAAACGCCGCTACGTGCAGTGTAATCCGTCTGGAAACTTCTGCTTTAAGAGTCCATGGTAAGGGGGCAAAGATTCTCGTAACGACTCACAAACCTCAGAGAAAGGCAGACCACTGATAATCAACTCTTCACACATTCGACACATAAAAAAGAATTCAATCTTTGACAAAAACGAGTTCTCTTTTTAAATAACCGTGTCTGATCTAAATCGCAACTTTCTAATGTGTAATTAAAATACAAACTAGTGTATTGTGTCCATCAGTTCAATGACATGATTAATGTCGTGTTATCTGTGGCTAAAGAGCGTTTATTTCCACCAGATGCCGTCTGATCGCGATACAGATAGGTGCAAAAGGTGCACGCACATAACAATGTACTGACGCTTATCTATGCTACTCTGCAGATGCTTTGATCTATAACCACAACTATTAGGCACTAAAAAACTGGCTGGACAGCGCATAAAATATATACAGTTAGTTTGTCATGTATATTAGAGAAAATTTACAAATACCTTTCAGAAAAAAACAACGTTAAATTCGGCTAATTTTATCATAACAATGATTGAGTTAACATCTTATCATTCATATCGCTATAGAAGCTGAACGTGTGTAACATAATAATAATATAGGAAGACAAGCGAAATTACCTTTAACTTGTACCATAATTCAATTTTTTTGTCATAATTATTAGTAACATCTGTCACAAGTGTTATATGAAAATTTTCATGCACCTTCTGAGTCTATCTATTCTGTGACATGACGTGCGCCCGCGCCGCGAATAAAATCGAAAGAGCGGAGAAAACAAAACCGCGTTCTGACGTAACCGCTCTACTCTACTTGTTTATTCTGTAACATGTAGCGAATTGTACGTCGTAGGTCAGTGTTATGGAAGAAAGTTTATTATAGAATACTACACTTCATCGCTAACATTATGTTGAGTTATGTAATGGCATTGGAAAGTACCTAACTATTTTTCATTCCTTTTAATATAAATGTCACCCTACTCTAAGAATTATCGTCCTGTATCGATGGTGTATTTACACATCATCACTACTACATCCAGACTCAGGACAGATATCTACGGAAGACACACTTTAGTCTCGTGCGGGAATCGAACCCGTAATCACTAGCGCAGCAGTCCAATTGTTTAGCAAATGCGCCAATCAGGTCGTCTATACCATCGTCAATTATATTTTAACGAGTTGACCTCACGCTTATGCCTTACCATGATATTTACACGCATGTTCTCGCACGTGCAAGGGTCTTAAACTTTTATGAATATTATTTACTAATTACTCCGGGTTGTGATAATTAAGGTTAAATAGGTGCACATTAATTACATAATTATTATACAATGGTACTCTAAAAACAAGCTAAAGTTAAGCATAGGTATATTTAAATTTTGCCTACATACAACAGATATTATAAATACATAATATGTATGACCAATGTTAATCCAGATTGGGTTGCTGCCGCTGGGGAGTTCGTACCTCCGTTTCTTCTTTCCGGTGAAGAGTGGGTGTATTTAGAGGCTATCTTAGATACGTCCAAATTGTAAAAAACAGATTAAGCTGCTGGACAGTTTGTACCACCGTATTTTCCTCCTAGTGAAGGGTGGGCGAATTTGGAGGCTATTTTAAATACGACAATCAGAAACTAATGAAATAAAACTAGGTTTACGGATTTTATCGCGGTTTTTTAATTGAATTTTGTTCCAAAATTCAATTAAAAGGAATGCTGTAAAGGATTCGAAACGTCGGGAAAAACCGCGATAAAATCCGTAAACCTAGTTTTATTTCAATGTCTAATATTCGCATAAAAGATAGAAATCATTAAATCAGAAACTATACTTAGTAATAAAGCATAAAC
Organism: Abrostola triplasia; assembly: GCA_946251915.1. NCBI lineage: Eukaryota > Metazoa > Arthropoda > Insecta > Lepidoptera > Noctuidae > Abrostola > Abrostola triplasia. The sequence goes on along the minus strand of OX276440.1, from coordinate 5,298,042 downwards.
AATCAAATTCTGCAATCAAATGATTTTCTTTTTGCGTATCTTTATCAATTAAATTAACGAAGTTTACATTATGTTTAGAATAAGCCTCCAATCAGAATCTGATTCGTGAGTATACAGACAAAGAGATGTTCTGTCGTGGGAAATATGCATGCACTGTCATCCCACATAATTTATAGCTAGAAATGAAAATGTAACTAAAAATGATACACGTATACATCTTCCATGCCTACTTAGACACAAAGATATTGACGCTGTCTCTAATTTAGTGTCCGTGAATATATATGATCAATGCACGAGAATACTGGTGATACAGTACTTATTAACTTTGTTATTCTAAGACACAACTTAGTATAACGTTAGTTGACGCTTCACGTGACCAAAAGGCTGGCTTGTTTTTCGGCCAAAGAATTAACATTGCCATTCAACGTGGCAATGCCACCAGCCTTTTGGGCACCCTACCAGTCGACAGCGATGAGAAGGAATACTTTGATGCATAATTTTTAGTTTTATTTTTTTCTTTTGTATACTTATGTTTATTTTTTAACGCCTGCAAATAAGTGTAAATAACCTTGTAAATGAAAAATAAAATTTGACGTTAGTGTATAACGAACTAATTCTAAGACAGTGTGCAAGTTCTAGGGTGCAAGTAGAGTGCCTCCATCTTTAATAGTACCTAAGTACGTCCGCCACCCCCAATTTTTTAAATACCTAACTCAATAAGAGGCGTTAAAAGTGACGTGTTTCTCTGTGTATACGTCTGTGGGATCATACCTCTGAAAAGACGGACTGATTACGTTGCGGTTTTAGTGCTTTGTTTGATAGCTGATGGGATCGAGATGGTACTTAGCTCTAATATACGTTGTGTATAGGGTCACTTTAGAATATTATTTTATGTCTTCGACTTATTATTCCATACTCGATCACTGATCATTCTATTAACACCAATGTTACATCAGCTAAGTTTGCATTTTGTCGTTTTTCGTCCGACTCATCACAATCTACTTATAAGGTAGCCGGTCTATTTAATGGTAGCTAACATCCAAACAAGAAATGTATCAATATGTCAATATCATCGTCTTAAAATTATAACAAGTAACCTTTCAAAATCATCTGCAACCGACCTACAATCGTTAACGACGTCCACATACTCGTGTAATTATCTGACAGTTTCACAAGCACCGTGTTACGATATATTGGAAGGAGCGATGTGTTTGGGTCTAGACTGTAATAAATAGTAGATTAACCAATCAAACCTTACATATAGGTCAATATTAAGCGATTAGATGGTTTTTAAGTATAAAAGTGCTTTATTTAAAAAAATATATATACATTTCTTCAAGTATTTGTAAACTTTTGGCACAAAATAGTAAAATTAACAAAACAACTGTCCGCGTATGAGTCAAAGCTATTCAGCCAGTCCATAGATTCAACACTCAACTCTATCTCCAATTTTGCATACACTTTTGTTAGTAAAATCCTGAAATTTCCTAATATACATACTTATACACAAAAACATACATAAAAAAGGATTCCGACGAATTGAGAACCTCCTCCTTTCTCAAAGTCGGATAAAAACATACCAATATTAAGAACTTCCCTCTGCTAAAGTTAAATAAAGCATTCATAGTAGATACCTAAGTATTGCATAATAACACATTATATGAAAGTTATTACGAAATGAACACAAAAATGCGTCACGCATCACTACAACTACCTTAATTAATTGGTTACGCATTATTTATTACACAGTAATTTTATCGTCTACAGAATACACAAATTATAATCATTACAACGATCCATAAAATTTATAATTGATGTACACGTATGTTTAATATTATACTAGCTTTAGCTCTCCTGTCTACCTAACTGGATTATAACATTTCTATAAACAGGCCCTTTACCATGAACTCTAAAAGAAGGACAGTTTACGTTGTGAAAGTGAAACGCCTCACCGCGACGTCTCACTTCTACACCGTAAGTTGTCATGCTTTAAGTGTTCATGCTTCATGGTAAGGGGGCAGAAAACCTGACAGTCTCTGGCTTATATACTACTCTATGCACAATTAAGTCTATGTTGATCCCAAAGTTGTCAACTTCGGTTTCGTAGTCTACCTTACATATTACATACATATCCCATACCAAGCACTTTAATAGGCAAAATACCTGTCACCCTCATATACACTACTCTGGGTATGCATAAATCTCGTCTATTTGACAGAAAAATCTCATAATTATTGTATAATTTTTTTACAGCAATGTCTTTTAATATTTTTCTTTTATATTATAAAAAAACTTACGTTAGCCAGAATTTTTATAATGTGAACGTTTAGTATTCTTTTGTCTTCAAATCATATCAAGGTCGCTACTCATATTAATTTAGCGTTGCCTCTGTCGACAATGTTAATGGCGTGTAACTCAAAGTAAATTGCATAGACCTCACGCCTAGTTAATTATTTAAGTCATGATAACTGTTATGAAATTGTACGTCAATTGTAACGAGAATTGTCACATCGTCGTTATGTAGATACGTCATTTTTATAGTCACATTCTTTGACGAGATTTTCGTAAGGTTTGTGATTTTGCAAATGATAATAGTTAAGTAATGGCAGTTGAGAAATGATACTCTGTAGTAACCCACTCTGTTTATATTATGGTTGTTTATTTCTGTCGTGTCGACCAAGTCGACCTAAAGGTTAAAGGTCGGATTATTTTTATAATATTACTAGCGGACCCGGCAAATGTCGTCATGCCTGAAACAGCAGCCCACAGGGTCCAATTTTGTTTTCAGACCACACAAAATTTCTTCCGAATCGGTACAGCCATTTAGGAGGAGTTAGGTGACAAAAACACGTAAAGAAGAATTATATGTAATTACATAAGATAATGCTTCTGGGAACGAGAATAAATCCAAGTAAGAATAAATGGGGATTTTTCAATAGATGGAAATAGGCTTGTTACGCTTAGCAAGCGGCTTGGGGATTGCAGTATTAGTAGTTAAGTTACAAAAGACGCTGCTGCCCATCTTCTGGATTTTCCCTTAGTTGCCTCTTACGACACCCACGGGAGGAAAGGCGGTGGTCAATTCTAGGCCGAATATCGGCATATTTTACATTGAGTAATGTGTCCTAAAACCAGATCGATTGAGTTCAAGAATATAATACTCGCTGGTTTATCGATCGTTTTTATTTTTATAGCATTATAATAGTTCATGTTTTGGCCAATCCACTTAATAACAGTAAATAATTTTTATGTTTTATATTGATACTGAACAATTTATTTTTATTCTTTGTGTAACTATATAGTGCTGTTTACATTGATTTTACCTTTTTGGAAGATGACGATAGTTTTAAAAACAACTTTTACGTATATTTATTTTATTGCTAACTGATGCCTGCCTGGATTTCGCATAAAAAAAAATATATTTTATTGTTATATTTTTATATACATATTATTTTTATATTGGCAAGCTGTAGTTCATTGTGGCGTTCTAAGGGGGAGGCCTTTGTTCAACAGTGGACGTCTTCTGGCTGATGATGATGAGGATGATTTAGATTTTATGCGCACGAAACACGGGCGTCTTCAGAAGACCCTACCAACGTTTCATCACAATCTGATGAATGGTTCTGGAGCGCATGGAGGACAAACATTTATTTTTATTTAAATACATAGATATTATATAGAAGAAGATAAACATTTATATTTCTTTAGTTACTTGGTACACCTATTATGTGTAATAGTTAAGAATGGAAAGAAATATTCCTTAACCAGTCCTCGGATCTAAATTAAGCCTTCAAGATAATAAACCAGAGTCATGTAACCGAACACTATCAATTAGAACTGAAATTGAAAGCCCACATACGTTCAAGTTATTCTAGTTTTACTGATTACTTTCATATAAAAATACAATGTTAGTCAGGGTCGCGGGTGGACTTGACTTAGTTTCTTTGAAAGTGATTTGGCATGACATAACCTTCATGACCTCATAGACGGATTATTTCTAAATTAATTTAATTAAAGACTGCCTCGTTGGTCTAGTGGTTGCTAGGCGCGACTGCTGAGCACGAGGTCCTGGGTTCGAATCCCGGGTCGGGCAGTGTTACTGGGTTTTTCCATTAGGTAATTCTTAGTAGCAGCACGGAGTCTGCATTTGTGCCCGGTTGATGGCAATAGGCTCGCCCCCTATTACATTGGTACCTAAAACATAACTGGCGAAATGTCGGTATACTGTATGTGCACCTCTACCTACCCCTTCGGGGAATAGAGGCGTGATGTTATGTTATGTTTAATTAAATAATTATTAAATTCTTGCGAAGACAGCTCGATGCTTTCACAAGCTTTTATTTAGTTTCACCTGTCCTGTTGTCTATGCATTGAAGCAACTGCAGTGAACAGTTGAAGGCTGTTTTTATTATAAAAAACCCCCTTATTCACTACTAGCTGCGCCCCGCGGTGTAACCCGCTACATTTTTTCAGGATAAAAGTAACCTACATGTTAATCCAGGGTGTCCGCTACCTCCATATAAAATTTAGTTTTTACGTGAAAGAATAACAAACATCCATCCTTAGAAACTTTTGCGTTTATTATATTAGAAGGGTATTTCATGACAACACCATTGTCATTGATTAAGCCTACAAAGAAAATTTGAAAAAATCTTTTGTGTGTAATACGTATATACAACACTACAAATAAGACGTTCAGTATTGTATGTAAAAGCCAGACAAGTTACGTAAATCAGTAGTAATTAACACTATTAGAAGGTGCTTTATCAACTTGACTAATGTACTTGTTCGTATGCAAACTTTTTGTTCCCACGTGTGGCGTTGTTTATGCTTTTTTGCCAATTTACATACCGTTCATCTGAACAATCTTTGTGAATAGTGTTGTATGAAATATTGTGAGGTGTGAGAGTTATATCATTGTTATATAAATGCATTTTCACGCGGCTTTTTGTGAAATAAAATTTGAATTAGAATACCCGGTAAAAAGTTTACTTTTACTATGGTTGATCGGTTTATGATTTTAAAAAAAATCTAACAATTTATTTGATTATTGTGTTGGCTAACTGCTTACTTATGCAAAGCATTTTAATTAAGCGATGTAGTTCGGAAACAATGCACTTAACTTTACTTCAATCGAATTTTACAACAGCAAAACAATGCCAAAACAAAGTATTTATTCAATAAATTCTCATTTAGAGACACTCATATAATTAACACAGGATATCCTTTAGTTCCGAGGTAAGTGATGCAATAAACCAGCTGCTAGTTGGACAGCCTAAGTGCTTAGTTTATTTGTTCCCGAGCCTAGTTCAAGTCGGTTTGAAACGGTAGTAAGAAGTGCGAAATCTTAGAGAAAACAAATTTAAAACATCCGTCTTGACCAAATTCCAGAAGACACGTTATACAGTCCTGTTATAACAGCAAGAATAGATCTGGTTTAAAGTGAAAAAGGCCAAAGCAGGCTTGATTAGATCCCTCCATAGCAATAACCATTAAAACTATCCACTGCCTTTGCCCCGCAGTGGAAATCAAAAAAGGCTACTAAAAAAACTGTCCAACAGTAATTGAATGAGAGGTTATAGGAAATGTAATCGAGTTGGCAGTTGCAATAAGTCAGCTGTTAAGGCGGCAGATTTGAAACCTTACGTTCCATTGCACATTAAGCTAACACAAAGCCCTTAGATTGCCTCGTTGGTCTAGTGGTTGCTAAGCGTGACTGCTGAGCACTAGGTCCTGGGAGTGGGTTCGAATCCCGGGTCGGGCAAAGTGTTACTGGGTTTTTCCATTAGGTAGTTCTCAGTAGCAGCACGGAGTCTGGATTTGTGCCCGGTTGATGGCAATAGGCTCGCCCCCTATTACATTGGGACCTAACACATAACTGGCGAAATGTGGGTGTACTCCTATATGTGCACCTCTGCCTACCCCTTCGGGGAATACAGGCGTGATGTTATGTATGTATGTACAAAGCCCTTAGATTCTTCTATCGGGTTGATACCCGCTTCATCTATAGCACGACTTCAACCACTGCTTAGAAATCTTGGAATAATTAGTAGAATACTTAATCCTCTCGAGTAGTCATTCCCGCAACATCCGTACCACTACTTCACTCACTGCTTGGAAATCTTGAAATAAACCTCTTTGTTTTATCCTAATCATAAATACTGTTTCTAAAGCGATAGCTATCTCTAACTCCATACACATTTCATAGTGTATTTCCTCCACTTTCATACGATTCTCTTAATTAATTCTAATACATTCTAGAAAAACAGTAGCATGCAAGAGGCCTGTATTGTAAATCATTATTCAGACAGCATCTGTAAACACTCTGTCTAGTGTTAGATCCTTATCATTGATACCATGTTTGGATGATTAGATATTCTGCCTGTCTGATTGCGTGATAGAATTAATAGACGAATTTGTAACTTACAATGACAGAAGAAATATTTAGAATGGAACAAAATTTATTTTATTCCAGAAAAAAACATCTACGCTTAAGTATAATAAATAATATAGTACGAGGGTCAAACTGAAAGTTCTTAGAAAATCAAAAACTGATTACATTAGCCAGTTATTAGTTTTATTATATCTTTTCAAAATATTGTCCATTCACGTCAATACACCGCTGCATGCGATGGAACCACTGGGAAAAGCACTTTGCCCACTCGTCTTTAGGGTTCTCTTCAATGGCATCGCGATACGCAGCCACCGCTTCTTCAGCATTCATAAACCGCTTTCCTTTAAGTTTTTCTTTAATTTTTGGAAATAAATAAAAATCACAAGGGTCGAGGTCGGGGCTATACGGCGGGTGACCCAGTAATTCAACGTTTGATGTCGCCAAATAGTCGATCGTTCGCTTAGCGGTGTGCGACGAGGCGTTGTCATGGTGAAGGAGGATCCTACTGCGAGGTCGTTTCTCTCGAACTTTTTCCAAGACAAGTGGCAAACAATTGGTAGTGTACCATTCTGCAGAAACTGTTTTTTGATCCTCTAACACAATTGTTGCGAAATGACCTATCCTTCCAAAGAACGAGGCCACCATTTTTTTCCCGCACTTCGATCTCTCTTCACTTTAGTTGGCAACCTCTCGAAAGGAAACACCCACTGAGCAGATTGTCTTTTGGTTTCAGGATCATAACAGTAAATCCAGCTTTCGTCACCTGTTAGTATGTCGAACACAGCATTTGAGTCACCTCCGTTAAATCTTTCAATCATTTTACGGCACCAATCCAGACGATGGAGTTTTTGAGCCTCAGTCAAATTATGAGGTATCCACCGGGCGCAAAGCTTCCTGACTGCTAAATGTTCGTGGAGGATTTTGTGCACTTGACTCATACCGATGCCTAAGCTTGTCCGAATCTGCTGATAGGTCACTCTTTTGTCAGTCTCTATCATACGCCGCACAACACAGATGTTATCTTCAGTCGTCGCCGTAGAAGGCCGTCCCTCACGTAAATCATCAGTGAGATTAGTGCGACCACGTTTAAACTCATTAAACCAGTTGTAAACTGTCGCACGAGATGGGGCTTCATCGTGAAAGGCCAATCGTAGTCTATCATAACTTTCTTGTTGACTTAAATGACATCGAAAGTCATAAAAAATCATTGCACGAAAATTTTCTCGTGTTAAATTCATGTTGACGTGACACAGACAATTTTCAATTTGCCGCCAAATCGTAAAACAAATGACAAATTAATGAAATATATACTCAGTAATATTGGCAAAGAGTTATATTTTCAAATTTTAGAATTATTTTTTTATTATATTGTTTATAAGTGGCCAGTTCTAAGAACTTTCAGTTTGACCCTCGTATCCGATATCTTTGTAAAACAAAATCCAATAAAATTAAATATACATCAAGACTGGCCAGTCATAAAATTCATTTGAAGGGAGTTTATATATTTTCAACTCGTTTTTTAATAGCTTTATCGTCGCGTCGTCCAAAAAAAGGCAATTTAGGATTATAAAAGTAATCTGTAATGCGCTTGTTATGAATAATTCATGAAATTTCAGGAAATTGTTATCTGGCCGCTAAGATATACATCAGCGTACATAATGTACGGTGCAACAGCCTCAAATTAGTTCATAATACGAGCATTTACATTATAACCATTATTAAATGAAATTACTCGACAGTACCTTATTACATATTGCAATATTAAGTACTGACCAATTTGGGATAAAACCACGCAACATGGTCAGGAATCGCCTATATCATTTCATAGTAATACCAGTCCTAACACAAACTAGTAAAGCTTATTATTGCGTGTACAAATTTGACATTTAGTATCTATCTGCGTCGCCACTTGTACGTAATGTAAATTCGAGCGCTCCATATCGTCTCAAGGTTTTCCTCTCGGATTAATAAATATATTCGTCTCTATGCGGCGAATAACGCAATTTTGTGCTAAAATGCAGGAAACTGTTGCACTATGCTATGTTTTTAGATTGACATTTAATTTTGTGTTTATGGTCATGAAAAATTAATATTTTGAATATCGAAACCGTTTGGAATGTTTTGAATTAAGAACTTTACTATTTGGCGGGACTATGTCTACAAATATTTTAGAGATGATTAGGTTTATTTTTTAGTTTACAAGTTTATAAGTAGATAATGTGATTTATTTAAATAATATTGAACGAATCTCTGTACAACTGACATTTTATATACTTCAAGCATAATGTACAGTCAGCCCCAAAAAAAACAAAAAATCTAGCCTTTTATAACCAGAATACACTATTAATGACATCGATAAGAATTGACAAACATGTCATCCTAAACAGACGTCATAAAAACAAAATGCAACCGACCGACGACACACTTCGAAATGTCATAATAAACACAAAAAACTAGCTCAAACTATAATCGTCAAAATTAAGAACAAAAAAATCTACATAATTAATTAAAAATGCATTCATATCCCCTAAACGTGATAAATTAGCAAATATAATTATACCTACACGTGTTTTTGTGAAAGTCACAGTCTACTTGTGTTAGACTGAGTTATTAGATAACGCGTTACAGAAAGGCTCAAAAAAGATTGAGGACGAGTATGCAGGCGTATCTAATTATGTCTGAGAAAAGAAGACTTCATCTATAACTGGTACTAAATTATAATGTACTATGAAGTCATAATTTCATTGTTTTATTGGTCTATCTCTTTATACTCTTAACGACCTTTCACTTATTTAACAATACCTACAATCGAAATAACTCGAGCCGTAGAAAGGAAATTAGTCAATCAGCAGGTGGCGTGTTTCATCAATCAGGGTGTACCTACTATCATGTATCATAATCTCAAAAAAATACTCCATGTCAAATTTTTTAGACACGTAATAACACTGTTAACTTGTCTACAATAATAATTGAAAACAGTTTACGAGTAAGTTTTTTGGAACCTGACTGTACTTTAAGTCTCAATAACAACAAAATTACAAAACTCATCATAATTAAGTTCAATCTTCAAGTCAAGTTCAGAAGAGCAGTTTTACGTACTTAATTTTGACATTCACGTTGTTTCAGAGCTCTAAGAACTACTTCGATTGCGTTTTTCTTTTGTTAAAACGCAAACTAAGTAGTTAAATTTACCGAGCATGGAACTTACTGTACTATATGTTGTTCCTTATTCATGAAAAAGTGAGATATCGTAATCCAAAGTACACTATATTATGTAACTGAAACTGAAGGTCAAAATAGCAAATTTGCTCGTTTTCCCAAAATGAGTCTTTCGTAGCTACAGTGTATTGGATACACAGGGTACTGTTATGTTCGCCACTACTTCGTTATTTTGTCGTTCCATCATTATTGTTTCAGGTCATTCCACGACATTATGACTAAAGGTCGACATCTCCGTAGGTACCTGTGCTTTGGCCTCGCGTTGCACGGTACGTTAGACACGCCCATCGTTGAAACTGGCATACATAAAAGGTCGCACTTCTACTTTTTACCCCAGGGTATACCAAATAAGCAACTGTCCCTACGGGTATAAGTATACTCGTAAATATGGTGGTATTACGATGACATAAGTTGTTATAACAGAATGTGAAGTATTGTATCATTTAAAACATATTTTGGTACATTAAGCCTCGTTGGTCTAGTGGTCGCTAAGTGCGACTGCTGAGCACGAGGTTCTGGGTTCGAATCCCGGGTCGGGCAAAGTGTTACTGGGTTTTTCCATTAGGTAATTCTCAGTAGCAGCACGGAGTCTGGATTTGTGCCCGGTTGATGGCAATAGGCTCGCCCCCTATTACATTGGGACCTAAAACATAACTGGCGAAATGTGGGTGTACTAAATGTGCACCTCTGCCTACCCCTTCGGGGAATACAGGCGTGATGTTATGTTATGTTGTTATGTTAACAGTTTATCGATGAGTCAAATAAATATAATTATGAATAAATCAGGCTTTAGATTTTCGTTATAAAAACCCAGAACACAAATGTCTAGCTGTAAAATCCTGGAAAAAAATCTTGTGAATCACTGCGATGCCCCGTCTATTACGCTTAAAAATAACGGTCAGTTTACAGCCCCTTACCACGAACTCTTAAAACAGGTCAGTTTACGTCGTCGAAGCGAGACGCCAAATTACACTGCACGTAGCGGTGTCTCGCTCCTCCATCTTAAACTGTCCTGTTTTAAGATATCATGGTATGGGGGCTGATCAGTGATAAAAAGAGGTAAGTATAACGTTCTGTAATTAAAAGGAAAAAGTTACAAGACCTCTAAACCTTTAAGAGGGCTTATGTGATGTCAGTAACAAAGGGCACACTTAATATATAGGTAGGTACGTCTATCAATTCAACTCGGTGACAAAGGGCATACCTAGTACATTAAAACCCATCACTCACAAGGTACAGTAACGTTATATACCTGTATACAACGCTACATACAAAACAATCACATTGCCTCAGAAGGGTTATCTCAAATCTATGTAATTATCTACAGGCGCCATAAACTCTCAAACAGTGGCCACACACTACATTCTAATTAGCTAGCATTGTAATTATTTAACGTTACGACTTTGATAGGCATTCTTACGTTTAAGGAATCTTGTGTATAAATAATGTTCTTGTCTGTTCGAATAAATAATGATATTACAATTGTCTGTGGTTTAAAGTAGAATTGCAGTACAGGGAAGCCAGTTGTAAAGCGACCAATTCGGTGTGAATCCTACTAACAATAACCCACATTTTGCTAGTTTTATTCTGGAGCTTTGTCAGGGCGAGCCTATTGCTAATAACCGGGTAAAAATACTGAGAATTTCCTAATGAAAAAACATAATAAAACTATACCCGCCGTAGGAAAAAAACCCAGGAACTCACGGTGAGGGGTTCATTATTACGAGCAGTGAAAAGTGGGCACAAAAACTCCTGATAAAAGAAAACTCCTTTATACCTATACCCTTCCAGGGACAACCGTAATTCTTTATCAACCTACTAGCTGAACAGCGAATTTCGTACAGCCTTCCCACCATTTAAACCTTCCCTGGAATTCCACGTATATTTCAAGACCAAAATTTGCCAAATCGGCCCAGCCGTTCTCGAGTTTTAGCGAGACTAACGAACAGCAATTCATTTTTATACATTTATTTATGTATTTAGATAGAAGATGTAAAATATTACATCTCCAAGTTACGTCCACGTTCTCGACTGTAGAACTGTGGCCTCATTATGGACTTTGACAATGACAAAATACGATGAAACTGCAGCAAACCTTTGTCTCACCTTTAAAAACACAGACATAATGATACTCGAGCCCACGCGTAATAAAAACTGTTGCAAAGCAACATCACAATAACAAGACAGCTCATGTTATGCAACAGCCACAAATGATTTTCCCTTCACATCATTGATTCGACCTAACGCAATGTCTAGGCCAGTTAATTCTCGTCATCAATTGACCCCAACCAGGAAATATGCTGATCCCTGATCTTGTAATGTAGTGCAATAGTTTTGTATGCGTCGTATCGGGTAACATTACTACGTAGAATCTAAATAGAGCTTAAAAATAATTACGTCTTTTAGATGCTATATAGTAACATATAGGTCTTAGGGATAAAACTTAAAAAACAGTATTAAATGTAATGAAACTGCTCCCATTTTGATTGAACTTTGGACAATTAACTTTGTTCTTTGAACTCTCACTCTCTGCTATCAAAATAAATGAGGTACTACATCCTAAAACAGTATTAAGGTAGATTTTTTCTGGAATTGTTTAGGCGAGCGAAAAAAAGTAGAATTATAATCTTTTTAACATTACGGTAATGTTGCAGTATAGAGGAACCTTACCATTGGAAATATCAGAGTTAGTCTTAATGGTTTGACGTTTGACGGCCTGATTAGCGCATTGGCTAAGCGATTGGACTGCTGCGCTGAGGGTTGCGGGATCGATTCCTGCACGGGGCAAAACTTTGTGCGAACCACAGATGTTTGTCCCGAGTCTGGGTGTTAGTGTATGTGATATTTCGTGTTTGTGAAACGCACACGACACAGGAGAAATTCCTAGTGTAGTGCGACGTTTTTTAAAAAAAGAAAGAAAAGAATGGTTAGTATACTACATACTCTAGGCTTAATCTTCTTTCACACAGGAAAAAGGTAACAATGTTTTTTTTAATTGCAACATCTCACGAGCCTATTATAATATTTCTTGACCTAATTAACTATACACACACCGGTGCGACACTGGGCCAAAAGCTAATACATATTTGCAGAAATGCTTTATTTATTATTCTTACGCTCGGAGTCTGTTTCAAGGTTGGTCTATAGTGTGTCACAGCTGTTATTAATCCCGTCCAGTTATGTAATGTATACTGTAACACAACTCGAATAAAAACTTGAGATATATCTGTTGATATCTATTACGTTTACTATTAAAACAAGTCTTGAACTTTTTAAGTTGCATTTTAATGTAAAGCCTCATAAATATGATTCAAATAAAGAATGCATCGTTGGTCTATTCACGGATACTTTGGGAAAATTGTTATTAAGCTATTAGTAATTTATAGGTCCTTAGTAAGAGCACTGAATCTGAATTTGTGGGCGGTTGACAGCAATACGCTTGACTCAATGATCCGCCATTACGTAGGGACATTTAACATAACTGTCGAAACGTGGGTGTACTAAAATACATATCTGCCTTACTCCTCGGAGAATGAAGGCGTTATGACAACTATGTTGCATTTGCATTGCAGTAGTTCCAGCAACATAGTCAAAACTTTTCTAACATTAGCCGCTTCTGTGGTCCAATGACCAAAGACTATAAATTATTCTCAAAAGATGTCACCTGTCACTCATAACGATTGCGCGCCAACATCATGATTGCCTCAACGTTACGCTTTTTAACTATGGAAGTAGGTAGAAAACTATATTCCTACGTGATAAGATACCTATAAAAGACTATAATGATGATAAAAAAATGTTATGTATGATAGATCCGAGCAGCGACACGGTGGCTCAGTTGGTCAGAGCAGCGCCACGGTACGCCGAAGGTCGCGGGTCCAAATCCCGCTGGTGTCCATCATTTTTCAAATTTCCTTCATCAATTTAGATTTAACATTAGCATGGTCAACATGGCACCAAAAGTCATATATTATCTATTCATTAAAAAAATATACCTAATTTCCTCCGCATTCGAATGTGATACTAAAACTTAAATTATATTAAAATAAAATTAAAACATTTCAGCGACAAATTTTTATATTAAAACATTGAGCAAGATAAAATCAATCCATAAAACTCCAAAGTACAAACATCAATAAATGAACGTCGTACTTGTCCCCAATTAAGGGCACTTGTAACCTGTCAATGTCAAGATAACCTGATCTTGATTAAACGCACCGTTTCCTGAGGTTTCGGTTCTTTGACCGCCCGGGAAAGTGGCAATGAAACACCTTAAGGTTCAGACGAATGTTCATACCAGTACCTACGACCTTGGCATGGACTTAAGATTGCATTCGATTGTCAATTACCATCGATGCTCGCTACGGTATTTATATCGTTGGTATGTCTTGAGACTGCACCTGAGATGCTTGTCTGGCCATATTTATTGTAATGTATTGGTATGGAATATGCTTGCCAATTTTTTGTGGGAATTTAATGAGAGGTAAAATCCTCTTGATAGATATAACCACCAGTACCGACCCATTTGAAAATAACAGGCGTGTTTATATGTACGTGTGGATACGGGTATAAGAGTATATCAAAATGTTTGTGTATATTAAATATGTATAATGTTTAAACACAGACCTTGTACAATTAAAGCTGCGGAAAACAAAAATAAGTTGGACTGTGTGGACTAATCTGTCAATCTTTTTGCGATCCCGATTGAAAATGTCTTTCTCGCCGGAATCCTCAAAAGGAAAAGCCTATAGCGAGTGTCGGCTCGTCGATATTGCATCCAAAAGAGTAGCGAGCTCGGAATCCGGCACAACGACTTTCATTACACGGCGCAATGATGCGTGCTGCGGACGTTGGCAATATCGAGCACAGGGCTACCACACAACCTTAAATGCACCCTTACATCCGCTGTAGTTGTAATATTAGCCTGCAAAGAAATGAGAACCCCTGAAATTGCAAGACGCGTCATGGCGTGACAATCTTCTGGTGTTTCTTTGTAAAATCTTGACCTTTTAACCATGTAAATTTGTGGTTGGATAGCTTGTAACTTTATATGCCTGGAATCGTTATTTTAGGTTTAAATGAAAACCTTACAATTTATAGTTGCTGATGTCACCGTGCAATGCTTCGAAGGTCCTATCTTCTCATTACTGTTCCATAGGTAATAATGTTTCTTTAGCTTACCTAAAGACATAGCAGGCCAACATTTGTGAGGATGCCAAAGATCGCTTAATCGGACCCTCATCGCACATTTTATTTCTACTGCAGAGGTATTTATTCTATTCTTTATAATTGAAATAGCAATACACTATTGGTATTCAAACCTTTTAGGTATTGCACAAGTGAAAGAATGACAGTTACAAAATAAACGACAAATTATGAAGAAGCATGCGGAAACTTTTAACGGAGAGGGGCGCAGAAACCACGGGCTGCGGTTTTAATCTGAGAACTTTAGTAAGTTATAATGTGCAAGAATAACATCAAGTTATATCCGTGCAATTGCAGGAAAAAATCTTTTTGTCGTAACGAGACCATTTGAATTGTTATATTGTACATCTATGTTTGTTATTGACTTTGAGCTTTGAGGAATTTGGGCTTACCTACCTTTTTAAACTGTCAACTGTGATTTTTTCAAAACTAATTTTATTAATTTAAAACTAGCTTTTGCTCACGGCTTCGCCCGCGTAAACTATTTAGTAGCTTATGTCCTTTCTCGGGTCTTAAAATTTCTACTTCAAATTTTTTAAATTAATTTTTATTTTTTTATCCCTAAAGAAAAGGTTTTTCGTTTTGTGGTAGCCCTATATCAACCCGGTTATGAAGGAGTGGTTGGCGACCACTGGCCTGAGTGAGTACCTTTCAAACATCTCGATTAGCATATCGGCACCGAGTTGATCTGTGCTGATAGCCGCTGACTGACATTATGGCTTATAATGACACAAAATCGGAAACATGTGTCAGTTATCAAGACGGCTAAATTGTTATGCTATGAGACTGAGATTGAAATGGTACCAAGGCTGAACTGTACGTTACGATGGGGATTTGGGAGCACAAACAAAAAAAAACACACTGGGAATTTCTCCTGTGTGGGAAAAACACACTGGGAATTTCTCCTGTGTCGTGGGTGCGTTTCACAAACATGAAATATCACATACACAAACCATCCAGACTGAGGGAGGACAAACATCTGTGGTTCGTACAAAGTTTTGCCTCGTGCGGGAACCCCGAACCCTCAGTGCAGCAGTCCAATCGCTTAGCCACTGCGCTCATCAGGTCGTCGAGGAATTAAGTTCAGCCATTGTTCAGATAAAAAAATCTTCTAGCTCTAATCGAACATAATAAAAAGTCAGGTTAATACCAAATCGAATTGAGATTTGATATGCAAGTCTAATAAATAACTTTTGAGAAAGTAAATGTTTCTTTTACATAATCCAAAACATTATTGAGCATTTTTCCATTGTTTATTCCGTTAAGTAGTTTTTTTTTAATTCGTCGCACCTTTATAGGCATTTCTTTTGTACCGTGGTTACGCTTCACAACCATGAAATATTACATACACAAATACCTACACTCGAAACAAACATTTGCGTATCACACAAATGTTTGCCCCGTGCGGGAATCAATACCGCAACCCTTAGCGCAGCGGTCCAATCGCTCAGCCACAGCCCCAATCAAGTCGTCAAATAATATCAATATAATCTCTGTTAGAACTGTGACACGGAAAAAGTTAAATTATACTTGCCCGGGCTTGACCCGGGAACCTTGTACATACGAATCCAGTAATTTAACCAACGAGCCACAGGTACTTTACGAGATAGACATTAGACAGTAGTGTATCATTACGTCTCCTTTTATTACACAGTTTCTCCGTCTATCTAGCTGGACCACTGCTACCGGTTTAAAATTGACGATCTGATTGAAAGTACTACAAGGAAAGCAATTTTACTTTCAACTGTTTTTTTTATTGGATGTTGTTTAAAGCCTAAATTTAGTACCTATTCATTGTTTTTTTATTATTAAGTCTGGTAAATATCTTAGCATACTGAGACTATCTTGAAAGTGCGGTGTTCAATAATGTGTGAGTCTATTATTATTTATTTTTAAATAAAAAAAACAACGTCGCCTCCCACTAGGAATTTTTCCTGTGTCGTGGGTGCGTTTCACAAACATGAAATATAATACACAAACACCCAGACTCGGGACAAACACCTGTGGTTCGCACAAAGTTTTGTCTCGTGCGGGAATCGAACCCGCAACCCTCAGCGCAGCAGTCGCTTAACCACTGCGCTAATCAGGTCGCTTATAGGACGCATTAAAGTTAATTGGGTCTATTGGGTCTAAAGCCTTTAAATAAGAGAATAAAAAAAATTTGACAAGCTGTCCTTTACAAAGCCTTCACAAAGAACCAGATTCAAAACAAAAGAAGTAATCGGAGATCTTAATTATAAAGACAAACTAATAAGAAATGCAATTAGGTAACTATATATAATTCTATACGTATACATTAAAAATACAATAACTTTAGTCAATTACGCCCTAAGTACTTCCTTATTGCAATGTGCATTCGTGACAGGGGACAATAATGTAATCGATTTACAGATGAATAAAAAATGCGGACAAAAAACAGCAGAAAGCAAATTACATATTATGTTATCTGTGGCAATCTATTATTTCATTAAATATGTCTTGAACGCAAGGCCGAGACAGAAGCAACAATGTTATAACACAAATTCCTGAATAAAAAGGCAAAAATAATGGTTATAGACTGTTCTATTTACCTCTCTTTATCTCAATACTAAAATATTCCACGAAATAACGTAAATCTAAACAAGAGAAGAGCAAGGTCAACGTTCTGATATAGCGGTTGGCACAAAACATCAAAATTATGGTCATACGGTCACCACGAAGGAGAATTCAGAGTGATGACACCTACACAATTTTTATTGTCAAAGCTCATTTCAACACGAAGAAGAAAGTTAAGTACCAAAAACACCCTCAAAGAAAAACCGTAATAGACTAACACTACTCCTATATCAATAGTTTTCTATACAAACACCAAAATAAACCGTGTATCTACGTAAAATAATGTCATATAGGTACGTACCTACTACCTACTATTATGTTTCACTTAAACGTCTATAATAGACAGACACCAGCGCGACTCTCCAATGGTTCCACTTTTGCATATTATCCACGGAACATTAAATAAAGGAATCTGGGACTATTATGTACATTTACCGTTACGCTATGATTTATAACTTATCGCTTGAAACAATATTTGCGTCACACAACATTTGTTTGATTATTGCATAAACAATATATTAAGTGGGTATAAGATTACATTGTTCAATACGATACATATTTTGATTCTATTCGAATTATCCATGCGTTGGCGTGACAGCAGATAAACATGGCCGCAGTGATACGCAAAGATGCTTCCATGAGACGATAACTAACTACATGTGGCAAAAATGTTGCGTTTTTGACTTACTATTGAAAATGGATCGTAGCAAATGGAAATCCGTGGTCTCTGCCTACCCCTCAGGGAAACAGGCGTCACTTTATGTATGTATGTATGTAATGAAAATGTCATCAAAAATCTGTGGATAGCACAAATTTTTGTCTCGTGCGGGAATTGAACCCGCAACCTTTAGCACAGCAAACCAATCGTCGTCGCTTTTGTTACTCATAGTAGACTTACAGGTTGATTATTCAATGACAACAAGTAATAAGACAATACTTCTTAAATCCACAAGTTCTATAACCTTGTTTGAATTCGAACCGTCTCAGCCAACCTCCAAGCTCTTACGAAAACGAAGCAATAAATATTACAAAATAATTTTGAGAAAAACTAAACATGATCTAACTGTATGATTATCAACAAAAACGTCCTGCAATTTGAGTTAATTTAAATCATTATCTACATCCTTATTGTAATGATGTAGGCAAAAGTCAAGGCCACACGCCAAATCTTTTATTCAATGGTCTCTCCTAATTATTGCTAAATTTCTGATCTCGTGATACAGATAAACCTACGGCACGTTAGCGTAGAAAAAATAATTAATCATAATAGGCTATTGTGACGTCATCATCATCAGCCGGAAGACGTCCACTGCTGAACAAAGGCCTCCCCCTTAGAACGCCACAAAGAACGACAGCTTGCCAATTCCATCCACCGGTTGCCCGCAATTCTGACGATATCGTCGGTCCATCTAGTGGGAGGCCTGTGACGTCATGTAAGTAGGGAATGTTGGAAAAGGTTTAAATTTATAATTCGATCAAGTGAAAATTAAAGTGTGTCTTATGACTACATGTATTAAAGTGTTAGTTACTTAGGTGGTGTCAAGTGTAGCCAAGTTATCTAATTAAAAATAATAATAGTTTATTTTCTCACCACAATACACATTACATTAAAAGATACTGTCGTGGTGGCCTAGTGGTTAACATACCAGATTTGTATGCACAAGGTTGCATCGACGGTGTGTAAAGTCATGTCAGAGGCCTACAGGTGATTTAAAATCTGACTCTAGGCTGTTCATCATCCACTCAATAAGAAGAAGATTATCTAATGTGTGTTCCGAAGATCTGTAGACGCTCTACAGGACCTTTGATGAATTCGATTTTTGTACATTGTCTTTAATCGATCTCCAGAAAAAGTATGACCATGCCACGTCTCATACACATATTTTCTATTTCACTACCTCATTCTTACATACATAACATCACGCCTGTATTCCCCGAAGGGGTGGGCAAAGGTGCACATACAGTACACCCACATTTCGCCAGTTATGTTTTTAGGTCCCAGTGTAATAGGGGGCGAGCCTATTGCCATCAACCGGGCACAAATCCAGACTCCGCGCTGCCACTGAGAATTACCTAATGGAAAATCCCAGTTACACTTTGCCCGGACCGGGATTCGAATCCAGGACCTCGTGCTCAGCAGTCGCGCTTAGCAACCACTAGACCAACGAGGCAGTCCTCCCTACCTCATTCTTAGCTGCTTGTAATAAAACTGTCAGTAAACCAAGCCTCACATAGATTAGAAAATGACTGAACGTGACTTGCCCTTTGCCGGCAATTTAAAAATAATTGCAATTATTTCCATTATTTAGCCATCATAAGCTAAACGAGGTATTTCTACGTTGTATCCATAGTTGCCTGTGCGTGCCAGGTTAGAGATCATAAGCAAATAGGCTTAACAAAGAAAGCCTTAGAACCCGGTTAACTACAATGCAAATAGAATTATTACAGTAACCCACATACTACGTTTAAACTAAGCGTGGGATGTGGCGCCGTCTGGCTTTTTAAAGTAAATTGATTAAACACAGCTCTGAATTCAAAGCCTGCATATTTTGTACGAATTATTCGTAGATAAATGTTATTAGGCTTTTTTATCACGAAAAATAACGTCCCACAAGAAATTTCTCGTGTATCGTAGGTTGTTTCATAAGCATGAAACATTATAAACATAAACAACCAGACTCGGGACAATTTTTGTCACGTGCGGGAATCGAACCTGCAACACTTAGTGCAGCAGTCTAATTGCTTAGCCACAAGTCAGGTGGTCAAATCATTATCAGGCTTTATTCTTCCTAACTTATATTTACAGCAACAGTGACTACACTGATAGGTGCACCTAAGATTGAGGCATGTTTATTACTGCCTCAATATGCGTGAATTAATTGCTCGCGAACAGGATACTTCAACATTTTACGTCTATCCAATCGTATACGGCAATAAAACCGGTTAATACAATGCTACAAAGTTATAAATGCAGATGTAAGCGTCGCTGTCATAGCTGTCATCGCCCAGAAAGCTGTCACTTTGACAGTTGTTAAGCTATGTTTGACGTTAGTTTCAATTTTTACCAGCGGCACAGATAAGTTTGTACAATGCCGACATTCGCCAAACACTTCTATCTATACATAACATTACGATACGTCCATACCGCGCGTCCGCTTCCGTAACCACACTCCTTTAGAAAGTTACAGCATAAAATATTTACTTCGAAACAAAATTATTGTTTGCTGTACATTTACGTATAATTATGGCCACCCTCAAAACTCTCCGTGCTCGCTCACCGTTGGTTTACAAACAATACGAATTTACGTGGTCTGTACACAAGTAATGTTACATGGTAGGATCGCGTGAGGAATTCTTTGGTCCACATTAGCACTTCAATGCCTACTTAGCATTAATATACTGTAAATCAACATGTCGATGGTTTGTTTATGAAAATTAATAGCCATATACGGAAAGAAATAAAAAATGTGTCAAGTGCGATCTGTTTCTGGCTTGTCGTACATTGACGTTTAAAAAGTGCGGCAATAAGTTATGACAATTCTTTACGCACAGATTAGGAGTTATTAAGATGAATTAAGCTATTTATCTGGCTTTAGTGCTATTAATTTGGATTTACCGTCGTTTAGAAGTAGTTAACATTTGCCTACTGTCAGATTTTTTCTTTTTTAATAGCTCCATAACTGAAAATGCCTACAAAGTTGATTAATCGTCATTAAACTTCACTACGTCATTTTTAACTTTAAACAAAAAGTACCCTAATTGAGAATGATGTCTTAGTACCTAAATATTTTAAAAACGAATTACACAAGTATACATATTTTATACAATTTCCTATTTCTGTATAATATTATTATACGCCTGTTATGTTAACAATTTACACAAACTAATGTTTATATATTATATACTAATACATAGTGACAAGCATACAATTCTAAACTAGCAAACTGTAATTTACAACTATTCACATTTCAAATGCCAGCTTGTATGTTACAAACAAAATAATAATTAAAGGTTAATATTACAATCCAAATGGCTACAATAAATTAATATAAAAAGTTGCATTTGTTTATATCTTTCAACACAGAGAATCAGAAATATTGATATTTAAAATGAAACCAGAAACAGGATTTCATTGAATAAAGTATTTTTAAACATTATAATATTGAAGATTACAAATTAGAATATATTTTTGAACTGCGAACTTGTCGATAGCCAGTAGCGGCAATCAGTTTTCGTTCTATTTTTAAATTTAATATGGTTTTAAAGAAAAGTTGAAAGGAAGTTAGATTAGATGCTAATCCTAATGTCAAAAACTGGACTAAAAATGGCCGAATTACACGTCACACAACAAAAGAAGTTCAGAAAACCCAATTTTACAATGAGTGCGTTGAACATCTACATTAATTATGCCATAACCAAGTCATTGAAGTTAATTGTATTCAAGGAATCTTACAATTCATCTATGCTACAATAGTATCATAGATGTTGGGTTTTCTCTGAATTTGTTGATTGTGGGAACATATGCAAATGTGATGTTAAAATTACGCACGTTGAGAAAAAAATTCACTTACCATTACTCGGTTAAAAGATTTTTTAGGTCTTCGGTTTAACCGGATTTAAGAGTTAAATATTTTTAATTTGAATGAGTAATTACTATAGGTAATTAACCTTTACCGTCCATCGCTCTTGTTAAAACAATTGTATCTAAATTATATTTGATATCATGTTGCCCATGCTAAGCCGCCACGGATCGGCGCTGATCATAGGTTCGAAGCCTCCCCTTCCATCATTTTCAAATTTTCTTTATCAATTTGAATAATAGTTAAATACTCCATTTTCCATTTTAAATCAAGCCTAAGCTTAGTGTTCAGACATACATAGGTATTATGTAAACACGAAAGTTAGTATTAAGTTATTTATTCATATATCGGAAACAGATATTTTGAATATAAAATTCAAAATTCTGATGACGTAAGTTAAAAATTGCATCAGATGATTAAAATGTATATTTTTTTCGCACACATCTACATAATTCGAGAATATGTAGGTAATGCATTCCTATTATGTATGTAAGATGATATTTCTGCACTAGATATTAATTAATACAACATTACATGGTTCATAATTTTATTAATTACCCGCTACTAGCACTAATTATACAAGCGGACGTTTTAGCAGTCTTGATATAATGTGACGTTCAAAAAGTACTATTATTCTATTGTATATTATGGATTTGGCATATTCATGTTTGTGAAACGCACCCACGATGCAGGATAAATTCCAAGTGCGGGGCGAGTTTAAAAAAAATATAAAGAAATGCAATTAAGACTCGGAATCGACATAATACAATCAACAGACAGAAATCCGTTTCAAGTCTGAGCGCTGGTGCGTGTTAGGTTCATACTGCACACATAAATCATGATACAGGAGAAATTCCTGCTGCGTAGCAACGTTTTATAGAAAGGAAAAATGTTATGAATGCTATCGGACTTATCATTACTATTCTAATACGTAATAATGAAGTTATAAGCTGCCTGTTGGTTACCTGTTACGACAACTACTAGGCGTAACGTTGTAATGAAATATGCGGACAGACCGCCGGTATTAGGTATGATATACTGATATAACTAATTTACTGGCGACATTGCGGGAATTTATTACTTTTCCATTAGGTAAATCTTAGCAGCACGGAGCCTGGATTTGTTCCCGGTTGTCGGCAATAGGCTCGCCACTTATTACTTTGAGACTTATAACATAACCGGCGCAATGTGGATGTAGTATAGGTACACCTCTGCCTACCCCTTTGGGGAATACAGGCGTAATGTTATGTTTTTACTGTGGGAAATGATTTGGCGCGGTTACAAAAGTTCGGCGTTCGTTGATGTCTTTTGCAAAGAGCGGATGAAACATGCGCATGAGTTTGAAGCTCGAATAAAAATTACTTAACAAAGATTAATGCTTTGATGCTGTGGGTAAGTATTATGTTATTATAAGCTGTTGTTAAAGCTTAATTTATTATACCGAAAAAGTTCTGGTGTCTTAGTTACATAATTTTCTGACAATTTATTTCTTGTTACTTTTTTAAATATAAGTTATTTTGTAGATCCCCCAAGCCTTTATTTATTTCCTGATATTATTTATTTTTTAGTCAAAACATGCAAAATGTGGTATACCACACACTGGTTTAACTACAATCTTAAAGCTTTTTCAAAAATTTTTTTTTCTTATGTGCAGTTTTTTCGCCCTAAAACAATATATTTATGTTAAATGTTTTTGTACCTACTTAACGTGATAATAGTTAATTATACGTAGACGCGATTCTCACGTCAGTGCAGTCATTCGCTTGAGATTTATAATTTTAAATGTCATCGTAACTTCACCAGCAAAAGAAAATGAAACTTTACCAATATCGTTACAAACGCACGCTATCTCGTGATACCCACATAGTGATGAATATTTTTTTTAATTAATTGTATTAAATCTTAAATAATTTATAATATTTAATTAACTCACCGTAAGGGAGACGACGTAACTTGTACCACAAAACTAACCAAAAAATATCCTTTCAACTTTCGAATTTTTATTATGGCAACACCGGTTTTATTTTATTTTTATTTCACGAGTCACTTTCTCGGGGCAAAAGTCCGCACGCGTTTGGCATTCGAATCGCAGTTCGAAATTTGAAAACACCGTGCGTTGGGGAGCAGGCGTGTGGCTTCGCTCCGTTCGAGACGATGACTGAGAAGTCAACAGCGCGTTCGTTCGCCCGCGCATCGGTCAACGCAGGTCGAAAACTATAGCAAGCTCCTAGCGACTGAAAGTCATATGCGATATGCATTACTTTCAATGTTAGCAGGTTTTCCTTCAGCTTGCTAACCTTACAGCCAATGGAATCATTGTAGCTCCGTGAGGCACATCTGTAACCGCAAAACAAAGAACGATAGCCGATTAGTGTGTTGTGAACACTTGGTAAATATAAGCGGTTTCAGGGAAAGAAATACATATTTACCTCGTGTGTGTTAGGTACTACTAATTAATAATAATACATATTCACAGTGTATTTTATACACCTAAATAATTAGATTAGTGAGTTCTCATGTACATAAGAACTAAAAAAAATGGTGATCCAAAACATCAAATACTTCTGATGTTTAAGGGCCGATTTTTCAATCGTCAGAATATTTTTATTGGAAGGTTTATTATTACTATGAAAGTTTATGTATGGAAAATGTGTCAAAACGTAAAAAATCCACTGATATCGACCCTAAGACGTATTTGTGTAGATATGTTGGATTATGTCAGTGGTATTACCACACGGACGTTTTCGTCAGCAGCTACAGAGCACAGGTGGCCGGCCTCGCTGGATACAAAATGGCTGTTATTCTTTTGTTTTAATAACTCATTTCTTCACACTCCGTATTGGTGACACAGACAATACAGACAGAACACTACCGGGATTCGTATGGACCAAGTTGAGAATTCAAATCGAAGCTGCTAATGTAGCTTTCAATAACATTTGTTTTCTAAATCCTTATGGTTCGACTAAATAGTTTGGAAAGGAGCCCGGTAGATTAATAAACTGGGTTCGACCCCTATAATAGATGGTATTTACTCAGTCTACTATAAAGTAGGTACCTAGAGTGCTATATCACACATTGATGATGACACACCCTTTCCGGAAAATATATTGCGTTACTTCGAGCTGGACTCGTTTAATGAATAAAAGAAAAATGGTCAATTGCAGCTCACAACCGAGAGAAATGTAGGAAGGAAAGGGAGGCCTTTGCCCTGCACTGGGACGATCATGGCTGACATAATAATATAATAATAATAACTTTATTGTAAAGAAACTAAAATTATTTATTAGGTGAAACGTTAAGTAATAAGTATCAAATAAACTATAATTAAAACTATAATTAGTTTTTACTTAATAGTCTTATTTGTTTACCAAAAAGAAACGATGTGATCCTAAAAATGAGCACACAGTTATTGGTCAACTCAAACTTTATGAATGAAACAGTTATGCGAAAGTCGGTTGTAAGAGTAAGCTGAGGGAAATACCTGTCATCCTGACATTTGAACGATGCTCATGGTGGTAAGTAACCTGTTCTTCATCGTGACCTTTAGATCGACTATCAATTCAACACGATCCACGTATTGGTACCTGGCTTAATATTCTCTCTGAATAATAGGTAAGCCTCTCCCTGGTACGCCACATAACCCGGTCTGCTGCTTTATGATTGACTGAACTCTTAACGCGCTCTAAAAGTATAAAGAGATAAAAGTATATAGGTATTTGAAGGAGGGATTGTTTCTTAAAAAAATGTGTACGAACGGCTCCTGAACACTCACTTTTCACCAATGACAATTTAGTTTTTCTGTGAAAGTCACTTTACTGTCGCTAAAATGTTGATACTGGGGGTACTCACATAACAAAACTTTCATCTTCATTGGTAAAACCTTTTTGTTATTATAAAGCTATTAAACTTAAAAACGAAAATCTATGTAATACTCCGTAATCCCTTGTAATAGTTTGTCGTGAGTCTTTGCGCACGATTCTGTAGTACACTGGTAGGCGCCGCGCCGCGCCGCCCGCGCTGTCTGCGCATGATTGCGTAACGTCGCGCATTTACAACTTTTAGTCTGCGCACGCTAACTTTTGGATTACGACAATTTCGCCGATTTGTACAAATTGATAATTATTGTACTTTTATGAATGACTAGCTGCGCCCCGCGGTGTTACCCGCGACATTTTTTCGGGATAAAAAGTAGCCTATATGTTAATCCAGGGTATAACCTATCTACATACCAAATTTCAACCAAATCGGTCCAGCCGTTTATGCGTGAAAGAGTAACAAACATCCACACATCCATACATCCATACTCACAAACTTTCACATTTATAATATTAGTAGGAAGTAGGATTATTTTAAGTAAACATACAGATATTGGAAAACAAAAGGAGCCTTTGAAAAATACTAATAACTCATCAAAACCCTCAACGAATATCACAAGAAACAGGTAACAAATCTGCGCAATAATGCGAAATGCTAAAATTAATACAATCTCCAACTAATTCTCTGTTTGATTGACAATAATAATATAAATTATGTCCACAGTAGATAATTATTTATGAATTAAAGATTGCGCAATGTCCATCGCGACCGGAGTTACTTATATACTTAGTTTCCAACGAGAAGCAATTGCAACTAACATTTCTACATACCTAGGTTACGCAAACTATATGAAACTCGAAATAGCTTAATAGCCTACATCCGATCTTAGCCCAGTTGACGATTCTTTGAACCTATTCACATAATAAGTAAAGATATGAATGTGTGGACACTGGACAGCCTGTATAGTGTATACATACATACCTACAAATAGCCCGTTTCCCAAAGACTCATTTGGGATTCAAGCGTGTCTTTGTAGTAGGCAGAGTCCACAGATTTCCATTTGCCACGATCCTGGCGTATTTTTCTCATATACATACATAATTAGTTGAAGTCACGCCTGTTTCCCAGATAGTACCTACTTATAGTAACTTAGCAGTCAGAGAAACATTGATTTCCATTAGCTACGATCCTGGCATTCTTCTCTCGCCTCATTCACATTCCTCGTACACACTTGTCGGTTAAGAGTACTCGTAACAACAGGGTACCTAGCTGAAGAGCTCTTAGTTCTCGCCAAAAGACTTATAAAGAAGATGAACTATAATCAAAGTCAACTACTAGAGATAACGATCAAAAAACTCTGATGTTATCTAGGTAGGTTCTGAACAGATTAGAAACAACTTGATTCTCTCAACCTACTGAACCTTTTAAATAATTTGTGCCTATTTTGAATCAATAAAGTCTAGATCATTAGAACCTACTGTCATCGATTATATCTGGTCTTCCTAATCTTTGCCCTAATAAAGGCACCTACGATACATACATACATACATAAAGTCACGCCTGTTTCCCTGAGGGGTAGGCAGAGACCACGGATTTCCATTTGCTACGATCCTGGCATACTTCTTTTGCTTCATTCACACGCATCACATTCCTCATACACGCTCTTCGGTTGAGGGTACTCCTCACTTGCCCTTTTTGCAGAACATCTCCGATTTGGTCTAGGTATGTTCGCCTAGGTCTTCCCCTTTCCGATACTCCACTAACACTCGCCTCATATATTCGTTTTGTCATTCTTCTTTCATCCATCCTACGATATTAAGATGAAAGGTCTTCAGTAAATAGTCTTGAGGTAGGACTTGCTATAATATTGTTTTAGCTTGATTACCGACTAGCTACAACTGTAAAAACAGAAGAATAGAATTCGGCCGAAGTCAAGGGCAAAGATCAAGCAGAATTCGTACAGTTCAGTACTTTAATACCTATATTGAGCAATGTGCTCATACCTCGGACATGCAAGGTCGTCTATTTGAGATCCGACCGTATGTTATGAAATGGAAATAGAACACAACTGAAGTATGTATCTACTCTATATCTGACAGATATAACGCAATGATCTAAATCTGATAGAGGCAAATTCAGTCGACAGTATATTTCCGAGTTGTCTAATTCGTGTTTAAGTTTGTCCAACAATGCGATTCTCCTAGCTTAACAGTAATCTGATTTCATTTTAATAGTGACATTTATTTCTATGGAAATAAATTCAAAAATGTAATATGTAGCCCACAAGGTTTATCGAGACGAGTTTTAGTTTAGAACTCGTTCATAAAAATCGCATTATTTAATTCTGAAACCATATACATAATACCTACGTTATTTTGTAGTCGACTACTTCTTCAAATGTTAATCGTTTACGTAGTTTAATCAAAATAATTATATAAAACACGTTTAGTCTTCCAAAATTTTACGATATCACATTCTTTGGTTGATGGATTTGAATATGTATCAATTCAAATGTTATCAATCTAAATAGTTGTAACATTTACACGCTTATTAAAATGTATGTGTGCCTTTATTTCTGAATTCTTAATCGTTTCACAATTTTACTATCAGGCAACAAAACATCTGAGAATCAAATGTGATACGTTCTCTAAAGATGTTATACCAAAAAACATTAAATCTAGTTTTAATGATAATGGGCTCGAATTCCCCTTATACAAAAGGTTATGTCTATTAATTATTCACATCACCAATATTTTAATCTAAAGCAGTTAATTTAAAGTTATCACGATTGCCTACAAATTGGCAATAAAATTTATATGAGATTGAAATCGGACCCGATTCTCAGTATATTGAAATAGGTTTAGGTAGTTGTATAGTTAAGGATAATCTTATCATCCTCGGCTGAAAATAAGGATTTTGATAATCGTTCGAATATTTATTTAGAAGCCATCGTGCTTATAAGAATCTTAGAAAGTGCCTAAAATTATATAATAAGCGTCAAAGAGTAGCGAAGCGGTATAATCACCCCTAATAAAACTGCATGTGGACAACCTCGAAGAAAAACAGCTGATTTCTTTGGATTTTGGATGGAACAGAGAGTGCCCCTATTTTCGCACACAATAATTATATGAAGCCATGTGCAAAACATGTCGAAAGCCAGAGAGCTTACCGCATACATGTACTCCAGAGAACTCCAGCTTTCGGTATGTTTTCAACACCATACCGAAAATCTGCGAAGTTCACTTATTTCCGAATGCTTGATGACGCGATATTGTCATAAGAATGCCTCTAATAATTGTTTTAATTTCATAAATCCGTATTTTAATACTAACTGCCATTGTTTAATTTAATGAATGCTTAAATATTATCATACAGGTATTAGACAACAATTGAGTTGACATTTCCATGGCACGTGTCGAAGCAAAAACTATATTGCAATAGTAGGAAATTCACTTATTAAAAAAAATGCTTTTGCTAACTAATGAACAAATTGTCTTGAAATCCGATCTGAGAGTTGTCTCGCTGAATTAATGGGATATGGGAGATTCAAATTCAAGTATTTCTAATTTCATATAAACCAATTATCTACAAGTGCTACTAAACCCTTCAGATGCTAGTTGCACGGATCCAAAAACATTGGTTGGTACTTACCTGATAAATGCTAATACAAAAGTTTCACACTTTTGTTTACAGGCTCTATTTTACAGTCTGACATTTCAAAGTTATCTGCCATTTATAAGTCGTAGCCTATCGGAATTATGAAAAATAATGCTACAACTTAAAAAAAAGGATTGCCAAACCGCAAAAATCTATTGCTTGATTTGACAACCATAAATCAATTAAAGATCTCATTTTATTAATGGTTGTCAAAAGCAAATTAAAACCTACCTGACATAAAAAGAATCATTTTTAATTTTTAAATTGAAATCGGAACACATTTAAATAACGAAGCTATTAGACAATAAAGTTGCAAGGTCTATATGGCATTTGATTATTAAAAATTATACTTTTATACTTTTTTATTATTGGAATTCCTTTGGCAACACATATTGTTTACATTATAATTTATAATACATGTTAAACTAGATGCTTGTAGATATTATGTAAACTATACACACGCAAACTATATAAAAAAATATTAAAGCGTGAAAATATTTTTTTTAATCCTTAACACTTTTAACGATTTGTAACCAAAAACCAACTTAGTATAATTATGGACGATCAAATGAAAGTTGTCACAACCGACCCAGGAACTCAACTCGTGCAAAATGCCCAGGAAAATCAAAAGAATTTAGTTTCACTGATAGTAGATAAAATAGGTATACGAGGGTCAAACTGAAAGTTCTTAGAAAATCAAAAACTGATTACATTAGCCAGTTATTAGTTTTATTATATCTTTTCAAAATATTGTCCATTCACGTCAATACACCGCTGCATGCGATGGAACCACTGGGAAAAGCACTTTGCCCACTCGTCTTTAGGGTTCTCTTCAATGGCATCGCGATACGCAGCCACCGCTTCTTCAGCATTCATAAACCGCTTTCCTTTAAGTTTTTCTTTAATTTTTGGAAATAAATAAAAATCACAAGGGGCGAGGTCGGGGCTATACGGCGGGTGACCCAGTAATTCAACGTTTGATGTCGCCAAATAGTCGATCGTTCGCTTAGCGGTGTGCGACGAGGCGTTGTCGTGGTGAAGGAGGATCCTACTGCGAGGTCGTTTCTCTCGAACTTTTTCCAAGACAAGTGGCAAACAATTGGTAGTGTACCATTCTGCAGAAACTGTTTTTTGATCCTCTAACACAATTGTTGCGAAATGACCTATCCTTCCAAAGAACGAGGCCACCATTTTTTTTCCCGCACTTCGATCTCTCTTCACTTTAGTTGGCAACCTCTCGAAAGGAAACACCCACTGAGCAGATTGTCTTTTGGTTTCAGGATCATAACAGTAAATCCAGCTTTCGTCACCTGTTAGTATGTCGAACACAGCATTTGAGTCACCTCCGTTAAATCTTTCAATCATTTTACGGCACCAATCCACACGATGGAGTTTTTGAGCCTCAGTCAAATTATGAGGTATCCACCGGGCGCAAAGCTTCCTGACTGCTAAATGTTCGTGGAGGATTTTGTGCACTTGACTCATACCGATGCCTAAGCTTGTCCGAATCTGCTGATAGGTCACTCTTTTGTCAGTCTCTATCATACGCCGCACAACACAGATGTTATCTTCAGTCGTCGCCGTAGAAGGCCGTCCCTTACGTAAATCATCAGTGAGATTAGTGCGACCACGTTTAAACTCATTAAACCAGTTGTAAACTGTCGCACGAGATGGGGCTTCATCGTGAAAGGCCAATCGTAGTCTATCATAACTTTCTTGTTGACTTAAATGACATCGAAAGTCATAAAAAATCATTGCACGAAAATTTTCTCGTGTTAAATTCATGTTGACGTGACACAGACAATTTTCAATTTGCCGCCAAATCGTAAAACAAATGACAAATTAATGAAATATATACTCAGTAATATTGGCAAAGAGTTCTATTTTCAAATTTTAGAATTATTTTTTTATTATATTGTTTATAAGTGGCCAGTTCTAAGAACTTTCAGTTTGACCCTCGTATAGTCATTACGAGGGTCAAACGTCAAAAAATCTGTGTCACGTCAACATGAATTTAACACGAGAAAATTTTCGTGCAATGATTTTTTATGACTTTCGATGTCATTTAAGTCAACAAGAAAGTTATGATAGACTACGATTGGCCTTTCACGATGAAGCCCCATCTCGTGCGACAGTTTACAACTGGTTTAATGAGTTTAAACGTGGTCGCACTAATCTCACTGATGATTTACGTGAGGGACGGCCTTCTACGGCGACGACTGAAGATAACATCTGTGTTGTGCGGCGTATGATAGAGACTGACAAAAGAGTGACCTATCAGCAGATTCGGACAAGATTAGGCATCGGTATGAGTCAAGTGCACAAAATCCCTCACGAACATTTAGCAGTCAGGAAGCTTTGCGCCCGGTGGATACCTCATAATTTGACTGAGGCTCAAAAACTCCATCGTGTGGATTGGTGCCGTAAAATGATTGAAAGATTTAACGGAGGTGACTCAAATGCTGTGTTCGACATACTAACAGGTGACGAAAGCTGGATTTACTGTTATGATCCTGAAACCAAAAGACAATCTGCTCAGTGGGTGTTTCCTTTCGAGAGGTTGCCAACTAAAGTGAAGAGAGATCGAAGTGCGGGAAAAAAAATGGTGGCCTCGTTCTTTGGAAGGATAGGTCATTTCGCAACAATTGTGTTAGAGGATCAAAAAACAGTTTCTGCAGAATGGTACACTACCAATTGTTTGCCACTTGTCTTGGAAAAAGTTCGAGAGAAACGACCTCGCAGTAGGATCCTCCTTCACCACGACAACGCCTCGTCGCACACCGCTAAGCGAACGATCGACTATTTGGCGACATCAAACGTTGAATTACTGGGTCACCCGCCGTATAGCCCCGACCTCGCCCCTTGTGATTTTTATTTATTTCCAAAAATTAAAGAAAAACTTAAAGGAAAGCGGTTTATGAATGCTGAAGAAGCGGTGGCTGCGTATCGCGATGCCATTGAAGAGAACCCTAAAGACGAGTGGGCAAAGTGCTTTTCCCAGTGGTTCCATCGCATGCAGCGGTGTATTGACGTGAATGGACAATATTTTGAAAAGATATAATAAAACTAATAACTGGCTAATGTAATCAGTTTTTGATTTTCTAAGAACTTTCAGTTTGACCCTCGTATTTTGTCATATCTGTGTTCTTTACTTGATAATTCCAAATTCTTCAATTCAATACCATGTGTTTTGAAACGCGCCGCCCTGGTGGCTACATGACAAACATTGTCTGGAGGTCAAATCCTCAAAGTCATTGGGCAATGTAATAATTATATATATCAAAAAAAAATAATTAACAAAAAAACAAGACTGCAGGTAACAATTAATCGGTTTTATATGTATTAAATATTATATTGAAATTGGTACCTAACCTCCATATCCAATCAAATAGCAAATTTCTTAATTCCTGCATTTTATAGACACAAAAACATCCTATAAAAAAGAG
The DNA here is from genome assembly GCA_946251915.1 of Abrostola triplasia. Classification (NCBI taxonomy): domain Eukaryota; kingdom Metazoa; phylum Arthropoda; class Insecta; order Lepidoptera; family Noctuidae; genus Abrostola; species Abrostola triplasia. The sequence continues at coordinate 5,265,130 of OX276440.1, read as the reverse complement.
ATTAACATTAAAAAATCAAAAAAGCAGTTCCATTAAAATTTTGATTTCAAATCGTATTTTTTTTTTATTTAGTCAATAACTATAATTTATTGTATTTATATGAATAAATCTGTATTCTAAGGGTATTCATATCAAATCGGAAAGGAATTGTCATCGTATCGTCTTCCGCCTCGCCTTCAAACAAAATAGGCGTCAACCTTACGTAAGCACGTAACTAAAGAGGATCAGCAGCTATGCTATTCTCTAAGGATTCCGCCTTACTAAGAGTTACAAAACAAGTAAAATAAAACTCTATTTCAGAACATATTTTGGAATTTGCGGACAGACGGATAAGAAAATTTTCCGACTGCCCCCTTGATCTAATGGTTGCTAAGCTCGACTGCTCAGTGAGTTTCTAGGTTCGTATTCCCCGTCAGGTAAAAGTGTTTTTGAGTTTTTCCATTAGGTAATTCTCAGTAGCCGACGGGGTTTGGATTTGTGCCCGATTGACGCAATTGTTTCGCCCCCTATTTCATTGGAACCTATAACATAGATGGCGAAATGTGGGCGAACTAAAAAGGTACACCTCTGCTACACGTAGCGGTTTCTCGCTTCCTTAACGAAAAATGATCTGCAAAGCAAGCTGATAGCCAGACACTTAAACACGTCTGCCGTCTTCTTACCCTCTTCAATTAATAAAACCTTACTAAATACTTATTTTTGTCCACGGAGCCATGTTTTGTTTCTTCCAAGACCTTTGATCGCCTTCCTTAATAACCTTTCATAATTACCACACGTAATACAGACCTCGTTTCTCAAAAGGCTAAGAATAACAGTGATGAATGGCAGGTGTCTTGGACTGTTCTGAGTCATTCATATTTTGTTTTCAACCTTGTCTGCACTCGAATGTTTTATATTAATGGGTCGAATACTGTTGCTGTTAATGGACTTCTATTGAATGTATTGACAGTGCTAATCACCGTGCTTTGTTAACTAACAAGTTGCGTATTAATTAGGAGAACGTTTCGTATCATGACTGTATTTGCCGAAGATAAACATAAACATAACATAACATCACGTCTGTATTCTCCGACGGGGTAGGCAGAGGTGCACATATAGTACACCCACATTTCGCCAGTTATGTTTTTTAGGTCTCAATGTAATAGGGGGCGAGCCTATTGCCATCAACCGGGCACAAATCCAGACTCCGTGCTGCCACTGAGAATTACCTAATGGAAAAACCCAGCATACTACGTAAATGTTGAGCGACATCTCTTTGTGGGTTATGTCGGGAGACAAGTCCCGCAACCGGTAGATGTCGCAGGCGAATTCGGGCGACATAGCGCGGGACACGTAAATATCAAGTCGAGCGATAAAGTCGCGGGACTAGTGTCGCCTAGTGAAAACGCGGCTTGAACAAACAAGAATAATTACTACATAACCTTTTGACGTAGCAAAGATTAGATAACCTATCTGTCTCTTGGTTATACATAAATACATCTCAGTACTTCTTTATCAGGATCATAACATCCCGCCTGTATTCCCCGAAGGGTGAGGCAGAAGTATAGCTATAGTACACCCACATTTCGCTAATTATGTTATAGGTCCTAAATTCACAATCTCGACGATAATTGACGACCTGATTAGCGCAGTGGCTAAGCGATTAGACTGCTGCGCTAAGAATTGCGGGTTCGATTCCCGCACGGGGTAAAAATAAGTTTTTTTTGGATAATGTGGTCAATTGTAGAGAAACTTATGCATATTTCTAAATCAACCTTTTTAACTAACCTAACCTTTTGCGAAAAAGATTAAAGTGACGTCAATTATTTTTAATGGGACGGAAAACGGATTAAGAAAAAGAAGTAAACGATCTGAAATCGTTATTTCATCTTATACCTAGTGACTGCATCAATTACTATAAAAAACTGAAGGAAGACGTTGCAATAATAGATGATATAGGTGGTTATTGTGATGAACCTGACTTTGATTTGGATGAGGAGTAGAGTCACTTAGATGTTTCATTAAATAAAACAAGAATAATAAACATTTTAAAATTTATATTTTTGTCATTTTTGAAACATTTTCCCTATAGCAGTCTACACAGCAAAACCTATACAAAATTTATTTTGTTAAAATGATCCAGGCGCTTGTTTTTTGAATATCTACTAATCTATTACAATGTATTCACTAAATACATTCATTTAAATTATATTAGTACACTTAGAGTTACTTAAAATTAAAAAAAACATAGTGTTACGCATCGCAAAGGTAATGTCAAATATCTCAAAATGAAGTTTGTGTGGTTTGGAAATTGGAACAATTTTGCTTAAATCGTTCCAATTATGAATTCTTTCTTCAGTAAGTTTATTAAATCAATTCGGTAACCGTTTAGCTCCGCTTTGTTCTTAATTCAAGCAAACTATTTTATGGTGTCGAGGTCAATGCAAAATGGCAGCACTAACTCTGGACATCCGGACACTAACGTCATATTGTCAGAAAATAGATTAATATCAGTACAATATAAAACATGAGATTGTTAAGTCTCATATTTTTCTCACGCGTTGTATGCAAAATATATTTAGAAAGGAATGAGATTGAATTCAAGGTGGTCTACTAATCCGAAACTATTCCAGTCGGTGTTAGGTTCTGAATGGTTGGTTGCGAAATAATACAAACGCACTGGCAACACTGTCGTTAATCAATCCTTTATAGATGTTTGATTACCGTTCAAAGAGTTGCTACTTACTTGTAGGTACATACCCCACTGGTGGTAGAATGGGTAGGCCCCTGTGGATCTTATTAGGTTCATGGGGGAAAGTCCTACACACCCCCGTCGGCTCCAAAGTGGAGGGGGATCCGTTTCTTACTCCAAAAAAGGTAATTTACTCCATAAAACTTAAATAGAAACATAGGTTATTAAGTATTAATATTGAATCCAACGAAAAGATTCTAAATTCGGTATCAAATTTTATTTGTTTTTAGCTTTTTATTTGCCAGCAAACAGATATAGAGTTCTTCTTTTTATTGTTGTTTTTAAGTATCTGTTTCCGAAATAATCACATGTTTCCTAATTGATGCTTCTATTGTGTAGTTATGACGATGTAATTATTGTCAAGTTGCCAAGTTGTGATGAGATTCGTCAATTGCACGGTGCCATCTTTACTACGTTACCTAAAATGTCTAAAAACAGCTGAAACAATAATGACGTGCTTTGTCAACGAAAAGTAGGTCAATAATTTTGAATCACGCGAATTATTATCTGTCTGTACCTATATCGGATATAGTTAGTGTCGAGGGTAACTGGTACGAAAATATTTATAGATATCTGTAGGAAATGATCAGTGTAGGCTAGCCTTACACAAATCGACCTTGCTGCTAAAAACAGCTGTATTTTTGAGACATGCCATTGAGAACACCAAAAGTATTTCACATACCGCACCCATGTGATTTGCATTTATTTTATTTTATTATGTATTTTTATTAGGTATTCTATATTATGTAGAGGGAAATTATCTTAAAAATAAAAACCATTACTCTCCGTATTTTGGGCATTCGTGTAGTTATATCGCTCTTGGAGTTTGTGCGTTCACTAATGGCTCATTTGAATAAGGCCGGATAGCTCAAAGGTATTCTAAATTGACAAATGTAGGTCAAATTGACTTGTTATGGCAATCCCCCGTAAATAAGATACTAATAGGTAAATAAACAATTTTATAATAGTCATATTGGATAGATTTTGGATGAAACAAAATTATAATTTGTTACTTTTATAGCAATAATGCTAAAAAAATCTTCAAAATATGATATAAAATCCCAAAAAGAATGTTGTTATATAATACAAAAAGATTCCTTCGAGCCGGATTTGAACCAGCGACCTATGGATATCAGCACTTATTCCTCTACAGTCCACCGCTCTACCAACTGAGCTATCGAAGGCTTACGAATAAGAACGAAATAGCTAATTGCTTACTATAAACATTTTAAATTGTTTTCATATTCTCGTTTCTCATATTGTTTTAGTTTGTGATGGATTTTATATTTATATAATTATATAACTTTTAACTCCTATTTTTAGACTTTTTGAGAAGTCGTATTCATTATCACACACGATTTAAATAAAACCATGGGTAGTGGGTTCTTAACCCAATTATTAAATCGTATTTGTTGAATTTACAAAACAAAAACTTTTTAACGCTCAAAATAGCAAAGTACATACTATTTAAAAAAAAAAATTAAACGCAAAAAGTATCGCCCCCGGGTGGGCTCGAACCACCAACCTTTCGGTTAACAGCCGAACGCGCTAGCCAATTGCGCCACGGAGGCGGATGATCCTTCTTACGAAATAACGAATTCCACTACGTAGCTATAAAAAGTTAATTTATACATCTTCTTAACATGTAAAAGTATCCATTTATAGTAAGTAACATACAAAATCGAAGTTTTTTCCTGTCAATACACGCGATACACATCACATTTATGTATATATAGATGTTTCCACACAAAGATGATTAGAATTTTATCATGCTTAAGAGTTCTTATCCGGACTATTGGAAGTAGGATTACCTTGGTGATTCAATATAGGATAGTATTATGATAGTATACTTTTGATTTTTAGACTATAGAAGAGCGTACTATTGTACACCTTTCAATAATACTGTGCGCCGAGTACAAGCCTGTCTGAAGGGTGAGCGTAGACCGAGATCACTACAAAACATTATTCGATAACACTGAATAAATAACTCTATAACGACAAACATAAAGTGCATATTTGTTTGAGTACAACACTCATTCCCTCGCGGTCGCGTCGACCGGATTAAATACGCTCGGGAATATACAATGTATCCATGCTCAATCAATTTTGTACATTATTGTTACAGCAATACAGTTTATTTTTCAGTGTTACGGGAAATGATATAGGTCTTTCTGACTCTGAGATAAGCTAGCACGCTGAAGCTCCGATAATTCAGTAAATCATATTTAAAAATATAATTAAATTAATTATCTCTATTACAGCACAGTGAAGTGTATTCTATGAACTTCACTATAAATGGTTTTTCACTCGCTTGTTTACAAACACCAAAAGCCCATTTTTACTAGATGGCGCTGGCATTGCTTTATCGCGCTGTAAGCGCAGATAAATCATAAGGACCAAAGATTAAAGATACTTAATTCTACCAACATTTTGGGTGCATCCTAGAATGTATGTACCTACTGAGATTTGGAAGCCATTTAATATCTGTATTTAGTTACATAGGTCATAGGTTGTCTGATCTAATTTTCAAAGGTAAAAACCAACGCAGTCTCACCTAGTCCATAATCAAGTATTTGTACCAGTCATCATCATCATCATCAGCCGGAGGACGTCCCCTGTTGAACAAAGCCCCCCCTCCCTTAAGTAAAGGGAGGGGGGGATAATCTCCACGCTTGGCAAGCGGCTTGGGGATTGCAGTATTAGTGGTGAAGTTACAGAAGACGCTGCTGCCCATCTTCTGGATTTCCCTTAGTCGCCTCTTACGACACCCACGGGAGGAAAAGGGGGGGTCAATTCTAGGCTGGATACCACACGGCATAACCGTACCGGTATGCCGTTTGTTTCAGTATGTACCTTTAATTAATAAGGGAAAGGGCAATACACGACAGCACTCCAGTTGTTATGGTGCGAGTAAGGTCGCATTGGCATTTCACGACTGTATTCGAACCATAGAACATGACATAGACATAATAACTTGTCAATGTCCATTTATGGAAATATTCAGTCGGTGTGCCCGCCTCCTTTTATATTCCATAGACGTGTTCTAAGTTTGAACAGTAATGCCATGTTGGCAGGTGTTTATATTTGCGCGGGATGTTTCAATTATGTATTACCAGTAACCTAAAACGCTTGTGACGAAAAATAATAAAATACTTAAATGTAATGTAATATAAGTATAAGTTCTTTACAACATTCATCACTTCAGTCTGCCTAAGCGGTAGACTTCGTGCCCGAATCTCTTTTTACTTGATGGACTTAGTTCGAATTTGACGAAATAATAATATAAACACGACTGGGTCCTATTAAAACTAAACAAAAGAACTGTATTACCCGAAGGGGTAGGCAGAGGTGCACATTAAGTACACCTACATTTCGCCAGTTATGTTTTAGGTCCCAATGTAATAGGGGGCAAGCCTATTGCCATTAACCGGGCACAAAACCAGACTCCGTGCTGCTACTGAGAATTACCTAATGGAAAAACCCAGTAACACTTTGCCCGACCCGGGATTCGAAACCCAGGAGCTCGTGCTCAGCAGTAAATGATGATGATTTCAAACTAAAATGCGCATCTCAGGGCCCCACATAGGAATGTACTAAATGTCGTCGTTAATGAACTCCTTAAAAACAAACTAAGATTTATAGCAGCCAATAAATTTAATTACAATCTCAAAGATGAGTATCAAGAGCCAATTTTGAGGATGATTTCATAAAAAAACTAGTCTATGCTAATATTATAGCTGTTTCGATAAATGCTAATTGGTTTCAAAATGGTGCTGCAGACTGCAATATGTTAGGAGCAAGATGAACATATTTCGCGGATGTAACCTAATTGGAATATTAAATGTCATGGCCAAAAGACCTAGAAGTCCCTCGTGGGAAAATTATTTAAACCTCCCTCCATACACACTTAACTAGCCCGCCTTGTGACTTGTGAGTTCAATTTGTCCTGGCGTCCAATAGACGTCCAATCTTTCTCAACCCAAAACTCTCTGTTATTTTTAACAACATTCATCTGCCGAAGTTTTCGTCCTCTAAACCAACGAACGGGAGAGTTGTGATTATTAAATATGTTGCATTGTCAATGAAGGTACCATGTCAGCTAGTTCTAGGAAAGATAAATTCTTGCATGAAAGATATAAGCCACTTATTCGTTTTACCACCTTTAGACAGTTGTGCCGAGATGGATGAGAAAGAAAGGTAACTGGATGATCTTTTGAAATCAAAGACAAAAATAAATCAATGATTTTAAGGCACATACAATGTAAGAAGTGCGGAGATAGCTACATAACACAGCTTTCATTCACTTATCGCGGAACAAGGCCTAACAAAAAGTGAGTCAGATCACTAATGTGTAGAAAGCTAGAGAGTGCCTTACGTAACCAAGAAGTCAGTTCGGCGCAGCTCTCATTAAGTTACACTAAAACAATCAAATCAATGAGACAGATAGTTTTGTCTATTATAATTATAGAGTGCCTCGTTGGTCTAGTGGTCGCTAAGCGCGACTGCTGAGCACGAGGTCCTGGGTTCGAATCCCGGGTCGGGCAAAGTGTTATTGAGTTTTTTCCATTAGGTAATTCTCAGTAGCAGCACGGAGTCTGGATTTCTGCCCAGTTGAGGGCAATAGGCTCGCCCCCTATTACATTGGGACCTAAAAACATAATTGGCGAAATGTGGGTGTACTATTGTGCACCTCTGCCTACCCCTTCGGGGAATACAGGCGTGATATTATGTTATGTTTTAATTATAGAGTTCTTTCTGCAGCCAAGAGTCTGAAGCACGGAAAGCAGCTAGTTGAACTATGGGATTGCATATAAATATCTCCATAATTAAAAGTGACAGGAGCTCTTATAATGAGGTATTAAAAAACACGTGTCTTGTTTCCGATATCAATGACTATAGGCATCAGATATTAAGAGCATGAGGGTTTTTAGTAATGTGTTATGACGTCACACCGAAACGCAACAGAAATAGGGCGCGGCGATTCACGTCACATAATCCTAGAGCTTTTCTCAACACACCCATTGTGACGCGGATTAGAAAGACCAGTAGAGCTGTCACTCGCACATGCCACACCCCGAAATACGAGCCTGTGCCCTGACGTCCGTATGGCTGACGCGCCCGCACCGCAGCACGCTCGCCTGCTATCTGTGACGTTTCGAGTGCTACGTGAGGACTCGTGCGGACGTCGCTTACAATTGAGCTGAGATATCCAAGTATAGGAGCTAAGAATTCTTAGGAAAGGAACCAGGGAGGTTAAAAATGCATTCATTGGCAAGCACTTCCAAGTATTTAGGTAACGCTTATAGCTCTCAAAAAAAAACTAGGTTGATTCAAAATGCAATAGTCCTCCGTATTTAGAATATTCTTACTCGGTAAAACCATATTATATAGGTACTCCTACTCAATACCCTCAAACCAAGTGGCCAGTGGCTGATTAAAATACTTATATAACAACAGATTTATTTGGTTAAGAGGTAACTATAATAGTATAAGCTTGTATTTAAGAATATAATACTACTAATGTTATTTGCAAAATAGTAGTTAAAAAAATTATGCTTAATTAAGTATTCTGCTTCATTATCTCATTAATAGTTTCCAAATATTTACTATTGATATATTCTAGAGCTAGTTTTTAAATTAGCACAATAAATTATTTTGAAATAACACATATTTGGCACTGGTATGCTTATAAAAAACTGGATTCCTTTTAGTATACCCACCGTGGCTGGTATTATTAGGTTGATGACTTATAACATTTAAAAAAAACCTATAATTTTGAAATGAGAACAAATTACTGGATTGATAAATATTGAACAGATACACAACTGACAGGCAGTGATTTTAAATTTAAAGCCCGAAGATTCACTGAAATGGCAATGGCCTTATTAAATTGCTATGAACCACTATATATCTAGTATTTACCTAATATAATTCCTGACTAGAAGTTGTGTATGTAATGCATGTTTGTAAAATGGATGTTTTGTCTTGGAAGGTAGCAAATAGAAATAATATAACCTTCCAAAGAGGTTTTTCATTGTCTCGTGTCAAATGTTTGTGTGTTACCAATTGGATACATACATAAATACACGCCTGTTTCCCAGAGGGGTAGGCAGAGACCACTGATATCCAATCCATACCAATTTTTTTTTTAAAACGTCGCCCAGCACTAGGCATTTCTCCTGTATCGTGGGTGCGTTTCACAAACATGAAATATCACATACACAAACACCCAGACTCGGGACAAAATATGTGGTTCGCACAAAGTTTTGCCCCGTGCGGGAATCGAACCCGCAACCCATAGCGCAGCAGTCCAATCGCTTAGCCACTGCGCTAATGAGGTCGTCAAATTCGATTTACAATACCAAACGGCATCAAAGAAAATTCGTATCTGTCCTTCTTAAAATGTCATCTACCCTAATCACAACTCATTCATCGCCATTATCACAAAAAAGCCACCAAGATCGATTTAAAAAGGCACGCCTTTTCGCGATACACAAGATTGCTGTACAAAGGTTATTGTTTAAATCACGTTAACATTTGCGTCGCCTTCACCTTTCCGTAGGGCACGAGAAACTGGGACAGACAGACCAATTATATTCTATCGCTATCGATACCGTAACCGTTCACTTCCTACTGTAAGTCCGGTATATCTTGATTGAACTGGTGTTGCAATTCGTAGGTCTATTAGTTTACTAGTCGATGCTGCAATGTTGGGTAGGAAAAGAAAATCATTTTGCTATCAAATAGGTTGTGCCACATCGGATTACAACGATCAATTCCATACAATGCATTTATACTATGCAGTACTATTTAGGGACACACGATAGTGTCGAATGCCAGTTTGACTGTACCTGTATGATGGGCAATTATGATTACTAGAACCTGTAGAATAGCCTCTTATTTTGATTCGCTTAAATCAGATAGTCAGCCGAAGCGCTTCCATAAAAAATAATTATTTAACTAAAGGATAATAATTGTAAGAAAAGTTTTAGTTACTATCAGTAAACCCTAACGTTAAGAAATTGAAATTGTCCCAAGCTCTACATTTAGACACTAGCCCCTTATTCATAACAAAATAGATTTTAAAACCAAGGATTAAATTATATATGTCACTGTAGTTTGCATATCAAAGAATAGACATGTCAATAGGCTTAATACAGGGTTTAGTTAATGCTGGTATGATCCTCGTTTATATTCATCAACGCGGGCTACAATATAATACCTACCCTTAACATTGCTTTCTGAATCACCACAGATTCTGATACTAATACAATTAACCAATAAGTAGGATAGATACACAATAGATAGAAGTATATAACAGATTGTAACCACATTCTAACATAGTCTCTGATTACTATAACCCAATGTAACTCATTACATGATTGGACAAGACAATAGGCTGGAGACTAATACATTTTCCCATAGATATCAAACGAAATAGTTTAGCAATCTATTGTTTGACAACATAGTGTTATTGAAAAAGTCTTTGTCCGCATATGATGTCGGCAAGGTTACAAAGATAATATAATTTTCGCAATATAGACATCTATTACCGCAATTTTGAAATGTTAAATTACTAAAATGGCGGTACTACAAAAACTAATTAACTAAATTGCACTTTGGAAACAGTATTGATATACATATGTACTGAAGCTTTCTTAACATCACGTCACGCCTGTATTTCCCGAAGGGGTAGACAGAGGTGCAAATATAGTACACCCACATTTCGCCAGTTATGTTTTTAGGTCCCAATGTAATAGGAGGCGAGCCCATTGCCATCAACCGGGCACAAACCCAGACTCCGTGCTGCTACTGAGAATTACCTAATTGAAAAACCCAGTAACACTTTACCCGACCCGGGATGCGAAGAGTCGCACTTAGCAATCACTAGACCAACGCGGCAGTCTAGTTTTCTTTATAGCTTATATTATTATTTTCGACTCTAGCTACGAGTGTCTATACTTTTGAAATCTCCATCCGTCATTGTCAAGAAAGCAAAACTAATAAGTCCTGTTTCTGATTTAAAGCACCTTGACTGTTTTAGGTTATTGATTAGATTAATTTCTTTCACGCCGTGTTTAATTTCACATAATTAAAGACAGAAATAAATGAACTTACTACCAAAATATCAACGAAATAATTATTTGTCATTGCATCATAATATTTTACAGTATTTTATAATCACCTTGATATTGACCACAGAACAGTAATATAATAAATAATTGCATGTTTACGGTAACTGCCAACTTTTTCAAGGGAAGTAAAGTGAAGGTTAGCTTTCAAATGAGCTGGAACGAGAGCCAAAATCATTGAAAACTGTTCTACACTTGGCGTGTAAAACAAAACAAAACTATACATCATTTTAATCTTGACACTGGCCGGCCATAACATTCACTTCGGATACAACGTAAGAAAAATTGAGGAAGCATTTGTAAGCACCATACTAGGTCAAGTTTGAGTTGGGCTCATTGAAACAAAAGCGCGTTCTGAATAAAAAATAGTAAGGAAAATATATAATAAGGGCCACGATGGTGACTCTACTGTTTCTCATAGCCTCGGTCGGTACGCGTCGATTTTGCGCGCATTATTGCCTCTTCTCCGTATCGGCGTATTCGTGGCAACTTGTTACATAGAAACAGGTCATGCCGTGGTAATGGTAATTACTCAGTCAACAAGGATGGTTACGACGCTGACTTCCCATAGTGAATTCTTCCCAGAACCAAATTAAGAAGGTTTTGCTCGCTTGTAGATCCTCTTTAGTTACTTCCTAACTTATGAACTTAATGATTTAAGTTTTACGACTTCACGCGTTAGCTGCACCAAGTTCAGATTGTAATCACACTAATATTATGAAGGCGAAAGTTTATGAGTGTCTTTGTATGTTTGTTACTTCTTCACACTCGAACGGCTGGATCAATTTTGATAAAATTTGGTACGGAGACACCCTGTATTTACACAAAGGGTAGATTCATTTATAATGATCCAGACAATAGTTCTCGTTTAATGATGTATACGCCTATACGGGGAAGAACCAAATGTGACGAGTACCAGTGTTCCATAATTACGATCATTAATTAAAGGTAAATAATTAATCAGTTATCTTACGGCCGCATCCGTTAATAAAATGTATGAATCATGCATATGAAACTAATAATTACTTAATTAAGTTAGTGCAGATTTACAACCTGTTGCAAGACTTTTTATGAAGGATGTGAGCTCACTCTAAGCCCGGTTATTATCTACTACTTATCCTGCAAAAATAGCCTCCACGAAGTGCACCATAGACATACTTGAACAATGTTCTCAAAAAAAATCATATGTTCGGAAAATCTGTAACGCTACCATACCAATCTGATTGACTAACCAAACTTTTTTGTTGCACGACCTAATATCGACTCTTTACAAATAACAATAACTACTATTAATCCTTAAATTACACTATGTAAAGAAAGGTGACTTTACATTGAAAAGCTTCGGAATTCTTGTGACGTTTTTCATTCTCTTAAAATCCGCGTCTTTCAGCTGGACAGGTATGAGATATTTACGTCCATACATTGTTAATATCGTTGTTAGCTGTCAGAATCATGATATAAAAACGTTAATTGAATTAACAGTAGCACGATCATTTTCTATTCGGCGAATCATTTTGAAAGTCATTGACTCAAAACTTGGTTAGTATCATTATCGAGTATTACAGTATTGTAGAGACTGATGTATCAGTATTTGTATACTAACTTTTAAACTATCGCGTTCCATGATTATCATCATCAGCCGGAAGACTTCCACTGCTGAACAAAGGCCTCCCAAAGGGGGGAGGCCCATGCACGACAGCTTGCCAATTCCATCCACCGGTTGCCCGCAATTCTGACGATATCGTCGGTCCATGATTGTAATAGAATTAAATTACAACACGGGAATTACGCGGACACATTTTTTTTAATTCTGGCTTGACGTTTCGTCAAGGCAACAATTAAAAACTTGTGTGTCCGCGTTAGTTCCCATATTGTAATAATTCCATTAAGGTATTGGTATATTTCCTCTAAAGTCTAACCTTCGAGGTAGACGAATGAAAAATATAATTCTCTTCTTGCTGTCGGTAATTCAGTCGTAAGAATATCGACCCCGGTATGAGCCTGGTTTATTGGCAATAGGCTCGCCACCTATCACATTAGGCTTATAAACTGTACTGAATCTGAACCTGTTATTTGAAGCTTCGAGCACGTCTTATAGGGTCCTAAACATAAGCTAAGAAAAGGTAAATGAATAAAAACGATAAAGTAACTGCAAATAACTTACCCAAAGAATGTTTACTCATCAAAGACCAAAAGTCAAATAAAAACATAATAAAATAAATTAACGAAGACGTAAGCAAACAATTAACAATACCATCACGACCTCAGTTTTTTATCATCGTACCTACATCCTATGAAAAACCCAAGAGGGTGCAAAAACGTGTTAACTAAACCAATCCTTAAAAACAAATGGGGTCAATGCCACAAAAACTATATAAGTATAAGACTGGCATAAAAACTGTCCATCATTCTTGATAAGTATAATAAAAAAGAATTTAAGTGCATGTCGGTTCACGCTCTAATTTAGGGTTACCATCACGAAATATTATGTAATCTGTGGTTCCGTAAGTTTTACCCTTCAATCATGAATTAGGTACATAACCTACCTATGTAAGTGATAATAAATACGTAGGACAATAATTTAAAGTAATTTTTTACTAAATTGACTGACGTCTCTGTCCACCGATCTTGTAGTTCACAAAAGAACTGATATTCTAAAGGTAATGATTGTAATTAGTTCAATCTAAAGGACATTGCCTTCACTTAAAGAATATAGTTTCTAGCAAAAAAACACGTGCCTAATATTTTTTTCTCAAACTTAATCTGTATTTGCTGCTCTTGTATTTGCAATTCAAATTAAACGACTCTTTTATTATCTATCCATAGACTCGCCGCAGAATAAAAATCTCAGAGTAATGACTAAATAAAAATTATAGATCAAAATAGGAATAAAGATTTTGAATATGATATTATAAAATTTTGATATTATATTTTTTTAAATTTGAATTTAGAAGGAATGTGTGAGATCTATATTCTCTTCAGAGCGCAATAATAAATTTACATTAAATTATGGTCATACTTAAGTATAACAAACTCGTGTAGAATTTTTACATAAATTATGTTAAAAATGTAGCAATATAATCTAATTTTAAAGATATAATAAAAATAATTTTAACATAGGAAATGTCTTAATGTGAACGGTGATTAACATTTAAAGGTTGTTATAACTGGTAAGTTGGGTCAAAACGACCAAATTTGGGTAAACAACACGCGTAATACACACACACAGCCTGTACCTAATAATAGTTCGGTTTTTAAAAGGCAAACATAACTGGCAAAATTTTGATGTACTATACAGTATACACCTCTGCCTACCCCTTTGGAGAACACAAACAAGGTAAGATAATAAAAAATAATCATAATTCCTGCCCCTTGCTCTACGTCTCTGCTAATTAGCTAGATAACTTTTCGTATAGACACGGCTTAACTGATGACGTAACTGATCATCGATGATACAGAATTTCCTTCTATTCGTTGAGTTAAGATTGGGATGTTTAGTGGTTGCAATTAATAAGTAAGTACGCAATTTAAATTTTTATTACACTTACATCTAGCTGTAATAGTGTGAACTATTTAAATTTAGTTAATGTTGCTGATTCCGAACACGCCAATAGATGTCGCTTTAAGCGGCGTTTGTTGCGCCATCTATTTTCTAACGACAGAACTAAACACGCTGGCTGAAAATGTTAATGCTATTCTATAATAGATGGCGCGACAAATGCTTACCGAAACTTGTTCTCGTAATGAAAAAGTTTACGAATTCTATAATTATTATGTATTCTTATTCATATTTATAATCAAAAATAAATAACTATTTATTTTTAAATAAAATAATCTTAAGAATATTGTTCCGAATTAAATCGGGACTTGCAAGATTTTTTGATGTACATCTGAATTACATATCTGTTGATATGATTAACAGAGGTAGGTATAGATCTAGACATAATGCCTGTACAGTAGATAGGTGTAGGTATCCTGCCTCAAACCAAAATTACTTTAATATGATATCTATCTACTTAGGTATAAGACTGAAGTTATTTACGTAATACCTTCGTGCGTATATCCGTCTTTCAATGCATAGTCGTCTGACTTTCTTGTAAAGCATATTGTAAAGGATGTAAGATCCATTGATACCCAGGAGAAAGCATAAATAAATTTATTAAAACAAGACTAAGACTAGACTAAGGAAAATTCTTCATGAATATTTTCCAACACTCGCTAATTCGTGGCGCCTTTTCCTTAAGTGGTGATTGGCGGGTGCGGCGTGACGTCATCGCGCCCACGCTTACTCTGTGACGCAAGCCGATCGATAACTATCTTTGTCTTCTTCGCTCATAGGGATAATAGTAGGATTCGTTGTTATGCTGTCTCGTTCTCGCATGTATGAATGCTTCGAAATTCAAAACCGTAGGCGGATCGTGCGTAGCCGGCCGCTGTGGCGAGGTAGTGCGACAGATATTTACGATATTAGTTTATTTTAGAGTTTTGTTTTGTTGGTAAATAACTTCGTCCGGACGAAAATGTCACACAAGGAATAACACATCCCATAGCTAGACATTACATGGTGTCTTAGCATGAGTTAAGAGTTCAACCGATTCTATTTCGGGCCTAAAAGACCTAGGTTTTGTTGAACCTATCTTAATAATGAGTTTCTATAAGTCAGCTTCTAGGTATTATTTTTATTGTTTACTTTCCAATGCTATTTATATCAGATGCTTCAAAAAATATAGATTAAGTATGTACTACTAGGTACTTTTATTGTAGAATCCGGAGGCGTTATAATATTGTGGATATAAACTAACGTCAAAGAAGAGTATACCTAGAAACGATTGTTTACCTTATTCTAGGAATCAATTTAGTGTTCTATAAATACCATAATCCATTAGACACTAACGATTCTAACAATCGATATGCGGTTATTTTATGTTGTATACCTTCGCCTGCAAATGTAGACTTAGGCAGACAGAACTATACGTGGAGTTAGTTAGATCTATGAGGTTTTAGTTGTATTTAATTTGACTGCCTCGTTGGTCACGAGGTCCTGGGTTCGAATCCCGGGCAAAGTGTTACTGTCTTTTTCCATTAGGTAATTCTCGGTAGCAGCACGGAGTCTGGATTTATGCCCGGTTGATAGCAATAGCCTCGCTCCCTATTACATTGGGACCTAAAATCATAACTGGCGAAATGTGGGTGTACTATATTTGCACCTCTACCTACTCCGTCGGGAAATACAGGGGTGATGTTATGTTATGTTTTTTTTTTATGTAGATAATTGCGAACATAAAGACACGGTGCAACCTAGATGTATAGTTGACTAATGATGGTAAGCAGAGACCGCGGATTTTCATGTGCTACATTTTTACAATTAGGTAGGTAGGTATTATCTACGAAAACCATTAATTTTTCTTCTTCTCTTTATTATACGTAGTAGATATTATCATACTTTTTAGCTAAATACAAACATACAGAATTGAGTACCTATTACGTAACAAAATCATAGCATCATAGAAATTGTCACAAAACCTATGACTCTACAAGACAACCTCCGTCTCGCAAACATTTGGCAGCGAATTCAAATGACGCAATACTTTTATTGAAAGAAAGATAAATGAATGTCGAGAACTATTTATTTTTTGGCTTGAGCACCGCGTCTGACCTTAGTCTAGCCAGAGCGACGCCGGAGTGTCTCGGTGTCTCTGGACCGAGCGTCCTAATCTTCGTGCGTCATTGTAACATCAGTTTCAATCCTGCAGATAAAAGAAAAAGTGAATGGACCGGCCTCATTGAGACGGTGGGGACAGTCAAGCCAATAAATGAATAATCAGCGACTTTTATGCCTATCCTGTTTGTGGAGGATCTAGTACCTAATGTACCTTATCCTGTTTTGAAGCCGCTATTATGTAATCTAAGTTTCAAACGAAAAACAACTTGATATTTTTGGACGTAGCTAATTCTATTTTCGACTTTAGCATTTGGTCATTTAGGTTACCCGAATGCTGTAGATACCCAGTTGCATTTTGGTAAGAACAAACTATTTTTATAATCTGTGTCAATTGGATTATTACATTAAAGTAAACCGGGGAGCTGGTATGGAGAGAGTGATGTGAATGAAGCGACAGGAGTACCAACCTAAGTATCTGAATAGTATAATCATATAACTCTTCACTTTCATGCTTCCAAGCTGGAATTTGGTACATAGGTACTTTTGAAGTTACCTTATATAAGTTAAGCCAAACTGAAAAATGATATATTATTATACCAAAAATACCGATTATATTTTTAATTATCAGTTGAATTTTACAATCTCTAATGGTACAATATACGCTTCGTAGCATAGTAAAGTACCAATATTTTTTAATACCTGCATCTTGTATACATGCAATGTAATACACCCACCACATCCTACCCATCCCCGGCATTACATCAATAACCCATCCCCAGACATGCCGGACGATTCCTACCATTGAATAGAAGACGAGACGAGTGGGCGGTGCGGCATACACGACGTTATGACCAACTCCTTGATGTACACTCACGTGAAAAATAACTAATTAACAATATATGCATTTTTGTTATTAAGGTTTTAAACGTTCCTGTAATAATATAAATCGTAAAGACAATTATTTTATGTCTGAGGATAAATTTTGTTTAATATCTTAAGATTTCATAGATTTCTTTTTAAATTTCGCTCCACGCTGCTATTGTCTCTCGGTCTAAGTTTATTTTATATCGTTAGTGCGTTTCACAAAAATCACACACACGAACACCCAAACAGGAGACAAACATCTACGGATCACATAATTTTTCGTCCCGAGCGGGAATCGAGCCCGCAAGCTCGAGCTCAGTAATCCAATTGCTTAGCAGTAGCTACAAAAACTGACAATTTGTTTGGCGCCGTTTTTAAAATTAGATAAAATGACTTCGTGTACATACATCTTTTTATAAGTACCTAACTGTAAAATTGTCTCTAGTTTCATCAAAACGAATCTTGAATATCATCATTTCAGCAGACGCCTTCCAGCTGAAGATGATAATCACGCACTGCTGGGTACAGGCCTCCCTATTCTTCTATCATCCTTCATTTTCAAGCGTCTCTTGATTAGGATAACACACTTGCTACGTGAAACAAAATAGAATAAGTAAAATTTCCATGAACTATTTACAAACAGCTTTGTTACCTCCTTAGTATCAGAGCGGCATGCCCCACAGTAATTTTCCGTCCTGTATTTGAGAATGCAGGATGCTGTCTATTCCAGTGCACCCTGCGGCGCTGCAGCGGATGAAGCGTAGTGTTTACAGCGACGTAGCTTATTGTAAAGGACGGACAAATAGAGAGAGACGGTCCCGACGTTCATTTCAACTCAGACTTCAAAGATTGCTTGAATCAAATTGAGGAAGACTTTTCGAAAGACATCAAGAATCTATGACTATTCTCAATATTGAAACTGCCAGTCTTCTGGGGATGTTGCCGGTTGACATCGATGAGGATGAATTCTTAGATGCTTTTTAACTTTTTATTTTTGTATATATTGTTTTTATTTTGTATTAGAAAACATAACAACAACAACAACAACATAACATCACGCCTGTATTCCCCGAAGGGGTAGGCAGAGGTGCACATATAGTACACCCACATTTCGCCAGTTATGTTTTAGGTCCCAATGTAATAGGGGGCGAGCCTATTGCCATCAACCGGGCACAAATCCAGACTCCGTGCTGTTACTGAGAATTACCTAATGGAAAAACCCAGTAACACTTTGCCCGACCCGGGATTCGAACCCAGGACCTCGTGCTCAGCAGTCGCGCTTAGCAGCCACTAGACCAACGAGGCAGTTGTATTAGAATTAAGTTGTAAATATTTGTAAAATAGTATGTTGTAAAATATTATATGAATAAAATCGTTCATTTGCTCATTCATAAGTTTTGTGTTTGCAAATGTGACTGTCTTCCATGATTAGACTTAGAAGCGGTTTAAACTCTGACACCAGGTTGTTCATCAACCATACGATAAGAAGACGAAGACTAGATATACCTTGCTTGTGTTTCGAAAAACATCGCATTACTCGAGAAGTTTCTCAATTAGATCTCAATAGAAATAGAAAAGTCTGTCAACCTGTCTGTTGTGCGTGTACGACAAAACCACTGACGCATTTTGTTAACATTTGGTAATATCTGCCTCGTTGGTCTAGTGGTTGTTAAGCGCGACTGCTGAGCACGAGATCCTGGGTTCGAATCCCGGGTCGGACAAAGTGTTACTGAGTTTTTCCATTAAGTAATTCTCACTGGCACCTCGGAGTCTGGATATGTGCCCGGTTGATGGCAATGTGATGATGATGATGGCAATAGGCTCGCCCCCTATTACATTGGGACCTAAAAACATAACTGGCGAAATGTGGGTGTACTATATGTGTACCTCTGCCTACCCCTTCGGGGAATACAGGCGTGATGTTTATGTATGTTTTTGGTAGTATCTATAGACATCTTAGGCTATGTTAATTTTTTAGACAAACAAAGTAGAGGAAAATTAGGTAGTGCATAAATATGATTCATTATCATCATCAGCTTTTAAGTGACCCACTGCTGGGCATAAGCCTCCTCCTAAACGCCACTGCTTCCAGTTTTGGGCCTTTTGCATCCAGATCTTTCCCTGTACAGCAACAACATCATCAGTCCACCTGGCTGGAGGTCTGCCAGGGGTTAAGTTAATATAGCTATGGTTAGTTAAGTTGAACTAAAACTATTTTGAGTAAATAAAGGTAATATGGACATTAAATTAGCTCTTAGTTGACCTGGATGTTCTAGAACGGTGACCTTTTACAAAGGTCAGAACAGAAATTAGGGGATCAACAAAAGCTAAAATAAAACCGTCAATTAGAAAACCTATATGTTAGGTCAAATTATGTCTGGATTTAAATAAAAATAAAATAAGTGCTTTTTGATTTTTCTTTTGTTTTTTTTCACTCTAAATAAATGACTGCAACTATTTAAAAATTGACGTGTGTTTTTGTAAAACTTATTTGCAAAAATAAAATCATTTGTCATTTATTTAGCTTGTAAACATATATGATGATGATGATGATGAAACATATATTAGTACAGTCAGCATCATAAGTAGGTTTGATTTCCGCACGGGGCAAAACTTTGTGCGAACACAGATGTTTGTCCCTAGTCTGGGTGTTTGTGTATGTGATATTACATGTTTGTGAACGCAACCACGACACAGGAGAAATTCCTAATGTGGGGGGACTATAAAAAACCCCACTATAGATAGACAATAATGATATAAAGTTTACTCACATTTCACCAGACGAGTAACTTATACACGCCTACAAATAAATACTAACCTACGACTTGTACGATTTTTTAAAATAAACATTTATAGGGGAGACATTTAATTCGTGGAAACTATCGTATTTGCATACTTTTATAAAACTTTTTCTAAGCATAAATCTTAGGAGTAGCGGAAAGGGGAAGACCTAGGCGAACATACCCAGACCATTGGAGATGTTCTGCAAAAAGGGCAAGTGAGAGTACCCTCAACCGAAGAGCGTGTATGAGGAATGTGATGCGTGCGAATGAAGCAAAAGAACTATGCCAGGATCGTAGCAAATGGAAATCCGTGGTTTCTGCCTACCCCTCAGGGAAACAGGCGTGACTTTATGTATGTACATAAATCTTATCCAGAGCGATCATTATGTATTTTTCGTTGTTCTCGTGTTGTTTAGTTCTCGGATTGTAGATGCCGCTAGTTGTATGTTTATCAACAGAATTTAGTCGAGATCATTATTTATACACATAAGTATGGCCACCTCCTCAGCTTTCTATTATTGGTTTTATGTACCTTTCATTATTCGTTTTACCAATAAAATAACAAAAATATGAATATTTAGCAAAGTTAATACCTGGAATAGCGACCTTTTTTCTGTCATTAATATTATAATCCTATGTAAAACATCTAAGAAGAACAACTACAGCCATATATACAGTAAAAATAGTTAATTTGCATCATTTTCATTTGAATGACACAAACAACATAACAGCACGCCTGTATTCCCCGAAGGGGTAGGCCGAGGTGCACATATAGTACACCCACATTTCGCCAGTTATGTTTTTAGGTCCCAATGTAATAGGGGGCGAGCCTATTGCCATCAACCGGGCACAAATCCAGTCTCCGTGCCGTTACTAAGAATTACCTAATGGAAAAACCCAATAACACTTTGCCCGACCCGGGATTCGAACCCAGGACCTCGTGCTCAGCAGTCGCGCTTAGCGACCACTAGATCAACGAGGCAGCCATTTAAATAAAAGACAATAAAAATATTTCTTGTGTAGAACCAAACGACACCTACACAGATATTCAATATAGAGTAACAAAGAAAAAGAAGAGAACTATAAATGATCCTTAATTAAACAGCTCCATTAAACCAGCTCACATTTTTGCTCACGATTGTACAAAGTGAAACCATGAGTGATCTAAAAATAGAACGCAAAGCATTGTACGAATGTTTCGGAACCCGTTTTGTTTACAAGTGTACTTCCTTATATGTATGTGTGGTTAATCTGTGTTTATATGCTTCTTTTAAAGGTAAGAATGGTTATATACAGATAGTTTTATACATTTGTTATTTTTAAAACGCAGTTGTAAGCTACGAAGGTATGAAATTGCTATTTACGCGTAGCTTAATAAATTAACATTTCTTACTAAACTACAATGTATTTGTTTGTTTGTAGTAATTTGCAAAATGCATAAGTAAGCACCGGTTGCGTATTTACGTGTCAACGAAAATACTGGGAGATAATGAGAGCTTTGTAGTATGCCTACGTCGTAGCCGTTCGTAGCGCAGAAACATAACGATGCTACGCGACAATATTTCTTATCCCGTAGCTGTAGCAGTTCACTACCAATTGGGGTTCCACATTCTATTACTAAAACGCTGTGTTGTGACAATTAATAGTGAAATGTTATCTATGCAACTTTTGAAAGAGAACCACAGCCTACATAACCCATACATGCGCGTAGGTGTATTTTGGCGGGTAGTATCGCGCAGGCGCGTCCCGCGGCCGTCCGCAGTCCTGCCACCATTCTTCAGTTGCACACTGTCCGCCGCGACGTACCGACGTAACAAACCGTGCACAACCAAACGACCGTATTGCCAACAAAAAGCGAGCTAAAAACGCATTCACAACAAGAAAACGAGTGTGAAACTAAACATCCTACTCCGGAAAAGGTAGTTGTGTTCAATTTTAGTGCGAGACTGTGCTCAGAGAGGCGTAAAACGGTAAACAAATAGGCGCTGTGGCATAGCGATTTTTGTGAATGAATTTAAGATGGTGGACGTCTGTACGGGAGTGTAGGGGCGACGTCGAGCTCGGGTTTTATGGTGATGTAAGGTTTCTGGTGTTGTAGCCGACCGAGGTGGAGTGGCCAGAGGCTGGCGCGGGTGTGGTGTGCCGCGTGGGAGCGTGCGTGTGTGCGTGCGATCGAAGCGGATGAATGACGATGACGTGGGTGGACCGCGGCTAATGTCTGTTTGATAACGTTCTACACGACTATCTATCCAATAACAGAACGGCCCGCTCCTTGTCAACTATTATTTTTAGATCTGACCAAGCGAGTATCGAACACTCAATATTTACTGATATACCGCTGTATAAGAGCCTATAGTCAATTCTTAGCGTCTCTATGCATTAACCGTCTTGAGGACCAACAAACAAGGAAGATACCTCGATTGTATTTTTAGGTATCGATTGTTGAATGGGGCTATTTTGAGCGTGGGTTCGCGAAATCGATTATACAGTGCAATATTTTGTTGTTCGAGTCGCAAGCACTTGAAGGTACCGCGTTGGAGGTTGTGTTATTGAGGCTGAGAACAAGCATTCTTCAATCGATATTGCAACCTTGTGCGAAATTACATATAACGGTATCGCAATGACGAATTATGCATTTAGGTTATATGGTTATTGTAATTCTCGTATCTCCCTTCAATTTATAGTGACGCTTTGAAGGTATATGGTTCAGTAAGATATAAAGTTTGACTAAATTGGGGTATATTGCTAGGATCTATAGGAGTTATCATTGTTCTGTGACGTCAATAGTTTGCATTGTATCTACATATTACAATAACAACGTTAGGTCAAAACCTTTTTCTAATATTTTTTTATAAATCTATATAGAATTATACAAGTATATATTTTTTTAGATGAGTTTTGTTTTTAGCTATGTATTATCTAAAATATGGATGTGTGTGGATGCATGTTGGATAATTTGTTATATTTGACGACGTGATTGGCTCAGTGGTCAAAGTATTAGACTGCTGAGCTAAGAGTTGCGGGTTCAACTCGCGCACAGGACAAAAATTTGTGTGATCCACAGACCTTTGTCTCGAGTGTTTGTGTAACGACGTTTAAAAACATTTTAGTCATATTTTTATACATAATTGTTTTTTAATCACCTAGAACATTAGTAATATTTAATTATTTAGATTGATACCACTGTAAGGATTCATACCACAAAAGGTAGATGGATAACGCAGTAAAATACTATTATATTTTATAGTTCCTACTAAATTCTTCTAAAACTTTACACGTGACGTATTTTTCTATAACTTAGTATGTAAACACCATTTACATATATTACAACATACTTAGAAAACAGAATTAAAATTTATCTTCCACGGCAAGCTAAGTCCACGGTTCAGGTTTAAACAAATCTACTATTGCTATTGTCTATGCTACAATTCGTAGTTTGATTTTTATATTTTTTTCAATACACAACAAAAACTAATTTATATTATTACAAAAATTAGATAATGGTACAATGGGCAGTCTTATCGTTGACAGCGATCTGTTATACATACACGCAGTAATTATTGTATTATTATTAAACAACTTAATTAATACATATGATAGTCACTATTACACATACAATCAGATCTAAATGTCCATAAATATATCGCTCTATTATACAAAAAGGTTTTACTGTTGTATCTATGTGTCTCATTTATGAATAGTGAAAAGCAGTGATAGCCGAATGGTATGACCGTTGGACTGTCAAGCAAAGGTCGCAAATACATACCCCGGCACGCGCCAATGTCTTTTCTAATTGTGTTTGTGTTTTTTTTAAAAAAAACGTCGCCCCACATTAGGAATTTCTCCTGTGTCGTGGGTGCGTTTCACAAACATGATATATCACATACACTAACACCCAGACTCGGGACAAACATCTGTGGTTCGCACAAAGTTTTGCCCCGTGCGGGAATCGAACCCGCAACCCTTAGCGCAGCAGTCCAATCGCTTAGCCACTGCGCTAATCAGGTCGTCAAAATTAGTTATCAGTTGCTAAAAATGGTGATGGAAAACATCGTGATCAAACCGGTGTACCTGAGATTTTTTGACTGTGTGTAAAGGCATGTCAGAGACAGGCGGTTTAAAGTCTGACACTAGGTTGTTATCAACCATACGATAAGAAGATTTATAAATAGTAGAGTCTAGCTAGTGGTTTTTGCTAACCGTAGTCTGATGAAGAAATAGAAGTATCTTTCGATGAATGGTATTGATTGTATATTTTGGGATTTGAATGAATGGGACTATAAAAAATAACACACAGCGACTAAAAGTAACTGACCAAGTATGAAAAGTTTTGCAGAATGGCCAAAATTAAACTTCAGAGACGAAGTATGTAAGAATATTGTATGCTAAATAAGTACTGGGATTGCAGCACGTGTTTGTGCCTTCTTCCTGCAAATCAGAGAACTACCTACTTTCTTAATATTAGAAGGACAAAGATTTCAGATTAAAAAAAAACAATAATAAAAAGTTCCCGAAGAATTGAGTACCTCCTTCCTTTTGAAGACGGTTAAAAATGAGCATAAACTGTCTTAATATCAAGATAACTTAATCGTGAAATTGTTAAGATCTAAGATTGTTTGTGTAACGGAAAACAACGTTAGATAGCCTGGCTTCCTTCCAAAGCAGAAAGAGAGAGAGAGTAGATAAGTGCACAGATTACGAGAATAAAAAACTGTCAATGACACTTAGTAAGCTGCCTAATTATTACTATAATCTTAATTAAATGCATTGTAATTTTGTTAAAGGTATACATACCAGTCATCGTGTGGATAAAGTCTGACTGAACTATCGTGAAACTACCTACACTGTGGACATTAACAAGTGACAATCGCACAAACATTCCAAATATAAACATTACCGAAGCAATGAAAAAATAAACCGCGTCAAGTGTTCGAGATTTAAATCAACCAATTGAGAGCTACTCTTCAAAATGAATGGAAACACACGACGCGCGCGCCGCTATGACTGAGTTAAGAAACAACTTGCAAGCTGTTAACACAATATGATAAAGGTACGTACCTATGTATTATACGATGAAGTTTTACATGTACAGGAGATGTCTCAATATGGGTTTTACTGAGTAAACATTTTTGATGAATTCACAATGAAATTAAACATATCTTTTATTAAATTGATAAAGGAAACTTGATAGCCGTACCGTGGCGCCACGGTACGGCGAAAGTCGCGGGTTCGAGTCCCGCTTGTGTCCATCATTTTTCAAGTTTCCTTTATCAATTTAGATTTAAGGCTAGCATGGCAACATGCAAAAAAAATACAAAAAGTCATATATCACGTTACTTTTAAAATAATAACTATTTTACAACAACTTACAACTGAATTCTAATAGAAAATAAAAAACAATAGGTTTTACTTATTTATACTTAATCCAGCAACACAAAGGCCCAAGCCAATTTATGGCTAGATGCCTACTGACGTTTTTCCTTACGAAGTGCAGGCGCTTGAGCAAGTTCAAAATTTCACTATCTAAGAAAAAAAAAAATTATTTTACGGACGTTGCACGTATATTTAGGTCATCAATTCTTATTTATTTATTTAAATACTTTATGTACACCCATTTGGCCCGGGGTATCTGGTGATCTATACATCAAATGCATAATACTCGCAAATCATAATATAATAGACGACCTGATTAGCGCAGTGGCTAAACGATTGGACTGCTGCGCTAAGGGGGTTCGATTCCTGCACGGAGCAAAACTTTGTGCGAACCACAGATATTCGTCCCGAGTCTGGGTGTTTGTGTATGTGATATTTCATGTTTGTGAAACGCACCCACGATACAGGAGAAATTCCTAGTGTGGGGCGACGTTTTTAAAAAAACAAAATATATATTATGTTAAATAATATGAGCAATGTATATTATAAGCTATAATTATACGTATAAATATACCTATTATATTATACGTTGTCTACAGAATCTATTTCTGTGAGACGAAGACAATGAAGCTATTTTAACGATTTTATTTTTATCCATATTTATTTGTGACTTCAAAGGCTTTATCTCTATACCTTCCACACAATAGAAGGTATTAACAACGAGTAAAGATACTTCAAAACTCCTTAATAAAGTCCATATATAGTAAAGGGAGTTAAAAATATATCATTTTTCTTTTGTAAATATAATGTATTTATAATATATAGTAATGTATCTATGTATGTATATCGTATTTAGTTTATGTATTAGTACTTTATTTTTATTTTTGGTTAATGTTTGTCCCCTTTTTACACACAGTGCATCTACCACTGTTCAACTCTGCATCACCCTAAGGTTGACTGGTAGAAAATGCCTAATGGCATTAAGTCCGCTTTTGTACAAATGTGCATTAAGTATAAATAAATAAATGACTGCCTCGTTAGTCTAGTGGTTGCTAAGCGCGACTGCTGAGCACGAGGTCCTGGGTTCGAATCCTGGGTCGGGCAAAGTGTTACTGGGTTTTTCCATTAGGTAATTCTTAGTAGCAGCACGGAGTCTGGATTTGTGCTCGGTTGATGGCAAGAAACATAACTGGCGAAATGTGGGTGAACTGTATGTGCACCTCTGCCTACCCCTTCGGGGAATACAGGCGTGATGTTATGTTATGTTATGTCTCTAATACATGTAGGTATGTTTAGTACATGGTAACTGTATCAACCACGCTGTTAACTGGACATTGATAACTTTGTTGTATAATACCTATCTATGTGGGTCAATTGAGGAGATAAGGGTCTGAATATTGTCTAGATCAATTATTATATTAGAGACAATCATAAATATTACTGACTGCCTCGTTGGTGTAGTGGTTACTAAGCGCGACTGATGAGCACGAGGTCCTGGGTTGGAATCCCGGGTCGGGCAAAGTGTTACTGGGTTTTTTCAGTAGCAGCACGGAGTCTGAATTTGTGCCCGGTTGATGGCAATGGGCTTGCCCCTTTAACATTGGGACCTAAAAACATAACTGGCAAAATTTCGGTGTACTATATGTTTACCTCTGCCTACCCCTTCGGGGAATACAGGCGTGATGTTATGTTATGTCTTAAATATTAGTACTTAATTAAAGATAATATGTAAACTTGTTAGTCTTATAGCCGCAAAGCGTGACTTCTGAGCAAGAGGGCCTATGTTCGATTCTCAAATCGGCTAGTGTTACCGGGTTCATTCATACGGTAATTCCAAGTAGCAAAACGGGGTTCAGGTATGAGTGCAGTTATTGGCAATAGACTTTTCCCCTATAACATGGAGTTAATAACTTAACTGGCGAAATGTTCAAGTAACCAACTCCTTCTGAGAATAGAGGCGTGATGCTATGTCATTGTATGAGTGGATACATTAGCCTAAATATAATTATCAGTTCAGCAGTCATTAATCATAGTGAGCCAGTGAAGGGGCCCATTCACAAGTCCGTACAGTTGGCACTCCTCCCAGGCTGGCTGGCTGCCTCTAACTTCCCTCATTTACACTACAAATATAGAAGCGGAATATATCACAGGTTCAAAGAAACGGGGTTTTGGCATGAACTATGAAAAGAGTACCTATGTTATTTGATTTTGATGTAGACAAGAGTACAACATGCTTAAAATGATTGAAATGACGACCTGACTGAGTGGCTAAGCGATTGGACTGGTGCGCTAAGGGTTGCTGGTTTGACTCCCACACAAGGCAAAAATTTGTGCCCGCAGATGTTTCTCCCGAGTCTGGGTGTTTGTGTATGTGATGTTTCATGCTTGTGAAACGCACCTAGGAGAAATTCCGAGTGTGGGTCGACGTTTTTCTTTAATATGCATTTCATTCCAAAGGTGAATCATTCCTTGAACTTCCAGCAATTCCTTTAATATTCATAAAAGTTCAAGCTAACTCCAATCATAACTTAACAGTTACTTTTAATTAAAATGTGGTTGAAATTAATGACAATAACACTTTGCCAAACGTAGTATTCCAACTCATGACCTTATGCGCAGCAGTCACACTTTGCAACCACTCCACTTAAGAGAGAGTCATCGTACGTCAGTAACACTATTATGACATTAGTCAGACATTCAATATGAATCATAAAATGTCATAAAATGTCATAAAATGACTCGCATACGTCCCTTTCATATTATTAATTCATTTCATCAGAAATTACGGTTATTAAGTGTAACTATTTTATGAGTAATAGATGAAAGGAACTGCTATGAATTCCAGAAATGACTCATCTTTAGAACTCCTCAGTGTGTACTAGTGAATTTTAGCCCTGCAGTACTTGATACAGTAGCCCTGCAGTAAATATACTTGTACATATCCCTACTAATATTATAAACGCGAAAGTTTGTGAGTATGGATAGATTTTTGTTACTCTTTCACGTAAAAACTACTGAATGGATTTAAATGAAATTTATGGAGGTAGCTGACACACTGGATTAACACATAGGCTACTTTTTATACCAAAAAAATGTAGCGGGTAACACCGCGGGGCGCAGCTAGTACTAGTAATATATCCAAGTAACACGGTTATATCCAATTTATCGTTGAAAAGAAACGCCGAAAATAGTTGTGTAGATTTAGCAATAAAGCCTTATTTAGACGACCTTGGTTGATTCCTGCAGTTATTCATCGTGTGATACGCGATGTCGCCGGCTCGCCACATTGACTACGTCTCAACAATTTACCTATTCTATATATTGACTATGGCATCGGAATTGAATGCCGTATTGCTTCTACTTCTACACTTTTTCAAAACGCTATTGGCGCACAACGTGGGGCACTTACATTCAAGCCAACCCTTCCTTTAGATAGGTTTAAATTAAATAATTTTCTATTATTATCGTATTAGTCCTTTGATATCAAAATAACATAATTAACTTCGTGCCATCAACGCTACTTGTTTTGTTTAAACGCGTCAGTTACGTACCTACGATTTTTGACCTTTGTGTATGGGGGGAGGGGGTGAGAATGACGTCATTGTGTGATGACAACTTTCAATGGAAGCGTCGGCTGCTAATTATTCTGTCTATGGACCGACCGCCGGAATAAATGTTATTCCAATACTCTATTATAACTCGATCACAGCCTTTGTACGCTGTGATTCGAATGGTTTTTGTCTACGATATTTTAAACGTTTCATATGAATATGTAAATGATATATATGTTAGTTGAAGTTAGAGGTATTACTGTGAGAGTATGTTTCTATTTATTGAGGCAAATAGTTTATTATCGAAAAAAAGTATTTTATCTGAAAAGCGTATCAACGGCAGTAAATAATCAGGTAGACCGCACCGACTAAGTAGAGGATCGTAACTCGCCATAGTAATTGGGTCGGCGATCGTTGGGCGAATGGCCAACCGCGATGCCAGACCAGATGCGACAGTCTTTTGTTAATATTGTATGTACAAGTGCATAATGTTACAAGCATACTTATCAGCGGTCGGTTAAATAAGTAAAATGGTTAGTTTCTCACTGCCTTGGCTGTTAAGAAGGGACGAAAGGAGTCTGTTTAATGTTTTCTTAGTGTACTTGCTATGTTAGACTGTGGGTACGAGTTTGACTTCAGTATATTTGTCAACTCAGCTGACAAAACTATGTAACTTGGACATGGCATACAATATAATATGTTGCAATTTTCAAAGTATCAACCTCGTGTATCATACTTATAATAACACTAACATTATAAAAGAGAAAGTTTGTGAGTGTGTGTGTTTGTATCTTTGTAACTTCTTCACGTTAAAACGGCGTGACCAATTTTGATAAAATTTGGTATGGAGGTAGCTGACACCTTCGATTAACACATAGGTATATTTTTAATCCCGAAAAAATATAGCGGGTAATATCGTGCATATATTTTAATAGCAATCATTTTTATCCATTCATCGATTTTGATGTAATACAAAACTTAAAGCCTAAAGGGCATATTATTTTAATCCCAGAAAAAAAAGCGATAAAAATTCTCTACGCGGACAAAGTTGCGGGTGAAAGCTAGTTAAATATAATCAACGAATGCGAGATATTATTTCGATTCCACGCCGGAGTTTCGCGGTCTAGTTGCCAAATGCGTCCCAGTTCCGGCCGTAGTTGGAACATTGACAACCGCCACTCATAACACGCCACAAGCAAATGACCGATGAAATTGAATTGCTGTGTGATACATTACTTTTGTTTCTTTCTCTCTCGATACGTTTCTGTATGTCTCTTCTCGCTCATCAATATGTATGTTACGCTTTTCCTATGTCTATTGTTCTCTTCTAATTTAATAATTTGCTTTATTGCTGAGTAATTCCAAATTGTGTTCAAGATAATTTGGCGCCCAACGTGGAACCATTTAAAAGTTTTTTAAATTTAATTATTCCTGTTATTACTAAAAATGTATACCACAAATATAGATTAAATAAAAAATAAATACTTAAGTATGTTTAAATAAAAAGTAACAGAGGAGTATGAGAGCAAATTTTAAGTTTTTAAAAACCTTTGTAATTCAGAACTACATTTTCTTAAACCAAAAAATAACTGTAACTGTAGTTTCTTCGCTTACACAATTACAGCTACTAGCAAATAACCTGAAAAACAAATGATAGCAAAAACCAAACAGCTCACATCCTTCGTTTCACCTGAAAACAATAAAGCTTGCACCGACACAAAAGCTTTTAAAATACCTTTTGAAGTGTGCTAAATTTTAAAAGCTCAATGTCAAATGCGGAGTTGCCTCACAAAGTACTCTTCACGTCCTTTTATCTTGACGTCACTTTGAAGATAACGCCAGTCAACCCATTCTCGTTTCCCTGCATTTCATGATGCAAGCCTCCGCATTTTCGTGTTAGCGCAAACCGAAGAATATTTACGGACTCATTTGCTAAAAGTTTCCGAAATACTCTGCAAGAGAAGCAGTGTTTTGTTTGGCTTACGTGCGCCCAATGTTACTGTTAATATATGCGAAGTTTTGTTTTAATGAAGGAAACTTAAAGCAATAAACACTTCTTACTTTTTGCTCTTAACAGCCGTGAGCTATAAAACAGTTAGGTAGTGCGTGATTTTAGCTATAAATAAAAATGGCTGGAATTCTCAACATTTAGTAGTTACCCATTAAAAAGAAATATTACATATCGATATTATATTTCACTTTGAATTATGAGTAAGCCATTAACTTACACAGAACCAGCAAAATTGCTGCTCATGCTAATGAAGATATCGAATGAGAAATTAAGTTTTCTACGGGCGGTATATAACGGGAACCATAGTAATTAACGTTCATGCATTCTTCACCGTTCCCCACGGAGCTAACTAAACAAAATATTTACCAACAAACTTTAGTAACCATCAATAAGTGTTGGCACTAACACCTGCTTAGTTGTCTGTTCTCCAGTTCTTCTCGTACCCTGAGTGTACGAGAAGAACTGAAGAAAAAAATAAAACAAATTCCCGATACTTAACATAACATCACGCCTGTATTCCCCGAAAGGATAGGCAGAGGTGCACATATAGTACACCCACATTTCGCCAGTAACGTTTTTAGGTCCCAATGTAGGAGGCAAGCCTATTGCCATCAACCGGGCACAAATCCAGACTCCGTGCTGCTACTAAGAATTACCTGATGGAAACAGTAACATTTTGCCCGACCCGGGATTCGAACCCAGGACCTCGTGCTCAGCAGTCACCCTTATAAACCACTAGACCAACGGAGGCAGGCATAAATTCCCGATAAAATTTCATTTATCGAACACAATCCAAAAATTACGTTCGATAAGTAAGGTATGGAGAGATTCGCACCCTGTAAATGAATAAGGTCATAACAAAGTTCGCTGCGTGAATACGGCTCAGTTGCGGGCGTGTGAGAGAGGGTAATCCTGTCAACGGCTAAACGGATTGAACGTCTTCTGACGTGGCTTTGCATTCATGCTGTTATGTCCTTGACAAATTGGTTGCGTCATCTAGCACTCAAACTGTTCCATGTTATGTCAAACTTGCTTGAGACACCACTTGCATGCGTTATACTTAGATGTGCGTATGGAGTATCACTTTTGATCATTTTGGAGAGTATTGGAAAATACATACAAGTAGTGATTATAATTGTAGTAAAAACTATAACACTGCTGGACATAGGCCTATCATCATCATCAGCCCGAAGACGTCCACTGTTGAACAAAGACCTCCCCCTTAGAACGCTACAATGAACATAGGCCTATAATAACACATAATCATTCGTTAACGTACACATATTGTAGGTATCTTGCAGATATTCATAGTATGTCTGTCTGTCAGTATGTCTCTATATTTAGTTAGGAGCTAATTAAAGAACATGGTAGGTACTACTTAAAAATATTTAATAAAAAATGTTATAGCGACATTAATAATAAGAATGATAATTTACATAATATTTAAAGCTTTTGTGGTATACATTTAACCCAGTACATGAAGAGTTTGACGTAGCCATCTACGAATATGTTATAACCGCTCTCCTCTACTTTATATACGACAATTTAGAGCATGAAACAAAGTGAAATTGACCCAAATATGGTAAGGTATGGCTTGCATAAACTTAAGTATTCCCATTTCTGGGTGGCTTCCAAATAGGAACGCCAAGTGATTTACATGTACTGCAAAACAAGTATTTAACGACAATCTACCGGGTTTGTGCTGAGATGAAAACACTATTAATAAAATACAAGATTAAGACCATGCAATTGGGTTTATATTTGTTTTATAAACTATAGAAAAAAACAGTGATTGAGAACACAAAGAAGCAGCAGCAGGTCCTGGTTAAATGACTGGTTAAATATCCCTTTTATCAAAAAGAAACGATCAGATAGGTATATAAATCATATAATAAATTAGTGTTCGCGCAATGGTTATATTTAGGTAACCTTCTCCATATAATATTTTACCATGTCCTTCAAGCTCAATGCAAGACGTTTTAAAAGAGTTTCAATTCATGTATCTAACCTAATCACAGAAGCACAATTCTGGCTTCTTATAGCGCTAGAAGTGTTCTGGGCTTGACTTTAAAAGAAATTATCAATTTTCTTTACACCTATAAATGTCGTTGGATGACAACACGATTAAACTAAAAATGTGTAGTTTTCCAAACGATATATTTTTGTTAATCTGTGGAAAATGTAACAAAACGCAAGGTATTCAAAACACGTGAGACAATAAATAATGTGGTGTTGTACCAAAAACGTCACATGTGCAGCTCTTTTGAATGCACCGCCGTCCAATGAGGTCGTCGCATTGCGCGTACGGACGCCCTATTGGTCGGCCGGGACAAGCTCAGTTCGTTCAACTTTGAATCTGCAAAACGCTGCAGGAGTTGCCAAGAAAAATCATTTTATTGTTTAGTTTTTGCAACGGTACCATGTTGCTCGTAAGTATTGGAATCGTATAAAAGCTTCAGCATGTATCGAAATACGGAGTTCTCTGCTGTTCTTAGTTCGCTTCGTAAATCCGATTTTGTATTAAGCATGGAATTTTCTAATTTTCCTTCTGTAAAGTCCCACGTTGTGCTCCAATACGTACCGCTGTATTTAACTACCCCCGTTTAGGTTTTCGTAGTATTAAAGTTTCATTATAAAAATTACTGTGCACTTCACGGTAATGGATTGGTGGTAAACTTATAAAGTTTTAACCGTAATAGCGACGTTTACCACCTTAGAATAATTTACAGGTCTTTGTAAATTTATAGCTTGGAGAAACAAATTTAGTATAATAGCTCTAAAGTATGTCGATTACTCCGAGCAATTATTTTAAATTCTTTAATGCCACGTTCCTAATAAATACAAGCCTTAAGCGCCATTACCTTCAATCCACTTCATAATAATCTGAAACAGCTCTTATTGTATTGATTTTAGGTTTTGAATTCGTGTGACACTTTCCAAGACAGACATTTAGCAGATGATTGGATTCATCTCCATCAAGTTTTGAAGTGCGGTATGTCGAGATAAAAGTGCACTCTTTGAAGCGAAATGTTATTACTTGGTACGTTTCAAAATATTTTCGTTGTACCCCTTTTAAAACCTTTATCGTAAGGGTGGTTTTATCAATAATTGATAAATGCACTCTATGCTGCGTGGTTTATTGATTTAGGAATTTTCTGAAATATTCTCTGCGTTTTTGAATACGTTCACAAAATCTTACGCCGTATATGTAGTACACTGATAGGTATAATTTGTTTTAACTTCATATATACCTAATAACTTATTCACAAACTTTTTTACATAATTCCTACGAAGTCTCTGACTTCTGAGCTAGGTAAGAATCTGTGTTACAGAAGTCATATATCAATGTTGTTCATATAGGCAGACGTGTTTTTTAAAATCTTGTTACATCTATTAGACTTTTTCAGATAGTAAACCACTTACTAAGAATTTCTTGCTTCAATACCGTAGATGAACTAACACGAAATCATTTAATAGGACTCTATTCTACGCCAAACGACTTATTTTCCTATAATCATAGACTGGTAAAGAGTTAGAACAAATCCTCATAACAAATAAATAAGATATTAAAATTTGGCGGTCAAACTCAATGCATTCAAGTAACAAATAACTGAGAAAAGTAGGAATACAAACTACTGCAAAGTTTAAATGACTTCACAGACGCGAATGTAGAATGTGTGTGAGGAATAACTACATCCTTACTGCACAGAGAGAGAGAAAGCTACCTTTGAGTTTACGCGGGCTAATGTTTGCTGGGACAGTGTTTACACAGTCACCTTTCTATGGTGTCCTCGTCCTTTTTATTCCAAGGGTTCTAGTTAGATGGAGGTCCACGCAGTCTTTCACCAAGATGCTTATATATATACATATATAGTTTTTTTTAACTTTGCCCCACACTAATTTGTCCTGTATCGTGGTTGCGTTTCACAAACATGAAATATCACATACACAAACACCCAGACTCGGGGCAATTATCTGCGTATCGCTCAAATTTTTGTCCCGTGCGGGAATCGAATCCACAACCCTTAGCGCAGCAGTCCAACCGCTTAGCCACTACGCCATAAAGGTTGACAAAAGCTGTATAAAAAAAAATACATAGACCTAATCCCGATATTTGGCACAGTTCTGAACTATAGTGGTTTGGTACTATTGTCTAAACAGATGTATAAGCTTGCCATCATTGGAAATGGACAAAGTACTCTTTTTCATGTAATTTCCGTGTTCAATATGTAGCCATGATAGTTTCATGTCTTAAACGTTAAAAACATAGGCACCAAGTGATCACACCAAACCACATCATAAAGAATCACTTTATATACTTGCTGACGCAGCCCAAAAGGAATGGGAGAACAATTTCCCTATTATTTAAATGGGAACGTTGTAACAGTATCAGAATCCGTCCATATTTCATGGTGGATGTCTGCAGCACGCGGCTTCAGCTGCAAGTAGGTCGCGCGGCCGACGACCCGCCCCACCGAACGATGCACACAAACGAGTTTTTGATTTAAAATTTTAATATTTATATCTCCTACCGCTTCATGGGCACCTGGTATATGCTCTAATAAAACTATTGTGAGGCACTTGACTGACCCTTTTTTGTTTTAAAAGGTAGAAAACAGAATTCATTAACCAGTATGTAGTTTAGAAGCTTTTAGAAGCTCTCGAATGTTATTCCTAAAAAGCTTGTGAACATCATTTACGTTACAAACTCGGGGAGAGGTAAACAATTCAAATTCGGTACCAAGTATGCGTGCAGCTGAATTACAATTGGATTGAGCGTCGACTCGCCTACGATGCAAATCAAATACGTCGAATCAGAGTCATTCTGCGAATCAATCGAACTGCGGTTAATAAGTAACCGTGGATTCACTGGCAACTGCTTGCTGGGATCGATTGAAAGTCGCATAAAACATTCATTATTAGTAAATGTCAAACTATGTTTAGCTTAGTACTACTTTGTGTGGAACGCTTCGTATGAACAGCATGCAACTTTCGTTTTATTTATATTCTATGACCGTTCGATGAAGACCCAATTCTATACTCTTTTTAGTATGGTTATACAAAGAAATCGTTAGGTTAGGTTAGCAAATTGCAACAAAGTAAAGTGTAATTAATTACAGTTTCATTCGTTTCAAACCTAACGAATTGAATCCAAATCTTTCAAGAACGGAACATCACATAAAGAAATCTTTTGAAGAAAACTGGCAAGCATTCGTGCATATACATACAAACAAATTAAGAATCCCCAATGTATACTCCATCACCCTTTAGTTGTGAGTAAAACCGTCGAAAAACATAATCTACAAAAACCAGCCAGCCAACATTGCAAAAACCAGAACGTTGAAAAAAAAACCCTATTCAAAAATCGATTACTCATAAAAACTTCGAACACCACTGTTCAAACAATTCCTATAGCTACACGAGTCGTCAATCGATAACCAAAGCCCGTTTATAACACAACATAAATGCCTTTTAAAGACTAATCCGATTCGAATGATGTTGATGGAAAGGCGAGAGGGTCA
This sequence comes from Abrostola triplasia, assembly GCA_946251915.1. Classification (NCBI taxonomy): domain Eukaryota; kingdom Metazoa; phylum Arthropoda; class Insecta; order Lepidoptera; family Noctuidae; genus Abrostola; species Abrostola triplasia. The sequence continues at coordinate 5,228,501 of OX276440.1, read as the reverse complement.
AATAGATATCGAATAGGAAGCTGGAGCCCGCAACCGAGCGCATTGCGACCCCCTCTAACACCCGGCTTACATGCGCACAACTATAGCAATATATAGTATAGCTATAGGTACCTAGTAAGTTCTCTAAGTATAAGTTACGTCGTATTCAAATTGTAAACCGTTTGACGATAAAGATGGGCCAACAGCGAGTAATCGTTGCAAGGATCAAATGATTTTAGAAGAATTTTTTCATGTCTATTTGTCAGTATTTCGTGCATGGTCAGCGCATTATCGGTTGTATAATTCTTTTGATAATAAAAATTATTAAAAAAACTATTCCTCCAATAATAAATAGCAACTATAATGCTGGCACGCGCTAACCTATATCAAAATTAGATTTATCGATTCCATAAAGGTAGGTTATATATTAAATAAATTCCTAAGTTTTTCCAAATGCAGTGTATAAGACCGAAATGATATCAAAAGAACCATTTTCTTCGTAGATTTCTGAAGTAGCATCGTGTGTAGCAAGTCGTTTAGGTGTCTCATATTTTCTAAAAGTTTCACGACAGCCACTAGGGATTACCTACATCTGATTGATAGATAGCATCCATCATCACATTAGGAGCGTATTTCCTACAGCCTTACGATGCTGTACAACACATTAATAATAAAAGAACAATGGCGTAGGATGTTTTTGATCTCAATGCACTGTATTACAATAGTCTACATAAGTAATGATATACTTCGTTCGATGCACCCCATAACCAATTTTGCCGACTAATTAGTTATTATTTTTTCATTTTATTTTAAACTCTTAGGAAGACTATCAGCTATACAGGTACACATTTAAATAGGTAGTTGTATATCAAATTAAAAGCTATTACTAAGTCCTCACTGCCAGTGATAATCTAGGTTAACTAATGGTACTAAATGCTAAATATATTGAATAAAATATATTACCTGCCGATGCGAATTGCAACGGTTATAGAGGTATTCTTAGATTAAAATTACGAAAAAAATTCATTTATGGTATGAGCTATTCATTTTTTTAACGCGAAAAAGAGAAATCTTTAACCACTTTAGAAGAAAAACCACAATGCTTAATACAATGTCTTTAAAAGCATAGTATTTGCAATTTTTATAAAGTAAATTATACCCAGCTAATCTATTTTACAAACTATTAAAACCATTTTTAATAGACACCATAATAAAATTTCGCATAATATCTGAGCAAGTATACCGATAATTCAGTTCGTACATCGTATCAGTGCATTCAGGCAGCTACCCCTGGGAAAGGGGTGAAGGTTTTGTAGCGACCTGGTTTATGTCCCAGATGCGTTGCTTAGCAACGGGCACGCGCCCGCCCCGGCCATTCGATTACTTTATAAACGTACTATGATAGAAAACTACGTTAAATTAGTCCTGGGAGACCTGCGTTTGTTTAATGTGTTTAGAGGAGATTGCTTTTGTTTTGTTTATATACTATAATAGTACTGTTTAAGTTATGAGTGGGTCTACTACAGTTTTAGGATCTGAATGTTATAATTCTTTGAATAATGGCTTCTACACATTGTTCTTATTTGGTCTCGTATGTTCTTCATCTTGTTTAGAAAGGCAAATAAGAGAGCAATACATGTATAACTGTAGAGTCCTAATTTATTTTATGATGTCCTTGCACCAGTTCCCTGCGACACACAATGTCTTGGACCTAATCGATTTTGATTTGTAGTCTTCACTGTAGATCCTGCTTACAAAACTAGAGCATACAACTATACATAAATGCTTGACCTAATTTTAAAATCTATAAGGTAGGTATTGTATATATAAATGTACATATACTTTTACTTGATAAAGAGATTTTAAATGCCCATATTTCGCTAAACTATGCCAATGACCTATTTAATAAAAAGGGGAATGACCTTATAGGGACATGGACACGTGCAAAATGCTAATCGAAGCTAGTGTAGGTACCAGCCGGTTCGTCCTTCTGAACTAAAACCCATTTGCTATTTATAAATTCCGTTTTGCTCCTAAATAAGTATGACTTATAGCATCTCACCTGTATTCCCCGAAGAGGTCTGCAGAGGTGTATTGGCTATTAACCGGGTACAAAAAACGTGAATTCACTGCGGTGTGTAATGGTAGAAAATAATGGTAAAATCTAAATTTTGTCAGATTAATAATAATGTTCGCCTGACCGAGTTTCGGTCGCGGCAACCTGTCTGTCAACTACGCAACAGATATTATAGTGCACAAGTATACGCGCTCGAGATGCACTCCTTACTCCCTTACTCTCATAGACTGATAGGACGACAGACCGACACGACTGGAAGGAGATTAGGCACAAGACCAACGACTTAACGTGCCTTACGAAGTACGGAGGGGTCTCGATATGTGAAAACGGTCACCCTTCACAAAACTAACCGTAGCGATCACGACTTAGCCTTGCCGAACGACTGATTTCCGCGGATTCTCCAGTGATAGCCACTTAACTACGAGCCCCTACTCTTTGGCGGATTATCGGCCCCAGGACCTCATGCTTAGCAGTTTACTACTATACAAACAAAGCAGGAAATCAAAAATTGGGAAACACACTGTACGTGAAACATCCCGTATTTATATAAATAGATACGGAGGGAGGGGGGGTTTAAAGGCCGCAATACCAGAAGGATACGCAGGGACGAACGTTTAGCTGATTCCTAAACTTTGTTAATAAAATGTTTGGGCAAGCACCGCAGGGCCACATATGCGTCACATATTTTATTCGATTCTTTGTTTAGTAACGACCAGATCCGATGTTACAACCAATAAAATACGTATCACAATGGGTATTATGTGTTTTGTTGAAGACAGTTCGCGTTCGGAGGATCCTCAAGATAATAATGGTGGTTAGTAAATGGCAATGTTGGACAATGTTACCTAGGGTAATGTGCGCGAGAGATTTCAATAGAGAACAACAATATTTTTTTCCCTTTCGCCCCATAAGATATAATCTAATGTTTAATAGGTAAGTCTTTATGAACTATTTGTTTTTATTTTTCTGTACCGTTTGTGTTTATATAAGATCAACAACGTGTTAATGACGTTTTATAGTATTATGGTAAAAATACAAAACTTATTAAATACAATAAGTTCCTACAAAGTCCAATGCAAATTGCTTGCAAACAATTCTATCTACAATCTACATAAAGGGTAAACAAAATCGAAACACTAACATAAAAATTCCAAGAAAATGTAGAGCACCAATAAATAAGTATTAAAAACAAAAAATAGAAAATTAAACGTCTGCATTGGGTAATAGTAATTTATACAACAGCTATATTGGGCACACGGAATGGCCATTGGAAAATTCTCGCGCAAAATTTGCTGCAAATCTTTGCTTCAAGCAAAAAGTGGCGAAGTTTAATTTAGGGAACACGGAAGTAGCGTAGTCACGTCTGCGAACTGGTGGCATTTATAGATTTAAAAGCTGATCGGTGTTGGGGCGAGTTCTAACGAACGGTGTTGCCAGATGAACCCATTTTCTTCTTCGGTAAAACATTTAAACGCTAAATTCCTTGCGAATACTTAAAAAGTTGGTATCGCAATTTTTTTATATGTATGAAAATTCCTTTAATTTATTGTATAAACAAAATAACAACCTATAACTGTCCCACTGCAGGGCGAAGGCCTCTTCTCTGTTAGAGAAGGATTAAGCAGTGATTTATTAACTTATATAGAGCAAATAATAATACACCGATAGGTATCAAAATCCAAATTCAAGTACAAACAATACTTGGTTCGCGTTGAGTATTCAGGTTAATTTCTAGGATTTTGCCAGGAAATCGAAAGTTTTCTTTTATCGTGTTTTATCCATCTACCTAATACCGATATTTGAATATTATTTCATACTTCAATTGAAATCAAATAATAAAGAACAACATGGCAACTACACTGGCCTGCAAATATAAGTACTACACTTAAAGATTGCAACTTTTTCTAAACTATAGAAGTTAGAGATTAAAAATATCATATAACAGTAATATCATATTTTCCCATAGTAGCAGGGAGATACAATATTAGACCATAAGCCAGTAACCAGGAAAATGAGCTATCCCCAAGATACAAGAAAAATAGGGTTGAGTACTGCCTTTAGAAATATTTTTCGAGCGCTCTATCCCCAACATAGTTACAGCTTTCTATAATGCAGTATTGTTTAGAAGGAGCTCGGTCGTCTAAATATTTAACTGAACTAAACATCATTTTTAATCGACAACCTTGTTTCATAGTAGAGACAGCATAAGCTCAACCTACCACTAAACGTGACGAACACAATTACAAAGAGCTTTTGTGCATAACGATGTAAATAATCCGACCAGCTTAGTTTGAATGTTGAACTATCCCGATAAGCAGTTAAACAAATAATAAACAATATCCGTGTTACAATTAGGAATATTATTCCCTTTTATAGACGGGTAAGTGAGAGTAGAGTACGGTATTGTCATACGGACTTCATGAAGAGTAGCGAAATGTTGTAGGTACTTTTGGACATTTCCTCTGGACCTCTGCCTGCGTTTACACCTTCCTGGATAACAAGGGCAATTGTTATGTCGTTTTGTAATAAAATAGTTTTTTCAACTCTTACTGGAGTATCATGTTCCATGGGAGGGTGGACGTCCACTTACCTACAACCGCAATTGTCAGATTTGATATCATCATCAGCTTTTAAGTGACCCACTGCTGGGCATAAGCCTCCTCCCCTAAACGCCACTGCTTCCTATTTTGGGCCTTTTGCATCCAGATTTTATATACTTAATTATAAATGTCTGAAGACGAAGGTCTTTAACCAGTATGGGTCTGGGACGTGGTCGCTTACGGTTGGCTTTTTGGAGAGGTTCAGAGACACTCAACGAGCTATGATGAGAGCAATGTTTGGAGTTTCTTTGCGCGACAGGATCGAAAATACGGTAATTCGTCAAAGAACTAGAGTCACCGACATAGCTCAAAAATATGCAAGTTGAAGTGGAAATGGGCAAGCCATATCGCTCAAAGAACCGAAAACCGCTGGGGACGAAAAGTATTTTGAGTGGCGACCACGAACCGGAAGACGCAGCGTTAGCAGCACCAAGTGGACCGACGATATCGTCAGACTTGCGGGGTGGGGATGCAAATGGCAAGTTGTCGTTAATTGCGGCGTTCTAATGGGGTGGCCTTTCTTCACCAGTAGACATCTTCCAGCTGATGTTGATGAATAGCTCTGTATAAATAAAAACCTAACCAACCAAAGCCGACATTTTTTGTTAGTCTGACAATAAAAAAACGAACGGTTCAATTGTTCAAGAAATAAAACTACCGCACTAGACATAACGACATTCGATTATATACTCTTTGATACCAAACTGCGTCAGTAATGACGTCTTCGTTCTGTTGCTGGGCCAATTATGTCGTTATTTCTATTATAGCATGCATTCGTAGACTCGTGGCTGTATCCAATGCAATACAGCTATCGATTCCATTAAAAAATCATGAGGGATGATTAAATACGAGGTCATCCGTTCTACAGAATTAGAAAATGTGGTTGTTTTTACTAAATGTAGATTTTCTTTGTCTTGAAATATCGATTAAACCCAGTTGTCGTTTGTGTAGTTTATAGCTATCGAGAATACTAGTAGTGAGTTGGTTTTCGGTTCGATTTTCAGGCCAAAAAGTTTTGTGTTTTTTTCTGGGGACAAAAAATAACTCAAGTCCATTGGCTCATTAGTAAAGTGTATTTGGTAAAATTATGACAAATTACATGTCCTTCGGAAGATAAGAATCAGGAAAAAAAGTACTTTGATATTGGCTGCAACGCAAACTTATACTGGTCTACGATTTTTGATGAGGTATAAATAATTACTTACCTATATCACAATGACAGAATCTCTTTAGACGGGGAAACCTCAAGAGTTCTTGCCCAGGAGCAGTAAAACCCCAATCGGCTAAATCGACATTTGACATTAATAAATAAGTAGGCTCATTAATATAACATGATCAATGTAATATTTCAGCGCGGTGCAATGGCGGTGCGGTGATGGCGGATGGCGGCGCAGGCGCGGTTGCGGACGCGGAGGGCGGGGCGGGCGAGTCCGCGGCGCGCGGCGCTGCGCTCGAGCGCGCGTACGTGCACGACGTGTACGAACAGGCCGGCGACGACGGCGACGACAGCTCGCGTGCGCCTGCGCCTGGCGTGCAAGCCTTCCTCTCGGAACTAGAGCCAGGCAGCCTTGTCTGCGATGTCGGTTAGTATTCACCATTATCCTCTTCTTCTCTAGTAACATAAAGCTACACAAATAACAAAATTCTTAAGCAGTCTTTAACCGAATAAAACGTTCAGTGCCCTGGACAGAGAGCCTGGCTACGTTGAACCAACCTACTCAATTACTAACCTTTTCTTTGTTTCCAAAGCAGAATCTGAAGCTTTTATCACAATAAATGTAGATAAACTTAATTTTAGCCTTCTTCAGTACTGATCACCACTCTTACTTTGTGTTTTTGAACGTTGAATCTAATTTTCATCGCGATGTTTATCTTCAAACATTTACAGCGACCAATACTAAGACTAATCAAATATAAAACAAACACTTTATAGTCCAAGTGTATGTGCAAACCAAGGTGCACTCTTCACACTCAAGTACCTAAACGATCGCCTATATCACGAGTGCTATATTTAAATATGAATTGACTAGTCAGAATGGTCGCGTCGACCATGTGAAGCCCACCTAACAATCCATACTGCTCATTGAAGTAGAAAAAGCCATCAGCGAATGCCCACATATTCTGACAAAACAAAAAACATTAGCCGAGCGGCTCTCGATAACTTTACCGTCCTCCCACACTTCAAATTAATAAAACCTTTTGTTTTGCAATAGGAGTTTTATGTTATAAAGATACACGTGTTTGTTACTGGCATTTTATTGTAGCGAGACTACAGAGGGAGAGACAATTCAGTATTTTTTGCCTCTACTAAAAATAAAATAGTTTCTTGGACATAATAAGCAAAGTATATACCAGATATGGCAAATTTACATTATATGATACTTATGAAACGTTAAAGGTAAAGTTGTACAGTTTCTATGCAGTATTAGGAATTTCTAAGAGGGAGGCCTTTGTTCAACAGTGGACGTCTTCCGGCTGATGATGATGATGATTAGGAATTTCGGACAGAAACTGTCGATACAAGTAGATAATATCAATCACTCCTACAACTTCCATAACAAAAAATAACAATATAGGTATAACGTTCAGATAAAAGTGAATCCTGGGAACGAAATCAATATGATACCATCTTGCCCTTCGAAAACCTGTAGGTGTATTTTCTCTGAACCGCCCACGATACTCGCAAAAGCTATGTTATACCGGAGTACCTGGTAATTCATATATTAATATGTAATTGTTATTTATTACATCATGTAGGTATTACTTGTAATTTTGATATTGCTTGTAAGGAGCTTTATGTCTACCTACACTTACTAAAGCTACAATATTATTGAGATAAATTGTAGTTTCTAATTTTTTGTTATACCGAGTGGTATCCGGGTTAGAATTAACAAAATCTCCTCCCGTGGGTGTCGTAAGAGGCAACTAAGGAGAAATCGAGGAAATGGGCAGCAGCGACTTCTGTAACTTCACCACCAATACTGCGATCCTCTAGCCGCTTGCCAAGCGTAGAAATTATAGAAACTTCCTCTCCTTATCTAAGCAGTCCTTTGTTCAAAGGTGGACGTCTTCCAGCTGATGACGATGATGACGTTCCTAATTCTTTGTAATGAAAATAGGTACATTTACAAGTTGGTATTGCAATAGTACTTATATCATATCCATAGTGCCTCGTAACCAATGGGTTTCTTCCTGATCTCTCTTGGATCAAGTGTCTGGGTCACGGAATCTAGAGAGTTCTTACCTATATATCTGCAGACTTTTGTGGTATCTCTCAATATTCTGTTTTGTTTTGCAGGTTGCGGCAATGGCAAATATCTTAGCGTCAATCCGTCCGTCTACACAGTGGGAGGAGACCGCTGCACGCGGCTCACAGCGCAGGCACGGCACCATAATAATGAGGTCAGTATTTACTATTTAGTGACCAAAACTTACCAGAATACAGCATTAAACATTGTCCCACTACCATTTAAAGAATGATCTCACCGTTTTTTACCTAAAGGGCCCGTTAAACCAGATATAATTTTCAGTCATTAAAAATGTATAAGTGATACAGTACTAGTACTTACGATATAGAATAATCGCAAAGCCTGCGAATTCATTAACTATGCTCTTTTCACACCTTCTGACGTAGCTGACATATTCGAACGTACTTCGAGTATGCACGTATCATATAACATATTACATCTGAGTCATAGTGTTATGTCTGCGCAATTTCTGGAATCTATACTTATTGTAATAGCAGTAGGACAGTCACGCCAGAACCTAATCCGCCTAACAGCCTCTCAGCCAGAAAAAGTTTTGACCTCCCCCCTTACTATGAGTTTTTAAAGTAGGACAATTTACATCGTGGAAGCGAGCCGCTTCCACCGAAACGCGGCCTCTCGCTTTCACAACGTAAACCACGCCACCACCACCCTGCTTCAAGACTTCATGGTAAGGTAGCTATATTCTCATCCTCGTATCTTCCCACAGGTGGTCGCATGCGACAACCTATGCCTGCCGTACCGGGACGAGTCTTTCGATGCCGTGCTCTCTATCGCCGTGGTGCACCACTTCGCTACGGTGGAGCGCCGTGCGATGGCGCTGCGGGAGTTGGCTCGAGTCACCAGGATAGGCGGCCGGCTGCTACTTACCGTGTGGGCTATGGAACATGAGGGACGGAACTTCCATTCTCAGGTAATTTAAAAGAGAATTAATCTGTTTCTTAATCTATAATTCGTCAGCTTAGGCATGAGTATGCGTCGATATACATTTCTATTAGCTCTACTTATGTAAAACCTCAATTAATGGCAATAGCTGAGCCACTTATATAGGTATTCCTAGCTTTAACCCGAGGAGTTACCCCCTTTATTTTTTTGAGATAAAAAGTTTTTGCTACTTCCATACCAAATTTTATCAAAATCGGCCCAGCCGTTTGAGCGTGAAGAGATATTAAACACACTCACAAACTTTCGCATTTATAATATTACTACTGTAATGAGATGTGATATGGGATGTATTATAAGCTTCTATTGTATCAATCTTAGTTAAAACGTTAAACTGCTAAAGTTGCTACATAAGATGAACCTTTTGCAAAACTATGATCTCACAATACATTTTTTTTAATTGTTATGTAATTAAGATTTCCAGAAGTATCTAATTCAGTCTATTGGTTATTTCAGGATGTACTGATCCCATGGCATCGACCAGCAACATTGTGTCCTCCGACACCAGCTCCAAGATTCCTATCAGTTGACCATGAACAGTAAGTATCGTAATGGCATAAAGTAACACATCGCTTAAGTGTCATATTTCAATTACTTACTCATAATTTTAAAATTATTTACAGATACGCTGAGCCCTGGAAAAGTCGAGATGGCTCGCCAGGGTCATCATCCCTTTCGTCCCCCAATGAAACCTGCTACTCGTTCGTGAGGAGAGCTCTGCAGCGGCTGGCCGGGCGGCGGTCATTTCTCCCGTCGTGGAGCATCGGGGCCCGAGTGCCACCTCGACCCTGTTTACGCCCAGAGCCGCCCGCCGCTGACCTGCCCATTGAATTACGCCGTCTAGACGAAGCACTACCTCCACGGTTAATAACACAGGCCTCAGACGCTTCGACCATTAAATCGCGAAGTTTAACAGACATCGCAGACATAGAAAGACGTGCACTCGTTCGATCAAGATCTAGTCTACCTAGTCTAGGAGGCGAGGAGTCAGAACCACCACCGCCAGCAGCTCCTGTCCTAGAAATTATTGAACCTCGAAAGAAGCCTCGACTTGTAAAACAAAAGAAATCGATCAACGAGGACGACGCAGAAGAGGACCTCGATAAACCCACAGATATGAAGAGCATGGTGGAAGAAATGCCTAATTTCAAAATCCATACCAACCGGTTACAATTCAAAAGGCCAGGCGTTTTTAAACAAACATCTCTTAACGAAGAGTTGATGTCCGTTGAGAGGTTAAGAGAAAAAGAACGATTAAGAAAAAATATACAGAAACAGGCATCACTCAATGAAGAATACCTATATCGTAGACCGGGAGTCCTTGACTCTATTCGGGATTCGATATTCTCGACTTCCGCGACAACGGGCAAAAAGTTTCAATCATTGAAAAACGGCCTCACTAGTAAGTTCAAAACGTCTACAACGAATATAGATAAAGTTACCGTGTTCGTGAGAATGCTCCAAGGCTGGAAAAGCCAAGGACCGGCACCTGAAGTTCCTACACCGAGCGACAATAACGCTGGAAGTGAAAAAAGTTATCCTGAAAGAAGACATTCAAAAGAAGATGGATCAGATTCTTCTAAAGACAGCAGTCTTCAAAGTGATACAAGTGTGGATTCCGAAGACAGTTTCGCATCTGTGATATACGTCCCTAAAGCCGATGGTTCAAGCGATCCATTATCGCCAACGCCTTTGTCCCCAGGACCTACTTCACCGAGACTTAAAGTGTCCTCAGTACCTACGTCGCCTAGAATGAAAAGTTCACCGGGTTTGCCATCTCCAAGAATTAAACAAGCTTTCCCCCTTATACGACCGCCAGCGTCACCAAACTCTGTTCAAGCACCAACAACAGTAAACAAAATTTTAGTAACTCAATATAGTTTAAAGAATTACTCAACAACCAGTTCTATAGCCACGATTGCACTAAAACCTCAATCTAAAAGTCAACCAAACTCTCCGCCTAAATCAGAATCAGATGACACCGCAGCTAAGCCTGAGCCTCTTCCTATCATAAATAGTAATATATCAATTGATGTTTTTGAAGAGATAGATCCGATACCATCTATAAAAGAAGAAGAAGAAGAAAACCCCCCTACTGAAGTAACAAAGGAATTACTTGCTGAATTAAGTAGGGATATTCAAGAAATAGATAAATTAACAGAAGAAACAAATCAATTTAAACCTCGTGTCGTATTGCAAGATGTCAAGCCTTATCCAAAAATAACCCTTCAAACTGTTGCGGAACTTCCTGAAATACCCCAGTTTAAACCCAAGGAACCTATCAAACCAGCAACTAACACGTTAGATTCTAGATCCGCAGAGCGGAAGCGAAAGGAAAGAATACGACAGATCAAAGAAATGCTCAACAAAGGGATGCCATCTGGTAGCATAAGTAGAAGACCTCCATTTCCTATAGTCCGTGGTACGAGGAATACAGAGCCAATCGTGAAGAGCCGGCCCACCCTCATGTCTTTAGAGTTATTTAATCCAGCTACGGATGATATGGACAGCGATTCCAGTGGTGTTTCTTCGCCTGACTCAGTAGATAGCGTCATTAGCGTTGTACCTGACGAACTAAGAAAAACAGCTGCTGAGAAAGGTACGTCTAAAAATTTCTCGACAAATCTTTACTTTTAGATTCGCCTTCTTCTAACACTAGTTACGAATGGCGAAAGCCAAGGTACATACCTGATTAAATAGTCCAAAGCAAATAGTGCTACTATATTTAATAAAAAGGGTAGATACATAATCAAATTTTAATTTGTTGCAGATTCAACAAATACGTCAACATCTGAGGTGAAGAAGGAAGAACCGACGACAGAAAAAACTCCTTTACTGCCCGCGTCTGGACCACAAAGTCTCATTGAAGCTGCCGCTGAAGTTGCACAATCTTTAGATGAAACTTGTGAAACAGTAATTCAAAGTAGCCCTCGATCAAAAAGAAAACACCTTGAAAAACTTGAAAGTGCTGAAGCCATGGCCATCGTACAAGGAACTTCTAGTAGCAGCAGTAGTAGTAATTGGAGCCTTAATAAACTGTCGCCTGGAGATTTACGGATATTAGAAGATAGATCTAGATCTCAATCGCACACTAGTTCAAGTGGAAGCTCATCCAGTCTTGAACGACTTTCTCCGGGGAGGAGATCAAAAGATCGGTCACCGAAATTAGGAAGCACTAGCAATTCTACTTGGAGCTTAAACAGGTTATCTCCTAACCGACCCGAAGGGCGATCACTAGATGAAAATCTAAGCAAAACTCACAGAAGCCCAACCAGGCTACCATATGATTCAATATCAATATCAAGTACAGATTCCGATAAATCAATTTCAAAATCTGAAAGTTTCAATAGGATGCAAGCAAATGAGCCTCTCGTCACCTGTAAATCTGATATGATAGCGACTGAAGAAGAATGGACGGAACAAGATCGGGGTCAACATTTAACTGAGTTTGCAGAAAAACTAAGCGAAAAATTATTACAAGAAATTGATCAATACTCAAAACGAATCAATGAAGAAGACTTTGATTTACCCAGCAGTAGCAGCAGCGAAAAGAGTATTTCATTGAGGTTAAAGCGAGAAGAAGAAGACAGAAATACACAGAAAATATTAGATGAACTATCGGATAGCTTACAACATTTAGAAGATCCATATATTCATAAAATTAGTACAGAAATGCAAGGCCTCAATAAGTTAAGTGCAGAAATCCAAGAAAGAAACAAATACATTGCATCAATGAACGATGTCCAAGAAACTGACATAAGCAAATTGTTCCCTAAATGTGTCTCGAAGACAAAAAGTAAGAAGAGATCTAAGGACGTCGATCCTATTATAAACAAATACAGAGAATTGAAAAAATCTATGAAAGTTTCTAGTGAAGAGGACATTTATCTTAACAATTGTGCCAACATCCAGTACACAGCGAAACCAGTTGTAACCGAAAAGTTACCGGACATAGAAACCAAAAACCCAGACGAGGATAGTGCAATATCATCAAGTAACGGAAACCCTGAAATCACTATCGACTCTGGTGCGTACGACACAAGTCAGTCCCTTGAAACTGGATACTCTTTAGAATCTGAAATCAGTGTGGATTCATTGTGCACTAGTACCGATAAAAGATCTTCATTGAAAGTGGGACAGTCTACAGATTCCAGTGATTTGGATAAAATGGAAATAAGTCCCGAATCTGTTACATCCCGTTCCAGTGCCAGCACAGCGCCGTTGAAGTCTGGTTTCTCAATTGAATCCAGTGATACATCAGCGGGCAGTGACTGGAGCCGGCGTGATAAGACAGGCAGCACAGCGTCGCTAGGTTGCGCAAGCCTAGCATCCCTCCCGTCATGTAGCGAAAGCTCCAAAGACAGAAAACTATTGGAAACACGATCATCGTCGGAAGACACGGCCCCAGTACCGGTCGTGCCGCCACTCCGCGCCTTCCCCCACGCCCCACTGTTACCTTCTCTGAGCGACGGATCAGACAGCTTACCGTCGGAAGGCGGAGCGGTCACGTACCATCGCTACTACCACGTGTTCAAGCGAGGGGAACTTGATCAGCTGATCGAGAAGTACGTAGAGAGTCTTCACGTGGTGTCCTCGTACTACGACCAGGCCAGCTGGTGTGTTATAGCGGAGAAAGTTCAAGTGTGGACCATTTAATGGACTTATTGTGTACTCACTCTTTGTCTAATGGCTGATACAAGGTTTCGTTGCTGGTATATTTAGGGGCTGATGATAATATTATAATAATTCTGGTTCATATTCTATAATCTTATGAAATAGTGAAGATTATAAACATTAATATTGAACATAGGACACTAATAAGTGCAGTGTTTACATCCAAGTGACCTTTGTAACAAACTCGTAAGTGAGTGTTAAGGACATTCGTGAAGTATGGATCATGTAAAAGGTAACCCTATGCGAAATTGCCAAAAGCAAAGCTTTTGTTTTTTAATAATATATTCTAGTCACTCTATAAAAGTCTACTAGTTGTTATCTCTACATAATCTTAATCATTTTGTTGCCTATCGTGAAACGTGGCTTGACAAGAGTTATTTCATCCATCAGTTTAGTAACTGCCATACATGTTGGAACAAAGTAATATAACCAATCATAGGGCGTTTAGTTGTATTACTTACGTTAAGTATACGCTGAGGTAGCGGTAACTCCTTGTAAAGTCTGCGTTTCACACAACAGGCATTAGTATTCGATGCGGTAATAGAATCGCATGAATGAAAACTAAGAGCTTTAAATAGTAAAAAAATTAAATATAATATATTATATACTTCAGTGGCTCAATATTATATAAGCTATTCATAGCTTATTTACTCTACAGTTCATGTATACCTACAGAAAATTGTAATGTTATTCTCACATACTTATAGGTATAAATAATTGAACTATATTCCAAGACCAATATACTGAGGTGCGATGCAATTAGTCACCTCTTAATTATAATCGTTATATGACAATAACAAAGCTCTAGCTATGTCGCCATACTTTGTTTCATTTTCCCGACGCAAATACATACATATATATAATAATATTATGTAGGTCCCCACTATGTTGGTTTTGGACTATGGTTGGTGTACATTTTTTAATTTGTCGTCTATTTAATCCGGTGTTATATATTTATTTCCAGTATTAATTATGACGAGCTAGCTTCTCGTACAAATTGTAAAAATCGTGTATGGGTCCACCGTACTATCGTCTTGTCACCTGATATCGCAGCGTTATAAATACATTTCATACTATATTTGGACCATTTAGTAAAGTTAGAGGTTTTAGTCGTGGTAGTGGCATAATGGAAGTCTCCCTTGCCTACTTGTATAATACTTGAGAGTACAAATACATAAAATAATTTGTTCAATACTCACTCTACCTACTGTAAGTGTTCTTGTCGAAGGCTACGCCTTACAATGGTATCCAAAAACTATATTTTCAATGATAGCATTCATAAATATTTTAAATCAGAAATATAATATTTATGAGTTTGGCTCATTGTTGATGTGAAATATAAGACAATATTTATGCAAAATACAATTGGAATATTTATTAGCCACAGTGATAGGTTTATTGTAAACAAACGAATAAAAATTGTCTATTTTAAATTTTAAAAACAGTATTCTTGTCATTTATCATATGCTAATGCGTTTAGTAAGTACCTGCCTATCCCGACTATATGTGACCCCGAAATGTATTGCCAATTCAAAAAAATATTTACATTTCAATGTTACCAGATATGTTGATTCAAAAATAATCCATAATAACATTTACTATAAGAAGAATAAACGAATTTTAAATTTTATTTTTATTAATGTATTAGTTGATAAGTATTTGCATAGATAAGTTAATATACATACCTATTATAACGTGCAGCAACAGGTATATAATCACAATTATAACTGGTGTACCCACAATATAATCCTCCGTCTTATCTGATACTAGACTTCGGTTTTCAGAAAGCACTAATGAATTATAAACATGAGTGGTCTTGATTAAAAACAGCTGATTGTTCATCAAATTACTTTAGGTGTATAAAAGGAACACATGTCTATAATATTAGGTAGAAGGTGCGAATAGAAACAGCTACGGAACCAGCTAATACCTTCTCATCCGTGCAAAACGGTGATTTAGACATACAACAAAAGGTTATGGCAACATTGCTTACACAGCAATGTAAACGTTGGAAAAAGTATTCGGTATTGTACTGTAAATAATCGCTATAAGTATATAAAGCTATTAGAAATTAATTATGTTATCAAAAATCAGTGAGATTAAAATTAATATTATAGTTATAGTAAACATGAACAATGAACACATGGCTGAGTATTTAATATTTTCTATAATAACATGAATCTCAAACAAGCTTAGGGAAAATATTAAATGTACAGAAAATGCGTAGTTGTCGCATTGTCACTAGAAATGTATGCGATTAGATGAATACTGGAACCGTAGCGGTTAGGAGACGATATACCTATATATAAAATGCACAACCGTTACTGTACCTATTAATTTAATATCTTATGTAAGTCTTCATTATAAGTCAATGGCTGTCGACCTCGTAAGTGACAATTGCAGTTTAGTAGAACCAAAAATAGAAGACTTAGTTACAAAATCAAGTGGCAAGCTCACTAAAAAGCTTTTTTAACCTTATACACAATTCATTTAAAATTTTGGTAGCGACGATAACGTCCTTATTTTTTTTAAGTTACTAAACCTCGTCTCACGTCACTAATCACTAATTCTAAGCGCAACATGCCACAGATTTTTACACGACACACAAAAAGGAGTATAATGTTTTTGTAAGAATAATTTTAACGTAAGTACTATGAATATACGTTAATAAGTCCTGAAAAACAACTACTAAACTGCATTTGACACTAAACACGAAAAGCACATTTTAAGCATTCAATTATAAAAATAAACAATGTTTTACTTAAAATAATTTCGTGCGCTAAGTCTGTCCAATGGACATTAAATTAATTTCATTCGAAGTTGTGAACATTCCGGAGCATATCAGTGCTGTTTAAGTTATAAGTATGTAAGAAATTGTATAATTTTTCCTATTTTTGTAAATTAAATCGCTTAAAATATCATTTTAATATGTTAAGCAGGGTGTCACTGTTTCCAAGAGGGATATATTTGGATTATTTTAATGCAATTGCACGTAGAATGAATATAATAGTTATTATGTAGGTATTTTATTCTCCATGTGCCCAAAACTGACACTACACCAAGATATGTCCGTTTTGTTATTTTAAAAGCTTCAGTAATTTTTTTGAGCAGTAAGAATAACAATAATCTCAATAACTGCGTAACTATAGTTATTGTATAAGTGTATGTACCTATTCCTTTTCAATTCTTATACTTATTCCGAATTTTAATATCTTGTGTATATACATATTCATATAAAGTGTATTTCATATTGGCTTAATCTGTGATATATAATAGAAAATTGGCACAAACCCGCATTATTTTAAAAATTATTTACAAAACGAGGAAAAGTCCACGTTATACCTAAGAAAACATATTTTGCTGTTTATTTTTGAAGTTTCATTTACCGTTGTATGTGATATTAATTTTATGACCGCTTGATATTTGGTAGAGAAATGTTTGTCTGATTTTTATCTTTGGCAACTAAAAATAATATTATAATACAAAATAAACAACGCATATGTTAAATAAATATTCAAATTATGTATATGGATAGCACATAGAACAGTTGTATGGTTATTGGTTTATAGATTTTTTAATCATACCTGCGCTAAACTACGCTGCACTCGTAAAATATTACCAATAGTATAATGCTCATACTGATATCTTCGTATCAATCATGTACTGAACGTAGTTGGAGCATCGAACTTGGCAGGTTATTGTGAACTCACTTCCTTCATAAATTTTCAATTCAAAGATAGTCTGTTTGTTTGGTACATACTCACTTTAAACTGCTGAACAGATTTTAGTAAATTGAAAATAGTGAGCAAAAAGCCTAAGGAACCTAAAGAAGAACTTAGGATCTTGGTCTTGAGTTAGCTAGTAATAAAAGCGGACAAAATTGTGCCCAGAAGCTAGAACTAAATTAAATTTCCGCCTTTTTATTGTAACACGAAAAAAACTTTATCAAGCGATCATTTCAATTAAAAAGTCTCAATTTTATTTTTATGAGTTAGTAAGAATAGTCTCACGCTACCTTTTTAATGGCGTATTATTATTTATTTTAGGTAAGACCGAGCGCAACTTGGTAGCTACTTTATACATTTCTATTCATAGTGAAACAGAATGTTACCAATTAAAAATATTTTTTGTCATATTAAGACTGCTTTGCAATACATATCTATCTTATAATGTTTTCATTTACACATTGCTTGCTTCGAAGCTCCAACTATGTAAATACCTAGCCTGATAAGTCCCAGTTTTTAATACAAATCATTGAATACTGTTAGCCCCTTTACGAATACGAACAGGGGTTTAATATTAAATGTAATGAAAAATACAGTAATACATTATAAGCTTATGTCGTACTGTACCTATACATTATACTAGGTGACAACCTTCACAATAAAATGAAGACTTCAATAATCCTTTTGTTTTATTTCCATTTTTACTGAGCAGCCTCACTAGACAAGTGGACGCTTGGCGAAAAGAAATCAAAATGATAAATGTATGGGGATGACATAACATTTCGACTATGTTATCATTGACACATGTCAAACCCATATATTTTTCTTTCTATTCTATTTCTATTCGACAAGCAAACAACATGTTGGACTATTATTTAAACATGTAACGTCTATATCATTTACTATATATTCCGGTTATACTCACGGGTGTATTCGGGATGAGGATGAGTATAACCGGAATATATAGTAAACTAGCTGTTGCCCGCGACTTCGTCCGCGTGAATTTCGTGGTATGAAAAATAGATGTTGGCCGATTCTCAGAACTACTCAATACGCTCACAAAATTTCATGAGAATCGGTCTAGCCGTTTCGGAGGAGTATGGGAACGAAAACTGTGACACGAAAATTTTATATATATAGATAATATGGATAAGAGTCACGAAAGTTATTATAAGTAGTAAAATGTGACATCTATGTAACACAAATAAATATGGTTATTTTTGAGTATTTTGCCACTTGTGTGAGGGGCAGAAACCAGCGTAACTACCTTAACTTGTTCAGTATGTAGGAATATAGGCGACTACTACACTCGCCTGCCAAACCAAGTACTAAACTTTAATTTTGTTTTTTCTAAACTATAGAAGTTAGAGATTAAAAATAAAGAATTTTTTATAACACATTTTTTTTGATAATATACACTGGTAACATTTTATTTTAGTCCTTTTTATTGACTTAAAAAGTTAATTTTAAAAGTGTGATGATTACTTTTGCAGGCCAGTGTGCAATTATATATTTTTATTTTTTATAATAGACGGTCTATAATGAAAAGTAGAAAGTTGTCTACTTTAGACTAGTATATTATCTTACCCGTATTATTACCCGTAATGACTGCAAGATTTATAAAATACTGCAGGGTGCAATGGCTCAAGGTGCCGCCTTCTCAGAGGAGTATCGGAAAATAGATGGTAACGCATCCACGGACCGCGGCAATTGCAGCATACGTTTAGCCGTGATCAATAAACCGGTAAGGCCGCGACTTAGTAGTAAAAGAATTAACGTGATATATCATATATTATGATGAATATTAAAATACTTAAACTCGGTTACAATTGATTTATTTTACTTATGGTACAAATAAATACAATGCATTGACAAGTTTAGACCATGTATATAATATAGTATAGTATAAGAAGAACACTAAATACATAGAACTGTTGACAAAAATGATTTAAAACAATTCAGTTTATCAGGCTGCCGCCTTACCATGCACTTTTTAAGCTGGACTTTTTCCGTTGTGAAAGCGAGATGGCGTTTCGTACAGTATAGTGAGTCATCTCGCTTCAACAATATACTTTCCGGCTAAATGAGATCATGGTAAGGGGGCAGTACTAGAAACATAATAAATAGTCCTTGTATTACTAATCACAAAACGAAGAAACAACCAAGTTAATTAACTAATAGAGAAAAAGCAAATTGATTCTAACACACTTAAAAACCACGATTTTGTTAATATTATGAAAGAGTACAAGATATTTGACTACACGCTCTTATATTAAATTTATCTTTAACTTATTTATATTATTATTTTTTAGATATAATATCATTAACAAATACAGAGGCCTGCGCCTACCATCACTTCTTACTACGATCCAGTTTTGGAACTCATTTCGAAATGAGCTGCAATTTCATATCTACGGAACCAATTATAATAGGTTCAATAGTCGTATTGCATCGAAAAATACTCGTAAAGATAATAGTAGGCCTACTGAAACTGATCAACTGCTCAGCTACCTTTTACTTGAGAATTGGGTTATTTAGGCAGCAAAATAGTGACTTCCCCCCCATTTCCTATCTTATGGGGAGCTAATGGAGAGCTTAGCCTATGGATGCGCTTTACTATAGATCTACCACGACAGCCCAGCTATACTGGTGGACAGACAGCAAAGACACAATCTGATACATAATGTTGAACAAAGACCTGCCCGATCCACAATTTGACAGTTCGTGTCACTAATGACACTTGTGTGCAGTGGGAGCTTTTCAAGCTGCGATTCTTAAACTGAAATATGACGTCACACGGCACATTGATACTCTAGAGAGCAGGCCTTTTATCACTAACTCTAGCATATTATATACGAGTAAATATTATACAATCTGTACAGTTACCGATAGAGAGAAAATGCTACTCAGATCAACTGAAAAACATATAACAGTATTACAATAATACTATCAGAAAGTTACTTATATAAAATATTTATTTATTTATGATTATTATATACTTTGTCACACAATAAAGACTAAAGACAAAGCGGTGTGGAAGCGAAATATTAGACGCGTAGCATTGCTTTCTTCAAGTCACTTTTATACAAACGAAACGATTCGCATTTTTGCCGATTCTACAATCGATTCAAATCAAATATTTTTCTGACTGACAAGCAAAAAGAACAATGTTGAAAAATACTAACGTTTAGAATTACACACGAGGCGATACACGCAGTTCATTTGACGTTTGGAATAAACCCTCTCAATTTGTTTTATCTTTAGCACACACTACACAGAAACACTCGTTCGATTGCAGCTTTCCGGCGTGTTGCATAGTCCAAAGTAGAGAGAGTTTATATTTATAGTTACACGAAGTATGCCGCGAGTTGTGCCATCTTGTCTTTGGGCTGCTTGTTGCGGTGCTTGTTGCCGCGCGTGCGTGCCCCCCGCCCGCGGGACACCGGCGCGCGCGAGGCCACCGCGCGGTGCTTCTCCACCTGCACAACCAGCGGCTGTTAGGGCTTAGGATAACATATATGTGGAAGCAGAACACGATATTGCGAAAGTTGTCATATCAGAATAATACATACCTCTTGCAATGGTTTTCATGTTAGTAAGGACTCTCTACAAGGCCTAAAACTACTTAAAACTCATCACTTAATTTGCGAGTCCAGTATTACTTAGAATTAGAGAAAATTTTAGCCAAAACCGACACGCGCGTCGCTTCCTGTAGATGTTGCTGGCCACGTCGCCCCGGACATATGTAAGCTACGTACCAGCGCGCTGAAGGTGGGCTCGCAGTACAGGCAGGCGGTCATCTCGGTGATGGCGGCGGGCAGGCGCGTGCGCTCGGCGCGGTACTCCACCGTCACCTGCTGCGCGCCGCACGCGCTGCACGCCGTCTCACACACCGACACGCGCGTCGCCTCCTCGAAGATGTTGATGATCACGTCGCACCTGACAGACAATACTTAGACGTCACATCCTTCTTTCACTACGCAAAGGTGTTTATTTTTATTAACCCAATCCCTAAAATCTCATTAAAAAGTAGTCAATTTACATCTATATCCAATAGGACATACGAATGTAGCTTTCACCCGACTCCATCCGCGAGGAAAATGTTAACCTGTATTTTCGGCATAAAATGAAACCTGTTTTTTATCTACTTCACACACACATTTCTTTAAATAAAAAATTATAAAATTAGATTATTTCTCACAGAATTTATACAACTGATAATTTAGTATAGTATTGCTGGTACACGCACCGGTTACAGGCCAGCTTCCACTTGGGCGCGGACGGGTCCAGCACGAGCACGCCAGACTCGCACTCCACGCAGCCCGACACGCCCGTGGAGTTCACGCCGTAAGGGCACGTCGGGTGCGTGCACGAGTTGCACCCGAAACCCTTCTTCATGTCCCTGTCAACAACACACAACTTTATGTGTAGCAAGCTAAGGTCCCATTTTGAATAACAAATTGCTGGAAACAAGCGTATGTCAAGATATTGTTTATTCAAAATCTATCATATTGCATATGGGTAGTGGTAATGGTAGTAGCTGCTAACTGAAGTCACAAACAGGGTACCAAAATATGCGATACCAAAATACAAGGTACCATAATACACACGGTACCAAAATACACTGTAGCACATTCTTCCGTACCATAATACAATGTACCACAACACAAGGTTACACAATACAAAGTACCATTTATACTAAATACAAGGTCTAACCTGAACGGCGGATGGTTGTAGCAGTACGGGCAGAGCGGGAAGCTCTTCCCCTTGTTGCCCGAGGACCACGACAGCAGCTCGAAGTCGTCGAGCGGGCACTTGAGCTCGCGATATATGCGCACCGTGCCGTTTTGCGGCAGCCCGTACGTGTCGTCGCAGTGGGAGCAGTGGAGACGGGCAGGCTTGGCCTTAACATACAACACACACGTGTTTTTGTTATCTGCCATAACGTCGTTTCCAGTTATTAAATAACCTCTGTTTGGGCTCAGAAGCTATATACAGGTATACCTAAATATATTTTGGAGTCCATAAATATTTGATTGAGAAGCCTTAACCGTTCCTAAAAGTCGGCCACGAAATTGATATTATATAATCTGAATTTGCTTATTATAACTATCTGGAACCTGAAAGGTTGTTAGAAAATCATTTTTAATTTCCAAAAAAGCCTCTCGGCAACATTTTATACATCCTAAACTAGTTGACTCGGCGAACTTCGTACCACCATTTAAACCCCTGGACTTTCACAAATATTTCAAGACCAAAATTAGCCAAATCGGTTCACCCATTCTCAAGCTTTAGCGAGACTAACGAACAGCAATCCATTTTTATATATAAAATTTTAAATTACTTTGACGTATATTGTTTAGATACTAAAATTAAACATGGTTCAAGTTTTTAAGACAAAAATCAAATAATAGAAATCAGTAACCAGACACTTACCTGAATGTACCTCATATAACGCCTACACTTGCCGCACCTCGACAGCGCCTTGCCACTAGTCTTCAGCGACGAGAAGTTGACCTCAAACAGCTGGTCCATGGCCTCAATGGACCGCACAAAGAACTGGAACTTTCTACGGAATATCTCCGTGGTGTGGCCTAGTACCGCATGGAAATCTGCCCGACCTTGCGCTATGAGATTCAACTGCTCTTCTAATGCGGATCGCATGGTTGGCAGCACTAGTTCAGGATCGATCTGTTAAACGTATAATAGAAGGGTGGTTATAGGATACTATAATGATGAAAAGGAACAATAAAAGTCGCGGGCTGTATCTATTTTCTATTATTTCATATCCCTTATACCCAAAATATTTTTTTTTTTATTCCTTGGCTCATAACGTTACCTTCTGATATCCGTGCACCAGCACGATGCCCAGGTTGGTGGGCACCAATCGACGGCCGCTGCCCACTGTGACGTAGTTCCGCTGACAGATGTTGTTGATGTGGACCGGGATGGACGCGTCAGTACCGATGCCGTGCTTCTCCATCAACGTAATCACCTGGTTGTTGGAGTTTTAGCTTAGTATTACATGGTTGCAGTCTGACAACGTCGACTTTTTTATGAAATTGTTTGAATTAGGTTAATGTTATAAATTTACTATAATAACTTTCCTGAGTGTTATCCATATAACTTATATATATAAGTAACTGTATAACTATAAAAAATTCTAAGCATGTAATGTAATTATTACATACAATTTACTTTAAATAGTATTGATTTTAGCGGCGAATATAATTATTTGTACTTCAATTACATTTCACACGTCATACACATTAATATATTAACGATAAAGAACATATTAGATCAATAAATTAGTACTTAAAAAAGCGACGTTGCTAGCCTACAACTAAGTAGAACCTTTTTAATACTAGAAACATCTAAGAAAATGTCCAGTTAAAACAAAAACTTAAATAACTCACCTCAGATTCGGTAAGGTAGTCCGGAGGCGATGTCTGGCACTCCACAAGCCTGTGGTCGTGCGCGCGAAGTATGTCGCCCTCGTTTAACAGAGGCACGAACTCGTCTTTGCCAAAAGCCTGAAGAAATACAGACATCGTCAAATACATTTTAAACTTACAATAAAATTATCGTTCTAACACTGTATGAGCCTAAGCAAAATAAGAGAAAACGTCAAATTTATTCTACTAACTAGCGCCCCGCAATGTTACCCGCTACATTTCGGGATAAAAAATAGCCTATATGTTAATCTAGGGTGTCAGCTACCTCCATATGAAATTTCATTAAAATCCATTCAGTAGTTTTTACATGAAAGAGCAACAAACATCCATCCATACTTACAAACTTGCGCGTTTATATTATTAGCAGGGATTAAAATAATCTCGGCCGGCCTTCAAAGTGTGTTGATGTTTCTTAAACTCGAACTTACCTGCCAGTGCATGACTTCAGTGTATCCAGCATCCACGAGCGTGTTTCCTGTGTATTTGAATGTTTCTGAGCCGATCTCGAAGGTGATGATGGTCGACAGGTACTTGCAGTCGCGCGATAACGTCGCTATGAAGTGACGCGTCACGTAGTCGTAAATGCGCCATGCGTCCACATCCAATTCTGCTTCGGCTGGACAGAAAATTGTAGGCTATTTAAGATTACCCGCAATGGATATAAAGTCGCTAATGCACTTCGTGTTAAAGAAGTCCTACCAAGGTTGGATATAAAATATCATAATTTTTGGGTCAATCAAAAGTCACATACAAATTCAGCCCCCATACCATGAACTCTTAAAACAGGATAGTTTACGATATGGAAGCTAGACGACGCTACGTGCAGTGTAATTAAGCTTCTCGCTTTCACGACGTAAACTGTCTTGCTTTAAGAAGTTGTATTTAGATATGAAATAGTACTAACTAGCAAGCCTCATAGGTGTTATCGGAGGATGGTCACCCGCGTCGTGGCCTTTTTTCGGCCGGTTGATACCATTTGCAATTATCGCTCGAACTTCCGCGCCCCACTTGCTCGCGTTCTGTTGCTGTCGGAGAGTGCCCCTACAAGTTGATAGACGATTAATATTGACAAAGTATTGAGATAGCCAAATGTACAATATTGTTATGGTGTTAGTGATTACTTCAAATTAAAAGTTACATCATCGTGAGAACAGTTAATTCTCAGATAGAGCCATTTTGCGAAGAGTACCTTATGAGACAAAGACCTTTTGCAAAAATCATTATTCCAACTTACATCAAGTCGTAATTCTCAGGGTAACTGGTTGTTTCTGTACGCGGGTAGGATATGTAACCCTGGACATACAAACGTTCTGCCACCTGTGTTCAACAAAAGAGGTTATTTTCTTATATTTTTATTTTCCTGCAGTGTATGGAATGTTCTATTTGTAAATAAAAAAAGTTTTTTTTTATCATACCTGCATGGCATGATGTGGTCCCATGCCAAGTCCTGCACTGGCAACTCGCATTAACTCGACTGTGTGGAGCGCAACAGGACGCGCTTTCACCTTCTCCTTGGCTTGAATGTTAACCACACTGCAGAAAAAAAATAATTTTGCAGCGTAACTTACGTTATTTAATTCTTATGCCAGCACAATAGAATTTAAATTTGGTAGCATTCACTGTAAATAGGTTTGTTTGTTAATCTAATATTAAAATGAGACAGTTTTTTTGTTTATTTCAAATTTCAATTATACTTACGTAGCTTCCTTAATCTCTTTAATGCCAGCCAGGAACATATTAGCAATATCTTTCTCAAAACTCCTGACCCTCTTCCACTCCAATGGCAGTTCTCTGCCCTCCGAGGTACTAGCAGTAACTCGAAGTACCCAATATGTCTCCGGTTTGAATGTTTGAATTTCGTCATGACGTTGAACACAGAAGCCTAGAGTTGGTGTCTGGCATGGGCCATATGATATTAGTGACGCATCTAAATCACCATACCTTCCTGTAATAATTGTTATTAATTATTTGGGTAACAATATGATTGTTATGATTGTTCAGGGGTATATCTAAATTATTATTCTAATGATTATAACTATTGTGTCGAATAGATAGTACATACTTATATCTCAAAATTTAAACAGATTGTTCAACATTAATTTTATAAAGGTTACCTCCCAATAATGTGGGGATACATACATACATACATAACATCACGCCTGTATTCCCTGAAGGGGTAGGCAGAGGTGCACATATAGTACACCCACATTTCGCCATGTTTTTAGGTACAGTGTATGTAATGTGGGGATAAATAATAAAATTTTCTTTATATTATTTTTTTTATATTATACACACAACTCTTCATACATACCTTGAAAATATTTAGTCTGAAACCGAGTGAATGCACAACCAATTCTTAAATCTAGTTCTTGCCTAGCATCAACACTGCGGGACTCATTCTCATTAGGCCGGACTAGATTCAACATGGCTGCCTTAATATCTTTCTCGGTGATAGCAGAGAATTTGGCACGGTATGTCACTAGGGGTGAACATACATCACCTTTCATGTAAGGTTGAACACAGCCCATTACCTAGAACACACAATAGTCATCAGTATCATATTTTGCTTCTAAAATTCATAGCAGTGGGACATGGATCACACTGATATGTAGGATGCCTAAACCCAAAACAAAAGAGTTGTCATTTTCTTCCTGTATTAAAAAACTGAGCTCAGTGGCGCACCATAGGTGGCCTATGTCCAGCAGTGGACTGAGATAAGCTGATATTGATGATGAATCACAAATTATTCATTTAACTGAATATTAACCCTTTCCCAGTGTAATGACCCACCAATGGGGCATAGTTATTGTTTTACTATTGTGTCTGCTTCACGCAAAGTCAGTGTTAAGTAAAAGATATTGATGAACTTACTTCAAAGCATATATTTTCTCCTTCTTTATCACAATCAAGCCACAGTATAAGATAGTCACAACCAGCTGACTCCTGTGCCAACAATGCAGGTATTCTCAGACGGCACATGGCTTCCTTCTTCTCGGTTGGACAACTGAACAGCTCGACAGGATCCACTTTATCCCAGTTATTATATTTACCGGTGAAATCCAAACTCATAACGTGACCGCATACAGAAGTCATTTTAAAATGAACAGGCTCATTTTTAAACGTCCCATTCCATTCATGAACAGAACATGCATTATTGAAAGCTGTAGAAACGAGAAAGTTGTATTATTGTAGGAGATAATAGTTAAAAATTATATTTAATGTGTGTGAGTGAAATACAAACATTTTATGGTGGTACATTTGCCATTGCTAAGCAAACTTGCAAGATTTTGAGCTAAAGATGGCTTTTCTGCCACCATCAAAGCCGTCTTCATCTTGTATTAGCTGATTTCAGAACTTGATCATATAATTTCATCCACGATTTCTTATTTCCTATCCCGAAAACACAAATGTCAAATTGTCAAGTCAACTCATCAACCTGTCTGTTTACACCATAGATAAAATTTGATGAAAATGGTACTATTTTACAAAGGTACATAAAAGCAAATAATTCTGAGGAGTTGATGCATTATTAACTTTTAACTTCTGCTAATAAAAGACATCCACATGGACACTATTTTATGCTGTACCAGATAATTCAAAATATATTTAACACTTTCCCTGTTTTACTAAAAAAATAAAGTCTACGATAATCTAGTGGCAACACTCAATTGATATTGACCTTTCGGATTTTGCGTTCAGAATAACAAATAATTTTAATAAAAGTACATGAAAGTTGAAACATTTGGATTTAATTTAATTTATAAATTAGTTGCCATGATCACTAAAATATAAGAACATACAAATAATGTAAGGCTATCGTGCTAATAATATTAAAATATCAATTGTATATTTGTCAGAATCACTGTTATCAATGATAGTAACGACGCATAATCGATATTTGAACGCCGCCCGTATTAAGTAAACGTCATTCCAGTGTATGAAGAGGTGCGCCTGCTTACATATTGTGATAAATTGTTGGAAAAACCTTGAATGATGCGAGGATCATTATCGAATTGTGTCTGAGTTATAAATTTGTAGACATTACGCGTATTATAAACAGTGGGATAGTTAAATCGTGCGGTTGCATTACACAGTAAACATGGTACGGCCTGGTGACAAGAGTGTTTTTTTTTCAATTGTTTATTTATGTAACTGCTTGCGTTGGATCTGTGATATGTGAAAGTCGATGTATTGTTGCAGAGCCACCCTCGAAGTGATAACATATGTGCAACGGCGCATTTAAGAGTGATGTTGCCCACGTCGGTAGACTCTAGTTTGCCTCCACAATTTCTTGATATAAGTAAGTAATTGTAACTACACGCACATATAATTAACATAGTCTACACGATAACAATATATAATATGTCCGAGATTTACCTTCAATGAATGTGAGTCACGTTCAAGTTGAATATTTGTTATCATTAGATATTGATTATTGCAAAACTATATATAAATGTCTAAATAGGGTTGTTTACATTTTATTTTTAAGTTAAACAGTGTAACGTTATAGTTTAATCTTACAGTTAAAAATAGCAAGCATTAACAGTTAATTTTAACTTGTATTTGTTTTGATAATGATCTTAATAATTATCAATTCAATAAAAAAATGTTTACTTGATAAATCATTATTTGCATAATTGGTTGTGAATAATAATCTTAATTCCTAAACAATGGAGTTGTAACATTATTATTATGAGCTATAACAATGACAGGAAAGTAATGTGAAAAGTGATTTAATCTCTTGGTTTACATAAACAATGACATCACTACATCAGTATAGCTAAAATAACTTATTTCAGCTTGTAACTATCTATAAATGTGGATGTAATAATAGCCCATGAATTAATAATATAATCATTAAATAACTAGAACATCAATACCATATTATAATATATTTTTCACTTATTTATTTATTATCTGACTTGTTTTTACAATGTTGGACTCCACATATACAAGTTATAAGCCTATTAGTGAATGTTTATCTTACTAGTTATGGCTCAGAAGTTCATATGGATAATTGAATGGTGTTTTTTTACGAATAATTCATAATCAATGTCCTTCCCTAGGTTTGTTTTAATCTCCAAGTGAAATTTGAACTAGAAAATTCATAATAGCAATCAGTTTTGAACTCTATTGCTTTAATAATAAGGATGAACTCTCTGTGACACTGAACGTTTTTTTTGGAATTAAAGATAAGCTTAAGCTTACCTTTTGGATACCATTTATCGAAGCCGTGAATTAAAAAGTAGAATTTTGTAGATCATCTTCAAGACATACCACCACCGCAAGCTGACTTCTCAGCACCACCACCTTACGATGTGGCCGCTAACTCCAAACTACCGACATACGAGGAGGTGCAGCGGGAGAAGCAGATGGAGGGAGAAGATCTACAACAGGTGGCCCTAAAAGTATTATTGATAGAGTTATCAGTGCTTGGTGCATATCTAGTTTACACATTCTCTGGCCATTTTAATTCTTGAGAATAGTCTGTATGGTATACACCTGTATTTTCTTAGTGGGTATGGGTTTGTGTACTGGTATGCCTATTGTATACCCACATATCATTAGATATTCAGTATATTTTTAGTCATAATTGTCATCTTCTATCTTTGTCTTATCAATATTCTTGATTATGTAATTAAAACACAATTGTGTGTATATTAAACTTGTTTACTACATAGAGATTAGCCATAGTCATAAAGTTTATGTCTCTATGCTCTAAACCTCTTTTACATAAATAAGGATAATACCTGTATTAATGTAATCCTGTCTTAAGTCTATAATAGCTAAGCCATGGTTTAAAATTGTCATTTTTTTATAAGGGGACAACAAGCAACTCCTTATCACAAACCTTTCGAGCATATAAGTAGAGAAATTGAGAATTATTTTGCCTATTCAGTTATCTTTTTTTGTAATTTAATATTGTTAGCTAAGAAATATTAAAAAGACCTTTAATATTATGTTATTTACACTTACTTCATAGAAAGTACATGATTATATGACTATGACTAACTTAACAACTAGATTAAAAATATAGGTCTCATTGTTCACTCTCTTTAAACAATAACATTCACCTTATTCTACATACATTAATCATAATGAAAACAAATTTGCCTTACGTAAGTATCTATGTACCATATGGTGCGGCAGGCAACTGAATAATGTTTACAAACATGCATAACAACAGTTGATAGCAAATAACTTTTTATGTGTTAAGATTCAAAGCATATCAGTTGAGATAAATACCTTCATTGTATCCACAGACACATTTTAAGGTGTATTGTATAACAATAGTAGATAGTAGAAGACTCAGTAGATAGTAGTATATATTGGTAGTCTCTCGAATATTCAACTTAATTTGACAATAATACAACAATTGTATTGTGGTTTATTTTATGTTAGACTAGCTGCACCGCGCGGTGTTGCCCACTGCATTTTTGACTTTTCTGCATTTCGGAATAAAGTGTAGTATATGTGTTAATCCAGGGTGTCATCTACCTCTATACAAAATTTTATCAAAATCGGTCTAGCCGTTTTAGCGTGAAGCGGTAACAAACACACTTACAAACTTTCGCCTTTGTAATATTAATGTGGCAAACCATTGTTTAAAGAAATGCATTTTTATACTATTAGTTTAGTTGTTTAGTCGCGGTGAGATAACAAACTAACAGACAGACGGAAATCCATTCATGCACAGATATCTTTATTTCGTTGGATACTTTCTTCCAATAGATATTTTGTGAGGACTTTAATACTTAGTACCTGACTCAACACAGATGCAAGGACCACCGACACACCAGGCCTCATTTGCTGCGTTCGTTACGGTGGAACCCACAGAGGGGTCAGCAGAACAACTGGATCCAGAGACCAGCTTGCTCGGCACTGATATCATGTTCTTAACCTCATTTTTGGGTAAGTACTTTTTATTACTACTACTATTTGAATATTTTTTATATGATATTTTTTTTTGATAAATTCTCTTAAAAAGATCGACTGCCTCGTTGGTCTAGTCATTGCTAAACGCGACTGCTGAATACGGGGTCCGAATCCCGGGTCGGGCAAAGTGATACTGGGTTTTTCCATTAGGTAATTCTTAGTAACAGCACGGAGTCTGGATTTGTGCCCGGTTGATGGCAATAGGCTCGCCCCCTATTACATTGGGACCTTAAACATAACTGGCGAAATATGGGTGTACTGTATGTGCACCTCTGCCTACCCCTTCGGGGAATACAGGCGTGATGTTATGTTATGTTTCTCTTAAAAATAATTGATTTGTTTTTCATTGAAATCACCTACTCATCATCATAGCATTTTCCCACTAAATTATACTTACTAGTCTTTTTGGATGTCACTCTACTTTCAGTGTTATCGGAAACCAGTATTTTACATGATTTCAGGTCGTATCATGGAGCGACTTTGTAACCTTCACAGCCCAGACTAAAGCATTAATAAAGTCCAACCCTTTCCAGTGGCATTCCTATTCAACTGGATTGGGTTCCTGTTGCTCATGTGCTTCTGCCACACGGTGGCAAGTCGTTACGGCGCCCTCGCTGGCTTCGGCCTCTCGCTCGCCAAGTGGACCCTCATCGTCAAGCATTCCACGGAGCTCGCGTCGCACGAGAACTCCTGGCTGTGGTGGCTCATCATGGCATTTGGTAAGTTTATCTCTCTGTTTAAATCTATATCTATACTCTAGTCTAGAGACTATTGTATTTGTATTATAATTCTTGTGAAATTATGAAGACGTAATGTTTGGATGTAAGGAGTAATCTGCGAAATTATCCATCAGATTTCCAATATGTTTTACCAATGTTTAGAATGGACCTTCAGGGTGGACTTTGGGTACTTTGATCCCAGAGAAGACACGAAAACAGTTTTAACGAAGTCGCGAAATATAGATCTAATTTTAAATGTAATAGACATGGATATATTACCTAGGTAACATTCAATTTACAAAAATGGCACACATAGTTATCAAGCAACTAAATTAGATGACACGTGGAAGTAGGACGGTATATCATAATCATCAGGAGTGGAATAAAAAAGAAAACGAAAAACGGTTCACACAGATAATTGCGTGGCGATCGAACCCACAATGCGCAGTCCAAACTTGTGATTGCGATAAACACCCTGAACAGTCGGTAAGTCTTAGATAGGAAAAGGAGATCGCGATATAAAAAACAGAATAACTAAAAATGCTACTTATTGCATGAATGCTACAACCTCTTAGCATCCAAAAAAGTAGCCCTGAAAAGAGCAACACTAAACGCATCAACAATTAGTACCTACTTTGTTTTCTATTCGCGATCGTTACGTAATACGGACTCGACCTTCAATCATTGAAGTCAATAGAACAATAAGATAGATTATTATAATAATAATAATTTATTTATTTATTTATGTATTATAACACCATTACAGATATACTCCAATGCGATGTTATAAAATTACTCCTTAATTACATTAAACTCTACTATAAACTATACAAAACATAAACAAAACACAAATTTTCAAAAACAAAATAAGTAGGTATCTAAATTTACATTTTAGTTTCAATATGTTTCTGTGCCCTTTCCGTGAATTTCGTAAGGCTAAGTAAAAATATGTCTAAGTTTTCCTGCAAATTTAAGTCATTAATTAGCGTTATCGCTCGTGACAAGGGAGCAAACTTAAGCAGGTTCGTCCTTGCTACGGCTGCGCTGAGAAGCGGCGGGCGCCGGCGAGCCCCCACGTACTGGCTCGGCGCGCACAGCCGCAGCTCCGCCAGCACGTCGGGGTGGTGCACCTGCCCCCGCACTACTCGAAATATATATTTCACTAGGGCTACGTCTCTCCTCACCGCTAGCATGCTATAGCCCACCATTCCCGTTACGAATAAGCTCGGGTACATTAATGGGTAAAATGGATAAATCTTGTATTGTTTAAAGTATAAAAACCTAGTAAATTTATTTTGTATTTTTTCTAACATTAAAATATATTTACTCTCGTGTGGATTCCAGATTATAGAATTAGTTTCAAGGTGGCTACGAACCAGTGCATTATATAATATTTTAACTGCGTTTGTATTATTAAAATCTGTACATTGCCGCAAGATAAAACCTAAATTCCTAAAAGCTTTTTTACATACAGTGACAATGTGCTTCCGGTATGTTAACTCGCTTACCATCTCGACGCCTAAATCCCTAACCTGCGTCACCCGTGACAGCGCTGTACCATCCACTTCATACGGATGGCACAGGGGGGTGCGAGCTCGACCGTAGCTCATCACGCAGCACTTGTCTACATTGAATAGTAATTTGTTAGAATGATTCCATTGAACTATTCTATTGATGTCCCCTTGCAGTCGTACCCCATCGTTGGAATTTACAACAGACATAAAGACTTTTAAGTCGTCTGCAAACAGTAGACACTTAGCTTCTTTAACCACATTAGGCAGGTCATTAATCATCAACAAGAACTCCAGGGGACCTAAATTGCTCCCCTGACTTACCCCAGAAAATGTGAAATATGGTCTAGATTCATGTCCCGCATATTCTACATATTGCCTACGCTCGCCTAGGTAGCTTGCAAAAAACTTTAATAGTTGCGGCGTGAATCCCATCATAGCTAACTTTCGCAACAGCACATCATTATCCACTAGATCAAACGCCTTTTTAAAATCGAAGTACGCGACATCCACCTGCCTCCCCGCGTCTACCACTGGTGTCACGTAGTTCACGAAGGACAGCAGGTTACTCCCCGTACTCCGACCCGGAAGAAAACCGTGCTGTGCTTCAGCCAATTGGGACTTTACTTGCGAGTAAATACATTTGTGCAATGCAGATTCAAAAACCTTTGCGAACGTAGACAATACAGCCACTGGTCTATATCCACCCACCTCAGAACACTTTCCTCCCTTCGGTACTGGTATCACTCGGGTTATTTTCCATTCGTCTGGATAGTGACCTTCTTTTAAACATAAATTAAATAAATGCAATAAGGGTTTTTCAAACACCGAACTGCAGTCTCTAACAACGCACGGTGGTATGCCGTCCGGGCCCACAGAGTACTTGGGTTTAAGCCGGCTCAACGCGGCGCGCACGTCACGGGCGCACAGCTGGCCAACATGCACCCGCGCCGCGCCCGCCGCGCTGCCCGCCGCGCGCTCCGCCGCTACCGGGTCCAGCGCCGGCCGTTTCGCACTGTACACCGAATGGAAATATGACGCGAAACACTCCGCACACTCTTCATCACTAATTATTTTCCCGTCCTTAGTTATCTGAGACTTATTACGCTTAGATTGTTTACCCCTAACAAAGTTCCAAAACGCTTTGAATAATTTAATAATAATAATATCCATTTATTTCAGGCATCAAAGGCCCATAACTATAAATACAATACTATATTAATATAACTTAAAAATACTATAAACACATACAATTATATAACTATACTACACACGAAGTGGCGGCGTCGTGTTTCGCTGACTGGTGTCATTTAGTCGGCCACGAAACCGGCGATAAACAACACCCTTCGGCCATAACTCTTCTTTGAGGAACTTTTCAAGATGTTGAGTCGGAACACGCACCACGAACGAATTGAAGTTAGTGTTGTGACGCGGCTCCAACTTCTCGACCCTCAAAATCGAGTTGGTCTTCACACGCAGGTACTCCACGACCTCTTCAACCTTCGTGGAGTGGTGTAGTCTGGACACGTACAGCTGCGTCGTAGGGATTGCTGGACGAAGCAGCATGTTGGGTCCTACCAGCGCGGTACCGCACTGGTTCCGACAAGGAGGCTTCTTCTTCTTCTTCTTCTCTACCTTTATGAAGCCATCCTTGTCGCACGTGTCCTTCTCTGGACCCCGCCTTTTCAAAACCTTGTTAGGTTTCGACCGGCTCTGTTGACCCCCTTTTGTAGTCAGCGCTTGCTTTGCCTGCGAGTATTGTAACTCAGCAGGCTTGTTAGCGGCTAATATCGCTGCGTAGGCTCGCTTGGGGGTCGATGCACCTACACACGGCGTTGTCTCTACCGCTGTCGAGGCAGGGACGGCGGCGGCATGCGTTGCAAGTGCAACGCTTGCATTTTCGGCAGTCGGTGACGCAGTTGAGCTCGCTGACTCAAAACTGCATATGGAGGCGTTTTGTGCGCCGCGACGCGTGTTCACGTTAGCGGCGCCGGTCGGTGACCTACTTGCAGAAATTGCATTGCGCAACAACACTACTTCAGCGCGCAGATCACTTATGGTGTTATTCGACACCTCCAACTTTAGCTGCATCTCGGCCTGGCTTTGCTTCAGGAATGTAATGTCCTTCAGCAGCCTAGTGACGTCGACGTGATCGAAAGTGACGGGAGGCAGCTTATGCAGGTCCTTCGCCACGAATTCAGGCACATCGTCAGGGTCGGTCTCCTTCATCAGTGTTATGATGTCTTGGAGACTCTTCTCTGTACCGTCCCTTCGACGAGACGGCATCTGGCTGACTTTGCCGAGCGTTGTGAACAGCAGCAACTTGGCACTGCTAATCTCGTCCTCCTTGTACGAGGACTTGCAGATCTGCATGATGCTTACTTCGTCCATGTAGTCGATGGCATGTTTAATGAATGCCAATACTTCATTGGCTATGAGAGGTTGGGAACTCATAGCGGAAAACGGGCAGCGGCTATAGCCGCGCAGTTCGCGAATATAATATTCGTACTGTGCAGCGCAAGCGCGACCGTACTTGACGTATAATAACAATCTCATTTTAATAGCATGTCACTGTATTCATATGCTATTCAATGTATGCCTACTCGATTTGATCAGGTCCTGCTGTTTCATGTACGTACCTATTAGATTTCTACAAATTAAGACTGTTATATATGTTATGGATATACACATACATGATGATTACAACTACAATTTTATTAGAAACCCTATAATATCATTCACTCCAACCTCGCCGAAGTATGTGGATCCAACGTCCAAATCAATATGTACTTTCTCAGGTACTTATTCTAAAACGCCACAGACTAATAATTGTGCTCCATGAATGGCAATAGGCTCGCCACCATAACAGGCGAAATTGGTGTTGGTAATAATAGATACGAACTATTAAAAATCTAGCGAAAATATAGTTACACGCTCAGTGATCTATTTTTAAAGAAATAATGTTGGGAGCGTTACTGTCGTTCAAAATTACGTGTCTTATCCTACAGATTACAGCAAGTCTTAAACAGGAAAGGTCATGAACCTAACAATCAAATAGCGGGACGTGCTTCATTTGAAC
Source organism: Abrostola triplasia (assembly GCA_946251915.1). Lineage (NCBI taxonomy): Eukaryota > Metazoa > Arthropoda > Insecta > Lepidoptera > Noctuidae > Abrostola > Abrostola triplasia. The sequence goes on along the minus strand of OX276440.1, from coordinate 5,192,538 downwards.
AATGCCAGACTGAATGTTAGGAATCTGTGTCAACGTCCGGCCAATAAGACTGCTTAACCAATATCACATATAGAACCACGCCTACTTCGCATCCTACGCCTTTCTCGTTAAATAGGGCACTTCAATAACATAACAGCTGCTGATCGTTTGGTCCTTGGACTATCATCACACTAATATTATAAAGGCGAAAGTTTGGGAGTGTGTTACTTTTTCACGCCCAAACGGCTTCAATTTTGATAAAATTTGGTATGGAGATAGCTTATCTACTATCCTGGATTAACACAGGATATTTTTTAATGCTAAAATATGTAGCGGGTAAAACCACGGGGTGCAGCTAGTTAAGAATATAATTTATTTCCGTCGCCGAGAATTGAGATTAAAACGTAAAAGGTCTTACACCCGGTGTAGTGCGTCCGTCGTAGCATAAGTAGCAATGGGGTAGACACCTGTAACTCTGAATAAAATGTGGGATTATCGAATGTTGATAAGTGCCTACACGTTCAAGGGTTCCAGGCACGATTGTATATAAATATTATAAAACATTATAGTAATACATAGGTAATGGAGGTTAAAAAGCCCATAAGATAATTCATCACAATATTACGGTACGGTAATAGACGGCATTCTGCCGGAGGGTCAGGTTCGATATTGGCACAGATAATACATTTTTTTAGCAAAGCAACGATATTTTCAAAGATTTAATATTACCATAATTTTTGCATAATTATATTCATTTACATACATATTTATTAGTATGTTATTGTAACACTTCGTCCGCAAAGCAGGTACAATAGGTAAACAATAACCATGTAAATATATGAATGTATGTAGGTCACTGGACGAGTGAGGCTTTGGAGTATTTTTCTGTAAGTATTGTTAAGAACAGCTGTATTTTTACAATGAGTGACGAAACGCATTCTCTACCAACGGGGTACAATGATCATGACTAATGACTCATTTAAAGTGGCTCTATATGGTTACGAGTTCAATATACTCTCAACGTTATGTTGTGTGTTGTATTTGTCAGAGTTAAAAGTTCTGTAAACATAGAAAACGTTCAACCTCTAGACCACATTTTTTTTTCTAGCATATTGACTGCGTATTACGTACGCAAGCAATATTACATTCTGCAAGTTATACTTCGTTTTTTTGAGTTGAGATAAAACTTACCAGACATGTTTTGTTACACACAGCGTTTAGTTTGAGCAATGTCACGTTTCTCATATCTATTGTTATTGTGATTGGAGTGTGTGCTGAAAAGTAATTGATTACTAAGGTATCATCCTCAGCTTATAAAGATAAGCAAACTACGTCATAAATCAATATTTTCCTAGAAAACATCCTTGATTCGTAGCGTCGTACCCAGACTACGTCTATTTCGTGTAACTTTCGGTTTTGCATCTAACTCTTAATGAGTTCTGAGCTTCTGAGTGGAGTAGTCTCAGTCTTTAGTCAGGCTTATAAAGTAAAACAAATAAAGTAACAATACAGCACCTGAAGATCCACCTGAATCCAGATATAGCTTACTAGCAGCTAAACTTTGCATATCCTAAACATTATGTTTATCCCACGTTGAATAGGACAATGACTCGTTCATGGCTACATTGCAACGAATAATTAAGATAGCAGCGACGCAGTTCATTGCACTGCATTGTTTCATATCACATTTATCGAAAAAGGGAAACGTATGACATGTGTTCACGCACTAAACACTGCATGCAACAATTACGAAATGATTACTCCGATACGCCTATAAATTTCTCGCACACGTTTCATTTGATCGTACGCTTGATTGAACGTATGCTCTATTCAGAAAAAATCTGACTCACAATGTCATGTCAATTATATTAAAATTATCATGCCTCATTCGTTGATAATAGTTTTGAGACATTACAGGGTGTAACAGTCTGTTGTCGTTGAGTGGAAACAATCCTATAAGCAATCCTATATACCATACCTGTGAGTATATAGGTACAAGTCGTTATTAATCATAGTATTTTTTAGACAAGAGTATCAATCAAATACACATTTCTTTTTTCAAATAAATTCTACTCATCATCAGCCGGAAAGTGTCCACTGAGGAACAAAGGCCACGCCCTTAGACCGCCATAATAAACGACAAATAGCCTTTTACATCTTAGCGTCTAATGACAGACAGTAAGTAAATATTTTCCCGTAAATTTTAACCCATAATTATTCTTGGGGGTACAAACTAGACAACGTTGTGATGCCATTTTTAGATATTTCAGTAGGCCCAGGGTTCCACCTGCCGTACACAGCTGACATCAGTATTACAGCTTTTGTGAACATAATTATATAGAAGGTTTAGTAGTTATAAATAGGTGATACCTACCAGAAAAACAAATACGTTATTCAAACTTTCATCTAAGACATAAATAATAAAATTTTGACTATTATGAAATCACCTTGTGTAATCTTGTACCGCTTGAATATTGACTGACTATCAATATGAATGAATAACATATATTTTTGCCAATCACTACGCTTGCCAAACAGATATGCCTATCGTTCTATGAATCATACTCAGACGGATGCTACCAACAGTATTGTTATTATGTAGACAACTTGATTGTATTTTGAAAATACCGTCTTTGATAATCGTAGGGTTTGACAGAGATGTTATTCTTTATAGGAAGACTATACTGTGTTAACCTTAAGGCGCCGATCATTGTAAGTCTACATAAGGTAGTAATAATATGTGGCAAGCCTATTGTCTTCCTGGACCCCCGAGTTCGTCACCTCTTACGACTCATATTCCCGGTGCCGGTAAAGAACTTTATCCAAAATGGATACCCATAGATAACATTAAAAAATAATTGCTTCCATTAGTGTGTGTATATTTGCATATCATTATCTAAGTAAAACTATTTTCAGATACAGAATAATGATAATGTATTACGTATGATGATAATAAAATTCGTTGGTAATCGACATTTTGGCCACAACATAACTTTTTGTATCTTTAGGTATTGCATGTGCTGGTTTGTTTTGTTAAATAGCTACATTAAATTGAAAAAAAAATGATATAAATATGGATGGGTTTTATATGAATGGTATAAGGTCGTTCTGGTTCGAATTTCGGGTCCTGCAAAGCGTTATTGGATTTTTCCATTAGATCATTCTCAGTAGCAGCATGGAAGCTGGATGTGTGCCCGGTTGATGGCAATAGGCTCGCTCCCTCTTCCATTGGGACTTGTGTCATACCTGTGGGTGTACTATAAGTATAACTCTGCATCTGCCGAAGGGGTTCGGGAAATACAGGCGTGATTTTATGTTAGATTGTGTTATGAACCATTTTCTTCTGAAAATCTTACGATAAAGTTTAGCAGTACCTGCGATTTCCGTCCACTTGGTAAAGACATCCTCCGACGACCTTTCGCCTCTGCATTTGATTCTTTTAGTATGAATTTTTTTGCAATCTGACTAACAAAAGTCAAATGTATATATTTTTTTACAATTTTCCGGTTTCACTCACGTGTTTATTCGGTAATTCCCGATTGTTCGCGTCACTAACTCATGAATAATGGCTCCCTGAGTTCAACCGGAAAATAGAAAATAATGACGTGGAAAATTATTTGTATTAACCCATTTACAAGTCACCAATGTATTTATCATTTATAAATCTTTTCCAGGTATCTTAATCTGCGTGCGCGCCATCATACAGTACCTGAACATCAAGCGAGGCTGGCGTCTCCTCTCTGGCACGGCTCAAGAGCGGCTCTTATTCTTCTACTAAACGAAACCACCGGCTTTTCATCTCACTCACACCTGCAAACCGCATCATGGTTGTGCGACAAGGAGGGATATATTTTTATGCGTGTAGTTGGTATTATTAGTCAAAGTAAATGGTTTTACACACCTTTGTTCCTAATTTAAATTCGAAGGGTACGTTAAGGGCGGGTGGTTTCAAACAGCCTGTTAACGTTACATTTGAAAGTCAAAAAATTAACGGTTACAGGAGATGTTTAACGTACGTAAAACATGAAGCGTTGTCTCGTTGCATAAAAATGCCGTGGTCAACATTATTAGGGCAGCTAGTAGAAAACAGAACTTCTTTGTTACTAGGTGCTGGTAGAAAACAAAATTGTTAATGCCAACTTTAACATTAACGTTAAGTGAAACTGGAAGAACCCGCCCTGATGTCATCGTAGGTTGTTGTGGTGTTTCGCATTCAAAGGTGTGTCAAGTCTTTTACGCCGAAGATTATAGGTACGTTCTATGTATCAAACTTGATTCCATTATTACAGATGGAGGTGACGGTAGCGTGTTTGTCTATATCTCAAAATATCGAGATAATTAAGTTCTAAATATGTGTTATCACATAAATAGACGACGGTAGCCACCATTTTTTCTAACATTAGAATTTATTTACAAACCTATTTGCAATTTATTCAAACGACTTTGTTTATTTCGTAGGCATAAGGATAGGTAAATAGCAAAAACATAACCAACTGTTTACTGCACCTGTCATTTGTCTTATTACCAATGCAATAGATGTCATATTTGGTTAAACGGATTTTCTGTTTCTTTTTATATCAATGATGTTCTGTACGTTGTACGCACCCGAGTTGTGTTTGAAAGACATGTTAAGCCAACATTTAATTAGATATACTTTTAATTTATTAAGTAGCTCATCTTTATTATTGAGCAGATATTTTTATATGTTCAAATATTGTCTCACCGATGTGAAATTTACGATTGGGTAATTAATTGTCGGGTACTTATGTTCTTATTGTAACATAGCACTACTAATGGGTAAAATAAGACATTTTAAATGGACAATTTCGTGTTAAGTTTAATATTAAATATTGTAAACTCGAATTATTCGATCGTGTGGAATCATTCCGTGGGTATGTCTAGTGGCGTTAATTAAGTGTATAATTATAATGTTTTTATGTTTATAAGCTCCAGAAGAAACGCGGTCGCTAATAGATATGTTCAGTAAACAGGGTTTTTCTTCGAAATATTAAAAGCCATATGAAAAGTTCCCTATGTGAACCATTAAAAAAAATCATTGTTCATTATTTCTTAACCGACTTCAAAAAGGAGGAGGTTCTCAATACGTCTGTATTTTTTTTTGTATTTCTAAATATTGTGTGCAAATGTATTCGCATTATGGAATATATTGTGACATATCGAGTAATTTATCTTTTTAAGAAACATGTATATCTCTCATACATACACGAATGTATGTATAAGAAGTAAGTACCTACATAATTATGTATGTTTTAGTACTGGAAGAGGAAATTCACATCACAATACGTCATCAATCTCGATGGACGACCGAGTGTTGACAGGTTCCATGTTTATCGTGACTTAAGACCGAGATATTAAAACTAGTCTGATCTTAATTTCATTTGGTAAACTTTTAAATATTGTCTACTGATCCGAACTATAACGCAATCGAAAAATTAATTTCGTAATATGTACAGTCAAACTCATGAGTATTCTCCCTTATAATATAAAAAAAATGATATTGTAATAACTTTAGGGAAATTATGCTTATTATGTGTTTTGATAAACAATTCTTGTAATTTAAACAAAGTTCTATTATAGTTAAGGGATAGTTTAAATACTGTAAAATATAGCGGATATGACATACTGTGACATTTAAGGCGGGAAACACAAACTGTAATTATTTTAGCATTTTTAATTTATGAGAATAGACTCTGATGGTAACTCAACTATTTTAGATGCTGACTGTACTTAACTATACATTGCTATTAGGGTGGTTTCACCGCCGTCGGAGACCGTACGGGCTCCCACAATACACGTCAGGTGCTAGAACATTGTTTCACAGCGACGCGGATTGGTCCGTCACGTCCCGCTCCGGGCAGAGCCCGCATAACGCTACCCGCGTCCTAACAACCGTATCTCACTGAAGGCTCGTTACAGAGCTCTGCGGGCGCTACCCGTACGGGTCTCCCGGACAGCTGTGATACCTACCTTAAATATTATCTTAAACAGGATTAACGTACCTCGCACTTACTCTGCTTCAATAAGATATACAATAAAAGTAAACAATATTTTCACATGTGATTTACAAGTTCGTAAAAAAACAAAAAAAATATAATCCATCCACAGTAATATAATAAATGGGAAAGTAACTGTCTATCTGTTACGCCGTCGCGACTAAACTGAACTGAAACGCTGGACGGATTTTGATGAAATTTGGCATGTAGAAGTTTAAGACCCGAGAAACGACATAGGCTACTTATCGCGGGCGAAGCCGCGTGCAAAAGCTAGTATTATTATAAGTATATTGATATGTATATAATTGGCTAAACAAGAATTTCCAAGAACAGTAACTTAAAGGTACCCAAAAATATTGTTTACAATAATTGCAAATTTTATTGAAACAGACTATAATAGCTTTGATTTTAACATACTAACATTTCAGACATTTGGGTCTGTATTTCTAGATACTTACAGTTTTTCAATCCTAGATTATGTACCATCATACATGCTTAATGCCTGTTTTCATTAACTTCCTTAATACAATCATGTGGATACACTTGGTTAAAATATCACACTTCATGTATTCTCTTTCTAATTCGCACCAAAATCATTGTCAATGGAAGTTTTGTGGTTAGATAACTTTATTTTAATATATGTTTTAGTGCAATAATGTCTAGTTCAGAGTTTCTAGTGGAAATAAATACATTATAATTAGTTGTGGTTTTTCTTTGTTTGTAAACTCCTTGTTGGGCTAGTGGTCGCAAAGGCGACTGCTGAGCGTATAATCCTGGTTCAATTCCCGGGTCTGGGAAATTGCGCTTTGATCCTGTTCTGTGCAAGTTCCAGTACCGGACTTATTCAAGACATGTGCATTTTATGGCTGGATTTGGACTTGGACTATTTTATTGTTGGTCTAATGATCGCTAAGCGCGACTGCTGAGCACGAGGTCCTGGGTTCAAATCCCGGGTCGGACAAAGTGTTACTGGGTTTTTCCATTAGGTAATTCTGAGTGGCAGCACGAAGTCTGGATTTGTGCCCGGTTGATGGCAATAGGCCCGCCCCCTATTACATTGGGACTTAAAACAACTGGCGAAATGAGGGTGTACAATATTATGTACCTACACCTCTGCCTACCCCTTCGGGGAATACAGGCGTGATGTTATGTTGTATATATGCAGTGTCCACATAGGTACCATCTCTCCTAATTGTCTAATAACTATTCAGTACCGCTACACACGTGTTACGAATAACATAAACAATAATAGGTATTTTATGTGGTAACAATGTAATCGTAAATCCTTGATGTATCTAATAAATAATGTACAAGTAGAAGGTAGGTACTAGTCGGTTGAAACCACAAATAAATTATTATGTGTTAGCATTTAGCAAACACACATAGATAAACCTTCATCCTTAGGAACGTTGAGAAACGTCTCTTAACTTAAACATTTCTATTCTTTGACATACAAGCGGCAGCGACTGAATGCATAATGCAGCAGGCCAGGCTTTGCAGCGTACCTACCTTGGGAGAGAGCTATGTCCAGCTGTGGACTGCTAGGATCTTATAATGAACCGACAGTGACAGGTATAATATAATTAATGGCTAAACATTGACTTAATAGGTAGCTTTTAATCTAATATACAACTAGCTGCGCCCCGCAGTGTTACCCGCTGCATTTTTTCGGAATAGCATTTAGCCTATGTGTTAATCCAGGGTGTCAGCTACCTCTATATGAAATTTCATCAAAATCGGTGTAGCCGTTTGAGCGCGAAGAGGTAACAAACAAACTCACAAACTTTCGCCTTTATAATATTATAGTGTGACTACCTATCTAAATGTGTATAGCTGGTAGTCTTCCTAAGAGTTTAAAATAGAATAAAAATGTTTAGATAAGTTACTAAAGTTAATACACCTATACTAACATTCCAGTTTATAGTTTTGTCTGGTGACAACTAATTAGACCCCTCTTGGGGTTGTAGGCAATGAACTATTCCGAAACAGAAAACAATCAATTTATAGCCAGTATCTACCTACCGATTTGAATTGAAACTTTCTACGGACGGCAGCAGTGGTAGCCGAGTGGTATGACCGTTGAACTGCCACGTCTAAGGTCGTAAGTTCATACCTTGTCACCCACCAATGTCTTTTCGTGTGTGTGGTACATATTGGTTGCTAAAAACGGTGAAGTAAAACATCGTGACGAAACCACACACCTGACACTCAGGCACACCTTAGGGATTTTTCAACGGTGTGTAAAACCATATCGAAGGCCTACAGGCGGTTTAAACTCTTGTCGTAAGTTATAAGCGATTTTATTTTATTAAAGTAATTAAATAAAATATTTAATTAAAGTTATATTGTGTACAAAACATGTTACACATTTTTTTATATATATTAATTAATCAATAATCTACAAATAATATACACGTGAACGTTTGTATGTATGAATGGATGTTTGTTACTCTTTCACGTAAAAACTATCTACTGAATGGATTTTAATTAAATTTCTAATGGAGGTAGCTGACACAGGCTATTTTTATCCCGAAGAAATGTAGCGGGTAACAACGCGGGGCGCTAGTGTACTATAGTTTCGCAATATTAGCCTTATGTATTTAAGAAAATATCACGCATTTATTAGTGACCCGGAATTGTTGCGATCCAGTGTATATCTTCGTTTTTAATGTTTTAAAACCACAAACAAAAAGAAACGTATAAATATTTCGTCTAACATTATCACAGTAATACCTACTACTACGGCGACGTAGTAGGTATCAGTTTCTCATAGTAAACAGATAACCAAGCTACGTGAATGGGTATACACGTACGAGCTACGGGGTCAAAAACCTGATTATTGCTGGGAGAAAATTAATAATTTCAGTAACCGTAGTATAAAGTGACTGTCTCTCAAGAATCTGATTATTTAGTAAACACACAAGACTTACCCTACATGACGCTAATAAATCTCTTGTCCTAGGTATACGCAAAGACTATAATATCAGTATCTGGCGATCACGGAACAGAACCTCATAAAGTACATACAAACATTTATTATCAATATTCACAGTCCAACTTTACCTTCACCCACAATATGACGTCGTTTTTGTCGGTCTCCACGCGCCAGCATCGTCCAGCTTCCTATGCCTTCAGACTTATAAAACACCTACTAAAGTAGAAAACACCGTCATATGCCGGTGGTTTCTACTAACAACCCTTACTAATCCTCAAGTAAAATTAAGTTCATTGATTATTCTTAGTAATGCAGATATTGTAGCTAACTATACAGTCAACAAAAAAACGTAGCAGAGAATGTGTAGTAGCCAATGAGCGCTAAATACATGTAGGCAAGCACCAAAGACATTATTATGCAAGCCAAGCTTATAAAAGCGTGTCGATTCACATAGGTACTTCATTTATCCCTTGTGACCGGCGTGGGAAGAGCCAGCAGCTGACACAGTAGCCGCTGGTTTGTTCCACTTCGTTCCGTAACATTGTAGCCTACACAGTATCAATAATGATCGTATGCTCTGCTCTCAGTATGCTCCTTAAACATATTAAAATAACAGCAAAAGATTAAACAGGTCAGGTGCGTATTGTTTATCAGTAATCAACGACGTCAGTAGAATAAAAGCCAACAGTGGCACTTTTCCCATTTTCTGTATCACGCACTCTCAATATAGAAATTCTATTGACAAATATGATCACAATGCAGCTGTAATATAACTGCAAAACTCCACGATGGCTTGATAAGTCGGTTTAGTGCCAAAAAACCCCCCAGTGTGATGCCAACCGCCGCAGAGGGTTGACGGACCGCGCCATAACACCAGCCCACTGCACCATATAGGACAACTCGCGCCTCTGGCGTAGCACGTCCAAAGCTTACGTGTCCTTATGAAGAAAGACAACTTCGCGAGTTTTCCTTGGGACTTCGTTACGACTTTAACGTGCAGTAAAGATAATAATTTCTACAGAATATTAAGTAAGTACTTATATAATTGTTTTTACATAATTTCTCAAGTTTTTTTATTCAAGTTAATTAACGTGTTTTTATGACAATGTCAGTGGGTTTTTTATTGTTTTGTGTCCTGTATCATAGGGCGAGACATGGCAACTGGCGCGCTGCCAATATCGCCCACCTTGTGTCGGCTACGTTTCAGGGTGTAATAACTTCTCAGTGATAGAGACAGATGAGAGATATAATAAGTGTTATTTATGTTACACTATTTTGTTGAGGTCACGTACAACACGTGATTTACTTAGCGAGTGAATTAGGTGACTCGGTCATTAAGTCACGGAATTAATGAAGTATACTAGGTATTCAAATAAAGTATAAAAATTAGAACTACCGCACAACCCTGGAAACTAAAATGTATGCTACTAAAACTGATGGACTGTTTAAGAGAGCTTCGTTCAGAAAACCAAAGAATCGAGTCTAATCCACTATGAAAGTATTACAATAATATGCGAGAAACAATAGTGAGTAAAAGAACTTCCGACAAGATCAGGTTCAAAGCTTTTTAGTTGAAATAATAACATGATCTTAAATAAGTGCCAAAATATGTGATCATTTTAAGGTTTTCATTCGTCTAAAATAATTTGACTCTAGTTGGTTTTTGTACGTACCTAATAAGTCAACACCTGCAAATACTCCATCAAATTAGCTGTCCCTGTTTGTACGAAGAGCTTGCATTGCTTACCACACAGATTTATAAAAATAACTGAAAATCAAAAAACCAAATCAATACTACAATGAAATACAGATTTAAAAAGCAAATATCCATAAAAAGTGACCACCTAAGCTAAATCTTACCACAACGCGTTTAACTACTATTATTTATTGATTCTAAAACTACAGTTGAATCAACAATAAATGTCGTAGACGCGATCTGAATCATAACCTACAAAGTACAATAGTTCGTAATTTAAATAAACATAACACTTGCAATTCATAAATATAAAGGTAGCGTATGACCTGAAAATTTACTACTGCTTTATAGACTGAATGCATTTAATAGGGTGTTGATTTTTTCATTTATATGGATAATAGCATCTTTACTCCATTATGTTCTGAGCCCGTAGACATTATATATAAGAACGATACGTTTAGTTGCTAATAAATCAGCCAAGAAACATTATATGTATGTAATAAAATACAAAGGGAGAATCTCGGACCATCTGTAATGTACAAATTTTTTATTTACTTATTTTACAATTATTTACATCTTAAATATAATTACAAATTAAACACAAATACATACATTTAAAAAGCATCATAATAGGTCCCCATCGATGTCAACTGGCAACGTAAAAGAAACAAATAACTTCCGATTTACAATTTATTTACGAAAACTGTCGCACTAATAGCAGTAACATTTATAATTCAATGGTCACACATAAAACTGCTACATTCAGTCACTAACTGTCCATAAATCATAAATCCTATGAATGATGTATACTAAAAGGAAGTCTTAATACCGGTATAATTTCATCGTAAACTCTTATGTCGCGCCAAGCCGTCGCCAGTCTGAAGACTCAACCCTTAGCGTTGATAACGTAGCAAAGACTTTACCACGGTAATATTATCTGATGACCTGATTAGCGCAGTGGCTAAGCGATTGGACTGCTGCGCTAAGGGTTGCAGGTTCGTTTCCCGCACAGGGCAAAACTTTGTGCGAACCACAGATGTTTGTCCCGAGTCTGGGTGTTTGTGTATGTGAATATTTCATGTTTGTGAAACGCACCTACGATACAGGAGAAATTCCTAGTTTGGGGCGACGTTTTTTTAACAAAAAAAAAAAAATGGTTAAAAACATAAAAGTTATCGGAAAGTTATTCTTTACATCTATACAGTATTGTAACTCGGCCGTATTTTTGAAATAATCCCTACAGCCGCGCGGTACGTGAATATGCGATAGGGCTGCCTCCAGCATTTTAATTACATTTGGCTATTTTGTGTTTTACTCGTGCTCGCGCTTCGTTCGTTTGTATGAAGTTGGAATACTGTATAGAAAATATTACCGTGACTTTACCCTTTGACCTCTTTACCATTAAACTATATCACTATGCAATAATGGATCCCCTGCTTCCGAAACTTAAACAAAAGAAAAATTGCAGTATGCTTGCCTTGCGCAGAGTTTTCAGAAACCTTTTGAGAATTCAATCGCATCAATGCTTTGGTGATGCGAATGAATATAAGACTTGGCATTTTACCATTTTTAGCCACTATTTATTAGAACCATACCATGTAGGAACATTTATAATATACCATAAGATTTTAGTTTTAAGCGTAGAAGCAAGGGCTGCATACTAAAATGACACCAGAAGTCATATAAATTTAGGTTGCTATTATCGATTAGTGATTTATAGCTGTAAAGGTGCACTGAGTTGGCATCTTAAGACGTAAATACTAAAAGGGAACTTAAAACTCGATGGGTGTGAGCAGCGACACGATAGCTCAGTTAGCAGAGCTGCCACGGTACGGCGAAGGCCACAACCCGCTCGTGTCCATAATTTTTCGAATTTCCTTTATCAATTTAGATTCAAGCGTACACGTTCTTACGTATAAGCAAAAATTAAATTATAATTCTTAGTGCAATGAACATTACATCGAATAACAAGAAACCTTGAAGGGCAAAGTTTGACGAAACGAGGGTTTATTTAAGTTAATTTCACGCAGTCAGTACAAAAGTATAATACAAACAATGATCATATAATTACTGTATGCGAGAATACATTTGCTCTGCTGCCATACCTCAATAGCTTTATTATAAATTAAATACATTTCCATACAAAAACATTATATGTGTGTTACGTCACGAATATTCTTTCAATCTCTAAGTACTTGTGACAAGTACAGACTGTTAAACAACTCAACTTCGGTTTTACTTAAACGTTTACGTTTGCGTAACACGTCGTAGCATTCGTAGCACAGATTTCTTCAACGTTATGAGAGTGTGCATACATCTAAAATGTGATTAGTAGTACTTGGACATACATTGGACTGCCTCGTTGGTCTGGTGGTCGCTCAGCGCGACTGCTGAGCACGCGGTCCTGGGTACGAATCCCGGGTCGGGCAGTGTTACTGGGTTTTTCCATTAGGAGTCTGGATTTGTGCCCGGTTGATGGCAATAGGCTCGCCCCCTATTTCATTGGGACCTAAAAACAGGCGAAATGTGGGTGTACTAAATGTGCACCTCTGCCTACCCCTTCGGGGAATACAGGCGTGATGTTATGTTTATGTTTTATGTACATATAACTTCTTAGAATGTCCAGCTAAATACTCATAACTTTCATTCTATTCTTTATACACGCTCGTAAATTTTTTACTTGGCCTTTCTCCAAGACATCTTCCTTCCCCCTCCGACCTTCCATTCATGCTTCGTCCGTGTTATGTCAATTCATTCATTTAAGTTTCTTTTACATACTACGTAGAATGTTGTGGCCGACTCTGCCCGAGTTGAACACTAAATGGCCTAATGTTTCTCGGCGTAGCGGGCGGTGGGTCGTAGCCTCGTGGGTTATGTGGCGCCAAGACACGTAGATATATTCAGCTCTTTAACAATTAAGGTTGTGACGTAATGACGACCTGATTGGCGCAGCGGCTAAGCGATTGGACTGCTACGCTAAGGGTTGCAGGTGCGATCCCCATACGGGGCAAAAAATTGTGCGATCCACAGCCTGTTCGTCCCTAGTCTGGGTGTTTGGGTATGTGATATTTTATGTTTGTGAATCGCACCTACGACACAGGAGAAAGTACTAGTGTGGGGCGACGGCGGGTTTTACAAAAAAAACATTTTTGTAATGATTTTGCAGATACTAATTTAGACAAAGGTACTAACTTTATGTTGTTGCTAAGCAACGTAAGAACGTGTTCTTTTCTAAATTCAAGTGGTTGGCATTATTAACGAATGACGAAATAGTTTAAACTTAAAGGTTAGGTAATTCTTCATTATTTTTATACTATCACGCAAGTAACTTGAAGAGACTCGCGTTACATGGGAAAGTTTTGAGTCCCCAGACGGATTATATTCTCCTGCAGTGTTTTCACATATAATAACTGAATAACTCCTACAGTAATATTACCTACTTAAAGATTTCGCGAATGATAAAAACATTTATTCGCGGCGGAGATGGTCCTTTACAGATTTTTACAAGTCAACATATTTTCTATTAGTTACAGTATACAAAACTTAACAGTAGGTACGCCTACATTCCCCTAATAATTTAAATTTAATGGTCCAAATTTAAAGAACCGACGCACTGAGCTGCCCAGCGATTGCAAGGCAGCTGAAATCCTAATTAATCATTTATTCTTGGAGACTGTAGATTTTATTATCATGTTCGTTCACAACGGACGTTGTCGCAGACGTCATAGTCATAGCCTACGCGACAAGCCGTCAGCAGTCAGTTTATAGTCCGATTTTAACTAGCCATATTTGTGCCAAATGTAGTCAGAACTACTGCTTTGGCACGGATAGCTAACGTTATTACTTATCACTGATATTAATTATACTATACAAACAGCTGGGGGAGGCCTTTGTTCAATAGTGGACGTCTTCCGGTATATAAGTAGCCAGGTAGTACCATATACCGGTACTTTTTGATAGGCTGTTTTGTTTCCCACTATTTGGCACATGCCTTCCCTTTCTTCTTGCAAACCACATACCTAATAAATTAACTAAACAACGTTAAAATTGGTTAAAACATTACTTTAGGTCATATTATGAAGAACCCAAGATAACATTGATGTTTTTAATATACATGGCTATTAGAAAATAGTTTTATGGTGTACCTATAATATATTAATATAAATTATAGACAAGAAGCAGGCTCATTGGTGCTTATGATGCAAATCTAAATAATAATAAGCTGTACTATGCTTTTGGCCCCTACGTCTATTGCAGACTATTGGAGTTTCTCGCCTGTTCTTCTCCATTGGAATTACATTTTGGAACCGTGCAACTAGCATCATAACGTTTCATAAGCGCCTGTAATAGGTATACATGAAATAAAATCATTTTTCATTGAATTGAGACGATGTATTCTGGCTTATGAAGGCAAAATTATCCAATCCTCGAGTGACACGATGTTGACAGTGCATTTAGCTGTGCATCATACATAAGTCCCATGTACCTGTCCTACTGTCATTAACCTATTAAACGCCAGAGCGTAAACGCATCGGCGCCCCCTCTACGCCAAGACGAGAAAAATGGTCGTCTTTTGACGGTGGGTTAGGGACGTTTTCATTAGTCGGCTATACCCGACCGTGGCGGTCAAAAGGTTAATTAGGCACAGGAGTCAGTAATATATATACTGCACTATTTTTATGTCCAATATAATAACTAAAAATAATTATCATTTATTCTAAGAACCACGCGTTAGTAATGTGTCTGGCTATGATTGGAATGTAGTATTGCGCGTGACAATGCAAAGCCCTTTAAAATGACGTAGAGTTCAGGTCATCACGAGGTAACCTGACGCAAATATAATTAAATAACTATCTAAATATAATGAGCAACGAGTGTAAGAGAAATTGTGTATATTTATGTTCGGAAAAATATCGGACACGGTAAACAAGTCTTCTTCTTATCGTATGGTTGATTAACAACCTGGTGTCAGTTTAAACCTTCTGTAGGCCTCTGACATGGCTTTAAACATCGTTGAAAAGTCTTAGATGTGCCGGTTTCCTCATTAACAATATTAAAGGGAGATTAGGATGCAAGTTTCCAGGAAGTACTAAAAAGACTAAAAAGGCTGTTTATTTCCCCATTACGATGATGCCGGATGAGAAGTCTTTGTCGTCTTCAGCTACAGTTGGCCAAGTTCAGACGTCAACGTCATTGGTCAGTCAGAATTTCAACACTGATTTGCCACTGAAAATTTCGTGACGGAAAATTTTCAAGACACGCCTTCTGAGTTGTTATTACAGTGATATAATTTAGATATTTACACGATTCCTCCGGGATCTTTCCTTTTAAGAAGGACTTTTACTAGATAATACGTGTATACCTAGTTAATTGCTTTTGAGTTTGGTTAGTCATTGCTAGAAAAAGGCAATGCAATATAAATTAAACGTCCAAAATTAAACAATCATAGCTTACACATTTCATAAATAAGCAAGCAAATACAAAAGTATTTGAAGCAACTTTTCAATCTCCCTAAAAGGTCGTTGTAGACAGCGTTGACCTAAAACGAGAATGGCTCTGAACCGTTTCTCATGACTGGGGAATATTAAACAAAAGCGTGGCTCGAACCACCCCGAACACTGACGTCACAACACCACGACATTACGTAACACTCGCGTCAAAGTAAGT
This sequence comes from Abrostola triplasia, assembly GCA_946251915.1. NCBI lineage: Eukaryota > Metazoa > Arthropoda > Insecta > Lepidoptera > Noctuidae > Abrostola > Abrostola triplasia. The sequence goes on along the minus strand of OX276440.1, from coordinate 5,176,247 downwards.
TACGTAACACACACGTATCACGTTGCAATTAAAAACGCGCTAGACTGTGACTGAATGAATCTTATTTGAGGATCACGTCTCATCTCCTTCACGCTTAATGTAACGAAACAAGGTTCATATTTCTGTAACAAAATATTTATTATAATAATAGAGTAGTGTTACTGCCAGGTGTACTTGGCTTGTGACAATATTCTAATTTAACTATAGTCTGGCTGGCCCTTGATCTAATTCGAGTTAGCTAATCGCGTGTCTAGTCTGTTTTTAGTTCGAAAACTGTCTGGTATAATACATTGCCTACTTGAATTATTTAGACGGCCATTTAGCAATTTTATTACATCGGTACTTATATACTTACTTCGATACCTGGATATTAATAAATCCTTCTGGATGAGCTGTATTTGATTCGATCTATGTTTATAGTCGTTTCAAAGAGATTATTTTGTATTGGAATATATATATTAAGATACAAACAACTACGTGTTTTTTAAATCTGTATTTACTATTTAGTTCAATTTATCGTCTGTTTAGCCCTCGACCAGGCTCTGACTGCCTCGTTGGTCTAGTGGTTGCTAAGCGCGACTGCTGAACACGAGGTCCTGAGTTCGAATCCTGGGTCGGGCAAAGTGTTACTGGATTTTTCCAACAACACACATTCCAGAAATACACAACAAGTTGCAAGTCATGTGGTGGTTGATACCCGAGGTAAGGGCGCAACCTTGACCGTAACACATGCCTCAAAGTTAGTCAAACAGGCCTTACCTCTTTGCCGCAGTCGGGTAAATATAACACTGCCTCCTTCGTTGTCGGTCGTTTACGCATCATCCTAATCTTGCGGAATCTTAGCTGTTGTTTGTTTACTTTGATTATATCGTTTGACAGATAACAAGAACAATCAATTGAATCAATGCGGCGTAGTAACTGCTAAAAGATAAATAGACATTAACAATGAATCAATGTTAATTTAAGGATTAGGTTAACACCTTAGTTGATATTTGTAGATTCATTTAAACCTTGTTTATATACTTTATTTTTATGATCAAATTCAAGAGATCGATTGCTACATTGAGATTTGAGACCACAGTCAATGAAGAACTATAATCTTATTAGATGTTGGCAATTGAATTTTGTTAGCCCAAAAATTTGCTACGAGAATTGCATGGTCAGTAGCGTTCATAAGGTTTTCCATCTTTTACTTTCCTGGATGTAAGTTCTTGAATAGATTTTTCATCTAAGATAATTAAATACTCCCAAAGTTAACATCGTTAATCCAGGGTGTCAGCTATCTCCATATGAAATTTCATTAAAATCCATTCAGTAGATTTTACGTGAAAGAGTAACTGACATCCATCCATACTTACAAACTTTTGCGTTTATAATATTAGTAGGGATTAATGGTTTCAGTTATGTCTGTTAATCAATAAAGAATCTGATATATAATAAAAGCTTACAGAGCGCCGCAATGCGGTACAAGAAACCGAATCGATGGCTGCTCTACATTATCAATCTGCGTTACAAAAAGAAGTAAACTGCAGCAAGTAAATACCTATCTACTGTTTCGGCGTATACATTAAGCAATATACAAATCTTACGTTCTTATTCCGGGCTATGTTTACTTAATAAAACTACAAACAAACACAACATTACTGTGCCTTTTAGACCCGTGTTTCGAGGTTCAAAACTCATTGTTGGAAATAGACAATATAGTAACCAAAACCAGCTCACAAAGAGATTTCCCACCAAAAAGTATTGAACACCATTAAAAAATTATCATGTCAAACTGACTGCATTGAAGTTACCACTACAAGAATGTTGTATTGTTATTAAAATTATGGGTAGTATTATATAATTAAAGCATGCACATGCATTGTCTTCAAGAGTTTGAAAATTATGATATGAACAAGTTTGTGGATACACCAGTTCCTACGCTTCAACATTGATGCAAAATTTAAGAGTTTGTTTATGCTGGAAATAATATCTGAGTTATAACGATAGTTGTCGCTCCTTCTTGGGTAAGTAAAAGGGAATCCAACATTTAACGTACAATTATTTTATTATAAATGCGTCTGCTTATGTACTGATAATTTATTTTGGTGAACATATAACCATGTTTTGGTACAAACCAATTCGTGAATACCGTGGATGTCAATCTGTAACATTCTACGTCCACATTAAAAAAACGACAGACCTTATATCGCTGCGAACTAAATCATAAATCCAATACCCGCTTGAAGTCCTGGGTTCCATTCTCAGATCGGGCAAATTGATATCGTGTACCATTAGAGAATTAGGTAATTCTTAGCATGGAGTCTTGATTTGTGCCCTTTTAGTGGTAATAGGCTCGTCCCCTATTACGTGGGACCTGAAACTATTAGCAAAATCTGGGTGTACAACACCGATATCTATCCACCTCTTCGGGGAATAGTAGGCGTGAAGTTTTGTTAATGTTATGCTTTCTTTCAGAGCGGCTAACCCGAGAATGAAACGAGATAGTTCGACTAAAAGCTTTAAGTCACAACGGCGGAGGAGCGGCCTGGGATTGGGCTACAATGCGCTCGGTTGGCGAAATAATTCTCTCACTATCAACTCTCTAGCTCAGAACTCTGCTTACCTTGCTGAACAAATATTAAAGGAAGATAAGTAAGTATTAAAGATAGATAAAAACTTGACGTCAAGTAATTAGAAACATTCATTTGGGTAATTAACAAAGCTCCATACACAAAAAATAATAATAATAATAATAAATCATTTATTTGCTTGAAATATGGTTTTACATAAGGTGTTAACAATGATGTAAGTTGTAGTGTACAAAACATATTTCACCCGTATTACGGGTATGCTAAATATGGTTCTTTAAAGCTAATGGAATTATACAATATGCTTATTATCTGTTAAATTAAAATTTTCATTAATTAAATTAATTTTTAAATTAAATTATTGTCTATAAAAGAAGGTACGGCATTTAGTGGGCACCAAATCGACATGTACTTTTGTTGAGAAACTCTTTAACACTATAAAAACTCTCCTGAATTAGCCACTTTCGAAGGGCAGTACAGAACTTGTTATACGGCAAGTCAGTCATTCCCTTAGACAGAGAATTATAAATTAATGGAGCCATATAGGCACAGTTTTTCCTAAATAGCTCCAGCTTAGGTACGGGCATTTTTAAGGGAAGGCGATTAATTTTGCGTCTAAATGTGTTATCATTAGATATAAAAAGATAACCGTGGTTTTTAACAAATTTAGAAACTTCATATATGTATATGCAAGGTACGGTTAAGAGACTATGTGCCTTGAAGATAGGTTTACATGATTCTGTCCAGCTCATACCGTACAGTACTCGAATGCACTTTTACTGTGCTATAAATAATCTAGCAATGTCGCAAGAATTCCCCCATATCACGATGCCGTATCGAATTATAGAACATACGTAGGCATGGTATACCATAATCGAGGTATGGCGGCTCGTCACGTCTTTCACTTTTCTAAGTGCGAAAACGAACTTGTTAATTTTTACACATAAACTATTAACATGATCTTTCCATGACAGATGTGTGTCAAGAATAATACCCAAAAATTTTGCACTATTTATTTGTTTGATATCTGTATTTTTGTAGCTAATGTGTAGTTCAGTGTTTTTACCCTTATAAGTTTTAAAATTAATTAGTTTTGTTTTGTCTATATTTATTTTTAATTTGTTTATTTCTAGCCATTTTACTACATCTTCTAGTGTTTTATATATTTCTTCTTTGAAAGTGTCTACATTTTTACAGTCCAAGATTATGGTAGTATCGTCTGCAAATTGGACACAGTTATGTTTTAGGGCACGTGGAAGGTCATTCACATATATAAGAAAAAGTAGAGGCCCTAGAATGCTTCCCTGCGGCACCCCAGAACAATTAGCTCTTTGGTACGAATCAAATTGCACCACATTATTTGTTCCAGTATCAAATTTTGTAATCCTGGCAAATTGTTTCCTGTTTTGCAAGTAGGACTGGAACCATTGCAAAGACGAACTCCTAATGCCATATTTCTCGAGTTTCGAGAGGAGAATTGAATGATCCACAAAATCAAAAGCTTTGCTGAGATCTAACAATAAAAAATAGAGAGTCACAGATTTTTTGCCCGCGAAATGTCAGTCTACTGAATTTTTTTACTGATTTATTTCATCATCATCAGCCGGAAGACCGTCCACTGTTGAACAAAGGCCTGCCCCTTAAAACGCCACAATGAACGACAGCTTGCCAATTTCTTTATTTATTTTTAATTATTTGATTTATTTTTTTAACTTATGTATTTTATTATTTATGCGACATGTAAAGAATCTTAAAAATAAATGACTATTGACTACATACGACTCATTTTTTTCAGAGAAGAGGAAGAGCGTCGCAGTTCCGAACCAGTGTCTTGGCACCAATTAGTAAGTATTTTGTGATATTACAAATGTATTGATACTACGATTACATACAACTCGCAGTGGGATATTGAAGCTTGTTGACGGGCAATTAAGGTTCTTGTGAGCGCGATTGGTTGGCCTGTTATAATCAAGTAGTCAAGCGTTTACTACAAAAAGGCTCCTAGCAAAGCTGAATCATATGCATTAGGGTGGTCCTTATTTTTCAACTTCTGAATGATCACCACGGCACTTTCTGATTCGATTATATACATCTAAATATCGCCCAGATATTTTTTTGCCCTTTACCCTCAGCCCTTTTCGTACCTACGTGTTGTTCATGCAAACCTTAGTAGCAACCCCTAAAAGTCAGATAAAAATTGAAACAGTTTCATATGGTACCTATATTATGAAATGATGTGCTGCCCCGTGAAATTAAAGAATTTTTTTTTGTTAGAAATAAGGACAACACAATTTATAGGAAATAACGACAATTTATAAACATAGCTCTACAAAAGCTTTAACAAAATGTAACTTTATTATTTACTGTATATTCCGGTTATACTCACGGGTGTATTCGAGAATGCCCGACTATTTTCCAACTAGAACGGAGCCCTTATTCCTTAGATTTCACAGATCACATAAAATCAAGTGGATACTACAGGTGTTTTTGTGATTATGACTTTCGCAGTACAGGTACGCAAAGCCGTGTGAGGTACTACTGCTGTTGTTCGCCGTGGTTCTCGCTACCATCAATGGCTTGTTCGTGCCAGTGGGCGTCATCATCTACGGCGAGTTCACGGCGCTGCTCATCGACCGGACCATCATGGTTGGAACCTCGACCGAGACATGGACTATCTCCATGTTCGGCGGCGGCAAAGTACTGTGAGTTATCCTGTGGATATCCACAATTTTCCTTCCTCCTGTTGGGAACTTCAGGCTTTAAGTCCTGGTTTCCTAACGATGTTTTTTTTTTAATTTTTACATCATGGACGTAATTACCTCAAAGAGCTTGGAATGACGTACCTACTTACTTATTTATGAAGTTTTTAACTCATGAACGTTTCAATGGTAATTGTAGTACTTAGAGTATTTAATAGACGACCTAATTGGCGCAGTGGCTAAGTTATTGACTGCTGCGCTAAAGGTTACGGCTTCGATTCCCGCGCGGGGCAGAAATTTGTGCCAACCGCAGATGCTTGTCCCGTGTCTGGGTGTTTGTGTATGTGATATTTCATGTTTGTAAAAGGCACCCATGACACAGGAGAAATACCTAGTATGGAGCAACGTTTAAATAATAAAAATATTACTGTTTAACAGCACAAATGCGTCGAAAGCGGAGAACAGAGAAGCACTAATTAAAGACTCGGAGGCGTTTGGCGTCGGCTGCACAGTATTCTCGATCGCCCAGTTCATCGTCGGAGCCATCAGTGTGGACATCTTCAACTACATAGCACTCAAACAGGTAACGCGAGGTTTAGAACAACAACTGAGGTGAATATAGGGACACGAATTAGGGGAGTATACTTGACAAAGAGTATAAGTTGACAAAGCAGTAGTTTCGATCTATAGTAGGCAAAGATGTCGGCTAGCATAATCTAACCAGATGCAGTGCTTCTGCAGAAAGTGTTTTAGAATCCTACGAGCTATATTTATAAACCTATAAATAATGTGATGAGAGTGAATGAGGTGGGAAGGTCGTATCAGAATCGTAGCTAATGGTGCACCGTGGCCTCTTTTTGCTCCTCTGTAAAACAGGAATGATTTTACGTATGTATGTGTATAAGAGAGGCCGATAATACGATTAATGTAGAAGTTCCTTGTGATTAGTGACTGCAATGCTATCCTTTTTTTAGTAGCTTTTTAAACACGATAGTAGCGAAGAAGACTTAGTTAACCGTTTGCATGGAATCTGGTAGAGAATATTGTTATACGTCTTATACCTTCTTTTTATCTTCATTAGTAAATTGAAAAGTGCCAAAAGATCGTCTTTGGATTAAGTACAGTACCGATTACAACGCGCATTAATGACTGCTCACAAAAAGGAGTATATGTTTTCATTGATAACTCTTCCTACGTAGTTCTTCCCCATCCCCAATAGACTGAGCAACTAAGAGCTCTATTATCTCTTCATTTATCACAAAGCTCTTCATTTCCAGGTCGATAGGTTGAAGGCCTTGTTCCTGCGAGCTGTACTTCGTCAGGACATCACCTGGTACGACTTAAATACAACGATGAACTTTGCCACTAAGGTGTCCGAGTAAGTGTTCAGAAATTCTACCTATAATCGCATATGATATTTCGTGACAAAACTTTACTGGAAAATTCTAGTGGCAAGCATGTGTATTTTCTTTATTTTTTTGTTTCTACCAACAACTGTTCCAGTAAAATATGCTGCCATTCGATCTTTTGATTATTTTCAGTGACATCGAGAAGTTTCGCGAGGGCATTGCCGAGAAAGTGCCCATCTTCATCTACCTGGTGATGTCATTCGTCACTTCGGTGATCATCTCCTTCTGTTACGGCTGGGAGCTCACTCTGGTGATTCTGTCGTGTGCGCCCGTGGTGATAGCTACTACTGCTGTGGTCGCGAGGGTAGGTTACTATCGAAAGAATCGTCAAAGAAAACGCTTGAAATAAATGATGTCAATTACTGCCGCTTTCTATGAAATCACAAATAATAATTATCTGTAATTGACCAGCATGTCAGGTGTAACATAGCACATGTCGACAATATTGAAATATTCAGTCATATTTTTGGCATTTCCAAATATACTTGCCAATTAAAGTTTTTGACTTCCTTGATTATCAAGATTGTTTCCTATACATTTAAATAGATTTGTATTGTATAATAATATTTCAGGTATCAAGGCCCATATCTATACATACTATACTACTATACTAATAAAACGTATGAGACGTCATTTGTTATATGATTCAGAAATAAAAATCTCTTTATTACAGGTCCAATCTTCGCTGACATCTCAAGAGCTAAAGGCGTACAGTGTAGCAGGCGTCATCGCTGAAGAAGTGCTCTCGGCAATACGAACAGTGGTCGCCTTCGGTGGGGAAAAGAAAGAAATAGAAAGGTATTACGAATTATTTACCTAAATAAAGTATTGTACCAGCACGCATAGTAACTTAAGACAGACGTTCAAAATGTATTTATTTTGAAGTTAATGTTTTCTGTCAATCAAGCCAGTACGTTAGAGGTGACGAACACATTGTGCCACAAATGGATGGCTAATAGTTTCTCCGTCTACTATGGGACATTAAACTAGCAAGGGATTGCGGGTCTATTGTATAAGGTTAGATCATATAATCAGATTAAACAACTTGCGATAAAGCTTTTGTATTTACTTCAGTAGAATGTGAGTATTTTATACTTCGTAGATTAAAACAAAATGATAGTAGTAGGTACTTCTAAATTAACCGAAATAAATAATTTATTTTCTTTGATTGTTATAGATATTCACGTCGCTTGGAGCCCGCAAAGAAAATGGGTTCAAGAAAAGGCATATTCTCAGGATTAGGCAGCGGCGTCATGTGGTTCATAATATACGCTACGTATGCGCTAGCTTTCTGGTATGGTGTCGGCCTTATTCTGGAGAGCAGGCACGAAGAAAAGCCTATCTATACGGCGGCTGTTCTCATGATTGTAAGTTTTAACAAAACTAAGCTCAGAAACATTGCAACGGTCTCAGACTGAGTAACGAACCAGGTCATAAATGATTTTATTTTTGCAATAAGGTTTTACAAAACACTTTTACACGTCATTTGCATGTTTAATGACGCCAAATTACGATGAGCTTTGATTATAATACGTGGAGCATTATTGCTAAATCTAGATAACTTCTATAAGGTACCGTGTTAGATCCAGCTCTAGAGCGACAAGGTAGCGCTAGGTTATATACCTATAAATGTCCCATTCAAATTTAAAACCCACCAATCCAATTAAAATATCCACTAAAACATAATTTTAGGTTTTCTTCAGTGTACTTCAAGGAGCTCAAAACGTAGGCCTCACAGCTCCTCATATGGAAGCCATTTCGACGGCCAGAGCATCTGCGGCGTCTGTTTACGCTGTGATAGACCGGAAACCCGATATAGACGTATTTTCCACTGAAGGCACTAAACCTCACCTCAGCGGTGATATTGAGTTTAGAGACGTGAGCTTCAAATACCCAGCACGGAACGACGTACAGGTGTGGTATTGGGAACTTTATTTATTTACCTATTACTTCCAAATGGCTGTGCTTTCATAGCATTGTGCCCGCTAAATGGCAATAGTTAATATGGCGTAGGGATATAATGAGGGAGTATCAGACAAAATGTGGGGATGCTACAACATCAAATCATGGTCATGGTCACAAATAAATGTCTATGTCTATGTCTACATACCTCTACGGGAAATCGTTCATTGTAAAGCCAAAACTTTACGTGCAATCTGAACAGAAACATTGCCAAATTTCTAACTCCACAATAGCCTTGCTAGAAAAACGCATATGTTCACCTCCTGACTCCGCAAGTCCGCACCTAACCTGCTATAGTTTTGTAAATGCAGCCATAAAGATATAAACAATGTCTAATATATTTAATAACTGTGCTAAGGTGTTGAACGGGCTTAACTTGAAGATTCCCTGTAATGAGACCGTTGCCCTAGTGGGTCCAAGTGGTTGCGGCAAGTCTACTGTGCTGCAACTCATACAAAGAATGTACGACCCAGATTCGGGAAAGGTGACAGCGTCCGGCTTTGATTTGAGGGAAATCAACGTGAAGCACTACAGAAACCACATCGCCGTCGTTGGACAGGAACCTGTACTTTTCGCTGGGACCATCAGGGAGAATATTAGGTAAAAAATCCCTACTAATATTATAAACGCGAAAGTTTGTAAGTATGGATGGATGTTTGTTACTCTTTCACATAAAAACTACTGACTGGACTTTAATGAAATTTCATATGGAGGTAGGTGACACCCTGGATTAACACATAGGCTACTTTTTACCCCGAAAAAATGTAGCGGGTAACACGGCGGGGCGCAGCTAGTAAGCAAATAAAAATGAGTTTTAGTGCAGCATTCCTGTGATAAAATTAAGGAAACTGATATTCTGCTTAGACCATTTATTTGGGTTTCGTCTGCATTTGAAGCTGCTTGATTCTTACTTAAAGAAAGGATCTTGTAAATTGATACTACTGACTGATTAAAACATTTTCGTGAAACGCGTTCTCGAATTAATTGATCATCATTGATCGAAACAATCGGAACTGGTGCCCAAATGGTCGAGAGTTCGAGACTAGTGATAATAATACCAAATACCTCTTATTTTAGAATGAGTAACTCAAGTGCTACGGATGTAGAAATTGTCGCAGCGGCAAAAGCTGCCCACTGTCATGACTTCATAAAAAAACTGCCAGATGTAAGTATTAGTTTGATTGATTAAATAATCAGCATCTATATGACATCTTTTTTTTTCTTTCCGTTATGGCAATTGAGTCGATTTCGTCGACTATGCTGCCAGTGTCATATGACATCTTCAATCAATTGGCATACTTTTGAGCTGTTAAAACGCTATTCCTCCACAGATTTTGTATGGTAAAAGCAAATCATTGTCATTTTGCCAACTCAATTTACTAACTCTTTATTGATTGTAAATTATTTTTTTGAAATCTTGAAAGTCTTGGAATCATTGACTAATGGTGTCAACTGCCCAATTATTGCTTCAATTGTATGTTTATAAATAATTTTATAAACTAGGAATACGACACCATGATTGGCGAGAGAGGTGCCCAACTTTCTGGGGGGCAAAAGCAACGTATTGCTATAGCCAGGGCCTTGGTGAGGAAGCCTAAGATCCTGCTTCTGGACGAGGCTACGTCGGCTCTTGATTCTAATAGCGAGGCGAAGGTGCAGAGGGCCTTGGATGCGGCTGCGGCTGGGAGAACCACCGTCATGGTGAGCCACAGGTACATATAAAACAAGCCGGTTGAAGTTGAGATTCTCAATTGAAATGGAATACTTATATTTTATAACAACTTAATAAGAAAATTCTCTCCTTATTAACATACTTACTATAGACTGAATTTCATTAGATAAGACGGCGGTATACCTAAGTTACGCTGTTTGCACAACGTGCGTGACCAGACCATTTCGGATTTATTGTGTCCCTGAAATTATCTCACTAATATGATAAAGGTGAAAGTGTGTGAGTGTGTTTGTATGTTTGTTACCTCTTGACGCTAAAACGGCGAGATCGACTTTGACGAAATTTCATATGGAGGTAACTGACACCCTGGATTAACACATAGGCTTTTATCCCGAAAAAATGTAGCGGGTAACATCGCGGGGCGCAGCTAGTATAAAATAATGCCCCTTAGATAAAAAAAGTAAAGATACGCCCGTCATTTTTCCAAATCCTAATAAATTTGCAAAATATAGTGTTCCTATAAGTAATGATAGAAATAATACTTAATATAATCTTCTAAACCTCTTCTCACGAAATAAAATTACAACAGATTGGCCACAGTACTAAACGCGAACTCTATAGTATTTATCGACAAAGGCGAGGTGGTGGAACAGGGAACCCATGAAGAGCTGATCGCTAAGAAAGGACGGTACTATCAACTGGCTTTGGAAAACGAGGCTAACTTAGACAGTGCTGTCGTCCCGGCTGTGGGAAAACGTAAGAACTATCATACTATATACACTTTTTAACCGACTTCAAAAAAAGGAGGAGGTTCTCAATTCGACTGTATTTTTTTTATGTTATTATAATGCTTAAGAAAAAGTATACATTTCTAATCATTAAGATTATTATTACCCTAACCAATTGTTTCTAATATTTGACAAGGAGACAGTTTAAACCCAAAGAAATGGCCGCCATTTTCTTCTCGTAAATGACATGATATTTGGCAGAGTTTTATAACGGTTTATCATTATAAATTGTGTATTGTGTCTATAACATACAGTCCTATTAATATTTTTTTTTTTTTTTTTAATAAGAAACGTCGACCCACACTAGGAATTTCTCCTGTGTCGTGGGTGCGTTTCACAAACATGAAATATCACATACACAAACATCCAGACTCGGGACAAACATCAGCTGTGGGTCGCACAAAGTTTTGCCCCGTGCGGGAATCGAACCCGCAACCCTTAGCACAGCAGTCCAATCACTTAGCCACTGCGCTAATGAGGTCGTCAGAGCTAATGATCATGATATTTGGCAGAGTTTTATAACGGTTTATCATTATAAATTGTGTCTTGTGTCTATAACATACAGTCCTATTAAATACTTATGCTGTTTTCCTTCTAAATTTACAGGCGCTAAAATGCGAAGACCTAAGTTGAATCAGATGAAATCTATAGAATCAATAAAGAGCACGACCTCCGCTAGTTCCTCATCATCATCAGACAGTTCAGTGGAAGAAGAGAAAGTGGAAAAGGACTTTGAACCGACAACCTGGCAGATTCTGAAGCTGTGTGGTCCTGAAAAATGGCTCATGGTAGCCGGCGTGTTCGCCGCTATAGCCGTCGGCTCCTCATTCCCAACGTTCGCAGTACTCTTTGGAGAAACCTACGGGGTATGCTATGCTCTTTGCCAAAACAGATCATATGGTGTAAAGTTTGGCCTGTCAAGGTTGTTAGCTAAGTTGACATTCCAGACTGCGCTGACTTGGGTATCGCCACTTGCGGAGGCTCTCCCTTGTTGCGCCCTTAACTATACCTAAGCGTATTTATAACATATACATACATACATACAATTTATCCACACATACCTACTGTTTTCAAAAATAAAGCGTAGTAGTTAAATTATAGCTATCGATGTTTTGATCACAGTCTTAGACTGAGGTCTGCGTCATGCCAATTTACCTTACTTTCAAAGAACTGACTTTAAAATCTCCCCAGTAATCTGGTGGGCAGTTTCCTTAAAATCTAATTACCTAGGTTTTTTTACTAGGGAAGTCTTTAAATAGGTACCTACCTTCCCCTTTCTGTGGTGGACGAAGAGGTGTTCTAAACTAGCAGGCTAAAACTCTCCTCTTCCTTCCTCACGATGTTTTCCTTCACCGTTTTTAGCAACTGATTACTCATTTATGTACGCACTTGAATTCGTAAAGTCATTGGTGCGTGCCGGGGTTTGAACTTGCGACCTTTGACTCCAACGGTCATACCACTCAGCTATCAGTACAATCAGCAGGCTATAGTCCTAAGGTAATTAAAGTCCTTGCATCGAAGGACGCGGTATCTGCGTAAATAGTGTCATTGTTAGGTATACCCTGGATCTGAATTTCTAATTGCTTCTTATTTTATCTTGTTTTCCATTTTGTTTTAGTTCTTGGAAAATCCTGACTCCGATTGGGTGCGTGGACAGACGAATATCATTGCTGTCCTGTTCCTTCTAGTAGGAATCTACACCGGCATCGGCATATTTTTCCAAATATTCATATTCAACTTGACTGGAGTTCGGTTAACAGCTAGACTGAGGTAATTGTATAGCAAATAGTCTTAGGGCTGGTGTGAACATGGCAACTGGCGTCTTCTCGGTTTTAGATAATTAAATCCAGGTTTCCTCACGATGTTTTCCGTCACCGTCAGTCGGAAAGTATTTATGACGTCATTAAAAATGTCCCATTAATACTTGCCTGAGTTTGAACCTGCAACCTTGTGCAGACAAATCCGATTTGTCAATCATTAGGCCAGCACAACTTAGGCCACCATGACTTCATGCCACCGCGACTAGAGAACATTATTATTTAAATATTCTTAATATTGTCTTATGCATTGTTTGTGTTGCAGGGTAGCGGCTTTCGAAACTATGTTGAATCAGGAAATTGGTTGGTTTGACGACCCTAAAAACGGAGTGGGTGCCTTGTCAGCCCGACTTGCTGCTGATGCCGCTGCGGTCCAGGGCGTAAGTATTGCTTATAAAGCATTCCATAATCCGAATTGATTAAACTAGTCACTGTTGTTATGAGCAAGTCAAATTCCTATTGAATAGAAATACCAATAGATTTAAGAGACTCGTAAGTTTAGAGAGTTTTAATCTTGGTTTATAGATTTTAATGATTGTTTTCTATTATGACCCTGTGTCACAATTTTAATATAGGTCGATAAGTTTGAAGAAAATATTTGTTCTCCATTTAACTTAAAACATACTTTTATCAAGCCTTATTACGTAAACTGGCCTCAAATATAATTTTATGAATAATCATTGAAATATCGAGCCCCTTATCGTGGAATGAGATCATGTTTTAATAGAAAATTTGGACTCTTTCAAAATCTACACGCATTGGAGTATAAAGATAATTTTGTACTATATACATCTGTACTATGTATCTAGTACCATAAATTAAAAACAAAACAAAAAACACCCGTCAAAATAAAGCACCTGTTCTCATTACTCTTTGCATTTTCTGTTTAGGCAACGGGTACTCGAATCGGCGCCCTGATGCAGGCGTCTGCTACCATCGTTATCGGCATTTGTTTGTCTATGTACTTCACATGGAAGATGACACTGGTGTCCCTGGTGTCGGTGCCTATGGTCATCGGTGCTGTGGTCTTGGAGGGGCGCGTGCTCTCTGCCGGCCTATCTCTTGTTAGAGAGGCATCATATAAAGCGACTACTATAGCTACGGAGGCGATCACCAATATCAAAACTGTTTGCGCTTTCTGTAAGTATTGAATTTTTTTCAGTAGCCTTTATCCTTTCTCGGGTCTTAAACTTTCTGTATGCCAAATTTCATCAAAATCCATCCAGCGGTTTAGTTGCGAAGGCATAACACACAGACAGACAGAGTACATTTATAATATTAAGTATGGATTCGTTGTGTGTGAAGTGTTTGATGGCAATAGGCCCCCTATTACATTGGGACCTAACATAAGTGACTATATAAATACCTAACCCTTGGAGGAAGACAGGTATAAAGTTTACACATAACTTATAACAAGAGACTAAGAAGAAATATACAAATTAGTTTAGCTTTTGCAACAACAAGAGTTGCGAGTCTTATTTCTTGTTTTTTTATTCTCAAGTCCATCTTGCCATCACAAGGGCATCTTCTTCTTATCGTACGGTTGATGAACAACCTGGTGTCAGAGTTTAAGCTGCCTGTATGTCTCTGACATGGCTTTACAGACCGTTGAAAAATCCGGTGTGCCGAACTGTTCATGATATTTCCCTTTACCGTTTTTAGCAACTGATAACTAATTTAGAGTAAGCATATGAATTCATAAAGACATTGGTGCGTACCGGGATTTCATTTTTTGACTTTGACATGGAGACTTAAGGGTCATACCCCTCGGCTATCAGTGCTATAAGTGGATCGGTTTGCAGTCGGGCATCAGTTTGGACGGATGGTAATATAGCCTGGCTAACAGCGCCGGGACCTTTTATTGGACTTAATATTCAAGAGGGCCTATAAAGTTTACTGGATGGTCAATACTTGACAGTATAAAATATACAAATACCTAGTTTTTCTCCGAACTCTGTGCGAATTAAATTAAACAACGTAGGTATTCATTTTTAATTTAGTCCAATTTATTGCAAACACAAAAAGTTAAGTAACTAAGTTTATTCGGTTCCGAAATATTATTCTTATGAATATGGACCAGTAAGAACTCTATGGCTGGTGTTTATTAAGTATTATGAAATTGCAGCTTGTTTTATACCTATGCGTCCAGGTGGCGAGGAAGGTGTGATGCAGCGCTACCACCATGCCTTCATAGACGGGCGCGTGGCAGCGCGTAAGAGCCTGCGCTGGCGCGGCCTGGTGTTCTCCTTCGGACAGACCGCGCCCGTCGCCGGCTACGCGCTTGCGCTCTGGTACGGTGGCGTGCTGGTGGCCAATGACGAAATACCGTACAAGAGTGTTATAAAGTAAGTTCTTGAAGATTTTGCACGTGCATGACATAGTCTACAAA
Source organism: Abrostola triplasia (assembly GCA_946251915.1). NCBI lineage: Eukaryota > Metazoa > Arthropoda > Insecta > Lepidoptera > Noctuidae > Abrostola > Abrostola triplasia. The sequence continues at coordinate 5,160,938 of OX276440.1, read as the reverse complement.
AAAGTACTGGAGTCATTAGGCTTATTCACGCGACTAAAGTCGCCACGTTATGTTTCACGTGTTATTGAGAATTACCAAATGGATAAACCCAATAACACTTTGCCATGGATTTGAACCCAGGACCTTAGGCATATGTTGCTCCCAAACACAAAAACTTTGAAATTAATAAGAATAATATATTTATTTTCTCTTCAAAAATTGAGGAGGTAAAGTCGTTGCTCCAGCAAGGAGTGCAGCAGATCACTGGAGACTACAGGCCTGATATTATGTTATGGTTACACATGTGATGCACAGGGTGTCAGAAGCGCTAATCTTCGGTGCGTGGATGATGGGGCAGGCGCTCGCGTTCGCGCCTAACTTCGGGGCGGCGGTGAGCGCGGCCGGCCGCGTCATGACCCTGCTGGCACGGAAGCCGCGGGTCTTCAGCACCTCGTCGCCGGCCCTCCCCGAAAACTACGTACGTAGTGTTTTATATCCCCCTTTACTATTTATTCTGACGACCTGATTGGCGCAGGAGATATTCACATTGTTGTTTCCGACTTCCCGTTGGAAATCCAAAGACAATTTTTGACGATGAATTTTATCGAAAACATATCGCTGCTCGTGAGGGTCTTAATTTACGAGAATTTACGTATCTACAGATTGCAAAGGGCAAGATTGAGTATAAGAATGTGAAGTTCCGTTACCCGACGCGGCGCGAGGTGGAGGTGCTCCGCGGTCTCTCGCTGATGATCCCATCGGGCAAGCGGATCGCGTTCGTGGGGCCTAGCGGCTGCGGCAAGTCCACGCTCCTGCAGCTACTGCAGCGGTTGTACGATCCTGATGAAGGTTCTGTGGTAAGTGATACTTGCGTTATAGGTACTTGATTTCATTCAAATAGAACTCCCTATAACGTACTGGTATAATTATCGTTTTAGAAGGCGTGAGCTAGGCAACAACGTTCTTGCTGACTGATTATTTTCTACAATAAGATTTATGAGCCTTGTTATGCGTAGATTCAATACTTATTTCTACAAATCTAGATTAATTTCACATATAATTTACCCCCTAATACGTGGTTTCTAACTAGGAATTATAAGTATCTAACTGTGTCATATAAGATTTTCAGTACATAGATGTGTAACTCGTAGTCAATCCTTTACCTAAACATCTTAAACCTGTATTGGTTTCCAGTACGTAGACGACTATAACATTGTTTCGGACATGCGCTTGAACACATTGCGTTGGAACCTCGGGCTGGTGTCTCAAGAACCGGTGTTGTTCGACCGGACCATCGCTGAGAACATCGCATACGGTGACAACACACGAAACGTAACCATTGAGGAGATTGTATCTGCGGCGAAGCAAGCCAATGTCCATACATTTATTGCCGCTCTGCCTAATGTAAGTGTGGCTTTTAGTAATTTGACCTTAATTACAAAATAGATACACAACCTTCGTCACTTCTTCGCCATGAAAACTTTTGTGGGATCCAAAGTTTTTCCTAACGTAAATCCCTACTAATATTTTAAACGCGATAGTTTGTATGTATGGATGGATGTTTGTTACTCTTGCACGTAAAAACTACTGAATGGATTTTAATGAAATTCCTGACACCCTGGATTAACACAAAGGCTACTTTTTATCCCGAAAAAATGTAGGGGGTAACACCGCGGGGCGCAGCTAGTATTAATATATCGATATTGCCGTACTATTTACATAATAAATACTCCTGACTGAATTCATTTTGATCCCGGTGACCTGCCTCAAACGAGATAAGCCAAATACCTGCAACTGTAGGGCACAAGTAGTGCCCATACAGGTGCACTCTCTATTCCAGTGTTCCCTCAGACTTATGAGCCAATGGGAGTGTAGATCGACTCGATTGCTTGACCAAAGAGAGATGCTGGTACTCGGGGGAAGTCTCGGAAAAGACTCGAGGTGTGAAGAACCGTCTCTTATCTAAGGTAGCGAGTGTTGCCAAACCTTGCAAATCGACTCATGCGCACCTCTTCACCACTACTTTGTCAAGATTCCGGGAAACTAATTAGCTACCTACAGCTTCTTTTAATATGAATGATGGGAATTTGTATGTTGTTCTATCTTTAGGCGTACGAGACGCGAATTGGCGCCCGCGCATCTCAGCTCTCTGGCGGCCAGAAGCAGCGGATAGCCATCGCTCGTGCGTTGGTCCGTAACCCACGCATTCTACTCCTCGATGAAGCCACCTCTGCTCTTGACACACATAGCGAAAAGGTATTTTATTTTAATTCCACGTTACAATATTATAAAAGACAGCTGGGTAGCTAGGTAGGTACTTATATATACCTACATGTAATGACTACAGTCATGACTTTGTACAGGAAGCTTAGGTGAACTTGATGAGGGAAATACAACATACACAATACTTACCTAGTGCAGAAACACCTAAATATAAATACCAGTATTATTGTAAGTTTTCATGTGTCCACAGGTGGTGCAAGAAGCGTTAGATAGAGCAAGTGAAGGCCGTACGAGTCTGATCATTGCCCATCGACTGTCCACAATACAAAACGCAGACATGATAATAGTCATCAACAAGGGAGTGGTGGCCGAGATAGGAACACACAAAGAACTTATAGCACTGAGAGGCATCTACGCGAGGCTGTATGAATTACAGTGCGGCTTCGCTGAAGAAAGTGATGAGAACGCACAAAACGTGTAAACATGTCTGGGTTCATGTAGGTTATTTAGACAGTCCGTAGCATCTCTACAGGCTAGGCGCGTGGAACCCAGCCCTGACGGACGAACTATACATATTCAGCTCATCACCCACCTAATCTTTCCCCGGCTACGTTGCTGGTTTCCAGGAACAAATCATTTAGCTAAAACGTCAGACTTGCAGAGCGGGATATGGTATCATAGCTGAATGTTGTAATATTCGCGCGCCTAGACATAAGATTCCGCCTTACCGCGGCTAGTTTATTAGGTTTTTTGACCCCCAGCTTTAAACTTAAGACATTTTTACATCGAATTTCCAGCCTTAGATAATTGATCTTACCTGAACCCCGTAAGGCCCTAAACCAATAAATGATCGATAAGATAGTAAGGTTAACATCTAAGCTTACCTTCCATACACGTACACTTAGCGTGTATCTAACACGCACGCATGCGCATGCGTTTAAAACATAGATAATTATGGAAGCAATGCTAGATGTATAGATCGTTTTAATACAAATCGCATGCCAAAATGTCACTATTGTGGCATTTGAACCTTTAAGAGTAAAATATTAGCTCAACACTCCTATATTTTACTCAAACATTCCTTCCAATTACCCGTGACATTCCCTGTCCAGCCCCCATACATTCCCTTAATAAAAGACAACATCTGGTCTACTAAAACACTCTTCATAACTTATTTCCTCACATTTTGCATCGAATGTAACAGAATATTTTTATATTATCACCACTTCATACGTGCTCTGAACATCAATATATATAGAAAAGAAGATTGTAAATACAACAAATTACAACTTGAATGTACTCAATATGTATCAAATTATCTTAGCTTTGCCTTTCAATGGTGCCTTCATCAAATTAGGTATATTTATAGAGGCCAAGAATGGCTGTATTTAACCAAAGATTTTTTTATTTTTAAATCAATATTTATACTACTAACTAATGAATATTATTATAAACATTACTAATTATTGCTTCAGTATTGTAAAGCATCTTTAAATTAGCATTTCTAGAGTAGGTACTGTATTAAAATCATCAAACAAATTGTGCTCAAGTGTAGTATTGTAACTTCATGTGATCAAAATGATATTTTTATACCATGTTACGATTTATAATTATTGGTGTTTTGCTAATTAAAGTTTATGTATGATTTAGTTGTACAGATAAATATTGAAATAAACTGAGGACTTGTATTATGGTTTTTAATTAACTCTTTCCCAGTGTTACCAACAGATGGGGCATAGCTATTGTTTTACTATTGTGTCTGCTTCACGCACAGTGAAAGTGTTAATATTCTTCCTAACGTTACTCATTATGAGTTATTCTGTTGGAGCGTTAGTAACAGAATAACTACAGTGGATCCGCAAGGTTAATTAACAATTATCATCATCAGCCGGAAGACGTCCACTGTTGAACAAAGGCCTCCCCCTTAGAACGCCATAATGAACGACAGCTTGCCAATTGCATCCACCGGTTGCCCGTAACCACCTCGCGGACTTATCGATATTATCACATCGAGAATTCAAGACCTTTTTAACCGACTTCAAAAAAGGAGGAGGTTTACAATTCATCGGAATCTTTTTCTACTCTTAGTGAACCTAATCGGTACTACAAAAAAATATCTATTTTGCCTGTCTCATGAATACTATAATAAAAAAACAACAACAAATATATTTTATATCTTTAATAATCATCTGCCCTTACAAATAAATAAACAAAATGAAATTTAAAATAATACAAATTGGTATATTTCCGGCAGTATCACTTTCCCTTACACTACATACATGTGAAACATAAAAAATAACATATAAAATGTATCATAACTATGTAAAACGGAAATAAAACCTATATAATAATGATTTTATAAACATTTGTACTTATTATATTTTTATGTCATTATATATGATACATATCGTTATACCAATCATTATTTTATTTCAGTACAGACATATCTAATAAATTATATATAATATATTTTCGCTAACAAGAGGCCTTTCGAAAGCAGTTTGATGAAAACAAAATAATATAGAACACTATTGAGAACCTGAAATGCATAGTTTTTGAAACTGAGGTCGAATTTTCATTAAAATATTAATATATAGCACCACTAATGATACAGCAGATAAATTATAACGACCTCAGACACCATTCGCAATCCCATTGCATGGTACAGGTGAGCCACGGTCCTTCGCCATAGTGTTTATTTTCAGTCAAACATCAAAATAGCCCCAATCCCATAAAAATGTTCCAAATTAAACTTATACACCTAAGAAAAAGATCAAAACGATTCTAATACACAAATCGGCCATTTTTGTTCATGATTACGTGATTTTAGTTGATTGAAGAAGCGCGCCGCTTAAAAGTAAATACAAAAACTTCCAAAACGTAGATAAATACGTAACAAAATATACAATTACTGTCAATATTGACTTAAATTGTCTAATCTCACTATGTGGAACATTTTATGGGATAACAGACCTAATTTCCTTGTAATAAAGTTCTAATTACGCTGGGCGACTGAGATGTGCTGTAGCGGTGCGTTGGGGTGAACGCCTCGGATCTGCGGATCGAGGCACTGGACGTAGATGTCGGCCGATAGCTCCTCCACGCCGATCTCCGGCTCCGACTTGGCCTGCTTCGTGGCCTCGTCCACCACTTGGCGTACTTTCACGTCGATTTCCTATAAACAAAAACACAAAACTGTTGATAGTATTGCATTTGTCATCGTAGAAGCTCGATATCTAAGATCTTTCGGTGAAACCTAAAAAATTATTATTATTCTACAATCATCGTTAATTTCGAATTCTTCCAGCATTCACTTTTAATATACATGTCTTTTATTGATCAAATGTTAATGTATTCAAATTATCATGACATGCTTATAAGGTTATAATTATAGTTTTAAGCGTAACCAACATAAACTATTATTTCTGACAAGATAGTATAATTTCAAATATAAGATTGTAACGATCCGTTTTTAAATTGAGCCTAAGTTCAGTAGGCTCATACGAATTTGCATGCACTATAGAGGTACTATAAATATGTTATGTTAACAAGGATGCTGACAGGCTAGATCCCAACAAATAATACCTGACGTCACCCTCAAGACGTAAATACTAAAAGGGAACTTGAAATTCGATGGATGCGAGCAGTAACACGATGGCTCAGTTAGCAGAGCGGCACCACGGTACCGCGAAAGTCGCGGGTTTGAGTCCCGCTCGTGTCCATTATATATATATAATATAGTTTCCTTTATAAATTTAGAAAGATGCTGACCTTAAGTTGATCGGGCGTGGCGAGCTCGTTGCTCAGTACCTTCTCCTTGAAGGAGGTGATGGGGTCCCGAGTCTGGCGCACCTCCTGCACCTCGTCGCGCGTGCGGTACGACGTGCCGGGGTCCGACATGGAGTGGCCCGAGTAGCGGTACGTCTCCATCTCCATTACTAGCGGGCCTGGCGATACAATCATTATATTGATGTTAGAATTACGAGTTCTTGTTGTAGGCAAGTTTTTATTTAAATTGCAATGTTTGTATGTATGTAAGTTTGTTTAAATAAATTAAATAAATAAATTAGAACCACTTTTTGACATCCGATTGAAATGAAATTTTGCAAACTTAAATAGGTTTGGTAATAATACAATATTATGGTACTTTTGAGCTGAGCAGATGATGGAGTCAGAAGACGGTTATTGAAAATCTGTGACGAAATGAGGCAATCCCACCGAGTTGGGCTTGTTTAGTCCATTTTCTCAAGTACTTTGAGCTTTTGAATTTATTGTAATTGTTGGATTACCTTTTCCACTGGTGCAGTAGTCGATAGCGTATCGTGTAGCTTCCCTGGTCGCGAGTACGTCCATGCCGTCCACCCAGATGCCGGGAACATAGTCTCCGCGGGTGTAGTACTCCGTGCTGGCCGACGAACGGTCAATACTTGTGCCCATACCTGGTTAAAATACAATCAATTAATTAAAAAATAAATGTGTTAGTCTCTACAAATAACAAAACAATACGCGCTTTTTTATTGAAGACTAGCTGCGCCCCGCGGTGTTATCCGCTACATTTTTTCGGGATAAAAAGCCTATGTGTTAATCCTCCATATGAATTTTCATTAAAATCGATTTAGTAGTTTTTAAGTTTGACTAACTTTCGCGTTTATTATATTATTAGGGATGGCTAAAGAGAAGGACATAGATTATATCATTATCATCAGCCAGAAAACTTCCACTGTTGAACAAAGGTCTCCCTTAGAACACCTCAATGACTATATGCATACTGTTTATTCTAAAAACAGTAGTATATATCTATGTCTTGACGTCTAGAACTAAGTTCTTATATGACGATCGGTAGTACGACTTTACATCTATTTTTACTGCGGCAAATCTAGGTAATTGCAAAGGTGTATGATTTTTTACTTTTACTATCAGTAGAGGAATGATCTACCCAGCAATTATGACATCTCAGACGTTAATTATTTAAAGATAATAAAGCACACATTAATACGTCTAGACAAACATTACATTATGACATGATAGTGCCGAAACTGAGATAAAACCAGAAACAAGTGATAACGCAGATAAAAGTTGTTTTAGGTGACATTTTTGAACCAATCTCTTTATTTCTTTAAATGTCGACAGCATAGGTGGTACGCCAATTTGTTGAACCACCGATCAGGTTTGAGTGCAAAAAGGTATATGAGGATAACATGGCCACCTTTAAACACCATAAAAGAGTAGCAACGATAGAAAACAACATAGGTACTTTTACACAATAGCATAATATGTAAATGTATATATTGGAATAAATATTTAAACAATATTTGTCAGGTGTCTATACCGGAGGTCCAGTATGGTTACCCTTAATCACCTCTTACGACACCCACGGAAAGAAAGGGGGTGGTCAATTTTAAGCCGGATACCACTTGGCATACCACTAATATTCGGCCTGCCTTAAATACCAAGTATGTGCAAGATTCAGCCTGTCTAAAATACCAAGTATTTACTAAGATTCGACCTGCCTACAATACCATGTATTAAGATTATTTAATATTAAATACAGAACAAAATATAAACACACCCTTATCACTTACTACACTTGTAAAGGTCACCTAGAGGTTATATAAATGACATGGAGATTCAGTTTTCTATTGATCTATCGCTAATTCCAATAAACTACACTCCATGTATACCTGTCTCTGTTTGCAAGTCGATGGATAGAGATGTCAGTAGAGTTAAGAAGGGTTCAAGTTAAGACAGGTATTGTCATCGTTTATAAATAAGAGTGATAATGTATTACCTATCAAACCCATTGGTAAAACTTGGGAATAGAGTAGCATATGCCGAGTGGTATCCGGCCTAGAATTGACCAGCCCCTTTCCTCCCGTGGTGTCGTAAGAGGCGACTAAGGGAAAATCCAGAAGATGGGCAGCAGCGTCTTCTGTAACTTTACCACCAATACTGCGATCCCCAAGCCGCCTGCCAAGCGTGGGGATTATGGCAACCTACCCCTTTTAAGGGGGAGTCCTTTGTTCAACAGTGGACGTCTTCCGGCTGATGATGAATGAATGAAAAAGAGTAGTATAAATGAAATAACAATAACATCAGCTTACCATATCCATTGTTCTCGCAGACGAACACGCAGGGCAAGTCCCACAGTTTGGCCATGTTGTACGCCTCGTACAGTTGGCCCTGGTTGGCGGCACCGTCGCCGTACAACGCGAAGTTTACGCCTCCGTCACCGGTGTATTTGTGGGCGAAACCAATGCCAGCGCCTAGCGGTACCTAAACATAATACAACAATGTATAACATCTATTTGGTATAGTAGTTAGCGCGGCCACTAAGCATGAGGTCCTGGCAAAGTGTTACTGGCAGCATGGAATCTGAATTTGTGCCCGGTTTATGGCAATAGGCTCGCCCCCTATTACATTACATACCACTGCGGGGAATGTAAGGCGTGATGTTATAGGGATACATAAAATAACACAAATAATCCATAACCTAGTTTGGGCGTTATGCTGTTTTTTCTATTAAGCCTTTTTTTATAAAGCCATCCAAATAAACCAACCTGAGCTCCGACAATACCGTTGCCGCCATAGAAGTTGCGTCCGTACAGATGCATGGAGCCTCCCTTGCCGCGCGAGCAACCGGTCCTGCGGCCGGTCAGCTCGGACAGCACGCCCAACACGCTCACGCCCATAAGGTGCGTCCAGCCGTGGCAGCGGTACGCCGTGATCACAGAGTCTGTGTCGCGCATCGCCGCGCGCATGCCTACTGCCACTGCCTCTTGTCCTAATGTTTAATGCTAATTAGTACAACATTACAAGCAGGAACAACCACATGTTGAATGTTTAACAGCAAATATGCAACATGTGGTTATCTTACACATCCTACCAAAATCTTATTTTTCCCTGTAAGAAAATTAGGAATCCATTATATTACATGCATTCTGTTGATTTGTTTACCGTAATTGCTTACTGTAGGTAATGTCAAAGCAAGGAATTATATTTAATGACGAACTATAATTTAACTTCATAAAACTGCCAATAATCGTTATCTGAGTCCCAAAACATATTTTTTAATAATTTGCCTCATTCACACATATTTATAAGAAAGGTATTAAAAGTCTAACCTGAATATAAATGACAGAAACCCCGAATGATCTTCTCCTTGTACAAGTTACCGGAAGCAGTTTCAATTCGTCGTAGAGTAGCAAGCTGTTCGTAAAGTTTGAGAGCATCTTCACTGGTGAGGGTTGCTGATGTGGCCGGACCTTTATCCAATTTGTGGAGTTTGTAAGGCTATAGAGAAAATAATTACAAGAAAAGATACATATTAAGAAAATATCTGGCCAGTGAAATGTAATTTTAATAAATGTCAATTTTTTTCAATAAGGTTTTTTACAATATTTAAATAAAAAATTGTATTATTTAAATTTACTTGATTTGCCTCAATGTTTTACTTGCTTACAGCCAATACGCATATAATATAAAGGTAAGCAATGATTACATTATTAACTACACGAATTTTCCTCTATTCTTTGAAATAATGATCATAATAAGCTCATATTTTCATCTACCCAGTGTGTGAGGCAACTCTGTGATAACAGTAACTCCTTGAAAGTTTGTATTAAATAAACTTATGGTTCATCCATTGTGTAGTCTAGTAGTACATAATACTTATAGTTATCAATAACAATCCGAACTGTTAACATTGGTTCAGGTAACATAGACGTCAAATTACCGACAACAAAACACTAGTACACTTGACACATGAAGGTTAGGTTACATAATTATTATTATAGAAACTTGTTAATCAATTTCAATAAAAACAATCACAGGCAGGTAATGGAAGACAATTGCACCCTTGATCACTAAACAACTATTAACATTGGATTACGGATAAATCGTATAATCGAATCTACCTTGATTTCAAACGTTGCTTCGCTCTTCGTACTGTATTTAGCTTTCGACGTTGTAGCAACTGGGGCGCCCACTTTCTAAAATCAATATATGAAATAGAATTAATACTGTCATATATCTTTTAATTATACTTAGTTAATTATTAACAATATCATCACTGAAATTACAAAAATATGACCTACCGTAACCGCATTACCGGCTAAAAGTTTAGCAGCGGAAGGAATTATTTTACTCATTTTCGTAATTATTTCTTCAATAAAGCCCAGTTTATTTAGTGATCCCTAATAAGGATCACTTTTAGCTATTTTATTTATTTGAATATTTTATTACAGGCCGTCCTACTCCCTACGTTGCACAGGTCGAAGATGACATTAATGACTTTGACAAATGACAATTTAATTTATCATTACTTTTTATATAAAAACGTGCTATGGTGTAATGCTGTGGAACCTATAAGATGTTTAAAAAAATATTCAACATTAAATTTTTTAAATAAATTGTTTTACAAATGATTTCCATTCATATACTAAACTGAGTGTCTGCGTATGGTTTCAATATTAACTAAACCTGGTATCATACTACTTGGATTGGAACGTACGTGGAAATACTGTCAGTTGTCTTTAAGGCGTTTACGGAGATCGATGTAACCCATAATAGCATTGCGTGTTCTCTTTTATTATTTGTATAAAATCAAAGTCGTTGACGATGTTACTAGAACAAATTAATGAGCAAAAATTAACAACTATACTTGTCATCAAAGGCAGCTATAACCAGTAGATAATTCTCGAATAAACCTTTAAGGAATACAAAGTACAAGGACTATCATGTAAGTACATTCCTAAATGCACATTGTCAAAGTCAAACCAAAAAAAAATTGTCGTTTCATCATTTCGTTGTAGAATTAATCGTAGTGGGTGACGAATAAGCGAAGAGTAATTCTTTTGCAATAGCCTTAATATATAAGTGTTAGCAAATTCCTGTCGTCATCACTGTGTGTATTACGCTGGAGGTAGACCACATTACAGAAACTTTTAAATTAATTTTACTGCACGATGGAGTTTCCTCATATTGGAAAGAATTGTTCGTATAAATCGTGCAACAAACTAGGTGAGTGAAAATAATACGTAATATAAACATATTTTATTTAACTTTGTTCAATAGTTTCAGGAAATTAATCTCTGTTTTCTATTAAAAAGTTATAACAATAAATTAGTTTATCTAACTATGTGTACCTACAGTGAACTAAAATTGTTTTCATCTAGATAATGGACATGTTATTTTATCGATTTTATCATGTGTTACAGTATATTAATCATTCATAGTCCCTTGTGGTGGCACGCAAAAGGCTTTAATTTGTTTAATTTGATGTGTGGGTATTACAAGGCTGTGATGACTCACAAAGAATACATTTTAATTAATGTAATTGCTAGTCTTAGTTTTATTTTAATTAAATGTAATGTTTCCTTACAGACTTCCTGCCCTACAAATGTGGTGTTTGTAAAGATGTGTTCTGGTGAGTGATTATGAGTTCAATGTTGCTTTTAGGCGATTCACACACTGCCTCGCATTTCCTGTGTGTTGTACAGTCAACAGCAAAAGTAGATGATCAAAATCAGAAATTCTATACTAATTAATGGAGTTCGAGTCAGAACTCTGTGGCGTCGTAGTGATTCAAAAGTATGTGATTGTAAATTATACCAAACATTTACTACTAGTACAGCTGCCCTTTATTCATGATCACCGTTAATTAGTAATGAATTTCTGATTTTGATCATCTACTTTTGCTGTTAACTGTACTATGCGTTTGTTCAATACCAAGAGAGGTACTTACAAGGAACATACAAACACACACTCCAGCTCTATGCTGTGTTATGCGGGGCAGTGTGCCATCCACCTTAATCTATTACACTATAACTAAACCTTTTCAGTGTAGATTCACAAAACTTAAATTGATAAAGCCTTTACTTATCTAAACCCACCACATTCACAGTGCACAATATTATCCCAACAATCTCAGTCAATATACCTAGTATTCTAATTCTACATAAGAATTATAGAGTAGCTCATAGACCTGTTTATTTTCAATTGTCAGTGTTATTTTGTATATTATATTATCTACCTTTAATTTGTATCTATAGTTTTAAAGGCTTAAAATTCCTATAGTCATAGTCTATTCTAGAAAATGCATAATTTTTTTATCAACAGAAGGAATAATATAAAAAATATTACTATCCATTCCAGTTCTGACCACTTTGCGTATGCAAAGCATGACTGTCCTGAGCCCAACACCCGAGACGTGCAGGTCCCTGACTGCCCATTGTGTGGCGCACCAGTGCCAGGCAAGCGTGGTGAGCCCCCAGATGTGGCGGTTGGTGCCCACATAGATAACCAGTGTACCTCAGATCCAGCAAGAGAGAGGCGGAAAAAAGTAAGTGCCTGAATGTAAACACAAATAGAATAATTTATCAAAATGTTTTTCAATGTATTTAATGCATTTATGAATATTAAATAACTCATTTTATTTACATTGATTCCTCATACAGATATTTTACATAGTAATATAATATATTTGATACTACAACAAAACAATGCATAATTATAATCCTCTTATGAATATCTTGCTATTTCTGATAATACGAGCAGCGTGACGGTAGCTCAGTTAGTAGGATTTGCGCCGCGGGTTGGCGAAGGTCGCAGGTTTCAGGCCTGCTTATGCCCGTTATTTTTTAAATTTCATTGAAAGCTTTTTTATAACGTTTCCATTATTATGTTACAGGTGTTTACAAATCGGTGTTCATTCAAGGGCTGTAAGACGAAAGAAATGGTACCCCTTGTTTGCAGCGAGTGTGCTCTCAACTTCTGTCTCAGACATCGGCACGCGAGCGACCACGCATGCGAAGGGAAACTCGCCGCAAAGAAACGAGCAGCAGCGTTAGTATAGTAGAAATATAGTAATGTTTTATTATTTAGTGTCACTACCACTATCAACTGATAGCTACCAACCGCAAACAGTGTATGACGTCCTCCAGATAAGTGGGGCCATGATATACGCAAATTGGCTGGCAGTGGTTGGAAGTCGAAGGCCGAATGTTGGGGTCAATAGCGTGACGTACGAGAGTACTATGTCAAGCAGTGGGCTGAGTTCGGCTGATACTGATGATAGCTTGTATATAATAAGACCTTTTGACAGCCCTAAAATTACAATCGATAGCTCTAAAGGGTGTCATATACAATCCATCGCAACAGACCAATAGCACCGACGGATCGCAAGCGATTAATTTAATCCCAGACAAGAATCTGACAGATCGTAGGGATCTATCGCTGACGTGCGACCGGCAATTTTACAGCGATCTGTCGCTGCGATCCAGCACCCGTATATTATTTATAATGTTATTTATTATTTATACCTTTATAATATTATTTTTAATCTGTGATGGTGATGTGCGTACACAAAATTTGTATACATAATAATATATCTTGATATATAATTATATAAATTTGTATATATCTATATATATAAAATTTCCATGTCACAGTTTTCGTTCCCATACTCCTCCGAAACGGCTAGACCGATTCTCATGAAATTTTGTGAGCGTATTGAGTAGGTCTGAGAATCGGCCAACATCTATTTTTCATACCCCGGGTCAGCTACTATACATATAAGAAATATCTTAGTATAGAATATTAGTAGTAAGTATCTTGGTTTGTTAAATGTTGTGAACTATCAGTTTAACTTAAAGTTTTCTGTTTTAATTTACAGTAATGCAGCTATGTTGCGTCTAAAAGCGGCAGAAAGTAGGGTGAATCAAAATAATACAGCAATGGCGGCACCGGTGGCCACATTCTCAGAAGTACAAGGAAACATGGTAAATTATCAGTTTTAATTATTTTAGGTGGTAACCCACGCTTTTCAGAATACTACCTTAACTGTTAACCTACAAAAAATGTAGGTTGCTGGTCTAACAGTAGAGAATACTGAAAACTCATATTTCTGGGTATTAAGTATTACCCACCCTTATTATAGGTATTCCCATTTAAATCCTACATTATTTGTTAAGTTTTTTATCTATGGTCGATTTCTATAAAAGGCTTTTGGTAAATCTAACTTTTAGTTTATATTCTTAGTAATATTATTAATACAGAATATTTAAAAACTGACACATAAAACATTTCATCTATATCAATGTTTAGGCACATAATATATGAATGTTTATTTTTTAGACTGAAGACGAGGCGCTCGCGCACGCGCTGGCCCTGTCCCTGCAGGAGCAGAGCGGCAGCTTGCACCCGCGGGACAACGCGTTCGCGCGCGCCCTCTCCCGGCAGCGAGTCGGCGGCGAACAGAACTCCAGGTGCTCGGTGTCTTAGCAAGGACACCTGGCAGCACTACCTCACGGCATCAGTTGACCCGGCACTGCTAACATCACTTGTGGATACTGCCCATCAGGCAAACTTAACCCTTTCCTTGCCAAGTGCGTCTATAAACATTGATGGTATTGGTTCGTGGACAATCAAAGTGTTAACCAATAGCTGCGGCTAATGCCTATCAGTTCAATTAGAAGCACTAAAATTATAAATGACAGTCGTAACAGCTGAATATTTTTCTTCTGAGTGCTGAGTACAGTTCTGTTAAACAGTGTATTTTTAATGGCAGATTTTATCTACAATTGACGATAACTTTCGGAGTTTACTTTAGTTACTATTAGACGAAATGTATATATTTGGTTAACTGCAAAACCGTTTACAATACTGTCAAGTGCCCTTACAATCTGTTTACAAGGTTATGTCATGCATGAAACTGATTGGATTCGAGACTGCGATAGTAATTAATCTGACGTCATTAGTCGGGAACTAATGTAGGAATGTTCAACTGTCTCGGAAATGGATTTTGAATTTAAACGCATTATTGGCATCTAATAAAAAGACTAATTATTCTTATAAGATTTGGAAAGTAAGGTTTGTACAAGATATCAGGTATTTAGGTTAAAACAATGCTTAGTGCAAGTTTCAAGATATTGTAGACATATCTCCTTGAACTATATTGTATAAATTTATCATTATTATTACTAGTGCATACTGTCCTAATGATAAAAACCCATTATTCCCTCAAATACCGCGCTACACCGTATAGCATTCTAAAGGAATTGTTAATGACTTAATTTCGATGTAAATGTTGACCGCCCAACTCTGCTGTGGAATTAGCCAAGTTACTGACGAGAAATTACGTCATGGGTATCATCTACAGACTGCCTCATTGGTCTAGTGGTTGCTAAGCGTGACTGCTGAGCACGAGGTCCTAGGTTCGAATCCCGGGTCGGGCAAAGTGTGACTGGGTTTTTCCGTTTGTTTAATTCTCAGTAGCAGCGCGGAGTTTAGATTTGTGCCCGGTTGATGGCAATAGGCTCGCCCCCTATTACATTGGGACCGAAAAACATAACGGCGAAATGTGGGTGTACTATATGCGCACCTCTGCCTACCACTTCGGGGAATACAGTGATGTTATGTTATGTTTATGTATCATCTACAGTTAGGGCAATAATTTGGTATTTGCTGGTAAAATAATCTGCTGCATGCTTTCTCAACTTACCTCCTTACGTCACCATCGAA
Organism: Abrostola triplasia; assembly: GCA_946251915.1. Lineage (NCBI taxonomy): Eukaryota > Metazoa > Arthropoda > Insecta > Lepidoptera > Noctuidae > Abrostola > Abrostola triplasia. The sequence goes on along the minus strand of OX276440.1, from coordinate 5,145,218 downwards.
GGCGAGTATATTTATGATCTAGATGTCTGTCTAGGGCACTGTTGCTTTTCAAACGATTTAGCAAATACTAAAGCACTTTATGGAAATAACAAATTGTATACTACTATTGAGAAACACGGGTTTTGTCATTTATATTCATCTATTTATTTTTATATTCACTACTTTTATCGCACTATGAAAGACAATTTGATACTTTAGCTTGAAATGCTTGTGTATTTGTTGTATATGTAATTTAATCTTTTAAAATAAAATATGGTATATTTTTCGTAAAATATAACTTTAATATGACAATAGAAACTGATAATAACATTGTCCTATTTGTTGTAACTCAGTAAGGGCCCATTCCCACTTCGACGATCAGTCTGATTTTTCTTCTTTGGGTGTGCCTCCCTCCTTATGTTTTTCACTATAATGTCCTTCAAATCTTTCCAAAGAGATCATGTATTTCCAAAAGAAGAAATAGTGTCACCCGTTAATGTTACAAATGTTCCTGCTAGCAACCTTTCTCGTAGAATAATATGTACCCAATGTTTTCTTTTAAGTCTTCTTCCGTCTTGCCTGTCGATTAACACGCCGTGGGACTGCATCTTACGTGGGAACCGGCCCTTAAATGTTACTATAGTATAAATAAAATCTATGGATTGTTCTGCAGCATAGGTATAGGTCTCGCCAAACTTTTGATTCTTTTGTTCGCTATAAAGTACCTGAGAATAGCTGCGTATATCTAAATAGATGTCGATGAGATTGTGGAGAGCGGATTGCTTGGTTTGCGAACTTTAGACCGAAATAGAAGTTTACACAGACCTATATACTATCAAATCAATTGTGGTTTTATTGTTACTGTTAATTATTGAAATCATCTGGACACAGTATATGTAACACTGTTTAAAGTATACCTCTGATGAAACATTCAATTCGCTTGTACAGTGTTCAGCTACTATTAAGTCGAATATTAAGTTTAATATATTCAATATTTTTGAGATAAATGTTAATAAATTAAAAATATACAAATACTTGTTTTTGATTTTGCTGTTGTCTCACCCGTCACCTGTATAATATACCTAGAAATATATATATATTCATGAGCCTGTAATATGAGGGCAAAGGCCTCAATACTCTCTTTCCATTTGACCCTGTCAAGGGCTGTTACTGACCAGTCCTCCATAAAGGAGTCCAGTTCACCTCGTCAAATAAATGACCTAGAAATATTATGTCAGATTGTTTATTTCAAGACGTTCTTTCCTTTATAGTTGGCCATTTATGTAGGCTTTCTACATAACAATGTATTAGGGTCAGGACACACTGAAGCCATACGGCGTTTTGTCCATACAAAAGAAGAGCAAAGTATGTAAGTTCCATACTCTTTAAACCCATAAGCCCCGGATACACTAGGGAACATTTTGTCCCGCAACATGACGCGCAACACTTAATCTACGTGAGGGCTCCCACACATAAACACGATACGACGTCGCGTCGTACAACGATGCGGCGTCGTTTCACGATACGACATCGTGTCGTGGAAATCGACGATGAGCATCGTAAAAAAACACGACATCGTAACGTAATGTGCCACGCACGATACACGGCACGATGCCGTCGATACAGTGAGGTGGTGTTTTAGTTCATTCCGAAAAATGGACCGCACTAGACGCATTCTGCTTCTGCTGTTAATAAGAAGACGAAGAAAGAAAAGACAGATACTCAGAAGATATTGGATCCACCCATTTCTTTCAAACATGAATAACGGGAGTCACTTTATAAAGAAGTACAATGCCTTAAAAATAGACCACAACAAGTTTTTTGATTACTTTAGAATGAGTGTATCAAGTTTCGAAGAGTTACTTCATCGAATAACGCCACATATAGCAGGAAAATATGGCAGAGGCAGACCACCCATCGAACCTCTTGAGATGCTGGGATTAACTGTAAGGTAAATGAAACAACAACTTTCTCATATTTTTTCATTTCACAAATCAACGACACTAAACAACAATTTTTAAAAATTAAGTTATTAATAAAGAAAGCTTCACCTCAAATTAACAGATATTAAATCAACTTAAACATAATTTTAAATCAACAAAGATAAATCTTAAAAAAAGGAATCCAAAGGTTTTACACCTTTGGATTCCTTTTTTTAAGAAAAGTCGTAAAGCGATAGGGGTGATGCTATTGGTTCACGTGATGTATTCGAATAATCATTAGATACGCTCTCATCGCTTTGGCCTTGCTGGGCAGCTGGTGGCAGTGCTGCTTCTCGGGTAGACTGTGTCGAACTTCCGGCTGTTTGGTAACCACCGTGGTAAGAACTTTGCCATGAACTTTGGGGTCTTTGTGATTCATAGTTACCCTGGTACGAAGATGGACAATTGCTCTGAGAATAATATATAGAGGTACGTTGCTGTGATTGTTCGTATATATCCGTTAAAACATTTAAGACCCGACTTTGGAAAATTAACGTTTGATGATCATTTAGTTTATTTAAAGATGGCAATATCGCTTTAAAAAAAGATAAATGTCTGTTTTCGGGCTCTTCTAATTTTGCCATAATCTCTTCTTCAAATGTATCGACATTTCTCCTTTTTCGTGATGACTGGGGTAGAGATGGACTTTTAAATTTTCTTTTTGGACTTTCCTTTTGTGTGTCCTGATTGTTTATTTCTAGATCTATTATACTATCATCGGTTTCGTTTTGATCGTTTCTTTTTAAAAAAAGGAGCTGTTTATATAAATGATATTCTTTAAGTTTGCTAGCGCCTGCTCCAGATTTATTTATTTCTTTAAGTTTTTTTACGTACTTGGCATAGTTATCTTTAATACCAGTCCATTTCTTTAACACAGCATTACCTGAAACAATAGTATTTTATGTTTAGACACGCAGAAATAAATAAATAATACATTCACTTGCCCATCCCACCAACACACGAATACACACGCACCACACTGATACACATATACACATGCATACCTTCACATAGATTATTTATTTATGTATACACTTTTAATTTGAAGTGTGGGTTATGCCTATACTACAAATTATTTCATTTATTTATTTATTTATTTTATTTCAGGTTTTTGGCATCAGGAAACACTTTTCAAGACATGCATTTAAACTGCTATCGTGGAGCGTCTACTATTGCTAAAACTGTAAAAATAGTCTGTGGAGTTATATGGAAGCATCTTTTGATCGAAAATATACCGAAAATAACTACTAAGCGGCTAACAAAAATTGCTGAGAAGTTTGCCAAGAGTGCCAACTTTCCTAATTGCATAGGCGCACTTGACGGGAAACATGTTCGTATTTGGAGTCCCAAACATGGCGGATCGCTTTTTTATAATTACAAAAATTACCATTCTGTATTGTTGTTGGCTCTCGTAGATTCTAAATACAGATTTATATATGTTGATATTGGAGCATATGGCAAGGAATGTGACTCAACCGTTTACAATAATTCAAAATTGAATGAATTACTTTTAAAAGGACAACTTCCTTTACCAACGCCAAAGCCTTTACCAGGCTCCCAAACGCCTGTTCCTTTTGTTTTTATTGCAGACGAAGGCTTACCGTTAACAAATAATATAATGCGCCCATACCCGGGAAAACATTTGACGATACAACAAAGAGTTTTTAATTATCGTTTGAGCCGAGCAAGAAGATTTGTAGAATGTGCGTTCGGTATCCTGGCTAACAGGTGGAGGGTATTTCATCGACCATTAAATGTTTCTTTAGATCTTTGCACAAATATCATAAAAGCAAGCTGTGTTTTACATAATTTCATTCTAAACCGTGAACTAACCGAAACATTTGAAGATATGATAATTGATGATTCTTTTATTGAACTACAACAATCCACACAGGAGGGTAGAACAAGAACAAGAGCTACCGACATCAGAAATGAATTTTGTGATTACTTTAATAGTGATGTGGGAGCTCTTAGTTGGCAACTAAATAAAATATAGGATATTACTTACCATATTTTGTTTTTTCTTGATTACTTAATTCTTGAAAACCAGGAAATAAATTTTCGCACACCTCTTTCCATGCTGTTGTTTTTGCATTTTTATTCTTGTATTCTTCAGATGTTTTGTCCCATAGTACGGGACGCTGCTCGACTAGGGTAATTAAATGATCGACTTCAATAACCTCCGTCATCTTTGAATTTTGAATAACAAATGCGCAGGATTGCATCGTGAGTTTCTAACGTCACGACGTCGTATCGTGCATCGACACGTTACGACGTCGTGACGTAGATTTCCACGATGCGACGTCGTATCGTGAAACGACGCCGCATCGTTGTACGTTGCGTCGTCGTAACGTGTTTATGTGTTTGAGCCCTGACGCTGCAACGTTACACATTGTCCCGCAACATAGTACGTGACGCGGGGCATGTTGCTTGCTCCCGCCTCGAGAGCGAGCGCACGTGTCTCGCGTCAATGTCGCGCCATTTGTCACCAAGTGTATTCGCGTACGCAACGTGCCTCTTAACATGGCTTTAGTGTGGGGAAATGATATGCAGCACTAATAGCCACAACCTCCTCGGGCGACATTTCTATAAACACTGACTAGTGTAGCCAGCAAAATGTTCCATGACAATTGTCGCGGGCCACTTCACGTAGTTGTTGAGGGACATATTCCGCAACATGTTTCTTCATTTGCCCCCTAGTGTATCCCAGGCTTTAGTATAAATCTGAATACGTGTTAGTCTCTGACAAAAAATATTGTCACAGAATTGAAATAAAAAATAATAGGTAAGCATTGAAGGACGGAATGAAAGAAAACGAATAACTATAAAAAATATATTCATTTATATACACAACACTTAGTCTTCTATAAATATTTCAATCATGAATATCACAGAGTATGGGAATTTCAGTACGAAATACAATCGACAACAAGAGTATATATTATAATTATATTTTTACATATTATTATGTAGGTATACCTACCTATGTCTTACTAGTTATAATTTGGTCAGGAATGTGCTCAGCCGCCTTAGGAACTTAGATATATTTTAAAAACAATTTCCATGCAATTTATTTTTATCAAAATAAAAACATGTTATAAGTTAGTTTGAGCACAGTAGCTTTGGTATAAGTTTAATGGAGCCAGTAGACATACTATTCATGTCCCCAAGGCTCTCAGACAACAGAGCTTTTACGCCTAAGGTCTGCAATAACATATTTAACTCTTACATAGTAAACCATCTACACGACTACAATGTAATATGAAAGTATATACCTACCTAGGTAGTTTCAATAATATCTTTTTTTTAAACATTCACCCCAACCTAGGAATTTCTCCTGTATCGTGGGTGTGTTTCACTAACATGAGTATCACACACAAACACCTACCCAGACTCGAGACAAACATCTGCGGCCAACACAAATTTTTGCCCCGAGTGGGAATCAAACCCGCAACCCTTAGCACAGTCCATTTGCTAAGCCTCTGCAGCAATCAGCTCCTCATTATTTATAAGTTACTAAGCAAAGCTTTATTGTGCAGAGTTCTAAATTTATGATTGTCATTTAGATAGCTAGTTATAAACTCCGGAGGGTTTCTGCTCAAAAACAACTCCATGCTCATGTACCTAGCGGCTGTCAAGCGCTTGCGCTCAGCGTTCGAGCGACAAAGATTTTTATGTGCGTGCGCAGCGAAGTTTGACGCCGCCTTCTCAACAAGCTTCTGTGTTACGTGAAGCTTAGGATCGTCCTCAACAGGTGGCTGTAATAAGAAAAGAACGCCATAAACGTAAATATCAAATCGTGACAAAGTAATTAACATCCTGCGTTTTAAAATAGGTATAATTGAAAATGGGTCAAAGACATTATTTCAAGAGCAACTTGTAGAAGAAAAATATTTTGATAAGGTCATTTATTTATTTATTCTTCGTACAAAAAAGATGTACAAGGCGGACTTAATGCCTTAGGCATTTTCTACCAGTCAAACCTTTGGGTTTGAATAAAGATAAAATACCATTTCTTCAAAATATACTAGTTATTAGAAACAGTTATTTCTGAACGTCATACATTGAGACAGCCCCCAAAAACGGCCATCCTGTATCAATTCCTCCTTAATAGACTAAAATCGCTAACTCGCAATGAGTGAACTTTAGTGATCCATATAACTCTTGCTACCTAATTAAATTCACGATAAACTTACAGCAAATCGAATCCACTGCCATATCTGAAATCTGGATATTTCAGCAGTCGCTGAGTCTTCGACATTGCCGCTGTAGAAGAAATGCCCGATGCCTGCCAACCAGTAGTATATGAACAGTATGGAGATGGCCACGTTGTGTTTTAGTCCTTGCAGTGTCACGCCGTCCCTAGGTATCGACAACAAGTCCTGTGGTGTTATGGTGACGTCGAACTGCCTGGATATCTGGTTTGGCGTAGCGCCGCTTTTCTTCCAGAGCTACAATGTTAATAATAATAAATTAGGTAACACCTAAAGAGGCTCACGTTAGGCTGTTTGGTCAAGGGCTTGATGCAGAAAGCAGTACTCTTTGACACGGCACGCATTGTGAGGAGGTTCCTCTCTCTGGAGGCCTAACCACCGGTGGCTTGGACCCTGTTCCCGCTGCCGGTTGGGCCCTATATTTTATACTTTTAAATTTTGTATGTTTTATACAGATATATTATTTAAAAATATAATTTATAATAAATATGTACAAATAAACGAAATAAATTAGGTACATTATTATGACAAAAAGAACTCAAATCTTAAATTGTTAAAAGGCCGGTCTTAGACCCTGACAGTTTGTACCTATAATAAAATTTTATTCTCTCAAGCAAGACTTTATTCTCTCTCTCGTTAGACCCGTATTTAAAGCAAGTTCAAACCCTAGCCCGCACCAATGTCTTTTCGAATTCGGGTGCATACTATAAATTAGTTATCAGTTCCCAAAACATCATGCATACAAACAGTCATAGTTGTTCATCAACCACAATATGATAAGAAGAAGAATAAATCAAATACTGCTCAACCTCTTAATTTTATTTCGATACCATTACTTCTAGACGCTGTTTCAAAAAAACTTTAATTTCAATGTTTATTTCAACCATTTCAGTTTATAAAAACTTAAAAGAAACGTATAAAATGTACGTACCGTAAATACCTATCTAATTTACTAACACGACGTTTCCGTACTGCGATTGTCACGGTCTGTGTAAAAAGTATTAGTATTCATGTTTTTTGTCTATTTAATTGATTTATATTTTTACGTTGTTGGTACGAAGCTAGATACCAATTAATTATACATTGTTACTGTATTTATTTACTACCTGTGAACTGTACTGTATTTTCAAAGACATTATCTTTGTTTGTGCGTTTTTAGGTAACTGGGTTGGTAGGTACTGAATTATTTATTCGAACTATCGCTCATGTATACTGTTTTTACTAGAATCAAAACATAATAGAATTAATATACATTTATGCAATACGTTTACTTTTTAATTATTTACAATAATTGGTTAATGGAATAAGTTATGTTTTTTTTATTATAAGCCTGGTTGGGAGATCTTCCCTTTTCGTTGGAGGATCTCACCTCATTCCTCCTAAGTAGGGAAAGTGATACCAACCTCATTGACATGCGGTACCACCCGCGAGTCGTACACCATGAACCCATCTACGCCGAGTTCTATCTCCTTCGATTTAGCTGCAAGAATCTTCGTGATAATCTTTTTGGATCTGAAATTGTAAAGTAGAATAAGTATGTACCTGAAACCTGATTAAACATATTGTTGTTGTTATTATGGCAATATTTTGATTTTTTATTTATTAGTTAAATATCAAGGCAAGAACTTACATGCGAAAATTACCTCTATAAATATAATTAAGATGATTTCATAAGAATTTTAAAACAATAATTCAATCCTTTTTCAAAAAGTTAAGCAACATCAACATAAATAACTGAGTAGTTAGTAAGTAAACAGTTAAACACTCAGTAGGCGATGATACCTCAAATAGCTAAGAAAATGTATATTTTTATTATCTCGCAGACTATATTACTGGCTATTAGCCTATCAATAATGGTTACCTTACTATCAGCGTAACTATAACGTAACATAACATCACGCCTGTATTTCCCGAAGGAGTAAGCAGAGGTGCCCATATAGTACACCCAAATTTCGCCAGTTATGTTTATAGGTCCCAATGTAATAGGGGGCGAGCCTATTGTAGCGTAACTATAAGCAAGTAGCTATTTGATATGACGTTCGATGATTAGGCGTTGAAGAAATGGGTTTCGCAAAAGTGTCTATGTGCGACTACTGAGCACGCGGTCCTGGGTTCGAATCCCGGGTCGGGAATGTTACTGGGTTTTTCCCTTAGGTAATTCTCAGTAGCAGCACGGAGTCTGGATTTGTGCCCGGTAGATGGCAATAGGCTCGCCCCCTATTACATTGGGACCTAAAACAACTGGCGAAATGTGGTAGTACTATATGTACCTCTGCCTACCCCTTAGGGGTATGCAAGCGTGATGTAATGTTATGTTTTAGTACAGAAGGTACAGTACAAACTAGTTTGAGAGACTTACTCTTTATCTGTAATGTCGGAACCTGGTTTAAGCACCGAGGCTGCCATTCCGCCGGTGGCTGGGGCTCCCCTGGCATGGCAAGTACTCACAACAAGCCTCAAGTAGCTGTTGAGGAAGTGACGATCCATATTCACGTATTTATTTCGGTCTGGCAGCAAGAACTTCTCATTGTTGCCTGAATCATAATTTAATGCATAATCACTAAGTAACCTACTTGATGGTTAGCTCCATGTGTATATTGTTTTAAGTTATAAAGCCAGAGTATTTTATTTTATATTTATGCATAAAATAATAACAGCCTGAGAATTTTCTGTGTATAGCAAATTTTTGTTAGAAGATTACTAGCTTAATTGAAGCTGTGAAAGGCACAATATCTAAAAAGATCTATGTCAATGACAGATGAGAAGTATTAATATTATTGTACTAGTATTATTGTATTCATAAATTATACTTTGAAGTTGTCATAATAGGAAAAGCAATTTGAATATTTTTTCTGCGAATTGAGGAGTTGGTTAATGTGGGATAAATCTATATATATATAATATTTTAGGTAAACCAAAATCTCGAGTATGCAAGAGGATATTTGATTTTGTTTAATTATGTATGAATGAAAGAATATGGAAAATGCTTGTATGATGTAGGGCTAGATTTATTATGTAATTTCTTATGAGGCTGGCATAGTCACCTAGAGTGACCGACCTTGTTCAAAACAAGGATTGAAAAAAAAAACAAAATTAATATTTACCAAACTTAGAAATAATAGAAGCACAGTAATCCCATATTCCACAGTTAAGGCCTAAAGAGTGATCTTTGAGGGCATATAAAATCTCCTCAAGTTCAAAACTCGAGACAATATTTTCAATTAATACACATGCTTTTATTGTTCCTTGAGGTAATCCAAGTTCATTTTGTGTCCACACAAATATATCATTCCACAGCTGAGCTTCAGATGCACCTTCTAACTTAGATAAGTAGAAATATGGCCCACTGTTAGCTTCATTAAGTTTTTTTGCATTGTGGTACATTAGAACTGAGAAATCTACTAAGGGACCAATTGCTTCTTTGCCATCAATCTAAAAGAAACAAAAAACATACATTGCTATACATTACAAACCCCCCAAGAATCTGAGTAAATTGCTTCATCAGACTGAAGATATGGAGTTTACCAGCAAAATTCAGATGTTAAAGTATCAGATTACAGTTCTACTGCCAATCATAGTGTCATAACTGTGATTCTGCTTATAAACTTAAAACAAAATACAAATACATATTATACAAAACAAAAAGCATACCAGTATATTGTGTTCAATCATATTCCATGCTCTTGGTCTTAACATTAGTACTGGGCATGTTGTTATTGTTAGGGGAGCACCAGGGAGTTTCCCATTAACAGCCAGTGTAACATTTTGGTAAGCCTGCAACTGGTTCTTCCATGTGGGACAGTGACCATCGTCAAAGTCTACTTGTATGCCTTGGACATCCTCATTGAGGGAGGACACAAAATGAGCGGTGTTTGATGCTGAAACATCTCCTAGGTCTAGGTGGCGGTTTCTACAATAAAAGTACACAATCTTGGTAATAAGGTATGTAAAAGATACTTAGAAAACAATGACATTGATTTTAAAACTATTATTTTTTACTATAACAACCTTCGTGAGTGTTATCCATAATATTTCTTGCAATGTTTGTATGTATGTATGTGAGTTTGTTTAGGTCAAATCTTGCATGTAAATTAGAACCACTTTTTAACATCCGATTGAAATGAAATTTTGCATACTTAATAGGTTTAGTTAATTAGGTGCAATAGAATGTTATGGTACTTTTGATTTAAAAGTTACTGTCAAAAATATATTTTTAATATTAACTTAGGAATATATAATACTAATACTTGAGAGGTACTAATGCTCTTTGGTAAGATGGACTGTAGTGTACCTATGTAAAGCAGAAGCTATGATTACTTATTAAATAAAACTTGTAATAAAAAATGATACAATACCATATCATAGCTAACATTTGACACAAGAAATAGATGAGCTATTTAAGATAAGATTGAATGTACGAAGCTAGATAGTGCAATACATAAGTAACAAACTTAGGAACAAGTAATTTAAAGGTATGGTGTAAACGACTTACTGTAATCTTGAAGGCAAGGGAGCAACTTTCCACTTCTTATCGCTCCGTTCGGGCGACTTTTTGAAGTCCAAAGTCGAAAGTGCCTGTATAGCTACAGACCGCTGTAACCTATCGTAATATAGCTTTTCTATCTTTTTATCGAACTCATTATGTAGGCGATATAAAAACTCTACAGCCCCGTCGCTAAATATTGTTTTCTGTATATCTTCAAATTTTGGCGGCGGGGACTGCAAAAAAATTACTTTGCCCATTTTTAAATACCAATTTTAACACAATAAAATTGTAAAAGACACTATGTTCTATCTACTGAACGACTACCATACGACTGATCTCAAGCATTGTAGCATAGCTCTCAAGATCGATTAGAACGTGATGCTTGTTTTTCTTATCACGGTTCTTATCAATTCAATTCCGTATTTTATTGTTATGTCGATTGTGACAGACGTGACATGAAATAAATAAATAAATTGCTACACTTACGCCAACCATAGACAAATAATTCTGCTTACACTACATTATTATCACACAATTAAACATTACAATCAATTATATAAATACAATACTTTATTATTTCAGCCATTATCGTCCCACTGCAGGGCAAAGGCCTCCCTTTCCTTCCTCCATTCCTCTCGGTTGTGAGCTGCAATAGACCATTTAAATACTTAAAAAACTAAAAATAAAAGAAATATGCATCGAAGCATTCTTCCTCGTCGCTGTCGACTGGTGTCCAAGACCAAAAGGCTGCTGGCGGCATTGCCATTCAACGTGGTAATGCCGCCAGCTGAGATATATTCTTAGCTCAATGTAGCAAACTAATGTTGTCTCTAGCTGTGGTCTATACTCTATAGAAATGAGATATTGTCTATTGAAACTTTAAAAGTAAGAGTTTAGACTTTAGTTTAGAATTTTAGATACTTTACAGCGTGGGGATTACTGAGGATAAATTATATACCTATTTTATAAGAAGAACAGTAATTGTTGTCTGAATAATTAGAAGTTAAAGATTTGTTACAAGTTGATTTGTTTGCTACAGTTGAATTAAAATTGTATACGATAACCAACGATAACGAAGAATGAAAATGGAGGACTTGGACATTCCAGACACTGAAAAGAACATCGAAGAAATTAAAATTAAACCTAAAAAGAGGAAAAATATTCGACAAAGGATTAAACACGATGATGATTCGGACGATGAACAATACATCTTGGCCAAGTTAGAAGAAACAAAGGTTTTGCAAAAACTTCGAGAAAGGCCTAATGGAGTTAGTGTTGTTGCTTTGGCAACAGGGCAAAAGACTACGCTGGAAGAAGAAATTACTTGTAAAGACCCATTTAAAGTGAAAAGTGGTGGTATGGTGAATATGCAAGCATTAAAGAGTGGCAAAGTGAAGCAAGTTGACGATGCGTATGACACTGGTATTGGTACACAATTTTCGGCAGAAACTAACAAACGTGATGAAGACGAGGAGATGATGAAATACATTGAGGAACAGTTGGCAAAACGAAAAGGTTTGTTCTTATAACCATAGTGTTATTCAATCATTTTATTTTTGTTGTTATTTATGAAACATAGTTAATCTTTTAAGTTAAAATGTTCGTAGTGATTTAGTTAATTGGGCTTCCTCAATACCCAATGTGGCGAGACATTAAAAGTGGGTCATATGAACTATTTTGCACTACTCTTAACCTTTGTGTACCATTAAATCTATAATATCAGTATTCTAGAATGTTGATATTAGTAACTTATATTATATCTATAAAGTCATACTTCACTAATTGGCTAACAAAGTTGTATCACCCTCCGCGTGTATAAATGAAAAAATATGGAGTGAAGGCTGATGTTTGTATATGTGAAGTAGGGCCAGATTGATGTTTGTTTAAGTAAATATATAAATGTAAATTCATATGAGGGCTGGCATAGTCACCTAGAGTGACTTGGTTAAAATTAAGATTGAAAAAAAAAAGACCCTCTGCTTTACACAGGGAACTTTAGGCAATCGCCCAGGTTATAGTTATTATATAAAAATGTAGTATTCCATATTTCAGAATACTATGTTGTTAAATAAATTTTGTTTAAAGATCATGTAATCACATCTGTCCAGTTAGACAAGAATGTAGTAATCATGATAATTATATTGACTATTGGGACTTAATCATGCTGTTACATAAGGGGTGTTTGTTATAATAGTGCAAGTAACAAGTTTCAAGGATAGAATGTTCTATTATTACTCTGAGATTGGTTGTTTTTTCTAGGTTTGATCATGTTGTTTTTAGATTTAATCACATGGTTTTTCATCTCTTTGCAGAAGGACATTACCAAGATGCAAAAGAGTCTGAACATAATGACACTTTAAAATATTTGTCACCTGAAGAAGCTGCTCTGTTGTCCCTGCCTGAACATTTAAGAATTTCATCTGCACATAGGTCTGAGGAGATGTTATCTAATCAAATGCTTAGCGGTATACCTGAGGTGGATTTGGGCATTGATGCTAAAATTAAAAATATTGAAGCCACAGAAGAAGCTAAAATGAAACTTTTGTGGGAAAGGCATAACAAAAAAGACTGTCCCTCACAATTTGTGCCGACCAATATGGCAGTTAATTTTGTACAACATAACAGATTTAATATGGATGGTGATATCGCTAAGAAAAGAAAAGCAGAGAAGCCTGAAGTGGTTAAGACTGAAAATAGTGCAATAGATGATAGTGTTGATAAAATAGTTAAAAAAGCAAAAGGGGAAAGGGCTACTGATGATTATCACTATGAAAAGTTTAAGAAACAATTTAGAAGATACTGAGGAAAAAGATGCCTATTTTTGATGATGTGTAAATTGTATTATGGTCGTCTACAAAAGCTCAGGGCATTTGTGGCATGCTAAGGAGAGGCCTTTGTTCAACAGTGGACATCTTCCGGCTGATGATGATGATTATGATAAAAAAAGCTCAGTGCGAAATACATTGTATTTTTGCATCTTCTTCATAAATTTCAATATTTTACAATCATGTTGTAAATATTAATGGTAGTATATTATTATTAAGATATTACAGGTGTAATGTTCTACTAGTAAATCAATATGAAATAAAAACAAAACTTTTAACTTAATGATTTATTCATATCATCACATATAAGTATGTATGGACATTTTTAATTATCTAGAGATAATTAAAATGTACATACATTATTGCCTACCTACAAATATTTTTCAAAACACAATCATATTCAATATGATTGTTATTGAATTCCAAAAAAACTATGATTAAAAAATGACTTCTTTAAAATTTAATAATGACGCTTGAGAAATTAAATTCTTAAATTGTTTCTTCCAAGAAATCTATTAGGTATTCTTGTTTTGATATTGTGCTTGTTTGATAATTTTCAAGTAAAATTGTAAGTTTTGCCAAATTTCTTTGAGATTATATTTTAAATGTATTTAAGATCTGAATATATTATACATGAGTCAGTGGTGTTCCAGTTGAATTCTTGCAGTCTTTATTCATTTGTACTACTTCAGAAACCAAGTTTTGCTCAGTTTCTTAGTTTTGAAATACTAAGAAAAACAATTTAGTAGGTCATTGTTATTAGTTTGTCATTGGTGTTAGCTGGTCCATTTTATTGTTGTTGCTTGTAGATATTCTTTCAATTATTATAATTTGGGAATTTATGTACAGGAATCCGGTTTGTTTTGTTTGGTCTGTTGTTTTGTTTGTTGAATAAGAATGTCCAGGTCCTTCCACTTCTATTTCTATGAGGTTTGGTTTTGTTGTCATACAGTTTTGGTGTAAAAATGGTAAAATTTTGTAGTCATTGTGGTGATTTCAAAAACTTCTCTGATTCTGGTCTGTTTTTTCATATTATGGTTTCAAGGTTATCAGTATAGTTAATTTTAAAGCATGTCTACTCTGAGAATGTGGTCTAATAAATTATTTGAAAATAAGTCTGATGAGGTTGTCATAGTTAAATAGTCAAGACTTTAAGGGTTGCTGGTAATGTATCGTTTGGCGCCCTTTTTCACATTAATCTGGTGATACATTAATGATCTTTGATTTTCTTCCAAATTCTCGTAACAGCTAAAAAAATATGACTACCTAGTTGAAAATATATTTTTGTCGACCTGATTGACGCAGTGGGTAAGCGATTGGAGAGAGAATTCCTAGTATGGGGTGAAGTTTTATTAAAAAAAATAGTTATAAAAACTACTAATAGATATATAGGTATATTGAGGCCTATAAAATCAAAGGCAGCTAAATCCAAGTCAGTCAAATAATCAGTAAGGTGCGTTGGGGTAATACCGGACGAATTTTCGAATAGTTGCAAGGTTGTCGCAAAAACTTTTTTTTTTCAATTTTGGTGTACACTACAATCTTGAAAAATGGTGGAAATTGATAATAATTCAACATAGTATAATTTTAATATTAATTTATTTATAAACGCTCAATAATTTTTGTTCGGTGAGCCTGTAAAATCGGGACCCATTTTTTTTTAATATAACGACAATTTAACCGTCATGGGGTAAGTTCGGACAACAATTTAATACTATTTCTATTGCTAGGAGCATAATGTGTTAGAAAATAATATATCCGATCTTTCCTCTTCTTTAAAATGACATCAGCCAAATTTACCTAATACTATAAACATAGATGTTCCAAATGATTTCTTTTTTTTTTGGTTTTAACTGTCCGATCTTACCCCACATACCAAATTTAGAGGATATTAAGATTCTCAAAGTTTGGTTTTATCCACAAGCATACTACCAAATAAAATAAACGTATGTAAAGCGTCATATAAAATCGGAATAGTGCACGGTTGGTAGAAAGTTGAAGGGAAGAGGTGACAGAAACAAAATTGGGTTTTTTTAGAAGAAGATTCCAGATCCTCTTAATGAAACGAATGCGTAAGACAGTGGAAAAAAAATATAATGCAAAAAAATCACAAATACGGAATGAGATAATTTAGAATAATTATCTAATTTCAAGTTAATATTCAAATTTAAAAGAAATGAATACAAATAATTATAGCAAAGAATTGACCATTGTCATAGACATTTTAGCATAATTAGGATAAAAATCGACAACAGTCTAGAAAAATAAAATCAAAACGATTATCAATAACAAAATACACATTTTCACTTTTTAGGAACATTTTCCCATCTTAAATTATAAAAATCACAAAACACGGAATGAAATATATTATTATAATATTATATGAAATCAACATTTTTCAATGTAAAAGAAATGAATACAAACAATTATATCAAAGAGTTGACCGTTGTTATAGTCGTTATATACGACAACGGTCTAAAAAAATAAAAATCAAAACATAATTATCAATATCAAAATCTCAGACGAAGTATATGATAGACCGGTTCTCATGTAAATAAGGCGAGACCAAAAATGAAATGAGTGCGTGTTTGACATATAGTGCTGTGACACGCACTCTCATATTATCGTATGTCGATAAAAATCACAATCATGAAAACAACGAAGTTAAACGAAATTATCTAAAATCAATATAGTAAAACAAAAGAATCCATAAATCATCGTCGTTTATTAAATCTTAACAAAAACATAAACCTTTTAAAGTTAACAAATAGTCAAAAACATGAAATAAAATAAAAGTCGGCGTTGGTTTCTAACGTCATTAATGCAGTAAGCCCAGTGATCAGTGATCACACTGTTAATAAAAATTTCAACTTCATATCGACCCTACCGCGGATTCCCGAAGGCAATTAACATATTACAGAATCAATACATAAATCACTTATTCTGTTGAATAAGTAAGTGTATAATAGTCAATTATTGCAGATTTTCCGTTTTTACTAAACTAACTAATTTACTATTTACTAATGGTAATTTTTATTACCATAAAAAAGTACATATTAAATACTTATAGTCGTATTGTCTAATTTATTAAGTAGTTCTGTGGTAAAAGGTAAATTCATAAAATAACATACCATATTCATAAAATAAATAAAGTAATGAAAATCGTAATCTGATTGTATTTAGGGCATTTTCTAAAACAAATTTGTTCAAAGTGCTTACTGCAAACTGATGAATATTTTTTGGGAATCCAGTTACCTCTATTTAACGGGTTTAGCCATTTTTGGCGAAACTCTTCATTTACAGGAAATCTTCAAAATATTTTTTTACATTATTCTAAAGAATTATAATGTTTCTAAATAATTATTTTGGACATTGATTGATTATAATATAATATGTGTATTAATTTATTTTTACAATAATAATATTATGTACCTATACTAATTAATCAACTTCTCAAAATAAAACGTCAAGTAGAATATCGAACAATATCGATAAAGTCTCTGTCAAGGTGGTCAATCTCTATTCTATGATATTTGGGTAAAAAATACACAAAATTTACGAACGTGTTATTTCTTTTTATAAAGATCTACAATATTAAGGGTCACTATGTGATTAAACGCGATACATTGGCGTACCGATTGATATACGCAACGTTAGTAAAGGCATTTGTAAACGTATTGTAAATAGCAAAATAACCAATTGTACTTACAAGTGAAAACTGTAATTATTTTTATTATTTCTATGATTAGTATCACATCCGGGTACTACACACGAAGGCATGACGAAGACAAATAAATAAATATAATTTACACACCAAGCATATATTTTTTCAAATTAAATAACACAATTTATTTTTGACTAATTTGAAATGTGTCATTTGGTGTAAAGTTCAGTCAGTAACACGTCCAACTACCTTTCTCACTCTAACCTACATTGTACTCAGGTCTTTCTGTTTCAATCACCCCATCTATAGTAGGAACTACTTGGATCCTATATCTATGATCAAAATACACATTTTCACCTTTTAGGAACATTTTACCATCTTAAAGAATAGAAATCACAAACATGGAATAAAATAATATAATCGTATACCAAAATAAACATGACCGTTAACATTCTTTAATTTAAAAGAAATTCTCATCATCGTCATTCATAAGGGTATACTCATCAGGATCTTCATTTATCTGTAATAGTTCTATCACCTTAACTATATTAGAATCAGGTACGTAGTCTTGATCTTTACGCTTAGGAATAATAAATTTTATTTTGTTTTTCTTTCCAATAGTTTTATAGAATGTTATCTTATACATATTTGGGTTTGAATTAATACTCATATTTTCAATGATGCCAACGTAATATGTCCAAGTTCGTTTGAAATATCTAACGAGAACTGTATCTCCAATATTGTATGTCTTCGCATCATCAATATAATTTTTAGTCCCACCGTTATCATCTTTATCAATGTTGATATGCAAGTCTCCACTAAAATTCTTTTGATCTTTAGTCGTTATTTTTGTAGGGCAATTAACTTTCTTTGTTCTTTTCTTTGGTATATTTGATACGCTTGTACTTTGTGATAGTTTTCTCTTTTGGTTGGTAAACAAATCTAAATCTTTATCAATTGTCTTTAGTTGTAAACTTCTGGGTAAAATTTTATAGAAAGCTTGGTTTTCTGGTGTGATTTTTACAGATGATAAGATAGTCACTTTATTATTATCATTTGCACTAGCGTTTGTCTCAATCGTATGAATTTCCGGAATTTCTTCTATCTCACATCTTTCTTCGCAGGTATCGCCCCTTTGGCTTGCTTTTTTTTCTTGATTATTATCCATTTCATGTATTTCTTTAACTATTTGTTCAATTTGTTGTTCTCTAGATGCAAATTTTGAATCAGTCTTGTTTTTCTCATAATAATTAAAGTCAGTCAATTCATCACAGTTAGATAATAAGTCGCTCACAGAATCTAATAAATCAGAATCACTATGGATGCTCATCTGAATGCTTTCAATTGTCGTTACACTACTGTTAGATCTTTTACGCTTTCTCGTTGTTGTCTTTTGGCTAGATTTATTATCTAATTTATGTAATACACTTTTCTTCTTGTGTTCATCATACTTGTACATTTTTAAATCATTTTCTTTGTCTGTTCGAGTTTTCTCTCCTTTCCCTTTGCCTTTTTTAGTCACGTTAGTGTTGTTTTTGTTAAAATCGATACATTCATTATGGTTTCTTCTGTTCTTAAATTTTTATCTTGAATTCCAGATGGCCCTGGTATAGGATCAAATGCACAATTTTTAGATTGAAGTACCGTTTCTTGTTTCCGTTTTGATGCCTTCTGTATTTCTTTTTCCTTTGTTAATTCTATCGCTTGCTGTTTTTCTAGAAAAGATTTTGTTATCACTTCTGCACCTTTTGCAATTCGTTTCAACTTAACCGCAATATTATTCTTAGAGTTTTGAGGATGTTGCGAAACTTTTTCTAGAAGAATTTGTTCGAAACTGGCGAGTGGTTGTAGCAGGCTGTTACTATGTGCTAAAGTCGGTGAGTCCTGAATTTCAGAGTAAACAATATTATTATTCGGGATAGAAGTAGAGCCGTTACAGGACATGATCTTACTAATTTCATGTAAACATAGGTGTTCTGGAGTTTTAGGTTCTTTGAAAGTTTGAGCCATGTGTTTTTGCCATCGCGCATAAGCTGCTGGATCATATTTGTTCTTTGGTATAATTGCAGGATTAAAAGGGTAAATGCCACCTTTTTTAAAGCCATTTTTTATTACTTGTGGTTTGGTTTCCTGCCACGCTTCAGCAAACATCAGAGCAAAACTTTGTTTTCTTAATTTCATTCCAACGTTTTGTCGTTGCCATTTTACGAGGTTTTTATCCCAAATTGTTTTGAACGATTTAAACACAGCCAAGTCTAGCGGTTGCAATAGATGTGATGTGTGTGCAGGAAGCTTCAATATAGTGATGTTGTTTTCTACTGCCAAAGCTACCACTTTGTCATCGATATGACTGACATGTCCATCATACAGCAATAAAACGGGCCTGTTTTCACCCAAATTAGGTAAAAATACTTTTAATATATAATCATAAAAAATATTAGTTTCCATCCAGCCTCGTTTGCTGGCTGCATACGCAAGATTGAAATCGTATTTTCCAGGATTCTGTAACATCCACTGTTCGTACATGTGTTTTCCCTTAAATACGATCAGGGGGTCCAATTTCTGACCCGCTGCATTTACAGTAGTCAAAACTGTTATATTTTCTTTAGCGCTTCCACATGTTGTTCGTGTACAAGGCTGCCCTCTGGCACCTACAACTTTAGTTTTTGTGGGATCGAGACAAACTGATGTTTCGTCAAGGTTCCAGATTTGCTTGGGATCCGATATATTTAAATCTTGAAGCGTTTTTTCGAGAAGAGTAAAATACTCATGAATTATAAACGGATCTGTCATTTTTTTTCTAAGGTATTCTACAGGTTGCGGTTTTTTTATTGATAAATTGTGGCGTTGACGAAAAGAAATAAACCAGTCCGGTCCTGGTCTGTCATCATTGAAGGGGGTTTTTATTTTATTTCTTTTTATAAAATCTTGAGTTACATCGAGTACCTCTTCTCTTGATAACCCCCAACCCCACTTTTCCAGTGTTCGTAGGCAGTTGGCCAGTTTAGATTCAAATGCTACTGGGATAGCTGTCGGCCTGCCAAGGGTATTACTTACTATTGCTGTTTTCTTTAGGATTCTATCACTAAGTGTCGATGTAGGTATACCGTACAGTTTTGAGGCAGCTGCATAGGTAAGCTCCTTGTTTTTTATTTTCTGTATGGCCAATTGTAGCGTTTCTTTTGTATAGGAAGTGGCCCGCAATGACGTCCGGGAGTATTTACGTGGCATCTGCAAGTGAATTGCTGATGTTAGTATGTATTTAATATATGACCCCAGACGAAAACTCTAAGTGCTTATATGCATGCACGATTTGCGCATGGAGAACAAACCCTAACATCTCAACCGCACATCATAATTTTAGCCAAATCATCAATTTACGCCTTTACGCCATACGACCCAAATAATTAACAACTCAGTACGTGTCTCGATTGCAACCAGTGCCGTCGCGCGTGCTCCCTCGCTCTATTGACAAACATTTATAACTTTTCTTATTAACAATACACGATTTTAGTGAACATTTAAATCTATCATTTAACATCCCAACATACAATCTCTACAGTAACGTAAGTTAGTTTAAGTGGAATACTTAATATTTCTTACAAAAGCCTCATATTAAAGCGATTACAAATGAAGTATTTAAAATTAAAATCATGTGTATTAAAAGTTTGACAACCACTACCAATTTCTAAACGGGTTAAGACCGGAATTTTTTGTCCGAACTTCACTCGATATGGGTAACATCGGATTTTAGCCTATAGGGGACGGACGGGCAAAAAGAATATGTTAATTTCAAAATTAAATAAAAACCATAGTTATAATCATACGTATAATATTGACTTCTTAATTACAGTCTTTGGTCACAAAAGAATACAAAAAAAAATAAAAAACTTAACAAAACTGGATTCTTCCTATAAAAAATAACATTTTTAAAAAATTGGGCGATTATCCATTTTGCCCACCCATGGCGGGTAAAATGAATACAGCGGTCGGGCAAAATGAATAATGAAATTAATCAAAACACTCGTCACAGAAATATGATCCTCGGCCGGAATATGAAGAACAAGCTTCATGGGTCCACTCTCGACTAGCGTTGAAAATGCCGAAAAAATCAATTTGTTTTTTTCCACGAAAAAAACAAATTGTGGTTTTTTTCCGTTTTTTTCGCATGTTACATAGAAAAATTAACAGAAATATCCTTTAGAAAGAAACAGGTTTTTTTCGAATACTTCGCTTGATGTTTTGAAAAATTAAAAAAAACATGTTTTATTGAAATGTTTTTAATGAGAAATAGGTAAACTAGAATACTACATGTCGAACAGTGGAGCTGCGCCTACCCTCCGTTTTTATTAATAAGTATCATTAAGGATGAAAAGAGTTAAAACATATGAAATGTTTCCTGTTTCTTTCATTTGCTTCGGTTTTTTTCGGTTTTATTGGAAAAAAACATGAAATATATACTGGCAATTTTTCTTGAAACTTTCGAATGGAACATCGAAAAAAACAAAGGATTTGGAAAAAAACAGGAATTTTTCCTGCTTTTTTCAACGCTACTCTCGACAAACATCGCACTGTATCCAATCCTCGATTGGGGGGTGTATGTACTGTTCTTTACAGACAGTGCAATAGAAGTGACTGTCTTTATTTTCTTTATTTTTCTTTGGGCATCCCTTGGCACGTGTCTTTCTTATTTTAATATTTGATGGACCAGGAGTATCAAACAAACCCTTCTTTTTGGCTGCAGCAGCATCATGCTTTTCCTTGAGAGCCATCTTAATTGGCGTGCTGGTTAAAATTTCAGACTTTTGTTGCTTGCGTCGAGATATATTTCGTTTTTTAATTTCGACTGGTATTGGTCTGATTTCTTCCAAAATATTCGAAACCGTTATGTTTTGTGGTAGGAAATCATCTAAATTTTCAGTACCGGCGTTAATTGTGGTATCTTCACAAGAGTCGGGAACATTTCTTATTGGCATGTTTTGGGAGAAATTTGCTTCCAAAAGTTGTTCTTGATTGTTGGACGCTATTGGTACATTTGGCTCTTCCGCTGTTATATTTTGCTCATCTTCTCTTCTAAGGTTTACATTTGTTTCTGATGACATCAAGTTCTCAGCATTTGCTTGATAAACCTCAGACGGTGCGTAATGTTCATCCCCAATAATGTGACTATTAAATGGGTATATACCGCTTGCACGAAACCCACTAATCGCGTTTGCTGGTGTAGCTCCTTTCAAATATGCTCCCGTAAAAAGTTTTGCTATGTCGTATTGATTGATGATTCTGCCTGGATGTTGTTTTTGGAAAGTGTTAACCTCAATCTCAAAGTATTTTTTTATTGGCCCGTAGACTGCAACGTCTAGTGGTTGCAATTTATGCGATGTGTGGGGAGGAATTGACAAAAATATGATATTATTTTTCGTTGCAAAGTCAAGAGCTTCATAACTCTTGTGAGATTCGTGATTGTCTAGCAATAAAAGTGCTTTTTGATGCTCAGTAGGTCGCACTTTTTGTGCAAACATGCGTAGCCAGTCTAGAAACTTAATTGAGTTAACCCATCCACTGTCAGTGGTGGTAGCTTCTGCACCAGGAGGAGCACCATCTAAGAGCCTTGGATTTAGTCTTTTTCTCTTAAAAATAAAAAAGGGTGGTATAAATATTCCCGTGGCACAACAGCAACAAATAACAGTCGTCAAGACACCTTTTTCGTTGCTTGAAACAATCCCAACTTGTTTTTTTCCATAGGTCGATAATACCTTAGGTGGTTTTGTTGATGAAGTTCTCACTCCAGTCTCATCCATATTAAAAATCATGTCCGGGGTAATATTATATTTTTCTATTACTTCTTCTAACAAACTATAAAATCTAGTAACGGCTTCTCGATTAAACCCTTTCACACGAGCAATGGAAGTAGATTCAGGTGATCTCAGTGCCAGTGTTGGATGACGAAGCTTGAAATTTTTAAACCATCCTTTTTCAGCTATATTTCCGGAAAAAATCCAGATTTTCCTTTTTTATTAGCAAATTCTCCAGCAACTTGTAGAAATTCAGTCCGCGTTAGGCCATAAAACAAAGAATCCATTTTTTTAACGTATGTTAAGAGCTCTTCCTCTTCCTCTGGCGTAAAAACAGACACAAAACGACCCAATTTCTTTTTTGAAGAACCACTCTTAATGTGTCTGTGCAAAGTAGCATAAGGAATACCATACATCTTACTTGCTTGTAGCTTTGAAGTTTTTTTAGCTTCCTCCATCGCTTTAGCTAAGGTTTCTTCGGACCAATTAGCTCTATCAGTCTTACGCTTATACGTATACACCATCTAAAACAATATAGACATAAACTGTATTAAATAACAATAGGAGGGTAAAATGGATACTATTCGTTTTACCCGGTTTCGTTATGCCCGTCGGGTATGTTTCAAAGTAACCTCAATATCACACAAATACAGTTTATAAAAACGTAAATCAAAATAACGTTTTTTCATGTCCAATTACATTAAAATATGATAAAAAAATTAAACTACGAATAACACTTGATATATTAAAACAATCACGAGGTACTTACCGCGATTTTTTAATAATTTTTAGTCCAAAATCCTTTACGAGCGTGTATAAACTTGTTTACCTACACCACTGTCGCCGGCGAACTGACCATCGCAAAGCGCGTGCGTGTGAGGCGTAAAGCATGCTATGTACGTCCTTCTCTAACAATTTTACGATTTATTAGGCTAAGTATTCTTTTTACCCGCCCTCTCCGTTATGCCCGTCCGTCCCTTAGAGATAGTAGGCATTTCTGGATTACTTTTATCGGGTTATCACTGTTTAAAACTTAGTATTTAGGCAAAATAAGACCAAAATAAGCTATATTTTTGCTAAAATATGCAAATATGAATGAAGGTGAAAGACCGGACCGACAAATATTTTATAAAACTTACCTTGTTTTCTCTAACGGCGCGTAGTACACGTCTAAGTTGCCGGAGCGACTGGCGGACACTGCGGGGCAGGGCGGAACATAATGACGTGGCACGCAATGTGGCTAGCATTAAAAAATATAGCCAAATAAGTAGGATATTTGATTCCTACGTTCTTACCCCAGTGCCGATCTTACCCCAACGCACCTTAATCTACAAAAATCGATAACTTTGTTCAGGTAGCTACAATATTCTATATTTAAAGTCAGATTTATAAAGAATGTGAATAATACAAATAATCAGAATTTTGCTTAATAAATATCCCTCTATATTTGAGTACAGAAGCCGTTTGATAATTACAGCCGCCATTTTGAGTTTTGCCAATTAGTGATGTTCTTATACGTTCGATAAAGTAAAAACAATAAAATATTATACTATAATAACTTTCGTGAGTGTTATCCATATTATTTACTATATATTCCGGTTATACTCACGGGTGTATTCGGGAATGCCCGACTAGTTTCGGACTCGATCCGCGTAACCAGCTCATGAATAAGGGCTCCGATCGAGTAAATAATAAAATATTATTTTACAAATTTTAATCAATTTTCAATTAAGTGAAATAATTGCATTTATTGTTTTATGCTTATTATTTTCTTAAGACTGGTGATTCTTCTGCTATCCCTTCACAAAAACGTTCTTCTAAATCTTGATTAACTTCAACAAATGGCACTCTAATAATACCTAACCCTTTCGGACCGGCGCACATAGGAGTATTTTGTCAATTTACGCGGCCAAAATTATTTTAAGTTCTTATTATTTTCTAAAGGATATAATTTAGTAGAAAAAATACTTTTTGTGGTATAAAAGAGGTATTATTAATATATATTCATTTTATAATATTTTCCAAGAGTAATTGTAAAAAAAAAAATTAAAAGAAAAAATTAAATTAGTGATTTTCTTCCTCGCTCTCTGAAGTATCAACATTAGGTTCCCCAGGCATGAGAAGTGCGATAGTTTCAGGCAAAAAACTCTGCATTTTTCTTCTTTTTAACCCTAGATAGATAACCATATTTCACTGTACACTAAAGATAACCATACGTCGACTCGACGTGTGAATGTTTAAGTAAGCATATTTTGGATTATGAATATACTAGGTTTATGAACGTGATATTATGTCTTAATGGTTGTCATTTTATTGTGAGTAAACGAAAAACATTTGAGTTGATTTATATTTTTATAAGAAAAAAAAATTAGAGAACAAAACAAGGTACAACTTACTTTACAAAACTTAAACAATTAGGAAACTCTCTGTCAGTCTTATAATTTACTATTAAAACTTTTCAAAATCAACTTTATGTAAACTCTATAATATAAAGAACCAAAGTAAATAATAATTTTTATTAATTTTGGTCACTAAGGCACTTAGGACAGGCGCTGGACTTGTGCTCTCCACAAATGGGATTTTTGCAGCTGTCGCACATTGACTTTGTCATCCTTCTAATTTTTGATGGACAAAAGGCACAATATTTTCTCTTCTTTGGCTCAGGTACACCTTCACGTTGTGTGGGAGGTTCGGCTTGTCTTTTTGGCAATATACCACTAATTTTTTCTTTTATATTAGTAGGCAAAGTTAGCATTTGCTGCCTTGTCTCCAGCCATGGGGTCATCAAGCTATTGCTGAGTTTCTTCATGAAATCTCTACGTCCCAGCGGTTTTTCTTTCTTGCATAGGACATTGTCACAGTAAATAATGTATGCGTTTATAAATGCCATATTCATGATCCCATTAAACATAGCCATGGGCCACCTGTTTGTTTTGCGGCTGCACGACATCGTCGAGCACATTTGGTCGAAAGTGTCGACTCCCCCTTTTGTTTCATTATAAAAATGAATCATATTTGGCTTGCTGGTCGTAGGATGAACAGTGCCCTCTTCATCACACGATGATAGAACAAACACCATTTTGCTTGGTTTTGGTTTGTACGACACTAACGTCAATGGCCCATCGTAACAAAACATCGATGTTCCTACTCGCCTGCACTGCATTTTTTTCAGCTCGTCAGGTATTTCCCGTTTGTTCGACCGAATAGTGCCGACCAAGGTCAATTTGTATGGCTGCCTTAGCAAGTTTTTTGCTAATGGAACTGATGTGAACCAATTATCACATGTGATATTTCTATTAGTGCCATGAACTGCTTTTGTAAGTTCTTTGACATAAAATTCACCGAGTGGCAAGCCATTGGTTTGAGTGCATTTGCCTAGATATGGCATAGCATCAATCATGTATCGTGTGGCACTGTCACATGTCATCACAATTTTTATTCCGTATTTATTAGGTTTGTTGGGAATGTACATCCGAAAAGGACACCGACCCCGAAAACCCAAAAGCTGTTCGTCGATGGTTACATAAGGTCCGGGGATGTAATTAGATCGGCAGTGATTTATGAAGATTTCCCATATTTTTCTAATTGGCACAAATGTATGTGTTCTGGCCGCAAAGATTTGTCGTCCATTCTCAAACACCTTATCAGAAAATCGAACCTATCTCTACTCATAGCAGCAACATATCTGTTTCCTGAATACGAACAATCAAATAGCTCATCCGTGGTCAAATGATTGTCCTTCATAGCAGCTGTTAGTGTCAGTATGCCGAAAAGAGCCCGAATTTCTTCACAAGTTGTAGTTTTAAAGGTGGCTTTTACATCAGGCCTTTGAATCTTCAGCTGGATTTCAGCGTTGGTCCACTTTGTTACCTCCTCCACAATGTCATCAGTAATAAATATATTGAAACATTCTAAAGGCTCATAAAGGTATTTATTCATCCGAGTGGGACCCCTAGAGGTCCGTATAATATTAGCAGATGATACTCTGCCACTTGTTCTGCCTTTAGTGGCCGACCAACGATGATCGTTTTTGCCTTTAAGAATTTCACGCTGTGGCATGACAATACAACTCGAATCTTATCTTGAACTTGAATCTTAGGTAATTTGGGGCCGCGGATTACGAATCTGCTATAATTTTCCCGATTTTCCGCCGCCATCTTGGGAAAATTCATATACCAACAATTGTATCAAAACGGGCCCTTCGTTACCTACGTACGATTGTGAGGGTCACAATTGTATCATATTGGGCCCTTCCCTTCCTACGTACAATCGTAAGTGTCACAGTTGTATTAAGTTGGGCCTAACGCCTCCTTTTTTACATTTGTCTGAAAATATAATCATGAATGAAATAAAGGAACATGAAAGTTACAAAAATATTTATTAGATAGCACAAACACAACTTTGTACTGTTTTACATACACAATAATCAACAAATGTTATAAATGAGATCAACTTTAACATGAAATGAGATCGATTTTCACAATGTTTATAAATAAGTATTAATTAAATTCAGTCTCTGTTGTGAAAATCAATGAAACAATTTCGGTCCTTGTTAAGGCACAAGTAAATGTCATATTTTGAACAACGACTACGACTAGTGCAGCCAGGAGCACGACAGCAACGAGGCTGCTTCAGAGTGTCAAAGACCGGCCAATGGTTAAACCCGTCGTACTGTCGGTCAACAGTGGGAAGAGACTTCACTCTGTATTTGGATGAAGTAGGCATATCAGCAAATTCCAGATCTTCCCTTGGTCTCTTTCTTGGAGGGCCAGTCAGAAGGTGGTCACTAATAGACAATCGGAACGCCAGCAAATCCATGATGTCTTTAGATTTGCGATTATTGGCTTTGCAGTCAGCACAATAGGTACTCAAACCATGAGTTTACTATAGCCAGATCAAACATGTGGATTATCACCTTCAGAGGCCACTTCCTGGTTTTACGCCATGTTCGATAAACCTCCACCACCTGATCGCAAACTCTTTTTGTCCCATCTTGAAACTTCTGTTCGTGGCTCTGCTCCAAAAGCAGTTGAGACCAGGAGAACTCCTTTATTGTCTTTCCACTTAACCACGCTCAATGTGTTCTCTCTGTTTACAACCTCCTCATCTTCGCCTCTAGACATCTTATTATCTTTCTTGAATTCAAACAGAGTTTTCTTTTTGGTATTAAATCGGCTGGCCATTAAAGTTCCTGTTCCTTCTATTTTTCTTTTCACCAACTCATTCATTAACGACAGTGAGGAAAAATACCTATCAAAATAAATAAAACTGCCTTCTGGGAGTGTATTGGCCAACCGTAATACAACAGCAGCACCAACTCCAAAATTCTCCGAATCAAGTAAGTTTGTAGTAGAGCCTTGATAAATTTCGAAGTCTAGAACTTGCCCTTTGGAGGTAGTTATCACGAAATTCTTCAAGCCTACTGGCCGAGGTTTGTTTTTTACAACTACCTTCAAATCGCACCGATCTTCAAATGGTATCATTTGTTCATCGATTGAATAGTTACCAGTATCTCTTGGCAACTGCAGGCCACCTGTTTCGGACGGCATCTACACTCAGCGGCACGGAATGTGGCCCAAGTGCGTTATGTTGTTTATTATCAAAATGAAAAGCGAAACAGGGTTTTTTTGTTTTTGTAAAACTTAAATGTTTATTCAGATCTTATATGCTAACGATTAATTAACAAAAAAGTGAGTTAACTTTGTACAAAGTAATGAATGAAAAACTGTATTATTTAGCATAGACCGTGGTTTTTATTAATTAACAAAAGAAAAAAACATGTCGCACACACTTTTTTGCAGTAACAATGTTGCCAACCGTAAGAATAATACTTGTGTTGCCCTAATAATCCAACACCCCTTCTCAACACAATATATTTTCTATGAGATACATTTAAATAAAAGTTTAACATTAATATATACTCAAATTTGTTACACCACATTCATTCAAATGTTTCACCATCAATTCCTTACTTAAAACCTTAGTTAACATATCTGCAGGTTGTTGGTTGGTCTTAATATACTTAACACATATTTTATTTTCTTTCACAAGATCTTTAACTAAATGGTAGCGAATATCTATATGTTTCAATCGTTTTATAGTATCAGAATTTGCATTTATTATTGCTGATTGGTTATCACAAAATATATTAACAGGACAAACATTTTCACAGTTAAAATCAGCTAATAAATTTATGAGCCATGATACATCACTAGCGGCCATACTCATTGACACATATTCAGCTTCTGTGGAAGACAGACTTACTGAAGCTTGCTTTTTAGAACTCCACAAAATCAAACAGTTTGATAGCTTGAACATATAACCTGAGGTGGACTTTCTGTCCAATACATCACCTGCCCAATCAGCATCACAATAACCTTGTAAACGAATCTCTTTACATTCAAAAACTAATTTGTAATTTAATGTATGTTTAATATACCTTAGAACTCTCTTTAATGCACTTAGTAGTTCGTTATTTGCATTTGACTGATATCTACTTAGCAGAGAAATTGGATAACAAAGATCAGGTCTTGTACCACATGCTGCATACATTAAGCAACCTATTATTTGTCTGCACAACTTCTCAATATTTTTATCTTTTTCAATAGTTTCATTTGAAAATATTTTAGTGTTAAAATTGATGTCCATAGGGTTTGACATATCTTTA
The DNA here is from genome assembly GCA_946251915.1 of Abrostola triplasia. NCBI lineage: Eukaryota > Metazoa > Arthropoda > Insecta > Lepidoptera > Noctuidae > Abrostola > Abrostola triplasia. The sequence goes on along the minus strand of OX276440.1, from coordinate 5,115,609 downwards.
CAATTTTCCATATTGAACTTCTTTAAAATACTTTCCAAATAACTTGTTTGATCCAATTCAGTGATACCTGTTTCTAAATTTTGCTTTACATTTATGCCTAGAAAATTTGATATTAGTCCCATGTCTTTCATTTCAAATTCTTTATTCAATATATTCTTAAGTTCTACTATATGTCTCTCATTAGTACCAAAGAACAAAATATCATCAACATATAGTAACACATACATTTTATCTTTACCAATGCACCTTTTAAATAAACATGAGTCGCTATTAGACTTAATGAAACCTTCTCTACAAATCACAGAGTTGAATTTATTGTTCCAACACTTGGGTGAATTTTTAAGACCATATAATGCTTTATTTAACTTTACAGTATTTTTCTCCCCAGAATAAGCCCCTTCTGGCAATTTAATATAAACATCTCTATCTATGTCCCCATACAAGAATGCTCCAGTAACATCCATTTTGTATATTAGTAGATTTAAATGAGTAGCTATCGCAACAAAGACTCTAAAAGTTGTTAGCTTTGCAACAGGCGCATAAATTTCGCCTAAATCAAACTCACTAACCTGCTCAAAACCCCTAGCTACTAGTCTAGCTTTGTACTGGTTGTTTCCCTTCAGCTTAAAAACCCACTTGCTACTAATAATATTTTCACTCACCGGTGCATCACTAAAAACCCAAGTATTGTTATTATTTAAAGTTTGTAATTCTTTCTCAATTGCCTCTTTCCATTTACTTGCATCCTTCCTTCCCATGGCCTCTCTGTATGTAATTGGTTCACTTATTTTACTTAAAACATTTTGGCACTGATAAAATGACGTCTGTTTTCTCACTCTCTTACTCCTTTCGTTCTGAGCCTTTGTTTCCTCTACCTCGGACGATTCATCATCACATTTTTCATGTTCGCTATAAGACTCACTCTCTCCAGTAGACTCGTCATTAAGAGTAGTAGGAGTATCACTTGTATCATCAGTTTCTCTGTCTTCAATCACATCACTCATCTTCATTGTTAATGAAGTTTCATCTTGACTAAATTGGCCATTCAAATTCAACGTGACTGTTGATTCATTCTCTTTACATACCTCTTGGTTTAAGATGACTACATCTCTTTTAGTATCTATACAATTTTTCTCTGGAAAATATATTCTATATCCCTTTACATGTTCTCCATAGCCAATCATTATTCCCTTCTCCCCTTTTGAGTCCCATTTTCTCCGCTTCTCCTTTGGAATGTGTATATACACAGGGGATCCGAACGCCTTCAGTTGATGAATATTATAATTTTTGTTCATCCACATTTCATATGGTGATTTTCCTTCTTTGCCTTTTCCTGTCCTGTTTAGAACAAAAGCGGCTGTGTTTATTGCTTCAGCCCACAGTTTCTTCGGCAAATCCTTAGCGTGTAACATTGTCCTTGCTGCTTCAACAAGAGTTCTATTTTCCCGCTCAGCCTTCCCGTTTTGCTCCGGTGTATAAGTAACAGTAGTTTCATGAATTATCCCTCTCTTTGAACACATTTCCTTTACTTCTTTATTTATAAATTCTAGTCCATTGTCAGTCCTTAAAGTCTTGACTTTATTCCCGGTTACATTCTCTGCTTTGATCAGAAAATCCTCCAGACAACGTTTAATTTCGTGTTTTGCTTTGACGAAATACACAGTCCTGAAGTTAGAGTAGTCGTCTTTTAAAACAACAAAATATCTTGAACCACCAATCGATTCTTCTTCCATGGGTCCACATGTATCCCCATGTATCATTTCACACGTCCTAGTGGTTACGCTGTCACTTTTCTTAAATGGTAACCGGTGAATCTTTCCCTTTAAGCAGCTTTCACATTGAGGAACTGAAGATTGATTAATTTTAATGTTATTTTTGTTCAGCACTTTTTTAACGTATTCAAAATTTTGGTGTGCCAACTTTTCATGCCACTCGTTCAAATCATTAGTTGCTACTTTCGCAACACTTGCAGCTTTACACTTGAAGCGAAGGTTTAGATAATATGAGTTCTCATGTCTTTTTCCAATTGCACAAACAACGCCATTTTTGAGAAATTTACACGAACTGTCATTTGTCATTATGACATAACCTCTGTCAGCGGCGCGGTTCACAGAGAATAAATTTGTCTTTAAGTCGGGAACAAACAACACATTGTCCATTTTTGAGTCTATCCATTGACTTCCGTTATAAACTTGCACCGCCATCTGTCCACATCCTAACACACTAATGACTGCACCGTTAGCGATTATTACGGATTTTTGCGATACATTTTGAAATGACGAAAACAATGTACGATCGCGGCACATGTGCTCACTGGCTCCCGAGTCAACTAGCCACTTTGATTCTTCGTATTGTTTATGCACTGAGTCCGATACAATAAACGCATTACTTATCTTTTTATTGTCCTTATATCTTCTAAAACGACACTGCGCTTTGTAATGTCCGATTTTACCGCAGTAATAACACTTATTATCGTTTATCCTTTTGTCACTGTCTTTATTATTTCTGCATTCTGTTTGGAAATGTCCGGATTTGCCACACTTAAAACACTTCACATTCCTTTTAGCCACAAGCGCCGACGAGGATGGTGATCTTTCTTTTTCTTCAGTCCTTTCCTTCAGTCTCTCCTCCTCGATCAGCAGCCTGGCCACTAAGTTATCAAATGTCTGCCTATCTTCTGGTGCAGACTCCCAGGCCGACACGAAATGTTTGTACTCGTCTGGTAAACTCATTAACACTTTGGTTATAGCAAACTTATCTGAGACTTCCTCGCCCAACTGTTTTAGTTGGTTTTGCATTTCCTGTATCTTTGACAGAAACACAGACATTTCGACTCCTTTTTCATATTTGTATTGGAAAAATCGCTGTTGGATGATATGGATAATAGTGTCCGATTTTTGCTCGTATGTGCTGAGAAGCTTTTTCCACATTTGAGACGAGGTTGTACATGTGACAAGATGTAGCATTACATCTTCTGACATTCTTGTCACCAGAAGTGATTGAGCCTTCGCGTCCTTAGATTCCCAAGTATTTCGATCTGTAGCACCTTCAGGTTTCACAGTCCGTCCCTCTACAATATCCAGCCATCCCTGACCCCTCAACAGTACGGTCATTTGGAATTTCCATACATTCCAATTGCGGGCTCCTTCCAGTTTCATTGCATTATTCGTAATATTTATTGGGTTTACTTCCATCGTGCTGTCCTTCCTTGCTTTTTGTCTAGAGCAAGTAATATCCAAATATCCTTCTCGACGAAAATTTTATCGGCGGCCGCGTGTTCAAACCTAACCTTACTTTTCTTTTTCGCCTTTTTCGCCGATATAACAAGCAATAATGCTCGATGCCTCGATGTCACTGATTTTACTGTTACTAACAGGTATGCGCTTCTGGGCCCATAACCTGTACAAAGTAATGAATGAAAAACTGTATTATTTAGCATAGACCGTGGTTTTTATTAATTAACAAAAGAAAAAAACATGTCGCACACACTTTTTTGCAGTAACAATGTTGCCAACCGTAAGAATAATACTTGTGTTGCCCTAATAATCCAACAAACTTTAATAAAATTTAACAAAACCAGAAAAGGCATTATGCTCAAAGTTTTCAAAAAAATGTTTTTAAATTAAATTTACAAATTAAAGTTATGGTACTTAAAATTAATAGCGGGTATTTCCACCTCTGGCCCTGATGACCGCCTGCATGCGGTCAGGCATGCTGTGGATTATGTTTTTAATGTCCACTTGGGGTAATTCGTCCCAGGCGGCCACCAGAGCGGTTTTCAATTGACCGATAGTCTCTGGAGGGTTGGGACTGGATCGGATGCGTCTTTTAAGCATGTCCCAGACATGTTCTATGGGATTCAGGTCTGGGCTTCGTGCTGGCCACTCCAATTTCGTGATTCTCACCTCAGATAGGTAATCATCCACGCAACGAGCTGTATGAGGTCGGGCATTGTCTTGCATTAAAATGAAATCTTCACTACCGAGGAATGCCACGAATGGTAAAACGCGTTCTTGGAGGATCTCTTGTATGTATCGTACTGCTGTTAGACGACCTGGTACGATTACCAACTCTGTGCGTGCGTCTGAACAGATCCCTCCCCAAACCATAACTGATCCACCATGGAAACTAACGGTTTGTGTGGTCGTAATTGGCAGAAACCTCTCCCCATGCCTTCTCCACACACATTCGCGGCCATCTGGAGCTCTTAAGGCCACTCTACATTCATCTGTCCACAGAACTTTGCTCCACTGCTCGTGAGTCCAATTGGCGTGTTCGCGAGCAAATCGAAGTCGAGCTACACGATGGTGCCGGAGCAGTTCTGGACCTCGAGCTGGTCTTCGAGCACGCAGATTCTGTTCCTCCATTCTCCTTCTTATTGTCCGCTCACTTACGTTGACCCCTCTTGCCGTTTGTAGTCGCTGCCGTATTTCAACCTGCAGTAAGGAACCGATTTCTCAAAATTGCGAGAACGATAAATCGGTCGTCTCGTGCTGATGTACACCTAATACCGCCACTTCCTGGCCTCCTTGTGTACAAGCCGGTCTGATCGTACCTTTTTAAGGCATACCTTAGTGTTGTACGCGGTACATTTAAAGTTTCAGCAATCTCTCGCTGCGTTCGCCCCTGGTTCCGAAGCAACACAGCTTGAGCAACTTGAGCTGAAGTTAGGGGCATTATGTTCCAGTTCTGGAAGCATTAATTACTGCAGATTAATTAAAAAAATAAAACAACAAAGATTAAAAGCACGATCATTTGAATATCGAAGTTTAACTTACCCGTGTTCTTTGCGTTCCAGTAACAAACTAACGTTAAGCGTCACAGAAAATAAACAAATGAACTTTTTTGTGCTTACCCTCTTAAATCAACAATAGCATTAATGTCCTGACAAACTGCCACTTGAAATTCTCATACGCGATACCAAAATCGCCTGTTATCGGTCTGTTTATGTTTGGGCCACATTCCGTGCCGCTAAGTGTATAACAGGCTGCACCCTCCATAATCTATTTTTGGCTTGTTCTTCAGTCTGATTTACCGATGTAACATCTACACAATGCAAGTTTGTCCTGAGAAGGAAAAACTGTTCCCTAGACATTGCATTTGCAATCGGGTCATACCTATATTTTTCGCTCCACATCATCTTCAGTCGTGGAAATTTTATGCACCCAACAATGGCATGTATTCCGAAAAACTTCTTTATATCCAGTAAAAGACATACAGGTTTCATTTGTATACCAGTATTAGCCATATAGTATTGATTTGTGGTCAAAGCCATCCATACCATATTCATATGGAGTTTTAATATCTCCTTGATCACGAATAGGATCTTCTGGAAGAGGTTTGCCATTGAAGGGCTTCTTCTGCCATCCTGCTAGCATACTCAGAGGTATGTTATCGTCATCGGTTTCTTCGACTTCATCAGACGAAGATGAACTTGAAGATTCGAGGATTTCTTCATTAAAGTAGTCCAAATCGTTTTCGTCGTTGTCGTCGCCTTCGTCACCAGAGCCATTCAGCATCTCTCCGATAGCAGCGTCGTTTAAAGCCGGAAACATGGTGTGGAAACTGTGATAAATAAATAATCATGAGAAACTTAAAATACGTATTTATGTAATGTTGGGCCCACGTCGATACATTATTGTGTCAGTAAAGTTCGTTAAGCCGTTACCCCAAAGTGTTTGCTTGCTAATAATCACTGTTATTACAAAAACATCCTATGTTTAACAATTTCTCTAATCAATAACTCGTATATTACTTTATTTAGAAAATATAACAATAGTAAGTACTTACTTTCGCAAATTCGGCGAGCGCAATCAGTCACGAACTGTACAGGTTGAAACTTGCTCGCCGACTACGCGTCGGACAAAATTTACGCGGGAAGTGACAGTTCGCTTCCCGCACAATTGTACGATACTAGGCCCGTCCACTACGAACGTAAAACGAATGAGCTATATTCAACTTTGTGACCCGCACAATTGTATTGGAGCGGTCCGAAAGGTAAAATTGTAAGTCTTCTCTTTCTTGCCATTCTAATCCAAAATGTTTTGTCAACAATTTCTCAACATCTGTTATTTTTGCCTGCGACACGGGCACTCCCGTTGGAATAGTGGTACGAGGGTCATTCAATAAATACTTAGCCTACAAAAAGTAAACGAAAATTTTGGAAAAGTGGCAATTTATTTTTCAACATGTCTCCATTTAATTCGATACACTTAGCCCAGCGATGCTCCAACTTTTTTAACCTGTCCGAAAAATAGTTTTTGTCAAACTCTGCAAAATAGGCCTCCGTGGCGGCGATGACCTCCTCATTCGATCCATATCTATTCCCGGCGAGTGATTTTTTCAGATTAGGAAACAGAAAGAAGTTACAAGGGGCCAAATCTGGAGAATACGGTGGATTGGGCAGCAATTCGTAGCGTAATTCGACCAATTTGGCCATGGCAACGGCAGACGTGTGAACCGGTGCGTTGTCGTGGTGAAACAGCACTTTTTTCTTCGCCAGATGGGGTCGTTTTTTCTTTAATTCGGCGTCGAATCGGTCCAATAAATCTGCATAGTAAAGCCCTGTAATTGTTTTACCCTTCTCGAGGTAATCGATGTAGATCACACCTTGTGAATCCTAGAAAACGGCCATAACTTTTCCGGCCGATTTTACAGTTTTCGCCTTCTTTGTAGCACGTTCCCCGGTCTGGATCCATTGTTTTGATTGCTCCTTGGTCTCTGGTGTGTACCAGTGGATCCAGGTTTCATCGACGGTCACAAAACGACGCAAAAACTCCGCTGGATTCCGCTTAAACAGCGCCAAACACGTCTCCGATGTGGTCTCACGGTTGCGCTTGTTTTCTGGTGTGAGTAAACGCGGCACCCATCGCGCCGACAGCTTTCTCATGCCGAGTTCCTCGTGAAGAATATGATACACTGTTCCTTCTGAAATGCCTACAGTCTCAGCTAGCTCCCGAATTTTCAATCGGCGATCTGCCAATACGAAATCATGGATTTTTTAATGTTTTCCTCCGTAGCAACTGTTTTCGGTGCAACTGGACGTGGTTCATCAAAAACCGACGTACGGCCACGTGCAAACTCGTTGAACCAATTCTTGACGGTGGCCATCGATGGAGAAGAGTCACCGTACACAGCATCCAAGCGCTCTTTGATTTCGATGCGCGTTTTCCCTTCCAAAAATAGGAATCGAATCACCGAACGATATTGCTCTTTTTCCATTTTTGTAAAACCGATCGACACGTTCGCTTCCATAAGTTGTCAAATTTAAACAAATGAAGGGATTGGAATGAAAATTTGAAAAAAGAATTAAAAAAGAATGTGCTACACTGTGGTAAAACACATGTTTCTAACGTATCGAAACGCGAAAGAAAAATTTCCTTAAATCCTTCCCATTTCATGTTAGGAAAAGCTATCTGAGAAAACCACGTTGCGGCCGAGCCTTTCATGGCCTTACTAAGAATTAGAATTAATTTACTTCCCTGTATGCCACAATCCGACAAGCAGATGTCCGCCATTGCCAGCCAGGCCCGGGCGTCAGTCTCTGCATCTTCCGGTTGGAATTTAGGCAGCGTGATGCTCTTTTCCTCGATATTTGGTGGGTTGGTTAGCGCCTCCACAAGTAGCCTCATGCTGGTTTGTTGCGCTTCGAATAACGCGCGCCATCCATCATCTGCCGCTGTTTGTTCACTCACGTTTTGTGCCTGCACCGATCCCACTTCTGATGTCCGAGAAACATGATTATCGCTGACATCGTCATTAGTGGTTGCGGGCTTAGTGGGCGTCATCAGGGTAAAATGCGAGCACAAAACACAATAACAACAGTTTTCACACTATTTTATTAACAAAATTCTTATCACTAGGTATTACACTTATCACTACACAATAATTACATATAAAGAAGCGAAAGAATCAAACGTTAAGACCGAGCAGCGGGTTCGGGGCACCGATCTTACTCCTCGACTAACGACGACAATCCCATCAATGATCCAACTCGATTCGACTCTCTCAATTTTACCGCCCAAAAACTATAATGTGTCGTAGTAATTGTAAAAATAAAGATAGCGCCTCGACCCCGCTCGAGACGCGCGCTCTGCTCTGATTGGTCATAGCTTAAATAACAATATTCATAACTTTTATTAAATTTGAAAGGGTTTTAAGTTATTTAAAAATGTAACAAATTAAATTAAATTAAGAATTTTAAAAGTAATTTAAATGTAATTGAATAATATTATGCGTTTTCATGTAAACAACAATCAACTCGGGTCATAGCTTCCTCGACATATATAACGCCGTTCTTCCCACCACAAAAACGGATCGCTTGTTCGTTTTAATAAAGGCTCCTGTAGGTATTTGTCCATCTCAACGATACCTGCTGCTGTTGGATTTGATGGAGTCAGCTTGGCTACCTCCATGTCAAACTCTGCCCATATTGATGACTGACTTGAAGGCTGAGTTACAGTCTGTTCTTGTGGCAATGACACACTCTCTTGTGACGGATGTTGGGAGCCCACTTTTAATTTTAATTGGGAGACTGCTTTTTTAGCAGCATTTTTATTATAAAATCCTTTTTCCTTAAAGCTAGGATCCAGCAATGTTGCTTCCGTGTGCAACACGGAATGTTCGATTGCATTGAATCTGCGATCGAATTCCGTGTGTAGGTAATTTATGAACCATTTCTCGTATAGCAGGAATGGCTTGCTCTTGTTGCTCCCGCATGTGTTTTACAATTGAGGTCTGTATGATGCGGCACAAGGGTATGATACCTTTGAAAGTGTTACACTTTTTTCAGAACTGATTTCAACGGTGATGTCGTAAAATATTTTTAAAATAGGAGTTGCTGTCTCAACTGTAGCCCAATCATTAGCACTAAGGCTTTCATCCATTACTAGAAACACGCAACGAATTTGGCCAGTTCGTAAGTTGTTTTCAAGAACTGAAGAAGCACCAAGATAAATTTTTCGGCTATTTTAGCGTTAGAATGAGTGTTTCGTCATTTGAAGAATTACTAACAGTTTTATATGACACCATCAAAGGACAAGATACTAAATTTCGTAATTGTATCCAACCCGAAGAGAAATTAGTAATAACATTAAGGTAAGTATGATAAATAAAAAAGTTTTAGTAATTATTATGTTTTATTTTTAATCGCAATGTGGGTTCGTAATTAAGTAAAAAAGTAGTAAACTATTACTGAGAATTACTATCATTAAAAAGATCTAGATAATCAGATTCTTGAGATATCTGTGTATTCGATGAATATGTAGATTCAGGAGAGGTTACAGATACTTCTTGATTACATGTTCCACGATGTGTAGGTGGAACTGAGGGCGGTGGGGGTGGATTATTATTTCTAGCAAATGATGGTGTTTGATATCCTTGAGATGGCCCTTGGTTGTAGTTAAATGGTCGTACGTAATCCCAAGTAGAGTTACAGTAGTTGTATCCAGACGTTTGGGCTTCAGTAAGGCTGATTTTAGTCTCACGCTCACCGTCAGCGCTCATAGCTCAGCGCGTAGTTTGTCAGCGCTGAGGCTCAGCGTGGCTCGTTTTAGTATCGTACTGACCGCCTCACTGTACAGACGACGACCGAAATGCGGAGTGTATTAATTACATAATCAGCTTCAGGTATTTACAATTATATACATATGTACATAATTACATGACATAATTTTAATATTTACATATAATTATGAAATCTCTGTTCGTCCAGGTTTACATTTAAAAACATTAACTGCTCTACATTATCCGTCGTTAATCTCGTTCTTCTTTGGTTAAGTATTAACCCCGATTTTGAAAACATCCGTTCGCAAGGAACGGATGTTGCGACTATGTTGCAGTTCTTGATATACAGTTTAACAAGATTGGGGTAGACATGTTGGTGGTTTTTCCACCATTCGAGTGGGCTGTTCCACTCTCCATTATTATTTTTTTGAGGCAGCATCTCGTCTGCTAAATACATATCTACCTCTTTTATGGCTTTGAAAACAGGAGTACCAACAGATGTATTTTGTTTTATTAAATTGTCAAATATATCCGTAGCGCTGCAACCATCGTTCTGTGAATCTGCAACCACAGTTGGTGTATCGGTAGTCTTCTCATTTTCCGCTATCAAAGCAGCGACTAGTCTCCTGACTCTTTCCTTCGTTTTCGTTGCTTCGTTTGTGTCGGAAAATGCCTGCATTTTGAAACGGGGATCCAAAAAAACAGTTCACAGAGAGTGAACCACTTTTCTCTACTCCCCGGAATCGTTCATTTAGGCCCGATTTTAATAGTAAAGCAAGGTCGTGGACGCTTTCGGACATTCCAGAATTTTCTATAATTTTTTACAAGCTTCTTTGAGGCAGCGAACCATAATAATAACGGAACTGCCTGTCAAATATTTTTGGCCACTCATTGCCCTAGTCATTTCTTCAAATGGGCGTAAAACTTGACACATCTGAGCGCAATTTGTCCAGTCTTCATTGGTAAGATGTGGCAAATCCTTGTCCACAAGTGCCGCTGTTGAACGCACTGCTACTTGAAGTTCGACCATTCTTTCCAACATATAATATGTCGAATTCCAACGTGTTTCGACTTGTTGGATGAGCTGCTTAGGCTCCTTATTTTGTTGTATTTGGTATTTAGCAAGTCTCTCTGAAGATAACACGCTTCGTTTGTAATGCGCTATGATTTTCTTTATGTTCTCTATTAGAGTTCGGTGTACCTCGAGAGCGTCATCCACTATCAAATTAAGTGAGTGGGCAAAACACCCAAAATGCTTAAATCCAAGACATTCTTTAGTAGCCTTTACCATACTGGCGGCATTATCGGTTACTGCAAAATTTACCTTGTCTCTTAAATTCCATCTATTAAGAATCCCTTCTAATTCAGATGCGATGTTCGATGCCTTGTGGCTCCCAGAAAAATTGCAGCAACCCAATAACACAGTTTTGAATTCGAATTCTCGGGTAATATCCCTTTCAGACCTGAATTTTTTTTTTTCTCTAATCGATTTAAGAAAATTCCTATAACTAGTCTAAGATATGGGGACCTAAGGAAAAATAAATAAAAAAATCCTGGTTGACAGTTTTTCAAGAAAATCAGGGTTTTCTATTTGTGTACAAGTGTACACATCCGTCCCATGTAATGATAATATTAGCCTATAGGGATTTTTATATTAAATGATAAAAAACATTTATTTTGAAATTATTTATTAGGAAATATAAAGAAAAATTATAAAAATAACGAAATATTATGTTATTCTCTTTAACAAAAAAAAACTTAGGTTTCTTCTTTGGGTGGGTTGAATAATTGCACATAAATCAATGTCTAAATTATAAAATCAAATGGTAAATTGCTTCTTAGCATGTCAAACATAAGCGTGTTCGCTTATGTATGGAATGCTAAGAAGCAATTTTTATCCTTATTTAGGCATAAATGAACTTTGCATTTTATGCATTTGATCCGGCTTCTACCCTTGCATCCCACCATTTTACAGCGTGTACCAAGACCTTCGTCGTGTGTAGGAAAATGCCCAAAACCATCTCGAGCTATTTCAGATACTGGGCGTACCTCTCCTGGTCTTCTAGGTATAATCTGCGGAGCTGGGCTACTGCTACTTGGACGGCCTCTTTTATTTATAGACATTTTGTTTTGCAACACCAGGCATTCAGCCACCTGACGACGAACTGAAGCAATGTGAGCTGTTTCTTTTTCGGTATGCCTAGCAAGTCGTTGTCAATTTGGTATTCTCGATATGCTTCAACGACTGCTAAATCTGATGCATGAAATATCATACGGAGAGTCCATTTTTTTGATTTTATAAACGTCCTGTAGTAACTCATGAGCTGATCTAACAAGTCTACTCCTCCCATCGCATGATTATACTTCTTAACAACTTCAGGACGTTCGACTTCAATAAATTGCTTATCTTTTTTACACCATCTCCTCACTATATCTTTTTCACCGATTCCAACAAAATTAGAAGCTAGATGTGTAATTCTGTTATCTAACCATTTGACCACAGTTACGTCTTCGTCATAGCTAGTCACCTCCTGGGCAAAGCCGCGAGGTTTTTTGCTCATTTCTCTGTCGCAAAGTAACGATGGGCTTGCAAATCTATTGATACGAGCTGTGCATGCAGTCATGATTCCCCTTTGTTTTAGAATTTGTAGCAGATGATACGAAGAAAAATAATTGTCGAAGTATAGTTCGTGACTCTTACTTTCTCCAATTCTCTTTGTAAGATGAAGAACAACTGATGCACCGTATCCAATTTTTTTTGTCAAATTATTATCTAATTCTGGACTAGAGCTCTGATAAAGTATAAAATCGAACGCTTGACCATGTTTACCACATAAAAAAAAGATTTTTAGACCCCATGGACAAGGTTTGCCTTTTATATACTGTTTGGCAACATGTTTTCCGGTAAAAGGAACTATCTGTTCGTCAACGCAAAGTTCTTTCTCAAGCGGTAATTCTAAACACCGCTTTCTAACAGCATCAAAAATTGGTCGCACTTTGTAAAATGCATCTTTAGAATCACCTGGTATATGTGTGTTGTCAACAAGATGTAAATTATTACGCAGTTCAAAAAATCGGTCTCTTGCCATATTTTCTGAGAACAAGGGAATACTGATGTTTGTTTCCCAGTACATTTTCAAACAAGGATAATGAAATATACCTGTGGCCAAATGTAATCCAAACAAAATCTCTAGTTCTTTTTCAGTAGTAGGCTTAAACCTAGGTCTATTTGAATGTGTTGCGTATAGGTTAGTCATTTCTGCCATAACCTGAAACAATTGTTTTGGCACGTAGGGTAATGTAACGTACCTACGGACATTTTTGACTACTAAAACTTTGAATTAACCCATCTCTGTATATAATTAAGGTATTTAAGCGACAGAGACTTTATTTTTTAGGGCATGTAATCTGTAACAACTGAGGTTATTAAGTGAAGCTGAAGTGTTGCTAAATGTATTTTTATAACATAATTTCTAAAAGTGGTCTTTTGTCCTAAGGTACGTAACATGTTTGTACCTTGGTACACCTTTGTGTGTACCTTGGGACAAAATAAAACAATGACATTTAGTGTAGAACAGTCTTGTAATCGCCTTAAATGAACTTAATACTACAGAGATCAACATTAACATGAGTATCTTCAATAACAAAAATAAGATAAGCTAACTCCCACCACATTCACAAAAACCACAAGGAAAATCGGCCAACTCCAACCAAAAAATAAAAACCCAAATTACCCAAAATTTATAATGCATATAGATAAATAAAAGTGATTAACACGTACCTTGAATACTAATAATATTATTCTGCACTTGTTTTCAATCTTATACACTGTTTTTGTTCAATTTACGAAAATAATTTGTAACTACAACGTACTCGTGCTGTATCGCCATACAAAATGGCCGACTGAGCGGAGTTAGCTGTCAAAATTGGCGCGTTCCGAAACGCTTGGAGTTGTCTGATTTTCGGACACCAATTTACGACAAAAATAGACTTTAAATGGAGTTACTGCTTTTTCCAGATTACGCGGAATTATTGTAAGAAAAAAACTCCATCATAATATTTTTTTTGACAAAAATGGAGTTGGCTGGTTTGCGGATTAAGGTATCGATATGTTTAACCGGCATAGCGGAAAAAGAAGTATTTACAGACGGCTCGTTCACTGCCGAAATACAGATTGATGATGAATACTCTGATATTACATTTCATGTTGTTAAAGATAACGAAATTCCAGTTAATTTAATTATTGGAAATCCGATACTAAAAGATTTTTAAGTTAAATTTACTAAAGACGGTATTTTTATGGAACGAATTAGGCATTTGACATTACTAGTAGAAAACAAAGAAGAATACGACGTAGAAGACTCACGATATACGATGGAAATAAAGAAGATGATAAACGACTGCAAACCTATTAAAGAGTTAAAAAGAAGTAACGTTGAATTAAGAATTTTACTTACCGACGAAGATCCAATATTTCAAAGTCCAAGACGCTTGTCACCACTTGAGACAGAAATTGTCAACAAACAGACAAACGACTGGTTAAAGAATGGAATTATTAAACCTAGCAAATCAGATTTCGCATCTCCGACAGATTTAGCACATAAAAAAGATGGAACTTACAGACTCTGTGTAGACTATAGACGTATCAATAAAAAAATATACGAGAAAGATTTCCACTACCTCCTATTGACGATCAAATTGATAAGCTGAAAGAAGCCAAGATTTTCACGACACTCGATTTGAAAAATGGATTTTTGCACGTGAATATCCATAAAGAAGAAAAGGCTTTTATGATGTTGAAGGAAGTACTTACCAGTTCACCTGTTCTTCATATTTTCAACCCTAACTTAGATACGGAAGTTCACACCGATGCCAGCGCAGATGGATACGGCGCTGTGCTATTGCAAAGAAGTCCCAAGGACGATCAAGTGCATCCAGTTTACTTTATGAGCAAAAAGACGACATCATCCGAAAGAAAATACCATAGCTACTATTTAGAGATTTTAGCTCTTGTTGAAGCCATTAAGAAATTCCGAGTTTATTTACAAGGGATACACTTTAAGATCGTAACTGACTGCTCAGCGTTGACTTCGACGCTACAAAAGAAGGATCTTTCTCCACGCGCTGCACGATGGGCCTTACTTTTGGAAGAGTACGATTATCAAATTGAACACAGGCCCGAATCTAGAATGAAGCACGCCGATGCTTTAAGCCGTTACCCTACTTGTTTATTACTTACCGAGACTACTGCACGACTGAAGAAGGCGCAAGATGAAGACGAACACGTTCATTTACTGAAAACAATATTACAAAAAGAACCTTACCAGAACTACTTATTACAGAATGATATACTTTATAAACTAGGAAGTGGCAATAAATTATTTGTGGTACCTAAAAAGATGCAGACTGAAATTATAAGAAAGAACCATGAAAGAGGACATTTTGGTATAAAGAAGACGGAAGAACTCATTAATAGAGAATATTATATCGATAATTTACAGGCAAAGGTTAAGAAAGTAATTGATAATTGTGTTGAATGCATACTGGTGTCACATAAAAGAGGGAAAAAAGAAGGATTGCTTAACCCGATTGACAAAGGAGATGTGCCATTGTCAACTTACCACATAGACCACCTAGGACCTCTGACTTCTACTAACAAGAATTATAAGTATATTCTGACGGTGGTCGACGCTTTTACGAAATTTACATGGATTTACCCTGTCAAAACTTTGACGACAGAAGAAACGCTGAATAAATTGAGCATGCAACAACAAATCTTTGGCTCACCAGAACGGATAATTACTGATCGAAACGCCTCTTTTACGTCGAATGATTTTAAAGAATATTGTCAGAATGAGAATATCGCTCACTACTTGATTACGACTGGACAACCGCGAGGAAACGGGCAAGTAGAGCGAGTCCATCAAATAATAATCGGCGTTCTAAGTAAACTTAGCGCAGATGACCCTAGTAAATGGTATCGCAGAGTGTCCAGTGTACAACGTTGTTTAAATGGAACTTTTCAAAGAAGTATCGGTATGACACCCTTCGAGTTAATGTTTGGAGTAAAAATAAGGGACAAAGATGATGACATTCTAAAGGTCATCGAAGAAGAAAATACACGAAGAGTAAATGAGAAAAGACAAGAATTGAGGGAAAAAGCAAGAGAATCTATAAGGAAAATACAAGAAGAAAACATTAGAAGCTATAACAGCAAAAGAAAGGAGGCAATTCTGATGAAGCCGTGGATTGCTACAGAAGATGAAGATATTTCATCTGAGACAGATGAATAGTCAGGACAGCCGTGTGGGAATAGTTATTTTTATGTTTGTTATGTAGTTTAAGGTTTTATTCAGATTGTCATTAAGTAGGTTAGATGTTTTAGAAGAGTTTTTGGGGATTGACAGTTGACGTTAGGAGAGTCGTTGTCATGTGGTTTTTAGGAAAATTATTAAAGATTTAAAATAAAGACAATCCACTATTTCTTGTTTATACAATCCTACATATATATGCGAAATGTTAACGTATAACTTTGTTTCCCGGTAAATTTTGTGTGTAGGGGTCAGATAGTGGTAGTGAAATAAAACTTTTATGATTTTGTTTTGCGCTCTTTGTAGCTTTTCTAGATTGGTTTTAGCTGCTGATCCCCACAGTTCTATGAGGTATTCTATGTGCGGTTTCACCAATGAGTTATAAATAGTGTAACGTACTTTAAGAGGAAAGCATCTCACAATTCGACGTAACGCGCCCGTTAGGCTTCGTATTTTGGTACAGATTTTTTCTAAATGTGGTTTCCATGAAAGTTGGTTATCCAGAATAAGGCCCAGATATTTCTCTTTGTTGACTTTAGTCAAATTGATTCCATTAATACTGAGTGGTTTGTGATCTGGGATTTTTTTGTTTTTAGCTGCAAATATTAAATAGTTGGTTTTGGATATATTTATTGTTAACAGATTAGTTAGAAACCATCTTTCTAGGATGATGAGATCCTCTTGCGCGTCCTGTATTAGTGAGTCAATTGAGTTACCAAAGTAAAAAAGACACGTGTCATCAGCATATAAAGAGATGTACCCTTTCAGGCCTATCTTATCTATATTATTAATGTATATAAGGAATAGGAGGGGCCCGCAAATCGATCCCTGAGGCACGCCGTAGTTAATTATTCTTGTCACCTTCTTTGAGTATTACACAAGTACAAATTCAAAAGCAATTAATAATGTTTCAGCATCATCTAATAATTATCAAAATTTACAGGTTGAGTCACAGTTATTGGGCAGTCAACCTTCCACATGTAATACTGGCAGTATCCTGGCACCCACAGAAGTACCCCTGTCTGAAGCTGAAAGTCTTGCGTCATCAGGTGAACATCCTAATACTGATTCTGCAACAAATGAGGATTCAGATCATGATTCTAGTGACTATGTAACAGACACAGGAGATTTAGATGAGACATACTCTCCACCAAGACATGTACACATGCAGTACCAAAATAACATCACAATGAGACCTCGAACCAGAACTCAAAGGAATAATACAGAAGGAGAAGAAATTAATATGTATTGTTTACTTTCCAGTCTCACTGATCCACAGACAGTTGAGGAAGCACTCTCATCACTGCATGCCAAGCAGTGGAGACAGGCAATGGATGAGGAGTACAATTCGTTGATAAAGAACCACACCTGGAGTTTGAAAATGTCTAACACCTTTGTTTTATTCTCCATGAAGTACACATACACCATAAGTGTGTAGTCATCAATAAATGTAATGTAATATTTCATACCTGAGCAGCTCAAATTCTCCATGGGTCCACAGAGATCAGAATGAATAAGTTCCAAGGGAGCATTAGCTCGGGAACCAATATTCTTAACCCCTTATTGCATGAATTATGAAGGAGATGAAAAAAAAAAATTTTTTTTGCACATATGTCTTTATTTTACCTTACATAATGAGATCAAAGTGAGAAAAAAAATTATTTGCTTATATAATAAAAGTTTTTTAATGACGCCATATATGGCTTCGTATGCAGTCTGACCAATGGTTGGTCGGTCATATATGGCTTCGTATGCAGTTGGGGAAAAATATGCTTATGCTACATGAAATTCTTTATAACAGTTTCGTTTGTCGTTGTAACATAAGTACACATTACATTTTTCACATAATGTGAGAAGGAACGAAATTTGGAACAATATTGGCATAGTTGACGGGTATTTTTTTTCCAAATTGGGTAATGGCTAATCCCATCAGAGCGTACAGAATCCAACGGAAGATCCTGATGTCTGGCAGGAGTTTTTCGTGGCTTTTTCGCAGGTACTGGCGAGTCGGGTACCGTCAGATCCGGCAACTTTGCCACTTTACACAAGTCTTGAAAAGTCATGGTACATTTTTAACCAGAATACATAGGAAACCATTAAAATATGTATGACGCGACAGACAGTATATTTATCACGGTGCATAAATAAAATGGTTTTAGAATTAAATGACGGATAATAACTTTACCAACATCTGAAAACAAAACTGGCAAAGATACCTATACCATGTGGCAACACTGCCAATTACATTTTTACTTTTAAAAAATCAAGGTGTATTTACAATACTAGTACAGAATATTCAATTGTTACGATACAATAGTTTAAGAATTTGATCCTTAAGATATATTTATTATAAAATAAACCACAGAAAAAGCGGCAAAGTTGATCACCCATTTAAGAAATTTTCATAGAAAGTCAGTAAATGTGGTCAGGGCTGGCGCAATTGAAAAAGATTATTTGTTAAAGTAATTATTTATTTTGTTACATACGAATAATCAGGTACATAAGTATTCAGAAAAAAACATACAACAAAACATACTAAACTCTGAGTATAAAATTGTTAAAACAAAATAAATCACCTACCAAGTAAGTAAAAAAATATTCTGAACAGTTAAAAAAAATAACCTTAAAAATAATTTTCATCGCATTCCTCAACCAAGTATTCGCGGTTTTCCTTCACCGAATGTAACTTTACAGCTTTAACAATTGATGAAGACGGTACGACATCACGATCTCTTTTACAGACGATAAATCTTAAATTAGGCTTTTTAACAGTTTTTAAAAAATCAATTGTATAAAATGTATCTGTGTCTTGTACATCTACCTTTTCAATGAATCCTACAAAGTATTTCCAATTGTTGCGGATATAGTATCTAACTAAAACGCTTCTTTGTTCTTCATAAATTGAGTTTTCATTTTCTTTTTCGTGTATTTCAGAGATCACACCTTCTTTTCCCTCATGTTTATTAATATTTTCGTTTTTGCCCAGATCCAAATTTTGAGCCTCTATATCAAAGTCTATATCCATACGCTTATTGTCTTGTTCATAAGTTTTTTCTTTTATTTTAATTTGGTCCATATTCAGGTTCACACTTTCAGTCTTTTCTTTTATTCCAATTTCGTCCACATCCACATTTTCTTCTTCCTCTTGTTCATTTGAATTTTCATTTTCTATTATTTTAATTTCGTCGTTAAAACCTGAGTTTACATATTTTTTTGTTTTCTCATTTCCATTCATTTGTGCTATATCCTTGTTCAATATTACACCTTGTTTCTTCTTATATTTATTAGTCTTTTTGTTTATATTAGTTTCGTCTATCTTCAGGTGCACATTCTTTATTTCAGGGAAATTTGCCTCTACGTTTTTCAATTCAATTTCATTAATATCAAATTCTTGAAATTCTTCCTTTTCAATTTCTCCATCAACAGAAAAATCCACGTCATTTATATCTGGAAATGTTTTACATACATGATAATCAGTCCCGTACTTTTTATTAAGTTTTAAAATGGCATATAAAGCTATGTCTTCATCTTCAGACATGATTGTTTCTTCATCTGAGGTATCTCGTAGCGAATAATTATCTTCATTTTCATCATCACTGTTATAATCAACTTTCCGTTTTTTTGTTTGAGTTTGTTTTCTGTTTGGAATTTTTCTTTGGATCACATTACAGGTCCCAGAAGTAGATGGCACTGGGTTTTCATACGGATTTATATTTTCTGTTTCCTTATTTTTCAGAGAGAGCTTAGATTTTGCGTCAATATTTTTTAAATTGAGTGAGCTACATTGTTTTATATCAACATAAGCTTGGTTTTCTGGTAAAATTCTAATATCTGATAAAATAGTTACACGATTTTCATTGGTTTTTGGTTCATTTGACTTTTTAGTTGCTGTTTTATGTCTCGATTTTATTCCACACATAAGATTTTCTGCATCTTGAGATGAAATCGAGCATCCGGGTTCTAATTTCAATTTTTTGTTCGCTGCTGTTCTCTTAAGCGGATCAGGGGCTTTGGTTTTTTTCAAAAAATCAAGAAGTGCTGTATCTATTTTGTATTTTATTTCTTCTTCATAATCTGGCAGTTTCCTGAGGACTTTTTGGGGGTTGAATGGAACGATGCCCGTAGCTTTAAAACCTGATTTAATGTTATCTTTATTACTCATTCTGATTTCTTCTAGTAACTCCTTCAGCAATATAGGAAAGTGAGTTTTATTTATTTGAGCCGCCGATGGATTTTTTATTTTATATTCTGTCAGGATTCGTCGCCAGATTTTTTTCAGAGGTCCAAAATAGGCTACGTCTAATGGCTGTGTGATGTGTGTACTGTTCGGTGGTAAAAAAGCAAATCGTATATCGTGCTCCTCACAAAGTCTTAAAATAGTCACATTCAGGTGGCTCGACAAATTGTCGCCAATAACAACTTTGGGTCCATCAAGGTTAGTAGCCCATGGAATGACGACACACCTAAACCAATCCTCAAAAACGGTAGCGTCGAACCACCCTGACTTAGTTCTATTAAATCTAGCCTCTGGTGGTCCACCTAAGCACCATGCAGACCACAAATGTTCGGATTTGTATACTGTGTAAAGAGGTAATAAAGATCCATCTGCACTTGCAGCGAACATTATTGAAATATTTCCTTTAGAGTGATTTAATATTCTTTCAGGATATTTAACTTTGCGTTTGAAAATGCATTTTGTTCATCCCGGGTTGTCGGACAAGTTGGTCTCGTCGTAGTTTAATATATTTTGTGGAGGGATGCCTATTAAAGTACGCTCAAGATTACTGAAGTAATCCGTAAATTCATCAACAGTTTTTTCGGCTCGTGCTTTCTTAATGTTCTGCACTGCTCGCTCCGTCAGTTCATGCTTGTGTCTATTTAAAAAATGTCTTACCCACCATTTACCTGGTATTTTACCGGAAAATAGGCAAGAGCGATGATTTTTATGCAGATATTCAAAGATCAGTATACGTAGATCTAGTCGAGATAATGGGGAACCAAAATCTGCAGCGGCTATCAAAACATCCACGATGTGCTTTTCCTCGGAGTCGCCAAGGCGCAACTGAGCACCAGGAGGTTTCATATGGAGTCCCTTCGCTTTATTCTTTATTGTACGTCGAGGTATGAGAAATCTTTTTTCAGCTTCCAATGACGTTATGTTCTTTTTTTTTACTAGATCTACTGCTAAGTCTAGCATTTCCTGGGTGTAATTTTTATAGGTTCTTGATCCTAGTTTTCGGCGACTACGGCGACCCATCTTCTAAAAAGTAAAAAAGTACATATGTACTTACAACTGCTAAAAACCAATCAAATAAAATATTGATGATTATTATGATGAGGTACTATGAACTACATAGGTACTTAAGTTAAACTAATTAACACAAAGTTTCAAAAGTGTCTTATAAAAATATTATTTTTATTTTCTGTTTCTGTCAACCCTAGGCCGCTACAAAACATGGCAAAGTCACCCTCCCATATTGGCCGGCATGGTCTGGTAACTTTGCCAACAACATTATGAGACACAATTCAAACACTACGGCATTTACAAGGTAATCAATCCGTTCCTTACCATAAAAATAACATTATATCTAAAATTTACGTACCTGGATCTGATTTTTACATTCGAAAATATTAAAAGTTCTTGAGCACTGAGTTTTAAGGTTATGTGAGCGACAAGTTTTGAATTTGAAATGGTAAAAAATGGCTGCCGTGGTGTTACCTTACTTAACCCTATTCTTGGCAAAAAAAAAAACATAATTTAAAAATAATTTTTAAATATTAAGGTAGATATCCAAAAAGCATTAAGGGAAAAATATTAAAAAAAATCGCACATATCCAGATAGTGAGATCACGTATGTATCTTTGAAGATACATTGCCAAGTTTTCAACAAATTTTGACCTAGTGTGCAAGTATGTTTGAGGATACGTTGCCAGGTTTGGGTAAATAAAATGCACATAGTTGTGTTTATAATTTTTACTTGTTATTGGCGTATATAAAGACACAAAATTATAATTATTTATCAATATGGAATTTAACAAAACAATTTCTTTCTGGCTTAAAACACAAGCGTAAAGAGCACTTTGAACATATTACTGTTGTTTGACCCTTAATACAAAATTTACACCTCCCTTTTGTGCCAAATATTAGGAAATGGCCAACCTGATCATACCTTACATCGAGTGGAGGACGAGGTGCTACAGGTGTTTGTATTATTTTTGAAGGCGTAGGTCCAGAAACCTCAGAATTGACGACTGGACAAGGTACTGCTGTTCGTCTTTTGGCAACTTTGTCGTAACGTTGTATGGTACTGACAGGCTCTGCTGCAACATAACTACTAGCTGTAGTAACACACTTGTTGTCATACCATTTGACAACGCAAACTTTATATTTGTTACTTAACTTGGGAATGAGAGCCTCTAGGTTTTTTTTTCAGCACTTTGTCTGTTAATAGACTTTCTCCTGCGCCTCGCAATCTGTTAGACCTTATGGTGCCTAAAGTAAAAATACCCATTTCGTCTCGTAAATAATTTATCAACTCTAAACTGGTAAAAAAAATATCAAAATATACCACAGAAC
The DNA here is from genome assembly GCA_946251915.1 of Abrostola triplasia. Classification (NCBI taxonomy): domain Eukaryota; kingdom Metazoa; phylum Arthropoda; class Insecta; order Lepidoptera; family Noctuidae; genus Abrostola; species Abrostola triplasia. The sequence continues at coordinate 5,093,217 of OX276440.1, read as the reverse complement.
AAGCACGATCTGGTATACTTTTACATAGAGCTATAACTACCTTAGCACCAAGACCAAAGCTAGACTCTCTAGGGGTTACCGGATTATACCGAAAAGTATCGTCACCACCATATACTATAAAGTCGTACACAAAACCAGATACACCAGCACGAACAAAAATTTTGAATCCCCACTTTTTTGGTTTATTTTTAACATATTGTTTACGATTGCCAGCCTTTTTACCCTTATAGGGGACCATCATTTCATCCACACTAAATCTGGTTTCGTGTTGGACTTTTAAAAAGTTTTCACGTACTTTTTGAATCAAGGGTCTCACTTTAAAGTAACGGTCGCCATCGTCTAAAAGGTTATTATTGAAATGAATGTATCTCCTTATGAATTGAAATTTTTTAAGCGACATAATATCAGCAATGGGAGCATAGCGCAAATCATGCGACCAATAATCAGTATAAGCCGGTAAATCGACAATACCCATAAGAAGGATGATAGCTACAAAATTTTGTATATCTTGTTCAGTTATGTTTGAGGTTTTACCGCTTTGTTGAACATAATATAGGTTCGTTTGCTCGGTCATGAAATCAAAAATATCGCCGGTAAAAAAATCGGTAAAATATTCAAAAGGGCTTTTGACTATATCAGGTTGGGAAAGATTTTTATCTGAAATTTGGGCGGAATGTTTAAATTTACTTTTGGTCCAGTGAAAATTTAAAGGTGTTTGTTGAATTCGTGGCTGTTGAGGTAGAGTTCTTCTTGATGTTGTGGGTCTTCTTGTTCGACTGTTAGAAGCAACCAACGGAGATGGTGGTAAAGAAAGTGGTAAAGGAGAGCTATTTTGCGTCAGTGATGGCACTGGTCGAACTGGAAGCATGGGTGTCTGAGGTGAAGTCAGCAAAGGAGATTGAGTAACAGCATCTTGCACATCCACTATTTCTTCATCAGATAGTAAATTGAGATTTTCTATAGAAGAGGGCAAAGACGGCGCACGAGAAGAATCGGAATTATCTTCATAGTTATTCAAATAAAAATTATTCAATCCTGTTGAAATCTGTTGAAGTTCATCTTCGGGTCCAGATTCATCGTCATATGACTTTTTACTGGGTTTTGGAACTAGAGCACACATTTTTTTGGCTCTGTAAAATGATGGTTGTGTCCCTCCCTGAAAAAAAACCCAATTTCACCCTCATGCAAAGCACAAATACGTAATAGCAACAGCTGTACCCTTAAAACCGCAGGTTAAAAATACTGGCATTGTATCCTACAAGATACGCTTGCCGTATACTAATAATCTTAGTATACCTGGCAACGTATCCTACAAGACACGCTAACTGTATACAAAGAATCTTAGTACACCTGGCAACGTATCCTGTAAGATACATTCATTTTATTTGTTAGTTTGTGAAGCCGAACGTAACTGTATATCTTATTTAGCTATTTTCCTGAATGAAATCAAACATATAAAATATGATAACACCAATACCTTATGAAATTTATTAGAAAAAACTAATAAAAATGACAAATTCTTACCTTCTTCCGAGAAATTTCACTTAACCGGTACGACATTTTGACAAGTTTTGAAAAATCTAGTTGACGTAAGCTGTCAAAAGTCAAATAGGTGCGTTCAGAAATGTATATTTGAAGAAAAATAACATTACGTTTCGTTCGACATGGTTTACAAACATATATTATATGTTTTTAAAATTGATGTGTCCTATAAGATACCTTGTCAAGAAAAGGGTTAAAATAGTGTTGCCAATTGTTAACCGTATTTTTGCCTAAAAATAGTCACAACACTGAAAAATATACGTAGTCTGTGGTATGAAAGGATTATCATAAGCGCACTGCTCGTGGCAAAGTTAGTAACCCTTGGTAAAGTTGCCAGATTTGACGGTACATTGAGGGGAGTACCACCCCGGCTTGATGTCGGAGTTCCCAAGATGCTGGAGGGACGGCCACGTTTTTTGACCATAAGAGCTTTTCCTGTCTTTCGCATGTGTTCTGAAATCGCTAGCTTAAAATCAAATAGAGGCATATAGGATGAGTCTGTATTTATTCGGCGCCACAACAACCAAGAGTTTACAATGGTCATGTCCAGCATGTGAAAAAAAATCCTTTTGTACCACTGACGAGACCGCAAATGGATTCTGTAATAGCCCAGAATGGAGTCAAGTAAATCGACTCCTCCCATATGTTGATTATAATAATAATAATAATAATTTTTATTTATTTCTCTCTATATATTATAAATATCGACGGCTTGGGGAGAAGGAATATCAATATATTTTTTTTCCTGTCGAGCATAACGCTGTTTTGTTGTGGTTGGCTCGCTTCCGACGTAAGCAGAAAGAAGATTGACGTTCTTGTTGTCGAACCAGGAAACCAGACTTAACTTTACTTTATTTATGACTGCTACCTTTTCTGCCATGCTTCCACGACCACGCTTCTTGAGTTCCTTTTCTGTAGGCATATTTGAGTTCGGCACACGATTGAGTCGCACGGTTCCTAAGGGCAGCAAACCGTTCTGGAAAAGATATACTTGAAGATTTGGGCTATTGAACCAGTTATCGAAACAAATCTTGTAATTCTTATGTCGTGGAACTGTAGATGTCAACCGAGTTACCACATTTGAGCTTACACCAAGATCTGGCGCATCTGAAGGGTAGGAATTGCTTTGATCTCCAGCAAAGATATCGAAATCATAACTAAAGCCGCTAACCCCGCTCAGAACTAGGTTCTTGTAACCCCATTTCGTCGTTCATATTGCAATTGGTTTTATGTCAAAAATGACGAGTTTACAGGAGAGCAAAAAAACAGAATACTGGAAAAAATCTTTTCTGACACTAAAATGTTTTTTACGTAATATTGCCGAACTATTATGTACTATTAAATGTACGCTTTTGAAATTTCCATAAATTATTATATTTTGTTAGAAATTTGACATAGAACCTATTGTAACCACAATTTACGTAAAATTTGTGACATGCAACATGTTGATAGCTTATTTGTATGAAATAATACACAGATAATTTCAATTAACAGGTATATTTATTCAACTTATAAGCAAAGTAGGAACATTATCGATGAGTAGAAACAAAAAAAAATTATAGTAAAGAAAAATAAACAACAAAATTGACGTTTTCTCGACAAACTTAAATGTATAAGGAACAAACTTAAATTGAACTTATTTTAAACTTCACGAATTATACTTAAATGGATTTTACCATTTGAACAAGGTTATGTAACATAATTAGTATGCAATGGTCCCATTGCATACTAATTATTACGTATATGAGGACAGGCATCAAGATTTGAACAATTATGTTCCAAGGAGTCATAAAAAGGGTGATAATCTTTAGGTATAAGTGGTTTTAATTCTTGCAAATGTATAAATTTTGTGGTGTCAATAGGGAGAAATGATTGATAAAGGGCAGTATTACCACTTCGTATGTAATTTTTGTTTGCGCGTCGTGGTAAATCTTTGAAGTCGTCATTAAAGTCTAACTTATACCGTATGATCCCATCTGGATTATATTGTAGGCTTACAATGTCGACTACTAGTGGATCGCCCTTTTTGTTTCCTGGTCGAATGCTGGAGTACCTACCACCTTCACACCTGCGAAAATCACTGTAGCTTAAACAAACTACTTTATATGGTTCAGGCTTGGATCTTGCGCTTTTTATTACATTGATGTAGTCTCCAGGTATGAAAATGTCACGATGAGGTGGCAACTTTCTTTCGATGCTGCTATGTATCGAATCGACCTCCATCTGGGTATGTCCAACTTCGAGGTATTTTTGTTCGATAATTATGTTTTTTTCGACTGATAATTCAATTAGAGCATTAGACAAATTCAAGGATCGGTTTTGGTAACCACACCCGTCACTCCACAGAATATTTTTTTTGGTATTTGGTGCCTTTTGTAGTTCTGCCTTTAGATGTTTCTCCATAATAGACGTAAAGACATCACTGTCTAACCCACCGGCTCCCTCGTGCCATAGATAGCAAATCACTTCTTTTGTCTTTAAATTATAGTGTGTGTAGTTGTGAACTTTGAGTTTTGTTTTATAGTAAACGGCTGATGCCTGAATTCTTGGGCATAGAAGTACTGCTTGGACATCCATAGTATATACTAATACATCATCTTCAGTATTGTTTTTGTCCCTATCCTTACTTTGTCTTGCTGTTTCTTTTTTCTTCAAGTGTCTCCTGTACTCATCTTCATTAACATTACCATTCTTGTAGGCTAAACACTTGTTGCACTGGTCTTTCCTGGGTTTAAAAATAGATAAATTAAGCTCGTGGTACTTCCTCTCGAACGTCGCAACACAATATTGCCTCTTATTGTTATTCATACAAAACTTTTTATACTCAGCATACAGATCACCATAAACACTATTCCAGATTGGTTCTAAGTATAATTTTGAGGAAGACGATCTGCAATAATGGGACTCTACTTTCGGCAGACTGTCAAAAAATTCTCGAATTGAATTGGATGCATTATTTTGAGTCATCGCATTACACTCATTATCATTTTGAGAAATAGTAAAGCTTTCCGCTTCTTTATTAGAAACAACCCAATCCCTCAGTTGTCTTTGGCCAATACACAAAGTTTTTATGAACATTTGCTTACAAACATGAACTCTCTTAGAATTATCTTTCAAAGTTAGGAAATATTTAAATGCTTTGCCTTTTCTAGAGTCTACGCTCGAAGAACGTCGATGCTGTGGTGAATATACACTAACTAACCCTCGGACGTATACTTTACGAGCTTCCCAAGAACTCAATGTCCAATAACAATCAAAAATCAGTTTTCGGTCTTCTTCGCTTAAAGTTTCACATTCAAACCTTTGTTTCGGTCCCCCGTGTTTCACCTCAGTATGCCCACCACATCTTTCTTGTAAGTTTTTAGCTGGTCTTGACAGCGTTTGATTGTATTTTCCAGTACTATCTTTCTCAAAACCCTCATACTGTTTACCTTGTAACCTAGCCTTAGAATTTCTAAATCTCTTCCATTTAGTTGGATCTGCTTGACCCTTACGACTGCGTTTCTTTTTGTGAGTACCCTTACGACTAAGCACCCCTGTCTCGTCATCAAGGACCTCTTCGTTGGAGCTGGTACTCTGTTCTAATGTATTAGAAAGAAAGTCAATACTTTCTTCTGGCACGTAATCAGAGTCAGAAGACGACACTTCTGCGTACGGGACCTCTTCACTAGACGTGTCACACTGTTGCAAAGTTTCATCTCCACACCACTGGCCAGTAGCTTCGTTCAGTAGCTGCTGGCGAGGATGTTAAGAGGAACTTGTAGCTAGCTGTATTAATCGCCTTGCTCTCGTGTTATTCATCTGCAACAATCAACCACCAAACCATGCATTCAAAACCAAAGCAAAAGTCAAAAGGTTCTATGTGGCGTTTGTAGAGTACGTATTGCAACATAGGTCTTATTGTTTTATTGGCATTATTTACAATAAAAGCACAAAATAAACAAATGTTTATATAAATAAACGTTATCTGTTAAGAGATTCGATTCATTACAGGTCTTAAGCGCATAACAGTGTAGATGTGGCGTGATGTTGCATGCGCAGGTATAGCTTGCGTGCAGTGTAAGAAGGCGAGTTAGAAATAATAAGCACGTGCACGGAAGAATGAAAAATAGTTTATTAGAAATCACAGACACAGTTCAGTTCACAACACATCAAGTTTTAGAAGGAGTAGATGATAGATGAGCGACAGAACGGACAGTAAGAGTTATAACAATATTTAGGCGATAGCGTATCTAGATTTAGGTTTAGCGTAAGCGTGCGCGGAAGCGAAAGTGACACAGGTTTTGCGTCCCGGTGTCTACAGCTGACTGGTCTGCGCGGCGGTGCACCGCGGCGCGCGCGCCTCTCGCCGAGGAGCGGGAGTGCGGCGTAGTCGTTACTCGTTGGACCGGTTTTAGACAATGGCCGCGCGACACCGGAGCACAGGCCAGATCACTAATAACAAAATTGGTTTGCGTGTCCTAACACAATATACAATATTTTATTTATTTATGAACTATATAATACACTTACATAACACTAAGATGCTACACAATTCAAATTGTTCTTTACATGACATTAATATCTAGGTGGCACACGCCACATCACCCCCTTCCAGAGACCGTCACTACGGGCGATAATAGTCAGGAAAATGTACTACCCGACCTGATCGTGTCGTCTTGATATTATCTCTTCCGTCTTCAGGTAACTTGGTGGTGGGTGGTGGTTTTTGTGACGAGTTAGTGTCTGAGTGTTTTTGTGTGAGTGTTTGTGTGTGAGTATTCGTGTCACGTGTAATGTAGGCTGGCTTGAGCCGGTCAATTGAAACGGTAACCGTCTTTCCGCTAATTAAGATCTTAAAAACCTTATCCCCGCGCTGTAAGACTTGATGAGGTCCTGTATAAGAGGGTTTAAGCGAACCAGTCGTATCATCCCTAACTAATACGTGGCTGGTTGAGCTTAAGTCTTTAAAAACAAAGGTAGTCCTATTGCTATGACGGGATGCTGGTGCAGGTTGCAATCGTTTTGCAAAGGTCCTTAATCGTGCCACATAGTCAGACATGTCTAATGTGTCATCGATATCGGACTTGAAAAATTCACCAGGCAGCCTAAGGGTCTCTCCGTACAGTAATTCAGCTGACGTAGCGTTGAGGTCTTCTTTATACGCATTTCTTATACCCAACAGTACTAACGGAAGTGCTTCAACCCAGTTTTCTGTGGCGTGGCAAACGATGGACGCTTTAAGTTGCCGGTGAAATCGCTCCACGAGACCGTTGCAGGCTGGGTGGTATGCCGTGGTACGTCTGTGGTGGCATCCGACCATTTCCGAAAGATGCTTGAAAAGCGTCGATTCGAACTGTCGTCCGCGATCCGTTATGATGTCCCTGGGGCAACCAAAACGGGAGATCCAGCCGGATACCAAGGCTTTGGCTACAGTTTCGGCTGTGATATTTGGTAGCGGTATTACCTCAGGCCAGCGTGAGAACCTATCGACGGCGGTGAGGCAATACCTGTATCCTTGCGACAAAGGTAAGGGTCCTATAAGGTCAATATGGACAAACATAAACCGAGCCCTAGGTAGGTTGAAATTGCCCAGTGGTGATGAGACGTGGCGAGTGACTTTAGATCGCTGACAAGCTATGCAAGAGCGACTCCATTCTCTGCAATCTTTTTTCATACCTGGCCAAACGTACCTCTCGGTAACAAGCTTAGTCGATGCGTTGGCACCAGGATGACTCAACGAATGCAGGCTTTCGAAGACTTTTTGTCGATATTCCTTCGTGACATATGGTCGAGGGTTCTTGCTTCTCTCATCGCAGTACAGTTCAGCCCCTGAACCTGGCAGTTTAATCTTCTCCAAGTGTAGGGAAGTATCGCCGCTCAGCAGTTGTTTTAACTCCGGATCACTCTTCTGGGACTCTGCCAATTTATTAAGGTCTACTGGTTGAGTGATCTCCTCTATCCGTGAGAGTGTGTCTGCGACGACGTTGTCCTTTCCTGAAATGTGTTGAATATTTGTCGTAAACTGCGATATGAAGTCAAGGTGCCTGAACTGTCTAGGTGAGCAATTCTCCTTCCTTGAATGGAATGCGAAACAGAGTGGCTTGTGGTCCGTATAGACCACAAAGTTCCGCGCTTCGACCATATGCCTGAAATGTTTGATGGCTTCATAGATGGCAAGCAACTCTCTGTCATACGGCGAGTATTTTTTTTTGAGATGGACTAAGTTTGTGAGAATAGAACGCTAAGGGTTTCCATGGTTCGCCATCTTTGCACTGTTGCAAAACCGCTCCTAATGCTGAATCGGAGGCATCGGTAACTAATGCTAACGTAGCATCGCAGTCAGGATGTACTAACATTGCGGCCTCGCAGAGACTCTCCTTGCACTGATTGAAGGCTGTCATCTCCTCGGGTGTGAAATTAACCGGGTGTGATCCTTTAACAGAACCTGTGAGCAACGCGTTCAAAGGTGCCTGATGTTGAGCTGCGTTAGGTATGAACCGCCTATAAAAATTAACCATGCCTAGAAAACGGCGAAGTTCCCTAACTGTTTTGGGTACAGGGTACCTAGACACTGCGTCTACCTTTTCAGGTAAGGGCTTAGCCCCGCTAGCTGATATGCGATAACCTAAAAATGTTACCTCGCTGGCTCCAAAAACGCATTTGGCAGTGTTGATCACCATCCCATATTCTTGCAGACGTGTAAACACTTGGCGCAGGTGGTCCTCGTGTGATTTTTGGTCTCTAGAATAGATTAAAAAATCATCCAAATACGGGTAACAAAAGTCTAATCCGCGGGTCATTTCGTCGGCAAAACGTTGGAAAGTTTGTCCCGCATTTCGAAGACCAAACGTCATAAACGGGAATTCAAATAACCCGAATGGTGTAGTTATCGCTGTTTTAGGAATATCGTCGGGACATACCCGGATTTGATTAAATGCCTTGACCAGGTCAATTGTACTAAATACGGTACATCCAGCAAGATTGTGTGCGAAGTCATGTATGTGCCGAATCGGGTATTTATCCGGCACAGTCCTGGCGTTTAGCATGCGGTAATCACCACAAGGACGCCACCCATTCTTTTTAGGTGCCAGGTGTAGCGGTGATGCCCATGGTGACTTTGAGGGTCTGGCTGTGCCAATCTTCAGCATCGCTTCAAACTCCTCTTTGGCTATTTTCAATTTATCGGGGGCCAGCCGACGTGGTGTGCATGAAACTGGGGGGCCAGGTGTGGTATGTATGTGATGCATTGTATTATGTGTTGGTGTGCGATGTATACCAGGTGGACGGACAATGTCGGGGTATTCCCGTAGTATGTGATTGTATGAGGACTCACCAAGAATTACCTTCACAGAAGAAATAATATCAGCCGAACGTGCAGGTGAAGCCGGGGTCGCGAGCGTTGTATTGTTGTCAATTAGGCGTTGATTCCTGCAATCAACAATAAGATTATAAAATGACAAAAAATCTACGCCTATTATCGCCTTCGTAACGTCGGCAACAGTAAATTGCCAAGTGAAGTCACGACGCAACCCTAAGTTTAGATAGATAGTTGTAAAACCATAAGTGTTTATTAAAGTACCGTTAGCCGCACATAACTGGTATTCACTAGTTTTTTCACGTCGTCCTGGCAGTGCCGATCGGGGGAAAACACAGAGGTCGCTACCAGTGTCGACCAAGAATTGCATCTTCGACCTGTGATCGGTAACAAACAAGCGACCAGCACTTGGGCAATCGTCGGCCGCCATTACTGATTGCCCCTCGAGTTTCCCGCTGTGTGATAGTCGCAAGGTCTGACGCACTTCTTTGCCTTGTCGCCATGTTTTTGATGGTACCAGCACAGCGGGTAGCGCCTGTAGTTAGACTCAGACCTCGTAGAACTGGAGCGATTACGGTTATGAGCCCTGGATCGATCTCGCGGACGGGATAGCCTGTCCACTTTTCTCGCTAATGACTGTACTAGTCTAGTTAACGCGGCGATCTCGGTGTTCGTACTTACAGTTACGGGAGCAGTGGTCGCACTGTGAGATGGTGACGTAATTGCAGCGATTGATGACACTTGCGGGCCGACCACGTCACTGATGCGGTCTGCCAGCTCCGCCAGGTCTTCGGTGCTCATCTTGGTTTGTGACGCGATGATTGCCTGTGTCCCGCTAGGTAGGCGACTTGCCCAGATAGTCCGCAAGAACTCCTCGGGCACTCCTGGTCCGGCCAAATTAAGCAGGTGCCGGTAAAACTGTGAAGGCTTCCGGTCACCGAGTTCTTCGTGCATCAAGAGTTGTTTGACCTTCTTCTCCCTTGAGGCAGACAGCCTTTTGATTAGCTCACTTTTCAGCTTCTCATATTTATCCGCCGGTGGGGGGTAGGAAATTATGTCGTCGACTTCGGACGCATATTGTGGATCTAAATTGCCCGTAATAAAGAAAAACTTCGTCTCGTCCGATTTTATATTCGATAACACGAATTGAGCTTCCATTTGCGCGAACCACAACGCTGGCTTCTCTGGGTAAAACGGAGGTATTCTGACACCCACACGAAAAGCTTCTAGAACGCCGCCACTTTGTGCCGGCGCCATGCTGCCGTCGTTTCCTTTGTTCTCGCTCGACATGTTCTGCTCGGGGTCACCAATGTAGATGTGGCGTGATGTTGCATGCGCAGGTATAGCTTGCGTGCAGTGTAAGAAGGCGAGTTAGAAATAATAAGCACGTGCACGGAAGAATGAAAAATAGTTTATTAGAAATCACAGACACAGTTCAGTTCACAACACATCAAGTTTTAGAAGGAGTAGATGATAGATGAGCGACAGAACGGACAGTAAGAGTTATAACAATATTTAGGCGATAGCGTATCTAGATTTAGGTTTAGCGTAAGCGTGCGCGGAAGCGAAAGTGACACAGGTTTTGCGTCCCGGTGTCTACAGCTGACTGGTCTGCGCGGCGGTGCACCGCGGCGCGCGCGCCTCTCGCCGAGGAGCGGGAGTGCGGCGTAGTCGTTACTCGTTGGACCGGTTTTAGACAATGGCCGCGCGACACCGGAGCACAGGCCAGATCACTAATAACAAAATTGGTTTGCGTGTCCTAACACAATATACAATATTTTATTTATTTATGAACTATATAATACACTTACATAACACTAAGATGCTACACAATTCAAATTGTTCTTTACATGACATTAATATCTAGGTGGCACACGCCACAACAGCAAAATAAGCAGTCCAAAAGCGAATTCACGGCGCTTTTTGTTAAAAGTAAGGTTAAGTTGAACGAAAACCAACCAAAACCAGCACTCAATTATTTATAATTTAAGATAATTAACAACTTACCTTAAAAACAAAGCACAATTGATAACTTAATTATTAATTTTCACTTGTTTCTTCTCAGAGCAAAAATCCGTTGCCGCTTAAACTTTGACATAGAACAATTTGCCGTATAAGATTTACTGCCGAGTCGATCACGTAACGTATTGCAAGTTTCAAATACCGCTTTCCTATTGGCAGATGACATAGAACCTTTTACGGTCACGTTCAAAATTAAAAGTAAAGCTTACTCACACATAAAAAAAAAAAATTTTTTTTAACCATTGAACAAATTGCAATATGAACGACGATTTGTGAGGTTTAGCTGGGTTATACTGCTTCAATTCATGACGACACTTGGTAGGAATTATTTGCTCGTCAACGGCTAAATACTCTTCTTTTGGGACTAGCATCAAACGCGCTCGAATCATGTCCAGCAAAGGCCGAATTTTAAACAATTTATCATGGCCATCTTGTCCAAGAGGTACAAAAGTTTCATTATTATTGAAATGTAAAAATCTTTTGATAGATTCGAATCTGTTACACGTCATTATTTCATAAACCTGCGACTACCCTACTTCTTTTGACCAATACTTCCTAGTTGACGGTAACTTCACACAAGACATAAAAATGATGATACCAATAAACTTTTTTATTTCTTCTTTCGTAATCATTGCTGGTTTGTTAATATTATCTTGAATAGATTTGAGGTTAGATTGCTCAGTTATAAAGTTAATCATATCAGCTGTAAACAAAAACTCGAAGACTTCTGCAGGGGAACTCAGTTTTTTTATACTGTCAGGTAAATCTGTGTTACCCGTAAATTTAAAATTATTGGCATCGTAAGCTGGCATTTTTCCGTTTTTCCAGTTGACCTTTGTTTTTGTAGCTTTTCCTTTGGATTTAGAGGTAGATGCAGACTGTAAACTACTCAAAGGCACGTCATCTTCTTCAGAAAAATCAGAATCCGACTCAGGTATGATAATATGTCTTCTAGGGGGTAAAAGAGTTGATTTTGTAAAACAATTTTCATCACAATCGGAATCAATGTCATCTTTACTCTCATTTCCATCACCAGGTATAGTGTTAACATGCTTATAATAGCCATAAAAGCGGGCGGGATCCATTTCTGAAAAAGCAAAAATAGCACTCTGTAATGCATACCAAGCCAAATATGGCGGCGATCAATTAGTGTGAAATGCATACGAAGCCAAATATGGCAGGTTAGAAAAAGCGCAACAAATCATATGAAGATAGCAAAAAACCAAAAAAATTAATGTTTACCCTTATTTTAGAAAGTTAAAAGAATGTAGTAATATTTTTTTTCATGAGTGTACTCACCTTTTTAGTATTTATTTCTCAATTACAAAATGACACTCTTTATCGCACACCAACACCGTCGTACGCGCTCAACATAACCTACAATATATTTGACAGATGACACTTGTCATGTGCAAATTAATTACGTTCCGTTTCACTATGAAATTCTGGTTCAGATGTAAGTTTGGTTCTTAAGGTACAGTTTATAGTTAGCCTATAAAAAAATCTAAAACTTTGTCATCCAAATATGGCTTGGTATGCGGTAAGGGGTTAAATGGCAACCTTGACTGCTTGCCTTCTAAACAGGAAACACATTTTGTGACATTGCTCTCAATGTTAGTCAGAGTCACACCCTTAACACAGTCAGGCAGTTTATTCACAGCTGAAATATTTAGGTGACCCATTCGAAGGTGCCACAAGTAGGAGTCGCTACACTCCTCAATAGAACTTAAATGAGCAGTTTCAGGACTACTCTCTGTGTCCAATGTGTATAATTTATTATTCAGAGTTGCAGAACATATAAACTTCTTATGTGAATCATGAACATCACAGCCTCTATGAGTAAATGTTACTTTGTAACCACTATTCACAATTGTACTCACTGAGAGTAAATTAACAGCTAGGCCAGGCACATATAAAACATTTTTTAACTGAATGTTCTTACCCTGCGCTAGTTTAATGTCTGTGTATCCAACTCCTTTCACCGGCAGAGGCTCTCTATTTGCAACTGTTATACTCTTAACGGGAGGATCTGTGACATTGTACATCCACTGCCTATTGCCAGTCATATGCATTGATGCACCTGAGTCTACATACCACTTCTCTTGGTTATCTCCTGAAAACGCTGAAAAAACTGCAATGAAACCGATATCTTTTTCATCCTTGTTTTTGTTTATTTTCTTAGCACTTTTACAAAACTTTGCGTAGTGTCCATACTTATTACAGTTGAAGCATCTTGGCCCCTTGGTCTTAGATTGCTGAGACGGATGTTGTTTCCAGGACTTTGAATTAGTATACAAAGCAGTGCTGGTATCTGCTGATCTAACTTCTTGTAAGAGCTTGGTCTTTACAAGGTCGGCACTGATCGTCGCGCCGGAACTCTCAAGCCCCATTATCATCGGAGTATAGATGTCGGGCAGGCCTGCCAGCATTAGTGTGCCCAGCCACTCGTCGTTTACTTCAAACCCGATATTACGAAGTTTATGGGCAGTGCTCATTATCTTGTTTATGTATGACTCCACATTACCGCTAGATTCCAATGTGGTATTCACTAGGTCTTTTAACAATCCGACGCGTCTGGTCAATCCGTTGTCGTCGAATGCTTTTTGTAGATTGTTCCACACTTCTTTAGCGGTCTTACAACTTTGAACATGTACATAATTTTGCGGATCTAACAATAAAATCAACTTGGACTTTGCTTTGATATCTTTACTGGAATCAACAGGTTTGTCATGCTCGGGCTCCACACATTGCCATAAGTCCTCGTGCTCCAAGTACGTCTTGACACTGAATTTCCAAGTCGCGAAGTTGTCACGACCGGTTAATTTTTCAAGATTAAACATGTGATGCGAGTGCGAACCCATTTTCTAATGTTTTTCAATTCGCCGGCCGCCGGTCACTTTCACGTATAACCTAACTTTTCTTTTCACTGTAAACTCCGGAATATACTGCACAAATACTTTGTACTGATACTTGATATTGATCATGGAACCACGCTCTGCTACCATGAAGGAATATTTCAATAAATCAAGCACCTTTTGCGTAATATTTGAGTTTTATTTAATAACGGTTGCACACGGTTACAAGGAAGATTTGCAAGAGAGAGATGGCGCCGCATAGCGGTTAAAAGAGGAACTTAAGCATTGGGTTGCGTTCCATTCCTAACACAGCGGAATAATTTTATTTATTTTATTATACATGCGTGAACTTCGTACCAAAAATTGCCGACTTGTAAATGCAAAATGACAGGAGTTGGTTTTACATATAGGGAAACCGTGTCGTCTTTGAAGCAGATTTTTGTCTAATGGAAGGTTAGAGTGTCTCCGCAGGATTGGACGTAGGACATATAGTTGCCTTACTGTGAGTACTTTGGTCTCAATGTACTTTGGGATGCAGTACATAATGATAGACTGACAAAGGCTGAAATATACATGAGTCAGGATCTCAGAATTGGCGGAGTGCCTGAGTTCTTTAAAAATATATATTAGTCTTCTGATCCTGGTGCAGAGAGCCTCTATATGCGCGTGCCAGTTAAGTTCTAAGTGATAAATTAATAGGAGTGAGATAAGATACTTTCTGTGTTGGACTATTGTCTTCTATAATTCTGCTATTGAATCCTGTCCACGATGGTGTTTTCGGGACGTGAAAAACATATGAAAGCAAATGAAAACCCAGTTACACCGCATATAACAAAAAGCTTGAAACCCCATTTACGAGGTTTGTCCGGTAAATATTGTTTCAACACACTTCGAGCTTTCGTTGAGCACATTTGTTCATCTACCAGTAAAGTACTAAGTTATCACAATCATCAAGGCACTTATAACTAAAACTTCAGTCAAAATGAGTAAATTAATAAAACAATCAGTCTTCATAAATATGATTTAGATCAGCTGAGCGGTCATTTAGGGGTAAGCTTTCCCAAAAATGCCTTCGATTAGCAGGCATAAGTGGTCCAAGTTTAGTGAGTATAGCGGATTTCCTTTCACTCGTGATGCCCCTCGGAGTAAGTTTTTGGCGTTGTGCAGCCAGAGCTTTTCTCTGACAGAGAAGACCATGGACAATTGTGCCTAAAACTCCATCCTGCTTGCTGAGAAGTCCTGAAGTCTGTATTCCGAGGTCACTCAACTCAGCGTTAACCTTCAAGGCGCTAAAGACCGGAGATGCGTGTAACCTCTTTACAACTTCTTTATATCTTATGCGATTCCACGCCTCTGACCCGAACCTCTGACAGGCAATGCCTTCTGCTTTGATATGCTCTGACGGTGTTGGGATCGCAGGTTCCACTTCCTTTACTGCAGGGAGAAACTCCAATTCAAGCCAACAAGGACTTACAGAATCTAGTTCCAAACCAGAGCCCAAGGGCGGTGCGTGCCAATCATTAGGTGACTCCATCCTCGAAGAAACGGAAGCATCTTCCTCATCCGCTGAAGACTTTTTTTATTGAATTAAATGAAAGAAACATGAAATTTTCACATGTTTTAAATATAAATAAAATGTACTTATGTACAAGTTTAGAAATAAAAATCATTGTTTTTTAAACATCTCCGTCAATGTAAGCTGTTTTGCGGTCTTCAACCGTTTTCGGGCAGCCAGGTCACGCATTCGCTTGACGGTGAGCAGTTGCAAGTGGTCACACTCGGGCTGACGCTCCATCCACTTCAAAGCAGGTTCGAGGCCGGCAAATGCTTCACTAGCTGATGGTCCAGCGTCTACTTCAACATCAGCAGAAAGTTCTTCTTCCACTTCCACTTCAACATCTTCTCTCACACTTACAACAATTTCATCGTCATTGAGAATTTGAAAACCAGGGTCAGACGTGTCACAAGCCATCCACTCTCCTACATCTTCAGCACTTACTTCTGTACAACCAGGAATTTTTACAATCATTTTTCTTATTTCCTCTAGTGACAACGCATCTTTATCATCATCATCCTCTCCATATTCTTGTTTCTCATTTTCTTCAGATTCTTTTTTTTTGTTCTTCTCAGATGGTAGGCCTTTCAGTTTATTCCACGCACGTCTTAGCGTCACTGCCGTAACCAAACTCCAAGCTTCCGCTACCATGTAACAGCAGTCCTTTAAATTTATTTTGCTATGATTTGCCAAAACCAATTCTTCATCTTCAGCACCTTCGATCAGCAGTTTTCTCAGCAGTTGCCTTCTGTAATGGCGCTTCATTGTTTCAGTAACAGACTGGTCCATGGGTTGCAGCAAACTTGTAACATTGGGAGGCAAAAACGTCGTTTTAAACTGCCCATTCTCTCTTTCCAACAGTTCTGCTGTAGGATGAGTGGGTGCGTTATCAACAATTAAAAGCACCTTACTGCCTTCTTTTCCCACCGATCTTTGGTGCTTTTTCACTTCAGGAATAAACACTTCATCATACCATTCGGTAAACAAAGCTGCAGTCATCCAGGCCTTGGGTTGACTTTTGTAGAACAGTGGAAGTTTTTTTACGTTTTTAAATGCTCTTGGATTTCTTGATTTTCCTATCAAAAGAAGTGGCAGTTTATGATTTCCAGTGGAGTTGGCACAGTTAAGCACTGTAACACGTTCTTTACTGACCTTATGTCCAGGGGCACTAGATTCCCTTTTAGAAGCCAAAGTGGTTTTTGGTAATGCTTTCCAAACAAGGCCAGTTTTAAACTTTTCAATAAAATTTTCAGCAGCTGCAGAGTCTGCTGAAAGCTTCTCACCAGCCAAATCTAACTCGCGTACACCATGCCTGAATTTAAAATTCCTTAGCCAGCCGTTACTAGCCTTAAAAGATGAATAACCAAGCTTTTCTGCTAAGATTTTGGCTTTTTCACAAAGGATTGGACCTGAAATCGGATTTCCCATAGAACGTTGCTGCAAAAACCATTTAAACACGGCATCTTCCAAATTTTTGTTGGTTGCTGTCTTCATTGTTTTCCTGGAGGAACTTCCATCTTCATTTTCAAGAACCGAAACACAGTTTAAAAGTGTTGACTTACTGTTTTTAATGTCAGAAATTGTTGCTTGTCCAACACCATAAATCTCAGACAACTTCTTACCCGTTACACCTTTATCGAGTTGCTCTATAATTTTCAGTTTGTCCGCTAACGATAGCACAACACGTTTTCTTTTCGAAGCCATGGTATAAAAACAATACAGTATTGTACACGCACAAACAAAAGTAAGCCGTAGCGAAAGAGTAGCGTCCTCGAACAAGGTCAATAGCACACTGGCTAATCAAAAAAAACAATGACAGGTGCGCCGTGACTGTAATGCGCCGGAACTTGTCTTAACTTGCCGTTGTGCCTACACACGCGGGGGGAAGTCAGTGTAGGCACAACGGCAAGTTAAGACAAGTCAAGTCAAGACTTGACGCGCAAACACTGGCTTCGCGGGGGGAAAAATAATAGCGCACTTAGACTTTTTTTGGACAATTTTTTGTGATTCGGATAATCGGGGATTCGGATAGTCGGAGTTCGGATAATTGGAGTTCTACTGTATATATTTATTTTAAATGTATAACCAGGTACGGTACACAATTTGAAGAGTTTGATCCCGTACTTATGACGTTTTTGCTTATTATACTGGCGAAATAGCAAGCGTCCTCTAAACGGAACCATGCTCTCATCCACGCATACGAGGGTCAAACTGAAAGTTCTTAGAAAATCAAAAACTGATTACATTAGCCAGTTATTAGTTTTATTATATCTTTTCAAAATATTGTCCATTCACGTCAATACACCGCTGCATGCGATGGAACCACTGGGAAAAGCACTTTGCCCACTCGTCTTTAGGGTTCTCTTCAATGGCATCGCGATACGCAGCCACCGCTTCTTCAGCATTCATAAACCGCTTTCCTTTAAGTTTTTCTTTAATTTTTGGAAATAAATAAAAATCACAAGGGGCGAGGTCGGGGCTATACGGCGGGTGACCCAGTAATTCAACGTTTGATGTCGCCAAATAGTCGATCGTTCGCTTAGCGGTGTGCGACGAGGCGTTGTCGAGGTGAAGGAGGATCCTACTGCGAGGTCGTTTCTCTCGAACTTTTTCCAAGACAAGTGGCAAACAATTGGTAGTGTACCATTCTGCAGAAACTGTTTTTTGATCCTCTAACACAATTGTTGCGAAATGACCTATCCTTCCAAAGAACGAGGCCACCATTTTTTTTCCCGCACTTCGATCTCTCTTCACTTTAGTTGGCAACCTCTCGAAAGGAAACACCCACTGAGCAGATTGTCTTTTGGTTTCAGGATCATAACAGTAAATCCAGCTTTCGTCACCTGTTAGTATGTCGAACACAGCATTTGAGTCACCTCCGTTAAATCTTTCAATCATTTTACGGCACCAATCCACACGATGGAGTTTTTGAGCCTCAGTCAAATTATGAGGTATCCACCGGGCGCAAAGCTTCCTGACTGCTAAATGTTCGTGGAGGATTTTGTGCACTTGACTCATACCGATGCCTAAGCTTGTCCGAATCTGCTGATAGGTCACTCTTTTGTCAGTCTCTATCATACGCCGCACAACACAGATGTTATCTTCAGTCGTCGCCGTAGAAGGCCGACCCTCACGTAAATCATCAGTGAGATTAGTGCGACCACGTTTAAACTCATTAAACCAGTTGTAAACTGTCGCACGAGATGGGGCTTCATCGTGAAAGGCCAATCGTAGTCTATCATAACTTTCTTGTTGACTTAAATGACATCGAAAGTCATAAAAAATCATTGCACGAAAATTTTCTCGTGTTAAATTCATGTTGACGTGACACAGACAATTTTCAATTTGCCGCCAAATCGTAAAACAAATGACAAATTAATGAAATATATACTCAGTAATATTGGCAAAGAGTTCTATTTTCAAATTTTAGAATTATTTTTTTATTATATTGTTTATAAGTGGCCAGTTCTAAGAACTTTCAGTTTGACCCTCGTATGTCTTGACCGGGGATGACATTATTTTTAAAATTGACATTCAGCATATCCAGTAGGTGTCGAACGCGGTGAAGTCGGTCTGATTTGTTACTATCGTCATCTTGGGAAAAGTGGATCATTTGTAAGAGCAGCTCAAATCTATTTCTAGACATTACAGATCGAGGAAAATTTTGGCCAATGATTTGATCCGTCGACCAATAATCAGCAAGTTTCGGAAGCTTTACCAATCCCATGTACAAAATCAAGCTAAAAAAATGTTTCATCTCAGAAAGGTTCGTTTCAGACCATAAGCGAATTCTTGCATTTTTCGAAGCTTCTGCACCAGTGTTAGTTATCTTATTTATTGCGAAAGCATTAGTACATTCAACGATTTCTTGTAAAAGGCTATCCGTCACCAAAAGTGCATAAAAATCAGCTGGAGATTTATCAATCATTGAAGTACGAATAGAAACCGGCATGCCACAACATTTAGTAAAGGGAATTATATTCCGCTGATTACCTTTGGGATCTGTCCACTTGGACGATGAAGTAGCTTGTAAATCCTGGATTGCGGCATTAATTTCGGCTTCACTACCCTCACTTGTAGACATGATCCGCAAACGCCTATTCTTCATACGGGGGCGTCGATTATTTTCTTCATCATCACTGATACTTAGGTTTAAAGTTTTGTTCGATAGAAAGATCGATTTCTATATTATCTATTTGTTTTAAGATATCTTGCGTAATTTCAAAATCGTCGAATTCATCCATAGTGATAACAAATAAACCAATGAAACCCAATAAATGCACTGCAGTAGTAACGAATGTTACATTTACAAGAACATTTAAAATTTTAACAAAAAAAAAACCGACTTCAAAACAAAACTATTTCACAACAAATTAAAAAGCACTAAAACGTAAAAAAACCGCAGAAATCGGAGAACAATCATAGAAAAATGTAGTAGAGAACGTGAAAAAAAAGAGCATTATTAAGAATTACTGAAAAAGTACTGATCGGATCTAAATCAAATTGCAATGGGACCAAACGGGAGGCACCAGCTTTCAAATAAATAAAAAATCATCAAAATCGGTTCACCCAAGCGAAAGTTATGAGGTAACAAACATAAAAAAAAAACAGTCGAATTGAGAACCTCCTCCTTTTTATGAAGTCGGTTAAAAAGTACAGCACGGCGCGCGGCGTCTCACTTCAAGATACGGGCGGCAACTGCGAGCGCAAACTAACGCGGGGAAGCGCGAAGGGCTACCCGACACCGCGACCCGCGCGGCCCCCTGTAACGGCCAACCGTTTTTGTCTCTCTGTAGGCCGCGTCGGTCAATGCTGCCTGACGTTAATTATTTCCATAAATAGTGGCTCAAATTGACTTTTGTTATTACTACGTAACATTTGTGTAAAAGGTAAAAGCATATAAGGAAAAAAAACAATTTAGTAATTTTATACAGAATTGAAAAATTTAATAGGCCTAAAGGGAAACTTCACTGACGGTCAGCACTGACCGCGTTAGCAGAGAACGTGTTAAGAGTAGCTTGAGTGAATACAGAATCCGCCAGATCCTGGAAGTTAATGAAATCTGTATGCTCTAAGACACTCTCCTTCTCTAAAATGTTTTGCACAATTTAGATTTTCTTTAGGACAGCAAAGTTGAGAAGGGCATTTGACAACGTGGCATTTCTATTTTGATATGTGCAACCGTCGCTGTATATAATAATTTCTGCACCCTCTGTCAAATTATGCTTCTGTGTAAACAGCTCCATCATTCTTATGATGACTGATGTTTGATGATCATTGGCTGTTAATGATCCTTCCGTTTCGTCCCAGAAGAAACAGTAACCATCTGATCGTTTTGTGTCGTAAACTATAAAGTTGTGTACAATCAATTTAGTTTCGTAGTACAAGGCTGAAGCATTGATTTCGGGCACAGCAAAACAGATTGTAAGTCCATCGTCAGAACTTCTTTGCCACTTTGTTTATCTGCTTCTTTTTCTGCTCTTGCAGCATTTTGCATTTTAATCATCATCATCATCAGCCGGAAGACGTCCACTGCTAAACAAAGGCCTCCCCCTTAGAACGCCACAATGAACGACAGGTAACATTTCTATTTGTGGCGTGTACTGCTTTAGTCAGCTCTTTTACATAAAACTCGCCCAGTGGTAAACCGTTTGTTTTTGTAATTTGTACTTTTACCAAGGTAAGGTATGGCATCTATCATGTACTTTGTGGCAGGTCACACATTATGGGGAATTTTATGCCATATTTATCAGGTTTATTGGGAATATAAATCCGGAATGGACAACGGCCGCAAAAACCCAACAATTGCTCATCTACAGTCAAGTTACTGCCAGGAACGTAGTTTTGTCTGCATTGATTGATAAAACTGCCTCGTTGGTCTAGTGGTCGCTAAGCGCGACTGCTGAGCACGAGGTCCTGGGTTCGAATCCCGGGTCAGGCAAAGTGTCACTGGGTTTTTCCATTAGGTAATTCTCAGTGGCAGCACGGAGTCTAGATTTGTGCCCGGTTGATGGCGATAGGCTCGCCCCCTATTACATTGGGACCTATAAAACATAACTGGCGAAATGTGGGTGTACTATATGTGCACCTTTGCCTACCCCTTCGGGGAATACAGGCGTGAAGATGTTATGATTGATAAAAATCTCCCATATTTTTCTCACCGGTAAAAAAGCATCATCGCTACGAAGAGTTGGTCGCAGTGTTTTTCGTCCAGTCTCATACATCTTATTAGGAATTCAAATCTCTCTCGGCTCATTACTGATACATATCTGGTGCCAGAGAATGTAGCGTCAAACAACCCATCAGTTGAGAGGTGGTTATCTTTCATAACAGCCGTCAGAGTGAGAATTCCGACTAACGCCCAGATCTCCATTGTATTTGTATCCCTGTAGCTTGCTGAAATGACTTTAAATTAAATTAAATTTTGTCGTTTTACTATCATCTCGACGTTTGTCCACTTGACTGTTTCATGAATTATCTCGTCTGTTATAAAAAGTTGAAAACAGAGCAATGGATCAACGATATTGTATTGCAGGACGTTTAGGGAGACGTGTTGAGTGAAACACAGCTTGGGTTACACTGACTATATTTGAATAATACCATAGATTATACATAATATCGATCTTACACTACACCATCCATCGCAAAAAAAAACATATAATACATATGTTGGGTTTTTTTTTTCAAAAGAATTTACTTACGCAACTTAATTTGTTTTCAGTACCTTGAGCGCTACACTTATACGAGTACAGATGTATTACATATATTCAGCACTTGCCACGACCGAATAACGCGAAACGATAACATTATAGACACTCGACACCACCGCATTTATATAGGGAATTACTCAGTTTATTACACTGATTCACTTTTTTCTACCTGTCGGCGCTCTCGTCGAAAGATACTCGCATAACGCTGCAATGCGAGTTCATTTATTCGTCGCTCCACCAGACTATCGTGACATCTTTTATAAATGCGCCAAATAATGAAGACTCCTCCCAAGGCCAGGAGGACGCAGATCACCAACATTTGCATAGCTATTGAAGGGACTATGGAGAAATTGAAGTTCGAATTTAAGGTGAAGGCTGCTGAAGATCCAAAGAGCAATATAATTTGTATAACCTCAATCACAAAGGATGACAAACATATTTTTAAAATTCCGGAGAAATTTCAACCGGTAAATTTGCACGAGACAATATATAAATCTCAGGTATATCAGACAATAAAGACAACATTACAAAAGAGACATGAAAAAAGACAAATATGGATTTCTATGTCACCGGAGATAAAGGATAATACATATATGGATCAGGATGGCAATATGCAGTTCAGAGGATATTTACTGGAAGAATTTATAGTAGAAGAACATAAACCAGGTGTTTCTTATGGAATCACAGAAGAGGCTTTGTCAAAAATATTGGATAGTTTTGCTGAAAAGAAGATCCGCTTATTGACGGAAATGTCTCATTTGAACGAGCCCGAACTAGGACAGGGTCACCCATCGTTTTCCAAACCTTGGGGTGAGATGCTTAACTTGAGTTATGTTTTGTGTTATTGAAGGGTTATGTTGATTCTTGTTTAGGAGTATCTAAACCTCAGAACCTAACAAACTTGTCAGAAAAAATTGTGATAGATAAATTCAGTGCTAAAACATCTAATATGTTACAGTGGTTGAATAATTTTGAAGCAGAATGTATGCGTTTTGAAATTACGGAGGATGTAAAGAAAATAGCAATTTTTAAACTTTTCTTGAATGATTCATGCTTGGATTGGTATAGTTCTATGCTCATAAAACATACCATAAACTCAGAATGGAAAACATGGAAAAAACTGTTTTGTGAGACTTATGCGGACAAAGGTTGGACTCCGGTCAGGTATGCAATGTTATTTAAATATAGACAGGGCACTTTACTAGACTATGCATTAAGAAAAGAAAGATTATTGCTTGAAATAAATAAATCTATAGATAAAACTACATTGATTGATCTAATGGTTATTGGTCTACCAAATTTCATAGCAGATAAAATTGATAGGCAATGTTTAAAGGAAACTGAAGATTTGTTTAATAGTCTTAGAGGTTTAGAACATTTGATAAAAACAAACAAAAAGATTCCAGATAAGAAAATAGAAAATAGTGAAAATAAGTTTAAAGGAAAATATGATAAAAATGGGTTACAACCTTGTCCAATTTGTGAGAAAGAAAACAGGGGATCTCGTTATCATCCGGAATCTTTATGTTGGTTTAAAAATAAAAATATTGAAAAACAAAAAAAAGACCACATAAGAAGTGTGAATAATTTTGAGTTAGAAGCCGAACTAAATGAAACCGAACCAAAAAACTAATAGTTCCGCCATTAATTAAAATTAAATTACTATTAAATGATACTCTAGAAACTTCAGGGATTTATGATTCAGGTTCTAATGTATCTTTAATCAATTCTAAGTTACTCTCTTTAAAAAGAAGCTCAAATTTTAAGAATGAAAATAATCTAGGTTTAAAAACAATTAATGGCGTTAAAAAATCAATAGGAACAGTTACATTAAAAATAAAAATTTTTGATATTGAACAAAGTATGACTGTTTTTGTTATAGATAAAGAAAATTTTAGTTATGATTTTTTGATCGGTTTAGACTGTATAAAAGCATTTCACTTAACACAAAATGAAGGTCTGAACATTACTCAAAACTTAATAATTGAAAATCATAAAAAAGAAACAAATAATTACAAACAAATTCCTGGCTTAGCAGGTAACAATCAAAATAACTATAATATACAAAAAACTCAAACAATTCCTGGATTTTCAGGTGAGATAAAAAGTAAAAATAAAAATTTCATTGAGAAAACTGAAATAAAAAATAATAGTCCATTTAAAATAAATTTCAATGAGAATATAGTGGTAAAAAACTTTGACATATCCATAAATCACTTAAATATAGAAGAACAATCACAGATACAAAATTTGATAAGTACTTATAACTCTCTGTTTGCTAAAGATAAATTTGATATAGGCACAGTACATGGTTATGAAGCACATATAGATTTATTAATAGATAGATATTGTAGTAAAAGACCATATAGATGCAGTATTGAAGATATGAAAGAAATAGAACAACAAATAGCAAAATTATTAGAAAACAATATAATAGAGGAGTCATATAGTCCTTTTGCCGCCCCAGTAACACTAGCATTTAAAAAAGATGAAGGTAAGAAATCAAGACTCTGTACAACGTGTTTTTTTTGATATCCCATAACTCTAAGGTTATATTCTGTAGGTAAAAATAATACTAAAACTCCTAGAATATGTGGTCCAAAAATGCATAGTTTCGGAGATATCATCAATCATAAATTAATGTTGCCAAAAATAGTCACCAGTATGACGAATCATTACTTTTCATTCATTACAAATTTCGTAATAGTGTGTAGTAAAATAAATAGTGAAATAAAATATGTAGGTATGTTGGTATCGGGACTTTCCGGCGGCTGCTAGTGAAGGGAAAGTCACTTCGTCGATATCGATGAAACCTCAAGTAGTTTGAGTATCTAAATTACTAAGCAAAATTCAAATGACATTACATCTTATTTGATATGCGTTTCAACTAAGAATAGGATGACCTTGACGCCATACTGTGACTTCCTGCACGCTTTTCTAATACTTACTCGCTCTTAAAAATATGAAAATAACATTAATAAGATAATAACGATACTTACTAAATACTATTGAAAATTAATTTACAGTATTTTTTTTAATGTAATTGTCGTCACAATAATTATCGTGCCAAGGTCATCCTATTCTTAGTTGAAACACATTGTACGCTTTAGTAGAACTACTACTGCACCAAAATTATCGGGTATGCTACCTAAACTAATTACGAGTAAGCATAATTAATTAAGGTTTGTAACCTATGGCTAAAGTTTAAAGTAAGAACTGGCATATTCTGTGGTCCTGGGTTAAGGTTAGGAACCTATTAATCTAAGCCACCTTCGTAATATTCGCACTTTTGCTTTTACTAGAAAATTCGTAATCTTCATTGAATAATTATGTGCGTTAAATCAAAGTGTTTAATGACATAAGACTAAGTACTGGTTTAATCGATATCGATTTCATTAAAAAGTTACGACGTCCCAAGGTACCTACCCTAGCGCGCGGCGCGCAAGAGTTGCCTACCTACAACGATAACTCGGTGAAGTGCACCTGCTACGACTCGGATTTTTCACTCTCTCATTGGCGCTTGTCGCTTTGGGTAAGTAAGATAGAGCTATTAAGTAGGTTCCTGCGTAGCGTCACGGGCTCGGACGGGACAGGCATTTAACAATGAGTTCTATGTGTGTGTAGTGCTCGGAATATCAGGGTTGTCAGTACGTAAGATTTTTTAGTATTTCATTCATTAGGAGTCATTGGCTTTTTACTGTTTTTTTTTTTTTTTAAGTTAATTCTTCTAAGCGAGACGAACGGGATGGATAGCCACATCACATGCTAATGTATTAGTTATTCCAATTAAGTAACTGGAGAAGACTTTTTTGGAATTTAATTATGTAGGTACAAATCAAAAAACGAATTCAAAAATGTTTATGTTGGTTTTCATGTGTATCCCAGCTGTTTATTTTCTGAAACACCTATCTAGCTTTTTTTTAAACATAACTTTAGTTTAGCTACGCAAACTAGATACTATCATATGATGTTAAATTGTTAAGTAACATTCAATATCTTGGTCCCTTCGTCCTTTTTTAATAATATCCATACGCATTTTACCAAACACGAAATCAAACCTGTCCTGATCGGATCTCATTTTCACAAGTAGTAGTTTATGACTCAATTGCCTACTTAAATATGACAACCCTAAATTCTTTTATCCGACGCCGCCATGTTCGGTACCGAATACAACTGAACGCACACAATGAACTCGTAGCGTTAGCAAAAAAGTAAAATTAATTTTACTTTAATAAGCAAGGTTTGTTTTATTTGTCTCCTGACTTTCGTCTGATTCGTCTCGTTTTGGTGCCGCGTAAAATTGTTACGGTTTTGCTGTTAAGTTTTGTTGTTGTTTTTTATTAAGTTTTCTTGTTAATTTGTTTTTGTTGAACTTTGTACGTTGAATTGTTTTTTGGGTGTTAACTCAGTTACAATGCCGAGGCACAACTATCCACCAGAACATCAAGCAGATATTCATTTTGTGTATGGATATTGTAATGGAAATTCCATGGAAGCTGTGAGAGAATACCAGCGTCGATTTCCAAATCGCACTGTGCCGGACAATCAAACTTTCATAAACGTAAGTTCACATAGTTTATTTATTAATTTTAGCCCTTGGTATGGTCTCTTTCAGTAATAATAACATACATGAAGCAACCCAGTTTAATAAAAAGTCTTTTACATGGCAATTAAATGTAATGAATAATTTGTTGATTTATTTTATTATGTATGTACACACAGTAAATAAACAAAAATTACAGAAGCTTCTTAAGAAGTGTTACAGTTGCAAAATACACAGCGTCTTACATTTAGCAAAATTTTTGTTCTTCGTATCGAATAAAGCTGTCCTCAAGGTCAATAGGTTTCGCTTGTTGATATTATTGAAAGGTTCGAAAAAAAAATATACCTAAATAATTCTGCTATGCTCCTGGTGACTTACCTACTAATTTAGTATCGAACACGAGGGTCTGCAAGCCTATTGCCATTAACCGGACACAAATTCAGACTCGGTGACTGCTACTCAGAATTTTTTAATGGCAAATCCCAATAACACTTTGCTCGACCTGGGAAACGAACCCAGGAACCCAGCACCTCATGCTCAACAGTCGCGTTGAACTGTCGGCGCGCTGCGATCTGGCTCTCTAGCAGTTAATTACAATAGTTCCTGCTACAGATTTGTTTACGTTAACAAGCTTATCGCTGAAGAATTCGATATGATGTTGTTTATGTTAAGAAGCCCTTATGTGATGACGTGACGAATGATATTTAATTGTAGTTCTATGAGAGATGCTGCGTGTTTAATTTGAAGCCGGTGTAAACAAAACCAGGGAAAAAAAGGCCCCGGTTGCCTTTGTTACCACTCGTACAGTCAACAAATCTAATACTTTTCGTTTCTAAAACAAAATCGCTTGCACCGATGACCACATCTGTGAATCGCACCTTTTTATGAGGACCAATAGTAGTTAAAAGAATAAAAAAAAAACGGAAGAGATGTAGACCTTTTTGCATAACGTCTTGTAAAATGTTGTTTATAAAAAACTAAAACTGCCACATCTGTGATTCTGATTACTAACAATGGTCACAGATGTCTGAACAAAGAAAGAGAAATTTGTAATGTTTTAACTAAAGTACATAACCGCTTCTGTCGCTGCAAAAAAGAATAGTCTTTAAGGCGGAAAGAGTCTAAGTTGACCGACTGTACATAAGTCACATTTTAAGCGCACCTTTATTTGTTACAGATACATAGACGATTTCGGGAGAATGGTTTAAGATCATCTTCTCACGAAAGAGTCTTGAATTTGACTCAGGTTCAAGAAATTAGGATCATGAACTTAAAAGATCCTACATTATCCACGAGACGTGTGGGTGCAATAGTTGGAGTGTCTCACAACTTAGTGTGGAAATTATGGAAGAGATATGGGCTCCACCCTTACCATTATCGCAAAGCTCAAGGCCTATTACCCGCCGATAATTTTTCAAGAAGAGCCTTTTGTCAGCGCATGAATGAACTATTAATTCAGGACCCAAATTTGATTAGTAAAATTTTGTGGATGGACGAAGCCCAATTTACGCGCGCTGGGGTTTTTAATTCAAAAAACCAGCACCAATGGAAAACAGAAAATCCGCAAGCTGTGTGGGAAACTTCTTACCAACATGAGTTTTCTGTAAACATGTGGGCGGGAATTTTAAATAATAAATTAATAGGTCCCATAGAAATCCCGCACCGCCTTAACTCAGAAAATTATTTATCATTTTTACAAAATCTGATATTCTTAGATTTTTTTGATGATGTGGCTTTGGAGACAATTCGCACAATGTGGATCCAACACGATGGCGCGCCTGCCCATTATGGGACTCAGGTACGGGAATACCTAAACCAACAATACCCAGAACGTTGGATCGGGCGTGGAAGCCCGACTATTGCGTGGCCGGCGAGATCACCAGACCTTACCCCACTAGACTTTTACGTGTGGGGTACGTTAAAAAGTAAGGTATATGAAAAAAAAATTTTATCAAGGGACCACTTACTTAGGCGAATTGAAGAAGCAGCCAATGAAATGCGCCAAAATAATGTGTATTTAAATAGGCAGATTCGCACCAGGCTAAATGTGTGCTTGGAATACCATGGCGGACATTTTGAAAATCATTTAGATTAAAATGATTACTTAACAAAACTTGTTTTATTTATCATACCCTAAAGCCATAAAACACACACATTACACATCGACTTAGCCAAATCTATGAAATCCCTGCAATCAATTTTCAATTAGACAATGAAGTGATAACATTAAGGCGAGTTTGTTTTCATTTAACTTATTTCAAATTATCCTATCCATCATTCTAGCGTTGTCTTGGTTGCGTCCTTTAAAAACACTAAATGCTGAACTTGATTAAATTTAAATATCTTAAAGTTCACCTAATTTTTTTTGCTTACCGTACAAAATAGACGCTCGGCCGGCCTCGATGTGTCTAGGTATCAAGTTTCATTGATAAATACGAGTAATTCATTCATATTTAAAGCTAAAAAAGTGCGAGTTGTCGTATTTCACGTAAGGGTGTGTTACAATAACAATCGTGCCTTAGTCGAATTATTTTGTATGAAAAAAAAAAAAACAAAAAAAAAGGATGATTGAATCATAATTCATATGCCAGTTGATTCTTTGATATGGTCTCAATCATACCCTAGAGTTATGGGATATCAAAAAAAACACATTGTATAGATTTTCGAGACTTAAATAAAATAGTAGTACCACAATCTCAGCCTTTTCCACTTATTGAAGATTTAATGGTAAAAACCAGAAACTGCAGGTTTTTCACAACGCTAGATATAAATTCAGCATTTTGGTCCATTCCATTAAAAATATAAGATAGAAAAAAACAGCATTTGTTACCCAACAAGGACACTATCAGTGGACATGTCTACCTTTTGGATTGAAAACTTCCCCTGCTATATTTCAGAGGATATTGGGTAGTATCATACGAAAACATAAACTTACTGACTTCGTCGTAAATTACATAGATGATATACTGGTTTTCTCAGAGACATTTGCAGATCATATTAAACATTTAAAATTGTTGTTGGAAGCAATATCAATAGAAAGACTCAAATTAAAATTTTCCAAATGTAATTTTGCACAAGACTCCGTTAAATATTTAGGTCATATAATAAAAAACAACACTATATCCCCTTTAAAGGATAATTTAATTGCAATAAAAGAGTTTCCTATCCCTAAGACACCAAAAAATGTAAGACAATTTCTTGGTAAAATTAATTTTTATGGTAAATATGTGCCAAATATTTCAATTACATTAGATCCATTACACAAT
Source organism: Abrostola triplasia (assembly GCA_946251915.1). Lineage (NCBI taxonomy): Eukaryota > Metazoa > Arthropoda > Insecta > Lepidoptera > Noctuidae > Abrostola > Abrostola triplasia. The sequence continues at coordinate 5,063,427 of OX276440.1, read as the reverse complement.
TTATTAAGAAAAGGTCAAACTTTTAATTGGTCAGACAGCTGTCAAAAATCATTTGAAGCCATAAAAGAACTACTTTGCAAGAAACCGATCTTGACAATATTTGATCCAGACCTCCCAATCAGAATTTATACAGATGCCAGTATACAAGGTGTAGGAGCAGTATTAAAACAGTTACAACAGAATGGCGATGAAAAGCCATGTGCTTATTTTTCAAAAAAATTGAATGATTCACAAAAACGGAAAAAGGCTATTTATCTGGAGTGCCTAGCAATAAAAGAGGCAGTCAAATATTGGCAACATTGGCTTATAGGAAAAAAGTTTACGGTATACTCAGACCATAAACCATTAGAAAAAATGAACATAAAAGCTAGGACTGATGAAGAGTTAGGAGACCTTGCATATTATTTGTCTCAATTCAATTTTGAAGTGATATACTCCCCAGGAAAAAATAATTTAGAAGCAGATAGTTTGAGCAGAAATCCTGTAATGCAACCATCTGATAATCAAGAAGATATTTTGAAAATTATGAATTTTATTGAACTTAAAGACATAAAAACTGATCAAGAAAACATCCAAGATTTAAAACAAAACAAAAATAGTCTTATATATAAAAATACAATATACTATAAAAAAATTGGGATGAAGGAAAAAATTTTTCTATCTGAAGACTTTAGCAAAAAGTTTATAGAAAGAATACATAACGGTTATTGTCATTTAGGAATACAACAGATGAAAAAAAAAATTATACCTTTTTATTATGCAAAAAATTTAAATAACAATATTAAGAAAATCTGTAACAACTGTGAAACTTGTATAAAAAACAAATCAAGAGTCAAATTTCAATTTGGTTTAATGTCTCATTTAGGACCAGCTACTTATCCATTTGAACATAACAACATAACATCACGCCTGTATTCCCCGAAGGGGTAGGCAGAGGTGCACATATAGTACACCCACATTTCGCCAGTTACGTTTTAGGTCCCAATGTAATAGGGGGCGAGCCTATTGCCATCAACCGGGCACAAATCCAGACTCCGTGCTGCTACTGAGAATTACCTAATGGAAAAACCCAGTAACACTTTGCCCGACCCGGGATTCGAACCCAGGACCTCGTGCTCAGCAGTCGCGCTTAGCAACCACTAGACCAACGAGGCAGTCATCCATTTGAAATAGCATCAATAGACACTATAGGAGGATTTGGTGGTTCACGTTCCACTAAAACTTATTTGCATCTTTTAGTGGACCATTTCACAAGATTTGCCTACATTTTGACGTCGAAAACTCAGAGTACACCCGATTTTATAAAGTTAGTTAATAAAGCACTACTGAACAATAATAAGATTGGCATGATTTTATCTGATCAATACCCAGGAATAAATTCTCAGCATTTTAAAAAATTTTTAGCCGACAAAAATATCCCTATTATATTCACTGCGGTAAATGCGCCCTTTTTCTAATGGTTTAAATGAGAGATTAAACCAAACACTAGTTAATAAAATTCGATGCAAATTAAATGAAAAACAAAATAAAAAATTAAGCTGGACAACTATTGCTCATGAATGTACTGAAAAATATAATGAAACTGAACATACAGTAACAGGATATTCCCCAAAATATTTATTAGAAGGAAAAAACGTTGATATTTTGCCAAATGAATTAAAACAGTGTGAAAAAGCAAATAATTTAGTAAAAGATAGAAATATAGCATTGGAAAAAAGTATAAAATCACATAATTATAATAAACAACAATTTGATAAGAATAGAAAACAATTTGAATTCAAAGTTGGAGATTTGGTGTACGTTGAAAATGGGAACCGATTAAATAGGAAAAAACTTGATGAATTGAAAATAGGTCCTTTTGAAATCATAGAAAAGTTATCAAATTCAATATATAAAATAAATACAGGATATAAAAAGTCAGAGTCCAATCTTTTCCACATTACAAAACTTGTTCCATGTCACAAACTAATTCAATGAGTACCGTACTGACTGGCAGTACTTGTAGTTTTGTACTCCTTGGTGGGGAGATGTAAATGAAGTTCATGAATGATTCTTCATTTAGTTTAGTAGTTTAATTTAATAATTAATTTAATTTCGTACTAACGTAAGTTTGTGAACTAGATATAGTATAGTTTTTGAACGCACGCCTAGATGTCATTAGTGTCATTGCTGTCAAGTGTCAATACTACAATTTTCTTTCTAAGAACACGCGGTGTTATAATTGTTTCGTTTTTAACTAAACTAATTAATAAAAATAGAAATAAATAGCTTTAAATGTTGTTTCTTTCACAGGTTTGTAACATTTATAATAATTACTTTGATGGAACTACAGTGTCATGTAATTTATGGTTATTATAATAAAACATTTCTTTCACAGAGAAACGCAATTAAGTTTTTTTATTCTTCTACCATAGTGTGTTAATACACATTATAAATATAGTAAAATTGCTGACGTCATGACATTAAAAAAAATTCAGTCTATTCGACGTTACATTCATTTTAATGATAACTTAAAAGATGACGGTGACAGGTACTATAAAATAAGGCCACTAGTAGAAAAAGTACGTCGTAACTGTGCATCGAATATTCCTGAAGGAAAACGTTTCAGCATCGACGAGATGATGGTGCCTTATAAGGGTACTAGAGCCGGAAGCCGAAAACAATATGTTCGGAATAAACCCAAAAAATGGGGTTTAAAGTTTTTCGTTCGTGCTTCACCATCTGGCCTCGTACATGATTTTATTATTAATGGAGGAGAAGATACTTTCAGACTCCATACTTTTACTGAAAAAGAAAAAGTTATGGGTTTTGGAGCCAAAGTTGTAATAGCTTTGGCCAAATCTATCAAGCAAAAACCATGCTCCGTACTATACTTTGACAACTTTTTTACGTCAATTGAATTGATGCATCATCTAAGGAATGAGTATGGTATATTCTCCTTAAGTACAGTCAGAGCAAATCGACTCCGTGGGGCAGAGAAAAAATTACCCAGTGATGAGGAGTTAAAGAAAAAGGGCAGGGGAGCTTTTGCACAGGTCGTGTCTAACGAACACAATATCGCTGTGGTGAAATGGTTTGACAACAAGTTTGTTGTGGCTGCAAGCAGTACCGGCGTTAGGGTAGGGCGCGGTTGGGCGACCGCCCAGGGGCGCCGGACTTTAAGGGGCGCCGTGAAGCGGCGCCCCTTTATATTCCCATCTCTGTAAGTGAAAAAAAAAAACGATGTGTTGGCAACACTAGAATGGAACGCAGTGCTCAATCCGTTAAAACTGGGAATCCCCGACCACAGAGAAACACATTATCTATCTCTTTTTAACATTTTAGTTCAGAAGAGTTGACGTTATTTTTGATGGAGCGGAACACAGCTCATTCTTATTCATTCAATCGGTGCACGCACTTAAAAACAGTTATCGTAATTACATATTTTAAAACAAACAGACGCAGTAATCAGGCGGTCCACGCTAAGTTACGAAGTGCATGTTTTTTACTTTTTGTCGCCGACTACAGAGTGACATAGGTTTTATCCAAAAAGTTGAAATTCAAATAGTGTTTAAGTAGGTATTTGCTTCATGACGGATTATTTCACTAATTAGGTAAGTACAATTTTATTTTAACTATCTTTACTTATTATACTAAAGAGGTAACATTTGTTTGTTTGTTATGTTTGGAGTGGGGTAATCTATTTAAAGTAAATTATCCATACTAATATTATAAATGGAAAAGTGTGTTTGTTTGTTTGTTCGTTTGTCTTCCCTTCACGCCTAAACCACTAAACCGATTGTGATGAAATTTGACATATGTATAGTTGGAACTCATGAGACTGCTATAGGCTACTTTTTAACCGATTGCGATGCGACAAAAAAGGGTTATAGGTTTAAATAGGGATACCACGCGAGCGTAGCTGCGCGGGCAACAGCTAGTATATTATAAAATATCTCTAGAACTGACTATATAATGTTGATGAAATTTTAACACGGAGATAATAAATGAATGTCGAGGAGGTACGGTCAAGTGTAAAAGTGGATGAAGCCTGTTCATTCGTAAGCCTTTGTGTTAAAGGTGAAAAGTGTCCACCGACTTTTGCATCTGACTGTACATAGAAGTCATTTTTTCGGGAACGAGTGGATGATCGTGATTTTTTTCATACAAATCTAAGCACTATCACGTAACACAAGCTTTTAAATATAACATTTCACAATTATTCCGCTGCCATGACAATATTACCTTACCTAGATTTTTCGATCGTAGTTCACGTGTATGCTAACGCTTTCCTGTGGCCTTACCATGAGTTTGAAAAAACGTTCTCGCTATCGAAAACTATAGCTTTGTCTCTTTCACGTGCACCACAATGACAGGGACAAAGCGATAGTTTTCGATAGCGAGAAGAGAACGTTTTTACAAACTCATGGTAAGGCTACTGAATATAAAGCGTTTTTGGTCGTCCTCCCTCAATAGCGCTATATTTAATTAATTTATAGAAATGATCGGACTTACGCAGATTTAATTTGTTGCAGATTTGATTAGTACAAAATGTCTGAACACGTTGATCCTTTCAAAAGAAAACCATCTGGATCAAAATATAGAAAGCGAAAAGCAGAAAAAGAGAAGGAATTTGAAAAAACAAAAAAGTTTATGAATATAGGCAAATATATCACAACAAAAAATCAAGACCTTAATGTGGCATCTACATCTGAAATACAAGCGAATGCATCGGTAGTGGAGTCTCTGTCTGACAAGTCAGATCAGTTAGCTGTTGAAGAGATTGTGGACGAAGTTTCCCGAAGTGAGGAGACAAGTTGTGTTACAATTACAGATGCTGCTCAGGATGACACTATTGGTGATGTACAACAAATACAAATTCTAGATGACATTAGTTCTCTTGCTCCAAATATATCGGATCCAGCCACTTGGCCACTCACTCGAAATAGCAAAGTTATTGATCATATAATAACTAATGGCCCAGTGCAAACTCACATTGATAATTATCCAAAAAATGATACAGGGCGACATTTCTCAAATTCTCATTTTACAAAAAAACTTGCAAACAATGAAATAATTCAGCGTCGTTGGTTAATATACTCAGTTTCTAAAAATCGAGTTTACTGTTTTTGTTGCCGGCTATTTGATAGCAGCTCAACGTCGAATTTAGCATCTGAAGGATATAACGACTGGAAACACTTATCAGAAATGTTAAAAGTTCATGAAAGTAGCACTTTTCATAAGAAGTTTTACCTCTCATGGATTGAGGCTGAACTAAGATTAAAAACGGGAAAAACAATAGATTGTCAAGAGCAACATTTGATTAGAAAGGAAACTACAAGGTGGAATAATATTTTGTCTAGATTAATGCATATTACACTGTATTTAGCTGAAAACAATATGGCGTTTAGAGGTACTTCCGACAAACTATATACGCCAAATAATGGAAAGTTCTTGGGTTTAGTACAACTACTAGCCAAATTTGATCCAGTTATGGAGGAGCACTTGCGTTTAGCTGTAAAGGGTGATGTTTCTGACCACTACTGCGGAAAAGACATTCAAAATGAATTAATAGAGCTGATGGGTGAAAAAGTGAAGTCAGAAATCATATCACGTGCAAAGAAATCGAAATATTATTCTATTATAGCTGACTGTACTCCGGACATTAGTCATATAGAACAGCTTTCACTGACAATACGATTTGTTGATTTATCATCAGATGTCGATAAAATATCAGTAAAAGAGCATTTCATAGAATTTATACCTGTTAATGAGTCGACTGGTGAAAGGCTGACTGAAGTTATTATTGATATTTTAAATAAATACGGACTGGAATTGAACGATTGTAGAGGTCAGGGCTATGACAACGGAGCAAACATGAAAGGAAAAAATATTGGAGTTCAAAGAAGAATTCTGGACATAAATCCTTTAGCTGTATATGTGCCGTGTGGCTGTCATAGCTACAATCTCGTACTATGCGATGCCGCTAAGTCATCTGTAAAATCTGTCACTTTGTTTGGAGTACTTCAGAGGTTGTTTACGTTGTTTTCAGCTTCTGTTCATCGATGGAAAATTCTGACCGATCACTTGGGATTGTACACTATAAAAAAACTCAGTGACACGCGTTGGGAAGCAAGAATAGGCAGTGTTAAAGCAGTCCGTTATCAAATTAGCGCCGTCCATGACGCTTTAATCACTTTGGCTATCGAAACTCAGCAAACTGATGTTCAAGTCTCTCATGAGGCTACTACTCTAGCCGAACAACTAAAAGATTTCGGCTTCATAGTTTCATTGGTTGTCTGGTATGACATACTTTTTCAAATTAATGTCGTTAGTAAATCTCTACAATCAACAGACATGGATCTCGGTAAATGCACAGACATGCTGAAAAAATGCTGCAATTTCTTGGAAGAATATAGAAATACAGGCTTTAAAAGCGCCATTCTAACTGCGAAGGAATTGGCTGAAGAGTTAGAAATAGAACCTGTGTTTAGAGCGACAACAAGAATTCGACGTGTTAAGCGCCAAGCTGGTGAAATTGCCCAAGATGAGCCTATAACTTCTCCAGAAAAAAAATTTGAGGTTGAATTTTTCAACTGTCTTTTGGACACGACGTTAACTTCACTCAACGAAAGATTTGAACAGTTATGTGAGTACTCGGAATCTTGGTCTTTTTTGTACAATTTAAAACAGATTCCAGAAAAACACGACCTTATCAAACTCTGTAGTGATCTTCAATTGAAATTAAATGTAAATTCCAAATCAGATATAGATGGATGTATGTTGTGCGATGAACTCATAAGTCTGAAATCGTTTTTGCCTGATCAGAAAGTGGTTACTCCTGTTTTTGTTTTAAATTTTATTAAAGACCGCAACTTAAAAGAACTATATCCAAATGTTTGGATAGCATTACGAATATTATTAACTATTCCCGTAACGGTTGCTAGTGGAGAGAGGAGTTTTTCTAAGCTTAAGCTAATAAAAACCTATCTGCGATCGACGATATCACAATGTAGATTGACAAACTTGGCAACTTTGTCGATCGAAAATGAAATAGCTGAAAACATCGACTTTGATAACTTAATAAAAGAGTTCGCCGATAAAAAGGCTAGAAAAGTAAAATTTTATTAGTTTTTTTAATAAATGTTTATTTCTTTTCATAAATGGTTATTTCATTATTATCCTTCGCCTTTTTTCGTATGGGTTTGAATTGCAATTAGGGGGCGCCGTAGAAATCTCGCCCAGGGCGCTGTTAGTACTAAAACCGGCACTGGCTGCAAGTTCTTATGTGGATGCTCACCCTGTACAGAACATAATGCGGTACAAGAAAGAAGAAAAGAAGAAAGGTCTAGTCACATGTCCAAATTTGATAAAGCACTATAACGGAAATATGGGTGGAGTTGATCTAGCCGACATGTTAGTTGCTTTATACCGTACTGATTTAAAGGGCCATCGTTGGTATTTAGTATTGTTTTCGCAGATTCTGGACATCTGCGTCAATAATGCCTGGTTGCTGTATCGTCACGAAAACAGTGGTAATCAAAAATTAATGCCACTCAAAAAGTTTCGAGTCTCCTTATTTAGGCGCTGTGCCCGCGACTCCGTCCGCGTGGATATTCGGAAACAGCAATAGTATTCTATGATTGTTTTCTCACCCGGACTAAGTGACACAATGTATGTATGTCTTAACTATAATATGACATTGACTATAATAATATAGTATTTTGTAACACTAACGCAAAAATTGGACGGTGATAATGCAAATTAGAACAATTCTGTCGTACATGATTTTGGCGAATCCTAAACCGTTTAAGCAGCGCACGCAGGGGAAGCTGTCGAATGGAAAAACATCAACCCGATTTTGAAACATTCTTCATTGGTGCTCCGCTCCCATTGACCGTAGCGTGATGATATATAGCCTATAGCCTTCCTCGATAAACGGGCTATCTAACACCGAAAGAAATTTTCAAATCGGACCAGTAGTTCCTGAGATTAGCGCGTTCAAGTAAACAAACAAACTCTTCAGCTTTATAATATTAGTATAGATAGTATAGATATCGTATATATGCCATATACTCACCGACCTAGTTCCTAACAGATCTCAAAACTTGTTGATTTTATTTAAGATTTATGTAATTTTTATGGTTTTGTTTATTTTTTAGTTTAGTGATTACATGGCAGTGTGCATGTAAAGACACATTTTTCTTTTATTTTTTTTACTTGTGAGCTTGGCAGTGTGCACTGGAAGACACATAATATATCCTGAAAACTGAAATTAAGAGATTTTTTATTTTAATTTTCCTGATATCCTTATAATCCAATTAACATAGGAAAGTAGTAAAAGTTTTTTTTTAAGGTAAAATTCTCTGCCAAGTATAGGGTTAATCAAAATACTTCCACGGCCACTTACTTCTAGTTCCTTTGTATTTCCAAGTTTAACAGTTCTGTTCTTATCTTCACTATGATATTCATGAAATTCATAGAAATATTCTCGTCTGTATGTCATATGAGCTGATGCTCCACTATCCATACATCATTCTCGTTAACATCTGATGTGGTCTTCTCTGCATTAAATGCTAACATACTCGGCTGCTCTTGGTTCTTAAATCTATTAATGTTGTAACACGAAGTGTTTCGTCTTCACTACAGGAATTAGTACCACTCGCCATTTTGATCTAAAAAGAACATAATAATAATATTTACTTACTTATTTACTCATAGAGACCTTAAGTCACCATTAGGTTTAAGATGACGAAATAATAAATACCTATCTCATAAACTGAAAACCTCCTCCGAATCAGGATAGGTTAACTATAATCAATTATTCAACAAAGCTAGTAATGACGAAAAAGTAGTGTTGAAGCGGGAATACGAGGATCATTTAGCAAGGAAAGAGTCCTGTAACTCGGCAAAAGCGAAGGATAAAGAAAAAGAAGGAGTTTTGCTGTGTAACATTCGACTTACAAGCTGTGTTACAGATACCTTCTGGACTGGTGGGACAGCTGTATTATTGTCGTAAACTATGTGTGTACAATCTCTGTATTACGAAGCAGCGCTGCCGAATGACGCATATTGCTTTGCTTGGTCCGAAATTAATGGGAAAAGAGGCAGTTGCGAAATAGGTAGTATCCTTTTTTACTCCTCAAAAGCGATTACTCCACTTATTACTTTTTACCCGTAAGCAGACGATATGGTCTGCTAAAAACCGATTTAAAAAAGAAGATAGCACGATCAAACATCAAGACTTCAGCGAAACTAATGCAGCGTGTTCGGCACCAGGAGTCTCTGGAAAAGGATGAGGTCAAAGTCATTAAAAAAAACCTCTTCGTGTACCAAAGGCCTGACTACACACAAAAAGGGTTCCGTGAGTCGCTGCTTATTCTGTGCTAAGACGGGGTTACCTGTACGAAGAGTGTCGCAAACGTTTAGCACAAGTAAAAACGAGCACAAATGAAAAAGAAAACCAGAAGCCGGCGATTTCATGCTATGGTTGTGGTGCAGCTGGTGTGTTCCGCAGCAGCTGTAGTACCTGCAAAAGTAAGGAAACGCCACCTAAACCTGTAGCATTTTATACGGTGCGGATGACAAAGGAGGGACATGTCAAAATACCTTCGATAGAAATTAATATAAAAGAACAGTTGGGGTATGCATATTTGGACACTGCTGCAAGAACAAGTATTGCTGGAAGTCAGTTGTACAAGATGCTCCTACAAGCAGAACTGGTGTTTACAGAAAAGCCAGCTGTAATACTTGAGCGGCAAACTGATCACTTTGCGTGTCTATATTCTCGATGGATGATATGAGCGCTGTTGTGATTGGTATGACAATGCTCCCAGTCACATATTTTTGGCCGCTCACTTCTTTGGTTACTTCTTCACAAGGTTTCAAAATTTTGCACATACTTTGACATAACTCCCAATCCATTGCAGTCAGTGCCATGGCAGTCGCGTTTAAATTAGAAAGGGAGCTATTGATTTCTTCTCTAATTTCTACAAACCTTTCCAGCATATAAAATGTGGAATTCTACCTTCCCCAAAAACAGAGTTTCGTATAGAATATTGGAATCACAGTGAGAACCGCCTTAAAGAAATTGCCTTAAAATATCTCTGTATACCTGCAACTCAAACTCCAGCGGAAAGGATATTTTCCAAAGCTGGTCTAATAATGACTGATCGTCGCAGTCGCCTTAGCAGCAAACATCTTAACAAACTATTATTTATAAATCAAAATACAATTTTATTTGAATAATGTACCATTTTCTTTATTCATGGTAGAGTACAAATTTAAATTACAAGACGTTAATAACAAATAAATGTTGTAGTAAGACATACTTAATAATACTGTAATTTTGTATTGATTGATTATAACGAAAGCTAAAAATATGTGAATTTGGATACCAGTTTTTCAATCTTTCTTGAAGTTCGTCCATTAGTATTTTCTAACAAAAAATAAGGGACAGTTTCCCTATAAATCGTATTTTTACATAATCATGAATAAGAAAACAAAAATATTGATTAATTGTTTTGCTTTAGTTGAAAGTTTCTGTAATAGAATTTGTTTTTGTATTTGAATTTTTATTATTTTAATCATTGCAACAGCTGTAAAACTTTAATTAGATTTTATTATATTACCATGTATAACTTTGTTATATTCTGGCGTTTGGGTGCTAGCATTCTCGACATAGATTTTTTTGAATGCATCATCTTTAGATTCCTAATATCGTCATCTTCAGAGTGATCTTTTTGAACACAATCCCAGCGTTGACTGTAAGTTTCCATATCATAAGATTGGGATTGTGTTTCACATTCAGTTTCCAATATGACAAGAGGTCTCTTTTTAGCTAGAACAATAATGAAAGTGGTCTTAATAAATAAAATAAAAAACAAATAAAATTCAAAATTGTCACTAATAATGCATTTATAAGATAATTGATAAAATCATGCAGATATTAATTTAAACTACGAAAAACAAAATAAAGCATCCGTTTAAGGGCAGCACTGCAGGCGAGGATTGGTATATGGGTTTCAAGGCACGACATCTTGATGTCACTTTGCGCAAGCCAGAACCAACATCGATTGCACGTGCAAGAGGCTTTAACAGACCACAACTTGAAAGATTCTTTGATATTCTTAAACAAGAAATCGACAAGCACAATATCGATGCCACTCTAATCTATAACATGGATGAAACTGGAATCCAGACTACAAGCAATAAACCACCAAAAGTTCTAAGTAAGTCAGGGAACAAACAAGTTGGTGTTATATCTAGCGTTGAACGAGGCAAACTAACAACTATCGTATGCTGCTGTAATGCAGCAGGCTCTTTTATACCACCATTTTTAATCTTTGGTCGCAAACGAATGGTAGGCAGACTTTTAGATGGGGCTCCACCTGGTACAAGAGCAACTTGCAGCGATAGCGGATTGATAAATGGACCAGTTTTTTTAGAGTGGTTGCGTCATTTTGTGGAGATGACAAGACCAACTGTAGAGAAAAAAGTATTGTTAGTGATGGACAATCACGAATCCCATAAGTACCTCGAAGCTTTGGAATATGCATCAAAGAATAATGTAATTTACGAGAATTATTTAGAATTGTTGCATGTCTTTTTTATCTACTAACTAGATTTTTTTTGGCATAAACTGATTTAACTCAAAACTTTTTATTTGCTTCAATTTTTTGCTTCAATTTGCCCTTAAATGCATGATGATGTATTTATACATCAGTGTTTTTGTCCTTACATATTTTTTAAACGATAACTCAAACACAGTATTTTTTACATTCGAATAAAGAGCCGGAAATGGTATTTACGCTTATTTTATCATCTACTGGACCTCGCTACAATCAATTCATGGGTGCTTATGAAAAAAAATCTAACTGCTAAAGGCGTCACAAAAAAGCAACTGCCTAATCTTGGAGAGTTTCGTAATTGTTTGGCTGACACACTGTGTAATATAGGTATGTCTGGAGGTAGTAAAAGAGGGCGCCCTAGTACTTCCTCTCTAGAACGCGAGCTTCAAATAGAAAAGCAAAAAGGTCCGCAACATCCACTCCCGTCAAAAGATGTGCGCGTAGATGGATTCGAGCATTGGCCTGTATTTGCCAATCGATTACGGTGCAAGATGCCCATTTCCCACATCATTGTAATGTACCATTGTGTCTAAATCAGAGAAATAACTGTTTCAAAGATTTTCATTCACTGCAGTAAGCCTAATTCGACGACAATCGTCCTATAGCATAGTACTTAGGCTGCATTATTAATATTAACTGTAATGCATACTGATGTAGATCTACATCAGTAAGTTTTTTTTATAAAAATATACTTTATGGAAAAAAATATTTATTTCTTTATTTTTACCTTTATCATGTTTAATTATCTACCTGTTTCGATTTATTGCATTTAAAAAGGAAAAATTATGCATTTAAGTATAATAGATAATTAAGATAAAAGTAACCATTATTTATCAAAAGTGATAAATAAGTGCCATAGTTATGTAATGTAGTAGTGGGTACTAAGTCAGTAGTGTAGTTAGTTTTTTTAATAATTTTATCAAAGTTAAAGATTGTTGATGAATAAGTAAGTACATAGAGTAAGCAACAATTTGATTTTTAGTAAATATTTTGTACGGAACCAAAATGTCTATTATTTTTCTACCCTCGGTAATAGAATCACGATTCGCGGTATTGGCTGCAATCACTTTGCCGTACCTCGGTAATAGAATCACGATTCGCGGTATTGGCTGCAATCACTTTGCCATACCTCGGTAATAGCGTCATTCGGATTTATATATTTAATTATTTTTTCCTTTATATATTTACTCAAAACTGACCTACATCTTAATATATTTCTAAAAGTCAAAAATCCAAAGTATCATAAAATATATACTTGTTGTCGTTTTTACGATCAGAAATTCTTATTTCGACACGTTAAACCTTAAGGTCTTGAAATTACCTCGGTAATAGCTGCTTTTACCTTAAACGTTTCGACGAGGTATATGATTGGAAATCAGGTAACGGAAAAAGTTCTTCGATCTCCTGGAAATTGGCATTTCCAATTCCAACAGTCAAAAAGATTTTATTTTAAAAGGAATAATAATAATATAAGAGTTAGAGGGGAATGTCATTACACTGCTGATTTGGGAGTTTACAGAACAGTCATGAAAACCCGAAAATTCCTTCCCCTGTGTCTTCGCCCTGTGTTAACATCGTACCGAAACGTTTTCCAGAATTGGTTGAATACCTACCTACGGGCCGGTGCTACGGGCATCCTACGGGCATTGCTGAGGCCGTCTTCAGCAGGTTTTTTTTCACTTTAAGATTTTAGTGAAACCAGTTTTTATGCTGACTATGATAGACGGCAAAATATGTAGTGCTCTATCTGATGTTTCGTCCTCATCTCAAACTTGCTATATATGTGGAGCAAAGCCTTCAGAGATGAATAAACCATCTCTTATTTTGATAAAACCTCTCGATCAAGCTGCATTGTCTTTTGGGCTTTCTCCTCTGCATTCCTGGATTAGGTTTATGGAGTGTATACTTCATATCGCCTACAGACTTGATATAAAAATGTGGCAAGCTAGAGGTCAAGAAAATAAAGATAAGGTTAAGGCAAGGAAGATACACATACAAACACGGTTCAGAAATGAATTGGGTTTATTAGTGGATTTGCCGACTCAGCAAGCTGGTAATACCAATGATGGCGACACAGCACGCCGATTTTTTAGAAGTGCTACAATAACAGCTGATATTACCGGGGTAAATTTAGAATTAATAACGAGGTTTCATATAATTTTAGAAACTCTCGGGTCTTGTTTTACAGTCGATTTAGATTCCTTTAATAGTTACACAAAAAAAACCAGGAACCTGTATCTTAGGGAATACTCATGCTATAACATGTCAGTTAGTGTGCACAAAGTTTTATTTCATGGCCGCGATGTCATAGCTTCGTGTATTTTGCCGATTGGCCAGTTGTCGGAAGAGGCACAAGAGGCTAGAAACAAAGATAACCGAAGTTATAGGGAATTCTTCACTAGAAAAACCTCACGAATAGACACCAATACCGACCTACTTAATAGGCTTCTTATATCATCAGACCCCTTCATATCTAGCTTAAGGCTTATAATGAAGAGAAAACGGAGTCCTCTAGATCCTGATGGCCTAAAATTGTTTTCTGTACCCACCGTAAATGAGGCCGAAAGTGGACTTAGTAACTAAAATTGATGATAAAATAGATAATATAAGAATTGGTTAATTTTATTAGTAGTATTTCTACAAAATGATAGTACACAGTTGGTGTCTAGGGGTGAATCGAAAAAAAAGAAAACGATTAACACTTTATTAAGTATATTGCAGTTGTTTTTCTGTTGAACCTTGTAGGGTAACCACTATAGTGATTGCGAACATTAAGAAGCAATGCGTTTTTTGGGGAATTCTTAAGGGTTAGTATAAATTTAATAACCATAGATGTTACAACTACTATTTTTTCTAATCGTTTTTTTCAGAATGCCAAAGGTGCCTAAATTAAAATACTCTCAAGAAAACCTTCAGAAGGCAATAGGTGAAGTTCAAAATAATGAACAGCAATTGTCAGATCGCCAAATTAATCGAAAGTACGGTATCCCGAGGTCAATACTTCGCTTTTACAAACGTATCCCGGGCCATAAAACCGGTCTGGGCCCATCGCCAATTTTGACTCCAAGTGAAGGATCGATTATTAAAGATTGGATAATTACATCTGCTCGAAAAGGTTTTCCCAAAAACAAAGACAATGTGTTAGACAGCGTACAAAAATTCTTAGCCAAGACCAAATACTTTTACCAATAACAGGCCAGGCATTGGCTGGTGGAAGGCTTTTTTAAAGAGACACCCAAGGTTAAGTATCAGAACTTCGGAAGGAGACACAAAAGCCAGTTCATGTGTTTTCGAAAAAAATAAAAAATATTTTTGTACTTCTCGATTTCCGAACGCCATCTTGTTAAGTTTTACCAAAAAGAATCGCGTTGCACGCCTTTTTTGAAACATTGTTGTATTATATTTTGCGAAGGCACGATTTTGATTTACGACATTCAACGTTAAATTACGAATAATGGCAAGAAGTAGCTCCACGCATTTTACAATACTGGTACAGTTTATGGAAAAGTAAGTAACTAATAGTACTTAGTTTTTATTTAACTAATGTGTGTATGTGTTACAATGTGGTTTACGGTAAGAATGTTTTATTCATTTAAGGGTCGCCAGTGGTGCACCAGAGGTTGGAAAGAACTATGTTCTATACTTAATAGCCAAGGGATAGTAGAGGCACGCAGTGAAGATAAATGGAGAAAGGTTTTTTCCAGTCATTGAAGTTTTTAAAATATTTATTGCACTTAAATCAAAATTTGATGCATAAAAAGTTAAAATGTATGAATTCCCCAAAAAACGCATTGCTTCTTAATGTTGGCAATCACTATATGCTGGGCATTCACTATAGTGGTTACCCTACAAGGTTAAACAGAAAAACAACTGCAATATACTTAATAAAGTGTTAATCGTTTTCTTTTTTTTCGATTCACCCCTAGACACCAACTGTGTACTATCATTTTGTAGAAATACTACTAATAAAATTAACCAATTCTTATATTATCTATTTTATCATCATTATTCATTTTCAAAAGACGAAAGCTTTAGCTTGGTATGCAATAACGTAATATCCAGCTCACTTGTGGTTCCACTTCCGCTTGTGGTGGAGAAATATCCCAATATGTCGGTCTCTTTTGAAAAATATCGAAAGGTTGTAAAATAAATGAATATTTCCTTTGCTTATCTCGGGCATGAAGAATGTGAGCAATGTGCTCTCTTTAAATCACATACTGGGTGTTCTCAGGAAAACTGTGACCTCTGTATCCAAAACAGTAAACACAAGTCACGATACACGGAATCCAGAGAGGAATATCAATGAGACAAAGAGCAAGGTCTTACTGACAAAGACTGTATATACTTTTCTGTG
Source organism: Abrostola triplasia (assembly GCA_946251915.1). Taxonomy (NCBI): domain Eukaryota; kingdom Metazoa; phylum Arthropoda; class Insecta; order Lepidoptera; family Noctuidae; genus Abrostola; species Abrostola triplasia. Next base: position 5,047,464 of record OX276440.1, on the reverse strand, counting down.
GATCTACAGAAAGTAATCATGTTGCCACGAATGGACCAATATAAAACAGGAATATTTTGTCCTCCTGTTATACATTTAACGAAAGTTTCGTTCCACTTGGAGGTAGTAATGGTACAAATGTTCCTTATGCAGTGCTTTGGAATGAAACTGTCTCTGGTAGAAGCCAAGAAGATATCATTTCAGCATTCAGACCGTTTTTTATACATGAACGCGACATGAAACATATCGTTGTATGGGCCAACAATTGCGCGGCCCAAAACAAAAACTGGGCGTTTATGTGTTTTCTGGTGAACATAGTAAATAGTCAGCTGATTGCTGCCGAATCAATTACCGTAAAATATTTTGAACCAGGCCATACGATCATGTCGGGTGATAACTTTCACCATCAGGTTGAAATGGCATTAAAAAAGAAAAAGAAAGTTTATGATTTTGATGACTTTGTAGATTCGGTAAAAATGGCCAATTCAAAAAGAAGCATAGTAAAAGTGATGACAGTATCCGATTTTTACAGTTATGAGGATGTGTCTCAGCATAATTCGAAACATGGAACCCAGAGTCTATCTAAAAGACATCATGACAGTCAGAGCCGAAAGAGGAGCATTTACAATAAAGCAAAGAGCTACCCACGTGTCTGATTGGAAAGAACTAGATTTTCTACAAGTCAAAATAATTTACAACAAATGCTTTCCTAATTTTGCAAACAAGAATTCATCGAGAGGAATAACAAAAGAACGAAAAGATAGAATACGAGTAATAGCAGAATTAGTACCTTTGATGCCTGAAACCAGGAGAGGCTTTTGGTTTAACTTACCTGAAAGGTCTCGAGCTGAAAAAAAAATGAATTGCTACCTAGTCAAAAATGCATCATGTTGGTTTCCTAACCATTAGTGCAATAAATAGGTTACTTATTGCGGTTATGACTAGTAAACATTCTGTCTACATAGTAATAATACTTACCATTATTGTATTTATTGGTTTTTATATCGGGAATAAATGCGGGAACAAACATACCGGTTATGATTGCTCCAAAATGGAAGAAGAATTATAGAATGGATATGTCTGGTGAGTTTTCTGAAAGAGTGGGATTGTCAGATCAAATTCTAAGCATGGAAAATGTGACACCTTTTTTACTATTTCGCCTTTTTTGGACAGAGCATTTACAAGACCTTTTATGTTTCCAAACTAACCTTTACGCTACTCAAACTGGAAAGCCATAATTATACAGCTATCACAACAGAAGAGCTTGATGTTTTTATTGCCTTAAATTCGGTGATGGGTATAAAAAAATTGCGTAGTTACCGAGATTATTATTTATCGCTTTTTTTGAAAGTTTCTTGGGCAAATATGATATCTTAACTAAATAACAACACGGATTTAAAAGAAACAAATCAACCGGATTGGCCACTTTTAGTCTTATGAAATCTGTATTAATCAATATTAATAAAAAAAACTCTAAAACTCTGCTGTATACACTCCAGATGGATGGATTCAAGTAATGAGACTGGCTAGAACGAATCCCCGCCCATTTAATGTAAATGTGTTAGTTTTTAAGGAGTTTTTAGATTTCAATCCAAATCAGTGTCAGTTTGCCGAAGAAGTTACAAGAAAACTAAACCAAAGAAAGAAACATTCTAAAAAAGAAAAAAAAAACAATGAACAAGAAACCAGTGAACAACAACTTGAAGCGAGAGGAAAGGAAAAGACGAACTTCCAAGATGCTGTGTGGATTCAATATCGTAAAGACAGTCCTAAGGCAATTTTTATTAAAACTGATTATAATGACGACAGCTTCAAAGAGCTGAAGATAAAGCCAAAAAGGGGCAAACCGCAAAACTGCATTATTAGTACCTGTACCTGTTTATACTGAACGTATTCCTATTTCGAAAGTTAAAAAAAAAGATTTGTTAAAACTATGTGTCGATAACCAAATCCCGAAATACTATCATTCTTTTTATCAAAATCTTCCAGACTCGGAAACAGCTGAAGACCGTTTGCCACAACCTGATGCTGAAGAGGTAGAGGACCTGTAATCGTACTTATTTAAGTGTTTTTTTTTATTGCAATTTAAATGTTCTTTTTTAAATATAAAAATATTAATAAATTTACTAGTTTGTATTTTTACTGCTTTACCTTGAATATTTTATCTTACCTTACAGTACTACCCTTACTTTACTTACCTTACTAACCTAACTTACCTTACTTTATTAATTAACTTTTAATAATTAGATAGTTTTATACCCCTGGCAAACTTAAGTTCACCGAAGTCTCAATTGGAATTTTTTATTATGTTAGTAACGAAAGTACCACTTTCGTAGGTTTGCCGAGGTATGAATAAATATCTATTAACTCCTATGTACGATGATGTAAAGTTACGAATGTGTATTTATTTCTGATCCTTGTAAAATATTGACAATCCTTTGATAATATCTTAAAAAAGTACTATTTTGAAAACCAAATGTACCACGGTACCTTTACAGCTGTTAATAAAAAAAAGTTATCATTGACGTTTGCTTTCAAAACGCTCCCCTGTAAAATGCATTTTCTGCAGATTCGTAAGTTTACCGTGGATGTGACGATATTGTCATCATTGTCTATATTCTAATCTATTGACTCATTATCCCAAACTACCCAAGGACTCGAATAAACTAAATCTAGTTTCAACAAATCTACATTATACGTAGGAAATCTGTTGCCCAAATTTATACAATTTTAAAGAATTAAATACACAAAATTATACCTCGTCGTAACTTACAGAAATCCAACATCGATTCTATCATCGCATGACACATCACTAGCAAACTTGTTTACAAACAATGTGTAAGTTCGATATAGAAAATAAGGTATTTACAGTTATAAACGACTAACAGATTTATTGTTTAGTCTACAATTATCATTTTGTATTAAAATTTATCACAAAAACCTCACAATATTTAACAATAACAGAGAAATACGGTTACTAACCTATAAAAAGTCAATGTAGGTTGATTTTGGCTTTTCCTTGCTCTACATTGTTTTATACAGCACGAGGGCATGATTGTTAGGTATCTGGCAAAACCTTGAATACAATAAAAACTAAAACAAACGCGTACTTTTCACAAATACAATATAAACATCACAAGCTAAACACCAACTGACAGCAGATCTACCACAGATCTCGTACTAAACATGGGGCAGTACCTATTCAGTAGCCACGCAAACTGAAATGATTGACGTCACAGAAGAATGTTGCCAAGATTCGAAGAGTCAAACTATTATTTATCTCTTTCAACTTATACAGTAATGGCCTAGTTAAACAGAGACAACATGCTTTTTAATGTTTATAATTATGTCGATTTGGTGCATATAAGTATAAGGTATTTTTTCTATAGAAGAATAGGGCCCCTCCATGTGTATATCTCAATGATATGGACACGCTAAGCACTTGGCATGTCATTATATAAAATTGTTCTTGTTTTTAGATTTTTCGATTTTGACCAGTACAGGGGAACATAACACACATACACATAACATCACGCCTGTATTCCCCGAAGGGGTAGGCAGAGGTGCACATATAGTACGCCCATATTTCGCCAGATGGGTCCACCCTTTATAGCAGAACTTTTTACGTCATAATTTTATTTCGCATAGCCACGGATAGCATAAACCTCTTTTCGCAGAAAATCGTTTGGCATACACTCATTTACCATACACCGAAACCCATAATTTTGTAAGTCAGAATCATCTTTAGGTATAAATTTCATATCCATAATAATCAATAAGTATAACCATCATATCGTAGAAAGTTCACAACCAGAATCATTTTTTGGCATATATTTTATATCCATAATAATCAAAAGTAGAACCATCATATCGCAGAAAATTCACAGCCAGAATCATCTTTTGGCATGCATTTCATATCCATAATAAATTTAAAGAACACTATTTTTATTCGCAACATTACGATGGAAATGTTAATTGCTATATTTTTCTGATCAGGCGTTAACTTTTACTTTGGCTGTAGTGGGAGGTAGTTATGAAACTAATCATTATTAGTTGTCATATCGATATTGTTTTATTCTGTTGAGCAAAAGAGTGTTAAAATATATTAAAAATGGAAAATTCAGGAAAAACTAATTTAAAAATATTTAAAACAAGTAAATGTGGAATTAAGTTAGAAATGGATGGATTTATATACGAAAAAAATAAAGTGCAAAGTGACAAATACTATTGGTTGTGTGAAATGAGTAGGAACAAAACCTATAACTGCAATCAAAGATTAATCACCATTTGTAACAAAGAAAGTAATGAACATACATTGGTAAGCAAAAAAATACTTAGCCATAACCATGATCCTGATGCTATAAAGTCCAAGGTCGCCGATATTATAAATCTGATAAAAGAAGAATCCATTCATAATATTGAGAAAAAACCAAGTCAAATAATAAACGATTGCATATCTACATCATCAGAAGTGATTTCAGCACATTTACCAACAACAAAAAATTTAAGGCAAATTATTTATAGAAATAAGAAAAAAGGAAAACATCCAATTATTGAACCAGAAACAATAGATTTTCAACTTGATATGAATAAGTTACAATGTGATTACTTGGAGCACGAATTGATTATAAAAGATCAATTATACAACGGACGTCGGATAATAATGTTCACAACAAAAAAATTACTTCAACATTTAAGCCGATCCAAATATTGGCTTGCAGATGGTACATTCAAAATTGTTCCGAAAATATTCCATCAGCTGTATGTAATACATGGATCTATATATAATACAACATTTCCGATGCTACATGCACTCATGACTAATAAGGATAAAACTAGTTATGATAAATTGATTGAAATGTTATTAGAATGTTGTGCATCCGCTGATATAGTCCTATCACCCCGATATATAATAATGGACTTTGAACAAGCGCCCCAAATCACGTTTAAAAATTATTTCGACAATGTTATAATCAAAGGATGCAATTTCCATTTAGGGCAAATCATATACCGGAAAATACAGAAAAGTGGCTACCAAAAACTATATGGTAATTGTACCAAAAACTATATGTAAATGTATTATTTTTTACATACATACATACATACATACATAAAGTCACGCCTGTTTCCCTGAGGGGTAGGCAGAGACCACGGATTTCCATTTGCTACGATCCTGGCATACTTCTTTTGCTTCATTCACACGCATCACATTCCTCATACACGCTCTTCGGTTGAGGGTACTCCTCACTTGCTTTTTATGTTTTTATATCCAAACTACATTATATTTGGGACAAATTCACATTAACATATACTATTTTGCGTGTAAACAACATTTCTTTTTCGTCATCTTAAGTGGGCAACCCAGCTAACTGGTCGCTAACTGGCGCAATCACCCTACTTTTGCAAAACTTGCTATGTTCAATTTTATTTTTATAAATAAATAATAACTACTAGACCAGGATTTCATTTTAAATTCTAAAATAATGCTAAATAACCATATTTAACTATCCAACACGGTAAAATACGTTTTTGTGGCTTAGTTTCAGCTATAACAATTTTAATTAGTTTGTCAAAAAGAATTAGTAGAACAATATAGAGTACTTTGCAAGTGAACTACTCATATATACCTACATGTTAATTTAATACATTACATCCATTTATTTCCTTTATGAAATGCTTTATTTTATTCATTACTTTTCACTATAATCCAGTAATCCGAACATTCCAATAATCCGGCACCCTTCGGTTTTTAATAGTGCCGGATTAGTGAGATTAATGACTGAATGAGCAGTATCTCATAACATTTGGGTTAATTACAATTTTTTATTTATTTATTTATTTATTTATTTATAAAAGATAATGGTTCTATATTAGATTGAACAGATTAAGTATGCAGCAGGAACTGTAAAATGGTATAGTTATCAGTTCACTGTCATGAAAAGTTAGTATTTTTGACATACTTAATGCGGCTGCCTCGTTGGTCTAGTGGTTGCTAAGCGCGACTGCTGAGCACGAGGTCCTGGGTTCGAATCCCGGGTCGGGCAAAGTGTTATTGGGTTTTTCCATTAGGTAATTCTCAGTAACAGCACGGAGTCTGGATCTGTGCCCGGTTGATGGCAATAGGCTCGCCCCTTATTACATTGGGACCTAAAAACATAACTGGCGAAATGTGGGTGTAATATATGTGCACCTCTGCCTACCCCTTCGGGGAATATGGGCGTGATGTTATGTTTATGTTATGTCTTAATGCGGCATAATTTTAGACACCAATTGCACGTCGTTATTTTAGACACCACGACAAAATAAACCAGTCAAATCTTACATCCTGCACCGTTGCGAGTAACAATGAACACGCCATGAGACGTTTTACTTTATAGCGGGACTTCAACAAGTGATATGTTACAGGGAACAGCGCTTGCCGCTTTACCACAAATTACACGATCTATTCATGCTACTATCCTATCCAAGCCCAACAACAGTTTTTTTGGCCACGACCAATAACAACTTTGACACAAGAAACTTAAAAAATTATCAAACAATCAAAATCAATCAAAATAAATCCGTGATTGAAACACTGTATGAAAAAACGATAGAAAACACTTATGTGTATCAAGCACCAGACAAATAAATAACGAGTCAACGACGCATACGCAAACACAAGAAATCTGTTAATCTTGAATGACGAAGTCGACGACAGAGTATGTATCTATTAATGTCATTGACATGGCTGTATCTCCAAATTTTAAGCGTACGATCCATAGATTATTATAGACTTTTTATGATTACTAAATAGGTAGATATTTCAAACTTTGATAATTATTATGTATCACGAAGTATTCGATATTGATTGATAATATTCAGTATCAGTTTTGATTGCAATCATTATAATCAGAGTGAATCTAACCTACGGCAGTTGAGTGGATGAATCCGAATAATATTTAATATACACACAATCTGTATGGGTACTAATCCATACAGATTATGTGAATATTAAATATTAGCATATCGGAGTTTGACGCATTACTGATCTCTTAGCGAATACGAATAATATATCACTCACACTTCTAGCAAGGAGTATAGCAGAGAGTAATAATAATGAGGAGTAACTGGGAGTAACGTTCTCTTAACAAAATAGCGAGCCACGATCAATTAGTTCCCTATGCCATCAGAGATGTCGCTGGGAGTTCCAAAAATCACGATGCAAGTAGGCTAGTTTAAAGGCCTTTACGGGCAACTGTAACTGAACCTTCTCTTTAGGAACGTTTATATTATAATACAGATACATGGCACAGAATAAGTGTTATGCATAACGTCTAAAAACTGTACGCTTACTTCATACCAATCTATTTTTTTTATTTACCTGAGAAATTGAATTATTACTAATTTTAATATTTTCTTGGTTTTTCATGATTAGTTGAAGTTAGTAGGTGGATGGCAAACACCTAAACGATATAACTGTTATATGGTACTTAAAATGTTCAAATTCATTGCACAATTTCAGCGCGCTATTTTACCAGCAGCACTTTTAAAAACCAATAATTCGGCAGCTCTTCGAAATAGGAAACATATTACTGATTCTCGTCTAGTGACACTAATAATACCCGCGCTACTAGTACTAAGTTTTATACGGATTGCCGTTATAAAATTTACATTTCTTAAAGATTTGGTTTAGAACATTTTTTGGTATTTTTTTGTATTATGAATTCTAATCCCGGATAAGCGATATCCATTTTATCTCTAATTATTAGGTACTTACGGAAATAACAATTCCATACACACTTGATACTCTAACACGGAACAACACGCCAAGATACGATAAGGAAGTGTTAGGTTCATTAGCTTTCATTGACATCCATATTATATAATTATATAATGCAATAAAGAAATGATAACTTACAGTTCAGTGTTAAAAACGCTTTAATAAATAAAACAATTTAAGTTGGTTGTAAAACAAATTGCTTGTTTTATTCAGCAAAATACTAAAGAATAATGTATAACTAAATATCAGATCATTAACACAATGGGATATTTTGGACGGAATTGTATAATACCGTATAATTAAAAATATAAATCAAAAATCTGTTTCATAAAAATAATATTATAAATAATGTTTACATAATTTCATTTGAAGAGCAATTTCTTTAGGTATATGAACACGTCTTAACCATGGCTTAACAATACAGATCACAAATTGAATTTGTGGCTCGGAAGATGTGATTTGTGGGTAAGCAGTGATAGGAGTGTCTATCCTCAAATGACGTAGATTTTATGTCACCCGGCACAAACGAGAACGCCTTGTTTTATTAGGCCATGGCCATAACGCAAGTTACCTACATTATTGTAACAACTGTCCCTACACAAGCAGAATACAGATAAAATATTACACTTGTCTCAACAATACAAAAGTAACAATAATAATTTGATTACAACATTTGTATCTACGATATATAAACTACATATTATTAAGTAGTTATGTCAAAACTAAAGTTAAGACCAGAATTTGGACGGACAGAGTAAATAATAATACTCTAACTACGTTTATTATAGGTTTAAACATAAGAATGTCCAATTAAGAAATAAAAACAAAGCAGGTCATGAGTTACATGTAAATTATTGTAAATATACCTCTTGAGGCGGCAAAAATGAAAATTTATTCATTTTATATGCAAAAGCCAAAAATTTAATTTAATCAGGACAGAATTAATAATTTTATTCAAGAAGATTACGATTTTTTATGAGGATTGTAAAATATGGCTTTAAGGACGTATAAGGCACAATTTTGGATATAAAGGGTAAGGCACGATTTTCACAATCGATCATACAAAAGCAGTTATTCAATGCTAACTCAATAGGTTCCTAAGATGTGATGATCTGCAAAAAGCCTGGTGGGTTTCATGTGTATTTACATTTATCTATTTATACTTTTATTCTTATAGCTAAATCGGAATTAAATTCTTAAATAGTAATCATAACATATTAAAATTGCATGTTATTATACAACAAAGCTGTATAGTTAAACAAATTCAAAAAAGTTTTAAGTAATTTAATTTTACAACACTTTGTGCTGATTTATGTACAAATATGCACTTTATACACAATAAAGTATTCAATTAAGAACTTTGTTCAAACGAAATATACAGATGATTGCAATGACTTTAAATAGTAAATATAATATACTTAAAATATAAACAAAATACGTAGATATATCAACTTGAGATATGTGGATTCTATTTGCGACGGTGCATCGACTTTTATTCTACCTTAATTAATGCATACTTAGTGAAAATGTACATGTTATATAAAACAGTAAAAAGGTACATAGTTTGATTTGACATAAGTATATTATAAAAGTTCTAAGTTAACACTAGTGTCTTTTTACTATAAAATATCAGTTAACGCTTAACGATTCCACACCCAGTACTAATCCGTTTAAATAAATAATTCACTTGCACCATCAGTCAAGATTGTTGGTACATTTTGATGATACAAAGTCCCCTTATTTTTATAGTTCTCTCTTATACCTATACCGGAATAAGTTTGTTCGTATACTAAACAGTTCTTGTATACAAATGGCGGTAAGTACACACATATAATCTTTAGACAACAATGTATTAGACATCAATAAGTTGTAGACCAGATCTCCAATACTTACTGCATTTACATTAGTATGGGATTAACAGTCAACAAATAGTTACAGATTATCTTAAGGCTAAGAGTTCATTATGATTTATCAGTATTGTTGGCCCACCTTTATGAAATGGCTATAACACACTCACATTTTAAAATTGTATAAGATTTAAGTTCCATAAAGACAGTTTCATTACTCATTTATCGAGCAAACCTTCAAACCCCTGAATGGTATTATATAACGCCATATAAACAGTACTGCTAAGCAATTCCTATCATAAATGTCCATACCGCTTGAAAGTAAGGATTCAAGGGCTTACGTTCGCACAATAGTTACATGGCAATTACACTAGCAAAACATGTATGAATACTTAAGTTTACTATTAAAATTGTAAATGGTAGCCCCAAATTATGACTGATGGCGCAAGATTTGAGGCAACACGGGTCTCTTGAAAACGTTAAACTTATAACAGCTATAGTTTTCAGAAACCTCATAGTGAAGAACACTGATTCACACTTCAGTACTGTGAGTTTGGATGCGCACTTTCTTCTGGCTCCCGTTCCTGTTGAGCGGCGGCGAGTGTCCGGAGTAGCCGGGGTTCTGGATGCCCAGGCCGCCGGGCTCGCCCTCGCGCGGGCGCGGCTTTTTCAGCGACGAGCGCAGCGGCGAGCGCGTGATGGTGCTGGCGTCCGACAGCCCCGTCAGAGTCGTGGCCGTCGTGTTCATCGACGCCACGCTCCCGTGACCGTTCGTGCTGTACGGCTTCCCTGACGCGTCTGTCATGGATATACCTATAAAAAGAGATTAATTATAATTATTTATTTAATACAGCATGGCTTACAGCTAAATACAATAATAGTTAAAACAGTTTGGGCCAATTACATTATTTAATTATTGTATTATTATTCAAAAGGGAATGGGATAAAAAAAGACCCAGAGTCGATAGCAAGGAAATGTATACCGATGGGTATATTAGACATTAATTTGATGGTACTAAAAGGACGATTCTGAAATCGGTGGGGCATACCATATAGAAGCCATAACATAATTGTCGATTATTCTGTTGTCTTAATATCCTGCTATAGGTTCGGTGCAGGCGGATATTATACAATAACATAAAATTACGCCTGTATTACAGAACCGTAGACGTGTCGGAGAATACAGGCGACAGGGAATACTGTAGTACGCCTACATCTCGCCAGTTATGTTATAGGTCTTAATGTAATAGGAGGCGAGCCTACAATCGACAATTTTCCATGAAAAGTCACAATGACAGATAAATAGTGTTTAATGTGGTGAGAAATCAATTATTATTATTATTGACCTCTGCCTTCTTTAAAGCCAGGGTTGTTGATGGTGGTGCTGTCGGGCTCGCCCAGCGGGTTGGTCGGGTCGCCGCCCACGCGCCGCGCGAACAGCGTGTCGTACACCGACATGATGAACAGGATCGAGTTGATTACTATACTCACTATCTGTAAACGACAAAACACTAGGTTTACAAAACTACATTTAGTAGGTAAGCGAAGACTAATTATATCATCATATTCTTTATCACCCCGCCTGTGTTCCCCGAAGGGGTAGGCAGAGGGTACAGTACATCAACATTTCGCTAGTTAAGAGTTTAGTTTCGTGAGTCTTATTGTTATAGGGGCGAGCCTATTGGTATTAATCAGGCACGAATGCCGACTGCTGCCTAGTGGAAAACACTTAGCCCTACCTGGGAAACGACCCCAGGACCTCATGCTCAGCAGTAGCACTGTGCGTCTACGAGACCGAAGGTCTTATTCTAAAACCTTATAGTCTATATGTATATCGATAAAGGAGATACATAATAAAAAGTGATGGTTCTTGGGTATAGTGACATAATTATCACCAGTGCAGTGAGCAAGTATAGAAGCAGTGTTCTATGATCATTTCTTGTCTGTGGAGGCCTTTGCTAAGCCACAGTAGGGAGTTATACAATATACGAAAGTTAGAATTTGTAACACAATAACAATACCTGCACATAGAATGCTTCTCCCTGTGTCACATAAAAACCCCTGTCATCGCCTTGTACGGCGAATAAACTTGCTGCTACTATTGACAGCAACGCTGTAAATATAAAAAAATTGAATTTAGTAAACTACCATGAACCGATTATTTCTACAGTGGCAACTCTGGTAATTTAAAAAAAAATCTGTCACAGATGAAACCAAAACCGATACAAATGATAATAAAGAAAATTGAACAGTAGGTACTTATTAGGCCACATTTGTAGATGCCTACTAAAACACTTAATGGAATAATAGCGAGTATACCTTCGCCATTGTTATATTGGGCCATTTTATGTTCATGCATTTTTTGTTTCCAGTTTTTTTAATCTACTTAAGGCATGGACTACATTGGAATCTCAGAATAGATATATACTATTAGAATATTTTTTAACGTTTTTGTGTCGGTTACGACGCCAGCAGTAGATATACTTACTGGCTAAGAGCGCCAGCGCTAACTTCAGCATGACGAGGTGTGTGTACTTGAGAGCGACGCGCTCCTTGGAGGATATCATGGCTAGCTGCAGCACGGACAGCACACAGAACACGCCGAGCACCGTCACACCGACCGACGCGACCACGCCCGCTATGTACACGGCCGCTGGAAAAAATCATCAGTATATTAAACAGCTATTACTTTAAAACATGGTCCCTATTTTTTTATGTAAATTGATCCATAATTTTTCATAGCTCAATACATCCTTGAATAGTACATTTCGCTACGCTATTCTCTTTAGTTTCTGTCACAAATAACTAAGGTGTTATGATTACTTTTTAAGCGGACATTTATGAGACCTCTGGTAGGACAGTAAACATAACACCTGTATTCCCCGAAAGGGTAGGTAGAGGTGACTTTTAAGTACACTCACATTTCCTCAGTAATGTTTTTTTTTTTTTAGTTAGCCTAATTACTGTCCCACTGCTGGGCAAAGGCCTCCCCATTATTTCTCCACAAAACCCTCAGTAATGTTAATTTTAGATATTGTCTGCCGCAGGCAACGCCATAGAGGCTTTAGCTTCTTTACCGAACTATTTGGCAAGACTTAAGAACCTCTAGCCAAAACCGCCAGTTATGTTATAGGTCCCAATGTAATAGGGGGTGAGTGAGCGAGGGTGGTCAACAGGTGTAGGTATATAACTATGTATAGTTTTCGTAAACTTGAACTTAAAACTGATTACTTATTATAAATAACATTTTAAAATATTAATAGAAAATATGTTCATAGGGATTCTTCACACCAAGATGAGTTCCCGCTTGTTAGTTTTTTTTTTAAATCTCAAGTAACTATATAACATAGACCTATAAACGACACATAACTAAGTGTAGGTACTTACGTCAATATTTTAATCGCGTTTATTAACAAGTTCTTTTAATACAACACTGAACTGCGAACTAAATACTTAAACAGCGAACAAATTTCACTTTACCCCTTTTTAATTTCACTAACTTTTTCAAGGAACATAGCACTGGGAGTTAATTCGGCGAACTAATTGGCAAAGCCAATTATCACATGGCGAATAAATTTTTCACCCACATTAGTAGTAAGGGACGGGTCTAAACTAGACAAGTGACTGACATAAAGGCCGTTTGGACCTGACTCACGCGACCACTGCTTTCCTCTTACTCATTTAATTTCACAAAACTGGTAACTACATAAACTTTGAACCGACGACTAAAAAAACATTTTTCTAACTAATCTTCTTGGTGTCATTTTCCTACAGTTTAGTGTTTACCAATAAAGGCTGAATAATAGAAATCCCATCAACGTTACCTAAAATTAAATTATTGTTATACTCTACGTTGTCATAGCTTCAGTACATCTAATTAAATTACGACTAAATTACTGTCGGTAGTACAAAAAATAAATAACTTAAAATAAAATTATTATTTCATATCAACGTCCTGTATCAATCAAGCAGGGAAACAAACATTTTGTACGAAGTCCGCAGTTATAGAGGTCATGTAATTAGTAAGATAATGTGTTGCCTATAATGTTTTGCATATTTGGGTCGAGCTTCAAGGATGACCATAGTGACATGTTTCAGGTCAGTTTTAAGCTAATGGACTCCTCTTTAACAATGTTTTGTAATTCACAGATTAGTACCTGTGTTATGTAATCCTCTTTATTTTGTTTCGTGCCGTGTTATGTTAAATAAATAATGGTCGGTACGTGTTTTAAGGAGTGTCCTAATATTTTAAGTCGGACATGTTTTGTTTTAAATATGGTCCAAAACTCACAGTACGTACTCTTAATTTAATTTGGCATATTATCATGCAACTTTAATACGTTATCTTTCGAGATAGAATTGTTATGAGTTTAGTCCCAATATCGCAAAGTTGTATATTTGATAGACAATTGAAGTGTATCGTTTCTATACCTTTGTGACATGAAGTTACGAAGCAAACAGGTGCGACATCCTGCCGTCCGATTTAGTATCAACAATTGCAACTACCGGCCGCGCTGTGTCGAAAACAATACGCTACCCATTGTAAATAGCTCCTCATATTGTGTTACGGTATGTGTACTCTTATTTAATGTAACGTATCTACACTATCTACTTAGTATTGCAAACATTACACTTCACGATCAATCGATTAACGGGGACGCGTCTGAAGCACAGATCACGAGTAAATAATACGTGATGCTGGGTATAATATATATATAATACTCCCTATTTTGTTTAAACTCCGTTAGTAAACTATATAATCATCAGCTTTTTTAAGTGACCCACTGCTGGGCATAATAAGCCTCCTCCCCTAAACGCCACTGCTTCCTGTTTTGGGTATTTTGCATCCAGGTCTTTTCCTATACGACTACACTATACTGATACTAAACTATTTATTATAATTTAACTAATTATAAGTAGGTAATAAATTTGCATGCTTTAATTTTAAACAAAACAAGTATTTTTTCTCACTATATCACAATTATTTACCATGTTAATAAGCGAACAAATATATTCTATTCTAATCTTGATCCGCGTATGAAAGCTTACTTTAATTGAGGTACCTACCTACGTTTTATAATTTTCAGAGCAGCGAATGTTCGTTTTCGCAGGCCTATATTCAGCCTATTCGCCTTGATGGCAATAGGCTCGCCCCCTATTACATTGGGACCTAAAACATAACTGGCGAAATGTGTGTGTACTATATGTGCACCTCTGCCTACCCCTTCGGGGAATACAGTGATGTTATGTTATGTTTTATATTCAGCCTATTAATATGTAAGTATATAACATTTTTCTGTATGTAAGTAGGTGGTTCTATAAAGGTTAGGTAGGTATATAAAACAGTTACCATCACGAGACAATGGCGTGACATTGAAAATGCAGCGACACGAGAATGATTGCCTTCTCGAAACTGCAAAAAGCAATGACGGAGAATTATGTTATTAGGGACTACGTTTTATTACAGATCTACTAGATAACTCACTTAGGCACGTGTAAATTGATTCCTATGTACACTAAGCGAAATACAAATCCAGGTTTCTTTTATTGTTAACTCTAGTTATTAAGTACAGAGCTGTACGGATCCGATTCGCTTGGAGATCGTTTTACTATCGATGAAAGTATTCTTTTCTCTTTTGCCATGAGTTTTCTTTAGTTAGATATCACTGATCAACTTGGACCTGTCTCGGTAAAAGGCAAGCGTCTCGATGCATGGGGTACCTATGATACTGCTCACATTCCTCTTTACAGGGGATAATAAAGTCTTTAATAATATTTCAATCGATAGATAAAAAAAGGGCCTTTAGACTTAAAAAATTTGAATTACCAATACTTTATACATACAGCCTCCTTACCATGTATTCTTAAAGCCGTACAGTGTACATTGTGGAAGCGAGATGTCGTATTAGACTACACATAGCGTCGTCTCGCTTCCACAACGTATACTGTACTGCTTTATGAGTTCATGATAAGGGGGCAGGTGTGGCAATAAACGCATTCCTGCCAAGTGTTGCTGTCAAGTATGACGTCATGAGCATGTTTTGGACAGCATCGGCAAGAGAACCGGATTATCAACTTTATATTAAACTCCCGAGACACAGTATTTGGGGTCCAAGATTACAATGCCGACTTTATTAGCATATTTTTTATTGCGTTGACTAACTGCATAATCATGGCTTACAGAGCCTCCAGCTATTGTAGGGTTTTAAAACATATTAAAAAGTAGGAGGTTATGTTAATAGGTAACTAAACATCCACAATTATGTTTTTCTTCATCTGTACTTAAGTACGAAAGAAGTACCGAAGTCGCAGCGAAAGTTTATTTCTTTATATCTTATCATTATTATAATTTTTAAACTCGATAATAAACCCTAAATGACATCTAACAAAAATCTTAGCATTTTGAACTGTAAATGTAAGTACTATAATTTGTAAAAGCAGTTTTGTTTGTTATCCAACCATTACTAAGTACTTAAGTAGGTTCTATAGTGGATTTCAGTAAAGCAATGTCGATATAAATGATCTCTGCAGTGCAAGTCTAAATAATTGAGACTAATGCTAACAATACAAACTATTTGGACGAATTCCTTTCATTTTATTACGACAGCACTCATAAAAAAGTCACATCTATTGTCAAATTTGGAAAGTGAAATTCTTCCGTAGTAAGTGCAAATGCAGACAGTTAACCTTTGTATAGAACGTAGTGATTAGATTTTGGTCTTTGGCTTCGAGTGGAAAAAGTAGTTAATATGATGGGATATCCTCTAAAAACGAAATCAATTTTTTTGGTTGGTTTCATTCAGTCGTCGACTTCGATAATCTCTTGCTTTTAAAGTTGGTTGAGCTAGAGTTTGAAATGCAATGGCAGAAAGACACAGTCAGGCAACATATTTGCACGTTTGATAGAGTTGTGAGTCACGCTCGTTCAAACACGATATGTCGTCAGCGATGCACGTATCAGTCTTTAGAATAAGAGGAAATTTATTCACATCCACGTTTTAAATGAATAAAATTATCATAATAACGCCTGTATTCCACAAAGAGGTAGGCAAGAGTGCCAGACCTAATCTTACTGATAGTAATGGTAATTAATTAAAATCCCCTGGAAGCTAGTAATTTACTAAAAAGAAACATTAAGTAAGAGTCGTATCGTTAACTGTTAGAAATAAGTCAGAAAACATTGGCTATTGTGTCTACTGCTATCGGCTACCTTTACTTAAGATGCAGCCAGCAGACTATTCAGGAGACTGGAATATAACCCGCCCTTACACTTTTATATAAATAAATAAAAATAAGAATACAGTTAAGTAATTTAAGTCAGAATATAAATTGAAATACTTCAATAACAATTAAAATGGTCCGCCTCACGACACTGCAAGGCAAGGCAGTAATTAGGTATTATTAATACCTACATACCTACAATAATTATATGTACCTACTTACATAGAGCATAGTTAGCAGACAGGATTACGTAACAAGCTAGACCATTCATAGGGAATATAAAGATTGCTATTACGCTATATTCCAATGGAAATTAAACCTCGAGATTTTACCTCTTTATAATAATCGACAAAACGACAAAATTGAGCAATTATTTGTTTACCTAATATCAAACAGTAGAATTGATGTTCTACCAACATAATTATAATAATATAATAGGTAGTCGATGGTAAACATATTCAATATGCATGATAATTTTTGTTTGTATTGTATCTTTTGATATGAACAAATATCAACAAAATGTTTTTTTTTGTATTGTAATCTAGAGCCCATCTCGAGCATTAAAGTAAATTGTTGCGACGTTACGTGTAATTTAGGAATAGATAGATAACATAGAACATAAAGCCTAAACACGTAGCTTCTTCTTTCGAATGGTGGATAAAGAACCTGGTGTCAGTGTGTGAATTTAAACCGCCTTTAGGCCTCTAGCATGGCTTTACACGCTATCGAAAAATCTCTTAGGTATGTGGCGGTTTCCTCACGATGTAAAAATACCGGCCAAATGCGAGTCTGACTTGCGCATGAAGGTTTCCGTACCATTATCTTTAAAAACGGCAAGAAAATCACGGTTTTTATATCGGAGCCCCTAAGATATTTATTTGTGGACGTCTTCCGGCTGATGTTGATGATGATAAACTTCTAAACTTTCGCATGGGTACATAAATAGTAGATAATTGAGTACGACTTTTACGATTGATCTATCTCAAGATTCAAATTATATTATCGTTGCTCATCATAATCATGGCCGATTATGTCGCCCACCGTAGAATCGAAGATTGATATACTTCATGTCAATTTCGTACGTTAATTCCTGTGGCTAAGGGTTATTTTGCATTGGCTTTTGAGAAGGGTAACCTGCGTGGGTGATTAAGTCTATTGTAATTAAAAACGTCTCGTTATAAGTACTGGTGACTTAATAAGTATTTTTTATAACGTCACCAGAGATCTTAATATTGTGGTAGTTTTATCGTCACGCGATTGTTTTAACTATTATTAAGTTGTTGGTAGTATAATTATGTTGGTTGGTTGGTTGATAGTGATAATATGTTTGCCATTCTTTCAGTTAAGTTGCACCTCATTGTGACTACAAAAATAAAAGAAAAATAAGAAAATATCCGTACCGATTCTTGTATCATTCATGCTTAATTCAAACATCAACATCGTAGATGGAAGTACTGCTCTAATCGTAAAGTATAGTGTTAATCAGTACCCCGTTAATGTCATTATAATATCTATCTTATTCCATATTACAGGACTTAATAATACAGCTAAGATGCATAAAACAAAGAGGTTTAAGATGGCTCATCCATTATAAACCCATCGTTCAAAGTTTTGATGAATTTGGGTTGAATAAATGGTATTTGTAGAGGCCTATGTCTAGTGATTAGTGCAATGAGTCATTATAGGTCTTACATAGCAACTATACTGTTTTTAAATAGATAAATTCCTTCCTGCTAGTCAGGTAAATACTTGGTTCACGAAGCTTCAAGGACTTGTCTAAAGGTCTCCGTGCGAGACCGAAACTAGTCAGCATTCTGAATAAACGCGTGAGTACAATCGAAGTTATAATACTAGGAACATCTTAGTTTGAAAGGTCGCAAGTTTAAACCCCGGCACGCTCCTGTCTTTTCGAACTTATGTGCGTTCTATAAATTAGTTATCAAGGAATACATTGTGAAGAAACCGGCACACCTGAGATTTTTCAACGGTGTGTAAACCCATGTTAGAGGTATAACAGGTGGTTTAAACCCTGAAACCAGGTTGTTCATCAACCATAAGATAAGAAGTTTACAAAGGATCATAAATGTTACCTAATGCTGTCACTCGATACTACTAAGAATGACCTAATGGTAAAACCCAATAACACTACCTACCCCAAGAAATAGGACCCAGGACGTCATGCTCAGCAGTGGTGCTTTACGACCAACGAGGCAGTCGATGTGTTAGATGGAATTGTTAGGACTTTTGCTGTATACAGAAGACAGTTAGGTGCAGCTGGGTATTGTTAGGTATATCCTAGTATAGCCACGACCAAGATCTCAATTCACGAATATGGCTAACGGCGTCCGTGGTGAATCCTAACTCGATGCATTGAGCACCTGTGCAAACTGTCCTCACAATAGAATTAGTATTCAAGAGCCGTGAATTAAGTCCGTATTTGTGTCAGACAGTACACGAATCACGCGTATGTAGGCATATCAATATAATATGTATTAAATGTAAGTTAATTGGTATAGGTACTCGCTGGAAAACTGGAAGGTCAGTCAATGAAAGATGGGACAAAAATGCCTTTTGATTTCTGTTCAGAAATTACTTTGACGTAATCACGCTAAACGTTATACTATTAGAAATAGAACAGAACGGTGAATGAACTGAGTTGGTCAATTTCGTACATTTACCATTGTTTTGCCATTTATTTAGGAGTTTTATCTCCGTAGCGATTCCAATTTCCATTTGCTATGATCCCGGCATAACTCATAATAAAATAAGTGTATCGTTTACAATTAATTAGCATCGTCCCTATATCATAATAAATAATTATCATGTAGTACGGTATCCAGTATCACGTATATAAATAGAACATATTTTTAAGGTCAAGGCAAAAACTGCATTGATCGTCACACGACCAATTTATCCGCGGCATTTACCTCGAGTATTAAATGAAGGATGCTTCGGAAACAATGAAAGCATTACACAAGCACACGTCAACTGCACAATGACATTGTTTTAGCGTTACGTGGACACTGCACAGTGACTGAACTCGGAGGGATATAGGTATGTTTTATTAACCGACGAAAAAAACGGAGGAGGTTCTCAAGTCGACGCGTATAATAATATGTATATATTTTTTATGTATGACCACGCATAACTTTTTACAGAGTTGTCCGATTTTGATCATTCTTTTTTTATTGGGTAGGTTATACCTCGAAGTTGGTCCCATATAAATGTGGATAAAACCATTTAGGTAGGATAGGGTAGGAAATTTTTTTCATCAAAAAAATGTTTAAAAACATTTTTTTGTTCATCAATCATCATCAGCCTATCTCAGTCCATTGCTAGACATAGACCTCATCTATGGCACGCCACTGAGCTAGATCTTGTTAAAAAGTTTTTATTTTGCCCATGTCTAAACTCTTTTTCGTATATGGGGGATGCACGGTGCAAGTAAAACAACCTCGACGTGGACGTTAACGGCGTCTGCAAAGTGGTTATCAGGTAATTCGACTTATGCTACTTTGATTTTAATTAGGGAAAACTTGGTCGTCCTAAATCTAGGTAATTCTGCTTGTGAATTTTCTCGTGCTTTGTACGTGCCCGCAATGTCAAAGATAATGTTGAGAAAATTATTATTGTTTTGTTAAATGTAAATAAAAAATCGCTCAAGCCGTCAAAACAAGCTGTAGTTAATTAAGTAAAGGTGCAATTCAATCATTTACTTCCTTAGCTTCAAGAAACTAATACAAGAAAGCTATAAGCGGCTTATCACGCAGTGTAAGTCGAACTAGGGAAGTGGGTTGCTTACTTGTTGCGAATGCGATAACTTATAATTAAGTGCTAAGCTGTACTGGAATAAATTGCAATAATAAGTAAGTACCAGTTTAATTTTAAAAGAAACCTGTCTTGGTAACTTTAGGCTAGTGCTAATATCAGTCATACTACCAGTCGCCAATTGATAATAACTTATCTGTAGCTCTAGTAAAGACGACTAAAAAAACAAAGAGGCATTTCTTTAGTTTTGGAATGTCATAAAATCTCGTTGGGATTCAGTTACCTTATTTCTCAATGTCTACAGTACTTGGAAAGTTAACCTCCGGAATAAACATATCCACGTAGAATCTTGCTGTGGATTTAATGACAATTATAATTGTCATTCAAACCCTGAGTTGTGAGTACAATTTTCTTGAAGCATTGTTTAATTAATGATCTTCCTTAAGTGAAGCGACCGCATTCAATGATGTTTGAATTTTATATATTATTACATATTATACTGTCGTTCATTGTGGCGTTCTAAGGGGGAGGCCTTTGTTCAACAGTGGACGTCTTCCGCCTGATGTTGATGATGATGAACTTCTAAACTTTCGCATGGGTACATAATTGGTAGATAAATGAGTACGACTTTTACGATTAATCTAACTCTATGATGATGATGATTACATATGATCAAGCTTAGGGCTGTATTTCAAACTAAGTAGACGATCAAGCTGGCTTATGTCTTTTTTATTTCCGAAGGGTAAATGTCACCTGTATACCTACTTAGGTGAAAGTAGAAAAAAGAGCACATTTTCTCCCATCCAATGATAATATAATTCATACGAATAGTTTTAATTATGATCGTTTAAGTGGCACGTGTGATATACGCACATTGGTCGTCTCGCACGTTGCGGTAGACACTTTCAAGTCCCACGATCATCACAATACTCCATAAATCAATGTACAAGGAAAGTGTATGTTAATTAAAAGTCATGGAACTAGTGCGCCCTAGAACTTGGTTTCAGTTTAATCAAAAACGTTAGATATTGGGAACAGTTCAAGCTAGCTATCGTGAATTAAATAAATTGATTTTTTAATTGGGTTCACAGGGCAATGCTAAGCTTTTAAAGGTATCAAAGAGAAAATCTGTAAAACCTGATTTTCTAAAGTAGCCCTTTGTCGTGACGTAAATTGTTGTGTCTACAGTTTGTGTCTTTAAAATGTCTAGACTAGAGATTTCGATCTCTAAACGTGTTGAGACTTCCAAGTAATAGGAAAGGCCAACAATCTAATTTAAAAAATCGTGATAACAATGTGTGGAATATTTTTTAGAACTATCGTACAGAAAAGGCACGCGAATTTGATAGACCTTCTTTAGGTTAGTATGATAATTGAACAATGCCAAAACCAATAAGCTCCCTGATGAAAATGCTAACATGGACAAGTCAATAAAGGTTTAGGAATAATTAGTCTAGAATGACACAATAGCCACGTATTGTGCAACAAAAGACTTCATTGGGCCGGTTTTACTGTCAGTAGGGATGTAGGAGTGAATAGACTATGAAAACAAAAGAATAAAAGGGATTTTAACATTGAATGAGTATACAGGTTACCAATACGGAGCCATTTTGTGTCAACTTTTTTATAAGCTCATAAATTAGACTATATTTCATTCAATTCGTTTTAAAAGCACATTATCCATATAACAGATTACGCCCCTACTATAAATCAGCTATATCAGTGTACATGTATGACAGTATTTTCTTTTCATATACCTATCACAAATAACATATAAACTTAAGCAGATAGTTGATAAAATGCATTAAGAGGTAAAATCACCTTTTCTGTCATTTATGTAGCGCGCCCGGTTATAAAGCTGCTGACGTATACAGCTATCCGAGAACTGGCGCCTGCGCTCATTAATCATGATTAAATCTCGTAATTCATACCTACGTTAATAACTTTAATACGAGGGTCAAACTGAAAGTTCTTAGAACTGGCCACTTATAAACAATATAATGAAAAAATAATTCTAAAATTTGAAAATAGAACTCTTTGCCAATATTACTGAGTATATATTTCATTAATTTGTCATTTGTTTTACGATTTGGCGGCAAATTGAAAATTGTCTGTGTCACGTCAACATGAATTTAACACGAGAAAATTTTCGTGCAATGATTTTTTATGACTTTCGATGTCATTAAAGTCAACAAGAAAGTTATGATAGACTACGATTGGCGTTTCACGATGAAGCCCCATCTCGTGCGACAGTTTACAACTGGTTTAATGAGTTTAAACGTGGTCGCACTAATCTCACTGATGATTTACGTGAGGGACGGTCTTCTACGGCGACGACTGAAGATAACATCTGTGTTGTGCGGCGTATGATAAAGACTGACAAAAGAGTGACCTATCAGCAGATTCGGACAAGCTTAGGCATCGGTATGAGTCAAGTGCACAAAATCCTCCACGAACATTTAGCAGTCAGGAAGCTTTGCGCCCGGTGGATACCTCATAATTTGACTGAGGCTCAAAAACTCCATCGTGTGGATTGGTGCCGTAAAATGATTGAAAGATTTAACGGAGGTGACTCAAATGCTGTGTTCGACATACTAACAGGTGACGAAAGCTGGATTTACTGTTATGATCCTGAAACCAAAAGACAATCTGCTCAGTGGGTGTTTCCTTTCGAGAGGTTGCCAACTAAAGTGAAGAGAGATCGAAGTGCGGGAACAAAAATGGTGGCCTCGTTCTTTGGAAGGATAGGTCATTTCGCAACAATTGTGTTAGAGGATCAAAAAACAGTTTCTGCAGAATGGTACACTACCAATTGTTTGCCACTTGTCTTGGAAAAAGTTCGAGAGAAACGACCTCGCAGTAGGATCCTCCTTCACCACGACAACGCCTCGTCGCACACCGCTAAGCGAACGATCGACTATTTGGCGACATCAAACGTTGAATTACTGGGTCACCCGCCGTATAGCCCCGACCTCGCCCCTTGTGATTTTTATTTATTTCCAAAAATTAAAGAAAAACTTAAAGGAAAGCGGTTTATGAATGCTGAAGAAGCGGTGGCTGCGTATCGCGATGCCATTGAAGAGAACCCTAAAGACGAGTGGGCAAAGTGCTTTTCCCAGTGGTTCCATCGCATGCAGCGGTGTATTGACGTGAATGGACAATATTTTGAAAAGATATAATAAAACTAATAACTGGCTAATGTAATCAGTTTTTGATTTTCTAAGAACTTTCAGTTTGACCCTCGTACGATATATAATTATAACTTTGTAATTAACTATTAATTTATGGTAAGCATGAAATATAAATTATATGATACTAGTGGTCCCGGGAGACATCGCGTCGTCCTGCCCAGAAAAGCACCGCCACCTACCGGTTGTAATTGTGTTTTAGACCTCCCAGGAACTCATTGAAATATACACACACAATTTCATCCAAATCGGTCCAGCCGTTTAAAAGTTACGTGACAAACACACATACAAAAGAATCTTATATATTTAAGAAATGTTTACGCAACAAACAAGGCGTGGCTTTTGATCATTCATAAATAGGTGTCTTATGTTGTACTTCCAACTTGCCCTAACCCCGCCATAGCTGTTTTCTCCACAATATAACTACATATGTATGTACCTATCATCAGAAGATAAATAATGTCACTATGACTATTATAACCCAGTAAACTTCCACAGCTAATGGCTACGGCGATTACATACCAAAGAAACAGGTATATTCAATTCTAAGTAGCAGTTAATTACTTAACACGTTTAAATATTGCCCTGTTCATTGAACTGAGAGCACAGACGCTACATGGGTGGTTTGAGCGACGAATCAATTACCGAACATACCCTTATATTTCCGATAAAGGAAAGTACTTATTGGAAATATTAGTCGCGAGGGTTCTATAAAAGAGCGTATTGATTTACAGCCCCCTTACCATGAACTCTTAAAGTGGGACAGTTTACGTTCTGGAAGCGAGATGACGCATTATTTTTCAAATAGCGGCATCTCGGTTCCCAAACGTAAACTGCCCTGCTTTAAGACTTCATGGTACTATTTTTTTTTTCTTTGTACATACTGTTTTCGTCACTCAACTTAATACAGTCAGTGATGCGGATGCTTGAATGCGCAAATTATGCAATGTTGTTTACCAACAACTACCTACCAAACTAGTAGTTGCTGGTCAATAGACCATAATTATGCATACTAAAATATTAACTAATTGCATAAACTTTAACTATGTAAAATCTAACACTCCTTCTTATAAGGGTACAAAGTTATTTAAATTATTAATCAAATCTACTTTATTATTACCTAGTAGATTTTATTATTAGGCTTCTCAACAAAATGTCAACATCCACTTACTGTGATAATCCCTATCTATTTCTTTCTTCCGCTATAGTCTGTTAGTTTAGGACCGTTTATTTGTTCCTACAGTAAATGCTAATAAAAAGCTTGCCCTAATAATAACAACGAAATTAGATTAATTTGCGACATGCGAAATGTCAACACACCTACATGTCATAATATAATGTCAGGTGGTAATGGATAGGCGGGGTCACGAAGATGGGTGTGATGAATACCTACTAGTTACCTAAATAGAAACGATAACTTTCTGTTAACGTAATAATTCAATTAGTATAATGCAAAACAAGTGGATTCTTTGCTAAAAGCCACATTTTCCATAAATACAAAGTGATTAAACGAACAAACAATTAGAGCATGTTCATCAGACCAGCAATTACCATTTATGAGGAAACATTAAGATGCATTAAGAGTCGAATTAATTGAGGTGATGCACGAAATTGATCAAACGATGGTTGTACGACCGTGGACGGTAAATTTAAATACTCTACGACGTATAAAAATCCAAGAGCTAAATACTAAAATATTTTTTTTACCTTACAGCTCGACTCCGAAGCCAAAGCCAACCAGTATTATATCTATTATGGCCAGTCTTATGATCTGTCGCAATCTTAGTTCAGTGAACTATACAGTATCACACGAATTGGCGAGCCCTGCAAGGCCAGTTTAGAATAGTTTGCAATGTTGCATCTATCGACATCTAACGTCCTTCACATCATCTGCTTCACCTAATAAGGTCTCACGCTTGTCATACTGATCGGTAAATCGCTATAACCTTTTGATCTCAGATTGCCCGTTCGTAAAGCAATACAACAAACACTTCTAGTTAAGTTTAATTGACTATTATCATAATTAATCCCGGAAGCACTGTATTTAATTGGCAAGTCTGCAATATATATCTAAATAATTACCTGAAATAGATTAAGCATCATAATATTCTTCCTCGTAATTTTCAACAGTTAACTTGGCCAGTTTTATTAGAGACCAAAAACAATAATTGTAATTACTTTTATCAACAAGATATATAACTACAGTAAGTGCTAAAAGGCTTGTTATCGTCCAATAAAAATGTTGACAAAATAAACAAAGGAGTGTCGACGAACAATTCAATTAGAGAACGAAGGTACTTAATCGATCTAATTTCTTAAAGTGATCCGAAAACAAAGTTTACGATAGACGTATCTGTTCTATATCTAGTCTGCTATACACGTCACTGAAGTAATTGTCGTTAGATTAGAACAGAGTTATTTTATAGAAACTTTCTCGTGAAGCTAATCTAATGTCTATATCAACTTAAGCTAGATATAATACCTAGGTATAATACATACTTTTCCTAACCTTAATCAACCTTTTCACTGCCACCATGTCATATTCTGTGAGACTAGGATCGACAGCCGTCTAGGAAGTTAGGAACGACTTTATATAATAGTAAGTCTTACTTTCGTTCTAAATTATCTTTATCATTTAGGTCAACTAGATTTGACGATATAACTACCCGTACGGTTTGCATGTCCCCTTTTGTGACCCATTTAAAACCTGGTATTTGGTTATATAGGTCGCTTTTAGATTCTTACTACATGTACCGATGTTAAACTACATAATTTACCAAAAAGTTTATTTAAATTCAGCGTCACACAATTTAAAATAACCTACTTCTATGAATACAGCAAAGCGAGGCTTCATTAATGTTCCTTTTATAAATACAACAGCCGATAGCGGGCATTCAGTTTACGAAAAAATCAATAAAGGCAAAAGCATTATGGTAACGCAGCCGTTTCCCTGACTTCCCTTTACAACGGCACGACGCCGACGCCTGTTTCCTTTTGAACAACTTCCCCCTTTACGCACAATATTAGGTTACTTTTGATGATTTCGAAGCATTATGAAACGCAGTGTTTTGCCGTGCCAGGCAATTTTAATTAAGAATTTAAAAGGGTCTCGTGAAACACATCTAGCTCTTTCTACGCTAACATACACGCGTTCTACATATTCATTTGGTTTAAAAACCCTATTTATTCCTTTTCGTTAACGAACTATTATACCTACTTAATAATAAAAATTCCATTAGTGTAAGTCCAGTAATGCATTAAACGACAAGGAATACATTTAAGGGCGTTCCGTAAATAGGTCAGGCAAACCACAACATTAACTGAACGGTAGAAAATTAATGTCTCTGGAACATGACACACAATACAAAGGTACATATATATAATGTATCATGTGTTCATAACGTAACCACAGCTATACTCTTGAAATATATGAAACATAAACCTAATGGATTGATCAAGGGCGACCTGAATAAACCTTTTATATGAATAAGTAGAAAAGTTGACTCGTGTTTGTTGCTCAATCGAGATGTAACAGTCGAACGGGCTCTAATGAAATTGTATACAGACGCCTGATGTATCTTGTATTAGCACATAGCGTATTCAGCGTCCCAGAAAATCGTGTGGAAATTCAAAACAGCGAGAGAAGTCACACATTAAAATTGAGTAAATCTAATTATAGAACTTTATCTACCTAGTTTTATTTTAATCATTGATCTTGTTGTCTTCGGCTTTCAAACAACATGGCGGACATGTCTGATATATCCGTAAATATATGATAATAAGCAACTCACTTGACGGATGGAACTTGGAGACATCCGTGCCGCATTTCTCCCTGTTGTAGAGCAGTTTTTTGCAGACGCGCCATGGTCCAAAGTAACCCTGGTCGAAGTTCGGATTCTCTACTGTAAAAAAAGAAAAATCAAACTCAATAAAATAGGTTTACACGATACTCTTTGTTGTATAGATTTTGTAATGCAATGAAAATGCTTTATTCCGGCATTTTCAATGTTAGTTGCATAGAGTATTATCAGGTATGTTCATCGTGCACGGTTAATTAACATGCTCTACAATTCATTACGATGTCAAACATTATAACTAATGGCCAATTGCAAAACGCTCCATCACCCAAGGCCGCCCAATTATGAAACAGCAAATTATGTGGACTCCGAGATTTAATCACACGTTTAACTAAAAGCAGAAAGACCTGATAAATGTAGGAAAGTAGCCACCGGTATCGGCAGTCGGTTAACATTGTTGGAAAGCCGCAAAATTACGTTGATAAACAACATTTTGCTATCATTCACGGGATTTCCAATATCCGTTTAGCATAAATCTTAATCACCTCAGCTGGTACGCAAATATATCACGCAGATATCACTACCGAGAGTTTTCCTATAGGTACCTACATTAAATACTGACACCATAACAAATGACTATACATAAAAGAGGTCAAGGTAAAATGGAAAAAATATCATCAATAGCCATAGTGTGACGTAACGTAAGGCAATATTTATTTGGCATCCCAACGTAAATCATTGACGACCTTAAAACCACCTACACATAAATAACTTAAACAGATTTTGTCACGACAATACCTTAATAAAACAAACATGTTTGCAGTGAACTAGCTACTGGACGAGTTGCGGCTGACTTGACACTTATTAGTTAATCGTAAAAGATGATGAAAAGAATCAATGAAATATTTGTGCAGGCCTTGCGATACCACATGGTGTTTTCAATTTGAATACTTGAAATACGATGAGTACGCGTCAAAGAATTTGATACGAGGTCGTTTCACGTGGAAGCAAGTACATTGTAAGACTGCGACAATCAGTCTTTTCGTTAAGCAGAACTTATCGAAGGTCTGCAAAACTGAAGGTTACGCTAAGAGTATAGAGGGCTCCGTCACGATTTCCTACATACTAATTCAATTCATGGTGTGTTGCGAATTGAGCCTTGCTAATTGTCTAACGACTTAGCTCTTCCTCAGTCCTTTATAACTTCGTCAAACGGAAGAATTCTTATAAAAATATACTTGCGAGGGCGTTGTGTAGAAGTGTAATTGATTCTACCGTAATTGCTTTGAATCTTTAATATAAACGTGGTTTCGTAACGAATGACTCATTCAACTGTTATTAATTGATGAGTTTCTAATACCAGGTAGGTATTAGACTTGCATAAAAGATCATTAGCCGCTTCTAGAAATTCTAGTGATTGCTACTAGTAATTATATATTCAAATTAATGTGAATTGTACAAGCATTTCTAAGAACTACTTAGTATCGAACTTAAAAGAATACAGCTAATAGTCCTATAACAATGTTTAAGGCAAAGAGCTCTTAAATTATGACGTTCGATTAGCTTAGTGCCTAAATTACATATTATGCTTTTCAATAAAGTAATAGAGCTAGTACTCCTCGTAGATCATCATACATTACGCTCAACGGCAGGAAGAAATGACGAAATCAGAACATTATATAATTATGCAGTTAATTAATGATGGCATGAGTCACAAGTCACATGTCAATTGATTACACGATGACCGACATTCACCTATACAATGGTCAGGTCAACAATACACTTCAGAAAATGAATATAAAACATGAATGATGCCCGATTTGTCATTGAGTTTGTAACCATTTAGATTACGTAAACTGGCCACGGTAACAGAAAGTTTCTATATCCTAAACATCATAAAGTTTAAAGTTAAGTTTGTGTTCATATTTTATCGGAATATGAATTTGTATAAACTACAATACTAATAAAAATCATTTTATATTAAGCTATCGCAATTAATATGTTTTATAATGAAACTGAGATTGGAGTATAGTTTGTTTGCTAAAAGCTTGAAATGTTGTTCATTATAATATCTCGTACCGTTACGTTTAAACTTTTATAGTTTTAAAACTATAATTACTGAAGACATGTTTACTTAATAAAAATAATTACACATCGCCAAACCATTTCGCAATAAAACTGTATTGCTAAATTCTAGTCTATACAGTAACATATCGGTCATTTTAGATTAGTCACGGATCGTTTACGGGGGTCGAAGAAATTCAAATTGCCCATCAAGCCGATACGATGGTCGGTGGTGGCTTCAATTTAATATTTATACACTGACAGAAGCCAATCAATAAAGAACGGTTCTTAGTAAGGTTTGGAACGAATTGCGATAAAAACGATTGTGAATTTTACTAAAATACAATATTGTGAAAGTTTTCGACATCCGGAACTGTAAGATTTTGGTAAGAATAAAATACAGTATAAATTAAACATGACTCGTTCGTAAATTATATAATGTAAGTAGTAAATTGGTAAAGATACAAATATTTATTCAATTATACGCAATTATATCTGTTTGAATACCTGTGTGCCAAAAGACAGCGAATCTACACAGTAGTGTTTAAAGGCTTCGTGACTACAATTGTAATTTACAACGGTGGGGCAGAATGTAACTGTGAACTAACTCTAAGGAACTGCAGAACAATAAGTCATTAACTACAACGATAAATTTAACGAACCAGGCCAGTCCTGGTAAACCGATAGCCTAGATTAAGGAGCGATGGTGCATTGCTATGCGCCTAGAAACAGCATTAAAAGACCAGTGAAAACAAAAGTACTCGTAGCTATAAAACAAAATCATTTAAAGATAAATGTTCCGTCAATATTGCACGGATGGAACACGAAAAGTGGAACAAAATATCAATTTCAGAACGTCACGATACCACAAAGGAGGTTTTATGTACTAAATCGGTGTAAGTTATATAATTATTTTTGTAATGTTTCGTATTACAGAGACTGAGTATACCTTATTTTAGAGATACGCTGCGATACTCAGCGGCAGTCTTAATCAATACAGCGAACAAAACAGTCACGAACAATACGCTTGTAAAAAGAAATGCATAATAGTCTTACGAAAATAACTGTTATAAATGCCAGACTTGACACTTCATTAAGCATTAATGTCATGAACAACGAAGATAGCGTAGACTAATTACCAAACAAAAACATCTGAACAAAAAATATTCTCAGGACCTTTGCGTACCGTGCTCGTGTTCGGAGCCCGAGGTCGTTGCCAGTTAAAAAACGCCGTTGTCATGCTGACCATTGATGGCTATACGTTGGCAGATCGCTACAATACAACAGTACTATTGTAGCTAACATAACGTCAATCTTTAGACATATTTTGGAGCTGAGACGCTTTGTAGCAGATTTTAGATTAACCGCCTTTTATTTTCGGTTGGAGAAACTATGTTTCGTAGCTATAATACAAAATTACTTTCGTGTGGAAAGTATATAGTGTCTGGGAACTGGAAATGTGTTGACAAACCGTTATTACCCAGCAATTAGTAGTTTAGCCTTGAGATGTAATCGCTTTATGCATTATTTCTAGTATCATATATCACATACAATTTATTACTGTGGCTTCGAATATTTTTTTTCCTGCAGTGGGACAGTTCCAGGCTGGTAAGGAAAATGCTGACAGTTAAATAAAAAGTACCTACTAAAAGGTTAATTAAGCAATGAGGTAATACAACAAATATTACTTTTTTAAGTTTGTTATTTTGATAAGACATGTATTGGTTTTAATAAAATGGGCAATCATCATTTTTCTATTCAAGTTAAACCGTTATTAGCGTGGGTGTGAAAAATAGCTGGTTGACTGCGAAGAAATCTAATGACGCTATTATACAGGCTTGTAGTTAACTTTTTACATACTTATAGTTACATTTCCACACTTCTTGTGACGAGTACGCATTAAGAGCCATTAAACGGGAGTATAAGGGGCTAATTTAGAATAGATTTATCTCTGTTTGTATTTCATCCAAATTTATTCACAGTTCAATTGGTGACGACGCGCCGCGACGTGTTGCAATTGCAATAACAAACTTAACTTTCCCCTTTTTATACCTACTATAAGGAAAAGTAGAAAGATAATTATACTGGCTGTAAATAATAATATCCAAGTAAATTATGCAAACAAAATTAAAAACTCGTTGGAAGTCAATGTCTGTTGTGAACCCAAACGTAATATGACCGTGAAAGGTCAAATTTCTCGGGGATGGGAATCTGAGACCTGTTTTGTCAGGGTATCGCGCAGAGGATGCTTGTGGTTAATTTGCCTAAGCGATTTTATATTACAACAAATCTCCTGAAGGCTGAATGTTGGTTGTCTAAAGAATATCTCTTCATCAATTTTTATTTATAGCAACAAAATATAGTCAACTCAGCCGATATTATTTCATTAATCCAGATCTAAACTCACGGGTTGCTAAATAAAAAAGAACATCTTTTAAATGCTGATTTGAATCTTGTTCGAACTTCAAAATTAAGTTCGCTGTACAGTGTACACTGTATGGACTGGACAGTATCTAACGAATACAAAGTGATTTGGCCATAGCATTCACGAAATTCGAAGTTTAATATTCTAGAAAGAGGTTGAATGTATGTCTGTATATATTTGAAAAAAGAACACTCCATAACTGCGACCAGTGGCACATCTCCCACAAGTTTTGTCACAAAGGTCTCGTGGGTCAATAACCCGTTTGGCGGGCGTGCCACATTTTTTAAATGCACTGTGTAGATACTGGCTCGAGTAAACATCGTGGACGGCCTACAAGGTATTTTTTATAGTAAATAGTAATTATGCGCTTCATAAAACGGTTGGAAACGGTTTTAAATTTAAATATTATAGTTACTTGCTCTTGGAAGTTAATGTTCTTTAATTATTATAAAATGACACTAATACCGAATTACCCGTATTTATTGATTTGTTAGACTTTCGTAATTCTATATAAATAAATCCTAATTTTAAAAATTGAAAACCATTAGATAAAATCTTCAAAAGCAATTTTGTGTACAAAAGTTTAATCAATTTATCTTGTAGCCTAATAGCAGTTAACAACGAAGGCACAGTGGGAAATCAAGATAGATTTACGCAATTTTACCGAAATAATCTACGTTTAAAGCTTTTCTCGCGAATAAGAGTTTCTAAAAAGCATTCGACGGGCAATCATTGATCTTATCTTATAAATAACTAAAGTACGATGTTAGAAAGGCGAGGGTATCAAAGGTAACAGTAGACGAAGGTAGGAGCGCGGTTTGGCCCACTTCGCATGCGCTTGGGCTTGGGCCTGCACTTCCGCTGTGTACTCGAAGATAAAAGTCACACAGATACAACGCACACATACATACTTTGTTTACACAGTCAAGAGTCAACTAAAGCGGAAAGGTAAACCAACAAAAAGTTTTTACGCATCCAGTAGGTGTGACGTGTAGCGAAGCCTTAAAACCGAAAACATTTGAGTCCACGTTAATTTAAATAACACCTGTTTAGCAAAATGATACCTCATTATATCAGTTACTTGACTGTTGGATTACATGTCTAGAGTACACAATACATAGTAGGTGTATGTGTGGGTGCAGCAACTAAAGAACAAGATCTGTGTGTGCTCTTGTGAGTTGCGTTCTGCATCTATTAACATCTTTTATTATCTTTTAATCCGGTTTTTTATACACACAAATGACAAATGATTCTGTTAGGTATACCTATAGAATTCGCGTTTCTGTCTAACGGTTTGTTTGAAACTAAGCATGGGGATTATCTATCATACAAAGTTAGAAATTAGAATTAAGAACCTTATGCGTAATGTGTTTAAATTCCAAAGGAAATTCGACATTCAAAAACAGAACGCGGTATATACTAGAATCTGGCTGAAAAATTTAAAAACTACGATAGAATATTTAAACACTTCATTGCTAACCATTCAGGTACTTAATATGTCAAAAAAAACAGAAATTTAAGGTACAATACAAAAGAACTAGACTCCTATCTAAAGGACTGGCGTCGAGTGGCGGCAGACAGAGACAAGTGGAAGGAGGGAAGGGGGGCCTTTGCCCTGCAGTGGGATGATACAGGCTTATAATAATAATAAGGTACAAAATCTGCACAAAATACAAGTCCAAACCTCCACCATAAAGTAACATTGCACTAAACCATCACCCATTACCATAATTACATATTTATCTCATACTTACAATAGTACCCGGGGATCGAGAGTTGAATGTCAGAGTCATCTGTAAGAATTTGTTTAGTTAAGAAATCTAAGTGCAAACGGTGTCATTAAGTGCCTATTAATTCTATTTCTACTTAATTACATATTAATTAACAGTGATTTCTAAGTTATAATTGCCGTGAACATTAATTTGAACCGTGATTGCCCTTTTAGACATGGTATACACAGATTAGAATTCTATAAACATAGCAACCAAAAAATTGTATAGAAGCAAGTTGAATTAATTTATAACTGACCTTACTTATGTTACATATAAATTTAGGAGGTGATTCAAGGCTATTTTATGATTAAACTAACAACCAAATGGTAACAAAGAATACAGAGAAGGAAAACTGTAGTTAATGTGACTCTCTGTCTAATTAATATGGAGGAAAATGATGAAATCAATGCAATATAATACAATTGTACTTCTTTATAATGATTACAGTCAGTGCTTTGTTTCCCTGTCTGTAAGTATAAAAGGAAAAAATATTTTAATTAATTATTTATTATAAGTTCAACAATAAAAATGTTATATAAGAAATACAGTACAGGTCTTTGATTTGAATTACAAATTCCAGGTTTTATAGATTTATAATACATTACTTGACTTTTATATCTTAGTAAATAAAGAGGGGAAAAAACAATTCATAAAAAATATTAAGTTGATTTTATGTGAAAGCCAAGATGTACAAATAAAAGGTATAAGTAGACTGTGAAATGATTAGAATTAATTGATCTATTGAACACAATGTGTATTAGTAAGTCAGTGTTGCATTACATTGATTTATTTTTTGCAGTCATTATGACAATGCTCTATATATTTTGATAGCATCTAGTCTTAATCATTGTGGGTACATTAATTGCCTAATAATCAACTGCCTGTCAAGATTTAATGTATGCTAAATGGCTATTGTTGTGTTGTTTATTGTATAATATATTTAATCATAGATTTTTTCAAGTTTTCATAATAATAACTATTAAATTATATATTAATGTTTAAAAATAGTATAGTATGTAAAAGTTAATACTACCTAGTACTACTTCACAATATACATGTATTACAGACAATGTCTAGCTCACAATTCCATTTTAGAGTACACATTATTGTGTTATTAAGTAGTAACAAAAGTGTATAACTAGTTACTACGGTACGCAGCTGGTATGACAATGGTGTTTTGTCTGTAACAACTTAAATAATAATGATGTAGTATAGGTATATTACTTACAGCTATAGAATTTTCCCCAAGTAGGTAGTCCCACGGCAATAGCACCCACTACGAAGCAAATGAAGCCTAATGCGACCACCGCTATGGAATACAGAGCCTTGCCACTGGCCATGGCTGCATGACTCAGCCAACTTCATGGAATGTTCCGGACAACATCAGGGCTTGTGGGTGCTTGTTCGGTGAGACTGGAAACTGGATCCACACATCTGTGGAAAATAAGCAATTAAGGGTTTGATCAAAAAACACAGAGCATAAAGTTCATGTTCAATATAAAGAAGCTTAATTATCTACCTGGCTGTTAAGAGTTAACTAATTAAAGATATTCTAATGTTCCATTTTTAAATTGCCATTATTTTATTTCTACAGGCAGTAGAATCCTGTGAGTGGGATTGTGCTTAATTGCCATACAATGGGCATAATTAAATCTGTAGTGCTTTAAATTAACTAAAAAAGTTATTTTAAGTCACTTGGTAGTTTCCTGAATTTTATCCTACAACCTGCATACAAATTTGGTATATAATCCACTAGAACCATTACGTTACGTTATTTAGAATAAACATAAACCAAAACATATTGCGCTAACGTAAAAACATAGCTGCAGTAAATTATTTAATTGTTATGAATAAAAAAACAGACTGAAACCTACTTTCAAAGTTTGTATGTCCTTTGCTAGTTGCATAAACTCGAAAACAGGCGCAATCGTCATTTGACTGCATTAAAAACTTTATTGTGTAATTGCAGTACGTAAACCGGTCTCCGTCCGATAGTAACACTAACGCACAAAGGAATGCCAAATCAAAACATTTGGAACTACCATTAATATTCCTATTAGAACTCACATTTCTTATTAAAATCTGACTAGAAATCCAACAGTAAGAACTATTCATCGTGTTAATTGAACCATACAGTGGTACAGCTAGTATCCAAAGGCTAGGAACAGTTATTTTAGCTTAACTTTTACTCACGTTTACCTTGCGAACTCGTCTTGTTGAAGAAATCACACGAAGATCACTGAACTATGCAACTGACAATCGATTTTGATTGAACACCTTTTTCCAAGCATTAACATCTCTGTTTCACACACAACCTTTCAAACTATTCACTTGTATTTTTCACGTGAATGCACAAAAGTTTATTCACGGTTCAAAATTCGAACCACGACACACCTTTTTAGCACTCCGAATAGGTACTTTATTGTGGACTTTCGAAAATCAAATTTAAATTAAACACTCCGATGTCGATGGTATATTAAAATGCCACACGAAAAATAATTGAAATTGCTAACTGAACGAAGAAAAAAGAGATTTTATCTCTGTGAGAAACACGGACAATAATTAATTTCGGTTCAAGACATAGAACGCGCGCGTCGTGGTTGTGGTCGGTAAATAAACTGGTTTTTTGATTTCAATGTTCGTTTGAGTTGTGTAGAGCGGTCGACGTTGCACTCATAAATTCGAACAACCTGTTAATTATATAGACGTCCTACTCACTCTCACCGAGTTCGTACTGATAAGTATAAACACAAAAAGAGATCAATATACTTCCTTCTGTTTCATTTTATCTGGTTTGTTGTTGTTGCACTTTGAAGATAGCTTTTGGGAAAAGAGTAAAAGTAAAGAACTGTTTTATTCATTAATTTTTTTCTAATCATTTTAATACTCTTCTTAATTAAGATTCACAAAGTCACAGGCATCGAATTAACTTATGTCACGTGCATGTTTTTGAACGAAACGTAACGTTTCTTTCTGCGCAGCAGAATGCTGCGAGTGAAGCGCTATAATGCGCGAACAGTCCGACATACAGACCGTACAATGAGTATTGTTATAGACGTTAAAACAAACGGCTCGCGACGGCTCATAAATGGTTATTTTTCTGTTAAAAATTTACTCTTCTCTACGCGGTTGTCTTGTATTTCACAGGGAGGCTGTTGTTAAATCTGGAAAAATCAGCTGGTTAACAGCCGTACCTGGTAAAAAGTTAGCGAGAGAGTGAAAATTAAGGACAATAATATGAATGTTGTTGCTGTCACTTATTATCAATAGATCAATTATTACACGATTTCAATTTGGGCTTTACCAACCTTATTTATATAATACAAACGTCGGACCTACAGGTGATTCTCTGGTGCATAACTATTTTTTGCCAAAAAGCAGTAAAAATTAAAAAGAGCATGATCTTCTATATCCGTGGACTCTCTACTTTTGTAGGACCTTCGTAGGGGTCGTACCTATATAATCATACTAAGCTACCACCCAGATCAGTCAATCTGCGAGGTAAATAGTGTCCATCGTAGTCGCTCTACGTTATCGGTACCTATAAGGAGTGCACTTGTGTTTGCGCGCGCACATCTGCACAATAATATTTCCTGCGTAGTTGGCTAGTCTTAGCTAGGATGGGATACCGTGACCGATATTTGGCCAGGACGACATTAATTGGTACTAAATAAATTTGCTCTACTTTTGGTACTTTCAGTCGGTGAGTATCTCTCAGAATGGACAATATTACGAAAGTTGACAGACGTGATCTATAAACTCGATCTGTTATATTTATTGGTATTTAGGTAACATCTAACATCAATTAACATGATATCAGATAGGATGAAAACCATGATAGACAATAATAAGACAGGGGAAAGGCTGAAGAGAAGATACGAATCGTGGTATGGATGAGAAAATTACACAGGTAAGTATTTATAATTTAGATAGAAAAGATAAATAGTAAACCCAAATTATTATCGAATAAGGTAGAAAGAAGAAGAATAAGTTAAAGGAAATATCAATACTTTAGGTAGGTTACTGATAAAAGGTGAGTTTAAAGACTTCGCGGTTGTCGTAACATAAAATATAAGAAGCAGACGAAACATTTATTCTACTTTCAAACGAGGTTTAAAGTTTATAAGGATGTACAATACGTTTTCTTATGTAAAGATAACAAAGGTATCCAATCTTCAGTAGGTACTGAAGATTGGATAAATAACTCCGTTGCCGAATGCCTGCGAGGTCATCTATTTTAGTATACGCGCTGCCAAAGAGGATTATTGGGAGACTGAAAGTTACAAGCAGTTAGTAATTTTACAATTCGGATTATGTATGTCGGTTAAACAGTACACATTAGTGAAAAACGAGTTGTTTATTTAAAGAAACCGTATTAAAAATCCTCTGTGGCAACGAGATGTGTTCAAGTTCGTGCTGTAAATAAAACGAGTTGAGTTTCAAAAGGTGATCACGATGATGCAAGTACGGATAAATGTGAAACGGAAAATGATAAATGTTATACCGTTTCTTATCCTGATTTTCTGCAATATTTCTTGTAAGTTCCTTTAGTTAATGATGGTCAGAGCTCAGCTATCTAGTAGCTAAACTCAGTTCTGTATCACTATTGTTGAAATGTTCAATAGCTTCGTAACTAACTAGTTAATTTGATTTGAATGAAGAAGCAAACTTATTTTCTTTTATCAACAACAGTTGCAGATGATTTTCCAGCCAGCGCCAGCGATGGAGTGAGTAAAAAAAATGTAATTATTTTTCTTTCTTCATTTTCTTCTCTCTTTTAATTGACCAAAGTAAGCACCTACCTAATTTTTAAGAAATCCATGTTCCTATGACTGTTAAAAAAACAGCATTATACCTAATGCTTAATTACGTTTTCAAGAAAAAGGAGATATTGTATACTTTGATTATTTATATGTCTAGAGATTTATGTCTAAACTGTCAATAAATACCTTCACTTTCTTATTTCCGTGATTGTAGTTACATAGCTAGGATGTTTTTCCTTAGGGCTGTAGACTTTTGAGCCTATAGAAAATTACATCAACACTATTATAGCGGTATGTCGTGTGAAAACGTAAAATAATGACAGGTGTTTCCTTATGATTAAAATATTAGGACTTACAGAACGTCTTTACGGTTACTTAACTACTCACTTCTACGTTACCTACTTTGTTTATAATATGGATTCCTTTGGTTGCTCATCCCATTGTCTTTAATTTCCAGGATTCCCAAGATTGCGACTCAAAATGCGGTTGTGATGGGTATGTTTAATTAAATACTCATAAGTTTTCATAATAAATAGGCATCTGTTTAAGGGCTTCTAATTAAAAACGTCGCTTGTCTTGTTTGTTTTCAGAAATTACGTCTACGACCCTGTTGAAGATAGATGTCTTATAAACTTTAAGAATGTGATGAAAACAGTCGTTGTTATTTACCCGAAGAGCAGTAAGTTCTACTGTTGTTGTTTAACATTGCCTAAAAATATACGTAATGAATGATGTGTTTTATTCGGTCTACGATCTGTGGGCATGCAGTATTTATGATTGAATATTTTGATCTACCTAGACTCTTAGTACATAGATGCATAATACTCTGCCTACTCACAGTACACCCTTCTATATCCCATGTTCCCATGTAACAAACCTATTGCCATGTAACAATCTGAATTATAGAATTCGGGCTGATAAATGCTGAAAACGCAAACTGTTTTTCAAATAACTTATTTAAATTCACAGATGTTGAGGTTTTAGCGGACGACGCAATGGCCAGTAAGTTTTAAGAAGAAATATCCAAAATGCTTTCCGTGTTTCCTAATAAAAAATGACTAATTTAAAAAAAAGTTTGTAACATGCCCAAATTGAATCCCTCCAGCTTTTCAGGGTTAAAAAAAAATAAAAAAAAATATATAATAAGAAAGCCGCACAAAATTCCTGTTAATAAATAACGCATTGCTTATTTTAATGACTGCTATAGCAATTAACAAATGAAGTAGTAAAATGCATGTAGACACATATCTAATTGTTTGTTAATGTGTTGAGCAAGCTAACAATGTATAATAAATATGTATATGGTAGCCTATGGTTAGGGAACCTATAGATCATACACCGTCTCCAATAAGTGTTCCTTTATGATTTGAAGTTCTAAACCTGTCTGCCCTGAATATCAATAGCCAGGGCAGTTAGGCAAATGCTTCTCCTAGAGAAAACAAATCAGTGGTGATAATCATAACGCTTGTTGATGCGGATTGGGGGTTTCAGGAGGTTTTAGCACTTTCTTTCTCACGTCGTTAAAATTGTCTACTTACTTGTCTGAATTTAAACCTAAAGCTTACAGCGAATGTGCATTGTTTAAGAATTTCAAATCGAAACCTCCCATCGAGTGCTTCCAAAATTCCAGTATGAGTTTACTTATGAGCGAATGTGACGTAAAAATATCCTTGCTTTGCAGTCATACTGGAGCCAAATACCTACTCGTACAGTATAAGAACATAATGATTTTACTGTAATATTTTTATGTTTTCAGAGGCACTTTATATTGAAGGTGAAAAGATATTTCAAGGCATCATGATATCAGTTATTCTATTCATAGCGTGTGCAAGCGTTTGTATCGTTACTGCTTGCATATACTGTTGTCGTATTAATTACACGTGAGTGTTTATGAATCTTTACCTTACCTTTATAATTAATAAGGGGTATGTAACTTCTTCAGTCTTGTCCTAAATACGAGTCGATCTTGAATGCAGCATGTCGTAACGAGAAGATAACTATCCAACTTCCCAATAATTAGTAAAACTATGATAATTTT
The DNA here is from genome assembly GCA_946251915.1 of Abrostola triplasia. Lineage (NCBI taxonomy): Eukaryota > Metazoa > Arthropoda > Insecta > Lepidoptera > Noctuidae > Abrostola > Abrostola triplasia. The sequence continues at coordinate 5,006,843 of OX276440.1, read as the reverse complement.
CGTGAGTTTTATCCCCATTATTGTGTATTACTATAGAGGCATACTATAGAGGCCTTATAAACTATAGGCGAAGACTCCACGCGTCACCTGCTCTTGAATAGGGACTCCGTTTGAGCCCGAAACTAGTCGGGCATTCCCGAACATTCACGTGAGTAAAATCGGCATAATATGTAAATATAAGATCAGTAAATTATTTACAGTTATAAGGATCTCCGTTTATTACATACTTCCATAAGTCCCATACTTGCTATACTAACATTTTTTTATACATTTTTAATGTGATATCCATTTATTACAGGGATCGGGAGTTGAGTAACGATGTCAAGGCTGTGGCAAAGAAACTTAAAAGAAACTACAATTCGAAAAAAAAGGTTCCACATCGGTTGCCCACGCCGGCGATTTCAGAGAGTTGTAATGTCGTGGTAGAACCAGCAGGCGTTTTTGTTGTTTAGAATTATATTTGTTATAATTGTCAAAAAGTTTGTCCTAAATTAATTCAACAGTATTAGTTTAATTTTATACCAGCTGAAAAATAAATAATACACAATCTACTTAATCTTGCTTTATTTTTTATTTTTTTAATGTACCATCTACCTGTTAGCGTAATGTCTAGCAACAACGGTTTGTATAGCTGCTCACGTAAATCTGAATAATACTATAATTATTAACGTAAATCAAATAAGTTCACTGCAGGGCAAAGGCCTTTTTTCTTACAGAGAAGAATTGAGGATTGATCACCGCAATATATATGTATATAGCTCCTAGCAGGATGGCGAAAGTATTTATGACATTGTTAAAGCCACTTGGACATAGCGCAACGGTACCTTAGATTTTGTCTTCTCTTCAAGTATACTGGGTTTTGTGGAAATAAACTACTATACACATCCTGTGTGTCAAGCACTTGGCCAATAGTAATATTTCTGCTTTTGAACAATGAATGCACTATAATGTTCTAGGTGCATAGTTTACAGTCATGAGACGACAATTTGTTATAAGACTCTGTCCGTTTTTAATTTGCATATTTTGTTCGCTAGATTCGAACATAAGCTACTTATTAGGAATTGGCATAAAGACACTAAAGTTGTAATTATTATTAACATATAAATTATTAATATAATATTTTTACTAGTAAAAATATCATAGAGTAACTAAACAGAGAATTTCAAATCTGAGCTTATAGCTTCAAGTTTTTGAACGAAAGCGCTAATACAGAGGTGTTATTCTATTGGTTAAACGTTTTCCCCCGTCGTCCATTGGTTGTTGGAAGACTGTAAACTTTTTATTATTGGTTGGTACAATTGTCAATTTGACAGTTGACGCAAAATTTTATATTTCTCGTCTGATGTTTATAGATTTATTTTGTTGTTGCAGAGAGACAATTTATTCTGAAATCTGATTATAATGTTAAGTCAATTATAGAGCGAAATGTGTTACAAATCAATAAATATATAATAAGTAAGTACCTATACTAATGAAGTGCAATATTTTTTGTTTTCATTGGGTTTTCAGTAATTATTTTCATTTATTATTCTTGTTGCTCTGAAAGTTGTTTTTAATCGTTGCATCGTCTTATTTTCAGGGTTAAAACAGTATTTGTGAAAATGAGTGAGGGAAGTCTAATGGATATGGTGATCACTACCTTGGGTGTACTAATAAGTATGGCATTGCTGAGCTGTCTGTGCTGTGTATGTATGAAATTCAGGTATGTAGAGTGATTTTAAAATTTAACGTTTTTAGAATATAGATCCTTATTACACTACGACTAAAGATAGAATATTGTTTATTTAGTTTTAGAAGTGGATTCATTACAAAGTAATATATACTAATATCTTCTAACTAATAAAATCATTGGTGTCCAATGATTATCTGAAACATGCATTATTACAGAATTTAAATAACTATTACTCATATACCGGTACCATTTAATAATTTTAGTACTCAACAATAGCGACCATCAAGATGTCACTTTTCTTACATCCCATTGACATTATTCACATCTCAGCGTCGCACAATTGAAAACTTCCTGTGTGTGGTCAATATTAGCATTTCCTGATGACACATACTATAAATTTCTAACTTTGCCTCTTGCAACCATATCAACTCTAGTTGTCTATCATGCATGAAAAAAATAAAAGCATGAGGTCCCTGGTTTGAATCCCAGGTTCTGCAGTGTTACTGGTATTTTCCATTTAGTAATTGTCTGTAGTCAGTAGCAGCACAGAGACTTGATTTATGCCCAGTTGATGGCTCGCCCCTTATTACATTGGAACCTATAGCATAACTGGCTAAATGTGCATTACAGCCAACCTACCCTTTCAAGGAATACAACTTAATACAAGCATGATAATACTAACCTTGTTTAAACTATCATTACAGTGACCTGAAGCTGAAGGCTTACATAGTAGAAATGGCAAAGAAGAAAGGCATCAAAGTGGACTTGGACAAACTGGAGCCTAAGTATAAGCCGTGCCAATCACCACAAGCTAATGAGAACTGTACTATAATGATACCAGATGTGGCTATTGTCCTATAGCTTCCTGTACATCTTCAGCTGCCTACCTTTGGTTCTGGTGTGGCTGTCTTCGGTCTAACCATACAGCGTTAAATTGTCTAATACCTATGATAGCTAAAGCTGATGGTTGGGAGCTTGATGTCTGAAAGCATGGAGTGATATAAAAAGGAGGGAGGGATCTATTCATAGACCAATAGTGACATCCTGCTTGATAAACCCATGGAGCTATTTCTTAGCCATGAGGCCATTTAAAATTATAAAGATAATGCCTTAGGGATTTTCTACAAGTCAGACCTTTGGGTAGAGAGAACAATGTCAATAATAAAACATGTATTTTTTTAAGTCTATGGTCCAAAGTAGGTCTGATATTATATTGATTGATTCTAGGCCAGTACACTCATGTTGGATATATAATTGTGATATAATTTTTCCATTCTGTTTTTGGTTACACTCGAGAAAAAATATTATCTTGGTTTGACCAGTTTATTTATATTATATATATATGGGTTGATAATGATATAAGATCAAAAATGTGAAAGTGTTTGTATTCCATTATTGGTGCATTTTTGTCACAAATAAAGAAAAACACAATTTCTTTGTGTTTTTTATGTGCCATTGCATATTCGCTTGAGCCATATTCTGTCATTAAAAGAACTCATGCCTTAGTGTTAAGATTCCTGGTGTGCTAGACATACATTTGAGTACTGCTGTTTGGAAAGGCTCTATTTGCATCCCAAATAAGACAAAAGTAATATTTCTTCACTGCCTCAAATTACACAGATAATGTATATTAAAATATCTAATAGCAGTGTGAAATATAAACGATATTTTAGTATGAATGTATTGGTCAAAATTTAATTTGAAATGTTTGATACCAAAAAGGATTCATTTATTTTGCTTTGTGAAAGTATATTTGTTACCTTAATCTTCCATCATTTTGTTTGGTAGCTTTATTTGGTGCTTTATGTACAACCAGACACAATATCTGACGATTTTCATTTATGTAGGTTTGTGTAGACATACTTGTAATATACATATAGGTATGGTACTTGTAATACATAGTTTTCTGCTGCCCCAAAAGTTCCTAGTTAAATTGTAGATGTAGATTAGTCTACTAGGTGCGTCATTATTGGATTTTACTGAATATCGAAACCTATTTAACCAAGACTCAGTTGTATAAATTACTGCATTTAATATAATTAAATGATATTTCTGGATCGCACAAAATGCATTCTAGTATTTTTTTTAAGTTATCTTTTTCTGTATACTGTACATTTTTTACATTAAGAGTATTTCGCCAACTACTTTTCGAGTGTTCAATTATTAAAGTGAGATTATTTAATAAATTATATTCGGCATTGGCTAGCATGAATCGAATGTTTAAAACTATTATAATATACATGTAAAATAATGATAAAAAACGATTATAATATAAGATTTCTAACACTTGTGTACACGTGTATTATATAAAAGTTATAATATGTATAAGGTTTCAAGTTTGTGTATTTAGCGCCATCTATAAAATATATCATCACCATCTATTTTGGTGAGGAATTTCACAAGTATAAAAGAAAGTTAGTGCCAATGTATGATGAAGGATAAGACCCATCATGGATGCATGTTGTGTTTATTCTATGAGGGCGTCGATAAATCGAGGGTACGGCCGTTTGATCTTGACCGGGTTGAAGTTTGCGCGGATGACTGCGCAGTAGCATTTTTAAGTAGGTAAATTACGCGGGAACGTCGCGTAGTGCAGTACTGTGACATGCGCAGAATTTTATCTATGCCTAACTTCAAGCCGGCCGAGAACCTTCGTTCGTAAAGCGTACTATACTTTAAATTAGACGCATCGTGATCTGTATTCTAAAATAGGCAAAGAAAGTTCTGTATAATGCCAAATAACTGTCGCCTAGTAAATACTAATAAACTAGTAGTGCCTACAATTAAACGAGTGAATTGAAATTTAGTATTACGATAGTTATATAAAGTAGAAATTAGCTCAATTTACGTCTTATTAGCTAATATTTAAGAGGTTAATAAGGTCGAACTTGCCTTAATATTATGCTATATTATAATTTTCTGGGCCATTAAGATATAATTATATTATTACATACTTCATATTTAAATTTGCAAAAAACACAGATTATGTTATTTTTATGGTAAAAATGGTTTTAGTATTTATGAAAAAACATTAAATAATACTCACACAAGTTCACACTTGAATGTTTGTATTGATTAAGCATATAGTATTTATTGTTGTGATTTAAACTAGACTGTTATTACTACTATACACTGTTTAACATTATATACTTCTATATGAATGATCTCAACTTTTTTGACTTAGCTTGTAATGTTTTTATTCGTTTTTAACTTATAATCTGCAAACTTAGTGAGAGTAGTTATTTATTTAGAGAAATAAGGAAACTCTATGAATATCTACATAGCATAATATAGTATTACCTACGTATGCAACGTAAGTTTTACAGAACTGTAGCGCACAATTAAATTAAATAAACAATTCTGGAAAACATGTAAGAAAAACATAGTAATGTAATTCGATCATACAAATTATTATTGACTAAAAGTTACATGAACTTCGTCTATTTATTTCGTTACTGAGAATACTCAACAATTCCTGTAGAAGAGTTATGGCCGAAGGGTGTTGTTTATCGCCGGTTTCGTGGCCGACTAAATGACACCAGTCAGCGAAACACGACGCCGCCACTTCGTGTGTAGTATAGTTATATAATTGTATGTGTTTATAGTATTTTTAAGTTATATTAATATAGTATTGTATTTATAGTTATGGGCCTTTGATGCCTGAAATAAATGGATATTATTATTATTATTATAGTTTTATTAAATGAAATGCAAAAAAAAAGTCTTTTTTTTAAGTCGTGTCTGTTTTCAGACTGGTTTTGAAGTTTCCTGTAGTTTCAGTCACGAGCAGTGTTTTGTGGTGGGTCAGCTTGTCTGGTATGTCACCACCATCTGCCTAACTTCACATGGTGGAGCCATCTTCCAGTCTAAATAGTGGTGCTGGTTACTGGTATTCTGTTCCTATCTACCGATATGAAACCAGTTCGGTTCCAATGTGGGATTAAAGGAGCTCTAGATAACCTGCACCTACCCATATTTAGTCGACATTTTTTTTAACTAAAAACTTCCGCGCGCCTCTTTTACGTCGCACACTCTTTCGTGCTTTGAATATGTACCTGAAAATAGTCACAAGGTGTATGAATGACGACGGACGAGTCGTTTTTGGATGACACAAGTTATTGGTGGTGGTAGGTGTCTATTTATTTTAAAAAATATCCATAGGTACAGTGCAAATACAAGTAATTATTATTTCCTATGTAGATACGTATATATTTCTATTAAGAACTAGCTACGACTGCTAAAAGTACATTGTTTCGTAGTCGCTAAGCGGGAATACCGAGCGCGAGGTCCTGGGTTCTAATCTCGGGTCGAACAAGTGTTAGGATTTCTATGTAGCAGCGCGGAGTCTGCTATTCTTGATCTTGGCGATTCTTGATCTTGGATGGCAATAGGCTCGCTCCCTATTACGTTGGGACCTAACATAACTGGAGAAAAGCGGTTGTATTAAACCCTTCTGCCTACCCCTTAGAATAAAGGCGTTTTATTTAAAGACACACAACTTAAGTATAAAAGATAAGATAATCTAAACGGGAATGGTTTTCTTTGTCTACATAAATCTGTGAACGTTGTTAGACGCTTTTAGTCAAAAATTACTAGATAAGTAGGTACGTAAGTGGGTTTACGTATCAGATACTTTGATATCATAACTAAATAAAATACTTGCGTTACGAAGAACCTAATTATGAAGTAAAATAGGCAACCATTATCTTTATACGGCGCGCAAATGCTTCACGCATTAACCTATTTCTATTTAACTTAATTTCTCAGTGAGTGGCTGGGACAAATATAGGGGGAAGAGGCTGCGTCAACACGATAACTGTGATAAAGCTATCCGAAGGCGTGATGCGAATAATCCTGTGAGGTTTAAGGACGTGATACTAATAACAACTCGCCGTACTTCCATTTTGTGTGGAAATTGTCAACTGTAAACAACCACGGGTTTCAGAAAAATGTATTGCTGTTGCTACGACCGATTTTATCAGCCGTTCGAGCGGGACAACTTCCATTTCGCGACCTCAAAATAAATGTCACTGCTATCTTCCGATTTCAAATTCAAATGAAACGAAATGAACGCTTTTTCCTTTATATTTCTTCAGTAAGATGTTTATGTCTACGCTACGTTACTATATAGGTAGGTACCTACTTAGATCAATCTAAGATACTGCTTCGAG